>CM060423.1:31716054-34448554 GCA_030545235.1 Helianthus tuberosus
CGGTGGTGTATGCCTTGGACAAGTTTAGATCATATATTTGGGGGAGCAAGGTAATCGTGTGTAACACCCGTCTAATATTTACTTGAATTAATAATGATTCATACCATTATATATAAAGATATCTAGGTTGTAACATAAGTTCCAAAAGAATAAGGTTCAAAAGTATCAAAACATTAGTCAACTAAAGACTAATTCGAACATTTAAAAGTTGCTTAAAATACTGTTTACAACCAATAAACATAGACTATTAAAAGTTAAGACATTGCGGAAGCTTCAACCAACACAACTTTTAATCAACAACGCATAGTTTAACAACAATTCATCAAATGTAACGGGTCAAGTTACATACCTTAGTGCACGCCCTTCAACCGAAAATCACCACCGGCTTGTCCACTCGACGTTCCGGTATCCTTTCCTATAGAGTTCAATTTTATCACATTTAGAACTCTTTGTAATCACATTTTGCATAATAGCCAAAACATCACAATTAGGTGTTTTAACTACAAAATTCTAGTTTCGAGCCTTCTTTGAGGCATTTCAACAAACACTTTAAGGGCAGAATTTTACATGTTTATTTATCAAGTCTCTAGCTTATCTCTTAGCCCTAATTTCACATCAATCAACCATTTTACATGATTGTTAGCTTCTAAATTTCTGAAATCACTTCAAAATTGTCAAATTACACTAGAACAACACCCAATATCCTAGTGTTCATCAATTTACACATAACCCATTAATCACCTACAATGGTGTTCATAGTTTTCACTAAAATTTCACATGATTTCAACTTGTATTTGTCTAGGGTTTGTCCCTAGACACTATAGTTGTTCCTAAATCATCATAAGACACACATGCAACCATAATTTCAGATTTTCCCAATTTCATGAGAATTTCAAGTTGAGAGTTTTCCTTAAATTTTACATACCTTGGAATCCTCTTGCGATGAGGATCAATAATCTATGCTTTAATTTCGATTTCAGACTTGATTGAGCCTTCAATTTGAGAGTTTTAGTGATTTTTAGGTTTTTGAGAGTGGGGAGTCGCCCCTGCCCTTCTCCTGTACGACCAGACACCTTCAAATGGTGTTTGGTTTTTGATTTTTATTAAAACTAATAATACAGTTTCAATTCTTACAACTTAGGCCCTTCCACTTTGTTCAACTTATAGTTTAGTTGCTTTTAACCCTATTATAAGCTATTTCTAGACTTGTAACTAACTAGGTTAAAATTCCTAGTTAGTAAATTCTCATTTATTTATACTTTATAATTCTAATATAAAGTTTTATATTTTCGGGGTGTTACAAGTCCACCCCCCTTAAAAGGGTTTCGTCCCCGAAACCGAAGTACATACCAAATAATGTAGGGTGGAGACGTCGCATCTCCTCTTCGGACTCCCACGTAGTGTCTGAACCTTTCCTATGCTCCCATTTGACCTTGACTTGATTAATCACTTTGTTCCTCAAACTCTTCTCTTTACGATCTAAAATCGCAATTGGTTTTACCGCATTGTTGAGGCTGTTATCCACCTCGATATCATCGTAGTGGATACGAGCGGTTTCGTCTGCTAAACATTTTCGGAGATGTGACACGTGAAATGTGCTATGAATCCCACTCAACTCCTCGGGTAATTCGAGACGATAAGCTACCTTACCCACCCGTTCGGTGATTCTGAATGGCCCAATAAATCTTGGGCTCAACTTTCCTCTTTTTCTGAATCGTATTATTCCCTTCCACGGCGATACTTTCAGCATAACTTTGTCGCCAACCTGGAATTCGATTGGCTTGTTCCTTTTGTCAGCATACGCCTTTTGTCTATCTTGGGCCGCTTTCAAGTGTGCCCGAACCACATCAATCTTTTCATTAGTGGCTCTTACTACATCTTGGTGGGCGAATTCACGTGGACCCACTTCACCCCAACATACCGGGGTTCGGCACTTCCTACCATAGAGCATATCGTATGGTGCCATCTTAATACTAGCATGGTAGCTGTTATTATACGAAAACTCGACTAACGGTAGGTAAACATCCCAACTTCCTCCAAAGTCGATTATACACGCCTGTAGCATGTCCTCCAATGTTTGTATTGTTCTTTCACTCTGTCCATCTGTTTGAGGATGGTACGCAGTGCTAATGAACAATTTGGTTCCCATTTGCTCTTGGAAATCTCGCCAGAAATTTGAAGTGAACCGGGTATCCCTATCAGACACGATGGATACCGGTACTCCATGACGTGCTATTATCTCATTAGTATAAACTTCCGACATCTTTTCTGACGTATAAGTCTCACGAATCGGAATGAAGTGAGCACTTTTCGTCAGTCTATCCACCACTACCCATATGGCATCGAAACCACGATTTGTCTTAGGCAATTTGGTTAATAGGTCCATTGTAATATGTTCCCATTTCCAAACCGGAATTTCTAACGGTTGGAGTTTGCCATATGGTTTTTGGTGCTCCGCCTTGACTTGTAGACATATCAAGCATTTTTCCACATATTTCGCCACATCCCTCTTCATTCCAGGCCACCAATAATTTTGTTTCCGATCATTGTACATCTTGGTCGCACCCGGATGAATTGAATATCGGGATTTATGAGCTTCATCAAGTAGAAGCGCCTTCACCCCACAAGTATGTGGAACCCATATCCTTCCGGATCGATTCTTCAACCCGTTATTCCCATCCGAAAAATCTTTCAACTGACCGATTATTCTTTCTTTCTTCCAATTTTCCTCTTTCACTGCTTCTAATTGCCCCCCTCGAATACGTTCAAGTATACCCGAGGTCACCACGAGCTGCATCGACCTTACTCTTATTGGGACATAGTCCGCTTTTCTGCTCAGAGCATCCGCCACCACATTTGCCTTTCTGGGGTGGTAGTGTATTTCACAGTCAAAATCTTTCACTGTTTCTAGCCATCGCCTTTGTCGCATATTTAACTCCTTCTGATCGAAGAAGTATTTCAAGCTCTTGTGGTCGGTAAATATGGTGCACTTTACCCCATACAAGTAGTGCCACCATATTTTTAATGCAAATACCACCGCAGCCAACTCGAGATCATGCGTGGGATATTTCTTCTCGTGTATCTTCAATTGCCTCGAGGCATAGGCTATTACTTTGCCCCGTTGCATCAACACGCATCCAAGCCCCGATAGTGAAGCATCCGAATAAACCACCATGTCTTCGACTCCGTCCGGCAATGTCAGTACCGGAGCTTGAGTTAACTTTTCTTTTAGCGTTTGGAACGCTCTTTCTTGATCGACATCCCAAATGAACTTTTCTTTCTTTCGGGTTAGCTTTGTTAACGGTGACGCAATCTTGGAGAAATCTTGAATGAATCTCCTGTAGTATCCCGCAAGCCCCAAAAAGCTTCTAATTTCCGAAGGGTTCTTCGGGGGATTCCATTTTGACACGGCCTCGATCTTTGACGGATCCACCAATACTCCATCGGCACTTATGATGTGGCCAAGAAATTGTACCTCTCGTAACCAAAAGGCACACTTAGAGAATTTCGCATACAGCCTTTCTCGTCTAAGTGTCTCTAACACTTCTTGTAAGTGGTGTGCGTGTTCAGCTTCGCTTTTTGAATACACCAAAATATCATCGATAAACACAATGACCGACTTATCCAACATTGGCTTGCAAACCCGGTTCATGAGCTCCATGAAAGCCGCGGGTGCATTTGTTAGCCCAAATGACATCACGAGGAATTCGTAATGTCCGTATCTCGTACAAAAGCCGTCTTCGGCACATCTTCCTCCTTGACCTTTAATTGGTGGTACCCCGATGTAAGGTCAAATTTTGAAAACCAGTTCGCACCTTGTAATTGGTCGAATAAGTCATCTATCCTCGGAAGCAGGTATCGGTTCTTTACCGTGAGTTTGTTTAACTCCCGGTAATCAATGCACATGCGCATGCTTCCGTCTTTCTTTCTCACAAACAGTACCGGTTGTAACACCTCGAAAATTCGTGTTCAATGAAATAATGACACGTGTCAATTAAGACATAAGTGATATAAACCCGGATATAATTAAAGATGTACGACGGGAATTAAAAGTGTTGTCATGTTAATTTTACACCTCTGAACGACCTTATTATGAATCCCAAGACTAATAAACATCTGGTATATATTCAAATTCGGGGAATCATAGCAACAAACTGATTCATAATGGAAGTGGTGGACTCCTACGAAGAAAATGCACGGTAAACCTTCTTGTTCGGCACTTTCAAATAGGATTCAATGAAACATACCAAAGTGGTAGGGTATGTATCTGTTTAAAGCACAATTTAGAGGCCCCAATATGATAAATAAAGTCCCAAATTCGAAACCCACGAGTTGCCCTTTCAAAACACCAAAGAACAACAACTTTTTTCCCTGAGGACAAGCTTACGGACCTCAACGTTGGGGACCTTACGGTCCGTAAGCAATGCCCAGCAACAGAAAAACCGGCTGTTGCCAGTTTAAACGCGAATTTCGACCTTTAAACGATTTTCCTCATCTCCCTTGGCCCCTAAACAATCCCTAAACATCTAGGGACACTTGTGGATCAGTTGTGGTAAGTCATAGACTTGTGTGTCAACCTTTTGTGGTGTTCTTGATCACTATATAAAGGCTTCATGTGCAACAAGTTCTTCACACCATTCATCTGCACATTTGGGGCATTTCTGGAGCTAAGGATCTTTCTCTAAGCATCAAATTTCGTGCATAGGACTTCAGTAAGTTTGCTAATCCTTTCTTAATTAAGTTTTAGCTTAGTATTAGCTTAAAAGTCAAACCGTCGTAATTAACGGTTGACTTTAAGATTAATCACTAATGGCCCAGTGATTAGTCGAATCAAAAGTAGTTATAAGTTGGTAATTATGTGGGTAATAAACCTTCAAAAGGGTTCCCCCTGATTCCCACTCTAACTAGGTCAAATGTCGGGTCAAACTTGTATTTAAAAAGTCAACAGAATGTGTAAATTACAATTTATGCATAATTAGCAAAGTAGAACACATACAACCTGTTTGATCATTAATATAACTTGGTAATTAGTGTAAGGACATGTCTAAACATGTTCAACCCGACAATTTCCTGTTTAGACCCGGTTCGGAACTAAAAGTCGCATAGTTTGACTTATACTTTGACTTTCAGTTCTGACCCGTTATGATATGTTTTAGAAATTCCTTAGAGCTTTATTTGGACCAGGTTACATGCTAGTATAACCCTCTGTGATTATACACCTCGGATCATTAGTTATCCAATTAATATGCATGATTCCGTTAATTGCTCATATGTTGACCATTATGCCCTTTTCACCTTAAAACGTGATTTTTGGAAATGTAAAAGAGTAGAAACCTTAATTACTGATATATAAACTTGCATACAAAATTTGACATCAGTTTGAGGTGTAGGTTAAGAGTTATGCTCGTTAGCGTAAAATTAAAGCTTTATGTTAATTAAACGACGTTATTAGCATATAGCCTAATTACACCTACTTTTTGATATCAAACTTATTACCCACTGATGTAATATATTATTTTGGTATTTTTGAAGATTTTTAATTAATTTTAGGCTGAGCATAACTTATAGTCGTAGGCTTAATCCGGTAATTGTCGGTTTTGCCCTTACGGGCTATAAAATGAGTTTTACATATCTAAACGACTCCAAACCTTTTGCTACTGACCACATATGATAAATAAATTATTTTAAGCCTTCTGGAAATATAAAAATATCAGATTTATGTATCAAACCCGGAAATGACCTCTAATCGCCTTTTTAAGCGTTTTTAACGCATAGTATGTGCTATAACTATATTAAACATACAAGGGTTGATACCTACTGATATTTGAGGCAAATTATAATGTTTTAACAGTAAGCAAAGGTTGATAAACTCAGACTTCAGTTTTGAGCTTTTCGGCTTATGTGAAATTACCAAAATACCCCTACGGGGCATAGTTTGGTTATAATTACTAAATTTCACATATATACTTTATCCTACTGTTATAACTTAGTAAAATAAGTATTTTTGCTGATTACATCAGACCTGTAACTCAGGTGAATATTTAAACTCTTTTATAACCTTTTAAATGACCAAACTACCCCTACGGGGCATAGTTTGTGTTTAAATTCGTTTCGGGCATAATAAAAGACATATTACTGATGTCACAACATATATGAAGCATATTAACTTAGGAAACCTGTAAATGGCTCATATGAATACCCGTTACGCTTATTACGCGTTCGGTTCGGTTTATGTAACTAGTTTACATAAACTAGCCTAAACGGGCCAAACCTTATCTGTTTTATCTCAAAATCCAGAATGTGTATGAATTACCTATATTAAACAAGTCTCTGAACTTGTCGGGTCTAAATCACATTCTATCCAGTCTTCGCTTAATCGTGCGTACAAACCGTATCTTTGAAACTAACCGGTCTAAGCTTAAGCTTAATTAAAGACCCGTTAGAATTCTAATAGGTTATTATAAACCTTTGTTCTAGAATAGGAGACCAGTAAAAGCTACCTACATTTTGCTTATTGTGATTATTACATTGCTCAGGTAAATACTTTTAACTTATTTTCCCTATACGGGCTTGGGTTACGGTATATAGCATACCGCTTGATCGGGCATCAAATCTTCCATCGTTGGGTGGTTAATTGAATAATTTGATCGGCTCGTTTAAACAGTCTTGTTACTTAAAGCCTTTGGGGGGTTAATGACCGTGTCCCGGATATCCTTAGCATCATTTTACGAAATGGCCACGACTTAAGCGCGGGGTGTAGGCGTACACCCGTCAATGCACAAAAGGAATAATGTGGTGTGTCTATTGATCTTTAACCCGGACTTGATCCGGGCTACTGAACGCACAAGGAACATGTAATTCGTTCACAAGATTATATATTTAAATAATTCTCCCAAGTTAAATAAAATGTTTATGCCATGTGCATCCAAACAAATTTTCAATCATTTTCCAAAATGAGTCAGTTGATTGTATTTACCAGTGTAAACTGACGTATTTTCCCAAAAAGACTAAATGCAGGTACTAAGCGTAATTGGCTGGGATTTCTCCTTAGCATCATTAAAAGTCTCGCAAGCTTAAGATGCCTGAAGTCTGTTGAACTATTGTTTCATATTTTATTTTCGATCCTTCTGTGGATAAACTTCCGAATATTGTGACATTTGATATTACAATATTAAATTCGGTTGTATTATATCTTTTAAATTGCTTCCGCTGTGCATATTGAATATTGTGTTGTTTGACTATTATGTTGCCAACCACGTCACGATACTCCCCACCGGGCCCACCGGTGACACGTGGAAATTGGGGTGTGACAGGTTGGTATCAGAGCCAACACTGAGTGAATTAAACACTAGCCTTTTGTGTTTAATCTCAGTTACACAATTGCACAATTCTAAACTTTCGAGTCTAGACATATAACATAGGACAAATTCCACTTTGTTTATGTTGTCCTTTATTTTGCATATATTTTTTTGTTTTGTTATCTCATGCCATATTGACAGGATTAACAAAATGCCGCCAAGATTCTTCAGGAGAAGAGGAAGAGGCAAGGGGCCAATCACCGCCCCCAATGATAATGAAGCTGGACCTTCGAATGTGCGTGCTCCATCTACCACGGAGAGTGACGATCCCCGGCAGAACCGGAGGAACCTCTTTGAGCCGGCTAGACGGTCGGTCTCACACAGTTCAACACCTCCTAACCCTTATGGGCCACAACCGGAGTATGAGCCCAACAACCCTCAACCTTCATACATACCATTACAGCGATCCTTATCGCACAACTCTTTTGGTGACCCTACACCAGTTTTTAGGGGCCGGTTTAACCCGGCCAATTATATACAAGAACCAGTGGGTTTTAACCCATTGGGACCGGAGGACCACTTCTCTGGCGATCACGCAGAGGATATGGACGAGGACACGGATCCCGTCGAACCCGCCAGTGGTACACCGAACCATCCCATAGAGATTTCGGATGGCTCTTCGTTTCACGGATCACCCTATGTTGCTCCAGATAGCTTTCAAGCTATGTTTACCAGGCACGAATGGTACTATACACCTCCTCGCCATTCACCTCCTCAGCAGCAGCAACAACAACAACGGGATCCCTCTGAGGATCCAAGATTTGTGGCAGTCACGCCACCACCTCCACCGCCACCAGTTCAACCGGCACCTCCGCAACTGCCGAGGCGTAGGAGATCTGGACCGCGTATGTCTACACGGGGAGGAGATTTCCATTTCAGCTCTCCTCGGCAATCAAGTGGCAGCCATTACCCGCCACATCAAGAAGATCCACAAATGGGTGGACCTTCACACCCAGTTGCACCGCAACCACCGCCGATGGGTTTTGATAACCCAATTCCAGCATACACGGGTTCCATGGCATATAACCCGTTTGAGCAGCCGGTGCACACCAACTACAACTACGCCAAAGCCGACCCATACATGGTAGCGGCTAACTACAACGCCCAAGGACCGTATGGAGATCCATGGGGAATGGGGTACCCAACTCATGGGTACCAGATACCTGCAAGACCTATTATCAGGCAACAATCGCAACCACCAAGGTTCTCTCCACCAGAGCGTGAAGAAATTCTGCAAAGGTTGGACCATGTAGAGCAAGAATTTCACAGGGAACGAAGGGAGCGACAAACTTTCTTCCAAGGATTAACGAGCCTAATTAAAGGGAAGAGTAAGAAGGACCACTGAATCCTTCCATTTGTTGTTGAGCCCCTGCGCGGGCCAGTCTTGCTGTATAAACCCCTGCGTGGGTATGCTTGTTTGTTTTGACCCATGCGTGGGTCTATCTTTCTGTAAACCCCTACGAGGGTATGCTATTTGTGTAAGTCCCTGCATGGACTATTATGTTATTAAGCCCCTGCGTGGGTATGTTTGCTATTAAGCCCCTGCGTGGGTAAATCCTTGTTTAAACCCCTGCGTGGGTAAGTTTGTTATTTGAAAAGACCCGTTTAGGGCAGCGTGTAATATTTTAATAAATTAATGGAATGTTTGTTTTATAAATTTCATGTTTGCCATTATGTGCATAGATAAATTATATATGTAATAAATAAATTAAAATCATTCATTTTAAAAATAATCTGCCTACTTTAAATTTTTAATAAGAATCTTAAAGAGTGAAACTTAGCCTTCGGGTCATTATAAGGCCGGGCCAAGATGGTAAGACCTGTTTAAAAAGATTCGTATCCCTGTTAACATCTAAAAACATGTTAACACTCCTGGCAGACGTGATTCGTTAAAATCACACACGTCATTCTTATTGTTGGATTCTTCAAAAGGTTCCTAACCCAATTTTATGATCTCTGAATCATGGGTTTAGGTCATCAATTAAGATGATCATATTTTGACCATAAGTGGTAATATAGTTCCTACGGGCCCTGCTCATTTTCATATGAGCCAAAAGACAGTGGTAGCTATGACTCCCTGTTAGATAAAGGTAATGAACTAGGTTCAAATCTTCATGCTTTGATTCTCTGAAATCATAGCTTGTAATTTATAAATGTCCTTGTGACTAGGCCTATTGTGCCAGAATACCTTCATGTCTTGATTCTCTGAAATTATAGCTTATAAATTATAAATGTCCATGTGACTAGGCCTTTTGTGCCACAAATAAAACTATTATTGTTTTATAATTAGGATAAATTATAATAGAAATCCTAAATAAATATGATTAATAAATTAACCAATTATGGTCTCTGTTTACCATGGTTAATGAATTTCCCTAAGGGGCAATTCCATAATAAACTCCCAAATAAACTATTGTCCTTGTTTTCTGTAACAGTTCAATTAAAATGGCTAACTCAGACGAGATAAATAGTCATCCAGTGGAGAACATTGATAACGCCCGGGTTAATTTAACGGGTACTGAATTGAAAGCGTTGGTCGACGACGCAGTTACTAAGGCATTGGAACGGCAGTACGAAGAGTATAGTGGGACTCGTAGTAGGACCCTATCTACACAGCCTTCAAAGCCACCGTCCAAAAAGGAAGAACCCAAGAAGGATGATGATCGACACTCCTCAAACCACCACAGTAATCCATCTCAACATATTGTATTGAACCAAGGACCCCGTGACAAGGGTTGCTCTTATAAATATTTTGTTTCCTGCAAACCCCGGGATTTCACTGGGGAGAAAAGAGCCATTGACTGTATGACGTGGCTGGATGAGATGGATACGGTTGTGGATATTAGCGGGTGCGCTGAGAGAGACATGGTCAAGTTTGTGTCGCAGTCTTTTAAGGGTGAAGCTTTAGCATGGTGGAGATCACTGATTCAAGCCACCGGGAAAATCCCATTGTACAACATGTCTTGGGATCAATTTGTTGCCCTTATCAGGGAAAATTACTGCCCTCAGCATGAGGTGGAGAAGATAGAGTCAGATTTTCTATCATTGGTGATGACAAACCTTGACTGTCAAGCTTACCTAACGAGCTTCAACACGATGTCCCGGTTGGTTCCTTATCTGGTGACCCCGGAACCAAAAAGAATAGCTCCTTTTATCGGTGGTCTAGCTCCGGAAATCAAGGCAAGCGTGAAGGCTTCTCGCCCAGCTACTTTTAGATCTGTAGCTGACATATCCTTGTCCCTCACTTTGGATGCGGTCAGGCAGAGGTCGCTGAGGAATAAGGAGGCTGAGAAGAGAAAACGTGAAGATGATAGTTCACGGAGATCGAACAAGAAGAACCATGGGAACGGTGACAACAAGAAAGGATCTGAGTCAAGGAAAGATGGGCATCATTCTGGCGGGAAGCCCAAATGCAAGATATGCAAGAAACAGCACTTTGGAAAGTGCAGACTTGAGTCGAACTCACAGACTCAGTAAAAAACCTATGCTTGTGGTATATGCAAGTCCACGGATCACAAGACCTTGGATTGCAAGAAGATGAAAGACGCAACGTGCTACCGTTGCAATGAAAAGGGGCACATTAAGACCAACTGCCCCAAAAACACCAAGAAGCCTGAAGAGGCCAAGAAGACTAATGCTAGAGTCTTCAGAATGGATGCAAAGGAAGCGGTGCTAGACGACAACGTTATTACAGGTACTTTCCTTGTAAATGACGTCTATGCTAGAGTACTATTTGATTCAGGCGCTGATAAGTCGTTTATAGATCATAAGTTTTGTAAATTGCTGAATTTACCTGTCAAAACCTTAAGTGTGAATTATGAGGTGGAGTTAGCAGATGGCACACTAGAAACCGTCTCAACTGTGTTAGATGGATGTGTTATATCCATTAAGAACCATTCTTTTCCTCTGTCTCTACTTCCCTTTAAGTTGGCCGGTTTTGACATAGTTCTGGGTATGGACTGGTTATCTCATAACCAGGCCCAAATTGTCTGTAACAAGAAACAAGTGGTGATAAAGACTCCGTCTGGTGAATCACTTACCATTCGGGGAGATACCCAGTATGGACTACCTGAGCAAGTGACTATGCTCAAGGCTTCAAAATGTTTAAAGAAGGGTTGTGTCATCTACATGGCACAAGTGATTATTGATGAGCCTAAACCGAAGATGGAAGACATCCCTGTTATTTCTGAATTCCCAGAAGTTTTTCCGGAAGAACTACCTGGTTTGCCACCAGATAGGCAAGTGGAATTCAGGATTGATATCATCCCCAGAGCAGCACCAGTTGCTAGGGTACCCTATAGGTTGGCACCCACGGAAATGAAGGAATTGAGGACACAGCTAGACGAATTGCTAGCCAAGGGTTTCATTAAACCTAGTTCGTCTCCTTGGGGAGCGCCAGTCCTGTTTGTCAAGAAGAAGGATGGATCGATGCGTCTGTGCATCGATTACCCTGAGCTCAACAAGGTCACAATAAAGAATAGATATCCTTTGCCCAGGATCGACGATTTGTTCGATCAGTTACAAGGGGCAAGTTACTTTTCAAAGATTGACTTGAGGTCAGGCTACCATCAACTGAAGGTTAGAGATGAAGACGTGCATAAAACAACATTTAGGACTCGTTATGGTCATTACGAGTTCCTAGTGATGCCTTTTGGGCTCACTAATGCCCCAGCCGCGTTCATGGATCTCATGAATCGCGTTTGCAAGCCTTACTTAGATAAATTCGTCATCGTTTTCATCGACGACATTCTTATCTATTCGAAGAACCAAGCTGACCATGAGAAACACCTTCGCTGTATTCTCAAACTCCTGCATCAGGAGAAGCTCTATGCCAAATTCTCTAAATGTGAATTTTGGCTTCGAGAAGTCCAATTCCTTGGACATGTAGTAAGTGAGCGTGGTATCCAAGTGGATCCCGCTAAGGTTGAAGCAGTTATGAACTGGCAAGAGCCAAAGACGCCTACAGAGATTCGTAGCTTCCTGGGATTGGCAGGATATTACAGGCGTTTCATTGAAAATTTTTCAAGGATTGCTGCACCCCTAACTTCCTTGACTAAGAAGAAAGTAAAATTCGTTTGGGGCCCTAAGCAGCAGGAATCCTTTGATGTCCTAAAACAAAAGTTGAGCAACGCCCCAGTACTGACATTGCCAGAGGGAATAGAAGACTTTGTGGTTTACTGCGATGCGTCGCACACTGGCATGGGGTGTGTGCTTATGCAGAAATGCAAAGTTATTGCCTATGCATCACGACAGTTAAAGGTGCACGAAAAGAATTATACCACCCATGACTTGGAGTTGGGTGCCGTTGTATTTGCACTAAAACTGTGGAGGCATTATTTATATGGTATTAAGTGTGTGATCTATTCTGATCACAAGAGCCTCCAGCATCTGTTCAATCAGAAAGATTTAAACATGAGGCAACGTCGTTGGATGGAGACTTTAAATGATTATGATTGTGAAATTAGATACCATCCCGGCAAGGCGAATGTAGTCGCCGATGCCTTGAGTCGAAAGGAAAGGATGAAACCCATCCGAATCAATGCCAAGCGCATGGAGATAAAGAATAATTTGATTGAAAGGTTGTTAGCTGCACAGAAGGAAGCTGTGTTGGAAGCTAACTATCCTAATGAAAAGTTAGGAGTAACTGAGGAGCAGTTAACTCTTAGCAAAGACGGAATTCTAAGATTAAATGGACGAATATGGGTTCCAATTTATGGAGGACTTCGAGATGTCATCCTCCAGGAAGCCCATAGTTCCAAATACTCCGTTCATCCTGGAGCTGATAAGATGTACCAGGATCTAAAGGCAAATTATTGGTGGATAGGCCTGAAAAAGTCTGTAGCCACCTATGTAGCTAAATGCTTGACATGTGCGCAAGTCAAAGCCGTGCATCAAAAGCCGCCAGGCTTGCTACAACAGCCTGAACTTCCTACGTGGAAGTGGGAAATGGTAACCATGGATTTTATCACCAAGTTACCTAAGACAAGGAAAGGAAATGATACAATATGGGTTATAGTTGACAGACTGACTAAGTCAGCACATTTCTTACCCATCAAGGAGACTTATAGCTCCGATATGTTAGCCCAGTTATACGTTGATAAGATTGTAGCTTTACATGGCATACCTGTGTCTATTATCTCTGACAGAGATACTAGATACACGTCACATTTTTAGAAGAGTTTCCAACAATCTTTGGGCACATGTTTGAATTTTAGTACGGCTTATCATCCTCAGACGGACGGCCAGAGTGAGCGTACTATTCAAACGTTGGAAGACATGCTACGCGCATGTGCGATCGATTTGGGTGGTAGTTGGGATAAGAAGCTACCGTTAATCGAATTCTCCTACAACAATAGCTACCATACCAGCATTAAGGCTGCGCCCTTCGAGGCATTATACGGTAGAAAGTGTAGATCGCCCGTTTGTTGGGCGGAAGTTGGAGATGTCCAATTATCAGGACCAGGGATAGTCTTCGAAACGACAGACAAGATTGTCCAGATTCGTGACCATCTCAAGGCTACCCGAGATAGGCAGAAGAGTTACGCTGATCCAAAGCGTAAAGCCTTTCACTTCGAAGTAGGTGACAAGGTGTTGCTTAAAGTATCGCCCTGGAAGGGGGTGATGCGATTTGGTAAGAAAGGCAAGCTAAGCCCGAGATACATAGGACCTTTCGAGGTTATCGAACGTGTCGGGTCAGTTGCCTATAAGTTAAACTTACCTGAAGAGCTCAGTGGAATTCACAATGTGTTCCACATCTGCAATCTGAAGAAGTGCTTCGCTGATGAATCACTGGTTATACCACATACAGATGTGCATATAGATGAGAGCTTAAAATTTGTGGAAAAACCTTTGTCGATTGAAGATCGACAGGTAAAGAAGCTTCGAAGGAAGCATGTGCCTATTGTAAAGGTCAAGTGGGATTCCCGTAGAGGTCCCGAGTATACGTGGGAGGTTGAATCCACCATGAAAGAAAAGTACCCTCATTTGTTTCTGGAAATCTCGAGGTCGAGATTTCTTTTAAGGGGGTGAGGATGTAACACCTCTAAAATTCGTGTTCAATGAAATAATGACACGTGTCAATTAAGACATAAGTGATATAAACCCGGATATAATTAAAGATGTACGACGGGAATTAAAAGTGTTGTCATGTTAATTTTACACCTCTGAACGACCTTATTATGAATCCCAAGACTAATAAACATCTGGTGATGGGGGTTTAGCTTTGTAATAGTTAGTTGTAATGTTTGGGCTAAACAAAACCCAATTAGGGTGATGGGGCGAATTGGGCCTGTCCAATTCGCAGTCCATGATGTTTAACCTTGGCCCAAGTAGTAACCTTGTGTTATATAAACAAGGTTAGGCTTTAGGGTTTAGGTTAATCAGCCAAAACAGTGTGTGAGAGCAATTTCGTGAGAGCATAACAGCTTGGACGAAATTTGATAGTTGGTTAGGGTTTGATTGATTGTAATCACTTTGATAGATAATCAATAGAAACCCGGTTTGAAAGTGAATTGCTGTTTCTGTTCTTCTACTTGTTTCTGTGATATTCTGATCAAGAGGATTCCGCACTCTTGATTGGAAAGACAATTCTGTTGAAGATCCATACGAATAGGGGACTTACAATTGGTATCAGAGCATTAGGCTCTTGAAGGCTCGGTTCAGAATTGGTTGCTGCAGAAACAGGGAGTTTTTCGAATTTTTGAAAACTAGGGTTTTGAAATTTTCGAAAATTTTCTGTTTGTTTGATAAAAATTTTCGAAATTCTTGGCTGTTTTGATAAAAAAAATTCGAGATTTATTGGCTGTTTTGATATTCTGCTTTGTTTGTTTGCTGATTTGCAGGTTTTCGGGACGATTTTTGTTGGATTTTGACGAGTATTTGGCTGGAATTCGAAGACTGTTCTTCGTGTTCTTCGTGGTTTTTCATCTGTTCTTGAAAATTTTCGACATTATTGTGCTGATTTGCTGTTTTGATTTTGCAGATTGTGTTGGAGAATCTTCAGAATATTTGATCAGATTAACTTTCCAAATTTACAGGATCTGCGAAATTAACAGGCTGCGAAATTAACTGATCAGCTTAATCATCAGCGAAATTAACTGAGACCAGCATATTTACCGGCGACGTTAAATCCAAAGGCGACTTTGGTAACCGTGTGATTGTCCACAGCGAAATTATCACGGTTTCGGCGACGTTAACAGTCGTCGTAATAGCGAATTTAAGCAGCGTTTTTGGAGGCGAAATTATCAGTGAAGTTGGTAGCGAAATTGACCTTTAAGCGAACTAAACCAGCGAATTTGGACAAATAAAGTGACCAGCGAAATTACGTGACTTAATCCAGCGAAATTAATATCATATTTAAAGTGGTGGAATTTCCGTTGGCAAGCGTCGATAAAATTTAAGTGTTTTGCAAATAAAAATTGATCCGTAGCTCGTTTGACAGAACCGTTTGGACCGTTAGACTCTGGAAAATCCCGATTTCGGTTTTCGACATTAGATATCATTGGATTCATCTTTTCAAGACTATTCTGACGGTGTAAGTTAGTAACCACAGTTTTCGGAGATATTTTGTACGGTTTTACCAGTCTGTTTGCGTTAAAATGTCAAACATGACAAAATTGAATGCACCTAAGATGATGAAGGTGGAGAATTATCTTACATGGAAGGACAACTTCAAATCTTTCATTGAATCTCAGGATGCACGCATGTGGATCTGCATTGAAGATGGGTACATAAACCCAACACACGATTATGAGGGCAGACCACGTAGAACAGACTATGTGAACATGAAAGAGGATGATAAAAGGAAGTATGACGCTGAAAAGAGAGCAATGGCTGCAATTAAAATGTCCTTACCTGATAGCATCAAGCATACCTTCAACAAGTACACTAATTCAAAGGATATGTGGGATGCATTACAAAAACGATATCAGGGGAATGAGAGTGCCACTCAGGCATTCATGGCAGAGATAGTGCCAGTTGATGAGGCTGAAACTACTGTGAGTGATGCTGAATCTGAAGTAAAAAATGCTGAAGCTCAAGTGGAGAATGCTGAAGCACAAGTGGATGTTGAAGTAGAGAAAGAGAGTGAAGCTGAACAGGTTGTTGCTGATGAAACCTCAGAAGTTCATGAGAAAGAGGTACAATCTAATTCAGTATGTTTGAGATGTCGTGAACTACAGGGTGCAGTTGACAGATTGACAACACAAAACCAAAGTCTGGTAAGTGAGATGTCTAACATAAAAGAAGCAAACTTTTTTGCTAAAAGAAATGAATCTACATACTTGAAGAAGATAAGAGGTTATGAAGCTGAAATTGAAGCTTTAACTTGCAAATTGAATGAAAAACTTCAAGTCATAGACTTAGCTCATGACATGATGGCTGAGAAAACAAAAGAGATTTCTGAAAAATGCAATGAGTTGTCAGTTGCACAACTTAAAATTGTTGAACTTGAAAAGAAATTGAGTCAATTCAGAGATTCGTCTTTTGTAATGAAACACATGATGGGTGGGTTAAAGAAGAGTAATGACAAGACCAGTGTGGGCTTCCAGGGATTTAATGAAGTTCCACCTCCTCTTAGTCATAACTATTCATTCCTGCCTAGTGACGATGAGCTAGCAGACTTTATGGCATCTGCACCAAGTAGTTTTGGTTCCACATCAAGTCAAGGTGATAGGTCTGAGAGTGATGAGGCTAAGGAAAACAATAACAGGGAACCTTTGAAAAGGAAAAATTCACCGCCTAAGAATAAAAATCAAGCTTTTGTCAAAAAGATTAATTTTGTTCAAGGTAGTGATATGAAAAACGAAACTGCTGTTATTGAAAATGAATCGAATGTAGAGTTTGCAAAAAATAAGAGCATAGAAAAATTTGAAATTAAGCAAACTGAACAAGGTTCATCTAAGGGATCATCACCATCTGATAAGGGATCTACCTCAGAGACTCCAGCTAAGAAGTCTTCGAAAAAGAGATCGTGCTTCAAATGTCACGTCAAGGGACATGTAGCAAGCTGTTGTCCTAACAAAAAGAGTGAAGCACAACTTAGTGAAAAACAGAGAGGGAAATTACCAGTGAAGGAAGGTGATAGTGAGGAGAAAGGCTCAAATTCTCCAAAGAAATCTGCTCCTAAGCAACCAGAGAAGGTTGTTGTTGGTGTAGATAAGGCTGGAATAGGAACTCCACAAGTTCCACGTTTTCAAAGAAATCAACAAAGATTTCAGCCTAGATCTCCACCAGGCAGATACGAGAGACCTAGAAGCAGTTCATCTAGAATGAACAATTTCAATGGACATACAAATAATTTCAGAAGTCAAGGTCAATATCAAAATCGATACCAAAATAATGGTGGTCGAAATTTTTATAACAATGGCTTTAGAAATTATAACAATCAAGCTTCTTGGAATCAAAATTCAAGGTATCAAAATCAAAATTTCCAAAGGTCAAATAGTCCAAATAAATATAGGAACCCTCAGGACCAGAGACCTTATGGAAATCAAAATCAAATTCCATCAACAGGTCTGAGATCCAAGACTCCAGTTAGGAGTAATGGATATTGGATGGATGTTCCAGTAGTTGGTGAATTTGGATGACCCAAGACCATTAAGGCTTGGGTCCCCCAATCTAACTAATTTCTTAGTTGGTGTGTGCAGGAGCTGCTAAGGAGGATTATCAACTTATGTTGATGGTGGCTGCTCTAGGCACATGAAGGGGGATGTGAGATTTGTTGATATATTTATATTGATTGATTTAAATTGAAGTTCAAATTGCTGAGTCGACACACTAGATAACCTGGCAGATCTTTATACTAAAGCTTTTGACAGGGCTAGCTTTGAACATTTAGTCGAACTCAACGGGATGAGGAATCCTGAATAACTGGTTTTTCATAAGAATTTTTGTAAATAGTTTACTGCTTTTCTTAAAAATCAAAAATAAAAAAAAAATTTGAAAAATCAAAAACATAAAAAAAATAGAAAAACAAAAATGAGTTATCACTGTGTGAAAAAGAAGAAATGATAGTACATCAGCAAGTTAGACTGTCACACTGAAACTGAAATTAAATTGCTTAAGTGTGATAGCAGCTTCATCATATGATGTACCAGTAGGGAAAAAGCATGAAATAATCAACTTACCAATGTGATATAAATCTAAACAAACTGAATATGAGTGGGGAACACATCAGTGGTGTATGGTTTAATGACCTTAAATCTTGCGTTGATAGATTGCCAAAATCTGAAGTTTTGGGTCTTTATACTGTTATTTCATCTGGGGATATCTTGACTGTCTTTCTGTTCAGAACTAAAATTGTACATGACCCCAGGAAAGAAAGTCACTTGGAATTAGCTCATTTCTATTTGAATGTCTGTATATTGTCCCGATACACACAATTTTGATATGATTCTGAAATCTTCTCTGAAAAAATTCGTGTACCTCCTCTGCTGCATCCAGATATATGCTAACCTGGAGGTGCTAGGCAACGACAGCTTTTGCTGCATCCAGATACATGCTGACCTAGCTGTACGTTGTCGCGCTATAGATCTAATACACCCGAAAGAGGCCCTCAAGTGCCCAAAAGAAACCCAATAAACCTATATCAAACTGAGAAAACTCATTTGATCTGTATATTATACCATCTCTCCTAAAGATCTATTCTGTTCTCTTCTCAACCTATTCCCAGTTAAGATTTCAGAAATCTGGATTGGACTTGTGAAATATGTGGTAGGGAAGATACTTGCATGATAGAGTGTGTTGTTTATATTTCCAGGATTTGATTAGTATTTATTTGGGTGTTCATAGTTAAGCAATCAAAACATGATAAAACATATTATATGCAGACCAGACATTGTCAGGATATCTTAAAGGATGGCATCAGTATACTCACCTACTAAGATGAATCTTTGTGCATACCTTGATTGCGGGGGTATATCCTGAAGTGGGACACGCTAATATTTCAGAAATAAAATTACCTTAATGTATCATACGGTAATGGTACTTGAAATGTTCATGCATTTTGTTTAAGTGGACAAACATACTGGTAATTGTCTTGGACTGCTTTTCACGAAAAATTAAATAAAGAATTATCTAATAGTGTGAAAACAGTTTGATTGTGCTGATATGATATTCTTACCAGTGATTCTCACAAAAATAGAGTGTTTATTGCTTTTTGTATTTACTTGCTTTCAAAAAATATAAAAAATCCAAAAATAGTGTCTTTTTCTGTTTAAAATTCTTAACGTACGAAAGACTGTTATTCTTGGAGGAATTGTTACTGATAGGGGGAGACGGTGTTGGAAAGTGAGTTCAAAATTTTAAATCATGCGGGTTATAGTGTGTGATTAAAAAGTTTTGCGTGTTGGTGATAAATTGGAAAATGCTTAATCTGTTATACAGTTTAACAAATCTCTTGAATAATAATAATTGTTTAACTTATGTTGAAAAATTCTTATGGTTTCTCGAGATGTTTGTTTTATAGTAAACAGATTGAAGCAGTATGTTGCTGAGATGTTGCTGTGTTGCTGAGAAGTTGTTGTGTTGCTGAGAAGTTGCTGTGTTGTTGAGTTGCTGTGAAGATGAGAGTTTGATTGGATGCATGGTAGAACCTCATTTCTATATTGCAGACAAAGTTGAAGGATTGAAGAGTGCTTTACAAATGCTGAATTGGAGTTTACTCAAACGCTAAAGTTTTGAAGATTTGGTGATTGGATGCATCAGCTTAGGGGGAGTCTTTGTTGCTGACAGAAGCTGTTGAAGCTGAAGCTATCCAAAGACAAAAGATAGTGCAAGAATACATGAAGATTGCAAGAAGACTGAAGACAAGGTTATTTTATGAAGCTATTATCAAGGGGGAGTTTGTTGGTGCATGTTTGTGACAACAGCTTAGATTTGGTCTTTGGATATCTTGTAATTAGTTAAACGATAAACAGTTAGCGGGTTTAGCTTTGTAATAGTTAGTTGTAATGTTTGGGCTAAACAAAACCCAATTAGGGTGATGGGGGCGAATTGGGCCTGCCCAATTCGCAGTCCATGATGTTTAACCTTGGCCCAAGTAGTAACCTTGTGTTATATAAACAAGGTTAGGCTTTAGGGTTTAGGTTAATCAGCCAAAACAGTGTGTGAGAGCAATTTCGTGAGAGCATAACAGCTTGGACGAAATTTGATAGTTGGTTAGGGTTTGATTGATTGTAATCACTTTGATAGATAATCAATAGAAACCCGGTTTGAAAGTGAATTGCTGTTTCTGTTCTTCTACTTGTTTCTGTGATATTCTGATCAAGAGGATTCCGCACTCTTGATTGGAAAGACAATTCTGTTGAAGATCCATACGAATAGGGGACTTACAGTCAACAGAATGTGTAAATTACAATTTATGCATAATTAGCAATGTAGAACACATACAACCTGTTTGATCATTAATATAACTTGGTAATTAGTGTAAGGACATGTCTAAACATGTTCAACCCGACAATTTCCTGTTTAGACCCGGTTCGGAACCGAAAGTCGCATATTTGGGCCAGGTTACATGCTAGTATAACCCTCTGTGATTATACACCTCGGATCATTAGTTATCCAATTAATATGCATTAGTTATCAAACCCGGAAATGGCCTCTAATCGCCTTTTTAAGCGTTTTAAACGCATAGTATATGCTATAACTATATTAAACATACAAGGGTTGATACCTACTGATATTTGAGGCAAATTATAATGTTTTAACAGTAAGCAAAGGTTGATAAACTCAGACTTCAGTTTTGAGCTTTTCGGCTTATGTGAAATTACCAAAATACCCCTACGGGGCATAGTTTGGTTATAATTACTAAATTTCACATATATACTTTATCCTACTGTTATAACTTAGTAAAATAAGTATTTTTGCTGATTACATCAGACCTGTAACTCAGGTGAATATTTAAACTCTTTTATAACCTTTTAAATGACCAAACTACCCCTACGGGGCATAGTTTGTGTTTAAATTCGTTTCGGGCATAATAAAAGACATATTACTGATGTCATAACATATATGAAGCATATTAACTTAGGAAACCTGTAAATGGCTCATATGAATACCCGTTACGCTTATTACGCGTTCGGTTCGGTTTATGTAACTAGTTTACATAAACTAGCCTAAACGGGCCAAACCTTATCGGTTTTATCTCAAAATCCAGAATGTGTATGAATTACCCATATTAAACAAGTCTCTAAACTTGTCAGGTCTAAATCACATTCTATCCGGTCTTCGCTTAATCGTGCGTACGAACCGTATCTTTGAAACTAACCGGTCTAAGCTTAAGCTTAATTAAAGACCCGTTAGAATTCTAATAGGTTATTATAAACCTTTGTTCCAGAATAGGAGACCAGTAAAAGCTACCTACATTTTGCTTATTGTGATTATTACATTGCTCAGGTAAATACTTTTAACTTATTTTCCCTATACGGGCTTGGGTTACGGTATATAGCATACCGCTTGATCGGGCATCAAATCTTCCATCGTTGGGTGGTTAATTGAATAATTTGATCGGCTCGTTTAAACAGTCTTGTTACTTAAAGCCTTTGGGGGGTTAATGACCGTGTCCCGGATATCCTTGGCATCATTTTACGAAATGGCCACAACTTAAGCGCGGGGTGTAGGCGTACACCCGTCAGTGCACAAAAGGAATAATGTGGTGTGTCTATTGATCTTTAACCCGGACTTGATCCGGGCTACTGAACGCACAAGGAACATGTAATTCGTTCACAAGATTATATATTTAAATAATTCTCCCAAGTTAAATAAAATGTTTATGCCATGTGCATCCAAACAAATTTTCAATCATTTTCCAAAATGAGTCAGTTGATTGTATTTACCAGTGTAAACTGACGTATTTTCCCAAAAAGACTAAATGCAGGTACTAAGCGTAATTGGCTGGGATTTCTCCTTAGCATCATTAGAAGTCTCGCAAGCTTAAGATCCCTGAAGTCTGTTGAACTATTATTTCATATTTTATTTTCGATCCTTCTGTGGATAAACTTCCGAATATTGTGACATTTGATATTACAATATTAAATTTGGTTGTATTATATCTTTTAAATTGCTTCCGCTGTGCATATTGAATATTGTGTTGTTTGACTATTATGTTGCCAACCACGTCACGATACTCCCCACCGGTGACACGTGGAAATTGGGGTGTGACACCGGTGCACCCCAAGGAGACACACTCGGCCTTATAAATCCTTTGTCAAGCAGGTCTTGAATTTGAGACATCAACTCTTGTAATTCCGACGGTGCGAGTCGGTACGGTGCTTTAGCTACGGGTTTTGCGCCCGGAATCAATTCGATCCCGAACTCTACTTCTCGTTCAGGCGGTATCCCCGGTAAATCCTCCGGAAACACATCTTCATAATCTCGTACTACCGGTACATCTTCAATCTTTCGTGATTCTTTCTCGGGCTCATTTGCGTATATCATGAATGCCTTGCATCCTCGCTTCATAAGCTTGTGGGCTTTCAACATTGAGCATACTATGGGGTTGCCTCGTTTTTCGCCATAGATGGTGACGTGTTTTCCGCTCGGAGATGTTAGTTTTATCTCTTTACGAAAACACACGACCTTTGCATGGTGCTGAGATAGCCAATCCATCCCAACGACTACTTGAAATTCCCCTATTGACATCGGGATTAAGTCTATCAAATATTCCTCATCGTCGATGCTTAATTTGCTGCCTCGACAAACATCACAAACTATAAAACTTTTGTTGTCCCCTATTTCAACTTCTAAGGGCACAGATAATTTCGTCAATACAAATGAAGGATGTCGAATAAATCCATGCGAAATGAAGGATTTATTCGCACCCGTATCAAACAATACACGTGCTGGAATTGAGTTAATTGTGAATATACCTGAGACCACATCGGGTTCTGTCTTTGCTTCAGCCGCGGTAAGTTGGAAGGACCTAGCCTTCGCTTTGGGAGCTTCTGTTGGAGACTCTTTTGTGTCTCTCTTTCCCACCAACTCGGGGCATTCCGATTTCTTGTGACCGGGTCGATAACACTTGTAACAAACAGAAACTTTCCCGGGACATAGTGATGCGGTGTGCCCCGTCTTCCCACATACCGGGCACGGCTTGTCTTTGAAGCGGCACTCACCTTTGTGCCCCTTTCCACATACTTTGCAACTCGGCGACCCGCCTTTAGCATCCACTTTCTTTCCCGATTCAGCAGTTCTAGCTTTCTTTGTAGGGCTTGGATCCCTGTGCCCTTCGTTCACCTCTTTCAACTTGTTTCTTTAACTCAATTTCCCGCTCCCGGGCGGTGTTGATAATCTCCGTGAGGGTTTCGTATTTTGACGGAGTCATAAATTCCCGGTACTCGGCACTCAGCATGTTGTAATAATAGTATATCTTTTGCTCTTCAGTGGTGACTAACTCGTCACAAAATCTCAGCTTATCCATGAAGATGCCCGTGATCTTATCAATTGTTTCACCCTTTTGTCTTAGCTGGATGAATTCTTCTTTGATCCTGTTAATAACCGCTTTGGGACTGTGGTGTTTAAGGAATGGTACCTTAAACTCGTCCCAAGTCATAATCCTCGCCGCTTTGGCTCCCATTTCCTTCTTTTTGTTATCCCACCAATCCTTGGCTTGATTTCTCAATTGACCCGTTCCGTAAGCAACAAAATCACCTACGTCACAATGGGTTCGTTCAAACACTCCTTCGACATCACTTATCCATCTTTGGCAAATTATCGGGTCAACCTCCCCGTTATAGATTGGCGGTTTACACGCCATGAATTCCTTGTATGAACACCCTTTGCGTTCTCCCGTTTTCTCCTTCATAAGGTTGATAATATCCTCCAACCTTTTAACTCGCTCTTCGACAAGCGACAACACCGTGTTTTGAATTTTGTCTATAAACCCGGATAGACTTCCTTCAATTGCCTTCCCTACCTCTTCGGCAATTATCTCTTTCATTTGTTCGGTGCTTGTTTGCACCGGATTATCATCATTCCCATCAGACATTTTGAAGCTGAAATGTTTACATTTAAACGTTAAACATTTCATTTATAATATTGCTTCATTTGTTTCGGTTTAGCCAAGTTCCTAACTTGCTTTAACCGTTCACATTTAATGCACTTTTCGGGTTTGAGTGTGTTAACACACTCTTCCCATGCATCTCAATTTATTTCTCATTCTTACATAAGGTATAATCTACTAACATAAATAAGTTAATTCTTACCGGACGATCGATCAAGCTTGAACCGAACACTTTGTTGACAACCTTAAGCTCTGATTACCAACTTGTAACACCCGTCTAATATTTACTTGAATTAATAATGATTCATACCATTATATATAAAGATATCTAGGTTGTAACATAAGTTCCAAAAGAATAAGGTTCAAAAGTATCAAAACATTAGTCAACTAAAGACTAATTCGAACATTTAAAAGTTTCTTAAAATACCGTTTACAACCAATAAACATAGACTAATAAAAGTTAAGACATTGCGGAAGCTTCAACCAACACAACTTTTAATCAACAACGCATAGTTTAACAACAATTCATCAAATGTAACGGGTCAAGTTACATACCTTAGTGCACGCCCTTCAACCGCAAATCACCACCGGCTTGTCCACTCGACGTTCCGGTATCCTTTCCTATAGAGTTCAATTTGATCACATTTAGAACTCTTTGTAATCACATTTTGCATAATAGCCAAAACATCACAATTAGGTGTTTTAACTACAAAATTCTAGTTTCGAGCCTTCTTTGAGGCATTTCAACAAACACTTTAAGGGCAGAATTTTACATGTTTATTTATCAAGTCTCTAGCTTATCTCTTAGCCCTAATTTCACATCAATCAACCATTTTACATGATTGTTAGCTTCTAAATTTCTGAAATCACTTCAAAATTGTCAAATTACACTAGAACAACACCCAATATCCTAGTGTTCATCAATTTACACATAACCCATTAATCACCTACAATGGTGTTCATAGTTTTCACTAAAATTTCACATGATTTCAACTTGTATTTGTCTAGGGTTTGTCCCTAGACACTATAGTTGTTCCTAAATCATCATAAGACACACATGCAACCATAATTTCAGATTTTCCCAATTTCATGAGAATTTCAAGTTGAGAGTTTTCCTTAAATTTTACATACCTTGGAATCCTCTTGCGATGAGGATCAATAATCTATGCTTTAATTTCGATTTCAGACTTGATTGAGCCTTCAATTTGAGAGTTTTAGTGATTTTTAGGTTTTTGAGAGTGGGGAGTCGCCCCTGCCCTTCTCCTGTACGACCAGACACCTTCAAATGGTGTTTGGTTTTTGATTTTTATTAAAATTAATAATACAGTTTCAATTCTTACAACTTAGGCCCTTCCACTTTGTTCAACTTATAGTTTAGTTGCTTTTAACCCTATTATAAGCTATTTCTAGACTTGTAACTAACTAGGTTAAAATTCCTAGTTAGTAAATTCTCATTTATTTATACTTTATAATTCTAATATAAAGTTTTATATTTTCGGGGTGTTACATCGTGTATTCGAATCATAGTGCGGTCCGATACTTAATGGAAAAGAAGGATGCAAAGCCCCGGTTGATTCGTTGGGTGCTTCTGTTGCAAGAGTTCGATCTAGAGATTCGGGACAAAAAAGGGTGTGAAAATGTTGTTGCGGATCATTTGTCCCGGATCCCATTGGAAGGTGTTGATGACCCGAGTGAAATTAACGAGCGGTTTCCCGATGAGCAATTGTTAGCAGTTTCTACTTTTGTTGCACCTTGGTACGCCCACTACGTGAATTATTTGGCCAAGGGTGCAATTCCGAATCATTGGACGAAGAAGAGACGACAACAATTCTTGAGTCAAGTAAAGCAATATATTTGGGATGAACCGGATTTGTTCAAAATTGGACCCGATCAAGTGATAAGAAGGTGTGTTCCCGAAACTGAAGTTTTAGAGATTTTGACCCATGCTCATTCATCGGCTGTGGAGGGCATTTTAGTGGGAACAAGACGGGTTACCGGGTGTTATCATGTGGGTTTTATTGGCCCACAATTTTCAAAGATTCTTGCGAGTTTGCCCGGAATTGCATTAATTGTCAAAAAGTTGGAAGCATATCAAAGCGGGATGAAATGCCTTTACAACCAATTTTGGTGGTTGAGGTGTTTGATGTTTGGGGGATAGATTTTATGGGTCCGTTTCCTAACTCGAATGGGTTCTTATACATATTGGTTGCGGTTGATTATGTTACGAAGTGGATAGAAGCCATTGCTACAAGGACCAATGATCATTCCGTTGTATGTAATTTTGTGCAATCCAACATATTCGCTCGATTCAGTGTGCCAAGGGTGATAATAAGTGATGGCGGTTCACATTTCAAAAATTTTAATTTTGGGAAATTGCTAAAAAGATATAATGTGAACCACCGAGTGGCAACACCGTACCATCCGCAAACAAGTGGACAAGTTGAAGTGTCCAACCGTCAAATTAAAGAGATTCTCATGAAGACAGTGAGAACGGATCGAAAAGATTGGTCAAGTAAACTTGACGATGCGTTGTGGGCATATCGGACGGCTTACAAAACTCCAATTGGTACCACCCCTTATCGGATGGTGTATGGGAAGGGGTGCCATCTACCAATGGAGTTAGCACATTGAGCGCATTGGGCCATCAAAACTGTTAATGAGGATTATGATGAAGTGGGTCGAGTAAGAAAGTTACAATTGAATGAGATTGAGGAGATTAGAGACGAAGCCTATGAATGTGCTTCCGCATACAAAGACAAACTGAAGAAAGTTCATGATGCAAAGCTAAGGAAAAAGAACTTCGAAGTGGGTCAAAAGGTGTGGTTGTACAATTCGAGGTTGAAGATGTTCGTGGGAAAACTCAAGAGCAAATGGATGGGTCCTTACGTCATCCGAATAGTGGGAAGATTTGGAGAAGTTGATATACAAGATGAACAAGCCAATAAGCAACTAACGGTGAACGGGCATCGGCTCAAACCGTATTTGGAAGGTAACGACATCAACAATCTTGAGCTTGACAAAGTGGGTTACATTCTACGCCCATTGGATGACGAACAAACTTGAAAGAGGCCCAGGTTTGGTGTTTGTACATATTTAGTTTAATTTGTTTCGGTTGGAATAAGTCCCGTTTAAACCGGTGTTTGAAACAAGTGTGGGGAAATCCGTACGAATTTCCCGAGCATAGTGTTGAGGATAACACGGGTTTCTAAAGGGGGGTAGGGTTAATTTTCGTGTTTTCAAAAAAAAAAAAAAAAAAAAACAAAACATAAAAAACATTTGCTGAAAAAAGTGATTTTTGGCCCCCCAATCGCCCAGATGCCGCCGTAAGCTACGGTGGGGGGGGGGTAGCTTACGGTGGCCAGTGATAAAAAAGTTCCGTACGGCACTCGGACACTAACCTACGGCACTTATTTTTCACCAGACACCGCCGTAACCTACGGCAAGGTGCCGTAGGCTACGGCACTGAGCGGACTTGGGGGACCCCTTTTCGGCGTTTTATGTATATATATAACAAAAACCGAAAATATTTTTAATATTAATAATACATTAAATAAAAAAAAAGGAACTCTAACCCCATCCACAACTATCTTTCTTCTCCATCTTTCTTCTTCTTCATCTCTCAAGAAACCCTAACTCATCTTCAAAACTCCATAGCTCTTTCAAAACTTGTCCGAATCTAGTGATTTTTGAGTCCATCTTGGGTGAAATTTCACAAGGAATCTAGATTTATACTTGTATTTCAAAGATTCTTTTGTTTTGGGGGCGGATTTGAGCATAGGGGTGCCGAAATTTTAGGGGTTTTTGTGGGTTCTTGCTTAAACTTGAAGAGTTTGTTATTCTCATCTTCTACAACACTAAGGTATGCAAGTTCAATTCATTTTTTGATGTACATTGAGGTTTGTAAGTTTTCATTATGGTTTTTGCTTACACACTTGCTTGTATGAGATAGATGATAGGATTTTGTGAACCACTGAATGTTTGGGTATGAATGTATTTGATGTCTAGTGAAAATATTTTGAAAAATTTCTGAATTGTAGAGACATCATGCCGAATTTTTGTTCGAGAGGATAAATTTTTGGTTTTTGTACATTCATACCCATAACATGAAGCAAGTGTGGGGAAGATTTTGGAGTTTAACTAATTTGAATTGTTGTGTGTGGTTTATGAATGTGTGTAGGTATGGTGAAAACAAAAGATAAAGCGGGATCGAGTTCGTCTAAACCACCTCAAGTGGAAGAAGAGCAGCCAAAGATGAGGAGATTGACACGGGTTGGCGACCCGAATTCGGAGGATGATGCACCTCCAAGGGGTCCAAAGCCGGATTGGACATCCGGTTCATTACTAGACCAACCCGCGGAGTGGAGAGAGGACTTGTTTCACGAGCAAATGAACAAGTTGAAGCAAAGGGCTGAGGCATTTATTTGTGAAAAGGAGATCCGGGAAGCTGATTTTGGGCCGTTCGGGATAACGGCAAAGTTTAAAGAATTGGGTTGGGGGCAACTTTGAAGTGTTACGATAACGAGGTAAAGAAGATGTATGACTCTCAGATTCAAGAATGGATGGCTACACTCGAATGTCCCCTGTTTAAGGCCCCACAAAAGATGAAGCTCGTTGGATGGTGTAATGGGGTAAAGGTCGAAATGTCTTATGATTCATTGCGCCGAATAGCGAAGTTTGACGACCTACCAACCGGTCAAAACATCTACCCAAGCCTTAAGGATCTCTACTTCGAGCCTGACAAGCATCCTCAATGGCAACAAATGTTGGATTATCTCTTTCTTTCGGGTATGACACATGGTAAATTGTATAGACGAAACTTGAGAATGGAGGCGAATTTGTTGTTGGTTTTGTGCACGCACAATGTCATCCCGAGGCGGGGTGACAAGATGGAGGTTCGATTCCAAGAGGTACCGATCTTATATATGTTGATGAATGGTTCTCCTATGGTTCCTTTCCGGTTTCTAGTGTTGAACAACATTTGGTTGAGCCGAAATAGCGGAGAAATAAAAATCATACCCCACTGCCGATTGATCACGGCATTGTTAAAGAAATATGGGGCAATTGAAGGCCATGAAAAAGGTTCTTATAAGAGGTTTAGTCCGTTTGACATAAAGAATTTGGGATCCGGATGGGAGTACAAGGAATCGGAAAGGTATCATAAGCTGAAGACAGACGGGAGAAGATGGAGAGTTATTAAAGCGGATGCGAGACCACTACGACCGGGCGAGGCTGTTGAGCCCGAAACGACTGATGAAGAAGTTAGTGGTGACGATGACTACCCTAAAGACACGTTCATGGTTGATGCTCAGATAGGAGGCGCTGGCCCAGGTGGAGTTCAAGGAGCAGGTGTACAATCTGGTTATGTGGGTAGTGCATTTGACTATGCACAACAGGCCTATGATCCCTATTGGGGTCATTCGGGGAATATGGGCCAGATTATTTAACAAAGGCGACCACCCACTTTTGGCGAATGGACTGATCCCAACCAAATGCTCTTCGATCAACAAACTTTTATGGGGGCGAGTATGGAGAGAGCTTTGAAGCAGAGTTATGACAGAAATGAGCAATGGAATCGTGCTCATATGTATGCCCGAGAAGAGGAGATAAATAATCACTACCTAGACGACCGCCAGAGACGCTTGCATGATCAGTGGCATGCGGGCCAACCACTCGAAGCGGATCCGCCAGTTGTGGATTATACCACATTGGCACCATATGATGGTAGTGTGTCGTATCCCACCCCACCATTGCATCATTCTCAATGGGTGGATCCACACGTTATGAGTTATCAACAGGCGGGTCAAAGTGGTGATCAAGGAAGCAGCAGTGGCGGGGCTTTTGGGTTTGGCTAGTGGAACGACATGATGACATCCATCTTCGGGCCTCCACAGCCAAAGTATTACTAGCCAGGTCGTATCTTGCTCCTTTGTATATTTGTGTATATTTGTTTATCTCGTATGTTATGTTTATGGTTGGGAGGTAGGGTGGTGTTTAGATGTTGATGTGATTTTGGGATGTGTTAGTGGTGGTGTGTTTGAATTTTCATATAAAAAAAATATACAAAAAGAAATTTGGGATTTGAGAGTATTAGTGAAAGCTAATGTTATTGATTAAAAGCGATCTTTCCTTCAAAACCATACATTGGGACAATGTATCCCAAGTGTGGGGATGGGGGAATTTTTGAGAATTTTAAAATTTTTTGTGCAGCCAAGTGAAATTGTCAAAATTTGAAAGCTTGATTTTGTCCCGCTTGACACACCGACACCCATTCCTAGTCTTTTCTTGGTGAGAATTTGAGCCACATATGGTTATCATAGACATTTCTTTGTTTGAGTGACGGTGTGTGTATTGTGTTTATAGAATTTGTGTACGAATTCTTGTTAAATCCTAGAGTTAGCATGCTTTTGAAAATGATAGGGGACTTTTAGGAAGCTTCGTCTAGATGTGTGAGAGTGCGGGATTGGTGGGTTGGACCTCATACTTTACATATATGAGCTTGGTATTGTGAGGGGCGGCGGTTTGGTCTTTAGAAAACCATGTTTGAGCTTATTACCATTCGGTTGTGACCCAAACCTACTTCCTACAAAACTTTACCTATTGAGATGACCCGGTTTATGAGATTTAGTATGTAGTGTCAATGTTATTGTATATATTGATGAGTTTTTATGTCTTAGGTAAAAAAAAGAGAGAGAGAAAAATATGAGAAAAATATAAAAAGAAGTATTTAGTTGCAATAGTAGTTGAGAATGTTGAAAAAGTTGTGTATATATTTGGTGTTTTATTTGTTATTAGTAGAAATAAAAACCGGGTCAAATCAATTAGCTCTTGCATATGAATCCTACCATTTTCCTACCTTTGCACCTAGCCCCGTTACAACCCGTAAGTTCCTTTGATTCATAAGCATGCTAGATATTTGTTAGGAGGAGACTTGATTCTTATACAAGCTTATTGTCGTACAAACACACACACACATTGAGTGGTTTAGCATTATGTGCTAATATTTCTTGTCACCGAGAGCTTTTGTGAGGGGTGTGTCTTGTGGTATGATTGAAAGTTAGTAAAAGGACGGCACACTTTAGCTTGGTTTCTATGATTGATCGCTTGAGTGTTGAAAATAGTTTTTGAATGGGTTGCTTGGGACAAGCAACAGGTAAGTGTGGGGATGTGACGGGTGGTCCGTAGGACAACCCTTAAGGCTTTTAAATAGATTAAAATCTCATGTTTTATCCGGTTAATTGCTTGAATTTGGTAACCACTAGATGACTTTATGTGCAGGTGTTTAAGTGTTCAAGATGCGGGTTTTATGAAGCATGGATGGATGCTAGAAGTTGGCGGAATCAAAAGATGAAGAAATGATGATTTGATGAAGAAACAAAAGAAGAAAAAATGATTGCCACCGTAGCCTACGGCCCTAGCCGTAGGTTACGGCCCCCATGGTTCACAAACTTCCCGCCGTAGGACAGTACACAAGGGCCGTAAGGGTATAATAGGTGCCGTAAGCTACGGTGCCTGGCGTAGCTTACGGCCCTGTTCTTGACTTTCGTTGACTGCTTACCACCGTAAGCTACGGCAGCTGTCGTAGCTTACGGCGCCGACCTTATCAAAAGTGTAACTTCCGTATTAAATGGCATTTTCATGGATTTTTATGGTGTCTTGTCATTGGTTTTCGGTTACCACTTGGTTGTGAACGAATTTTGGGGCAACTTGGAGACATTTTGGAGCTTGAAGAACATTAGTTGAATCTTGTTTTTATGTTGGTGATTCCCTTGAACATTGAAACTTGTATGATCATGTTGATTCAAGCCATGAGTGGCTAAGTATTTTGTGACTATCTTTGGTGGAAGGTTTGCAAGACATTTATGTTTATTTCCGTATTTCTAGAATAACAATCTTCTCTTTATTGAATTGCTTGTTATGGTATGTGATTATTTGTTAGTAAATTGTTAATCCTTGTGCTGAACTAATTAGAAACCATACGTTCTTGGTGCCGTTGGCAATCGAGATATCATGGGTATAGTTAGGCTTGGGTAAGGGTTGATTGATCATCGGGTAACAACCTCACGTTCTAGGAATCTGAGTACTTAGTTCCCTTTCATCACTGCAATTGATCACATATGAACTATGTCTATGTAGTTCTTTCTAGTGGAATGTTAGCATAAGTGTCATAGCAAACCGGAAACTAAAGATGGTTACTTGTTTCTAAATTGTTTACAACCAAAACTTTTCTCTTGCAATTTAATTAGTTAAATTTAGTTCTAAAACCAATTCACTTAAATCAACTCTTGAATTCTACTTTATTTGCAATTAGTTTAATTTTAGTCAAGTTAGATACACTTTCAAATAACACATTTTCCACAAACTCCCTGTGTTCGATACCCACTTACCGCTAGCTAATTAGTTGTATTTGGATTAAATTTGATTGTGACCACGACATCACGTCAATGGCTGCTTTAAAATTTATGTTTCATTATGAAAGTTATTTACATGTTTTTAAAGAATCTGAATTGAATCGAATTTACTCGAATTCGAATTTTTAATTGAATACGAATTCGAATCGAATTCGGTAGGTTTTAATCGAATTCGAATCGAATTCGGTAGGTTTTAATCGAATTCGAATCGAATACGAATTCAAGAAAAAATAAAAATTATTCGAATAATTCGAAAATTCGATATTCGATTCGATGAACATCCCTACGGCCCCACCAGTCCCACCTTTCCCCTATTTTTCCTACAATGGTCCCCCGTTAAAAAAACTTAACTTTGTTAAGTTTTTTTTTTCCAAATTACAAACAGATTTTTTAGGGCTTTTGATTAGAACGACGACACGAGTCCATTGACGTAAACTTTCCTCAAAACGGTGCTCCAAACAATGAAAACGACGCTTCAATTCGGGTGTTTAAATTTCCAATTAACCAAAATCAAGTCACTTGGAGCACCATTTCGAAGTAAGTTTTACATTAATGGACTCGTATCATCGTTCTGATCAAAAGCCCTAAAAAATCTTTTTGAAATTTGGAAAAAAGCTTAACTCCGTTAAGTTTTTTTAACAGGGGACCATTGTAGGAAAAATAGGTGAAAGGTGGGACTGGTGGGGGGAATATTTTGAGGTGGGATTATTAATGGCCAATAAGGTCTAGGTGGGATTATTACAGGCCAATTCCCCTTTTTTATTTAATTTCTATTATTTTTATTTTTTTTATATTCAGAACCAGATAGTTTCGGATATCCGAATATAATTTTTTGGATATCCGAATATAAGTTTTTGGATATCCGAATATAAGTTTTCGGATATTTTTAGGATAGTTTCGGTTATTTTGGATATTTCGGATATTTTTCGGATACTTTGGATATTTTCGGATATTCGGATATCCGAAAAAAATAAAAATTAAATTTTTGGATATTTTGGGTATCCGAAATATCCGAAATTTTTTAAAATCACTATCCGAATCCGAATCCGAAAATTCGGGTATCCGAATTTTCGGATTCGAATATCGGATATAGATAATTTTGAACACCCCTAGTGGTAGGCAGTGTAGATGGAGGTGAGGTGGCGGTGGAGGTGTGGGAGAAAATGGTGAGAGAGAGACATTAACATCGTATATCCATGCCAATGTCCGCATAAGCAAAAACCAACTGGGCTATAACCCAGTTAGAAAAGGATCGAAGGGGGCCAAATCTTAAAAGTTGAGATTGCTGAAGGGAATTTTTAAGTTAGGATTATTATCGGTTAACATGTAAAACTCAGGGGCTGTTTGACAACTTCTGAATGGTTAAGTGCTGAATCAATAAGAGGTCTGAACCATTAAGTGTTAAACCAGTAAGAGATCTGAACCATTAAGAGCCAGTAAAATGCTTAACCATTCAGAGGTAAATGTTTGACCAATTCAGATTAGAGATCTTAACCATTTAGATTCAGTATAATGCTTAACAATTCAGAGGCAAATGTCTAAATCATTCAGATATCTGCTCGCGAAACAAACAGTTTGAACCATAATGTGCTGAACCAGTAAGAGGTTTGAACCATTAAAAGCCTCATTAAGAGGCAAACAAATAGCCTCTTAGGATTATTAAAATTTAATAATCTTAATAAAAGATGGTTGTGAGTGGATGAGAGAAAAATGTTATTGTTAACCTGTAAATATACAAAAAAAATTGTTCACCCTTATAATTTTTTTAATATTTTTTTAAAGTTGTTATGAGTGAAAAAGAGAGAAGATAATGATAAAGGTATACAAAATATTATTTAATTCACAAGAATTTAATGTTTTTTTAAGTGGTTATGAGTAAAGAAGAGAGAAAAGATAATAATAAAGGTATACAAAACATTATTTAATTAAAAAAAAAAAGAAAATAGTGATTTTTAATGTAAATTACAAGAAAGAGACAGGGATTACAAGAATAGTGATTTTTAATGATTCAACCCGGCACCAACCAAAGGCCACAGATCTAATCTGCACCATATAAGCTAGATTGCACACATGATCCATGACAATACTCGAAAAACCCACATGTTTACAAGATCACTTCGAATTCGGCTATGCGACAAAGGGGCGCCTTGCCTCGAACTTCGATTTCGAAATCATGGATGGCAACAGATATAGCATAAAAAGCTTCATAAGTCTTGATTATAATGCCCAAGGGTTCACACATTTATAACCTAAAAATTACATGCATGCCACAATCCAGATAGGTGGCCTCTAATGCAAACGTGATAGCTCCTAAATGAAGATAACAGTCTTTCTACATCCAACCATACATCCAAAAAAACATTACTCTTATAAATTACATATATTTACTGCTTGCATCAACTACCTGCATCTTATACCCAAACACTGCATACTCATTCCGAGAGACCGTTATACTGGATATGTTGCTCATAGAAGTTAATCAACTGCCATCATTAAAAATACATGGATAAGCGAACAGAATGCATTCATTTGTTATTTCTGTAAACACAGGCCTTATGAGTTAAACGGTGTCCACATTGAATTATCAATGCATGAAACATCAGAAGATGACGTTACCAGGAGAGGGTAGTGAGCCTTGAGGTATCTATTATCCACCATCACTTCTTTTCCGTCCGACCTGTTTAACCAAGTTAATGTCATTAATGTTATCTAAACAATAACTGTGTAATCAAGTTTAAACCCCTAAACATGGAAGTAATATTAAATGAGCATGCTACCCGAATTAAAGAAGACGTTTTCCAAATATAAATATGGAGGGTATTCTTTGGATAAAACTCTGTATCTTATTAAACCTACCAGTTATCTACTTACATGTACCAAAGTGGATCAAAATTTTAGATTGAATATCAAAACAATTGACAATATGTTAAAATAGAACACAACTATTCTTGCTTTCCTAGCATTAAAGATCAAAACTATTCTTGAGCCTAATTCATCCTAAATTTACAGCTGAACATGTTCCAAACATGCATCTGTATAAGCAAACCTTTCCCGGCATTCTAAATTATATATTATAAGTATTAACCATTTATCTTCTAACATAATTTACAATATTTCTGTAACTAGGGATGAGCCTTTTTTCCCATATACCTGTACTGGTAACCAATTTTAGGTATTCAGTACATGTATCGAATTTATTGATTTCGGTATGGGTAAAAAAATGGTACTGGTACCGAATTTTATATAGAACTTTAAGAGGTTTTTTATATATATTATGTTTTGTTTCGTATTATGGTATTTATGGTAGTCGTATCGATTTTACCTATTTGGTACATGTATCGTATTGGCACTCGTACCGATTTTACCTATTTGGAACCCGTATGAGTGCTCAAAAAAAACACAAAGTGGTACCAAAGCGCGTACTGTAACGAGATACCCAACCGTACCAATATATTCGGTACCCTGTTTTGTTCAAATTCGATACCGGTATTTTCGGTACCGGTACGAGTACAGGTACTGTACCGATCCCATGCCTAGTAACAACAATAAAGAAAGGTCAAAGGCATAGTTGTTAAAAGCCATCGCCTCTTGCGCCTAGGCCCAATTTCCTAGCGAGGCGAGGCAATTGCGCCTTAAGTCAAGGCAATTGCGCTTTAATTCTCTAAGTGATGGTTCATGTGCAGGTTCCGGCGAGATTCTAAGATTCTTGAGAGTTTTCGGCCAAATTCTCTAAATTCTGGCAAGATTCTAGCTAGATTTCTACTTTTATCTAACGAAACTACTTTTCTACACTAATAAACTACCAGGAGTAGGATCAAATACAAACCACATTTCGCATACAAACTGTAAGAACCATTTAAAAAGTGTCACGTGGCATCCAAACAATTATACAGAAATGATAAAATAATATCCTAAATAATATCAATTATATTGAATTCCCTATAAATATGCTAACAAACAATTAATTCTTTATTTGGATCTTCTTTTTTATTTCAATGTGCTGATATCATTTAAATATGTGCTAAAATCAATTATCTTGATTAATTTTCATGTGCTAATATAATTCAAAAGTGCTACTTTTATGTATGTATTGTTTTGGTATGTGCTAATTTAACTTTTTTAAGTGCTAGGATCTGTTCTTACGGTTTGTAGGATAAATATGGTTTGTACCGGAACCAACCCCTAAACTAGCATTTTATAACTTTTGGTACTAAATAGACGATATTAAATGTTATATAATAGCTTTAGTTTATTTTATTTGAAGAATAGTATTAATTTTCTATTATATAAAAATATTTTATGTTTTTTTTGTTGTACGCTTTTTTTTCCTCAGGCCCGTGCTTTTTTTGCGCCTTGCGCCTAGGCCCCAGGCGAGGCCTGTGCGCCTTGAGTGCGCTTAACGCTTTTAATAACTATGGTCAAAGGTCTAGTAAGGTTTAACTAATAATTGCAATCATCATGCATATGCCGTGAAATGCATCAAAACTATATTATTTACGCTAGCAGGCGTGAATTCATTTATAAAAAGAAAAAAAAAGAAAAAATGAGAGAGCGAGAGAGAAAAATAGAGAGACGCACAAACCTGAGGACCAAAAAGGTTACCAAGATATCCTGCATATCATTAAGTGAAGATGTAGAATATTCAATCGGCTTGATGATTTTAGTAATAGCATACATGCTTTTTGAAGTATCCACCACATTCATCGAACCAAAACCATTTCCTACTTGCTCAAAGTTTTGAACCCTGTGCTCAACCACCACACCATTCCCACCGGCTAATCTTTCCATTGGATCATGCGCATCTTTAGTGACTGTTGGATCCAAATTTTGTTTAAACCGTTTCACAGTACCAGATTTCCTTCTTTTAGATCCACTGCTACGGTTAGCCCAAACCGAATTTTGCCCATTAACATCTGAAATCCCATTTGACGGACTCACACCTTCGCCAGATCGATCTTCTTGGATATTAACCGCTACCCCGTTTATTTTTTCTTTATCAGTTAAAGAGGCACCTTTCAGTTCACTTAGCTTCAAACTCAACTCGTCTGTCTCGTTTATATCTCCACATTGTTGGGAGACCAATAAAGATCCGTTATCACTCACGTGTTTCGCTTTTCTAACGTTTCTCGTGCCTTTACCGTTGCTTTCTGCCCATTTACTACAAGTTGGATCATTCCCGGAGACATTTGGCGAAGGTTCTTCGATAATTCTAAGCTTGACAGAGGGAACATCATAGGTGGCGGCAGGGGAACCTTGTTGTTGCGGCTGGTGTTGCTGTGGCGGCTGCTGTTGTTTCTTCTTCTTTGCTGGCGGTTGAAGAGCGACTGCATTCTTGCGTTTATGTTTCTTGCCAGATCTATGTTTTCCTGACCGCATTCTTCCAAATTTTATCAAACAACAAGTAAGCATAAGTTATTACGAAGATTTTCCCATTACATGCATGTATTTAAAACTATAAAACTGTCTGATAGATACGCATAAAAAGAAAGTGTAAAAAATACCTCTCTTCGAATGCATCGATGACATCTGAGCAAGACATGAGATTCTCCACAGGTTCCCACGTGTTAGCCGCCTCTGGCCATCCGCGCCTTCACAAAAGCACATGAACGTAAATTAAATTACTATTCACTAACAAGTCAAATATCCCCATTCATATCTAAAGAAAAAGATACATTACGATAAAAGAACTTTATGCGACTTGATTCCGAAAACAATCTAATTGAATGTTGTGGAAACTGGATAGTGATAAACAGAGAACTGGAATTGCAATCGAAGCATAATAGGGTTCAAAATTAGCTTAATGAACCATTCCATTTACACAAATCAATTGCTGCTAAAGATCTAAACAAACATTTTTTTAAAAATTCCTAACTTACAACAATTCCAAAACATAACACAAGTCTGCAAGCAGTAAAATATATATAGAGTTAACTGTTATTTCCGTCCATGTAGTTTGTCCAGTTATGCCAGTTCAGGCCAAATTTCAAATTTGTACTATTTTCGTCCATGGCATTCTTGACACATGCCAGTTCCGTCCGACAAAACATGAGTTAACTGCTATTTTCGTCCCTGGAGTTTGTCCAGTTATGCCAGTTCAGGCCAAATTTCAAATTTGTACTATTTTCGTCCCTAACATTCTTGAAACATGCCACTTCCGTCCGCAAAAACATGAGTTAACTGCTATTTTCATCCTTGTGATTTGTCCAATTATTCAATTCAAGCTTAGTTTTTTGGACAGAATTGGCATACTTCAAAAATGTGAGGGACGGAAATGGTACAAATTTGAAATTTGGTCTGGACTAACACAATTTGAACAAACCACAGGGACAAAATAGCATTTAACTCTTATACATAAATCACAACTCAGAAGAGGCTCAGTTACAATATTAGGGCTAGACTCGATTCCGAAAAAATCTAACGAAATGTTGCGGAAAGTGATACTTAGGGTACTGATATTGCAACTGAAACCTAGGGTTCAAAACTAGCTTTAATAACCATTCCATTTACTCAAACCAATTGCTGCTAAAGATCTAAACAAACAATTAAAAAAAAAAACTCCTAATTTACAACAATTCCAAAACATAACACAAGTATATGTAAATCAAAACTCAAACAATCAGTTCACTCACTTACCACTTGATGAGGTACTGAATTTTACCCTTCATTCCACAAGCAGAGAACACAAAAAACACCAAGTCAGAACAATAAACCCACAAACAAAAATCACAAAAAAAAATCATAAAAATCAAACCTTTCTGCTTCTTTTCTTCCGTACAGATTCAATCTCGTAAAACCCCTCAGCCAATTTCGGACGCTCATCAACATCCTCACCTTCACCTTCACCACCATTTTCATTTTCCAAATCACCTGACTGATCTTCATAATCTTCATCATACTCATCCTCTTCATCCACATCTTCATACCGTTCTTGTTCACCGTCATTAACAACCACCAGCTGCCGTTGTTGTTGTTGTTCAGTGTTCTGGTTGTAGTACTCTGGTTCATCGTTTCCGGTGGGAACGACGTCGTTGCGTGACCTAGGAGGTTGTGGTTGTGGTGGACGATCGGAGGCGGTGGTCTTCCGCCTAGCGCCGCCCTTCATTGGTGGAAATGTAGGTGTGTAATTGCAGTTTGGTCAGGTGTTTTTGAGCCCTTGATTTCAGAGGTTTTTTGTGGAGTTTTGTGTTTGGTTTTTGATTCGGCCCCAATTTTTGAAAGAAAAACCTAAATGCGTTGATTGGGTTAACTTTGCCAAATTGCATTCATGGACATATACTTTGAAAGTTGTCTCTCGGTGAGCAATAACCGAACCGTTAACCGAGACTGACTTGAAAACCGACGAAACCAAACCGAAATTAACCGAAAGTCGGTTATCGGTTATTCTTTGTACCATTGGTTAACCGAAACTAATCGAACCAAACCGAACCATTAGTATTTTTCATATATTTTATACCTTAATTTCATGTATTTCATGTTTTATACTTTCATTTCATGTATTTATACCTTTATTTCATTTATTTATACCTCATTTCATGTATTTATACCTCCATTACATGTATTTCTAAAAAAAATATTTTAGCCCTTGTTTGATTTGGTTATTAACCAAAATTAACCGAATCGAACTGAAAACCGACAAATTAACAGAATTACCCGAACCGATTAACCGATGAATTCGGTTATATGATTAATGCTAATAACTGAACTGAACCGAACCATGCACACCCTTATTCTCCATGTTTGGTGTAAATAACAATTTTTCGTATTCTTTTGTGAAATGTTCATTGTATACACTTGATTTTTGTTTCAAGAGTTGGAATCCAATTACCATGTTGCATAATTTTATCAATTATTTGGGGTTACCATGAAGAATGGTGATTTACTTTATGCTACTTGTTCCATATTAACTCCTAATTTATTTGGCGGCATATAACAAAATTAATTAAACATATTACACATGACAAGCTAGGGTTTAGCATATGTTGATGAAGAGAAAACCAAGGTAGAGATCAAAATCCTAATTATTATGATGTTTAGTATGCTTATATTGTTTTATGTTATTAAGTTATTGTATTTGCTTCATCTGATTTTGATTTACACGTTGTTTAATTAGAACATATGATTCACAAAATACATTGTAACACTAAACATTACATTGTAAGTAAACCATTGCATTTGTATGAACTTTCATTACATTAATAATAGTTTATGCGCTCCCAATTTCATCGTAATATCGTGTTTGATAATGTTATTATTTAATACTATAAAGGAAATTACATATTGTTAAGTGACAAAAAAGGCAACAATTTAAACTGTAAGATCAAAATTGACTAGACCCAAATTTAGTACGAGAAGAATAAAAGTTATAAAGTTGAAGGATTAATAGTAACAAATTTTGAAGTATATGAACTAGAGTCGAATTTAGAAAGATGAAGTAAAGATCTTAAAGGTTTTTGTGCGGATCGTAAGTCGGACGATGAAGTAAATTCATATTCATATATGATAAAATCTAAAGTGAATGGACAGTGTTATGTGATTTACCTTATATTCATTTATTAGACTATGGGGTATGGACCGAGGGTTGGGGCGTGGGTTGGGTACAAATGCCCAAGTCATCACTCCGGGTGGGCTTTGGTTTCGGTGTGGCCTCTTGGGCGGGAGTTTCAGCCCGGACGTTGGGCATGCCTAGCGGTCCTCCGTGGCAGGCTCTCATTGGCTAGATTGGCTAGGCCATAGCGGCTAGGTTTAAATTTTAAAAAATAACCGTTTGGCTACAAATGCCCAAGTCACCACCCCGGGTGGGCTTTGGTTTCGGTGTAGCCTCTTGGGCGGGAGTTTCAGCCCGGACGTTGGGCATGCCTAGCGGTCCTCCCTGGCCGGCTCTCATTGGCTGGGTTGGCTAGGCCATAGCGGCTAGGTTTAAATTTTAAAAAATAACCGTTTGGCTACAAATGCCCAAGTCACCACCCCGGGTGGGCTTTGGTTTCGGTGTGGCCTCTTGGGCGGGAGTTTCAGCCCGGGCGTTGGGCATGCCTAGCGGTCCTCCGTGGCCGGCTCTCATTGGCTGGGTTGGCTAGGCCATAGCGGCTAGGTTTAAATTTTAAAAAATAACCGTTTGGCTACAAATGCCCAAGTCACCACCCCGGGTGGGCTTTGGTTTCGGTGTGGCCCATAGCGGCTAGGTTTAAATTTTAAAAAATAACCGTTTGGCCAAGCCAAACGGTTCACCCAAGTAGTTTCAGCCCGGGCGTTGGGCATGCCTAGCGGTCCTCCGTGGCCTGCTCTCATTGGCTGGGTTGGCTAGGCCATAGCGGCTAGGTTTAAATTTTAAAAAATAACCGTTTGGCTACAAATGCCCAAGTCACCACCCCGGGTGGGCTTTGGTTTCGGTGTGGCCTCTTGGGCGGGAGTTTCAGCCCGGGCGTTGGGCATGCCTAGCGGTCCTCCATGGCCGGCTCTCATTGGCTGGGTTGGCTAGGCCATAGCGGGTAGGTTTAAATTTTAAAAAATAACCGTTTGGCCAAGCCAAACGGTTCACCCAAGTCATTATAAAATCCTCCAACCCCACCGCCTGTCCACATCGTTACCCCAAACCTTCACTCCACCTACCCGAACCCGCTACCCACACTTGATACCGGCACAACGCGATGAAGGGCCGCCAACCCGGTGAGACCCGTTACTGGCCGAAAGCTTTCGCTAGCTACTGACACAACGTGGGGAACGACCGCCACAATTTAAACGCGTGCCAACACAAGTGGCGCGAGCTACAACCGAAGCTCGACCGTTTTAAAGCCTACTACGATAGCGTCCCGGGCGGTGATATAAGTCACGAAGACCGGGTGGCGGTGACCAACATCCAGTTCCGGGGCAAGGAGCGGAAGCCATTTGACAAACTCGCCCTGTTCGAAATCTACCTAACGCTTTAGGCTTTTTTTTACTTTTGTAATCTTTTTTTTTTGTAGAATTTTGTAATTTTTAGGAACTTTTAATAATAATTTTAGGCTTTTTTTTAATTCTGTGTGTATTTTTTAATTTTAGGTTTTTTTTATTTTTATAAAACTGGCCAACTCACGCGGGCTAGCCACGCCCCGCCATACCGACCCAACACGTCACTTACCAGCGGGGGGCTCGAAGTCCACGTGTCAACCCATGCCCCAAACCCCCGCCCCACCATACCCCACGGTCGAAAACACGAATGCCTTTCGCGCAACGCGCGTCATTTACAAACACTAGTTAACCTAATGGGAAAAAATAATGAATAGTATTTATGTTTCAAAAATGGTTTTTGATAATTAAATGAGGGATGATATTGACGTACACATGTTTTCATTTTCGATTTGCCTGTTTGTCCTTCAAAAAATATAATTAATAATTTCTCATTATAAATGATACTTGTAGAAAACAATAAAAGTTAGCTAATTCTAAATTACAATTAATATTAGAAGGTTGGTTATGTGCTCTTAACTGTTTTTTTTTTTTTTTTTTGCTTAAAGCTGTTTACCATCTGAGTTAACAATAAATAGCAACTTACAAATTGGAATCCAGTGTCATCGAGTATTCCGATCCCTGCAGAAGCGAAGTTGGCACCATTAAGGAGTTTTTTACCATCGAGTTCTGGATCCAAGTACGGTAATAGTGGATCCACCCCGATTTGTTCGCCTAAAAATTTGACCCAAAAACAATCAAAATCAATCCATAATTCAAAAAATTAATGACTATTAATTAGAACATCCATATAGTAATTCGTGAGATATACATAAACGAAATTCAATAATACTCGAAATAAATAAATTCTAAGTAAATTAATTACGACGTTAGTTGAGAGGTGAACCTATAAGATCTGGGATGTTTCTACCATTAGAGAAACGACCCGTAGGACGATGAGAAACATAATCAATCCCATAAGGAGGTGAGTCCGCTCTTGCGGTTGTAAGCAAGAAGTTATTGTTTCCGTTGTCGACCAACGAGTCCCCAAACACAAAAAATGCTCTTGGCTCGTTTTTGGTTCTTGCATCACCGGTTGGACTAGTTTATACACAATCAATTTGAAACAATTGTATGCGTCTTTGCTTGTAAGTTGTGTTTAGGTGGTTGTACCTTAATAAAATATTGGTTGTAAGTTGTGTTTAAGTGATTGTATCTTAATTAAATAATGGTTTTATTACTATAGCAAATTCAATCTGTTTTGTATGCATATATGATTGTAAATTGTGCTTAAGTGGTTGTACCCTAATCAAATAATGGTTTCATTATCTTACTATATTCAATCGGTTTGATCCATTCAAAGTTGTGTTGTTTTATTTGTAAATTACTATTATTTATAATAATCTAATTAATTTAGCCAAAATCTTGTATAAATATAATTTGCAACATATTGATGCAATAGTTGTAATGTATGCATTATGGTTTGTATAGTGGTAATGATATATATATTATATATAGATTACGATGAACCTGTCAAACGGGAAAAAATAGACGCGAGTTCATCGTAACGCGCGAGTCCTAGATCAACTTAGTTATTTTATTCTATGTTTTATGTTTCGGTTTAATTTATTCGCATTAACACCGCAACTTCAGTGTCGGTTGTCGCTGGCAATAGTGTGTCATTAGTGCTCGCCCCCCGCCGCAACGCGGCAGATGCTTAATACTAGTTTATCTCATTTTTTAACATAAATGGAAGTTATTTCCAATCCTTACAACTTATTGAGTTTTTGGTAGGTTATAAAACCTAAACAACCATAATCAAGGTGCGACACATAATGTGACGTCATTTGGTGTACAATTTTTTAGTAAATTAAAAAAATTGTCCTTTATCTTGACACCATATTGTAAACTATGTTCTTTATCTTTAAAAATTACAAAAAAAACGTACTCGATGTTTGCGAACTCTTGCACGTTATATCCTTTAGCCCTAACTCTGTTAGTTTTTATAGTTAAATATGACCAAATGAACCTAATTTAAAGGTATTTTACCCCAAATACTAATATTAATAATAATAAAACATATAACATTTATTTATATTATTACAAATAATTTTAACTCATAAGAAAAAACCTATTCTCTCTCCCTACCCTTTCTCCTCTGCTACCATCGCCACCACCGCTCTCATCTTTCACCACATTCCACCACCGCCCTCATCTGCCACCACCTTCCACCACTGCCCTCACCCTCCACCACACTTTCAGATCTCTCACATCTCATTCACCACCACCACCACCACCAAGATAATCTAATCTTAGAGGGTACGATTAGGGCAGTGGTGGGTGATGGCAGATGAAGGCAGTGGTGGAAGGTGGTTGCAGATGAGGGCGGTGGTGGCGGTGGATAGCAGAGGAGAAAGAGTAGGGAGACAGAATAGGTTTTTTCTTATGAGTTAAAATTATTTGCAATAATATAAATAAATGTTATATGTTTTATTATTATTAATATTAGTATTTAGGGTAAAATGACTAAAATATCTTAAATGGGGTTCACTTGGTCAAATTTAACTATAAAAATTGACTGAGTTAGGGCTAAAGGACATAACATGTAAGAGTTTGCAAACATTGAGTACATTTTTTTGTAATTTTTGTAGATAAATGACATAATTTGTAATTTAGTGTCAACACAAATGACGATTTTTGTAATTTACACTTTTTTAACGACAGCAACACTTTATATATATATATTATATATAGAAAAAGTGTATCGTATAATTTGCCTTAACGTACGAAGCGTACGCAATGACAAATTCGCATGTTATAACAAAGGTCGCATGTTGTAAAAAATGAATATCGCATGTTAAAAAAAAAAAAAACAAATCGAATGTTTATAAAAAAAAAAAAACAATTTCGCATGTTAATTAAAAAATCGCATGTTGGTTCAAAAAACCAAACTCGCTTGTTAAAAACTTTTTTTCGCATGTTGATACTGAATCTCGTACGATTCGTACGTTAAGACAATTTGTACAATGACCCCCCCCCCCTCTCTATATATATAGTGAATTTCAAGTTTTGTCCTTTATCTTTATAGTGTATTTCAGGCGGTGTCCTTTATCTTTCAAATTGACGAGTCTTGTACTTAATGTTCTAAAATCTTGCACGTCATGTCCTTTAGCCCTAACCCAGCTAGATTTTTCTGTTAAATCTGGTCATGTGACTTTCACATGAGGGTATTATTGTCATTTCACTTTTCAGGGACTAGTTATGTAAATAAATTAAATACCTAACCATTAAAAAAAAATTAGGTATATCTCTCACCTCTCTCTCTCCCATTTACCACCAACATCCACCATCTACCATCACCACCACCATCCACCTCACATCACCTGCTGTCATCACCACCACCAGCCACCGCACAACACCTATCTCTCATCACACCAAAACCCAAAAAACCAAAATTCTCCGTGGTAGACGAATGGGCTAACCAGACCATAACCAACACTTAGACCGTGGGGTATGGTGGGGCTTGGGTTGGGCATTTGGTGACACGTGTAAAGGGAGCCAGCCCACTGCCAGGTTACGTGTCCGCGGGGTATGGCGGGGCGTGGGTTGGGCTTGGGTTGGGTGCACCGCGTGGCATAAATGTTTAAAAAAAAAATACAAAAAATTTATAAAAAATCACACAACATTTATAAAAAAACCTACAACTTCATTAAAATTTTAAAAATTACATAATCCTAAAAATTACATAACTTCTAAAAATTACAAAATAAAAAAACCTAAAGCGTTAAAAAAATTTCAAAAAGTTCGATCTTGTCGAACGCCTTCTTTTCCACGCTTCGAAACTCTATGTTTGCCACCGCCACCCGGTCCTCGTGGCTTAACTCGCCACCGGGAACCGCTTCGTAGTAAGCCTTGAAAACGCTCGAGCTTGGGCCGTAGGTCGCGCCATTTATGTTGGCACGCGTTGAGGTTGTGGCGGTCGTTACCGACGTTATGTCGGTAGGCCGCGAATGCTTCCGCCCAATATTTTGTTTGGCCCGGTGGCCGCCCCTTCATAGCGTCGACGACGCTAGTTACGAGTGCCATTTCTTCTTGACGGGTCCAGGATGCCATAGTGGTGTTGGGTTCGTGGGATGGGGGGACCAGCGGGGTAGCAGGTTCAAGACAGTGGGTGTATTGGGTGGGGTTTTGGTTCGTGGGATGGGGGACCGGTGGGTTGGGGTTCCAATATATAGGACTTTGGGGACCCGGGTGGCGGTTATAGAAGATGGGGGGATGGGGGGACCAGTTTGAATTTCAAAATTTTAAACACCCGCCTGCCCACGTGGCGGGTGACCCAATGAGAACATGCTAGCTCGCTTCGCCATACCGCCCCACGCCCGGCTTGAAAGCCAAGCCCCAAGGGGCCACGCCCAAATCCAAGCCCACCCGGGGTGGTCACTTAGGCGTTTTACCCCAACCCACGCCCAAACCCCCGCCCCATACCCCACGGCCTTACCTCCATCTACATAACCACTACTAACCACCACTCACATACCACTCATCCGACCTGCAACCTTCCCCGTCACCATCTCCGCCAAATACCACCATCATACAACGCCACCCGCAGCGCATCAAACCCAAAACCACCGTCACCCCGATCTGAAACCCGCCACAACCCCTCTCCACCTTCAAACCTTGAATAGACCTCCAACCCACTTGAACAAACCCCTGCAGAAACCATGACACCAGATAATGTACACACGGTAAATGTGGCTGATCAGTTGACATAAATTCCAAATAGTTACTCTGTCGGAGAATACACACACATTTTCAAATCAACCCCAAAATCGGAAAGCCTAAATACTATTCTTACTAATTCAAGAAAAAACAAACATAAACCTGGTATAGTGAAGATGTGTGTCAGAAGCTTGGAAACACTGAATTTCATGATTCGTTGTGTCAGCAGCTTCTTCGACTAGGCAAGTGCTAAGAATGGGGCTGTTAGTAGTGAAGATGTTACGAGAACAGTTCCTCACAACCCTTGATGAACCAATTTTTATTCCACCCACTTTTTGACGTCCTTTACCAACACCCTTTGTCTCTGAACCGTTTCGCCTACCACAGAGGATTTTGGTTTTTTTGGGTTTTGGTGTGATGAGAGATAGGTGGTGTGCGGTGGTGGTGATGGCAGCAGGTGATGTGAGGTGGATGGTGGTGGTGATGGTAGATGGTGAATGTTAGTGGTAAATAGGAGAGAGAGGTGAGAGATATAACTAATTTTTTATCAACCGGTCCGTACACGCAGACATGTTACTTATTTTTATCTATATTTAATTTTAACTTCTTTTATTTTTAAATTCACCTTTTTCCTTAAACATTTATTTAGACAACACATAGTGTTTATCATAATGTTTATCGTAAGCATATACTTTCTTTATCTATGTTTCGATGTTTAAAACCTTACCCGCCGCAACGCACGGTCGAAACCTATTAGTTAACTTTGGTTTATATAACGTCTTAATGAAGTATTTTAAGCATGTATTTAAATTCGTTTGTATTTATCTTTGCATCCAAAAAATTATAGTCAAGTCGTTCATTGTATAATGTATATCCTCTTATAAAATGTACTAGTGGGGAACCCGCGCGTTGCTGCGGGAGAGACAATTTGCTTATTTTTTAGTTGAAATGATAGACAACATTCTCGTGCTTTTTTATGGGTGAGATAGACCCAGACCATGGGCTCAAAACCACACCTTCCTTCCGCTATACTTGAGGATCTTAGCATCTTCTCGTGAGATGTTGTACGAGTTCATCAACACTTCCTCTGGGAGCGCACGGATGTACGAGAAACGTCTGGCCAACTGAGTTGCCATCGCGTTGTCGTTGGTCTTGAACGCCACCCATTCGCCTTGTCTGTGTCGTTCTGGACTGCCGGTCTCCCATCCAGATTGTCCAGTGCGACCCGTTTCTCATGATGGACGTTGCGTTTGTCCAGGGCGGCCCGTCTCCCATCCTGGTCTTTGTGATTGTCTGGGGTGTGTCTCCCATCCTGGTCTTTGTGATTGTCCATGGCGGCCTGTTTCCCATGCCAGTCTCTATGATTGTCCGTGGCGGCCTCCTGGTCGTTGTGATTGTCCCCAAGGTTCTCCTTATTGCTCCTGGCTTTGTGGGTTTCCAGCCAAGAAGAATTTTTAATCAACAAAAAAAAAAAAAAAAGAGAAATAATCAGGCGAAACTTGAACTGGTCATACAGTAACAAATTTACATTTTAAAAACTACCTTAAAGTTACGATCAAGCTGGTTGGCCACATTGCTAGTGTCACGAAGAGCAACAACCACTAAAGGTGTGTCACCTTCATTATAGGTCCAATGAACTACGCCAGCAGGCAATGCCAATATATCACCTTCCTTGTATCTGTAAACCTTCTGATGCTTGTCAAAAAACTGTTCCCTTCCACCCTCTAGTGGAAACGATGTCTCAAACGTTTCCACGCATCCGGGAAGCACTCTTCCTTGAAGACCTTTACCTGTGTACAACCAGACATTACATTATAACAACAAAAATCAAAGACCAAACACACATCACTACCAAGGTACGTACTTCGTACAACATAGATGTGAAAATAGGTAGGGTTTGGTTGACCTGTCAACACTTTTTATCCATATTTTAGAATTACAAAAACAATGAACTTACTTAACATGATTACTAATAGAATCATATGCCTCTTAATACACTTTGTGTGGCTTTCGAAAATGTCTCTTTTTGACCCATACTAAAATGACTCTTTTTAACTAACATTTGTTTTGACCCATTATCCAGCCAGCCTGTCTTTTTTACCTTGAGTTGGAATAGATACTTGCAAATGAATATACATGTATACATATAATTATATAGCATAGGGGCCCTGAGATGTCACTTAAAAAGGCTTTTAGCTCTTTAGTCACCCCACTAAGTGGATAAAAAGTGTTCTTTGTTTCGTAAGAGTAACCTGTGAGATACCATCAATGTCAAAAGGAGTAATGTTTAAATTCAAGCATATACCAAGATCCAACAAACAATGCATTTAGTAGCACTATTTACTTAAATCAATCAAATATCAATAAAGTTTTACAGCAACAAAACTAACCATAATGTAACAAAATAGCATATAACAGTAACACACAGCAGCATAAATTTCCTTATAAAACAAGATTATCACAGTAAAATGTTATAAAAAAACATACAGCTTTACGAAGCTTCTTAATCAAAGCCATAGGCTTCCTCTTCAAACCTCTCTGGAACCTACAAACACACAAATTACATATAAAAACGACAGATCTATCAAATCTATGTACCTGAAATAGGTTTGATAAAGGACATCCTGATCATGATCATGGACCAGTCATAATCGTGAAAAACTTAAGATTAAATATTACATTAGGCTATATATGTAACAAGATGCATAAGGATCAGTTCTAATAAGCTATATTCAGATTTTAAAAAGCAAAATTAATACGAGTTCACACGCTATATGAACATAGGGGTGTTCAAAAAACTCGTGGCTGGCAGCTCGCTCGAAAAAAGTTCGGCTCGAAATTGGCTCGGTTGTAAACGAGCCAGCTCGGCTCGGCTCGGTTTGTAAACGAGCCGAGCTCGAGCTTGGCCTGGCTCGGCTCGTGAGCTTGTGAGCCGGCTCGATAAGGTTTACATTCTTCATTTTTTTGTCCCACATCGCTCAGAAGAAAAAAAACTAAGGGAGTATTTCCCCTATAAAAGAAGGTAAAGAAAATGGACAAAGTGAGTTAACAATTTATACTTGCATATTTAGCCATTTGGATAAATTAAATTGCATATATGGCCCTTAGTATATGAAAATATTCATTTTATGGGCTTTTTATTTAGTAAATTTTGCGGGTTTTTTTTAGTTCGAGCTAGATCGAGCCGAGCCGAGCTAGCTCGAATTTTAATCGAGTCGAGCTCGAGCCTCAAATCCCAGCTCGATTTGAATTTCGAGCTCGAGCCGAGCCAGCTCGAATTCAGTTCGAGCCGAGCTCGAGCTGGGTCGAGCTCAGCTCGACTCGGCTCGTAATGAACACACAAAACTAAACCCGTTACGTTTTTGCAAATATGTACCCCTGACTTATTGGCAACCTATATCAGTTTTCATTAACCTTGCAGTTGGTGCAATAACAGATGCCGGTTGGTAAATCAAAAGCATTCCTGTTCTAAAAGGTTTATGTATTGAACCTTAAAGGTCTTGTAGTTTCATTAATCTTGCAGTTTTTGGATTAAAAAAAAATAAAAAATCTTTTACCAATAATCCTAAAAGTTAAATAATTAGATACTACATTTAACAACCATCTTGATGGCACTTTCAAACCCAAAAAAATAAAATAAAATCAGATTAAATATAAAAATTCACTGGTGATGAATAAAGATAAAATAAAACCCTAATAGTGATGATTAACCAGAATATATAGTTTCATAAACACAAACAGATAAAGAAAATTCAACTGGCAAATGATAAAAACTGAAATAACTAATACATCAGTGGATTATATCATTATAAGAAAGGTGTGACTTACAGAAGCCGGTTTTGATTATGACTGTATAAAAACTGGAGTCAACTGAATCGAAATTTCACCAGACAATATCCCCTTCAATTTAGTCAACCTCTCAGCATATGTCACTTCAGCCGGACCAACAAATTCAGGCACTGTAACCTCTGTAGCAATAAGTGGTTGCGTTTCATCAGCCATTTGAGTGTCCTCTGACACAGACGGATTTCGCTCTGTGACAGCTGGCGTTTCAGGTTTCAACTTGGGACTTGACAACTGGCCTCTGGCACTCGGTAGAAAAGCTTGGTGCTCATTTTCAATTAGATCAAAAGAGATTTGGAATGCCATCATCGCATCATCTTTGTTTTCGGATCTTAAAAGTTTCTCGAGTATGCTTGCAACACCATCGGGTTAATCGAGGAACATAGCACTGGCAAATGTTTAAGTAGTCGGGGGATGCAAGATCTTGGTATACTTTGACAAGAAGAGGAAGTACCTACCCACAAAAAAAATTGTAGTTTTTCATTTTAATACATAACTGAGCTTATATGTCCATTTTGTCATGATATGTACAAATCTAGTCATCAAGTTATACATCTTACTTCTAGTAACTATATAATTTAACATAATTCAAATACTTATATTTGCAAAAATAAATAGATAAGCATGAAAAAGGATTAAGAAAACTTTGAAAAAGATCATATATAAAATATACATTACTTTGTTAGTTTTGAAAAAATTACAATTTATTAAACCAACTCTTTAAAAAACATGTTTTCTTTCATTCGGACCATTCGGTATCTTGATTCGTATCTCAAATGTACAAGAAGATGAAAGATGCAACGTGCTACCGTTGCAATGAGAAGGGCCACATAAAGACTAACTGCCCCAAGAACAACAAGAAGCCTGAAGAGGCTAAGAAGACTAATGCCAGAGTCTTCAGGATGGATGCGAAGGAGGCTGTGCAGGATGATAACGTCATAACAGGTACTTTCCTTGTAAATGATGTCTTTGCAAGAGTACTTTTTGATTCAGGCGCAGATAAGTCTTTCGTAGATCATAAATTTTGTAAATTGTTGAATTTACCTGTCAAAACCCTAAAAGTGAATTATGAGGTAGAGTTAGCAGAGGGTACCATTGAAACCGTCTCTACTGTGTTAGATGGATGTGTTATATCCATTAAGAACCATTCTTTTCCTTTATCTCTACTTCCCTTTAAGTTAGCCGGTTTTGACATAGTTCTGGGTATGGACTGGTTATCTCATAACCAGGCCCAAATCGTCTGTAACATGAAGCAAGTAGTGATAAAGACTCCGTCTGGTGAGTCACTTACCATTCGGGGAGATACCCAGTATGGACTACCTGAGCACGTGACTATGCTCAAGGCTTCCAAGTGTTTGAAAAAGGGGTGTGTCATCTACATGGCACAGGTAATTATTGATGAGCCCAAACCGAAGTTAGAAGACATCCCTGTCATTTCTGATTACCCAGAAGTGTTTTCTGAAGATCTACCTGGTTTACCACCAGATAGACAAGTTGAATTCAGGATAGATATCATCCCCGGAGCGGCACCAGTTGCTAGGGCACCATACAGATTGGCACCCACAGAAATGAAGGAGTTGCGGACGCAGCTAGATGAACTGCTGGCTAAGGGTTTCATTCGACCTAGTTCATCTCCTTGGGGAGCGCCAATCCTTTTTGTCAAGAAGAAGGATGGGTCGATGCGTCTGTGCATCGACTATCGCGAGCTTAATAAAGTCACGATCAAGAATAGATATCCATTGCCCAGGATCGACGATTTGTTCGATCAGCTTCAAGGGGCAAGTTACTTCTCGAAGATTGATCTGAGGTCGGGTTACCATCAGTTGAAGGTTAAGGATGAAGACGTTCACAAGACTGCATTTCGGACTCGCTACGGTCACTACGAGTTCCTAGTGATGCCTTTTGGGCTCACTAATGCACCAGCCGCGTTCATGGATCTCATGAATCGCGTCTGCAAGCCCTACTTAGATAAATTTGTTATCGTCTTCATCGATGACATCCTTATTTATTCTAAGAATCAAGCTGACCACGAGAGACACCTTCGTTGTATTCTCAAACTTCTACGTCAGGAGAAGCTCTACGCCAAATTCTCTAAGTGTGAATTTTGGCTACGAGAAGTCCAATTCCTTGGACACGTGGTTAGTGAGCGTGGTATCCAGGTGAATCCCGCTAAAGTTGAAGCTGTTATGAATTGGCAAGAGCCAAAGACGCCTACAGAGATTCGTAGCTTCCTGGGATTGGCAGGATACTACAGGCGTTTCATTGAAAATTTTTCAAGGATTGCTGCACCCCTAACTTCCCTGACCAAGAAGAAAGTAAAGTTCGTTTGGGGCCCTAAGCAGCAAGAGTCCTTCGATATTTTGAGACAAAAGTTGAGCAACGCTCCTGTGCTTACATTACCTGAAGGCGCTGAAGAATTTGTAGTTTACTGTGACGCATCACACACGGGCATGGGGTGTGTGCTTATGCAGAAGGGCAAGGTTATTGCCTATGCATCACGGCAGTTAAAGGTGCACGAAAAGAATTACACCACCCATGACTTAGAGTTGGGTGCCGTTGTGTTCGCACTAAAACTGTGGAGGCATTATATTTACGGAATCAAGTTTGTGATCTATTCTGATCACAAGAGCCTCCAGCATCTGTTTAATCAGAAAGAATTAAACATGAGGCAACGCCGTTGGATGGAGACCTTGAATGACTATGATTGTGAAATCAAGTACCATCCCGGCAAGGCGAATGTAGTCGCCGATGCCTTGAGTCGGAAGGAAAGGGTTAAGCCCATCCGAATCAATGCCAAGCGCATGGAAATAAAGAACAGTTTGATAGAAAGGGTGTTAGCTGCACAGAAGGAAGCTGTGTTGGAAGCTAACTATCCTAATGAAAAGTTAGGAGTAACTGAGGAGCAGTTAACTCTTAGCAAGGACGGAATTCTGCGATTAAATGGACGAATATGGGTTCCAATTTTTGGAGGACTTCGTGATGTAATCCTCCAAGAAGCCCACAGTTCCAAATACTCCGTTCATCCTGGAGCCGATAAGATGTACCAGGATCTAAAGGCAAATTATTGGTGGATAGGCTTGAAAAAGTCTGTAGCCGCCCATGTAGCAAAATGCTTGACATGTGCGCAAGTAAAAGCCGAGCATCAGAAACCGTCAGGTTTGCTACAACAGCCTGAACTTCCTACGTGGAAGTGGGAAATGGTAACTATGGATTTTATTACCAAGTTACCCAAGACGAGGAAAGGAAATGATACGATATGGGTTATAGTTGACCGACTGACTAAGTCAGCTCATTTCTTACCCATCAAGGAGACTTATAGCTCCGATATGCTAGCCCAGTTATATGTTGATAAGATTGTAGCCTTACATGGCATACCTGTAGCTATTATCTCTGACCGAGATACTAGGTACACGTCACATTTTTGGAAGAGCTTCCAGCAATCTTTGGGCACACGTTTGAACTTTAGTACGGCTTACCATCCTCAGACAGACGGTCAGAGTGAGCGTACTATTCAAACGTTGGAAGACATGCTGCGTGCATGTGCGATCGATTTGGGAGGTAGTTGGGATAAGAACCTACCATTGATCGAATTCTCCTACAACAATAGCTACCATACCAGCATTAAGGCTGCGCCTTTTGAGGCATTATACGGTAGAAAGTGTAGATCGCCAGTTTGTTGGGCGGAAGTTGGGGAAGTCCAGTTATCAGGACCAGAGATCGTGTTTGAAACGACGGACAAGATTGTCCAGATTCGTAACAATCTCCAAGCTGCCCGGAATAGGCAGAAGAGTTACGCGGATCCAAGTCGTAAGGATTTCCACTTCGAAGAAGGTGACAAAGTCCTACTTAAAGTGTCACCCTGGAAAGGAGTGATGCGGTTTGGTAAGAAAGGCAAGCTAAGCCCGAGATACATAGGACCTTTCGAGGTTATCGAACGTGTCGGGTCAGTTTCCTATAAGTTGAACTTACCGGAAGAGCTCAGTGGAATTCACAACGTGTTCCACATCTGTAATCTAAAGAAGTGTTCCGCTGACGAATCACATGTCATGCCACATACAGATGTGCAGATAGACGCGAGCTTAAAATTTGTTGAAAAACCTTTGTCGATTGAAGATCGACAGGTAAGGAAGCTTCGAAGGAAGCATATACCTTTTGTGAAGGTCAAATGGGATGCCCGTAGAGGTCCCGAATTCACGTGGGAGGTTGAATCCACGATGAAAGAAAAGTACCCTTACTTGTTTCAGTAAATCTCGGGTCGAGATTTATTTTAAGGGGGTGAGGATGTAACACCTCGAAAATTTCGGGTTTAATTATAAAATGACACGTGTCATGTAAGACAAAACGCGTTGAAAACCCGGATTTAATAAAGATGTTTCGGCAGGATTTAAAGTGGCGTCATGTTAAATTGTTACCTCTGAACGACCTAAATTATAAATCCCAAGACCCGATATAATATTACTACACATCTTTTATGCTCTCAATTCTGAGAATTATTGTGAGTAAAGGAATTGCAAAAGCATGATAAGACCTCACAAGGAAAATGAACGATAAGCCTTTGTTTTCGGGTCTTGTATATGCATTCAAATGGAACAAGTTCAAATGGTAGGGTATTCTACAGGATCATACACTTTGTGAGGGTCCTAAGTTGCAAATTGAGGCCACAAAGTCGTGCAAGTGGGCTGCCTTTTCGAACTAATGAAAGAACAAACAAAACAGCCTCTGGTAAGGGCCTGCGCACCGTAGGCATAATACCCCTACGATGCGCAGGGGTGCGCCCAGCTCCAAAAAACGGGCTGTTGCCTGTCTTTCACGATTTTAACCCATTAAACCGGTTTTTCTCATTATTTAAAGACCCTAAACTATCCTAGAAGCACTAGGACAAGTGTTGGATGGTTGTGGTTAATCCTAGAGTTAGTTGTCAACCAATCATGGTGAGTGCAACAAGTATAAAAGGCACTCCAAGATCACAACATTCTTCACACTTGCATTTGATCATTGGAGCATTTCTGGAGCTAAGGAACTCTCCCATCTGATCAAAATTCGTGCATTGGACTCTTGTAAGTCTGCTAGTCTTGTTTAGTTGTGTTTAGCTTAGTTAATTAGCTAAAAGTCAAACCGTCGTAATTACGGTTTGACTTCGAGATTAGTCACTAATGACTCAGTCTTATCTCGAATTAAAAGTAGTTTTAGAATGGTAATTATGTGGGAAATAAAACCCCAAAAGGGTTTCCCTTGATCACCATCCTAAGCAGGTCAAATGTCGGGTCAAACCTTTACTTAAAAAGTCAACATAATGCTTAAAATGTCATTTATGCATAATTAGCTATCTAGAACATATATAACCTGTTTGAACAATGTTATAACTTAGAAATAAGTGTAAGAACATGTCCCAACATGTTCAACCCGACTATTTCCCGTTTATACCCGGTTCGGAACCGAAAGTCACATAGTTTGACTTTTCCGTTGACTTTCAGTTCTGACCCGTTTGGGCATATTTTAGAAATGCCTCAGAGCTCTAATTGGATTAGGATACATGTTAGAACAACCCTCTGTGATCATGCACCTTGGTTCACTAGTTATCCAATTAATATGCATATTTCCGTTAATTGCTCATACGTTGACCGTTATGCCCTTATTACCCTAAATCACGATTTATGAAAATGTAAAAGTGTAGAAACCTTAGTTACTGATATATAAACTTGTATGCAAAGTTTGACATCAGTTTGACTTGTAGATTAAGAGTTATGCTCATTGTCGCTAAATTAAAGCTTTATGTTAATAAAATGGCGTAATTAGCGTATAGCCTAGTTCAACATACTTTTTGGTATCAAATATTTTACCCACTGATGTTATATATTATTTTGGGATTTTTAAAGATTTTTAATTAATTTTAGGCTGAGCATAACTAGTAGTCGTAGGCTTAATCCGGTAATTGTCGGTTTTGCCCTTACGGGCCATAAAATGAGTTTTACTTATCTAAACGACTCCAAACCTTTTGCTACTGATCACATATGTTAAATAAATTATTTTAAGACTCCTGGAAATATAAAAATATCAGAATTAAGTATAAAACCCGGAAATGGCCTTTAATCGCCATAATTAGCATTTTTAACGCATAGTATGACTTAGAATCATATTGGCATACCCGGGTTGATACCTACTGATATATGAGGCAAATTATGATATTTTAACAGTAAGCAAAGGTTGATAAACTCAGACTTCGTTTTTGGAGCTTTTCGGCTTATGTGAAATTACCAAAATACCCCTACGGGGCATAGTTTGGTTAAATATGATAAATTTCACATATATACCTTAGCCTACTGTTATAACCCATCCATATGAGTATGTTTTCTGTTTACATCAGACCTGTAACTCAGTTGAACATATAAACGCTTTTACAAACTTTAAAATGACCAAACTACCCCTACGGGGCATAGTTTGTGTCTAAACTAGTTCGGGGCATAACGAAAGACATCCTACTGATGTCACAACATATTTGAAGCATATTAACTTAGGAAACCTGTATATGGCTCTTACGGATACCCGTTACGCATATTACGCGTTCGGCTCGGTTTATGTAACAAGTTTACATAAATTAGCCGAAACGGGTCAAACCTTATCGGTTTTATCTCAAAATCCAGAATGTGAATAATAAACCCATATTAAACAAGTCTTCAAACTTGTCGGGTCTGAATCACATTCTATCCGGTCTTCGCTTAATCGTGCGTACGAACCGTATCTTCGAAACTAGCCGGTCTAAGCTTAAGCATAATTAAAGACCCGCTAGGATTCTAATAGGTTATATTTAACCTTCGTTCCAGATTAGGAGAAACAGTAAAAGCTACCTGCTATTTGATTATTGTGACTATACTTTGCATCAAGGTAAATACTTTTAACTTATTTTCCCTATACGGGCTTGGGTTACGGTACATAGCGTACCGCTTGATCGGGCATCAAATCTCCACGCTTAGTGGGTAGTTGAATAATTTGATCGGCTCGTTTTAAACAGTCTTGTTTACTTTAAAGCCTTTGGGGGGTGAATGACCATGTCCCGGATATCCTCGGCATTATCTTACGAGATGGCCACGACCTGAGCACGGGGTGTAGGCGTACACCTGTCGGTGTATAACTCATTATTGTGGTGTGTCTATTGATCTTTAACCCGGATACGTTCCGGGCTACTGAACGCATAAGTAACATGTAAATCGTTCACAAGATTATAATATTAAATAATTCTCCCAAGTTAAAATAAAATGTTTATGCCATGTGCATCCAAACCAATTTTCAATCATTTTACAAAATGAGTCAGTTGAATGTATTTACCAGTGTAAACTGACGTATTTTCCCAAAAAGATTAAATGCAGGTACTAGGCGAAATAGGCTGGATTGTCTCCTAAGCATCAATAAAAGTCTCGCAAGCTTAGGATGCCAGAAGTCTGTTGAACCATAAATGTTATTTTGTTTCGATCCGTACTGTGGATAAACACCGGATATTGTGACTTTGATTACAATAAATAAATTCGGTTGTATCTTATTTTAATTTGCTTCCGCTGTGCATTATTATATTGTGTTGTTTGACTATTACGTTGCCAACCACGTCACGATACTCCCCCACCGGTGACACGTGGAAATCGGGGTGTGACAAAATTGCTTCGGTAATTTTTGACCAAAACAATTTGGCGCCCACCGTGGGGCAAGTGGTGCTCTCTTTACTAAAATTTTTTGTTAAATCGCTAATCGGTTTTTTATTTTCAAAACTTTTTGCTACATTGTCCACAATGGCCTCACGATCAAACATGAGTTCCTCTACTATGTCTGCTACGACTTCTGCTACTACAGGTTCGGTGCTTCCACCACCTCCTCCAAGAATGCCAGCCTCTACACGACCTCAGGATATTATCCCTACCCGCAGTGTTCAGGAATCTGCCCCTGTTTTAGCATCTAACGACGAAATTTTAACCTTATTTGGAAGTGTGCAGGAACAAATGAGGCAGCAGCAGGAAACGAACCAAATGCTCTTAAGGGAAATACAACTCCTGAAGTCTGGCTCGAGCAGATCCGCTGAGGATATTGTCACTCCATTACAACCCAGAGCTTTGAACTTCAGTTCAGCCGTGTATACAGAGGATAACAGGGGGAATATTGTGCCCAGTCTTCCTCAGAATCATACTCCTGAAATACCCTCCTCGGTCAGGATATCGACCATAAGGAGCTCAGGATATGCTTCAGGATATGGGCAGAATCCTCCAACGGGTAACATATTAAATAATAATAATACTCATACTACTAACAATAGTGGATCCTTGCAGGATACAGGTGTGACGTCAGCACTTACCAGGGAACTTTAGAAGTTGAAGGACATGATATCAAGTGTACCCGGGGTGGTCCAGCCAATCCCGGAAGTGTCTCAAGACAGCCATAATATATCTCGTTTTGCATATCCTATCTGTGATGCTGAGATTCCAAAGAGGTTCCAAACCCCCAACATGAAGCTTTACGACGGAACGACGGATCCTGAGGAGCATATTGCTCAGTATAGGGAGAGGATGGAGATCAACCCTATCCCTCCGGATCTCAAGGAAGCATGCTTGTGCAAGGGTTTTGGTTCAACCTTGACAGGATCAGCTTTGAAGTGGCTCTTGAATGTTCCTCCACATTCAATTACATCTTTTGCTCATTTAGTAAATTTATTTAATTGTCAGTTTTCTTGTAGTAGGAGCTTTGAAAAATTAATAAGTGACCTCTACAGGATAACGCAGGGGCCTCAGGAATCCCTTAGGGATTATGTGAACAAGTTTAGCCGAGAATCACTAGACATTCCTCATCTTGATGTTGCAACAGCTGTGCAAGCTTTCAAGATGGGGTTGCAAAAGGATTCTCAATTCTACCAAGACCTTGTAATGAACCCATGCAGGAACCTGGATGAAGCTCGGAACAGGGCCCTAAGATACATTCGATTGGAAGATGACAGGAAGATGCAAGAAAGGATGAACTCATCCAACACTTATGAGTCAACTAACAGGAAGTCAGAATCCTCATTCAAGTCGTATCGGCCCAAGCCATATGGCAGGAATGAGAACAAGAGAGTGAATGCTGTCGAAGATGAGGATCCTGAAGAATATCCTGAATTATCTGAATATTGCTTTTCTGTTAACATTCCTGAGTTGATGTATGCCATGCAGGGTCTAGGGGACAAGGCAAGATGGCCTCGAAAGAATCAACAAAAAGCGGATTGGAAAGACAAATCAAAATGGTGTGCTTTCCACGAAGATTTCGGACATATGACCGAGGATTGCATTGCTTTGAGGAAAGAGATAAGCTATCTTCTAAGCAAGGGATATTTGAAAGATCTCTTAGGAAGAAAAAAGAATAAGGGTCAGGATACTGAGAAGGATCCTGAGCGAGCAGCCTCACCTCCCGCGGATGCCAAGATAATCAACTTCATTTCCGGAGGATCCGACATTTGTGGGACTTCATATTCGGCAGCAAAGAGACATGCAAAAGAAGCTAAGGCTGAAAGGGGAGACAAACCTGTCAGGATGACTACACTCACAACTGACAAAGTGATCACATTTGATGCTGATGACAGGGATACTGTCCAAGATCCTCACCATGATGCTCTGGTAATAACGTTATATGTGGCTAACCATTTCGTACGCAGGATATTGGTTGATAATGGCAGCTCCGTCAACATAATCCAACTAGAGACACTTAAAAGAATGAATGTATCTCCAATGGATATCACTTCGAAGTCCACCGTGCTTGTTGGGTTCAGGGAGAGGCCAGAAACACAGTGGGAGAGATAAAGTTGCCGGTGTACGTTGAAGGAGTCAACTCGATACAATGTTTCTGTGTGATGGACTCTCTATCCTGCTATAACATTATACTGGGAAGACCGTGGATTCACGATATGAAGGCCGTGCCATCGACATATCACCAATGCATCAAGATACCTACCCCTCGGGGAGTTGTTAAAGTTGATAGCGATCAGCAGGAGGTGAAAGAATGCTACTCATCCTCGATGAAATCCTCAACCAAACCTAGTGCAGCATAGCAATTAAAGACGCGGGCCCAGGATATCGTGGAGGATCCGGAGCAGGATGTGAAGAAAATTGTCCTGGACCAGGATAATCCCGATATTTCGGTGCTCGTGGGAACCAATATCCCTCAGGATATTGAAGAGCAATTAATTAACTTTTTAAGATGCAGGATGTCAACGTTTGCATGGAAGCATGAGGATATGACAGGCATATCCAAAGATATTATCACTCACAAGCTTGGAATTGATAAATCATTCAAGCCAGTGCAACAAAAAAGAAGGAAGTTTGCTCCTGAACGCAATACAATTATTCAAGAAGAAGTTGAAAGATTGTTGAAGTCCAAAATGATTAGAGAAGTCAAGTTCCCAAGGTGGCTAGCAAACGTGGTTGTGGTACAGAAGAAAAACGGAAAATGGAGAGTCTGTGTGGATTACACAGACTTGAATAAAGCTTGTCCTAAAGACCCATTTCCTCTCCCCCATATTGATGCAATGGTAGATGCCACTGCTGGGCATGAAATGCTGACTTTCATGGATGCATCCTCAGGATTTCAACAGATCCAAATGGAGCCTTCTGACCAGGAGGATACTGCCTTCATGACACCAACATGTATTTATTGTTATACAGCTATGCCTTTTGGTTTGAAAAATGCAGGTGCAACATACCAAAGACTGGTAAACATGATGTTCAAAGACAAACTGGGGGACACCATGGAAGTGTACATTGACGATATGGTAGTAAAGTCAAAGAAAGCTCAGGATCACCTCCAGGATATTAAAGGAGCGTTTGATATCCTGGATCAGTATAATATGAAGCTGAATCCCGCTAAGTGCCATTTTGGAGTGGGGGCAGGAAAATTTCTAGGATATATGGTGACCAAAAGAGGAATAGAAGCAAGCCCAGAGCAGATTAAAGCCATCTTGGATATTAAATCACCCTCAAATATGAAAGATGTTCAACGATTAACGGGGCGAGTGGCAGCATTAAACAGATTTATCTCAAGATCCTCAGAGAAATGCAAAGATTTTTATGATATCCTGAAGAAGAACAAAAAATTCGAGTGGGGTGAGAAGCATGAAGCGGCCCTACAGGAGTTAAAGCAATATCTTGCAGGATTAGAATTGGCTAAGAGTATGAGTATAAAAAATTTACAAGCATATGTTGACTCTTTGTTAATTACTAACCATTTTAATGGATCATATGCAGTTAAGGGTGAGAAATTGACTGAATATCTTGATATTCTCAAAAAATTAGCAGGATATTTCGATGTTTTTACACTTGAATAGGTACCAAGAGAGGATAATGCTGAAGCGGATGCCTTAGCAAATCTGGGATCATCAATCAGGATACCGGAAGGGACCCAAATACCAATAATACATGTCTTATATCCTGCAACTAATCCTCAGGGTAAAGAAGTAGCGGATATTCGGGATCCTGGAGTGGAATATCCTGAACAGGATCCTAAATCCTGGACAACTCCAATTCTGAAATATCTTAAAGATGGACACATCCCCGAAAATGAAAATCCTAAGGCATTTAGGATGAAGGTATCACGATTCACTATTATAAATAATATTCTATACAAGAAATCTCTTGCAGGACCATATTTAAGGTGCTTGGAGGATCATGAAGCCAAAGAAGTACTTCAGGATATACATGAAGGGGACTGTGGTAATCACACTGGGGGCAGATCATTATTCTCGAAAGTATTGAGGACAGGATACTTTTGGCCAACAATGAGAAAAGATGCTGCAGAATATGCTCGAAGATGTGATGCATGCCAAAGGCATAGTAACATACTCCATCAACCAGCTGAACCACTATATCCTGTAGTTTCCCCTTGGCCATTCATGAAGTGGGGGATGGATATAGTAGGGAAGTTACCAAAAGCTCCGGGAGGAAAAGTATTTATGTTAGCAATGACGGATTATTTCTCTAAGTGGGTCGAGGCTGAAGCGTTCGTTCAAGTAAGAGACCAAGAAGTAGTATCCTTCATAAAGAGGAATATCCTGACTAGGTTTGGAGTACCAGCTGAGATCATTTGTGATAATGGTTCCCAGTTTATAAGCAAAAGGACTACTGACTTTTGCAAGAATTGGGGAATCAAAATGATCACATCTACTCCGGTACATCCTCAAGCGAATGGACAAGCCGAATCCTCGAACAAGATAATAGTCAATAACTTAAAGAAGAGGCTTGGAGCCAAAAAAGGAAGATGGGTGGAAGAGTTACCCTTTGTTTTGTGGGCTGATAGGACAACGGTGAAGAATGCAACGGGCCAAACCCCGTTTTCCTTGGTATTTGGAGCGGAGGCAATGATTCCAACAGAAATGACGATACCTACTGCAAGATCTATGCTACAGAATCCTGAACAGAATCCTGAAGTCTTATGTCAGGATTTGGATACCATAGATGAAAAAAGAGATGCAGCAAGGCTAAGGATAGCAGCATATCAACAAAGAATATCCAGAGCATACAATAAGAACATAAGGACTAGAAGATTTCGAGTTGGTGATTGGGTGCTGAGAAAGGCTTTTCAAAATACCACTAATCCTGCCGATGGCAAGCTAGCTCCGAAATGGGAAGGACCTTATGAAGTCGAGTCAGAAGCAGGGAAATGAGCATATTGACTCAGGAATGTGGAAGGGGATATGCTACCAAGATCCTGGAATGCAATACATTTGAAGCTCTATTTCAAGTAAGAGTAGAATTTATTTTCTATCTCGGAATGGTATGTGTTTTATCTCTTTTAAATATATTTGTTTATTATCTTGAACCCAATACTGACTTAAGCATCGGAGGGGTGTTAGCCAAGCTAACACCCACCTTAGTTTACAATTGTTTTGCAGGATATGTTTCAGAATATAGCTCCAGGATATATACTCAGGATAAGTCGAAAGATTAGAGGATTGGCCCCCTCTCTCACGTTTAAGGGATCCTGATCCCTTCAAAGGTTTAAAGGTATTCACCTTTCTTTCGAATTGGGTTTAAACACCTCGCCTGGAGCGCAAGTTATCTAGGTATAGTTCAAGGTAGCGGGACCAGTTCATGTAAAAGTGGCTGACAATTTCGTTACTGTTGGCTATATCCTGGATCCTAAAGGTATATGAGGATTGATCACCCTCTCTCACGAAAGAGTATTTTCATACTCTCAAAGGTTTAAAGGTTTTCACCTTTCTAAGTCTAGGAGTTTATACACTCTCGCCTGTAGCGCATGAAATTCAGGGTTTATCCCCAGATATCAGGGTTTATCCCCAATATACTAAGGATTCTTTTCAGGATATCAGGGGTTCTGCCCTTGGGCATTCGGAATTCGTTCGAGTCAAAATGTAAATACATTTGTGTTTTTGTCGAACACAGGGGACATACGTAATACTGCTCAAAGGATGGATCCAAGTTTATAAGTATGCACTGGGGACAAACTTATGATAAAAAATCGGAACTGATCCTCTAAGGATCTCTGGTATGATTTCTCCTTTTTATTTGGTGTATTTTAATATCCTGATCAAGATATCTTTCAGGATATCTTCCAGGATTCATTTATAATATCTGTTCCTAAGAATGTTCAAACCAAACAATTTTCATAAGTAAAATTTGTATGGCAATAACAATAAAGTCAAGAAAGTAGTTATATTATTAACATGCCAAAAGATGTGCTCTTAGTTTCACCTCAAAACAAGGCCCATCCACTAAGAGCACTAGTAGTTCATAACCATATTTACCCAACAGTTGAGGGCTTCGTCTCAAACTGAGACCCATCCACCTTCAACTGTTGTATTGTTCAAAAAGCATGCAGGAAATGTAAATTGTTCAGGTACGGAAAAGTAAAATGCAGAAAAGTAAAATGTTTGTGGAACTGCAAACCAACATTCAAATTCAAAAAGGTGGGCTCTGGCCTTGGCACGTATATCCGTCATCGCCCACCTAAATGCCCTCACATAGCGGCATCACCTCCAACCTTCTCAGACTTCTCCGCTCCAGCATCTTGACCAGCATCCTGCGCAGCATCCTGACCAATGTCCATCTCAGCATCACCTCCAGCATCCTTCTTCTCTCCAGCTTGGACCACCACCTCTGTTGACTTGGAAGACTCACCGGCTTCAGCAGGAAGTGGCACAGCTTTACCTCCAAGCTCCTTCAATTTAGCCACCCAGGATTCAACTGGCCAAGATGGACAAACAAGGCCCGTCTCCTTGGCCTCATAGGCCATCTTGATGCGTGCTTGTAGCAGGGAGACGATAGCAGAAGCCTTGATTCCCTCTCGAAAGCTGATCAAGGCCTGATCATGGTCCATTTGAACGCTGGCAAGTTTGACCTCAGCATCTTGGGTGACCTTCTTTAGCAAGCTTTCATAGTGCTGGCTCTTTGCTTCGGCAATAGCACCTTGGTCAGCAACGGTGCTCTCGAGCTGCTTGATCCTGGCTTCATGAAGTGCCACAGTACCACAAGCGTCATTGTACAAGTGGAGCAAATGCTGGAGGCCCTACACATTGATCACAGGTATGGGGTTAGAATGTATGCTGACTAAGACATCCTACCAGGATATCCTGTTAGGATATACGTGCAGGATATATGTGCAGGATATACATGAAGGATATGCGGCAGGATATTACCTTGTTGAGGAAGGATGTCATTGGCTCTAAGGAGTTAGAGAAGCTGAGTTCATCATAGGAGAACCCTTCTGAGCCTGGAGCACTGACCTCAAGGCCCTTTCTCTTTTTCGCTGTGGAAGCACGGGTTCTTGGATTGGTCTTGGGAGCCGGGAGTGGCTTGGAGCTAGTGGTAGCAGGAGTCTCCTTCTTGACTATGGATGGAGTTGGATAGCTGTCAAGTTCATCTAGGTCTAGATAGACTGGGACTTTGCTGGAATCTGCACACAGGGAGTAAATTCTAAATCCCTCTTATGAATAACAGATAAAAAAAAAAAACATATGTGTGCAGGTTATCTTGCAGGATCCTTACCAGACATGTTGGCACTTGAAAGAGGGCTTGGAGTTGGTGGAGAAGGATTGAAACTTCTTTCTGCCTCTGGGAGAAGTCTAATGGCGTCTATTCTTTCTTGAGAATTAGCAAGAGGAGGAGCAATCTTCCTAAAATCAGCTGCACAATAATGGAAATTTATTAGTTCAGAATATGAGTCAGGATAAGAGACAGGATCATTCTTAAACCCTAATTCCTACCCTTTCTTAACCATCTCATCGGATAATCCGTTCCACCGGGGATCGAATCCCCTTTTACAAAGAAAAACTTGGATTGCCAACCATCCTCGTTTTTGGTGGCACGAAGAATCAATGGGGGACCGGAGCTAGAGTAAAATAGAAACCTAGAAGAGCCATGGCATCTAAGCTTGTAGGCTAAAGGAAGATCATGGACAGAAAGGTCAGGTATGTGGTTTCTCTTGATTTGGTCAAGAACAGACAAAACACGCCAAAGCGTTGGCATGGTTTGGCTGAAAGAAATGTTAGTGATGTTAAAGAACTCGGTAATAAAATCCGGAAAGGGGAATCGTAGCCCTAAGGTGAAGGGGAAAGCATTGAAACAAATCCACTCGGTGGAAACCATATCTGACCGGATTTCTCTGTCAAAGGGTCGGAATATGGTTCCATCCGGAAAGATTCCGGAAGATTTCAGAGCCGACAGATGAGCACTATCAAAGGTGCATGTTTCATTCTCCGGTTCTTGGAGAAGATTATGTTGGATGAATGTGGGAGCCGAGTCGCCTGAACTGGATCTCGTTTGCCTAGGCATTTGGTCGCCTGAATTCTTGCCGGAGTAAAATGAGAAATGGTTATGAAGATGAGAGAGAGAATATTACCTTTTCTTGACGATTGTGGGTAAAAAAGAAGATGAGGATGAGAAGATATAGGGTGTGATGAGTAAATATAGGCTGGGTAGTTGAAAGCTGTCACATCAGAAGTCTTATCTCTTAATTGTCTCGGCCATTGTGAAAAAATGTAACCGTTAGGATATCAAACGGTAACATTTTTGGGGACAATTGTTATGGGTGAAATTCTGAGCTCATATCCTGGAAAATATCTTGATCTATATTTTATTATCTGTTTACATCCAGGATGCTGGTTCAGGATATTGGTAGTATCCTGAACGGTATCCTCGGGATTACTAATGGATTATGTGCAGGTACGTGTGTTAGAAGCTAGCAACGTTCACAAAGACTTATTCCGCGGAAGACTCGGTCCAGGCCGTTCAAAGAAAGACGTTGAAACCTTATTACTCGGTCTACAACGTTCGTGGTGGAATATTCGGAGCATCCCATATTTATAGGAATATTTGTTTGTACTTCGTTACTATAAATAGGAGGAACACCAGATCAAATAGGACACAACAATTTCACGGCAATCGCACTCACTACACTCTAACACTTGTTCTTTCGCAATCTGTACTCTCACACGAATTCATTGTAACACTTAGCGATCTGGTTGATATCCTGCACTGTATCCTGAAGTTTAAAGCAATAAGAAGAACAAGGCAGCTGCGATTGTCAGCTCCCGAGGTTTTATGCCGGCGATCTAGATTGATCAAGGGCTTTCCTCGTACATCTCGTGTCGTTTCCTTTACTTTTTGTTTATTATTTAATCACTGTTTGATCGTAGATACAGCTCAATATCCTGAGCCGTATCCTGAATACTGATTTTCTAAATAACTCAACAAGCATATTTTCTATAAACTTTCTAGCACACTACCTCACATTACTAATTTGATCACTAAATTGCTTCGGTAATTTTTGACCAAAACAATTATCACTCTTTGTAATCGCTTCCCTAAGTTTATCCAACCTTCGGCATTCAATTGACATTCCTATTGCTTGTTGATACTTTCCATCGGTTATACACCTTCAAAAAAATATTAAAAAAAGGAATAGACCGAGATAAGTTATACACCTTCAAAAAAATACTTTCCTGAAAATTGGTTAACCACTATCTTTTGCTAATGTTTATTTTTGTTCAATAACCTTACTACAATACTACGTTATATTAAAAGACTAATACATCCTCGAAACATAACAAAAAGTGAAAGCATGCATACTTATCAAGCATTCTCTCAACTATTGCTTCCAGCCTAAGGTCCACATCAGCACACGCTTCCTTTGATTCTGCTGCCTTTGTTCTCAGAGTTGCATATTCATCGATAGCTTTGGCTAACAAAAAAAAAGACGAATTAAAAGATTACGACTTTATGAGTCCACAACACAGAAAATATAAGTGATAACTGACACTGATACCAATTACGATTACAAAAACTATTAATATCGCATTTCACTATAGCCCCAAAAATAGATTTACCGAATTGACCACATCTGTCATGGTTGACAAACTGATTTTTTGTGAATTCCGTGTTAACCAACTTGCCGATAAAAATAGATTTAAAAGGAACAATTAACTAATGCTAATATACATGCATAGTATTTACAATATATTCAATTTAAACCAAACACAACTTCTTGATTTATTATATTTCAAAATTGTTTTGGTAAAAAATTACCGAAGCAATTTAGTGATCAAATTAGTAATGTGAGGTAGTGTGCTAGAAAGTTTATAGAAAATATGCTTGTTGAGTTATTTAGAAAATCAGTATTCAGGATACGGCTCAGGATATTGAGCTGTATCTGCGATCAAACAGTGAGCAAATAATAAACAAAAAGTAAAGGAAATGACACGAGATGTACGAGGAAAGCCCTTGATCAATCTAGATCGCCGGCATAAAACCTCGGGAGCTGACAATCGCAGCTGCCTTGTTCTTCTTATTGCTTTAAACTTCAGGATACAGTGCAGGATATCAACCAGATCGCTAAGTGTTACAATGGATTCGTGTGAGAGTACAAATTGTGAAAGAACAAGTGTTAGAGTGTAGTGAGTGTGATTGCAGTAAAATTGTTGTGTCCTATTTGATCTGGTGTTCCTCCTATTTATAGTAACGAGGTACAAACAAATATTCCTATAAATATGGGATGCTCCGAATATTCCACCACGAACGTTGTAGACCGAGTAATAAGGTTTCAACGTCTTTCTTTGAACGGTCTGGACCGAGTCTTCCGCGGAATAAGTCTTTGTGAACGTTGCTAGCTTCTAACACACGTACCTGCACATAATCCATTAGTAATCCCGAGGATACCGTTCAGGATACTACCAATATCCTGAACCAGCATCCCGGATGTAAACAGATACTACATCAATAAAATATAGATCAAGATATTTTCCAGGATATGGGCTCAGAATTTCACCCATAACAATTGTCCCCAAAAATGTTACCGTTTGATATCCTAACGGTTACATTTTTTCACAATGGCCGAGACAATTAAGAGATAAGACTTCTGATGTGACAGCTTTCAACTACCCAGCCTATATTTACTCATCATACCCTATATCTTCTCATCCTCATCTTCTTTTTTACCCACAGTCGTCAAGAAAAGGTAATATTCTCTCTCTCATCTTCATAACCATTTCTCATTTTACTCCGGCAAGAATTCAGGCGACCAAATGCCTAGGCAAACGAGATCCAGTTCAGGCGACTCGGCTCCCACATTCATCCAACAGAATCTTCTCCAAGAAACGGAGAATGAAACATGCACCTTTGATAGTGCTCATCCGTCGGCTCTGAAATCTTCCGGAATCTTTCCGGATGGAACCATATTCCGACCCTTTGACAGAGAAATCCGGTCAGATATGGTTTCCACCGAGTGGATTTGCTTCAATGCTTTCCCCTTCACCTTAGGGCTACGATTCCCCTTTCCGGATTTTATTACCGAGTTCTTTAACATCACTAACATTTCTTTCAGCCAAACCATGCCAATGCTTTGGCGTGTTTTGTCTGTTCTTGACCAAATCAAGAGAAACCACATACCTGACCTTTCTGTCCATGATCTTCCTTTAGCCTACAAGCTTAGATGCCATGGCTCTTCTAGGTTTCTATTTTACTCTATCTCCGGTCCCCCATTGATTCTTCGTGCCACCAAAAACGAGGATGGTTGGCAATCCAAGTTTTTCTTTGTAAAAAGGGATTCGATCCCCGGTGGAACGGATTATCCGATGAGATGGTTAAGAAAGGGTAGGAATTAGGGTTTAAGAATGATCCTGTCTCTTATCCTGTCTCATATTCTGAACTAATAAATTTTCACTATTGTGCAGCTGATTTTAGGAAGATTGCTCCTCCTCTTGCTAATTCTCAAGAAAGAATAGACGCCATTAGACTTCTCCCAGAGGCAGAAAGAAGTTTCAATCCTTCTCCACCAACTCCAAGCCCTCTTTCAAGTGCCAACATGTCTGGTAAGGATCCTGCAAGATAACCTGCACACATATGTTTTTTTATCTGTTATTCATAAGAGGGATTTAGAATTTACTCCCTGTGTGCAGATTCCAGCAAAGTCCCAGTCTATCTAGACCTAGATGAACTTGACAGCTATCCAACTCCAGCCATAGTCAAGAAGGAGACTCCTGCTACCACTAGCTCCAAGCCACTCCCGGCTCCCAAGGCCAATCCAAGAACCCGTGCTTCCGCAGCGAAAAAGAGAAAGGGCCTTGAGGTCAGTACTCCAGGCTCAGAAGGGTTCTCCTATGATGAACTCAGCTTCTCCGACTCCCTAGAGCCAATGACATCCTTCCTCAACAAGGTAATATCCTGCCGCATATCCTTCATGTATATCCTGCACATATATCCTGCACATATATCCTAACAGGATATCCTGGTAGGATGTCTTAGTCAGCATACATTCTAACCCCATACCTGTGATCAATGTACAGGGCCTCCAGCATTTGCTCCACTTGTACAATGACGCTTGTGGTACTGTGGCACTTCATGAAGCCAGGATCAAGCAGCTCGAGAGCACCGTTGCTGACCAAGGTGCTATTGCCGAAGCAAAGAGCCGGCACTATGAAAGCTTGCTAAAGAAGGTCACCCAAGATGCTGAGGTCAAACTTGCCAGCATTCAAATGGACCATGATCAGGCCTTGATCAGCTTTCGAGAGGGAATCAAGGCTTCTGCTATCGTCTCCCTGCTACAAGCACACATCAAGATGGCCTATGAGGCCAAGGAGACGGGCCTTGTTTGTCCATCTTGGCCAGTCGAATCCTGGGTGGCTAAATTGAAGGAGCTCGGAGGCAAAGCTGTGCCACTTCCTGCTGAAGCCGGTGAGTCTTCCAAGTCAACGGAGGTGGTGGTCCAAGCTGGAGAGAAGAAGGATGCTGGAGGTGATGCTGAGATGGACATTGGTCAGGATGCTGCGCAGGATGCTGGTCAAGATGCTGGAGCGGAGAAGTCTGAGAAGGTTGGAGGTGATGCCGCTATGTGAGGGCATTTAGGTGGGCGATGACGGATATACGTGCCAAGGCCAGAGCCCACCTTTTTGAATTTGAATGTTGGTTTGCAGTTCCACAAACATTTTACTTTTCTGCATTTTACTTTTCCGTACCTGAACAATTTACATTTCCTGCATGCTTTTTGAACAATACAACAGTTGAAGGTGGATGGGTCTCAGTTTGAGACGAAGCCCTCAACTGTTGGGTAAATATGGTTATGAACTACTAGTGCTCTTAGTGGATGGGCCTTGTTTTGAGGTGAAACTAAGAGCACATCTTTTGGTATGTTAATAATATAACTACTTTCTTGACTTTATTGTTATTGTCATACAAATTTTACTTATGAAAATTGTTTGGTTTGAACATTCTTAGGAACAGATATTATAAATGAATCCTGGAAGATATCCTGAAAGATATCTTGATCAGGATATTAAAATACGCCAAATAAAAAGGAGAAATCATACCAGAGATCCTTAGAGGATCAGTTCCGATTTTTTATCATAAGTTTGTCCCCAGTGCATACTTATAAACTTGGATCCATCCTTTGAGCAGTATTACGTATGTCCCCTGTGTTCGACAAAAACACAAATGTATTTACATTTTGACTCGAACGAATTCCGAATGCCCAAGGGCAGAACCCCTGATATCCTGAAAAGAATCCTTAGTATATTGGGGATAAACCCTGATATATGGGGATAAACCCTGAATTTCATGCGCTACAGGCGAGAGTGTATAAACTCCTAGACTTAGAAAGGTGAAAACCTTTAAACCTTTGAGAGTATGAAAATACTCTTTCGTGAGAGAGGGTGATCAATCCTCATATACCTTTAGGATCCAGGATATAGCCAACAGTAACGAAATTGTCAGCCACTTTTACATGAACTGGTCCCGCTACCTTGAACTATACCTAGATAACTTGCGCTCCAGGCGAGGTGTTTAAACCCAATTCGAAAGAAAGGTGAATACCTTTAAACCTTTGAAGGGATCAGGATCCCTTAAACGTGAGAGAGGGGGCCAATCCTCTAATCTTTCGACTTATCCTGAGTATATATCCTGGAGCTATATTCTGAAACATATCCTGCAAAGCAATTGTAAACTAAGGTGGGTGTTAGCTTGGCTAACACCCCTCCGATGCTTAAGTCAGTATTGGGTTCAAGATAATAAACAAATATATTTAAAAGAGATAAAACACATACCATTCCGAGATAGAAAATAAATTCTACTCTTACTTGAAATAGAGCTTCAAATGTATTGCATTCCAGGATCTTGGTAGCATATCCCCTTCCACATTCCTGAGTCGATATGCTCCTTTCCCTGCTTCTGACTCGACTTCATAAGGTCCTTCCCATTTCGGAGCTAGCTTGCCATCGGCAGGATTAGTGGTATTTTGAAAAGCCTTTCTCAGCACCCAATCACCAACTCGAAATCTTCTAGTCCTTATGTTCTTATTGTATGCTCTGGATATTCTTTGTTGATATGCTGCTATCCTTAGCCTTGCTGCATCTCTTTTTTCATCTATGGTATCCAAATCCTGACATAAGACTTCAGGATTCTGTTCAGGATTCTGTAGCATAGATCTTGCAGTAGGTATCGTCATTTCTGTTGGAATCATTGCCTCCGCTCCAAATACCAAGGAAAACGGGGTTTGGCCCGTTGCATTCTTCACCGTTGTCCTATCAGCCCACAAAACAAAGGGTAACTCTTCCACCCATCTTCCTTTTTTGGCTCCAAGCCTCTTCTTTAAGTTATTGACTATTATCTTGTTCGAGGATTCGGCTTGTCCATTCGCTTGAGGATGTACCGGAGTAGATGTGATCACTTTGATTCCCCAATTCTTGCAAAAGTCAGTAGTCCTTTTGCTTATAAACTGGGAACCATTATCACAAATGATCTCAGCTGGTACTCCAAACCTAGTCAGGATATTCCTCTTTATGAAGGATACTACTTCTTGGTCTCTTACTTGAAGGAACGCTTCAGCCTCGACCCACTTAGAGAAATAATCCGTCATTGCTAACATAAATACTTTTCCTCCCGGAGCTTTTGGTAACTTCCCTACTATATCCATCCCCCACTTCATGAATGGCCAAGGGGAAACTACAGGATATAGTGGTTCAGCTGGTTGATGGAGTATGTTACTATGCCTTTGGCATGCATCACATCTTCGAGCATATTCTGCAACATCTTTTCTCATTGTTGGCCAAAAGTATCCTGTCCTCAATACTTTCGAGAATAATGATCTGCCCCCAGTGTGATTACCACAGTCCCCTTCATGTATATCCTGAAGTACTTCTTTGGCTTCATGATCCTCCAAGCACCTTAAATATGGTCCTGCAAGAGATTTCTTGTATAGAATATTATTTATAATAGTGAATCGTGATACCTTCATCCTAAATGCCTTAGGATTTTCATTTTCGGGGATGTGTCCATCTTTAAGATATTTCAGAATTGGAGTTGTCCAGGATTTAGGATCCTGTTCAGGATATTCCACTCCAGGATCCCGAATATCCGCTACTTCTTTACCCTGAGGATTAGTTGCAGGATATAAGACATGTATTATTGGTATTTGGGTCCCTTCCGGTATCCTGATTGATGATCCCAGATTTGCTAAGGCATCCGCTTCAGCATTATCCTCTCTTGGTACCTGTTTAAGTGTAAAAACATCGAAATATCCTGCTAATTTTTTGAGAATATCAAGATATTCAGTCAATTTCTCACCCTTAACTGCATATGATCCATTAAAATGGTTAGTAATTAACAAAGAGTCAACATATGCTTGTAAATTTTTTATACTCATACTCTTAGCCAATTCTAATCCTGCAATTAAAGCCTCATACTCTGCTTCATTATTAGTAGCAGGAAATTCACACCTAATAGCCTGGGGTAATATGTCCCCCTGTGGCGATTTTAGTAGTATTCCTAATCCTACTCCTCTTATATTAGATGCACCATCAGTATATAATGTCCAGGATCCTGAGGATTCTCCTAATTGTTGAACTTCTAGGTCTACCTCATCCTGGATGTCACTACTAAAATCAGCCACAAAGTCAGCTAAAGCCTGAGATTTTATGGCATTCCTAGGTTCATATACTAAATCATAAGTACTCAACTTTACTGACCACTTAGCCATCCTGCCTGACATCTCTGGTTTCCTAAGCACATTCTTGACAGGATAATTTGTTTTAACATGAATCCTGTGTGTCTCAAAGTAATGTCTAAGTTTCGTTGATGCCATGACTAATGCTAGTATTAATTTTTCTAAGTGAGAATACCTAGTTTCAGCATCTAACAAACTTTTGCTAACATAATAAACAGGATATTGCTGACCTTCATGGTCCTTTACAAGGACGGCACTTACAGCGTTCCCTGATACCGCGAGGTATAGGGATAATGGTTCACCATTCTCAGGCTTCATGAGTAGAGGTGCGGTTGAAAGATATTGCTTTAACTCCTGTAGGGCCGCTTCATGCTTCTCACCCCACTCGAATTTTTTGTTCTTCTTCAGGATATCATAAAAATCTTTGCATTTCTCTGAGGATCTTGAGATAAATCGGTTTAATGCCGCCACTCGCCCTGTTAATCGCTGAACATCTTTCATATTTGAGGGCGATTTAATATCCAAGATGGCTCTAATCTGCTCCGGACTCGCTTCTATTCCTCTTTTGGTCACCATATATCCTAGAAATTTTCCTGCCCCCACTCCAAAATGGCACTTAGCAGGATTCAGCTTCATATTATACTGATCCAGGATATCAAACGCTCCTTTAATATCCTGGAGGTGATCCTGAGCTTTCTTTGACTTTACCACCATATCGTCAATGTACACTTCCATGGTGTCCCCCAGTTTGTCTTTGAACATCATGTTTACCAATCTTTGGTATGTTGCACCTGCATTTTTCAAACCAAAAGGCATAGCTGTATAACAATAAATACCTGTTGGTGTCATGAAGGCAGTATCCTCCTGGTCAGAAGGTTCCATTTGGATCTGTTGAAATCCTGAGGATGCATCCATGAAAGTCAGCATTTCATGCCCAGCAGTGGCATCTACCATTGCATCAATGTGGGGGAGAGGAAATGGGTCTTTAGGACAAGCTTTATTCAAGTCTGTGTAATCCACACAGACTCTCCATTTTCCGTTTTTCTTCTGTACCACAACCACGTTTGCTAGCCACCTTGGGAACTTGACTTCTCTAATCATTTTGGACTTCATCAATCTTTCAACTTCTTCTTGAATAATTGTATTGCGTTCAGGAGCAAACTTCCTTTTTTTTTGTTGCACGGGCTTGAATGATTTATCAATTCCAAGCTTGTGACTGATGATATCTTTGGATATGCCTGTCATATCCTCATGCTTCCATGCAAACGTTGACATCCTGCATTTTAAAAAGTTAATTAATTGCTCTTCAATATCCTGAGGGATATTGGTTCCCACGAGCACCGAAATATCGGGATTATCCTGGTCCAGGACAATCTTCTTCACATCCTGCTCCGGATCCTCCACGATATCCTGGGCCCGCGTCTTTAATTGCTATGCTGCACCAGGTTTGGTTGAGGATTTCATCGAGGATAAGTAGCATTCTTTCGCCTCCTGCTGATCGCTATCAACTTTAACAACTCCCCAAGGGGTAGGTATCTTGATGCATTGGTGATATGTCGATGGCACGGCCTTCATATCGTGAATCCACGGTCTTCCCAGTATAATGTTATAGCAGGATAGAGAGTCCATCACACAGAAACGTTGTATCGAGTTGACTCCTTCAACGTACACCGGCAAATTTATCTCTCCCACTGTGTTTCTGGCCTCTCCGCTGAACCCAACAAGCACGGTGGACTTCGAAGTGATATCCATTGGAGATACATTCATTCTTTTAAGTGTCTCTAGTTGGATTATGTTGACGGAGCTGCCATTATCAACCAATATCCTGCGTACGAAATGGTTAGCCACATATAACGTTATTACCAGAGCATCATGGTGAGGATCTTGGACAGTATCCCTGTCATCAGCATCAAATGTGATCACTTTGTCAGTTGTGAGTGTAGTCATCCTGACAGGTTTGTCTCCCCTTTCAGCCTTAGCTTCTTTTGCATGTCTCTTTGCTGCCGAATACGAAGTCCCACAAATGTCGGATCCTCCGGAAATGAAGTTGATTATCTTGGCATCCGCGGGAGGTGAGGCTGCTCGCTCAGGATCCTTCTCAGTATCCTGACCCTTATTCTTTTTTCTTCCTAAGAGATCTTTCAAATATCCCTTGCTTAGAAGATAGCTTATCTCTTTCCTCAAAGCAATGCAATCCTCGGTCATATGTCCGAAATCTTCGTGGAAAGCACACCATTTTGATTTGTCTTTCCAATCCGCTTTTTGTTGATTCTTTCGAGGCCATCTTGCCTTGTCCCCTAGACCCTGCATGGCATACATCAACTCAGGAATGTTAACAGAAAAGCAATATTCAGATAATTCAGGATATTCTTCAGGATCCTCATCTTCGACAGCATTCACTCTCTTGTTCTCATTCCTGCCATATGGCTTGGGCCGATACGACTTGAATGAGGATTCTGACTTCCTGTTAGTTGACTCATAAGTGTTGGATGAGTTCATCCTTTCTTGCATCTTCCTGTCATCTTCCAATCGAATGTATCTTAGGGCCCTGTTCCGAGCTTCATCCAGGTTCCTGCATGGGTTCATTACAAGGTCTTGGTAGAATTGAGAATCCTTTTGCAACCCCATCTTGAAAGCTTGCACAGCTGTTGCAACATCAAGATGAGGAATGTCTAGTGATTCTCGGCTAAACTTGTTCACATAATCCCTAAGGGATTCCTGAGGCCCCTGCGTTATCCTGTAGAGGTCACTTGTTAATTTTTCAAAGCTCCTACTACAAGAAAACTGACTATTAAATAAATTTACTAAATGAGCAAAAGATGTAATTGAATGTGGAGGAACATTCAAGAGCCACTTCAAAGCTGATCCTGTCAAGGTTGAACCAAAACCCTTGCACAAGCATGCTTCCTTGAGATCCGGAGGGATAGGGTTGATCTCCATCCTCTCCCTATACTGAGCAATATGCTCCTCAGGATCCGTCGTTCCGTCGTAAAGCTTCATGTTGGGGGTTTGGAACCTCTTTGGAATCTCAGCATCACAGATAGGATATGCAAAACGAGATATCTTATGGCTGTCTTGAGACACTTCCGGGATTGGCTGGACCACCCCGGGTACACTTGATATCATGTCCTTCAACTTCTAAAGTTCCCTGGTAAGTGCTGACGTCACACCTGTATCCTGCAAGGATCCACTATTGTTAGTAGTATGAGTATTATTATTATTTAATATGTTACCCGTTGGAGGATTCTGCCCATATCCTGAAGCATATCCTGAGCTCCTTATGGTCGATATCCTGACCGAGGAGGGTATTTCAGGAGTATGATTCTGAGGAAGACTGGGCACAATATTCCCCCTGTTATCCTCTGTATACACGGCTGAACTGAAGTTCAAAGCTCTGGGTTGTAATGGAGTGACAATATCCTCAGCGGATCTGCTCGAGCCAGACTTCAGGAGTTGTATTTCCCTTAAGAGCATTTGGTTCGTTTCCTGCTGCTGCCTCATTTGTTCCTGCACACTTCCAAATAAGGTTAAAATTTCGTCGTTAGATGCTAAAACAGGGGCAGATTCCTGAACACTGCGGGTAGGGATAATATCCTGAGGTCGTGTAGAGGCTGGCATTCTTGGAGGAGGTGGTGGAAGCACCGAACCTGTAGTAGCAGAAGTCGTAGCATACATAGTAGAGGAACTCATGTTTGATCGTGAGGCCATTGTGGACAATGTAGCAAAAAGTTTTGAAAATAAAAAACCGATTAGCGATTTAACAAAAATTTTTAGTAAAGAGAGCACCACTTGCCCCACGGTGGGCGCCAAATTGTTTTGGTCAAAAATTACCGAAGCAATTTAGTGATCAAATTAGTAATGTGAGGTAGTGTGCTAGAAAGTTTATAGAAAATATGCTTGTTGAGTTATTTAGAAAATCAGTATTCAGGATACGGCTCAGGATATTGAGCTGTATCTGCGATCAAACAGTGAGCAAATAATAAACAAAAAGTAAAGGAAATGACACGAGATGTACGAGGAAAGCCCTTGATCAATCTAGATCGCCGGCATAAAACCTCGGGAGCTGAAAATCGCAGCTGCCTTGTTCTTCTTATTGCTTTAAACTTCAGGATACAGTGCAGGATATCAACCAGATCGCTAAGTGTTACAATGGATTCGTGTGAGAGTACAAATTGTGAAAGAACAAGTGTTAGAGTGTAGTGAGTGTGATTGCAGTAAAATTGTTGTGTCCTATTTGATCTGGTGTTCCTCCTATTTATAGTAACGAGGTACAAACAAATATTCCTATAAATATGGGATGCTCCGAATATTCCACCACGAACGTTGTAGACCGAGTAATAAGGTTTCAACATCTTTCTTTGAACGGCCTGGACCGAGTCTTCCGCGGAATAAGTCTTTGTGAACGTTGCTAGCTTCTAACACACGTACCTGCACATAATCCATTAGTAATCCCGAGGATACCGTTCAGGATACTACCAATATCCTGAACCAGCATCCCGGATGTAAAAAGATACTACATAAATAAAATATAGATCAAGATATTTTCCAGGATATGGGCTCAGAATTTCACCCATAACAAAAATGGTGCTGAAAAAACCTTGAATGAAGCCCTAGAATTGCAATTGAATCTCAATCTCAGATCCTAAATCCAATAGCATTTACAAATCAAACGGAGAGTTGATTTGTTTACCTTGTCGGATCTAATTCGGATTTTGAAGACGTAGTCAGCGACTCGCTTGATGGCTCCGTGATCTTCATCTTCCTAATAATTCAAACTGTGAAATCGATTAATGGGTGAACTTCAACTTTCAAATGTTGAAGATGATGAGGTCAGTCGATTTGCCTGGGATATCCATCTGTAACGTCATTGACGGTTTAAGTGGTGATATAAATGTAGGATCCTTCAGTTCCATGGATGAAATCTCGATTGTGCCCCTCAGGCGTCTTAAAAGTTTGAGGAAAATACAAATTCAACCCTTCTAAAAAGACTTTACTTACTTGTACATTTTGTTTAAAAGTTTGTGCGCGATATTAAATTACATTTCTATCCGTAGGAAATGCTTTATATATATATATATATATATATATAGATATAGATGCAAGATTTATTTTAAGCACAACAACATTATGCAGGGTATATGGATGACATGTTATGGCACCTTTTACCATCCATCAATTTTGGATCAGGTTAATTTGGACAGAACTTTGTGTAGTTTTTAGTAAACCATCAGTTCTAGGAAAGTATTCAAGGACAATGTACACAATTGTTTATTCGATCAACTTCTCATTTCTTGTAAGTTTTGCAAGCATGCTAATGTATATTGTATGGTACTTTTGTAAGAAAAAGTATGGTGTGCCATTACTTGCAAGTATTATGGGTTTTTAGTCCACTATATTTCCTGCCATTCTTGATCCACCTTTCTGCTGATATGAACTAGTTCTATTCGGATTGAAATGGGCAGAAAGTAATGAGAAGAATACAAAGAAAAATCAATTACTTCTAAACGTAATCCTGTGTATGGAGTGTAGTGTATTTTTATTATTCTTTCATTCTCATTGCCATAAACTAAATTTTCTTAGGGTCTTTGAAGTCATTACATTCGTTTTTGGTAGGAATACTGGATTTTAATAATCCCAACTATTCGACGTTGGCTGCCAATAGTCCCAACTTTAAAAATAACCACTGGCAGTCCTAACTTTTAACATATTTGCCTCCAATGGACTCTGACTAACATAACCTTAACGTCGTTAGTCTCCAGTCGCCGGGAAAACATTTTTTGGCCGGAAAACTCATATTTGGCTGGAAAACTCATATTTGGCCGGAAAAGTAAAACTCAACATTTTTGTCCCGAACCTCTTTGTAACCTTATTATGGATCTTTGTGAACATTTTTCTAGTAAAAGCCTCAATTATTAAAGTCGCCGGAAAACTTCCTTTTTCGCTGGAAAACTCAACTTTTTGGCCGGAAAACTCAACATTTTCGTCCCAAACCTCTTTGTAACCTTAGATCGGACCTTTAGAAACCTTTTTATGGACAAAAACGGTTTTCCGGTGACCGGAGACTAACGGCGTTAGGGTTCTGTTAGTCAGGGTCTATTGGTGGTCAATATGTCAATAGTTGGGACTGCCAATCGTTATTTTTGAAGTTGAGACTGTTGGTGACCAATGGCGAATAGGTGGGATTATTAAAATCCAATATTTCTTTTTGGTAATAAAGGGGAGAAAAACACATGAAAGATGAACCATGAGGTTACTAAAATTAGAGCATTTTATATAAGATCTTGTGTGTTTCTCCCTTACATGTGTACTATTTATACATATATATTTATAAAACTAATGAAAATATTTTGTGAGTTTCATATCATCTTGACATTTAATGGAGTTGGATGCACTACTACAAAACAGAGAATTAGACGGGGTGATATGGGTTTTAAGACGGTGTGAATACTTGTAGAGGGAAGCTCCCATCCCAGTTCCTTTATCCACGACATCAATTCGATCTACCACTATGCTAGGTTGTAATTTTTAAACACCCCTGTGGCTGTGGCTGTAGATGTTTTTATGTGACTCAACATTCTTGCCCCCAACATCTTTTTCTATGAGGAAAAATGCACCACAAAATAAGCACACTAGGATACCAAATTTACATTATGTTGCTAACATCGACAGGTAACTTAATTAAGTGAAAAAACAAACTTTTAGATGTTATTTACTTACGAGAAAGCAAGAGGGTATAAACGCTAACATGCTCAACATAAAAATTACTGAAAATATGTTGGTTGAATTGGTTTGTTGTCAATTATACGATGATGTGTGCAAAATGAAACATATAAATTACATCAATTGTGGCATAAAACTAACCCTTTTTAGTACTAATGTTGGAAAAAGTGTGTTTTTGTCTTCCTTTTGTATTTTCAGTATTAAATGAGCTCAAATGAACAAAAGAAGCAAAAAGGCAGCTAAATCTAACATAAATACAAGAAAAGGAATAAACGTGGCATGCCCGACCCCCCGACAGCATCTTCCCAAGCAAAAACAAGAAGACAGAAGGCTGAACACGCCCCGTGCTCAGTGAGCACGGGGGCGTGCCCAAGTGTCTGCAGAAAAGACAAAGTTGTAGAAGCTTCTATCACCCACCACGGGGGCGTGCCCAGCGGACACGGGGCCGTGGTCAACTCTAAGATTCGCAAAATCTGGGGAAACCTTGATAGTACAGATACGCTTCTGCACACGGGGTCGTGCCCAGCAGACACGAGGGCGTGGTCAACTAATGCAGACAAACTGCAATTAATGAAGAAAGAGAAGGAGGATGGACACGGGGCCGTGCCCGAGCTTCTGTTCAGGCTATAAATAGGGGTGCTTGGCTCATTTGCAAACCATCCCTGTTGGTGCATTAATGTCTGTTAACTTCGTCTTTATCGAGTCTTGTATCTAGATAGGATTAACCAGTGCTCAGCAGGTTAGAAAATAGGTTTTAGATGTAAAAAGGGTATTTCGCACGAAATAGCAAGAGCTATTTCGTACGAAATCACTACCCCTATATATACCTGAGTTGGTTATTCATGTGTAACTTTCCGATTTCAGAGCCGAGGTGCTGCCGATTTGTCAAACGATCTGTAAAAGCTTTGAAATCATTAATAAGAAGATAATTAGGGAGAATCAAGCTGTATCAAGTTAGAATCACTGATTCCACCTTTGATTCTGACTCAAAACTCTTCTGAACGACTCATTCGGGTCACACAACGATCCAACAAGTGGTATCAGAGCTCAGGAGGAAGAGTTCATACCGATTCAGCTTGTTTTCACCAGAATTTCTCACTTCTACACCTTCTTTTCAAAATTAATCAGGATTTTACGGTTAAAATGGCTTAAATTTCACATATATCACGTAAAATACAGTTTTAACTAATCCTTGAAAGAATTGGACCTTAATTCGACGTAAAACCGGATCAATTTGACAAATTCTTGGCCGACAGTGTGACGTCATCATCATTCCGTACGAAATCAACATCTTATTTCGCACGGAATCAACAGTCTGAAGTTCATTCCGCACGAAAACAATCTTTCATTTCGCACAGAATCAACTTTGAAGAACCTCATTTCGTGCGAAATCAACATCAGAAACGTCATTTCGCACGAAATCAACATCAGGAATCTCATTTCGCACGAAATCATCATTTGGAACGTCATTTCGCACGGAATCAAAATTTTGGACCTCATTTCGTACGAAATAAACATTCATTTCGTACGAAAGTCGCTATTTCGCACCAAAACTGCTATTTCGCTTGAAGAGGGTGATTTCGTTTGGCTATTCCGCACGAAATAGTCATTTCGTGTGAAAGCTTATTTCGCGTGAAGATCATTTCGCTTGAAGATTGATTCATTTCGTTTGAATCTATTTCATTTAGCTTGAGATTCATTTCGCTTGAAGATTGATTCATTTCGTTTGAAATTGTTTTCAAAAATCACAAAAAATTTTCTAAGTGTTTGTTGATTGTTTCAGGTATGTCAAGATGGAGGACGATTTTCTCAATCCTTTCAGTAACATGTTTGCTTACACTAGCAATTCAGGAGATGGCACAACCAGTAGCACAAATGAAAATGCACCAAATCCGAGTCCGAAGAAAACCATTGCTGATTCTTTGAGTGTTGATATTGCCTACGGCACCTACAATAAACCTCCCAAGCTAATGGCCATAGAGGACTACAACCGATGGGCAAGTAGATTTGAGGAATGGCTACAGGCATTTGCATATCTAAGTTGGAAAAGCATGAAAACTGGTTTTGACATCGGAAGAACTGATTATGAGAACTGATGACGGGGGTAGCCCAAGATTGAATAAAATGGCTAATTACGTAAATGCTTAAATGGTTAAATGGTTCAAAGCTTAAAAAGCTGTGAGAAAGGAAAAAGCAACACGGAAACAGTAGCCAGTCACATCTGGAGATCGCTTCACCAACCCACAGCCACAAAGGCAATGCAGGTCTGCACAATGCACGCTATTATCCGGGGAACAAAAGCCTTCAACCCCCAAAAGGGGAAACCCTCCACTGCAAGCGAGGTTGCTAGTCTAATCCATTCCACTTTGGAAGATGCCTTCCCTTATAAAATGACACTTCATTTACTTCAGGGGACATCTGGATCAGCTCTGATTCTTCAATCTCTGGTCATTCACATCGAATGCTTGTCTCACACAAGTCATTCCCTTTCACATCCAACACACACATTCCCTTTGCTTCCACTTCCGAATCTGAGCACAATTCAGAGGAGGATCCATAGCAAAGAATAACAATAAACTAGTAAACCTCCTTCCACGTCTCGCAAACGTGGGGGGACCCCACGACCTGCGTTAGGCAAGGTTGAACCCTTCAACCATTCTGCCTAGCCAGTCCAGCTACCACCGTTGGTCTTGTATTTGTTGTATCAACAAGTTGGCGCCCACCGTGGGGCTACGCCACTATTTCTTCTCAAAAAGACCTAGTAGTGTAGCTCTATTCACTTAAAATCACCATGTCTGAAAGTGGATCCCCGAAAGAAGTGAATCAGATTCCAAACACTTCTACTCCGGGTAGTAGCCAAGCTCACGTGGCTATACCAACTTCTTTCTCAACTCCGGGGAGCACACCCGAGTTCCTCAACTTCAACACACCAACTCCGTCCCGATCCGGAGTTCCATCTCCTAATATCGGTGTCTCTGATGCCCCATCATGTGTTGAACTCACCCCTGAAGGGGTTGCAAACAATTTCCTTGTGCTAAGGACTCTTCTCAACCAGCACGTGAGTAAAGAAAGAGAAAAGGGAGTGAGGATTCGTTTAGACTATGACGAACCTGAGCCAACATTGTCTCCTGGACCACCTCCTCCTCTTTTTGCAACAAGAAGTGAGGCTGGTCCCAGTAACCTTTCAAACCCTCACCCCTATCTGTCTTCTATGACAAATCCTACGGTGCATCCTATCTTCTCTTCCCAACCAATTACTAGTGGTGATCCTCTGGGACATGAGTTAACTCTTGACCAGCTCCTACAATCCCCGGTGACAAGCTATCCAGCATCTACTACAACTACATGGGAGCAAGCTCTGTCTGTGCTCCCTTTAGCACGAAGTGCTGTTATGAGTGCTCCCCTCGGGATGAACTGCTCCACTGGCCCAGGAAGCCTTCAAGGCTTCAACCCTATGCCCAACATGATGACCCAGATGATGGCCAATTTCCCATGGCAACACTTCATCAATCAAGTGCTTGCCACTCAGGGAAACAACGGCAATAGCAGTACTATGGATGCAAGGACTGAAGAGGACTTGGCTAAACCATACAAGCCAAGTAACCTTTCATGCTTTTCAAGACAGATAGCCGATTATGATTTCCAGTCAAAGATCAAAATGCCGGCACACATCAGGACATATGATGGGACTGAAGATCCTGAGGACCATCTTCAGATCTTCACTGGTGCAGCTCGGATAGAAAAATGGTCCAACGCTGAGTGTTGCCTAATGTTCATGCAAACTCTTGTTGGATCCGCCAGGATCTGGTTCAACGATTTACCTGCTCAAAGCGTTCGAAGCTTTGACGATCTCAGCAAGGGTTTCCTGGCCAATTTCTCTCAACAAAGGCGGTATGTCAAAGACGCAACAGTGATCTTTCAGATAAAGCAACGTGATGATGAAAGTCTCCGTGCTTTCATTGACCGATACAAGAAGGAAGGTCTGACTTATGTAGGGGCCGACGAGAAAATGAGGGTGGCTGGTTTCATGAATGCCATCACCTCTAAGTACCTCACAAGGGATTTCAACAAATCTCTACCCAAGACCTTAGAAGAAGCTCTTGAAAGGGCTGAAGCCCACATCCGGGGAGAGGAGGCAGTAGACATTAAGGAACAAAGAAAAAGAGGGTCCGGCTGGAGAAGCAACAGTCCAGCCAGAAAAAGAGGGAACTTCAACCCCTATGACAGGCGGCCAAAGGGTTCAGATCCTCGAAGGACTGAAGGTCGGAACCTTTCAAGCAGGGAGAAAGGCATAAGCTTCACGCCCCTCACAAAGACCCCTCAAGAAATCCTTGCAACAGAAGAAGTTAAACAAAACTTTCGGCCTCCTAGACCTCTCCCCAAAAGCAGGAAAAATGAGAACTCCACCCAATACTGCGAGTTTCACGAAGAAAAGGGTCACCACACCAATGATTGCTTCCAACTCAAGAAAAGAATAGAAGAGGCTGTTAAATCCGGAGAACTTGCTCATTTGGTAAAGGGAGTCCGGGACAAAATGGCTGAAGGAAAGGGTAAGGAAGTCAATATGGTAGATTTCGACGGAAAGGTTCCTCACAAAAGACAAAGGTTGGAAGCTTGGGAGCTTCAATGTGTCTGTTTCCCCCCTACGGAGAATGACCCTCTCTCTAGCCCTCTCGTGGTAGAGGCTACCGTGGGAACGTTGCAAACATGCAAGGCATACATAGACACGGGTGCAGCCACCGAAATCATGTTCGAAAAATTCTTCAACCAATTGAGCAATGAAGAACGTTCAAGGCTTCAACCTTCTGGAACCTCTATAAAAGGTATCGCTGACATACCCCTCAAGCCTTTAGGGCAACTAACACTTAATGTTCGTTTTAGTGAAGGTTCAAAAGAAAGAACCCAACCACTCACCTTTGTGGTTATCAACATCCCCTCAAACTATGATGTGATCATCGGAAGACCAGGACAGTGTGCGTTTTACATGGCCGTGTCTGTTGGCCATGGCACAGTCAAATTCCCCACCGAAAGGGGCATAGCAACCCTTCAACCCTCTCAGGAGGCCTACATGGTTGAAGGTGAAAGTTCAAACAGTGAAGAAGATAGGCAAAGGTTGGTCATAAACCATAAATACCCGGAACAAAGGATAAGGGTCAACCCTGACCTTTCTCAAGAGACCCTTTCATACCTTGAGAAATTGCTAACACACTACAGTGATGTATTCGCTTGGTGTCCTGAAGATATGACCGGGATCCCCCGGGATATTGCCGAGCATGAGTTGAGAATACCACCAGAGGTCAAGCCTGTGGTCCAGAAGAAAAGAAGCTTGGCACCTGAAAGAAGTCTGGCAGCCTGTCAAGAGGTTGAAAAGCTTGTGTCAGCCGGCATCCTCCGAGAAGTCAAGTACCAATCATGGGTCGCAAACCCAGTTATGGTAAAAAAGCCAGACAACTCTTGGAGGATGTGCATAGACTTCAAGGATCTTAACAAAGCTTGTCCTAAGGATTGCTATCCACTACCCGAGATTGACCTCAAAGTTGACTCCCTCACCGGGTACTCGTTCAAATGTTTTCTTGATGCATACAAAGGTTATCACCAAATCCTCATGAAGGAAGAAGATGAGGAAAAAACAGCTTTTCACACGGACAAAGGAATCTTTTGCTATCAAAAAATGCCTTTCGGCCTCAAAAATGCAGGAGCAACCTATCAACGGCTCGTTGACAAAGCCTTCGAGAGCCAAATTGGCAAAAACATGGAGGCATATGTCGATGACTTGGTTATGAAAAGCAAGACGGAATACCAAATGCTCGATGATATTCAAGAAACTTTCAAGAACCTCAGAAAGGTTAACATGAAGCTTAATCCAGAAAAGTGTTCATTTGGATTCGAGGAAGGAAAATTTTTGGGCCACATTGTTGGAAAACAAAGCATCAAAGCCAACCCTAACAAAGTAAAAGCCGTCCTTGAAACCAAGCCACCAAAGACCAAGAAGGAGGTTGAAAGCTTGAATGGGAAGCTTGCAGCCTTGAAGCGTTTTACCTCCAAGTTAGCCGAAAGATCTCTGCCCTTCTACAAAACGCTCAAGAACTGCTCAGATAAAAGGGATTTCAAATGGACTGAAGAAGTTGATGAAGCTTTCAACCAGATGAAGCAACATCTAGCTTCCCTACCAGACATTGCGGCACCAAAAACCGGGGAGTTAATATCGGTGTACCTCTCAATTACGGATGAGGCCATCAGTGCAGTCCTCACCATTGAGCGAGACAAGGCCCAGGTACCCGTTTACTTTTTCAGTAAAACTTTAAAATTAGCTGAAACGAAATACCCTCCCCTTGAAAAACTTGCCCTAGCCTTAGTTCAAACAGCTAGAAGGCTTCGAAGGTATTTCCAAGCACACCCCATACAAGTGGTCACCGACCAACCAATTAAGAGTGTGCTTGAAAAACCTGAAAACTCGGGGCGATTAGCCAAATGGGCCATAGAACTGGGTGAACATAACATCACCTATGTCCCAAGGAAAGCTATCAAGGCTCAAGTCTTGGCCGATTTCATTGTGGAAGTCCCAAACCAAACACTTACTGAAGTAAACACTGCCACCACTGAACCTTCCAACCCTGAAGCCTGGAAGCTTTTTACCGATGGGGCTTCAAGCGTTGAAGGGTCAGGGGCTGGATTAATTTTGATTAACCCAAAAGGTTTGGAGTTCACATATGCTCTTCGATTTGATTTTCAGACCACCAATAACGAGGCTGAATACGAAGCACTAATAGCCGGCCTAAGGCTGGCCAAAGAAATGAAAGTTGAAAAGCTTGAAGTGTTCACAGATTCGTTGCTGGTCTCAAGCCAAGTGAATGACAGCTACATAGCTAAAGAGCCCAACATGAAAAAATACAGAGAAAAATCAAAGGAACTAATGAATACCTTCCAAGCATGCAACATCAAACAGATCCCCAGATCTCAAAACAAAAAGGCCGATGCCCTAAGTAAACTTGCATCTCTCACCTTTGCCCACCTCACCAAGAAGGTACTGGTAGAAGTGTTGAAGGCCCCATCCATTAACGAATTGGAGGTTCAAGATGTGGTTACCGAAGAAGAACCAAACTGGATGACTCCCATAAGAAAGTTCCTCAAAAATGGTGAATTACCCAATGATCAAGTGGAAGCCAAAAGGGTTGAAATCAAGGCAAGACAATACATACTGCAAGGAGAAACCCTTTACAAAAAGGGTTACCTTGCTCCCTTGCTAAGGTGTGTCGGCCCCGAGCAAAGTAAATATTTGATCAAGGAAATTCACGAAGGAGTGTGTGGAGCTCACTTTGGAGCTAGGTCGGTAGTTGCAAAGCTCATGAACCTCGGATATTTCTGGCCTTCAATGCATCGTGACACAGCCGAAGAATTGAAGAAATGTGATGCCTGCCAGATCCATGCACCAATCCCAAAAAGTCCCAAGCACGATTTAGTCCCAATAACCCCCGCTTGGCCATTCCATAAGTGGGGAATGGACATTGTTGGTCCATTTCCCCCAAGCAAAGGGGGAGTAAAATTCCTATTGGTGGCGGTAGACTATTTCACCAAGTGGCCCGAGGTCAAACCACTTGCCAAGATCACAGGAAAGCAAGTCATTGACTTTGTCTGGGAAAACATCATTTGCCGTTATGGATTGCCAGGAGTACTTGTCACCGACAATGGAAGGCAATTTGCTGAGAAGCCTTTTAGCGTTTGGTGCAAAGAATACAAAATCGATCAAGTTTTCAGCTCAGTGGCTTATCCACAATCAAACGGGCAGGTTGAGAGAACAAATAGAAGCATAGTGGAAGGAATCAAGACAAGATTGGGAAGATACGAAAGCAACTGGCTTGAAGAATTGCCTAGTGTTCTATGGGCAATTAGAACAACGGAAAAAACAAGCCATAAGAAAACACCTTACAGCTTGGTATTTGGATCCGAAGCTGTGATCCCTGCCGAAATAGGAGTTGTAACCCAAAGAATTGTCAACATGGATCCCGAAGCAAACCAAAAAGAGACCATGTTGAATTTACAACTCCTAGAAGAAGCAAGAGATCAAGCCGCAATTCAAGAAGCCAAATACAAGCAACAGATGGAAGCTTACTACAACAAAAAAGTCAAAAACGAACGTTTCAAGCCAGGGGACTTAGTCCTCAGAAACAACGAAGCCAGCAAGAATGAAAATCAAGGAAAGCTTGGCCCAAAGTGGGAAGGTCCATACACCATCCTTGAAGCACACAAAGGTGGATCCTACAAGCTGGCTGATTCAGAAGGCAAAAAGCTTCCAAGGCATTGGAACGGCAAAACATTGAAAAGGTTCCATGTTTAAACGAAAAGTTTGGTTTGTATCAAAATGTATTTCAAACAGGACTATGAATACCTTTTGTAAAAAGCAAGTATTGCTTTAATGAATGTTTTTATCAAACTTGTCTTTCTATCCTAAAATCAGGTAGAGAACCTAGCAAAAAACTCCATGGCAAGTGCCATGTAAGGGGATGAGCTCCCAGGCCATATCGCTCAATAGGTTCAAGGGTTGAATGAGCCTATATAAGGGGTGAGTTCCTAAATCAATACAACTCCATGAGACTTGTCAAGAAAAAATAAAATTGTCTCATAGACGGGTATAAGCAGCCTACACCAAATGTTCACGAAGTTTTAGAAATATAGTCTATAAAGAGGCTAGAAAAACCAAAAGAAATAATGAAAAGGATAGGTGTTATCTCTTCTTGTTAAAAATGCCAAGGCTAAGTGTCTGCAGCACTGAACCCTTTTAGGTATAAAAAACATAAGGGCAACACAAACCCGACAAAGACAAAGTTACAAAAGAGAACAAAACAAGTCCAAAAAAGAACAAAGTCAATTGGAAAAAATCACAAAGGCACAAATCAAGCCTGGACGCAAAACCAAAAAGCCTTCAAGGCTTCAAGCCACCCGGGAAATATCTCGAAACCTTAAAGGCTTCAACCCATTAACAGACAGCCAAAGGCTTGAACGGTTAAAAACCAAACGAACTGCCCTGACTAAAGAGGCACAAACATAAAACCATAATAAAAGAAAAATAGTTAAAACATCACATCATAAAAAGTCCTAAAAAGACTTCCAAACATAAGTTAAGGCAAGTCCTAGTAACTTGCAAATCTAATCATTGTCCAACGGCCATACAGGCCTTCAACATAACCAAAAGGAACCTTAGGGGTTCCTACCAAACCTAACATTGTTCAAGTTAACATTACAAACATAAGTTGTTTTCAGTGCTAAGAAAGCTACGAATCAAGCATCAACAGATTCGGAAACTCCAGAACCTTCGCCCTTGGCCTTCTTTGTTTTCTTCAACTTTTTAGTCTTCACACCTCCATCACCACCAACCGCCGAAGCCTCCAAGCTTGCATCCTTAGGAACATCCGGCTGACCTGAAAGGGTATCATCACTATCCCCCGAATAGGACCTCTTCCTTGAAAGAGAGCCCAAAACCTCAGCACAAACCTTCTCATTCAGGCCCTCCGGTTTCAATTCCTGCAATACAGAAAGAGGTTTACCAAAACAAGTGGAAACCTGATGAATGTAGGGGTAGGTCAGCTTCTCCATTTGCTCAACGGAGACTTTAAAAACATCAGAAGCCTCGGGACGAAACAGAGGTGACTTCTCCAAAGGATGACCGGATTCATGAAGTTTATACCCAGCAATGAGGCCTTGGTGTTTCCCCAGGTTAAGAAGCTTAGTGTAAACGTCACCAAGAGCAGAGTTAAACTCTTTGGAGTGCAATAGATAAGTAACCACTTGGTGAAAACCTTGCTCTATGAGCCATTGGTTATCCCCAGTAGCCTGAGCAACTGAAGCTTTCAACCCTTCTTTCTCCTTAACAAAAGCCTGCTGCTGAACAAACAAAGCTTCCCGGTCAGCCCTAAGTTTCAGCCTAGATGCCTCAAAGCTCTTTCTCAAATCACTTATCTCAATCTCATGCATCTTTTTAAGATCACTAACCTTCTTGTCCCACGCCGACTCCTTCTCAGCAAAACTAGCAATCTCCTTCTTCATCACAGCCATGGAGGCTTTCATTTTATCTTTCTTCTTGGAGAACTCTTCATACTCCTGCATCCTCTGACGAAAACGGGCAATGCCTTGAGGAAGCATGGCAGCAAGATTGCAAGTACTTAAAATCATACGGGACAACATCAGATCATCATCCATCCCAGCAATGGTCTTGTGAACTGATGGAGGAGCAATGTGACTTAGAGCATCCTCACAAACAGCAGCATCTTTGAAGCTGTCATCATTCTTCACTGACCAAGTAGGCACATAAATCCCTTCCGGGTCCAACCCTTCAACGTCCCTGCTCGAAGACTCCTGAACAGGAGTGGCAACAACCTTCTTGCTTGAAACCTTTTTGCCATGAATAACCAATTCCTTATCCTTCTCAGCACCTGCTTCAACACCTTGATCTTCCGAAACTTCAATATCATCACTCAAGTCCACCTTTTCAGTAGAAGTGGATTGAGGACCAGCCTTCAACAACCGACGAGAAGATCGACGGGTTGAAGATTTAGGAACATTAGACTTAGAAAAACCCTTAGCAGTAGCAGCACTAACATAGCCTGAGCCCTCAAACCTTTGGTCAGCAGTCCTAACCACAACATTCTCACCAGGAACAGACGAAGCATCCTCCAAAACAACATCAGAAGTGTCGTCGCTCTTAATAAAATCCAAAGCAGACATGACTACAAAAAACAACAACACATAAGTCATAAATTAAGAAAACAATAAAAAGTACGAAAAAGGAAAATGCATACCCATGCCACTCCTCATAAGAACCGGATCCCGATCAACATTCCCCCAAATTTTACTAACCCCTAATAGAACAAGTAAGTGTTCAGGAAAGGGACGAACCCTAGAAGGGCAGTCCCGGATGGCATTGAGAAAAACAGCATTCAATTCAGACTCGGAAGGTTCCGGAGCATTGAGAACAGCATCCGGATTCCTCCACACCATTTTGAAGGGGATGATAGTATCGGAAACCCAGAAAAAGCGGTCTTTCCAAGCCCCAAGTGTAGTAACCATCGATGCAATAAGGCAGGTATCAACTTTGGTTGTTTCAAAAGTAAACCAATCGCCATTCTTAGCCAAACGAAAAAACCGGCGAAAGAGTAAAAGGGAAGGATCATAGCCGAGAGCACGACATAAAACCTCAAAATGCAAAACCCTAGCCATCCCCTTTGGATGGACTTGCCCAAAAGAAACACGATAATACTCCAACAAGTTCAAAACAAAAAACGAAAAGGGATATCAAAGATTTGAGAACTCAAAATGACTACAATAAAGGGCAATCGAACCAGAAGGTGGTTTATCAACGGGAACATCACAAGCAGGGGCAGTGGGATCAAACTTCCTATCAATACCATATTCCATACAAAATAAATCTACTTCCTCTTGTGTTAACCGGGAAAAAGATTTTGCTAAGTCCTTACGAGCACCCATTTTTTGAAAGCGAAAAATGCAGAATGAAAGATGAACAAGAAACAGGGACTTACCTTAGAGAAGAAGAATGGAAGAAACTTGGAATAAATTATGAAACAAAGGGATAAGTATGGAAACATAAAATAAATATAAGTCTACAATAGGGGTAATAATGGCAACACAGTAACTTCTGCGAAAACCGCCACCCTATCAACTGCCATACATCAATCACATCAATTGTCAGTTATTTGAAATTCAAATTCAAAACATTAACTGCCTTCAACCTTTCAAGCCTTCAAGCATGGAACCCTTGAAACTTTTGGGCAGTAAAACACGCGTATAAAGTCAGAAGTCTTTGAGCTCATCTCCCAAAAACCTCTGACTTGGGGGGCTGATGACGGGGGTAGCCCAAGATTGAATAAAATGGCTAATTACGTAAATGCTTAAATGGTTAAATGGTTCAAAGCTTAAAAAGCTGTGAGAAAGGAAAAAGCAACACGGAAACAGTAGCCAGTCACATCTGGAGATCGCTTCACCAACCCACAGCCGCAAAGGCAATGCAGGTCTGCACAATGCACGCTATTATTCGGGGAACAAAAGCCTTCAACCCCCAAAAGGGGAAACCCTCCACTGCAAGCGAGGTTGCTAGTCTAATCCATTCCACTTTGGAAGATGCCTTCCCTTATAAAATGACACTTCATTTACTTCAGGGGACATCTGGATCAGCTCTGATTCTTCAATCTCTGGTCATTCACATCGAATGCTTGTCTCACACAAGTCATTCCCTTTCACATCCAACACACACATTCCCTTTGCTTCCACTTCCGAATCTGAGCACAATTCAGAGGAGGATCCATAGCAAAGAATAACAATAAACTAGTAAACCTCCTTCCACGTCTCGCAAACGTGGGGGGACCCCACGACCTGCGTTAGGCAAGGTTGAACCCTTCAACCATTCTGCCTAGCCAGTCCAGCTACCACCGTTGGTCTTGTATTTGTTGTATCAACAAGAACTTAACGAAAACTCCACAAGAGAATTTCATTGCGGAACAGAAATGCATCGCTTTACTTCACCAATCAGTGAGAGATGATATTATATCATTGATTGAATATAAAGATTCCCGAGATCTTTAGGAGAAATTAAAAATGAAATGTGTGGGTGGTGCTGAAATTGTTAAAAACAAGAAAAAGCTATTGAGAAAAGAATTCGATCTGTTTGGGTGTTTGAAAAATGAGAGTGTGTCAAAGATGATAGAAAGATTTGGTTACTTAAAGCTGGAACTTGCAAGATATGATATTGTGTATTCTCAGGAAGAATTGGTTGATAAACTTTTTGACTCATTGCCTGATGAGAAAGACTAGCAGTACTTTGCTTTAATGCTGAAGAACACAGTGAAGTCGGCTGATCTGACAGTTGATTTACTAATCGAAAGGTTGGAGAGTCATGAATTGGAGATCAGGAAAACGAACAAAGTCAACAATTCCTCGTATCAACAAAATGTTGACTTATATTATCGAGGAAGTATGATTCCTAAAACTGTGTCCCCGAAAACTGCCTTCTCAGCAGAAAATTCAAACAAGTCAAATCAAGAAAGTCCGAGCAGTGGTTATCATGGAGGATCATCTTCAACTTCTCCAAGTCAATCAGTTCCGAAAAATTTGTTTCAGTGCAATATTGCTGTTGATCTAAAAAATGTGCAAAACTTCAGTGAAGAATCCGCCAAGCAGCAAATGGTGTTTTTAGCATCTGTCTTGGAATCATATGAAAGCCTTGTTGCAGGAAAGATCGGAAACATAGACCTCACCAAGGAAGATTATGATCAAATAGACCCTGAGGAGATGGAGTTAATTGATATCAGATGGTGTATGGAAAGTGCAGTCAGAAGGGCTCAGAGATTCATGGAGATAACAGGTAGACACTCCATTGGTGGACCTTCAACGAAGCTTGGTTTTGATAAATCGAAGGTTACCTATTTCAAGTGCAAGTAAAAAGGGCACTTTAAACGAGAATGTCGAAATGCAGCCGCTGATGAAACAACCAATCCTTTCCGTGAAGATTATTACAAAAGAGCCATCTATCATCAAAACAAAGCAGAATCTCCCAGAATGAAGAAAGTAGAAGATGTTCCCAAAGAAAAGTCGAGAGCATTAGCTGTTATCCATGACGATGAGGGATATGATTGGAGTGAAGTGTTACCAGAAGAAGACGCAGTGGGATATGCCTTCATGGCAAAAATTGTTCCTTGGAAAGATACCTGATCAGAGGAAGTAAAATATGTCAACAGAAAGAGTTTAGATTTAACAATGAAAGATAGACATTTTCGTGCATGGAAAGAGGCAAAAAGCGCAAAGAGATGGGACGTTGACAGAGAATGCTATTTGGATCCTAAGGGAAATATACTTGTGGAACCATCAACACTTCTTGTCGAGACTCTGATTGAGCAAATTACAGAAGAAGAAGAAGAAGCAAATCAAAGATTGTGGTGGGGAAGTGATGAAGAGAAAGAAAAGGATCTACAGTCAAAGAAGGTCGATGATGGGATAATTGACACGACCAAAGAGTTCACTACAGATAACCTGAAGAAAATGGCTGACAAAGTGCTCGCAGCAAAAGAGTTAGAGGTAGTTTCTGAGTCTGGAACTGAGTCTAAAAGCAAGGTCAGTTCTAATGATTCAACCAACGAGTCAGGTAAGAAAACCAAAAGTGAAAGCGACTGCAAAAATTGCATGAAAAACTGCAAGGTTTGTAGTACACATGCTTACCTCAATGGTAAAAAGACTGAAGAGCTGACAGAAAGAGTCAGGGAAGTTGAAAATCAGATCTTAAGTCGTGACAAACTGGTAAAAGCTTCCAATGATCGAATAAAAGAATTAACTGATAAACTTGAAAATGATAAAATTGACGTAGAACGAATCAGGAAAGAAAATGAAAAACTAGTTCATGAAAATCGTCAACTTTTGGAAAATTATGAGAAGCTAAAAATAATGGTAAAAGATTCTGATGAAAGAAATGATAAAACATTTAAAGAAAACCTCCAACTGACAGGAGTACTTCAGTCGAAAGAGAGGCAAATCAACCAACAGTTGGATGAGATTGCTAATCTAAAGCTTCAAGTTCAAGAAGCTAAGATTGAAAATGAACGCATCAATCTGAAACTCAACACTTACAACTCTGCAAGTTTTGTTCTTCAATATATTGTTCCTAAACCAATCGGGAAGAACAAAGCTGGCGAAGATGTTTATTCGGACGGAACTGGGGTTGGGTATCATCAAGTTCCACTGCCAGTGTTAAATAATTTCTCAAATAAAAAGTCCGGGTTGGTTAACGATAATGAAACAAATGAGGTTAAACTTCCAGAATCAATTGACGTAACATTCACTTCATCATCTGATGAAGACAGTGTTCTGTCCGAAGTTGTTAAAAGTGGTTGAAAGTGTTTTGAAAACTGAAAGTGACTCAACTGAGGATGAAGAATGTTTCTTGGACAAATATATTCCGAAATCAACATCCAAAAACAACTTAAATGAAGAACCTAATCTTGTGATGTACAAGATGTCGGGATCGGATAAGTTGTATTCGGATCTTGAATTTCCTTTGGAAAATGTGAATGTTGACAAATTGAAAAATGTTTTTAAACTGGTTGAGATTGATGTGTCTGAGATCGAAGGTTTGAAACGTTCCAAAAAGGCAATTAAACTTTGAAAAAGATAAAGCTTACTACAAAAAACCTGTTGTACCGCCGCGTTTTTCTAACAACAATCAAAACAAATGGTCGGGTAGTTATAAGGGTGGTAAGAATTATCAAAGAAGGAACTTTCAAAACAAAAAGTTTGTTGAGAAAAAGGTATTTGTGAAAAGCTCGAGTTCTCATTCCGAGCAAGAATCTGAGATCTTTTCAAAATCAAATGAAGAGTTTTTTGAAAAGAAGGCCTCACAGCCTCAGACCGAAGGCACAAGTCGGGTAGCTGACACCCGAACATGCTTTAAATGCAATCAAGTTGGACACATTGCACGAAAGTGCACCAACTTAAAGCCTAAGTCTGAAGTTGTTGAGAGTCAGAAAAAGAAAGTTGTTGCAAAAGGCAAGGCTCCAATGGTTGTTGAGAAGAAAGTTTTGAAAAATGAAAACACCAAATTCAAAACTGAATCCGTAAAGAATGTGGTAACTAAAACTGACAAATTTTACAAACGGGTTGCTTCGTCTCAACAAGCATGGAAGCCAAAATCAGTTGAAAAGATATCAAGTTCTCCAAAACCAAAGGCTTCTGAGACGGAAAAACAATCATCCTTTACCACTCCGGTAAAGATGAATGTTCCTTTGGATCACTATGAGAAACTTGAGAAACCAAAGTCTACTGCTTCTGAAAAGAAGTATGTACCAAAAAAAGACCAATCATCTGGTCAACCTCCTAAAAATGATTTCTTTTTATACAAAGAGGTTGAGATTGGGTCTGAAGAGAGCTTAAAGATGAATGACAAAAATTTTCCGCCACTATACACTATAAAAACTCACCTCAATGTCAAGCTACCTGAGTCAAAAGAGGCTTGGGTGGCATCAAAATCTAACTAAGAGTTTGTGATATGTGCAGGAGCTTCCAAGATCCGTTTCATGTTGGATTATGGATAGTGGAGCTTCTCGGCACATGAGGGGGAAGAAGACCCTACTGTACGATGTTCGAGGGTTTAATGGAGGATATGTGGGTTTTGTAGGCAATCAAGGTGGTCGAATAGTTGGTGAAGGAACTTTATCGAATGGTATTGTCACGTTTGAAAGAGTAAACTACATCGCCGAGCTTGAAAACAATCTTCTGAGCATTTCTCAGATCTGTGATCGTATGTATACAACGCACTTTACAGATAAGGAATGTTTGATATTGAAACCAGGATTTGTTGTTCCCGAAGAGTGGGTTATCATGAGAGCACCTAGAGTCAATGATCTGTACGTGTTGGACATGAGTGTAGCAACTACTACCACGGGTCAGGCTCACTGCTTTATGTCAAGAGCAACGAAAAAAGAATCACAATTGTGGCATCGAAAGATGGGCCACATTCACCTGCGGAAAAATGAATCACCTGGTGCATAATGACTTAGTAATTGGTGTTCATGTGAAAGGTTTTCATCTTGAGGGGGAGTGCATTAGTTGTGTCAAAGGCAAGCAAAAGAAGAAATCTCACCCTGGGAAGAAGGAAAACTCGATCTCGAGACCGTTAGAGAGACTTCATATGGATCTTTTTGGTCCAGTGAACGTTAAAAGCATAACTGGTGATCTCTACTGTCTTGTAGTAACAGACGACTACTCGAGATTTTCGTGGGTATCATTTCTGAAGTCAAAGGATGAGACATTTGAAAGTTTGATGACGTTGTTCAGAAAAATTGAAAACTTGTACCAAACTCGAATAAGAAGAATCAGGAGTGACAACGGTATAGAGTTTAAGAATAACAAAATGGAAGAGTATTGTGATGAGAGAGGTATATTGCAAGAATTTAGTGCTCCTTACACTCCACAACAAAATGGAGTAGCAGAAAGAAAGAACAGGAAGCTAATTGAAACGGCCAGGACGATGCTTGCTGATTCGAAATTACCAGTCAACTTTTGGGCAGAAGCAGTGTCAGCCGCTTGCTATACACTCAACCGGGTTCTTACAGTGAAGAAATTCAACAAGACATGTTTCGAGCTGATCAACAACCGCAAACCTAACCTGAAGTATCTGGAACCGTTTGGGTCTCCCTGTACAATTCTAGAACCTTTTGGCAAATTTTGTGCAAAGAGCATTGAAGGAATTTTCGTGGGTTATGCAAGTCCATTGAAAAGAGTCTTTGTTCCAAGCTTGAAGCGGATCATCGAAGCACATAATGTTGAGTGTCAAAGTTATACCATGCCACCTCAGAATCCCGGTGACTCATGGCATTTTAATTGCGATACTCTGTGGAATTCGTTTGACATAGAAGAAGAACCAGATTTCTTTGACGAGTTAGATATTCTGAGGGAATATGAAGCATCACAAGAAAGATTCCCAGCCGAGTCATCTAGACGTCAATATCGAGCTTTCAATGACGATGAAGCCGGTCCTAGTAATGCTGGAGAACATGATGATATTCAGCAAACTCTTGACAATCAGACGGCAGTCAACGATAATCTAGAATCTGATGATAGACCTATATTCGATCATGGTGATTCAGATTCTGAGGGGGAGCAGATCCAGATTTCAAGTCAAACAATTCCAGTCAGTGAACAAGGTGCAAATCAGAATGTCACAAATTTGGAAGGCGAGGTAGATGTTCCAGGCGAGGTGATGCCGAGAACTCTTTCGTACCATCCAGAAGAGCTGATTATTGGAGAATTACAATCAGGCGTCCGCACTAGACGTCAAATTGACCAAGGCCTTACTTGTTTTTATTCTACAGTTGCTTCTTTACAAACAGAGTTTTCACATAGTTGTTTTATTTCGCAGATTGAGCCGCGAACATATAAGGAAGCACTAACTGAAGATTCTTGGGTCAATGCGATGCAAGAGGAGCTGAGTCAGTTTGAGAAATTAGGAGTGTGGAAATTGGTAGACTTGCCTGATGGTCATAGGAAGATAAACACCAAGTGGGTGTTCAAGTGCAAGAGGGATGATCGAGGGGTTATTATTCGCAACAAAGCTCGACTCGTAGTCCAGGGCTTTAGTCAGCAGGAGGGTATAGATTTCACCGAAGTGTATGCTCCTGTTGCTAGACTTGAGGCGATCAGAATCTTCCTAGCATTTGCATCTTGGAAAGGATTTAAAGTTTATCAGCTAGATGTTAAATCGGCTTTTCTCTATAGGAAGGTAAAAGAGGAGGTATATGTCGGACAGCCACCGGGCTTCACCGACCCAATCCACAAAGACAAGGTTTATTTACTGGATAAAGCACTGTATGGTTTACACCAAGCCCCGAGAGCCTGGTACGAGACATTGTCTCAACATTTGCTTGCCAACAGCTTCATCCGAGGAAAAGTGGATGCCACTCTCTTCACCAAAGAAGTCGACGGACATCTTCTGATAGTTCAGATATACGTGGACGACATCATATTTGGGTCAACAAATGAAAATCTGTGCAAAGATTTTGAAAGAGTTATGAAGCAAAAATTTGAAATGTCATCGATGGGTGTGATGAAATTCTTCTTGGGACTTCGGGTTGATCAACTGCCTAAGGGAATTTTCATACATCAGACGAAGTATATTCATGATATCTTAGAGAAATTTGGGATGTCCGGGACTACTCCAGCTTCCACCCCGTTAGCGACGAACCATGGGATAAACCCTGATCTCACTGGAGAAAAGGTAGATGAAACGATGTATCATTCCATGATCGGATCGCTGATGTATTTTACAGCTTCAAGACCCGATATCATGTATCCAACCTGCCTCGCAGCGCGGTTTCAGTCAAGCCCCAGAGCTTCGCATATGGTGATTGTGAAATGGATATTATGCTACCTGAAAGGAACTCCATCACTGGGGTTGTGGTATCCAAGAGAAAGCGATTTCACGCTCGAAGGGTATTCTGATTCTGATTTCGGATGCTGCAAAGTAAACGCTAAGTCAACAACAGCGGGGTGCCAGTTTTTCGGACCACGATTGGTCACCTGGAAATGCAAGAAGCAGACCTCTGTAGCTTTATCCACATGTGAAGCCGAGTATGTATCTGCTAGCAGCTGCTGCTCTCAGATCTTGTGGATCTAGCAACAGATGAGAGACTACGGTTTGCAATTTCTTAACACCCCTATCTTTGTTGATAATGAGGTAGCTATAAATATAACAAAAAATCCTGTTCATCACGCTAAAACGAAACACATTGAAATTCGTCATCACTTCATCCGAGACTGTTTCGAGAAGAAGTTGATACGAATTGAGAAAATCCACACTGACGAACAAAAAGCTGATTTACATACCAAAGCGTTTGATAAAACTCGATTTCAATATCTTTTAAAACTGAACGGTATGAAGCTTTTATCGGTGTTGGAGGAGATTCTTGGCGTAGATGAATGTACCACTGTAGATGATGTTGAAAAGCAACCTGCAATGGTTTGTCGATTTTTTACTTGTTTTGGTATTTAGGGGGAGGTAGGTTATATTTTTAGAAAATACAAAAATAGTAAAAATTTTCAAAAATCCAAAAACATGAGATATTTCAAAATCCCAAAACAATAGAAAACCGAAAAAGAGCTTGTGTAAAAAGGGAAAATGATAGTACATCAGCTTGACAGTTGCGGTATGCTAAAGAAATGTAAAGTTTAAATGTGTTAAGCAGTCTCGCTGATGATATGCTGATAGGTTTTTACACATTTAGTAGGTTTGTTCGGGATATAAACTTAAATTCAAACTTGCTTATTTCGTGGGGAACACTACTTGGATATATAGGTAACCCCTGAAATCTCGTTTGAAGGACCCCTCTTTCTGAAATACTAGGTCTTTATACTCAGTGATATCTAGGGTATTATCCCGGGACTTCTGATAAGGCGGAAGCAATGGCCTAGTCCCCGTATAATACTTTACTGCTGCTTGAAATAAAAGCCCGCCCTCAGCATAAAAATGATGAAACATTGCAAAATGCTAATCATGTGCTGTTGTAAAAAAGATCCTCTAAAGGGGACACACTTAAAGTCGAAGCCATCATCTCTCTGATTTTGCAGAAGCAATAGCCTGAGCTCTCATGGCCCTCGCATTTAACCCCTTACAGATATCATCTGTGGTATACTCACCTGTAAGACTGAATATTGGGATCTGGATACGGGAGTATATTCAAGAGGTGGGACACATGAATGAGTTTAAGTTCTTAATACACCTAACTCGTATCCTGGACATATTGAAATTTGTGTGAGAATTTAAGTGGATCAGTATATCGACAATCTAAGCGAATTGTTTAATTCTGAGTATGAAATCAAAGCTTAACGGTACTTGTGACTTGTCGACAGCTGATATGATTCCCTAACACGCTCACCAAAAATATGTTTGTAAATAGTTTACATTTACTGCATTTCATTTCTGTTTAGCATTCTAGTCTAGAAACTTTATTCAAAATCCAAAAAGATTTTACATTTCTGCTTTATTTTTCCGACAAATCAAAGTGGAAAGCTGATCTTCAGATTCGGAGTTTGAAGAAGATGCATGAAGTTTCTGAGCTGGACAAAAGAGTTGGGAGCTTAATATGTTAAACTTGTGAAAATGAAAAGTCAAAACAAGTTCATTAAGTTGAAACTTGTAATTTTTCAGAAAAATGTTTTGAATTGTGTTGAACAAAAGTCAGTTTTGCTTCGTTTAGATCAACCAAGGTCATTAAGTTGGACTTGGTAGACAAATTAAGTGCCTAGGGTCACTAACTGGGACCTAGATACTTAAGTGGATTTCTAAAAACTGATAAAAACAACAAATGAAGTCAAAAAGGAGAATAGATTGTAATGTCAAATTCTTGAGAAGCAGGTAGCAAGATCCCCATGGAAAAGTTTGTGTAAAGATTGAACCAGAATTCAAGCTCTAGCATATTGAAAGGGGGAGTCTACATTCTGGATCAACATACAAAGGGGAGGTTGAAGATAGAGTTTGAAGGATGCTTACAGTGTCAGACATTTTGGACAGAGTGAAAGATAGATCAAGACTTGTTGCGAAAGACTTCGTCAACATCCAAGGGGGAGTCTGTTGGTGCATTAATGTCTATTAACTTCATCTTTATCGAGTCTTGTATCTAGATAGGATTAACCAGTGCTCAGCAGGTTAGAAAATAGGTTTTAGATGTAAAAAGGGTATTTCGCACGAAATGAGCTATTGCTGTTTCGTACGAAATCACTACCCCTATATATACCTGAGTTGGTTATTCATGTGTAACTTTCTGATTTCAGAGCCGAGGTGCTGCCGATTTGTCAAACGATCTGTAAAAGCTTTGAAATCATTAATAAGAAGATAATTAGGGAGAATCAAGCTGTATCAAGTTAGAATCACTGATTCCGCCTTTGATTCTGACTCAAAACTCTTCTGAACGACTCATTCGGGTCACACAACGATCCAACAATCCCTTGGCAAACCACCTCTCTCACACTTCATCCACACTCCACACTCCACCACCACCACAACACCATCATCCACCACCATCATCCATCATCCATCATAGAGTGTGTGAGTAGTCTCGGGATCCAAGATTGATCGTAAGAGTTCTTGACAATCAAAGGCCATGTTTGCCTAAGTCTCTTACATCACTTGGTGAAGACAAGTGTCTAGTGTAATACTTTTAATTTTTAATCTTTTCGCACTTTTTATTTGGTTATGTATTAATGACTTTAATAACTAGTTTCTTATGTTGAAGGTGAATCTTCCTTATCATTTGTCCGTGGTGTCTTGGCATTATTTTACTGTCTATATAAAATAAAAGATTTTCACCATTCATATCTCCACAGTCTATATGGAGATATGTTGGCTACCTGGTCGGGGGTTAAGGGAATGGTTTGGTAAGAATCTTGCCTTGTTCAGTGTATAGATCCTAAAAGGACCTGGATCAAATTTAGTAGGACCTCCTTCAATACCCACCGGTATTGGATGGCGGGGGTCCAAACTCTTTGATCCCCTCATATGTAAGCTACTATTAAAACTTTAACCCGACTACTTAGGACTGTATCCCTGCTGACTCAGACTACTTAGCCGAGGGTAACGTCACCTTCAAAAGAGGGGCCTACCACATTATGCATTAATAACTTAATTAATTATCTTTCAATAATCTAACCCTTTAGGATTGTATCCTTGCTGACTCAAACTACTGGGTTGAGGGTAACGTCACCTTCAAAAGAGGGGCCTACTACAATAACTAAGATAATCTCTTAAAAAGTGCAAAAGTGCGGAAATAATCAAAGGTTACACTAAACACGAGTCGGATCCAAGTGATTCATCTTGTCTATCTGTTTTTACTTTTATTTTTATTTTTCAGCATTTTTAGTTTTTATTTTCTAGTTTAAAACATTTTTCTAAACTTTTGATTTGATTAGACGTTGAGGATAAACTGGTATTAAAAGCTCTTGTGTCCTTGGACGAACTCGGTATCTTACCAACACTATACTACGCTCACGATGGGTGCACTTGCCCATATGTGTGTTTGGTGTTAGTAAAATATCGTGTTTTATAAATTTAAAACTTGACTAACGTGTAAAAAGGGCTAAAAACATATATAAAAATATACAACACCGACTACGCATCATACGATATTTGGCCACTAATTTCTACTCTTTCCATGTGATGCAATAGGTGAGAAGGTTACAGGCACGTAAACCATGTCAAACCCGCGTAATATGATGGAAAGTATGAGAATTACAATACAAAAGGTCAATAAGACTCGATTCTTTGGAAAGGAGCATCAAACTGGGAGAAGACCCTACCCTTAATCGTTGGGTGTCATGGAAACCTACAACCATGAAGTGTATCCATTCGTTCTGTAATCTTATAGTTGATAACGTTACATCACTCACAAAATGATTATATGAACCAAACAAAAACAACACCCGTTGATCTTTGTATTTATAAAGTATATGCTTTATGGATGAGGATCAATACAGAACACTAATTATTGCGAGAACAAAAAGAACAACTCTAAATCACTAAATTTTGGGATTTAATGCTCATATTTTGTGGTTTATTTAAGTTGTACAGTTAGCTTTTTATATTGTACTTTTGATAGATTCTGTTAATCAATAGTTAGTTAGCCGTTAGGAAGTTAGTTTTCCGTTAAGCTAGTCAGTTAAGTGTCTGTAATTAGGTTAAATAATGTTTTGGTTAATGAATGAGATCATCTTCCCCAATTCATTCTCTTCTTCTTTTCTTCAAAATCAACATGGTATCAGAGCAGGCTTCTCTCTGATATTCGTTTCCGCAAACCCTAACTTTCATCATCAATCAATTTCGTTCAATCGATTGTTTCAATTTCATTTCAATTATGTCCGATATTGATTATTGTTCAATCAATTTCAAATCATGTCTGTTTCCAATTCAAATTCGTCACCAATGGATGCTTCAAATCCTCTCTATCTTCATCCGTCAGATCATCCTGGAATGATCTTAGTTTCTAAACAATTTGATGGATCTGGATTTGGATCGTGGAAAAGAGCAATGTCAATTGCTTTATCAGCGAAGAACAAATTCGGATTTGTTAATGGAACTATCACAAATTATACAAACCCTAGTCTCTAGAGCAGATGCAATGATATGGTGATTTCATGGATAATCAATACTCTCTCAAGAGACATCAGTGAAAGTGTTTTGTATGTTAAAACTGCTGCACAACTTTGGAAAGAGTTGAATGATAGATATGGACATGCTAATGGAGCAAAACATTATCAGTTGCAGAAGAGTTTATGTGAGATTTCACAAGGTAACAGTAGTATTGCTGCTTACTTCACTAAAATCAAGAGTATATGGGATGAATTAGGTTCTTTATCTACTGTTCCTGCATGTAATTGTGGTTCTTATGCACAATTTGCTAAGAAAGAAGAGGAACAATGACTTATACAGTTTTTTATGGGTCTAAATTCCGCATATGAAAATGTTAGAGGAAGTATTTTAATGATGCAACCTCTACCATCAATTAGCATAGCTTATTCTCTTTTGATTCAAGATGAGAAACAGAAAGAGATTCTTCCTGCTACACAACCATTTCCTGATATATCATCTATGAATGTTCAAAGTAAGCATCAAGCAAAAGTTTGTAATCATTGTAAGAAACTTGGACATACTATGAACAAGTGTTATAGATTAATTGGTTTTCCAAAGGATTACAAATTCACAAAATCAAAGAATACTACTGCTAATGCTTGTGTGAATGATGGTAGTCAACTAAATTCTCATGCTCACATGATGACTTCTAGAACTAGCCTTACACCAGAACAGTGTCAACAGTTAATTCATTTTCTTCATGTAACACCTCATAATTTCATGTCCAATACAATAACGACACGTGTCATAAGCTTTAGACGTGTAACAGATTACTTATGAGGGACTAAAGTTGACAAACGAAGAATGTATGTCTATAAAAGGATTCAAAGTGTCAACAATTGATAATTATACCTTTCAACAACCCTACACGATGTTTATAACCTTAAACGAATGAAACATGAAGCGTATGAAGCCATTTGTGGAAGAAAGTGAGAGATTACAAACTACAGGGGTTAAATGTGTCAACATGTTAAATTTATACCTCTGAGTGACCTTTTAGCAAACCCGAAGCTTTGTAACGACTAATTATGCTCACTAGAATAAGTGATAAAAATTCCTCAAGGTTTCGATAAAGTATGAGAAAGTTATGATAACATTCGTATATGAGGGGTTAAAAGCGTCAACGTTGAAATTTAGGGCTTTTCGGGTGATCATAAAGTTAACCAAGGACTTAACAAAGTTTGATTATGTCTTAAGGTCCTTAGAAATCAATTTGATGGGTTAAAAGTGCAAATATGGAAGTTAAAACCACTTTTAAAAGGACCAGGGGCTGAAATGTAATTAATGAAACTTGTTTAACCTGTTCTGAACACTCATACCGGCCGCGTAAGCCCCCTTGGGACTCTTACGCGGGCCGCCTGAGCATGCCAGCGACAGAAAACAAGCACAGCTGCCTGTTAAGGCTGTGTAACCGACTTAAGAGCTTTGTTTTACATACCAGGGGCTGCACCAACACGTTTTCATGCAATAGGGGCACTTGTAATGATCTGGAAACCATGCATAGACTTATTTGGAATGATCCTATGCAATTTAAATCCCTATATAAGAACTCCAAAGTTGCAAACATTGGACACTTGCATTTCAAAACTTTCACAACTCATTTTCTGGAGATCCCTGGAGCTCAAGACCACTTCCTAGGAGTCATTAGTCGTGCATAGGACTTCAGTAAGTGTCCTTAACCTTTCTTAATTCAGTTTTACTTAGTTTATTAGCCTAAAGTCAAACCGTCGTAATTAAGGGTTGACTTCGTGATTACTCACAATTTGTCCTGTCAAATCTCAAATTGAAAGTACCTATGAGTTGGTAATTATGTGGGTAATAAACCCTTAAAAGGGCACTCTCTGATTCCCACTCTAACTAGGTCAATTGTCGGGTCAAACTTGAAAATAAAAAGTCAACAGAAAGCAATTTTTCAACTAAACACATAATTAACAATGTAGAAGCCATGCAACCTGTTTTATCATTCATATAACTTGGTAATTAATGTAAGAACATGTCTAAGCATGTTCAACCCGACAATTTTCAATATAAGCTCGGTTCGGAACCGAAAGTCGCATAAGTGGACTTTTGCTTTGACTTTCAATTCTGACCCAATGTAGCATGTTTTAGAAATGCCTTAGAGCTTTATTAGGACCGGGTTACATGTTAGTATAACCCTCTGTGATTATACAACTTGGTTCATTAGTTATTTGATTCATATGCATGTTTCCGTTATATGCCTAAATGTTGACCATAATGCCCTTTTGACCTTAAAACAAAAATTTTGAAAATGTGAGAGGACAATAATCTTTATTACTGATTTATAAACATGTCCCTAAATTTTCACATCAGTTTGAGGTCTAGATTAAGAGTTATGCTCAATAGCGTAATTAGAAAGCTTTTTATTAATTAAACGGGGTAATTAGCATAAAGCCTATCTAAACCCGATTTTTGATACCAAACTTATTACCTACTGATGTAAAATAATATTTTGAGATTTTTAAAGATTTTTATTTATTTTTAGGCTGAGCATAACATAGGGTTATAGCTTTGAATCGGTAATTGTCGGTTTTGCCCTTTTGGCCTATGAAATGAGTTTTACATAATATTTTGATACCAAACCTTTTGCTACTGATTTTATATAATAAATAAAATATTTTGAGTCTTCTGGAATGATAAAAATATCAGATTTTCTTTAAAAACCCGGAAATCGCTTAAAACCGTCTTTTTACGCGTTTAAAACACATAGTATGTATTAAAACCATTTTTCTCATATAAGACTTAATACCTACTTATGTTTTAAGCAAATTTTTATATTTTAACAGTAAGCAAAAGTTTTGAACTCAGAAGTCTAATTTTGACCTTTAAAGCTTATGTGAAATTACCAAAAATGACCCTACGGTGCATAGTTTGGTTATAAAAGATAAATTTCACATATATGCAATATCCTACTGTTATGACTTATAAAAATAAATATTTTTACTGAATATATCAGACCTGAAACTCAGATTTATATTTAAACCCTTTTAAAAGCTTTAAAATGACCAAAATACCCCTACGGGGCATAATTTGAGTTTAAATCCATTTTGGGCATTATGGAAGGTATCTTACTGATATCACAACATATTTAAGGCATATTAACTTAGGAAACCTGTTCATGACTCATTTGGTTACCCGTTACGCATTATTCGCATTCGGTGCGGTTTATGTAACTAGTTTGCTTAAATTAGCCGAAACGGGTCAAACCTTATCATTTTCATCTCAAAATCCGGAATGTGTTTAGTTTACCCATATTATACAAGTATACAAACTTGTCGGGTCTAAACCACACTCTAATCCGGTCATCGCTTAATCGTGCGTTTTGAACCGTATATCTTCCTTTAAAACTAACCTGTCTAAGTTTAGGCTTAATTAAGACCCGTTAGGAATCTAATAGGTTATTAAAACCTTCATTCCAGATTAGGGACCAGTACAAGCTATCTGCATCATTCATTGAAATGGCCACGACCTAAGCCCGGATATCCTTGGCATCATTCATTGAAATGGCCACGACCTAAGCACGGGGTGTAGGCATACACCTGACAGCTGCATATGTAAAAAATGGTAACCCACTTTAAGGAATTAACCTTGTGGGCAATATTCCTGTGGCATGTCAGTTAATCTTGTCCGACTCTTCTAACCGGCTCTGACGGACGACAAATAAGTAAAACTGTATACAAGATTATTTTTAAATAATTGTCCCAAGTTATAAAAGATATTTTGTGCCTTGTGCATTCAAATCAATTTTCTTAAACTCTTTTCAAAATGTGTCGGTTAATTGTATTTACCGGTGTAAACTGACGTATTTTCCAAAAAGGCTAAGTGCAGGTACTAGACGGAATAGGCTGGCTACTCCTGGCATCATTAAACAAGTCTTGCAAGCTTAGATGTTAAAGTCTGTTAAAGAATGATCTTTTTATCTTTTGATCCGCTTGTGGATCCTTTACAGTCCGTTTGTAATACTTTGATATTACTTTTTTATTCGGTTTGTAATGTGATTCATCTTTTGCTTCCGCTGTGCATTTAAATTGTGTTGTTTGACTATGATGATATCAACTAAGTCAAGATACTCCCCACCGGGCCCACCGGTAATACGTGGAAATATCGGGGTGTGACAGGTTGGTATCAGAGCCAACGTTGAGTGAATTAAACACTAGCCTTTTGTGTTCAATCTCAATGACACAGTATACACATTCCTCGACTTTCGAGTCTAGACAAAGAACTTAGGACAAATCCAAATTGTTTTATTTTAATTTTGTCCTTTATTTTTCTTTGTTGTGTCCTCTGTTTGTTTTGACAGGTTCAAAAAGATGCCACCAAGAATACGAGGAAGTGGTAGAGGCAAGGGGCCACTCGTCGCCCCCAATGATCACGAGGCCGGGCCTTCACACTGGCGAACACCATCTGATTCTTTTAGCAAAAGTCCCCAAGAAAACTGGAGGACTTCATTAGAACCCGCGAGGCGTTCAGTCTCGCTGAGCTCCTTACCTTCTTACCTAAATTCTTTCGGGCCTCAGTCGGAGAACGAGCCCCACAACTCCCACCATTCTTATATACCCCTCCAAGGCCACAACTCACCCTTCAACGACCCAACACCGTACTTCCAAATCTGGTTCAACCTGGCAAACTTAATTAATGAACCAATGGGTTATAACCCGTTGGGACCGGAGGACCATTTCTCCATGGATATGGACGAGGATCCGGAACCTGCCCAACTGCCATCCGGAACGCCTACTCACCCCATCGTGATTTCGGATGGGTCACCCTTTCTTAGATCACCTTATAGTGGTCCCGACAACTACGAGGCGAGGTTTAACCAAATTGACTGGGTGTTTACTCCCAGTTACCACAACTCACCGCAGCAGCAGGATCCCTCGGAGGATTCGCGCTTTGTAGTGGTTACTCCACCGCCACCACCACCAGTGCAACAACAGCCTCCGGAGCCACCGAGGCGTAGGAGATCAACCGCACGGATGTCCGTGCAAGAGGGAGTCCGCATCAGCACCCATCAACCATCTAGAGGCAGTCATTACCCGCCACTATACGAAGACCCACAAATGGGTGGGCCTTTGAACCCTGTTTCTGAGGTGGAGACTGCGCCAGTCGCACCGCCACCAGTGGGTTTTGATAACCCAATCCCTACGTATACCAGTGCAGCGGCATACAACCCCTTTGAGCAGCCTGCTTACCCGGGGTATAACTACTACAATGCCCCCAGTGTTGACCCATACCAGGCAGCATGGGACTACAATGCTCTCCATCCCGAGGGGCCCATTGGAGTCCTGTATCAGACTGGGTACCCACCCTATGGGTATCAACAACCGCCACCTCCTCAACCTCCGCAGTATCAGCAGCCCCCGCAGCCGCCAGTGATATCGCCACCGCAGCAGCAGGAAATTCTTCAAAGGTTGAGTCAGGTGGAACAGGAGTTTCGGGAAGAGCGTAGGTAAAACCGAGGAATTCTCAAGGGTCTGGCGAGCTTAATTAAGGGGAAGGGCAAAAAGGGTCATTAAATCCTTTATTTGTTTATTTGTACTTCTTTAATGTTTAATCAAGTCCCTGCGTGGACATCTGTTTCTGTAATCAGTCCCTGTGAGGACTTGTATTTCCTGTTAGCCCTGCGTGGGCAAGTATTTCTGTTAAGTCCCGTTTAGGAAAAAATGTAGTCTCTTTAAATTATTAGTGGCATGTTATCATTTAAAATTTATTTGTCATTATATGCATAAATGTAATATGTATGAAATTAATAAATAAATCTAAAATATGTCATTCCTTTTATAAGGTCTGCCTTTAAATATTAAATAAGAATCTTAAAGGGTATAACCTAGCCTGCATGTCATTATAAGACCTGGCCATGATGGTAAAACCTGTTTAAAAAGAGATTCAAATCCTTGTTAACATCTGAAAACATGTTAACATTCCTGGCTGATGTGATTCGTAAAATCACACGTGTCATTCTTATATTGGATTATTCCAATTCCTTCTTTTTTATTTAAACATCCATTTGTGATGTAATGCCTACGGGCCATAATCATTGTCATATAAGACAAAAGACAATCGTAGCCTATAACTCCCTGTCAAGAAAGGTAATGAACTATGATTCAAGCCTTAGTACCTCGATCCTATAAGATCTTGATTTAAAATTTGAATATGTCCTTGTGACTTGGCCTTTTGTGCCAATTATTATATTTAATTATAACTAAGGATTATTAATGAAAAATCCTGAATGAAATACTTAATAAATTAACCAATATGGTTCTTTAATACCATGGTTAATAAGTTAATAAGATGACAAATCTGTTATAAACTTCTAAGAAGTCATTGTCATCATTTTATGTAGCAATCAGACTACATGGCAGAGTCTGAAGAAATCAACAGTCATCCAAGGGAGAATCGTGATACTACTAGGATCAACGTAACTGGTGCGGAACTTCAAGCATTGATTGATAATGCTGTTACCAAGGCCTTAGATAGGCAGTTCAATGAATCTAGTGGTACTCGAAGCGGGACCTTATCAGTACCCCATTCTAAACCTAAGACTCACTCTGAGGCTCCTAGTAAGCCACCTCTTAAACATGATGGATCAAGGAGGGATGACGATCATCACTCCTCAAATCAGCATAGTATTCAGTCGAAGAAGATTGAGCTCAAACGAGAACCACATGGTAAGTCCTGTACATATAAGTATTTCATCTCCTGCAAGCCTAGAGACTTCACAGGGGAGAAAGGAGCCGTCGATTGTATGACTTGGCTCGATGAAATGGACACTGTGGTTGATATCAGCGGATGCGCTGATAAGGATGTTGTGAAGTATGTATCTCAGTCATTTAAAGGAGAAGCATTAGCCTGGTGGAGGTCTCTAATTCAGGCTACTGGGAAGATCCCGTTGTACAATCTGTCATGGGATCAGTTTGTTGCTCTCATCAAGGAGAATTACTGTCCTCAGCATGAGGTTGAAAAGATCGAGGCTGACTTCTTATCGTTGGTGATGAAAAATCTAGATTGTCAAGCTTACCTCACCAGTTTCAACACCCTATCTCGACCTGCTACTTTTAGGTCAGCAACTGATTTGTCTTTATCCCTTACTTTAGATGCGATCAGGCTGAGATCGCTGAAGAACTCTGAAGAAAGTAAGAGAAAACGTGAGGACGATAACTCACGACGGTCTGAGAAGAAGCATAAGGGTAACATGGACCACAAGAAGAAGTCTGGATCCAACAAAGGTAGCCAGCAAGCAGATGAAAAGCCAAAGTGCAAAACCTGCCAGGAACGCCACTTTGGAAAATGCAGGTTCGAATCCAAGTCTCAGTCAAAACCGTCTGCATGTGGGATATGCAAATCCAAGGAGCACAAGACATTAGACTGCAATAAAATAAAGGATGCGACATGCTATAACTGCAACGAAAAAGGGCACATAAAGACCAACTGCCCTAAATATGTCAAAAAGCCTGAGGAAGCCAAAAAGACCAATGCCAGGGTCTTTCGAATGGATGCACGAGAAGCTGTTCAGGATGATAATGTGATAACAGGTACCTTCCTTAATGATGTCTATGCAAGGGTGTTATTTGATTCAGGTGCGGATAAGTCATTTGTAGACAATAAGTTTTGTAAGTTGTTAAATCTGCCTGTTAGAACCCTAAGCATAAAGTATGAGGTTGAATTAGCCGATGGTACCATAGAAACCGCATCAACCGTGTTAGATGGATGTTTCATATCCATTAGGAACCACTCTTTTCCACTATCCTTACTTCCTTTAAAGTTAGCTGGTTTCGACATAGTTATAGGCATGGACTGGTTATCTCATAACCAAGCCCAGATCGTTTGCAACAAGAAACAAGTGGTGATCAAGACTCCGTATGGTGAGCCACTTACCATACAAGGAGATACCCAGTATGGGTTGCCTGAGCAAGTGTCCGTGCTTAAGGAATCAAGGTGTATGAAGAAATGTTGTGTCATTTATATGGCACAAGTGACTATTGATGAACCAAAACCCAAGATTGAAGACATCCCTGTCATTTCTGAATATCCAGAAGTATTCCCTGAAGAACTACCTGGTTTGCCGCCAGATAGGCAAGTGGAGTTCAGAATCGACATTATACGTGGAGCAACACCTGTTGCAAGGGCACCTTACCGGTTAGCCCCAACTGAGATGAAAGAGTTGAGAACTCAGTTGGATGATTTGTTGGCAAAAGGATTTATTAGACCTAGCTCATCCCCTTGGGGAGCACCTATTCTGTTTGTTAAAAAGAAAGATGGATCAATGCGGTTGTGCATTGATTATCGTGAGCTAAACAAGGTTACAATCAAGAACAGATATCCATTGCCCAGGTTCGACGATCTGTTCGATCAACTGCAAGGGGCAAGTTACTTCTCCAAGATTGACTTAAGGTCAGGTTACCATCAGCTGAAGGTTAGAGATGAAGATGTGCACAAGACTGCATTTAGAACTCGCTATGGTCACTACGAGTTCTTAGTGATGCCGTTCGGGCTCACTAATGCACCATCAGCGTTCATGGACCTCATCAATCGCGTTTGCAAACCCTACTTGGACAAGTTTGTCATTGTATTCATTGATGACATTCTTATTTATTCAAAGAATCAGGCTGACCATGAGAAGCACCTTCGGTGTATTCTTAAACTTCTTCAACAAGAGAAGCTTTATGCTAAGTTCTCCAAATGCGAATTTTGGCTTCGTGAAGTCCAATTCCTTGGACATATGGTTAGTGAGTGTGGTATCCAGGTGGATCCTGCTAAGATTGAAGCTATCATGAATTGGCAAGAGCCGAAGATGCCCACAGAGATTCGCAGCTTCTTAGGTCTGGCAGGATACTACAGGCGTTTTATTAAAAAAATTTCAAGGATTGCAGCACCCCTAACTTCGTTGACTAGAAAAAATATTAAGTTTGATTGGGGTCCTAAGCAACAAGAATCCTTCGATATTCTTAAACAGAAGTTAAGCAATGCTCCTGTGTTGACATTGCCTAAAGGAATTGAAGAATTTGTGGTTTACTGCGACGCGTCGCACACTGGCATGGGATGTGTGCTAATGCATAAAGGTAAAGTTATTGCATATGCTTCCCGACAATTAAAAGTACACGAGAAGAATTACACCACCCACGATTTGGAGTTGGGTGCCGTTGTGTTTGCACTGAAACTTTGGAGGCATTATTTGTATGGTACCAAGTGTGTGATCTATTCTGATCACAAGAGCCTTCAACATCTATTTAATAAGAAGGATCTGAACATGAGGCAGCGACGATGGATAGAGACACTGAATGATTATGATTGTGAAATCCGATACCATCCAGGCAAGGCGAATGTAGTCGCCGATGCTTTGAGCAGAAAGGAAAGGGTTAAACCCATTAGAATCAATGCCAAGATTGTTAGCCGCTCAGAAGGAAGCTGTATTAGAAGCTAACTATCCAAATGAAAAGATGGGAGTCACTGCAGAACAATTATTATATGGTAAGGATGGAATCCTAAGATTGATTGGACGGATATGGGTTCCAATCTATGGAGGACTTCGAGATGTGATCCTTCAAGAAGCCCATAGTTCCAAGTATTCAGTTCATCCTGGAAGTGATAAGATGTACCAGGATTTGAAGGCAAATTATTGGTGGATAGGCTTGAAAAAGTCTATAGCTACTTATGTAGCCAAATGTTTGACGTGCGCGCAAGTTAAAGCAGAACACCAGAAGCCGTCAGGTCTACTACAACAGCCTGAACTTCCCACCTGGAAGTGGGAAATGGTGACTATGGATTTTATCACCAAGTTACCTAAGACAAAGCAAGGAAATGATACTATTGGGGTGATAAAGTATAGACTGACTAAGTCAGCCCACTTCTTACCTATTAAGGAAACACACAGCTCAGATAAATTAGCTCAGCTGTACGTGGATGAGATTGTATCCCTCCACGGAGTGCCAGTATCTGTCATCTCCGATAGGGACACGAGGTATATGTCGCATTTCTGGAAAAGCTTTCAGCAATCCCTAGGCAGTCGATTGAATTTCAGCACAGCATATCATCCTTAGACGGAAGGTCAAAGTGAGCGTACTATACAAACACTCGAGGATATGCTACGAGCTTGTGTCATTGATCTAGGAGGAAGTTGGGATGATCACCTTCCCTTGATTGAATTCTCATACAATAATAGTTATCATTCCAGTATACAAGTTGCACCTTTTGAAGCTTTGTATGGAAGAAAGTGCAGAATGCCCGTTTGTTGGGCAGAAATTGGAGATGTCCAACTAACAGGACCTGATATAGTCCTGGAGATGACAGATAAGATTGTACAGATACGAGATCATCTCAAAGCTGCCAGGGATAGGCAGAAAAGCTACGCAGATAAAAGGCGTAAACCTCTAAAGTTCGAGGTAGGTGACAAGGTTCTACTTAAGGTCTCACCCTGGAAAGGGGTGATGCGATTTGGTAAGAAAGGTAAGTTAAGCCCAAGATACATAGGACCATTCGAGATCATCGAATGTGTTGGAACAGTGGCTTACAAGTTAAATTTGCCTGAAGAGCTCAGTGGAATCCATAATGTGTTTCACATCTGCAATCTGAAGAAATGTCTAGCTGATGAATCACTAGTCATACCACATACGGATGTGCATATAGATGAGAGCCTGAAATTTGTGGAAAAACCTTTGTCGATTGAAGATCGACAGGTTAAGAAGCTTCGAAGGAAGCATGTACCGATCGTAAAAGTTAATTGGGATGCCCGTAGAGGTCCCGAGTACACGTGCGAGGTAGAATCCACAATGAAAGAAAAGTACCCTCATTTATTTCAGTAAATCTCGAGGTCGAGATTTATTTTTAGGGGGTGAGGATGTAACACCTCGTAATTTCATGTCCAATACAATAACGACACGTGTCATAAGCTTTAGACGTGTAACAGATTACTTATGAGGGACTAAAGTTTACAAAAAAGAAGAATGTATGTGTATAAAAGGATTCAAAGTGTCAATAATTGATAATTATACCTTTCAACAACCCTACACGATGTTTATAACATTAAACGAATGAAACATGAAGCGTATGAAGCCATTTGTGGAAGAAAGTGAGAGATTACAAACTACAGGGGTTAAATGTGTCAACATGTTAAATTTATACCTCTGAGTGACCTTTTATCAACCCCGAAGCTTTGTAATGATTAATTATGCTCACTAGAATAAGTGATAAAAATTCCTCAAGGTTTCGATAAAGTATGAGAAAGTTATGATAACATTCGTATATGAGGGGTTAAAAGCGTCAACGTTGAAATTTAGGGCTTTTCGGGTGATCATAAAGTTAACCAAGGACTTAACAAAGTTTGATTATGTCTTAAGGTCCTTAGAAATCAATTTGATGGGTTAAAAGTGCAAATATGGAAGTTAAAACCACTTTTAAAAGGACCAGGGGCTGTGTAACCGACTTAAGAGCTTTGTTTTACATACCAGGGGCTGCACCAATAGGTTTTCATGCAATAGGGGCACTTGTAATGATCTGGAAACCATGCATAGACTTATTTGGAAAGATCCTATGCAATTTAAATCCCTATATAAGAACTCCAAAGTTGCAAACATTGGACACTTGCATTTCAAAACTTTCACAACTCATTTTCTGGAGATCCCTGGAGCTTAAGACCACTTCATAGGAGTCATTAGTCGTGCATAGGACTTCAGTAAGTGTCCTTAACCTTTCTTAATTCAGTTTTACTTAGTTTATTAGCCTAAAGTCAAACCGTCGTAATTAAAGGTTGACTTCGTGATTACTCACAATTTGTCCAGTCAAATCTCAAATTGAAAGTACCTATGAGTTGGTAATTATGTGGGTAATAAACCCTTAAAAGGGCACTCTCCGATTCCCACTCTAACTAGGTCAATTGTCGGGTCAAACTTGATTATAAAAAGTCAACAGAAAGCAATTTTTCAACTAAACACATAATTAACAATGTAGAAGCCATGCAACCTGTTTCATCATTCATATAACTTGGTAATTAATGTAAGAACATGTCTAAGCATGTTCAACCTGACAATTTTCAATATAAGCTCGGTTCGGAACCGAAAGTCGCATAAGTGGACTTTTTCTTTGACTTTCAATTCTGACCCAATGTAGCATATTTTAGAAATGCCTTAGAGCTTTATTAGGACCAGGTTACATGTTAGTATAACCCTCTGTGATTATACAACTTGGTTCATTAGTTATTTGATTCATATGCATGTTTCCGTTATATGCCTAAATGTTGACCATAATGCCCTTTTGACCTTAAAACAAGAATTTTGAAAATGTGAGAGGACAATAATCTTTATTACTGATTTATAAACATGTCCCTAAATTTTCACATTAGTTTGAGGTCTAGATTAAGAGTTATGCTCAATAGCGTAATTAGAAAGTTTTTTAATAATTAAACGACGTAATTAGCATAAAGCCTATCTAAACCCGATTTTTGATACCAAACTTTTTACCTACTGATGTAAAATAATATTTTGAGATTTTTGAAGATTTTTATTTATTTTTAGGCTGAGCATAACATAGGGTTATAGCTTTGAATCGGTAATTGTCGGTTTTGCCCTTTTGGCCTATAAATTGAGTTTTACATAATATTTTGATTCCAAACCTTTTGCTACTGATTGTATATAATAAATAAAATATTTTGAGTCTTCTGGAATGATAAAAATATCAGATTTTCTTTAAAAACCCGGAAATCGCTTAAAACCGTCTTTTTACGCGTTTAAAACGCATAGCATGTATTAAAACCATTTTTCTCATATAAGACTTAATACCTACTGATGTTTTAAGCAAATTTTTATATTTTAACAGTAAGCAAAAGTTTTGAACTCAGAAGTCTAATTTTGACCTTTAAAGTTTATGTGAAATTACCAAAAATGCCCCTACGGTGCATAGTTTGGTTATAAAAGATAAATTTCACATATATGCAATACCCTACTGTTATGACTTATAAAAATAAATATTTTTACTGAATATATCAGACCTGAAACTCAGATTTATATTTAAACCCTTTTATAAGCTTTAAAACTTAGGAAATCTGTTCATGACTCATTTGGTTACTGAAGGTATCTTACTGACAAAACTTAGGAAACCTGTTTATGACTCTTAGGAAACCGACAAGATTTATATTTAAACCCTTTTATAAGCTTTACTGAAGGTATCTTACTGATATCACAACATATTTAAGGCATATTTACTTAGGAAACCTGTTCATGACTCATTTGGTTACCCGTTACGCATTATTCACGTTCGGTGCGGTTTATGTAACTAGTTTGCATAAATTAGCCGAAACGGGTCAAACCTTATCATTTTCATCTCAAAATCCAGAATGTGTTTAGTTTACCCATATTATACAAGTATACAAACTTGTCGGGTCTAAACCACACTCTAATCCGGTCATCGCTTAATCGTGCGTTTTGAACCGTATATCTTCCTTTAAAACTAACCGGTCTAAGTTTAGGCTTAATTAAGACCCGTTAGGAATCTAATAGGTTATTAAAACCTTCGTTCCAGATTAGGGGACTAGTAAAAGCTATCTGCACTGGCTGATTGAATACGGTTGAGATAAATTTGAATAATTGCTCAGGTAAATACTTTTAACTTATTTTCCCTATACGGGCTTGGGATACGGTATTATAATAATACCGGTTGGTCGGGTATGTAGTTGTTTAAATCGGATTGTGATTAATATATTTACATAACCCGTTTTAATCTGTTTTATTTGGTATATGGCCCTTGGGGGGTTAATGACCATGTCCCGGATATCCTTGGCATCATTCATTGAAATGGCCACGACCTAAGCACGGGGTGTAGGCATACACCTGACAGCTGCATATGTAAAAACTGGTAACCCACTTTAAGGAATTAACCTTGTGGGCAATATGCCTGTGGCGTGTCAGTTAATCTTGTCCGGCTCTTCTAACCGGCCCTGACGGACGACAAATAAGTAAAACTGTATACAAGATTATTTTTAAATAATTGTCCCAAGTTATAAAAGATATTTTGTGCCTTGTGCATTCAAATCAATTTTCTTAAACTCTTTTCAAAATGAGTCAATTAATTGTATTTACCAGTGTAAACTGACGTATTTTCCAAAAAGGCTAAGTGCAGGTACTAGACGGAATAGGTTGGCTACTCCTGGCATCATTAAACAAGTCTTGCAAGCTTAGATGTTAAAGTCTGTTGAACAATGATCTTTATATCTTTTGATCCGCCTGTGGATCCTTTACAGTCCGTTTGTAATACTTTGATATTACTTTTTTATTCGGTTTGTAATGTGATTCATCTTTTGATTCCGCTGTGCATTTAAATTGTGTTGTTTGACTATGATGATATCAACTAAGTCACGATACTCCCCACCGGGCCCACCGGTAATACGTGGAAATATCGGGGTGTGACACTTCAACAAAGTCAAGTGAACAATGCTGCTGGCTCACCTCAGGGTAACAACAATGATAATTCTTCAACTTCTGAAATTAAGTATGCCAACTTTGCAGGTATAATGGCTTGTTGCTCTTTGTCTATTCCTAATTCTAATTGGTTCATAGATACTGGAGCAAATGATCACATGTGTTTTGATGAAAGACTTTTCACAAATCTCAAAGTTCTTTCTAAACCAGTTTCTATTCATTTGCCTAATGGACAAACTATCATTGCCACTAAAGTTGGAACTGTCCAGTTATTACCAAATCTGTCTTTACACAATGTGTTACTAGTACCAGAATTCAAACATAACTTGCTGTCCATTGCAAGATTATGTATTCAAACAAAAGGTCTAGTGTTCTTTTCTGACAGATCTTGTGTATTGCAGGCCCCTTCTCTGAAGAGGCTAGTGGTTCTTGGTAAACTCATTGATGGGCTTTATCTTCTCAAGAACAATGAGATACTCTATCCAACTAGTAGTGTCTTTGATTCTAGAATAAGGCAGTCCTATTGTAATGCTGTTGTTAGTGGCAGAACATGGCATGATAGGCCAGGCCATTTACCTTTGTATAAACTCAAACAATTGTCTGTATTCTCTTCTACTCATATTGATGAGATTGAATGTTGTTCAATTTGTCCAAAAGCAAGACAACATAGGTTGCCTTTTCCTCATAGTAAACGAGAAACAACTGGAATATTTGATCTAATTCATGTTGATGTATGGGGTCCATATCATACATCTACTTATAATGGATTCAAATATTTTCTTACAATAGTGGATGATTTTAGAAGGGTCACATGGACTCACCTTCTTTCCACTAAGAGTGATGCTTTCAATGTTTTACAAAATTTTATTGAAATGGTTGAAACACAGTTTAACAAGAAAGTTAAATGTTTACGGTCTGATAATGCTCTTGAGCTAGGTTCAGCACCTTCTCATGCTCAATATCTCCTTTCTAAAGGCATTATACATCAAACAAGCTATGTTGCCACTCCACAGCAGAATGGTAAAGTCGAACGAAAACACAAACACTTGTTAGAAACCTCAAGAGCCCTTCTCTTTCAATCAAAATTACCACTTAAATTTTGGGGTGAGTGTGTTCTTGCTGCCACTTACTTAATCAATCTGTTTCCAACAAAATTATTAAGTGGTAAAAGTCCCCATGAAGCGTTTTTTGGCAAATGTCCAACCTACACACATCTTAGAGCCTTCGGTTATCTTTGTTATGCTTCCACACTTCAACATGGCAGAGACAAATTCCAGCCTAGAGCTGTTCCTTGTGTCTTTATTGGATACCCAATGGGAAAGAAAGGGTACAAGTTGTATAATCTTGAAACAAATCAATCTTTTATCTCAAGAGATGTTGTTTTCTTTGAGAACATTTTTCCATCCATCACTTCAGATTCTTCAGTTTTGTTTCCTTTATCCATTTTTCATGTTGATTTCACTGATCCTTCATCTCCTTCAACTTCACAACCTGATCCTTCTACTGATGGTTCTTCTTCATCTTCACCTCCTTTTTCTTCATCTCCTTCAACTTCACAACCTGATCCTTCTATTGCTGGTTTAAGAAGGTCCACTAGACAAACATCTAGACCATCTTACCTTGATGATTATCATTGTACTTCAGCTTCTTGTCATCATACCATCACTGGTATTTCTGCAGTGCATTTTGTACTTCCTTCTTCCTTTTCAGTGTCCAGTAAAACCCTTTCTCAGTCTCTTGACACCATTACTGAGCCTACTTCTTACAAAGAAGCAGCTTCTTATCCTGAATGGCAGGCTGCTATGCAACTTGAACTTGATGCTTTGAATGCTAATAATACATGGGTTGTTACTTCTTTACCTCTGGGTAAGAAACCTATTAAGTGCAAATGGGTTTATAAGGTGAAATATAAGGCTGATGGGACACTTGAGAGGTGTAAAGCCAGACTTGTAGTGAGAGGTGATACACAACAAGCTGGCATTGATTAGCATGAGACCTTCTCCCCTGTAGTAAAAATGACAACTATCAGGAGTCTTGTTGCTAAAACAACAAAGAAACTTTGGTCTATGTATCAATTAGATGTTAACAATGCTTTCTTGCATGGAGAATTAGATGAGGAAATTTATATGGTGCCTCCTTCTGGAATGATCTTATCTGATTCAACTCAAGTTCTAAAGCTTCAAAAATCTCTGTATGGTCTTAAGCAAGCTTCAAGACAGTGGTATGGTAAACTACCTGATGCTTTAAAGTCTCGCGGTTATCTTAGGTCTCAAAATGATCATTCATTATTTACCAAAAGAATGGGTAACTCAGTTGTTCATATTGCTGTATATGTTGATGATATCCTACTTACCGGCAATAATGATCAAGAAATGGAAGATTTGAAGTCATTTCTTCATAACACTTTAAAAATCAAAGATCTTGGAACCCTTAATTACTTTCTTGGAATTGAGGTTTTGCATATACCAAAAGGTACTGTCATGACTCAAAGAAAATTTGCTAAAGATTTGATGCAAGAATTCAAAGCTTTTGTTGGTCCCACACCCAGGGCTTGTCCGCTTCCTCCTAATCTTCAATTACCTACTGAAGTTGGTATTCTTTATCATGACCCTTTGCAATATAGAAGATTAGTAGGTAAGCTCAACTACTTGACACACACAAGACCAGATCTTTCATTTGCAGTACAATTTCTTAGTCAGTTTATGACTAAACCACATGTTCCTCATTGGGAGGCTGCGGTTCATACTTTGAACTATGTTCAAGGCACCTTTGATCAAGGGTTATTTTTTAACAATTCTCCAACCTACAAGTTAGAAGCTTTTTGTGATTCTGATTGGGGTTCCTGTCCAAATACAAGAATATCTGTTACTGGATACTTTATTACTCTTGGTGGCAGTCCCATTTCATGGAAATCAAAGAAACAAGTGACAGTTTCCTTAAGTTCTGCAGAGGCTGAGTATCGTTCTATGAGAAGAGTTACTGCTGAATTGACTTGGCTCACTAGATTACTTCATGAGTTTTCCATTTCTTCTATTACTCCCATTCCTTTAAAGTGTGATAGTCAAGCTGCTATTCATATTGCAAAAAATTCAGTTTATCATGAACGAACAAAGCATATTGATTTGGACTGTCATTTTGTTCGAGAAAAATTGTAGGAAGGTCTTATTTCACTTTCTCATGTTTCTACAATTGATCAACCGGTTGACATGTTTACAAAGAGTCTTCCAAGTCAGAAACATGGTGTTCTACTCTCCAAGTTGGGGCTTTCAAAACCTCCAACTTGAGGGGGGGGGGGGGGTGTTGGTTTATTTAAGTTGTACATTTAGCTTTTTATATTGTACTTTTGATAGATTTTGTTAATCAATAGTTAGTTAGCCGTTAGGAAGTTAGTTTTTCGTTAAGCTAGTAAGTTAAGTGTCTATAATTAGGTTAAATACTGTTTTGGTTAATGAATGAGATCATCTTCCCCAATTCATTCTCTTCTTCTTTTCTTCAAAATCAACATATTTTTTAAATTTTATGTTTCTTACATTCATATGTGTATTATATATGCATAAAAAAAAACATATATTTTTACCTACACATAGCCTACATACATATACATGTAAGTAATTTAACCTACAGATAACCTACTTATGTGTAGGTTATATAAAAAATGAAAGTTTTCCATATTTTGTTTTGAATTCTAGTGTGAGAAACAACAAATCTTACCTTTGTAACATTTTCATGTACTTTTTATGCTTTTAGGATTGAAAAAATGGGTGATTTATTTTGTTATGCCTGTTCTCGCAATATTTAGTTTGCATAGAACCCTCCCCTATGCTTTATAGTCTATATATGTGTTTATATGAGTTATAAATTATGGCATCTTAAAACGTCTGTTTTGTTGACGACACACGAACGAAATGTGATACGCAAGATGTTAATGATTATTCGCAGTTTTAGACCATGTTAGTTGAATAAAGTGGAAGATACTGTTAGAAAAAAATATTAAGATCAGATTTACATCATTTCCTTTCTCAAGAAGATTTTTTCCAGCTAACATATTGCTCATTATGGACCGTAGCTCTTAATCAAAGGATTTGCAACCATTGTATTGCCATATTCAACTTCTTTTCTTCTGTAATATATTATCAACTTTTATCAAGCAATAACATATCTGAATTCCAACAAAAAAACATGGTATCAGAGCGGTGTACATGATCTTAGGGTCAATCCGCTCATCATCTACCTGTTTTTTTTCAAACCCTTAAGTTCACAAGAACCACCATGACCGACGAAAACAACAAGAATAATGATCTTGCATTACAGATTACCAATCTCCTCAAGAACAACCTCAACAATCAAAATCAATCGCAGAAACAAAACCTTTACGACAGCCTCAAAATCAGCCTCATGCTTAATAGCCAAAACTATGCCCTGTGGACCCGGATGATCTAAGTTGCAATAGAGGGGAAGTCAAAAACCCTCCTGAGCCATATCTCGGAAACCCGACACCACTGGAACCAACCGATGAACAATACGAATAATGGGAACAAGATGATTTAATAGTGTTCTCGTGGTTAATACAATATATCGAACCCACCCTTGCGAGTAACCTACCAAATTTCCCACTGCGAAATCACTATCACTACTAGAAAACTAGGTTTTTCCGACCGCAATTTTGGTCGCAAACCAGTCGCAATTGCCCTGTTGCGAGCATTTTCCGACCGGAACTACGATTGGAAAAACACCCGTCGCAATTGCTCTATTCCGACTAAGTTGCGACTGCTACAATCGTCAAATATTAACACTAGAATCCAACATATCACTTCACCGTGAACAAATTTAGGTTTTACATCTTGAATATTTTTAGAAAATAGAAAAAAAAAACTAACCAGATGAAAGGCAGATTGTAAGATAGAGAGAAGCCGATGGACATAATCTTTGTAAACGATTCCGGTTGCGATTTCTTCCTAAATAATTCGTTCCAATCGCACATAATCTTCAATTATCCTCCAAATTTCCGGTAATTGTTCTTCCAGTCGATGGAAAATCAAAATTAGCGTTCATCAAATTCGTTTCAGTTCAAGGTTAATCGAAGTCGTTTCATCTCCCCTAACCTAATCGATTTGAACGCCGTGATCATTGAGTGGCGATTGAGATGTGTTTGAGAGATCTAGGGTTTCAGAATGTGGTGATGATAGCGAAGTGTCCCGAGAAACCAGATGGGCCGCTGTGAGAATTTAATATAATAAGCAGGTCCTTTATATATTTTCGGGATAAAATTAAATTAAAATAAATATTATATATCAAGACAAACTTTATATAAACAGTAATACTCCAAATTTATATAGCAAGATATACTTCATCTAAATGGTACTACTCCAAATTGATATTCTTGAATTTGCGACCGCTTTAGACGGTCACAACTTTTATTTTTCATATATATCTGGTATTTGTGACTGTTTTAGACGGTCCTAACTTTTGTTTTTTATATAATGGTCACAAATATTGCGACTGCAAAATGTGGTCACAAAATTTGCGACCATTTTGCGACCGAATCCGGGTTGGTCTTTTTATTTGCGACTGTTTTGGTTTTGATCGCAAACCAGTTGCTAATTTTGTGACTGCATGATGTTGGTCGCAAATTTTCATCGTAATTGCCTAGTTTTCTAGTAGTGTATGGGATGCGTTGGTTATTACTTACAGTAGCGGGAAGGATAAGTTGCAAACCTTCGATCTTCATGTCAAGGCAAAGAGGATAAAACAAAATGGTGCACCACTTGAAGGTTTCTAGATCATCATCTAAGATATTTGGGGAGAAATAGATAGGAGAGAGCCAAATCCCATGACATGTACTATAGATATAGCAATTTACAACAAAATCTAGTTAGAACAAAAGCTCTTCCGATTCCTAAACGCCCTTGATCAACAATATGATACCATAAAGAGAGAGATCCTTCAGTGGGATCCGCTACCCTTGACCGAGGGTGCCTACACGGCTGTTCGAAAGGAAATGACAGATCAAGGCATTCTCAGAATAACCACCTCTCATAACCACGTGGCGGCAGGACTGGTTGCCAACGGATCACTGAAGGCCTAGGGTTTCTGTCGAAAGGGCGAACCTATTAAAAGAACCCAAGGGAGGAGGAAGTATTGAAATATCTCCAACTTTAAAACTCTCAAATTGTCTCTATGTTCCATCTTTATCGCATAAATTGTCATCCATTAGTCAAGTGTCTTTAGTGGCACTTTTTAGGTATTTGGTGACACATTTTGAATGCCATTAAATGGCATTTTTTGTAGTGATCAAGGTGGTTACTAATTTTCTTCTTAAGCTAGTTATATATCCACTGGTGAAAAAATCAATCATTATATGTATAATATATTAAAAATCTAACTTGGTCGCTTATTAGAATCTTCTACAACATCAACCAGTTAAATTGCATTTAACAAAACTTGTGTTGCCTCCTTCCTCAAACAAATCATTCGGCAACTTCAAGTTTGTTTCTCTCTACACACTATTTTAAGCATTTCCTACGTTGGAAAATTTGTAACGAAAAAGAGGTCCTAATTAACAAAAAAAAAGTTACAAGTTTGTGACATCAAAAATATGTAATTTTTAAATATACATGCTTGTGGCATATTAAAATATATAATCTTGAGTGAATTGCAAATTTTGTCCTTTATCACCTGTTTTCAGGCGATGTCCTTTATCTTTAAAATTGACGAGTTTTGCACTTTATGTTTTCAAATCTTGCATGTTATGTCCTTTAAGCTTAAACCAGTTAATTTTTTCTATTAAATCTTGTCACTAAAGGGCAGTTTAGTCTTTTTACCAATTACTTTAAAAACATGTTAATAAATAAAACAATAACAAAAACAAATTTAAAAATTAATATTAGTTAATCTATATATATATATATATATATATATATATATATAGGGGACTGCTAAAATGAGAACCACCTCCAGTTGTAAGAACCGTGAGAACTTTTTGATCCAGGGCGAGTTGGACCAAAATTTTTTTTCATAAACGTAGATGCTTGTATTATAAACACATTTGTAAAAAAAATTCAAAAAAAAAATGTCGTGTGTGTAGTTTTGAGCACCACAAGTTTGTGTTTACAGGTACCGTAAATTTTAAATAAAATTTACGGTACCCGTAAACGCAAACTTGGGGTGCTCAAAACTACACACCCGACATTTTTTTTTGAATTTTTTTTTTACAAATGTGTTTATAATACATGCATCTACGTTTATGAAAAAAATTTTTGGTCCACCTCGCCCCGTACGGTGTAGTTCTCACGGTTCTTACAACTGGAGGTGGTTCTCATTTTAGCGGCTCCCTATATATATATATATATATATATATATATATATATATATATATATATATATATAGGGAGCTGCTAAAATGAGAACCACCTCCAGTTGTAAGAACCGCGAGAACCACTCTCAACCAATCAGAATATGACAACTCAAAGGGTATTTTGGTCATTTACCCCAAATGTCAAATCCCTCCTCTCTCTTCATTTAAATCACTTAATTTTTAATTATCTCTCTCCTCTCTCTCATTTAAATCTCATATCTCTTGTCTCTTTTGAGCAATTTTTGAAGTTCTATCATCCAGATCTCAAAAGTGATATAACTTATCTCCTTCATCTCCATTTTTTGCTACACACACTTAAGGTGTGAGAGAGACGTTCTTTACCTCTTCCTAAGATTCACATCCCTTCTCTAACCTAGATCTGATTGTTCTTTTGGCTTCAAATCACTGTGTAGAATGGAATCAAAGGGTGAGGATTCATTCTAGCATCAATCAAAAGGGTGGGCGACAGTTGTTGGTGGCGCTGAACGTTTGCAGAGGTGGGCGACGGGGGTGTTGGTGGTGGTGGCGGAGGGGGTTTTTTGGCGGTTCGACGACTGGGTGGTGGGCCGGCGGCAGCGCCGCCGTGAGCGGCGGAGGTCCCGGTCTCCTCCTGTGTTGATTTCTCTGGTATTTTTTTGCCATGTGTTCTTGATATTTCTAGGTTTAGTATGTTGGGGGATTTGATCTTGATTTTTGTTTTGATATGGGTGATTTTTGGGGATTTTTGATATGGTTGATTTTGGGGATTTTTGAATCTGGGTTTGAATGATGTTTTTGGGACCTTTTTGATTCTGTTGAATCTGGGTTTGAATGATGTTCTGTTTTTTGAATGATGTTCATGTTGAATCTGGGTTTGAATGATGTTCATGTTGAATCTGGGTTTGAATGATGTTCATGTTGAATCTGGGTTTGAATGATGTTCTGTTGAATCTGGGTTGATTCTGTTGATACTGTTTGAATATGTTTGAATGATGTTCTTGTTCCTTTTGAATGTTTAAATCGGTTGAATATGGTGCCTTATTGAATCAGCTGTGATGATGCAAAAAAAAAAAAACCTGACGATGGCGCGGCAAGGATGGCGGAGGGTAGGGTTTTGAACCTGCAACCCCACTTGCAGCCTCTGATTATCGGAAAATCTGAGCCAAAACTTCGTTTTTTTTCAAGAATCCTCTCGTTCTTTTGATTTTTTTTGAGGCGTCGATGATGATAACAAAGTATCTGAGACACATCCCGAGTGTGCGATTTTCTGGGTGCTTTAATTTTTGCGTAAAAACATTTTTGTAAAAAAAAAGTTAAACCGTAAACTTTTTAACGTAAAACGTAAAAAGTTTTCCGTAAAACGTTAAAAGTTTTAGGTAAATCGTAAAACGTAAAATAACGTTAACGTAAAAAACCAGCGCGTAAAACGTAAATAACGTTAACGTAAAAAACCAGGGCGTAAAACGTAAAAAAAAGTTAACGTAAAAAACCGGGGCGTAAAACCTAAAAAACCGGCGCGTAAAACGTAAATAACGTTAACGTAAAAAACCGGCGCGTAAAACGTAAAAAAACGTTAACGTAAAAAACCGGGGCGTAAAACGTAAAAAACCGGCGCGTAAAACGTAAAAAACCGGCGCGTAAAACGTAAAAAAACGTTAACGTAAAAAACCGGGGCGTAAAACGTAAAAAATCGACGCGTAAAACGTAAATAACATTAACGAAAAAAACCCGGGGCGTAAAACGTAAAAACGGTGCATTGAAAAAACGACGCGTGAAAAAGCCGGGCGTAAAAGGGGCGCGTCAAAAAACGAGGCGTGAAAAGGCCGGCCGTAAAAACGTAAAACGTTTAACGTAAAAATCTGTAAATAAATCTGAATTTGATAATGCTTAATATAAAAAACTATGTTTAAAAATAAAAATCTAATATAATAATACCAAAAAGTAATAAAAAAACAATAAAAACAAAAAGACAAAATAGAGTAATTTACTTAAATACCCTTTTGGATTAAAATATTAAAGACACAATAAGACAAAAAATACTTAATATTATTTTTAAATACTTTTAATCTCATCCATCCATCTTCTTGATCTAATGGCCAGAATGTGGTTCTTGCGGTTCTTACAACTGGAGGTGGTTCTCATTCTAGCGGTCCCCTATATATATATATATATATATATATATATATATATATATATATATATATATATATATATATATATATTGTAACAATCCGCGTTTGGAAAGTCAAAGTACAAGTCAAAGTCAAAGGAAGAAAAGATTGCTAATTGCGATCTGTCGCTCATTGCTTAACTATGGATTGTACACCTTGACTCATAATCGAATCTTTTATTTTGTTTGCTTTAGTTTTATTATCTGGAGTATCTATTAACAATCGCATGTTTATCGCTAATCGCATCGCAATCGCATTCGCAACTCGAATTATGCGTTCTGGATATTGTTTTACGTGTGTGTGCTATTTATGTGTTACTTGTGCATGTTTATTTATGTTTCGTGGTGATTAATCGAAAACGAAATCGCAACTCTATCGCAACGCAACCTAATCGCAAACGCTAAACGCAAGTTATTTATGATGATTGTATGTTAGATATAGCGTGTGTCGATTAAGTGATTTGTAGTTATTGTTTAATACGAAACGCCATCCGATCGAAGTTACATCCGATCCACACACAACAGTGATGTGACAGCTCCCTCATTCGACCAGCACGCTCAAGCTCACTTTTCCTTCGATTTCTCGCGATTCTTGTAAGTTTCTTCCCCAAATCTTGTACTTCTATGATCTACACGCACTTCTTCATCATTTTCTCCTTTGAATCTTAACTTTTAACCGTAAAATCAACGGATTTGAGGTGTTCTAGGATGATGTCATCATGGACTTCTTATGAACTTCAATGTTTGGCTTCATTCCACCAAGGACAACTCAGATCCAAAGGATTTCCACATGATTAAACACTATTTTTACCTAGATCTAAACAGTTTTAAAGCTGAAAGGATTGAAAGATACTTTTCCAACTTTCTTTCAACTCTTTTACAATTAATGCACTCAAAACCGATAGAATCGGAGCTCATTCAGGCCTTCCACTCTTCTCTAGTGATGTGTTGGTTTGAGATCTGATTTCTATCAACGAGACAACCGATTTCGGGTTGAACATGAAACCACCCGTCACGAGTAGTTAACTGATTGGATTGGGGTGATTCCCGTTCGATCGGATAACCTGGGTCTGATGGAGTTTCCGTTGTTTAACACGATGTCATATCGTCTCGAGCAAACCGCAAAACTTAACAAATTTTCAAGGTTGCAAAACGATCAGATTGTGGGACGGATCGTCGTCCGATCGGATTGCACTTGGTCCTCAACACTTCAACTTTTTACAATTTTCAAAGATCATTAGTTTCTAATGGATTGCCATCCGATCGGTAGACCATCCGATCGAATGACAATCCTGCTGTGAACTGGTTCTCTGAGAAATGCCTAGCCGAACGGATCGCCATCCGATCGAACTGCCATTCGATTGAACCTGAAAGGTAGAGATGCTTCTCTGATTTTAAAATGCTACAATGAAAACTTCAAAGCCATCATACACAAACACATCCATCCCAAATGTATGTCCGTCCGACCGAATGGCCATCCAAACGGATGACCATTCGATCGGATTAACATCCGATCGGATGACCATCCATTCGGATTGCCATCCAACCGGATCACCATTCATCACTTGATCACTTGCACCGTTTTTACACGCCATTCCTCGCTTATGCTATCATTAACTATTAAGGCTAATCTCTCTCAGCACTCCCTTCAATCCAAGAGAGTGTTTATTTATTTAAGCCCTATCTGTGAGTATACTCGATCCCTTTTTGCTTTACGTACTTTTGGGTGTTACATACGTTACTTATTCAAATCACATTGATCACACAACGCAAACACTTTTATACGCTAACCGTTACTGCATGTTATACGTGTTACTCGATGAATGCTTGTATGTTATGTTTACACAGTGATTGTTGCCTGACGCCTTAGCAACGATTGTACTATAGTTTGGACTCAGCACCTGTCGTGGACAGGGGTTGTTAAGGTTATTTCTTCACGTGTCACAGTGGTGATATGTGTTGCGCATTCTACATCTCGCAGTCATGTCTGTGCATATTTCATTGTCGATAACCTACATGCTTCACTTTGCTACATGTTACAGCTGGTTATGCGTAAACGCTTTCGAATCCAATATACTATTAAACTTGTATGCTCACCTTTACACTATGTGTATTGACCTCTATTTTAACGTATGTGACAGGTGTTTGAATGCTTAGGACCCTGTGCTCTTGCTTTTTTGGAATCAAGTAGGAGAGTCTAGAAACAAACTAAATAAAATCTGAGTTGTCGGAATGGATTTTTGTCTTTGAGAACATCGTCTGTAATAACTGTTTTTATTCTATATGTTTGTGGTATAGGACATGAACCTTTAATATATTATAACAAATAGTTGTTATGGATTCTCCTGGACAATCTGTTTCGCTCAGTGCCGCGCCCCGATGTTTTCGTCATCGGTTGGGGTGTGACAGATTGGTATCAGAGCCATAACTATAGGGAATTAGGAAAGACTCGACCTAGTCCGGGTCGATGTCTTAGAAACGACCTAGTCTATAGTCTAAGTACCAACAGACCGACTTGTGCATACCCTGTAGGGGTTTTGTACGAGCTTACTTGCCATTCTCGCTCGCACTCGCTGAACACTATCACTGCACTATTTTCGAAAATGAATGAGTGATTATATCGAGACTAGGTGTGAAAACCGCAAACTCTCGATCAGATTACTTGTTCGACCCACATTTTTATCTATAAACAAGAGAATTTGCGTTGAATCAGGAGTGAAATCCATACTTTAACGCAGATTTTCCTCTCTATCTCATCAAACAGGAACGAAGTTGTTAAGTCAGGAGTGAAACCCGAACCTTGATGACTTGTTCCATCCTCCATTTTGGTTTTACAAAACTCTCACCAAAGTCTCGACGGACTCCAACGACTTGAAGTCACACTGTAACTGGAAGGATGCATGCCGATCGCCCAGATTGAGGCGAGAGCACACTCCAGAAGGCCAAAGTGTGTACACAAAGTCCTTGTGAATAGTTGAATAACTTTGGTCAGTCAATGTCTATCAAGCCAAGACACTCTATTTTCGCTTTCAAGCTCGCAATCGCTAATTTTATATGTTTCGATTCTGAGCCCGCAACTGCTGACTCTGATATTTGTTGCTTTTATGTGGATTTTACGTGTTTTATGTGGTTTTACCTGTTTATGTGTTTCGATCTTTTGGTGATTTATTTCGCTTTCGCATTCGCTTTGGTCAACACACACGACTCGCACTGCACATCTATCTCAAAACGCTAACAAATCGTATGCTATGTTGCTCACTATGCTACTCACTGTGTACTCGCTACCCGCAATCGCTAATCTCGAACGCACGAACCTTGAATGATAGGTGAATCTGTAAGACAAATGTAGGTGAATATGTGTAAAATATAGCGGATTGCTTGCTTCTGTGCTTACGTGGACTACGTGCTTCTGTGCTTATGTGGATTCTGTGCCTATGTGTCTATGTGTAGACGTGTTACTGAGCTTTAGTAGTATTAAGTATGTGTGAGGTGAGATTCGATTATATAGTGTCTGAGTCCTATGGCGATGTCTGTTGCAGACAATGTCGTCATTTGGATCATTTCACTCCCGCTCCGCTCGTCGAAACCATGAAGACAAGCGTATCGTTTCTCTGGTTGCCAAGCAAATTGCGAAAGTTATCCCGCAAATCGTCAGTGAGCTTCATGAGAATACCGGTAAGTCCTCTGAGGAATCGAGGACTGACTCTCCAAAGGGTACTTTCAGCTTTAAGCAGTTCAAGGCCTGTGGCCCAAAAGACTTTACGGGCGAAGACGGACCAACCGCGATGTTTCAATGGTTCGACTCAATCGATGTCACGCTCCGTCAGAGCGGATGTCCTGAACACCTACGAACTGTCAACGCAACTGGCGTCTTCCAGTCCAGGGCTCTGGATTAATGGACAACCGGAAGGAACAAACGTGGGAACGATGCAACCTATGGGCTTACGTGGGACGAGTTGAAGGACATCATGATGCGAGAGTTCTGCCCTCCCCACGAGCTTCAGAAGCTGGAAGATGAGTTCTGGCACATCAAGCAAGACGGTGGCGATAATGACGGCATGCTTGCCCGCTTCAAACAGCTGAGTATCATTTGCCCTGGTCAAGTTACCACCCCCGAGATCACCATCAAGAAATACATCCGTGCTACCGGATTGTGTGGCTGATTTCGTTCAAGCTGCGAAGACGAAAACTATTGAGGAAACCTTTTTGCTCGCTGCCGAGATCAACAACAAGCGGGTTAAGGCTGGATACTTTGATAAAGCCTCCAAGAATCTTCATCAAGTAACCGCTGCTTCCACCGCTGAAACCGCCGCCGCACCGCAGTCTTCAAAGTCCTCCCGCTGCAAGAGAAAGAACAACAACAACAGTAGCAAGAATTGCCCTGTCATACCTGCCGCTCCGCTTCAAGCAGTACCCGCTCAACCGTAGTCTCAACACCGCCAAGTAGCGGCACCGGTCACTAATGCACCGCTGGCTAAGCATGCATATACTGGTCCTCATCCGGCTTGCCCTACCTGTACTTATCATCATCCCGTGTGGATTGCTTGCAAATACTGTGTGCACTGCAATATGTACGACCACTTCACCGCCAACTGCCGTACTGGTCCATGTCAAGCTCCAGCTCCAGCTCAAGGTCAAGCTCCTGCTTAACAAGCTCTACTTCATGCTCCTCAAGGCCAACAAGCGGCTCAAGCACCCGCGATCCACGCTAGAGCTTGCTTTGCGTGTGGTGATCCCAACCACTTCGCAAACATGTACCCCAATCGAGTGGTGAAGCAAGAGCCACAACAGCAGCAACTTTAGCAGCAACCAGCAGCCCGCGTGCTTTCAACATCAACGCCCTCCAGGCTCAAGCAGACAACAACGTGGTTAATGGTGCGTTCCTTGTGAATGGTATATATGCTTCATGTTTATTTGATACTGGAGCCGATAACTGTTTTGTATCGTTTGAATTCGAAAAGCTCCTTAATCGTAAGCGCCCCCATCTCCCCTCGTCATTCGATGTTGAAGTTGCCACCGGTAGAACTGTCGCTGTCAATTCTGTTCTACGTGATTGTACACTGGAACTCAACAACCACGTCTTCCCTATTGACCTTATTCCGATGCAGCTCGGTAGTTTTGACGTCATAGTTGGCATGGATTTTCTTCATGAAAAACATGCTGAAGTTGTTTGCTTTGATAAGATGATTCGCTTCTCGCTCGCTAATGGTGATCAATTGTGTGTATACGGTGAAGTCGCGTCGAAGAAACTCCAACTCATGTCATGTGTCCAAGCGAGCAAGTATCTCCGCAAGGAATACAGAGCTTTCTTGGCAAACATCGTAGTAGCGGAGAAGGAAAAGAAACGAACCACAGGTATGAAAGACGTTCCCGTTGTTCATGATTTTCCTCTTGTATTTCCTGATGACCTACCTGGTTTACCGCCCAGTCGTGATATCGACTTCCGTATTGACCTTATTCCTGGGATAAATCATGTCGCTAGAGCTCCTTATCGACTTGCTCCGTCTGAAATGCACGAACTCTCGAATCAACTCCAGGAATTACTTGACAAAGGCTTCATTCGCCCTAGTACCTATCCTTGGGGCGCACCAGTTCTTTTCGTCGAAAAGAAGGACTGGTCGTTCCGGATGTGCATCGACTACAGGGAATTGAATAAGCTGACTATCAAGAATCGCTATCCTTTGCCGCGAATCAATGATTTGTTTGATCAGTTACAAGGTGCTACGTGTTTCTCGAAGATTGATTTACGTTCAGGCTATCACCAGTTACGCATTCAAGAGGAAGATATACCGAAAACCGCTTTTCGCACTCGTTACGGCCACTATGAGTTAGTTGTTATGCCCTTTGGTTTAACCAACGCACCCGTGGTTTTTATAGATTTGATGAATCGCGTGTGTAAACCCTTTCTTGACCGCTTAGTCATCGTGTTCATCGATGATATCCTGGTCTATTCCAAGTCGAAAACCGAACACGCGCAACATCTACGTTTGGTTCTCGAGCTACTCCAAGGGAATCGACTCTATGCCAAGTTCTCCAAGTTCTCCAAGTGTGAATTTTGGCTGGAGGAGGTTCAATTCCTCGGTCACATTGTCAATAGTCAAGGTATTCACGTCGACTCTACGAAGATCGAAGCTGTTAAGAGTTGGGTTACACCTAAGAACTCGTCTGAAGTCCGTTCTTTTCTCAGATTAGCGGGCTACTATCGCCGATTTATCGAAGGATTCTCTAAAATCGCTGTGCTGCTTACCTCTCTCACGCACAAATACAAGCCTTTTGTTTGGGGAACTGAACAAGAGACTGCCTTTCGAACTCTCAAGCATATGCTCTACAATGCTCCTGTGCTCGCTTTACCCGACGGAAACGATGACTTTGTAGTCTATTGCGATGCCTCGAACCTTGGTCTTGGTTGTGTTCTCATGCAACGGGACAAGGTTATCGTCTACGCGTCTCGTCAGCTCAAGATCCACGAGAAGAACTATACAACCCACGATCTCGAGCTTGGTGAAGTTCTTTTTGCGTTGAAGATTTGGCGACACTACCTTTACGGTACCAAGTGTACGGTCTTCACAGACCATAAGAGCCTACAACACATCCTCAGCCAAAAAGAACTGAATATGCGCCAACGCCGCTGGGTTGAGCTTCTTAATGATTACGACTGTGAGATTCGTTACAATCCAGGAAAAGCAAATGTCATTGCTGACACTCTAAGCCGACGAAGTTATTTGCATAGCGTTCGCAATATCCAAGCCCAGCACCATCTCGAAACTCTTATCCGTGATGCCCAACATGCTTGCTTTACCGAACGCACTTTGAAGAAGGAAAGGATTCTGAATGATGGCGTCCAGTTAGTAAATAAGTCGAATGGGATATTCCATTATCTAGACCTAATTTGGATTCCCAAGCGCACCGACTTACGACAGATTCTGCTAGACGAAGCCCACAAGTCTCGATATTCTATTCATCCCGGTGCCGATAAAATGTACCAGGACCTTCGCTACAAGTACCGGTGGCAGGGCATGAAGAAAGAGATCGCTCTCTATGTTTCGAAGTGCCTGACTTGCTCGAAATTCAAGGCCGAGTACCAAAGACCCTCTGGCTTACTCGTCCAACCCGAGATCCCTATGTAGAAATGGGAGAGTATAGCTATGGACTTCATAACGAAACTTCCGCGCACGCCATCAGGTCACGACAGCAACCGGGTTGTCGTTGATCGTTTGACTAAATCTGCTCACTTTCTGCCGATGTGAGAAGACTTTATGGTAGAAAGATTAGCCCAAATCTACACCGACGAGATCATTTATCGACATGGAACGCCTAGCGACATCATCTCTGACCGCGATGGCCGGTTTACCTCACATCTTTGGGAAACGTTTCAATCTGCTCTCGGTACTACTCTTAATCTAAGTACCGCTTTCCATCCCCAAACCGACGGTCAGACTGAAAGAATGATTCGTACCCTTGAAGACATGCTTCGCTCGTGTGTCATAGATTTCGGTGGTAATTGGGATGCGCACTTTCCTTTAGTCGAATTCTCGTACAATAACAGTTATCATTCTAGCATCCAAATGGCACCATTTGAGGCGTTATATGGAAGAAGATTTCGATCGCCTATTGTATGGCACGAGATCGGAGACTCGCAAATAACCGGTCCTGAGTTGTTTCAAGAAACGACTGACAAAATCCTCCAAATACGAGACAACCTGCTGAAAGCTCGGAGTCGATAGAAAAGTTACGCCGATAGACGCCGCAAGCCCCTTGAATTTGACGTTGGTGATCACGTACTCCTAAAGGTATCACCTTGGAAGGGTGTGATCAGATTCGACATGAAAGGAAAGCTCGCGCCTCTATATGTTGGACCCTTTAAGATTCTGGAAAGGATCGGCAAAGTGGCCTACAAACTCGAACTACCGGAGGAACTTAGCAACGTCCACCCGACTTTCCACGTTTCGAACCTCAGAAAGTGTCTGGCCGTGCAGGATTTACAAGTTCCACTTGAGGATCTACAAGTGGACGAAACATTACACTTCGTAGAGAAGCCTGTCAAGATCATGGACCGAGAAACCAAGAAACTCAGGCGCTCACGCATTCCCATTGTGAAGGTTCGCTGGGAAGGCAAACGCGGCATAGAGTTCACCTAGGAACTCGAAAGTGACATGAAGGCGAAGTACCCGCAGTTGTTTGTTACGCCTAAAGCCAAATTTCGGGATGAAATTCCTTAAAGTAGGGGAGGCTGTAACAACCCGCATTTGGAAAGTCAAAGTACAAGTCAAATTCAAAGGAAGAAAAGATTGCTAACTGCGATCTGTCGCTCCTTGCTTAACTATGGATTGTACACCTTGACTCATAATCGAATCTTTTATTTTGTTTGCTTTAGTTGTATTATGTGGAGTATCTATTAACAATCGCATGTTTATCGCTAATCGCATTCGCAACTCGAATTATGCGTTCTGGATATTGTTTTACGTGTGTGTGCTATTTATGTGTTACTTGTGCATGTTTATTTATGTTTCTTGGTGATTAATTGAAAACGAAATCGCAACTCTATCGCAATGCAACCTAATCGCAAACGCTAAACGCAAGTTATTTATTATGATTGTATGTTAGATATAGCGTGTGTTGATTAAGTTATTTGTAGTTATTGTTTAATACTATCGCGTCGCATACACGCTCAAACGCATCGCAACGCTCAACACGCAAAACGAAACGCCAAAAACCAACTCGCCGGAGCCACTTGATTGAATGACCATTCGATCGAATGGTCATCCGAACGGATGACCATCCGATCGGATGGCCATCCGATCGAAGTGACATCCAATCCGCACACCAGCCCCTCTTTCCTCTTTTGGCAACCTATAAATACCCTCTGTCATATCACAACAGTGATGTGACAGCTCCCTCATTCGACCAGCACGCTCAAGCTCACTTTTCCTTCGATTTCTCGCGATTCTTGTAAGTTTCTTCCCCAAATCTTGTACTTCTATGATCTACACGCATTTCTTCATCATTTTCTCATTTGAATCTTAAGTTTTAACCGTAAAATCAGCGGATTTGAGGTGTTCTAGGATGATGTCATCATGGAGTTATTATGAACTTCAATGTTTGGCTTCATTCCACTAAGGACAACTCAGATCCAAAGGATTTCCACATGATTAAACACTATTTTGACCTAGATCTAAACATTTTCAAAGCTGAAAGGATTGAAGGATACTTTTCCAACTTTATTTCAACTCTTTAACACTCAATGCACTCAAAACTGATAGAATCGGAGCTCATTCAGGCCTTCCACTCTTCTCTAGTGATGTGTCGGTTTGAGATCTGATTTATATCAACGAGACAACTGATTTCGGGTTGAACATGAAACCACCCGTCACGAGCAGTTAACTGATCGGATTGGGGTGATTCCCGTTCGATCGGATAACCTGGGTCTGATGGAGTTTCCATTGTTTAACACGCTGTCATACCGTCTCGAGCAAACCGCAAAACTTTCAAAACTTAACAAATTTTTAAGGTTGCAAAACGATCAGATTGTGGGACGGATCGCCGTCCGATCGGATTGCACTTGGTCCTTTACACTTCAAGTTTTTACAATTTTCAAAGATCATTAGTTTCTAACGGATTGCCATCCGATCGGTAGACCATCCGATCGAATGACAATCCTGCTGTGAACTTGTTCTCTGAGAAATGCCTCGCCGAACGGATTGCCATCCGATCGAACTGTCGTTCGATCGAACGACCTAAAAGGTAGAGATACTTCTCTGATTTTTAAAGCTACAACGAAAACTTCAAAGCCATCATACACAAACACATCCATCCCAAATGAATGTCAGTCCGACTGAATGGCCATCCGAACGGATGACCATTCAAATGGATTGACATCTGATCGAATGACCATCGGTTCAGATTGCCATCCAACCGGATCACCATTCGTCACAGTGGTGATATGTGTTACGCATTCTACATCTCGCAGTCATGTCTGTGCATATTTCATTGTCGATAACTGATGTGTGTAAAATGCAACATATAAATTACATCAAATGAGGCATAAAACTAACCCTTTTTTAGTACTAATATTGGAAAAAGAGTGTTTTTGTCTTCCTTTTGTATTTTCAGGATTAAATGAGCTCAAAAACGCAAAAGAAGCAAAAAGACAGCTAAATCCAACATAAATACAAGAAAAGGAGCATTAGTGGATTGCCCGAACCCTCAACGGCACCTTCTAAAGCAAAATAGAGAAAACAGAAGGCTGAACACGCCCCGTGCTCAGCCAGCACGGGGCCGTGCCCAAGAAGCAGCAGAAAAGACAAACCTATAGAAGCTTCTATTGCCCACCACGGGCCGTGCTCAGCGGACACGGGGGCGTGTTGAAAGTACAGCAGGCGCATTTTTTGTAATTGCGAATTACAATTAATGAGGAGAGAGAGTGTCAGACGGGCACGGGGCCGTGTCCAGCGGACACGGGGCCGTGTCCAGCTCTCTGTTCAGCCTATAAATAGGAGTGCTTGGATTCATTTCATCTCATCCCTTGGCACACCACCTCTCTCACACTTCATCCACCACCCACCACCATCACAACACCATCATCCACCACCATCATCCATTGTCCATCATAGAGTGTGTGAGTCGTCTCGGGATCCAAGATTGATCGTAAGAGTTCTTGACAATCAAGGCCATGTTTGCCTAAGTCTCTTACATCACTTGGTGAAGACAAAGTGTCTAGTATAATACTTTTTATTTCTAATCTTTTGCACTTTTTATTTGGTTTTGTATTAATGACTTTAATAACTAGTTACTTATGTTGAAGGTGATCTTTCCTTATCGTTTGTCCGTGGTGTCTTGGCATTATTTTACTGTCTATATAAAATAAAGGATTTTCACCATTCATATCTCCACGGTCTATATGGAGGTATGTTGGCTACCTGGTAGGGGGTTAAGGGAACGGTTTGGTAAAGGTCTTGCCATTGTTCAGCGTTTAGAGGTCCTGCAATGGACCTGGGTCAAATTTAGTAGGACCTCCTTCAATACTTCACGGTATTGGATGGCGGGGGTCCAAACTCTTTGATCCCCTCATAAGTTAACTACTATTAATACTATAACCCGGCTATTTAGGACTGTATCCCTGCTGACTCAGACTACTTAGTCGAGGGTAACGTCACCGCCAAAAGCGGGGCCTACCACAATACTGCATTAATAACTTAATTCATTATCTTCCAATAATCCACCCCTTTAGGATTGTATCCCTGCTGACTCAAACTACTGGGGTGAGGGTAACGTCACCTTCAAAAGAGGGGCCTACTACAATAACTAAGATAATCTCTTAATTATGTGCAAAAGTGCGGAAATAATCAAAGGTTATACTAGATACGAGTCGGAACCAAGTGATTCATCTTGTCTATCTGTTTTTATTTTATTTTTATTTTCAGCATTTTAGTTAGCTTTTATTTTTCTTAGTTTAAAACATTTTTCCAAACTTTTATTTTGGTTAGACGTTGAGGATAAACCGGTATTAAAAGCTCTTGTGTCCTTGGACGACCTCGGTATCTTACCAACGCTATACTACACTCAACGATGGGTGCACTTGCCCATATGTGTGTTTAGTGTTAGTGAAATATCGTGTTTTATAAATTTAAAACTTGGCTAAAATAAGTGTTAAAAAGGGCTTAAAATATATACCTAAAATATACGACACTTCGCACGCATCAAGTTTTTGGCGCCGTTGCCGGGGACACAAGGATTTTAAGAAAGTTAGGAATCAACGGCCTAATCATCTTTTATTTTTCTTTTTTATTTTTTAGGATTTTCTTAGTTTTTCAGCTTCTGCAGAGCTCAACACGGGCCGTGCCCGCTGAACACGCCCACGTGCTCAATCATTGGAACTGGCAATCCTGTTTTACATCAGACAGTAAGCTGAACACGGGGCCGTATCCACTCAACACGCCCCCGTGCCCAAGTTTCAGTTACTGAAAACAGAACCGTTAGATCCCGACGGTTGGTAATTTCTGACATAAACATGAGTGATAGTAATTATTTTTACTTTCGGCACTCTTATGGTACGTGGTGTCAATTATGTGGTGGTGAACATGAAGAAGTAAAATGCTACTTCCTAAATTATAGGCCCCACTACATGGACCCACGATCTTCTCACAACCTTAAGAGGGGCGAAAGTAAAAATAAGCACTATTTCTCCCTCGAATGCGCCCAGCCAGATATTCTAGGGGAAATGTTCCTTAGCGAATTATTTCAACTAGAAGAGCTAATTCTGAAATGGATAGAAGAGCTTGGGAAGGATTTTATTAATCCGCCCCAAGACGATACCCATGAAGAAATGTTGGAACCGCATTCCGACAACCTCGTTGCTCCCGAAAATACCTTCGTACCTAGCAAAGACTTGGACGATAGTCGTCCCTGTGTCGATTGTGCCGTGAAGGACTCTCCATCGACTTCGTTCGGTGCATACATAGACCTGAGCGATTCGGCATATACCTTCTTTAACAAGAGCCCGGAAAAGGGTTGGACTTGTCCACCTAGAATGAAAATAGGAATTACCCTCACCGACAACCTCTTGCGTTCTCGCCTTAGTCTAGGACAATTAAGGTATATTAGGCACTTTGGGGTTGTTCCAACCAGTAAGGAACCACCCGATATCGGGGAGATCCTTGAATTAGCAAAACTCCATAAAGCAGCCTCCAGACACGGGGCCGTGTCCAGGTCAACACGCCCCCGTGCTCACTAAAAAGATTCTCTGCTGATTTGGTCAGAATACGGACAAAATGTGTCAGGATTTTCTCTGAACACGGGGCCGTGTCCAGTCAACACGGGGCCGTGCCCAGGGCGCTGTCGTTTTCTTTAAATGCAGCCTGATTCCTGCTCATTTTGACCACTTCAATTGACAGAGATCTCTGGAATTTTCACTCATACCATCCTAGGTAAGTGTCAAAAGAAGGTTCCAAGGGACCCTCTTGTCCTTTCCACTTTTATTCATTTCCTCCTCTTTCAAAATTTTTCAAAAGTTCCTCCATGGAAGCTTGGAAATCCTTTGATTCCAATCCTCTATGTGAAGTTTGTAAGATTATTTGCTAAAGATTCTGGGCTAAAGTTAGTTGAATAACTTTACTTTAAATTATCCGAGCTTAAAACCCAGATAAAAATCATAAAAATAATTTAAAACTCCAAGAGTCTTTAGCCAAAAATCCTGCAGACAAATGGACACGGGGCCGTGCTCAACGAGCACGGGGACGTGTCCAGGGGCTCTGTTTTGTAAAAATTTAGCTTTCTTCGGTTTTCTTCACAGAAAATGGCAAGCAGAACAAGCGGATCATCTTCAAGGAATAACCGACAAGGGAGGAGATCTTCAACAGCAGAAGACTCTCTTGTAAACTATGTTTACGCTCTAAGGGAGGCTATTGATGAAATGACGGGAGTGGAAGAAGCATTGGTCGACCGTATCAACCATCTTACTGTGGGGCTGGAGGGCTGTCTCCATGAAGTAAACCTCTTGCACCAGAGGTTGAACCTTCTCGCCTCCCCGCCTTTGGTACCCATAATAACCCAAAGGGTGTGGAACATGGTGCCCGAAGTTGTCATTCCAGCTGAATGGTACGCCATGCACCAAGAGCTTCCTCGAAGAGTGGTGCAAGGAGTCCCGGTGAATGTTCCCCCTCAACCACCAACAACAGAAGAAAACGAAGCCGCATTCTTCCTCCCTAGGGAGATCGAAGAATGGCTTTAAACAAAGTTTAGGAAGGAACTCGTTCGGCTAAAAGTCCTACTCTATCGGGAAATCATTCTCGAAATTTTCCTAAATTAGTAGAACTCCTTATGATAACCTCGTGTACTTGCTGACCTATCTAGTTAAGTTTTAATTTTAGTTTAATTTAGGATTATGTAAGTTCTCTCTATGATGAAATGAAATGATGGTTTTTAATGTTTGGATGGTTTGTACTGAATAAAACACACTCATGGTGGTAAAGGATGAAAAGGGGAACGAGAAAAATGATCCCATGCACAAGAACGAGGCAACCCGACAATTTTCTCCCTTTCAGAAGGTTCAACACGGGCCGTGCCCAACCAACACGGCCCCGTGTCGAACCACCTGCAGAAAACGCCCAGTACAGGTAACTGGACACGGGCCGTGTTCACCCAACACGCCCCCGTGTCCAGACTTCTGTTTCTCTTATTTCAATTTTGTTACTGGCACTTGAACACGGGGCCGTGCCCGGATAACACGGGGCCGTGTTCAGTGCCCAGTAACACAAATTTTTGCTTTTTAAACACTATTTTACACATCTAATCAACCTAAAAATTTATTTTTGGGACACATTGAGGACAATGTGTAATTTAAGTGTGGGGGGGATGCTAAAACCTTGAATTTTGCAAGTCCTAAATACAAGCCTTACACAAAACTCTATTGGAACCGCTAATCACCCCAAAATTTTTCAAAAATTTCAATTTTTTTTTTTTACTTGTCTAGGTTTAACTCGGGAAATTCAAGCTCTCAAAAAGGTTATATTTTTACAAATTTACAACCGATAGCGTAGTGATAAAAAGAACCAACATAAGAAAATTATGAAAAGGCATGACAAACTTATTTAAAATTTGATTATATATACTTGATCACATAAAAACCCATTCCCACAAAAGTGAGTTTTGAGCCTTTATTGAGCACACAATTCCATATCATTTGACTAAATGCTCATTTTTCTTTTCTTGTGTGAATAGCCGCTTGGTTCTTACGACTCTAGAACTTGCCATAACAATACATTCCCGGTCCTTATCAACTTAAACCCGAGTAAGTAAATGATGGAGGCATTAGGACTAACATTTTTTTTCTACACCATTATTTTTCTTTTTCTTTTACCACCTACCCAAAAATCCCCCTAGTTAGCCCCTTTGAGCCTAAACCTTTTCGTTTCATCACCCAAAACAAAAACCTTTTCACCCACCAAAACCTTTTTCATTTTTTACCCTTTATTTTAGTAACAAGTTCGGTTCTTCGTAAAAAAAAAATAATAATAATAATTTATTTTTAATGAAGCAAAAAGAAAATAAACAAACAAAGTAATCAAAAATAACTTTGTTTGAATAAAAGCTTCATTAAAAATAAAAAGTTGAAAAAAAAAATATATACGAAAACCGACACTTGTTACGCTTTTTGCCCTTTTTCTACTAACCACTAACCCAATCACCTACCTTTAACCCTAGCCAACCCTTAACCCACAAAGTCCTCTTGATATCTACAAAGGTGTAAAAGTTAAAAAGGAGGAGGATTGATTTTTTTTGGCAAGCCTATGGTAGGAATAAGTTCCAGGACCGCTCTCGAGTGATTCACTAAAAATACACCTTCGGCCGAGTGTGAGTGATTTCCCCGCGAGGTATGTGAACTTCTATATAAATAGAATTTAAAAAAAAAATATGTTATGCCCAATTAAGTAATTTCTTTTATGAACAGTTCTAAATAAATCATTACGAATAGAAGTGTAAATAAATAAAAATAAAACCCCAAAAAGATCTTGGAAATCCCGACACTCTATGACAAGCCCAAAACCTTCTCTTCTACCTATTCCATTTGGGAGTGTAAGCCAAATATTAAAGAGTTTTGCTTGAGGACAAGCAAAAGTTCAAGTGTGGGGGTATTTGATGTGTGTAAAATGCAACATATAAATTACATCAAATGAGGCATAAAACTAACCCTTTTTAAGTACTAATATTGGAAAAAGAGTGTTTTTGTCTTCCTTTTGTATTTTCAGGATTAAATGAGCTCAAAAACACAAAAGAAGCAAAAAGACAGCTAAATCCAACATAAATACAAGAAAAGGAACATAAGTGGACTGCCCGACCCCTCAACGGCATCTTCCCAAGCAAAATAGAGAAGGCAGAAGACTGAACACGCCCCGTGCTCAGCCAGCACGGGGCCGTGCCCAAGAAGCAGCAGAAAAGACAAACCTATAGAAGCTTCTATTGCCCACCACGGGCCGTGCTCAGCGGACACGGGGGCGTGTTGAAAGTACAGCAGGCGCATTTATTGTAATTGCGAATTACAATTAATGAGGAGAGAGAGTGTCAGACGGGCACGGGGCCGTGTCCAGCTCTCTGTTCAGCCTATAAATAGGAGTGCTTGGATTCATTTCATCTCATCCCTTGGCACACCACCTCTCTCACACTTCATCCACCACCCACCACCATCACAACACCATCATCCACCACCATCATCCATTGTCCATCATAGAGTGTGTGAGTCGTCTCGGGATCCAAGATTGATCGTAAGAGTTCTTGACAATCAAGGCCATGTTTGCCTAAGTCTCTTACATCACTTGGTGAAGACAAAGTGTCTAGTATAATACTTTTTATTTCTAATCTTTTGCACTTTTTATTTGGTTTTGTATTAATGACTTTAATAACTAGTTACTTATGTTGAAGGTGATCTTTCCTTATCGTTTGTTCGTGGTGTCTTGGCATTATTTTACTGTCTATATAAAATAAAGGATTTTCACCATTCATATCTCCACGGTCTATATGGAGGTATGTTGGCTACCTGGTAGGGGGTTAAGGGAACGGTTTGGTAAAGGTCTTGCCATTGTTCAGCGTTTAGAGGTCCTGCAATGGACCTGGGTCAAATTTAGTAGGACCTCCTTCAATACTTCACGGTATTGGATGGCGGGGGTCCAAACTCTTTGATCCCCTCATAAGTTAACTACTATTAATACTATAACCCGGCTATTTAGGACTGTATCCCTGCTGACTCAGACTACTTAGTCGAGGGTAACGTCACCGCCAAAAGCGGGGCCTACCACAATACTGCATTAATAACTTAATTCATTATCTTCCAATAATCCACCCCTTTAGGATTGTATCCCTGCTGACTCAAACTACTGGGGTGAGGGTAACGTCACCTTCAAAAGAGGGGCCTACTACAATAACTAAGATAATCTCTTAATTATGTGCAAAAGTGCGGAAATAATCAAAGGTTATACTAGATACGAGTCGGAACCAAGTGATTCATCTTGTCTATCTGTTTTTATTTTATTTTTATTTTCAGCATTTTAGTTAGCTTTTATTTTTCTTAGTTTAAAACATTTTTCCAAACTTTTATTTTGGTTAGACGTTGAGGATAAACCGGTATTAAAAGCTCTTGTGTCCTTGGACGACCTCGGTATCTTACCAACGCTATACTACACTCAACGATGGGTGCACTTGCCCATATGTGTGTTTAGTGTTAGTGAAATATCGTGTTTTATAAATTTATAACTTGGCTAAAATAAGTGTTAAAAAGGGCTTAAAATATATACCTAAAATATACGACACTTCGCACGCATCAATAACCTACATGCTTCACTTTGCTACATGTTACATGCTGGTTATGCGTAAACGCTTTCGAATCTAATATACTATTAAACTTGTATGCTCACCTTTACACTATGTGTATTGACCTATATTTTAACGTATGTGACAGGTGTTTGAATGCTTAGGACGCTGTGCTCTTGCTTTTGTGGAATCAAGTAGGAGACTCTAGAAACAAACTAAATAAAATCTGAGTTGTCGGAATGGATATTTGTCTTTGAGAACATCGTTTGTAATAACTGTTTTTATTCTATATGTTTGTGGTATGGGACATGAACATTTAATATATTATAACAAATAGTTGTTATGGATTCTCCTGGACAATCTGTTTCGCTCAGTGCCGCGCTCCGATGTTTCCGTCATCGGTTGGGGTGTCACACACACACACACACACACACACACACACACACATATATATATATAGGGTAAGGTTCATTTGAGAACCACCCTTATTGCGAGAACCGCGAGAACAAATGTGAACACAAAATAAAATCTAAAAAAAAATCAAAAAAAAAATCAAAAAAAGCACTCAAAATTTTTTTTTAAATATTTTTTTAACAAAAATCGCTATATTTAGTTACCCAAGAAAAAAACTTTTTTTTTCGAGTAAAAGTTATCCATGCGCATGTGCATATGTATCATTACTTCGACAAATTCCGTAATACGTTATCAGTAATAGACAATTGCACTTTAATTTACAATACCAACCGTAATACACTACTTTTTACATTACCAATATTCAAAATGCACATGTGCATCATTAGGTATAACCATGATATAACATGTTTTGGTATAAAAAGTTTGTGATTTTGAATGGAGAAGTAGGCCCATATACATGTTTTTTGGTTAGTTATATCTAGTGGTTGATGATTTGGATATAGTTGTTACTTTATGATGTAATATGATGATTGGATGGTATAAATGGTGTTGATATACATGTAATAAAGTGAAAATATTGGTAATGGTATTGTATTATGGATGGTAGGAGGTAATGATATTGTATTATGGGTTATAGGAGGTAATTGTAGTGTATTATGGATGTTATGATAGATGAAAGGGAAAGTGTATTCAAAATAGTGTACCAAAACACCTTATTTCATGTTGATACATATAGATGCACATGTGCATTTCTAATATTGGTAATGTAAAAAGTAGTGTATTAGATATGGTAGTTTAAATGAAAGTGCAATTGTCTAATATTTGCAATGAGTTACGGGATTTGTCAAAGAAATGATACATATGCACATGTGCATGTTTGTGTATTATGGATGGAATGATAGATGAAAGAGAAAGTGTATTCAAATTAGTGTACCAAAACACCTTATTTCATGTTGATACATATAGATGCACATGTGCATTTCTAATATTGTTAACGTAAAAAGTAGTGTATTACACATGGTAGTGTAAATGAAAGTGCAATTAACTAATATTTGTAATGAATTACGAAAATTGTCAAAAAAATGATACATATGCACATGTGCATGGATAACTATTACTCGAAATATTTTTTTTTATTAACGAAATATTGCGATTTTCCAAAAAAAATGGTAAAAAAAAATTTTTTTGGGTGTTTTTTAGATTTTTTTAGGTATTACTGTTTGTGTTCACACTGGTTCTCGCAATAAAGGGTGGTTCCTAACGGACCCTTCTCCTATATATATATATATAACAAAAACTAAAACACTCTCATCTCTTCCTCTCCCTATTAACCACCACCACTCATCCCTTACAACCGGCCACCACCACCACCGGTTCACCACCACTAGCCGCCCAACACTAAACTGGCCGCACCTCTCCCCAATTTCAAAACCAACAAATCAAAAACCCCTTAATTTCAAAATCTTAATTCAAACCCACCTCAATTATCATCTGAATTAGAATCCAAATTAGATTCTGTATGACGTTCCAGATGAAAAATCAAACCCACCTTAATTATCTTCGTAGATCTAGATGAAATTCCGGTCTTTGACGACTAGTACCAGGTTAGATCTTATAGTTGTCGACCTAATCTCGGTCAAGCAGAGATCGCCGGATATCTAGCAACAGATATCACCGAAAACGTCAACACTTGCCGGAAAAGTTTCTTAAAACCCCAAAAAAAACCATCAAAATACAAACGAGCAGTCGAGTGTTTTTTTTTCAATTTGCAAATCGTTTTTTAGACAAAAAAGAATCAGGAAGCGAATTGCTTCTTATTTGCAGATCTTGTTGTTGCTACTTGCGATATTCAAAGAGATATTATGTGTGATTGAAGGCTAAGTTTTGAGAAAGAGAATGAAGGGGTGGGTGGTTGAGTGGTGTGGTGGATGGTGGTGGTTTGGTAGGTCGTATAGGGTGGATGGTGGTGTTATGGGGTGGAGAGAGATACAGCTATGAGAAATATATACAGAGAGAGACAGAGAGAGAGAGAGAGAGAAAGAGTGTCAGTCCCGAAACCGAGATCACAATGATATCGCATAACTTGCAAGGTGGCGGAATCACACAAACAAGTTGCAAGAAACAAAGAGATGAAAGAAAGATGTTTAGTATTCAAAAGCTTCAATCTTGCATACAAAGGTTGATTGTCTAATACAAGATTTATCCAAAACCACCACCATGCACCTTATGGCATAAGCTACTATATATAGGGAGGGATTAGGGAGAATGCTCCCTAAACCCTAGGCCTATAACTACCCATAAAGCCCAAATACAACCATTAACCCTCACATTCCACTAATCCACTAAAACTACTTATCCATAAACCTTAAGGGTCTAACAATCTCCCCCTAGTTTTATTGGATCAGTAGGGGCATCACACCCGAGGACCACCTTCGCCTTGATCTGGAGCGAACAGATGACGGTTCAGAATATTTACAGCGACACTCATCCAAGCCTTTGCACATTCTTCATATTTTTCATTTGTTCGGATATGATGTAAGCTGAGAATCAGGATATCTTCTTTATGAAAGCTCATTAGATCATACGAGTTGGGAATCCTGATGGACTGTTCTGCAATGACTATAACAGCTTCAGCCATCTTTGGATCATAAGCCCAAAACTTAAAGTTCTTCAGGATTCCCTTTTCAAACTTCTTGGATAGTGGAATGATCTTCTCTTTATCAGTGGCTGGCCAGATGACTGACTTGATTGTACCTTTAGTGTGGGGATCACGTACTCCAGGGTTTCTTCTGATCGTGGGCTCAGCAGTCTTCATTGTTGCGAAGTTTGTTTTCACTTCTCTCTCTAATCTTGAATGAAATGCCCAACCCCTGCCTCTCTTATTCAGATCTGGATCATAATATGGAGCACGCAACAGACTTTTCAAGTCGATTTTGGTCCAAGATTCAAACTGACTTTCTTTGCCATAATATTCTCTGTGCCTACTCTTTCTTGTAATCAGCCACATCTGCTTATCTGGCTCATATCTCCAACATGCCACCTCTGATTTGTTTCCTACATCATCATAATGTGATGATCCTAATTCCATCACCAATCTGTCTGGCCTCTTAGTGGGATCCTTCAGCTGAAAGTTCTCATATAATTGATTCAAATCCTGATTCTTCATTACCAGTAATTGTTTCTTGCTTTGCTTCTCTTTCTCTTTCTCCTCTCGTCTTTTCTTGGACTTGCTGCTTTGCTTCTTTGATTTGGCAGCCAAATAAGCTTCTAGAGCTGCTGCACGCTCAGCTTCAGCTGCTGCATGTGCTGCTGCTCTTTGTTATTAAGTTTGCTCTGATCTTCTGTCACGGCCCTCGGCCCTGGTTTGACCCGGTCCAGAGCCGCGAGACAGGAAATCCGATGGTATCTAATTTAGTGACAGCGGAAGTCTTTTTAAACAGGATCGATTATTATTAAAACTGCTCATTTATATATAATATAGGGATAAATCCCATAATTTACAATAAAGTGATTTCACTGGGAAATCTTTATTTCTTAAAACATGTTTCTTTATTTATTTACATTGAGCCACTTTTCTAAGCATGTAGTGCTCCACGGCACTTTTCCTGTGCTCATAACAGATTACCTGAAACATGTTTGAAAAAGGTTTTGTCAGCAGGGAAATACTGAGTGAATCATTCTATTTTGCATAATGATGCATAGTTATTAATTACAGCATAAGAGCGATTACAATGGCTTCTATCTTATCTTTATCTGGCTCTATGTCACAATGGTGACGATGGTCATACCACTATTAGATCAATGAACCTAAATAGTGATGATTATCCCTGTAGGTCAATGAACCTAACAGTGATTATCCCGAGTAGGTCAATGAACCTAACTGGGAGAAAATTAGTAATGTGCACAATACCCCACTAACCAGTAATTCAAGATATCCATGACTTAGTCCCTGTAATTATAACCTTGAAAATAATTTGAGGTATTGTAAAATAGTTGATAAAAAGAGAATGACTCACATTGTAGATTTAACGAGCAGAGTATAAGCCTACTGATTAGCCTTGATTAACCTAATTTAAATAATAATGCACACACAAACAGGTTAGTAACTAATACAGCAGTTACGACAATTCACGAGATTAAACCCTCACAACGATTTACAAGTGCAATACTTAACAATTCAGCGGATTCACAACGAATGACAGAGTATAGTCCGAGTTCGAACAGCACTCAAACATTCAAGTCGAAATCACGATGAATAACAAAGTATAAACTCAATTTGAGCGGCACTTAAACAATCGTTGGATAGTTATAATCGATCGGACGTTGAATCGTAATAGCGATCAAGTTATTACCCTGATTGCGGCATCAATTAGTGATCTGTGTGTGTTAATTGTGATAAACAGAGCTTATCTCAGTCTACGAAACGAATTTCTTCGTCGTTCAAGCGTCCAGAATCAAGTCCCAAAGTCGGCTATTTATACACAAAATTTGGCTTAGCTTACGGACCGTAAGCATTAACCCTTACGGTCCGTAAGGGTCTTGAAATTAGCATAGGGTGGCCACGTGTGGTACTAGCCTAGCTGAGTCAGCAGTTTTGTAAATTTTAAATTTGACAGCATTCTATCTAGATAATCGTTAACTAGAAAATACTCCCCCTGAGTTTAGGGGCCCTGATCTTGATTCTAATTGTTCTGAAAATTTTAGGGTTTGCGCAGAATCACTTGGGTGTCTTAATTAGGGTTTCCTATTGGTCAATTAAAATAATAATTAAGACTTTTTGATGAGAGTTGTTACATCTTCCAACATAAAACTGCTCATCTTCTTTATCCACAAAATCATTTCCAAATTTCTTCTCAAGCTTTGCCTTCAGATTGTAGACAGTCGACATCAACATCCCTACATCACCTTGCAGTTGATCTATGGTGAGATCTCTGTTGGTGAGTTGTGATTGCAGTGACGAGATCTGGGCTTCTTTCAAGTCAGCATCTTGTTAAAGAGAAATGATCTGAGCATTTTTCAGCTCTACATCTTGTTCTAGTACCACCACACGCCTTTTCAACCTCTTAACATATTCATCTTCATCACTATTGTTGTCGCTCTCAAAGACTTGTCTCTTCTCGGTTGCATATCGAAATGCTGCTTCATCATGCTCATTTGTATGTGCACCACTAGAACTTCATGCTTCAAATTGAACACCACCACTAGAACTGCCTGGCTGTGAGGGGGTGGTTTCAAAATCGAAGTTGAAATCATACAAGTCTGGGTCCTCTAGGTTTGTTTTCTTCGATGCATCAGTTGTTGGTGGATCAGGTTGAGGATCAATGATAGGAGTGGACTCAGGGGCAGTCGAAGGCCCAGAAAAAGTGTCATCAGGTGCGGTGTCGATTCTTTGTTTCTTTGGAGTTGATTCTTCAATATCATCAGCTATTGCTTCAACTTCCATTTTGATCTGTAAGGCAACGTTAGTTTCTTGGACTTCAGCAGTGGAGATGGATGGAGGGTTTCCATCACCACCCTGTAAGCTTAGAAGTAAAGCTGCTAGATTATCAGAGGTCATCGCCACAGGTTTGCGAACGATATCTTCTTCCTTATCAGATGCCACTATCTCTATTTCGCTTTTGGAATCTGTTTCTTCTCTGGAGTCTGTCTCTGATCCTGAATCAACAAATTGAACTTCATCTTTGTTGGGATTGAACCCTACAAAGGAACAGTTGATTAAAGCCAAAACTGGATCAGAGCAGTGGATCCAGAATAAGCAGATGTCGTATTCAATCTTTCCCCTTGAAAGTGTTCTAACAACTGATGACCTCCATCCACTGTTCGTCTACAACTGCTGTCCTACAACAACTGATCAAGACTAAAGACTGATGAAGAGTAAAGCACTGATGCTCAATCTACTGATATGGGTCAAGCACTGCTGAAGATATAAAGTACTGCTGGAGTCACAACAGTGGAATGAGAAGCAGTAGATTAGTTTCCTTATTAGTATTGTAATGTAATCAGTGGTTAAGATAACAGTGCTTGTATAGAACAGTAGTTGTAGGTTGTTAGGAGGTTAGATGTCACTTTCATGGTGACGTCAGCCAAGATGCTTCAGTGGTTTGCTCGTGCCTATAAATAGAACAGTACCCTGTACTGTTCTATTAGCTCTTTCATCACTTGTCTTCCTGTACGAACAAACTATTGTGAGCTCAGGCTGAGGGGGAGTTTGTAATACATGCATGCATTTGTAATTGAAGATTGAAATAAATTTAATCATTCGGTTCAATGTTAAACATGTGTGTTGAAAGCAATTCTCCTGTTTGATTGTGTGTGAAAGTTTGTTTCCATTTAGTTTCCGCTGCAATTACTTATTCATCTTCTTAATTCTCAAACAAAAACACAATCATTAGAAACTCAGATCCTAACAATTGGTATCAGAGCTTGGACAGTCAAATTTGATCTAACAGTCATTTTGACAAAAATAGTTCAGCTCACAATCGTTGATACTTGATCAATTGTTCGTTTCGTTGAAAGACAGAGTAAGGGTTAATTACGATCAAAGTTAATTAATCAGTGCCTGTAAAACAACCAGGATGACGTCACAATCACAAGATATGAACAATTACATTGGTTCTCTCTTCAAACCACCCATGTTGAAACGAAATGAATACCACATCTGGGAGCGAAGGATGGGTCACATTCTAGCTCAACAGAACACCGGATGTTGGAAATCGGTTATCTATGGACCACACGTTCCTATGGTGCCGAGTGCTGAGGATCTAAAGGTCTTTGTTCCTAAGAAAATTGAGAACTATACGGACCAGGATTTTCAGAAAATTGAACTGGATGCCAAGGCATTTAGCATCGTTGCATCTGCACTTCCTAATGAGATCTATGCTGGGCTGTTACATTGTAACAGTGCCAAGGAATTGTGGGATAAGCTTGTTTGAGCGATTTAGATGTCTCAAAAGTGAACTTAAGCTTGTTAAAACTGAATTTCCTAAATCAACTATTAACAGCAGGTTTTTAAGATCACTTCCTTAAAAGTGGGATACTATAGCTTTTGTAACCAGAAACTGTGCTGAGTTCAAAGATCTGACCCTGACCCAACTTCATGGTAGACTCCTGACCTTTGAAAGGGAGTTAAACCAGAAAAAGAAGTTGCAAGAGTCTAGCAAAGTTGCAGATGACTACTCATTTGGCGGCACAGCTCTTTTGGGTTAGGAAGAGTCTGGCAGTAGTAAGGATCAGAGTTATGATCATTTTATTGACATAACTGCTGGGGCAAATTTCAACTCTGATTCTCACTCATCCAATTTTGCTTTCACAGCAAATGGAGAAAGTCAGAACTCTGACAATCTGTGCTTTGAACTCAATGACTTACAGCATTTTGATCCAACTGACCTTGAAGAAATGGACATTTTGCATCAACTAGCATTGCTAAGTGTAAGAACTAGCAAGTTTTACAAAAGGACAGGGAGAAAATTCCCAGGGTTACATGGGAATCTAAAAGTGGGGTTGTATAAGTCAAAAATCAAGTGCTATAAGTGCAATAGGCTAGGTCATTTTGCTAGGGAATGCAGGAGTCAAACCACTGGACCAATTATCACACATCCCAGCTCAAACCCTAGACCAAAAAATAACTAAAGCACTGTGCACTATGCCCAATATACCTCTGCTGCCCATGTTAACACTGCACACTATGCACATCCTGCAACCCCTATTCCTGTGCATTATGTTCAAACCACTGTTCCCCAAATTCAGTATGTCCAAGCCCCTGCTCCTCAGGTTCAGGTGCAACAGGCTGCACCTCAACAAACTGCACCAACAGTGGTTCAACCAGACCAACAAAGCTTTTTCACACAAGGGCTGGTTGACTGGAGCAGCTTACCTGAAGAGTTAGGAGATGAAAATTTTGCACTCTATGCTCAAAGTACTGTTTCTGGTAATGATATCGGTTTTGTAGCATTGGAGACCATACAAGAGGGGCTGGAAGCTGAAGAAGGACAGTCAAGTGATGAAACAGTGGACAAAATTGCTGAAGCAGTGGTTACTGCTGTTGCTGATGAAGTACTGTTGGGAGAAAGTTCAAAACCCCTGTTGGAACCACTGTCCGACCCTTGGTCCAAAGAAGAAGAAGAGAAGAAAGAAGGTGAGAAAGAAAAGAAAGCTGAAGAAGAAAGTGATCATACATGTGATTGTGCAATGATGGCTGCAACCAAGGTATCACCTCAGGTTCTTAAAAATCTGTGTTCAGACAAATGCATTATAGCATTTGCTAACATTAAAGAGGTGAATGAAAACCTTAGGGATAGGTTGTTAACTTCTGAAGTTCAATTTGAAAAGTCATTAAAAGAACTTAAAAACAAATTGAATGAAAAAGAAAGTGAGATTTGCAGCATCAAACAAGAGCATAGCATAACCAAGGACCAACTCCAAACAATGATAGAAAAATATCATGTTTGTAAAAAGGAGTTGGAAGCCACCCAAATCACTTGTGGAAAATGGGTGGAATCCTATAAAGGTTATGAGATCATGCTTGAAAACAGCTTGAAAGTAATGTAAAATTTGGCATTGGGTTTAGAAAAAATGACCAAGTTGAAAACAATGCTGCAAATCAAGCTGGTTCTGTTGAAATCATACCAACCAACAAGAATGGCCAAGAAGTTAAAATAACTGACAAACTTGGTAACAAAATCACTTTGGAAAGATCTGTGGGGTCCTCAACTTTTGAGGAAATTGAGAAAATACCAATTTAAACCCACATGGTCTGATGAGTGTGACATTCTTAAAAACTTCAAGCCCATGGACTTCACAACCACTGATGGTGTAAAAGCTCCCAAGGCAAAGGCCATTCCTCTTAAGGACATCCCAATAGTGGTTCAAAACTCTGTTGCAAAGGAGTCTGAGAAGAAGAAAAGAAAAGAAAAGGTTAAAAACTTATTTGTTGATTTCTGTGAAAAGAAGAATCATCTAACAAAAGATTGTTTTCATCTAAAAGCATATGATATCAACAAAACAAGTGTCATTAAGCCTGCTAAGAGCTGCACCATCTGTGGTAAATCAAATCATCTCACTCAGGAATGTGTGTATCTCAAACCCTTTGATGTAAAAAAGAATGAGAGCACTTCAAAAAACATCCATGAGTTCATCAACACCACCAATCAAGTTTCAAAAGAATCAACCACTATTTGTGCCAGTTCAAACAGTTGTTACCAAACAGCTGAACCAAACCTCTGTTAAAAGAGAAGTTTAGGTGACTGATGCACCCCCTGCTAACCAATACCGAAGAGGTAAAGGTCAACCACCATACCCAAGGGTCCCACATGTTTATGAGGATTACAAAAGGCCCTCTAAACCAAGAGTGAACAGGCATCCCTTTGGGTATCAACAGATGATAGGGCAAGACCCCCAACAGTCGTTAGAGAAAAACAGTTCCAAAACAGTCCAAACCCCTGAGTTAGCCACTGTCCATCCACCTGAATTTAACACAGAAACTGTTGAGACCCCATCCAAAGCCTTATTGGCTTTGGAGACCCAAATGAACTAACCTTTTACTTGATGTGCAGGGAGCTTCTGTATGCTTAGATAGTCTTTGGTATGTAGATAGTGGAGGCTCCAGGCACATGACAGGATGTAGAGCCCTACTCAAAGATTTCAAAGCTCATGGAGGGGGTGATATATCCTTTGGTAATAATAGTAAAGGGAAGGTAATGGGGTCTGGTACAGTTCAGCCTGGTAATGTTAAATTTGAAAATGTCAATCTGATAGACAATCTAAAATTCAACCTCCTAAGTGTATCACAAATGAGTGATAATGGCTATGGCTCATTCTTCACCAAGGAGTGTTGTATGATTGTTGGGCCAGAAATGGCTAAAAGATTGAAGAAATAATAAAAAATGGAAAAACCCAACTTGTTGCTCAAAGAAGTGGCAATGTTTATGTAGTTGATCTGTCAAAAGAGAGCCCAAGAACTAATGTCTGTCTGTTCTCAGCTCCCTCTAACAAAGAGACAGAACTTTGGCACAGAAGATTAGGGCACTCAAATCTCAAGACAGTCACTGCTTTGTCAAAACAGGGATTAGTAAGAGGTTTACCTCAAAAACTGTTCACCTGTCCTGAGCATTGTGTTTCCTGCTTAAAAGGAAAACAACATAAAAGCTCTTTTAAGTCAATTGAAGAGTCCAAAACAACCAAGTGCTTGCAAATGCTTCACATGGATATGTTTGGCCCAGTTAAAGTCATGAGTCTCAAAAAGAAAAGATATTGCTTGGTAATTGTAGATGACTTTTCTAGGTTTACATGGACTTACTTCTTACATTCCAAAGATGAGACTGCAGGCATTCTGCAAGACTTTGTTACACAGGTTGAAAAACAGTTTGACTTGCCAGTAAAAGTCTTCAGGAGTGACAATGGCACAGAGTTCAGAAATAAGGAGTTGGATGAGTTATGTGTCAAAAGGAATTGTAAGGCAGTACAACATTCCAAGAACACCATAGCAAAATGGGTTTGTTAAAAGAAAGAACAGGACAATGATTGAGGCTGCCAGAACCATGTTTGCTGATTCAGGTTTGCCATTAACTTTCTGGGCAGAGGCAGTAAACACTGCTTGCTATGTCCAGAACAGAGTTTTAATCAACCCTAGGCATCAAAGGACTGCCTATGAACTGATGTATAAAATAAAACCACTGATCTCATATTTCAAAGTTTTTGGCTGCCCATGCTTTATTTTAAACTTAAAAGATTCTATCTCAAAGTTTGCAGCCAAAATAGATTGTGGTTATCACTTGGGATAATCAACCACTGCTAAGGCCTACAAAGTGTTTAACACAAGGACCAAAACAGTGGAAGAAACTTTGAATGTGAAGTTTAATGAACTTTCATCAATGAAAATCCCTGCAAATCCTGCAGAATTGTTTGATCTTGATAAATTTACCTTTGAAAATGTTTCTGTCAAGACTAACAGTGCAGGTCCATCAGAAAATCCTCAATCAGACTATGCATATGAAGTCATCATTCCACAACAAAAGTCTGCATCAATTGGAAGAGCAGCAGATGTTCAAAACAGCTGTCAAAGCTCAACCACTACTACCTCAACAGTTGTTGACCAAAGTAGCCCATTAACCTTTGCTTCCACCTCATCAAACACTGTTGATAAAAGTCCTCAAACAGTGGATAAAAGTCAGCATGTTTTCACACCAGTTCCTCCTATTCCTCCACCTCCATTTGAAGCCACTGCTGGATCATCAAAGTCACCAGCAGTGGTTAGCTCAGATGATTCACATCTGCAGCCATCACCCTTAAATGCCATTGTTCCATACAAAGGAGAGTTAATCTTCTTGAAGTCTCATCCACCTGACCAAATCATTGGCAACATCAGTGAAGGGGTGCTCACAAGAAGCCAATCCCAAAACATCTGTCTTTTTGCTGGTTTCCTATCTCTCCATCAGCCAGTCAAGTACCAAGAGGCACTAAAAGACAACAGCTAGGTTGAAGCCATGCAAGAGGAGCTCCAACAGTTTAGAAGACAACAAGTTTAGGAGCTTGTATCACTGCCAGAAGGTGTGAGTCCTATTGGCACAAAGTGGGTCTTCAAAAATAAAATTGATGAAATGTTGTCAAGAATAAAGCTAGGATTGTTGGTTCAAGGGTTCAGACAGGAAGAGGGCATTGACTATGATGAAACTTTTGCCCCTGTAGCAAGACTAGAAGCTATCAGATTATTCCTGGCCTTTGCTGTCAACCACAACATAAAGGTGTATCAAATGGATATGAAATGTGCATTCATCTATGGTAAGATTCAAGAAGAGGTATATGTTTGTCAACCTCCAGGCTTTGAGGATCCATTTAATCCAAATCATGTGTACAAGCTAAATAAAGCTTTGTATGGCCTGAAACAAGCACCAAGAACCTGGTATGAAACTCTTTCCACCTTTCTACTTTCCATTGGGTTCACAAGAGGTAAAATTGATAAAACTTTGTTTTTAAAATAGAGAGGGAAGGACTTGATGATTGTCCATATTTATATGGATGACATCATTTTTGGAAGCACATGTAATAAAATGTGTGAAGAGTTCAGAAAACTCATGACAGCTGAGTTTGAGATGAGTGCAATGGGTGAGCTCCAGTGCTTTCTTGGTCTCCAAGTAAGGCAACTGCAAAATGGTACTTTCATCCATCAAGGCAAATATGCCAAAGAACTTTTAAAGAAATTTGAGATGGATGATTATAATCCATGCAGTACACCCATTGCAACCACAAAAATAGTCATGTCTGATGAAAAGGATGATTTGGTTGATCAAACTCTTTATAGAAGCATGATTGGGTCTTTATTGTACTTACTGCATCTAGGTCAGACATAATGTTTGCAACATGTGTTTGTGCAAGATCCCAATCAGCCCCTAGAAAGTCAAACCTTATTGCTGTAAAAAGGATATTCGGATACCTAAAAGGTGCTCCCACACTTGGTATCTGGTATCCAGCTAATGGAAATATCAAGCTTTCAGGTTTCTCAGATAGTGACTTTGCTGGATGTGACAAAACAAGGAAGTCCACTTCAGGAGGGTGCCAATTCCTAGGGAGTTGCTTAGTGTCTTGGCAAAGCAAAAAACAAGCAGCTGTTTCAACATCCACTGCTGAGGCAGAGTATATAGTTGCTGCAAGCTATACAGCCCAACTGTTATGGCTTCAAAATCAATTGCTGGATTTTGGTATCACTGCCCTAAAGACACCTCTCATGTTGGACAGTCAGGCAGCAGAAAATATCATCAAAAATCCAATATCCCATTCAACCACCAAGCACATTGATATCAGACATCACTTTGTGAGGGATTGCTATGAAAAAGGTTTGATTTCTCTGCACCATGTTCCAACTAAAGATCGCCTGGCAGATGTGCTAACAAAAGCATTAGACACATCCACCTTTGCAAGATTGATCTCTAGGATTGGCATGCTGAACATGGAATAACAAGCAAAATCTTGTTTTTCTATGAATAAAAGCATTAAAATGTTTTCAGAAAATCAAAAATTTCATCCTTAAAAATAGTTAGAAATTAAAATTTTTTCATTAATCCTTAAAAGTCTGCCATAACCACTGTTTTTGGTTCAAACATCTGTTAAGTTGTTTATTGTCCACTGCTGAAAGTCAACCACTGCTTTCTCATTTCCTTGTTAATCACTGTTGTTCAAAATCAGTGTTTTAACCCACTGATAGGCTATCCACTAATAGTTAAGAATCAACCACTGTTCTCTTTATAACCGTTGCAACCACTGATACTTGTTCCATCAGTGGTTTCCTTAACAACTACCTTCCATTCATCATCAGTGGTTGACACGTGGACAGTACATAGCGGTCAGATCTTTTGTAACCGCTGCCACATCAGCATTCACTTTTTCCTTTATAAAACCCTGATCAAAACCCTAAACAGGGTTTTCACTGTCGAATCGAATTCACAATTCTTTTCTCAAAGCAGTTACCATCCATTTCTCTCAAAATCACTCATCTTCTTCTTCCTCTCACATTCATACTCAAATCACCATGGCTCTTCCTTTCAAAGCTCCCCACAACTACTCGGGTCTCCTTACAAAACCGAGTCATACCACCACTTTCGACTTTGTCATTGATGCTCTTTCGTCCTCAAAGTACAAAACTTTGTTGACTTTTGATGCTCCGGTTTACCTGGAAACCCAGGAAGAATTTTGGAAAAATGCTCAGCTTGAATCTAAAGATAAAAAGGCAATAGCCATTAATTCTTCGATAAAGGGTGTTCCAGTTACAATAACACCTCAAACCATTTCAGAGGTATTTGAACTCGATGATCTTCAAGGTAAAACTTATTTCCCTAAAACAGAGTATCAAACAGATTTTCTAGAAAGAGGAGATGAAAAAGGACACCTTACAAAAAGGTAGTTTTCCTCATGCAACAAGTTTTTTTATTTTATACCCTCCTAATGTGTGTTTCAAATAAGACCACTACTTTCAATGAAATACCATTGAAGATCCAATGCCTGGGTTATGTTATACTGCATAAGGAAAACTTTAACTACTCCCAGGAGATCTTCAATGATTTGGTCAAAAAATGTTAATAAAAAATCATTTTTACTGTTTCCAAGGTTCTTAAGCTATTACTTTCAAAAGAAATTTTCAAAGGATAATGCTCATGTGCTTATCCAAGGTGAACCCTGTCAAATAAACAGCCTAACACCTGAAACATTCACAAGGCTGTCAAAAATTTCTTCCAAAACACAAACAGAGGAGCCTGAGCAGAATTTAGCAGCTACCACTGCTCCTCAGGTTACTGCTGTTGAGCCCACTGCTCAAGGTGATCATATCAGCAAAACAACTGCTGTGAAACCCACACCTAAATCCACCAAAGAGCCCAAACAGAAAAAATCCATAAAGCCCCCCAAACCTACAAAAAATGGCAACTCTGCAAGATGAGATCCCATGCCAGTGACAACACAAAAGTCATCAATAACCACTGCTGCTACTTCCTCACAGCAATTGGAAGAAAGATCTCAACCTGAGCCTCAATCTCATCCTGCTTCTTCTAAAAAAGAACAGGTTGTAAGAACAGGGACACCACAATATGATGCTCTGGAATCACTTGATTCCATCATCCACAGCCCACTGCCCGGGGCAAATTCTCTTTCCACGCCAATACTCACTGCCACACTTCCACCACAAATATTACCCCTATTGGATGCAGTTGATTTAGCCCAGACACATATCAGTTCTTCTCAATCACCTGTTAATGAGAATATGCCACAGAAAGTGACTGAGTCTGGTGTTTCAATATCTGTTAGCCCACCAATAGTTGAGGAGGTTACACTGCAGGAAGTACAAGTACTTCCTGTCAGTAGTTCAAGTGAAGCAGCTACTACAAGTGTTGAACCCACTGGTTTACACTTGGACAGTAGTTTCATCCCTAAGACATCCTTGAAGGCAATTTCTTCTATGGGGACCAGAGTGTTTCCAGTATTTACTGGTTCACTAAAAATGGTAACCTCTTTTGGAGAAATGAGTCCCCAGTACCAAGAACAAGGGGCATCATTGGATGACTTTTGGGAAAATTTCCCTAAGTCAACCACTGATAAAACCACTACCAGTGGGAAATCAGATGATCCCATTAACTTGGGTGATGGTTTAATGTACAAGGAATTGACGGAGAGAGTTGATAAGTTTGATACATCTGTTACAGAAATCAAAGACATGCTACAACAGTTGTTAAAAGCTCAAAAGGTCACACCCACTGCTGCACCAACTCAAACAGCTGCTCCATCATCTGCTCCTACTCCCACTGAGCTCTGGAGTTTATTTTAACCTATGCTTCACCAACAAAGAGCTTATGCTGATCAGCAACATGAGATTCAAGTTCAAAAGATCAGAAATTTAATGGAAGCTAGGTTCAAAGATACCCAGGCAGATATAAAGGCAATCAATGCCCACTTGCTGAACACCACTGGCACTGCTCCTCCCTCTATCATATTTGTGGACAACCCACCACCAGCTGATGCCAAAAAAGGGGAGAAAATGAAGTAGTTAAAGAAAAAGGGGTATGAAGATGGTTTGTACATTGCACCAGATAACTCTAGCATGCTTGCAGACATCCCTAGGCCAGATGGCTCTAAAAAGGTTGATGTAACCTTAAATGCCTTAGCTGATGAAAAGACAAGGCTGAAAAAGGATATGGAGGCAAAGGGAAAATCAAGGTTTGAACAGGAGAAGAAAGTTTATACGGAGATGGAAGAGCAGGGTATTTCTGAGCCAAAGGATGAAGAAAGTCCTAAGCCTAAAAGAAAACAGCCCACTAGAAAAGTGAGGTAACCCAAATCCATACCTTCCAGACTCACAAAACATGCTCCCCAAACTCCCAAAAACTCCACACATCAAACCTCCAAACCAGCAGATATTAAAACAACTGTTGTATCAACTGCTGTTGGTACTTCATTGGTTTCAACAACTGTTAAACCAACAACTGCCACCACTACATCAACACACACTTCAACCACTACTCCCACTTCAACCACTGCCCCACCAAAAGTCTCATCACCACCACAAAAGCCTCCTGCCAAAAAGCATAAGACAGCTGATGATACATCATCAGTTGTAATGACAACAGTGGTTGAAACACCAGTTGTTTCAACAACTATTAGTCAGCCACCTTCCACTTCAATCACCACCACTCAAATCACCACCACTCAACCCACCAAAACACCACCAGCCTCTCCTAAACCCAAAAGGAGAAGGATAATATTGGAAGATGATTCCCACCACCAACTTCTTCACAACCACTGAACCTTGCTACTATTCCAAACCCTGAACCACTCTCTTTAGTACAAGTTCAAAATCCAAACACTGCCATTGTTCCTGCAGGAGTTCAGTATCCATTAGATCTTCCAGCAGTTAGAGAGGAGATAAAATCCTTCTACTCTGAAGATGACCCTGTAAAAAGGAACTTAACATATGTTCAAGGATATCCTAGGACTAACAACATAGAAGAATATTTGAAGATAAAGGCTCAACAAGCAGAGGATATCTCCAAAAGAAATACAGAAAGAAAGTCTGACAGAGAGATTCAAAGATACTTCCAATATCTGCTAACTCAAGTCAAAACTTTGGAGCAGTTTTCAAAAGATCTCTATCAGAAATTATCAGAAAGAGATGATGAAACCTTGAGGAAAGATTATCTTGATTATATCATGGCTTACAAAAAGTACAAGGCAGATAGGTACCAGTACAAAGAATGGACCATCAGTGAGCTAGAAAATGAAACAGCCAGAATTCAAGATATTATCAAAAACAAGGTGAAGCAGACTCCTCCAATCTGGGCAAAATATAAGAAAAATGTACCAGAAAGAAATTTGCAGCTGAAGAGAATGAAAGAAGAGCTAATAACAGCTGATTTTGGGATTGAACCCTACAAAGAAACAGTTGATTAAAGCCAAAACTGGATCAGAGCAGTGGATCCAGAATAAGCAGATGTTGTATTCAATATTTCCCCTTGAAAGTGTTCTAACAATTGATGACCACCATCCACTGTTCATCTACAACTGTTGTCCTACAACAACTGATCAAGACTAAAGACTGATGAAGACTAAAGCACTGATGCTCAATCTACTGATATGGGTCAAGCACTGCTGAAGATATAAAGTACTGCTGGAGTCACAACAGTGGAATGAGAAGCAGTAGATTAGTTTCCTTATTAGTATTGTAATGTAATCAGTAGTTAAGATAACAGTGCTTGCATAGAACAGTAGTTGTAGGTTATTAGGAGGTTAGATGTCACTTTCATGGTGACTTCGGCCAAGATGCTTCAGTGGTTTGCTCGTGCCTATAAATAGAACAGTACCCTGTACTGTTCTATTAGCTCTTTCATCACTTGTCTTCCTGTACGAACAAACTATTGTGCGCTTAGGCTGAGGGGGAGTTTGTAATACATGCATGCATTTGTAATTGAAGATTGAAATAAATTTAATCATTCGGTTCAATGTTAAACATGTGTGTTGAAAGCAATTCTCGTGTTTCATTGTGTGTGGAAGTTTGTTTCCATTTAGTTTCCGCTGCAATTACTTATTCATCTTCTTAATTCTCAAACAAAAACACAATCGTAAGAAACTCAGATCCTAACAATCTTCATCATCAGTCGCCTGTTGTACTTGCTGCATGAGCTGTACATCATGCTCTTCCGCTATTTGTGCATTTATTGGAGGCGGAACTGGAGCAACAGGGACGACTGGAGGAGCTGGTGCAACAGGAGCTCCTTACACAACATCGACAAATCTCTAATGCTTCTCAAGCACAAATCTTGCCTCAAAATTATGATGTTTGGCTATTTTGTTTCTACATGCGTTCTCAAAACATCCTGGCCCCATTGGCTTTAAGTTGATGAAATTCGGGCCCTTGACTAACGCAGGGTATCGATCGTCAAGAATCATCTGTATGAACCTCGGGTATAGCATGAAAATCTTCTTTTTCAGATCATCGAGCATTTTCTTCATATTATCAAAGATGAAAGCTGAAAAGTTGTAATCACATCCATTCATTAACGCTATAATCGCTGATGTTTGCGTCTTCTTGAGCTGATCAAATCCACCTTTGTTCTCATCTATGCATTGGAGAAAGAAGTGCACTAAGAGCCTCCAGTATGGCGGAAATAGTTTCTTCAGAACTGTAGGATATCCACCTTCACAGCTCATCCTTCTGAGTGCAGCTTGAACTCTTGACTGATCGTATAACGTTGGATGATGTGGTTGATCTCCCAATATTAATACTTCTCGTATTATTGCTTCGGGTACTATAATCTTCGTCTTTTTCACCCTTGCTTCAATCGATCCTGCACCTTGCCTGTTTATCTTTGCAGTGTTCCAGAAAGTATTAATGCAGCTGTTGCACATTACTGGTTCTGCTCTTAAAGCGTGCGTGGGAGGACAATTGTTCAAACCCCTGACCAGAGATCCAAATAGCTCTATTTGATCTACTGGAGGATCTGACAAGAATCCTACTTGATTATGAAACTCCTTAACTTCCAACTGCCGTTGGTTCTTTTCCTGAATCATTGCACCGGCCATTTTCTGCACTAAATAGTCGACGTTAGATTATTTTAAAAACGAATGTTAACTTATATTTAGGTTAACGACGAGTTAATGAAATCAACACATCGAGAATTCAAACACAAGTAAACATGTCATTAAGGCAGTTCAGAAAAGCAGTCCAAAAGAAAAGGTTCAAGTCAATAGGTTTAGTTCAAAGGTCAGGTCAACACAGGTCAAGGTCCGAAATGATAGGGTTTATCTCGGATGAACCTTTTCATCCAGAATGACAGTCATTCCATCCGAGATCATCCGAGATGGGAATCTCCCAGTCCGAGATCATCCGTGATGATGATTTCTGGTCCGAGATCATCTGTAATCATCCGTGATGCATTCATGTTGTACGGAATCACACACCTCTGATCCGAAGTCAGTCCAAAATCGTCCGAGATGATGAAAGTTGAGAGAGAAATCCTTGAAATTGGTCCGAGATGATTCGATATTGTAACTCGGACCCTTGTCCTTTTCTCATAAATATCCCGGATGGGCTTATGGGCCAGGCCCATTTCGGATACTTGGTCCAAAATGATGGGCCTGTTTCAGACTTTGACTAAGTCAATTTCTGATGGGTCCCATCCGAGATGGTGGGCCATCTAGATCAATTTTTTTATTATTTTAATAAACTTTTCAAGATAGTAAAATACCCCCTTCAAAGTCAACGAAGCAACCCACTGAGTAACAATAAAATAGTAGAATAATAATAATAATAAAATAATAATATGTATGAAATACTAACATAGGGGTGATTTTGGGAAGACTGCCACGGGATCAAATCGTTCTCGAACTGATTAAGGAACACTTTTCAGTCCTTCGTTTACTTGGACCGGTCCACGCGATTGTCAATATGTTTGTCCCCTTAAATCCACCGCTCAAACTTCAACTTTTAGCTTTACAATATGCTTTAGGTAAAAATTATAGTGAAACATCTGTGTGTCCCATTTCAAGGCATACCCCCGCGATCAAGGTAATCACAACGGTTCATCGTAGCAGGTGAGTATACTGAGATCATCCTTAAGTTTTTCAATGCCAGACTTCCTGGTGAACAGGTCAGTACTTCCATACAGCAGAGAGACCAAGGAAGTTCTGAAGAGGGCAAGACAGATACCTTTAATGGTACGAATTTGGCTTTAATAGCACACGGAATTCTCTTTTTAGTGAGATTTCTTCCGTTTTCAGGTTTTGGCCCTTTTGTGGCTCTTTTTGCAATATATCCTAACTGTGCCCAGGTCTGCATATAGTCTGGATGCATCAGAGGGACAGCCCTGATATCCCGGATGATTTATCAGCATAAAGACCCGAAACCTCAGATGTTGGCTATCTATCAACGCAGGATTTAAGACCATGAAATCATACACCGTTGATTTGTTACCCACGTGATGTCCAGTCCATTATGTTTATATCACTTTGCCTCTTTTTGCTTTTCGAGCGGTAGACCTATCAACAAATCGCAGTGGAGCCTAGCCTGTTTAACATTGAAACCTTACGTGTGTTAATCAAGTTCTTTAGCACGAAAATTCATTTCATTTCCTAGCAACTTTTTCTCCCCCTAAATTTGTGCAAAAGTAGAATACTTAATGCCCAAATTTACCAGATGAGACACATAAAAACCCTTTATTTATTATTAACATTAAAGTGATTTGATTATTTTATTTATTTATTCATTTATTTATTTATTTATTTATTTATTTATTTATTTATTTTTATTTTTTTAATGCTCAATTGGTGAAGCGTATCATTTTCAAGAGGTCTACAAGCATGTTGAACCTAGAGATGCTGACAGGTTTCGTAAAAAGATCCGATGTGTTAGCATCAGTATGGATCTATTCAAGTTTGATAAGACCTCTGTCAAAGCAATCTCTTATGAAGTGAATTTTGATGTCAATGTGCTTGGTTTTGGAGTGAAAAACAGGGTTTTTAGTGATCTGGATAGCGGCATCGTTATCACAATAAATGGTTGTATCAAGATAAGTCAAACCATAATCCTCCATCTGATGTTGCATCCAAAGAACCTGGGAGCAGCAGGTAGACGCTGCAACATACTCTGCTTCCGCTGTGGTGAGGGACACTGTCTGCTGCTTCTTGCACTGCCAAGAGATGAGTCTATCTCCCAAGAACTGGCATCCAGCTGATGTAGATTTCCTATCCCTGTCTGTTCCTCCAAAGTTGCTATCTGAAAAGGCAAACAGATCAAAGTTCGAATCTCTGGGATACCAGAGTCCGAGTTTAGGAGCTCCCTTCAAATATCTGAAAATTCTTTTTACAGCAGTTAGATGAGAGAGTTTAGGGTTAGCCTGATAACGAGCACACTGACAAACGGCATACAGAATGTATGGCCGACTTGCAGTCAGATACATCAGTGAGCCGATCATCGAGCGATATAATGTCTGATTAACAGGACTTCCCTCTGGATCCTCAGTCAACAACGGCTGTTTTGCAATTGGGGAGTCAATTGGCTTTGAATCTGTCATGCTGAACTTTACAAGAACATCATTTACATATTTACTTTGGTGAATCAAGATTCCTTGATTATTCTGACGTACTTGCAGGCCCCAAAACATTTTCATCTCTCCTAAAGAACTCATCTCGAACTTCCTCTTCATGACCTCTTCAAATTCCTTTCAAAGTGCATCATTAGTCGATCCGGAGATGATGTCGTCAACGTATATTTGAACTAGGATGATGTCCTTGTCAACACGTTTGATGAACAACGTCTAATCAATCGTCCCTCGAGTGTACCCATGAGCGAGCAAATGTTCTGTTAGGGTAGCATACCATGCACGAGGTGCTTGGTGCAAACCGTACAGAGCCTTGTCCAGCTTGTAGGCATGTCTTTCTTTCTCTTGATCAACAAAGCCCGGCGGTTGAGAAACATAGATCTCTTCCTTGACCTTCCCATAAAGAAATGACGTATTTACATCCATTTGATAGACTGTGAAGCCCATAAAGAACGCATATGTCAGGAAAATATGGATGGCTTCCAGACGTGCAACAGGGGCATATACTTCATCATAATCTAAACCTTCGACCTGACTGAAACCTTCGACTACTAATCTGGCCTTATTTCTTACAATCACTCCAGAATCATCTTTCTTGTTACGAAATACCCATCGTGTGCCAAGAGCTCGTTTTCCTTGGGGCAACTTCTCAAGCTTCCAAACACCAAGCCATTCGAATTGATTGAGCTCTTCATGCATTGCATCAACCCATCCAGGTTCCTGCAAAGCAACATTAATGTTTTTAGGCTCAATCTGTGATATGAAGCAAGAGTACAAGCACGAGTTGATGTCTCCAGATTTGCTACGGGTCTGAACACCGGCAGATACTGGGCCATTGACATTCGTGATTGGGTGACTTTTCTGAACACGCTGTGGAATTGCTGTTGCAGGGACTTGCAGGTTAGGTTGCAAATTTGAAAAGCTTCTTGATGCTATTCTAGATGGCACCCCCTCATTTGGTGCATCGGTGTTGATCACCAGAGGATCCACAGTACAATCTGATGGAATTGCTTCTTGAAACAGAGAAGCTCCTTGAACGTTTGACGGTCCTGTGGAGGCTTCAGAGTTGCTGACTTCACCATTAGGGGCAGCTGTTGAAGGTTCAGGAATCGGCTCCTGAATAGTGGAGGAGTGATTATGTACTGTTGTCTCCTTGTCAAATCCCGATGGATTCACAGTGAGCTCCTTGATTAAATTTTGCAAGGGCACATCCTCGTCTTCATCTTCAAAGGGAATAGGCATCTCTGCAGCTGAAACTCCTGCATCAACAATTTCATCAGACAAAATAGGAAACGATTTAAACAAGGAGGAATAATCATATAGCCAATCAGATCTAATTCGAGCATCTTTTGGATTTTCTTCTAGCCAATCCACATGATATGCTTCCACAATCTGCTTTTTAACCTTGTTGTACACACGATAAGAAGTATTTTTAGCATATCCAATGAAATAGCATGGATCTCCTCGATCTTTAAATTTTCCTCTGGAGTCCATGAGAAGAAGTACGCACGGACAGCCGAAAGTGCGAAAGTGTTCCACCGAGGGTTTTTGACCATCAATGATTTCATATGGAGTTTTCATGTGAGGTTTGTTGATCAATGCTTGATTCTGAACGTAGCAAGCCGTGTTCACTGCTTCTGCCCAGAATATGAGTGGAAGACCTGAATCTATCAGCATTGTGCGAGCAGCTTCGATAAGAGTACGATTGCGTCTTTCTGCAACCCCATTCTGTTGAGGGGATCTTGCTGTACTGTATTGACGGTCGATTCCTTTGAGAGCACAAAATTCATTCAGCTCAGCATTCTTGAATTTTGTCCCATTGTCACAACGGATAATCTTTACACTAGGCCTGTAAACGAACCGAACGTTCATGAACTGTTCGTGAACTTGTTCGGCGGGAAGTTTGTTTATGTTCGTTTATTTAATAAACGAACGAACACGAACAAAAAATTGTGTTCGTTTAATTAAATAAACGAACATGAACACTCCTTGTGTTCGTTCATTTATGTTCGTGAATGTTCGTTCATTTATGTTCGTTTATTTATGTCCTTTTATGTTTGTTTAAATTTTAGTAAATACATAAATAGTTATGTTTATATATATATATATATATTAGGTTTTCTAACTAGTTATATAAATATAACTAATTAGTAATTGAGTTTTCTAGTAATAAAAAATGAAATTTTAAAATTTTTCTTAGATCGTAATTGATCACTTACTTAATATTTATATAAAAAAAACTACTTAATTTTAGTATCTATAAACCTTAATTTGGATGTGTTTTCGGATATAAAAAACTACTATGTTAGACTTGTTTGTTTGTGTTCACTAATGTTAAATTGTGTTTGTTTATATTTGTTCAATTACGTTCATTTGTGCTCGTTTATGTTTGTTCAATCATGTTAATTTATGTTCGTGAACTGTTCGTTTAGGCTTTAAACGAACAAACATAAACGAACACGAACTTGCTCGATTTCTTAATGAACGAACACGAACAAAAAAATGTGTTCGATTATATGTTCGTGTTCATGTTCGTGTTCGGTTAAAGTTAAATGAACGAACACGAACATGCCTATGTTCGTGTTCGTTCGGTTCGTTTACAGGCCTACTTTACACGTTCATTTGACTGATTCTCCATGAGTATTACAAATCTCTTAATTAAACTAGGAGTCTCGCTTTTCTTCTTCAAGAAGAATACCCAAGTGAAACGAGAAAAATCATCTGTGATGACCAAACAGTAAGGCCTTTCCCCCGATACTGAGTACATTGACCGGGCCAAATAAATCCATATGCAGCAGTTCCAAGACCTTTGAAGTGGTGTGAACAGGTTTGGACTTATGAGGCCGACGATGCTGCTTTCCTCGAGCACATGCTTCACATTTCTCTATTTGCATGAAATCCTTGATTGGCAAGTTCCTGACGAGACCTCCTTTTGCTAATCGATTCAAATTTTTCGTGTTCAGGTGACCCAAACGACGGTGCCACATCATAGGATCATGTTCAGCAATTTCTGAAAACAAACAAGTAACTTGATCAGTGGGTGCTTTGTTCATATCAATTACGTAAGCATTTCCTCTACGTTCAACTTCAATCAGAAACCAGTCTTCAGGTATGAGAATTCCTGGTTTCAAAATAACACAGCCACTCTTAGTGAAGAGAACTTCCATTCCTTTGTCACACATCTGTGATACACTCAACAGATTGTGCTTAAGCTCAGGGACATAGTTAACATCTGAAAAGGTGAGGACGCCATTCTTGACTGTGCCTTTCATGGTGATTCTTCCTGATTCTCCTCTAGCGAAGTTGACACATCCTCCGTCGAATATCTTGATATCATTCAACTGGGATATATCTCCCGTCATGTGTCTAGAACAACCACTATCAATAAACCAAAGTCTAAAGATAGCCCCCCATAGTCGTTCCTGCACATTCAACGGAATTAGTTAGAGACTGGAACCCAGGCCATAGAGGACCTGAATTTACCATCGCTATCTGTGTAGGTAACTTCGTGAAAGATCATATGGGTTTTATTGATTTTTGTGGTTTTAGGTGATGCGGTAGAAGTTGATGGTTGCGAACACGGAGACTGGGATCTAACAGGATTTTTAGGTTTCCAATCTTTGGTGTCCGAGACATTTCCGTTTGATGAAAAAACTTTTGTCTTTCCTTGAAACCTGTTTGTTTTAAAAAAAAAATTTGGTTTTCTTGTTTAGCAAGATTCTAGTCTCTGTCAGAAGGCCTTGCTTTGGGAGGTCGATTTTTGATAAAGTGAGAGTGCGTGGCCTTCTGATGATACATGTTCCTAGAGTAGTAGGGACGATGAACACAATTTCTTGCAATGTGTCCCGGAATTCCACAATTAAAACAGGTCTGTCTTTTTGAGAAAAACGACATCTAGTTCAGCTTGCGTTATTCTCGAGAACTGATCACGTCTTTTCCATTCATTTGACGCTGAGTGCTTTCGAGGATGCTTGATCTTGGATGAACCCGGCTCACAGCTGTCAGCACAAGAGTAAGTATCCGCGACCTTACCCTTGAGCTTGGGTTATGTTTGCTTGAGATTTGGGTTTTCCCTTTTTGCATTCTTTCTCTTTGGCCTTCTGTTTCTACGTGACCACTTTCTTTTAGGGGGGACAGATTCAGTTAACTCTGTTTTGTTAAGGCCACTCTTGGGATCGATAGATGAACTGTCTGTGGAAGTGACTTTCACATCTTCCTTTTCTTTAGAGACCATGTTCTCAGGAGAATCTGCAGAGAAGGTTTCCACAATAATTTCTTCTAAAGTTTCATCATCTGATTCGACTGTGGAATTGATTTCCATGGATTCCTTCTCCATAGTTTTCATGTTCCCATGGGTTTCTGCAGAATTGGACTCTATGGATGTCTCTTCTTCAGTCAGATCAAGCTCTGAGCTCTCGACATTAGATGATTCTGGTAACTCAGATGATGAGCAGTCTGTGTCTAAGACAGTTTGACTGTCTTCTTTCGCAATGCTACTAGATTCTGATTGATTATCACAATCGGAAATGCTCGAAGATTTGAGCTCATTATCTGAGATTCCTGAATCCTCTGTTTGATCGCCAAGATCGTCAGATGATCCCTGTTTAATAATAATTTCTTCATCATCACGAACAAAAGCGTCAATTTTATCATTACTGCAGGGAGCTTCTGATGTGTCATTTGATGTTTCAGGCATACAGGCGCAATTTTCTGAATCATCAGAACAGTTTTCTGACTTACTTGAAACAGATGTCTCAAGTTCCTCAGATGACACATCAGGCTCTCCTGCCACAACATCTTCAACATTTTCAACATTCTCAACATATTCATTTTTATCACATGCATAATCTAAAATAATAGCACCAGATTCATCAGTCTTAGTGGGAACACCCCAAGTCTCAGCAAACCAAGAAAGAACACAATTCCAAGCATAAAGGTTATTTTTATCAGAAATAACATTATCAGCAGCACGTTGATGTGATTCATCATCCTCTTTAAACTTCTCTTTAGTTCTTACTGACTCTGCACACAAACTAGAACAGTTAGTATTTTCAACAGAATCATAATTTGGTGAACTTTCCTTCATCTCCTCTGCGGGTGTGTTAACTGGTTCCGTTTTTGTTTCAGTTTCGACTTCTGTATTTGTTACTGTTTCATTTATATGATCGGATTTATCTGCTGATTCATTTTAAACATTTTCATTTTTGACAAAATTCATTGGTTTCTTGAAATCAGCTTGTGGATCATTTTTAAACTTTGATGGATCATATGTAACATAATCACTAGGCTTGCCATACATCATTTTGTCATAATTTTCCATTTCCTGCTCAGTGATAGGCAATCTGGAATAATTATGATTGTATGGTGGCGGAACCTGTGTATATCCCAATCCCTTTCCCTTGTTTTCTTTATAAGCAAGTTGCACATTACACAGATTACGAACTGTGTCACTGGAAGAATCAAACTTTTTGATGTTTAACTCATTCTATTTGTACTTTCCAGTGAGGAGCTCTAGCTCAGCCTTCACAGAGTCACATTCAAGAGTTTTGACTGTAAGTCTATGTTTGTAGTCATGAACCCAACATTGCTGTTGGTTTACATCTCTGTGAAGTTGAGTTATGTCCTTTTTAAGTGCCTCAATCTTTTCATAGAGAATTTTATTATTCTCTCGATGACTTATGTACTTTCCCATCACAGTGTTGTAATCGGTGATTAAAGCTGAATTTTGAGATCTCAGCAAAGCAACTTTCTTCCTACAATGTTCGGTACATAAAAGGGAATTTACCGTCTCGGCGAGTGATTTTGGTTCCTCGGTCATAGCCATCAAGCACTAATGAACCCTATCCACAGCAGCAGTTTCAGACAGCTTCATTGACTCCACTTGAGCAACAGCATCAGCCCAGTTGAATCCATTCTGCTCCTGAGCGATCAAAGCCCTTCCAGCTCCAGAATTTCCCTGTCCGGTTGAAGTCGAAGTCTCAGTAGGAGTGACGGGAACCATAGACCTTTCCTTTTTCCTTGCTGCTGCCGCCTGAGTAGCCTCATAACCTGCAAGAACCTTCTTGCAATCCCTAGCAAAGTGTCCCGGTTCATAGCACCTGTAGCACCTCAGCCTGTCTCTCAGCACTCCAGGATGAGCATTCATAGGACGACGCCCATATTTCTTAGCAAACTTGTCTGCCTTAAACGCTGACATAGCCATATTCCAAGCTACAGCCAGTTCATCTAAGTCTTCTTCCACAACTTGATTCACATCTGGTGTTATCTCTCCAGAAGGCATGAGATCTCCTGCTAAGAAAGCGTTGAAACTTGAGATCATAGAAGCTGCGAGAGCAAGTTTTTCTTCATTTTGTTTGGTCAAGAAAGCCATGTGATCCACTGAAGGTGATGATGGTGTGTTCTGAGGAGCAAACTGGGTGGTCGAGCCAAAAGCAGCATTAGCATGTTGTGGTTGAGGCTGCGATTGTGGTTGCACATTTGTGGCATTGACAACGGGTACTTGAGAGGTAGGAACAGACATCCCATATACATAGTTTGACTTTGGTGCAACAATGGGACTGAAAACAATGTTTGGGTTGTGATTCATAACTCCATGAACAGGGCTGAAAACCAGATTTGGTTGAGCTTGAGACATTAATGTTGCATTGTTGGACTAGTCACTCCAGCAGCCATCAGTGAGTTCTTGTGATTCATTTCTCTCTGTGAATTGTCGATCTCGCAAGACTTGATAGTAGCAATCAGTTCCGTAAGTGTCATTTCATTTAGATCCTTGGTACGCTTGATCATAGAAACCTCAGCATCCCATCCTTTAGGTAGAGAGTTAAGCCGTTGACGATTCATTCCACTGTTGGAGATATTGATTCCAGCACTCACCATCTGAGACACAAGTTTCACAAACCTTCTAATCTGATTCTCAACAGTTTCCCCGTAGATGTGGTTAAAGGAACTGAACTGATGGTTCATCATGTTGACTCTGCTAGCTTTCATGTCAGCATTTCCTTCAAACAAGTGAGTCAGTTGATCCCAAATTTCTTTTGCACTTTTGCAGTTTCGAACTCCGATTGCACAATGCAGCTTCATCTTCAGCAATGACCTTTCTATCTTCATCGGTGTAAATGCCTTCAGGTTTCGGAATTTGGGTTTGAGGGTCATCTTCAGTAGCATACATGATAGTGCGTGGTCCATTCTTAATGCTTCTCCAAACGCGAGGTTCTTTAGCCTTGCAGTATTGCTTAAACCTAAACTTCCACTCGTAGTAGTCGTCTCCGTACAAGAACCTTGGAACTTTGGTAGATGTGCCGATAACTTGGTCAAGTTCTTGGTGAAAAGCCAAAGACCGAGTCTGAATGGCAGCAAGGGTAGCATTAGCGAGATCAACTGCAGTTACAACGCCGTTCATAATACCGGTTGGGTTCAACATGATGTTTTGCAAAGTCTTAAAGGATGTCCGAAATGGAGAGTCCGAAATGATCAACTATCCGAAATGATCAGGTTCGAAATGAACAGTGGTCCGAGATGGTTTTTATCCGAAATGGATTCAGTCCGAAATGAGTCCTTGTCCGAGATGATGGGTCCGACATGAAAGACAAAGCAATCTTCAAACACAGGTGATCCGAAATGACTAAACAGTCCGAAATCTGATGATTCTATCCGAGATCTGATGAATTTGGTCCGAAATCTGATGATTACGATCCGAGATCTGATGATGATGGTCCGAAATCTGATGATTCCGTCCGTGATCTGATGATTACGGTCCGAGATGACTTGATGATGATCCGAGATGCTTTGATGATGGTCCGAAATGACTTGAAGATGATCCGAGATCAGGCAATCTTCAAGTCCGAGATGACTAATGACGATCCGAAATGATCCGGAATGCTATGAAGACAATCCGAAATCAAAGGAAAACAGTCCGAGATCCACAGAAATAGTCCAGAAAGCCGGAACAGTGACGAAGACGGAACAGTAACAGCGATTCAGCAACGCGATATCAGATCCGAGCTTGGAAATCAGGTTCGACAGGCTCTGATACCAATTGTAAGTCCCGAGACCGAGATCACAATGATATCGCACGACTAGCAAGGTGGCGGAATCACACAAACAAGTTGCAAGAAACAAAGAGATAAAAGAAAGATGATTTAGTATTCAAAAGCTTCAATCTTGCATACAAAGATTGATTGTCTAATACAAGATTTATCCAAAACCACCACCATGCACCTTATGACATAAGCTACTATATATAGGGAGGGATTAGGGAGAATGCTCCCTAAACCCTAGGCCCATAACTACCCATAAAGCCCAAATACAACCATTAACCCTCACATTCCTACTAATCCACTAAAACTACTTATCCATAAACCTTAAGGGTCTAACAGAGAGAGTGTAGAACTTGCAAATGGTTGGATATTTTTTAAAACCTTTTTTGAAGTATTTTCTAATAAATGGATGGATATTTATGAAATTTACACAATTAGTCTCTACAAAGGTGAATTGACAAAAATGCCCTCATGTGTAAGGCACATGACTAGATTTAACAGAAAAAATTAACTGGGTTAGTCCCAAATGACATAACATGCAAGATTTGAAAACATAAAGTACAAAACTCGTCAATTTTAAAGACAAAGGACACCGCATCAAACGCTAAACAGTGTGGGATTAGATTATCATAGTAAGCCCCTATTAAAATATGTAACTTCTCCAAAGAAGACCAATGATTGTAAATTGTAACATAGGATAAGTACTTTCAAAAATATATAAGTTGAGTGAAATATGGTCCATGAATGCATTCGTTAATTGCAATAAGTAGTGTATAATTTGCATGTTAAAGTAATTAAGGTTTGAGGTAAAAATCTAAGAATTATTATTATTATACATATGAATTTAAAGTTAGCATGAATAGTAATATTTGGTTTTTTAAATCATATTTAATTCTATTTCTTCCTTATAATATTCTATTTTTTTACAACAATAGTTATATCATAGGCTTTTTTAATTTTTTTTACCACTCTAGTATGTATGATATACGTTTTTAACCCGTTTAACTTTTTACTATTATGTCTTTTATTTAATGACTTGCTTTTGTTGGTTAAAAAAACTAAATGCGTAGTTGTGTTTGATTTTTATAAATTTTATTGAGAATGGGTTGTGTTCGAAATAAAGTCATTTTTAGTATCGAATGGTTGATCAAGTGTCAGTGTCATAACAGTACCGTGATGAACAAAACAAATACTGACAAGGTCAATACCGGTATCGGTATGTACTTTAAAATATATATATCTTTGACCTAAGTAGTTTTTATTTAATTTGATTTTCCTTCGATAACTCGTGTTCATTATTTTTTTATAAAGCGAAATACATGACTGTGTTTAATATATATTTTTCACTGTTCTTGTACAAACTTTCTTGAAAAAAGAGTTTTATTTAAGATAGTACCATGATGAAATACCGGTATTCATTTTTAATTTAAAAGGTGTACGGACATATCATGACTTTAAACCGAGTGCAGGTCCTATAACAATACCGAATCGTTACCACCCCGAATCCCCTGCGTAACGAATCGAACCAATACAGACGACTTCCCGCCGCATCGCGCGGTCAAATCCCGCTAGATGGTATTAAATTATTAATACAACAATACATTCTATGAATGAAAATGAATTAAGTTAATATTGATATCCACTTAGGAATAGTCTAGTGGTACTGGTAAGTTAGATAGAGTTTTATGATAGGAGAGGTTAGGGGTTCAATCTCCATGGTGTGCAAATTTAGCTATTTAAAAAACAAAAGTTAATATTGATGACTTTGTTTTATATCACATCCTATGTATTTTGACTATTAATTATTTTAAAGAGACAAAAGTTACTGTTGATGATTTTGTTTTATATCCAAAACATAGCCTAACAGGAAGCCTCTATAGAAAAAAATAATAATTAAAACTACAAAAGGCATCATCCGTCTAAATTCAGCCAAAACAAAATGAGAGAGCAATGCATTCAAGATCTGAAACAGAATAAAAATTTATACATCATATGCAACAGTAATACTTAGGTGTGTCTCATTTGATGTACTTCAGCTCAACTCATTCTCTAAAGCCATGAGACTCTCCTTTATGGGTGTCTTGAATAGGGTTTTCCCGGAGCGCCCACCAAAGTACACCTAAAACCACACATTTAATGACAAATACATTATCAGCAACCAAGATTGTGAAAACGAAGTTGACTACTATTGAAATAAAAGTATCTCCGAATCATGTCTCACGCCCTAGTTGTTTATAATATAAATTTGTGTACTTTTTGTAACAAAAAGTGTTTCACGCACGCATAAAATAATAACCCAAATTGACTCGTTAACCAATACCCCCCCCCCCCCCCCCCTCCCAAATGCCAAACTAAAAAACCTTTATTTCCGTCTGGAAAACATTATATTCCGATGAGCAGCTATATATAGGTAATGGGAGGAGAACCTTGTTGGTTTCGTAGTTGCTGTTGAAGAGCTTGCTTGACTTGGTCTATTGGTAGGTCTTTCTGATCTCATGCTTTCAATCAAACAACAAGAATGCAATTAGTATCACATAAATTTTCTTCCATTTAATAATCAAATTCGTTTGGGATGCATAATTTCAAGGATAAGCATAAATGGTAAGGCAACGATAGACTTCAATGATAGAGATTATATTATATAACTTCTTAGCGAATAGTACATATATATGGTGAGTGTTGTTTAATTTTAGACCGGAACTGATTGTATTGAACTCTAGGGTTTCAATCGGTGTCTTTTCGAGTACATCAGCTAGGAGAGACAGTTTGCTCTCAAACTTTCGAGCGTTTGGATGTTAACGGCCATAGATATGTGACCATTATAAGACCTTTTGAAACATGGTGGAGGGCGAAATAATTAGAAATTTCCTATAATTTCGTCATTGCGAATTGTATGCTTAAGTCATAACATGTGCTAACTTGAGTGATGCCTTAAATTAACCAGCCCTGACCAGAAAGAAGAAAAAATGAACATAAAATATAAGAAAGAAAATAAAAACCTTTCTTCGAATTTGTCGACGAGATCTGAACAACTTAACAGATTCTCCACCGGTTCCCAAGTGTTGGTTTCCTCAGGCCATCCCAACCTACACAAAAGCATATAAGATCCAATTACTAACAAGTCAAATATCCCAATTCGTATATAAATACATCATTACCATGAAAGGATTTCAAATTAACATAGCAATCGAGTCATGAATTCCGAATCAAAAACCCATCCCATTAACTAGAGTTGATTCAGTAGACAATCCCATTCTTCACTACTCAAATCTAAACATCTTAGATCAATTATTTCATGTTGATAAGATCAATTAATTACTACTTGAACTAGTTCTCCGATTATAATGATCCAGAAACATGATCGCACAATTAATTTTGCTAGTTATAAATACCAATTAATTGTTTATAAATCAAAACCCTAAAGAATTGAATTAATTAGGGCACTTACCATTTCACAAGGTACTGCACTTTCCCCTTTTTTCCACAAGCAAAGATCATCAGATACACAAAAAATAACAAAGTAAGATCAAGAGATTGAAACTAACTGATGATTAAAATGAATAATAACTAGCAAACACACGAATTGAAGAAGAAACAATAATAGACCTTGTGACATCTCTTCTTTCTGATCTTTTCAACTTGGTAGAATTCTTCAGCTAAGTTGGGACGACTGTTATCTTCTTGAACTCCGTTCATTCTGTGATGATTTCGCTTTCGTAAGTTCTTACAAACCCTAGATTTTCGAGCTAGGTTTTGTCGGATTTTGTGCTCAGTTCCCAATTTGGCCCCAATTTTATAACCCTAATTTACCAACTTTAGCAAATTGCATAGAAGGGCCTGCAGTTTGAAAGTTTTTCATATTTTTTTTATTAAGATATTAAATATGTAGAGAAAGGTTATTTTATAAATAGATCTTAACATGCAAATTGAACACGTATTTTAGCCTCAAAATCTTAAAAAAAAAAAATCATAATTTTACACTAGTAGAATAATTATAATTACTCTACAAATATTGTAGAGTAATTATAATATTGTAGAGTAATTACATAATTACTCTACTAATGTAAAATTAGGATTTTTTTTTTTACATTTTTCAATTAAACATCATATTTAAGTAGATGATAATTTTTTTTTAAATGTTTCGTTCACTTCTTATGCGTCGAGCCTAATATTTTATATGTAGATAAAATAATCAAATTCCATGATGAACAAAACGTTATAGAACCCAGAAATCATAAAAAAGTAACACCGATATTTAAGTTGATTGGTTGATATCGATTCAATATGGTAGCGGTAAGGCACCGTATAGTTTGTGAAACCAAAAGAAAGTATCTTATTTTAAATAAAACTTTGTTTTCAATACAGTTTATATCGGAATGCTAACCAAAAAATTAAAATCATAAAAAGGAAGCTGTATTTAAATTGTTTGGTTGATATCGATTCAATATGGTAGTGGTCGTATAGTTTGTGAAACCAAAAGAAGTATCTAATTTTAAATAGTACTTCGTTTTTAATAAAGTTTATATATCGGAATGTTAACAAAAAAATAAAATCACAAAAAGGAAGTTGTATTTAAATTGTTTGGTTGGTATCAATTCAGTAAGGTAGCGAGCGGTATGTTACCATATAGTTTGTGAAACCAAAAAAAAGTAGCTTGTTTCAAATATAACTTCGTTTTGAATAAAGTTTATATCAGAATGGTAAGCAAAAAACTAAACATAGCAGCATATTGATATGTTTTAGAAGTTAATAAATGTAATTTATTAAAGAAATACCAAAATTAAAAAAGTATTATTAAAAAAGTAAAATAAAAAAAAAAAGAAAACTTGCTAATATATATATATATAGGGAGGGGCTCATGCAAGAACTCCATTTATTGCGAGAACCGCGAGAACCAATGTGAACACAACCTAAAATAGCTAAAAAAACCTAACCCCCACCCCCCCCCCCCAAAAAAAAAAACCTAACCCCCCACCCCCCCAAAAAAAAAACCTAAACCCCCCTCCCCCACCCCCCAAAAACCTAAACCCCACCACCCCCCCCCCCCTCAAGCTAAAATGCTAAAAACTAAACCCCAAAAAACCTAAAAAAAATTATATTTTTTATGCTCAAATCGCTACTTTTAGTGGCCAAAAAAAATTTTTTTTTTTTAAATTTTTTTTTTTAAATTTTAATTTTTTTTTTGCTTCGAAAAGTAGCGATTTTTATATAAAAAATATTAAAAAAATAATTGTGTGATTTTTAGCTATTTTTAGGCATATTTTGTTGTGTTCACATTAGTTCTCGCGGTTCTCGCAATAAGAGGTGGTTCTCGCATGATCTTCTCCCTATATATATATATATATATATATATATATATATATTATACATCTTAATTGCATCTCTTGATAAATAGTGCCAACCACAAATAAATAAATAACTATTAAATAGCTTTATTTAATTCTTGAAAATTTATTAAACCTATTATTTTATTTTATATCAATTATAATCAGTCAAGTTTTTATATTTTTGGTTCGTTTATAAATAAGCTATATATATAATTGAGTTTTTCCTTATCATGCCAAATTGAATGATACCATACGAACAACATAGGTATCGGTATCATTTTTATGCTATTCTCAATGTTTCTACCGGTTTCGTGACGAAGCGATTCGATTCGACTTTGACCGAATAACACTGTTACCAGTAAAACCGTTGTCGATTGCTACTATTAATACCGGTATAGGTTTAGTTGAAGACGGAGTTGTATTCACCCATATATTCGTTTTGTTTCTTTCAATTGCTATATCAAGTGCTTGTATCGTATTCATTTCATGACGAAACGAACCGATACCAACCGAAAACCCCGTCATGAAGCACGGGCAAACCTGCTAGTATATATATGTTTGACGAATGATAATGAATAATAACTTTATTATTATAATAAAATATAGTTTTTTAATATTTTTTAGTTAATATTATAATGGTTTACTATTATGTTCACTTTTAAGTTTTAACATTTTTTTTTATTTTTATTAACTTTTTTAAAACCATATTTTCTTTCTCATTTATCTTTTGTCTTTATTAATTCTTTTTTATTTTATTTTTCTTAAAACATTTCTTTATTAATTAGTTTTATATTTCTTTAATAACTTATGTTCGTTATTTTTTGTTACGTCCTTATTAACAAAATGACCAAAACACATGGAACTTCCAAATTTGCAACTAGAAACATAATATTTACATTTTACCAAAATGTCCTTGAAGTTAGTTCGAGATCAACACCTCCCCTAGTCTGGTCACAGGTGTCAATCTGAACTACCCTGTCGGAACACAAGTTTAAAGTTACTAATTACAAACGACTAAGTTTCTAAAACCATAGTTTACACAACAAAAGGCGTGTTTCTTTAATTACAAGTTTAACAAAATATGGTTCAAAAAGGGCGTCTAGTTCGGAAGCGCATAGTATACATGTTGGTGTTCGCCTCCAAGCTCGCCACGCCACCTAAGTAGCAGATTTACCTACATCACAATCCAATTCAACTAGTCAGTTCTTACAACTATAATTTAAAATAAACAACTAACATTCATTCACTTCATCGCCTAACAACATCACCATCTCACTTTCCTTTACCCATTTAACGGGTACTTATTTACTATCTCCAAACGAGATAATGCATAGCTTTCGATAATCCGTTGACTTCGGACTAGACATAAAGCAACATAAACAACATTCCAAATCCGTTCAGAACGGATCTACCTATCTCCTTTCATTCTTACATAACTTTCGAAAATACGGTTAGTTTAAGACCAACCGACCATAACATAACTTCATTCATAAATCATCACTTCTTACGACCCGTCTATGGCAGGTTAAGTTATTAATTACACATCGCCTACGAATCATCATAATTACCGTTCTAATATAACCATGATAATTAGAAAGTAAAGCTTGTATGCATAAAACAACATACCTCGATCCTGTGAGCTGTCGGACCTCCTAGCGCTTGAACCTTCTTCTTTTACGCCTACATCAACACATGCATTCATTTAGCCCGACTAAATATCATTTCATTCTTTTACACACTTTTATCATACAACATCTGGATATTTGTTCTTTTAGGCATTTTATCGAACACTTGGCGGGTTTCGCATTTATAGGACATTTAATTACAAGTATCTTCACATACTAATCTACAAGTTCATAACAAATCAAGCAAGTTAATGAGATTCTCTCATCCTACATCATTCATCTATGTTCCATCCATCACAACAAGTTAAATCACCAAAAACCGAACACTAATCGAGTTCTAGTTCATAATCTTAACTTCTATATGTATATATCACAACATTACTCATAATTGGGTAGAAACCCATTTCCTAAAGTTCATGATTTCAAGAAATTCAACTTACCCCTTTGTTATTCACACCTTGGTGACCAAGAATTCGTGTTCCTACAATCGTTCGGGCTTGAAATCACCTTCCAATTGATGGAATTAGTGAACTAGGGTTTTTGGTGCCCTTGTCTCTTCTCCTGGACAACTTCACGCACACACTAGAAGTGTCTAGTGTGTGTGTGTTATTTAATTTAACTAGTCTTTCTTTTTAATTTTTCAAGTTTAGTCCCTCGGGTCCTATCGTTTATTTATTTTAGCCCAAAACTTCATTTCATGAACTATTTTAAAGACAATAATTAGATTACATATTTTTGGGGCGTTACAAGTCTACCCCTCTTAGAAAAAGTTTCGTCCCCGAAACTTGAACACATACTAAATCAACATTTACGTACCGAATAAAGAAGGGTAATGCTTCCGCATTTCATCTTCCGATTCCCATGTAAGTTCCGACCCCTTTCGGTGTTGCCATTGTACTAGAACTTGTCTAATGGCCTTATTGCGAAGATTCTTTACCTTAAAATCTTTAATGGCTATGGGTCTTTCAACATAGTTCAAGCTCTTATCTACTTCAATGTCGTCAAGAGGTACGATCGCCGATTCATCCGCAAGGCACTTTCGTAATTGTGATACATGGAAAGTGTTATGGATCCCATCTAATGAAGACGGCAATTCTAGACGATACGCCACTTTCCCCACTCGAGCCAAGATCTTAAATGGCCCAATATAACGAGGCCCCAATTTACCCCGTTTACGAAAACGGATTATACCTTTCCATGGGGATACTTTTAATAGAACATAGTCTCCTACTTGAAATTCGATAGGACGCTTTCTCTTATCCGCATATGCCTTTTGCCTATCCTGAGCCGCCATTAATCGAGCTCTAATTAAATCAATCTTTTCGTTGGTCATTGCTATCAATTCGTTAGGCGCGAGCTCCCTTTGTCCTACTTCCCCCCAACATACGGGAGTCCTACACTTTTTTCCATATAACAGTTCATAAGGTGCCATTTTGAGACCACTATGATAACTATTATTGTAAGAAAATTCCACTAGTGGTAAATGGTCATCCCAATTTCCCCCAAAATCTAACGCGCAGGCTCTTAACATATCAATAAGCGTCTGAATCGTTCTTTCCGATTGACCGTCAGTCTGCGGGTGGTAGGCGGTGCTTATGTGCAGTTTCGTGCCCATACTTTCATGGAACTTCACCAATAACGAGAGGTAAATCTCGTATCCCGATCTAAAACTATTGACACAGGCACCCCGTGTCGAGATATTATTTCATTCACGTACACTTCCGCCATCTTTTCTGAGGAGTAGACCTCTCGAATTGGTAAAAAATGTGCACTCTTCGTGAGCCGGTCCACGATTACCCATATCGTATCATGCCCCTTTTTCGTTCTAGGTAGCTTAGTCACCAAATCCATTGTTAACTCCTCCCACTTCCATACTGGAATTTCCAAGGGTTGTAACTCTCCATAGGGTTTCTGATGTTCCGCCTTCACTTGAGAGCACGTCAGACATTTCACGACATACTTAGCGATATCGCGTTTCATACCGGGCCACCAATAGTTTGTCTTCAAGTCACAGTACATTTTTGTAGCCCCAGGGTGAATGGAATACCATGACTTATGAGCTTCTTCAAGTAGCACTGTCTTGACCTCGCAAAACCTTGGTATCCAGATCCGACCAAATCTCGTTTTAAGCCCGTTCGAGTTTTCTTCAAATTTCTCTGCTATCCCCTTCGTTCTTTCTTTCTTTGGATCCCCTGCCTCTAATGCTTTTATTTGAGTATCTCTTATCATTTCAAGGAGGTGAGGCGTAACTATCATCTTCATAGATTTTACATGAATCGGGTGTGGATATTCTTTTCGACTCAACGCATCAGCTACGACGTTTGCTTTTCCCGGGTGATATAAAATATCACAGTCATAATCTTTGATCAGTTCCAACCATCTTCGTTGTCTCATATTCAAATCTTTCTGTTCGAAGAAATATTTGAGGCTCTTATGATCCGAGTAGATCGTGCATTTTACCCCATACAGGTAATGCCTCCAAACTTTTAAAGCGAAAACCACCGCTGCCAATTCTAGGTAATGGGTCGGATAGTTTACTTCATGTGGTCTCAGTTGTCTTGAAGCATACGCGATAACCTTTCCCTTTTGCATTAAAACACACCCCAAGCCTTTATGTGACGCTTCTGAATAGACAACCAAATCTTCCGTTCCATCAGGTAACGTTAACACCGGGGAACTCGATAATTTCTCTTTTAACACTTGAAAAGCTTCTTCTTGTTCTTTATCCCACACGAACTTTCCTTCCTTCCTCGTCAGTTTAGTCATTGGTAATGCAATCTTTGAGAAATCTTGAAGAAACCTTCTATAATAGCCGGCAAGGCCTAGAAAACTCCTTACTTCGGTTGGGTTTTTCGGAGGAACCCACTTTAATACGGCCTCAATCTTTGCTGGATCTACTAAGACACCTTCTGAATTTATTACGTGACCTAGGAACTGCACCTCCCTGAGCCAAAAGGCACACTTTAAGAACTTTGCATAAAGTTTTTCTCTACGGAGGGTTTCAAGTACCTCACGTAGGTGTCTTGCATGATCGGCCTCATTCCGGGAGTAAACTAAGATGCCATCTATGAACACAATTACAGATTTGTCTAACATAGGTCGACATACTCGGTTCATAAGGTCCATAAACGCGGCTGGCGCGTTCGTCAACCCAAAGGACATGACCAAGAATTCATAATGTCCATACCGAGTTCTAAATGCAGTTTTTGCAACGTCCTCCTCTCGCACCCTTACTTGATGATAGCCCGAACGTAAATCTATCTTTGAAAACCAACTCGCACCTTGCAACTGATCAAAAAGATCATCAATTCTGGGTAAGGGATAACGGTTCTTCACGGTCAATTTATTCAGCTCCCGGTAGTCGATGCACATACACATCGATCCATCTTTCTTCTTTACGAAAAGAACGGGTGCTCCCCAAGGTGATACACTCGGACGTATAAAGCCCTTATCAAGTAAGTCTTGCAATTGTGTCATTAGTTCCCTCATTTCGGTGGGAGCCAATCTATATGGGGATTTAGCCACCGGTTGCGCACCCGGATTTAATTCAATACGAAATTCTATTTCGCGTTCGGGTAGAAGCCCCGGCAACTCCTCCGGAAACACATCCGGATATTCATTCACTACCGCAACGTCTTCGAACTTGGGAAGGCTTTGATGAACATCTACTACATAGGCTAAAAATGTCCTACTTCCATTACGCACGTACTTGACGGCTTGGACAATATTGCATAACTTTACTTTTACATTTCTCTCTCCTTGAATGCTTAACCATCTCCCACTCGGAGATTGTATGCGTATTGTCTTACTTTCGCATTTAATCTCCGCATGGTGTCGGGCCATCCAGTCCATACCTACTACTACATTGAATTCTCCTAAGACCATAGGTACGAGATCAATATCAAACTCCTCATCCTCTATCGTGAGCTTACAGTTTCTACACACTTCGTGCAACAAATAATTCTTGCTATCAGCTATCTCTACCTCTAATGGTATTTGCATTCTTTCAATCTTAAATGAGGGGTGATTAATTACATCACTCGAAACAAAAGACATAGTAGCCCCGGTATCGAATAACACGTACATCGGCAAGGAATTTAGCAAGAAAATACCTGACACAATATTCGGATGAGCTTTAGCCTCTTCAGACGTAATTTGAAACATTCTTGCTCTTGCCTTAGGGTTCTCCTCCTTCTTGCCTTCCTTTTTCATTCCCGGTTGGAGCTTGGGACACTCCGCCTTGATATGACCCTTCTGGAAACAATTAAAACATGTCTTCGTATTCTTAGGGCACCTGTAATGCGGATGTCCCTCTTCCCCACAGTTATAGCATCCCTTCTTGCCCAACAGACACTCCCCAGAGTGAAGCTTTCCACAGTTCTTGCAACGGGGAATTCCACTCTTTGTTTTCTCTTTATTGCCTTGATCTTGAAACTTGCCTTTCTTGAAAGGAATTGGGTTAGACACCTTCTCTGGCGGTCTCTTTTCACCTCGCTCCACCTGTCTCTTGAGTTCAATCTCCCTGTCTCGCACCCAGTTTATGAGTTCGTCAAGAGTTTCACACTTCGAGGGCGTAATAAACTCCCTAAACTCCGCTTTCAACATATCATGGTATCGATTGATTTTCATTCTTTCTGAATTCACGAACTCCTTGCAAAACTTCAGCTTATCCAAGAAAATATTTGTTATCTCATTGATTGTTTCATCCTGCTGTCGGAGGCGCAAGAATTCCTCCTGAATCCTATCGATGGCGGATTGAGGGCAATGGTATTTTAGGAAAGGCTCTTTAAATTCCTGCCACGTCATCGCTTGAAGTTTATCTTCACCTATCTCTTTACAATGAGCATCCCACCAATTTTTAGCTTGCGATTGCAGTTGACCCGTAGCAAATATTACTTGATCTTCCTTATCACACCGACTCCGGATAAACACAGCTTCTATATTAGAAATCCATCTTTGGCATACAATTGGATCTTTCTTTCCATCATACGGAGAAGGACTACACGCCATAAAATCCTTATACGTGCATCTTCGTATCTTACTCTTGCTTTTAGACTCTCCAATCATCTCCTTTATTTCATCCATTTTGCTTGTCATTATTGCATCAATCGTTTCCAACACGCGACTCTCCACCTCTTGAACTATTTGCGGAAGTTTGGCTTCAAAAGTATTATCCATCATTTGCGCCATCTTTTCATTTAATGCATCTTCCCGTGCCACATCGTCATCATTCGAATCCACGTAATCCGCCATCTACACAATAAAGTTTTCGATGGTTTTTAACAAATTTAACATCACCTACCCTTGCGGTTCGTTATAGGTTATTCCATAATGTCGTAATAACTTTCATGACTCTATTTACATGATTTATAACCTTCATAAACAAGTTCCTTGGTCAAAACATAAAAAAAAAACAATTTTGCACGTTTTAAGGGGGGTCGCGCGACGCGACGCCTACCTAATCACCCTTCGCGTGACGCTAGGGGGGGCTCGCGTGACGCTACAGACCGTCGCGCGACGCGAGGCATCGATTTTAACAGAAGAGCCGGTGCTGGGTGCTGCATTTTCTCAAAATTCCCATTTTTCACCTAAACGATCATTACTTACTCAATTTTCATCCGATTTACGATCCGTTTCTTCCTACACGATCGTAATTCCATCCCCCATCACATAGAGTTAAAATCCGGCACCCGGATTAACTATTTTCGAAATTTTTTAAGCTTTCGGCCATTTTCTCACTTATAAACTTTCAACCCATTCATGGTTTATCAACCAAACTTGTCCGTTTGCATGCCAATTCTCGCCAATGCCATGCCATAATTATTTTCAATTACACAAGATTCGATTCCTGGGTTTCTATGCACTCGTAAACCACTTCGACACATTTTATTATTTGACCCGTTAAAGAATTTAAAGCATCTTAAACTTTTACCTTGTTTGAGACCTTGGAGCGAACACACCCATTGCGCGAGCTATCGGTTTGAGCCCAAGCACCTCAACTCGTGCTTGATTCTCTCAAACCTTGGCTCTGATACCAACTTGTTACGCCCTTATTAACAAAATGACCAAAACACATGGAACTTCCAAGTTTGCAACTAGAAACATAATATTTACATTTTACCAAAATGTCCTTGAAGTTAGTTCGAGATCAACACCTCCCCTAGTCTGGTCACAGGTGTCAATCTGAACTACCCTGTCGGAACACAAGTTTAAAGTTACTAATTACAAACGACTAAGTTTCTAAAACCATAGTTTACACAACAAAAGGCGTGTTTCTTTAATTACAAGTTTAACAAAATATGGTTCAAAAAGTGCGTCTAGTTCGGAAGCGCATAGTATACATGTTGGTGTTCGCCTCCAAGCTCGCCACGCCACCTAAGTAGCAGATTTACCTACATCACAATCCAATTCAACTAGTCAGTTCTTACAACTATAATTTAAAATAAACAACTAACATTCATTCACTTCATCGCCTAACCACATCACCATCTCACTTTCCTTTACCCATTTAACGGGTACTTATTTACTATCTCCAAACGAGATAATGCATAGCTTTCGATAATCCGTTGACTTCGGACTAGACATAAAGCAACATAAACAACATTCCAAATCCGTTCAGAACGGATCTACCTATCTCCTTTCATTCTTACATAACTTTCGACAATACGGTTAGTTTAAGACCAACCGACCATAACATAACTTCATTCATTAAATATCCCAATTCGTATATAAATACATCATTACCATGAAAGGATTTCAAATTAACATAGCAATCGAGTCATGAATTCCGAATCAAAAACCCATCACATTAACTAGAGTTGATTCAGTAGACAATCCCGTTCTTCACTACTCAAATCTAAACATCTTAGATCAATTATTTCATGTTGATAAGATCAATTAATTACTACTTGAACTAGTTCTTCGATTATAATGATCCAGAAACATGATCGCACAATTAATTTTGCTAGTTATAAATACCAATTAATTGTTTATAAATCAAAACCTTAAAGAATTGAATTAATTAGGGCACATACCATTTCACAAGGTACTGCACTTTCCCCTTTTTTCCACAAGCAAAGATCATCAGATACACAAAAAATAACCAAGTAAGATCAAGAGATTGAAACTAACTGATGATTAAAATGAATAATAACTAGCAAACACACGAATTGAAGAAGAAACAATAATAGACCTTGTGACATCTCTTCTTTCTGATCTTTTCAACTTGGTAGAATTCTTCAGCTAAGTTGGGATGACTGTTATCTTCTTGAACTCCGTTCATTCTGTGATGATTTCGCTTTCGTAAGTTCTTACAAACCCTAGATTTTCGAGCTAGGTTTTGTCGGATTTTGTGCTCAGTTCCCAATTTGGCCCCAATTTTATAACCCTAATTTACCAACTTTAGCAAATTGCATAGAAGGGCCTGCAGTTTGAAAGTTTTTCATATTTTTTTTATTAAGATATTAAATATGTAGAGAAAGGTTATTTTATAAATAGATCTTAACATGCAAATTGAACACGTATTTTAGCCTCAAAATCTTAAAAAAAAAATCGTAATTTTACACTAGTAGAATAATTATAATTACTCTACAAATATTGTAGAGTAATTATAAAATTGTAGAGTAATTACATAATTACTCTACTAATGTAAAATTAGGATTTTTTTTTTTACATTTTTCAATTAAACATCATATTTAAGTAGATGATAATTTTTTTTTAAATGTTTCGTTCACTTCTTATGCGTCGAGCCTAATATTTTATATGTAGATAAAATAATCAAATTCCATGATGAACAAAACGTTATAGAACCCAGAAATCATAAAAAGTAACACCGATATTTAAGTTGTTTGGTTGATATCGATTCAATATGGTAGCGGTAAGGCACCGTATAGTTTGTGAAACCAAAAGAAAGTATCTTATTTTAAATAAAACTTTGTTTTCAATACAGTTTATATCGGAATGCTAACCAAAAAATTAAAATCATAAAAAGGAAGCTGTATTTAAATTGTTTGGTTGATATCGATTCAATATGGTAGTGGTCGTATAGTTTGTGAAACCAAAAGAAGTATCTAATTTTAAATAGTACTTCGTTTTTAATAAAGTTTATATATCGGAATGTTAACAAAAAAATAAAATCACAAAAAGGAAGTTGTATTTAAATTGTTTGGTTGGTATCAATTCAGTAAGGTAGCGAGCGGTATGTTACCATATAGTTTGTGAAACCAAAAAAAAGTATCTTGTTTCAAATATAACTTCGTTTTGAATAAAGTTTATATCAGAATGGTAAGCAAAAAACTAAACATAGCAGCATATTGATATGTTTTAGAAGTTAATAAATGTAATTTATTAAAGAAATACCAAAATTAAAAAAGTATTATTAAAAAAGTAAAATAAAAAAAAAGAAAACTTGCTAATATACATATATATATAAATATATATATATATATATATAGAGAGAGAGAGGGGCTCTTGCGAGAACTCCATTTATTGCGAGAACCGCGAGAACCAATGTGAACACAACCTAAAATAGCTAAAAAAAACTTAAAAAAACCTAACCCCCACCCCCCCCCCCCCCAAAAAAAAAACCTAACCCCCCCCCCCCCCCAAGCTAAATGCTAAAAACTAAAACCCCCAAAAAACCTATAAAAAAAACTAACCGCCCCCCCAAAAAAAAAAAACCTAAACCCCCCTCCCCCACCCCCCAAAAACCTAAACCCCACCACCCCCCCCCCCCCCCCCTCAAGCTAAAATGCTAAAAACTAAACCCCAAAAAACCTAAAAAAATCTAAAAAAAAAAATTTTTATATTTTTTATGCTCAAATCGATACTTTTAGTGGCAAAAAAAAAAAAATTTTTAAATTTTAATTTATTTTTTTTGCTTCGAAAAGTAGCGATTTTTATATAAAAAATATTAAAAAAAAAATTGTGTGATTTTTAGGCATTTTTTTTTGTGTTCACATTAGTTCTCGCGGTTCTCGCAATAAGAGGTGGTTCTCGCATGATCTTCTCCCTATATATATATATATATATATATATATATTATACATCTTAATTGCATCTCTTGATAAATAGTGCCAACCACAAATAAATAAATAACTATTAAATAGCTTTATTTAATTCTTGAAAATTTATTAAACCTATTATTTTATTTTATATCAATTATAATCAGTCAAGTTTTTATATTTTTGGTTCGTTTATAAATAAGCTATATATATAATTGAGTTTTTCCTTATCATGCCAAATTGAATGATACCATACGAACAACATAGGTATCGGTATCATTTTTATGCTATTCTCAATGTTTCTACCGGTTTCGTGACGAAGCGATTCGATTCGACTTTGACCGAATAACACTGTTACCAGTAAAACCGTTGTCGATTGCTACTATTAATACCGGTATAGGTTTAGTTGAAGACGGAGTTGTATTCACCCATATATTCGTTTTGTTTCTTTCAATTGCTATATCAAGTGCTTGTATCATATTCATTTCATGACGAAACGAACCGATACCAACCGAAAAACCCCGTCATGAAGCACGGGCAAACCTGCTAGTATATATATGTTTGACGAATGATAATGAATAATAACTTTATTATTATAATAAAATATAGTTTTTTAATATTTTTTAGTTAATATTATAATGGTTTACTATTATGTTCACTTTTAAGTTTTAACATTTTTTTTTATTTTTATTAACTTTTTTAAAACCATATTTTCTTTCTCATTTATCTTTTGTCTTTATTAATTCTTTTTTAGTTTATTTTTCTTAAAACATTTCTTTATTAATTAGTTTTATATTTCTTTAATAACTTATGTTCGTTATTTTTTGTTACGCCCTTATTAACAAAATGACCAAAACACATGGAACTTCCAAGTTTGCAACTAGAAACATAATATTTACATTTTACCAAAATGTCCTTGAAGTTAGTTCGAGATCAACACCTCCCCTAGTCTGGTCACAGGTGTCAAATCTGAACTACCCTGTCGGAACACAAGTTTAAAGTTACTAATTACAAACGACTAAGTTTCTAAAACCATAGTTTACACAACAAAAGGCGTGTTTCTTTAATTACAAGTTTAACAAAATATGGTTCAAAAAGGGCGTCTAGTTCGGAAGCGCATAGTATACATGTTGGTGTTCGCCTCCAAGCTCGCCACGCCACCTAAGTAGCAGATTTACCTACATCACAATCCAATTCAACTAGTCAGTTCTTACAACTATAATTTAAAATAAACAACTAACATTCATTCACTTCATCGCCTAACCACATCACCATCTCACTTTCCTTTACCCATTTAACGGGTACTTATTTATTATCTCCAAACGAGATAATGCATAGCTTTCGATAATCCGTTGACTTCGGACTAGACATAAAGCAACATAAACAACATTCCAAATCCGTTCAGAACGGATCTACCTATCTCCTTTCATTCTTACATAACTTTCGAAAATACGGTTAGTTTAAGACCAACCGACCATAACATAACTTCATTCATAAATCATCACTTCTTACGACCCGTCTATGGCGGGTTAAGTTATTAATTACACATCGCCTACGAATCATCATAATTACGGTTCTAATATAACCATGATAATTAGAAAGTAAAGCTTGTATGCATAAAACAACATACCTCGATCCTGTGAGCTGTCCGACCTCCTAGCGCTTGAACCTTCTTCTTTTACGCCTACATCAACACATGCATTCATTTAGCCCGACTAAATATCATTTCATTCTTTTACACACTTTTATCATACAACATCTGGATATTTGTTCTTTTAGGCATTTTATCGAACACTTGGCGGGTTTCGCATTTATAGGACATTTAATTACAAGTATCTTCACATACTAATCTACAAGTTCATAACAAATCAAGCAAGTTAATGAGATTCTCTCATCCTACATCATTCATCTATGTTCCATCCATCACAACAAGTTAAATCACCAAAAACCGAACACTAATCGAGTTCTAGTTCATAATCTTAACTTCTATATGTATATATCACAACATTACTCATAATTAGGTAGAAACCCATTTCCTAAAGTTCATGATTTCAAGAAATTCAACTTACCCCTTTGTTATTCACACCTTGGTGACCAAGAATTCGTGTTCCTACAATCGTTCGGGCTTGAAATCACCTTACAATTGATGGAATTAGTGAACTAGGGTTTTTGGTGCCCTTGTCTCTTCTCCTGGACAACTTCACGCACACACTAGAAGTGTCTAGTGTGTGTGTGTTATTTAATTTAACTAGTCTTTCTTTTTAATTTTTCAAGTTTAGTCCCTCGGGTCCTATCGTTTATTTATTTTAGCCCAAACCTTCATTTCATGAACTATTCTAAAGACAATAATTAGATTACATATTTTTTGGGTGTTACATTTTTTTCCCAATGACCGTGAATAGTAAGTTTATTTTTATAATAATATATAACTTTTTTACTATTATATTATTTAATACTATAATAGTTTATTATTATATTTTCTTTTAAGTTTAAATATATTTTTATTGTTGTTTTGCTTTTATAAAACCATATTTCTTTTATTATTTATTTTTTGTTTTTAATAATAATTCTTTTTTTATTTTTTTAGAATAATATTTCCTTTATCACGTAATTTGAAATTTCTCTAATAACTTATGTTCGTTAATTTTTTTCTAAAAACTTAACTAAGAAGTTTTGTTTAATTTTTTTCCCTTAACATTTCTGATATAAGTTTAGTTAAAAATTAAGTTGTATTCAAAATAAAGTATTTATTTGGTATTGTAAAAAGATATGATGATAAACCAAACCGATTTTGACTGTTTGGCTTTCTAAACAACACGTTTCGTTTTCATATAACATTTGTTTTACATTATCATTTGTTATGTTTCTCCGCAACGCGCGACGTCAACAAACCTAGTTCATCTTGTTTAAAAGAAAGTAAAATAAAAGAATAAAGAAAACCTACTATTCATCGTCCTTCTTTTTAAATATATTTAAACCGATTCTCACTGTTAGGCTTTCTAAACAACAGGCTTCGTTTTCATATAATCTTTGTTTTACATTAACATTTGCTCTGTTTTTTCGCAACGCGCGACGCTAACAAACCTAGTTCACCTTGTTTAAAATAAAGTAAAATAAAAGAATAAAGAAAACCTACTATTCATCATCCTTCTTTTTTAATATATTTAAAAGAGTGAATTGCAAGTTGTGTCCTTTATCTTTAGGCCACTTTGCAAGTTTTGTCCTTTATGTTTAAAGTTGACGAGTTTTGTCCTTTATGTTAAAAATCAAGCACGTTTACCCTTTGGGTCTTAAAAATCAAGCACGTTTTGTCCTTTATGTTTAAAAATCAAGCACGTTTTGTCCTTTATGTTTAAAAAATCAAGCACGTTTTGTCCTTAAAAATCAGGCACGTTTTGCCCAAAAGGGTAAAACGTGCTTGATTTTTAAACATAAAGGACAAAACTCGTCAACTTTAAACATAAAGGACAAAACTTGCAAAGTGGCCTAAAGATAAAGGACAAAACTTGCAATTCACTCTATTTAAAAATTAAAAATAAAAATAAAAATAGAGTTAAATGCCATTTTAGTCCCTGTGGTTTGGGCCATTTTGCCAGTTTAGTCCAAAGGTTTCATTTTTAACCTGTGGGTCCAAAAAGGTTTCACAGTTGTCATTTTAGTTCACTGGGTTAACTTCATCCATTTTTTCTGTTAACGAGAAGGCCAATTCGGTCATTTTATATGGCTGAATTGCCCTTTTAGTTAACAGAATTACATACAAAATGACCGAATTGGCCTTCTCGTTAACAGAAAAAATGGATGAAGTTATCCAAGTGGACTAAAATGGCAACTGTGAAACTTTTTTGGACCCACAGGTTAAAAATGAAACCTTTGGACTAAACTGGCAAAATAACCCAAACCACAGGGACTAAAATGGCATTTAACTCATAAAAATAAAAAGGAAAAATTACACTTTTCGTCCTTTATGTTTGTAGCTAGTTGCAATGGATGACTTTTACCTTTAATAATTACAGCCACAGTCCTTTATTTTGAAAACTTGTTACATCTTTCGTCCTTTAGCACGAACTTGGTTAAAATTTTCAGTTAAATTTATTTACTTAAGGGCAGTTTAGTCTTTCTACTTAATTATTTATAGTATAAATAAAAAAATAAAATCAAATATAAATACTTTTTTTTCTCTTTCACTCTCTCTCTCTCTCACTTTAAACACACACTCTCTCTCTCTCTCTCTAAACAAACAACACAGACATCTCTCTCTCTCTCTCTCTCTAAACCTTCTCCCTATACTCTCTATCTCCCTCCCCTGTATTCTCTCTCTCAAACTAGAAACCCTAATTCAAACTTTCTTCAAATCAAAACACAAATTCATGATCAAATCGTAAATTGTTCACTGATAATCATCATCTTCTTCAAGCTCTATCATCCAATTTACTTAATTTCAATTTTAACGTTCAAACCCTAATTCGAGATCAAATCGTATCTGTAGCTGTTATTAATCATCGATCATCATCTTCTTCTTCAATTTCTGTTGTCTGATTCAGGTAATTTCAGTTTTGACCGTACTGTTCATTATTTAGGGTTTTGATTTTGTTCAAAATTGGGGGAAATCATCATCATCTTTTTCTTCTTCAAGTTTTAAAGTTTTAACTGATAGATCACATATACAGAAAATCAGGAAGTAAACAAAACTAAAGGTTTAAACAATATTAAACTACAATTGTTGATTTCAGTTGCAGATCGAATTAATGTGTTGCGAGAGTGTTGATTACCTGTAATGTTCTTGTAGAGGAGAGATAATTTAGGCGATGTTTTAGACGACGGTTGGGGTTATTACAGTGAAACCATATGATTCGCCAATCTGCAGGTGAAAGTCCGATGAACCATTTCTTTGGTTTTTAGATCCGAACTGAAACATGGCGGTGAATAGAGGGTGCGAGATTCAAGTAGAGATAGAGAAACGGTTGGGGTTTGGTGGCTAGTGGTGGCGGTCACAGGTTGTGATGGTTGGCTTTGGTGGCTACTGGTGACAGTCAAGTTAGAGAGAGATGATAGTTGAGAGAGAAAGGGGAATTGGGGAAGATGAATTGGTTTTATTTATTAAACATTTAAATAAAAATATGAATTGACCAAAAAACCCTTAACTGAATAAACTTAACTGAAAATTTTAACCTGGTTAGTACTAACGGATGAAAAATGTAACAAGTTTTCAAAATAAAGGACTGTGGCTGTAATTATTAAAGGTAAAGGTCATCCATTGCAACTAGCTACAAACATAAAGGACGAAAAGTGTAATTTTTCCAAATAAAAATAAAAATAACAAGGGTAATAGTTTTGGCAAAGTATTTATTCTTTAATTTACTTAGAGTAAACTACCATTTTGGTCCCTGTGGTTTGGGTACTTTTGTCATTTTAGTCCAAATCTCAAACTTTTTAAATTTGGGTCCCTGTGGTTTCACTTTTATTGTCATTTTAGTCCAAAATCCAAAAACCCCAGATTTTGACTCTTGAAAGCTGGTTGTTTTGTCTTTTTGTGCAGGGACATTTTTGTCCATCTCAGGTTTATTATAACATATCAATAATTAATATATATATATATATATATATATGAGTAAATTGCCATTTTAGTCCCTGAGTTTTGTCCAAATTTGCCATTTTAGTCCAAATAGTTTTTTTTTTGCCTCTGGGTCCCTGACTTTTCCCTTTTGTTGCCATTTTGATCACATACACTAACTCCATCCAAAAACTCCATCTTTAACCAGGGGTATTTTGGGGATTTTCATTTTAAATGTTTTCAATTGCCATTTTGATCCAATTCTAAAAAATCAAAAAAATTCCAAAAAATTCTATAAAATAATAAAAATTCTAAAAAATCATAAAAATTCTAAAAAATTCTAAAAAATCCAAAAAATCCGTTTCGGCGCGAAACGTTTCGAACCCGAACCGTTTCGAGCTGAACCGTTTCGACGCGAACCTTTTCGACCCGTACCGTTTCGACCCGAACCGTTTCGAGCTGAACCGTTTCGACGCGAACCGTTTCGACCCGTACCGTTTCGAACCGAACCATGCCGTATCGAACCGAACCGTTTCGAGCTGTACCGTTTCGACGCGAACCGTGCCGTATCGAACCGTGCCGTATCAAACCGAACCGTTTCGAGCCGTTCGTTCGAACCGAACTGGTACGGGTCGAAACGATACGGCTCGAAACGGTTCGGTTCGAAACGGTTCGCTTCGAAATGGTTCAGCTTGAAACGGTTCGGCTTCGAAACGGTACGGGTCGAAACGGTTCGCGTCGAAACGGTTCGCGTCGAAACGGTTCGGCTCGAAACGGTACGGGTCGAAACGGTACGGGTCGAAACGGTTCGGCTTGAAACGGTTCGGCTTCAAAACGGTATGGGTCGAAACGGTTCGCGTCGAAACGGTTCGTGTCGAAACGGTTCAGCTTCGAAACGGTACGGCTTGAAACGGTTCGGCTTCGAAACGGTTCGGCTTGAAACGGTTCGGCTTCGAAACGGTTCGGCTTGAAACGGTTCGGCTTCGAAACGGTACGGGTCGAAACGGTTCGCGTCGAAACTGTTCGGGTTTGAAACGCTTCGCGCCGAAACGGATTTTTTAGAATTTTTATGATTTTTTAGAATTTTTTGGAATTTTTTTTATTTTTTTGAATTTTTTTGATTTTTTGGAATTGTATCAAAATGGCAATTGAAAACATTTAAAATGAAAATCCCCAAAATACCCGTGGTTAAAGATAAAGTTTTTGGATGGAGTTAGTGTATGTGATCAAAATGGCAACAAAAAGGAAAAGTCAGGGACCTAGAGGCAAAAAAAACTATTTGAACTAAAATGGCAAATTTGGACAAAACTCAGGGACTAAAATGGCAATTTACTCATATATATATATATATATGGCATTAAGCCTCTTTATTCTGATGTTCAAGGTTCTTCAACATCACTACCAGAACCTTCTTCATCTTCCCCCAAATCCCAAACCCTAGTTGTTCTGCTCAACCGCCGGACACCACGTTAAGCAACCCGGCATCACCACCACCATCACCTACCGACCAATTTTGACCCTATACACTCTCTTCGCTCTCCACATGCTCCATAACCAGACACCACCATCATCCGGCGTCACCACCACCATCACCTACCGACCACCGCTATCCACCACCTGCTGACACCACCCCACTAACCTCCACCAGCTAACACCACCCACTACCCCACTAACCACCACTTGTAGACACCACCCACCATAACCATCACCTCTGGACCACCGGGAACCACCGTATAAACGATATAAACCCACCGGCATAAGCCAACCACCACAAAAAAATGGGCAAAATCAGCCTATCAGCCTCTCAGATCTGAGCTCAAAACATAAACCCTAGTCGCCGCCCCTTTTTCTTCGAATACTAAACCCCCATCGTCACCACGCGATTTGCCAGTGGTGGTTTGATTTGTAGGTGGTGGTTTAGTTTGTAGGTGTGGCGGTGATAGTGGTGGCGGTATCCCTTTGCTTCGCTAAGTTTTGTGGTGGTGGTGGTGGTGACATTCGACGGCAAGCGGTGGCAGCTGCTACAGGTGGCGGTGGCAAATGGTGATTGCAGCAAAAGATGGTGGAACATGTGTACTCTGCATAACCAAATGTTGTGAACATCTGCATTCAATAGCAAAAGATGGTGCTAGTTTTTATTTGTTATTGTCGATGAAGATTGGTGGTCCGACAATGTTCAGATGGGTGGTTACGGTGGCCATTGGTGGAGTTGTGAGGGTTTTGGTGATGGAGGTGGCTGATTAGGGTTTGGAATGGTAGGGTTTTTGAACAGATGAGTGCTTTTAAATAGATTTTTGGGTTTTATTATTTTTAATCAATATTGAGTTATAATAAATCTATAATGACTAAAATACCCCTAAGGATAAAGACAAAATATCAGGATTTTAGTTGGGGAATCTGGCCAAATTTAACTTTTGGACTAAAATGGCAATAAAAGTGAAACCACAGGGACCCAGATTTAAAAAGTTTGAGATTTGGACTAAAATGACAAAAGTGCCCAAACCACAGGGACCAAAATGGCAGTTTACTCATTTACTTATTTATTTTACTAGTGTTTCTTTCCTAAATGAGTCATGTTTGTTTGACCGAAATATACATATAAAAGTTACATCTTCGATGTAATTTATGAAATTAGAAGATAGGTAGACAACATTAGATGATTTTTTTTCTAAAGTAAATGTGAAGGTAAAACATATGTATACAATGGTTAACCTAATTATAATTTAATACATTGTATAAATACAATCCAGCGTTACTCGAATGTAAAACATACCCTTTAGATTTGGCATTGTCTATGTCTATTAAATTTAAAACATGTTACCCGTTTAATGATAAATGCATGTCAACAAATAGGTCATATGGTTTATATGAGCAACACGCATGTTTCTTCTTCTTGTCATCAATAACTTCATCTGTTTTTGTCGCTCACTCGCCTTCGTTGTTTTAATTTGCCATGATTCATCTTTGACGACAAGCACTTTAAAAGATGAAAAGGGGTATAATTTTTGTCTTAATTGGTGGTAAGTTCATAAATGCTCAAGCATAACTTAGTTACCGTGTATAGGGACGAGAATTGTATGATTCGATTGAATATGAGGTTTTTCTTGGATCTTAAATTCAGTATTTTATGGACTTGCTAACTTCAATGTTGTTTAGTTACTCGGTGAATTAAAGAAAGACCAATAATAGACCTTTCGACATTTTTTTCTGGTCTCTTTGACTCCGTAGAATCCATCAGCTAACTTAGGACAATCATAGCCATCATCCTAGACTCCCTCCATTGTTTGTTGGAGTTGGTTGCTCTGTGATTTCACTTTCGTAAGTTTTTCGGAATCCTAGATTTTCGAGCTAGTTTTGTCAAATTTTGTGCTCAGTTCCCAATTTTGCCACAATTTTATAAACTTAATTATCAACTTTAGGAAATTGCATTGAAGGATCTCCAATTGAAAGTTATCCATGTTTAATATAAAAATTGATATGTTAAATATATGTAAATAGAAACAAGAAAAACTATTAATAGTAAATGATAATGTGATTAGGACTATATTACTAAAATATCATTAAAAGTTTGTTAGACTAATATTTTTCATTAATTTATTTTGGAGAAAAAATTCGTTCTTTAATTTAATGTTTTATTAAACTAAGTCTTTATTTTAAATCATTTTTTTAGTGCAACATCTTAGATGAAATTTGGAAGTGGGTAGACACAAAAAAGTGAGAAGGTGCTAAAAGCACCTTAAGACATGTATATGATAGATTACCTAATCACACTTTAATCTATACATATAATAAAAGAAACCATGTTAGGGACACATGGCGTTCTATGAGGCAGCCTTAATTATTTTTCTAAATATTTATTATGGAAAATCAATTATTGATAATATTAAATTTAAAATTTGTAGAAGAGATTCTAATGATAAATACAAAGATAACTGATAATAATATATTAATTATTATAATCATATATTAATTATTAAAATCTAAAAAAATATATTAGCGTTTTAAATATTTATAAAGATAAAGATTTTATTTAATTGGTAGTTTTAATTGTTTTTATATTTTGATGATAAGGACAAGGATAACTGATATACATATTAAAATAAAAATATTTATTTTAATCAACTGTTTCGTTAAAATGATTTATTCAATATATGTAGAACATATATATTTTTTATACATGGTATATTTAGAATCATATTTCTAATAAAGGATCTCATTATCCCGTTTTACACTCCAATGAAATAATAATATTAAATCATAATATCCAGCTTATCTCTTGTATATTTAATATTTTTTACTAAAATATTCCTTTTTTTCTGCTGATTATCCAACATCAGGTAATATGTAAGTTTCTAACCTAATAATAAATAAATAAAACAAACTAAAATTTTATAAACCATGTAATACATAAGTATCTAACCTAATAAAAAATAAAGTGAGATGTTACAATAAGTAAATAGTATCTCAAAGTTCCTTTGTTAGAAAACACATCTTGATGACTAATTGTTTTAACGGATTACATTATTTGTGTAAGACATGTGTTTATTCAAATCGTGCAATACACGAGTTTTTAAAAAATGTAACTATTTTATTACTTAGTATATAAAATTATATTTATTCAACCCGTGTAATACACGGGGTTCTAACCTAGTATGATGTATAGAAATAATCTCGCGGTACTCAATATATAACCAAAAACCTTTAGATTTGACAATGTCTATCAAACCAAAAATCTATTGCTTTCCCGTTTGACGTTTGACGATGAATGCATGTTTACACCTAGGTCGTAGGGTTTACATAAGCAACACGCTTTGCATGTTCCTTCTTGTCGTCAATAACTACACCTGCTTTTGTTGCTCACTCATCTTCGTTGTTTAAATTTGTCATGATTATCTTTAACGACATGTACTTTAAATAACGAAAAGGGTATAATTTTTGTCTTAAATGGTGGTAAATTTATAAATTCTTGAGCGTAACTTAATTACCGTATGGGGACATAACTATACGATTTGATTGAATATGAGGTATTTTTTGGATCGTAAATGTTGCATTTTATGACTAGGGCTTTCCCACTTTTGAGTTTGTTTAGTTACTGAATTAAAAATACATATATATATAAAAAGCTTACTTGTTTTTCTTTTTCAATAAAACAATAGAGAACAAAAACACCAGCGGAAAGTCTTTATACAATATCAACATATACAACCCTAACAAGAACAAAATAACTTTATAGAAAGAACATGATTCATCGTCCATTATATCCATGCATATAAACTTTTGCAATCTGTGAATGTATTCTTCGATCATATTTTGACTCTTTTACGATTCACCCCTTCAACTTTCACTTTCTTTAAAACGACCCAATTAGGATTTAAAGCTTCACAAACATAAATTTATCTATTATACATTTATCTGTCTATGTAAGATGCTCAATTAGTCAATTTTTTTATTGTTTTGTTTGTGTTATAAATTGTATATGGTAAAATCATGTGAATAGCCATTTTGACTACCATAATACCTAAATAGTCATTGCATTTTTCTTAAATGTATTAGTTTGAGCGTTACAAGTGATTTAATCCGATCAATACGCCTCATTGATACCAAGTGTATGCAAATAGTGGCAAAGATTATGGCTAGCTTTTGCGCCAATCGATCATGCTACATGTTGCAAGTCTAAGTGTCCCAAAAGTGGCTAGCTTTTGCGAGTAATAACACATGTACTGATGCGTTACCAAAATGGAATGTCTACAAACGATTTACGACATTGAGAACAGAAAACTGCAGGACTCTCTACAGAAATCAAGACTTAAATGGATTAGTCTTGATTCTTATGAACATCAACAATTGATTGTAAACAATCCTTCAGTTGCTGTTGAATTTGTTGATTGTTGTCGTTTTCATTGAATCGTCTATTCGTCTAAACACTTACTTACAAATAGAAAGCTACACTAAGCAAATCATTATAATAAATAACCTGTAATAATTTAAATAGAGTTTGATCATGTTAAATAGGACAACTAAATTAAATCATTTCCCTTGTATGCACGAATAAAGAACCAAACATCCTGATTATGTTAAGAATTATGATACATTGACATGGCTAAAAAAGATCAATAATAAGAAAAGAAAAAAAAAAGTCTTGCAATAGCCTGTATAGTTACTCGTCTCGCAACAAGGTCATGGTTCGGGTCAAGGGAAAACCATCACTTAACCCGACCCGATCACCTTCACTGCATAAGATTTCCCTGTACACATTTGCATATACATATTCTACCTTTCATACCTATTCCCATTCCATCGGCTATCATTACCATTCCCATAGTGATTCCTGATAACGTGACTTATTGAGGCAGGTATTGGCGTAAAATCTGCGTTCTATCTGTGTTTCTTAACTTGCGAAACGCACACAATTCAATTTGTCTGACCCGTTCACGGCTCACACCCATTACATCACCAATCTCTTGCAATGTTCGGGTTTTTCCATCTTTTAACCCGAATCGCCACCTAATCACTTTTTGCTCTTTTTCGTTTAATGTACCCAACACCTTCTCTAGGTCCTCTGACATTGTTTGTTTTATCAATATCTCCTCAGGCGTCTCTTGGTCAGGATCATCAATAAGGTCCTAAAAAACCAAATATGTTAGTACTATCGAAATAGTTATAATGTGTTGTAAATTCTATGTATTTAATATCGCGATATATCACCAATATATCAGTTATCGGCACTCTGGTGAGACATCGGTGCAAAATATCGGTACCAGTATTATCGGCGATATTGACCGATATATCACCAATTTTCCTGATATCAGTACTTTTCTTCTTAGTTCTACTATTCGTCTTTCTTCTTATTGTTGCTATTGCTTGCGGCGTGCGCATATAATGTATATATGTGTGGTCGCTCAGAGGGCAAAAGTGAAATTGCACTAATTTCAACGTTATTTTACTAATTTTGTGAAAATAACGTTAAAAGCGGGGGATGGTTGATCATGCATCATGTGTTGGCGTTGATAGCCGAAAGAGAAGGGGGTTACATGCACCGATCCGTTTTTGTCCCGATCGTTAAGTGTTATGTGCCTTAGGTCGAAGGCTTTGATGCAAAACTACTATCGAGCCAGGGGTCTCACTGGAAGCAGTCTCTCTATTCCTACGGGGTAGAGGTAAGGCTATCTACATCTTACCCTCCTTAGACCCTACCTTAGCTTTGCTATTGGTGGGATTTACTGAGTATGATGATGATGACGATGATAGTGTTAAATGTTAGTGTTTTAAGTCTTAATTAGTTCCTACTTGCTACAATTGTTAGTGTTTTGCAAGTTGTAAAAGGTTAATTTGTTAATGGCTTGGCAGGAGATTATATTGAATTGTTAGTGTTAAATTGCTATATGTATAAATTCTGCATGATATTAAAATTATTGATATCGCACTGCAATTTCCAATCTCTTAAATATCGGTCCTTGACAGATATCCGATTTTTTACCGCATTAACTGCTTAGGTTGTTTTGGCGGCCTCGGGTCAACCCAACCTTACAAGCCCAAAATGACATGTACAAGCCCGTTACCCAAACCGCCCGACCATTATGATGAAAAACATGAGATGGGGACAAACCGTGAGTTTGGTCTTGTTATCGAACCCAACAGGAATATCAATAGATCGGGCTGGTTTAGGGGCATGTTCAGCAGATTGAATCCTTTTAATGGAGATGCCCGTTTCAACTGCAATTTCTGCACGAGTCGGTTTTCTTCCAAGCTGCTTATCCAATCGTTGTCTGGCCTCATTCACCTTAGATTGCACCTCCACCATATAATACTGTACAATCAAAGAAAAAAACCATAAAAAATTTGCAACAAATTTTATGAGGAAGTGTGTGAAAAGACAAATATGCCCATCACATGTGATCATTGGTTTTTCTTACGGGAACGTGAATTATCCTGCTCTGTTCAGCACGTGACCTTTGGACAGCTTGCCTTATCCACCAATGAGCGTACGTTGAAAACTTAAAACCCTTTGAAGCATCAAATTTCTCTGCACTTTTCACCAGGCCTCGGATTCCTTCCTGAAACGGGTCAAACGGGTCGGTTGGTTATGTTTAATTCCATAGGGGTCAAATAAAAACATTTAGCTACAAAACGAAACGGGTCAAACAGGCCAAACAAGTCAAATGGTTTAATTCAACGATCCAGATTATTATTGATTTACTGATATAATGATGCGTACCTGAACAATATCCTGAAGATGGACCTTTGTTCCATAATAACTTCTTGCAACAGAAATAACGAGTCGAATATTGCTTCTGACCATTTTGTCCCTGCATTCTTCACCATAATGCAAACGTCTCCCTAACTGTACCTGATCAATGCCTGCAGCAGTAGCCCATTCTGCAAAAGTGGGTGGGACCCCAAAACTGGTCTCCAGCTCTTTGTGCACTTCTTGCAATTTCAATAAGTCCTGAGTGTATACAACAAGAAATTTAATGGAAGAACGCTTCACAAATTAACAAAAATAACTGCATAACTGCAAGACAACACCTAATAAATATTAAACAAAAAGTTAACATATTATAATGTGAATTCAGAAAGAAGCTCATACCTGTATCCCTTTAGAAAGTTCTACTTCCTCAGCAGCAGTTAAAAGCTTGGCATTAGTCATTCCTCCCAAAAACGCCAAAACGTCTTTTTTCTCGGCGCGTCTTCTGCTCACTCCAGGTTTAACCGCCACAGTACCGCCGGCACCCCGCCCTCTGCCGCCTGCAGTTTTCACAGACAGACTACCAGCTTCCGCCCGTTCTGCTGCCCTGATCCTCCTTTCTTTCCTTTCCACTTGACGTTTTGATCTCACAGCTATGTTAGCCGATAGATGTTCTTCGAGAAGCTTAAGTTCTTCCATTGTTGGTTCCAATTCTTCTGAGACCTGTGACCCGAGCCCATTTATTGAATTATCTGGTTCAGATAATTTAGGTTCTTCTTTAATATCTAATGATTTGGGCTGTTGATGGTTCATGTTCATCGCCATTGTTGCTGCACTCTTGGCAACTTTTACTGCAGCCTTTGCTAAAGCAATTGCTTCAGCGGCTGCATCGGTATATTCTTTTGTGGTAACATCTGATGGCAACGCTGTTCCTTTATAGGCCCATGGTCTGCTCCCAGTTATCGAATTTGTATGAGAGTCTAAAGATGGTAGCTTGAAATTTTCGATATCAAGCACTCCAGTTGATGACGAGGATGACGATGATGATAACCACTGTCTGTCAGCAGCACCAGAATTTGAATGAACTTCTAAAGATGACAGATGTAGCTTCTCTAAACTAAGAATTGTAGATTCTGTTGATACAGGTGGAGCTGTAGTTGATAAAATGCAACGAGTCGGGGAAACAGTAGGCTCTCTGCATTTTGCTGCATATAAACCGATGAATCTCATTTTAATTTTTTTGGAGCATCTTCAAGAACATAAAATGCAACTTTTGATTAACTCTAATGAGACACTACATTTAAAATAGAGTAAACTTTTGTTTTGCTCCCTGTGGTTTGATTACTTTAACTGTTTTGCCCCAAACCTTTAAAAATAGCCATTTTCCTCCAATAGTTTGCTATGGTTTTTCCATTTTGCTCCCCACCTCTAACTCCATCCAAATTGTATGTTTTTCCATTTTGCTCCCCGCAGGGAGAAAAATGGAAAAACCATAGCAAACTATTGGAGGAAAATAGCTATTTTTAAAGGTTTGGGGCAAAATCGTTAAAGTGACCAAACCACAGGGAGCAAAACGGAAGTTTACTCTTTAAAATATCTTTTCATGAATATAAACTATTGCATGATTTATTAATACTAACATGTAGCAAACCTTAAGGACAGGATTAGTGAGAAAAGCTCCAACTAACAACTAATGGCAATAACCTAAATATCAAAAATCATAAACCTAATATATTGATGGGTCATGGGTGATCCCTGCTTAATATTGTAAAACCGTAAAACTTATGTCAAAAAAGTTTGGCATTCTCCACAAGAAACCATGACAATAATAAATAATCAACTTTAAAGTCTCATTTATGTAAAGAATCTACTAGTTCTATAAGCGTAATAAGGTCCACAACCAACTGCAAAGCAGTTAAATTTTTTAGTTTACACAAGAAGACACTAAATTCTTTATAAGATGACCCTAAACTCCTATTAACATAGCAATCAGACCACTTCTTCGTGTCTATTTTCGTTTCTTGTGGGTTAAAAAAGCGTTCCAAAAACAAGACCTATGAGTTCGAGTAACATTCTAGCACTTAATCAACAAAGCAGGGATTCCAAACTTGTTCAAGCAGATGCATAGCCAAAATATTTTAAGAAAAAAAAATGCACCTCTTATTACACTATGCACCAATACGAGAATTAGGGATAATGAATGAAATAAAAATAAACAATTTAGATTTGTTCTTTTTGTTGTCCCAGTTATTTTATGTTCTGCAATGAATATCACCATATGCATCTAGAGGAAGGTTCAAATGAAAACCACTAGTTATTGTGAAAACTCGAAAACTAATTAAAAACCACTAAAAAGGAGGGGGGAGACTTTTAATGAAGGAGGGGTAAAATTGGAAAAAAAAAATATATATAACTTTTCAAACATTTCCCATTTCTCCATACGTTATCATTTTAAAACAAAAATGGCACCATAAGATCACAAATTTTTGTATCTTTCATTCAAGTATATTCGAGCATATTTTTTATGACATAAAAAAAGATTTATGGTGTCGTCTTGTTTTCAATACTATTATTATAGTAGTGCACATGTGCAATATAACATGTACTACAATTGCATTACATGCTTAAAATTAGCTTTTTGAGTCTAGTTTAGCTTTTATGGTTAGTTTTTTTTGGAGGTTTAGGATTAGGATTAGGTTTTTGGGTGTGGGGGGAGGGGGGGTTTAGGTTTTTGGGGGGTGGGGGTGGGGGGGTTTAGGTTTTTTTCGGGTTTATGTTTAGGGTTTAGTTTTAGGTTTTCGGGAGGGTGGGGGGTGGGGGGTGGGGGGGTTTAGGTTTTTGGGGGGTGGGGGGTTAGGCTTTTGGTGGGAGGGTGAATTTAGGTTTTTGGGGGTGGGGGGTTTAGGTTTTTGGGGGGCGTCGGTGGGGGGTGGGTTAAGTGGTTTAGGCTTTCCGTATTAGTGTACTACACATGTGCAGTACAACAAAACAAAAAAAAAAAATTTTTTTTGAGTAAAATGCAATTTGCGTCCCTGTGGTATGTCCCAAACATCAACTTGAGTCCCTAAAAATAATTTTTTGCATTTTGAGTCCCTGTGGTATTCATTTCATAACACTATGAGTCCTTCTGAGTCCCTGTGTGAGTCCCTGTGGTATTCATGCAAAAATTGTTAACAGGGACTCAGAAGGACTCATAGTGTTATGAAATGAATACCACAGGGACTCAGAATGCAAAAAATTATTTTTAGGGACTCAAGTTGATGTTTGGGACATACCACAGGGACGCAAATTGCATTTTACTCTTTTTTTTTTTAAATTTTTTTTTCATATATAAAAACTAGCGAAATTTATTAAAAAATTTGAAAAAAAAAAAATTTGTGTGTTTTTTAGGTTTTTTTTAGTTAGTTTTCGAGTTTTCACAATAAAAGTGGTTTTCATTTGAACCATCACCTATGCATCTATACATACATACATACATACATACATATATATTATATGATAAATTTTTAACATCAAACTAAATAGAAGTGTTTGATCTTTATAACACAAAATTTTCAAAGTAGTAAAACTAAAATGTTCAAAAGAGTTCCATAATTGGAAATTGGGCATTTTTGCAGAGTGAGGGTGAAAAACAAGCTATAACTGAATCCTAACAAATTGAATCCAGAAAGAAAAAAAGAATGCTGGATCAAAAACAAAATTTCCAAACAGATAACAGGCTCAGATTGATGAATCAGATGTGGGTATCATCTACTATCTAACATACTAAAGAAAGAAGAGAAAGAAAGAAGATATGTGATCTTACGGAGGTTTGAATGATGATGATGATGATTGTGGGTTTTGAATGGGATGGAGAAAGAATCCGGCAAGCACTTGAATTGAGGGAGCAAACAGGACATATTTTGTGGTATGGATGCATTCATGTGATAATTGGAACATGAAAACTGGATTCAGGTGTACATATATATCTGAGTTTAGGGAGTGAAGAAGATCGGTGATGATAAAAGAGTGAATGAAGAAGATGAAAGGGAGAGATGGGATTTTGTTGAAAGAGGATAAGGAGTCACAAACTGAGGACCAAAGATGGACACCCATTCTTACAAACTGAAATGGACACCCAGATTTTGTTGTAGTATAAATTTTAATATTTTTTGAACGGAAAATGTTCACCATCTATATATTTTAGAAGGGTTTGGTCATTTTGTCACTTTAGTCCAAAAATCAAACTTTTTGAATCTGGGTCCATGGTGTTTCAATTTTATTGTCATTTTCATTCAAAAGCAAAATCTAGTCAGATTTTTCAATTAACATCCAGCTTATTTGTCTTTTCCTTCATATGAAGGGCAAAATGGTCAGATTTCTTTAATTTGTTACGATAAAACATTAAAAGACCATTTTGCATTTTCCGTAAAAGGGAGGAAAAAGACAAAAAAAACTGGATGTTAACTAAAAAATCTGACAAGGTTTTGATTTTGGATGAATATGGCAACAAAATTAAAACCACATGGGCTCAGATTCAAAAGGTTTGAGTTTTGGATTAAAGTAGCAAAAGTGACCAAACCTCAGGGACCATTTTGGCAGTTTACTCTAAATTTTAATATTTTCTGAAGAGTTAACTTCCTTTTTGCTCTCTATGGTTTGATCGTTTTAACAATTTTGTCTCAATCCTTTTAAAAGTACCATTTTCCCTGAAGAGTTAACTTTCTTTTTGCTCTCTATGGTTTGATCGTTTTATCGATTTTGTCTCAATCCTTTTAAAAGTACCATTTTCCTCTCCGATGTTACTAACTTCTCACCAAATTGCTCCCAGCCCCAAACGACGTCCATTTTAGTTGTTAAATATTAGTCACGCCCCTCACGATCTTTCTCTTTCCAAGATGTTTTATACCCTTCATTTTAAAACCCTAGTTTATCATAACTAGGGCTGTAAACGAACCGAACGAACACGAACAAGGCCTTGTTCGTGTTCGTTCGTTAAGGAAATAAATGTGTTCACGAACGGTTCATGAACACTTACCGAACGGGATTTTATGTTCGTGTTCGTTCATTAAGGAAATGAGCGTGTTCGCGAACAGTTCACGAACACCAACGAACACAAATAAATTTGGCGAACGCGAGGAAGGATAAAGATAGATGGCGCCCAGAGAGTAGCACTCGAACTTGAATCCCTTATTGTGGAACGGAGGTTGATCGTATTCACCGATGTAAATAATGAGAAATGAAATGGAAATGATGCATAAACAAGGTGAAAGTGAGTTTCCTAGTTTCATTGTTAGGGTAATAAAATAAATAAAAGTTTAATAATATAAAAAGTACAAATAAAATATAAGAAAGTACAAAGATCTTCAACTAAAACACAAATATACGAACATAAACGAACGTAAATTCACGAACACCTTACCGAACGTTCACGAACACAATCGAACGAACGAGACCTCTGTTCATGTTCGTTCATTCAACTAATCGAACGAAATTTCTTGTTCATGTTCGTTCGTTTATTAAACGAGCGAACATAAACGAACTTCCCACAGAACGGTTCACGAACTGTTCGTTGAACGTTCGGTTCGTTTACAGCCCTAATCATAACATGTCATCTTGTCGAAGACTCAAACAAAACATAACTTACATCTTGTTGAAGCTTCAAAAGAAATCCATGGCCACCACCATAACCACCACCCGCGGCCACCACCACCCACCGCCATCACCGCCATCAATCAACCACGCCCAACATTGTTTCAAATCTGAAAAGGGGCAGTGAGCTCTAATTTGGGTGCTAAGTTTTGCTCAGATCCAGTGAAGAGAGGCTAAGATTTACGCAGATCCAGTGAAGAAGGGGTTAGTGATTCTAGACGGAACTGACATGTTTCAAGAATGTCAGGGACAAAAATGGTACAAATTTAAAACTTGGCCTGAACTGGCATAATTGGACAAATCACATGGACGAAAATAGCAGTTAACTCTAATTTATAAAATTTTAAGTGAACTTATATAGGAACCCACCAGAAAATATTTCTACATTCTCCACTGCTCACCCACTATCTAAAAATATTGGGTCACCTCAAAACTACCCAAACTACTTTTAATTACTCATGTTTGGGATGAGGTCATTTACCCACAAGTACTCACATCCAATATCCAATAATATTGTGACACCTAATCCACTTTCGGTTCGGCTTGGTTTGTTACAATAATGATGTGATACATGCATTTGATATATATAGCAAGCGAAGGAGATATTCCAAAAGGTATATCGAAACATGTTTTACATCGATTGAAAACATAAAAATGAAGGCTTGTACCCAAGATGTCCAACATTTTCTTTCTCCACCAGTTCCCCAACCTGCTTAGCGGGTGTTACGAATTAAAGGTTGCTCATTCGATGAATCAGTAAGTATCACAAAATCTTCCCTATGGGAGAAAAAACATAAATAAGCTTAGCCGGAGTTACAAGCCGAGCACTAGAGGTTTCTTGACGGATAGAATCACTACCAAACTTACTTACCTGGATAAAGAAACTTATCTACAAATTTCTCCAACTCGGTAGGCTCACCAGGCGCAAGCTCATACCGTGACATCTTGATATTGGGATCATAAAAAAAGATCACATAAACAACGTCTATATCTACATATATAAATAATAAACAATAAACTCACGCATTCAAAGTAAGAGGGAATGGTATGGCCTACTTTCACCATTCACGGTACAAACCAGATGTCTCTCCAAATGTTTCCACACACGACTCATCCGCACCGCTACAAGCACATACTCTGGATATGGTGCAATATTCGAAGGATTATCAGTCATTGTCCCATACCATACAATATTCTCATAAGTTTCTAGAGGCGGGTCAACCATAGAATCAGTGGTTGAATGAATGTTCACAGCCACAAAAACCACCTCCTTCTTGATGGAGAAACATACTAAGCCTTCACATTTCCTCTCTTAAGGAACGAGAACCAAGCTTGTGGGGTACCATCTTGTAAAAGACGTTAAACATAGCACAGGAACGGTCAACACCTTGCGAACGACAGTTGAGCTCGAAGTTGGTTATCTGGCAAACACCTATCGGATGCATATGCAAGATGTGAAATTAATAAAACATAAAAAGGTTGACGAAAAAACCAATGAGGGGAAGACGGAAGTTGGAATTGTGGAAGAAGTCAGTATACATGGCGATCTTCTCGTCCAGGACATTCGCCGACATCCGTCCTAACTCCAGGAACTCAACCCCCATTCATCTTCAAACCGAAGGAAATATTATCGTAGCACAACCGTATTCAAAGTTTATTGATTCAGGCGCGATTTACTGGAGGCTTCTATAGTCTAGAATGGAAGGAAATTTTATCCTATAGAATGTTCACATGTCATTATATCCGTTGGACTTTAACCGACTACTTAGAATTATACTTGATTTCGCTAAATTAAACGTTGATCGAATAGAATGTGGTTTGTACCCATCCGAGTGCACGACCTTGTTGGATACGGGTTGTTGAACCAAGCATTCTAATTTAGAATGGTTTTGAAATCATTTGACCCGTTTCAACTAGTTTATATATTTTATATTACTTAAATTAGTCATAACCGCATAGGCGGTATTGGGTAGTCGAATAGGTATATGACGAGCCCGTTATCTCAAAATATTTTTAATAATGTTATATAATTAGCCTTGAGGTCAAATTATATGCCTCATTGGTTTAAAAACCATTTTTAATTTTTATGCCATAAGGACATTTTTGACATTTATAAAAGTATATAATATTGGCTCGTTAATAAACCCATCAAACGACATGACCAGAAGGTATAACCTCAGAGGGTTATTTCCTACAATATTATGGTCATATAACAAATCCTAATCGGGCCCTAAACTTGACCAAACGGGTCAAAATCGAAAGTCAATTGTTTGACTTCCGACAACGGAATAAGCTCTAAATAAGAAATGACGAGCTGGACATGATTAAACATGTACTAATATGTTTTATAAACTCATATGATGTCAAAATTTAAGGTTTTGATAGTTAGTAACTTATTTAGCGTAATTTGCAAAGTTTACATTTTTGACCTTTTTATTTAATATAAATCTGACACGTCATTTCGCATACTTAACGTGATCTTCAGAGGGTGTTGTCACAAGGGATTAACACCTTCATTATTACGATCACGTTGCAAAGTTCGATTCGAACTTTGGCATGACCGAAATGGTCCGAACCGAAAGTCAAAGCAAAATTCAATTTGCTTGACTTTCGGTTAATAACTAGCCTAAATAATGAAATAGACTATAAAGAGCACTTACTAGTGTTGAAGAACACATAAGGTACCCAGTAGGAGGCTTCCAATACTGGAAGCATGCTCCATAAGAAGATTGAGAGCGAAAGAATGAGAGGTGTGAAGAATTATGAACTAACATAGCCTATTTATACTAATCTTATCATGAGGAAATCATGACAAGTGTCCCTAATGCTCTAAGGAGTTGATTAGTGGCAGGTTATGTGTCACCATGTGGTTAAGTGTGGCAACAAGGTGTTTAGGTGTCACAACACACCAACAAGGCTGCTACCAACTCAAATCCTACTGTCAGCGTACCCCTTACGGACCGTAAGGGTGATGCCTTGCGGTCCGTAAGGGACCACAGGCGCGCATAATGTTTTGAACAACCTTACGGACCATAAGAGGATGTTCTTGTTGTCCGTAAGGGACCTCAGAAAATTATAAAAAAAATTGCCTTTTAGGCATATTTAGCCCATCAACTTTAAATTTATAATATTTTTATGATTTTTAATCCTTCCTTTCAACATTGTGAATTATGTGGAAGGTTTCTAGACACGTGTCACGCTAGGATTCGATCTAAAATATCGAGGTTTTACAATTGAAAGAAGCCATAAAAAACCAGAGAGATTCGTGTAAGATTCTAAGGTTTCTTCGAAGAAAATATGGAGAGAAAAGAAAGCAAGTGAAGGGTCCAGTGAAAGGGGAAGTCCTTACATAGGCTTCACATTTAATGTGATGTGATACCTTCGGATAAACGTGTGATGTGGCATGTGAAATAGTATTGGAGAATTGATCACGTTGATTCTGTGAATACCCGTGACAATCTTCCCCAAACCCCAAAATTTAACCCAAAAGGCTGAGAATCTGAAGTGATAAAATGATTATTGCCAAAATTTATGAATGACCATCCGAATTACCTGTGAGGGATATAAATAAGAACCAAAATTCGAAACAGACGATAAAAAGGCCATGGTCCAAACACAAGCCCAAAAATAAAATGCATAAAACATGAAAAAAAAAACATAAAAGTGCCTGTAACTTCCTTAGAATGCGTTTTTTGGGCCGAAACTTGGACAAGGCTTTGCCACGACATGCTCGTCGTTTCAAACTTTGATTTGACTAGTCGAACGCCTAAAACGGGGATCTGTAGCCAAAGTTATGGGTGTTTTCATAAATCACCCTTGGTAGCTCGATCATGGGCCTCTATAAATGCCATGGCTCCATCATCCACACTTGGCGCTGCATCATCGTGCCACATCACGTGGGCCTAAAACCAATAGCAGCGCGCCACATCATACTTAGTACTGAAGTGACGACAAAGATTAGGGCAGCGGGGCCCACCCTATCCCTGCCAAAGAAACCCCGATGTCATTATCATGTGTCATATGTCTTATCACCTACCAACTGATACGTGGTCGAAAACCGGTGATCGTTTGTGCTTAAGTTGATGTTTTTACATAGCTTTTAATCTTGAATAGCCTACTTTTAATTGGATTTGTGTTTTTATAGGTCTAAAAGAGTTTAAGGAGCTAATCGAGAGCTAAACGGAGCACCAGGACGCGAATCGGGTCAACCGAGATCAAGAAATGGAAAAACTAGAAAACAAGTTGGTGTTAACCATGAAGATTGGATGTGTTTTAGGGGATGTTAATGGATTGAAAATGAAGATATTGGAATATGGCATGATAGAGGGCTGAATTACGAAGACGTGGGCGAAAACGGTGAATAAAACGGAGCTAAAACGAAGAAGTTATGAAGAAAACAAAAAAACGGGATTTAGAGGCACCGTCGGCGACGCCCAAAAGGGTCGTCGGTGACGCCCTCTGGTTTGTTCCGTCGGCTAGAAACCTTCGTAAACAGCAGATTAAGCCGTCGGGTGAAACTGAGACTTCTAGGGGTCGTCGGGGACGCCCTAAATGGTCGTCGGCAAAACCCTCCCTGTATGTGTGTCGGAAATTTTTGTTGTTTAATGAGTTGGGGACGGGTTTTAGGTGAGGTTTTGACTAATTTTCGGGGGTTACGAGTTGGGGATGATAAAACACACATCTTGGACCATTCCCTATCATCTTTTTCATATCTCTTCACCTCTAATCATCCCTAACACCATCCTAATCACCTCTAACCCATCACCATCCACACTTCAAAACCCTAGTTCACCATCACCATCATCTTCATCCATTCTCCACCATCCAAACCCTAACCCCTACCCTTCAACTCTCCTTCAAGACTCAAGATCATGATGTGGTGTTCGTGTTCATCATCCGGTGATCGCGGCCATTCAACCATGAGCGGCTAGTCTCCTCGGTTTCACCTCGATGTAGATTTTTGTAAGAATTCTAGGGTTTATGCATTTGTATTTTGATTTGATTTTGTGACTAATTGTTTAGTATTTGAAACCTTTGATAATTGTCTTGCATTTGTTTCGAATTCGTAAATTGTCGCATGATGATAAAATTTGACTTTGCGAAATGGTTATGTATAATCATGCCTTATCTTAGGTTAGGATTTACATGTCTGATGTAACGAAGTGCATTGCGGTCCGTTGTCTATGACGTTGATAGCAATTGGCACCTAAGCTTCGTGATAGAAATTCGTTAATCACTATATACAATTGAATCAAGTTAAAACATGTAGGAACCCTAGGTCTTACAATTATCGAACCGGGGGTGATCCGTTTTCCCAATTCTCGTTTTCAATTTAGTAGTTTAGTCTTGCAATCTTAGTTAATAAACCGTGGTTTTAGATAACATCAAATTGTTAGTTCACTCCGATTTCTTTTCAAACCAAACAAACAACTAAAAATTAGCAAGCTTCATAATCACTTTGTACATTTTTGTAAATAGTCTAACTAATCGAACAGGTCGTGCGATACTGACCACATGCTCTTCGTGGATACGATACCCAACTTACCCTAGCTACCTAGGTTAATTGGGTTTTTGACTGATCGGGACGACACAGTCACGTCACCAACCAACATTTTTCCTCACATAAAATTCGAAATACAAGGCATGTGGGCCCATAAAGTTCCACCACCAACACACATGGTGGAAACACTTAACATATTAAAAGGTCCACCAAAAGCAACAAAACCACCAACACACTCGCAAAACACACTGCACGGATCAACAGGTCTGCCAAAAGCAACAAAGCTACAAAATGATCGGAAGAAAGCCGCTAAGGGTTCACCTCGTGGATGAGTCAAAAAACACATTGTGTGGCTGGCACACTCACAGGCATGCGATCAGACGTTAGAGGCCCACCATGACACTCATATCTAGTCCAGCGCTCCACTCAACACATGCGCACAAGAGAAACACCGGATGGGGGGGGGGGGAGACTTTAAGAGATATGGACCTAAACCTCGGGTGGATCCAGGTCAGCTTACACATTATGGGCTACAAGTCACCCGAGGACCACCATCTGCGCATATGGTACACCCAGGGACCTCCAAGGGCGAATCTAGCTTACAGGTAGGGGTAGCGCGCGCTTCTCAACTTTGTCGGCGACGTGTAATATTAGTGTAGAAAGAAATTTTTCTTATTTGTTTTTTTTTTTTGTACTGGGATACCCTGAACAAATATTAGGATACACTTAGGTCCAAAAAAATTTTACGCTACCCCTTAAACTTTTCTTCTAGATCCGTCACCAGGTACCACGACGTCAAATAAAAAATTGGTGCATGGGGAGACATCCCCATGATAGAGCGGGCCCCACTAGGTCAGACCCACCAGAACCACATTAACGATTGCCACTTGGGGGACTGCAAGGATATTTTGATAGCGATATTCCGCCAAAGACACTTCACCATCCAGGCTATAAATAGGAGTATCCTCCTTAGGTATCATCTTCTTTCCAAGGCTCAAACTTACTCTTATTATTACGTTACTCTCATACAACCATATACTTATTCTCATGTGAAAGGGTGGTCACATAAAACCCACTTTGTGACGAAGCTAACGATGTTGTTGATTTTGAAGATCCGATAAGTTTCCACGAACTCAAGACATTCGGAGAGCTCCAAACCTGTAGGAATCTTAGTCTAAGCACCCGTGCGTACTGCCGTTTCTTCAACACTCACTGTAGTTTATAGTACCAAAGAAAATACTTTATTACGAATACAATTCTACCTTCATAAAAACATATTTTCTTACATATTTATAAAACTGAATAAATCTTTAATGTTAAATGAAATAGATTGAGGGGTTGTTTGGCAACTTCTGAATGGGTAAGTGCTAAACTAGTAAGAAGTAGGAAGTCTGAACCATTAAGTGCTGAACTGGTAAAATGTATGAACCATTAAGAGCGAGTATAATGTTTAACCGTTTAGAGGCAAATGTCTGACCAATTCAGATAAGAGATCTTAACCATTTCAGACTCGGTATAATGCTTAACCATTGAAAGGCAAATAACTTAATCATCCAAAAATCTGCTCGCGAAACAAATAGTATAAACTATTAAGTATAGAAGTAGTAAAGGTCTTAACCATTAATAGTCTTGTAAGAGTTAAAGAAGCAGTTGAATAAGGGGTTGTTTGACAACATCTGAATGGTTAAGTGCTGAACTAGTAAGAGGTCTGAACCATTAAGAGCCTATATAATGCTTAACCGTTCAGAGGCAAATGTCTAACCAATTCATATTAGAGGTCTTAACCATTCAAACTCTGTATAAATCTTAACCATTCAAAGACAAATGTCTAAACCATTCAGACATCTGCTCATGAAACAAACAGTTTGAACCATTAAGTGCTGAATTAAGAGGTAAACAAACAGCCCAGCGCCCCTAAGAGAAAAAAAAATACTTCCACTGAATAAAAATATACTAAAATTGTTATCGAAGTTATCACCTATTGTTATCGGAAACCCTTGGGGCAATGGCTAATGCAGTTCTCAAAATCCCAGTTTTGTCAAGCATTATCACTTCAACAGCTGTGAAATGTTCAAAATCAACCTTCAATTCTTCACTGCTTCATATTTATGGCCTCCGCCATATCTGTAACTGTTCATCAGCTGCATCTGTTTCTCAACGACAACCCCAAATCAGGAGTCCCCAACTCGTCGCATTGGAGTATGCTGATCTTACCATTCCCCATATCGTCTGCGAGGTATTCAACATCATCCTTTTCATTTTTTTAAAATCTATTACTTATAAGAGTTATTACTCCTCAACGTTATCTTATATGACATTGAATGTTAAGACTCTTGCTTTGTAACCTCGGATTGATAGGGTACGGTGAGTTTGCATTTAAGGATTATTAGTGGAATTGATGGGGTGATAATTGAGCATATAGTCCTTTTAATAAAGATAGCAAAGTTGACTGCGTTTCAAATTTGCAGCATCATATTGATGAATTTGTGAGATATCAGTTTTGCATCTGATGAATGTGCAAAGCATTTGACCTCAGAAGTCAGAGGGAACATTGTTATGTTTGTTTTATTGATTTCTTTTTAGATGATTCAGATATTTCTTTTCATGGATTTTCAGGAATTGGGTGCTCTTCGGGTGAGGCAACATGTTAACCCCCTTAGCGCTTCTTTATCGGTATGCTGTTTCTCTTCCTCTGTTTTGGTAAAAATAATCAATGTTCGTGCGAATTGAACATAATCTTGTGTTTTGTCCGGGAATGATGGACTGAAGTATAATTCATTGGTTTTCTTTATTTTTTTTATAGATTCCTGTTGAAGTGCCAAATTGGGAAGATGTATTTGAAGACCCAAAATTGCCTCTAGTGGTGGACATAGGGAGTGGTAATAAGCATATCTTAACGCTCAGACTGATGAATGCCATGATTATGGCTTACGTTATCTGGCTTGCATCGTGATTGTGAAGCAAATTCGTTTTTTAATCGATTTATTTATTCTACAAAATATTGCATCACTTTATTACTTTGTGAACCTATTCCATGTGTATGACATGCTATGCAGTTAATATCAGTGATATATCGGTTATATCGGTACCGATAATATCGGCGATATTGACCGATATATCACCGATATTTGACCGATAAAACCGATATATCACTGAATTATCAGTGTTAAGTTGCTGTATATATAAATTCTGCATTATATTAAAATTACCGATATCCCACCAATATCTCATCGAGATAACCTATATCTCAAATATCTGTCCTTGACCGATATCCGATATTTTACCGCATTAGCTGCATAGATGACATGCTCTGAATTGATTCATCTTGAAAATAAATTCTAATTATTTCAACAATATTATTAACTTCAGGTAGTGGTAGATTTCTCATGTGGCTTGCTAAGAAAAATCCTGGTTCCAAGAACTATATGGGTCTTGAAATACGGAAAAAGGTATATAAGTGTTTTCTATACTTTTTTGTTTAATCTTATGTAGTTTGCTTATTATATCGTATATAGTACTGCATCAGTATTTGTAATACTAGGATTCTTTACCTGTGTAGTTAGTTACACGTGCTGAAAAGTGGGTGAAGGAGCTGGCTCTTAGTAATATGTAAGTCCCCATTAATTTCTTAAGATCCCTAAAGATAGAAAAATAGACAATGGTCATTTGCATAATCCATAATGATATATCTACTCAAATACCCTTCTAAAAATCTTCCTAATCGCACTTGGCTATAATTCATTAGGTGTATGGATTTCTGCTAGGGGTGTTCACCGTCTGGTTTGGCCGGTTCTGATGAAATTATAGGCCAAACCACTAACTACGGTTTCGTAAAATGGCAAACCAAACCGGATGAGCTGGTTGGGTCAGCCAGGCCGGCTGAAACGGTTCATTTTTTGTCTTTCCAAATCGTTAGTTTGTAACTTTTTCTTAATTTTTTTTATAAATGATAAAGATGGTTCTCGAATATTATATATATACTGATATACATAACTGCATGTTCTAAAGCTGAAAAACTAATAATATTTGTAAAGGTCACACGGCAGGTTCCAAGTTCCAAATCGTCATCTGAACCCCCTCTTTTTCAAACCGTTAACCGAACCATATAATCTCAAACCGGCCTCGTTTTGGTTTTGGCGATTCGGTCGGTTTCAACGATAAATGCTTTGGCCAACTGTCAATAAGGAAGATTTTTAGGAGGATATATCATTTATCTTAGTTTATTTCACATTTAGGAACAGAGATTAGCTTTTAATATGTTATGATTCTAATACGACTTACTTCAAATGTATATGATGTCTAATTGTCTGAATTCTTGTAGTTCAGAGTGATATAGTTGCCATAAGAGAATTAATTGAATATTACCTCATATGTACAAAATTTGCATATATTAATATGAGCACGCACTTGTTATTATTAACTACACCTCTACAATTGTCATCAAATTCCTTGCTTCTTTTGAAAATATGTTAAAAATCCTAGAAATATGCAGCTCATAATAAATTTAGTTTTCTTAGATGAAAAACACAATGAGAGATTATCAATGCTATCAACAATAATTTGATGCCTGTTTACGCAGACATTTTCTGTTTGCAAATGCCTCAATATCCTTCAAGCAGCTCATTTCAACATACCCTGGACCTTTGATGTTGGTTTCAATACTGGTGAGTATATTATTCAAATTAAAATATTAATTCCCGTCCAGTTGAATCGTCGGTTTCTTGGTCTGAACATTTTCTTCGACCTCTACTCAGTGTCCAGATCCTCATTTTAAAAAACGGCACCATAAAAGAAGAGTTTTGCAGAAGCCTCTTGTGGATGCGATTGTCGACGGTTTGATGCCTGGTGGACAGGTTTTTTTAATAATAATATTTTATTTATTTATTATTATTATTATTTTTTTTTTTTTTTTTTTTGCATTTTCGAATAAGGAGCACGATGATGTGAATTAAGTTCCAAACAGGTGTTTATACAGTCCGATGTGCTCGAAGTTGCTATCGACATGCGGAGGTATCTCGATGCTGAGTCAGATAAGCTTGTCCATGTAGACAATATCGACTCTAGCCTTCCGTGTGACGATGCAGGATGGTTGAAGAGTAACCCCATGGGGATCAGAACCGAAAGAGAGATACATGCAGAATTTGAGGGTGCAAAGATTTATAGAAGAATGTACCAAAAACTATCATAGTCTTTTCGTCCCATTCAACCGTCTGAGGTGCCAAAACGGGTGGGCTTGTGCTTTTCAACCCGTTTCTATTTTTGCTAGAAAATTATATTTGATCAATTTGACCCGTTAGAGATCAAGTACGAGTGTGTAACTGATATGTCGACTCCTAAAGGATCAAATCAAAATGGCGTCTGAAACGCAGTTCGTTTATAACCTGCATTTAAGATTATGGAAGGAATCTTAGTATTTCAGTAACAGAAGTTTTTCTGTCTTTATTCAGAGGATTTATCAACAAATTAGTAAATTACTGTGACACAAATCTTGTGACAGTACAACTTTTTTATAGTGTTTCTATGTTTATATTATTCAGAATTTAGCTTCACAAATTTATAATATGAAAAATCTATCATTTTTTCTTACTTTCTTATATAATAATAAAATAATATATTATCATTAGCATTTTGTTCTATTGTAATAAAGATATATTACAGCTAGCGTTAAGACAACGCGTGAATGGAATAAAGAGCAAATTCATGCATATCATATCTCTCTTTGCATCACTACAATATATATAAGTATAAACCAGCCTCATGAAGCCTGCACAATTAGGTTTACTTCTTCAACAAACTCAGCTTTTGATTGCGGTTTTCGATCTCTGAATGGGCGGTGGATATAAACATTATCATGCTAGCGGCGCTGGACACTGTCCTCCCCATGCAGCATACCCGCCATACCCATACCCTAATCACGGGTATCCTTACCCTTCTCCAGGTGGTTACCCACCCGCTGGCTATCCCCACAGTGGATATCCGCCGCCTGGCGGTTACCCTCCATCTGCTCCCTATTATCCAGGTTACATCTTTGTTGTCGTATTACGTCTTGGTTTTAATTTTTTTTAAATGAAATATATGTATAGGATATTGTCCTCACAAAAAGTCTTGTTTAGTGCATGGAGGTCACAAACACGGTGTGGGGACGTTTCTTGCCGGAGGTGCTGCGGCGGTGGCGGCAGCATACGGAGCTCACCACACGCCTCACTATGGCTATGGATACCACCATCATCATCACCATGGCAAGTTTAAACACTACAAGTTCAAGCGTGCAAAGTTTGGTAAACGCTGGAAGCATCGAGGGATGTTTGGCAAGCACAAGATGTGGAAATGATCTTGTTTACTTCACATGTGTGTGTCATTCATAAATAGAAATTTATTTCTAAGTACAATGTTGGAATAATTAGTAAGTTTGAACACAAATAATTATACTTAATTATGGGTTTGCGTTCTCCTTTATAAGTTTTACGACGAGCTAAAATGTGTCCAAAATAGAGGAAAGATGAATCAGATATCGAAGCTTCTTTAGCTAAGAAAGAGTTGGGTGGCCAAAAGGATGTGAAACAGCCTTACATGTTTGTTTGCGTAGTAATTGTGGTTGATAAGTGTGATGTGGCGTTTTTATGACGCACTTTACACTTCACACGTTTAAAGCCGCACTTTGCAGTTATGGTTGTTGAAGTTTCCTACCTATAGCGCAATTGCTACTGAGCATGTTGATGTTGCCTATTGTTAGTGTCGACATCTCAGCTTCGTTGTTGATGGTAGCAACGATTAGTATAGATGACAATCTCATTAGCATGAACTGGCTGCTGATCTAGGTGCTGCTAATGGTTCCTACTTGTGTGGTTGCCGCTCGGTTAATGCTGAATTGTTGATGTCGTCGGTTGCTATTTATGGCAGCAATATTTTAACGATTTAGTTACTGTTGATGTTAGTTGCTGCTTATGGGCAACATATGTTACTACTCATGGCTCGGGTGACTTGACACTGATGGGTTGTTGTTGATAGCGCTTACGCTAATGGTGCGCTTGCTGTTGAGCAATTACGTACCATTATAAAGTTTGTCAAGAAGTGAATGCCGGCCCGATGGGTTTAGCAGGCTAAGAAAAAACCTAGGGCCTTCAAAAATTAGGGCCCCTAATTTTTCATTTTTTTTTCATATATTACATGTGTGTATAGATAGCCAAAATGAACGAAAAAAATAACTAAAGACATAATGACTCAAACAAGTAAAATGTATGGGTCCAAAACTTGAAGAATTAATGGCTAGATCCTTTTTTTTTTCGTGAATCCGTAAGTCAACAACTCATTTTTTAATGCATACTCCGCTCCTATCCTCGTTACTCGCAACCTTGCTAACTGAAACTGGCGTGAATGACGATTGCGGGAGAAATTAGGGGTAATCAATCGCCTCTCTTGGTTACTCAAAGTATCAAGTCGCAAGCGACGCAAGGATTGTCCAAGTAACGACTATATTTTTATAGTAATCTACTAATCAATATATATACTGTGATTTTGCGATTGAGCAACCATAAAAAAACAGTTTTGCGAATTGATATTTGTGATTTTGCGATTTGTTATTGCCGTTTTTAGGTTATCAATAATTCAAAGTTCACAATCCATGTTTTCTTTGTAACCATTCAAAAGGGCTCCGACTCTGTAGCTTGCTTAGGCCATCCGAAAACGTTGGACTGGCCTGTGGCGAAGCTTGAAATTTTCGACCGAGGGGTCGAAAACGTATATACCCAAAAATTTCTATAAAACGGGGGGTCGAAAACGTATATACCCAAAAATTTCTATACGAAAACTACATACTCTCCACTATTGAGCGAAAAGTTCGAGGGGTCGGCCGCCACCTCCCGCCCCTACTATCCTTCGCCCATGACTGGCCCTGAGTGAAACAACAGTTTCGGCTGACCATATCAATCCATATTAATGCAATTTTTTTTATTTCAAAATTAAATATGCATGTCGGTTTTTCTCTTGCATGATTCATTTTCTGAATAGATGAAAAACGAAACCACACAAATAAAAACCAATATAAATGTGCAACTTAAAAAAAACTAGAGAGAGGCACATATTAGATCGTTTCATTCACTACTTTATTCTTTCTCACAAATAATAAAACATCGAAAAACTTGGTCCTAGCTCAGAGTCACTCGCTGTTACGAAGATAAACATCAGGGACTAAAAATGGCAACTTACAAAGTATTTTAAATGTTAGTTGAAGGTTGTTAAAAGTTACAAGGGTTGTTTTGTAACATTGTAATAGTTAGAGGGCTGGTAGTAAAAACTGTTTGTTAGATCGGTTATAACTAGGGTTGTTATTGTAAACGGAACCATCGATCAATTTGTAACATTGTAATAGTTAGAGGGCTGGTAGTAAAAACTGTTTGTTAGATCGGTTATAACTAGGGTTGTTATTGTAAACGGAACCATCGATCAATGTGAATTACGTTTCCCTCTCTGATTTCTTCTGTTCTTCTTTTTGATCGTAACAAACTGGTATCAGAGTTGTCCGATCCTCGGCGCTCTAGATTCCGGTCACAATCCGGCGAAGTTTCAGTTCAATTTTGAATTCGGTAAAGACGACAACAATGACGACTGCAACCAGGCAACAAGAACTCGAAAGAGTTGAGAAGATTGCAAAAGATAACACGGTATTAATACAGACGCAACAAGTAATTCTCGAAGATAATGCTACACACATCAGAAATTTGCAGGTCCAGATGACTGAAATGTGTGCGCAATTAAGGGAAATGAAAGAGATGATGAACAACAACCACAGAGGAGAAAGAAATGGCGACAATCGATTGGTTCGAGTAGGGCGATTGGATTTTCCTCGATTCAATGGAGAAGATGTCGAGGGGTGGATTTACAAATGTAATCATTTCTTTGCCATCGATAAAACACCCGATCAAAACAAGGTTCAAGTGGCGGTTGTTAACCTAGAAGGTGCTGCACTGCAATGGCACCAGGCCTTTGCTGCAAGTCAAGATCAGTTGGTAGAAGACATGATTTGGGAGGATTATGTGAGATCTATAGAGAATAGGTTCTCTAATAGGTTGAATGAAGAACCTATAGAAGAACTAAAGAATTTACAGCAAACAGGATCTCTGCAAGAATACTGCGAGGCTTTTGATGCCCTCCTGAATAGGGTGAAACTTTGTGAAGAATATGCAGCCGGTTTGTTTGTGGCTGGTATCAAACCAGAAGTAAGATGCCTCGTGAAGATGTTCAAGCCCAAAACGGTCAGAGATGTCATTGCAAGGGCAAAACAACAGGAGTTGGTTTATACAACTTTATTTGGTAACAAAGAGGTCAAGAAACCAATGTTAAGCAACAGTTATCAAGGTAACAATGCAAGAAACACTTCTACAAGTATGGTGAGTTCTTACAAGTCTAATACACTGCCTGCTAATAACACCAACACACTGTCTTTGCTACCAACTCCACCAATGTCAAAGATGGTGAAGCCTATCCGAAAAATATCAACCAAAGAAACTGAGGAGAAAAGGGCCAGAGGTGAGTGCTTTTGGTGTCCAGAGAAGTACACATCCACACATAACTGTAAGTACAAGCAGTTATATGTACTTCAAATTGAAAACGATGAATTAGAAGATCCTGATTGTAAGAGGACTCTTGGGTTTAAGTGGTTATTACAGAAGATTCATCTCATCATATGGGGCTATAGCTAAACCATTAACTCAATTACTTCAAAAGGATGCTTTCAAATGGAACAATGAGGCACAGTCAGCTTTTGAAACATTGAAGTTGGCTTTAATTCAGGCTCCTGTATTGACACTGCCAGATTGGTCTAAAGAGTTTGTAGTGGAAACAGATGCATCATCAAAAGGGTTAGGAGCTGTCCTCATGCAAGACCAACATCCCATAGCTTATGTGAGTAAAGCTTTATCAGTCAGACAGTTGGTTTTATCAGTTTATGAGAAAGAATTATTAGCTATTTTGATGGCTGTTAAACACTGGCACCAGTATCTCATCCTAAAGCATTTTACCATAAGAACTGATCAAAAGAGCTTGAAACATTTGTTAGAACAGAAAGTCACAACCCCTTTACAACATACTTGGCTTAGCAAGTTAATGGGGTATCAATATGATATTGTGTATAAGAAAGGTAAAGAAAATGGTGTGGCAGATGTGTAGGTCCCTCGTGGAGGATGAGGTTAAACCTTAACCTTGTTATATTAACACACTAGCAAGTGCGGAATCCAAGCTAGAGTGCAACCGAGTCGAGACAAGTATAAACACAAAACACACAAGGTTCACCGATTAACACCACTGTATTAATGCGTATGAAAGGTTCCAGTTACAAGCACAAGGTTTACAACTCAGTATTGCAAACTCTCTAAAGTGTGTGTGTGTGTTCTTGACAGAATGCTCTCACTATCTCTCGAGTGTATCTTTCTGTCTCTCGTCTCTCTATTCTTCGAACACACACTGCATGGGTATATATATACCCAGTACAGGCTGCATGGTCGAAGGATCAAGTTGACTGATCGATAGATCATCTGTCGATCACAAAGCCATCGAAAGATCCATATACTTCGAAGGATGGCATATCCTTCGAAGTCCATCCATCGAATGATATCTTTCGAGCTCATCGAAGGATATTCACAATCCTTCGATGACTTATCCTTCGACACAAAGCATTATACAACCATATACAAACTGTTTGACCAAGTCAAACCGGAGGATGGTTGACTTAGTCAAACTTACATGACTAACAAGGACATCGTTTACATCGTGACCGAATACAGACAAAGTACAGACACAAGTGCACCAACAAACTCCCCCTTGGCTGTAGCTTTGTCTCGATCTTGATTATCTTTGATCTTCGTGTCTTCAAGACTCTGATGTCCTTTCAAGTCTTCAATGTCGGAGGATCTTCAAAGTCTTCACGTCTTGAAAGCAGAGAGTGTATCAACAAACTACCCGTATTATGTAGGAAGTGTGTTGACAAACTCCCCCTTGGCATAGGCTCCTCCTTGAGTTATGCTCGTGAAAGTCTTGATCTTTATGAAGTGAGATCCTTGTGGTGTTGATGATAGTCAGCGGCAACTCGATCATCTTTATCTTCTGAGCGCCTTCACGTTGTGTCTTCATTCAGAAGCTTGTCATCGACTATGTTCTCCTTGCCTTTAGAATCTGCACATGCCAGAAATCTAAACGCATAATGAGAACAACTGCTTGGAATAGTTAGTGTAAGCAAATGACACACGAATGACCATGTCACAATCAAACACCGTCCGACAGTATGAAAGTTTAATAAATTTGTCAATTTGAGATTTAACTTTCAAAAACTTTCAAATTTCGACCGTTTATGAAGATTTAGTCAATTCGGTTTTCAGTCAGGTTTCAGGTAACGAAGATTCGAGCTCCAACAACGTACGATCGAAAGTAAAGTAGAAATAAAATCTTTTTGGCTTTTATAAAGATTATATCAAAACACACCTAAAATCTTTTTGGTATTTTTGAATAAATTAAAAGTCAACAATTTTAATATCCTTTGAGTGTTATCAAACGACATCACCGCTAACGTCGTGCTGATATGCACCAAACGACGAAACTGTTTAAAATAAGACAATAAAGATTAAGCAGTAAATAAATATATACAGACATTCTTTTTGCGAGTTTCGAGGGTAAGAGAATCATATCAGTGAACGGTCATGCCAAAACGCTCTTGTTGTCCAGTTAGTTAACATTTAGATAAGCATCCTATAACGATTATCGGTATTGTTGTCCACATAAGCTCAACTTATCATTTGTAATCATGGCGAGGAGATACGTTAATGTATGATTTATACTTACCGACCGGTGTTCATCCACATCACGACACATTCCCGTATCAAGGTATGCACGAGGGTTCATCTTACCGGTGAGTATACCGATTATCATCTGTTTGACCGTATATGATGTGAGATTCTCACTTATTTTGATTTGAAAACAAGCCCTATGTGATAGAATCACTTATTGATGAGGAACTTGATTTTCAGATGCATGAGGGCACAGGAGCAAGTCCGTGAACAGGTCAGTACTTTCGTACAGCAGAGAGACGAACTTGACTCCCGGATAAATGTGATATATTATCACTTATTTGTTTGGACATGTGATTGTTGATCACTTATTGAGGTCAAATGCAGTATGTACACGTATGTATGGTATCATGGAAGATCTAGACTTGCGTCCCCGTTATTTTTTTTTTTTATTTATTTTTTTTTTTTTTTGGAAAAAGATACAACCATGATACCCAGATGATAAGCAGCATAAAGACCGAATATCTCAGAACCTCGGCAATCTCTCAAACGAAATTTCGGTACCAAGACCATATGCCAATGAATGGTTCCCACCCAGTCTTCAGTCGATTAAGGTTTATATCACCCTGCACACTTTAAAATGATTGTGAGCCTACCGATACATCTTATATAGAGCTGCTTATCGTTTTGCATTTAAGGATTAAAGAGGTTTAGACAGACCACTGATGTACTATCATTTTCTCTTTTGCTCGCCAGGAAACTCATTTTTGTTTTTCTATTGTTTTTGGGTTTTTGAAATTTTTCAATGTTTTTGGATTTTTCAAATTTTTGGATATTTACTCCCCCTAAAATCAACAAACCAAGATAAAATTTAAAACACAAAGGTATTTACGAAAATGATTTTCCGATGTTGGTTTACTCTTGCTTGACCTTAATGCCGTTTACCAATAATAAAAAGTCAAATCTTGATTTGTCAAATGCTTTGGTAAAAAGGTCGGCACGTTGGTCATCGGTGTGGACCTTAACGACATCGATTAGCCTTTTCTCAAAGCAATCACGTATGAAGTGATATTTGATTTCGATGTGTTTGGTCTTTGAGTGCTGCACAGGATTTCTAGTGATCTGTAATGCAGCAGAATTATCAACGTAAATAGGAGTAGTTAGGAATTCAAAACCGTAGTCGCGTAATTGTTGTTGGATCCAAAGAACTTGGGAGCAACAACTCGAGGCAGCAATGTATTCAGCTTCGCATGTTGATGTAGCGACGCACGTCTGCTTCTTGCACTGCCATGTGACTAGGCGATTTCCTAAAAACTGACATCCAGCCGTTGTGGATTTGCCGTCAATTTTGCATCCGCCATGATCAGAATCACTGAATGCGATCAAGTCAAAGTTATTATCCCTAGGGTACCATAGACCGGTGTCAGGGTAACCCTTCAAATAACGAAAAATCCTTTTTGCAGCTGCAAGATGTGAGGCCTTCGGGTTAACTTGATATCTGGCAAGCAGGCACGTTGGGTACATTATGTCTGGCCTTGATGCTGTGAGGTACATAAGAGATCCGATCATTGCGCGATAGTATGAGGGGCTAACAGCTTCACCCTTCAAGTCTGGAGTAATTCCATGATTTTGTGGCAGTGGGGTACCAATGGGCGTTGCATCAGACATCTGGAACCGGCTCAAGATGTCACCGACATATTTAGTCTGATGGATGAATATCCCAGACTCAGTTTGTTGCACTTGTAGGCCCAAGAAGAAAGTCATTTCCCCCATAGCACTCATCTCGAATTTATCCTGCATAATGCGCTCGAAATTCCTACACAAGACATCATTAGTAGAACCAAAAATAATATCATCAACGTATACCTGTACCAGAAGAAGATCTCCATCTTGTTCTTTGATGAAAAGAGTACAGTCGATAAGACCTCTTCGAAAACCATTCTCCAGCAGATAGGTAGATAAGGTTGCATACCAAGCTCGCGGTGCTTGATGAAGACCATAGAGAGCTTTGTTGAGCAACCAAACCCGATCGGGATGGATAGGATCTTCAAAACCTGGGGGCTGTTCGACGTACACCTCTTCTTCAACCACACCATGTAAGAATGCACTTTTCACGTCCATCTGATAAACCTTGAATCCTTTGAATGAGGCATAAGCCAGAAAGATCCGAATTGCTTCCAGACGTGCAACAGGTGCATAGACTTCGTTGTAGTCGATTCCTTCTATCTGACGAAAACCTTGAACGACTAAACGTGCTTTGTTCCGAATAACCACTCCACGGTCGTCTTTCTTGCATTTGAAAACCCATCGAGTGCCAATTTTCTTGTAGTTCTCAGGTCTTTCAACAAGCTTCCAAACACCAAGCTTTTGAAATTGCTGCAATTCTTCCTGCATGGCTTCAACCCAAGCATTGTCTTTCAAAGCATCTTTCCACGATTTTGGTTCTTCTTGTGACACGTAACACGCGAAGGACCAGTCATTCTGAAGACCAGATTCTCTTATAGCTGAATACAAACCAGCATTCCGGTTGTTTCTCAGCTGATTACGCGTCTGCACACCGCGATGGACATCTCCTATAATATTCTGCTGGGGGTGGGTATCGGGAATCCTCATTTCAGGATTTTCTGACACACGTGCATTGATACCCAAATTGTTAAGATTAAGATCAACAACCAACTCCACACCAGGAATGTGTGAAGAAGTGGATGCATTCCCTTCAGCAGTGTCTACATTCTGCATATGAGGTGTATCTACAGACCCACCTTGAACAGGAGCAGCTTGAGCCGAAGATCCTTCAGCTGCATCATGATATTCATCATCTTCAGAAGATTCATTATAATCAGCAGCATCTTCATAAACCTCATTTTCAACCATATTGTTGACAGACGAAGAAGCTTGTGGGTCAACAACAATAGGTCTAACCAAAGGCGAGTCAGCAGCGTTGTCACATTCAAACAACATTCTAGCCGCTGCTGATTCTTCGTCAAAGGTTGGCAGATTGAAGGAGTCAAATAGTCCATCATAATCGAACATCCACGGATCACCCGGAGCCCTAACAGGACTCGTGTACCTTTGAACCCTCACTTCACTCCATAGCTCAATCTTTCTGGTAGCCAGATTCCAAACACGAAAATTCGGAGTATCATATCCAAGGAAGAAACCCTCGATAGCTCTAGCTCCAAACTTTCCATCCGGCTCAATCATAGTACATGGAGCACCAAATGGTTCTAGGTAAGAAAGATCCGGTTTTCTTTTCTGAAGGAGTTCGAAGCAAGTTTTGCCATGTCTCTTTACTGTAAGAACTCTGTTTAACGTGTAGCATGCAGCCGATACAGCCTCCCCCCAGAATTGAATAGGGAGTTCCGACTCTACTAACATTGTTCTTGCAGTTTCGATAATCGTCCGATTCTTCCTCTCCGCGACACCATTTTGTTGTGGAGTATAACGAGAACTGTACTCACGAAGAATGCCTTTAGAAGTACAAAACTCATGCATAACTTGATTCTTGAATTCGGTTCCATTGTCGCTTCGGATCCTCCTCACTTTCAACGAATAGAGATTCTCCAACATTGTAAGAAGATCCTTGAGGATGCCAGGAGTTTCACTCTTGTGTGCCATGAAGGATACCCAAGAAAATCTAGAAAAATCATCAGTAACAACTAGACAATAAGCATCTCCGAATGTTGTCTTGTGCTTCATAGGTCCAAAAAGATCCATATGAAGACGTTCAAGAGGTATGCTGACAGTGTTGATTTTCTTCAAAGGGTGAGACTTCTTTGTTTGCTTCCCTTTTTGGCACGAGACACAGATATCTTGTAAATGAAAACTTCTCACAGGCACACCATTCACAAGATTATTTTTCACCAAATGGTTCATCTTTCTCAAGTGAATGTGTCCCATTCTTCTGTGCCAAGATATAGACTCCTTTTCTGTGGCTTTCGAGACAAAGCAAGTGACTTGAGCTGATGTTGTAATCGCCTGGCTCATGTCGAGAATATAAAGATCATTAACTCTCGGAGCCGATAAGAGAATCCATTCTTGTGGAATTTTGAATCCAGGTTTCAGCACATAGCAGCCGGCATCATCAAAATGCACTGAGAACTTTTTATCGCAGATTTGCGACACACTGAGAAGATTATGATCAATTTGCTTAACATAATTGATCTTATCGAAGCACACAATACCATTGGAGATACTTCCCTCTCCAGTGATGAATCCGCCTTTGTCTCCCGCAAATGCGACATACCCTCCTCTAATATATCTCACGTCGTATAAGAGCCGTAAGTCGCCAGTCATGTGCCTGGATGCTCCACTATCAACGATCCAATGACTATTAATAGTTCCTCCTGGAACACCCTGCACATGTCATTTAAAAGTATCAGTTGAGGATGGGGACCCAAGCCTTAGTGGTCTTGGGTCGTCCCTGAGCATCACGAAATGTGATATCAATCTCTTGATGATTTTCAAGAACAACTGCTCCCCCTGAATTGTCACCTCCCTTAGGTAACCAAATTTGTTTTTGCCTATCAGTTTGAGTGTAAACAGTTTTTGAAGCTTCTGGTTTTACAGGTTGTGACACACTTGGTTCCCTGTTAACTGTTTTAACTTCAGATTTCAAGGCTTTTTCAACAGTTTTCATGTTCTTACGTCGTTGTTTAGTTTCTTGTTCTTTTACAGTTCGTTTATCATGTTTAGGTGAAACTGACCGACGTTGAGGATGAACTGTTTCAGGTGGAGCTTTCTCAACAAATTTATTCTTTGGAGCATTTGGGCAGTTTTTGATGATGTGCCCAAATTCTCCACATTTAAAACATGTTCTCCTTTCAACAAATTTAGGAGAACTTGATTGACCACAAGATGTCGAACTCGTGGAATCTGAGGTACTAGCCTTTTCATCACACCCCTTTGTGCGTTGAGTGTAATTGTTATCAATGTTACGTTTTAAGATTGTGACCTGTTGTACAAAATCTGTGTTTGATTTATTCTCAAAAGTCTCAATCTTATCAGTACCTGTGGATGCCACGAATTTGACACTTTTTGCTTTCCTTTGAGATCGAGCTCGTTTGACTGGTTGTTTACCATTAGAAGCACTAGGTTGTTGAGTGGTTGAAGATTTTTGATTACCAAACTGTTTTCTAATCTCAGCCTTAGGAACCGGATCACATTGTGTTACAACAATTCCCGGAAGTGTTTTTCCCAAAAATTTGTTTGTGTTGTCTTCAAAGACTTTATCAATCAAAGATTGATTTACATTTTTAATTGGGAAATCGTGATCTGAGTAGATTTTATCATCTCCAACCAAAGTATACAACACATTACTGCTTTTAACAGTAGACACACATGTCTTATCAACTTTGACAGAATCAATCACTTGTTTCTTAACAGAGGAGACATCAGGAGTATCAGGATCACAAAGAATGTGATTCTCTCGTGGAATAACTACTCCTTTCATCTTGTTAAGTGATTTATCCTGATCACTTACATCCACTTCTGATTCATCATCCGATGTCTCATAGTCCTCGATAACTGGAGGACTTTGCTTCATGGATGATGAAGTTTCTTGTTGCTTAGAGGATGTGTTTAAAGAATTGTCCGGTTTGAACCCAAGGCCAGTAGTAAATTCCTCAAAATCAAGAGGCACACTGGGTTCATACCGAGGCATTTCCTCCTCATCAGGCATCTTGGTATAGTTATTCATCAAAGGAGACGGACATTTCTTATACCCTATGCCTTTCTGATTTCCCTTCAGTTGTTGAACATCGATAATGTGATCAAGCACAAATTGGGAGTTAGAATAACTCTCCAATTTTTGTTTGATCGCATCATGCTCGCATTGGGCAATGGCTAATTGTTTCTTAGTTTCTTCCACAATGTTGATGTATTCATTTATACTTACTTGCTTGTGGTAAACTACTTTGTTCACTTCGGACACGTTTTTCTTTAATGTTTCAATTACTGATTTAAAATCTTTTTCGTTCCGAGTTAAAGCCATATTTGCCTCTTTGCATTTGGAAAGTTCAATAACCAAATTTTGATTATGACTATGAAGCTTTTCTAATTCAAGCTTCTTTTCAGCACATGATTCACAAACACTAGGAGCAGGAGGTTCAGAATTTACCTGACTCGAAGAGGCTGACACATTTGTCATAAATGCAGTTTGAAAAGAAAAAGATCCATCTTCAGAAAAGAACTTTTCCATTTCCCTGGATGCAGTAGCAGCCTTCTTGATCAGAGTTGATTTCTGACATATAAGTTCATCAGCTTCATTCAATAAATCCTCAATACCAGAACCTGCTTCCTCCTTCACATCAGACTCAGACTCTGATTGATTATCCCCAGAAACAGAGCCTTCTTCATCAGAACTTCCAGAATAACCAGAACTGTCATCACTTTCAGAGGACTCTTCTTTGTGATTGATGATCTTTGCATAACAAGCTGTTCCACTTCCTTGATCACCTTCACCAAGCTGCACAGACCAGTCACATCCCTCATCAGCTTGAACAGTCAAACCCCGATTGGGATTTGAAGATCCAGGCTGTGCCTGATTGTTATTAACTCCCACAATCCTCCTTTCACGGTTTTCTTGCTGGGCATTCACATTTGCAGTACTCGTCTGGTTTCTGAAAGGGTTGTGATTGCCTTGTTTTGTTGGTCGAGTGCACTCACGTTTGAAGTGCCCTTTATTACCACAATTGTAGCATGTAACGGCGTTGATATCAAACCCATACTTTGTATCTTTCTTTCCTTCCAACGAAGTTCTTCCAGTTCGAGCCATGAAATCTTTTGCCCTTCTTACTGCACTAGCAAAAGCCCATTTGATATCCATCAACTCCATTTCTTCCTTGTCGATCTGTTGATAATCTTCATCGGTCATGTTGATGTTTCCAAGCTGACCTGCTACCAAACCACAGTAAGCACTGACCATTGTATTGATAATTTCCATATGCTCCTTAGCAACTTCAATGCTGATGTGTGAAAGGTTTGAATTATCGACTCGGATTGTGTTAGGGTTTTGAGGTTGAGATTGAGGATTGTTTGTATAATGAGCCTGTTGTCGTTGTTGTGGTGGTTGGACTTGTGGCTGTGTTGGGACGGGAATGTAAGATCTCGGATCAAAAGCCGGAGCAGCAGTTGATTGAGGAAACGGAAGAGAACTTGTGTTGGACACAAATGCAGATTGCAGTTTAGGTTGCTGAGCTGCAGCGGATCTTGCCAAAACATCGAAGCCTGGAAGGTACATTTCTGTATTCTGAGGAGCGGGAGCTCGCTTTGCTTTCCTGATTTCTTCATCATTTTTATGTTCCAGTTTCTGAATAAACTCATAGATGTTAACCGTGTCTAGAGTTCCAGTATGCTTCAACAACTCGATAAACGAACTCCATTTTGGAGGTAATGCGTCAGCAAACCTATTCACCATGTCTTGTTGAGTAGATACAACCCCATAAGCACACATTTCACTAATCAAATGATAGAACCGTGTGGTCATATCATTTAGAGTTTCGTTTTCCAAAAACTGAAACGATTCGAACTTTTTCTTCAACAAATCATGACGAGACTTTCGAGTAGCTGCATTGCCTTCACCTCTAGCAACTAAGGCATCCCACAATGTTTTCGTGGTCTTGCAGTAGGAGAACTGATGATAGATATCTTTGTTGAGTGCTTGTGTAAGTGTAGCAAAGGCCTTTTTCTCCAACTCATAAGCCTTCTTGTCATTTTCGAGCATGTTAGCATAACCTTCTGAAGTGGACGCTACAACCTCAAGATTAGCATTGAATGCATTTATGAAACATGTCCAAAGATCGGTGCTTTGCCCTTGAACATACGTGTGAAAGCGGTTTTTCCATGATGGAAAGTCATTCATATGGTTCAGCTTTGGTGGACGATTGTTGCTGCCCGTTTCGCTTTCACTAATCAAAAGATTTTGAATGCTTTGACTTTGATTGGATACCAAAGCCCATTGACTTGGACTGATTGATGGCGGTGGAAACATACTTTTCGCCCAAGCTGCAGCAGAGGTTAGCTCTTGACTAGATTGTGAGTCAATACTCCAGTCCCAAGGACTTGTACAACTCATTTTGACGAAATACTAATACACAACCTACACAAACACAAACTGTTAAGTTCAAACAGACACGAATTGAAAGGTACAGACCTGTTCGAAAGACCAAGACTTGTTCGAAGGATCAACAGTGTTCGAAAGATCACTGTTGAGTTTCGAACAAAGACTTCGAAAGATTCACAATTTGAAAGATCCTTATCTTTCGAATATCTCTCTCGAAAGATTCACAATGACAGATCCTTATCTTTCGAATAACTATCTCGAAAGATTTACAATGAAAGATCCTTATCTTTCGACAATAGATTCCCTTGATCTCGAAGGATAGATCACAAACTACGAAGGATGGGTCGAAAGATGATTATCTATCGAGCCTTCCTTGATTGAAAGATGATCGTTCGAAATCGAAAGATATCCTTCGATCACTTCTGACACAACTGATACTGAAATGATAGGTTGGTGAAAAGGTTATGGGTTGGTAAAGTCAACTTTCAGCAAAAGAGTATGATCAGACCGTACTTTCTGCCAAAACCAGATTTGGTTTGATTATTTTAACCAAATATCCCTTCCCAATACACAAACAACTTTCAAAACAAATCTCAAAGATCAAAAAGTCATAAACTTGAAGAACACTATGAAGATTTAAATGAACAACATGAATTTATCGGTGAACCTTCAAATTCCGAACACAATATTTTGTTAAAATATTTAACACAAACCCATAACTAACATGTAAACATGAAAAATAACAAGGTTTAATCTGATTTTACGTTGTTTTCCAGAAAAATATGAACTTTAATACCCGAAAAACAAACCAAGAACACACTCGGTTTTAACAAGGAGAAGAGCCAAGGCTCTGATACCACTTGTAGGTCCCTCGTGGAGGATGAGGTTAAACCTTAACCTTGTTATATTAACACACTAGCAAGTGCGGAATCCAAGCTAGAGTGCAACCGAGTCGAGACAAGTATAAACACAAAACACACAAGGTTCACCGATTAACACCACTGTATTAATGCGTATGAAAGGTTCCAGTTACAAGCACAAGGTTTACAACTCAGTATTGCAAACTCTCTAAAGTGTGTGTGTGTGTTCTTGACAGAATGCTCTCACTATCTCTCGAGTGTATCTTTCTGTCTCTCGTCTCTCTATTCTTCGAACACACACTGCATGGGTATATATATACCCAGTACAGGCTGCATGGTCGAAGGATCAAGTTGACTGATCGATAGATCATCTGTCGATCACAAAGCCATCGAAAGATCCATATACTTCGAAGGATGGCATATCCTTCGAAGTCCATCCATCGAATGATATCTTTCGAGCTCATCGAAGGATATTCACAATCCTTCGATGACTTATCCTTCGACACAAAGCATTATACAACCATATACAAACTGTTTGACCAAGTCAAACCGGAGGATGGTTGACTTAGTCAAACTTACATGACTAACAAGGACATCGTTTACATCGTGACCGAATACAGACAAAGTACAGACACAAGTGCACCAACAAGATGCTCTTTCAAGAGTGCATGGCAATGCTTTATTTGAACTACCTGTTTCAAGTTTCCAGCCACTTTTATTACAAAAGATCAAAGATGCTGTGTTGAAAGATGTTTTTATTCAGGAAGTGGTTTCAAAGTTACCTAGTGATTCATCTTTGGATAAATACTCATGGGATGGTGCTTTATTGAAGAGAAAGGGCAAAATTGTCATTCCTAATGACAATTCATTAAGAAGAGAAATTCTGCAACTTTGTCATTCTTCTGCACAGGGGGGGCATTCTGGCATTCATGCTTCAAGACAAAGACTCAAAGATATGTTCCATTGGAGAGGGGCCTCTACAGATGTCAAAGAGTTTGTAAAAAAATGTGAAGTATGTCTTAAGGCGAAATATGAGACAATTGCAAGTCCAGGGCTGTTGAATCCTTTACCTGTTCCTTCATCTTTGTTCACGGACGTCTCTATGGATTTCATTGGTGGCTTACCAAAATCCAGATCATTTGATACAATTTTTGTAGTCATTGATAGACTCACAAAATTTGCTTATTTCATGCCACTGAAACAACCCTACTCAGCAACTCAAGTAGCACAAGTTCTTTTGGATAATGTTTTTAAAATACATGGTTGCCCCCAAACTATTGTATCTGATAGAGATGCATTGTTCCTCAGTAAGTTTTGGAAGGAATTTCTTCGTTTACAAGGGGTTTCACAAGCATTATCAACTGCCTACCATCCTCAAACAGATGGTCAGACAGAAGTTCTCAATAGATGTTTGGAAACTTATTTGAGATGTATGGTGATGTATGAGCCGAATAATTGGAGCTCTTGGCTTCCTTTGGCACAATGGTGGTACAATACAAGCTGGCACTCGGCTATTAACATGTCTCCTTATAAAGCTTTGTTTGGAGTTAATGCTCCTATCCACTCACCACATGTACCTGTCATAACTGAAGTGGCTGCAGTTGAACAATTCTTTGCACAAAGAGAAGTGATGGTGAGACAATTAAAAGAATCTTTGAGTCGAGCTCGTAATAGAATGAAGCAGTTAGCAGATGCCTACCGTTCAGAAAGATCTTTTGAGGTTAGCCAATGGGTTTATTTGAAGCTTCATCCATATGTGCAGTCTACCATTCGAATTCATAAGTATTCTAAGTTGTCCCCAAAGTATTATGGACCTTTCTGCATAATGGCTAAAATTGGCTCAGCTGCTTACACTCTTAAATTGCCAGAAGGATCGTTAATTCATCCAACATTTCATGTTTCTCTTCTGAAGGCAGCTCCTGGTCCTCCTGCGACTGCACCTGTGTGGCCATTGGAACCCTCATCAGGATTACAACCCTTTAAAGTTTTAGAAAGAAAGTTGGCTAGACAAGGAAATAAGCCGGTTGTTAAGTTTCTGGTACAATGGATGAATCACCCCATACATGATGCGATGTGGATGGCTTCTGATGACTTTATTCGCTCGTATCCATCATTTGATCTTAATTCTTGAGGACAAGAATTCTTAAAGGGGGAAGCATTGTTACGAAGATAAACATCAGGGACTAAAAATGGCAACTTACAAAGTATTTTAAATGTTAGTTGAAGATTGTTAAAAGTTACAAGGGCTGTTTTGTAACATTGTAATAGTTAGAGGGCTGGTAGTAAAAACTGTTTGTTAGATCGGTTATAACTAGGGTTGTTATTGTAAACGGAACCATCGATCAATGTGAATTACGTTTCCCTCTCTGATTTCTTCTGTTCTTCTTTTTGATCGTAACACTCGCGAACTCATTGCTCATCTTCGGTACTAGTAAAACTACTACTTCAACTGTCGTAAACCCTAAGGGGACGGATGTGATCTTTAAAGGATGGGTGAAAATTTTGTTTTAAGGGTCTAGTATCGAATAGGAATCGTTAGTCAATCATAACTTTTAGTTTGCCCTACTCTTGCAATTGAAGATGCAAATGAAGAAATTTGTCGAAGACACTGGTTTGGTTTGAAGACTTTCTCCCTTGTTTAATATATACTTCATACTAAGTTAGAAACTCATTACAGGGGTTAATAAAAAATATTAAATAGTTAATAATTGTCGAAGATACTGGTTTGAAGACTTTCACCCTTGTTTAATATATATTTTATACTAAGTTAGAAACTGGCCGGCTCTGGGCCCGGCAAATCCGTGCCGACGCCCGAGGCCCAAAATTTCAAAGGGCCCGAAAAGTCTTTATAAGACTGTATATATTTATTAAATTATATATTTCATATATTCATCCCCTTATTGTACAAAATAAATATTGGTGGTGTAGTGGCAAAAACCATCCCAAAATGATTTAAAGGTCTCAAGTTCGAGTCTTTGCTCAATCAGTAAGTTTTTATTTTTGTAATTCATTTACCCTTAGCCATAATTTTGGGCCCAATTCTTTTCGTCGCCCGAGGCCTAAATTTTTTCAAGAGTTTTCGGGGACGGCTCAAACTCATATATTACACGGGTTAATAAAAAAACATTAAATAGTTAATAATGAATATTTAAGAAACATAAAATGATATTTTGAGATAATATATGATTTGAATTAAGAAATATAATATGAATCAGTGATACAAGATAAGCGAGAAAAAAAACAATGTTTCAAAAACCGGTTTTTAAATCAAACCGGATTAGGCTAAAAAATGGTTCAACCGGTTGAACCAGGTTGTATCGAGCGGTTCAACCGGGTTCACTAGCTAACTCTATGATTTCATAAATTAAAACATCAACTCAAAAGTTAATCCAAAAATACATGATTACATATTAAAAGATGATCCGAAAGTAAATCCATAATAAAAAAATAATCCAAAAGATAATCGAAAATCATTCAATTTTCCAACAAACTCTTTTAAATGAAATTGTACGATATGTTTAAGTCATTTGAGTGTTGAATACATCAACTATTTTCGTTTCATACAATATTAAATAAGAAATTTTAGCTACGAATAATCATAATATATTAACATTACGTAAGATAAGTAACATATATAATAGAAATAAGTAACAAGCCAAACTAAAATAACCCTGGGCCGGTACCGGTATTACGTTTCAAACCGGTATACCGGATTTTACCGCCGGTACAAAACTTATGTCGTTTCACTTATTTACTGGGGTGTTTCGTACCGGATTTAAATCTGGAAACGGTAATACAGGTATAACCGGCCGGTATTTACCGGTTTTTAAAACATTGGAAAAAAACCTTAACCTTACGGAATTGTAACACCTTCCACAACTTGTTATTTATCAAGTATAGATTCGTTTAAAAATCCACTAGATCTCAAGCTTTAAGAAAGTTGGGCTTTAGTAATATCATTCGAAAGTCGAAACCCTTGAATGAGTTGACAATTTAAGCCCACGTAACTGTTACTGACTTTTAAAATGAGAGGCCGTCGGACAGAAGATTCAATGTTTCAACTTTCAAAGTCCAATCTTCGAACTTTTAAGTTTATCCTACAAAGACGTTACTTTGAAGTAACTAGATCCACAAACTTAAAAATAAGAAAAAAGAGACTGTTAAATAAAAAAATATTGTCGCCTCAATTTTTAAATTATCATTATATTTTAATCATTATAACTAGGTTATATCCCCATGTAATACACATATTTAAAGATAAAAAGTATATAATTTAATAGAGTTAGAATATAATAGAAAGTTTGTTTTAGTATGAACTATGAAGGTTAGAAAATAATCTTAGACCAAATACAGTGGCGGATCTACTCATAGTCGTGGGTGGGCAGTCGCACCCCTTGGAAAAAAAATATATGTATATTTTAGACAAAAAAAACCCGACCGCACCCCTTAAAAATATGGTTGAACATCTCATCCGCACCCCCAGCAAATAATTTCTAGGTCCGTCACTAACCAAATATTGTGGAATGAAGGGCTTAGATTAAAGAATTGATCAAAATGGGAGGCGTGTGAGTTTCTAAAGGCATTTCAATTAATAATTTTCAAACTCAGTTTCTTAAATACATGGTTTTATTTGCCCTTCCAAATTATTTGGCATGTTCCTAAACTTTTAGCTTACGAAACATTTCTTATAAATATATTCAATCATCTTTAATAAGTCATCCATTATAATTTGATTTTGTTTAAATATATGTTATATATAACTTTTACATATTATTGTAACTTTTTATAAGTATATTTTATTTTTCTTATATATAAAAACCATAATATCAGAGTGTTTTTTTATGAAATTGTACTCACCATTTATTAGCATGTGGATGAATTCACGTCCATAAAATAAAGTTCCATGGTTTGCTACCTCTATCACCCCTCACGGTTGTATGTATGAAAAAAAAAAATAGTTATATATGTAATTTTTTGCATACACTATTGAATTATATAATTTTATCCTCAAACTTGTGTAATACAAATGCTTATAACCTAGTCCTCAAACCCGTGTAATTCCCAATAAAATTTTGAATTAAACTTATATCGAGCCTAGATTAAAACAAACACCTTACAACACTATACTCGGAATTTTTAACCGATAATATTTTAAAGTTAAAAAATAAAATAGGTTAAAAGGTAATTATAATAATAACAAAATAAAAGCCTAAAACCACCAAGTGTATACATTTGCTGCTTTAAGAGCTTGTAGTTTAATAATTACAAAATACCCAAAAAAAAGTTAAAATATTGATTAAAATATAACGAATAAACAATTGTTAAAAACCTAGGATAAACTATAAAAAGTTACGTTTAAGGATTGATGTAAATTGTAATATCTCGAAAAAAAGCCTTACGATTAATTTTTATATACTAAGTGAAAATATAAAATATGAATGATTGGATAAATAAATGTAATCTTTAGAAATTATAAATTTAAAAACCAAAAAAAATATAAAACTTAATAAAAGCGTTAGATTGTAGGAGGTATTGCCACGTTACATTAATTGGAACCCTTTATTAGAATTGAAATTAGATTATATGATTTTTTTTCGCGTAGGGTCTCAAATTTTACACTATTATATGTTACATTATCTTTTATTATTTTTAGTAAATTAAATATGTGAAACATCAATACTTCATCTGGATAAATAAACCAGAAACATCTAGGATGAATCCAAGTAATGAAAGCAATGTTTTCTATGAGTATTCATGGATGGTACCACATTGATTCTTACACACATAAAGACGTTTTCTTAAGAATACAAATATTTACATATATAAAAGTCAAACTCAATTAATATGTTAAGTGTGCCCCATATTGTTAGCCATTTCACTACAACCAGGCCCTATTCTAGCAGGATAGATAGGTCCATGACCTACTACGATTGCATACCTTTCTTACCGCTTGATTTTATTTTTAATATCTTGCAGAATTCTATGAGGGCACTCAGGACGTTCTCGGGTAGGTGGATCAGGTACCCCTACTTGGTCGGGTACAGTGGTGGAGCTAGACCTTAAAACCAGGGGTATCCCAAAAAAAAATACGGTTTTTTTAGGGGTATCCTTTATATAAAATCAAAAAAAAATCAAAAAATTAACACTGCGAACACGACTTTGAGCCGTAGCCCGTGCTACGGCTGGTTCTTAGCTGTCTCCGCCCCTGGTCGGGTATACTGCTGTTGGTGGATCGGGTAGGGTGGTTCGGGGGTAGGAGAGAGAGAGCGCATAGTGTGTAGAGAAAGTGGTGTAAAAAGGTGGGGGCATGATTTAAAGTAGTGTTGTCACATATGAATGTGTTTTAAGGTAGTTTAGGGTAAATTGAGTTGACAATAATTGGTGAAATCTATGATGGTTTGAGGTTACACCCATTCCCCCCTAAACACATGATGATTTTCATCTCATCACACTTATTTAGATACTTGTGTTTTACAAAAGAAAATTTGAATAATCTTTGTAATATATTATGAGGTGCAAAGTACATAACCATTCGAAACAAATCTAACTTCCGGATTAGTCGGGTCAGGGTAGCCCTCTCCTCACGCATCGAAAAACAATTCATTTGAACCCATACCAGAAACACCAGCCAAACCAAGTGAAGCATCGATTCACATCGACTGAATTACCTGCTAAAATGGTACATCACTTCATGAAACTTTATGTCGTTTTAACCAAATGTTTTGATGGTTTGCTACTTGTAAAACCACATTGTTAATCTATTATGGGGTTAGCCACTCAACATAAAAAACACATACATGTTCTTAATTTTCTTGATTATCTGCTTAAGAGTAATTCGTTAAAATATTTCAATCTCAAAGTGATACCACAATTAAGGAATTATCCAGAAAAAAATATAAGGCATTAGCAAGAGGTGTTGCCGCCACAACAACAAGAGTTTGTATATATGTATGTTTCATGTCACTCAATCAACCTAAATAGCTTTCTGAATCTTATCTATCTAATATTCAATTTAAAGCATTTCGTGTTACGAAATCAGTAATCAGATAAGTCATCATTTTTTTTATTAAAACGATAATGTATTTCTCTATAAAAAGAACGAAGTTCTAATTTCATGTTCTTATAGTGTATTAAAACAAATCAAAAGCTTCCCTTTTTATAGCTAGGAAAACTTCATAATGTGATGACAGTTAACCATTATAACTATCAACAACACATAACTTACTAGCAACATGCATAAATAACTAATTAGTGCATGTGTTAAGTTATGACTTATACGTGCAAATCATCATAAAATATACATTATTAATCGAATTCAAATACACTTAAACTTATGATTTTTTATCGGTATCTCGTAACATCGATATCATAGGTCAATCCTTGTATATATATCCATAATGAGCATATACAAACTTATGATTTTTTATCGGTATCTCATAACATCGATATCATAGGTCAATCCTTGTATAAATAATCCATAATGAGCATAGGGGATGGTTCAAATGAAAACCACTTTTATTGTGAAAACTCGAAAACTAACTAAAAAAAGCCTAAAAAACATACCATTTTTTTTTCAATTTTTTAATAAAAAACGCAGGTTTTTATATATAAAAAAAATTATTAAATTTTTTTTTTTTGTAGTACACATACACATATGTGGACTACAAAAGAAAAAAAAAATTTGAAAATTTTTTATATATATAAAGTTGCGAAAATTGGTATGCAAAAATAAAAAAAAATTGGTATGTTTTTTTTACTTTTTAAATTAGTTTTCGAGTTTTCACAATAACTAGTGGTTTTCATTTCAAATACAGTCCGTTATTGTATTTATCAGTTATAAAATAAATACGTATACTACGATTGGGTGTAAGCTTTACTTACCTCGCATCCAAACTATGCTTTTCTTTCCGTACTTGCTCCGTTCGACCCGCTTCATTCCCAAGCCTCCATCTAGCTTGTCAAAAGTCAAACTATCATAATTCGTAAGACGGTTAGATTAGTCATTATCACATACGACCATTCCATCTTACAAAGTCTATGTCGAAAATACCATTTGACTTCATCATTGGTTAATTTTGACTTATAAAGGTCGTCTACCGTCAATCATACCAAACACAAATTTGCGTTCAATAACGCTTTTAAGCAACCTAATCAATTATCAAAAATACATTATTCATTAAACAACATTTACGGGCTCTTCATCTATAAATGAAACCCCTTTTTATCATGTTATTAGGCATTCTTACGATGCCTAATCAAATCATATTCTAATTTCAACCGAGTGGGCGGCGTGCGATTTCACTTAGGCATTTTAACAAACACCTAGTGGGCATAATTTCTCACAATTTATTATCAAGCTCAATACTCGTCATTTAGCCATGGTTAACATCAACTAAGCATGTTTACATCAATTTTTACATTAACAAAATCTGAATTTACTTCCTAGAATTCAGATTACACTAGAACAACAATTAAAATTCTAGTGTTTAACATGTTCCTACAACACCCACTTATCACCTTCAATGGTGATTGTGAATTCACAAGAAATAAGCATGATTTCAACAAGTAAATGACTAGGGTTTACTCCTAGACATAAAATCATTCCTAATTTCATCATATAACAAACATGCAACCATCAAATTTCAGATTTCTAAGTTTACCTAGAAATCCAACTAGAGATTTTTCATAAAATTTACATACCATGTGACTCCCCTTTCAATGGGGATCACTAATCCGGGTTCGGATTTCGTTTTAGGGCTGATCTTGACCTTCAATTTGTGGATTTAAACAAGAACTAGGTTTGGAGTTCTTCCCCTTGGTCGCCCCTGGCATTCTGGTCGAACTCAGACACTCACAAATGTGAGTGTTTGAGTTTTTTTTTTTTTTTATTGATATAAGTTTCAAGTTAAACACTTTTGGTCCCTCTAGTTTTCTTTTGATCAAATAAAGTTATGCCTCACCATTAGTCAGTTAATCACAAGCCACTAACTAGGTTAATCACACCTAGTTATTTTAACGGGTTCTGGAAATTATAACCCGTTATGTTTTTAAGTCCCTTTAATTTGGCTTTTTTTATATACTTTGTTTTCTCAAAGTATTTATCCCCCTTTTTAATTAATATTAGGTTTATTTATTTGAGTCCTAATATTTACCGAGTTAATTTTTACCACTAACGGTATTTTACCCGTCTTTACTATTAACATGGTTTGATTACCAAACCCGTTTTTGGGATGTTACAAGTCTACCCCCCTTAAAGAGGTTTCGTCCTCGAAACCTTTTGTTACATAATTTATCGAGTTTAACTCCATGCATTTGCTCTCGAAAATCAATTGAGCATTGCTCATATTTTGACCGATTGTTAGTATTACCAGAAAAATTATTGTACTATCTTTTTTTGTTACAAAACATCTATGTATCTCATACGACATAATGTAACTTGAAATAACGTAATTTCGTTATTTCTACTAGTTTAGTCAACTTAGCGATATCCATCGCTTTTATATATTAGCGAACTCTTTGTGAATCCGTTACTTTGACCCGTTTAAAGGTCTTTAGTGAAATATTTCACTTTTAGCAACAAATTCTTTTGTTTTCAAATTTATTTATTCGGTTCAGTTATACCGAATCCACCGTTTTCGAGCAAACCAAATTTCTTGACTTGAATTGTTGACCTTAACCGGTCTCACTAACTAGACTTATTAGTCTAGTTACTTTTTACCGCTCGCTTGGTTATAATGTGATTCTACTTCACATTGCATCTCTTGACCGTGATCATGTCACATCATGTTTAATTTATATCAACCTTTCATTTTTGAAAATATCACTTTTCGAATATATTGTCTTGCGCCTATCAGTGTCAGGACTTGTATCTTTCATGCTTATTATTTAAATTCCTATCAGAATTTACTTTTGTAAAAACGTTATTTCTTACTAAAACCGAAGTTTTAGTTTTAGGATCTTCTCTTTAACTTTTGTCAATTACCCATACCAGGATATTGACAACCCATAATTTATTGTTTTCCGTTCTTAGTTTTATACGGGGAATCGTAACAAGTTCCCTTACCTCACACTATCGACCCGTAGGTTCCTTCACTTAACCTCGTAGGCTATTTTCCTTAGGCTTTCACCTCTTTGAGGCGAGGCCCTTATGATCCTTTTGCTTCAATTTATGACCCGTGGGTCAATTTGGCCCCGTAGACCCTTGCTCTAATTAATATCCCGTAGGTTATGATGATCCCGTAGATCATCTTTTATTCTAGTCTTTATTCAATTGTCTATTTATACATATATAGCTTTAAAACATCCTTTGTTATGTTTGGAATCATTTAATTTTACTTTTGAACTTTAGTTGACCTTGACCGTAGTCTAAGGTTTCATTTGTTTACTTTCGGACTATCCTTCCGACTTTACGACTTCTAGCGTCATTTACATGTCGGTTTGTCTTACGCTTACCATTACCCGGTTCATACTTATACTCCTTTACAACCCATTACTCAGGTCCTTCTATCTTATTGTTTTTAGCTTTCCGGTTTCACCGGTTTGCGTTTTCCAATTATATTAAGCGTTATTCCTTAATTGAATCGTTTGACTCATTTTGGGTGAATTTTCATCACTTATGAATGTCAAACTTCATTCTCTATTTGACCCGTCCAACTTTGAAATGGTTGAACGTAATTACCAAAATTTATGTTTGCGAAAATTCTTCTCATCTTTTAGTCATGACTCATATTCCGAGTCTTTTGACTTTCTATTTCGCGTTCCTGTTTCTCAGTCTACGCATGCGTTTAAACCCTTACCCACCAACCGGGTGTTTTACCGAAGTCGTTATTATTGCAACCCTTACGGTATGCATTATGACTTCGTTTCGCTTTTATATTCCTACTTTGTTCTCAAATTTGGCGTCTTACAAAATCGGCCCATAAAGAGTCATATTTGCATTCTTCGGGTTCGAGTGTAGCACACCCCTCCCAATTGCATACCTTAATCGTTTTACATTAATCTTTGTCCCTTCACTCGGGCTCATCATCTTAATGTAATACGCTTCCATCGCCCGGCTGTGCGTTTACATTATTATCAAATATTTTGCTCATTTGATTCATTTGGGTACTTTTTAAGTTAGTCTCATTCACCCCACCCTTACTACATCGGACATAAATGTGTTCATCATAAGAAGTTCATGGTACCACGTGTTCACTGCTTACTTGACAAGAGTAAGCGATCAACACCTGGTATACATGACCCTTTATTCATTTTCACATTACACCCCATGTAAGTAATGCCTCTATTTGTTTTTCTTGGAAACAATATCCCGGATAGGTTTTCTATTCAGGTTTTTCCAAGTTTTCCATCTACATATGCAACTTTCAATCTCTACATATTTGTTGCATATCACTATTTGTGCAATTATATTTAAAATGTGCACCAGGTAATGCTTGCCCCGACGGGCTTTTCTTGCCTTTAACTCTGTTCGCGGTCGTTACGCGATTTAGTCCTTGGTGAACATGCTCCTCTTGTCATACTTCGGGCCGTTCTTCTATCATATCCGTAATTTGTTAAGCTCTCGCTACCCTCATATGCGAGTGTCCTTCAACTAAAACATATACAACAGTTAATAATTTCAACATTAAAGGATGCCCGTATTATAATACAAGGCTTTTCTACTATACGCATCAACGTGTGTAATTTCATTAACTATATCTATTCTATATCGATTTTATTGGTGTAACGTGTATTACACGATAACCATATGTGTTGTTCTCAACACTTTAATCATATTAAACCATTGATATACATGTACTTACCGGATTTGCGATCAAGCCTCGAACCGAACACCAATCTTTATTAAGAGCATAAGGTTTAAGTCCAAGCATAGTTTTCCCACCAAACTTGAATCTCTTAAACCAAGGCTCTGATACCAACTTGTAACACCCGTTCTTATAAATTAAGGTTTAACGTATCATTTACGAAAAACAGTCATGTAATTAAGATTACATATGCATTGGAAATTACGGGTTTATTAAAACTTTTTACAATTTAAAAAGTATACAACATATCATGTGAACGTTCGTCGTTTAACATAATAACGATACATAGTGCGGAAGCTTATTTCGTGATCGTGTTCGGTTCTTGCTCGTCGCTTGATCTTCATCCGTGCACTCTTTGTCACACCCCGACCGCGTAAAACAACAAATCGCGGCGGAAACATCGGGGCGTGTTGCAACAGAATTAATGTTTCATAACCATGGATACCAAAGAGTGTTTCGTTTTATTAAACATTGAATAATTACATCGTCTGGAAATCTAAATACACAATTTAAACATAATCTATCATTGTTATTGAGTCACTAAGGCCTTGTCCAGTCCTATGTGAGCATGCATCTTATCAATCGATATCATTCAACAATACCTGAAACATATGTGAAAACGAGGTCAGCAAAGAAATGCTGGCGAGTACATAGGTTTTGTGAAAATAAGATTCATGACTTCTGTTTAAGAAAATGTTTAGTCATGAATCTTGTAATTTGCTTTGCCTTTGTAAATCATTTGAAAAATAATAAGTTCAGGTGATATGTATAATAAGAGAATAATGCATGATTAAATGAATAACCATGTAAAATGAGTTTGTATAAGATAAGTTGTTTGTAAATAAATGTCTTGTGAAAAGTATGTTACTTGTATAAAATGTTCTATGTCTAAAACTGAAATGATTCAAATAACGCTACAATATGTAATACCATACAAACACTTATATATAGGAAGTACCAGCGGCGTATCCACCATGCTTGTATCATATTACACACGCACCGTTACTCAAATCACTTACCCAAACAAACCACCAATGCAAGATGTCCATGTTTAAACAAATTGTCAAATGTATTGAATAACATAACAAAATGTTTATGTTAAGATGTAAATCATGTCATGTATAATCAATGTCAAAAGTGTTTGTGTCAAATGTAAACCACGTAATGTGTAACCACAATGATATGTATGGCTAGTGAAATGCATCAACTAAACCATAGATGAAACGCACATAACAAAGTATTGAAGTAAAACTTGGTTTAAATCAATACTATGTTTCGTGGAAATGCATGATCAAATGTAAATCATGTCCAAATGTTTACCCAATCGTTAAACCATCTTGTTTTAATCGTTCAAATCGTTCTTGTTTTAATTGTTCAAATCGTTCTTGTTTTACTTGTGAAACTACTTAATGGTCGATTCTCTAATAACATTCAAACCTTCTTGACGCGTTCATCGTTCCAACTCGCTCTCGTTCTTAACAAACCCTTACCAAAGGGTAAATTAATAATTACAGATTCAGTCGTTACCCAAAATACCCACACATAACCATGGGTATAGAAAATAACGGGATTTGTCAGATCCTATGGTACCATAACCTAATACTGGTCGGCTTGATCATTGCTAATGAATGTCATTGGTTATGTAACTACAACCAACAAGTTTGTTCACTTTATTGAAATCGTTCTTGAAACTATTGTAATTGTTTTTGAAACTATTGTTATCGTTCTTGATACTACATTGTAATTGTTTTTGAAACCATTGTAATCGTTCTTGAAATCATTGTTAAGATATTTAGCACATATGAGTCACCCCAAAACAGTTGAAAACAGTAAAAGAGGGGAATAATGTACTCGCCTGAGAATGCTTAGAGGTCTTGAACAACAACCAAACAAAGCTAGAGGGAGCACGGAAATCAGTCGGCAATCCAAAACTATATAAATAAACCGGACTTAAATCGGGAGATCGGATAGAATGAGGCTTGGTAAACCAAATGAGTATTGGAACTCATATGATATGGTTTAACAAGGCCTACATACTACATTGAGGCTAACCTAAGTGCTTTCGACCCATCGCGACCCATTAAGGTAACTTATGCTACTTTAACGCGTCGTGCGCGTGAAACGCGTTCGGACCGTCTAACTAGTCCTATGACAAGTGTTATATGCCTAATCATGTTACATAATCAGTTATGTGACAAAATTTTAGGTTACATATGCTTAATTACCAATTATACATGAAAAGGGTATTCTGGTAATTTACCTAAGGCATATAAACTACCTATCATACAACTACTTAAACGAAGCGACCATAAGGTATAACCTCGGAAGGTTATTCCCTACCTACTATGGTCACCTAATGTGTTTGGTCGGATCCTAATGATCGACCAAATGGGTCGGGTTCGAGGTATAAGCGATTTATTAGATCGTTTACCCTACGACCCTAAACAACGTGGTAATCAGTAGGCATAGTCCCAAGGGACTATAACCAACGTGATTACACTCACGTTGCGAAGTTCCTACGAACTTCGCATTGACCATAAGCTGGTCAACGCTGAAAGTTAAACAAAGTTTGACTTTCGGATTCGAAAAGCAATAAAATAAGGAAAAGAACGAAAGAATACTTACGAAGGGTCCCCGAATGCTAACCTCGATTCAAAAATCTCAGGTATGAAACAATAGTTTCAACTTAGAGTTTCTCAAATCAAAGTTCTTTTAAGTTTTGCATTGGGGTGATGGGGTATTTATAGTTTTCGGGTAACCGTTAGGATCGTTTCATGGAAAACGTGCCTTAATCCCATCCGTACAAGTGTCGGGACCTTATGGTGACTAAAATGTGATCCTTATCAGCTGACTAGACAATTGGGATTGTGTGGTGGTGAAACAAACAGCTGCAATCTGCTGTTAGAAACATTTAACCTGGTCAGAAGGTGCCTCGCGGGCCGCCTGAGGATGCTCAGGAACTGAGGCGGGCCGCCTAGCTGTCACAGATCAGCAATAAGTTTCAGAAATTACAGTTTCAGTCCCTGCACGTGTTTAAGGCCATTTCCGACACTTCCAAGGCCCGTAAAGCCAACTTTAAGGCCCTAAAATGATGCCTAAACATTGTGGACATGAAACATGCTCAAAAATATGCCGGGTGTTGGTTCATTTGGTCGTACGAACGCGATGTTCGCTTAATTACGACGGAATGCGCATAAGCACGAAAAACGATCCAAATGACGCGACGAATGGATTTTTCTTAAGACAAACACTAAAGCATAATATAGTCATGCTTACATAAATTTTTGGATGTCCGGATGTATTCAGAACGTGAGTTATGCTCGAAAATGCAAACTTGTGCGCTTTTTGACACTTTTAATCCCTGAATGAGCCAAAAGTTTATTTTAGCACACCGAACCCCTCAAAGCCTATTTCTAAGCTATATAAAGGATATTTAAGGTGTGTTTAACTTATGGTCATGTTCCAGAATGTCTGTTACAGTTCAAATTGGCATACTTTCGCAGTTTGTCATATTTAGTCCCTGTAGACAAATTAACTTGATTTCGGCATACCAAACCTTCCAAAACTTATTTCTAAGTTATGTAAGGGTTATTTAAGGTATGTTAAGCCTAAGTCACTATTCCGGAGTGTTTGTTGCATTAAACTGGTTATATTTACGCATCGGTGCGCGTATAACCTTCCAGAAAGCGATTTAGAGTTTGGATTTGAACAAAAATTGATATGTGCAATATGATACACATAATTTTACAAATCCCAAATATGAAATATAATATTTCATTGGTTTGGCATTTGTTTGATGGACATGGAGGCACAGGTGTTACAGTCTTGGCATTATAGGTGATCAAAACCAACTTAAAAGTTAGTTTTGATAGTCAAATATTAAGTTCAAACAAGTACAGGGGTTAAAAATGACAAAATTTAAAATTTTTCGGAGTTAGGGGGCTAGACATGACGCCAAGGGCCTAGGTGTCACGCCTAGCCTTGTTTTTCACAGCCTGTTGCCTTAACTGATGCTGTACAAACCCAACACGATCTGATTTCACGGAAACGGCCATAAATCCGTTTCGAACACATTTACCCAACATGGCTTATGCCACTTGGTGTCGTTTTTAAACTTCAACTTTGATCCATTTAAACTTGACTAATTCACCGCTTTACCCTTTTATTCTTTTTATGCTTACTTATAAAGTAGCCGTTCCCAAAAACTCATTTTATCTAGGTCCTTTCATAACTACTTTACCGTTTCACCCCTTTTAACCATTTTCTATGATTTTTATCGTTTGTATTCGTTCCGATTCTTTTCATTTTGGATCGGAACTCATATTTCAAATACAGTCCGTTATTGTATTTATCAGTTATAAAATAAATACGTATACTATGATTGGGTGTAAGCTTTACTTACCTCGCATCCAAACTATGCTTTTCTTTCCGTACTTGCTCCGTTCGAGACCCGCTTCATTCCCAAGCCTCCATCTAGCTTGTCAAGAGTCAAACTATCATAATTCGTAAGACGGTTAGATTACTCATTATCACATACGACCATTCCATCTTACAAATTCTATGTCGAAAATACCATTCGACTTCATCATTGGTTAATTTTGACTTATAAAGGTCGTCTACCGTCAATCATACCAAACACAAATTTGCGTTCAATAACGCTTTTAAGCAACCTAATCAATTATCAAAAATACATTATTCATTAAACAACATTTACGGGCTCTTCATCTATAAATGAAACCCCTTTTTATCATGTTATTAGGCATTCTTACGATGCCTAATCAAATCATATTCTAATTTCAACCGAGTGGGCGGCGTGCGATTTCACTTAGGCATTTTAACAAACACCTAGTGGGCATAATTTCTCACAATTTATTATCAAGCTCAATACTCGTCATTTAGCCATGGTTAACATCAACTAAGCATGTTTACATCAATTTTTACATTAACAAAATCTGAATTTACTTCCTAGAATTCAGATTACACTATAACAACAATTAAAATTCTAGTGTTTAACATGTTCCTACAACACTCACTTAATACCTTCAATGGTGATTGTGAATTCACAAGAAATAAGCATGATTTCAACAAGTAAATGACTAGGGTTTACTCCTAGACATAAAATCATTCCAAATTTCATCATATAACAAACATGCAACCATCAAATTTCAGATTTCTAAGTTTACCTAGAAATCCAACTAGAGATTTTTCATAAAATTTACATACCTTGTGACTCCCCTTTAAATGGGGATCACTAATCCGGGTTCGGATTTCGTTTTAGGGCTGATCTTGACCTTCAATTTGTGGATTTAAACAAGAACTAGGTTTGGAGTTCTTCCCCTTGGTCGCCCCTGGCATTCTGGTCGAACTCAGACACTCACAAATGTGAGTGTTTGAGTTTTTTTTTTATTGATATAAGTTTCAAGTTAAACACTTTTGGTCCCTCTAGTTTTCTTTTGATCAAATAAAGCTATGCCTCACCATTAGTCACTTAATCACAAGCCACTAACTAGGTTAATTACTCCTAGTTATTTTAACGGGTTCTGGAAATTATAACCCGTTATGTTTTTAAGTGCCTTTAATTTGGCTTTTTTTATATACTTTGTTTTCTCAAAGTATTTATCCCCCTTTTTAATTAATATTAGGTTTATTTATTTGAGTCCTAATATTTACCGGGTTAATTTTTACCACTAACGGTATTTTACCCATCTTTACTATTAACGTGGTTTGATTACCAAACCCGTTTTTGGGATGTTACAAGTCTACCCCCCTTAAAGAGGTTTCGTCCTCGAAACCTTTTCTTACAAAATTTATCGAGTTTAACTCCATGCATTTGCTCTCGAAAATCAATTGAGCATTGCTCATATTTTGACCGATTGTTAATATTACCAGAAAAATTATTGTACTATCTTTTTTTGTTACAAAACATCTATGTACCTCATACGACATAATGTAACTTGAAATAACGTAATTTCGTTATTTCTACTGGTTTAGTCAACTTAGCGATATCCATCGCTTTTATATATTATCGAGCTCTTTGTGAATCCGTTACTTTGACCCGTTTAAAGGTCTTTAGTGAAATATTTCACTTTTAGCAACAAATTCTTTTGTTTTCAAATTTATTTATTCGGTTCAGTTATACCGAATCCACCGTTTTCGAGCAAACCAAATTTCTTGACTTGAATTGTTGACCTTAACCGGTCTCACTAACTAGACTTATTAGTCTAGTTACTTTTTACCGCTCGCTTGGTTATAATGTGATTCTACTTCACATTGCATCTCTTGACCGTGATCATGTCACATCATGTTTAATTTATATCAACCTTTCATTTTTGAAAATATCACTTTTCGAATATATTGTCTTGCGCCTATCAGTGTCAGGACTTGTATCTTTCATGCTTATTATTTAAATTCCTATCAGAATTTACTTTTGTAAAAACGTTATTTCTTACTAAAACCTAAGTTTTAGTTTTAGGATCTTCTCTTTAACTTTTGTCAATTACCCATACCAGGATATTGACAACCCATAATTTATTGTTTTCCGTTCTTAGTTTTATACGGGGAATCGTAACAAGTTCCCTTACCTCACACTATCGACCCGTAGGTTCCTTCACTTAACCTCGTAGGCTATTTTCCTTAGGCTTTCACCTCTTTGAGGCAAGGCCCTTATGATCCTTTTGCTTCAATTTATGACCCGTGGGTCAATTTGGCCCCGTAGACCCTTGCTCTAATTAATATCCCGTAGGTTATGATGATCCCATAGATCATCTTTTATTCTAGTCTTTATTCAATTGTCTATTTATACATATATAGCTTTAAAACATCCTTTGTTATGTTTGGAATCATTTAATTTTACTTTTGAACTTTAGTTGACCTTGACCGTAGTCTAAGGTTTCATTTGTTTACTTTCGGACTATCCTTCCGACTTTACGACTTCTAGCGTCATTTACATGTCGGTTTGTCTTACGCTTACCATTACCCGGTTCATACTTATACTCCTTTACAACCCATTACTCGGGTCCTTCTATCTTATTGTTTTTAGCTTTCCGGTTTCACCGGTTTGCGTTTTCCTATTATATTAAGCGTTATTCCTTAATTGACTCGTTTGACTCATTTTGGGTGAATTTTCATCACTTATGAATGTCAAACTTCATTCTCTATTTGACCCGTCCAACTTTGAAATGGTTGAACGTAATTACCAAAATTTATGTTTGCGAAAATTCTTGTCATCTTTTAGTCATGACTCATATTCCGAGTCTTTTGACTTTCTATTTCGCGTTCCTGTTTCTCAGTCTACGCATGCGTTTAAACCCTTACCCACCAACCGGGTGTTTTACCAAAGTCGTTATTATTGCAACCCTTACGGTATGCATTATGACTTCGTTTCGCTTTTATATTCCTACTTTGTTCTCAAATTTGGCGTTTTACAAAATCGGCCCATAAAGAGTCATATTTGCATTCTTCGGGTTCGAGTGTAAGCACACCCCTCCCAATTGCATACCTTAATCGTTTTACATTAATCTTTGTCCCTTCACTCGGGCTCATCATCTTAATGTAATACGCTTCCGTCGCCCGGCTGTGCGTTTACATTATTATCAAATATTTTGCTCATTTGATTCATTTGGGTATTTTTTAAGTTAGTCCCATTCACCCCACCCTTACTACATCGGACATAAATGTGTTCATCATAAGAAATTCATGGTACCACGTGTTCACTACTTACTTGGCCAGAGTAAGCGATCAACACCTGGTATACATGACCCTTTTTTAATTTTCACATTACACCCCATGTAAGTAATGCCTCTATTTGTTTTTCTTGGAAACAATATCCCGGATAGGTTTTCTATTCAGGTTTTTCCAAGTTTTCAATCTACATATGCAACTTTCAATCTCTATATATTTGTTGCATATCACTATTTGTGCAATTATATTTAAAATGTGCACCTGGTAATGCTTGCCCCGACGGACGTTTCTTGCCTTTAACTTTGTTCGCGGTCGTTACGCGATTTAGTCCTTGGTGAACATGCTCCTCTTGTCATACTTCGGACCGTTCTTCTATCATATCCGTAATTTGTTAAGCTCTCGCTATCCTCATATGCGAGTGTCCTTCAACTAAAACATATACAACAGTTAATAATTTCAACATTAAAGGATGCCCGTATTATAATACAAGGCTTTTCTACAATACGCATCAACGCGTGTAATTTCATTAACTATATCTATTCTATATCGATTTTATTGGTGTAACGTGTATTACACGATAACCATATGTGTTGTTCTCGACACTTTAATCATATTAAACCATTGATATACATGTACTTACCGGATTTGCGATCAAGCCTCGAACCGAACACCAATCTTTATTAAGAGCATAAGGTTTAAGTCCAAGCATAGTTTTCCCACCAAACTTGAATCTCTTAAACCAAGGCTCTGATACCAACTTGTAACACCCGTTCTTATAAATTAAGGTTTAACGTATCATTTACGAAAAACAGTCATGTAATTAAGATTACATATGCATTGGAAATTACGGGTTTATTAAAACTTTTTACAATTTAAAAAGTATACAACATATCATGTGTATGTTCGTCGTTTAACATAATAACGATACATAGTGCGGAAGCTTATTTCGTGATCATGTTCGGTTCTTGCTCGTCGCTTGATCTTCATCCGTGCACTCTTGGCATTCACCTATGATCAAAACCAACTTAAAAGTTAGTTTTGATAGTCAAATATTAAGTTCAAACAAGTACAGGGGTTAAAAATGACAAAATTTAAAATTTTTCGGAGTTAGGGGGATAGACGTGACGCCAAGGGCCTAGGTGTCACGCCTAGCCCTGTTTTTCACAGCCTGTTGCCTTAGCTGATGCTGTACAAACCCAGCACGATCTGATTTCACGGAAACGGCCATAACTTCTTCGTTATTGATCCGTTTTACCCGATTCTTTTTCCTACACGTCCGTAATTTAATCCTCCATCTTATGGAGTTAAAATCCTACATTCAACATAAGAAATTTTGAGACTTCTAAGCCTTCGACTCGTTACCTTTTTACTGAATTTTAACCCGTTTATACATTTTATCAAACAAACGTATTTCTTTGATTCCTATATCTCACACACTTCTTCAAATTAGTGTTACCTACTATATTAGGTTCTAATCATAGGTTTATTACACAAATTAAACCCGTTTTCGCTTGTATGCTTATATTGACCCGTTAAGGGTATTTAACACTTTCAAGCTTAAATCACGCTTCTTTTTAGTTATTATCCTTTCTCCATATATATGCGTATCGCAAAGACTTAAATTAACAAAACTCATACTTCTAAACAACTCTTAAAGGTTGTTTGCCCTATTTACCCCTCAAGGGCTCTTTGGTCAATTTTAGTCCTTCATTTTGCAACAAAGGACTTTCGCTAATATTTGACCAACATTTACTATTATCTATAACTCAAAATATGCGTACCTGGTTCGGATCAACATATTGACCCGTTTTAATACCTTGTATCAAATATATGGCTAATTCATTGCATCGCTAATTCTCAAGTCGTTTTATCCTGTGAGCTTAAGACTTGACAAACATTTATTAGTCGTAAATTGTCAAATGGTATCAAACTTACCATTTGACCCGTTTGGTCTAACGACCAAACATTTTGTGCTTATATGTGAATGGTATTTATTTACCATTCCGTTAAGTAATTCGTTTCGGATTCTTCACCAATTAGATAGGTGTCTTAAATCCGTTTCGAACACATTTACCCAACATGGCTTATGCCACTTGGTGTCGTTTTTAAACTTCAACTTTGATCCATTTAAACTTGACTAATTCACCGCTTTACCCTTTTATTCTTTTTATGCTTACTTATAAAGTAGCCGTTCCCAAAAACTCATTTTATCTAGGTCCTTTCATAACTACTTTACCGTTTCACCCCTTTTAACCATTTTCTATGATTTTTATCGTTTGTATTCGTTCCGATTCTTTTCATTTTGGATCGGAACTCATATTTCAAATACAGTCCGTTATTGTATTTATCAGTTATAAAATAAATACGTATACTACGATTGGGTGTAAGCTTTACTTACCTCGCATCCAAACTATGCTTTTCTTTCCGTACTTGCTCCGTTCGACCCGCTTCATTCCCAAGCCTCCATCTAGCTTGTCAAGAGTCAAACTATCATAATTCGTAAGACGGTTAGATTAGTCATTATCACATACGACCATTCCATCTTACAAATTCTATGTCGAAAATACCATTCGACTTCATCATTGGTTAATTTTGACTTATAAAGGTCGTCTACTGTCAATCATACCAAACACAAATTTGCGTTCAATAACGCTTTTAAGCAACCTAATCAATTATCAAAAATACATTATTCATTAAACAACATTTACGGGCTCTTCATCTATAAATGAAACCCCTTTTTATCATGTTATTAGGCATTCTTACGATGCCTAATCAAATCATATTCTAATTTCAACCGAGTGGGCGGCGTGCGATTTCACTTAGGCATTTTAACAAACACCTAGTGGGCATAATTTCTCACAATTTATTATCAAGCTCAATACTCGTCATTTAGCCATGGTTAACATCAACTAAGCATGTTTACATCAATTTTTACATTAACAAAATCTGAATTTACTTCCTAGAATTCAGATTACACTAGAACAACAATTAAAATTCTAGTGTTTAACATGTTCCTACAACACCCACTTATCACCTTCAATGGTGATTGTGAATTCACAAGAAATAAGCATGATTTCAACAAGTAAATGACTAGGGTTTACTCCTAGACATAAAATCATTCCTAATTTCATCATATAACGAACATGCAACCATCAAATTTCAGATTTCTAAGTTTACCTAGAAATCCAACTAGAGATTTTTCATAAAATTTACATACCTTGTGACTCCCCTTTCAATGGGGATCACTAATCCGGGTTCGGATTTCGTTTTAGGGCTGATCTTGACCTTCAATTTGTGGATTTAAACAAGAACTAGGTTTGGAGTTCTTCCCCTTGGTCGCCCCTGGCACTCTGGTCGAACTCAGACACTCACAAATGTGAGTGTTTGAGTTTTTTTTTTTATTGATATAAGTTTCAAGTTAAACACTTTTGGTCCCTCTAGTTTTCTTTTGATCAAATAAAGTTATGCCTCACCATTAGTCACTTAATCACAAGCCACTAACTAGGTTAATTACTCCTAGTTATTTTAACGGGTTCTGGAAATTATAACCCGTTATGTTTTTAAGTCCCGTTAATTTGGTTTTTTTATATACTTTGTTTTCTCAAAGTATTTATCCCCCTTTTTAATTAATATTAGGTTTATTTATTTGAGTCCTAATATTTACCAGGTTAATTTTTACCACTAACGGTATTTTACCTGTCTTTACTATTAGCGTGGTTTGATTACCAAACCCGTTTTTGGGATGTTACACACCAGCGGAACCACCCGATCATATCCGTCTCCACTAGGCATAATGCATATACACCAATTCAGGAGGAAACCCAATAAATATGGGAAAAACCTCATTGTGAGAATCGAACCCAGGACCTATTGGTCCCAAAGTCTTATCCCACCCCCAATATGCCACTAGGCTATAAAGCCATGGACAATAGAAAATTATTATTATTTATGATTATAATTTTTCACGTTTTTTTGTATTTTATAATAGTAAAACACATGTATTATTATTCTTTAACATAAGTTTTATTAATTGATAGAATTAATTAGTTTTATTATTATGATTTATTTTAATCACATATTGTTTTAACATTTAGGATATAGTAGAATTATAATTATCATAGTAAAACACATATATTATTCATTTTTAATTGACGTTTTATTAATTAATAGAACTAATTTTGATGTTCTTCGTTTTATTATACATATCAATTCAAAGTGTTCATGAATAGTTGATTTATCTATTAATATTTTTTAAATATTTTGTTTTTAAAGTGATGATTTATTTTTTAATTTTATTTCAAGTATTTATCTACTTTTAAATACTATTTTATTCAATCATTTGGTTTAATTTACTTTTAATAACTTGTGTTTGCGTTTGTTAGTTTAGAAAAAAAATGCGCAACAATGTTTTTTTAACATTGCAGTATAACTTGTATTGAAAATGGATATTGTGCTGGAGGTGTACCAAGCTGAACCGAAAGCGACAATGAATGGTAATTATTATTTTGAAGTATTTTTTAAATTATTATTTATCATTTATTTTATTTTATTTTTCTAATAATCTGTGTTTATTTTTTCCAATATTGTGATAAAGTTTTTTTTTGAAATAGATAATGTGCTGCTAACGTACCGAATCGATTGAACAACATCTGTATCGATACCGCTATTAATTTTTTTATTGTTTTTACTTTTGATAAACTGGCACCATATCATTATTATACCATAACAAACCAAACGAACAACATTGGTACCGGTTTATACAACTTTGTCTGCAACGATATATGAATAATGATATCAATATTGTGACGATCTGAATCAATCAATATCGTTTGAACATTGGTCTCGGTGTCTGTGTTCATTTTTTTTTCAGTCGATTGATTTCTATACGAAGTACATGTATCATTCCGGTATTGTAACGAACCAAACCGATGCCAATCTAATGCTCGCGGTAATGTACCGCCGCAACGCGTAGTCAAATCACCTAGTTTGTATTATTTGGAACTCATCTTTTTTATGTTCTAGAGATTCCAAAACTTGCTTTACACGTTAAGGTATTTATGCACCAACAATTTGGAACATATATCCATAAGTAGATAACAAGTTTATCACACAACTCATTTATACACGATTGAAAATCAAATCTTCCCTCATTTACGAACACTAACGTTCACGAAAACGATATCAGTAACTCATGTCCAACAGCCAAATCTTTTCATCCGGTACAAAATATTACATGGGGCATAGAGAAAGTTGATATACAAAGTGTTCTCTGTTGCGGTGCTAATAAGTAGACACTTGTTAGCACCCGAAAACATTTTAATGCTAACTTGACTCTATTTATACACATAAACGTATAATAAGCTACATAAATTCAAGTTTTCGTAATGTCAGCGTACGAATCGTATTTAATATATTTGTAAAATTATTATTATTATTGTATTAGAGCTCGGTTTCTTACTATAAAGTTTTACTTGTTTGCGCGGTGACATATTATATTATATATATATATATAGTTTTCGAAGGCTCATGAATAGTAATTTCAATTTTAAGATAATATATTGCTTTTTAATATTTTATTATATCAATTTATTATTTTTCATATTTACTATTAACATCTTTTAGTTTTTTTTTATTTACTTTTAGCTTTTAACGTATTTTCTTTTCTAAAACCATATTTCCTTTATCATTTATTTTATTTCTAATAATTCTTTTTTCTTTTTTTAATCATCTTTACTTTATCAATTAATTTGATATTTCTTTAATAACTTATGTTCGTTAATTTTTTTCTGAAAACTTAAGTACGTAGTTGTGCTTAATATTTACCCTCGATTAGTATAAGTTTAATTAAAAACGAATTTATATTAAAAAATAAAGTATTTATTTGGTATCGTAAAATGATACGATGATAAACTTAACCGATTCTAGCGGTTTGGCTTTCTACACAACATGCTACATTTTCAAATAACGTTTGTTTTACATTATTATTTGTTCCGTTTCGCCGCAACGTGCGACAGTAAAAAAACCTAGTTTTAATTAAAATTCCTTCTTTTAAACGGGTTATATATAGTGAGACATATATGCGAATTTAGTAGTCAATGTTTGATGTCAACTCTTATGATGCTTATACAAACAAACACAAGCAACCCTATTTATACCCAACTAAGCATCATCAGTCGACACTAAGGTGTGTTTGGAGCATGTTTTATTTAGTAATGAATATATAAGGGCCCAAAAATATATAGAAAAACAAAAAAAATAATAGGTTTCAACAATATTTGAATATGATTTAATGAATTCCCTTACAAGTAAAACATGTCACATGGAGAAGAAGGGTTCTGTCATAAATTGTGATTTTGTGAATGTTGTGTAAGTGAGACATGTTAGCCTGTTTGATTATGACCAAAGGAGCAAGTGGACACCATACTAATGGCAGTTGAATAACATGGATACAGGGGTAGACATTGAACCTAGGACCACCTAAGATTGAATGAACCCGGCAAGTATCAAACTGGTTCGTTTGGGTAACACCACATATCCAACATTGTCGTCGCCTCATTTATGTTATGTATTATCATCTATACTATATAATAAAAGAAACCATTAAAGGGACACTTGTCATTATTCTAGGTCATCATTAATTGTATAAGAATTATAATATAATATAATGATTTTCCTATCTAATTTAATTTAAACTCTTATACATTAGTTGGAAAAAAATGTATTTATTATTTATGTATGGACATATTTAAGTTACAAAGATCACGAAAATTTTTCATGAAGGCATATAAATTTCGTGAGTCCTTATCGTTTTAGTAAATATTAACCTCATCTCTTAATTCTTTTAAATTAAATTTGAAACTTAAAAAAAATGGAAATATGACTGGATATTCTTATTTTTTAGGATTTGTTGATGGGGCTCCACCATCTATCTATATTTTTATTTATTTATATACTATATAATAAAAAAAACAATAGAAAGAAACTTGTCATTATTTTAAACCATCATTAATTGTATATAATTATTATTTACTTTAAATTATTAAATTTAATATGTTTCAAACATTAAAGAAATTACGGATAAAGTTCCATAAAATATCGTATTATTTATTTATATTAATTACTAGGTTAGAAATTGCCAATGATCTCTAGATCAAGTGGTGGAGGGCTTGCATTTCTCTTGAGAGATGCAGGTTCGACTCCCACTTGGTGCAGAGTGAGGCACTGGTGGGCAATGATAGGAGACCCAGGGAAACCTGGGTTGGATCCTTGAGCCAAACGGGTTTTACCGGTAATTTCACTGTCGTGCCTATGGGCGGGTGGGTTACCGGGTTTTCCCCGGAATTGGTGGTGGACTCGGGTTATTCTCGGAGTACTCCGTTTGTCCAGTAGGTGCCCTGAGAGTGCACGAGATTGAGTTTGCTGGACGTTCAAAAAAAGAAAAAAACTAGGTTAGAAATTATATCTTAATTCCTGAATTGTAGATAATTATTATTTAATTTAAATTATTAAATTTAATATATGTTTAAAATGTAAGAAGAATAATAACTACATTTATCATAATAATAAATTTATCCATAAACAACCCTACTTTTAAGATGCAACTCATATATTTAAATTTTATATCTCAATTCCTTAATTGCAGATAATTATTATTAAATTTAATATATGTTTAAAATGCAAGAAGAATAGTAACTACATTTATTAATTTAAATTATTAAATTTAATAAACGTTTAAAATGCAAGAAGAATAATAACTACATTTTTCATACTAATAAATTTATCCAAAAACAACCATCCTTTTAAGATGCAACTCACATATTTAAATTTTAAAGTTATATAATTTAATAATTATCGATACTTTACACTTATCTAACTAATTTAAATTTAAATATTATTTTTTGATATAAGTTTATCTAATTGGCTAATTGCTATATGCCTAATCTGGATATTTTAACATTTTTTAGAACTAATAAATTAAGACCACTATTATTTAAATAAAACCTGGGTTATTAAATGTATGTTCACATGACCGTTAAAACTCATGAGAAAGTCGATGATACAGTTTGTCTTCTAATCGATGGTTCAAATGTTTTCATATTTATAAACTTGACAAACATCACAAGTTTTGATCATACATGACACAAAAATTTTTTTGGATATCATAAAAGCGTCTTAAAAATATCATTTTATAATTGTTAAATCTTCGTTATTAACTATTTGATTTTTTTTATTTACTTAACCCGTGTAATACACGGGGTTATAATCTAGTTTGAAAATATACGAACATCCAAAAATATATAGTGTTACTCGTATATCAGAATTCAGATATGTAAAAGAATATATATTAATCACACAATGTAGTTCAACCGTTGTATATTATTATAAGCTTGGGTTGATGAGCATTAATGTATATTGAATAGAAAGAGATTGAAGGTGTTCAAGATGGTATTTGAGAATCAAACTGATAGATGCTACTTTTTTACATACATATTCAACTTTGTTTGTTCAATAGCATGAATACGATAGAAATATAGAGTACGTCCATCTGAATCTGAAAACCTGTAGTTTGTTCTGGTTGATACAATCAAGTTGCTTGGCCAATCATTGGATATTCTTGTTTAGTTTGTTCGGGTTAATACAATCGATTGTACATAATGTTCACTATATTGTTGTCTTTCAAAGACAAAATATTAGATAGAAGATCCAAAGTTTATCCCTAATAATGTTTTGCTTACCGACCTCTAGAAATGTAGGAATCCAATGTCTTTAATTAATTTGTACATATTATGGATTTTCAATTCATATTTAAAAAGTCAATACTAAAATAGATGTTAAGTTTTTAATAGGCTGGCTTATCTTAATCTTAAAAAAATAAAAAGTAAAAACCAAGAAAGAAACTTGATGGTGATGGGATGAAAGTTGAACATAAAGTATATGATGAAGATGTGATAAGTGATAAATGCATTTAAAAAACAAAAAGAAATCCGAAAACAACCAAAACAAGTCACCATCCGATGAAGTGGATTGGTGGAAGAGAACATGGCCTCAGTCTACGATGTTCTTTTCTTTTTTTCTAATTATGGTCATATATTTCACATAAAAATTGTGTGTTCTAGTTTATTGTGATACATATTAGTTATTTGATGGAGAGTTTGTTATGATTAGTGGCAAAGTTTGAGATTTTCGACCGGGGGTCGAAAATGTATATACTCAAAAATTTCTATAAGACCGGGGGTCGAAAACGTGTATACCAAAAAAAATTTATACAAAAACTAAATACTCTCCACTAATGAGCGAAAAGTTGGGGGGACGGCCGCCCCCTTCCACCCTATAGAAGTTGCGCCACTGGTTATGATCAAACATGAAAAACATTTTTTTTTCATTTAATTAGACGAACAAATATAAACACATCTTTCGGCTATTGATTTATGTTTGCAAATTTCTTATATATTTTATCATTAACTTTCATTAATATATGTGTATTCATTTGTGTTTGTTGATGAGCATTTGTGATCGCTTGTGTTCGTTTAGTGTGTGAATGAATGAACACGAACGGACACTGACAACTTCATTTCCTTAACAACATATACATGCGAGAAGGTTTGTTCGTTATTAGCTCATATGTTTGTTTAGTTTTTTCTATTAAAGCTATACAAACTAACATGAACAAAACCTTATTTCGAAAAGATGTTTTGACACCTAAAGATAATATTAATTCCAACCTACAATGTATCAAGTTGGGGCATCTTGTAACTTATGAAAACAAATTTTGAATGATATAAATCAAGTAATATAATCATGCTTAATGACGTTAAAATAGTTTGATGTCACATATATAGACTATGCTCATCTATGACGTTTGGAGATCAATGCTTACCACGAGGCACGAATAAAGGGTGTCACATGGTGTCTCCCCACCTCACACTTGGTGTGAGAATTGGCCACTAAACAAAGATAAGGAAGGAACAAAAAGGGTGATTAGAGAGTTGTTAGAAAAGAAAATAGAGAAAATTCAAGAATAAGGACTTTTTAGTATGAACGAGATTACTTTAAAATTTAAATAGCTACTTTATGTTCTTGTAAATTCATAAATTGTCTTGAAATGTATAAACATGACAAGCATTTTACATTTTCTATTTATACGTGTATTTTCTTTAATAACTAATTTTTTTCACCTATCAACTTTAGTTTTTTTTTTTTTTTTTTAAATGGCTAAGTTTGTTCATTTTTAAAATATTTATGATGACACATACACGTAAAATAAATACGCGACGCAAACTTTGGTTGCATATTTCATGACTACAAAGGTATAGCTTGTAAGACATATACGGAAAAAGCCATATATAAATGACATTTCAGGACCTCCAACACTTAGGTTTGAAACTAATAAATGCCATGTGAATTATATGGACAACAAACAACTAACATGGAAGCGTACCTGGTCCGGTCCACCTATAATAAGCGAGCAACATACATGACACCGCAATCCCTTTCTATTTCGGCTAGAATACAAAAATGTTTGCATAATGAGTACATGGAGGCTTTGCAGTGGTGTGTCGGCTTGACTAACGTCGCATGAACCTTGGTCGACGACTTGATCACTGGTTTGCTTGACCACACAGAGTGTGAACCATATTACATGAGCCAATAGGCATAAATCTTAGCTATTCGTACAATTTGATAACAAACACATTTTATTTTATCACAAGGTAACATATAAAAAATTTGGGTTGGCAGGGTTTTTTTAATTGTATGTTGTCTTTTTCAATTATATTTTTTGTCAAATCATTTGATTCTATATTATGATAAATACGAGAAAAGAGAGACAAAATGCACATGACAACTTGCATTAGATATTTGTTTTTTCTTCGTGATGCTTTTTATTTATTCATGCCTCTCTATCTTCCTATGTATAACTATAACTATATACTATGATGATACTCTAGTTAGTTAGACTGGAAGGTATGGAGGAGGCAAGTCCTCCAAGGATGGGCCGCCAAGTCACCGCCACGTAGGAGTGGCTTGGAGGGGATGGACCTAGGGGGGTGGACGATGGGGCTAAATATATATATATATATATATATATATATGCATGTATGTATAGGTTGGTGTGTGTGGAGATAGGCCCGTCGAGAACGTCCGCTGGGCGACGAAGATGCCGGAACCGGCCGGGGGGGGGGGGGGGGGAGGGGCGGTGTGGGGGACCGGCGCCGGGCCAAGCCGGGCCTCAGCCGGCCCCCATACCGTCTAGTCTTATGGGTCCAAACAAGTTGAGTCGTTGGTGAATGATACTCAAGTTAGTTATGGGTCCAAACAAGTTGAGTCGTCGGTGACCTGCTCGACACCAGGTAGCTAAAAGCTTGAACTGAGTCGAGTTTAAACAAGCTCGAAACGTGCTCAAACACATTTAATAAACAGTATCTAGCATGAACTTCACATACCGAGCTTAACTAAACTCGTGTGTCTATTATTTAAAAAAAATGTAATGCTATTTTATTTATATAAAAAAGTATATAGTTACATAGTAAGTATTAACTTATAATATAGAGTGTGTATGTGTATGATAAAATAACCAAATAATATTATATATATATATAGGTAGAGGATCCTGTAAAAAGTGCTCAAAGTGCTCAAAGTGTGATAAGTGTATTATAACACTATATATAATACTATATAACACCATATAAACACTGTATAACAATATGTAACACCATATAACACTTTGTAACACTATATATCATTATATAACAAATATAACACTATAGGTTGTCTGATAGCATGGCTATGATAGATGTATAGTGTTATATTTGTTATATAATGATATATAGTGTTACATAGTGTTATATGGTATTATATGGTGTTACATATTGTTATACGGTGTTTATATGGTGTTATATAGTATTATATATAGTGTTATAATACACTTCTCACACTTTAGGCCCTTTTTACACTATCCTTACCCTATATATATATATAGAGAGAGAGAGAGAGAGAGGCCGGTTAACGTACAATACCTCTTATCCTACATTATGTACGCGATGCCCTCAGCCGTACGATCTTCAATCGATCAAACGCGGGCGAAACTAATTTAAATGATTAAATTAATCATTTTAATATATCTAAATCATACCAGGAAGGTTAAAAACGTCATTGCGAGGTCATAAATCTCTGTAATTGACCGATGATAGTTCAAAATCAAACCATAAATCAAATTCAAAAACCTGAAATTCTTCTTCCCCAACCTCCCTTCGTTCCTTTTGGTGCGATATCGATAATAAGAACTACTAATTTGGGAGTTGTAAGGGTCAAACGGAAGAAGACTGACAATGATTGACCAACAGTCGAAGAAGATGAACAGTAACATACACAGATTATACACATGCGATTTCATCAAAAATACCACATGCGAAATTGTTAAAAAAAACAACATGCTATTTCATCAAAATTATCACATGCGAAATTGGTACAAAAAAACAACATGCGAATTCATCACAAATTATCACATGCGAAATTGTTATAAAAAAAAACAACATGCTATTTCATCAAAATTATCACATGCGAAATTGGTACAAAAAACAACATGCGAATTCATCAAAAATTATCACATGCGAAATTGTTATAAAAAAAACAACATGCGATTTTAAAATGCGGTAAGATGATCTGACGGCTGAGATTGTAGCGTACGTAATGTACGATAAGCAATATTGTACAGTACTCTTTACCTATATATATATATATATATATATATATATGAACGGGATCAGGAGAAAACGCTCAAAAGTATGAGAACGGTGAGAATGCATCCTGGCCCAACACGTGGCGCGGGACATGATCAGGGTCCGAGGGTTTTTTTTGTCTTTTTAGTATTCATCTCCTTTCCTGATTTTCGCGTTTGACATGCTGCTTTATTTTTTGCGTGCAAGATAATTTTGGCGTTATCTAGAATCATTAATTACTTGGCGTTTTACTGTTTTTCTCAGATTTCTTCTCGTTTAATTAATTATTTTTGTGTCACATAGTTAATTTTTTGGCGTTATGGCTTTTCCCTGTCATTTTTTGGCGTTTTTTGTCTTTTTGTTAATAATTGATTATCATAGATTAATATTTTATAAAATTACAATAATACGAAATCAAAATAAACTAATAGTCTTCCGTGGGTGGTATTACATCAGAGATGTACACATCGCTTTGTTCATCACTTTCTTCAGATTCATCATCATCAAATTTTAGATTTGCGTATAACGCCATTAGCTCCTCTCTTCTTTGCTGCAGCCTATTCTTGAATATCACTGCATCCTTGGATTTTGGATCGTTTGAAGGTACTAAATCACAGAGTTGTTCAATAATAGATAGCAACTATGTCGTCAACATTTCTTCTATTGGCAATGAATATTGCACCCCGTTTTTATAAGTCACTTCAAGCGTACCTTCTTCCTCATGCATCACCCAACTGCTAATTTTTGGTAGAGGAGTATCGTCAATATCATCATCATCATCTTCTGCCGGAAATTTTCTCTTCAGTCTTTTTATTACAGTTCGGGTTCTTTCACATTCGTTGGCCATTGGAACCCCAAGGGCCAGGATATCCCTCTGAACCACTTCATTCATTCTAAGCATGACTTTGATTGTCCTTACCTTTACCCTTCTCCTATCAGAGAACTTTATGATGAATCGTTTCTCTTTCCTTTCAAACCTCCATGCAATAACCTAAACCATTTTTAAAGTTTTTGGCGTTTTGGACAATATGTGGCGTTTTAGTCAATGTTTTTGGCGTGTTTGAGCTTGTGTTCTCATGGTCTTCTTTTATATTGACTTTTTTCCCGCGCATTACAGGTATTTATGGCATTTTGAAAAGGATTAATAAATTTAATTCCCCATGTATTTTGGTTTCCAAATAATAAATCTTAGTAATTATGTTTTCTGCCGTTTCATTTTACTGTTTTTGCAGTTACCGTGTTTTGTTTTCAGACTCAACTGTTTTTATAGTGTAACACGTCTAATCTTGACGGCTGTAATTATGACGTTTTTTTTTTCCAATGCTGTTTAGTCTTTAGATAACGATTGGTCTTTTTTTTGTTTTATATTTTTTGCACATTGTTTCACGCTTTTTTTTTATAATAGTAGTTGTTCAAAGTAATTTTATTATAGTTTGGTAGTTTTTTGGGGGTGTTTTTATGGCATCATGGCGTTTTACAAGCATTTGCTCATTTTGACGTTTTATTATATTTTTCATTATAGTATAAATGTACTTTTGTTGTTTATTAACTGAAATTACAAAATAAACAACAGATAAAGAAAAAAAATAGAAGCAATTTATGATCTAAATCTTCAGTGTTATCAGTCTCTTTTTTCTTTTGAAACTACAAGAACTGTCACAAAAAAATGGCATTTTGGTTTTGGCGTGGTTTATTTTCTTTGTTCATGTGTTAAAGTGTCTTTGTGGATGTTGGAGATATAGATCAACCCTTTGTGGGTGGATGTTATCTGCATATCGTCTTCATTATAATCATCGAGTCCAAAGTAGCATTTACACTGGTATAGGTCTCTTCTAATCATTCAAATCTTCTTCAAGAACAAAGATAACAGAATGACATATGGGTGTCATCAGTCCATCTTTTTTGAATTTTGTCCATCTCATGCAGCAAAATCTTACTACACTCACGTAACAAATCATTCAGCGAAACTTCATGCAGAACATTACTGAGTATCAAAGAAAAGATGTTTGCCATCGTTGTATTTTTTGGCGTTTTACATTGAGTTGTATTTTTTTAAGGAACCACTGTGTTTTTTTGGTGTGATAAACGGAAGGTGGTGAGACGTTTCTATTTATAAAAAAAATTTTGGCGCGTAGTTTAGGCGGGATATCATTTTTATAACAAAAAATGTAATTAACATTTATCCGGATGTAAGGTTTGGCGTTATATATTATGGCGTTTCATATTTTGTGGCGTTTTTGTAGCAAATAGCTTAAATAAAAACACAGAAAAAAGTACGCAATGATAAAATTGGCGTTTTGTATATATTTGGCGTTTTATTTTTCAATGGCATTTATGTGAGAAATGATGTTTTACCTTTTTTCCCTTAATGAAGCGCGTCCACGTAATAAAATTGATGTTATTTACGAAAATTACGCCACCGTGCCAATCTAGTCCATAGATTGTTTTGATCTGCCGATCCATAAGCGTTCTCACACTTTCTATCGTTTTCTCTAAATCCTGACCATTATATATATATATATATATATATATATATATATATATATAGGATTAGGTTCAAGAGTGAACACTAGTGCAGCTTGCGAACTGAGTGAACTAATCCTGGCCATACACGTGTGTAGATTAATGGTCATGATTTGATGTTGAAATACACTAGTGTATTTTATGATTTGATGATGAGATCCTGGCCATACACGTGTGTAGATCAATGGCCAGGATTTGTTCACTCAGTTCGCAAATACACTAGTGTTCACTCTAGAACCCCATCCTATATATATATATATATATATAGGGCCAGGATCATTTCAGAACTCGCAGAACTCCTAATAAACAATCTTTTTATTTATATATTTTTTTGTTTAGGATAATTTTATCATTTATTATGTGTATTTTTACGATTACATACATGTTAAGAGTAATTTTATCATTTTATTATATGTAATTTTATAATTACACATATGTAAACTAGTTTTTTTACATATATGTAATTAGTTATGACACATATATATAATTTTGGCAATTAAACATATGTAAACTACTTTTAACATGTATGTAATCAAAGAAATACATATAATAGATGATAAAAAGATCCTAAATACAAAAACTTATATATAAATGATTGTTTATTAGGAGTTCTGAAAGTTCTGTAGTTATTTAGAGTTCTGAAATGAACTCAACCCTATATATATATATTTCTAGTTATATGTATGTATAACAAAAAAATTAAAAAATATATTTAATAAACAATAAACGAGTTGAGTCCAATATTAAAATTTAGATACGAGATATAGAGCTTTAACAAGATTGAACTTTTCTTAAAAGAGATCGGGCTCAACTCAACTTAACTCGTTTATACAACTAATTCAAGTGATGCCTATATGAATGACGAGTGTTAATAAAGTTTATAAAAGTTGCTAGATACATGTTTAGATAAAGAAGGTGTTAATTAATCACTTAATCTCATGTTTGATTTATTATAGTGTATCTACATTTCATCCAACTTTAATTACATTAAATAGTATTTTGGGACAAGTGCATAAGAGAATAATACGTTGATTAAAACATTATTAATTATAGGACTCCTTGGATGATTTATAAGTTCTAATTTCGTCAGCGTTTTTTTAACGGAAACTTTCATTAGAAACAAAAGCCAACCTAAAACCGGGCCGACCAACAGCACGCAACAATTACATAGTTATAAATTACATCAATTTTCCCAAAATGTGTCAGTAGCTAATTTGTAGCAATATTTGCTACCAATTTTTTCCGTAGCAAAAATCCATAATAAACGCCTGATTTTGTAGTAGTGTCAACTAGTAATATTCAGTTTGATCCGAGCTTACTTAACTCGTTATTCAACTCGAAAGTTGAGGCATTTTGCGATCGGGTTAGTTAGCTTGTTTTTTTAGTTTTAGAAGTTTATATTTTTTATAAAGTCACTAATAAAAAGTCAATAAGAATCCTATATCATACATCATACAAAGTCTCAAACAATAAAGGTACCATTATACAAGAAATATTGAGGATGCAAGTTTATTTGAACGAGCTACCTCCAACTCAAACTTAGATCAAATGTTTATACGAGCAAAATAATGAGTGACATGTAACTAAGCTAATTACGTGTGAGTTGCGGCCCTACCCTTTTAATATTTTTATAACAGAATTGTTAGAATTTATAATCAACTTTTTATATATATCTTTGAAAGAAAAATGTCTTTAGTCTGATTCGGATGGATGGAGTAGAACACAATCATTGACATAAACTTTAAAATAATACGTGAGAAGTATACAAAATCCTTGATCATGGTGTGAGATCTCTTCATAACACACGCACATGTATATAATTAACACGTGAGAACTGAGAAGTGTGTGTATATATATAAATCTAATCTAATTCAGTTAAACTTTTTTATTAATAATTCATATTTGTTATATTCAATGCTTCTTAGTATACAAATAACATGATCGATCCTAATAATTTGGGTGTTCTGTCGAAACCCAGAAAAATGCGTCTTCTAGGCCTTAACGAAATAGATAATGTAACACAATATAAAACTGACCACGTCTTCCTAAACAACCTGAAAGAAATGAATGGTGAGTTTTTTTACCACGTAAAAATTAACTAAGTCCCAATCTCCAATAAGGAAGTGGTCACAGTCACATAGTTGTGGGTATCTATTTTGATTGCCTTTTGAGCTTATTATTACAACGAGTAGTAAGCAAGCAACTTTCACATGGTAAGGACCAAAAAGATCAACGGTAACCAAGATTTAGGGGTGTGTAAGTTCATTTTTAATTAATAATATTTAAAATATAGTTAGTGAGCTAAACAGGATCACAAATAGCCATGGCTTAACAATGACGTATCAAAATCAATAAAATAAGGAAAATTATTCAAAACGGAATTTCTTTTGGTTAACAAACATGAAAGATGATATGAAATTTCGATTATAGAATAGATCTTTGAAATATAACAAGAAAATAAATGAATAAGGCTTTTGGTCATCGACCCTACCAGGAAGCATGGAGATAGTTGTACGGGAGGGGACAATGCTAGGCCTATAAACGAATATGAAAGGAGCATGTTTGTATTCGTTCATCCATTTAACTTTAACCGAACAAACGATCAAACACGAACACTTAAATGAACGAGGATTTCTTGTTCGTGTGCGTTCATTAAGAAAAACATGGCATATTAGTTCATTAATAGTATAAATGAATGGTTCACGAACTTAAACGAATATAGATGAATGGGAATAGATGAACATAACAGAGCGAACATCATTTAAAGTGAACATAAATATCAATCTGTAGGCCTAAAAATATAATAAAACTAGACTAAATTGTAATGGGTGTTATTTTAATGAATATGTACACGAGCAAACTTAAACATTGTAAACTAACAAACATAAATGTTCATGGACATAAATGAATGTGCAATGTAACACCCAATATTTCCCGATTGACACCGGTAGTGACACATGCCCTAAACTTTCCCCTTGAAAACTTGTTAAGTTGGAGGGGTTAAAGTTGCCAACAGATCAAAGATGAAAATAGATAGACTAAAAAAGTCATTTCTAAATTCTTGTGTCTTACGAACAGTAAAAAGGAGTCTTGGTTTCCTCTCACAGTCCGTGAAGATCATTAGGTGGGTGACAACTATTACAGGCTCTCACAGACCAGAGGCTGTGAACTTCTAATGGTTTATTAAAGCCATTTGTCCCACCTGTGATGTGTGGCCACCTGCCGCTACCACCAAACCACCCTTGCCACTAATCACTGCCATCTTTCCATGCCATGGATGTATGTTTGACCCTCCTTCACTCCCCTTGCTATAAATAGCAAACCTCCTTGCTTCAGTTTTACTCACACATTCAATTCTCACTTCCACTTTTGAGTTCTTTTGGCATTCTTGCAATTAAGTACCAATCTGAGTTTGTTTATTGAATTCCGAAGTTTCTTTGCCCTTTGGTAAGTTCCTTGGTCCTTATTCAGTAGCCAATTTCGTTTAATTCGAGCCACATTTCTTCTGTGTTGTTCGTTGAGCTTCAGTTTGACTTACCGAGTTTGACCCGTGTATTCCTAGTTCTTAGGATCCTCCATTTTGCAATTCCTTTCAATCAAACATTAACTTTTGCACAAGATATATTCTAGTAGCTTCAATTGCTTGTGCGCGGGTTAGTAATTGGTTGAAACGGTCGAGTCAAACATTGATCAGTTGACTCCAGATCCTTTATAGATCGTGAAGGAGAACCCTATCAGGTCTTCAGGACCGTATTAGGGTACCTGCCCAAATCAAAATCAAATTTGGGTCACGAACTGTAGAACCCTTCTGACCTTCACGATTCGTAAAGAGGCAAAGTTGACCTACTTTGGTTTACGAACCATGAGGTCCAACCTTGATAAACCACTTAGAGTCCGTAAAAAGTCTAAATTCAATTTGTGGTCATATTTGGTTCACGGACCGTAAGACAAACACTGTTTTACCCAATATGGTCCGTGAAAGCCCTTTGTGGTCCATCTGATTCAAAAGGTTGATCCAACGAACATGTTTTCAAAACCTGGTTAGTTATGACAAGTTTAAATGACAATTATGATCAGTAACCTAATAGATGATTGTTCAATCATAATCTGTGACTACAGAACCAACCCGGTGCCCGAAATTCGCACTGTGAGCTGATTATACTTTAATTCGGGTTGTATTGCAAGTGTAAATATGTGTTTCAAGTGCTTTTACAGGTAAATAAATTTTAAATATTGTATGAAAACATGAGATGCGAAGTATAAAACCTCCTAATAATCTTATCATACATAATGTGGCTTTGATCACCATGTGATAACTCGAATTATGGCACCATGCTTACTACCACAATACTTTGAGCCAATTTATGCACGTATGGAGGTACTTCGCAGGCGTAACACCTGCCAGTCGTGGTGATATGTACGATTGGTATTTCTAGCATTAAGACTAGATTCATTGTGTGCAAACTTTCAATCTAGTAAATCAAGATACTTATCTCATGAGTGTTTTAAACATGTGTTAAAAATGTGTCTATTAATTATATTTTCCATGGAAAACTAGTGTATTTTAAAGATTGACTCACATGTGCTGATCTTCAAGAGTTGGCTAGGTTGGATTCGGCATGTCGCCTTGAAAGTTGTGACTCCGTTATCGAAGGCCTAAGATGTTGCCAAGTCACATTTAGATTGTGTCCCGTCTTTGGGTTGTTTTTTATCGTTAACTTCTTTTTAAGAGCCTACGGATGAGGATGTCGCACACGACGGGAGGCTTTCCCACACATGGCCCATTGCATGATGGCATATGTGGGACATTTTTTATGTTCGTGGTCCGTGGCCACTGGCAACTATTGACGTTTTAGGGTTTGTCTTTTTTAATGTAAAAATTAGTGATTATGTGTAAATTGTAACATTATTTATGAGATGAAATCATTGCTTGTATTGTAAATTTGTGTAGGTGTAAAGTAAAAGCTTGTAAATTTTGTGTAGGTATTGCGAGTGTCACATGAGTAGACACATTTGTGAAAATTAATAGTTTTTTTTTATTGCTTTTGTTTTTGTTTTTCTCCCTTGGAGTATACGAGCCTAAAAGGCATCATTGTTGGACATTTAGTCCATTTGCAATTGACTAAAGTAATTATGGATGTTTTGGTAAATCTCTTTCAAAATTACAATCTATATTACAATCTAAATTAACAGGACAATCATGGAAAGATAAGTGATGGTCCTAAACCCTAATCTTTTATTAGGCCGTTGCTTTTCATTTTGTTGTTTGTTTTGTAGTTACTTGATTTTATTGACTTTCTTGAGTCCATATAATGAGTTACTAAACTTTATTGACTTACTATTTTTATCAACTTTTTTTTAAGTACTAGCTTTGTTTTCTTGACTTTAATTTAACTAGTTTATTTATATCGTGTGTTGCGGCGAAACCGAGTAAATGATCATGTAAAACAAACGTGATTTAAAAATAAAGCATGTTGTTTAGAAAGTCAAACCATTAAAACGATTTAGTTTATCATCATACCGTTTTATGATACCAAATAAATACTCTATTTTGAGTATAACCTCGTTTTAACAAAACTTTTAGAAAAAAGTTATAAACATAACTTATTAAAGAAGTATCAAATTAATCGATAAATTAATATATGTTAAAAAAAGAAAAAAAAAACAATTATTAAAAAAGGTAAAGGAAATAGATGTTTAAAAAAAGAAAAATATGTTATTAAAAGTAAATATAATAATAAATTATTATAATTTATTAACTAATAAAAAAATAAAATAATAAAAAACTATATATTATTATAAAAATAAAGTTACTATTCATTGTCTCTCGAAATCAATATATATAATTGTTGGTTTTCTTGACTTTCCTTATATTATTGTTTTTTTCTACGTAAAGTTAACTTGTAATTTTTTAGTATATACTTTTTAGTATTAATTTTTTGTAATATATATTTTTGTCGAATATAGGTAACAATCAAGACAGGTGAGGGGTTTTGGAAATCGGTGTTGGCGAAGTTTCTTGAGCTAATGGAACAAAGACCGTATCGAGATCTCGACTCGGTATCTTCGAAGTGGCAAAAGATGAGTGGGATCGTCAACCGGTTTTCGGAGGAATATAATAAAATATATTCGAGTGGGCGTCGTAGTGGGATGAGCGACGAGGATGTCTTCAAAGCGGCATTTTTAAGTTCATGTTTATTTTTTTTTAAGTTTATGTAATATTTTTTTTAATATTAATGAAATTATTTTTCTATTTTATTTGTTAAATGTTAAAAAAAGTAGATGATTTTTTTTAAAAGGTAAACTAGTGGGGTAGGATCATCCTCCCATTTCTATTGATTTAGTCTCTTGGACCATCCCCAAAGGAACAATGACGTGACGCCTAAGTGACGGATCATCCTCCAAAGAAGGATAGTCACCATACCATATAGCCTTACTTTGTTACATTTAAACTCAAGTGACAGCCATCCTGATCTCCTTGTTCACTCGATGGCATACTACTAAAAAATGCAGTCAAGGAATCTATTCAAGTTATTCTTTTACATGATCATTAACCTCCATCTTTATTGCTTACATTGTTTAATCTAATTGATTACTTATTTACCTAACTTAGTTTACATTGTTTAATCTAATTGATTACTTAGGGGAAGGTTCATTGGGGAACACTAAAAATGTGAGAACAGCATCCTAATCTCCTTGTTCACTCAATGGCATACTACTAAAAAATGCAGTCAAGGAATCTATTCAAGTTATTCTTTTACATGATCATTAACCTCCATCTTTATTGTTTACATTGTTTAATCTAATTGATTACTTATTTACCTAACTTAGTTTACATTGTTTAATCTAATTGATTACTTATTGGAAGGTTCATTGGGGAACACTAAAAAAGTGGGGAACAGCGGGGAACGGACTCAAACGAACTTCGATTGGACTAATTCCAGCGGCGTTGGAACCGGCTCGTCGAACTCTAACTAAGATCTTTTAACCTTAAATCCTAACTCCTAAACTCTAAACCCTAAAGCTAAAAAATAAGGCTAAAACCTAAGCTAAACCGTAAAATCTAAATTATAAACCCTAAAAGCTAAACTCTAAAGGCTAAACCTATTGCTAAACCCTAAAGTTAAACCCTAAACCCTAAAGCTAAACCCCAAACCATGAAGCTAAACCCTAAAGCTAAACCCTAAGGCTAAACCCCAAAGCTAAACCCTAAAAGCCAAACCCTAATATATTTAGGGTTTAGGGGTTATGATTTAGGGTTTAGGGTTAAGAGATCCTAGTTAGGGTTCGACGAGCCGGTTCCAACGCCGCTGGAATGAGTCCAATCGGAGTTCATTTGAGTCGGTTCCCCACTGTTCTCCGCTTTTTTAGTGTTCCCCGATGAACCTCACACTAATTACTTATTTACCTAACATTGTTGACTGTGTAAACTCTTTATTGACTTTTTTTTACTAAATTTCTAAATGTTCTTTAACAGATGAATGCATTCCTCCTATCGAATCCAGGTATCCGTTGATACCCACCTCCAGCCCAGTTGGTTCTGAAGTGGCTGGATTGGGCCGGTTTCCTCATGAGGTCTCCGGTTCGATCCCCGGCTGCGGCATTTCGGGGGTGGGTCGTCCCAATGATGGATCATATCCTACCGAGGCATGGTGCGGTCTTGAGGGCAACCCGGTTTTACCCAGTTGTTACCCCAGCAAGTCTCTCGTGTGGGGGCAGTATGGTTTTTGGGCGGAAGTCAGCTTGCGCGCCGGCCGGCCGATTGAACATCGCGTCCGGAAGAGCGGGGCTAACGGGGGAATGTCTTTGACATGACCCCGGAGACCTGATCGGTCCTGTACAGAGAAAGTCTCCTTCCAAAAAAAAAAAAAAGAATCCAGGTATCCGTTTTTTATTATTTAATTCTTTTATAAAATCTAAATTTATATATAATAATAATAACACTTATAATTAGTCAGATGTGGATGCATGTATAAACACATAAACAGATAAACAATATTCCTATCAATGATCAAGTTACAAGTTACTTAGACAATTATACAAAACACAACCATATTGGGTTTAGAGTTGTATATTGACGAATACCAGGAACTCACACAAGGGATGCGACAAACGACTCTGCTAGTAAGCCCAATCATAAGTTCTCGAGACACCACGAGATCCACACGCGAAACGAATCTAATTCGTTTAACTGAATGCGAGACGCAAGACAATGGCGGCGAGCGACGGTAGCGGCGGCCGGCTGAGGCGGTGGTGGCCGACGGACACATGGAGAGAGAGAGGGGGAGCGTGTCAAGTTTCTTTGTGTGTTCAGGGTTTTTGTCACAGCTGTGTACTTATGGTTTAATTAGGCATAACCTCCTATCTAAAGAAACCATAGTTACATTATAGTCCACACACAATTATCTTTCCCTCCTAGTAATTAGCCTATGACTAATTACTTTTGTCAAGTCAATCCTTTGACTTTGTTTCATTATCATATAATAGAACCAAGTCACACTAATAAATTATTCATTGTTTTACCAATGGGGTGGTGGTCCATTGACAAAGTTAAAACCTTTAAACACCTGAGTTTGAGAATGGAAGGTCTTGGGTTCAAGTCCCACAGACGACAAGGATCAAAGGAAATTTGTTGTTAAAAAAAAAAGATTCCTCCTTTTAGTCATATAACCGTTAAATTAAAATCACCAGTCAAACGCTTTGACTTTATTTCATTCCTAATATATAACCTCTTTAATTTATTATCTAAATAATAAATTAATATTCATTTAGCTCTTTAAACAACACAAATTATTTCCGCAAATTAATTGGTTCGTAAACAATTAGTTTTTCCTAGTATTTCACAAATATGTATTCTTCGTAATTAATCCGTTTTTGTGATACATGTTTAACAATTAAACATAATATTTTGTTCGTCGTTCAAAGTGTAACTCTTTGAATCACACCTTAATAGTAAGTTAAATAATCGATAATTGAACACTCAATTCTAACATCCACAACCAACCAAAACTTTATTTCTTTTTGTAAGAACCACGAGAATTAATGTAAGAACTAAGGGGAGTGGGGGCGGTCCGTGATGGACTGCCCATCACTCGTTAATGTATCACGCACATCGCCGCCGCCACCTTCTTCACGCGTTGAAATGATAACGCGTTGAGATGATAACGCGTTGAACTTGATTTCGACCGTTTGTTTATTCCTTTTTGACCGTTATTCAACGGTATACTTAAATAAAAAAAGGGCCAAACTATCCACACACCAATTTTGCCTATCTACACATCTAAAAGGTGATTTTTGTCTTTACATGCACACCCTGCAGTGTCGAACTGTGGCCAAAACGGGGCGTTTTGGTCTGATTAACCAGACAAAGACTGACGGGTGTCTGACGGGTCTGTTGTCCGGACCAAAACGCCGAGCTTTGGCCGCGTTTTGGTCCTGTCAACCAGACCGGGTATCAGTCTTTTGTCTGGTTGACAGGACCAAATCGCGGCCAAAGCTCAGCGTTTTGGTCTGGTCAACAGACCCGTCAGACACCCGTCAGTCTTTGTCTGGTTAATCGGACCAAAACGCCTCGTTTTGGCCACAGTTCGACACTGCAGGGTGTGCATGTAAAGACAAAAATCACCTTTTTGAGTGTGTAGATAGTGAGATGAGTGTGTGGATAGGTAGACTCATAAAAAAATTAACCTTTAAACCTTTTATCTATATATATCTCCATTTTAAACCATTTTACACACACCAAAACATAAACCCATTTCACACAATCTACATCTTTCTCAAATGGAGTTCCCTACGGATTCGACGTTTCCGATGTCTAGCGATAGCGATACCGAGTCGTCTTCCGACAATGAGACGCTAAAATATTTTGTGTCGGTGTATAACGAACTTGATACTAGTTCGTCCCGCCCAAAGAAGAAGATGGTAGACCGTGATCGTATACGTGCCAACGAAGTGTTAATGAACGATTATTTTGTGGAGAATCCGCTCTACAATGCCGAAACGTTTAGAGATCGGTTTCGTTTACCCAAAGAATTATTTTTAAAGATTGTTGGAGACATCGAAGCAAGCGAGGAATGGTTTCAAGAACGTTACGACGCGAGGGGCAAACCAAGTTTCACGCCGATACAAAAATGCACGTCCGCCATTTGCCAACTAGCGACAGGTAACCCTCCCGATGAATATGATGAATACCTAGCTATGGCGTCCAGAACTTCCCGTGAATGTTTGAAATTTTTTGCAACGCGGTCATTAAGTTGTATGGTAAAGAGTTTTTACGTAAACCGACGAGCCACGACATCTCACGTATTTACGCCGCACATGAGGCTAGATGGCATTTTCCCGGGATGCTTGGTAGCATCGATTGTAAACATATCGAGTAGAAAAATTGTCCAAGAGAGTTGCGAGGGGCGTATGTTAGGGGTGACATCAAAAGACCAACCATCATACTAGAAGCGGTGGCGTCGAATGATTTATGGATTTGGCATTCGTATTTCGGTGTTCCAGGTTCAAACAACGACATCAATGTGTTGCACACGTCGCCGTTGTTTCAAACCGTAACGGATGGTACCGCACCTTCCTCTCCTTTCTATGTTAACGGACGATATTACAAACAAGGATTTTTTTCTTGTGGATGGTATCTACCCGTCATGGTCTGTTTTTGTGAAAGCTCCCTCATTTCCTGTCGAGGCTAAAGAAATCGTGTTCAAAAAATTGCAAGAATCGGCAAGAAAAGATGTTGAGAGGGCATTTGGTGTTTTAAAGGGTAGATGGGGTATACTACACCGACCGGTTCGTGCGATGAACAAGAAAGCAATACACAACATAGTGTATGCATGTATCATATTGCACAATATGATAATCAAAGAAGACGGACGTGCAATATCCCCGGATTGGGTGCCGGATCCTCCTACACAAGTTCAAGTTCCACAAAATATCCAACAAGAATTGCGTAATGAAGAAATTCACTTTCAGTTGAGATACGATTTAATCGAACTAGTAGGTTCTTTAGGTTTGGAGTTTCATGAGTCGGACGAGGAGTAGGTTTTTTTTTTTTTTAAATTGTAGCCTAAAATATTTCTAGTATGTTTAATTGAACTAGTATGTTTTAATTTTATTGAAATTTATAATTTATTGTTTTATTGTTAATTTCTAACTTAATATAAAAAATTAAAAAAATTTGTGAGTGATGGAATTCTATCACTAGTGATGACCACCGCCACTACAAAATGCTTGTGAGTGATAGAATAGTGGTTGATGACATGGCAGGAGTTGATTGGATATTGTGAGTGATAGAATTCTATCACTAGTGACCACCCCCACTCCCCTAATCAAAGACATTTTTTACTACCTGTATTATTAAAATACAAGTTTAATAAACGTATTTATATGTGGAAATTTGCACTATACGTAAAACACGAGTAACTTTATCATTTATGCATGTGGGATCATAAATTAGAATTAGATATTAATTAATAATAGAGTTAATTGCTAAATTCGTCTCTGAGGTTTGACTCAAATTGCTAGATCAGTCCAAAATCAAGTTTTGTTGCTAAAACAGTCCCTAAGCCTAGTTTCTGTTGCTATTTCAGTCCAATTAATTGACGCCGTTAGAACCTTCCGTTAATGAATGGGTAAAATTGCTAAATTCGTCCCTAAGGTTTGACTCAAGTTGCTAGATCAGTCCAAAATCAAGTTTTGTTGCTAAAACAGTCCAGGTAATTTTTTGAATTTGTTAATTATAAACTTATTTAGGTATATAATTTTTCTAGACTTGCATTAATTTTTTGAATTTGTTAATTATACAATTTTAAATATATTAACTTTCACTTTAGGTCACGGTGTAGATCGGATGTCAAACGACTGGAAAACGGGTGTGGGTCTGAACTGTCTCATTAGTTGCAAGGCCCTTCTCTGGCTCAACCTAGCGTGAAACGAAACTTTCAAATTAGAAGGTACGTGTATTAAAACATTTGAGTAGTTAAAATACCTTGGAATTTAGATCTGTTGCTTTCATATGTATTTGCTCCATTTGCTTAAACTTTGATTACCTATTTTATTATAGAAAAATTAATTGTGGTGCTTCTTATATAGAGGCTGTAATTGGGAGTTTCAACGTACCCCACTTATCCACTACATGATAGTTTCTTCGTCTATCAACTGAAAACTGGTGGGAATTTAAATCAGCAGTTGCAAACATGGTAAAAATACCTAATATTTCGCTAACTGAATATTATTATTTTTTTAAAATTTTATAATTTGATCGATAAACAATGAAGGTACAAAAGTGGAGATTCAGTTGTTAATATCTAAATGCAAGTTAACCAAACAAAATTATATATCATAGGTAAACTATCTAATTATACGTTTATATTTTATACTTTGCAGTTAATTAAATGATGCACACTGTTCTATTACAGGTTTGAATTGATACAACTAAGTATGTAATTTGATATAAACAAGTATGTTTGTTTTTTGTTTAGTATATAGGTTTGTTTTTTCACTTATTTTAACATACAACTGTACATACTATTATATTTAAATATTGTACTAATGCAAGTCTAGAAAAATTATATACCTAAATAAGTTTATAATCTAAATAATTTTATAATTAACAAATTCAAAAAATTAATGCAAGTCTAGAAAAATTATATACCTAAATAAGTTTATAATTAACAAATTCAAAAAATTACCTGGACTGTTAGCAACAAAACTTGATTTTGGACTGATCTAGCAACTTGAGTCAAACATCAGGGACGAATTTAGCAATTTTACCCATTCATTAACGGAAGGTTCTAACGGCGTCAATTAATTGGAGTGAAATAGCAACAGAAACTAGGCTCGGGGACTGTTTTAGCAACAAAACTTGATTTTGGACTGATATAGCAATTTGAGTCAAACCTCAATGACGAATTTAGCAATTAACTCTTAATAATATCATTAATATTAATGAATTGATGGAGAAAATGACATGTGGGATTATGCTTATCCATTTTAAGAATTAATAAAATAAAAGGTTTTAAAATTATAGATAATTTTATTAATATGTTAGAAACTTGTGTGTTACACGTGGTTAAATGAACGGAATATCAAATTAAATAGTTACTAATAAGTGAAAAAGTAGAAAAAAGGAGTTAAAGAAAAGAAATATTAAAATTTCCAATTTTCATGTACGATGTTATAGTTTTATTGTCATATTTGTTTAGGTTAGTTTAACTGTGATATTTAGGTCATTAGCGGAGAAATTAATAAAATATCTTTGCATTTGTTGCATTTTTGTAAATTAATTATATGTTTGTTTGATTGGAATTTGAAAATAATCCGTTGGTTATCATAATAAAGATAAGGACTAAAGAAAGATAAAAGATAATATGTTAATAATATAATCTAGATATAATCTGATATATATTAATTTAATGTATTTTACATATTATAAATTAGCAACATATTAGTGCATAGGTGTGTTGTACCTCATGCTTTTGGGTGATTTTCAAAAAAAAAATGATATTAAACTTTTAACCCATAAGTCTTTGATATTTTTACTTTCAACCAAAAGTTTTTATTTTTTTCAATTTAACCTCACAACTTTTTTACTTTCAACTTTGGTCCCCTATACTTTATATACTCCTCAAAACTTTCGTTTTACGTTTCATTCTAAATTTTACGAGTTAACACGGCGCAACGTACGTGTGTAGTTCAACGTTTTTACGTTTTGTTTTACACAACGCTCTAAATTTTGCGAGTTAACATGGTGCAACGGTGGTTCAACGTTTTTACATCGTTTATTTTTCCTGTTTGATAGGTTTTGACGCAACGTGCGGGTCCTAAATTGACTTAGTTAGTATTTTCAGTGTTTTACGTTGTTAGGATCGGAGGCCCTCATGATAGTGTTTGTTTGTGTAAATTGTATAATCAATAGAGATGAACAGAGTTTAAGTGCAGCGGAAATGAGTAACAAACTTTGTAAACACAATCAAAGGAGAATATAGTTTGATAAACATTTGCTTTTCATAAGTCGAAAGGTTACAAAGCAAATCAAAAGATTACAAATATGCTTACAAACTAAACTCCCCCTCATCCTGATACTTCATGGTTGATTGCACACAAGATGAAAGGATTGGACTAGAGGAGAAGAACTCGCTTAGTCAATCAAATGTAACAGTACAGGGTACTGTTACATTTATAGGCAAACCAAACCGCTGAGGCATCTCAGCTGACGTCACCATGAAAGCGACGTCTAACAACCTAACAAACTCTATCCACTGATCTTCCTAACTACTGATGACTAGAACCACTGATTACAAGAAAAATACAAAACAAAGGCAAACAACTGTTTCAGCTTTCAACTATTGTAGGCCAAGCACTGATGTTGATCATCAGTGCTTTTCTTCAAAGGTGATCAGTCTTTGAGAAGTCAGTACTTGAGTTTTTAATCAGCGCTTAGAGAACAGCAGTTGATAGGGCAACAGTGTTTATCCTACAGCAGCCTTTGAGTCTTCATCAGTTGTTAAAGGCAGCAGTTGTTCAGATCAGTGGATTGGAGGTCATCTGATGTTTCAAATCACTTTCAAGGGGAAAGTCTAATGCAAACTACTATTTATTGTGAATCCACTGTTGTGACCCGGTTTTGGCTTTACATCATCTGTTCCTCTGGTAGGGTTCGATCCCAACAATCTCCCCCTGGAACAGATGATGCCAAAACCCTTCATTATTCAGGATCTTTATTGTCTCATTAATAATTCCCTAACTTGTCCTTTGAATTGTAATTCAAAGTTCGTGGAATCTGTGTCATCCTCATCCCTGCACAGTGTAAGCTCAAGGAGATCTTGAAAATCTTCAACACCCAGGCCAAGTGCTGTTTCCCTTGATATATGCTTCACATCACCATTAGACCTGAGCAAAGTCAATACGTGGGTCTTTTGATCAGACATCCACTTTAGTATTTTTGAATCCAATGGGTTTCTTGGGAGAGATTTATTTGCAGATGAGTTTGGAGATTGAGGCCTAGTGATGACAACTTGAGCAGTGTTTTGAGATTTTGTTGTTTCTTGTTGTTCTACTCTAAGTGTATGAAGAACCATCTTTATGATATATTCTTCTGAAGCTTGGTCTTCTTTTGGTATTTTTGCATCCACCTGCTTTGTTTCCTTCTTTGATAAAGGATGGCAGCAGGTGGTGTTGGTGGTGGTGAGGATGTTTTTGGTGGGGCAGTGGATTGTATAGTTGTTGTTGAAATGGTAAGAGCAGTGGTTAAAGTTCGTGTTTAATGTAGTATTGGTGGCAGTTGTTTGAGTGACAGATGTTTAATGGTGAAGGTGTAAGTGATTTTGTGGGAACAGAAGTTGTGGTTGAAGTAGTAACTGGCTTAGTTTTAGAAGCTGTGGTGGTTGATTGCCTTGTTTTTCTAACAGGACTCTTCTTTAATGAAGTACAAACCTCTTCTTTTTCCTTTTTGCAGAACTAATCTTTTTTCTCAACCAAAGCTCTGCTCTCATCCCTTACCCCTTTAATATCAGCAATGGTTTTGAGACCAGCTGAATTGACTTGACTTTTAACGATCCTCATTTGTGTATCTTCATCATCTGCTTGAATTTTCAGGGTTTCATCACCTCCCTTTTCCTTTTCTTTGACAGATGTTTCAGCAGAAGTTACTGAGAGATTTTCCTCAGAGTCATTTTTCTCCCCCTTTTTGGCATCATCAATGTAACACCCCGAAAAATGTAAAAAAACCTTAAACTGGAATTAGTAAGGTTTAAATAAACGAGGAGTTACTAACTAGGAATTTTAACCTAATTAGTTAAAAGTCTAGAAATAACCATAAAGTAGAGTTAAAATCCACTAAAAACAATGTTGATCAAAGTAGAGGGGTTTAAGTTGTTAAAATTGAAACTTTAATTCTAATAAACAAATAAAACACAAACTTAACCCCCACTTGAAATCCCTGGTCGACCAGAACTATCAGGGGCGACACCCACCTTCTATCAAACCTAGAATTCTACTAAAATTCACAAATTGAAGGAGCAAATCTGGTCCAAACGAAAATCTGAGCATAGAATCGTGATCCTCATCACAAGAGGATTACAAGGTATGTTAAATTTAAGGATTTCTCTCAACTTGAAATTTTGATGATTTGGGAAAAATCTAGAATTAGGGTTGCATGTGTATGTTATGATGATTGTGGAACAATTATAGCGTCTAAGGACAAACCCTAGATCAATAGAAGTTGATATCATAAGAAATTTTGGGTGAATCCATAATCACCATGGTAGGTGGTTAGTGGGTCATGTGTATTTGGATGAACACTAGAAAGTAAATTGTTAATCTAGTATAATTTAGCAATCTGGAAGTGATTTCAGCAATTAGAAGCTAACATTCATGTAAATTGATTGATTTATATGAAAATAGGGTTAAATGATAAACTAAAGATGTGATGTTTAATCATGTAAAAATCTGCTTATAAAGTGTTTGTTGAAATGCCTCTATGAAGGCTTAAAAACTGAAATTTCGAGTTTAAACGCATAATCATGATGTTCGGTGTATTATACGAATTATGATATGAAGAGAGTTCTAAACATGTCTTGAATTGAACTCTATAGGACAAGATACCGGAACGTCGAGTGGACAAGCCGGTGGTGATTCACGGTTGAAGGGCGTGCGCTAAGGTATGTAACTTGATCCGTTACATTTAGTAGATTTTGATGATTGTATATACGTATTTGAATTTTAGAACAAAAATGGTTGGAATTAAGTAGAAAGGTACTATATTAAAATATTTGTCAAACTCGGTTGGAACTCGATGGTAGTCGTCATATGGGAGGATTCTCTAGACGAGCCAACGGGTCGAATAAGCATGTAAAGCGTGGTTAATATTTTGGAGTATGATGATTTGCTCTTTGATATTGGTTTAGGTATAATATGTTGGAAATATGAGAATTTGATGCAACGGTTTCTTAGAAAAGCGGAGTCCGGGAATTTGGTTTGAGTAAGATAAACAAACCAAACAAAAACATAATTTTCCAGGAACTACCGTAAATTACGGTTATACCGTAATTTACGGTAGAGGTCATGTGTCTTACGGTGATTTCCCACTGATTTACGGTGGACCAGAGACTTCCAGCACTTACCGTAAATTACGGTAACACCGTAATTTACGGTGGGACCTGAAATCTTCTTTTTTTTTTTTTTTTTTTTATTTGATGTTGAATCATATGATTAAGTCTTATATGTTTAAGTCAAAAACTAATATTTCATTGGTTTTTGACCCTAGGAGACTAGATGGACTTTACGGACGGAGGTCAAGCAACGTCAAAGAACCGAACACGGCTCATGAAGCTTCCGCTATGTTTTGAATCTTTTGTAGTTCTTGTGTATGGGTTTTAAACACGTGTTTTGAACATCTTTTTAAATGTTACAGTGTAGTTATTAGTGATTAAGTTTGTTTCATATGAACTTTATTATGAAAGTCAGGTTTTGTAAACAATATTTTACTAGAAATGGTACAAACTATTATAAATATCAAGGGTAAAATTTAGGGTGTTACAATCAACTCTTTCGAAGATAGTGCAGGGGTTGAAATAAATTCCACAGCTCATCTGGAGTAGGAGCAGATGATGGAGTAGCTGTTGGAGATGGTGCTGCAGTGGATGGTACCGTTTGTGCTTTCAACAACTGTTGCAGCATGTCTTTGATTTCTGCAACAGATGTGTCCAGTTTATCAATTCTAGCCGTCAATTCTTGGTACATTAAACCATCACCCAACTTAATGGGGTCATCTGATTTCCCACTAGCAGTGGTTGTAACAGTGGTTGATTGAGGAAGTGTATCCCAGAAATCATCCACTGTTGCCCCTTTGTCTTGGTACTGGGGACTTCTTTCTTCATAATGAGAACCGCTTTTTAGTGAACCAGTGAAGACTGGATACACAAGAGTTCTCAGTGAAGAAATTGCCTTCAAGGAAGTCTTATTGATGAAACTACTGTCCAAGTGCAAACCAGTGGGTTCAGCACTTGTAGTAGCTGCTTCACTTGAACTACCACCAAGAGTTACTTGTAACTCAAGGGGTGTAGCCTCCTCAGTTGTTGCTGGGTTAGCAGAGGTATAAGCATCAGACTCAGTCACTTGTTGGAGTGTACTCTCAGTGATAGGTGGTTGAGAGGAACTGATTTATGTCTGAGTTATATCCAAAGCATGCAACATGGTCATTATTGAAGCGGTATTTGTGAAGTGATGATGGGAGTTGAAAGTGAATTTGCCCCGGGCAGTGGACTGTGGATGATGGAATCAAGTGATTCTAGAGCATCATAATTTGGTGTCCCTGTTTTTACAACATGTTCTTTTTGAGAAGAAGCAGGAGGAGTTTGAGGCATGAGTTGAGACCTTTCTACCATCTGCTGTGAGGAAGTAGCAGCAATGGTTTCTAGTGACTTTTGTGTTGTCACTGGCAGTTGCTCTGGGATCTCATCTTCCAGAGTTGCCTTTATTGCAGGTTTGGGGGGCTTTTGAATTTTCTTTTGTTTTGGTCTTTTGGTAGATTTAGGTGTGGGTTTCACAGCAGTTTTGTTACTGCTGTGATCACCTTGAGCAGTGGGCTCAGCAGCGGATATCTGAGAAGCAGTGGTAACTGCTAAAATCTGCTCAGGTACCTCTGCTTTTGTTTTGGAAATTTTTGATAGCCTTGTAAATGTTTTCAGGTGTAAGGCCATTTATTTGAAAAAGTGATGATGGCATCTGATGCACACAACTGTTGAATAACATCTGTCCACGTGTAACCTCTGTTTTAAATCAGTGTTTTGCACAAACAGAGGATACACTTTGGCAGTGGATAGATTTTACTATTTAACAGAGTTTTAATGCTATCAGTGCTTTGAACAGACTTTGAGGATTTATTGAAAAATTCAATTTTAAACTATTTTTAAGGTTATTTTTTATTTTTCTAAAACATTTTTATGCTATTTACACATGGAACACAAGAAAGCTTGCTTTAATCCATGTTTAGCACTCCAATCATAGGGATCAAGTTTTTAACAGTAGATGAATCCAATTCTCAAGTTTGTACATCTACCAACTGAATTTTAGGATGGACATGTTAAAGATGAAATCAAACCTTTTTATAGAAATCCCTTACAAAGTGATGTCTGATAATGAATGATGATGAATCAATGAGATATTGAACTTTTGATGATATATTTCAGCTACTTGACTGACCTGCATAAAAACAATCTTTTGAGCAACTATACCAAAATTCAATAACATATTTTGAAGTTACAAACAGTTGGACTTTTCGGCAACAACATCAGCATCATAATATTCTTCAATCAGTGGTTGGAAATATCTGCTGCATGTGCACATTCAATAACACCTTGATGTTTGTACTTGTTTTGAGTTTGATAAAACTTGACAACCATGCTTCAACATATGCAATGTTCTTTTAGGACCCACTTTTTGCCAAATAGATTCTCATCCTTTGGCTGTGGCACAAGATTTTCAAACTTGTTGTCACTGAACTGCTGAAGCTCCTCTTAAATGACACTACCCAACTTTCTGTCTTTTAGTTCCCCTAAGGTACCTGACATGTTGATGGAATGGTAGAACTGGCAATAAGAGAACATATGTTTTAGGATTGACCTTTTTAAAGGAATCCCTTTTCATTGATGTTGTCAAGTGTATGGTAAAATGGATGTGATTAAAAAGGATTGAGGTTTAAAAGGCGAGGCTGCAGATGTGAGTCATCTGAGCTAACAACTGTTGGTGACTTTAATGATCCAACAACTGTTTGAAGGTGAAAGTGGAGGAATAAAAGGAATTGGTGATAACCAGTGTTGATTTTTATCCACTGTTGGTAGATTTTTATCAACAGTGGTTGTGGACATGGAAAAAGAGGTGAAGGGCTACTTTGGTCAAGTGATTGTTGAGGTAGCAGTCAAGTGATTTCTATCCATTTTTGATGGACTTCTATCAGCAACTGTTGGTGGATCAGTGGGTGAGCTTTACCAACTGTTTTGTACATCTGCAGCTCAGATGAAGGAAATGATTTTGTCTTGTGATAACACAGTATCATGTCCAACATCTTTTGATTGTGATAATGAGATATCTGCAAAGTAACATCCTTGACAAAACACATTTTAGATGCATATTATCAAGATTAACACATTAGCAGATTTTTACAGGGATTTGTATTCAAGGTTTTACTACTTATCTATTTCCTGTTTTAAACATTTGATAAATTTTGACAGTAGTTGAGTATCCCAGATGATGGCAACCTTTTCACTTTGACTACACATTTTGTGTTCTAATCCTTAGAGTAAAACATGAGTAATCAAGAATTTTAAGGTCTGTAAGCAATCAATCTTTGATCTGTGATGAAAACTTGAGTTTGAAATGACCTTAACTTATTTCACCATCTCCTTTTGATATATTTTCAAGGACAATATCACCCTAAGCAAAAATATAAGGGATCTAAATCCTGACAGGAATGAAACTTTTACTAAAAAAAATAGAAGTTCAAAATATATCATTCTCATAAAAAACGGAGAATAATATATCCTGTTTTATTTGGGAAAAACCTTTACAAAAAAATTAAAGGTTATTCTGAAAATGACATTTAAAAAGGATCTGGTACATTTTTTAATAAAACTCATAGTCATATCATTCTCAAGTCTTATGAAAATGGTCAATGATTTGAATAACCACTGTTTGAGACCATTTCCTTGTCAATTGATTACTAAAATGAGGAGACATGTACACATAAGTTTTGAAAGTCCTGTTATAGACTTTGTTACCATTTGATGACACTGAAAAATTTTGTCTAGTCCTCTTTGTAAGTTTAATCACTGGTGATACTTTTGTTACCTGAATTTCCCTGAATCAATAAATGCACACAGTTGCTTGATGACCATTGTTCACCCAATTTTGGACTCTTAAGTGTTTTATGTTTATACTCTTTTCTTTTGATTTCAGAAGTTTTGAGATAAACACACTTTTGAGTTTTTGTAATTTTTTCTTCTTTCCCTTTTTACCCTTTCCATAGAAAAGTATTGAAACTTTTACTGGAAGGTTTTCAAGGAAAAAATACTCAATCCAAAATCATTTTCAGCAATGTTTTGAGAGATTTGGTCATTTTTGCACATGCTTATGCCAAATTTCACATTACTCATGATCTGGACACCATAGACTACTGATTTTCTTAATGTATTCTTAACACGATTGATTTTGGTCCTTTTAGAGGATTCTCAACCTGTTTTTCAATACATAAGATCTAAATAACTAAGGTTTTAATTTCCCTCTTTTTATGTTAACAAAAACAATAATGCTTCTATTTGAGCATAGATCTCTGTTGACATGAGGTAAACACCTTAGCAGCAGTCATGATGGAATCAACATAGTTTTTCAAACATAAACACTGAATTTATGGTGATTTGATTCACAATAATCCAGCGTTACATAACACCTATGTGATGAATAACATCTTGGTTGTTTTACAGAGCTTTTGATTAATCACTTTGAACATGATTTCTCGTTACTCTGTTTTTCAACTAAATACAATCAACCTTAGTATCAACGAATTTTGAGCTGAACTGTTATGTCAAATTGATTGTTGGATCGAATTTGACTGTCCGGGCTCTGATACCAATTGTTAGGATCGGAGGCCCTCATGATAGTGTTTGTTTGTGTAAATTGTATAATCAAGAGATGAACAGAGTTTAAGTGCAGCGGAAATGAGTAACAAACTTTGTAAACACAATCAAAGGAGAATATAGTTTGATAAACATTTGCTTTTCATAAGTCGAAAGGTTACAAAGCAAATCAAAAGATTACAAATATGCTTACAAACTAAACTCCCCCTCAGCCTGATACTTCATGGTTGATTGCACACAAGATGAAAGGATTGGACTAGAGGAGAAGAACTCGCTTAGTCAATCAAATGTAACAGTACAGGGTACTGTTACATTTATAGGCAAACCAAACCGCTGAGGCATCTCAGCTGACGTCACCATGAAAGCGACGTCTAACAACCTAACAAACTCTATCCACTGATCTTCCTAACTACTGATGACTAGAACCACTGATTACAAGAAAAATACAAAACAAAGGCAAACAACTGTTTCAGCTTTCAACTATTGTAGGCCAAGCACTGATGTTGATCATCAGTGCTTTTCTTCAAAGGTGATCAGTCTTTGAGAAGTCAGTACTTGAGTTTTTAATCAGCGCTTAGAGAACAGCAGTTGATAGGGCAACAGTGTTTATCCTACAGCAGCCTTTGAGTCTTCATCAGTTGTTAAAGGCAGCAGTTGTTCAGATCAGTGGATTGGAGGTCATCTGATGTTTCAAATCACTTTCAAGGGGAAAGTCTAATGCAAACTACTATTTATTGTGAATCCACTGTTGTGACCCGGTTTTGGCTTTACATCATCTGTTCCTCTGGTAGGGTTCGATCCCAACATACGTTTATGTCTAATTTCTCTGCATTCACGCGCCGCAACTTAAATGTCGGTGGTCGTTGGTGGTGGTGTGACATTAATGCTATTTGTCACGATTTTACGCCCCCGCCGCAACGCGGGGGACTTAATACTAGTTAATATTAATTAATAAAATTAATAATATTTAGTTATAATATTATTAATAAAATAAATTAAAGGAGAATTTGACACGTGACATTAATTGTGGTCTTTTATTATAAGTTAGATTTTGCTAGAAATGATGGATTGATTAGAGAGATAACCCATTTAATATCTTATATTTTATATATTTTTCATAATTAAAAATGATTATGATTGGTTTCTCATGGATTCTCACAATATTTAAAGTTCTCAAAATATTTTTTCCATGTATATGTAGTTACATGTATCATGTATGTCAATGGTCATCGTAATGTTGTTTGGTTTGCAAATCTTTCGTACATGTATCTCAAAATATTTGTTTTTATACCTAAATCCAAGACAGATTCAATGTTTTTGTCATGTTTTCATTTTTCTAAATGGATTATTTGAAAAAGGGAAAATCTTTTCTTTAGTAATTGATTCGGAAGCAGTTTTAGTAGTTAGAATATGTTAAAGGAGTATCGGACCACGCCTAAGATAGGGTTTTGCGTCAACCCTTTTGCATTTATCACGTACCCAAACCCAAACTATTCAGTTATTTCATAGATATTATAATTATATGAATTGGAATTCTACTTGTTTCACGATAGGTTATACAAGCGCAACATATATCCTTTACCACTAACTAATAGTCAAATACAACTGCAACCGAGCCATTGAGTGGACAATTGACCATCCTTTAGCAAATGATGTTTTATATGTCAAAAAACATAGACCAAGAATTTATAACAAGCATCATCTCCCTCTCTCTGTGTTTACCTAAAAATATGCCACCTACTCCACCAGAATTGGTCAAAGGAAGATTTAATGGTTTTAATTAAGTTTATAAATAATTTTCAATTTTCTTAATTGTTGTTGATTTCTTGTTCCTATCTTACATTTTCAATATTGTGATGGAGCATTGATCGCAGAAATTCTTCTTATCAGACGAGTCCTAGCTTATCACTAGCATAATTCTTAGAATGTAATTATTATTATTATTATTTTTGAATTGGAGGTTATAGGTATGTTTGATTTTTTAGTCAGTCTCAAAGTTGAGTTTTAAAATATAAACTAGATCGATGGAAATGCGTGAAGAAAGGGATGAGAGGATTTTGGTAATTTTTAACGTTTTATTGGAATGTGGAGAATTCCTTACTTGTATGAAGGACTGTTGAAATCCAATGAATGATGAAGTTAATTCCAAATGCAATCACATTCATGATAATCAAACACGATTTTGAAGGGATATAATTTATATACTATAAATTAGCAACTTTTGAATGCATAAGATGTTGTACTATATGTTTTGGGTGATTTTCAAAAAAAAAAAAAAAAAAAAAAAAATTATTTTTAACTCAAATATGTGAATTTCTTGCAATTTTAACTTTATAAAATTGATTTTTTTTTACTTGAAAGCCATATTTTTATAATTTAACCTCAACTTTTTTATATTTAACTTTGGTCCCCCTATACTTTCATCTTTTGTAGATTTTCGTATTATGTTTCGTACTAAATTTTCTGAGTTACCACGAATCAACGTGTGTGTGGTTCAACGTCATTACTTTTCGTTCATAATGTTGCAAGGTAATACGGCGCAACGTCCATGTGTAGTTCAAGATTTTATGTCTATTGTTTTTCATTTCATAGGTTCGTCGCAATGCGTGAATCATTGATTGACTTTGTTATTTTTTTATATGTGATATATTTCGATTGCTTACAATTTTAGCCTCACAAAAATGATTTCTTTTTTACTTTTAAGCCAAATTTTTTTTATCTTTTGTAATTTGACTTCACAACTTTTTTACTTTCAACATCGATTCCCTGTACTTATCATCATTCCCAAATTTTCGTTTTACGTTTCATACTAAATTTTTCGAGTCAACACAACGCAATGTGTGTCTGTGATTCAACGTTTTTACGTTTCGTTCATAATTTTCCAAGTTAACACGGCGCAACGTCCATGTGTTGTTCAATGTTTTTATGTCTATTTGTTCTCATTTGACAAGTTCCTCGTAACGCATGAGTCCTAGATTGACTTAGTTATTTTTCTTAAATATTCTACATTTCGGTCTATTCCTTCGCTTTAACATGCCACAACTTAAACGTTGGTGGTCGCTGACAGTTGTGTGGAATTGGTGCTATTTGACATGCTTCAACGCCCCCGCCGACCGGTTCCATTTTTTATCATTGTTTGAGTTGTCTGAAGTAACATTATATACTACAAATTTGCAACATATATGTGCATTGAGGGTGGTATGTTATGCATAATTGGTTGTACCCATAGCCACATTTCCTTATCTCACATTTTGTTGCATGTTATGCATAATTAGTTGTACTCATAGGCCATAGCCACGTTTCCCCATCTCATATTTTGTTTTGTTTTGTTTTGAGTTGTTGTAACGCATGAATTATGGTTTATATAGTTGTATAATTTGCGACATATTGATGCAATGGTTGTTGTAATGTATGCATTATGGTTTGTATAGTGGTAATGATATAGAGATATTGTATAGTGGTAATGATATATATTATTGAAGGATCGTTTTCAGACCCGAACGAGTCGATCAGAAGAGTTATTCACCAATACAAGTGGCAGAAACACAAGTATCAGTGTTATTTCAGCTAGAATGCACGAGAAATCACTTTAAACTGTCTTTAGATTGATATAAGATCGATTACAATGCTGTTGACACTTCGGCAGAGCTTCGCTACCGGAATCAAGATCGTTACAAATGAAATGGCACATAAGGTATTTATAGGAAGTCTGATTTCGCTTGAAATTGTCTCAAGCGGAATCACTTTCAAGCGAAATCACAGATTTCGTTTGAAATGATCCAACTCAAGTTCAAGCGAAATTAAACTATCTGATTTCGCTTGAAATGACACATTGTCATTTCAAGTGGAATTACCTATAAATCCACTTTTCTCGCTTTTCATGCACAGATCTATCTAGTACAATACAAGACTCGATACAAGACGAAGTCGACAGACGCATGTACCAACAGACTCCCCCTCGAATGTTGACGAGTCTTCAGTGTCGAGTCTTCGGTTGTCAAACCTTCAGTCTTTATCAGTCTGCTCACTCTCTTCAAAAAATCTCCATTGTAAGCATCCTCAATCAATCTCTTTCTTTTTCTCGTAATCTTCAGGATCTGAAACAGACTCTACTATCTTCAGACTCCCTCTTGATGTCATCAGACTCCCCTTTTCGCTAAGCTGGGATCGCAGTCTGGAATTTACTTTCCTCAGGTTCTTAGATCGTAACATGGCATTCATCTAACTCTGGTATCGGAACCTGTCTACCCTGCATAACTCTACCCAAAAATAAGTTTCACAAATTTTAAAATTTTGCAAATTTAGAAACCACTTGCAGGTATCATTCAAGAAATGATTTAATCTTTAATAATCACTTGAAAACACAACTTCTTCATACATTCTTTCCCAAATCTGTTCATCAAGTTTAACACTTGGAATTTTGAAAATCCGCTCTCCAACATCAGTTGTCGAAAATCTTTTTGTATTTTCAAAAAATTTATGCTAAAACACACCGAAAATCTTTTTGGATTTTAGAATGTATATGAAAAGCAGTAAAGAAATCTTTACAAACACTATTTTTGCGAGTTTGTGTAAGAGGATCATATCAGTTTATGAGACAAATCAACAACATCGTTAAGCTTTAAACATTTTCAGTTCTAAATGATTCACATAGATTGACGATATTGTTGTCCACTTAAACTCAATCTAAAAACTTTCGAAATGCTTACCGATACATTAAGGTATATTAATTTTGCACTAAGTTCTAACCATTTCAGCTGCAAAATCTGTTTTCTACACCTTCTTTTCACAATTAAACAAAATTTCACGGTTAAAATGGGTTGATTTTCAAACATATTGTGCGCAACAGTGTTTTAACAAACCCTAGAAAGAATCAGACTCTAATTCGAAGTATAACTTGTTCAATTTTTGAAAAAAACTGTCCGGAAGTTAATTCCGCTTGAAAAGATTGATATGATTTCGCTTGAAAGTGCCCTGTGATTTCGCTTGAAATCCCACTTTGTATCTGATTCCGCTTGAGAATTCTGTTGATTTCGCTTGAAACGTGTTATTCCGCTTCAGTTGGGTAATATCGCTTGAGTGATTCCGCTTGAATCACCTATTCCGCTTCAAGACCCTTATTCCGCTTGAAAGAGGTGTGTGTTCAAGCGAAATTAGGTATTTCGCTTGAGTTGGTATTTCGCTTGAACAGGGTGATTTTGTTTATATTGTGATTTCGCTTGAGATTGATAGATTGTGAACTTGTTAAAACTGAAACATGGAGAACGAGTTTTATAATGCGTTTGCTAGTCCGGTGACTGTAGCTCAAAATACAATGCTTGAAAATGAAACAGGAACTATGCAAAAACCACCGAAACTTATGGACATTGATGATTTTAATGGATGGTCTGAACGTTTTGGTAACTGGGTGGAAGCTTATCACCTAGATGCATGGGAACATACGGAAGTTCAATATGTTAGACCAGTCGGGAACAATCAGGTGAAAATACCAATTAGAGAATTAAGTGACATGGAGAAAAAGAAACACAAAGATGAGAAATTGATGATTAGTCTGTTATAATAAGCGATTAAAGAAGATATCTTGATCTTACTTCAACACAATGGAAGTGCATATTCGATTTGGAAAGAATTAGAAGCAAAGTCCCTTGGTAGTGAAGATATGCTCAGGAACAAGATGTCACTTATGAAGAAAGAATTTGATCTATTCCGTGGTTTGAGAACGGAAAGCACCAAGCAGATTATTGAAAGATATTGTAACTTGGTGAAAAACATGACAAGATTGGGCATCAACAAAAATAAAGATGAGTTAATTGAGAAGCTGGCTGATGCGTTACCACATGATGTTTGGGGAACATTTATGATGATGTTGAGGAATAATCGAAAAGAATACAGTGAGCTAACACTGGGTGGGTTCATCAAACATCTTGAAGCTCAAGAGATGGAGCAAAGAAAGATCGCTAGAATGAAGAATTATGATGGAGAACAAGACATCAGATTGTATTTCAAAGGTGGTGTTAGTGAAAAAACAAATCATTCTCCAAAAGTTGGAACTGCTTTCAATGTAAAAGGTTCTTCAGAAAGTTCATCTCAGGGATCAAACAGATTCACTTCATTTCCAACATTTGATCCACATTTTTTTACAACAAAAAGTGGCAAAGTTCTTCAATGCAACATTGCTTTGAACCTTGAAAATGATCAAAATTATACCGAGGAAGTTGCTAAAAGCCACATGTCTTTGTTGGTAACTGTGCTTGAATCCTATGGAGGTTTAGTTGCAGGGAGGATCGGGAATCCAATGCTAACGAAAGAGGATTACGATCAAATTGATGCTGAGGAGATGGAATTGATGGATATAAAATGGTGTATGGCTAGTGTGTTGAGACGAGCTGAAAAGTTTAAACAAATTACAGGCAGAGATGTTTTTCGCGATGCTAATGTTTCAATTTTAGGATTTGATAAGTCTAAAGTTACTTGTTTTCGTTGCAGGGAAAAGGGCATTTCAAGAGGGAGTGTACCAATCGTGAAGCAAGTGGAGCTCAAAATCCCTTTGGAAACAATGATTACTATCGAAAAGCGATATATCATCAAGTTGCTCAACAGCCACATCAACAACAACAGGCACAAACAGCTCATGGAAGAAAAGAAATTGAAGATTCAAAAAGAGCATGTTTGGGAAATCAAGAAAATTTCAGCTGGGACAAATATATTTCAGCAGACAACAAAGCATGCCTAATCAATCAAAATGATGAAAAGTTACCTGAAGGTTTTAGCTGGGAAAATTTTAACTGGAATGATTATGATCCGAACAAATCTACAAATCATAAAGGATTTGTAGCTCAAGTTATTAATGATTATACTGATGAATATTGGGCAGAAAAATACAGAAAAGTTAAGGAAGCTGAAGAAGAGAAATGGAAGAGATATGCAGAAGAAGAAGAAGAAGAAAAGAGACAAGCTGAAGCTGAAAAACAGAAAAGAGCTGAAGAAGTTCAAGTGAGAATAGTAAAAGAAGTTCCAGAATTTGAAATCAAAACAGATGCTGATGCAGTAAAAGTTCCTGAGAAGTGTATGAATTGTGAAGCTCTGATACCACTTGAAGGATCGTTTTCAGACCCGAACGAGTCGATCAGAAGAGTTATTCACCAATACAAGTGGCGGAAACACAAGTATCAGTGTTATTTCAGCTAGAATGCACGAGAAATCACTTTAAACTGTCTTTAGATTGATATAAGATCGATTACAATGCTGTAGACACTTCGGCAGAGCTTCGCTACCGGAATCAAGATCGTTACAAATGAAATGGCACATAAGGTATTTATAGGAAGTCTGATTTCGCTTGAAACTGTCTCAAGCGGAATCACTTTCAAGCGAAATCACAGATTTTGTTTGAAATGATCCAACTTAAGTTCAAGCGAAATTAAACTATCTGATTTCGCTTGAAATGACACATTGTCATTTCAAGTGGAATTACCTATAAATCCACTTTTCTCGCTTTTCGTGCACAGAGCTATCTAGTACAATACAAGACTCGATAGAAGACGAAGTCGACAGACGCGTGTACCAACAATTATATATAGATTACGATGAACCAGTTAAACGGGAAAAAATAGACGTGGGTTCATCGTAACACGCGAGTCCTAGATTAACTTAGTTATTCTATTCTATGTTTTACGTTTCGGTTTAATTTCTTCACATTAACACGCCGCAACTTCAGTGTTAGTGGTCGCTGGCAGTAGTGTGGCATTAGTGTTCGCCCCCGCCGCAACGCGGGGGTGCTTAATACTAGTTCTAATTTAAATACTATAAATTTGGCAAACCAAACGGACCCTTAGAATCCAACGTAAACTATAATGTAAGGCTGTGGGGGGCTTTGGTTTGGGGCATTGATCGACAAGTGACAATTGTGGGGTCACATGGTAAGGTGCGGCGTGGTGGGTGTAACACCCCGTGTTTTCATAAGACAAAAGTCAAAGTCAAGGTCAAAGTCAACGACCGATTCGCGCAACTTGACTGGTAGAAATGTCTTTATTTTAATTGAATTACGTGGAGTAAGTGTCGTTCGTTACAGTAATCGATGAGTATTAATCGTATTTCAATCGACCTACGACTGTGAACTATAGGAAGTAACAATGCGATAAAGTTAATCAAGCTATGCTAATTAAATCGACATCGAATCGTAACTCAAACTACGTAATTTTTACTCGATATTTATACGTGTGTGTGTGCCTTACGTGTTACCTGTGCATGTTTATTTGTGTTATGTTGTGGTAATCAAGCGAACTCAATCGAACACGAAATCTAACTCGAATGCTATCAAACTCAAACCCAAATCACAATCAAAGTAGTTGGGACTGAAAGTAATTTGACTAGGAAACCCTATCGTATCGAACCGCTCTCAACCGAAATCAAAATATCAGTAATCGTCGCGCGAAACACTCGAAAGATGGCAACCGATCGATCAGGCTTCCCAGCCGATCGAACAGCCAGCCGAACGGACTGCTGTCCGATCGAACTGCCAGCCGATCAGCTAGCCCTTTCCTCTTTTGTCATCCTATAAATACCCCTGTCATTGTCATCCTTTCCACTTTTGGAAACCCTTGTTCGACCAGCACGCTCAACTCGCCTTTTCTCAGATTTCTCTCGATTCCGGTAAGTTTCGTCCTAAATCTTGTACTTTCTTGATCTATGCACACTCCTACACCTTCCTATCTTTGAAATCTAAACTTTTAACCGAGAAATCACCAAGAATCAAGTGTTCTAGGATGATGTCATCATGAGTTCTTGAAGAACTTCATGTTTTGGCCTCAATCCACCAAGAATGACTTGGATCTAACAGATTTCCACATAAACAAACAAGGATCTCTCGTAGATCTAAACATATACGTGGTAAAAAGGATTGAAGAATGGATTTTCCCAACTTTCTTCAACTCTTTCCACTCGAACCAGTAGAAACAGAACCCGAGCCGGTTTACTGACCACTTCGGTGGCTATACGACTCGAGATCTGGGTTCTATCCACGAGGTTAACCGACTTCGGGTTAAATATTAAACTTCGTTCCGAACAGACCACCGACCGGATTTTGGTGATTCCTGTCCGACCCGGGAGACCAAGTAAGAACGAGGCATCTATGAGTTTACTCGCTGTCAAAGTACCTCGATAAAACGACAAACAAACAGAACAACCAAGGTGTTAGACGCAAGGCTGATCAGGTCAGGAAGTTGACCGATCGGACTGCTGTCCGAACGGACAGTCAGCCGATCGGATAGACCAGCCGATCGACTGGCCAACCGATCGGCTAGCACATGGTCCCACACAAGCGACTTGCTTTGGAGAATGGTATCGAACGAACTGTTGTTCGATCGAACTACTGTCCGATCGGATTACTCTTCGGATCATGAGATACTATGCTTCAACACTTAATCAATTTTCAACATGTTTAATGCACTAGAAGTGCCACCCGATCGAACAGCCGTCCGATCAGGTGACACCCTGCTTTCCAATCGAACAGCAGTTGTGCTATTCGATCGACCCACCATCCGATCCACTTAATAACATCCTGTAATTCATTTTAGTCTTTGACTTGTTAACTTGCCACCCGATCGAACACCTGTCCGATCGAACACCTGTCCGATCCAAAGACTTCACCTTGAAATTCTGTTGAAGGCCTAACCAATCGGGCTGCCGGCCGATCGAACAGCCGTCCGATCGACCGACCTGAAATGCAAAGGTACTTCAATGTTTTCAAAATGCTACAACGAAAACTTCAAAGGACAAGCCATCATACACAAACACATCCTTCTCAAAGGAAGGAACAGTTCACTCGTACAGCCATCCGATCGGCCTACCAACCGATCGAACAGCAGACCGTACGGACTGACAGCAGAACGGTCAGCCGTCCGATCGAACTGTCGTCCGATCGACCAGCTGTCCGACTCCTCAATATGTGTTTCCTGTTTTACGTTTCACTTATTGTTATGCTACCGAATCTATTCAGGCTAACCGTCTTCGCTAAGCGCTCCCTTCAATCCATAAATCACTGTGAGTATACTCGATCCCTTTTTGCTTTTTGCACTTTTGGGTGTTACATACGTTACGAATATTCAAACTACAATTATCACACTACTCAAGCTATTTGAACGCTAACCGTTAATGCATGTTATACATGGCTTATGAATGCTTGTTTGTTATGTTTACACATGGAATGCTGTCTACCTGCCTTAGCAACGATAGTACTATAGTTTGGACTCAGCACCCGTTCTCACGGGGGTTGTTAAGGATCTTTTACTTGCATGGATTACGGTGGTAATCATGTATTGCGAACTGCCTCAGGCAGTCAACCCGCAGTCATTGGTATCAATGGATCTATGTCGATAACTAATGTGCTTCATTTCACTATGTGTACGTGCTGGTTATGCGTAAACGAATTCGAACTCTATATGCTATTATCAAACTTGTATGCTCACCTTTACATTAAATGTATTGACTTTATTTTAACGTATGTGACAGGTGCTTAGGAAGTTTACATGCTTAGCATGCTTAGCATGCTGTGAACTTGAGGCTAGGAAAGGTCTAGGACACTCTCTGCGCTGTGATGAAATCGAAGCTAGGAAATGGGGTCCTAGAAACCAATAAATAAACTATCTTTACTTTTATTTGAATCTGAGTTGTCGGAACAGGATATTTGTCTTGATGATTATCTGTAATAATTTGTTTACTGTTTGAGACATGGTATGGGACATGTTAATTTAAATTGAATGGTAATGATAGTTGTTATGGAAACTTCTGGACAATCTGTTTCGCTCAGTGCCATGCCCCGATAATTCCGCCGTCGGTTGGGGTGTGACAATGGGGCTGCCGGCTAGGTGTGGGATGGCGTGGCAAACCATGTGTCACGTGTTAGGTTTTTTTTTAACTATTTAAAATTTCTTTTAACTAAAATAGAATATTTACAAAATATAAATTAGCAACATTTTGTTGCTTTACATTGTTGTAACTTATGGATTGGGTGTTTTTCAAAAAAGTTTTTGTATTTTCCATTTTTTTAACCCAAAGGTTCTTATCTTTTGCATTTAAACTCTTTAACTTTTTTTTACTTTTAACCCATAGCTTTTCATGTTTTACAATTTAACCCCCACACTTTGTATTTTTAACTTTCGTCCCCCATAATTCTTTCATTTTTTGCAAGTTTTTCGTTTTACGTTTCGTTCTAAATTTTGGGAGTCAACACGCGGCAACGTGCGTGTGAGGTTCAACCGTTTTTCGTCTGCTTTTTCCTGTTTGACAGACCGGTCACAATGCATCTATTTTTCTTCGTTTAACAAGTTCGTCGTAAGGCGCGAGTCCTAGATCGACTTAGTTATTATTTTCAACGTTTAACGTTCATGGCTAATTTCTTCGCATTAACACGTCGCAACGGACGTGCGTGGTTGAACGATTTTAGGTCTGTTTTTCGTTCGGTGTTACTTCTTTACTTCTTTATTTTATTTTTACGAGCACTTCTAATGTTGGTGGTCGTTGTCAGTGGTGTGACATTACTTGTCACGATTTTAAGAACGTATTTAACCTATTAAGTTATTACTAATAATTTGTTTTGAGTTTACCACCGTACCTTCTTTAGTTAAGAAAAAAGTAACTTTTTACATGCATATGTTAATTGTAATGTTTTTATAAGTGAACATATATGATTACAATTTCCGCTATGGTTGAAGTTGATCCATCAGTTTTAGAAAACTACGGCTGTTACAAATTCTAGTCTTAACTAAGGTTGTTACAAAATCTAGTCTTAAGTGTATTTACATTAACTAAGGTTGTTATAAAATCTAGTCTTACGTGTTATACATATAACTAAGGTTGTTATAAAATCTAGTTAGATTTAAAAATTGGTAAAAGAACGAACCAGCTTTGCTGCACCAATAGATGTCAATAATACCATCCATGAGGCGTATTGATTCGGGTTCAATTACAAGATTTTTTTATATATAACTAAAGGTAAGATATGCATAAAATAAACACATGACTTACCAATGTCAAACAACTATTAAAGGTTTTGGTTGGTTGGTGAATTGGTGAAAAGTGAAATAAAAATGAAACCTAATTAACCTGGTCTAGTACAACATTACAGGCTAAACTCATTAGTAGTCAAAAATCAACAAAGTTAGCTAAGACCATCCGTAGTGGGGCGGTATTTTAAAAAAAATTGAAAAAAAACGCCCCAAAACGCCCCCACCCCATTACGCTAGGCGTTATCCGGCGTTATTTTTGAAAAAAAAAATGTAACCGGCGTGTTTATTAAAACGCCAAAATGGGATTGTGACGGCTTGACTTTGGTTTGACTGGCCAATGAGAGAATATATTGGTTTTTTTTTTTTTTTTTAATGATTGGAAGAGGCATTATTTGGGCATTATTCCCACTACGCCACTTTTGCAATAACACCCCATGCTGACTGGGATGACACGTGTCGAATAATGCCCCATGGTGGGGGCATTATTTTTCTCTACCACTACACCCGGTCTAAGGAGAGAACAACCCAAAAGTCACCCATGTGTATTTTTTTAACATAAATCCAGCAAACTTAGTTTTATTTAAGAAAAACTAGTGGTATGAAAATCGGCCAGTTGCGACGGTAGCTGTTCCATGCTACGCGATAGGAATTTAATTGGTATCGTTTCATCTCGTTATATTACAGTACCGATGCTCGTCATAGCAACTGAAAAAGGAAAAAGAAAAATAAAATATAATAAAATCTTGATATGACCAAAAGAATATCAACGTGTGATCTACGTCGATTCAAAACAATTATTTGATAGGAATCAGTTTCGGTTTATCAGGGTACCATCACAATATTGGCATGAACTCATATACCATATATAAACAAACAAAATGTACAACGAAACGCATGAAAAAATTAAACAAAGTTACGAATTTAGTTTTTTTTAAATATATAGCATACAGAAAAGTTAATAAAAAGATGTCACGTGGCAACTTCTTAGTGGGCCAACCGCCACACGGCAACTTCTTAAGGCTGCGGGGAGTGGAGGGGCTTGGGTTGGGGACATTGCTCGACATGTGGCGAGAGTAGGATCCATATTGTTAAGGTGAAAAATGAGGGGTGTGGTGTGGCGTGTCTTAGCTTGGCGTGGCCAGCCATGTGAATTTTTTTCAGTTAAAGTAGCCAACCAAAGTCAGCCATATTGAACGAGACAACCAAAGTCAGCCAAGTCACCCTGCCCCCGCCCCACGCCTAGCTGAATACCCACGCCAAAGGGGCAACGCCAACCCGGAGTAGAGCAGCTGGCGTTAAAGGACATCCCCCGCCCCAACCAACGCCCACCCCCCACAGCCTAAGCCTAATGTGACATCACTGTTCATTGTGTTTGTTTTTTAATATATAGAGAATGTTTGTTTTTTAGGGGGATTTTATTGGCACACCGGCCCCCGTATTCGCATACTTTGAAAGTCCAATACGGATCGTATAGGCCTATACGATCCGTATTGATAAAGTTAAGACATGGCAGACTGACAAGTGCAGGGCTTGTCTTGCAGTTGGCCTATATACGATGCGTATTAGGGCCCTGAATTTTTTAGGTTGAATTTTAGTGTGTTGTGTTTGGTTTTTGGTGTTTTGGGTTTGGTTATTGGTGTTTATAAATTATTATTTTTGTTTTAATAAGTTTTAAAATCTTTATTTTTTTATCGTTAAGTATTGTATTATAGCGTATCGTGGCGTATCGTATCACATTTTTAACTTAGTATCGCATCGCGGCGTATCGTATTACATCTTTATTATTATTTTATCGTTAAGTATCGTATTATAGCGTATCGCGGCGATCCGTATTATAGCGTATCATGGTGATCCGTATCACAAGCTTCTGCCTTTGGAACCACAAACCACATCTTTGATGATCAAAAATGTTCCAAATAGATATACGTACGTAACTCTTCATTTATGGCGTGTCGTATGATATCGTATCATCTTTGTACCGTATCGTGTCGTATCATAGTTGTATTTTGTATTTTGTATTATTTTTTATGATGATGTATTCATGACGTGTGATATTATACATTGTACGTAACCAAGCAAACTAATCTAAACAATTAAAATAAACAATCACAAATACAAACTGCAAATTTAATTACATAATAAGTTTGTATATATACATGACATCGTCCACAATACATAAACTCTCAAAATACAAAAAAAAAAAGTATAACGATCCTAAACCGCTGGATCCTGACCCTCCTGACTGGTGCCTGAGGGCCCCGCCCCCTGAGTCGCGCCTGAGGGCCCCGCCCCTTGATCCGCATCCTGTCCAGGGCGAGACGACAATGGTGGTATTGGCAATGGGGTCCGACCACGGTCCATAGCCGCCTATATATCGCCCTGGATCGCCGGTATGAGAAGGGCCTTAGTACGGCGATGACGGGCGTCTATCTGTGCCTGCAGCCGCTCCTCTATCTGTTGTAATGCAAGAGCCACGGTTGGATGGAGCTGGTCGTACAGAACGTGCTGGGGGTATTGAGCTCCCCATGTGGCTGCGGCTGCGGTGGCGATCAGGTGGAGGTGGCGGAGGTAGTGGGTGAGCGTAATCGTCATCGTCGTCCTCGGTGGCATGACCACCTGCTGGCTTTGGCAGCTCCTCTGGTAACTCGGCTGGGAGAGCGACAGGGACAAATAGTTACCCGTCCGCTCCTATAAATCGAAGCCCCGAGCCCAGGGAAGTCACGCGTCACGTGCATGCCGATCAGGGTCTGCCTTGTCAACCTGCTCGGCTCCACCGTGCCCCCCTCAGTCTGTTGGGGAATAAGGCCCAACGAGTGGGCAATACGCGTGATGTACACCTCCCTCCCGCACAGTAGAGACCTGTCTTGACGGTGGTACGGCGCCACGAACCACTGGGCTAGACAGTGATGGAGGGCGCACGTCTCCCTTATACAAGACAGTACAAATAAAAGAGATCCCCCTGATTGCGCCACTCACGACTCTGCTCGTGTGGTGCAATGGATGTGCCAATAAGCCTGTGCTGGTAACGGTAGAGGGGGTCTCTGATACGTGAAAATCTCGACTTCGAGCGCCTAAAGCGACCCGAACCTATCACCTGCCAGAACCTGCGGAGAGTTGAACGGGGGCCATATGGATGCCCTCGGTGTAGATGGGGTGTCTGTCTCCTATAACGTGTAAAGGCCGTAGTGCACGACAAACTCTCTCAGTGACATCTCATGCAACTCACCAGCTAAACGAAAACTGACCTTTATCCACGGCTAAACGATAAAGTATAGGCCTATACGATCATATTGGCCATAATAGCAAAAAATGTTTTTTTTCCGTGTTTTCCTCGGTTCGACGCGTATACGTGTCGTGTTTTGACGAATTTTCGCGTTTTTTGTCATTTTATGAAGTATACCTTCAACATGCGTCGTTTCGGTGACGTTCGGTTGCGTGTGATTATCGTATTCTATTGAGTACGTACAATTTTGTTTGAAATCCACTTGTATTGTATATTGTTGTGTTATATGTATACGCGTCTTAGAATATTATTAGTTGCGTACTTTGACGTATTTTAGCGTATTGTAACGTATTTTGACATATTCGAGTGTATTTTTGCGTATTTTAACGCATATTAGTGTATTTTTACGTATTTTGAGTCATTTTAGTGTATTTTGACGTATTTTAGTGTATTTTGACGTAATTTAGCGTATTTTAATGTATTTTAGCGTATTTTGACGTATTCTAGCGTATTTTAGCGTAATTTGACGTATTTTAGCATATTTTGACGTATTTTTTTTTTACGTATTTTAGCGTATTATACAAATAAATTATTCTTTAAATTTACAAAATAATCAATATAATGCACTGTCTTGTCAATAAACAAATGAAATACATTATACAAATAAATTATTCTTTAAAATTACAAACTAATCAATACAATAATGCACTGTGTTGTCAATAAACAAATGGAATAGATTATACAAATAAATTATTCTTTAAAATTACAAATTAATCAATATAATGCATTGTCTTGTCAATATTAGGCTTCGTCATCGTTTCATACCACGCTATGCGTTCCGTGTAGTTTTCCGTCCAACGTGTTGTTTCTTCGCCCGCGTGTCTTACCCAGAGATAGTTCGGCGACGACATTGGATAGTCCCCTTCAAGTTTGACGTGGATGAAATGACCATTGTTAATATATACCAGTGTAACGACCTGATGGGGGACACGTCCGCGCTCTGAATGATAAAAGTGGAATAAAGTTGAACAGCCTCTCATGTCTAATGTGTGAACAATCACACCAAACCTATGGGCAAGAAGGAGTCCTGCATAGGGCATCTCCATCTAATGCTCCATGGGTGCTTGTAACACCTCGAAAATTCGTGTTCAATAAAATAACGACACGTGTCATACAAGACAAAAGTGTTAGAAACCCGGATCTAGTCAAGGATGTATGGTAGGATTTAAAGCGTCGACATGTTAATTAAACACCTCTGAACGACCTCATTATAAATCCCAAGACCCTAATATATATAAAAAACATCTGGTATACTCAAATCCGGTAAATGCTAACAATGATTGATTCAAATTATACAAGAATGAGATCCTACGAGGATATGCACGACAACCTTCATTTACGGCACTTTCAAAAGGATCCAAGGAAACTTATATCATACTAAGGTGGTGAAAAATGTTCATGACCCAAACAAGAGGCCCCATACTGAAAATAATGGCCCAAAATCGTATTACACTAGTTACCCGTTCGAAGCCTGATAGGTCAAATGATTTTTGCCCTCTGGAGAAGGCTTACGGACCGTAAGGGTCAAGCCTTACGGTCCGTAAGGCCTGCACAGCGACCAGAAATGTGACAGTTGGCTGTTTTGAGCTTGAAACCAACTTAGGAAGATATTTTCCACTTCCATGCGCGACCTCTACTGATTTTTAGACTTAGGGGCACTTGTTATTGATCTGGATCACCCCTTAGACTTAGTTGTCATCATCATAATGGATCAAGAACACTATAAAAGGCCCTCATCTTTGCAACATTTCTTGCATTCATTTCATCTGCATTTGTGGGACTCTCTGGAGCTTAAGATCAGTCCTCAATCACCTCTGGTCGTAATTAGGCCTTCGGTAAGTGTCCTTGACCTTCCTTAATTAAGTTTTACTTAGTTAGTAGCTTAAAAGTCAAACCGTCGTAATTAACGTTTGACTTAGCGATTAATCATTAATGGTCCAGTGATTAATCGAATTGAAGGTAGTTATAAGTTGGTATTTATGTGGGCAATAAACCCTTAAAAGGGCACCCGCTGATTCCCGTTCTAACTAGATCAAATGTCGGGTCAAAGTTGTTTATAAAAAGTCAACAGAACTATAATTTGCAAATTTACATGTAATTAGCAATGTAGAAGGCGTGTAACATATTCTATCACTCATATAACTTAGTAATAAATGTAAGAACATGTCTAAGCATGTTCGACCCGACAATTTTCTGTTTAGACCCGGTTTGGAACCGAAGGTCGCAAAACTTTGACTTTTGCTTTGACTTCAGTTCTGACCCGGTTTAGTATGATTTGGAAATGCCTTAGAGCTTCCTTAGGACCAGGCTACATGTTAGTATAACCCTCTGTGGTTTGTTCGTTGTTTGTCCGATTCGTTTACACGTTTCCGTTAATTGCCTAATGTTGACCAATATGCCCTTTTGACCATAAAATGAGAATTTTAGAAATGTGAAAGGACAATAACCTTTACTACTGATTTATAAATATGTCCCTAAAATTTCACATCAGTTGGAGGTCTAGATTAGGAGTTATGCTCATTAGCGTAATTATAACGCCTTTTAGTAATTAAACGGCGCAATTAGCATAAAGCCTATCTAAACCCAATTTTTGACACCAAACCTTTTACCCACTGATGTAATATAATATTTTGAGATTTTTAAAGATTTTTAATTATTTTTAAACTGATCATAACCTAAGGGTATGGGTTGATTCGGTAAATACCGATTATACCCTTTTTGTGTATAAAATGAGTTCTATATATTATTTTGACACCAATCCAATTGCTACTGATTTTATATAATAAATAAAGTATTTTGAACTTTATAACCTGATCAGAAAACTCAGATTTCCGGTATAACCCGAAAATCGCTTAAAATGACTTTTTACGCGTATTAAACGCATAGTTTGGGTTTAAAACCATTTTGTCACATAAGACTTATCATCAACTGATGTAACCTGTTAAAATAAGTTATTTTACTGATGTATTCGGACCGAACCTCAGAATCATATTTAATCTCTTTTATAATATTTAAAATGACCAAAATACCCCTACGGGGCTTATTTTGAGATTAAACTCGTTTTAGGCATAATGGAAGATATCTTACTGATATCACAACATATTTAAGGCATATTAACTTAGGAAACCTGTATATGACTCTTTTGGTTACTCGTTACGCACTTGTCACGTTCGGATCGGCTTATGTGACTAGTTTGCATATATTAGCCGAAACGGGTCAAACCATATCATTTTTGTCTCAAAATCCAGAATGTGTTTAAGTTACCCATATTAAACAAGCATACAAGCTTTTCGGGTCAAAACCACATTCTAATCCGGTCTTTGCTTTATCATGCGTTTGAACCGTACCTTCCTTTTGAAAACTAACCGGTCTAAGTTTAGGCTTAATCAAAGACCCGTTAGGATTCTAATAGGTTATTAAAAACCTTCGTTCCAGATTAGGAGCCCAGTAAAAGCTACGCGCACTTGCTGTATTTGATTTATACTTTGCTCAGGTAAATACTCTTAACTTATTTCCCTATACGGGCTTGGGATACGGTACTATAAAAGTACCGCTTGGTCGGGTGTGTGTAGTCATTTAAATCGGATTGTGATTAATGTATTTGCATGGCCCGTTTAATATGTATTATTTGGTGTATGGCTTTTGGGGGTTAAATGACCATGTCCCGGATATCCTTGGCATCATTTTACGAAATGGCCACGACCTAAGCACGGGGTGTAGGCGTACACCTGACAGATGCATTATGTAAAAACTGGTAATCCACTAAAGGAATCAACCTTGTGGGCATTATACATGTGGTGTGTCAGTTAATCTAGACCGGCCCTACCAACCGGCTCTGATGGACGACAAATAAGTAAAACTGTATACAAGATTATATACAAATGATTGTCCCAAGTTATAAAGAAATTTTGCCGAAGTGCATTCAAATCAATTTTCAAACTCTTTTCAAAATGAGTCAGTTAAGTTGTATTTACCAGTGTAAACTGACGTATTTTCCAAAAAGGCTAAGTGCAGGTACTAGACGAAATAGGCTGGCTACTCCAGGCATCATTACTCAAGTCTCGCAAGCTCTAGATGTCAAAGTCTGTTGAACAGTTTTTCCTTTTATTTGATCCGCCTGTGGATCCTTTACTTTTCGTTGTAATACTGGATATTACTTTATATTCGGATTGTAATATATTTATCTTTTGCTTCCGCTGTGCATTTATATATTGTGTTGTTTGACTATGATGATATCAACTACGTCACGATACTCCCCTACCGGGCCCACCGGTGAAACGTGGAAATATCGGGGTGTGACAGTGGTCTCCCACCCCTAGTAAAATTTATTCTCTTTAGTTGCGCGTCGTAGTCTCCCGATAAATCCTTGTCTAAAATGTACCTCCATATATCTTTGTTCGCACCCATCAACTCTTCAACTAGGTGGCTCCGAATAAACCCAAAGTAGTCTTGTTCCAACCATAGCCTGAAACCCATAAGTCCTTTTACAATAACTTATAGCTTGTGTAGTAAAAAGCCAATTTTGAGAAGTTAGGATTTGTAACTTCTCAATATGAAAAAGGACTTTTGGAGAAATATTACCATAAAACCCTTGTTGCCGCCTCCAACATCAATCTGCCAGCAAATTTTTAACTTCTCAATCTGCCAACGACATTCTCGAGAGTTTTTCTGTTGGATTCAAACATCAATTTGCCACCGTTTTCAACCGCATCCGCATATCAATCTCCGCTGTTTGCGTCGTCGATTTCTCCTAAAATCTTCAGGTTTTGTTACTTACTCTTGTTTAATCCTAAATTTTCCTACTTCGTTTCTGTTTTGCTTAACTGGATTAATTTTTGTTCAAACAAATGTTGAAGAAGAGACAGAGACACTTGATTTCTATGAAAATAATGCTTTGAATTTGAAGCACAAGGTGGAGAAGATTGGGATAAACTTTGATTCCTGTTCTCCAGGACAATACACTTGTAAATCAGAGGGTATTAATGATTTATGCATACATTTGATAATTTGATGGTTGGTTTTTGAAATGCAATATTGATCATTGGGTTAGTACTGTTATTATTTGGTCAAAAGAGTCAACTCGCGGCAAGTGATTACGAAGCCTGAAATGTGGAAGTGTGTTACGAAACTTTGTTATTGTGATAATTAAATAAGCTAAACCAAACACGTTTTAAAGGGATGTCTTTTTTGGTCATTTTACATGAATAAGTTAAACCAAACACCTTTTAAAAAAACTATTTATTGACTTATAAGCTAACCCTTCTGACAAGTCACAAGTTAATAAGTCCTTTAGACCAAAAATTCCTTTTCAATTTAAATAAGCTAACCCAAACACCCCCTATATCCCAAATGATAAAACCCCCTAGGAACCCCAGCCCATCTCCCTTTGTTCATTCTGATTTTTCCCGCCAAAAACAATAAAGGTGAAACCGGAGAGAGGAGGAAGAAGAACCCTAGCAGAGCAGATCGATGGCAACGGCGGACGAAGTTCAAATCTCCGATAACGATCTCAAGGTTTAATCTCCTCTCTTCTCATGCTTTCATTAATTGCTTGAATGGTTAAGTGCTGAACCAGTAAGAAGAAGTCTAGTAGTGCTGAACCAGTAAGAGGTCTGAACCATTAAGAGCCAGGCATATTTGCCTGACCAATTCAGATTAGAGGTCTTAACCATTCAGGCTCAGTATAATGCTTATAACCATTCAGTGGCAAATGTCCAAACCATTTAGACAGCTGCTAGCGAAACAAACAGTCTGAGCCATTAAGTGCTGAACCAGTAAGATGTCTGAACCATTAAGAGCTCCATTAAGAACTAAACAAACACCCCCTACTGGTTTAGCATTTAATGGTTCATATTGTTTGTTTCGTGAGCAGATGTCTGAATGATTCAGACATTTGCCTCTGAATGGTTAAGCATTATACTGAGTCTGAATGGTTAAGACCTATTATCGGAATTGGTCAGACATTTGCCTCTGAACGATTAAGCATTATACTGCCTCTTAATGGTTCATACCTCTTACTGGTTCAGCACTTACCCATTCAGAAGTTGTCAAACAGCCCCTTAAGGCCCCCAAAAAACGTTGAACTGGCGCTGGTTATGACTTATGGTTATCTGATGTTGAATTTTTTTTACGTTACAGCCATTTTTTGTGCTCCACAAAGCATCTAACAGTCAACAGCATGCTAGAAAACCAGTTGGAAGAACTAGTAGAAAAGTGAGTTAATTTGTCATCTTCGTTGGCTGCTAGTGATGAATCTCAACTTTTGGATGATCAGTTGCACAAGAACTCAAGAATGAAAAATTTTCACGATGCTTGGGTGAAAATCGAATCCACTATTAAGGTTACATTCGGTCTCTGTGTTAAGCTCTCATTTTGTTTTCTGGCACTTTTTATCTTGATATAAGTATCAACGCTGATGTAATCGTTTTGTAATGCAGGATGTTTTGCACAACATCAATGCTGATGTATTCAATGAGATAAATGGATGGGTACAGAAATCTTTTGGTGCAATTTGTTCAAGTGGCAACCTTGATACCAACAAAGCCACTTGTTAAATATAATTTTTAAAGAACTACAAATAAAATTTAATAAAAACTACATAAAATAAAAAAAAAACACTACATAAAATAAAAAAAAAATCAAATACTTCAAGATTGGCCCAGTAGGAACTCAGACTGAGCTTGGGACGAGGGTGTCCGTGCTCTTTTGGGTGAAGTTGATTCGCTAGCAGTAGCAACTCTCGCCCATTTAGAAACGTACCTACATACATCCCAACAATCCATGTACTTGAGCTCGTGCTTCTTATTGTCTCTGTATTCTATAATGGCATTCTTGATAAAGTCCGTCTCCGTTTCACCGCTCCTTGGCGAGTTCCTCGCCTTATGGAAAAATCCGTTGAACGCGGTGACTTGTGTATTTATGTCACCCCACTTAGATGAGAGGCTATCATTTTCACGATACACCTCCTCGCTTATCATTTGCGTATGAAACGATCTCTTAATGCAATCCCAAAAATCTGTGCGGTGTCGTGAATTTCTTATTCCAAAAAAAAAAATTAGGCATTATAAAAAAAATTATATTAAAACTGAAAAAATAATATTTTTATATAAAAAAAATACCTTGAATCGGATATTGCGATTCGTCGATATAACATTTTGCCAACACGGTTTCTTCTTGAGACGTCCACTTTATTTGTGTTCGTTGAGTGGCCAATAGTGCTTTCTCCTCATCTGTTTTTTCTTGTGACTTCTTTTTTTGGCCGGTTTGGATGACAAACCACTAACGTCTTGCTGTTGTGTTTCGGGTACGGTATCGGGTTGGGAAGGGTTAACGACGGGAATAGATGATTTGTCGTATGGAAAGTTCGTGTAAACACGGTTTCCTATAAACGACGCGATCCCCGCTAGTTCAGGAACCGATAAGTAGATTAAAGGGTCGCGGTTTGTTGGTTGACGGTTTTGTGGCGGGCTAGGATTAGGAGTTTCTTGGTATCCAAAGGGGTCGTATCCACGGTTATAAGGATGCATTGTAGAGGATGTGGGTTAAATTTATAAAAATATAAAGATAGAAGAAGTAGAGATGTAGAGAAGTGGTAAAAACTAAAAAATGTAAAAAAGGGGTAGTATTTATAAGGTATATATATATATATTTTTTCTAATTAACTAGCTGTTTGGCTAACGGCTACCCTCAACGGTCGGATTTCCACAGCCAATTCCAGCTAGCCAGCTCACCCCCTCCCCCCGCCCAACGCCGGGCTCAAAGCGACGTTGGCTGGGCAACGCCAAACCAACGTTGCCACGCTGGCACGAAGTGGGTTAGCCAATGTTACTTGACTTCCCCCCGCCCTATAAACGTTCCCACTCCTTGCAGCCTAATTGTTAAAAATAACAAGTTGGGCTTTCATTCAGGTTTTCAACATGTTGTAAATTGGACTTTTATGTATTGGGCCTGTAATTGTTAAGTTGTTACGGTTGTTAAATGGGTTGTTGAGTATGTGGCAGGTTTCATAGAGTTCGAGGGGGCAAGTTGTAAAATAAGAGGGGGTCCGATCATCTTGTGGGTTTCTGTTGGACTGAAGTGAAAAATTCTTGGCTGGAATATAAAAGAGTTGCTTTGTTTATGCAGAAGTGATTAACCCCCAAATTTCTTTCATCACTTTCTCTCTCAATTACTCGCCTACATACGTATTACACTTTGTTCGTTCAAGGCAAGTTGATCTGTTGCAGTGATGGTTTGATGAAGATTCTTTATGAATCTTGTTCAATTATTGATCAGATGGTGGTTCCCCTAATTCTCATTGTCGATTCTCGATCTGGTTCTTTCTGCATCTTTTGAGAATTTTAGGGTTATTTATTTGGTATTGTTAAAGGTTGTGAGTAGTCTCTCGGTTGTATATTGTGAGAGATTGTCTTCTAGTTTTGATAATCATCAGTGGATGATTATCCAGTTGTTGTCTGTTCATATGTTGTTTCATCTCTCATATGTCAAGAGAGATTGAATTTCTGAGTATGATGATCATCAGAGGGACGATCATCGCTTGTATTCCTGTATTTTTGTATTAGATCTTACATATGTAAGATCTAGGGTTTGGGGGGTGTTTTCTTGGTTTGGGTTAAATAATAAAGTTTTACGTCACCTTTTGTCGCTTCTCTTGTGTTTTATGATGTTATTCGTGATTTATATCGATCACTCATACCATTTTTGACATGGTATCAGAGCTTTATAGCTCCGATCTTTGTGTTCTTCCGCTGATATTGGGTTTCAAGGTTCTGTTATGTGTATATTCTTGGTGTTTTTTCGGTTCAGATTTCGGTTTTTTTTTTAAGTTCTGATTTGGAGGTGCGGGTCTGTCCAGTTGGGTTCGGTATTGTCGGTTAGGGTTTCATAAAATCCTCTGCTTCTCCAACTGAATAATGGGATGCTAAACTGAATTGGAGAAGCCCTGAAACCCTAAGTGGTTGCTAGTTTCGGTCGTCTATATTCAAACTAAGTAAAAGGTGCAAGAAGGTGTAGCCGTGGTCTGTTCTCATCTGAAATTTTTCACTGTAAGTTTTTTATGAACCCTTTGACTACTGGAGTAATTTGTAAGTGTTTTTTCTCCAAATTTTTACATTTCTTGGTTCACGGTTTTTTTTTTTGTTAGGCATCTTTGACTGAGCTAGATGGATCGGTATTGTTTTAAGTGTGATTTAATTGTACTGTGTATGGATATGTGTTAGTGTTCTATTCTTGATCTAGTTATGTGAAATCTAAAAGGTTTGTGAGTGTATTTAATTTTTTTTTGGTACATATATGCTGAATATGTGTTGAATTTGTATTGTTCTCATATTGGATTCTGTGAAGTTTTGAGTGTATATCTAACTAAGTTTGGGTAAACTAATCGGTGCGTGCTCGTTGGTCGATTTTTGGGTCCGTTTATTGTCCTCAATTTCTTGTTTGTGGTAATCGTAAAAACAAGGACTTATTGTTGATATACTAAAAAAAACTGAATAAAGTCTATATGTTAGTTTTTTACTCTATGAGTAGTTTAATCAGATATTTTCCAAAAATCTCAGTTGCCCTTTTTTTTTTTTTACCAAAGCTTTGAGTGTCATCCAGGGTTTTTCATGTTTTGTTACAATGAAAACCTAATCTGTCATGCTTATTGTTACAGATCATGTTAGTTGTTTTCTGATCAACTGTTTCTCTATTAAGCCATAGATCTAGGATTTGTTCACTTTCTTGTTAGTTGAATTTGTAATATGTTAGATCTGAGTTGTGGTTTTATCATATTATCATAATGATTATTTGATCTTGAGAGTTGTACAGATTTAGAGACGATTGATTTTAAGTTTGTAAAGTTGGTTTAGAAATAAAAGTCTTTTTTGTAGTCTTGGATATCATATTTTGACATAGTTTTGTTTAAATTTCTTGAAAGATGTGTGATGAACTTGGTTTTTCCACGATTAACAGTACTTTTTTGTAGTCTTGGATATCATATAAAACAGTGCTACTTTGTTTGGGTCCTGGTCTATATGAATTGGTAAAGCTCTGAAACCCTAAGTGAAGGTTTCAGGTTACTTGTTCGTTCTTGTTTATATTCAAAACCTAAGTGAAGACTGCTAGAAGCTGTAAACTGTAAGTGTTTCTACGACCCTTATGGCTGTCAGAATAATCTGTAAGAATCGCTTTCCCTATTTTTTCTGAAATTTATGTCATGAACAAGAAATTATTATGTTGGGCATTTTCTAACTAGGCTAGTTAGACCAGTTTCTCTATCGATGAGAAACATACAATCATTTTCTGTTGCATGTAGTTATGTGTTCTTGACCGTTATGTGAATTCTGTTGTGTGTCTTCTTTGTTCATTATGTCTTGCATTTGTGGTTCCCCTGTGCAATCTGTTAAATTGTTTTGGATTAGTGGAATGGTAGTATGTCATGGTTGATTCTAGATCTGTTGTTTTGTTTTTGTTTAGTAAAGTATTGATTAAACTGTCAAGGTTGTTGATCATATTGATAAACGGAAAGATTGACCTTGTGTTTATTAAATAAAAGAGTTGATTATGTTTTTTATAACATTGGGTGTTGAAATTAGGTCTCTTGAGCTTTCGTTATGTTTTCAAAATTTTCCCGGGCCCTGGTTTACTTTCGTTGATGTTTTTTTTTGTTCTTCCGTTGTTTTTTTAAAGGTGTCGAGGGTTTCTTATGGCAAACTAGTTGTAAATCTAATTAACAATCAGGGTTTCGAAATTTTGGGAATTCTATGTCATTCATCTTGTTATTGTTGTTCAAGATTGGGATTAATGTGTAAATGTTTCGATGGGGTTCCGCTGTGTGTTCTTGTGTTTGTATCTGTTTTTTGGTTACCTCATTAGTGTCTGTTCTGTTTTTTATCTTTTGTTTGAAGTGTGTGCAGGACAGATCTGGAGAGATCTGTTTAATTCAGGTAAGACACAAACTATAAGTAGGACTTGTTGAAGTTTGGAAAGAGATTGCGTGTCTTCCTTTTTTTGAAGACCTGTGTTAGTCTCTGAACCCTAGAAGGTTCAGAGCAAACTAACCGGGTGTGCTCGATCGTGGCTTGATCAGATTGTGTAGTTTTTGAAAACTAAAAATTTGATCTCTCAAGAAGTTAAACGCACCCTCTGTAAGATCTTCCTAGTTTCGTCTTGTTTTTTTGTTGATTGGATTAGTTGAAGTCGGGGTAGTGAGGACCGGCACCAACTTGATTGTTCATTTGATCTGTGTTCTTATTGCTTCCAGTGTTTGTTGTTGTTATTATCAGCTATTAGGTTGTGGCTCCTGAGTAAAGGCATGTCCAAGCACCATAGAGTGATGAACCTGGAATCTTGTCCCTGACTCAGCTTCGCCTTAGGGTTGTTTGCTTCTTATTGTCTGTTGCTTTCTGAGAGTAGTTGTTTGGTTGATAACTTGTAGTTTTCTTGGTTTATTAAAGCTCACGTCTATATGTCTTGGTAATACAATCTTGTATGTTCATTGTATGATTCTGTATTTTCATTCATGATTAATTGGTTGTTTCTCATGTAATATCCTATTTTTGTGGTTATATGGTCTTGTGCTTTCGTTGAGCTTAGACCTGAAAATGTGGTTGATTTGTGTGGTGTGAGCCTTTATCTTGGATCATGTGATTTAATTTTTTTTTTTTTGGATTGTCGAAGTGTCTCCTTGACGTTGTCTGTTTGTCTTGTTGTCTCTTGTTGTGTGGTTCGAGTGTTTCTAACCAACTGTGTTGTCAAGAGTGTTCTTGAATATGTTGTTCAGCCTTGTTTGCAGTTTATTTTGTTGTTTGTTTTGAATACTGCTAAAATGCTGTTTGTTTGCAGTCTTTATGTCTGCCTGTCTTTCATCTTGTTTGTATGGTTAGATGAGATGTGTCGTTCATGTTTAACCAATAGTATTGTCAAGATTATTTGTATATTTGACAGTCTTGTATGTTATCTCTGGTGAGATGTATTTTTTCTGATTGCAAATTGCGTATTTTGTGTTTAATCAGAATTTGTTTGGCTGCATCTTATTGTCTTGTGTATGTCTCTTTATTCTTAGCCTTGTGTGTGGACATTAAATCATGTGATTTTGTGTGTTTTTTTTTGTTTAGGCTAGAATTGTTGTCTAATATAGGAGTGTATACTTCTCATATGTCAGTGTTGTATGAATCTTGTGATTCGTGCCTGTTGTGATGTTAGCCTTGTATTTTATCTCTTGTGCAAGAGATGTGTTTCTGGTTGTATATTTTGCCAGAGTCTGTATTGGCTATCATCGTTGTCTGGTGTTCTTAGTAATAACAGTTTTATCTGTTTTGTTAACTGTCTGTTATAGAGAATTCCTTGATTTGTTGTTTGTATTTGTGTCATGTTATTTCAAGGGATCTCATGTCTTATCTCGTCTTGTAACTTGTTTGGATTCTTGTTTATCTGAGTTAGGATATTGGTTAGAAATCCCACTTTTTGATTTGTTTCTCTATGGTGTTGTATATATGGCACTGTTACAGGTGGATCAGTTTGTATTGTGGTTTGTATGGTTTTGATAAATACTTGGTGTTAACTGGATTTTACCTGTTAAAGCTTAGTAAAAGTATCATATTAATTTGTATGAATTCTGTTTTCTATGAGAGATGTTATCATGTTGAAACAAATCTGCATCTTGAGAAAGGAAATTTGTGTTTGGTAGTGTTGAACCTGAAATGGTTCATACTGATGTTCAAGTTGTAGATGTCTTTACAAAGGGGTTGAGTTTGAGTCACCATCAATCTCTTTGTGCGGAACTTGGTATTTTAGACATGTTTGCTACCGAATGAAGGGGGCATGTTAAAAATAACAAGTTGGGCTTTCATTCAGGTTTTCAACATGTTGTAAATTGGACTTTTATGTATTGGGCCTGTAATTGTTAAGTTGTTACAGTTGTTAAATGGGTTGTTGAGTATGTGGCAGGTTTCATAGAGTTCGAGGGGGCAAGTTGTAAAATAAGAGGGGGTCCGATCATCTTGTGGGTTTCTGTTGGACTGAAGTGAAAAATTCTTGGCTGGAATATAAAAGAGTTGCTTTTTTTGTGCAGAAGTGATTAACCCCCAAATTTCTTTCATCACTTTCTCTCTCAATTACTCGCCTACATACGTATTACACTCTGTTCGTTCAAGGCAAGTTGATATGTTGCAGTGATGGTTTGATGAAGATTCTTTATGAATCTTGTTCAATTATTGATCAGATGGTGGTTCCCCTAATTCTCATTGTCGATTCTCGATCTGGTTCTTTCTGCATCTTTTGAGAATTTTAGGGTTATTTATTTGGTATTGTTAAAGGTTGTGAGTAGTCTCTCGGTTGTATATTGTGAGAGATTGTCTTCTAGTTTTGATAATCATCAGTGGATGATTATCCAGTTGTTGTTTGTTCATATGTTGTTTCATCTCTCATATATCAAGAGAGATTGAATTTCTGAGTATGATGATCATCAGAGGGATGATCATCGCTTGTATTCCTGTATTTTTGTATTAGATCTTACATATGTAAGATCTAGGGTTTGGGGGGTGTTTTCTTGGTTTGGGTTAAATAATAAAGTTTTACGTCACCTTTTGTCGCTTCTCTTGTGTTTTATGATGTTATTCGTGATTTATATCGATCATTCATACCGTTTTTGACACTAATGCATATGATTTACCCAACACACGAAAAGCTAATATGTTTGAAATTAAACATTTATAATAACAATAGAGAAACGAGTTTTATGTAGTTTTGAACTTGGATTTTACACATTTAAGTTAAAATGGTTTATAATGAAGCTTAACCACTCTTAGTTATATCATATAACTTTCCTTATGCGTACTAATACATAATTATAATAACTTTATTATGATAAACCATAATTATTAAAATCTACTTTTGAAAACCCATTATCTCTATAAATATTATATTATGATAATAAGAATGTATAGCAAAATGTTATGTAAGATTAAAATTTAGTATTATGAATTGATCACTAAATCAGTTCCACAAAACTAGAATAATTAGGTATCTTACAATCAACAACATGTTAACTTTGTTAGTTAGATTGACACTTAAAAAATATGATTTTATACCCAACCTTTTGTAGGTTTGAAAAAAAAACCTCAAATTGAAAAGTCTAAACTTTATTCTTAAAACAAACATATGTAAACCAAACACCCTTTATGATTATACCATTCACATTTCCTCTTCTAAATCCACAATGCAAACACACCTTTACTTGTTTTATAAAATTTAGAAACTCATTTTATTTTGTTTGTAAAAATATAAAACTTGGTGCTGATTTAAAACATATGACCATCAGACTTTTGCATCTGCCTGAGCAAGAGGAGTTTACCAACCATACCAGACGTGAAAAGAGAGGAGAAGGTTGGCGTTATGCGTTATGCAAATGATCCAGATTCATGAAACGTGCTCGCATTAACGAGTCTGATAGGGTTCACTTTTCTTTTGATGAAACTTATCAAGTCTTGAATGTTGAGTTGGTTGTACCTCACCAAAAAAAGAGTAGTGATTAGTTGTTTTACATTTAGGTTTTGGATATTTGGTTTTCGTATGATATACATTTAATTTGTTATGGTTAATATTTTTTAACAATGTTTAATGGTTAATCAGCCACATACCGTTTTATCATTTATTCATACACCTTATTCATCATAGAATTATTTGTTTATTAATATATATGTATATATATGTATATATTTATTTGGTTAGAAAGATAGATTAACAACCCGTGAGTATTCACGGGTTATAACCTAGTTAATTATATAAAAACGTGCTCATTCTTATTGAGTTACAAAATATTAGTCATATTCATAACGTGTTATCAAGATACAAAATATTACTCATATATGGATAGAATACTTCATCTTTTATTTTTTCTTTTGTTGATAATTGTTGGGTAATTACATAAGGATAGCATTTAGACGAGCAACAAACTGCGTCGTTATCCTCTTCTGAATAGAAAACTTTAATCTACTAAAAACAAAGCGTCGCTCCTGAGGGGTCAAAAAGTTGCTGTGGACCACACGTTGAACTCTAGCAAAAAACCGAACCGCCTCCGGCGCCAAGGAGCCGAACGTGTCAAATGCCAGGGGGACAAAAGCATGCTAATTATCCTCACAAGCTTTCGCGTGCTTTTCCACCTTCTTTGACTCTGCTTTCAATTCAACTTGCCCTGCCACAAACCCATTTTCCCGGAACCCGGCTAGGGAGGATACACCTGTGAGATTGACGCAAGCATGTTTCTCGCCCTCCCAACCAAAAACTAGCACGTCAGCCGGGCGTAGGGTGGACCTCTTTTCTGCCGGGTCTGTAAGAAAATTAACCGGTGCCTCTTTCTTTGCCGAGATCCCTGCTTGTCTAAGAATATCTATTAACGTGTCTCGAACAAAATCATGGCGACACTTAAACCCCGAAAACTCTCTACAGTATAACGTATACTCCCCGTAAAGTTAAATAAACCAACTCTACACTAGTACGATTTTAAAAATGTCCATGCTATAGTTAATTGCTTTAAAACGAATAAACATACAGGTCAAGTTAGAATTCACATGTTTAATCCGTCCACACAAAATCCTTCAACCCGCAAACCAAATGATCAACACTATCACTTCTAATTTTATATTAACATGGTTTGAATTTGCTATATTTCTTATATGAATAATTAATCAATATGTTTCTGTATAAATGATACCATAACTTTTAATAAAATAAATTAGTATTTATTTATTTTGATATCATATTTTTAATAAAATAAAAATAAACTAAAAGAGTATTTATTATTTCCCGAGAAAGATATGCGTTTCTCTTAAACCTATATAATCCTAATTAAGATTGCCAATAAATAGTTTAGAATATACGGTTAGAGTGATGTGATGAGCCACATGCGTGTCTGAAAACGATTCTCCTTTTTCTTTTTTAGTTTTTGGGTGTCAACAACTGATGCGTTGTTTACAGCTGTATTCGATTCAGGACTATGAACACTATGCTTATTTTTTCCACTATACACACCCCATCTTTCTTTTTATTTCCCTTTTATCCCCACAAACTATTGTTTTTAACATTCTCTTCATTACTTTCTCAATTGACCATGCCATTGTTTGGAAGTCAACAGCGTCCCGCTTGCGGTATGTGTACATAATGTATATATGTGTGGGCGCGTAGAGGGCAAAAAGTAAAAGTGCACTAATTTTAACGTTGTTTTACTATTTCGTGAAAATAATGTTAAAAGAGGGGGATGGTTGATCATGCATCATGTGGTGGCGTTGATAGCCGAAAGACAAGGGAGTACATACACTAATTGGCCTTTGTCTTAATTGCTGAGTGTTGTGTGCCTTATGTCCAAGGCTTGATATAAAACTACCATCGAGCCGAGGGTCTCACTGGAAGCAACCTCTCTATTCCTACAGGGTAAAGGTAAGACTGTCTATATCTTACCCTTCTCAGACCCTACCTTATCTTTCCTATTGGTGAGATTTACTGAGTATGATGATGATGATGATGATGATTGTTTGGAAGTCAAACAAATATTGACTATTTCATGTTTATTAACGTTTGTAGACCTCCAGGTCATTGATTTCTTTTAAAGAAGTTTAGAATTTAGGAGATTTCTTATTAACTAGTGAGTTGTCTCCTTTGCGATAAACAAAATGATGTATTCATTGCTAAACAATTGATTTAGTTATCTAAGTATTATCTTCGGTAAAACTTACTTCTATGTTGTTTTAGTATTGGTTTTACTTTAACAATACACATAAACACAAAATGTTTAGATAATATTATCTGAAAAAAAAACACTGCAACAACAGATGTACTACGTTGATTATTCAAACAAGAACTACTAAAATTCAATGTATAATTCATATTCATGTTGATTGTTATTCTACTCTGTTGTTTATTAAGTGGTTCTTCGAATCACCTATTTATGCTGTTTGTTTCATATTACGTTGTTTAAAAGAAACGACACTAAATGTTATGATAAAGAAAAATATTTATGATTATTAAACTGATTCAGAATGTTTGTTGTTACAAATAAACAAATTGGATTATTTTTATTTTAAATTGATTTATTTCCTGTCTTTGTGTAACATCAACCCCTCATACCAATTAATTGTTTACCTTACCCCCAAGAAGTTCACATGTTTGTTTTCAGTTATCCGAGTTAAAACTTTCACAGAGTTACTTATTCTAGAATACTCTCACAAACACATTTACTGTTAAGCTGTCATCTCTCATCCTGAATAACTACGCTCAAACCACGTCGATGGTATTAAAAGTGTGACCTTACATCATTCTTCTCAAGAAAACAATATAAGATTTACCTAAGGTGTCATACCGTATTTACATAGTAATATAGTCAAGAAGCCCCCTTCCATCAACTTTTAGTGGGTGTAAGTGGAAAGAATACATACTTAAGGGACCATAATAGACACAAATATAATTTAAAGTGATTAAATGTAAAGTTTCACTTTCTCTCTCATTTTCTTAAGGCTATGTTTAGTAAACAGCAAAAAAGATTAATAAATTCATAATTTCTCACTTCCTCCGTCTCAAAAAATAATTCAGCAAGCAGGCGTACCCTTTTTCTCTCTCTCACATGTTCATTCGGTGATAATCTTTAGAAAATAAAAAAAAATTCCAGATACATTCATCCAGACATATATCCGTATCCAAATATTTGTATATATCTTCTTCTATATCTATATACAAATACTTGGAAATTACACACCCAAATATAGTAGTTTTATATGGGTTTCTCGTGATCTGTGCGTGACTTTCTTGGTGGGTTTGGTGTTTACTTCAATTATTGATCATACCCATCTTCCAAGATCGATTTTTTTACATTATAAAAGATTCATCTTTAACACTAAGAGTGTGTTTCAAGACTCCAGATTCTAGGGCTTCTTCCAACTGTTTGTTTGTTTGTTTGTTTGTTTATATGGAGTGAAGTTTTGTGGAGTGTTGATTGGAGAAATTGCAGGTTAAAAAGCTGCTGCCTTTTGGGTCTTTTGACAAACAGAAGAATTTGTAATAGTAAAGGTGAGAACTTTTTGGTTAATTCCTCTTTTTAGGGCTTTTTTTAATCACTATTTCTCCATAATTTCAGTCTTTTTTTTCTCTTCTTTTAAAAAAAATAAAAAATATATATATAATTTATTATGTGTTTTAAATTTCTAATTGTTAGGTGTAGTGTAAGAATGTTAAAAATCAAACCTTTTTTGTTAAGTGAAGTCAAGGGTGGATTCTGCATTTGCAGCTTATGACCATTTATGTTTGAATTGGTCAGTGGGTCTGTTTGTCTGCTAATCTTTGACCATATTCTGCAAAAAAAGGAACTTTCTGTTCAAGGCTGTTTGATTTTGTTCCCATTTTACTTAGGGTTTGTTAGTGTTTAATGTATATTAATTAGTGTTTATGAGGCTGCAATTCAAGAAAGAAACTTGATCAGAGGGTTACTTACTTACTTTCCTTTTCAAGTCTTGTGAATGCCTAATTGTAGATACTATTTCTTGAACTTGAAGTAATTCCCTTATTTGATCACTACTAGTCTTGCAATACAATGTCTTCACCAAACATACAGTTAAATTAAATCGCAAAAAAAAAAAAAAAAAAAAAAAACTTGAACTGAAATCTTACTATATTGTTACAGGTTTGACTTTTGAATTTGTCAACAAATCAATGGAGAACTACCTGTGACATCAATGGATCCCCAAGCTTTTATCAGATTATCGATAGGTTCATTGGGGTTACGGTATCCAGAAAAGCCCGGAATCCATGTTCTTTCCTCACCATGTACATGCGAGATTCGTCTTCGCGGTTTCCCAGCTCAAATCGCATCAATCCCGCTTTTATCGTCACCCGAAGCCACACCAGACGCTCACAACATCGCCTCAAGTTTCTATCTCGAAAAGTCAGATTTAAAAGCGTTACTTGCACCCGGGTGTTTCTATACTCCTCAAGCATGTTTAGAGGTTGTTGTGTTCACGGGTCGGAAGGGGTCCCACTGCGGGGTTGGGGTCAAACGCCAGCAGGTTGGGACGTTTAAATTGGATGTGGGTCCGGAATGGGCTGAAGGAAAACCGGTGATTCTTTTCAGTGGGTGGATAGGTATCGGGAAGATGAAACAAGAAACGCGAAAGTTTGTTGCTGAGCTTCACTTACGGGTCAAGTTGGACCCTGACCCGCGATATGTTTTTCAGTTTGAAGATGAAACTAAATTGAGTCCTCAGATTGTTCAGATTCAAGGGAATATTAAGCAGCCGATTTTCAGCTGCAAGTTTAGTCAAGATAGGTAATGTTACTTGCCTCAACACATTATAATTCTTGTCAGTATGTACGAGTGTTGGTCAATTTGAGTTGTGTTTGTTTTGTATCAAACGGGTCGGGTATGATAAGTAGTGGAAAAAGAAAGGGATTAGATGGGTCAAACTTGTTTAGGTCGAAAGTCAAATGACGTGTATTCAAATGCTTAAAATCTCTTACATCGCTTTGTTTTAAAGAAATCGTTTTATTATCTCGATCATGCATTACATAGTGGGCACATTTTGACCCATTAACTTGTGACCCATAGAAGGCAAAAACAAACACGACGATTACATAGGGAAATATATAAAGCTAAAAATATTTATATAATTTGGAACCAAATCAAATGGGTCGAATGATGCTTAACATCTATTTTTATTCGACCTCTTAAATCATTTTAGCTTTATGTTAAAATATCGATACATTTTTCAATCATTTATAATGCATCAATTAATTATACTATTTAAAAAAAAAGTGTTTGTGGACCAAACCAACTCAACTCGTATCGAAAAATGATTTGTTTCAACACAACTCCAAGCCCCCAGCTTGCCACCTCTAGTTTATCTAATATATGTAACATTTAGTTAACAAATATAAAAAAACTGGACAAAAAGGTGTTTTGGTGGGTAGGATAGGCTTTGACATGCTCGTAAAAAATGCTTAGTTTTAATCCGAACCATATTTGATCCGTTACAGTCCAACCCGCTTGTTTTGCCACCTATTTATATCCAAGTCCTGAACTTCTACGGTGCATTATGCAGGGTACCGCAGGCAGACCCATTGAACAACTACTGGTCAACTTCAGGTGACGGTTTAGACCAAGAAACCGAGAGAAGAGAAAGAAAGGGTTGGAAAGTCAAAATACACGATCTGTCAGGTTCAGCTGTGGCGGCAGCATTTATGACCACCCCTTTTGTCCCTTCAACCGGTTGTGACTACGTCGCGCGGTCAAACCCAGGCTCATGGTTAATAGTCCGACCCGATGCTTTCCGACCCGAAAGCTGGCTTCCATGGGGTAAACTCGAGGCTTGGCGTGAACGTGGCGGCACAAAAGACTCCATTTTCATCCGTTTCCATCTTTTATCCGACGGGCAAGATGGCGGGGAGCTGTTAATGTCGGAAATCCTCATAAATGCGGAAAGAGGTGGCGAGTTTTTTATAGACACAGACCGCCAGACGACCTCTAACTCGAACATCCCGAGCCCACAAAGCAGCGGTGACTTTGCTGGGCTAAGTCCAGCTGCAGGCGGGTTCGTGATGAGCTGTAGGGTTCAAGGAGAAGGGAAGAGGGGGAAGCCCATGGTTCAACTTGCAATGAGACATGTGACCTGTGTGGAGGATGCAGCTATCTTCATGGCGCTAGCCGTTGCAGTTGATTTAAGCATCGAGGCTTGTAAACTATTTAGAAGACGGATCAGGAGGGGAAGCCGCCATTCATGGTGAAGTTAAAAAGAAGGTTGAAATTTATGTTTCAATGGGATTAAAGAAGCTTACTATAGTGTTCTTGTGTTTTACCCTCCTGATTGTTGTATGACATATACTAATTCTAAACATTTCGCCTGATTAATATAAAATCTGAGGCGCGGGTAAAGGTTTTAGTTCCGTCATGTTGCAATGAGCCGGCTAGAGAGTTCTGTTTGAACTCCGGTAGGGGGTCAAGAGGGGTCAGCTCACCAGTCGCCAAAATTTGTTGGATTATAAAATCCGAGGGTTTTTTTCGTCCTTTTTTAAGCAAAAAACATGAGTTGGACCCCTACTTGTAACAGGTAAAACCTTCAACCAAGTCTATTCGCGACACTTTGATTGGTGAAAATTGCGTAGCAGCCGCTGGTTTTTTATGTTATTGACAATGTTACCACATCGGGGTTAAAAAACTTAGGGGACTGGGGGTGGTACAAATTCCATCACTCACAATATCCAATCAAGTTCCGTCATGTCATCAACCATTATTTCATCACTCACAACCTTTTTTAGTGGCGGTGGTCATCACTCACAACACCCAACAATAAACCCCACACCCCCTCACATCAATTATCACGGAATGGACATTAACGCATGGAAAACTCCACGAGTGGTAAAGTTCACGAGTGATGGGAGGTGGTGACGGCGGTGCGCTAAAGTTTTCCACGAGTGATGGGAGTTCCATCACGCACCACCCCCAGTCCCCTAATCGTTTAAGTTAAATTGGTATTAAGTTTATTATACATATATAGGTGGCGTTCCAAATTTTTTTACTAGAGTTCAGAATTAATATCCATGCGTTTGAGGAGTTTGAATTTTTAAAGCATAGATTTTGTCGAATCTCTAAAAATCAGTCTGTTGGATTGATTATGGAGGCTCATCTACGTCCAAGCTTATACCGTCTGAATCACTACAAAAAGGACACCGTTAGCCTCGTCACGGAGAGGCCGGGGGGGGGGGGGGGGGGGGATACGTGACCAACCTCCGACATGAGAGACAAGAAAACTTGCCGGGATAATCAACGGTGCTTCCGACACTCGGCGTAAATGGTGTGGATTGTGATGAAAGTATTCAATGTTCTTCAAAGAATGTTTTCATAGCATTTAATGTAGTTAGTTCTAAGGTTTTTGTTGCATACCTGTTGTTGATCTCCTCAGCTTATATGGAGAGATCAACTTATCCTGACGGGACCCACCAGTACTAGGATCCAATGGACAAACCCTTGGGCAAAGAGAATGTCTGGATATGAGCCAGATCCCCTTTGCGGGATCTAAGGAGATCGCTTCATTAAATGATCGATACCCAAATCCAAGTAACATCGCCGCCTGAAACTCTCCTGTCATACGCACCATAAATGCTTGTGAGAAGTCCTGTCACCGGAACAGTGGCCTGACAGGAGCGCCATACCTCCTTCCGGGTCTTCTGCTCAGCCCTTCATGTAAGCCCTTTTGTCAGGCGTGGACCCAATTTTGTGTATAACTATGATGGGCCGATTGGTCATGGGAAAAGGGAGCCCAGACGAGGAGCCCAACCAGGGATCCTCGTCGTCAGTTTTATAAGCAGTGTCTCTTACATTTATAAAGTTATAAACTTTGTAAATCACAAAATCTAATGTTTATAAAGTTACTTCATCTAAGGTTTAACGCAATTTAACATGTATTTAAGTTGTATTGCCAAAAAAAGCCTAAATGCTTACGAGCTTATCACATAATCTTTATAAAGTGATTGAAGTGATATAGTCCTCGACTTCCTATGGGCGGTGTCTAAGCTCTCGCTGGCACGGGACCATACTTGTATTCAACCCAAAAAACAATCAACTGGTTATAACAATTCCCCGTAGGACACTCTTCCGAGCGCGATACGTCAGCACAAAGGAGACAGTACAAGGGGAAAGCGACTTGCATCCAGTCACCGCTCGCCAGACATTGTACCAGGAGATCCCCACGATGTGCCATCGTGCAAGGGACAAAAGGTTCAACCGACAACGAAGTGTGGCCACTCGCGATATGCAAATTGACCGTTCCTTAACCCCCACTAATAGTTGAGGACATATGAGACAAGAAGTACATCTAGAAAGCGACGTGTAGCCAATCACGGGTCGCGGACATACTTCCACTGCTGCCGGCACCAATTGCCACAACAGAAGGGACCAAATGGATATTCCTTAACAATGACACCTCGTCAAATCATTCTCCATTTTTCTCCCACCTCTTGGCTATAAATACCACACTTCTCCAAAGGTTTAAGGACCTTCATCCTACTATCTGCACCCTCACTCTATACTTTGCTCTCTCTCTAGAAAGAACAATACTTATTCTCCCGTCGGAGGACGGTTACAAGAAGAACCTCTCCACCTCTCCTTATTGTAACGAGTCTCATGGTGTTTTGCTAGTTTTGCATATTACTCTTTGGATTTGAGTTTGTGACGATCAGAAGATTAGACCCCTCGGTTGAACATTAGTTCATATCCTCTATAAATTAGACATCAGTGATGAATATGCCATTGTGTTATACAAAATTGTTCATGATAGTTGTTTACGTAGTTCCCACCAAGGTTAGGTTGTTTAATGTTGGCTCCGCTCATAAAGGCATAATCTTTACTCTTAAGTTAAAAATCTAGCTCAAATTCCAACTTTAGTCAAGTTGTGAATCGATAAACTAACTCGTTTTTCTTTAATTTTGATACTTTTGTATGTGTTTATATACAAATCTCAAATAGCAAATTAATAATAATTTCAAATGAGCTAGTCTCAAATAAAAGAGTACCAAACTACAATGATACAAGGAAATTAAATGATGAGAATTTATACAGGCAAGTAAACAAGTGAGATAGACGGAAAGAACTGAGCTCAAATGTTCATATGAGCCGAATTAGGTCGATCTGATTTACAATCACTTTTTTCATGCAAGTTGCGATTTGTGAGTAATTTGCCCGCCGCGAGTTCATCCAACAACTCTGAGTTAATCCAACAACAACCCTGATAGCTAATCATAGTACATCATTTGGGCCTTTAGGAGTACAACAACAACCATACCCAGTCAAACCCTACCCATAGCCAACCTACTACATGGTTGGAAGGGTGGGATGTAAGGAAGCTTTATCTCTACTCAAAAGGAGATAGATGCTTCTTCCAGTGAGACACTCCCCATCCAACCCTAAAGCCATATCCAACCATAAAAGTCAATTAAAACATACATAGCTACTCGAAATCCGTACAACAGAATAACATGGAGTATAAAACGCATAATATGGATAAATAACACACCGTGTAGACACATAGAGAAATGATAACATGTAAAGGCCACCTAAATAAAATTGAAAAGCTAAGCTCATAATGCATGAACCTAAAACAAAACCAAACCATCCTTCTAAAAATCCTTAACTATAATCCTACGTTTCATGAGCTCTTATCCTCAACCATGTCTTAAAAAAGATGCAAGTCTAGGAAATCTTGCCTAATTAACTTTCCCAGGTAAGTTTGTGCATGCCTCTCCTCTTCCTCCCCTCCATGGTGAGAGTTTTCTTGGTTCTAACAATAGCCTACTTCCTTGTGAGATGCCTAAACCATCTCAACCTCCTATCCCTTATCTTATCCGATATACTTGCCATCCATAATCTTTCCCTAAAAACCTCATTTCTTGTCACATCCGACCTAGTGCGCCCACACATCCATCTCAATATCCTACTCTCTGCTACCTATAGCTTATACACCTATGTTTTCTCGATAGTCCAACAATCTGTTTCGTATAACATAGCAGGTCTAACCGCAACCCTATAAACTTTTTTTAATTAGCTCAAAATCTCTTGTCACACAATACTTCAGAGCATGCTTTTCACTTACAAACGATCCTAAATACTTGAACTTAGTTGGCCGTGAAACTATGTTTTGTAAATCAGCTTGACCCGATGACTCGTATGAACATTTGAGTTCAGTTCTAGCTCCGCCTATCTTGCTTGTTTAATCAACGTAATAATTACTCGTCATTTACTCATTTGGTACTCTATTATTTGAGCCTTTAGGAGCGATAATGCACAATCATTGGGAGCAGTCTTTCTATTACTAGATAAAGGAAAAAGCTTATGCTCATTCCCCTCCCCATATCTATACTATATTATAATGCATGAAGGAGGGGTATTTTAAGATACCCAAAAAATAAGAACTTTTCTCTCCTTTATTTATAGAGAGATCCCTAAAATGAGGGTAGTTTGGTCTTTTAAACACTATTTATTTTTTTAGCCCTAAACTTATTATTAAACACTATAAATAAGCAAGATGTTAGTGCATATATGTGTTGTAAGTTGGGCTTTGTGAGTCTTTCAAAAAAAAATTGAAAATTTTCTTTTTAACCCTAAAGTTTTAATATTTGCAATTTAAGTTTAAACTTCTAATCTTTGTTTCCTTTTTAACACTAAAGTTTTAATATTTGACAATTTACCCTAAAATTTTAATCTTTGACAATTTAAGTTTAAAATTTTTAATCTTTCTTTCCTTTTTAACCCTAAAGTTTTAATCTTTGACAATTTAAGTTTAAAGTTTTAATATTTGGTAATTTAACCCCTTTGATTAATTTGATTATTTTACTTCTAATTCAAACGTTTCCATCTTTTGCGATTTAACCACTTTGATTTTTTTTACTTATGTGTTGTAATTTTGGCTTTAGGGGGTGTTTAAAGAAAAAATGGTTATGCATATGGTTGTTGTAACCTTGGCTTTGGGCTTTTTAAAAAAAAATTAATTTTTTTACTTTTCGCCCAAAAGTATTTCATAAATTACTTTTAACCCAAAACTATTTGTTTTTTTTTTACTTTTAATACAAAACTTTTTATCTTTTGCAATCTATTCTCACAACTTTTTTACTTTCAACTTCGGTCATTTATAGTTTTCATTTTCCGCAAATTTTTCGCTTTATGCTTCGTTCTGAATTTTGTGGCTCAAAACATCACAACGTGAGTCTATGGTTTAGCATTTTTCACGTTTCGTTCTAAACTTTGCGAGTTAACACGACGCAACGTGCGTGTGTGGGTGAACGTTTTTACATCGTCTATTTTTTCCCGTTTGACAGGTTCAACATAACGTGCGCGTCCTAAATCGACTTAGTTATAACTAAAGAATCCCCGCCGCATTGCGGCGGGTCGTAATTCTTGTTACACTTAAATCCCTAAGGTTTTAACAAAATTATAGATAATTAATTACAATTCACCCCTCTACAACAAACTTATAGTTTTTTTTACGTATTCTTGACATATCTTATAAACTATATTGTTTAAAAAAACCCAAAGATAACATGACGACCTACACATTTTTGTTGACGTTTCGATAGTTGTCTTGTTCAATATCGACGCACGGATTAAAAGTTACAAGTCGATAATGCTTTAATGTACAAGTAATTAATACTTGTGATCTAATGCGCCTAATCTGCAAAGATGAGTTCCATCTATGCAAACAAAAACAAAAAGAACTAAAAGTATTGTAATATAAAATGAAGATATTATGTGTCACATTTTATTTTATTAAAACTGCCTAATATATATACTTAGATATATCTTATAAAAACTTAAAACTAACCACAACAAACTTCCTAAATAAAAGGGTGGCAAATCTAAAATTAAACCCTAATGCACTTATGTAGTTACTACTATAAATACATAACAGGAGACCCTTGTATCTATTGCTAAACAAAGTTAAAAAATGGATCCAGTTCTGAATTCAATTGTCGCGAAAAACCAAGCATGCGAGATTGAAAATTCTAAGGTCTGTTCTATTATATCACAACAGTGAATAATTGTTTTCTTTTATTTACTTTTATGTGAATGTTAACTTAATTAAAATTTTCAGATTAAGTTGCATGATGAACATGCCAATTTAAACATCCCAGTTGTCAAACAAGCTTCTAAGGTATTGATTTGCTGGTTTTTAAGTATTATTTATTCGTATATCTTTCATATTAACATATTCGTTATGTTATTATATGTGTGTTTTATTGCAGGAGATGGTGATAAAAGTGTTGATATTATTTCTTATGGTGCAATGTTTAGTCCATACAAGTCTAATCTTCAACGTGAATTTAGTGAAGAGTTAATTTTAATGTTTATTTAATCTTTTTTTAACTTTTATATTCAATTTTTGTCCTTTTTAAGGATCAGAAGTTTGAGACTCAAAGGAAAAGATCCAAGAGACTCTCTGAATGGAAATGGGGTGATGTTATTAATTTAGACGATTCCGAGGACAATGACAAAGAAGAGGAATTAGAAGATACTACCGATTCAAGCACAAACCAGAAAACCCGATTAAAATTACCTTGAATGTTAATTCAGAAGCGGAACGAATTTCATGCAGTCTAATATGAAATCTATCAATTGTTTTATGTTTTATTTTTTTTATTTTCAGTTGTTATATTTGATTTAGACGTATGAATAAAGTTTATTTTATATTTGAACTTTATTTTTGGTATTAATATAATGCAGGACCATATTAATAAAGTTCAAAATAAAGTTAGTATCCTAAATTTACAAGTCAACTGAAGTTATATAAGTTAATATCCTAAAGTTGCAATAAATAGATATTGTAGTTAGATATAATCAAGCTGAAATTATAAAATATTGCAGTTATTATTGGATATTAATATAATAATTTGAATTTCTTAATTAAAAAATAATAAAGCAATAAACTTTAAAGCTAAACTAAAAAACTGAACTTAGTATGATATAAAGTTAATCAAGATATAAACTCTTAACATCCTATATTTTATAAAAAAACTATTTTTAAAATTTTATAAAAATATAAATTATATATATATATATATATAAACGAAATTTAACAATTAAAGTGAAAGGTGTAAAACGTACTTACGAGTCAACTACTATTTTTTATTTTTATAAAAATAAAAATTTTAAACTTTAAGTTTATTGGATGAGTACCATGTAGATATTTAAAAAAAGTTATGAACTTTAAAGAAAAAATCTATAAACTTAACATTTAACCAACAAAATAAACTTAGGGGCTGTTTGGCTGAGCTTTTCAAAATGACTTATTTGCCTTCTGAAAAGCAAATAAGCAAATAAGTTGTTTTGAAAAGCTTAGCCTTACTTTACAACTAGAACAACTTATCTTTTATTTTTTGTCATTTGATTATTATTTTTATTAAAAAACAAAACTTTACATGTGTACAACAGCTTTTTTTTACTTTATTTATAAACAAAGCATTTTGTTTTTATAAAAAAAGAATAATTATTTTATAAACATTTTTTTGTAACAAGTAATATAAATAAAATACTCCAGAAATTTACAATCATTACTAGATAAATACTAAATTGTGTTGCAAATTTTTAGGAATTACAAGTTTAACTATATTGTTATAGATAACATTAGTCAGTTTCAAAAGAATTCTTTACCAACTTGACTAGATACATAGTACATTGTCTTGCATATTTTTAGGGATTATAAGTTAAAAGTAGACTCAGGGGTTGTTTGGTAGCCTCTTAATGACCATTCAGATGCTACCTCTTAATAGTTTAAAACCTCTGAATAAATAAGAGGTAACCTCAAGTCTGAATGGTTAAGAGGTGACCTCTGAATGGTAAATCATCACATGTCACATTCTTCTACCTTCACATTGGTAAAATTCTTAATGGTTCCATTAAGAGGTAGCCTCTTAATGACCATTCAGAGGCTACCAAACAGCCCTTCATATAGATAAGATTAGTTAGGAACTAAAAATCTGAACTTAGTATGATATAAAGGTAATAAAGATATAAACTCTTAACATCCTATTTTTTATAAAAATAGTTCTTGAAATTTTATAAAAAAATATATTTTTTTATATATGTAAAAAACGAAATTTAACAATTTAAGTTAAAGGTCTAAAATGTACTTACGAGTCAGATACTATTTTTTATTTTTATAAAAATGAGAATTTTAAACTTAAAGTTTATTGGATGAGTATTATGTGGATATTTAAAAAAAGTTATGAATTTTAAATAATAAAATTATACTTTATAATTTAACTAATAAAATAAACATACTTTACAATTATAACAACTTATCTTTTATATTTTGTTTTTTGATTATTATTTTTTATAAAAAAACAATATTTTTTGTCTTTTGATTATTAATTTTATAAAAAACAAAACTTTAACACTTATGACATATATCCACCACAATAATGTTATCATAAATATTATACGAATAAGAAAACAACTAGAAACGAGTACCGTAATACAAAATGTCACCCCAGCCGCATCGCGCGGACACTCTACTAGTCCAACAACTATGAGCGAGATCTTAGTGGGTACGTTCTTTTCTTTTGAAGTAACAAAGTCTAAGGGGCTGTTTGGCAACATCTGAACCAATAAGTGCTGAATGAATAAGAGGTCTGAATGGCTAAGAGGCTCTGAACCAGTAAGTGCTGAACCAGTAAAGTGCTGTTTGGTTGCACCTCTGAATGACGGTGTAAAATGACATTTTTACCCCTATAACCAAACTATTTACAATCTGTTTCTAATCATACATAATAAACAATTTCAACAAAATCAACATACCAATTTAACCAAATTATTTACGATCTGTTTCTAATCATATATATATATATATATATATATATATATATATATATATATATATATAGGGTTAGGTTAACGTACAAATGCCCTTATCGTACATTACGTACGCTACAATCTCAGCCGTCCGATCATCTTCCCGCATTGAATTCGCATGTTGTTTTTTTACCACATGCGAAATTGTTACAAAAAAACAACATGCTATTTCATCAAAATTACCACATACGAAATTGGTACAAAAAAACACATGCGAATTCATAAAAAATTATCACATGCGAAATTGTTACAAAAAAAACATGCTATTTCATCAAAATTATCACATGCGAAAATGGTACAAAAAACAACATGCGAATTCATCAAAAATTATCACATGCGAAATTGTTATAAAAAAAACAACATGCGATTTTAAAAAGCGGGTGACGGCTGAGATTGAAGCGTACGTAATGTACGATAAGCAATATTGTACAATACTCTTTACCTATATATATATATATATTACAATATCACCAACTTCAAATAATAAACAATTTCAATAAACACCCACAAATGTTTCACCGTTAAAAAACAAAAAGGATACGTAGCTTATACGCACGCTTAGTGGTCGCCATTGATACACTCCTTCAAAATTCCAATGAAAACACAGAAACCCTAGATCTCCATATTCTGAGCTACCTAGTTCAAAATCAAGAAATAAAGCTTTATGATGAATAAAAGTCCAAACTTGCAGTAACAAACAAAAGGGTTTCAAGAATCTTGTGACCCTAGTATTGAAATAAAAAGGGGATAAGATGGGTTTTCAAGATCTTGAAATTGAAATGAAACCCATAAGATTTTACCACCAACCAAGCTTGAAATATTAGGGCTCACAACAGAAACTGAATCTTTTCTCTAAACATCACGTGCCTGAGAACACGGGCTGTGGAGGAGAGACAACGAGAACGACGACAGTTGTGGAGGAGAGACGAGGCAGAACACGGCTTGGAAAAGAGACGAGAGAACACGTCGCTGTGAGATGTGTGGGGAGCGGCGGCGCGAAGGAGGAGGGCCGACGTGGTGGAGGTAGGAGGCTGTGGCGATGGAGGCGTCTGTGAAGAAGGAGAGGAGGGCACAAATTGTTTTTAGGGCAAAGGGTATCTGTATCAACATTTTCATTCAGCGAGTGTTAGTAGCTGAATAGTTCAGCTCTGAATGAAACCATTAAGAGGCGGGCCTGTTAATGAAACAAAGACATATGCCTCTGACTGATTCAGAGGTTTCCTCTGAATTTCATTCAGATGCAAACAAACAGGGCCTAAGTTATAACCATATGGACTATATTGTTATTTTCCAAATAACTAAGGACTAAAAGTGACCAAAGCTTTTACATAATCCACCAGCCATATAAACCATGCAAAGGTGGTTAGAGAAATCAAAATTCCGATCCATTCTCTCTCATCAATGTGTTTGTTCGCCGGATACATTGCCGGAGAATTGGATCACGATGCTATCTATAGAACGGCGGAAATGGTTGGTGTTGGTGGCGGCGATATGGATACAGGCGTTCGCCGGTACCAATTTCGACTTCCCCTCTTATTCAACCCAAATGAAATCCACACTCAGGATTGATCAGGTGCAGCTCATTTACCTCGCAATGGCTTCCGACATCGGTAAGTTGTTCGGCTGGTGCTCCGGTGTTCTTATGTTGTATTTTCCGACGTGGGTTGTGCTTTTCATGGCTGCTTTCCTTGGTTTGTTCGGTTATGGTCTTCAATGGTTGATTATTCAGACACAATTCTCTGTCCCCTATTTCATGGTTCGTATTTCTATTTCAATATCAATTTCTTAACCCCTTCAATTTTGGAGCCCTAATTTGAATTTTAGGGTTTTTTTTTGTTATTGTTTGATGGTTTAAGGTGAAATTAAATTGGGGATGTGGGTTCCTAATTTTATTTTAGGGTTTTTATTGTTGACTTTTATGGGTCAAATTCCCCTTCAAAAACTGTTATTTGGGGGTTATTTTGACTTTTAAGGGTGTTTTATTGTTGACTTTTAACGGCCAAATTCCCTCTCAAGAACTGATATTTGAGGGTTATTTTGACTTTTTAAGGGTCAAAATAAGTGTATATGAGTGTCCGATTTTACGGTATTTTATTGTTGACTTTTAAAGGTCATATATTTCCCTTTAAGACTATATTTGGGGTTATTTTGACTTTTAAGGGTCAAATGTACTAAACTCTGCTTCAATCTTCATACTTTGTAGATGTTCATTCTATCATTATCAGCAGGTGGCAGCATTCCCTGGTTCAACACAGTTTGTTTCGTCTTAAACATAAACAACTTCCCCGAAAACTGGCCGCTTGCTGTATCTTTAAGCGTTAGTTTCAATGGAGTAACAGCAGCTTTATACAATCTCCTCGCCACTAAATTAAGCCCAAACGATAAAAGCACGTCTTACCTTCTTCTAAATGCCGTTGTCCCTTTCATTGTAGCCACAGCAGCTTTATGCCCGATTCTCCAACAACCGGGCCCTCAAAAAGACCTTCAAACAGATGAAACAGTCATCAAAGATGATGCGCATATATTCGTCTGTATGTATATCTTAGCAGCTGTTACGGGCCTCTATCTTTTCTTTCTAGAACCAAAGTCACAAAATATATTCATCGGGTCGGTCTTGTTGATAGTCCTTCCATTACTCTTCCCAAACATCGTTTATCTTATAAAGAAAGCGCACCGGGCTTATTATTCCAAACGACAACCCGTTAAAGGCCCGGATTACAGTTTGGTTGAATTTAAACATCATGAAGAATTCCCTGAAGAATGTTCGACTCCTGTGGTTGATAAGAATTCACGTGGTTGTTGTGTTTTCGAAAGAATAATTGAAACTGATCGGTTAAAGGTGCTTGGTGAGGAACATAGCGTTACACATCTTGTGTCTAGATGTGATTTTTGGCTTTATTATATCGCGTATTTTTGTGGGGGTACTATCGGGCTCGTTTACAGTAACAATTTAGGGCAGATTGTTCAGTCACTTGGATATATTTCCAAGACGAAAGCACTTGTTACCGTCTATTCTACGTGCTCGTTTTTTGGGCGTCTTCTTTCGGCTGCTACGGATTTGGTTGCCTGCTTTTACCACCAGACATATACAAGTAAGTATAAGGCTAATATTAACAAGCTAGTTGATTCTAGAGAAATTTTGGGGCTTGTTGGGCTTGTGCTTTAGCATAGAACTATGCAAAGATAAAGTAGTTATAAATCTTCATACTGTTAGAATTAGAAATTTCGACCCATATACTTGTAAATGTGTTGATTTGGGCTATGTTTAATCTTTAATGGGTCAATGGGTAAAATCAACAAAATTATTTAAAAAAGGAAAGTGAGTAAAAGGCCATTTTCGTCCCTGAGGTTTGACCAGTTTTGCGACTTTTTCCAAAGGTCTGTTTTTCCGTATCCGGATCCAAAAGGTTTGAAATCTTGCCATTTTCATCCGGCTCGTTAAGACGTTAACTCCATCCATTTATTTTCGTTAAGTTAGGGGTATTTTCGTCTTTTTTTCTTAACGGAGAAAAATGGATGTAGTTAACGAACTGGATGAAAATGGCAAGATTTCAAACCTTTTGGATTGAGATGCAGAAAAACAAACCTTTGGATGAAAGTCGCAGAACTGGTCAAACTTCAGGGACGAAAATGGCATTTTACTCAAGGAAAGTGGTCAAAGCTGAATTGTATTTTAGCGCATATAACCTTCTAAATCTCTATATCCAAGAAATTACATTTGACCCATTAGTTTATTATAAATGATAATGTGATGCAGGAATGTATAATACTCGGACCGGGAGGCTATCACTTGCACTCGTGCTAATGCCTATTGCTTTTCTTCTGCTAGTTCTATCAGACAAATTGACTGTTTTAAGTATCGCCACCGGTTTGATAGGAATCTGCTCCGGGTTCTTAGTTTCAACCGCTGTTACAATCACTTCCGAGCTTTTTGGTTCCGAAAGCTCAGGGATTAATCATAACATTGTCATAACCAACATCCCGTTAGGATCGTTGTTATATGGCTATACTGGATCTCTAATTTATGTTGACCACATCAGTCGGTTAAGATACGAGGATCGTCTTGATGAAAGAGCAACGGTATGTTTTGGACGAACATGTTATTACCATACATTTATATTGTGGGGCTTCATTTCTTTCATAGGTTTGGCTTCTAGTATTCTGCTCTTTTTAAGAACAAAACCGGCATATGTAAGATATAATCAGAAGCAAGGAAGTAAACAGACTTCAACCGGTGATGACTTCTAGAAGCTGTTGACTTTATCTATGTTGACTGTTACTGTGAAACTGAAAGAATGAGATAGGTATAGAAATTAGTGATGTTTAAATGATGCAGATCAGAAGGAAGCAGTCTATGAATTCATAGGTATAGGTTTGTAAATCTGTGACATATATGTAGTGTTGGTTAATGTATGCATTTCTTTATCAGTTAATGATTTTGACTAAAAAAGTCAAACTGTGAATGAAAAAGAATTTCCTGTTTTGTCTGAAAGAATGAAATTAAAAGTTCCAAAGGAATGTGATTCATGTCTTCCCTTCCATATTTTATCATGGGCGCGAACAAAATTAATAGTTTCAGGGTGTTTGTGGTCTGGTTTGGTTGGTTTTGACGAAATTTTACAGTAAACCAAACCGATTGTGTTAGTTGAGTCGACCAGACTTCCAGACTGGCCAAAACGGTGTGAACTTATTTTAAAGTCTCCTAATTTTTTTTTTGCTTTACTTTTTTTTTAATTAGAACTTCTAGTCATTAATGTTAAAAGTAAGCAGTAACTAGAAGAATGGGTCAAAACAGTTTTGGATCAAGATAAATACTTGTAAAAGTTGGGCTACATGGAAAACTCTTAATCTATGTTTAAACAATTACTATGTCAAATATTATTTTAAAAAGTTGTATTGATTCAAATAAAAATTATTTTATTGAATAGAACAATTTGTGATTTTATATGTTAAAATTTCACTTTTGGAGATCTTCAAATCAAGTTGACCGGTCCACCAATGAGCCAAAACTATAAGCATGAAAGTGGAAATATCACTTCAGCATAAAGTTAGCTTAATGCGAAAGAAAACCCATCTAAAAGTTTAAGCGGATCAAGAGATCTAAGAGTATCTCCAATGGCATCAATTGCAAATCATCAAATACTTCCATTTCAACATATCATATCAGATTTCAAACTAAAAAACTTAAACTTCTGTTTTGCTTCCTGTGGTTTGGTCACTTTAACGGTTTTGCTCCAAACCTTTAAAAATAGCCATTTTCCTCCAATAGTTTGCAATGGTTTTTCCATTTTGCTCTCCACCTCTAACTCCATCCAAATTGTCTGTTTTTCCATTTTGCTCCCCGCAGGGAGCAAAATGGAAAAACCGTAGCAAACTATTGGAGGAAAATGACTATTTTTAAAGGTTTGGGACAAAGCCGTTAAAGTGACAAACAACAGGGAGCAAAACGGAAGTTTACTCAAACTTTTATTTTTCCTCCAACCCCAAACCTACACGAGCCTCCACTTCACACTCCACTTTTATATAAAAAATATATTAAAAAAAAGTTTGTGTGCCCGAACTAGTCCGTCCACACGGACCATCTCACAAGGACTCGTGTCCTCTGATGCTGGTGGGGCCCTGGGGGTTTGAGGGGTGGTCAAAATCCCGAACTTGTCCACCTCATCCCTATTGGAGATGCTCTAAAGGTATTCATTATGGTTTAATGCCCCCTGCCACCTCTATCTAAAAGAGCGTGGAACACCATCTTTGTGGATCGTGAAAAGCCATGAGGGGCTTACCCTTTTAGTGTGGCCACGGGTGTGGAGTGGATATGTGTGGAACTAAATTTTTCAGTCAATCAAAACACCCCATATGGCAATGGCATGGAGGGTTAATGCATAACACATAGCCTAAACTCTACCGAGGTAAAGGGTTTGATACCATTTTACTAGAGCTTTCGAAAATCTAATTGAATGATTCCGTGCTAAAAACACGAACGCCAAACCTTCAAAACTGAACCCTTTTGGCTGGTCTAACAAACCAACGAACCTGGTTGGTTCGGTTAGTTTTCTCAAAGCCCCATAAATTTCATCAAAACCTCTCAAAACACGATAGTTTCTTTTTTTTTGAACGGCCAACAAATCAATACCGAGCACTCTCGGAGCACCCACTGGACAAACGGAGTACTCCGAGAGTAACCCGAGTCGTCCACCACCAATTCCAGGGAAAACCCGGTAACCCACCCAGCTGTAGACATGACGGTAAAATTATCGGTAAAACCCGTTTGACTCAAGGATCAAACCCAGGTTTCAAACCCAAAAAAACTGACCTAAAAAACTTCCATTTCAACATATTATATCATATTTCAAACTGACCTAAAAAACTCTTATTTTTCCTCCAACCCCAAACCTACACAAGCCTCCACTTCACACTCAACTTTTATATAAAAAATATATTAAAAAAATGCTTGTGTGTGCCCGAACGAGTCCGTCCACACGGACCATCTCACAAGGACTCGTGTCCTCCGATGCTGGTGGGGCCCTGGGGGTTTGAGGGGGTGGTCGAAATCCCGAACTTGTCCACCTCATCCCTATTGGAGATGCTCTAAAGGTATTCATTATGGTTTAACGCCCCCTGCCACCTCTATCTAAAAGAGCGTGGAACACCATCTTTGTGGTTCGTGAAAAGCCATGAGGGGCTTAGCCTTTTTAGTGTGGTCACGGGTGTGGAATTAAAATTTTCAGTCAATCAAAACACCCCATATGGCATGGAGCGTTAATGCATAACACATAGTCTAAACTCTAAAGAGGTAAAGGGTTTGATACCATTTTACCAGAGTTTTCGAAAATCTAATTGAACGATTCCGTGCTAAAAACACGAACGCCAAACCTTCAAAACTGAACCCTTTTGGTTGGTCTAACAAACCAACAAACCTGGTTGGTTCGGTTAGTTTTCTCAAAGCTCCATAAATTTCATCAAAACCTCTCAAAACACGATTTTTTTTTTGAATGGCGAATAAATCAATCCCGAGCACTCTCGGGGCACCCACTGGACGAACGGAGTACTCCGAGAGTAACCCGAGTCGTCCACCACAAATTCCAGGGAAAACCAGGTAACCAACCCCCCCGTAGGGCGTAGGCACGACGGTAAAATTACCCGTAAAACCCGTTTAGCTCAAGGATCGAACCCAGATTTCCCTGGGTCTCGTATCACTGCCCACTTATGTCTCACTTTTTTTTTTTTCCCAAATATGAATTGAAGAACTCGTCCTCCTACCGCTTTAGCACAACGTTTTTTTTTTTAATTCAATGATCCAATTATACTTTCCATCTTCTGTGTCTTTCTCAGGAGTTGACACACACGGGTAACGTATTTTTTTCCCAATCAACTCAAACCCTAGGTTAAACATACTCAACCCTAACCTAATCCTTTTCAGATTTGTATTTGATTACGATTTGGATCAAATTTGTGTTATCAGATCCACATTTTACTTAATCATCATAGTTTCTGGAAATGATTTGAATTAGGTTTCAATGCATTATCCCTAAATTCAGAAGATGCTTTGCACAATGATGGTGCTTGCTAACAGGTTTATTAAGTTGCTTGATTATTTGTATGCATAGTACCAAATGTCGCCCCAAAACAATATGCTACTTTTATACATCACATTAAGTAGTAAATTGTTGCTCTTTTGATTGCAAGTTGTGCAGTAATTTGATGAGAAGCATGTGCAGTTTTTTTATTTATTTTTTATTACGCGCTGTGGCGCAATTTGCGTAGGTACTGTACATGATGCATATTTCTTTTTGGAAGACAAATACAGGAAGCGAAAGAGAGGGTAGAAACTAGAAACAATGACTTAAATTGGTTAATGGTCAAAGTAAATGCTTTCTTAGGGGGCGTTTGGTTCGCAGGAATTCAATGGAATTTAAGGGAACTGGAATTTGAATTCCATCTCTTAAGATGTTTGGTTCACAGAATTTGATGAATTGGAATCTCAATCCAATTTTCATGAGTTTGGTTGACAATGGAATTGGAATTAGGCATGAATTCCTTCAAATTCCTTTAACTAAAGGAATTCAAAATCCTTCCTATATGTGAAGGAATTAAAGTAAATTCATTGGAATCTTCGACCGTTTCGACCCGCACCGTTTCAACTCGTACCGTTTCGATCTGAACCGTTTTGACCCGTATCGTTTCGAATCGAACCGCTTCGACGCGATCCGTTTTGACCCGTACCGTTTCAACCCAAACCATTTCGAATCGAGCCGTTTCGAATCGAACCGTTTTGACGCGAACCGTTTCAACCCGTACCGTTTCGAATCGAATCGAACCGCTTCGACCCGAACCGTTTCGATGCAAACCGTTTCGACCGGTACCGTTTCGACGCGAACCGTTTCGACCCGTACCGTTTCGACCCGAACTGGTGGTTGTGGGTGCTGGGGTGATGGATTCCAATTCCTTTGACAGCCAAACACAACAAAAATGGAATTGAGATTCCAGTTCCAATTGGAATGTTTAAATTCCAAATCCAATTCCTTCAAATTCTAATTCCTATACAAATTCCAATTCCAATTCCAAATCATTCCGCGAACCAAACGCCCCCTTAGTTTCTATTTCATATTACTTGAAATGAAAGTAATGCTCTTAAGCAACTACAACACTGCATAAATCTTGAATTGAAACTTGTTGTTAAAAACTTATTTGGATGAATAATAATAATTACTGGTTTGAAATTATTTGTAACCCTAACTACACTTTCTTGCTCATCTTTGTAAGCGAAGATAAGATTTCGTTCATGTCTGGTCGATCATCTGGATCTGGTCGAGTGCAGTGTAAAGCCAACTGAAGAATCTGTGCTACAACATCGTGTTTTGTGGAGAAATCGGAAGCCAAATCAGGATCTACAATTTCAATCAGCCCATTGATTCCGTTTGAAAGTGATTGTTTTATCAATTGTGGCAAAGTTATGTCATCTTCGGTGAGTCCTGTTGGTCTTTTTCTAGTGATAAATTCCATCATTACTATCCCAAAGCTAAATATGTCTACTTTTGTTGTCACTTTTCTCATATATGCAAACTCTGGTACAAAACACAAAATGCATTAGTGTGACCTTTTAGGTCAAATGTTAGAAATTCATTAACCCTATTCTGAAAGAATAAAAGAAAGAGTTGGTGATGTGTTACCTGGTGCTAAGTAGCCAATGGTACCTTGAAATGCTGATGCAGAAGAAACACTGCTTCCATCCTGTTGATGAACTCCCAGTATCCGAGCCGTCCCGAAGTCGCTAACATGAGCATCCCAGTTTTCATCCAAAAGAATATTAGAAGGCTTTAAATCACAATGAACTATGGGAAAATCATATCCAGAATGTAAATAAACCAGTCCTCTTGAAACTGAAACAAGAACAGCAACTCTCTCAGAAAGATCAAATCTTTTTCGATCAATCCCATTGTCATGTATAATCTTATCCAGATTACCATTTTCCATGTATTCAAGAGCCAAAGCCTTTAATTTCCCACTCTCCCATGTATAACCAACCACTTTCACTAGATTTCTATGCCTCAGTTTTGCTAATGTGTTCATTTCTTGGAAGAAACTCTTATCAGATTCTGCTGAAAACTCTGTAAAATTCAGAGTTTTTACTGCTATCATCGTTCCATCTGCTAGTTTACCCTTGTACACTGTGCTTAAACTGCTTGTTCCCAGAATATTACTTTCACTGAATCCATCAGTAGCACCCTCCAGTTCTTTTCTATCAAATCTTTTGAGAGGGAACCCTCGGGTGTATTCTGGTTCACCAGATTCCTTATCTTTCGGTTTTTGAACACGACAATAACATAAAATTCCCAAAATTAAGACAAGAAGCAAAGCTAGAGATCCGGGTATTGCAAAAATAAATACCATTTTTCTTGATATTTGATGGGAATGATTTGATTGGGTTGAGAAGGCACAGGATTTGGTGCTGTTGGGGACACATAGAGACGGATTTCCAAGTAATCCGACTGCGCTAGAGTTTTTGAAGAGTTTGGTGTCGGGAACACGTCCCTCGAGGTGATTGAAAGAGAGATCGAGGTGTTTTAATGCCAAATTGTTGCCAAAATTTTCAGGAATCGTGCCAGTGAATTTGTTCTGTGAGAGATCAACCGAAGTAAGAAGTGTCAGATTCGCCATGCTTTCTGGGATCTTTCCATCCAACTGATTTCTTGAGAAATTTATGTAAGAAAGTTCGCCAAGAGTAGGGAATATTTCATCAGAGAGACCACCAGAAAGCTGATTTTCCGACAAATCAAGACTCTGCAGGTTTCTGCAGTTCTGAATTGTTACAGGAATACCTCCTAACAGATTATTGTTTGAAAGATCAATGGCTTGTACCATCTCCATCTTCCCAAACTCACTTGGGATATTTCCTGTAAGAAAATTGTTTGAGAAATTGAGATATATCTGCATATTCTTCATACTTGATATTGCTGGCCCTGAAATAGATCCAGTGAAAAAGTTGTGTGACAAGTCTATCGAAATCAACCGGTTCAGTTTTGTCATACTCTCCCCAATCGACCCGTTAAACCGGTTTCCACTAAGATCCAACCGAGAAAGCATCTCGAGCCTTGAAACAGAATTCAGAATTGAACCCTCAAAATTGTTGTTCATCATGTAGAGCTCAGTGAGCTGCTTAAGCTCAAAGATTTTATCAGGAATCCGACCTTGTAGATTATTATCACCAATCGAAAGGCGTTGAAGGGAAGAAATACTTGAAATTTCTACAGGGATGGTGTCTGAAAATTGGTTTTGCCCAAGATCTAAGTATCTAACACAATCAAACTAGTTAAGTTTCCAATTTCTTGTGGGATTGGCCCGGAAAAAGAATTACGCTGAATCTTCAGCTTTCGGAGATTCGTAAGAGACCCAATGCTTGAAGGAAGTGGTCCTATGAGAAAGTTTGAGCTCAATGACAAGGCAGTCAAATTGACTAACTTGGATATGGATGCAGGAATTTCACCAGTAAGCTTGTTCTTATGAAGGACCAATCTCTTAAGAGATTCCAGTGAAGAAATCTCTGAAGAAACATTCCCGCTTAGATTATTCGTTGACAGATGCAAATTAATTAATGATTTCAACCGAAACAATGATATTGGGATTGTGGAATTTAGTTGGTTATGGAATAACCCCAAAAACTGTAATCCCTGAAGATTTCCAATCTCACCAGGAATGCTTCCAGTGAGCTTGTTTCTGGATAGATTCAATCGAGTGAGATTTTTGCAACGACCAATTTCGGTTGGTATATTTCCAGTGAGAGAATTTTCATACAACTTAAGAGTTTGTAGTCTTGACAAATTTCCAATCTCACCAGGAATGCTTCCAGTGAGCTTGTTGCTGTATAGATTCAATCGAGTGAGATTTTTGCAACGACCAATTTCGGTTGGTATATTTCCAGAGAGGGAATTTTCATTCAACCAAAGAAGTTGTAGTCTTGACAAATTTCCGATCTCACCCAGAATGCTTCCAGTGAGCTTGTTACAATCAAGATAAAGGTGTAGCAAAGAAGTGCAATTACACAGGCTTTCAGGAATGATTCCAGTGATGGAATTTTTTCCCAAGTCCAGTGTCTGCAGATTCCAGAGTTTTCCCAGTTCAGATGGAATTGGGCCAGAGAGGGAATTGGCGTAAAGATCAAGCGATAAAAGCTGTGTGCAGTATCTCAACTGGAATGGAATGTTACCGGTGAATGAGTTATAAGATAAATTAAGAAGCTGGAGGCTGGAAAGGTTTCCAAGAAAGGGAGAGATTTGGCCTTTGAGGTATCTTTGTCGAAGCGAAATAGAAACGACATGTCTGGTGATATTATGGCATTGGATTCCAGTCCAGTTGCAGTGGTGGGTGGAATCAGCATTCCAATCCAGGAGTGCACCAGTCGGGTCATCTGTGATTAAATTCTTGAACTGTGTTAAAGCGTTTGCCTCATCTTCCAAGACGGAATCTGCTGATAAAAAACCAAGTACTAGAAAAGGTAAAAGTATAAAGTTTTTCAATGCCATTGAAATGGTATTGATTGTATGAGCAGGAAGCTTATCTTTATATTGCAGAAGTCAATGGTCACAGAAGTTCCAAGAGTCCCATCTTATCCGGAATTATAATCGTACTCTAAACTCACGAGTTTTCTCCCAAAATGGCGTTGGTGCAAAAAAATATTTACCAAAATAGTGTTGTTGGGAAACTATTTACCAAACCGTGGAGGTATCCAGACAGTATCTACATATCCCCAAACCCTATAGGGCCTTTACTCCCCTCATTGCTCTAAACGTCTGAAAATGGGCCCACCCATACGCCCCTCATAGCCTTATACGACTGCTTCTGGCCTATCTAATTAATGCCAATTATTGGTTGTTAGCCAATGATTGCCCACTGATTGTGATGTACCATATGAAACTTTATTTAATATCATGAATGTTTTAGTACAGGGAAGTTGTGAAATATTAATATAAGAAAATTCATAGATTTTATGTAAAGTGTTGTTATAAAAATGTGTTAATATTATAAAACGTCATGTTTTTATTTATTAAGTATTATTAGAAAATATCATCGTTTTTAATAAAAAATGTGCATATGTTTTTTTTTTGTTAAGTATGACTAGATGTAAAACCCCTGTGCAAACACGGGTGATTTTTAGAAAATTCACATACCAAACACTGCTACAATAACGTTGTTTAGATGGACAAGAAAACAATATCACAAAGAGAACTATCAATAGATCATGCACCCTTTCCAACTTGTTAATACGATATCTTTTTGTTTAAGTGTAATTTCATGAAGGGAAAATAGTTAAATATCATGATTCATGCTTTTTTTTTCTTTCAGAAATGGTGTTATGGGAGAACCTTTCGTTTTTGTACTACTGTATCATCGCAATATTTATTAATGTGTTGAGGAACACAATATTTAAGCACTTGAACCATCATGCCATTTTTACAAAATATATATAAAATAAAAGGCACACTACAAGAAGATGATCACCATACATCCGAATCTAAAACGAATGAACAATAAGATATACTTTCGAGTTTACGTCTACAATCGCCTCTGTTTGTGTATACATTAAATCAAATCAATTGGCTCGAAATCTGACCGGAAGTTGAACATTTCACAAGGGTTAAGGAACATTAGAGAAAATATACATGTTTCGCGCGCTATAGATACACCAGCAGCATAATCATCTGGAACATTTTTTTTTCCTAAAACTTCCCTCGTGCACCAGATTATTATTATTAAAAACTTCATATATTTTTTATGAAATGTTTTTATAGAAAATGTGTATATATTATAAAATATCAAGTTTTTATTTGTTTTTTATTTATCAAGTATTATTATAAAATATCATCGTTTTTAATAAAAAATATGCATATGTTTTTCTTTATTAAATATTATTATAAAAAAATTCATATTTATTATAAAATGTTTTTATAAAACGAATTATATATATTATAAAATGTCAAATTTTTATTTATCAAGTATTATTATGTCTTTAAAATGTCAAACTTGTTGTAAAAGTTGGGTTACATGGAACACTCTTAAGATCTATGTTTAAACAATTACTATGTCAAACATTGTTTTAAAAAGTTGTATTGATTCAAATAAAATTTATTTTATTGAATAGAACAATTTGTGATTTTATTTGATAAAATTGCACTTTTGGAGATCTTCAAATCATGTTGACCGGTCCACCAATCAGCCAAAACTATAAGGTAGCGTTTGGTACGAAGGAATAAAAGGCGGAATGGAATGGATCATTTTATTGGAATAAAAAGAAACATGTTTGGTTGTCAAGTGGTAATGGAATAGAGCATTCCACAAGGAATGTAAACCTTCCAAATATATTAATTTTCATTCCTTGGTAAGGTGGTGTTTTTTTTTTCATTCATTCAAGGAATGGAAATATATTATTATTATTATTATTATTATTATTATTATTATTATTATTATTATTATTATTATCATTATCATTGTTTTTTTTCCCATTATTATTATTATTACTATTCTTCTTCTTCTTATTGGTTTTAATAACTCACTCACGGGCGACACCACTACTGCCATAGCTGTCGCCGTGACTACCGTCGCCGCCGTCACCCACTTCCGCCGCCACTCACCTACCATCCACACCTCCGCCCCGCCGTCACTCGCCATCACCCACCACCACCGCGCCACAGCTGCCACCCACCCCCGCCTCCGCCGTCAGCACCACCGTTCGCGTCACCCACCACCGTCCCCGTCACCCACCACCATTGTCGTCTCCCCCACCTACCTCTGCCCCCGCCACCCACTGCCACCACCTCCGACCATCGCTACCATTGCCACCTATCACCACCCACCACCACCCACCACCACCGACTACCGTCACTCATCACCGATTTTATTCCTTCGTCTATTCTTTCCTACCAAACAACACAAAGTAATGATTCATTTCATTCTCACATGGTAACCAAACAGAACATGGAATGGTAATGATCAATTCAATTACATCGTTCATTCCATTACCTTGTACATTCCATTCACCCGTCTATTCCATTACGCCATACCAAACAGACCCTAAGTATAAAAGTGGAATTATCACTTCATCATAAAATTAGCTTAATGAGAAAACCCATCTAAAAGTTTAAGCGGATCAAGGGATCTAAGAATATTTCTAATGGCATCAATTGCAAATCATCAAACACTTCCATTTCAACATATCATATCAGATTTCAAACTGACCTAAAAAACTTTTATTTTTCCTCCAACCCCAAACCTACACAAGCCTCCACTTCACACTCCACTTTTATATAAAAAATATATTAAAAAATGCTTGTGTGTGCCCGAACGAGTCCGTCCACACGGACCATTTCACAAGGACTCGTGTCCTCCGATGCTGGTGGGGCTGTGGGGGTTTGAGGGTTTGAGGGGGTGGTCAAAATCCCGAACTTGTCCACCTCATCCCTATTGGAGATGCTCTGAGGGTATTCATTATGGTTTAACGCCCCTGCCACCTCTATCTAAAAGAGCGTGGAACACCATCTTTGTGGATCGTGAAAAGCCATGAGGGGCTTAGCCTTTTAGTGTGGTCACGGGTGTGGAGTGGATATGTGTGGAATTAAATTTTTCAGTCAATCAAAACACCCCGTATGGCATGGAGCGTTAATGCATAACACATATTCTAAACTCTAAAGAGGTAAAGGGTTTGATACCATTTTACCTGAGTTTTCGAAAATCTAATTGAACAATTCCGTGCTAAAAACTGTAGGTCCACTTGGAGGACCAAGAAACCTAATTTCTTGTTGTAACAACACAAATACAAGTGCGGAATCCTTGTAGATATGCAACCAAACAAAGTATAACAAACACACTTAACCAAAGATTCACTAACTTTGATTAATGGAAGAGAACATACACAAAACACATACACACAATGTTTTTACAGACTCACCAGCTCTCTTCCCTGTTCTGCATCAACTATGCTGTCATATATAGGCCCCAGCTCAGCAACCTCACGAAGAAGGTAACTGGGCCCACGAAGAACCAAGGCCTACGAAAAAATAGGTTCTTCGCGAACTATCACTGCGAAGAACCCAAAGGAATACAAAGAAGGTTCTTCGTGCAAGCCATACCCCACGAAGAATGGTTCTTCGTGGGAGGCTGCAAACAGCAATGGTAAGACAGATTTATGTGCAGACAACAGATAAAAGTAACCAAACATGTGCAGACTGCATCAACAACAGTCACATTACAAACAATAACATACTAGAACTATGAACTATCGTACCAAGTCAAGATAGGAGGATATCTTGACTTGGTCGACTCGACCAAAACATACAGACTCGATAAACGAAAAGAGCGTTCCATTACATAACAACGTACAAAAATTAAGAACAAGCGATAGACATCAAAAGTGCATCAACAAACTCCCCTTGGCTGTTGCTTGGTCTTCGGTCTTCTATCTTAATGAGCCGCTTCCGACCATGAGCTTCCCGCGTGAATTCCCCGATAGTAACAGTAACAGGCAACGCGTTGAAAGCTTAGAGCCTAACTTGCATCCTTATCTTCGTAGAATATGTCGTGACGAAACAACCTGTCAATATCGGCCGCCGACATGTTAACAATCCACATCAGGTCGAGAATACGAACAATTTCCTTGTCGTTCCTGAAGACGATGACTGCCTCGTGCGTGTCTGAATCATAACACCAAATAGCCATGTTCTCGAGAATATCCTGTTCCATCGGCATCAGCGGAATCCTATCCAAAACCTTCACCGGCTTGTACACGAACCTGTATCGAGCCGTGTTGGTTGCAAGATCCAATGTGAACTTTATCTGCTCATACATCGGGAACTGTGGCTTGTATAACTCATCCTTCCAACCCTTTCGTCGCTCAATCCTCAACTTTCTTGCGAACAACTTAGCACCTTCAAAGTTAGATCTATTAATCAGCTCCAATGTTGCTAACACTGCCACATCGTAGAATGGTAAAGTAAGAATACTTAGAAGCGATCTGAAATATTGAATCCCATGTTCTCGCTTCACCGCAACCCAATGAAGTTCTTTAACAAACATCCAGCTAAGTATTCTTCCCAGAGGACGATTCTTTTCATACTTCATGTAGTCAACTTGAGGGACAGGAGGAGCTGGTTTCACAGTCTTTGAGAGAAAGTTCTTTCTCCATTCCTCGAATGAATCAGCTGGAACATCAGACGAATCACGATTCTTCAATCGTTCGTCTATTTCATCCACATTATCTTTCAGCCAGTCTTCATCGAACGGATTGAACCCAGTACCGTCTTCTCTAACATACTTTGACTTCTCGACATCTCCTTCAAACACAATTTCATCAAGACCATCCAAATTAGTTGCATCGGGTTCACTTGGAGTCTCGTCTATTATAGCATCATCCACCACCTTCATATCAGTAAGCCTCAAAATCTGTTCATCTGTCATGTCAGAAACAATCTCCCATTCTTCTAATTCTTCTCGATTAACAACATGGTATGCTTGCAAATCTAAATCAACTGAGCTTGAAGCTACATTAGTACCAGCTGTTGAACTTTTGGGAGGACATTCTTGCAAAGAAATAACGCTTTCCAGCTGTTCCACATCATCTTTCGAACCACCTGTCGTGCCTTGAGGTGTTACAGTTTGCTGAGGCTGAAACACGATGATCTGAGTCGAAGCAAATGCCCCTTGTTGCTCAGAAGAGGCTGATGCATTAGGATTGCCTTGATCTTCGCTGTCGTGATCACGCTTTCGCTGAACTTCTTGTGCTTTGCATCGATCATTCCACATAATGTTCACCCTTTTTCTGCTTATCTCAAAAGCATCTTTAATCTGCTTGAAACCATCCACCAATGTGGTGTTCCTTGTATCATACCAATTCTTTATAAAGTCATGCCTTTCAGCTAGACGATCAACATATTGTTTCATGGCAAGGCTTTGTTCTTTCACTCGATTCAGCTCAATACCACGAGTGTTATCAGCAGCTCGCATTTGTAATAACTGCCTTGCACGCTCATCATCGGCAGCTTTCAATCTTTCATTCTCAGCTTGGAGTTTTGCTATTTCAGCTTGTTGTTTGCTCACAGTTTCCTTTAACGTGTTGATCTCCAACTGTTGTTTGAGCACTGTATTTCTGTTTGCGGACATAAACTCTGAATGCCGATTGATTTGACCTGCAGCAGCTTGTAATTGTGAGAATAAAAATTCTACCTTTTCATCAGGTCCCATTTCGGAGAATAATCGGCCACGGCGTACTGAGCTTCGCTGATGAGCTTCAGATCGATGTTGCTGACTAGATGAAACTCCAGCTTGTTGTGGTTCAGCTGGTGGAGTCACAACCGGAGTCTCAGCGGCAGATGTCGTCGTTGGAGGTGGTTGAGATGTTGCAGAAAGAGAGGCCATCATTGCTGTAGTTTCCTCAGTAGTGAAAGCAAACTGAGGATTGACCTCTGCTTCCTGAACAGGTTCAACAACTGTTTCCTGTTGTATAGAGGCAGGTGCAGATGAAGATGTACCAACAGTCTTTTTCATCTTCTTCTTTCTTCGAATAGCAGCCTGTTTCTTTTTCCGAAGATCTGCTGCCTCTATGTCAGAAGGCACATCGTCTTCATCCTGATCGGCCGTACGAATTCTGCGCACTTGACGAATCTCATGCTCGTCTATATAATGCTCATAACCTGGTTCAGGCGGATTGTCGTCTGAATCAGAATCTGCCTTATCACCACCACGAGCACTCGCTAAAATGAGCTTACATTTCCACCATCACCACCTTCACCAACTTCGTCATCACCATCATTTTCAGAATCTGTATCCCAAAGATATCCAATTTCTTTCGACCAAATTTATCTTCCATCATCTTCTTTAACCGCGGTTCCTCATTGTCAGACTGACTTTCATCATGACGCCATTTGTCGTTGGCCGGTGCCACATAGTTCTTATCTCCCAGTGCCCCAAACAACCTCCTAGGAGTTTCTTCAAAGTAACGTTTAGCAGCTACACCTTTGAAGATCTTCAACGAGTGTTCAATCCTTACATCAATCTTCAGAACATCATTTGCCTACTTTGGTAGATCAGGGTGTTGCACATTCATGATCATTTGAAGAAATCTTGGATACATCCAAAATTTATGACCAGTAGCACCTGTTCTCCTCAGATTTTCCTTCATGTTAGAGAATAGATACTTTGAAATATTAAACGGTTTGTTCAATATCAAAGCTACCATCAGCCCAATCAAATCGTTGCTCGCCATGTCGTAACCGCTTCGTCGATTGCTCAAACATTGAATGAGGATGTGCAGTAAGAACTTGTAACGCATCGGCAACGTTATCTTGTTGATTTGCCCTCCAAAAATGTCACCGATACACTTCGTATGTAGCAAACACCCACGCTGGCACATAATCGGAACAGAATCTGGAGCTTCTAGATTGTCCTTTAGTTGCAGGACGGTGTTGAGAATTTCGGCAGACACATTCACATTCCGTTGCTTCACTTGCCCGCGAATTACTTCTTTTTCGTCAACTTCTATCACTTCCGCCGAATCCCAGAATTCTTTCACAAACGTCTTGTATACTAGCGTCTGATGAGTAATCGCCTTGTTTATCCTTGACTCGCGTAACCACCTTATAATTTCCTTGAACTCTGTTACTTTTCCTTCCGGATCCAAGTACGCTACCATATTGTGGCAAGGTTTAGACATGATCTGTTCCTCCGTTTTATCCGTCTTCTTAGTAGCGGGTTTCCTTTTCTGTTCTCTAGGAGCCATTCTGCACGAGAAAATGTCCACAATAAGGAGATAAACAAAGACAATTGCTACAACACTTGAACTTATGGACATTGAACAGTGGACATTACACTTGGTGAAAAACCAAAATTTCACCAAGTATAAACCCACGAAGAACCTGTTCTCACTGAGATAGTACTGGACGAAGAACCAAACCTTGGACGAAGAACCTGTCTTCACGAAGAATTAGGTTCTTCATGACTAAAGATCCATGAAGAACCTTAGTCAACCCATTTCAATTCTTCGTTGACCACAAAGGGGTTCTTCGTCAAAAGGTAACGAAGAATGGTTCTTCTTCACTGTTAGGGGTTCTTCGTCTGTTATCAGTTCTTCATCTCCATTAACTTTAAAACAACCCATTAAATTCAAGTGCTTATCCATAACTGACAAGAACCGTTTAAACTCATCTGACAGCAACGAATCGACACAAAACCAAGACATTTGACATCACTTTCAAACAAAACAAACCAACACATTGATGACTAAAAAGAAATATCTTGTAAAAACAAAACCCATGTTTTCATGATTCCTTACAACAAACTGAAAAACATTCAAAATCTGTTAAAGTTTTATAACCCTGATATATATAACAGTTCAAACCATAAAACAGACACAACAATAAACATCTTATTTTGAAATCAACTTTCAATCACGATCTGTATCTGAACACGAAATCAATTTACAATGTTATAACAAACATATGACAATGGAGGTTTGCTTTCTTAGTTTCTATATCTTAAAAACATCATCAATGAAACATTCGATCTCTGAATCCTAGGGTTTCGTGTTTCTTTTCTTGAATGAAAAGAACGATTAACACAACTTTGTTGTTTATCGACTGCAGAATGGTATGTATCGTCAAAATACCTTGATGTTTTATACACAAGATTCAAACACCGTCGATTTAGGGGTTTTTCTTTTCGGAGTAGATGAACAGTTAGGGGTTTTGCAGAGAGAGAGAGAGAGAGAGAGAGAGAGAGAGAGAGAGAGAGTGATGAGTGATTTTGAAATTGTGATAAAAGTGACTGACAAAAAAGGACCGCCTTTTATAACCTTATCCCCACGAAGAACCTATCTTCTACGAAGAACTAATGTGGGCTGAAGAAGAACCTATGATGAGCTAAACAGTTAAGCCCAAGACTCATGATCCACGAAGAATGCTGTGGTTTTTCCGTGAAGGCCCAATACCACGAAGAACATGGGGTTCTTCGTTGAACCTTTGGTTCTTAGTGAACCTTTGGTTCTTCGTTGAACCTTTTCCAAACACAGCATCACCAACTTAGAAGAACACATGAACAAATTCAACAGATTTTTGTTTTATGTTTCCCATAATTTGCAAAAAGGATTTTTATGAAGTTGCGATATTAAAGACAAGTTGGTTTTGGGCTTTCTTCTGGTAGAAAACATTCGAGCGTCAACTTCGGCTAATCAGAAATCAATTATAAAAATAAATAAAAATTAAAATCCTAAAAGTCTAAATGCAAAAAAGGTAAACCTAAAACAAATATTAACAACATTAACTACTTGTACACTAAGTTACCACCTTTTTCGAGTTTCAAGGTAAGAGAATCATACCAGCTTACGATCTTGTCAAAAACGGATTTTGTTTCTTGTAAAAATTACGATAAGCATCCTACCATAATTATTGGTATTGTTGTCCATGTAAGCTCAGCTTATCAGATATAATCACGATTTGGAGATACGCTTTAATGTATAATTTATACTACTCGCCGATGTTCATCCACTCACGACACATTCCCGTATCAAGACATGCACGAGAATTCATCTTACCGGTGAGTATAGCGTTTATCATCTGTTTTGTACGTATAGATTGTGAGATACTCACTTATTCTTGATTGAAAACAAGCCTTATGTGATTAAATCACTTATTGATGAGGAACTTGATTTTCAGATGCATGAACAGTAGCAAGTCCGTGAACAGGTTAGTACCATCGTACAGACAAAGAGACGAACTTGACTCCCGGATAACTGTGATATTTTATCACTTATTCATTTTGGATATGTGATTGTTTATCACTTATTGAGGTCGTATGCAATATTTACACGTATGTATGGTATCATGGAAGATCTTGACTTGCGTCCCCGTTATTTTTCGGTAACAGATTCAACCATGATACCTAGATGATAAATCAGAATAAAGACCGCATATCTCAGAACCTCGGCATACTATCAAACGAAATTTCGGTACCAAGACCATATGCCAATGAATGGTTCCCACCTGGTTTGCAGTTCGTTATGTTTATATCAACCTGCACGTTTTAATCTGATTTTGAGCCTACCGATACATCATTAGTAGAGCTGCTTATCGTTTTTCATTTTGCATTTTTAACCGTATTTGACCGACCACTCGTGTATCATCATCTTCTCTTATCTTTCCAAGAAACTCATTTTTGATTTTTTGATTTTTTAATGTTTTTGTATTTTAGAAAATTTTCAATGTTTTTGGATTTTTCTGAATTTCTCCCCCTTAAATGCAGAAGATAAATAACTAAAAGAAACATATTTTTGGATTTTTCTGAATTTTCTGATGTTTTTGTATTTTTCATTTTTCAAAAGTAAAGACAGAAGGCAGTAAATAAGTAAAAACATATTTTTGGATTTTTGAAATTTTCGGATGTTTTTGTATTTTCTTAAGATTTCTCCCCCTAAAATGCAAAAAGTAAATAAATTGAAAATCTTTTTGTATTTTTAGTTTTTAAGAAAATATCCACAAAAAACGATTTGCCGAAGATGATTCACTCGGGTTTCACCTTGATGCCATTGACCAAAAGAAGGTAATCAAAACGTGATTTATCAAAAGCTTTTGTAAACAGGTCGGCACGTTGGTGATCCGTGTGGATTTTGACAACATCGATGAGTTTCTTTTCATAACAATCTCGTATGAAATGATACTTAATCTCGATGTGTTTAGTCTTTGAGTGCTGTACAGGATTACGAGTGATCTGTAAAGCAGCTTCATTATCAACATAAATAGGAGTAGTTAGGAATTCAAAACCGTAGTCGCGCATTTGCTGTTGGATCCATAAAACCTGGGAGCAGCAACTAGAAGCCAAAATGTACTCAGCCTCACATGTTGAAGTCGTCACACATGTCTGCTTTTTTACATTGCCATGTAACTAGGCGATTCCCCAAGAACTGACATCCCACTGATGTTGACTTTGTATCAATCTTATAGCCGCCATGATTAGAATCACTGAATGCAATCAAATCAATGTTATCATCCTTAGGATACTAAAGAACGGCGTCTGGGCAGCCCTTCAGATAACGAAAAATCCTCTTAACAGCCATCATATGAGAAATCTTCGGATTAGACTGCTAACGAGCAACAAGACACGTTGGATACATAATATCGGGCCTTGAATCGGTAAGATACATGAGAGATCTGATCATAGCACGATAGAGAGATGGTTCCACATGTTCACCCTTTTCGTCAGGAGTAATCCCATGATTTTGAGCCAGAGGAGTTCCCGTCGGTTTCAAGTCTTCCATCTGAAATCGTTTCAAGATATCCCCAACGTACTTGGTTTGATGAATGAAGATTCCTTTCTCAGACTGATTAACCTGCAAACCCAAAAAGAAATTCATTTCTCTCATTACGCTCATCTCAAACTTCTCTTGCATCACCCGCTCGAATTCCTCGCACATTTCATCATTCGCCGAGGTATGGATTTCAATCCTGACTCAACGCAAATTCTCGTGTTTTATAATAAAAATGAGCGTAGATCGAACAATCTCATCGAGAGTTCTTGGTTTTCACACCTATTCTCGACAAGTTGTTCGATTGTGTTATGCGAGTGTTTTCGAAAAGCGTGTAGCGTGTCGTGTCAGCTTTAGGAAAAGCTGCGTAGTTTCTAGTGAGTTCGAGCGAGAGTATCAAGTAAGCTCGTACAAAACCCCTACTGGGTTTGCACAAGTCGGTCTATGGGTTCTTAGACTATAGACTAGGTCAATTCTAAGACTTCAACCCGGACTAGGTCCAGTCTTGCCTAATTCCCTATAGTTATGGCTCTGATACCAATCTGTCACACCCCAACCGATAGCGGAAACATCGGGGTGCGACACTGAGCGAAACAGATTGTCCAGGAGAATCTATAACAACTATAATTACCAATTTTTTAACGTCATGTCCCATACCATAACATATAAAGTAAAACAGTATTACAGACATAGTTTCTCAAAGACAATTAAATTGTTCTGATAACTTAGATTTAAATGTGACGTTCCTAGACCTCCTAACTTGATTCCATAACAGCAAGCATAGCATAGCATCTTAAACACCTGCTCATACGTTAAAATAAAAGTCAATACACATAGTGTAAAGGTGAGCATACAAGTTTAATAACATATAGTAGCGAAGCGATTTACGCATAACCAGCATGTAACACGTAGAAATGTGAAGCAAGTAAGTTATCGACAATGACTTATGCACAGACGTGACTGCGAGTTGTAGAATCCGCAACACATATCACCACTGTGACACGTGAAGAAAAACCCTTAACAACCTCTGTCCACGACAGGTGCTGAGTCCAAACTATAGTACTATCGTTGCTAAGGTGTCAGAAAACAATCACTGTGTAAAGATAACATACTAGCATTCATCGAATAACACGTATAACATGAGAGAGCGGTTAGCATATAAAAAGTGTTTGCGTTGTGTGATCGATGTGATTTGATATAAGTGACGTATGTAACACCCAAAAGTGCGTTAAGCAAAAAGGGATCGAGTATACTCACAGATCGTGTTTACTAAATAAACACAGTCTTGGATTGAAATGAGAGCTGGAGAGTTAGCCTGTTCACAGTACGATAGTATAAGCGTTGAACAATGCGTAAAACAGCGTGTCGAGTGAGATGAGGGACGGATAGTGATCCGATCGGATGACCGTCCGGACGGATGACCATTCGGTCGGAGGGTCATTCGACTGAGGAAGTGTGTTGTGAAGTGTTTGAACTTTGAAGTTTTCATTGTAGCATTTTGAAAAGTGTGAAAGGTTTCTAAATATTAGGTCATCCGGTCGGATGGTCGTCCGGACGGATGGCCGTTCGATCGGATGATGATTCGAGTGAAAGCTGATATTCTTCGAAGTTTGAAAATTGTTTAAGTGTTGAAAGTTACAAGTCACCAGGTCGAATGGTCGTTCGATCGGACGGCTATTCGATCGAGTAACCTTTCGTTTGAAAACTTTTTGAAATCAGTTAAGTTGAAATGTTTGCGGTTTGACGGAGACGTTATGACGGCGTGTTAAACAACGGAAGTCTCATCAAGTCCAACCCATTTGGTCGGATGGGAATCACCCCGTTCGACCAGACTCAGCTGTTCTTTGACAGAGTTTCATGTTCACCCGTGAATCGGTCGTCTCTTCGATAGAAATCCATTCTCCGATCGTTTCTCCACTAGAGAATGAGTAGAGAACCCGAACGAGTCCAGATTCTATCGCTTTTGAGTAAAAAGTGAAAGATTGTTGAAGAAAAGTTTGAAACTGTTGTTAAATGTTTAGATTTAACTGAAATCGGTGTAAAAACGTGTAGAAATCCATCAGATCGGAACTGTTCTTGATGGGATGAGGTCACCCTTCAATGTTCATAAGAACTACATGATGACACCACCTTAGAACAGCCCAAATCGAGTGATTCCATGGTGAAAATGTAAGATTTGTTGGTGAAGATGATGAGAAGGTGTGTGTTGATGATGAAAGTACAAGATTTAGAGTGAAAACTTACAAGAATCGCGAGGAATCGAGAGAAAAGAGGCTGAGAGTGCACTGTTCGGAGGGAGCTGTCACATCAATGAACAGTGATGTGACAGGAGGGGTATTTATAGTGTGAGAGGTGAGAAAGGCGGTGCAAAGGAAACGGATCGGACGGCCTTTCGATCGGGTGGCCATCCGATCGGATGGTCATCCGGTCGGATGACCATTCGATCGAATGGTCGTTCGATCGGATGGCGCGTACGGGTTAGTTTTCCGTTTTCATTTCATGCGTTGCGCGTTGCGTTGCGTTGCGTTGCGTTCAAGCGAGTTGCGAGTAAGCGATGCGATAGTATTAAACAATAGTTACACAAAAAACATAACTACACACAAGGCATCATACATAAACTAAATGCATAAAGTAGTTCTGCGTTTCGGGTTTGCGATGAAAGTGTGATGTGATAGAGTTACGATTGCGTTTGCGAATAATTATCCAAAAATAAATATAAACATGCACAAGTAACACTTAATAGCACACACACATAGAAGAATAACAATAACTGCGATTCGAGTTGCGATGCGATAGCGATGAGATAGCGTTAAGTAGATTAGCGTTTAATTGCGTTTATCGCATTGTTACTTCACATGTTAACAAATCGTAAAACAAATTAGCGGTATCTAACATAAATCGATTATCGAGTTGAGAGTACAAGCAATAATTAAGCCAGAAATGACAGATCTGAATAGCAATCTGATCTTCCTTTGACTTTGACTTGTACTTTGACTTTAAAAGTTGGGTTGTTACACGCGGTTAGGTCCCGCGCATGAGCCTTGGAACAGGCTGAATTTTGGCGGTTGAGCGTGGGTGTAGCCATGCGCACGTATGGTTTGCGCGACATTTGGGACCATACTTCTTCACGATCCTTCCAGTCCAGTGTTGCTCCAATGTGCGGATGGCAAGTGGGTGGAATTCTGGACTTGACGAGTATTATGCCTTCATGGCTTTTTTGCGGGCGTAGAGAAGTTTTACCCTTCCGTGACCTCTGTTGGTTGCGGAAAGTTAAAAATATTATTTGACGCATGGTGCGCGTATTTTTGGCCTTGAGGCATACATATATATCGTGTGTTGTTTGTCCATAAACTATTAAATCTACAGTATTTACATGTGTGTGTCCACTTTGTGCAGGTTATCGCGAATGAGAATTGGAAATGATCGTTATGCAAGTCACGACATCAATCTAGCATGGCACATTGTAGCTGTCGCGTGCCTTGCAGATTGAGGCATGCATGTAATAGTTGTTAATTTTCCAAAATTTTTCACATATACCCAAAGTGGTGAGCTCATTTGAAGAGCGGTTTATATTCTCGTGAGCAAGAAATAATGCAAACGGACACTGGATGTCAATACCACGACTTTGGCGAAAAGCCTTGACTGCGTGCGTGGCGACTTACGTGCTCGTATGTAGAGCAGCAGGTTCACATGATGACTGGCGTGCTTGTATATAGAGCAGCGGGCTCGCCCGGAGACTGTTGGGCTCGCATGTAGAGGAGCATGCGCGTGTAGTGACTTACGTGCTTGTAAGTAAAGGAGCATGCGCGTATGGCAACTTACGTGCTCATAAGTAATGGAGCATGCGCGTATAGCGACTTACGTGCTCGTATGTAGAGGAGGAGACTCGCATGGAGACTGGCGTGCTTGTACGTAACGGAGAATGCGGGTATGACAATTTACGTGCTCGTATGTGAAGGAGCATGCGCGTATGGAGACTTACGTGCTCGTATGTGGAGCAGCAGGCTCGCATGGACACTGAGAAGCTCGTATGTAGAGCAGTAGGCTGGAAAGGTTTCCAAGAAAATGTGAGATTTGGCCTTTAAGGTATGTTTGTTGAATCGAAATAGAAACGACACGTTTGGTGATATTATGGCATTGGATTCCAGTCCAGTTGCAATGGTGGGTGGAATCAGCATTCCAATCCGGGAGTGCGCCAGTCGGGTCATCCGTGATTGCATTCTTGAATTGCTTTAAAGCGTTTGCTTCATCTTCCAAGACGAAATCTGCGGATAGAACACAAAGTACTAGAAAAGTTAAAAGTATAAAGCTTTTAAATGCCATTGTTAATTAGTTTGAAGTGGTGATGATTGTATGAGCAGGAAGCTGGCCTTTATATTGCAGAAGTCAATGGTCAACTGGAACGTTTTTTTTTTCTTTCAAAATTGTGTATGTTACTGCATGGGTCATGCTATTCACACACGGCCAAAATTAATTTCACACCTCAAAGCGCCGCGCTTTGGCCATAGCGCGGCGCTATGCCCGACAAAAGTTGCTTCGGTTGACGTTTGAGACATTCTCTACTGTTTGAGAGACATAAAGCTGATTATGTCGTTTGTCGTTAACCCTAAGCGCCGCGCTTTGGCCATAGCGCGGCGCTTCGACCCAAATTTTCACTTTTAAAAGCAAACTACTGATTGAGGTGCCTTCTTCATGTTGTCTTCTTCTTCTTCACGTTGTGCGTATTTTCAGGACAAATTTTCAGAAAGCTATCTTCTTCTTCTTCACGTTGTTTACAAATATACCTGGGTATTCGAGTGTTTTGTTGTTTGTTGTTTACAAAAAACGATGTCGTGGTTAAACAACTATATTTTCGGTCAATATTCTGACGAGACAGTTGTTCCTGATTCTTACGATGAGACCGCTATTTCTGACTCGTATGAGAAACCGGTCTCGTCCAACTTGAGGGAGGCAGAGGTTGTATCTGGCATTCGTTATCGTGATAACACGGTGACGCTGGATTTGAATACCCCTGTGGAGGACCCTTACGCACAACAAGGTTATTCGAATTTCGGTTACGGTGGCGAGTACAGCTTTGTACAGCAGGAGTGTGGTCCAAACGACAGTTACGGTTGTCAACAGAGCTTACAAGGTTATTCGAATTTCGGTTACGGTGGCGAGCACAACTTTGAACATCAAGTATATTCGGACCTCGGTGACGATGGTGAGCCGGGGGATGTGTCTGTTGACGAGGAAGGCTGTTACCCGGTTACGTTTCGTTTGATACAACGCAGACCTTTTCGTCACGTAAAGAGTTGGTGCGTTGGGTACAAGACACGGCAAAAGACAACGGTTACCTCATTGTGACTAAGAGGTCGAATAAAAGAGGAGAGAATTACAAGATTTGGTTTCAATGTACTTTTGGTGGGGAGCATAAGAGTATAGCTACACAGAGGAAAACGGGTAGCAAGAAAATAGGCTGCCCGTTCGAGATGATCGGGTTTTCGGAATCATCCGGAAGTGTTTGGAGGATCGAGGTGACGAAGGCGAAGCATAACCACACTCCTATTGAAAACTTAGAGGGTCACGCGTATGCGAGAAGGCTTTCTTCGGAGGATACAAAACTGGTTAAGGAGCTGGCAGAGCAAGACATTCCCAACCAAAGTATCTGGCGAACGCTGACAAAAAACAATCCGGCTAGAAAGCTTATTCCGAAAGATATACACAACGCTGTTCAGAAGATCAACGCCGAAAAAAATGTCGGTAAGTCTCCGATGCAAAAACTTGAAAGCATTCTTCTCGAAAAAAATTACACTTATTACATGCGCACGAATGAGATATCAAACGAAGTTGAAGATGTCTTCTTTGTTCACGAAAGATCATTCAATATGTGGTGTGCCTTCCCGCATGTGCTAATTATTGACGCCACCTACAAAACGAACATGTACAACCTGCCATTTGTTCAGGTCGTAGGCATGACGTCGACAAACAAATCGTTTACGGCTGCTTGTGCGGTAATTTCCGCTGAGAAGTCAGAGAACTACCTATGGGTGTTGCAGAGGATCAAGTCTATGCTGGTAGGATGTATGGAACCGCACGTGATTTTAACAGACAGGGATTTTGCGCTAATGAACGCGTGTGAACAAGTTTTTCCAAAAGCGCATAAGTATCTTTATCGGTTCCATATTCAACAAAATATTAATAAGAACAGCAAGAAGAAATTCTCTGACAAGGATTGGAAAGAATTCGTACGTAGTTTTTGGTTATTGTGCGAGTCTACGACCGAGGAAATATACAGGTATCACTTGGAAAACCTTGAAGCACAGCTGAAAGAAGATGACCGTGAACGTAGGTATTTCTTACATAATTATGTTCAAATTTTATATAATAACAAAAACTGACTATTTACGTTTTTTTTAATTTTAGAGGTTTTTGATTATATGAAGAAATCCTGGTTGGATCCGTACCGTGAAAAGTTTGTATCATGCTGGATTAACAAAACTATCAACTTTCACCAAACTACGACCAACAGGGTTGAGGGCATGCATGCAACACTAAAAAGTCACTTTCCAACTCATCGCAACACACTGGATAAACTTGTACTGTATGTTGATCATGTTGTTGATAGACAATACACCGAGATTAGTACAAGCTTTGAAACAAGCCTCCGAAAAGTGATGACGCACCACAAGAAGTAGCCCATGCTTGCATATATTCTCAGAAAGGTTTCAATATATGCGATTGAGCTTTTGAGTAGGGAACTAAAACGTAAGGAAGACGGGTTGAGAGCCTACGGTGCAAGCTGTGGTTGCCAACTTTTTACCAGCTGTGGTTTGCCATGTGCCTGTCGTTTGGAAAAGTTGGAAAATAAAGGTAATTAATATCTTTGACCTTTCTCGTTATGATTTTGCCACCTAATTTGTTTTCATCCACAGGTCAGCAACTCCGGATCACACACATAGACGTGTTCTGGAAGAAGCTTAACTTCAAGCCTGCAAAGAAAAACATAGAGGATATCGATGTAGACGCGGAATTTGAAAAATTGAAACAAAAGATCGATCCAACACCCCCTCAGGTGAAAAGGAGCTTCTTTGAAAAGTTTCAGCAAATCCTCAATCCAGGGAACAATAACAAAAAACCTCCTGCTGGTCTGAAGAAAACTCGTGGTCGCCCAACATTGAAAACGCAGGAAGAAAGAAAGGTTGAAGCCGCTAGAAAAAGCTCGTACATTCCGTCGGAAGAAACTTGGGTCGAGGCCTCAGATGATCTTCCCCGTCACAGCTCGTACATATCACTCGAAGATTCTAGAAGACAAAAGAATACCAAACCGATCAACCTGCACCCTGATTTCCCGATGATCAAGCTCGGTCCTAAGACGGATATAGCGATCCGCAACTACACATCTCAGATTCCCGAAGTGATCCATCCATACATCGTTAGAATAAAGGACGTGAAACCAGATGGTCATTGTGGGTTTCGATCGGTGGCTGTTGGGTTAGGAGTGAAACAAAATTCATATTTGATGATCCGGAAACAACTTATAAAGGAGTTACGTACGAACGAATCGCTTTGGAGGCAGTTTTTCGATCCGGAAAACATAGGACATTATGATGCGCTGCTTAGACGGATCAATTTCAAGGGGGTGGGACGAGCAGATATCGAAAATTACATGACGATGCCTGACACGGGGTTTCTTATTGCCCAACGATACGGTGTGATTGTTCACAGCTTCGACATGCGTGGGAGCTGTACAATTTTCCCTCTGCTGGGCGGGCCAAACGAAGCTGAGGAACCTCACCTGGTGGTTGCGGTTGTGTTCGTCGACCATGGGCATTTCATACATGTAGAGCTTGGAGGTTGTTATCCAATGCCTCCCCCAAACCCACTCTGGACAGCACACAGAACAGAGCGCGCAGCAGCCTGGCATACATTATACAGGGATCAGATCAACACGTACGAAATGCTTACGTATCGTGCCCCTGACCTTAATGTAACCCCATATGTTCACGATGTAGGTTAAATGTGTTTAATAATAATCACGTTTGTGTTTGTTCAATATATGCGTTACATCACGTTAAAAACCGAATGTCACCGACACGACCCAATCAGATTCAATACGCACTTGTACGACCCAAAATGACCATATACATCATAATACTACAATTAATGAAAAAATACGTCATGTTCATGTGCGGTAGGCGACTGATACACATAACACCTCTCACAGGAGTACTTGTGCTTTCAAACCAAAATGATACGATATAACGGAATAAGACATTACACGTAACCGATTTGATCCGGAACTTGCAGTATAGTCCATATATTTTAAAAAATGATGTATAATGGAAAAAACGTAAAATTTAGACTATTATCGACGCGTTTTTGAAAAAAAAACAATTTTAAAAATTTAAAAAAAGGGCCGAAGCGCCCCGCTTAGGTCATAACGCAGCGTTTTGGCCCCGAAGCGCCCCGCTTTGGCCATAGCGGGGCGCTTTGGCCCCTCGTTATACCTGAAGCGGGGCAGCCTTCTCCCCCATTTCACCCTCAAACAAAACACACACACTACGGTGCGATTACACACACTAGTGCGAAGATCGTCTTTTTCCGGATTTCAACCGCTATTAGGTACGATCGAACTTCATTTATTGTTTTGGTTCAAGTTATATGTTTGATTTTGATTTGATTTGGGCGGTTGTGATCATGTTGCTGGGGCTGTTCTTCATAACGAAGAACCAAAGCGCCGCGCCGAGGCCAAAGCGCGGCGCTTTGGTTCATGTTTATTATTTTTTTTTATTATTATTTGTTTAATATTATTTGTTTAATATTATTTGTTTAATATTGTTTGTTTATTATTTAAATTATATTTAATATTATTTGTTTATTATTTAAATTTTATAAATAAAATTATTTGTTTATTATTTTATATTTAATATTATTTGTTTATTATTTTATATTTAATATTATTTGTTTATTATTAAAAATTATTTAAATAATATTATTTGTTTATTATTTAAATTGTTTAGTAATATTATTTGTTTATTTAATATTATCTTGTCAACGTGCAGGGATGGATTCCTCCGATGACGAGATTGAGCATATGGAGGCTAAGGGAGATGTGGGAGATGAGGGAGAGCCGGCATGTCCGTACCTGCAGTTTCCGCCGGGGTCACGGGCGAGGGGGAGATGCGCGAGGTTGCGCACCATCCCCATTGGGGAGCATGTAGGGATAGACTGGGGCCTGCTGGAGACCGTGGGAGAGGCCGCGCGGGCGCGTGAGATAGTTGGACTAGATACTCCTTGGTCGCGCCTATTTGAGTTAGCGATGGAGGACTCGTACCCTGAGCTTACGTGGGAGTTTCTTTCCACGTTTACATACGCGCCGCATCCGGCGGATTACGTGGAGGACCCGGATTTTCCAGTCCACGAGGTTACATTCCGTCTCGCCGGTCAGCAGTTTGAGATGAGTGTGCGGCAGTTTGCTGTCCATACAGGTTTGTTTAAATAATATTATTTATTATTTTATATTTAATATCATTTGTTTATTTAATGTTATTTGTTTATTTAATATTATTTGTTTATTATTATTATTTGTTTATTTAATGTTATTTGTTTATTTAATATTATTTGTTTATTATTATTATTTGTTTATTTAATGTTATTTATTTATACAGGTTTGTACACAGAGGCCGAGCTTGATACTGATTTATATACGCAGACAGTTACGATGATGGACAGGCAGACGCTTATCAGTTTCTGGAGGGCCATTTCCAGGGTTCCCTTTGGGAGATCCTGGCAAAAGGCCACCACCATCAAAGACCCCTTGTTCCGATACCTGCACCATGTTATCGCGGCAACTATCGTGCCGCGGGAAAACAGCAGGGAGAAGGTCAACCTCAGTGACCTTTTCTTTCTATACTGCCTACTGCGACGACAGCCCTGCGATCTAGCAGCCAGCCTGGCAGATTACTTTGCCACAGCATACCACCGGCAGCTCCGCGGGTGGGTGCACACTGGCTCATACATCACCGCCATCGCACGCTCGCTCGGGATCGTGCCCGAGGGAGATCCGGTGCTGTCCGATCCGGTCCCGTCTACCAGGTTGGGCCGCGCGTCAGTTTCTAGCATGCAGATCACCCGTCGCTTTGATGTTGGTCTGAGGTTTAGGGGCGGAGACGGGCTGATTTGGCAGCCGGAGCCGGTGCCGGAGGTCATCCCGGTTGTTATTGAGTTGAGGCCTGGAGTGTTGGCCCCTCCTGCTGAGCAGGCGGCCGCTCGGCAGGCTCAGCTACAGGCTCTGGGACTCGATCAGTTCCCGGGCCAGCCTCAGGCTGAGGCTCAGGCTCAGGAGGAGCCTCAGGCTCAGGCTCAGCCTCAGCCTCAGGCTCAGCCTGTATTAGAGGATCCGGCTCAGGAGGAGCATATCGAGGAGATCCCGGTACCACCAGTTCAGCCAGCTCCTGAGCCGCCACAGTACCCGCAGCACGTTTACGCTGACCTGCCTCCGGTAGCGCGTGAGGTGGCTCGGGACTTCGACCGGCGCCTCAGACGCCAGGACTGGATCATCGAGACGCTCGTTTCTCTACGAGAGCTCGCTGGGTTGCCTCCACTTCCCCTCCCACCGTCCCCACCGCACGAGGATTAGTACCTTAGTTTGTTTGTATAGTGTTTTGTTATGTATTATGTAGTCAGTTGTACCTTTTTGTTTTGTATGTACAAACTGATATATATTTACATCACGTTGGTTTTGGATTGTTTACGTTTAATTCTTATGGCTTTCTGTACAATTTATTTAACGTGTTCGTTTAATTTAACAAAAAAAACTAGGTTAACAGTTTATAAAGACGCACTTATATTATATACGTTCTATAAAAATAATGACGTAAAAAAACGTAATTATAAAACAACGTATTATAAAACTCAAATACAATTTTTTCCTTCAAAAAACACTACCAAACTAACCCACATCCCACCTATTTCAAAAAAAAAACAACACAACTTCCAGCCAACACTTTTTGTCTTTTTGCACACTCAAAGCGCCCCGCTTTGGCCATAGCGGGGCGCTTTGAGTGTGCAAAAAGACAAAGGCCGTGTGCGAATAGACCAGGCCTACTGCATAGAAACTACCAAGATTCCCATCTTATCCTGAATTATAATCGTACTCTACACACACACCCACTGAATACCAATCATTTTATTTGTGAAAATTTGACAGAAAAATAATTATTATTGGCAAGTGGTTTTGGTCTTTTATTTATAAAAATTGAATCTATGTCGACAATCGGGTCTGAATTGTATGAGCAGGAAGCAGCCTAGTACTTACACTTATGAATCTATGTCGACAATCGGGTCTGGCCCACGTAGTTAACACTGATGTCACGAGACATTGTTAGGGTGTTAGGAGTGCTTAAACACTTGAGAGTGGCAAACTAAAAAATCAACAAATGAGAGTGTGCCATGTCAAAGTGGTAAACTATGCTCAAAGTGTTGACAATGGTTTAGACAATGGTGAAGTGGTAAACTATTTTTTTAAAAAAATAAAGGAAAAAAGTGTGATTTGTTGAGATTGGAATAGACCCCACCCCACACCACCCTCTCTCTCTCACCCACTCTCTTCCCCGCATCGGTTTACCCTCACCGAATTCTTCCTCTTTTTCGGTAAACATCATGCGGCAATGGAGCCGGCAATGGTTGCCGAATCGGTGAAGTGGGTTTGCCGACCACTTTGCCGCTCCACTCCTAACACCCATAAAAGTTATATATTATAGAGCATTTTTGTGTATTAGTTAATATTTATTTATTTATTATGTATCCAATGGTCGAGTGACTACGATGAAAATGATTTATAGTGTCATAATTTTAGCTATATCATATTTACACGCACATAATATTTTATTTATTGAGTCCACTAAATTATCATCCACAAAAAAGCCTTTTTGAGTCTAGAAAGTACGCCTCTTCCGAGTCAATGGGCCCCCACCCCACGTCCCCACCTATCAAACGCATTCGTGGCTTCCAAAGAAATAAATTGGACTTCCCATACAAAATATGACAAGCTAGCAACTAGTAACATTCAAACTGCTCTATCTCGAGAGTTGAGAATTAGATTGTAAAATAGGAAAAGCCTTTAAAAACACCTAAGTTGGAAATAGAAAGGTCTAGGGTTCAAGTCCCACAGACGACACAGGATTAAACAAATTAATCGTTAAAAAAAAGATTGTAAAATAGGCTAAAGTTAACATAACTAAAATGAACAAAAATGTATATATATTTTTAAACTTAGTTAAAGTTTACTCATAGATCAATGGCTTAATTTTTTCAACCTCAGCGTACCCAAGTTTCAACATCAATGCTTTTGTTGAATTGGGAAATATGATTCATATATGCATGTATAATAACATCAATTAACTCATACAACAAATAATTAAAAATCATCCTATTTCGCTTATATTATATTATATACCAAGAGATGGAATAATGTTACACTAATAAATATATAATAAATAAAAATATATAATAAAAAAATATATTGTCTAGTTAAATAATTAAAATTTTAGTTAAATAATAAAAGAAAAATAAAAACTGTGTTTTAAATATTACAAGAGTTAATTTCGTGGTTAGTTCCTGTGGTTTCTCCAGAGTTCAAGGTTGGGTACTAAGTTCTCAGTTAGTTTTTAACGACAGTTAGCCTTAAGGCCTTAGGATGTTACAAAATCAAATGTTAAAACCTCATATTATTACTATAAACAATTAGTACCTAATGTTGTTACATTACACAAACCACAGACTAACGGTGTAATTAACTAGTACTTATTATTATGATGAAATTGTATACTATTTGCAATGATCTAATCTAATCACCTACTTATTTGTATAATTATACGTAATAAAAACTAGAAGATTGACCCGCTTGCGTTGCGCCGCGGCCAATGAAATTGACATGCTATTTATCATATTCACATTTACAATGTGTTAAAGATATTTTTGTCGGTTAAGTCGGTATTACTATCTTATACAAATAAGTAATACACCAAATAAGCTCAATACAATTAATGGTATCATAATTACTACTTTGCATGACTTGTATCCATATAAATAACCTATGGTATTAAGCTCCCCGCGTTGCGACGGGGGCGTAAAACCGTGACAAATAGCACCAATGCCACACTATAGCCAACGACCACCAACATTGAAGTTGTGGCGTCTTAACGTGGAAAAATTAGACCGACATATAAAACATAGAAAATAATAACTAACTGACTGTGCGTAGCTGATGATTGTGGAGTCGAAGTTATTTTAGTCCACGCGGTTGGATCCCACTGACCGTTTGTTCCCATTTTATAAAAATTAATATATTAAGTGAAAATTGATTTTAAAAAAAAAATTAATTTTCACAAAATATGTTAAAATGTTGAAGAGAAACAAACAGCCGAAAGATCAAGGATCGAAGGATCTGAAAAACACAACTGTTAATCTTAAACAAATAAGGATCGAAAGATCAATACCTGTTCGAAGGATCAACAGTGTTCGAAAGATCACTGTTGAATTTCGAACAAAGATTTCGAAAGATTCTCCAAACGAAGGATCCTTATCTTTCGAAATGTAACAGTAGCTCGAACAATATATCCTTCGAAAAGATTCCTTGGCTCAAAAGATAACTCACTGACTTCGAAAGATGTTCGAAGGATGGGTATCTGTCGAACCTCCTTGATCGAAAGATGATCTTTCGACTTCGAAGGATATCTTTCGATGAGCTCTGACACAGTTGACAAATGTGACAGGTTGGTGAAAAGGTGACGGGTTGGTAGAAACTTTCGGCAGAAGGCAGAAGGTATGGTCAGACCCTGCCTTTTACCAAAAACAGATTTGGATTGATTATTTTAATCAGTTAACCCTTCCCAATACACAAACAACTTTCAAAAATAATTAAACAAGATCAAAAGATGTAAAACTTTGAAGAACACTTGAAGCTTTGTTGAAGATACGATGAACACAACCCAGAAAAATTTGAATTTTCCGGTAAACCAACAACTTCCGAAACCGCGATTTTGCTAAAATGTTTAATAAAAACCAAAGACTAACATGTGAGCATGAAAATAACACGGTTTTTTAACAAAACATAAAGCAAAACACCAAGATATACTCCGATTTTAAGATGTTTTCCAGAAAAATATGAACTTTTAAAACCCGAAAAACAGCAAGAACACCTCGGTTTTAACAAGGAGAAGAGCCAAGGCTCTGATACCACTTGTAGGTCCGGCTAGGGGAGGATCTAGTCGCCTAATCCTTGTGTACAAACCAACCCGGTTGTGCGGAATCCAACCGAGAAAGGCAAACCGAGATAGAACACGCAAATGCACGACACACAATATTCACCGATTAACACCTCTGTATTAATACGTATGAAAGGTCCAGTTACAAGCTCAATGTTTACAGATGTACTCTATAAACTCTCTCAAACTCTCGTGTGTGTGTGTGTTTTCTGCAGAATGCTCTAAGTGTTCTCTCTTGTGTCCTCTGTTGAAATGAACACACAACATGGGTATTTATACCCGTAATAGCAGGTCTGGTCGAAGGATCAGATAGACTGATCGAAGGATCATCTATCGACCAGAAACCTATCGAAGGATCACAAATACTTCGAAGGATGGTATCCTTCGAAGTCCATCAACATCCATCGAAGGTTATCTTTCGAGCTCATCGAAGGATATAAACAATCCTTCGATGAGTCATCCTTCGACACACACACATACAAACAATGTGCTAACTGTTTGGCCAAGTCAAACCGGAGGATGGTTGACTTGGTCAAACTTACATCGAACGCACATATAAACAGATCTAAGACGTAACTCAGACTAACACAAGACATCGTTTTGTATCATGACAAAATACAGACAAAGTACAGACACAAGTGCACCAACATTATCTAAACATCAAAATTAATATGTATCCGGTTAGAAATTCATTAACCCTAATATGAAAGAATAAAAGAAAGAATGGGTGATGCATTACCTGGGGCCAAATAACCAATGGTGCCTTGAAATGTCGATGCAGAAGAAACACTGCTTCCATCCTGGTGATGAACTCCCAGAATCCGAGCTGTCCCAAAGTCACTAACATGAACATTCCATTTTTCATCTAGAAGAATATTAGAAGGCTTTAAATCACAGTGAACTATGGGGAAATCGTATTCAGAATGCAAATAAACCAGTCCTCTGGAGACTGAAACCAAAACATCAACTCTCTTAGAGAGATCCCATCTTGATCGATCAATCCTAGAATCATGTATAACCTTGTCAAGATTACCATTTTCCATGTATTCAAGAACTAAAGCCCTTAAATTCCCACTCTCCCATGCATAACCAAGCACTTTCACTAGATTTCTATGCCTCAATTTTGCTAATGTGTTCATTTCTTTGTTGAAGCTCTTATCTGATTCCGCTGAAAACTCAGTGAAATTCAAATTCTTCACGGCTATCATCCTTCCATTTGCAAGTGTCCCCTTGTACACTGTGCTTAACCTGCTTGTCCCCAGAATATTACTTTCACTGAATCCATTGGTAGCATCTTCAAGTTCTTTTCTGTCAAATCTTTTGAGAGTGACCCCTCGGGTGTATTCTGGTTTTGGATCGTCAGATTCTTTAACTTTTGGCTTTCGAACATGAACATGACGATAACATAAAACTACCAAAAATAATACAAGCAAAGCTAGAGATCCAAGTATGGCAGGAATCAATATGGCTTTTCTGGATATTTTGTGTGGATGGTTTGATTGAGTTGAGAAGGCGCATGACTTGGTGTTGTTGGTAACACACAGAGATGGATTTCCAAGTAATCCGATTGCGCTAGAGTTTTTGAAAATTCCCATGTTGGGAACACGCCCTTCGAGGTGATTGAACGAGAGATTGAGGTGTTTTAATGCCACATTGTTCCCAAAATTTTCAGGAATCGTGCCATTAAATTTGTTCTGTGAGAGATCAACCGAAGTAAGAAGTGTCAGATTCGCCATGCTTTCTGGGATCTCGCCTTCCAACTGATTTCTTGAGAGATTTATGTAGGAAAGGACGTCAAGAGTAGGGAATATTTCATCAGAGACACCACCAGAAAGCTGATTTCCTGACAAATCAAGACTCTGCAGGTTTCTACAGTTCTGAATTGTTACAGGAATACATCCTGACAGATCATTGTTTGAGATATCAATGGCTTGCACCATCTCCATCTTTCCAAACTCATTTGGGATAGTTCCTGTAAGAAAGTTGTTTGAGAAATTGAGATATATCTGCATATCCTTCATACTTGAAATCACTGGCCGTGAAATCGATCCAGTGAAAAAGTTGTGTGACAGGTCTATCAGAATCAAATGGTTCAGTTTTGTCATGCTATCCCCAATTGACCCGTTAAACCTGTTTCCACTGAGATCCAACCGAGAAAGCATCTCGAGCTTTGAAACAGAATTCAGAATCGGACCCTCAAATTTGTTGTTCATCAAGTAGAGGTCAGTCAGCTGTTTAAGCTCAAATATTATATCAGGAATCTGACCTTCTAGGTTATTATCACCGATCACAAGTCTTTGAAGGGAAGGCATATTTGAGATTTCTACAGGAATGGTGCCAGAAAATTGGTTTGACCCTAGATATAACATAATATTTTATTTATTGAGTCCACTAAATTATCATCCACAAAAAAGCCTTTTTGAGTCTAGAAAGTACGCCTCTTCCGAGTCAATGGGCCCCCACCCCACGTCCCCACCTATCAAACGCATTCGTGGCTTCCAAAGAAATAAATTGGACTTCCCATACAAAATATGACAAGCTAGCAACTAGTAACATTCAAACTGCTCTATCTCGAGAGTTGAGAATTAGATTGTAAAATAGGAAAAGCCTTTAAAAACACCTAAGTTGGAAATAGAAAGGTCTAGGGTTCAAGTCCCACAGATGACACAGGATTAAACAAATTAATCGTTAAAAAAAAGATTGTAAAATAGGCTAAAGTTAACATAACTAAAATGAACAAAAATGTATATATATTTTTAAACTTAGTTAAAGTTTACTCATAGATCAATGGCTTAATTTTTTCAACCTCAGCGTACCCAAGTTTCAACATCAATGCTTTTGTTGAATTGGGAAATATGATTCATATATGCATGTATAATAACATCAATTAACTCATACAACAAATAATTAAAAATCATCCTATTTCGCTTATATTATATTATATACCAAGAGATGGAATAATGTTACACTAATAAATATATAATAAATAAAAATATATAATAAAAAAATATATTGTCTAGTTAAATAATTAAAATTTTAGTTAAATAATAAAAGAAAAATAAAAACTGTGTTTTAAATATTACAAGAGTTAATTTCGTGGTTAGTTCCTGTGGTTTCTCCAGAGTTCAAGGTTGGGTACTAAGTTCTCAGTTAGTTTTTAACGACAGTTAGCCTTAAGGCCTTAGGATGTTACAAAATCAAATGTTAAAACCTCATATTATTACTATAAACAATTAGTACCTAATGTTGTTACATTACACAAACCACAGACTAACGGTGTAATTAACTAGTACTTATTATTATGATGAAATTGTATACTATTTGCAATGATCTAATCTAATCACCTACTTATTTGTATAATTATACGTAATAAAAACTAGAAGATTGACCCGCTTGCGTTGCGCCGCGGCCAATGAAATTGACATGCTATTTATCATATTCACATTTACAATGTGTTAAAGATATTTTTGTCGGTTAAGTCGGTATTACTATCTTATACAAATAAGTAATACACCAAATAAGCTCAATACAATTAATGGTATCATAATTACTACTTTGCATGACTTGTATCCATATAAATAACCTATGGTATTAAGCTCCCCGCGTTGCGACGGGGGCGTAAAACCGTGACAAATAGCACCAATGCCACACTATAGCCAACGACCACCAACATTGAAGTTGTGGCGTCTTAACGTGGAAAAATTAGACCGACATATAAAACATAGAAAATAATAACTAACTCGATTTAGGACTCGCGCGTTGTGACGAACTTATTAAACGGGAAAAAAATAGACGACGTAAACACACTGAACCACACACGAATGTTGCCCCATGTTAACTCGCAAAATTTAGAACGAAGCGTATAACAAAACGTAAAATCGTTGAACCACACACACACATTGTGCCGTGTTAAGTCGCAAAATTTAGATCTAAACATAAAACGAAAAATTTTGCAAAATATGAAAAACATAGGGGATCAAAGTTGAAAGTCAAAAAGTTGTGAGGTTAAATTGGAAAAACAAAAAACTTTTGGGTTAAAACTACAAAATCAAGTAGTTTTGGGTTTAACGTGAAACATCAATTTTTTTTAAAAAACCCCCAAAACATGGGGTACAACACCCCAATGCCTCAACTTGTTGTAAATTTATATTATGTAAATTTCTCTAAATTAGAACCACCAATTGTATTCATACGTCATATGTAAGTTTGTTTACAGTCATTTCATACTCTCAAAATAGAACTATAACACACACCTAACTATAACACACACCTAGGTTACCAGCAAGCTAAGCTTGCATTTTCAAACGAAACAGAAACCGAAAAATTTTTATGCGGTATTTGCAATAACCCATATTCCCAAATCAAAAACCAATAAGGAACCCTAGATCCTACCCTCCAAAATAGAACAATAACACTATTGATAATCACAAATAAACTGAGGGGTTTTGATCTGAGAGTACAAACGAACAAAAGCCATGCAACAAAGATACCTATTGTGAAGGGAAAGAAATCCATTGAGAGTGGCCGACGTTTTGGCTTTCCGGTGATGTTGCTTGATGGCTACCGCTGATGTTGATATCTGATTACTGGAAAATTGTTAAACCTCACCAAAAACCTTCATTTTTTTTCCAGAAAAAATAACATACAAATTTGTTGGTGAAAAAGGCTTCGACGCCTTTTGTTATCTTAAAGACGACAGCATCAATGGGTTTCTTCATATTTGTGACACTTCGGGTTTTCCCACACAACTTTATTGTACGATACGATTATGTGAAATTATTAAATGAAATCTAATTGATAATTATGTGTGTTATGTGGTTAGTATGTGAATTTATTATTATTATTATTATTATTATTATTATTATTATTATTATTATTATTTTAACCCAACCGCACACTGTCCCTGTAGCCGCGCACTCTCTTGTGTGGGCTTCTGATCCTTTAGGCCCAGAAGTAATGGACTACACACTTATTGCATTGGGCCATACCCTTTCTCGCACATCCTTTAGAAACTGAGACCGCACACACATGAAATGTTTGTGTGTGCGATATATTTTGACAGCTGTTACCCACACATTAGTGTGCGGTATCCTTCCAAGTAGGTATATAAGCACATGACATCCTTAACCCTACACCCTTCCCAAAAACAATCCCTTTTCAGCCGCCATATACCTCCTCTCCCCCTCTCTCTCCAATTTAGTAATTTTTCTACTTTGGGAAACCCTTCTTCCTCAAGGCACAGACGAAACAAACATCGTCATCATCAAACCGACCCTTTTCCTTGAAGATCTTCTCCTCTCTTGACTCGCCCACTCTCTTCTTCTTCTTGTTCTTTTCAATCCAGGTTAGTTGTATTCTGGTGTTTTCATTTAAATCCCTAGATGCAAGATGAGTTCTTGACATGATGTTTCCTCTTACTTGCTTCTAAATGATTCATGAAATGATGTGATACATTGTGTTAAATCGGTGAGATATGAGATATAGTAGGAATGTGATTACCAATATGTGTGTGTTATGGTAGATGAATAGGGTTTTTACATATTTTCAAAAGATGGAGAGTCCTCATGAATGATTCTCACAACCTGATTATATGACTAGGACTAGTCCGAGTCACTGAGGAATGGTTTAACGATATTCTCTGATCCATGAATGATGTTAAAAAGTAGGATTTTAGTTGTATTCCGATACTATAATGATGAGCTTGATTTCCATGACTAAATGACAACTGATGTGTGACCCTACTTGTGATAGGAGCATATTTAGGATAATATACATGATGTTCATGTGAAAAGATGCTTGATTTATGTGATATAATATACATAGATTCATGTTAGTAAAGGGTTTGATGAAAGGGATCACTGTTAGAGAAATTAAGGATGAAATAATATTTGGATCGATGATTAGGAGTGATAGATAATTACATTAATCTGTTTATGCTTAATGAAAAGATAGATGTCATGATTCTAGGATAAATGATATCAAAAGGCTATAAAACTGATTGACTTACTGAAACAGTTTGATAAAATTAAGAATGTACAACTTGTAAAGCCTAAATGTACAAACACAGGTTGCACACCGTACATTAAGGGACATCACACTTCCAAGTGTACAACCCCTGATGCACAATATACAAGGGTTTACTACAGGGTCGCACACCTCCATGCCCGCACAATCATGTACAACTGCTTTTGCTCATCGTACAACCTTAGCATGCCTGACCGCACAGACTTATGTGGGCCGCACACTGATGTGTGGGCCGCATCGTTTAATGTATTGGACTTATCTTAGTGGGCTGCACACTAGAATGACCCAACATCCTTATACGACCGCACAGTGCCCATTGGTTACCATTGTTATATGTTTGACTGTACTGTGGCAATGTTGTATGTACACTTGTTGGTGTGACGTACAATAGTTGATACTTGTACACTACCTGGCATTAAATACGTGTAATACATGACTTACTTGTATACGGTCCTAACGTTGGTAACCATAATAGGACGTGGTTGACCAAGCTTAGGGTAAATATACTATTTGCCGAGCAACCAAAGGTGAGTTCACACTAACACTATAAGCATGCATTCCCGGTGGTTTGGGAACTTCATATACATATACACCGAGGTAACGGTATGATAATTTAATGATACTCATAAAACATGTATTCCTAGTGATTTGGAAACTTCATACTAAACGAAACTCTACAAAGAAAGTCCCTTACACTTATACCGATTAGTCGCTGGTTGGGCGAACAGGATATTAGTTGATAGCGCTATTAGGTTTGACAACCTCACACCTTGCTGGGAGCCGGGCGTGAACTATTATCTGGGAAATCTGGTCAATGATGGTAGACATTGACTAAAGGGCAAAATAACAATTATGTCAAAGTTTCGGTACTGCACAGTTTAGTAGCTCATATATGGTGTGGTTTCCCCATGGCATGTTTTGATAACATGGTAACTTCTTAAATTAACGGTTTTGGGATAAAACGGAAAACCTTTTGAAAACCGTGAACTCGCCAACTTTATGTTGACACGCTACTGCATGCTTGCAGGTCCGTAAATGCGGCGCTGGAGCTTGATTGGAGAAGTGTGTGGTGGTCGTCTAGAATCCGATGTCGGATTCCAAATCTGGAACTTATGTTTTAAACTATTTTTGTATTTCATGCTTCCGCTAAACTTTTGAACTCTACTTTAAAATTACTATGCTTTGAACTTCATTTCAAACTTATTATGTTTTAGACTTAAATGTTATGTCACTAATCATATTGGTGGTGGTTTTATCTTACTTATATTAAATGTTCAATGTGATTGGTGGCTTGATCCTGGGCAGTCACACGCCTCGCGGTGGTACGCCGCACGTGGAAATTGAGGGTGTGACAATATTAGTGGTAGCTGAAGGTAGGAGAAAGGTTGGGAGGATTGTGTAAATTAAAAACCTAATTACAATGGAAGAGAAGAAAAGAAAGCGTAGAATGAATAAAACATGACACGTGTACAAAAATCCTACGTGGCAGCCTTGGAATAAATCAAGTTAGGAGAAAATTAAAAAGGTGGACTGAAATCAAGCCAAGTGTATAATCATTTTGATTTATAAGTATAGAAATTAATTATGAGTAAATTACTTTTTGAGTCCGTATGTTTAGTGGTTTTAACCATTTGAGTCCACAATAAAAAAATTTAACGCTCTGAGTCCCCAACCACTCATTTTATAACATTTTGAGTCCAATTTTTAACACTTGTACTTTTGATTTTGGACTCAAGTGGTTAAAATCACTAAAACACAGGGACTCAAAATGTTATAAAATGAACAGTTAGGGACTCAAGGCGTTAAACGTTTTTATTTTGGACTCAAGTGATTAAAACTACTAAAATACAGAGACTCGCAAAGGCTTCTAGTATTCGGCTTAAACTTTTTAAGAACGAACGGCGTATGAAAGATATCTTCAGAAGCGAAGAAGTAAACATACTTCAACCAGTGATGACTTCTAGAAGCTTGTTGGGGTCGTTCCTTGCTTCTCCTGTGTTGATTGTTACCATGAAACTAGAAGCCAAGAGACATGCATAGAAATTAGTGATCCTGAAGTGATGCAAATCAGAAGGAAGCAATTTTTGAATTCATAGGTATAAGTTTGTAAATTTGTTGCCCATGGCTTTATAGCCTAGTGGGATTTTGTGGGTGAGATAAGACTTTTGGTAATTGTTGACTTCGTTGTATTTACAAGTTTCTGCAGGGAATTTTCAAGAAGTAAAAGACTGAAAGAGAAAATACGTGTTGCAATTGAGCATGAATATAATGAGATAAAAGAGAAATGGGCAAGTTGTTGGTGGAAGCCGATAGTTATCATCATCATCTTGGTGGGATTCGGGAGGTTTGATAGAGGAATTAGGATTGTTGATTGAATTAACAGACATAATTGAGAATATGAGAAAACAACGAGAGTGAATGAATGGACAGACAAAATGGAAATCTTGAATGTCTTGGTGCCGGAATATGTTGCCGGACCGATCTTATTTATAAGTGTGAACATGACGGTTGAGTTTGGCGGGAAAAACTGTCACCAGGAAGTTTTTGAATTACCCGCTTATCACCCACATCCACACATATCAAATATACCGAAATCTAAGTTATATAAGTAAATACAATTACATATCACGAATATATAATTAAGTTTAATTATCCCTTCTAATACTTCCCCTAAACTTAATTGCGTTTAGCGGCGAACTTGAGCACACTTTCATTGGCTTCATCGACAACTTTCCTAGCTTCCTTAAAATCGAATTTCCTTCGTCTCTTGTGCATATTCCAAGCCCCTTCCCAATCATTGCCTGCATATAGAGCATAGTGATCCATAGTAGCCACATCCTTCACAGCTTCAGCACTTGCACTTCGTGCATGGCAACTTTCCGGCGATGGTTCCCTTTCCTTCATCCTTTCCTTGTCATGCGCTTTCTCTTGAACTTCTTTAAACCTGTAGTAATAGACCAAAACATCCAGGTACATGGCATATATTATCCTCATGTACTCTCCATCCTTGTATTCATATCCCATATCTTTGGCGATTACAGGCCAAAGGTTGTCATCGGTTACACTCCGGTAACCCCCATCTCTCTCCACAATCATATAGAGACTCAGCAAATCTATTTTCCGGTTATCTACCATTTGCGGCGGAATGGGTCTTGTAGTTATACCCAATTTAACAGTGATAAAGCACTGTAACATTTCTTCGAACTTCGTTTCCAATTCGTGTTTATATTGAAACACAAACTTTCCGTCTTCCATCATCTTTAACAACGCCTTGCAGTCGCTGAAGTCTTTGAATTCCATAGCCCTTATAATCATAATACTCCAATCCGTCTCATAAGAGGAAACATGTAAATCCTCAAAATACGAATTCAGATATCCTTCTTTGTATTTTTCGTTCACATCATTTAGACTCATCACACTTTGTTTTTCTTTTAATCCCAACTCCTCTTCCTTAGACAACCCAGTAATTTCATTCACTGTATTTACTACCGGAGGCGAGAACATAGGGAAGATCTTGCAAGTATCTCTGGTTTTATTAACCGTGAATCCTTGCAAGGTCAGTTGGTTCATGCTCAGAACATTTCTGTCCAATTCCGGCGTATAAAAACGCTTTGTAACCTTAATCTTTCGTTATTTGATTTAATTTCGACAGCCCCTATGCCCCGAATAAAGAGAAAATCGTTTTCCCCAAAATTTGTATCAACACCCACTAAATGTTTTATTCGTTTGAAAACATTTAAGTTACCGGCATAATGATGTGAGAATGAATTACTGACATACCATATGTCTCCCCACTGGCCGCCTTCGGTGCCAGTCACTATCATCTCGTTTCGATCCTCTGCATCCCTTCTTTGAGTCTGGATTCCGGCATTAACCGCTTGATTTATGAGTTGTGTTGCTTCATCATTTTCTTTTGACTTGCACTCATAAATTTGATGTCCAGGCCGGTGACAATAATAACATAATCTTACCGGATGGTTTCTTCTCTCCCTCTCGTTCTGTTCTTCATAGCAGTGTTGACAGGGTAACGTTGATGAAGTGGCTCTGATACCACATGTTGGCGGAAGCCGATAGTTATCATCATCATCTTGGTGGGATTCGGGAGGTTTGATAGAGGAATTAGGATTGTTGATTGAATTAACAGACATAATTGAGAATATGCGAAAACAACGAGAGTGAATGAATGGACAGACAAAATGGAAATCTTGAATGTCTTGGTGCCGGAATATGTTACCGGACCGATCTTATTTATATGTGTGAACATGACGGTTGAGTTTGGCGGGAAAAACTGTCACCGGGCAGTTTTTGAATTACCCGCTTATCACCCACATTCACACTGATCAAATATACCGAAATCTAAGTTATATAAGTAAATACAATTACATATCATGAATATACAATTAAGTTTAACTATCCCTTCTAATACAAGTGTGGGAAATCAAGTCCCTCATAACTGCAATATGCTATTTCATAAAGAGCTCCAACCCGATGTATCTCAGTTTGCATTGAGCGAGATAGATAAGCAACATAAGAAAATAGATGATGGCAATATTTTTAAACATTATGCTTTACATTGTCATATGCCTATAAATTTACTATTTATTTGGTGTTTTAGGTACAATGATGTTGATACATATTTTGTGGATACGGCTCGGCTCGGTTCGACTCGGCTACGAAGTGAAGGCCGTAGTCAAGATATCCTCCTATCTTGACTCGGTATGCGATTTTACTTTGTAACAAATTGATGTAAATGCTACTGCGTGTGTGCGGTATGCATTTTTAGTTAATAGTTTAGGTGTTTGTTTGTGTAACCCAAATTGAAGAAGCCCATGAAGAAGTCCTACATGCCAAAGTCCAAGCCCAAGTCTGAGGCCCATTCTTATGGACGAAATCCCTTGTGGTGAAATCACTGTTGTGATGAAATCCCTTTTGGTGAAAACCAAATGGGATGAAAACCAAATGGGATGAAAACCAAATGGATGAAAACCAAATAGGACGAAATCACCTGATTTCGTCCGGTTCTTGTTTTCGACCACTGGTTGGTATAAATACACAGACACAGAACAGAAACACAAGAGACAAGTCTGAATAGATTTGTGAGCGAACACATTGTAACACACACACTGAGAGAGTTTACAGAGATCATTTGTAAACACCGTATTGTAACCGTTTTCTAGCATTAATACATTGAGTGTTAATCGTTGAATATTGTGTCTTACGTGTTCGTAACTTGGTTTAACTTACCCGTTTGGATTCCGCACTTTCGGGTTTGTCGGAAAACAGGGAATAGAGGTTACTCGATCCTCCGGGTGGACCTACAATTGGTATCAGAGCATTGGCTCGATTCCTTGTTTAAACCAAGTCGATTTTCTTGTGTTTTAATAGATTTTAAAGTGTTTTTCAGTTTTGTTCTTGTTTGAATATCATACTTTTCTGGAAAATCATTTTTAAAATCGTGAAAACCTTGTGATTTTGCTGTTTGTTTTGCTAAAAATCTTGTTAAATCTTTGTTATACATGTTAGGATAAGGTTGTTATTGAAACATTGTGCAAAATCGTTGTTCGGAAAATTTTCAGGTGACCGGAATATTCAAAGTGTTCATCAGATCTTCAAGTTCTTATTTGTTCTTCATAATGTTCTGTGTTTGATCTTTGATGATATTGTTTTAAAGTGTTGTTGCATATTATATTAGTTGTTTGAATTTTGTGTCATACGAATTATTGATAGTTGAAAATAGAAGTCTGATAAAGTAAGAAAGGTGTTTGAGTGTTTGAAAAAAATAACCATAGTGTCAGAAGGATAAGGATAGGATCTTAATTGTTGCATAATATCCAAGTTGTCTGGTCTCATAAGTCAACATTAACAGCCTGGACACTTCCCACGAAATCACTCAACAATCTTCACTCTAGCCGAAATCACTCAACAACACACCTGGTCGAAATCACCTGGATGAAAACCCCCTGAAACCTGGACGAAAACACCTTGATAAAAACTCTCTGATTTCGTCCCAACACCCTCCACGAAATCCCTTTCATATCATACTCAACGAAATCCATATTAAAGTCATATTAAACGGTCCAATGAGATAATCCTTTTGTGATTCATGTCATATGTTAAGCATTAATTCATGATCAGATTGCAAGAGATTCTTGTTGTTTGCATGTGAGTTGGTCAGTGTGCATGTGTTATAGTGATTTGTATGAGAGCATAGTGAAACCAGAGAGTTTATCGTCAAACATTGTGTGTATATGTTTGATATTGTTCTCATCCTTTTAATCCAAGTGAATCTTTGATTATCTGTTCGTGTTACTCGTTTTACATTGTTTGGTTTGCATCGTTACGGGGATTCCGCACCCGTGATAGTGTTTGATATAAACAAGGATAGGTTACGTATCGGATCCTCCGAGAAAAACGGACCTACAAGTGGGTGTGCGGATGCCTTGTTTAAACCAAGTCGATTTTCTTGTTTTTTAATAGATTTTAAAGTGTTTTTCAGTTTTGTTCTTGTTTGTCGAAGATTAATTCATCTGTTTGCATGAGATTTTCAAACTGTTGTCGGCCACCTTAATGATTTGATTAAAAAAAAAATCTTTGAAAAGCATTTGTTCTTGGTCCAATTAGATTGAAAGCCCATTTCATTTTGTCGGCATGTATTAAAACCTGTTTCGTCGAGTAACAATTTCAAAGAATAAAATTCTGTTTCGTCGATCAATATTCAACCTGTTTCGTCGTTTATAACATCACAATCAGTTTCGTCGCATAACAACACAACTGAGTTTCCTCGATAGCGTTTCGTCGAGTTTGTTATCAGTTTTTAACAGAGGCTTTGCAAAACTAATTTAACTGTCTGTTTTGAAGTGTTTGACCAGGTTTTTCCTGCTGCAACAGTTTGATAGTGTTTGAAGAAAATGTGTTTGTTGAACAAACCAACCGGGTGTGCGGATGCCTTGGCATGGATTGAACTACCGCACACTACTTCTCAAGAGAAAGATAAAGACCTTCGCTGGTGCAATGTGGAAGACCAGCCTGACCCAGAGGTCTATGATCTTGTTGCTGTCAAGAGACTTCTCAGTAGCTACAAAGAATCGACTTTGAAATCGACACCGGGTGGATATCCAGTTTGGGAGAACGCTCAGATTCCTTGCAATGCACGAAGCAGTTGCAGGATACGGTTTTAAATTTCTAATCTCTCCTTTACTTGTCGATATTTAAGCTGCTTTATAAATTGTTATCCTCTTGTATAGCACTCTTTGGCCTGACACGTTGAACACGAATATCACCTCACACGTGATCGTTTCAAGTATGAAACTCGTCAATGTTGTCATGGTCCGCACCGCTTACCGACGTGCCAACTGATTTTTCCAAAATTCGATAAATCATTTCTGATTAAAATTAATTTTGGTAAACGGCATTGAGGTAAAACATGAGTTAACCGACATCGGGAAATCGTTTTTGTAAATATATTTGTGTCTTTTAAATTTATCATAGTTTGTTGATTTTAGGGGGAGTAAATCAAAATTTGAAAATTCAAAAACATCGAAAAATTTCAAAACGCAAAAACATTGCAAAACAAAAATGAGTTTCCTGGCGAGCAAAAGAGAAAATGATAGTACATCAGTGGTCTGTCTAAACCTCTTCGAACTGAAATGCAAAATGAAAAATGTTAAACAGCTCTATATAAGATGTATCGGTAGGCTCACAATCATATTAAAGTGTGCAGGGTGATATAAATCTTAAATCGACTGAAGACCAGGTGGGAACCACACATTGGCATATGGTCTTAGTACCGAAATTTCGTTTGAGAGATTGCCGAGGTTCTGAGATATTCGGTCTTTATGCTGTTTATCATCTGGGTATCATGGTTGTATCTTTTACCGAAACAAAACGGAGGCGAAGTCTAGATCTTCCATGATATTATACATACGTGTACATATTGCACACGACCTCAATAAGTGATCAACAATCACATGTCCCATACAAAATAAGTGATAATATATCACAGATTCTTTGCGGGAGTCAAGTTCGTCTCTCTGCTGTACGAAAGTACTGACCTGTTCACGGACTTGCTCCTATGCCCTCATGCATATGAAAATCAAGTTCCTCATCAATAAGTGATTCTATCACATAGGGCTTGTTTTCAATCAAAATAAGTGAGTTTCTCACATCTTTTATACGGTCAAACAGATGATAAATGGTATACTCACCGGTAAGATGAACTCTCGTGCTTACCTTGATACGGGAATGTGTCGTGTGTGGATGAACAACGGTCGGTAAGTATAAATCATACCTTAACGTATCCCCTCGCCATGATTACATCTGATAAGTTGAGCTTAAGTGGACAACAATACCGATAATTGTTATAGGATGCTTATCTAATTGTTAACTATAAGAACAACAAGAGCGTTTTGGTATGACCGTACACTGATATGATTCTCTTACCCTCGAAACTCGCAAAAAGAATGTCTGTAAATATTTATTTATTGCTTTCGTTTCTGCATCTTTGTATATATTTATTTATTGCTTTTCGTCTTTACATTTGAAAAATGAAAAATTCCAAAAAGATTTTAGGTGTGTTTTAATCTAAACTTTATAAAAGTCAAAAAGATTTTGCTTCTAGTTTATTTTTGATTGACCGATGTTGGAACTCGAGTCTATCCTACCCAAAATCCTGATCGTAAGCCGGAAAACAATTGCACCTTCATAAACTGTCGAAGTTAACAAATTTTGAAAGTAAGGGATTAAAATTGATCATTTTCTAAACTTTCAAACTGTTGTCGGTCGGTGTTTGATTGAGATTTGATCTCATATGTGTCATTTGTTTAATGTTAACTATATTCCAAGCAGTTGTTCTCATTACGCGTTTAGATTTCTTGCATGTGCAGATGCTAAAGGCGAGGAGAACATGTTCGATGACAAGCTTCGGAATGAAGACACGACATGGAGGCACTCAAATGATAAAGATGATCGAGTTGCCGCTGATCAATCATCAACACCACAAGGATCTCAAGCATCGAAAATCAAAAGATTCACAGCATAATCAAAGGGGGAGTTTATTGATACACTTCCTAAATGAAAAGGGAGTTTGTTGATACACTTTCTACTTACGACGCGTGAAGACTTTGAAGATCCTACGACAAGAATGAATGAACCATCAAGAGATGGAGAACGAGATTACGATCCTCGCAAGCAGCATCCAAGGGGGAGTTTGTTGATACATATTTTGTGGATACGGCTCGGCTCGGTTCGACTCGGCTACGAAGTGAAGGCCGTAGTCAAGATATCCTCCTATCTTGACTCGGTATGCGATTTTACTTTGTAACAAATTGATGTAAATGCTACTGCGTGTGTGCGGTATGCATTTTTAGTTAATAGTTTAGGTGTTTGTTTGTGTAACCCAAATTGAAGAAGCCCATGAAGAAGTCCTACATGCCAAAGTCCAAGCCCAAGTCTGAGGCCCATTCTTATGGACGGAATCCCTTGTGGTGAATTCACTGTTGTGATGAAATCCCTTTTGGTGAAAACCAAATGGGATGAAAACCAAATGGATGAAAACCAAATAGGACGAAATCACCTGATTTCGTCCAGTTCTTGTTTTCGACCACTGGTTGGTATAAATACACAGACACAGAACAGAAACACAAGAGACAAGTCTGAATAGATTTGTGAGCGAACACATTGTAACACACACACTGAGAGAGTTTACAGAGATCATTTGTAAACACCGTATTGTAACCGTTTTCTAGCATTAATACATTGAGTGTTAATCGTTGAATATTGTGTCTTACGTGTTCGTAACTTGGTTTAACTTACCCGTTTGGATTCTGTACTTTCGGGTTTGTCGGAAAACAGGGAATAGAGGTTACTCGATCCTCCGGGTGGACCTACAAATGACTCCCTACACCGACCATTTTATGGAAACTATGGTTCCCCCATGTGCTCACAAAATTCAACATTTGCACGGAGCAACACTTTCCATGGAGCTTATTCACCCACACTAGATGATTGGTGAATTATCTTTTAATTCAGAAGATGCTTCACACAATGATTGTCTAACGGGTTTGTTAACTTGCTTAATAAATTGTATGTAGACCAAACAAGAAACAATATGCTACTTTGATGATTAGTAAACTTGTCTACCTATCTGAACATCTAGTTAAGTAGTAAGCTGCTGTTCTTCTGATTGCAATTTGTGCAGTAATTCGAGTAGAAACCAGCTATGTTTGGGGTCGTTGTACGGTAATTTAAGCAGGAACATGTGTTAGTGGGGCCTGAACCAACATTGTTGGGTTTACTCGGGTTTGTTCGCGGTTCATTGGTTCGGCACGTTATCGAGTCAAGAGTTTGTTTACGGGTTATGGAAAAGGTCAATAATAAACTGCAACTAAATGCTTGAAGTTTTATACATATTTTGTTTTATTTAATTAGCTTGGTAAAAGGGTTTGACCGAAAGTGATGGAAGTGTACGTTTAGGAGTGGTGCAAGTTGGGTGAAGAAGTGGTATGTTTACCGGATCTTTTGGAGGAATTAGTATTTTATTGGGTATATTCTGTATTTCCATGTGTTTTTGTAAGGCTATTTAAAGCCCCATGTTTATTGAATAAATAACCCCATTCAATAGAAACCTTTATCTTCATACGTATATTTTGTAGTGTGTGTTAGTGGGGCCTGAACCAACATTTGGTATTAGAGCCGAGTGCTCATGAAGAAGACGGTGTAGCCGTTTTGAGAGTCGGTCTCGTGAAAACGGTTTAGCCCGTCGCTGCGGGGCAAACGCAGCAGGAAAACAGGCTGTTCGGGACAGCAGGTGGCTGTTCGGGATTGTGTAGCAGCGTTAGACGGAAGCGTTACGGTGTTTCGGTAGGCCGTTGTTGTGGTAGACGTACCGGTTAAGACGACGGGGGTGACCGGTGATAAACACTTGTGTTCCGTGGCTGTAAGTCGTGATTGAACGGGCTGTAAAAAAAAAGAGGGCTATGATGTTATTTTTATCACAGATTTTGCAACTACCTTGATTGGCTTGTTCGTTATAAGAGGAGACCGGCGTGTTGCGTGATAAACGGGCGTAAAAGATCCGTCAAAGCAGGTGGCTTTGGATTTGGTTCGTTTGGCAAGGTGAGAAAACGTTAGAAACGGGTGGTTTGTTTTCTTGGTCGGTGGAGAGGCCTATTGAACAAGGGTGATCAGAAAAAGGTATGGTTAGAGGAAAAAAAATAACACGGGGTGACATTATGGCGTTGGAGTTCAATCGGGTGGCTTTGGATGTGGCCGGGGTAGGTCGTTGATCCGTGACAAGTCAAGATGTGAATGAACGGTGTTCCAACGTGATGCCATGTTACATGTTACGGGCGTGGTGTTTTTTTTTATTCGGGTTGAATCAAGACATTGGACGTGATCGAGGTGTAGATCGGGTGTCCGTCAGATGTCATAGTGGTTCGAAACCGAGGTGATTCGGTGCTGCGGTGAAGGCGTAAACAAACACCGAATATGGGGGTGATTGTTGGGTTTACTCGGGTTTGTTCGCGGTTCATTGGTTCGGCACGTTATCGAGTCAAGAGTTTGTTTACGGGTTATGGAAAAGGTCAATAATAAACTGCAACTAAGTGCTTGAAGTTTTATACATATTTTGTTAATTAATAGAGTGTGGTTTTTATCTTTCCTCTTCCTGCATCTACTTTTCTGCATATTCACTTTCATATACATATACATACGTACGTGAGTGTGTAGAGTGTGTGTAGTAAGGGGCCTGTAAACAACATTTGGTATCAGAACAGCCTCGTTCTTCCTCCTTTCATCACCATTAACAGCCACGGAACACTAGTGTTTATCACCGGTCACCCCCGTCGTCACACTCTACACACTCACGTACGTATGTATATGTATATGAAAGTGAATATGCAGAAAAGTAGATGCAGGAAGAGGAAAGATAAAAACCACACTCTATTAATTAACAAAATAGGCCTATAAATAGCCTTTACATATACCAACGTGGGAATAAAAATAACAATAAATACTAAACTATCACTAAATAACCAGTCAACCAATGACCTATTCTTTTTACCATGCACCCCCATATCCCACGTACACTAACCAAATAGCCAGAGAACTCGGTCAATAACCAATTCACAAACCAACCTTAGTGCAAAAGACTACTACAATTTCACGTGCAAATTGGATGGTCAAAGACCATTTTACCTCTGGATCCTTTAGTCACTTGACCCGTGACCCGCAAAACTAACCGATTAACCCAACAACATGCATTTCTCTTATTAGATCATAAATATGATAGTGGAAGGTAAATGCTCCCTATGCCAAATATTTTTGAAATGAGACTTGCTATAAAAATCAGGTTTACTGATTGATTGGTTTTCTAACAACACAGAATTTTAGAAACTCTTGCTTACTTGTTAACAAATATTAGCGTACGTTTAATCGCTTACTTTAATAATCAACCAAAATGTCTACATTTTCTGACTATTTGCAGTCACAGAGCCATTGAGAATTGATTAAGTATAAATGTAATGATGTTGCATTTTGGTATCAGTCGATCTTGTTTTGGTAAAATGCAATGATAAAGAAATTAAAAATGGCCTGATCGTGGGACTTACTTGCAGGAGTGAGAAAGAAATTAAAAATGGGAGATGGCACAATGATCTGAAAAGTAAAGAAGAACAAGTAATATAGAGATAAACTGGGTTTAAATGGTCAAAGTAATTACTCCATATCCCAAATAATATTGAAATGCGACTTGCTATTTGAAAATTCATCTAGATAAATATGAATTGCTGGTTTGAAATGTTCAAATTTGAAAGTCTAACTACACTTTCTTGCTGATCTTTGTAAGTGAAGATAAGATTTCGTTCATGTATGGTCGATCATCTGGATCCGGTCGAGTGCAGCATAAAGCCAACTGAAGAATCTGCTCTACAACACTGTGTTTTGTGGAGAAATCAGAAGCCAGATCAGGATCTACAACTTCAATCAGCTCAGTCATTCCTTTTGAAATTGCTTGTTCTATCAACTGTGGTAAAGTGATGTGGATTCCGTCGCCTTCGGGGAGTTCAGTTGGTCTTTTTCTAGTGATAAATTCCATCATTATTACTCCAAAGCTAAACCCATCCACTTTTGTTGTAACTTTTCTCATATATGCAAACTCTGGTACAAAATTGACATTCATTAGTGTGACTTTTAAGGTTAAATGTTATCTGTAGGTCCGGCTAGGGGAGGATCTAGTCGCCTAATCCTTGTGTACAAACCAACCCGGTTGTGCGGAATCCAACCGAGAAAGGCAAACCGAGATAGAACACGCAAATGCACGACACACAATATTCACCGATTAACACCTCTGTATTAATACGTATGAAAGGTCCAGTTACAAGCTCAATGTTTACAGATGTACTCTATAAACTCTCTCAAACTCTCGTGTGTGTGTGTGTTTTCTGCAGAATGCTCTAAGTGTTCTCTCTTGTGTCCTCTGTTGAAATGAACACACAACATGGGTATTTATACCCGTAACAGCAGGTCTGGTCGAAGGATCAGATAGACTGATCGAAGGATCATCTATCGACCAGAAACCTATCGAAGGATCACAAATACTTCGAAGGATGGTATCCTTCGAAGTCCATCAACATCCATCGAAGGTTATCTTTCGAGCTCATCGAAGGATATAAACAATCCTTCGATGAGTCATCCTTCGACACACACACATACAAACAATGTGCTAACTGTTTGGCCAAGTCAAACCGGAGGATGGTTGACTTGGTCAAACTTACATCGAACGCACATATAAACAGATCTAAGACGTAACTCAGACTAACACAAGACATCGTTTTGTATCATGACAAAATACAGACAAAGTACAGACACAAGTGCACCAACAAACTCCCCCTTGGTTGTAGCTTTGTCTCGATCTTCGTGTCTTCAAGTCTCTGACGTCCTTTCAACTGAGCTGAGTCGAACCGAGCCGAGTCGTGTCCACAAAATATGTATCAACAAACTCCCCCTTGGACACTACTCGTGAGGTTCAACTTCCATGTCTTCCACGTCGGAGGATCTTCAAAGTCTTCACGCGTCGTAAGTAGAAAGTGTATCAACACACTCCCCTTTTCATTTAGGTAGTGTGGCAATAAACTCCCCCTTAGATTGAACTCTCCATTGAGTCATGCTCGTGAAACTTTTGACTTGTCAAATCTTCAGATCCTTGTGGTGTTGATGAAGGGTCAGCGGTAACTCGATCATGTTATCCTTTGAGTGCCTCCACTTCGTGTCTTCATTCCAAAGCTTGTCATTGAACATGTTCTCCTCGCCTTTAGCATCTGCACATGCAAGAAAGCTAAACGCATAATGAGAACACCCGCTTGGAATATAGTTAACATTTAAACAGGCGACACATATGAGATCAAATCTCAATCAAACACCGACCGACAATATTTTGAAAGTTTAGAAAAATATTCAATTGTAATCCTTTAACTTTCAAAACTTGTTAACTTCGACAGTTTATGAAGATGCAATTGTTTTCCGGCTTAGAATCAGGATTTTGGGTAGGATAGACTCGAGTTCCAACATCAGTCAATCAAAAATAAACTAGAAGCAAAATCTTTTTGGATTTTATAAAGTTTATATTAAAACACACCTAAAATCTTTTTGAAATTTTTCATTTTTCAAATGTAAAGACGGAAAGCAATAAATAAATATATACAAGATGCATAAACTGAAAACAGTAAATAAATATCTACAGACATTCTTTTTGCGAGTTTCGAGGGTAAGAGAATCATATCAGTGTACGGTCATGCCAAAACGCTCTTTTTGTTCAATTAGTTAACATTAAGATAAGCATCCTATAACAATTATCGGTATTGTTGTCCACTTAAGCTCAACTTATCATTTGTAATCATGGCGAGGGGATACGTTAAGGTATGGTTTATACTTACCGACCGGTGTTCATCCACATCACGACACATTCCCGTATCAAGGTATGCACGAGGGTTCATCTTACCGGTGAGTATACCGATTATCATCTGTTTGACCGTATATGATGTGAGATTCTCACTTATTTTGATTTGAAAACAAGCCCTATGTGATAGAATCACTTATTGATGAGGAACTTGATTTTCGATGCATGAGGGCACAGGAGCAAGTCCGTGAACAGGTCAGTACTTTCGTACAGCAGAGAGACGAACTTGACTCCCGGATAAATGTGATATTTTATCACTTATTTGTTTGGACATGTGATTGTTTATCACTTATTGAGGTCGAATGCAGTATGTACACGTATGTATAGTATCATGGAAGATCTAGACTTGCGTCCCCGTTATTTTCCGGTAAAAGATACAACCATGATACCCAGATGATAAGCAGCATAAAGACCGAATATTTCAGAACCTCGGCAATCTCTCAAACGAAATTTCGGTACTAAGACCATATGCCAATGAATGGTTCCCACCTGGTCTTCAGTCGATTTAAGATTTATATCACCCTGCACACTTTAAAACGATTGTGAGCCTACCGATACATCTTATATAGAGCTGCTTATCCCTTTTTCATTTAAGGTTTAAAGAGGTTTAGACAGACCACTGATGTACTATCATTTTCTCTTTTGCTCGCCAGGAAACTCATTTTTGTTTTTCTATTGTTTTTGTGCTTTTGAAATTTTTCGATGTTTTTGGATTTTCAAATTTTTTTGGATTTACTCCCCCTAAAATCAACAAACTAAGATAAATTCAAAACACAAAGGTATTTACAAAAACGATTTTCCGATGTCGGTTAACTCATGTTTTACCTCAATGCCATTTACCAAAATTAAGTTTTAATCTGAAAAGATTTATCGAATTTTGGAAAAATCAGTTGGCATGTCGGTTTGCGGTGCGAACCATGACAACATTGTCTGGCCAAAGAGTGCTGCGAGAGGATAACAATTTATAAAGTAGCTTAAATAACGACAAGTAAAGGAGAGATTAGAATTTTAAAACCGTATCCTGCAACTGCTTCGTGCATTGCAAGGAATCTGAGTGCTCTCCCAAACTGGATATCCACCCGGTGTGGATTTCAAAGTCGATTCTTTGAAGCTACTGAGAAGTCTCTTGACAGCAACAAGATCATAAACCTTTGAGTCCGGCTGGTCTTCCATATTGCACCAGCAAAGGTCTTTATCTTTCTCTTGAGAAGTAGTGTGCGGTTGTTCAACCCATGCCAAGGCATCCGCACACCCGGTTGGTTTGTTCAACAAACACATTTTCTTCAATCACACCGCGAAGAAATGTACACTGCACGTTCATCTTGTTGATTTTGAACTTCAAACGTGCTGCAGGTGCGTACATTTTGATTGAATCTACCCCAGGGACCCGATCAAAGCCTTGAACAATCAAACTTTTGAATGATTTTCATTTTGTCGAAGGTTTCAATTTCTTTTGACAGACAATTCTGTCTTCTTTTCTTTTTCTTCTTCTCTCCATCAAAGGCAACAATTTCTTCTGTCGCCTATTTTGTGCATGGACACTCCACTATCAACAATCTTACGATTATCAATAGTTCCTCCTGGAACATTCTGTACACTCACTTAGAGATTAGTTGGAGAGGGGGACCCAAGCCTTTGTGGACTTGGGTCGTCCTTGATCATCAAGGAAAGTGATCTCAATCACCTGATGATTAGGAAAAATAACCTGTGGTGCTCCCCCTGACTGAATTACCTGTTTTTGTTTCCAAGCTGTTTGTCCTTTACCAGTATTTGTATTAATTGTTTTTGCATTTACTGGTTTTACCGTTGTAGATTTTGCTTGTACAGGTTTTTCTTCTTTGACCTCTGATTTTAAGGCCTTCTCAATTACCTTTTGATTCTTTTGTTTTAACTTCTTTTCCTTTTCTTTCAAGACACGTGGTTCTTGTTTCGGGGAAACAGGTCGTTTTTGGTAATTGGTTTCTTGGGGAGCACTCGTTTTTGCCTTCAACTTTTGCAGATATGGGCAGTATCTTACAATATGCCCAACTGTGCCACACTCAAAACACATTCTCCGCTCTACAAACCTCGGAGAAACATGTTGATGACCAGACGGAGAACCAGACAATGAACCTTGTGATCTAGACGTGCTTGGACCTAAATCACATCCGTTTGTGTGTTGGGTGTAATTATTCTGATCGTTTCGTTTTAAAATTCTAACTTGTTTTATAAAATCAATGTTAGATTTATCCTGAAATGTTTCAAGTTTGTCTGAACCCGTGGATCCAACAAAGTTCATTTTCGGTTCTCGTTTCTTAACATGAGCTCTTCTGTTTTGAACCTTAGGTTGAGTAGCCTTAGACTGTTCAACTTTAGGTTGTTGAACCTTTGGTTGTTCAGTCTTAGGCTGCTGAACTTTAGGTGCTTGAACATTCTTGTTCTGAGCCTTCTTTCCCTGTACCTTACCCTTTCCGGAGTTGACTTGTTGTTTTCGCTCAATTGGAAGTTTTTGGTTTCCGTATTGTTTTCTAATTTGTTCACACGGAATTGGATCACATTGAGTGACAGTCACTTTGCCACTTTTGTTCCCCAAAAACTTATCAGTACATCCTTCAAAAATTTGCTCAATTAAATCTTGATTTACATTTTTAATTGGAAAATCTTTGTTAGAGTAGATTTTGCTATCTCCTTTGAGCGTGTACAACAAATCATTCCCTTCAAGGCCAGATACAATGGACTCCATTGCTTTTGACATTTCAGTCTTACTCGGTTTCACTGGTGGATCACACAGGATGTGATTCTCGATTGGAATATCTGTTGTAACCGAGTTAGACTGTTGTTTCACAATTTCTACAGATTCATCATCCGATGAATCAGATTCATCATCCGAAGAATCAGTATCCTCAACAATGGGAGGACTCTGTTCCTTAACACACGATGAATCCGTCACATTCTCAGATTCTGATTGACCCGAGGATGATGTACCAGTTGTGAACCCGAGGCCTGCTGCAAAGTCATCCAGACCGAGTGGCACAGAAGGTTCAAAACGGGGCATATCCTCGTCATCAGGCAATTTGGAGTAATTGTGATTCATTGGGGGAGGACATGATTTGAATCCCATACACTTCTTATCCCCCTTTTTCTTTTGAACATCAATAATGTGATCCAAAACATAGCGGGAATTGGAATAGCTTTCCAATTTCTGCTTAATTGTCTCACATTCACATCGAGCTGTTGCTAACTCTACCATTTGCTTTTCAATTGTGTCAATTAGATTATTGTTAGCATGTTGTTTTCTCAAAACAGCCTTTTGTAATTCAGAAACATCATGTTTTAATGACGCAATTGTTGCTTTAAACTCCTTTTCATTTCTGGTTAAAAACAAGTTAGCTTCGGTTGCTTTAGAAAGATCTACAATCAATTCTTGATTGTGTTTGTGTGTGATTTCAAACTGACTTTCCTTTTCAGCATATTTAACCTTTAAACTATCACAATTTTCACAACTAACTACAGTGGGTTCATCGACACATACCTGACTTGATGAACTGTCGACATTAGCCATAAAGGCTGAATGGAAAGAAAAAGATCCATCTTCAGAGAAGAACTTAGCAAGCTTCTCGGAAGTTCCAGCAGATTTCTGGCAGAGAATAGATCTCCTCTTGCATAATGCTTCAACTTCAGCCAAAAGTTCATCAACCTTCAAATCTAAAGCATCACTTGATAAATCACCAGCATCAAGTGATTCCCCATCCATGCTCCCACTATAACCCGAACTATCTTCATCTTCTGAAGATTCACCAGCAGACACGGGTTCTACTACCTTCTCAATCACTTTAGCATAACATGCTGTTCCACCATTTGGAGCATCATTTCCCAACTGAAGCGACCAATCACAACCTTCATCTACTTGAACCACAAGTGCCTGGTTGGCATTTGATTGCCCTGCCTGGCTTTGGTTATTGACAGGTATCAACGTACGAACATTGTTCCTGTTCTGGTTCTGCTGGTTGCCTTGATTTCTGAAGGGATTTTGATTTCCATGTTGAGCTGGTCTTGTGCATTCCCTTTTGAAATGACCCCGTTCACCACAGTTAAAGCACGTTACAGCTTGCTTGTCGAACCCATACTTGGTGTCTTTCTTGCTTTCCAAGTTGGTTCTCCCCGTCCTTTCCATAAACTCCTTTGCTCTTCGAATTGCACTAGCAAGAGCCCATTTGATATCCATCATTTCAAACTCTTCTCTATCCACTTGCTGATAATCTTCATTGGTTAGATTGATATTCCCAATCTGACCTGCGATCAATCCACAATAAGCACTAACCAAGGTGTTCAACATCTCCATATGCTCCTTGGCTATTTCGACACTGACTTTGGAAAAGTTGGAAGTGTCTAATCTGACTGTGTTCGGATTGGAAGTGGCTTGAAAGTTTGAAGAGTTTCCATAAAATCCTTGCTGTTGCGGTTGTTGCTTCTGAGCTCTGCTTGGATCTAAGAAAGGCGGTGGTGTGAATTGCTGAGCTGTCGGTTGCACATACTGTTGTTGAGAAGAAGAATTTGGTCTTGGATACATCGAGTATGCTGAAGGATCAAACTGATCTGTTGTTGATGGTCCGGTGTTTGAGATGAAAGCTGTTTGAAGCTTCGCGTGTTGAGAAGCTGGTTTTTCTCCACTGATACCCCCTGCAATCCCAAAGTACATCTCTGGACTTTGAGGAGTTAGTGTTCTTTTTGCCTTAAGTTTTTCTTCTACATCCTTGTTCTCCAATTTTTGAATTAAATCATAAACGGTGATTGTGTCTAAAACACCATTTTCTTTGAGAATTTCAAGATAACTGCTCCACTTTGCTGGTAAGCTATCAGCAAATCTCTTCGTCATTTCTTGTGGAGTGGCAGTGACTCTAAAAGCAAACATCTCGCTCAACAAGTGATGGAACCTTGTAGATAAATCTGCCAAAGTCTCATTCTCCATACACGTGAATCCTTCAAACTCTTTCTTCAGTAAATCTTGCTTGATCTTTCTAGATTGAGCATTTCCTTCACATCGTAACGTGAGCATATCCCACAAGCTTTTAGTAGTCGTGCAGTAAACAAACTGGTGGTAAATGTCTTTGTGAAGAGCTTGTGTGAGAATCATGAATGCTTTCTTTTCTAACTCAAATTTCTTCTTATCTTCTTCAGACATAGTGCTGTAAGTTTGTGGATTAGATCCTGCAACTTCCAACTCATTGTCAAATGCGGTGAAGAAGCACATCCATAGATCTTGACCTTGCCCCTGAACATAAGTTCTCAGCCTTTCTTTCCACCATCCCCAATCATTGATGTGATTTAGCTTTGGCGGTTTTGTGCTTGTACCAGTTTCATTGTCGTTCTGCATCATAGATTGAATGCTGCTGCTTTGATTTGTGACCAATGCCCATTGATTTGCAGTTATCATTGCAGCTTGAGGTGGGGCAATAGCTCTCATCCATGCAGTTTTGTCGAAAACTGGCTCAGATTGCGTAGCTGATGATTGTGGAGTCAAAGTCCAAGCGGTTGGATCCCACTGACTGTGCGTAGCTGATGATTGTGGAGTCGAAGTTATTTTAGTCCACGCGGTTGGATCCCACTGACCGTTTGTTCCCATTTTATAAAAATTAATATATTAAGTGAAAATTGATTTTAAAAAAAAAATTAATTTTCACAAACTATGTTAAAATGTTGAAGAGAAACAAACAGCCGAAAGATCAAGGATCGAAGGATCTGAAAAACACAACTGAAAAACACAACTGTTAATCTTAAACAAATAAGGATCGAAAGATCAATACCTGTTCGAAGGATCAACAGTGTTCGAAAGATCACTGTTGAATTTCGAACAAAGATTTCGAAAGATTCTCCAAACGAAGGATCCTTATCTTTCGAAATGTAACAGTAGCTCGAACAATATATCCTTCGAAAAGATTCCTTGGCTCGAAAGATAACTCACTGACTTCGAAAGATGTTCGAAGGATGGGTATCTGTCGAACCTCCTTGATCGAAAGATGATCTTTCGACTTCGAAGGATATCTTTCGATGAGCTCTGACACAGTTGACAAATGTGACAGGTTGGTGAAAAGGTGACGGGTTGGTAGAAACTTTCGGCAGAAGGCAGAAGGTATGGTCAGACCCTGCCTTTTACCAAAAACAGATTTGGATTGATTATTTTAATCAGTTAACCCTTCCCAATACACAAACAACTTTCAAAAATAATTAAACAAGATCAAAAGATGTAAAACTTTGAAGAACACTTGAAGCTTTGTTGAAGATACGATGAACACAACCCAGAAAAATTTGAATTTTCCGGTAAACCAACAACTTCCGAAACCGCGATTTTGCTAAAATGTTTAATAAAAACCAAAGACTAACATGTGAGCATGAAAATAACACGGTTTTTTAACAAAACATAAAGCAAAACACCAAGATATACTCCGATTTTAAGATGTTTTCCAGAAAAATATGAACTTTTAAAACCCGAAAAACAGCAAGAACACCTCGGTTTTAACAAGGAGAAGAGCCAAGGCTCTGATACCACTTGTAGGTCCGGCTAGGGGAGGATCTAGTCGCCTAATCCTTGTGTACAAACCAACCCGGTTGTGCGGAATCCAACCGAGAAAGGCAAACCGAGATAGAACACGCAAATGCACGACACACAATATTCACCGATTAACACCTCTGTATTAATACGTATGAAAGGTCCAGTTACAAGCTCAATGTTTACAGATGTACTCTATAAACTCTCTCAAACTCTCGTGTGTGTGTGTGTTTTCTGCAGAATGCTCTAAGTGTTCTCTCTTGTGTCCTCTGTTGAAATGAACACACAACATGGGTATTTATACCCGTAATAGCAGGTCTGGTCGAAGGATCAGATAGACTGATCGAAGGATCATCTATCGACCAGAAACCTATCGAAGGATCACAAATACTTCGAAGGATGGTATCCTTCGAAGTCCATCAACATCCATCGAAGGTTATCTTTCGAGCTCATCGAAGGATATAAACAATCCTTCGATGAGTCATCCTTCGACACACACACATACAAACAATGTGCTAACTGTTTGGCCAAGTCAAACCGGAGGATGGTTGACTTGGTCAAACTTACATCGAACGCACATATAAACAGATCTAAGACGTAACTCAGACTAACACAAGACATCGTTTTGTATCATGACAAAATACAGACAAAGTACAGACACAAGTGCACCAACATTATCTAAACATCAAAATTAATATGTATCCGGTTAGAAATTCATTAACCCTAATATGAAAGAATAAAAGAAAGAATGGGTGATGCATTACCTGGGGCCAAATAACCAATGGTGCCTTGAAATGTCGATGCAGAAGAAACACTGCTTCCATCCTGGTGATGAACTCCCAGAATCCGAGCTGTCCCAAAGTCACTAACATGAACATTCCATTTTTCATCTAGAAGAATATTAGAAGGCTTTAAATCACAGTGAACTATGGGGAAATCGTATTCAGAATGCAAATAAACCAGTCCTCTGGAGACTGAAACCAAAACATCAACTCTCTTAGAGAGATCCCATCTTGATCGATCAATCCTAGAATCATGTATAACCTTGTCAAGATTACCATTTTCCATGTATTCAAGAACTAAAGCCCTTAAATTCCCACTCTCCCATGCATAACCAAGCACTTTCACTAGATTTCTATGCCTCAATTTTGCTAATGTGTTCATTTCTTTGTTGAAGCTCTTATCTGATTCCGCTGAAAACTCAGTGAAATTCAAATTCTTCACGGCTATCATCCTTCCATTTGCAAGTGTCCCCTTGTACACTGTGCTTAACCTGCTTGTCCCCAGAATATTACTTTCACTGAATCCATTGGTAGCATCTTCAAGTTCTTTTCTGTCAAATCTTTTGAGAGTGACCCCTCGGGTGTATTCTGGTTTTGGATCGTCAGATTCTTTAACTTTTGGCTTTCGAACATGAACATGACGATAACATAAAACTACCAAAAATAATACAAGCAAAGCTAGAGATCCAAGTATGGCAGGAATCAATATGGCTTTTCTAGATATTTTGTGTGGATGGTTTGATTGAGTTGAGAAGGCGCATGACTTGGTGTTGTTGGTAACACACAGAGATGGATTTCCAAGTAATCCGATTGCGCTAGAGTTTTTGAAAATTCCCATGTTGGGAACACGCCCTTCGAGGTGATTGAACGAGAGATTGAGGTGTTTTAATGCCACATTGTTCCCAAAATTTTCAGGAATCGTGCCATTAAATTTGTTCTGTGAGAGATCAACCGAAGTAAGAAGTGTCAGATTCGCCATGCTTTCTGGGATCTCGCCTTCCAACTGATTTCTTGAGAGATTTATGTAGGAAAGGACGTCAAGAGTAGGGAATATTTCATCAGAGACACCACCAGAAAGCTGATTTCCTGACAAATCAAGACTCTGCAGGTTTCTACAGTTCTGAATTGTTACAGGAATACATCCTGACAGATCATTGTTTGAGATATCAATGGCTTGCACCATCTCCATCTTTCCAAACTCATTTGGGATAGTTCCTGTAAGAAAGTTGTTTGAGAAATTGAGATATATCTGCATATCCTTCATACTTGAAATCACTGGCCGTGAAATCGATCCAGTGAAAAAGTTGTGTGACAGGTCTATCAGAATCAAATGGTTCAGTTTTGTCATGCTATCCCCAATTGACCCGTTAAACCTGTTTCCACTGAGATCCAACCGAGAAAGCATCTCGAGCTTTGAAACAGAATTCAGAATCGGACCCTCAAATTTGTTGTTCATCAAGTAGAGGTCAGTCAGCTGTTTAAGCTCAAATATTATATCAGGAATCTGACCTTCTAGGTTATTATCACCGATCACAAGTCTTTGAAGGGAAGGCATATTTGAGATTTCTACAGGAATGGTGCCAGAAAATTGGTTTGACCCTAGATATAACATAATATTTTATTTATTGAGTCCACTAAATTATCATCCACAAAAAAGCCTTTTTGAGTCTAGAAAGTACGCCTCTTCCGAGTCAATGGGCCCCCACCCCACGTCCCCACCTATCAAACGCATTCGTGGCTTCCAAAGAAATAAATTGGACTTCCCATACAAAATATGACAAGCTAGCAACTAGTAACATTCAAACTGCTCTATCTCGAGAGTTGAGAATTAGATTGTAAAATAGGAAAAGCCTTTAAAAACACCTAAGTTGGAAATAGAAAGGTCTAGGGTTCAAGTCCCACAGACGACACAGGATTAAACAAATTAATCGTTAAAAAAAAGATTGTAAAATAGGCTAAAGTTAACATAACTAAAATGAACAAAAATGTATATATATTTTTAAACTTAGTTAAAGTTTACTCATAGATCAATGGCTTAATTTTTTCAACCTCAGCGTACCCAAGTTTCAACATCAATGCTTTTGTTGAATTGGGAAATATGATTCATATATGCATGTATAATAACATCAATTAACTCATACAACAAATAATTAAAAATCATCCTATTTCGCTTATATTATATTATATACCAAGAGATGGAATAATGTTACACTAATAAATATATAATAAATAAAAATATATAATAAAAAAATATATTGTCTAGTTAAATAATTAAAATTTTAGTTAAATAATAAAAGAAAAATAAAAACTGTGTTTTAAATATTACAAGAGTTAATTTCGTGGTTAGTTCCTGTGGTTTCTCCAGAGTTCAAGGTTGGGTACTAAGTTCTCAGTTAGTTTTTAACGACAGTTAGCCTTAAGGCCTTAGGATGTTACAAAATCAAATGTTAAAACCTCATATTATTACTATAAACAATTAGTACCTAATGTTGTTACATTACACAAACCACAGACTAACGGTGTAATTAACTAGTACTTATTATTATGATGAAATTGTATACTATTTGCAATGATCTAATCTAATCACCTACTTATTTGTATAATTATACGTAATAAAAACTAGAAGATTGACCCGCTTGCGTTGCGCCGCGGCCAATGAAATTGACATGCTATTTATCATATTCACATTTACAATGTGTTAAAGATATTTTTGTCGGTTAAGTCGGTATTACTATCTTATACAAATAAGTAATACACCAAATAAGCTCAATACAATTAATGGTATCATAATTACTACTTTGCATGACTTGTATCCATATAAATAACCTATGGTATTAAGCTCCCCGCGTTGCGACGGGGGCGTAAAACCGTGACAAATAGCACCAATGCCACACTATAGCCAACGACCACCAACATTGAAGTTGTGGCGTCTTAACGTGGAAAAATTAGACCGACATATAAAACATAGAAAATAATAACTAACTCGATTTAGGACTCGCGCGTTGTGACGAACTTATTAAACGGGAAAAAAATAGACGACGTAAACACACTGAACCACACACGAATGTTGCCCCATGTTAACTCGCAAAATTTAGAACGAAGCGTATAACAAAACGTAAAATCGTTGAACCACACACACACATTGTGCCGTGTTAAGTCGCAAAATTTAGATCTAAACATAAAACGAAAAATTTTGCAAAATATGAAAAACATAGGGGATCAAAGTTGAAAGTCAAAAAGTTGTGAGGTTAAATTGGAAAAAAAAAAACTTTTGGGTTAAAACTACAAAATCAAGTAGTTTTGGGTTTAACGTGAAACATCAATTTTTTTAAAAAACCCCCAAAACATGGGGTACAACACCCCAATGCCTCAACTTGTTGTAAATTTATATTATGTAAATTTCTCTAAATTAGAACCACCAATTGTATTCATACGTCATATGTAAGTTTGTTTATAGTCATTTCATACTCTCAAAATAGAACTATAACACACACCTAACTATAACACACACCTAGGTTACCAGCAAGCTAAGCTTGCATTTTCAAACGAAACAGAAACCGAAAAATTTTTATGCGGTATTTGCAATAACCCATATTCCCAAATCAAAAACCAATAAGGAACCCTAGATCCTACCCTCCAAAATAGAACAATAACACTATTGATAATCACAAATAAACTGAGGGGTTTTGATCTGAGAGTACAAACGAACAAAAGCCATGCAACAAAGATACCTATTGTGAAGGGAAAGAAATCCATTGAGAGTGGCCGACGTTTTGGCTTTCCGGTGATGTTGCTTGATGGCTACCGCTGATGTTGATATCTGATTACTGGAAAATTGTTAAACCTCACCAAAAACCTTCATTTTTTTTCCAGAAAAAATAACATACAAATTTGTTGGTGAAAAAGGCTTCGACGCCTTTTGTTATCTTAAAGACGACAGCAAGATCAATGGTTTTCTTCATATTTGTGACACTTCGGGTTTTCCCACACAACTTTATTGTACGATACGATTATGTGAAATTATTAAATGAAATCTAATTGATAATTATGTGTGTTATGTGGTTAGTATGTGAATTTATTATTATTATTATTATTATTATTATTATTATTATTATTATTTTAACCCAACCGCACACTGTCCCTGTAGCCGCGCACTCTCTTGTGTGGGCTTCTGATCCTTTAGGCCCAGAAGTAATGGACTACACACTTATTGCATTGGGCCATACCCTTTCTCGCACATCCTTTAGAAACTGAGACCGCACACACATGAAATGTTTGTGTGTGCGATATATTTTGACAGCTGTTACCCACACATTAGTGTGCGGTATCCTTCCAAGTAGGTATATAAGCACATGACATCCTTAACCCTACACCCTTCCCAAAAACAATCCCTTTTCAGCCGCCATATACCTCCTCTCCCCCTCTCTCTCCAATTTAGTAATTTTTCTACTTTGGGAAACCCTTCTTCCTCAAGGCACAGACGAAACAAACATCGTCATCATCAAACCGACCCTTTTCCTTGAAGATCTTCTCCTCTCTTGACTCGCCCACTCTCTTCTTCTTCTTGTTCTTTTCAATCCAGGTTAGTTGTATTCTGGTGTTTTCATTTAAATCCCTAGATGCAAGATGAGTTCTTGACATGATGTTTCCTCTTACTTGCTTCTAAATGATTCATGAAATGATGTGATACATTGTGTTAAATCGGTGAGATATGAGATATAGTAGGAATGTGATTACCAATATGTGTGTGTTATGGTAGATGAATAGGGTTTTTACATATTTTCAAAAGATGGAGAGTCCTCATGAATGATTCTCACAACCTGATTATATGACTAGGACTAGTCCGAGTCACTGAGGAATGGTTTAACGATATTCTCTGATCCATGAATGATGTTAAAAAGTAGGATTTTAGTTGTATTCCGATACTATAATGATGAGCTTGATTTCCATGACTAAATGACAACTGATGTGTGACCCTACTTGTGATAGGAGCATATTTAGGATAATATACATGATGTTCATGTGAAAAGATGCTTGATTTATGTGATATAATATACATAGATTCATGTTAGTAAAGGGTTTGATGAAAGGGATCACTGTTAGAGAAATTAAGGATGAAATAATATTTGGATCGATGATTAGGAGTGATAGATAATTACATTAATCTGTTTATGCTTAATGAAAAGATAGATGTCATGATTCTAGGATAAATGATATCAAAAGGCTATAAAACTGATTGACTTACTGAAACAGTTTGATAAAATTAAGAATGTACAACTTGTAAAGCCTAAATGTACAAACACAGGTTGCACACCGTACATTAAGGGACATCACACTTCCAAGTGTACAACCCCTGATGCACAATATACAAGGGTTTACTACAGGGTCGCACACCTCCATGCCCGCACAATCATGTACAACTGCTTTTGCTCATCGTACAACCTTAGCATGCCTGACCGCACAGACTTATGTGGGCCGCACACTGATGTGTGGGCCGCATCGTTTAATGTATTGGACTTATCTTAGTGGGCTGCACACTAGAATGACCCAACATCCTTATACGACCGCACAGTGCCCATTGGTTACCATTGTTATATGTTTGACTGTACTGTGGCAATGTTGTATGTACACTTGTTGGTGTGACGTACAATAGTTGATACTTGTACACTACCTGGCATTAAATACGTGTAATACATGACTTACTTGTATACGGTCCTAACGTTGGTAACCATAATAGGACGTGGTTGACCAAGCTTAGGGTAAATATACTATTTGCCGAGCAACCAAAGGTGAGTTCACACTAACACTATAAGCATGCATTCCCGGTGGTTTGGGAACTTCATATACATATACACCGAGGTAACGGTATGATAATTTAATGATACTCATAAAACATGTATTCCTAGTGATTTGGAAACTTCATACTAAACGAAACTCTACAAAGAAAGTCCCTTACACTTATACCGATTAGTCGCTGGTTGGGCGAACAGGATATTAGTTGATAGCGCTATTAGGTTTGACAACCTCACACCTTGCTGGGAGCCGGGCGTGAACTATTATCTGGGAAATCTGGTCAATGATGGTAGACATTGACTAAAGGGCAAAATAACAATTATGTCAAAGTTTCGGTACTGCACAGTTTAGTAGCTCATATATGGTGTGGTTTCCCCATGGCATGTTTTGATAACATGGTAACTTCTTAAATTAACGGTTTTGGGATAAAACGGAAAACCTTTTGAAAACCGTGAACTCGCCAACTTTATGTTGACACGCTACTGCATGCTTGCAGGTCCGTAAATGCGGCGCTGGAGCTTGATTGGAGAAGTGTGTGGTGGTCGTCTAGAATCCGATGTCGGATTCCAAATCTGGAACTTATGTTTTAAACTATTTTTGTATTTCATGCTTCCGCTAAACTTTTGAACTCTACTTTAAAATTACTATGCTTTGAACTTCATTTCAAACTTATTATGTTTTAGACTTAAATGTTATGTCACTAATCATATTGGTGGTGGTTTTATCTTACTTATATTAAATGTTCAATGTGATTGGTGGCTTGATCCTGGGCAGTCACACGCCTCGCGGTGGTACGCCGCACGTGGAAATTGAGGGTGTGACAATATTAGTGGTAGCTGAAGGTAGGAGAAAGGTTGGGAGGATTGTGTAAATTAAAAACCTAATTACAATGGAAGAGAAGAAAAGAAAGCGTAGAATGAATAAAACATGACACGTGTACAAAAATCCTACGTGGCAGCCTTGGAATAAATCAAGTTAGGAGAAAATTAAAAAGGTGGACTGAAATCAAGCCAAGTGTATAATCATTTTGATTTATAAGTATAGAAATTAATTATGAGTAAATTACTTTTTGAGTCCGTATGTTTAGTGGTTTTAACCATTTGAGTCCACAATAAAAAAATTTAACGCTCTGAGTCCCCAACCACTCATTTTATAACATTTTGAGTCCAATTTTTAACACTTGTACTTTTGATTTTGGACTCAAGTGGTTAAAATCACTAAAACACAGGGACTCAAAATGTTATAAAATGAACAGTTAGGGACTCAAGGCGTTAAACGTTTTTATTTTGGACTCAAGTGATTAAAACTACTAAAATACAGAGACTCGCAAAGGCTTCTAGTATTCGGCTTAAACTTTTTAAGAACGAACGGCGTATGAAAGATATCTTCAGAAGCGAAGAAGTAAACATACTTCAACCAGTGATGACTTCTAGAAGCTTGTTGGGGTCGTTCCTTGCTTCTCCTGTGTTGATTGTTACCATGAAACTAGAAGCCAAGAGACATGCATAGAAATTAGTGATCCTGAAGTGATGCAAATCAGAAGGAAGCAATTTTTGAATTCATAGGTATAAGTTTGTAAATTTGTTGCCCATGGCTTTATAGCCTAGTGGGATTTTGTGGGTGAGATAAGACTTTTGGTAATTGTTGACTTCGTTGTATTTACAAGTTTCTGCAGGGAATTTTCAAGAAGTAAAAGACTGAAAGAGAAAATACGTGTTGCAATTGAGCATGAATATAATGAGATAAAAGAGAAACGGGCAAGTTGTTGGCGGAAGCCGATAGTTATCATCATCATCTTGGTGGGATTCGGGAGGTTTGATAGAGGAATTAGGATTGTTGATTGAATTAACAGACATAATTGAGAATATGAGAAAACAACGAGAGTGAATGAATGGACAGACAAAATGGAAATCTTGAATGTCTTGGTGCCGGAATATGTTGCCGGACCGATCTTATTTATAAGTGTGAACATGACGGTTGAGTTTGGCGGGAAAAACTGTCACCAGGAAGTTTTTGAATTACCCGCTTATCACCCACATCCACACATATCAAATATACCGAAATCTAAGTTATATAAGTAAATACAATTACATATCACGAATATATAATTAAGTTTAATTATCCCTTCTAATACTTCCCCTAAACTTAATTGCGTTTAGCGGCGAACTTGAGCACACTTTCATTGGCTTCATCGACAACTTTCCTAGCTTCCTTAAAATCGAATTTCCTTCGTCTCTTGTGCATATTCCAAGCCCCTTCCCAATCATTGCCTGCATATAGAGCATAGTGATCCATAGTAGCCACATCCTTCACAGCTTCAGCACTTGCACTTCGTGCATGGCAACTTTCCGGCGATGGTTCCCTTTCCTTCATTTTTTCCTTGTCATGCGCTTTCTCTTGAACTTCTTTAAACCTGTAGTAATAGACCAAAACATCCAGGTACATGGCATATATTATCCTCATGTACTCTCCATCCTTGTATTCATATCCCATATCTTTGGCGATTACAGGCCAAAGGTTGTCATCGGTTACACTCCGGTAACCCCCATCTCTCTCCACAATCATATAGAGACTCAGCAAATCTATTTTCCGGTTATCTACCATTTGCGGCGGAATGGGTCTTGTAGTTATACCCAATTTAACAGTGATAAAGCACTGTAACATTTCTTCGAACTTCGTTTCCAATTCGTGTTTATATTGAAACACAAACTTTCCGTCTTCCATCATCTTTAACAACGCCTTGCAGTCGCTGAAGTCTTTGAATTCCATAGCCCTTATAATCATAATACTCCAATCCGTCTCATAAGAGGAAACATGTAAATCCTCAAAATACGAATTCAGATATCCTTCTTTGTATTTTTCGTTCACATCATTTAGACTCATCACACTTTGTTTTTCTTTTAATCCCAACTCCTCTTCCTTAGACAACCCAGTAATTTCATTCACTGTATTTACTACCGGAGGCGAGAACATAGGGAAGATCTTGCAAGTATCTCTGGTTTTATTAACCGTGAATCCTTGCAAGGTCAGTTGGTTCATGCTCAGAACATTTCTGTCCAATTCCGGCGTATAAAAATGCTTTGTAACCTTAATCTTTCGTTATTTGATTTAATTTCGACAGCCCCTATGCCCCGAATAAAGAGAAAATCGTTTTCCCCAGAATTTGTATCAACACCCACTAAATGTTTTATTCGTTTGAAAACATTTAAGTTACCGGCATAATGATGTGAGAATGAATTACTGACATACCATATGTCTCCCCACTGGCCGCCTTCGGTGCCAGTCACTATCATCTCGTTTCGATCCTCTGCATCCCTTCTTTGAGTCTGGATTCCGGCATTAACCGCTTGATTTATGAGTTGTGTTGCTTCATCATTTTCTTTTGACTTGCACTCATAAATTTGATGTCCAGGCCGGTGACAATAATAACATAATCTTACCGGATGGTTTCTTCTCTCCCTCTCGTTCTGTTCTTCATAGCAGTGTTGACAGGGTAACGTTGATGAAGTGGCTCTGATACCACATGTTGGCGGAAGCCGATAGTTATCATCATCATCTTGGTGGGATTCGGGAGGTTTGATAGAGGAATTAGGATTGTTGATTGAATTAACAGACATAATTGAGAATATGCGAAAACAACGAGAGTGAATGAATGGACAGACAAAATGGAAATCTTGAATGTCTTGGTGCCGGAATATGTTACCGGACCGATCTTATTTATATGTGTGAACATGACGGTTGAGTTTGGCGGGAAAAACTGTCACCGGGCAGTTTTTGAATTACCCGCTTATCACCCACATTCACACTGATCAAATATACCGAAATCTAAGTTATATAAGTAAATACAATTACATATCATGAATATACAATTAAGTTTAACTATCCCTTCTAATACAAGTGTGGGAAATCAAGTCCCTCATAACTGCAATATGCTATTTCATAAAGAGCTCCAACCCGATGTATCTCAGTTTGCATTGAGCGAGATAGATAAGCAACATAAGAAAATAGATGATGGCAATATTTTTAAACATTATGCTTTACATTGTCATATGCCTATAAATTTACTATTTATTTGGTGTTTTAGGTACAATGATGTTGATACATATTTTGTGGATACGGCTCGGCTCGGTTCGACTCGGCTACGAAGTGAAGGCCGTAGTCAAGATATCCTCCTATCTTGACTCGGTATGCGATTTTACTTTGTAACAAATTGATGTAAATGCTACTGCGTGTGTGCGGTATGCATTTTTAGTTAATAGTTTAGGTGTTTGTTTGTGTAACCCAAATTGAAGAAGCCCATGAAGAAGTCCTACATGCCAAAGTCCAAGCCCAAGTCTGAGGCCCATTCTTATGGACGAAATCCCTTGTGGTGAAATCACTGTTGTGATGAAATCCCTTTTGGTGAAAACCAAATGGGATGAAAACCAAATGGGATGAAAACCAAATAGGACGAAATCACCTGATTTCGTCCAGTTCTTGTTTTCGACCACTGGTTGGTATAAATACACAGACACAGAACAGAAACACAAGAGACAAGTCTGAATAGATTTGTGAGCGAACACATTGTAACACACACACTGAGAGAGTTTACAGAGATCATTTGTAAACACCGTATTGTAACCGTTTTCTAGCATTAATACATTGAGTGTTAATCGTTGAATATTGTGTCTTACGTGTTCGTAACTTGGTTTAACTTACCCGTTTGGATTCCGCACTTTCGGGTTTGTCGGAAAACAGGGAATAGAGGTTACTCGATCCTCCGGGTGGACCTACAATTGGTATCAGAGCATTGGCTCGATTCCTTGTTTAAACCAAGTCGATTTTCTTGTGTTTTAATAGATTTTAAAGTGTTTTTCAGTTTTGTTCTTGTTTGAATATCATACTTTTCTGGAAAATCATTTTTAAAATCGTGAAAACCTTGTGATTTTGCTGTTTGTTTTGCTAAAAATCTTGTTAAATCTTTGTTATACATGTTAGGATAAGGTTGTTATTGAAACATTGTGCAAAATCGTTGTTCGGAAAATTTTCAGGTGACCGGAATATTCAAAGTGTTCATCAGATCTTCAAGTTCTTATTTGTTCTTCATAATGTTCTGTGTTTGATCTTTGATGATATTGTTTTAAAGTGTTGTTGCATATTATATTAGTTGTTTGAATTTTGTGTCATACGAATTATTGATAGTTGAAAATAGAAGTCTGATAAAGTAAGAAAGGTGTTTGAGTGTTTGAAAAAAATAACCATAGTGTCAGAAGGATAAGGATAGGATCTTAATTGTTGCATAATATCCAAGTTGTCTGGTCTCATAAGTCAACATTAACAGCCTGGACACTTCCCACGAAATCACTCAACAATCTTCACTCTAGCCGAAATCACTCAACAACACACCTGGTCGAAATCACCTGGATGAAAACCCCCTGAAACCTGGACGAAAACACCTTGATAAAAACTCTCTGATTTCGTCCCAACACCCTCCACGAAATCCCTTTCATATCATACTCAACGAAATCCATATTAAAGTCATATTAAACGGTCCAATGAGATAATCCTTTTGTGATTCATGTCATATGTTAAGCATTAATTCATGATCAGATTGCAAGAGATTCTTGTTGTTTGCATGTGAGTTGGTCAGTGTGCATGTGTTATAGTGATTTGTATGAGAGCATAGTGAAACCAGAGAGTTTATCGTCAAACATTGTGTGTATATGTTTGATATTGTTCTCATCCTTTTAATCCAAGTGAATCTTTGATTATCTGTTCGTGTTACTCATTTTACATTGTTTGGTTTGCATCGTTACGGGGATTCCGCACCCGTGATAGTGTTTGATATAAACAAGGATAGGTTACGTATCGGATCCTCCGAGAAAAACGGACCTACAAGTGGGTGTGCGGATGCCTTGTTTAAACCAAGTCGATTTTCTTGTTTTTTAATAGATTTTAAAGTGTTTTTCAGTTTTGTTCTTGTTTGTCGAAGATTAATTCATCTGTTTGCATGAGATTTTCAAACTGTTGTCGGCCACCTTAATGATTTGATTAAAAAAAAAATCTTTGAAAAGCATTTGTTCTTGGTCCAATTAGATTGAAAGCCCATTTCATTTTGTCGGCATGTATTAAAACCTGTTTCGTCGAGTAACAATTTCAAAGAATAAAATTCTGTTTCGTCGATCAATATTCAACCTGTTTCGTCGTTTATAACATCACAATCAGTTTCGTCGCATAACAACACAACTGAGTTTCGTCGATAGCGTTTCGTCGAGTTTGTTATCAGTTTTTAACAGAGGCTTTGCAAAACTAATTTAACTGTCTGTTTTGAAGTGTTTGACCAGGTTTTTCCTGCTGCAATAGTTTGATAGTGTTTGAAGAAAATGTGTTTGTTGAACAAACCAACCGGGTGTGCGGATGCCTTGGCATGGATTGAACTACCGCACACTACTTCTCAAGAGAAAGATAAAGACCTTCGCTGGTGCAATGTGGAAGACCAGCCTGACCCAGAGGTCTATGATCTTGTTGCTGTCAAGAGACTTCTCAGTAGCTACAAAGAATCGACTTTGAAATCGACACCGGGTGGATATCCAGTTTGGGAGAACGCTCAGATTCCTTGCAATGCACGAAGCAGTTGCAGGATACGGTTTTAAATTTCTAATCTCTCCTTTACTTGTCGATATTTAAGCTGCTTTATAAATTGTTATCCTCTTGTATAGCACTCTTTGGCCTGACACGTTGAACACGAATATCACCTCACACGTGATCGTTTCAAGTATGAAACTCGTCAATGTTGTCATGGTCCGCACCGCTTACCGACGTGCCAACTGATTTTTCCAAAATTCGATAAATCATTTCTGATTAAAATTAATTTTGGTAAACGGCATTGAGGTAAAACATGAGTTAACCGACATCGGGAAATCGTTTTTGTAAATATCTTTGTGTCTTTTAAATTTATCATAGTTTGTTGATTTTAGGGGGAGTAAATCAAAATTTGAAAATTCAAAAACATCGAAAAATTTCAAAACGCAAAAACATTGCAAAACAAAAATGAGTTTCCTGGCGAGCAAAAGAGAAAATGATAGTACATCAGTGGTCTGTCTAAACCTCTTCGAACTGAAATGCAAAATGAAAAATGTTAAACAGCTCTATATAAGATGTATCGGTAGGCTCACAATCATATTAAAGTGTGCAGGGTGATATAAATCTTAAATCGACTGAAGACCAGGTGGGAACCACACATTGGCATATGGTCTTAGTACCGAAATTTCGTTTGAGAGATTGCCGAGGTTCTGAGATATTCGGTCTTTATGCTGTTTATCATCTGGGTATCATGGTTGTATCTTTTACCGAAACAAAACGGAGACGAAGTCTAGATCTTCCATGATATTATACATACGTGTACATATTGCACACGACCTCAATAAGTGATCAACAATCACATGTCCCATACAAAATAAGTGATAATATATCACAGATTCTTTGCGGGAGTCAAGTTCGTCTCTCTGCTGTACGAAAGTACTGACCTGTTCACGGACTTGCTCCTGTGCCCTCATGCATATGAAAATCAAGTTCCTCATCAATAAGTGATTCTATCACATAGGGCTTGTTTTCAATCAAAATAAGTGAGTTTCTCACATCTTTTATACGGTCAAACAGATGATAAATGGTATACTCACCGGTAAGATGAACTCTCGTGCTTACCTTGATACGGGAATGTGTCGTGTGTGGATGAACACCGGTCGGTAAGTATAAATCATACCTTAACGTATCCCCTCGCCATGATTACATCTGATAAGTTGAGCTTAAGTGGACAACAATACCGATAATTGTTATAGGATGCTTATCTAATTGTTAACTATAAGAACAACAAGAGCGTTTTGGTATGACCGTACACTGATATGATTCTCTTACCCTCGAAACTCGCAAAAAGAATGTCTGTAAATATTTATTTATTGCTTTCGTTTCTGCATCTTTGTATATATTTATTTATTGCTTTTCGTCTTTACATTTGAAAAATGAAAAATTCCAAAAAGATTTTAGGTGTGTTTTAATCTAAACTTTATAAAAGTCAAAAAGATTTTGCTTCTAGTTTATTTTTGATTGACCGATGTTGGAACTCGAGTCTATCCTACCCAAAATCCTGATCGTAAGCCGGAAAACAATTGCACCTTCATAAACTGTCGAAGTTAACAAATTTTGAAAGTAAGGGATTAAAATTGATCATTTTCTAAACTTTCAAACTGTTGTCGGTCGGTGTTTGATTGAGATTTGATCTCATATGTGTCATTTGTTTAATGTTAACTATATTCCAAGCAGTTGTTCTCATTACGCGTTTAGATTTCTTGCATGTGCAGATGCTAAAGGCGAGGAGAACATGTTCGATGACAAGCTTCGGAATGAAGACACGACATGGAGGCACTCAAATGATAAAGATGATCGAGTTGCCGCTGATCAATCATCAACACCACAAGGATCTCAAGCATCGAAAATCAAAAGATTCACAGCATAATCAAAGGGGGAGTTTATTGATACACTTCCTAAATGAAAAGGGAGTTTGTTGATACACTTTCTACTTACGACGCGTGAAGACTTTGAAGATCCTACGACAAGAATGAATGAACCATCAAGAGATGGAGAACGAGATTACGATCCTCGCAAGCAGCATCCAAGGGGGAGTTTGTTGATACATATTTTGTGGATACGGCTCGGCTCGGTTCGACTCGGCTACGAAGTGAAGGCCGTAGTCAAGATATCCTCCTATCTTGACTCGGTATGCGATTTTACTTTGTAACAAATTGATGTAAATGCTACTGCGTGTGTGCGGTATGCATTTTTAGTTAATAGTTTAGGTGTTTGTTTGTGTAACCCAAATTGAAGAAGCCCATGAAGAAGTCCTACATGCCAAAGTCCAAGCCCAAGTCTGAGGCCCATTCTTATGGACGGAATCCCTTGTGGTGAAATCACTGTTGTGATGAAATCCCTTTTGGTGAAAACCAAATGGGATGAAAACCAAATGGATGAAAACCAAATAGGACGAAATCACCTGATTTCGTCCAGTTCTTGTTTTCGACCACTGGTTGGTATAAATACACAGACACAGAACAGAAACACAAGAGACAAGTCTGAATAGATTTGTGAGCGAACACATTGTAACACACACACTGAGAGAGTTTACAGAGATCATTTGTAAACACCGTATTGTAACCGTTTTCTAGCATTAATACATTGAGTGTTAATCGTTGAATATTGTGTCTTACGTGTTCGTAACTTGGTTTAACTTACCCGTTTGGATTCTGTACTTTCGGGTTTGTCGGAAAACAGGGAATAGAGGTTACTCGATCCTCCGGGTGGACCTACAAATGACTCCCTACACCGACCATTTTATGGAAACTATGGTTCCCCCATGTGCTCACAAAATTCAACATTTGCACGGAGCAACACTTTCCATGGAGCTTATTCACCCACTCTAGATGATTGGTGAATTATCTTTTAATTCAGAAGATGCTTCACACAATGATTGTCTAACGGGTTTGTTAACTTGCTTAATAAATTGTATGTAGACCAAACAAGAAACAATATGCTACTTTGATGATTAGTAAACTTGTCTACCTATCTGAACATCTAGTTAAGTAGTAAGCTGCTGTTCTTCTGATTGCAATTTGTGCAGTAATTCGAGTAGAAACCAGCTATGTTTGGGGTCGTTGTACGGTAATTTAAGCAGGAACATGTGTTAGTGGGGCCTGAACCAACATTGTTGGGTTTACTCGGGTTTGTTCGCGGTTCATTGGTTCGGCACGTTATCGAGTCAAGAGTTTGTTTACGGGTTATGGAAAAGGTCAATAATAAACTGCAACTAAGTGCTTGAAGTTTTATACATATTTTGTTTTATTTAATTAGCTTGGTAAAAGGGTTTGACCGAAAGTGATGGAAGTGTACGTTTAGGAGTGGTGCAAGTTGGGTGAAGAAGTGGTATGTTTACCGGATCTTTTGGAGGAATTAGTATTTTATTGGGTATATTCTGTATTTCCATGTGTTTTTGTAAGGCTATTTAAAGCCCCATGTTTATTGAATAAATAACCCCATTCAATAGAAACCTTTATCTTCATACGTATATTTTGTAGTGTGTGTTAGTGGGGCCTGAACCAACATTTGGTATTAGAGCCGAGTGCTCATGAAGAAGACGGTGTAGCCGTTTTGAGAGTCGGTCTCGTGAAAACGGTTTAGCCCGTCGCTGCGGGGCAAACGCAGCAGGAAAACAGGTTGTTCGGGACAGCAGGTGGCTGTTCGGGATTGTGTAGCAGCGTTAGACGGAAGCGTTACGGTGTTTCGGTAGGCCGTTGTTGTGGTAGACGTACCGGTTAAGACGACGGGGGTGACCGGTGATAAACACTTGTGTTCCGTGGCTGTAAGTCTTGATTGAACGGGCTGTAAAAAAAAAGAGGGCTATGATGTTATTTTTATCACAGATTTTGCAACTACCTTGATTGGCTTGTTCGTTATAAGAGGAGACCGGCAAAAGATCCGTCAAAGCAGGTGGCTTTGGATTTGGTTCGTTTGGCAAGGTGAGAAAACGTTAGAAACGGGTGGTTTGTTTTCTTGGTCGGTGGAGAGGCCTATTGAACAAGGGTGATCAGAAAAAGGTATGGTTAGAGGAAAAAAAATAACACGGGGTGACATTATGGCGTTGGAGTTCAATCGGGTGGCTTTGGATGTGGCCGGGGTAGGTCGTTGATCCGTGACAAGTCAAGATGTGAATGAACGGTGTTCCAACGTGATGCCATGTTACATGTTACGGGCGTGGTGTTTTTTTTATTCGGGTTGAATCAAGACATTGGACGTGATCGAGGTGTAGATCGGGTGTCCGTTAGATGTCATAGTGGTTCGAAACCGAGGTGATTCGGTGCTGCGGTGAAGGCGCAAACAAACACCGATTAAGGGGGTGATTGTTGGGTTTACTCGGGTTTGTTCGCGGTTCATTGGTTCGGCACGTTATCGAGTCAAGAGTTTGTTTACGGGTTATGGAAAAGGTCAATAATAAACTGCAACTAAGTGCTTGAAGTTTTATACATATTTTGTTAATTAATAGAGTGTGGTTTTTATCTTTCCTCTTCCTGCATCTACTTTTCTGCATATTCACTTTCATATACATATACATACGTACGTGAGTGTGTAGAGTGTGTGTAGTAAGGGGCCTGTAAACAACATTTGGTATCAGAACAGCCTCGTTCTTCCTCCTTTCATCACCATTAACAGCCACGGAACACTAGTGTTTATCACCGGTCACCCCCGTCGTCACACTCTACACACTCACGTACGTATGTATATGTATATGTATATGAAAGTGAATATGCAGAAAAGTAGATGCAGGAAGAGGAAAGATAAAAACCACACTCTATTAATTAACAAAATAGGCCTATAAATAGCCTTTACATATACCAACGTGGGAATAAAAATAACAATAAATACTAAACTATCACTAAATAACCAGTCAACCAATGACCTATTCTTTTTACCATGCACTCCCATATCCCACGTACACTAACCAAATAGCCAGAGAACTCGGTCAATAACCAATTCACAAACCAACCTTAGTGCAAAAGACTACTACAATTTCACGTGCAAATTGGATGGTCAAAGACCATTTTACCTCTGGATCCTTTAGTCACTTGACCCGTGACCCGCAAAACTAACCGATTAACCCAACAACATGCATTTCTCTTATTAGATCATAAATATGATAGTGGAAGGTAAATGCTCCCTATGCCAAATATTTTTGAAATGAGACTTGCTATAAAAATCAGGTTTACTGATTGATTGGTTTTCTAACAACACAGAATTTTAGAAACTCTTGCTTACTTGTTAACAAATATTAGCGTACGTTTAATCGCTTACTTTAATAATCAACCAAAATGTCTACATTTTCTGACTATTTGCAGTCACAGAGCCATTGAGAATTGATTAAGTATAAATGTAATGATGTTGTATTTTGGTATCAGTCGATCTTGTTTTGGTAAAATGCAATGATAAAGAAATTAAAAATGGCCTGATCGTGGGACTTACTTGCAGGAGTGAGAAAGAAATTAAAAATGGGAGATGGCACAATGATCTGAAAAGTAAAGAAGAACAAGTAATATAGAGATAAACTGGGTTTAAATGGTCAAAGTAATTACTCCATATCCCAAATAATATTGAAATGCGACTTGCTATTTGAAAATTCATCTAGATAAATATGAATTGCTGGTTTGAAATGTTCAAATTTGAAACTCTAACTACACTTTCTTGCTGATCTTTGTAAGTGAAGATAAGATTTCGTTCATGTATGGTCGATCATCTGGATCCGGTCGAGTGCAGCATAAAGCCAACTGAAGAATCTGCTCTACAACACTGTGTTTTGTGGAGAAATCAGAAGCCAGATCAGGATCTACAACTTCAATCAGCTCAGTCATTCCTTTTGAAATTGCTTGTTCTATCAACTGTGGTAAAGTGATGTGGATTCCGTCGCCTTCGGGGAGTTCAGTTGGTCTTTTTCTAGTGATAAATTCCATCATTATTACTCCAAAGCTAAACCCATCCACTTTTGTTGTAACTTTTCTCATATATGCAAACTCTGGTACAAAATTGACATTCATTAGTGTGACTTTTAAGGTTAAATGTTATCTAAACATCAAAATTAATATGTATCCGGTTAGAAATTCATTAACCCTAATATGAAAGAATAAAAGAAAGAATGGGTGATGCATTACCTGGGGCCAAATAACCAATGGTGCCTTGAAATGTCGATGCAGAAGAAACACTGCTTCCATCCTGGTGATGAACTCCCAGAATCCGAGCTGTCCCAAAGTCACTAACATGAACATTCCATTTTTCATCTAGAAGAATATTAGAAGGCTTTAAATCACAGTGAACTATGGGGAAATCGTATTCAGAATGCAAATAAACCAGTCCTCTGGAGACTGAAACCAAAACATCAACTCTCTTAGAGAGATCCCATCTTGATCGATCAATCCTAGAATCATGTATAACCTTGTCAAGATTACCATTTTCCATGTATTCAAGAACTAAAGCCCTTAAATTCCCACTCTCCCATGCATAACCAAGCACTTTCACTAGATTTCTATGCCTCAATTTTGCTAATGTGTTCATTTCTTTGTTGAAGCTCTTATCTGATTCCGCTGAAAACTCAGTGAAATTCAAATTCTTCACGGCTATCATCCTTCCATTTGCAAGTGTCCCCTTGTACACTGTGCTTAACCTGCTTGTCCCCAGAATATTACTTTCACTGAATCCATTGGTAGCATCTTCAAGTTCTTTTCTGTCAAATCTTTTGAGAGTGACCCCTCGGGTGTATTCTGGTTTTGGATCGTCAGATTCTTTAACTTTTGGCTTTCGAACATGAACATGACGATAACATAAAACTACCAAAAATAATACAAGCAAAGCTAGAGATCCAAGTATGGCAGGAATCAATATGGCTTTTCTGGATATTTTGTGTGGATGGTTTGATTGAGTTGAGAAGGCGCATGACTTGGTGTTGTTGGTAACACACAGAGATGGATTTCCAAGTAATCCGATTGCGCTAGAGTTTTTGAAAATTCCCATGTTGGGAACACGCCCTTCGAGGTGATTGAACGAGAGATTGAGGTGTTTTAATGCCACATTGTTCCCAAAATTTTCAGGAATCGTGCCATTAAATTTGTTCTGTGAGAGATCAACCGAAGTAAGAAGTGTCAGATTCGCCATGCTTTCTGGGATCTCGCCTTCCAACTGATTTCTTGAGAGATTTATGTAGGAAAGGACGTCAAGAGTAGGGAATATTTCATCAGAGACACCACCAGAAAGCTGATTTCCTGACAAATCAAGACTCTGCAGGTTTCTACAGTTCTGAATTGTTACAGGAATACATCCTGACAGATCATTGTTTGAGATATCAATGGCTTGCACCATCTCCATCTTTCCAAACTCATTTGGGATAGTTCCTGTAAGAAAGTTGTTTGAGAAATTGAGATATATCTGCATATCCTTCATACTTGAAATCACTGGCCGTGAAATCGATCCAGTGAAAAAGTTGTGTGACAGGTCTATCAGAATCAAATGGTTCAGTTTTGTCATGCTATCCCCAATTGACCCGTTAAACCTGTTTCCACTGAGATCCAACCGAGAAAGCATCTCGAGCTTTGAAACAGAATTCAGAATCGGACCCTCAAATTTGTTGTTCATCAAGTAGAGGTCAGTCAGCTGTTTAAGCTCAAATATTATATCAGGAATCTGACCTTCTAGGTTATTATCACCGATCACAAGTCTTTGAAGGGAAGGTATATTTGAGATTTCTACAGGAATGGTGCCAGAAAATTGGTTTGACCCTAGATATAACATCATCATACTAGTTAAGTTTCCAATTTCTTTTGGGATTGGCCCATAAAAGGAATTATCATGAATTTGCAGTATTTGGAGATTAGAAAGACTTCCAATCCCCGGTTTCAACATCCCTGTAAGATTGTTATGTGCCATATTTAAAATCACAAGCCTTGAACAACTGAAGAGATCGTCCGGGATTTCTCCCGACAGTTTGTTGTCGCCGATACTAAGAAATGTAAGATTTGACAACTTTCCTAAACCCTGAGGAATTTTTCCAGTCATCCTATTTTTAGCCAAATCTAACAAACGAATTTTTGTACAGTTTGTGATGCTAATTGGAATGGACCCCTCAAGAAGATTATTGCTAAGTGACAAATTTCTCAAGTTATGAAGAGATCCAATGCTTGCAGGAATTGATCCAGTGAGTAAGTTTAAGCTAATGGTCAAGTAAGTCAAGTTGACTAACCTGGTTATGGATGCAGGAACTTCACCAGTAAGCCTGTTCTCATGAAGGGTCAATAATTGCAATGATTCCAGTGAAGAAATCTCTGAAGAAACATTCCCGGTTAAATTATTTTTTGAAAGTCCCAAAAGAATTAACGATTTTAACTGAAATAAAGATCTTGGGATTGTGGAATTCAGATGGTTATCATATAACCGCAAAAACTGTAATCCCTGAAGATTTCCAATCTCACCAGGAATGCTTCCAGTGAGCTTGTTGCTGTATAGATTCAGAAGAGTCAGATTTTTGCAATGAACAATTTCAGTTGGTATATTTCCAGAGAGAGAATTTTCAAACAACTGAAGAGTTTGTAATTTTAACAAATTTCCAATCTCTCTAGGAATGATACCAGAAATTTGGTTTTGGCTCAAATCAAGTACTTGTAGCTCTTTCAAAGGACCAATCGAAGGTGGAATCCAACCTTCTAAAAGATTATTAAAAACTCCAAGAAGCAGAAGATTGGCCAAATCACCGATTCTATCTGGAATTGTACCGTTAATTGTGTTGGAATCAAGGCTAAGTTGTAGCAAAGAAGTACAATTGCACAAACTATCCGGAATGATTCCAGTAATGGAATTGTTTCCCAAGTCTAGTGTCTGCAGATTCCGGAGTTTCCCCAGTTCCGATGGAATCGGACCAGAGAGGGAATTGGTGTAAAGGGAAAGTGTAGAAAGCTGTGTGCAGTATCCCAACTGGAACGGAATGTTACCAGTGAATGAGTTATAAGATAAATCAAGAAGCTGGAGACCGGAAAGGTTTCCCAGAAAGGGAGAGATTTGGCCTTTGAGGTATGTGTGTTGAATCGAAATAGAAACAACACGTTTGGTGATATCATGGCATTGGATTCCAGTCCAGTTGCAATGGTGGGTGGAATCAGCGTTCCAATCCAGGAGTGCACCAGTTGGGTCATCAGTGACTAAATTCTTGAAATGTTTTAAAGCATTTGCTTCATTTTCCAAGACAGAATCTGCAGATAGAACACCAAGTATCAGGAAAGGTAAAAGCATAAAGCTTTTGAAAGCCATTGTTAATTAGTTTAAAGTGGTGATGATTGCATGAGCAGGAAGCTGGTTGTTATATTGCAGAATTTAAAGGTCAACTGTAAAGTTTATTTTTTCAAACCCGTGAAACCAAAATCTGTAAACCAACTGTACAATTTAGAGGTCAAATGGATAAGGTTCCTTTCATATCCCAAAATGTACAATTTGCGCCCATACTCCCAAGTCCCACCCATTGAATACAAATCTCTTTTCTCTATTTATAAAAAGAATATATACATGTTTGACTATAATATATCGTTAGACTTCATTCATTCTTTGGTTTCTACTTTTATTGATTATGGCAAGTGGGTTGTATTGTATTATATCTTAACCAAACTAGTTCAGTTTTGATTGTATTGTACTTATATTTTAACGAAACTAATTCATTTTGAACACGCAAGGCTTGTCAATATCTAGGTCCTGGATCAACCTAGTACTTGTGAATCTATACCGACAATCCTCCGGACCCACATAGGAATATAACAATTTGTGGTTATTTAACAGTTAGGGTGGACCGTATGGTGTGTTTGAGTGGCTTCGGTGATTGATTTCAACGATCGGTGAACCACCCCGGCCCGTATTCGGCGGTGATTGAGGGATTTCGGTGTATACTCACCGAATGTTTGAGTTTGATTGATTGAGTTTAATGGTGGGTCCCAACCCCTTTCAACCAATCACAATTTTTAAAAAAAAATTCTTTACCACTCTCTAGGTGTTTGAACCATACCATCTGATAGAGTGCAAAATGGGGAGTGAAATGATAACTTGACATGACATGATATTATTGGCTAAAAAATAACTCAAACACCCTAAAGTGATTGAACCATACCCTCTACTGTTAGATGACTCAAATTCTAAACACTTGGGTCGGTTTCCGTTGACCATGAGACTGTGAGTGTAATAACTGTAATTATAATATATATGTTTTATTTTTGAAACATATATAAGTTCCTAAAGATTTCGATTGCGTCAAACGGTATTTTCTTTGATGAGACTCCACAAATGTGTCGCATGTATGTTAACATGTTTTAATTTTAGTAAAAGAAATTTTTTTAATCATAACTAATAATCTAAAGATAAACTGTAAAAACACAAGTATACAAACATGCATGCATGCACAATCACTTTTTGTCGTGTAACAATCAACATGATTTACAAGTTTGTGAAACATGAATGCTTGATGTCTCACGTCCCGAACAATGTTTTCAGACCCGGACCGGACCGGCCGGCCAGCATGTTTGGGCCGTTTCTGCACTGAACCGGAGGTCGGACCGCTAGCCGGAGAATCGACCGGAAATTCGGTGGCCGGAAATGGTCGGACCGGTTGCAGTTTTTGTCTAATAATTAAGTAAATCTGAAGAGAAGATGATGTGGTTGATGCTGCCGCCGTGGGTGGTCGGAGGGGTGCTGGTTCGGTGAAGTTATATCAACCATCAGCTTTGAAACAACAGGTTGCGAGGACCCGTTTAAATCTGAGATCCATTCACCGTTCCCATTCAAAACACGAGAGCCTAGGTGGATGCTAATTTGGTCGGCGGTGGAAATATTTTAGGGTTAGAAGGTTTTTGAAATGCAGATGAAAGTGGTGAGATGGAGATGAAAAGATGTTTCTTGATGGAAGAGAAAGAAAAAGTTCAAAGTAATTAATTTCATTTTGAAGTCCATATTAAATGGAATTCTTGAAACTTACGTGAAACAGAAATATCTTTAAATGGGCCATAAATTAAATAGTAAACTTGGTTATGGGCTAAATTTGAGTTTCATAAACAAAAGTGGACTATTTAAGTATTTTATGTGCATGACGGTCCTAAAATTACATCTTCCGGTTCTTATTCCGGTTTGACCGGTCAGACCGGTCCGACCTGTGACCCGGCAAGACGTCCGGTTCGATGTCCGGTCCGGTTATAAAAACATTGGTCCCGAATATTTCCGGTAGTGTAAAACCTTGTGCCAAATTCCAAGCCATTACCTACATATACATTTACAAAGTGAGGGATACATTTACAAAGTGAGGGAATAGTGCCAGACAAGCTGTCTGGCACTTTCCTATTGGACCAACCTACTTTATTCTCAGTTTCAAATTACGCTTTCGTCCTTTGTTTAAAATTACGTTTTTGGCCCCAGCTAACAATAAAATTATAATTTTGCCTCTAGCTCAAAATTACGCATTTACCCCCGTTTCAAAAACCCATTTTTAATTTTGTTCCCAGTTTAAAATTACGGTTTCGCCCTCCGTTTAAAATTATGTTTTACCTACATATACATTTACAAAGTGAGGGAATAGTGCCAGGCAAGTTGTCTGGCACTTTCCTATTGGACCAACCTGTTTTTTATTTAACTTTATTCCCAGTTTCAAATTACGCTTTCGTCCTTCGTTTAAAATTACGTTTTTGCCCCCAGCTAACAATAAAATTATAATTTTGACCCTAGCTCAAAATTACGCTTTTGCCCCCGGTTCAAAAACTCATTTTTAATTTTGTTCCCAGTTTAAAATTACGGTTTCGCCCTCCATGTAAAATTATGTTTTTGCCCCCATTTCAAAATAAAATGTTCTTTTTTCCTCTAGCTAAAATTACGCTTCTGCCCTCAGCTCAAAATTACGTTTGCCTGGTATTTCCCTATTAAACCAACCCATTTTTATTTTAATTTTATTTCCAGTTTAAAATTACGCTTTCGTTCTTCGTTTAAAATTACGGTTTTGCCCGCAGCTAAAAATTAAATTATACTTTTGCCCCTAGCTCAAAATTACGCTTTTGCCCTCGGTTCAAAAACTCATTTTTAATTTTGTTCCTAGTTTAAAATTACGGTTTCGCCATCCGTTTAAAATTACGTTTTTGCCCCAGTTCAAAATAAAACGCAGTTTTTTCCTCTAGCTAAAAATTACGATTTTGCCCTTAGCTCAAAATTACGTTTTTTTCCCACAGTTCAAAATAAAATTATATTTTCCCCCTAGTTCAAAATTATGATTTTGCTCTCAGTTTAAAATTATGATTTCTCCTCCAGTTCAAAATATAATTACAATTTTACTCTCTGTACAGACATACATGTTACGAAAGAGAAATATTCGGCCTATTGCCCCGCAACTCGGGCGGGGCAAAAACTAGTTGTATACACTTGCAACAAAATGACACAATCTCATGATTTTAAAATATTCTTTTGGATTTTATTTTAAAGAATATTGTTTCATTGATAATACATTTAGAATATTCATGGAACCTAATTAAGTGGATCCACCATCTTCATCTTCATAACCCTAACCCGCCCCCAATCTCACCCCCACCATAAACCACCCATCCCCAAATCAATAACAACCATCTGCCTCCACCATCACCCTTTCTCCACAACTTTTGTTTCTCAACAACAAGTTCCACCACAACAATCCGTGGCCACATGTTTCAAGAATTTGTTTGTAACGATTGTTCTCTAAACAAAATCAACCCTTCCACGCCCGCCTAACTTTTTCTCATTACAGCGGTCAACGACACATAATTTGGCGACAACCCACACCATAATCAGGTGACCATGTCGCACCCTCTTCTCCACTCTCACCCCTCTCTTTACCAATATCAGTCAAAGTCCACCTCTGCACACAATTTGTTATTCCGGCGATTCAACACCCACCCCTCCCAACCTTCTTAGGATTGAAACACACACGAAACTGAACACACACACGAAACTGAACACACACACGAAAGCAATAAATGAACACAAGATTTAAAATGGTTCTGTCGGCTGACCTACGTCCACTGTGCTGCAACCAGGGTTTCTTTATTACCTGAGAACTACAAGGAATTACAAGTATAAAACAATCTTTATATAAAGACTAATCTAGGGTTAGGAAACTAAATCTCCTAATTAGGCCCAAGCTCACATAGAGATAATTCGATCAAGCTAAAATAAAACTCTAATTTAACTACCAAATAAAAATATGTTGGCCGACCCAAGGCTAGGGTCAGTTGCGCTCCCTTGATCGGGCCTCCACACCAATACGTCCAACAATCTCCCATTTAGAGGCTTGAACATTGCCCAATAGTCTTCAGGATCTGTACCTCTTGTAATGTTCCTTTATCAGCTAGTTGCAACATCCTTCTCAACAATGAACCTGTAGGCACATTGAAGCTCTCACTAAGCCTCAACTCATCAGTCATAACCCATGACTCATTTTCTGTCCTTACTGGCTCCCACTTAAACAAATTGCCAAATTGCCGGATCCTGAGAAATCCTGAGAATACATACACTCCAATACTAGCAAGAGATTCTTTAGAGAGACTTTTCCATCAGGAATGAATGTTGGTCTTTTTAACCCACTGTCGCCCAGAAACTATAACTGAAACATGCCATGTATTCCCACTGTCACGATGTCCCCCGACTGGATTGACCTTCCAAACTTGTTCATCCTGAATCTTCCCTGTGACTCTAGGTTTCTTTCTTGCAAAGGAAACCTTCATCTGTCCCTGAGATTTTGTGAACTCTACTTTGTTTTTCTTCCTGGAATATCACTTCCTTCTAACGATATACCGACCATGTATAATGAGCCTTTTTTTCTTTCCACAAGCCATGATCATATTCCCTTTGACAACCTTCCACTGTCCATTCCCGAACTTAACTTTATGTCCCTAATCAGCCAACTAGTCGAGAGAAATCAACAACCTCTTCAAACCTAGAATAACCCTGACATCGTTTAAAGTCCACGAACCAACTGAAGTCTTCATAAAAAATGTCACCCATGCCCGTAACATCAAGTACCTCATCATTCGCCAATTTTACTTTCCAACTGTTGGTGCATTTATGTGTCTGTAACTTTGTCTTGTTTACGTTGTATGTTATTTAGTCTTTTGTTATAGAGTCTGTAATTTCCGTCAAGTCTATATAGTCGGATATCCTCCTATCCTACTTAGTATGACATTTTGTCTCTGTATTTGTAAGGTTTGTTAGACACATGCTTGTGTGCATAGTGTTTAACTAAAGTTTGTAGTTTCTTATGTCTTCTGTTAACTTAGTTATCTACTGTCATTGTTTAGAGTTTGACGAAGGTTCTATCTTCGTCAAACCACTGCTTGGCGAACCTTCAAGCTTCGTCTAAGTTTGTATGTGGCGAAGGTTCTATCTTCGTCACACATTAACCTTCGTCAATCAAGGTTCGTCCCTGGGCAGTATATATAGCTTAGTGTGTTTAACAGTTAAGGCATGAGAGCATAGAGAGACTACTACTGAGAGTTTATCATTCAAGCATTGTGTGTATATGTTTGATGTTGTTCTCGTCCTTTTAATCTAAAGTGAATCTTCGGTTATCTGTTGTGTTGCGTACATTTCTTTGTTTGGTTTGCACCATCACGTGGATTCCGCACTCGTGACCTTGTTCGTGATAAACATGGATTAGGTCTCGTAATAGATCCTCTGAGAGGCATAAGTTTGGCATGATGACACTTTTAGTCCCTTTGGTTTCATATTTTGATCGTTTTACAACTTTAATCCTTCAAACCCAATCTTCCACATGATTAGGGTTTAGGACACGTGTCTTCACATAATTGGACACGTTTTTATGTGGTGTTACAGTATACTAATTATGTGAGAGCTCCGGGTGATCCTTGGATGTTCGATTATGATGGACTATTTAACTCCTTTAATCTGCCAACCTTTGATGAAGCGACTGCAGCTGCTCAAATGTTATTAGAAAGTGATAATGCAGTTGACTCGTCTTTGGTTCGACCAATTATTGTTAACCCTCAAGCTTCTACTTTGGTTAAAAATATTTCTCAAAATAAGGAAGTTGAAGGTGCCGCTGATTACAATGTGTCGTCGGAAGATGATGTAAATGATACGACTGAAGGCCCTTCGGCTCGAGCTGTTCCTGTTCAAGGTACTTCTGAAGCAACTCCTCCTGTGCAGATTGAAGACACTGCTGAAGGAAATACATCTACATCTACGTCTATGCCAGGCGTGGATTTGGTTGTTGATCTTAATTTTAACAATTTAAGTATTGATACTCATGTTTCTGATAATCCTGAAACGAGAATTCATGATACTCACCCACAGAAGAACATTATAGGAGATGTCCAAACTGGAGTGCAGACACGTAATCAGCTGAGAAACAACCAGAATCTTGGTTTGTATTCAGCTATTAGAGAATCTGGAAAACAAAATGATTGGTCCTTCGCGTGTTATACAAGAAGAACCAAAATCTTGGAAAGAAGCCTTAAAGGAAAATTCTTGTGTAGAAGCGAGCCGGAAGAACTTCAACAATTCCAGAAATTGGGTGTCTGGAGACTTGTTGAAAAATCCAACGATTACAAGAAATTCGGTACTCGTTGGGTATAAAAATGCAAGAAGGATGATCGTGGAGTGGTCATTCGCAACAAGGAGAGATTAGTGATTCAAGGCTTTCGACAAATTGAAGGAATTGACTACAACGAGGTTTATGCACCTGTTGCACGTCTGGAGGCTATTCAGATCTTTCTAGCTTATGCTTCTTTCAAAGGATTCAAAGTCTATCAGATGGACGTCAAAATTGCATTCCTTCATGGTATCGTTGAAGAAGAGGTGTATGTCGAACAACCTCCTGGTTTTGAAGATCCTATCCATCCCGATCGGGTTTGGTTGCTCAACAAAGCTCGCTATGGTTTACATCAAGCACCGAGGGCTTGGTACGCGACCTTATCTACTTATCTGTTGAAGAATGGTTTTCGACGAGGTCTTATTGACTGTACTCTTTTCATCAAGGAAACAGATAGAGATCTTCTGCTGGTACAGGTATACGTTGATGATATCATTTTTGGTTCAACTAACGATGCTTTGTACAGGCAATTCGAGCGTGTTATGCAAGAAAAATTTGAAATGAGCGCAATGGGGGAAATGAATTTCTTTTTGGGCCTACAAGTTTAACAAACTAAGTCTGGGATATTCATCCATCAGACTAAGTATGTCGGTGACATCTTGAGCCGGTTCCAGATGTCAGACGCGACGCCCATTGGTACCCCACTTCCGACTAATCACGGGATTACTCCGGATTTGAAGGGTGAAAGTGTCAACTCTTCTTATTATCGCGCTATGATCGGATCTTTAATGTATCTCACTGCTTCGAGGCCTGATATAATGTATCCAACATGCCTGCTCACAAGATATCAAGCCAACCCGAAGGCATCTCATATGGCTGCTGTTAAAAGGATTTTTCGCTACTTGAAGGGTTCGAAAGATAACTCACTGACTTCGAAAGATGTTCGAAGGATGGGTATCTGTCGAACCTCCTTGATCGAAAGATGATCTTTCGACTTCGAAGGATATCTTTCGATGAGCTCTGACACAGTTGACAAATGTGACAGGTTGGTGAAAAGGTGACGGGTTGGTAGAAACTTTCGGCAGAAGGCAGAAGGTATGGTCAGACCCTGCCTTTTACCAAAAACAGATTTGGATTGATTATTTTAATCAGTTAACCCTTCCCAATACACAAACAACTTTCAAAAATAATTAAACAAGATCAAAAGATGTAAAACTTTGAAGAACACTTGAAGCTTTGTTGAAGATACGATGAACACAACCCAGAAAAATTTGAATTTTCCGGTAAACCAACAACTTCCGAAACCGCGATTTTGCTAAAATGTTTAATAAAAACCAAAGACTAACATGTGAGCATGAAAATAACACGGTTTTTTAACAAAACATAAAGCAAAACACCAAGATATACTCCGATTTTAAGATGTTTTCCAGAAAAATATGAACTTTTAAAACCCGAAAAACAGCAAGAACACCTCGGTTTTAACAAGGAGAAGAGCCAAGGCTCTGATACCACTTGTAGGTCCGGCTAGGGGAGGATCTAGTCGCCTAATCCTTGTGTACAAACCAACCCGGTTGTGCGGAATCCAACCGAGAAAGGCAAACCGAGATAGAACACGCAAATGCACGACACACAATATTCACCGATTAACACCTCTGTATTAATACGTATGAAAGGTCCAGTTACAAGCTCAATGTTTACAGATGTACTCTATAAACTCTCTCAAACTCTCGTGTGTGTGTGTGTTTTCTGCAGAATGCTCTAAGTGTTCTCTCTTGTGTCCTCTGTTGAAATGAACACACAACATGGGTATTTATACCCGTAATAGCAGGTCTGGTCGAAGGATCAGATAGACTGATCGAAGGATCATCTATCGACCAGAAACCTATCGAAGGATCACAAATACTTCGAAGGATGGTATCCTTCGAAGTCCATCAACATCCATCGAAGGTTATCTTTCGAGCTCATCGAAGGATATAAACAATCCTTCGATGAGTCATCCTTCGACACACACACATACAAACAATGTGCTAACTGTTTGGCCAAGTCAAACCGGAGGATGGTTGACTTGGTCAAACTTACATCGAACGCACATATAAACAGATCTAAGACGTAACTCAGACTAACACAAGACATCGTTTTGTATCATGACAAAATACAGACAAAGTACAGACACAAGTGCACCAACATTATCTAAACATCAAAATTAATATGTATCCGGTTAGAAATTCATTAACCCTAATATGAAAGAATAAAAGAAAGAATGGGTGATGCATTACCTGGGGCCAAATAACCAATGGTGCCTTGAAATGTCGATGCAGAAGAAACACTGCTTCCATCCTGGTGATGAACTCCCAGAATCCGAGCTGTCCCAAAGTCACTAACATGAACATTCCATTTTTCATCTAGAAGAATATTAGAAGGCTTTAAATCACAGTGAACTATGGGGAAATCGTATTCAGAATGCAAATAAACCAGTCCTCTGGAGACTGAAACCAAAACATCAACTCTCTTAGAGAGATCCCATCTTGATCGATCAATCCTAGAATCATGTATAACCTTGTCAAGATTACCATTTTCCATGTATTCAAGAACTAAAGCCCTTAAATTCCCACTCTCCCATGCATAACCAAGCACTTTCACTAGATTTCTATGCCTCAATTTTGCTAATGTGTTCATTTCTTTGTTGAAGCTCTTATCTGATTCCGCTGAAAACTCAGTGAAATTCAAATTCTTCACGGCTATCATCCTTCCATTTGCAAGTGTCCCCTTGTACACTGTGCTTAACCTGCTTGTCCCCAGAATATTACTTTCACTGAATCCATTGGTAGCATCTTCAAGTTCTTTTCTGTCAAATCTTTTGAGAGTGACCCCTCGGGTGTATTCTGGTTTTGGATCGTCAGATTCTTTAACTTTTGGCTTTCGAACATGAACATGACGATAACATAAAACTACCAAAAATAATACAAGCAAAGCTAGAGATCCAAGTATGGCAGGAATCAATATGGCTTTTCTGGATATTTTGTGTGGATGGTTTGATTGAGTTGAGAAGGCGCATGACTTGGTGTTGTTGGTAACACACAGAGATGGATTCCAAGTAATCCGATTGCGCTAGAGTTTTTGAAAATTCCCCATGTGGGGAACACGCCCTTCGAGGTGATTGAACGAGAGATTGAGGTGTTTTAATGCCACATTGTTCCCAAAATTTTCAGGAATCGTGCCATTAAATTTGTTCTGTGAGAGATCAACCGAAGTAAGAAGTGTCAGATTCGCCATGCTTTCTGGGATCTCGCCTTCCACTGATTTCTTTGAGAGATTTATGTAGGAAAGGACGTCAAGAGTAGGGAATATTTCATCAGAGACACCACCAGAAAGCTGATTTCCTGACAAATCAAGACTCTGCAGGTTTCTACAGTTCTGAATTGTTACAGGAATACATCCTGACAGATCATTGTTTGAGATATCAATGGCTTGCACCATCTCCATCTTTCCAAACTCATTTGGGATAGTTCCTGTAAGAAAGTTGTTTGAGAAATTGAGATATATCTGCATATCCTTCATACTTGAAATCACTGGCCGTGAAATCGATCCAGTGAAAAAGTTGTGTGACAGGTCTATCAGAATCAAATGGTTCAGTTTTGTCATGCTATCCCCAATTGACCCGTTAAACCTGTTTCCACTGAGATCCAACCGAGAAAGCATCTCGAGCTTTGAAACAGAATTCAGAATCGGACCCTCAAATTTGTTGTTCATCAAGTAGAGGTCAGTCAGCTGTTTAAGCTCAAATATTATATCAGGAATCTGACCTTCTAGGTTATTATCACCGATCACAAGTCTTTGAAGGGAAGGCATATTTGAGATTTCTACAGGAATGGTGCCAGAAAATTGGTTTGACCCTAGATATAACATAATATTTTATTTATTGAGTCCACTAAATTATCATCCACAAAAAAGCCTTTTTGAGTCTAGAAAGTACGCCTCTTCCGAGTCAATGGGCCCCCACCCCACGTCCCCACCTATCAAACGCATTCGTGGCTTCCAAAGAAATAAATTGGACTTCCCATACAAAATATGACAAGCTAGCAACTAGTAACATTCAAACTGCTCTATCTCGAGAGTTGAGAATTAGATTGTAAAATAGGAAAAGCCTTTAAAAACACCTAAGTTGGAAATAGAAAGGTCTAGGGTTCAAGTCCCACAGACGACACAGGATTAAACAAATTAATCGTTAAAAAAAAGATTGTAAAATAGGCTAAAGTTAACATAACTAAAATGAACAAAAATGTATATATATTTTTAAACTTAGTTAAAGTTTACTCATAGATCAATGGCTTAATTTTTTCAACCTCAGCGTACCCAAGTTTCAACATCAATGCTTTTGTTGAATTGGGAAATATGATTCATATATGCATGTATAATAACATCAATTAACTCATACAACAAATAATTAAAAATCATCCTATTTCGCTTATATTATATTATATACCAAGAGATGGAATAATGTTACACTAATAAATATATAATAAATAAAAATATATAATAAAAAAATATATTGTCTAGTTAAATAATTAAAATTTTAGTTAAATAATAAAAGAAAAATAAAAACTGTGTTTTAAATATTACAAGAGTTAATTTCGTGGTTAGTTCCTGTGGTTTCTCCAGAGTTCAAGGTTGGGTACTAAGTTCTCAGTTAGTTTTTAACGACAGTTAGCCTTAAGGCCTTAGGATGCTACAAAATCAAATGTTAAAACCTCATATTATTACTATAAACAATTAGTACCTAATGTTGTTACATTACACAAACCACAGACTAACGGTGTAATTAACTAGTACTTATTATTATGATGAAATTGTATACTATTTGCAATGATCTAATCTAATCACCTACTTATTTGTATAATTATACGTAATAAAAACTAGAAGATTGACCCGCTTGCGTTGCGCCGCGGCCAATGAAATTGACATGCTATTTATCATATTCACATTTACAATGTGTTAAAGATATTTTTGTCGGTTAAATCGGTATTACTATCTTATACAAATAAGTAATACACCAAATAAGCTCAATACAATTAATGGTATCATAATTACTACTTTGCATGACTTGTATCCATATAAATAACCTATGGTATTAAGCTCCCCGCGTTGCGACGGGGGCGTAAAACCGTGACAAATAGCACCAATGCCACACTATAGCCAACGACCACCAACATTGAAGTTGTGGCGTCTTAACGTGGAAAAATTAGACCGACATATAAAACATAGAAAATAATAACTAACTCGATTTAGGACTCGCGCGTTGTGACGAACTTATTAAACGGGAAAAAAATAGACGACGTAAACACACTGAACCACACACGAATGTTGCCCCATGTTAACTCGCAAAATTTAGAACGAAGCGTATAACAAAACGTAAAATCGTTGAACCACACACACACATTGTGCCGTGTTAAGTCGCAAAATTTAGATCTAAACATAAAACGAAAAATTTTGCAAAATATGAAAAACATAGGGGATCAAAGTTGAAAGTCAAAAAGTTGTGAGGTTAAATTGGAAAAAAAAAAACTTTTGGGTTAAAACTACAAAATCAAGTAGTTTTGGGTTTAACGTGAAACATCAATTTTTTTAAAAAACCCCCAAAACATGGGGTACAACACCCCAATGCCTCAACTTGTTGTAAATTTATATTATGTAAATTTCTCTAAATTAGAACCACCAATTGTATTCATACGTCATATGTAAGTTTGTTTACAGTCATTTCATACTCTCAAAATAGAACTATAACACACACCTAACTATAACACACACCTAGGTTACCAGCAAGCTAAGCTTGCATTTTCAAACGAAACAGAAACCGAAAAATTTTTATGCGGTATTTGCAATAACCCATATTCCCAAATCAAAAACCAATAAGGAACCCTAGATCCTACCCTCCAAAATAGAACAATAACACTATTGATAATCACAAATAAACTGAGGGGTTTTGATCTGAGAGTACAAACGAACAAAAGCCATGCAACAAAGATACCTATTGTGAAGGGAAAGAAATCCATTGAGAGTGGCCGACGTTTTGGCTTTCCGGTGATGTTGCTTGATGGCTACCGCTGATGTTGATATCTGATTACTGGAAAATTGTTAAACCTCACCAAAAACCTTCATTTTTTTTCCAGAAAAAATAACATACAAATTTGTTGGTGAAAAAGGCTTCGACGCCTTTTGTTATCTTAAAGACGACAGCAAGATCAATGGTTTTCTTCATATTTGTGACACTTCGGGTTTTCCCACACAACTTTATTGTACGATACGATTATGTGAAATTATTAAATGAAATCTAATTGATAATTATGTGTGTTATGTGGTTAGTATGTGAATTTATTATTATTATTATTATTATTATTATTATTATTATTATTATTATTATTATTATTATTTTAACCCAACCGCACACTGTCCCTGTAGCCGCGCACTCTCTTGTGTGGGCTTCTGATCCTTTAGGCCCAGAAGTAATGGACTACACACTTATTGCATTGGGCCATACCCTTTCTCGCACATCCTTTAGAAACTGAGACCGCACACACATGAAATGTTTGTGTGTGCGATATATTTTGACAGCTGTTACCCACACATTAGTGTGCGGTATCCTTCCAAGTAGGTATATAAGCACATGACATCCTTAACCCTACACCCTTCCCAAAAACAATCCCTTTTCAGCCGCCATATACCTCCTCTCCCCCTCTCTCTCCAATTTAGTAATTTTTCTACTTTGGGAAACCCTTCTTCCTCAAGGCACAGACGAAACAAACATCGTCATCATCAAACCGACCCTTTTCCTTGAAGATCTTCTCCTCTCTTGACTCGCCCACTCTCTTCTTCTTCTTCTTGTTCTTTTCAATCCAGGTTAGTTGTATTCTGGTGTTTTCATTTAAATCCCTAGATGCAAGATGAGTTCTTGACATGATGTTTCCTCTTACTTGCTTCTAAATGATTCATGAAATGATGTGATACATTGTGTTAAATCAGTGAGATATGAGATATAGTAGGAATGTGATTACCAATATGTGTGTGTTATGGTAGATGAATAGGGTTTTTACATATTTTCAAAAGATGGAGAGTCCTCATGAATGATTCTCACAACCTGATTATATGACTAGGACTAGTCCGAGTCACTGAGGAATGGTTTAACGATATTCTCTGATCCATGAATGATGTTAAAAAGTAGGATTTTAGTTGTATTCCGATACTATAATGATGAGCTTGATTTCCATGACTAAATGACAACTGATGTGTGACCCTACTTGTGATAGGAGCATATTTAGGATAATATACATGATGTTCATGTGAAAAGATGCTTGATTTCTGTGATATAATATACATAGATTCATGTTAGTAAAGGGTTTGATGAAAGGGATCACTGTTAGAGAAATTAAGGATGAAATAATATTTGGATCGATGATTAGGAGTGATAGATAATTACATTAATCTGTTTATGCTTAATGAAAAGATAGATGTCATGATTCTAGGATAAATGATATCAAAAGGCTATAAAACTGATTGACTTACTGAAACAGTTTGATAAAATTAAGAATGTACAACTTGTAAAGCCTAAATGTACAAACACAGGTTGCACACCGTACATTAAGGGACATCACACTTCCAAGTGTACAACCCCTGATGCACAATATACAAGGGTTTACTACAGGGTCGCACACCTCCATGCCCGCACAATCATGTACAACTGCTTTTGCTCATTGTACAACCTTAGCATGCCTGACCGCACAGACTTATGTGGGCCGCACACTGATGTGTGGGCCGCATCGTTTAATGTATTGGACTTATCTTAGTGGGCTGCACACTAGAATGACCCAACATCCTTATACGACCGCACAGTGCCCATTGGTTACCATTGTTATATGTTTGACTGTACTGTGGCAATGTTGTATGTACACTTGTTGGTGTGACGTACAATAGTTGATACTTGTACACTACCTGGCATTAAATACGTGTAATACATGACTTACTTGTATACGGTCCTAACGTTGGTAACCATAATAGGACGTGGTTGACCAAGCTTAGGGTAAATATACTATTTGCCGAGCAACCAAATGTGAGTTCACACTAACACTATAAGCATGCATTCCCGGTGGTTTGGGAACTTCATATACATATACACCGAGGTAACGGTATGATAATTTAATGATACTCATAAAACATGTATTCCTAGTGATTTGGAAACTTCATACTAAACGAAACTCTACAAAGAAAGTCCCTTACACTTATACCGATTAGTCGCTGGTTGGGCGAACAGGATATTAGTTGATAGCGCTATTAGGTTTGACAACCTCACACCTTGCTGGGAGCCGGGCGTGAACTATTATCTGGGAAATCTGGTCAATGATGGTAGACATTGACTAAAGGGCAAAATAACAATTATGTCAAAGTTTCGGTACTGCACAGTTTAGTAGCTCATATATGGGGTGGTTTCTCCATGGCATGTTTTGATAACATGGTAACTTATTAAATTAACGGTTTTGGGATAAAACGGAAAACCTTTTGAAAACCGTGAACTCGCCAACTTTATGTTGACACGCTACTGCATGCTTGCAGGTCCGTAAATGCGGCGCTGGAGCTTGCTTGGAGAAGTGTGTGGTGGTCGTCTAGAATCCGATGTCGGATTCCAAATCTGGAACTTATGTTTTAAACTATTTTTGTATTTCATGCTTCCGCTAAACTTTTGAACTCTACTTTAAAATTACTATGCTTTGAACTTCATTTCAAACTTATTATGTTTTAGACTTAAATGTTATGTCACTAATCATATTGGTGGTGGTTTTATCTTACTTATATTAAATGTTCAATGTGATTGGTGGCTTGATCCTGGGCAGTCACACGCCTCGCGGTGGTACGCCGCACGTGGAAATTGAGGGTGTGACAATATTAGTGGTAGCTGAAGGTAGGAGAAAGGTTGGGAGGATTGTGTAAATTAAAAACCTAATTACAATGGAAGAGAAGAAAAGAAAGCGTAGAATGAATAAAACATGACACGTGTACAAAAATCCTACGTGGCAGCCTTGGAATAAATCAAGTTAGGAGAAAATTAAAAAGGTGGACTGAAATCAAGCCAAGTGTATAATCATTTTGATTTATAAGTATAGAAATTAATTATGAGTAAATTACTTTTTGAGTCCGTATGTTTAGTGGTTTTAACCATTTGAGTCCACAATAAAAAAATTTAACGCTCTGAGTCCCCAACCACTCATTTTATAACATTTTGAGTCCAATTTTTAACACTTGTACTTTTGATTTTGGACTCAAGTGGTTAAAATCACTAAAACACAGGGACTCAAAATGTTATAAAATGAACAGTTAGGGACTCAAGGCGTTAAACGTTTTTATTTTGGACTCAAGTGATTAAAACTACTAAAATACAGAGACTCGCAAAGGCTTCTAGTATTCGGCTTAAACTTTTTAAGAACGAACGGCGTATGAAAGATATCTTCAGAAGCGAAGAAGTAAACATACTTCAACCAGTGATGACTTCTAGAAGCTTGTTGGGGTCGTTCCTTGCTTCTCCTGTGTTGATTGTTACCATGAAACTAGAAGCCAAGAGACATGCATAGAAATTAGTGATCCTGAAGTGATGCAAATCAGAAGGAAGCAATTTTTGAATTCATAGGTATAAGTTTGTAAATTTGTTGCCCATGGCTTTATAGCCTAGTGGGATTTTGTGGGTGAGATAAGACTTTTGGTAATTGTTGACTTCGTTGTATTTACAAGTTTCTGCAGGGAATTTTCAAGAAGTAAAAGACTGAAAGAGAAAATACGTGTTGCAATTGAGCATGAATATAATGAGATAAAAGAGAAACGGGCAAGTTGTTGGCGGAAGCCGATAGTTATCATCATCATCTTGGTGGGATTCGGGAGGTTTGATAGAGGAATTAGGATTGTTGATTGAATTAACAGACATAATTGAGAATATGAGAAAACAACGAGAGTGAATGAATGGACAGACAAAATGGAAATCTTGAATGTCTTGGTGCCGGAATATGTTGCCGGACCGATCTTATTTATAAGTGTGAACATGACGGTTGAGTTTGGCGGGAAAAACTGTCACCAGGAAGTTTTTGAATTACCCGCTTATCACCCACATCCACACATATCAAATATACCGAAATCTAAGTTATATAAGTAAATACAATTACATATCACGAATATATAATTAAGTTTAATTATCCCTTCTAATACTTCCCCTAAACTTAATTGCGTTTAGCGGCGAACTTGAGCACACTTTCATTGGCTTCATCGACAACTTTCCTAGCTTCCTTAAAATCGAATTTCCTTCGTCTCTTGTGCATATTCCAAGCCCCTTCCCAATCATTGCCTGCATATAGAGCATAGTGATCCATAGTAGCCACATCCTTCACAGCTTCAGCACTTGCACTTCGTGCATGGCAACTTTCCGGCGATGGTTCCCTTTCCTTCATCCTTTCCTTGTCATGCGCTTTCTCTTGAACTTCTTTAAACCTGTAGTAATAGACCAAAACATCCAGGTACATGGCATATATTATCCTCATGTACTCTCCATCCTTGTATTCATATCCCATATCTTTGGCGATTACAGGCCAAAGGTTGTCATCGGTTACACTCCGGTAACCCCCATCTCTCTCCACAATCATATAGAGACTCAGCAAATCTATTTTCCGGTTATCTACCATTTGCGGCGGAATGGGTCTTGTAGTTATACCCAATTTAACAGTGATAAAGCACTGTAACATTTCTTCGAACTTCGTTTCCAATTCGTGTTTATATTGAAACACAAACTTTCCGTCTTCCATCATCTTTAACAACGCCTTGCAGTCGCTGAAGTCTTTGAATTCCATAGCCCTTATAATCATAATACTCCAATCCGTCTCATAAGAGGAAACATGTAAATCCTCAAAATATGAATTCAGATATCCTTCTTTGTATTTTTCGTTCACATCATTTAGACTCATCACACTTTGTTTTTCTTTTAATCCCAACTCCTCTTCCTTAGACAACCCAGTAATTTCATTCACTGTATTTACTACCGGAGGCGAGAACATAGGGAAGATCTTGCAAGTATCTCTGGTTTTATTAACCGTGAATCCTTGCAAGGTCAGTTGGTTCATGCTCAGAACATTTCTGTCCAATTCCGGCGTATAAAAACGCTTTGTAACCTTAATCTTTCGTTATTTGATTTAATTTCGACAGCCCCTATGCCCCGAATAAAGAGAAAATCGTTTTCCCCAGAATTTGTATCAACACCCACTAAATGTTTTATTCGTTTGAAAACATTTAAGTTACCGGCATAATGATGTGAGAATGAATTACTGACATACCATATGTCTCCCCACTGGCCGCCTTCGGTGCCAGTCACTATCATCTCGTTTCGATCCTCTGCATCCCTTCTTTGAGTCTGGATTCCGGCATTAACCGCTTGATTTATGAGTTGTGTTGCTTCATCATTTTCTTTTGACTTGCACTCATAAATTTGATGTCCAGGCCGGTGACAATAATAACATAATCTTACCGGATGGTTTCTTCTCTCCCTCTCGTTCTGTTCTTCATAGCAGTGTTGACAGGGTAACGTTGATGAAGTGGCTCTGATACCACATGTTGGCGGAAGCCGATAGTTATCATCATCATCTTGGTGGGATTCGGGAGGTTTGATAGAGGAATTAGGATTGTTGATTGAATTAACAGACATAATTGAGAATATGCGAAAACAATGAGAGTGAATGAATGGACAGACAAAATGGAAATCTTGAATGTCTTGGTGCCGGAATATGTTACCGGACCGATCTTATTTATATGTGTGAACATGACGGTTGAGTTTGGCGGGAAAAACTGTCACCGGGCAGTTTTTGAATTACCCGCTTATCACCCACATTCACACTGATCAAATATACCGAAATCTAAGTTATATAAGTAAATACAATTACATATCATGAATATACAATTAAGTTTAACTATCCCTTCTAATACAAGTGTGGGAAATCAAGTCCCTCATAACTGCAATATGCTATTTCATAAAGAGCTCCAACCCGATGTATCTCAGTTTGCATTGAGCGAGATAGATAAGCAACATAAGAAAATAGATGATGGCAATATTTTTAAACATTATGCTTTACATTGTCATATGCCTATAAATTTACTATTTATTTGGTGTTTTAGGTACAATGATGTTGATACATATTTTGTGGATACGGCTCGGCTCGGTTCGACTCGGCTACGAAGTGAAGGCCGTAGTCAAGATATCCTCCTATCTTGACTCGGTATGCGATTTTACTTTGTAACAAATTGATGTAAATGCTACTGCGTGTGTGCGGTATGCATTTTTAGTTAATAGTTTAGGTGTTTGTTTGTGTAACCCAAATTGAAGAAGCCCATGAAGAAGTCCTACATGCCAAAGTCCAAGCCCAAGTCTGAGGCCCATTCTTATGGACGAAATCCCTTGTGGTGAAATCACTGTTGTGATGAAATCCCTTTTGGTGAAAACCAAATGGGATGAAAACCAAATGGGATGAAAACCAAATGGATGAAAACCAAATAGGACGAAATCACCTGATTTCGTCCAGTTCTTGTTTTCGACCACTGGTTGGTATAAATACACAGACACAGAACAGAAACACAAGAGACAAGTCTGAATAGATTTGTGAGCGAACACATTGTAACACACACACTGAGAGAGTTTACAGAGATCATTTGTAAACACCGTATTGTAACCGTTTTCTAGCATTAATACATTGAGTGTTAATCGTTGAATATTGTGTCTTACGTGTTCGTAACTTGGTTTAACTTACCCGTTTGGATTCCGCACTTTCGGGTTTGTCGGAAAACAGGGAATAGAGGTTACTCGATCCTCCGGGTGGACCTACAATTGGTATCAGAGCATTGGCTCGATTCCTTGTTTAAACCAAGTCGATTTTCTTGTGTTTTAATAGATTTTAAAGTGTTTTTCAGTTTTGTTCTTGTTTGAATATCATACTTTTCTGGAAAATCATTTTTAAAATCGTGAAAACCTTGTGATTTTGCTGTTTGTTTTGCTAAAAATCTTGTTAAATCTTTGTTATACATGTTAGGATAAGGTTGTTATTGAAACATTGTGCAAAATCGTTGTTCGGAAAATTTTCAGGAGACCGGAATATTCAAAGTGTTCATCAGATCTTCAAGTTCTTATTTGTTCTTCATAATGTTCTGTGTTTGATCTTTGATGATATTGTTTTAAAGTGTTGTTGCATATTATATTAGTTGTTTGAATTTTGTGTCATACGAATTATTGATAGTTGAAAATAGAAGTCTGATAAAGTAAGAAAGGTGTTTGAGTGTTTGAAAAAAATAACCATAGTGTCAGAAGGATAAGGATAGGATCTTAATTGTTGCATAATATCCAAGTTGTCTGGTCTCATAAGTCAACATTAACAGCCTGGACACTTCCCACGAAATCACTCAACAATCTTCACTCTAGCCGAAATCACTCAACAACACACCTGGTCGAAATCACCTGGATGAAAACCCCCTGAAACCTGGACGAAAACACCTTGATAAAAACTCTCTGATTTCGTCCCAACACCCTCCACGAAATCCCTTTCATATCATACTCAACGAAATCCATATTAAAGTCATATTAAACGGTCCAATGAGATAATCCTTTTGTGATTCATGTCATATGTTAAGCATTAATTCATGATCAGATTGCAAGAGATTCTTGTTGTTTGCATGTGAGTTGGTCAGTGTGCATGTGTTATAGTGATTTGTATGAGAGCATAGTGAAACCAGAGAGTTTATCGTCAAACATTGTGTGTATATGTTTGATATTGTTCTCATCCTTTTAATCCAAGTGAATCTTTGATTATCTGTTCGTGTTACTCATTTTACATTGTTTGGTTTGCATCGTTACGGGGATTCCGCACCCGTGATAGTGTTTGATATAAACAAGGATAGGTTACGTATCGGATCCTCCGAGAAAAACGGACCTACAAGTGGGTGTGCGGATGCCTTGTTTAAACCAAGTCGATTTTCTTGTTTTTTAATAGATTTTAAAGTGTTTTTCAGTTTTGTTCTTGTTTGTCGAAGATTAATTCATCTGTTTGCATGAGATTTTCAAACTGTTGTCGGCCACCTTAATGATTTGATTAAAAAAAAAATCTTTGAAAAGCATTTGTTCTTGGTCCAATTAGATTGAAAGCCCATTTCATTTTGTCGGCATGTATTAAAACCTGTTTCATCGAGTAACAATTTCAAAGAATAAAATTCTGTTTCGTCGATCAATATTCAACCTGTTTCGTCGTTTATAACATCACAATCAGTTTCGTCGCATAACAACACAACTGAGTTTCGTCGATAGCGTTTCGTCGAGTTTGTTATCAGTTTTTAACAGAGGCTTTGCAAAACTAATTTAACTGTCTGTTTTGAAGTGTTTGACCAGGTTTTTCCTGCTGCAATAGTTTGATAGTGTTTGAAGAAAATGTGTTTGTTGAACAAACCAACCGGGTGTGCGGATGCCTTGGCATGGATTGAACTACCGCACACTACTTCTCAAGAGAAAGATAAAGACCTTCGCTGGTGCAATGTGGAAGACCAGCCTGACCCAGAGGTCTATGATCTTGTTGCTGTCAAGAGACTTCTCAGTAGCTACAAAGAATCGACTTTGAAATCGACACCGGGTGGATATCCAGTTTGGGAGAACGCTCAGATTCCTTGCAATGCACGAAGCAGTTGCAGGATACGGTTTTAAATTTCTAATCTCTCCTTTACTTGTCGATATTTAAGCTGCTTTATAAATTGTTATCCTCTTGTATAGCACTCTTTGGCCTGACACGTTGAACACGAATATCACCTCACACGTGATCGTTTCAAGTATGAAACTCGTCAATGTTGTCATGGTCCGCACCGCTTACCGACGTGCCAACTGATTTTTCCAAAATTCGATAAATCATTTCTGATTAAAATTAATTTTGGTAAACGGCATTGAGGTAAAACATGAGTTAACCGACATCGGGAAATCGTTTTTGTAAATATCTTTGTGTCTTTTAAATTTATCATAGTTTGTTGATTTTAGGGGGAGTAAATCAAAATTTGAAAATTCAAAAACATCGAAAAATTTCAAAACGCAAAAACATTGCAAAACAAAAATGAGTTTCCTGGCGAGCAAAAGAGAAAATGATAGTACATCAGTGGTCTGTCTAAACCTCTTCGAACTGAAATGCAAAATGAAAAATGTTAAACAGCTCTATATAAGATGTATCGGTAGGCTCACAATCATATTAAAGTGTGCAGGGTGATATAAATCTTAAATCGACTGAAGACCAGGTGGGAACCACACATTGGCATATGGTCTTAGTACCGAAATTTCGTTTGAGAGATTGCCGAGGTTCTGAGATATTCGGTCTTTATGCTGTTTATCATCTGGGTATCATGGTTGTATCTTTTACCGAAACAAAACGGAGGCGAAGTCTAGATCTTCCATGATATTATACATACGTGTACATATTGCACACGACCTCAATAAGTGATCAACAATCACATGTCCCATACAAAATAAGTGATAATATATCACAGATTCTTTGCGGGAGTCAAGTTCGTCTCTCTGCTGTACGAAAGTACTGACCTGTTCACGGACTTGCTCCTGTGCCCTCATGCATATGAAAATCAAGTTCCTCATCAATAAGTGATTCTATCACATAGGGCTTGTTTTCAATCAAAATAAGTGAGTTTCTCACATCTTTTATACGGTCAAACAGATGATAAATGGTATACTCACCGGTAAGATGAACTCTCGTGCTTACCTTGATACGGGAATGTGTCGTGTGTGGATGAACACCGGTCGGTAAGTATAAATCATACCTTAACGTATCCCCTCGCCATGATTACATCTGATAAGTTGAGCTTAAGTGGACAACAATACCGATAATTGTTATAGGATGCTTATCTAATTGTTAACTATAAGAACAACAAGAGCGTTTTGGTATGACCGTACACTGATATGATTCTCTTACCCTCGAAACTCGCAAAAAGAATGTCTGTAAATATTTATTTATTGCTTTCATTTCTGCATCTTTGTATATATTTATTTATTGCTTTTCGTCTTTACATTTGAAAAATGAAAAATTCCAAAAAGATTTTAGGTGTGTTTTAATCTAAACTTTATAAAAGTCAAAAAGATTTTGCTTCTAGTTTATTTTTGATTGACCGATGTTGGAACTCGAGTCTATCCTACCCAAAATCCTGATCGTAAGCCGGAAAACAATTGCACCTTCATAAACTGTCGAAGTTAACAAATTTTGAAAGTAAGGGATTAAAATTGATCATTTTCTAAACTTTCAAACTGTTGTCGGTCGGTGTTTGATTGAGATTTGATCTCATATGTGTCATTTGTTTAATGTTAACTATATTCCAAGCAGTTGTTCTCATTACGCGTTTAGATTTCTTGCATGTGCAGATGCTAAAGGCGAGGAGAACATGTTCGATGACAAGCTTCGGAATGAAGACACGACATGGAGGCACTCAAATGATAAAGATGATCGAGTTGCCGCTGATCAATCATCAACACCACAAGGATCTCAAGCATCGAAAATCAAAAGATTCACAGCATAATCAAAGGGGGAGTTTATTGATACACTTCCTAAATGAAAAGGGAGTTTGTTGATACACTTTCTACTTACGACGCGTGAAGACTTTGAAGATCCTACGACAAGAATGAATGAACCATCAAGAGATGGAGAACGAGATTACGATCCTCGCAAGCAGCATCCAAGGGGGAGTTTGTTGATACATATTTTGTGGATACGGCTCGGCTCGGTTCGACTCGGCTACGAAGTGAAGGCCGTAGTCAAGATATCCTCCTATCTTGACTCGGTATGCGATTTTACTTTGTAACAAATTGATGTAAATGCTACTGCGTGTGTGCGGTATGCATTTTTAGTTAATAGTTTAGGTGTTTGTTTGTGTAACCCAAATTGAAGAAGCCCATGAAGAAGTCCTACATGCCAAAGTCCAAGCCCAAGTCTGAGGCCCATTCTTATGGACGGAATCCCTTGTGGTGAAATCACTGTTGTGATGAAATCCCTTTTGGTGAAAACCAAATGGGATGAAAACCAAATGGATGAAAACCAAATAGGACGAAATCACCTGATTTCGTCTAGTTCTTGTTTTCGACCACTGGTTGGTATAAATACACAGACACAGAACAGAAACACAAGAGACAAGTCTGAATAGATTTGTGAGCGAACACATTGTAACACACACACTGAGAGAGTTTACAGAGATCATTTGTAAACACCGTATTGTAACCGTTTTCTAGCATTAATACATTGAGTGTTAATCGTTGAATATTGTGTCTTACGTGTTCGTAACTTGGTTTAACTTACCCGTTTGGATTCTGTACTTTCGGGTTTGTCGGAAAACAGGGAATAGAGGTTACTCGATCCTCCGGGTGGACCTACAAATGACTCCCTACACCGACCATTTTATGGAAACTATGGTTCCCCCATGTGCTCACAAAATTCAACATTTGCACGGAGCAACACTTTCCATGGAGCTTATTCACCCACACTAGATGATTGGTGAATTATCTTTTAATTCAGAAGATGCTTCACACAATGATTGTCTAACGGGTTTGTTAACTTGCTTAATAAATTGTATGTAGACCAAACAAGAAACAATATGCTACTTTGATGATTAGTAAACTTGTCTACCTATCTGAACATCTAGTTAAGTAGTAAGCTGCTGTTCTTCTGATTGCAATTTGTGCAGTAATTCGAGTAGAAACCAGCTATGTTTGGGGTCGTTGTACGGTAATTTAAGCAGGAACATGTGTTAGTGGGGCCTGAACCAACATTGTTGGGTTTACTCGGGTTTGTTCGCGGTTCATTGGTTCGGCACGTTATCGAGTCAAGAGTTTGTTTACGGGTTATGGAAAAGGTCAATAATAAACTGCAACTAAGTGCTTGAAGTTTTATACATATTTTGTTTTATTTAATTAGCTTGGTAAAAGGGTTTGACCGAAAGTGATGGAAGTGTACGTTTAGGAGTGGTGCAAGTTGGGTGAAGAAGTGGTATGTTTACCGGATCTTTTGGAGGAATTAGTATTTTATTGGGTATATTCTGTATTTCCATGTGTTTTTGTAAGGCTATTTAAAGCCCCATGTTTATTGAATAAATAACCCCATTCAATAGAAACCTTTATCTTCATACGTATATTTTGTAGTGTGTGTTAGTGGGGCCTGAACCAACATTTGGTATTAGAGCCGAGTGCTCATGAAGAAGACGGTGTAGCCGTTTTGAGAGTCGGTCTCGTGAAAACGGTTTAGCCCGTCGCTGCGGGGCAAACGCAGCAGGAAAACAGGTTGTTCGGGACAGCAGGTGGCTGTTCGGGATTGTGTAGCAGCGTTAGACGGAAGCGTTACGGTGTTTCGGTAGGCCGTTGTTGTGGTAGACGTACCGGTTAAGACGCCGGGGGTGACCGGTGATAAACACTTGTGTTCCGTGGCTGTAAGTCGTGATTGAACGGGCTGTAAAAAAAAAGAGGGCTATGATGTTATTTTTATCACAGATTTTGCAACTACCTTGATTGGCTTGTTCGTTATAAGAGGAGACCGGCAAAAGATCCGTCAAAGCAGGTGGCTTTGGATTTGGTTCGTTTGGCAAGGTGAGAAAACGTTAGAAACGGGTGGTTTGTTTTCTTGGTCGGTGGAGAGGCCTATTGAACAAGGGTGATCAGAAAAAGGTATGGTTAGAGGAAAAAAAATAACACGGGGTGACATTATGGCGTTGGAGTTCAATCGGGTGGCTTTGGATGTGGCCGGGGTAGGTCGTTGATCCGTGACAAGTCAAGATGTGAATGAACGGTGTTCCAACGTGATGCCATGTTACATGTTACGGGCGTGGTGTTTTTTTTATTCGGGTTGAATCAAGACATTGGACGTGATCGAGGTGTAGATCGGGTGTCCGTTAGATGTCATAGTGGTTCGAAACCGAGGTGATTCGGTGCTGCGGTGAAGGCGCAAACAAACACCGATTAAGGGGGTGATTGTTGGGTTTACTCGGGTTTGTTCGCGGTTCATTGGTTCGGCACGTTATCGAGTCAAGAGTTTGTTTACGGGTTATGGAAAAGGTCAATAATAAACTGCAACTAAGTGCTTGAAGTTTTATACATATTTTGTTAATTAATAGAGTGTGGTTTTTATCTTTCCTCTTCCTGCATCAACTTTTCTGCATATTCACTTTCATATACATATACATACGTACGTGAGTGTGTAGAGTGTGTGTAGTAAGGGGCCTGTAAACAACATTTGGTATCAGAACAGCCTCGTTCTTCCTCCTTTCATCACCATTAACAGCCACGGAACACTAGTGTTTATCACCGGTCACCCCCGTCGTCACACTCTACACACTCACGTACGTATGTATATGTATATGTATATGAAAGTGAATATGCAGAAAAGTAGATGCAGGAAGAGGAAAGATAAAAACCACACTCTATTAATTAACAAAATAGGCCTATAAATAGCCTTTACATATACCAACGTGGGAATAAAAATAACAATAAATACTAAACTATCACTAAATAACCAGTCAACCAATGACCTATTCTTTTTACCATGCACTCCCATATCCCACGTACACTAACCAAATAGCCAGAGAACTCGGTCAATAACCAATTCACAAACCAACCTTAGTGCAAAAGACTACTACAATTTCACGTGCAAATTGGATGGTCAAAGACCATTTTACCTCTGGATCCTTTAGTCACTTGACCCGTGACCCGCAAAACTAACCGATTAACCCAACAACATGCATTTCTCTTATTAGATCATAAATATGATAGTGGAAGGTAAATGCTCCCTATGCCAAATATTTTTGAAATGAGACTTGCTATAAAAATCAGGTTTACTGATTGATTGGTTTTCTAACAACACAGAATTTTAGAAACTCTTGCTTACTTGTTAACAAATATTAGCGTACGTTTAATCGCTTACTTTAATAATCAACCAAAATGTCTACATTTTCTGACTATTTGCAGTCACAGAGCCATTGAGAATTGATTAAGTATAAATGTAATGATGTTGTATTTTGGTATCAGTCGATCTTGTTTTGGTAAAATGCAATGATAAAGAAATTAAAAATGGCCTGATCGTGGGACTTACTTGCAGGAGTGAGAAAGAAATTAAAAATGGGAGATGGCACAATGATCTGAAAAGTAAAGAAGAACAAGTAATATAGAGATAAACTGGGTTTAAATGGTCAAAGTAATTACTCCATATCCCAAATAATATTGAAATGCGACTTGCTATTTGAAAATTCATCTAGATAAATATGAATTGCTGGTTTGAAATGTTCAAATTTGAAACTCTAACTACACTTTCTTGCTGATCTTTGTAAGTGAAGATAAGATTTCGTTCATGTATGGTCGATCATCTGGATCCGGTCGAGTGCAGCATAAAGCCAACTGAAGAATCTGCTCTACAACACTGTGTTTTGTGGAGAAATCAGAAGCCAGATCAGGATCTACAACTTCAATCAGCTCAGTCATTCCTTTTGAAATTGCTTGTTCTATCAACTGTGGTAAAGTGATGTGGATTCCGTCGCCTTCGGGGAGTTCAGTTGGTCTTTTTCTAGTGATAAATTCCATCATTATTACTCCAAAGCTAAACCCATCCACTTTTGTTGTAACTTTTCTCATATATGCAAACTCTGGTACAAAATTGACATTCATTAGTGTGACTTTTAAGGTTAAATGTTATCTAAACATCAAAATTAATATGTATCCGGTTAGAAATTCATTAACCCTAATATGAAAGAATAAAAGAAAGAATGGGTGATGCATTACCTGGGGCCAAATAACCAATGGTGCCTTGAAATGTCGATGCAGAAGAAACACTGCTTCCATCCTGGTGATGAACTCCCAGAATCCGAGCTGTCCCAAAGTCACTAACATGAACATTCCATTTTTCATCTAGAAGAATATTAGAAGGCTTTAAATCACAGTGAACTATGGGGAAATCGTATTCAGAATGCAAATAAACCAGTCCTCTGGAGACTGAAACCAAAACATCAACTCTCTTAGAGAGATCCCATCTTGATCGATCAATCCTAGAATCATGTATAACCTTGTCAAGATTACCATTTTCCATGTATTCAAGAACTAAAGCCCTTAAATTCCCACTCTCCCATGCATAACCAAGCACTTTCACTAGATTTCTATGCCTCAATTTTGCTAATGTGTTCATTTCTTTGTTGAAGCTCTTATCTGATTCCGCTGAAAACTCAGTGAAATTCAAATTCTTCACGGCTATCATCCTTCCATTTGCAAGTGTCCCCTTGTACACTGTGCTTAACCTGCTTGTCCCCAGAATATTACTTTCACTGAATCCATTGGTAGCATCTTCAAGTTCTTTTCTGTCAAATCTTTTGAGAGTGACCCCTCGGGTGTATTCTGGTTTTGGATCGTCAGATTCTTTAACTTTTGGCTTTCGAACATGAACATGACGATAACATAAAACTACCAAAAATAATACAAGCAAAGCTAGAGATCCAAGTATGGCAGGAATCAATATGGCTTTTCTGGATATTTTGTGTGGATGGTTTGATTGAGTTGAGAAGGCGCATGACTTGGTGTTGTTGGTAACACACAGAGATGGATTTCCAAGTAATCCGATTGCGCTAGAGTTTTTGAAAATTCCCATGTTGGGAACACGCCCTTCGAGGTGATTGAACGAGAGATTGAGGTGTTTTAATGCCACATTGTTCCCAAAATTTTCAGGAATCGTGCCATTAAATTTGTTCTGTGAGAGATCAACCGAAGTAAGAAGTGTCAGATTCGCCATGCTTTCTGGGATCTCGCCTTCCAACTGATTTCTTGAGAGATTTATGTAGGAAAGGACGTCAAGAGTAGGGAATATTTCATCAGAGACACCACCAGAAAGCTGATTTCCTGACAAATCAAGACTCTGCAGGTTTCTACAGTTCTGAATTGTTACAGGAATACATCCTGACAGATCATTGTTTGAGATATCAATGGCTTGCACCATCTCCATCTTTCCAAACTCATTTGGGATAGTTCCTGTAAGAAAGTTGTTTGAGAAATTGAGATATATCTGCATATCCTTCATACTTGAAATCACTGGCCGTGAAATCGATCCAGTGAAAAAGTTGTGTGACAGGTCTATCAGAATCAAATGGTTCAGTTTTGTCATGCTATCCCCAATTGACCCGTTAAACCTGTTTCCACTGAGATCCAACCGAGAAAGCATCTCGAGCTTTGAAACAGAATTCAGAATCGGACCCTCAAATTTGTTGTTCATCAAGTAGAGGTCAGTCAGCTGTTTAAGCTCAAATATTATATCAGGAATCTGACCTTCTAGGTTATTATCACCGATCACAAGTCTTTGAAGGGAAGGTATATTTGAGATTTCTACAGGAATGGTGCCAGAAAATTGGTTTGACCCTAGATATAACATCATCATACTAGTTAAGTTTCCAATTTCTTTTGGGATTGGCCCATAAAAGGAATTATCATGAATTTGCAGTATTTGGAGATTAGAAAGACTTCCAATCCCCGGTTTCAACATCCCTGTAAGATTGTTATGTGCCATATTTAAAATCACAAGCCTTGAACAACTGAAGAGATCGTCCGGGATTTCTCCCGACAGTTTGTTGTCGCCGATACTAAGAAATGTAAGATTTGACAACTTTCCTAAACCCTGAGGAATTTTTCCAGTCATCCTATTTTTAGCCAAATCTAACAAACGAATTTTTGTACAGTTTGTGATGCTAATTGGAATGGACCCCTCAAGAAGATTATTGCTAAGTGACAAATTTCTCAAGTTATGAAGAGATCCAATGCTTGCAGGAATTGATCCAGTGAGTAAGTTTAAGCTAATGGTCAAGTAAGTCAAGTTGACTAACCTGGTTATGGATGCAGGAACTTCACCAGTAAGCCTGTTCTCATGAAGGGTCAATAATTGCAATGATTCCAGTGAAGAAATCTCTGAAGAAACATTCCCGGTTAAATTATTTTTTGAAAGTCCCAAAAGAATTAACGATTTTAACTGAAATAAAGATCTTGGGATTGTGGAATTCAGATGGTTATCATATAACCGCAAAAACTGTAATCCCTGAAGATTTCCAATCTCACCAGGAATGCTTCCAGTGAGCTTGTTGCTGTATAGATTCAGAAGAGTCAGATTTTTGCAATGAACAATTTCAGTTGGTATATTTCCAGAGAGAGAATTTTCAAACAACTGAAGAGTTTGTAATTTTAACAAATTTCCAATCTCTCTAGGAATGATACCAGAAATTTGGTTTTGGCTCAAATCAAGTACTTGTAGCTCTTTCAAAGGACCAATCGAAGGTGGAATCCAACCTTCTAAAAGATTATTAAAAACTCCAAGAAGCAGAAGATTGGCCAAATCACCGATTCTATCTGGAATTGTACCGTTAATTGTGTTGGAATCAAGGCTAAGTTGTAGCAAAGAAGTACAATTGCACAAACTATCCGGAATGATTCCAGTAATGGAATTGTTTCCCAAGTCTAGTGTCTGCAGATTCCGGAGTTTCCCCAGTTCCGATGGAATCGGACCAGAGAGGGAATTGGTGTAAAGGGAAAGTGTAGAAAGCTGTGTGCAGTATCCCAACTGGAACGGAATGTTACCAGTGAATGAGTTATAAGATAAATCAAGAAGCTGGAGACCGGAAAGGTTTCCCAGAAAGGGAGAGATTTGGCCTTTGAGGTATGTGTGTTGAATCGAAATAGAAACAACACGTTTGGTGATATCATGGCATTGGATTCCAGTCCAGTTGCAATGGTGGGTGGAATCAGCGTTCCAATCCAGGAGTGCACCAGTTGGGTCATCAGTGACTAAATTCTTGAAATGTTTTAAAGCATTTGCTTCATTTTCCAAGACAGAATCTGCAGATAGAACACCAAGTATCAGGAAAGGTAAAAGCATAAAGCTTTTGAAAGCCATTGTTAATTAGTTTAAAGTGGTGATGATTGCATGAGCAGGAAGCTGGTTGTTATATTGCAGAATTTAAAGGTCAACTGTAAAGTTTATTTTTTCAAACCCGTGAAACCAAAATCTGTAAACCAACTGTACAATTTAGAGGTCAAATGGATAAGGTTCCTTTCATATCCCAAAATGTACAATTTGCGCCCATACTCCCAAGTCCCACCCACTGAATACAAATCTCTTTTCTCTATTTATAAAAAGAATATATACATGTTTGACTATAATATATCGTTAGACTTCATTCATTCTTTGGTTTCTACTTTTATTGATTATGGCAAGTGGGTTGTATTGTATTATATCTTAACCAAACTAGTTCAGTTTTGATTGTATTGTACTTATATTTTAACGAAACTAATTCATTTTGAACACGCAAGGCTTGTCAATATCTAGGTCCTGGATCAACCTAGTACTTGTGAATCTATACCGACAATCCTCCGGACCCACATAGGAATATAACAATTTGTGGTTATTTAACAGTTAGGGTGGACCGTATGGTGTGTTTGAGTGGCTTCGGTGATTGATTTCAACGATCGGTGAACCACCCCGGCCCGTATTCGGCGGTGATTGAGGGATTTCGGTGTATACTCACCGAATGTTTGAGTTTGATTGATTGAGTTTAATGGTGGGTCCCAACCCCTTTCAACCAATCACAATTTTTAAAAAAAAATTCTTTACCACTCTCTAGGTGTTTGAACCATACCATCTGATAGAGTGCAAAATGGGGAGTGAAATGATAACTTGACATGACATGATATTATTGGCTAGAAAATAACTCAAACACCCTAAAGTGATTGAACCATACCCTCTACTGTTAGATGACTCAAATTCTAAACACTTGGGTCGGTTTCCGTTGACCATGAGACTGTGAGTGTAATAACTGTAATTATAATATATATGTTTTATTTTTGAAACATATATAAGTTCCTAAAGATTTCGATTGCGTCAAACGGTATTTTCTTTGATGAGACTCCACAAATGTGTCGCATGTATGTTAACATGTTTTAATTTTAGTAAAAGAATTTTTTTTAATCATAACTAATAATCTAAAGATAAACTGTAAAAACACAAGTATACAAACATGCATGCATGCACAATCACTTTTTGTCGTGTAACAATCAACATGATTTACAAGTTTGTGAAACATGAATGCTTGATGTCTCACGTCCCGAACAATGTTTTCAGACCCGGACCGGACCGGCCGGCCAGCATGTTTGGGCCGTTTCTGCACTGAACCGGAGGTCGGACCGCTAGCCGGAGAATCGACCGGAAATTCGGTGGCCGGAAATGGTCGGACCGGTTGCAGTTTTTGTCTAATAATTAAGTAAATCTGAAGAGAAGATGATGTGGTTGATGCTGCCGCCGTGGGTGGTCGGAGGGGTGCTGGTTCGGTGAAGTTATATCAACCATCAGCTTTGAAACAACAGGTTGCGAGGACCCGTTTAAATCTGAGATCCATTCACCGTTCCCATTCAAAACACGAGAGCCTAGGTGGATGCTAATTTGGTCGGCGGTGGAAATATTTTAGGGTTAGAAGGTTTTTGAAATGCAGATGAAAGTGGTGAGATGGAGATGAAAAGATGTTTCTTGATGGAAGAGAAAGAAAAAGTTCAAAGTAATTAATTTCATTTTGAAGTCCATATTAAATGGAATTCTTGAAACTTACGTGAAACAGAAATATCTTTAAATGGGCCATAAATTAAATAGTAAACTTGGTTATGGGCTAAATTTGAGTTTCATAAACAAAAGTGGACTATTTAAGTATTTTATGTGCATGACGGTCCTAAAATTACATCTTCCGGTTCTTATTCCGGTTTGACCGGTCAGACCGGTCCGACCTGTGACCCGGCAAGACGTCCGGTTCGATGTCCGGTCCGGTTATAAAAACATTGGTCCCGAATATTTCCGGTAGTGTAAAACCTTGTGCCAAATTCCAAGCCATTACCTACATATACATTTACAAAGTGAGGGATACATTTACAAAGTGAGGGAATAGTGCCAGACAAGCTGTCTGGCACTTTCCTATTGGACCAACCTACTTTATTCTCAGTTTCAAATTACGCTTTCGTCCTTTGTTTAAAATTACGTTTTTGGCCCCAGCTAACAATAAAATTATAATTTTGCCTCTAGCTCAAAATTACGCATTTACCCCCGTTTCAAAAACCCATTTTTAATTTTGTTCCCAGTTTAAAATTACGGTTTCGCCCTCCGTTTAAAATTATGTTTTACCTACATATACATTTACAAAGTGAGGGAATAGTGCCAGGCAAGTTGTCTGGCACTTTCCTATTGGACCAACCTGTTTTTTATTTAACTTTATTCCCAGTTTCAAATTACGCTTTCGTCCTTCGTTTAAAATTACGTTTTTGCCCCCAGCTAACAATAAAATTATAATTTTGACCCTAGCTCAAAATTACGCTTTTGCCCCCGGTTCAAAAACTCATTTTTAATTTTGTTCCCAGTTTAAAATTACGGTTTCGCCCTCCATGTAAAATTATGTTTTTGCCCCCATTTCAAAATAAAATGTTCTTTTTTCCTCTAGCTAAAATTACGCTTCTGCCCTCAGCTCAAAATTACGTTTGCCTGGTATTTCCCTATTAAACCAACCCATTTTTATTTTAATTTTATTTCCAGTTTAAAATTACGCTTTCGTTCTTCGTTTAAAATTACGGTTTTGCCCGCAGCTAAAAATTAAATTATACTTTTGCCCCTAGCTCAAAATTACGCTTTTGCCCTCGGTTCAAAAACTCATTTTTAATTTTGTTCCTAGTTTAAAATTACGGTTTCGCCATCCGTTTAAAATTACGTTTTTGCCCCAGTTCAAAATAAAACGCAGTTTTTTCCTCTAGCTAAAAATTACGATTTTGCCCTTAGCTCAAAATTACGTTTTTTTCCCACAGTTCAAAATAAAATTATATTTTCCCCCTAGTTCAAAATTATGATTTTGCTCTCAGTTTAAAATTATGATTTCTCCTCCAGTTCAAAATATAATTACAATTTTACTCTCTGTACAGACATACATGTTACGAAAGAGAAATATTCGGCCTATTGCCCCGCAACTCGGGCGGGGCAAAAACTAGTTGTATACACTTGCAACAAAATGACACAATCTCATGATTTTAAAATATTCTTTTGGATTTTATTTTAAAGAATATTGTTTCATTGATAATACATTTAGAATATTCATGGAACCTAATTAAGTGGATCCACCATCTTCATCTTCATAACCCTAACCCGCCCCCAATCTCACCCCCACCATAAACCACCCATCCCCAAATCAATAACAACCATCTGCCTCCACCATCACCCTTTCTCCACAACTTTTGTTTCTCAACAACAAGTTCCACCACAACAATCCGTGGCCACATGTTTCAAGAATTTGTTTGTAACGATTGTTCTCTAAACAAAATCAACCCTTCCACGCCCGCCTAACTTTTTCTCATTACAGCGGTCAACGACACATAATTTGGCGACAACCCACACCATAATCAGGTGACCATGTCGCACCCTCTTCTCCACTCTCACCCCTCTCTTTACCAATATCAGTCAAAGTCCACCTCTGCACACAATTTGTTATTCCGGCGATTCAACACCCACCCCTCCCAACCTTCTTAGGATTGAAACACACACGAAACTGAACACACACACGAAACTGAACACACACACGAAAGCAATAAATGAACACAAGATTTAAAATGGTTCTGTCGGCTGACCTACGTCCACTGTGCTGCAACCAGGGTTTCTTTATTACCTGAGAACTACAAGGAATTACAAGTATAAAACAATCTTTATATAAAGACTAATCTAGGGTTAGGAAACTAAATCTCCTAATTAGGCCCAAGCTCACATAGAGATAATTCGATCAAGCTAAAATAAAACTCTAATTTAACTACCAAATAAAAATATGTTGGCCGACCCAAGGCTAGGGTCAGTTGCGCTCCCTTGATCGGGCCTCCACACCAATACGTCCAACAATCTCCCATTTAGAGGCTTGAACATTGCCCAATAGTCTTCAGGATCTGTACCTCTTGTAATGTTCCTTTATCAGCTAGTTGCAACATCCTTCTCAACAATGAACCTGTAGGCACATTGAAGCTCTCACTAAGCCTCAACTCATCAGTCATAACCCATGACTCATTTTCTGTCCTTACTGGCTCCCACTTAAACAAATTGCCAAATTGCCGGATCCTGAGAAATCCTGAGAATACATACACTCCAATACTAGCAAGAGATTCTCTAGAGAGACTTTTCCATCAGGAATGAATGTTGGTCTTTTTAACCCACTGTCGCCCAGAAACTATAACTGAAACATGCCATGTATTCCCACTGTCACGATGTCCCCCGACTGGTTTGACCTTCCAAACTTGTTCATCCTGAATCTTCCCTGTGACTCTAGGTTTCTTTCTTGCAAAGGAAACCTTCATCTGTCCCTGAGATTTTGTGAACTCTACTTTGTTTTTCTTCCTGGAATATCACTTCCTTCTAACGATATACCGACCATGTATAATGAGCCTTTTTTTCTTTCCACAAGCCATGATCATATTCCCTTTGACAACCTTCCACTGTCCATTCCCGAACTTAACTTTATGTCCCTAATCAGCCAACTAGTCGAGAGAAATCAACAACCTCTTCAAACCTAGAATAACCCTGACATCGTTTAAAGTCCACGAACCAACTGAAGTCTTCATAAAAAATGTCACCCATGCCCGTAACATCAAGTACCTCATCATTCGCCAATTTTACTTTCCAACTGTTGGTGCATTTATGTGTCTGTAACTTTGTCTTGTTTACGTTGTATGTTATTTAGTCTTTTGTTATAGAGTCTGTAATTTCCGTCAAGTCTATATAGTCGGATATCTGTTGGTGCACTTATGTCTGCACTTTGTCTGTATTCGGTCACAATGTAAAACGATGTCTTGTTAGTCTTGTAAGTTTGACCAAGTCAACCATCCTCCTGGTTTGACTTGGCCAAACAGTCAACATTATGTTTGTAAGATGGCTGGGTCGAAGGATGCACCATCGAAGGATTGCATGGATCCTTCGATGATGAGCTCGAAAGATGGACCTTCGATAGATGGACCACGAAAGATCCCATCTTTCGTGATTCATATGGATCGTTCGAGCTGTTCCTGGTCGAAAGATGATCTTTCGACCGGTCTGCATGATCCTTCGACCAGACCTGCAGTGTTCGGGTATAAATACCCGTGTGTTGTGTTCATTTCGATAGATGACAGTTAGCAGAGAACACACACACACTTAGAGAGTTTACAGGACTGATTTGTAAACATTGAGCTGTAACTGGACCTTTCATACGTTTAATACAAGTGGTGTTAATCGTTGAACTTTGCGTGTCGTATTATTGTGTGTTCTATCTCGGTTTGCTATTTCGGTTGGATTCCGCACAACCGGAGTGGTTCGTATACAAGGATTAGGCGACTAGATCCTCCCCTAGCCGGACCTACAAGTGGTATCAGAGCCTTGGCTCTTATCCTTGTTAAAACCGAGGTGTTCTTGCTGTTTTTCGGGATTTTATAGTTCATATTTTCTGGAAACATTGCTGTTTTTGCTGTTTGCTCTTATAAAAACCCTGTCACTTTTCATTGTCACATGTTAAAAATGGGTTTTTAGTGAAGTTGCAAGCAAAAACGGGTTTTGGATAGTTGTCGGTTTGCTGGAAGTTCTTATATTTCTGGGTTTGTTCTTCATTGTGTTCTTGATAGTTCACACTTTTGATCTTAAAAATTTTGAACTTCAAAGTGTTTGTGTGTTGGGAAGAGTAAATTGATTAAAATATTGGACATTACTTGATTGGTGAAACCTGCATGTTCAGAAGATATGGTCTGAACATACTTTCTGCCGAAAGTTCTCACCAACCCGTCAACTTTTTCACCAACTTGTCACCGATTGTCAACTGTGTCAGAACCATTCGAAAGATATCCTTCGAACTCGAAAGACCATCTTTCGATCAGTGGAGGTTCGATAGATCATCATCCTTCGAACCAAGGAATCATTTCGAAACATTCATCTTTCGGTCTACTGTTCATTTTCGAAAGACAAGGATCCTTCGATTGGGGAGTCTTTCGAAGTCATCTTTCGAAGTCATCTTTCGTGTGTATCTTTCAGTCTACAGTATTTTTTCGAAAGATAAGGATCCTTCGGTGGGGAATCTTTCGAAAACATTGTTCGAAACTCAACAGTGATCCTTCGAACCCTGTTGATCTTTCGAACAGGTGTTGATCTTTCGGTCATTAGTCTGTTTTGTGTTTAACAGTTTGTGTTTTTCTCATCTTTCGATCAGGATCCTTCGGCTGGTATTATTATTTTTCTTAATCAAAAATGAATCCGGCCTGGGGTACTCCGACAAATGCAGAAAACAAGTATAGAAGCAGTGAGGATTTATTTAGAGAAATGTACTATGGAACTCCGTCTCCCGCACCGGCATCTTCGCAAGCTAATGCTACATCTACCGGTCAATGGGCATTCGTATCAAATCAAACTCCAAGTGTTCAAAGCATTTTGTTAAGCGAAAGTGAAACGGGAAGTTTGAATAGGCCTCCAAAGTTGATGCACTTAAGTGAATATCCGGGATGGTTTGGTAGATTTCATACATACGTCCTTGGTCAAAATACAGAACTGTGGTTGCGTTTCATCACAGATTTTGATCAAACAATAGAGGTTGCCGCTTCATCTGCTGCTACATTTGCTGATCTTACGGAAGATCAGAAGAAGGTCTATGACTTAGAGAAGAAAGCGTATGCCATTCTTACTCAGGCGTTAAGTAAAGACATTTATCATCAATTTGTCAATTACAAGACAACAAAGAGGTTGTGGGACGCATTGAAGATAAGGGGCGTGGGAAATGAAGCAACACGTCAATTGAGAAAAGACTTGCTAAAGAAAGAGTTCGATGGTTTTTCTTGTATGGAGAATGAATCTTTAGGAGATTTGACAAGTCGATTTAATCATTTGCTGTCTGAATTGTCAAATTTTGATGTTGTTACACCTCCAGCAGAGATTGTGAAAAAGTTTGCAGATGCGTTGCCACCTCAATGGAATACTTTCCTGGAAATCATGAAGTGCAATGGCACGTTAGCTACAACAACCTTCAATGACTTTGTTCAAATCTTGGAAAACAAGAATCAGGAAGAAACTCTCAAAGCGAAAAGAGTTCCAGTGCCCCAAAATCCTGAGATGTATTATGGAACTTCTAGCACTTCTACAAAACCTTCTTCACATGCTCCAATTCAAACAGCGTTTGTGTCTACCACTGACATGTATGGCAATACTGTTCAAGTTCCAGTCCTTCCAAAAACAGACATGTATGGAAATCCGCTTGAACCTGTTCCTCAACAAGTACCACAACAGCAGAGCCAACGACTTATCAGAACTACAGATATGTACGGAAATCCGTTTGAACCAGCCTCTCAACCAGCACCACAACAGCCTATCAGAACAACTGATATGTATGGGAATCCACTTCCTCCTCAACAGCAAGCATGTTATGGAAGCACATCATCTGCTAGTCAGCAATCAAAGCCAAATACAGTACGGCTCGACACCTCAAGCTTTTCTAAAGTCAGTGTGGAAGTAGCCAAGGAACACATGGAGCTGCTAAACACTTTGGTGAGCGCATACTGTGGATTAGTTGAAGGTCAGATTGGTAACATTAATCTGACACAAGAAGACTATCAGCAGATAGATAAAGAGGAGATGGAGATGATGGACATCAAGTGGGCCCTTGCCAGTGCTGTTAGGCGAGCAAAGGATTTCATGGAAAGAACTGGCAGAACCAGCTTGGAAGGCAAGAAAGACACCAAGTATGGGTTTGATAAGCAGGCTGTTAGATGCTTCAATTGTGGTGAACGTGGTCATTTCAAGCGTGAATGTACGAGGCCATCTCAACATGGAAACCAGAATCCTTTCAGAGGTCAAGGCAACCAGCAGAACCAGAACAGGAACAATGTTCGCACATTGGTGCCTGTCAACAACCAGACTCAAGCAGGACCATCAAATGCCAACCAGGCACTTGTGGTTCAAGTAGATGAAGGTTGTGATTGGTCTATTCAGTTGGGAAATGATGCTCCAGATGGAACAGCGTGTTTTGCTGAAATTGTCAAGGATCTTAAACACGCCAGTGGTGGAGAATCTTCCACCAATGGTGTTGAATCTTCTGAAGATGAAGACAGCTCCGGTTACAGTGGAAGTTCAGATGAAGAGTCCTCCGCTTCAGGCGATGATCATGTGGATGACACATCAAGTGCGTCAGTCGATGCAAATACTGATGAGCTTTTGGAGGAAGCTGCAGCAGGAATTGAAAGAAGATCTATTCTGGTGGATCAAGCTGCTTATTCTTCGTCTTCTCTCCACTCAGCCTTTATGGCTAATGTCGACAGTTCATCAAGTCAGGTATGTGTCGATGAACCCACTTCTGTTAGCTGTGTTAATTGTGATAGTTTGAATGTTAGATGTGCTGATTTGGAAGCAAACATGTCTGAGTTGCAAGGCAAACACGATGCTTTACAAGCTAGTTTGTTTGAATTGCAAGACAAACATGTTCTAGTGAATGATAAGTGGTGTGAATTGCAAAGCAAGCACGAGGCTTTGCAAGAGAAATATGATGTGACATTCATTCATAATCAGAAATTGACTGTTGATCTTTCAAAATGCACTGAAGCCAACATGTTTTATGAAAACCATGAAAAGGATTTTAAATCGATGATTGAGAAATTAAAGAAAGATAAAATCGAGTTAACAAAAATGGTTTCCAGAAAACAGACTGACATTAACTTGTATATAACTCGCCTTGAGGTAATGCAAAAGGAAATGGCTTGTGTTAAAACAGAAAGTGAGGCGATCCGACTCAAGTTAGATAGCTATTTAAGCTCTAGCTATGTGTTGGATCACATCATTGATGTGCAGAAAGAGAAAAAGGATGTCACATGCATTGGATATAAGCAATGTCCACCACCTGTCAGACACAATTATGATGCACTGCCCGATGAGGAGTATAGAACTCATTTTGAACCATCTGTTCCTCTAGATGTTAAGGAATTTGCAGCAGAATGTGCAACAGGTCTCGGATACAAGAAAGAAGTATCATCAGATTCAGATGTGTCAGCAGATACATGTGTGTCCTCTGCTGAACAGAATCAGGATCCTACAGTTGTGATTGAGGATACTGATTCTTCTGATGATGAATCCGATGATACTGATTCGGAAAAGTCTGATGCGGTAATCAAAGAAGAGGACATACCTCTTGAGAATCATATTCTATGTGATCCTCCCGCAAAAACCGCTAAGACTGTTTCAACCGAGTCCACATCTGCAAAAGAGTCGGAGAGTGTGGATTTGCTGTACACTCTTGTTGGTGATGATAAAGTTTATTCAGACAAAGATTTTCCTATTAAGAATGTTAATCAATCATTAATCAGTAAAGTCTTTGAAAATTCAACAAGTAAGTTTTTGGGAAAGACAGGATCACGTGTTACTGTAACACAGTGCCCTCCTATCCCAAAGGCCGAAGTTCGAAAACAATTTGGCAATCAAAGATTACCAACAGTGCAAAAACAGCAAAATCATGCCAAATCAAAAGGTAAAGCACCGACTCAAACTCAAAGGAAGTCGAATAAGAATAAGAAAAAGAATGTGAACTTTGTGAAATCTAAGGGAACGGAAAAAATTGAAACATTTCAAAATCAATCTAACTTAGATTTTGTCAAGAAAGCAACAGTGATGAAAAGGAATGAACCAAGTTGTTCGAAACCTAGTACCTCGAGATCACAAAGTTCATCTTCATCATCGGCAAGACGATCACATGATACTTCGGGGTTTGTAGAACGAAGATCATGTTTTGAATGTGGTACAATTGGGCATATCATTCGAAATTGCCCGTATCTTCATAAATTGAAAGCCAAAGAGGATGATCCCCGTGACAAAACTGACCGCAAACGATCTGTTTCTGTAAAACAATATCCCCGCCTTGTAAAAGAAAGGGAAAAGAAACAGAAACGCCAACAGGTCAAGAAAATTGAAAAGGCAATTAAAACCGATGTGGTTAACAAACCATCTGTTTCTGTCAAACCAAACAATTTAAAAACTTCAGACAACCATGAAGTTAAGGTTTTAAAGAATAACAATGGTATAACAAAACAGACCTGGAAACCAAAAACGGTTAAAAATTCAGGGGGACCATCTCAATTCTCGAATCATCAAAGAATAGAGGTTATTGTGATTGATGAAAATGGAAGACCCAAGACCACAATGGCTTGGGTCCCCATCTCCAACTAATTGTGTGAGTTCATGTGCAGGGTGTTCCAGGAGGAACTACCAGTAGTCATTGGACTGTTGATAGTGGGGCATCCAGGCACATGACAGGCGACATGAAGCTTCTCTACGACGTTAAATCTATTAGAGGAGGTTATGTTGCTTTTGCTGGAGATAAGGGCGGATATATTTCGGGTGAAGGAATGATTACCAACGGGGTTGTTAGCTTTGATAAGATCAACTTCGTACAACAACTTGATCACAATCTTCTTAGTGTTTCTCAAATTTGTGATAAGCAGTTCTCAGTACACTTTGATGCAAATGGATGTTATGTGCTGAAACCCGGCTTCAAAATTCCAAAAGAATGGATTCTCTTGTCGGCTCCGAGGATAAATGATCTGTATGTCCTTGATATGAACCAAGCTATCACAACGTCTGCACAAGCAACATGTTTCGTTTCCAAAGCCACAGAAAAAGACTCAATCTCTTGGCACAGACGAATGGGTCACATTCACTTACGCAAAATGAATCATTTGGTGTCAAATGAATTAGTGAATGGTGTTCCTCTTAAAAACTTTCATCTTCAAGACATCTGTGTCTCGTGCCTGAAAGGAAAACAAACGAAGAAGCGACACCCTACAAAGAAAGTCAACACGGTGGCTATTCCTCTTGAACGTTTGCACATGGATTTGTTCGGTCCTGTCAAACACAAAAGTATTAGGAATGATCAATATTGCCTCGTGATTACTGATGATTATTCAAGATTTTCTTGGGTGGCGTTCATGGCACATAAGAGTGAAACCTTCGGTATTATCAAAAACTTAATCATTCAAATTGAGAATCTTTATAAGTTGAAGGTTAGGCGGATACGCAGCGACAATGGTACTGAATTCAAAAATCATGCCATGGCGGAGTTTTGCACTTCAAAAGGTATTCTTCACGAATTTAGTGCAGCCTATACTCCTCAACAGAATGGCGTCGCTGAACGTAAGAACCGCACATTGATCGAGACTGCTAGGACAATGTTGGTGGAGTCACAACTGCCGATTCCATTCTGGACTGAAGCTGTGGCCTCTGCATGTTATACGTTGAACCGAGTCCTTACAGTCAAAAGGCACAACAAGACCTGCTTTGAGCTTATCAACAAACGGAAACCAGATTTGTCTTATCTTGAACCGTTTGGAGCTCCATGCACAATAATCGATCCTAATGGAAAGTTTGGGGCAAGAGCAATTGAAGGATACTTTCTTGGGTATTCCACCCCGAACTTAAGAGTCTGGAATCTAGAGACTAAAAGGGTCGAGGAATGGTCTGAAGTCAGAGTACAAAGGCACACTTTACCAGTCAAAAATCCTGGTCAGCCTTGGATGTTTGAGTACGATGACTTTTTCAATTCGATCAATGTTGAAGCAGTTGAAGAAAATGCTGCGGCAAGGATGTTTTTCGAGAGTGACAATGCAACAGATTCACCGTTGGTTCGTCCCATTATTGTCAATCAAGAACCATCTTCAGTGAACAATAATGCTCTTGACAATGAGGATTTTCACGATGCTACCGAATTGAACGAATCTTCAGAGGATGATGAATTCCTAGATGCAGATCAAGAAGTTCCAATAACAGCAGTTCATGGTACTTCAGAGGGTACACCTCCAGTGGTCGTCCCTGGAACAGCTGAAGCTACTGCATCATCCTCTTCGTCAATTCCAGGCATTGAATTGGTTGTTGATCTCAATCTCAACAATCTGGGTATAAATATTCCAGTTCAAGATAATCCAGAAACAAGGATTCATAATACCCATCCTCAACAAAACATCATCGGAAATGTGCAAAGTGGTGTTCAAACAAGAAACATGTTGCGAAACAACAACAATGCAGGCTTGTATGCGGCGATTAGAGAATCCGGGCAACAAAATGATTGGTCCTTCGCGTGTTATGTCTCACAGGAAGAGCCAAGAACTTGGAAAGAAGCTTTGAAAGATAGTTCATGGGTTGAAGCAATGCAGGAAGAACTGCAACAATTCCAGAAGCTTGGTGTCTGGAAACTCGTAGAGAAACCGGCTGGTTACAAGAAGATTGGTACCCGTTGGGTGTTTAAATGCAAAAAGGATGACCGTGGAATCGTTATTCGCAACAAAGCAAGGCTAGTCGTTCAAGGTTTTCGTCAGATAGAAGGGATCGACTACAACGAAGTTTATGCACCTGTTGCACGTCTAGAAGCAATTCGGATATTTCTGGCTTATGCCTCATTCAAAGGTTTCAAGGTATACCAGATGGACGTGAAAAGTGCATTCTTACATGGTGTGGTAGAAGAAGAGGTGTACGTCGAACAGCCTCCAGGTTTTGAAGATCCTATCCATCCCGATCGGGTTTGGTTGCTCAACAAAGCTCTCTATGGTCTTCATCAAGCACCGCGAGCTTGGTACGCAACCTTATCTAATTATCTGCTGGAGAATGGATTTCGCAGAGGTCTTATCGACTGTACTCTTTTCATCAAAGAACAAGATGGAGATCTTCTACTGGTACAGGTATACGTTGATGATATTATATTTGGTTCTACTGACGATGTTTTGTGTAGGAATTTCGAGCGCATTATGCAGGATAAATTCGAGATGAGTGCTATGGGGGAAATGACTTTCTTTTTGGGCCTACAAGTACAACAAACTGAGTCTGGGATATTCATCCATCAGACTAAATATGTTGGTGACATCTTGAGCCGGTTCCAGATGTCTGATGCAACGCCCATCGGTACCCCATTGCCACAAAATCACGGAATTACTCCAGATTTGAAGGGTCAAGATGTTAGCCCCTCACACTATCGCGCGATGATCGGATCTCTTATGTACCTCACAGCATCAAGACCAGATATAATGTACCCAACGTGCCTCCTTTCCAGATATCAAGTCAACCCGAAGGCCTCACATCTTGCAGCTGTAAAAAGGATTTTTCGTTATTTGAAGGGTTGCCCTGACACCGGTCTATGGTACCCTAGGGATAATAACTTTGACTTGATCGCATTCAGTGATTCTGACTTTGGTGGATGCAAAATCGACGGCAAATCCACAACGGCTGGATGTCAGTTTTTGGGAAATCGCCTAGTCACATGGCAATGCAAGAAGCAGACATGCGTCGCTACATCAACATGCGAAGCTGAATACATTGCTGCCTCAAGTTGTTGCTCCCAAGTCCTGTGGATCCAACAAAAAATGCGCGACTACGGTTTTGAATTCCTAACTACTCCTATTTACGTTGATAATTCTGCTGCATTACAGATCACTAAAAATCCTGTGCAGCATTCAAAGACTAAGCACATCGACATTAAGTATCACTTCATACGTGATTGCTTTGAGAAAAGGCTAATCGATGTTGCTTACGTCCACACCGATGACCAACGTGCCGACCTTTTTACCAAAGCATTTGACAAATCAAGATTTGACTTTTTATTATTGGTAAACGGCATTAAGGTCAAGCAAGAGTAAAACCAACATCGGAAAATCATTTTTGTAAATACCTTTGTGTTTTAAATTTGTCTTAGTTTGTTGATTTTAGGGGGAGTAAATCCAAAATTTGAAAATCCAAAAACATTGAAAAATTTCAAAAGCACAAAAACAATAGAAAAACAAAAATGAGTTTCCTGGCAAGCTAAAGAGAAAATGATAGTACATCAGTGGTCTGTCTAAACCTCTTTAAACCTTAAATGAAAAACGATAAGCAGCTCTATATAAGATGTATCGGTAGGCTCACAATCATTTTAAAGTGTGCAGGGTGATATAAACTTAAATCGACTGAAGACTGGGTGGGAACCATTCATTGGCATATGGTCTTGGTACCGAAATTTCGTTTGAGAGATTGCCGAGGTTCTGAGATATTCGGTCTTTATGCTGCTTATCATCTGGGTATCATGGTTGTATCTTTTACCGAAAAATAACGGGGACGCAAGTCTAGATCTTCCATGATACCATACATACGTGTACATACTGCATACGACCTCAATAAGTGATCAACAATCACATGTCCAAACAAATAAGTGATAAAATATCACAAATTCTTTCCGGGTGTCAAGTTCGTCTCTCTGCTGTACGAAAGTACTGACCTGTTCACGGACTTGCTCCTGTGCCCTCATGCATCGAAAATCAAGTTCCTCATCAATAAGTGATTATATCACATAGGGCTTGTTTTCAAACTCAAAATAAGTGAGAATCTCACATCATATACGGTCAAACAGATGATAATCGGTATACTCACCGGTAAGATGAACCCTCGTGCATACCTTGATACGGGAATGTGTCGTGATGTGGATGAACACCGGTCGGTAAGTATAAATCATACCTTAACGTATCCCCTCGCCATGATTACAAATGATAAGTTGAGCTTAAGTGGACAACAATACCGATAATTGTTATAGGATGCTTATCTTAATGTTAACTAAAAGAACAACAAGAGCGTTTTGGCATGACCGTACACTGATATGATTCTCTTACCCTCGAAACTCGCAAAAAGAATGTCTGTAAATATTTATTTACTGCTTTAATTTTCTGCATCTTTGTATATATTTATTTACTGCTTTCAGTCTTTACATTTCAAATATTAAAACACACCTAAAATCTGTTTTAATATAAACTTTACAAAAGCCAAAAAGATTTTATTTCTTTTTTTTTTTTTTTTTTTTTTTTTCGATCGTACGATGTTGGAGCTCGAGTCTTCGTTACCTGAAACCTGAACGAAAACCGAAAACGACTAAAACTTCATAAACGGTCGAAATTTGCAAGCGTTGAAAGTTAAAATTGAAATGGATAAAATTTGTTAAACTTTCAAACTGTCGGACGGTGTTTGTTTAAAACAATGGTCACATGTGTGTCGTTTGTTTATGATATTCCAAGCGGTTGTTCTCATTACGCGTTTAGATTTCTTGCATGGTTGATGACAAGCTTCGGAATGAAGACACGACGTGAAGGCACTCAAATGATGAAGATGATCGAGTTGCCGCTGACCATCATCAACACCACAAGGATCTCACTTCATAAAGATAAAGACTTTCACGAGCATAACTCAAGGGGGAGCTTATGTTAAGGGGGAGTTTGTCAACACACTTCCTACGTGATACGGGGAGTTTGTTGATACACTTTCTGCTTTCAAGACGTGAAGACTTTAAAGATCCTCCGACATTGAAGACTTGAATAGAAGTCAAAGACTTGAAGACACGAGAACTTACAAGATCGAAGATCGAGATAAAGCAACAGCTGATTATTGATAAGCCAGACAAAGCTACAGCCAAGGGGGAGTTTGTTGGTGCACTTATGTCTGCACTTTGTCTGTATTCGGTCACAATGTAAAACGATGTCTTGTTAGTCTTGTAAGTTTGACCAAGTCAACCATCCTCCTGGTTTGACTTGGCCAAACAGTCAACATTATGTTTGTAAGATGGCTGGGTCGAAGGATGCACCATCGAAGGATTGCATGGATCCTTCGATGATGAGCTCGAAAGATGGACCTTCGATAGATGGACCACGAAAGATCCCATCTTTCGTGATTCATATGGATCGTTCGAGCTGTTCCTGGTCGAAAGATGATCTTTCGACCGGTCTGCATGATCCTTCGACCAGACCTGCAGTGTTCGGGTATAAATACCCGTGTGTTGTGTTCATTTCGATAGATGACAGTTAGCAGAGAACACACACACACTTAGAGAGTTTACAGGACTGATTTGTAAACATTGAGCTGTAACTGGACCTTTCATACGTTTAATACAAGTGGTGTTAATCGTTGAACTTTGCGTGTCGTATTATTGTGTGTTCTATCTCGGTTTGCTATTTCGGTTAGATTCCGCACAACCGGAGTGGTTCGTATACAAGGATTAGGCGACTAGATCCTCCCCTAGCCGGACCTACAATATCCTCCTATCCTACTTAGTATGACATTTTGTCTCTGTATTTGTAAGGTTTGTTAGACACATGCTTGTGTGCATAGTGTTTAACTAAAGTTTGTAGTTTCTTATGTCTTCTGTTAACTTAGTTATCTACTGTCATTGTTTAGAGTTTGACGAAGGTTCTATCTTCGTCAAACCACTGCTTGGCGAACCTTCAAGCTTCGTCTAAGTTTGTATGTGGCGAAGGTTCTATCTTCGTCACACATTAACCTTCGTCAATCAAGGTTCGTCCCTGGGCAGTATATATAGCTTAGTGTGTTTAACAGTTAAGGCATGAGAGCATAGAGAGACTACTACTGAGAGTTTATCATTCAAGCATTGTGTGTATATGTTTGATGTTGTTCTCGTCCTTTTAATCTAAAGTGAATCTTCGGTTATCTGTTGTGTTGCGTACATTGCTTTGTTTGGTTTGCACCATCACGTGGATTCCGCACTCGTGACCTTGTTCGTGATAAACATGGATTAGGTCTCGTAATAGATCCTCTGAGAGGCATAAGTTTGGCATGATGACACTTTTAGTCCCTTTGGTTTCATATTTTGATCGTTTTACAACTTTAATCCTTCAAACCCAATCTTCCACATGATTAGGGTTTAGGACACGTGTCTTCACATAATTGGACACGTTTTTATGTGGTGTTACAGTATACTAATTATGTGAGAGCTCCGGGTGATCCTTGGATGTTCGATTATGATGGACTATTTAACTCCTTTAATCTGCCAACCTTTGATGAAGCGACTGCAGCTGCTCAAATGTTATTAGAAAGTGATAATGCAGTTGACTCGTCTTTGGTTCGACCAATTATTGTTAACCCTCAAGCTTCTACTTTGGTTAAAAATATTTCTCAAAATAAGGAAGTTGAAGGTGCCGCTGATTACAATGTGTCGTCGGAAGATGATGTAAATGATACGACTGAAGGCCCTTCGGCTCGAGCTGTTCCTGTTCAAGGTACTTCTGAAGCAACTCCTCCTGTGCAGATTGAAGACACTGCTGAAGGAAATACATCTACATCTACGTCTATGCCAGGCGTGGATTTGGTTGTTGATCTTAATTTTAACAATTTAAGTATTGATACTCATGTTTCTGATAATCCTGAAACGAGAATTCATGATACTCACCCACAGAAGAACATTATAGGAGATGTCCAAACTGGAGTGCAGACACGTAATCAGCTGAGAAACAACCAGAATCTTGGTTTGTATTCAGCTATTAGAGAATCTGGAAAACAAAATGATTGGTCCTTCGCGTGTTATACAAGAAGAACCAAAATCTTGGAAAGAAGCCTTAAAGGAAAATTCTTGTGTAGAAGCGAGCCGGAAGAACTTCAACAATTCCAGAAATTGGGTGTCTGGAGACTTGTTGAAAAATCCAACGATTACAAGAAATTCGGTACTCGTTGGGTATAAAAATGCAAGAAGGATGATCGTGGAGTGGTCATTCGCAACAAGGAGAGATTAGTGATTCAAGGCTTTCGACAAATTGAAGGAATTGACTACAACGAGGTTTATGCACCTGTTGCACGTCTGGAGGCTATTCAGATCTTTCTAGCTTATGCTTCTTTCAAAGGATTCAAAGTCTATCAGATGGACGTCAAAATTGCATTCCTTCATGGTATCGTTGAAGAAGAGGTGTATGTCGAACAACCTCCTGGTTTTGAAGATCCTATCCATCCCGATCGGGTTTGGTTGCTCAACAAAGCTCGCTATGGTTTACATCAAGCACCGAGGGCTTGGTACGCGACCTTATCTACTTATCTGTTGAAGAATGGTTTTCGACGAGGTCTTATTGACTGTACTCTTTTCATCAAGGAAACAGATAGAGATCTTCTGCTGGTACAGGTATACGTTGATGATATCATTTTTGGTTCAACTAACGATGCTTTGTACAGGCAATTCGAGCGTGTTATGCAAGAAAAATTTGAAATGAGCGCAATGGGGGAAATGAATTTCTTTTTGGGCCTACAAGTTTAACAAACTAAGTCTGGGATATTCATCCATCAGACTAAGTATGTCGGTGACATCTTGAGCCGGTTCCAGATGTCAGACGCGACGCCCATTGGTACCCCACTTCCGACTAATCACGGGATTACTCCGGATTTGAAGGGTGAAAGTGTCAACTCTTCTTATTATCGCGCTATGATCGGATCTTTAATGTATCTCACTGCTTCGAGGCCTGATATAATGTATCCAACATGCCTGCTCACAAGATATCAAGCCAACCCGAAGGCATCTCATATGGCTGCTGTTAAAAGGATTTTTCGCTACTTGAAGGGTTGCCCGGACACCGGTCTCTGGTACCCCAGGGATGATAGCTTTGACTTGGTTGCATTCAGTGATTCTGATTTTGGTGGCTATAAAATCGATGGCAAATCAACAACTGCTAGTTGTCAGTTCTTAGGAAATCGCCTGGTCACATGGCAATGCAAGAAGCAAACTTGTGTAGCTACATCAACTTGTGAGGCTGAATACATTGCTGCCTCAAGCTATTGCTCTCAAGTTATGTGGATTCAACAACAAATGCGTGACTACGGTTTTGAATTCCTATCTACTTCTATTTTTATTGATAATAATGCTGCTTTACAGATTACTAGAAATCCTGTGCAACACTCCAAGACCAAACTCATCGAAATTAAGTATCACTTCATACGTGATTGTTTTGACAAAAGACTTATCGATGTTGTTAAGGTCCACACCGATGAACAACGAGCAGACCTTTTTACAAAAGCCTTTGACAAATCTCGTTTTGACTACCTCTTGTTGGTTAATGGCATTAAGGTGAAACAAGATTAAAACTTCTTTCGGCGGATCGTTTTTGTAAATATTTTCTTTAAAAACTCAAAAATACAAAAAGATTTTCAGTTTATTTATCTTTTCGCATTTTAGGGGGATAAATTTCAGAAAATACAAAAACATGTGAAAAATTCAAAAATCCAAAAATACGTCTTTACTTTCTGTCTTTAATTTTGAAAATTTTAAAAAATTAAAAAACAATCGAAAATAAAAAATGAGTTTCTTGGATAAAAGAAGGGAAAGTGATGATAATCACTAGTATGGTCTATCAATATGGTCAAAAAGAAAAATTGAAAAATGATAAGTAGCTCTACAAATGATGTATCGGTAGGCTCACAATCAGACTAAAATGTGCAAGATGATATATACCTAACAGACTTCAAGTCAGGTGGGAACCATTCATTGGCATATGGTCTTAGTACCGAAATTTCGTTTGAGAGATTGCCGAGGTTATGAGGTATGCGGTCTTTATGCTGTCTTATCATATGGGTATCATGGTTGTATCTTTTATCGAAAAATTACGAAGATGAAGTCTAGATCTTCCATGATACTATACATACGTGTACATATTGCATACGACCTCAATAAGTGATCAACAATCACATGTCCAAACAAAATAAGTGATAATATATCACAGATTCTTTGCGGGAGTCAAGTTCGTCTATTTGTTGTACGTTTGTACTGACCTGTTCACGGACTTGCTCCTGTGCCCTCATGCATCTGAAAATCAAGTTCCTCATCAATAAGTGATTCTATCACATAGAGCTTGTTTTCAATAAAAAATAAGTGAGTTTCTCACATCTTTTATACGGTTAAACGGATGATAAGCGGTATACTCACCGGTAAGATGAACTCTCGTGCATACCTTGATACGGAAATGTGTCATGAGTGGATGAACACCGACATGTAAGTATAATTCTACCGTAAAGCATATCTCCTAATTATGATTACATCTGATAAGTTGAGCTTATGTGGATAACAATACTAATAATCGTGGTAGGATACTTATCTAAAGCTTTAAACAAAAATCATAGACCGTTTTGACAAAGACCGTAAGCTGGTAATGATTCTCTTACCTTGAAACTCGCAAAAAGTTTGTTTATGTATAGTGTTTTTATGCTTTTTATTGCTTCTAGTTATTTACCGCATTTTTTAAATTATGTCTTAGTTTAAATTGTAAAATTCATTTTTGACTAGCCGAAGTTGTTACTCGAAGTTTCTGCCGAAAAGCCTGAAACCGACGTGTTGGTGTTTTCACTACTTCATAAAAATGTCCTTTTGCATTTGTTAAAACTAGAACAAGACAAAATCTATTCAAAATTCAAACATTTGTGTTTTTGTGTTGACTAGTCAACAAAAACTTCTTAAGATCTTTGACGAACTTTAAAGTTCGGCGAACTTTCAATCTTCGACGAAGATCAGAAGTGGGCTAATTCATTTTGGCCCAACTGCAATCTTCACCGAGATAAAAAAAAATGGGCTAATTCCTTTTGGCCCAACACCAAACTTCGCCGAGCCCAATCCAACCTTCGTCGTCTACTTACCTTCGCCGTGGGACCGTTTATAAAAAGATTCCCCCCTGCATTATTGGTCTCACACTTCTCTAAGACTCTTCACAGATTTCAAAATCTCTTCTCCCAACACCTGCTCAACCACCATCTTCATTGCACCCCCTTCACCAACTCAAACTTGTGATCCATTTGTTGTTATTTTGAAGATCAAAGGTAAAATCATGTATCTAAAACATGATCGAAACAACGATTAACCCTTTGTTCTTGTTAGATGATCGTGAAACCCTCAAAATCTCATTGATCCTGATCATTCCTCACTTTTATCTGTTTAGTTTCATATTTTAACATTGAATCTTGTTTAATGTATGAATATCTCTGATAATAATGTGTTGGTAGCCATATGATTCTGGGTTTTTCATTCGGATATCAAAACAGTGGTTTGGGTTTTGTTTATGATGAAAGTTTGTTTGATGTTCGGTTTGTTTTGTTGATCAAAATGATGTTATAATACTCGTTTTCATTTGGGTTGTGATTAAAACAGAGGATCTAGTGTTCTTGTTGTTTTGAGTAAAACTGTGTTTTTGTTTTAGGTGTTGAACTGAGTTTTTGGTGTTTGATGATTATCTAAGTTTGTCTTTGTGATAAAGTTTGTTTTAAACTGTTTAAAATGGATAATCGATTAAAACAGGGGATCTTCAGTCTTTGCTGTTTTTGTTGTTGTTGTTATGTTTTTCATGAAAGTTTTGGTTAAAACTTTGTACTTTCTGGGTATGGTTGTTGTTGTTTTGTTCTCCTATTGGTCTTTTGTCTGTGTTTCTGACTTTGATCATTTTGATGTTGAATCATCTGTGATTCAACTCATTTCGGCGAAGGTTCAGTAAATGGTTAAAGATCCTTGAAACTCAACATGTTTCGGCGAAGGATCCTTGTGACGAAACTTCCAAATTTTTTTTCTGTTTTGAATGGCGAACTTAAGATGGTCAAAGAAGAAACAATATTCTTTAACTAAAGTTGATTTTTATTATACACTGATCCTTCGTCAAACTGAGGCGACGAAGTTTCAACCTTCGCCGTTTACCAAAGTTTCACCCTTTTTAACAGTGTTTATATATTTACAGATTCCTGGTTGAATATGTATACATATACGCATCATAAAAGTGATATATATCTTTTGATACTTACTGGATGTTTATCTTGTACAGAATGGCTCGAAAGATGTTCATCTTGTACATCATGGCTCCGAGAATAAAGAAAAGGAAAAAGGAATTGGGCGATTATGAACGAAAGAACACTTGACAACCTCCTGGAAGAAGATATGGTGTACATAAGGAAGTGATTGATCAGAACGATCAATTGCTAAAAGAGAAAAAGACCGGTGCATATGAATGAATATAACCCCAGTGGCAGATATGAAGTTAATGAGCCTTGGAATTTCAAGGAAAATCGAAAAGCTACACTAATGGAGGTTATCACCTACATTCTGAAGTGCACCAGTCAGGAAAGATCCACCATTTGAAAGAATGTCCCTCTCGCTCCTTGAGTTTTCATTACGAAGAAATTCTAAAACTCGGGTGTTGGTAGAACTGGAAACCAAAACAATAAAGCAACACTTAGCACGCCGGAAGAACAAGGTCAAAGAAACACTGAAGACTCAAAGATCAAAGACCAAGTAGCATACAAGGGGGAGTTTGTTGGTGCATTTATGTGTCTGTAACTTTGTCTTGTTTACGTTGTATGTTATTTAGTCTTTTGTTATCGAGTCTGTAATTTCCGTCAAGTCTACATAGTCAGATATCCTCCTATCCTACTTAGTATGACATTTTGTCTCTGTATTTGTAAGCTTTGTTAGACACATGCTTGTGTGCATAGTGTTTAACTATAGTTTGTAGTTTCTTATGTCTTCTGTTAACTTAGTTATCTACTGTCCTTGTTTAGTGTTTGACGAAGATTCTATCTTCGTCAAACCAATGCTTGGCGAACCTTCAAGCTTCGTCTAAGTTTGTGTGTGGCGAAGGTTCTATCTTCGTCACACATTAACCTTCGTCAATCAAGGTTCGTCCCTGGACAATATATATAGCTTAGTGTGTTTAAGAGTTAAGGCATGAGAGCATAGAGAGACTACTACTGAGAGTTTATCGTTCAAGCATTGTGTGTATATGTTTGATGTTGTTCTCGTCCTTTTAATCTAAAGTGAATCTTTGGTTATCTGTTGTGTTACGTATATTGCTTTGTTTGGTTTGCACCATCACGTGGATTCCTCACTCATGACCGTGTTCGTGATAAACAGGGATTAGGTCTCGTAATAGATCCTCCGAGAAAAACGAACCTACACCAATGTCACCTTCTTTCAGATTCTATTGTGCTTCATTGTTGTGGGTAGTGTGAAATGAAGAACCAGAATCCATTCCATAACCTAGGAATCCATCCACACTACTCTCCACGCTATAAATTAATGCATCATCATCTTCATGGTCTTCTGCAGCGGTTAATTTTTCTCTTCTTTTTCGAACACTAATTCCTAAAGTTTCCTACTTCATTGCAATTCCAACATACCACATCCTTTGGAGCCTTAGACATACTCCTCTTCTTGCCCTGGTGACTTCCTCGTTGATTCTTTCTTCCCCTGGCCTTTGTACTTAACAAAGAACTCAAAGACTCATCTGAACCATGGCATTGAGCAAATGGTCTCAAAATAAGATCTTGTATCTTCACAAACATGAACTTACTCAATTCTGAAGTGATGGTAACAGCAGTTACGGTTCCGGACCAACTATCAAGCAATGAGGATAATAACAACAGGGCTTGTACGTCATCATCAAACTTAATATCGACAGAAACTAAGCGAGATAGGATCGAGTTTAGGTTATTGATGTGATTTGTTATCGAGTCATCCTCTTTCATTATAGTATTCACAAGCTCTCGAATAAGATAAACCTTGTTTGTTGCAGAAGGATTCTCATACATGTTTATATTGTTTCCATCATACCTCTAGCTGACGTTTCATTTCGGATGTTATAGGCAACATTCTCTTACAGGGAAAGCGCTATCACTGCTCTGGCTTTCTTATCTAACTTTACCTAATTTGCTTGTGGCATAACTTCTGGCTTCTCACCCTCAAGCACTGCATCTAAGTCTTTCTATATGCATCTTCCACCAACCAAACTTATTCCCATCAAACTTCTCTATTATATAATCTTTCCGTCTACAACCATGACAATGACAAAATGAAACGTTGGTTTTGTATAAATAGAGACAAACACGACAAATCAACATATTCAAAACGCAACAGAATAACAAACTTGATAACCAAAACTGAAACGATGAAACCTGACAAACGCGGTTAACTCTGGTTCCATGTTTCTGTAGTCGGTCTCTTTTATTCAACCAAACTGTTCTTCTTCAAAATAGATCTCTGATTTTGGCTGACTCGGGATTGGTTCTTAAAGCTTTCGAAAAACTGAAACAACGAAACCCTAATTTTGGCGTCTACTATTTAAGATGATCGTGCGGGCCGTACTCAGAAAACCGGTACGGGTGGTACTCGGAACTTACACGTGGCGATGGCAGCAGTTGTTACGACGATTAGGCTGGTTCAAACTGTCACAACCCCCGACCACACCCTGGACGGGAGCCATGTACAGTCGAGTGGTAACGGTGGTTATTTTGAAAATATTGCATCGGAAATTTCATCAGAATCGTAAGTTAGGAAAAATATCAGAGTTTAGAAATCACAAGAATTTTATTTATAACAAATGGGAATAAAACTCGTGTTTTACAAAGGTAGTTTTAATAGGGGATAAATCCAAATTCATAAAACAACTTAATTTAATTGATAAAATAAGCCACTTCTTTAAGCCTTTTGGTGCTACATCGCAACTCTTATTCAGTACTGAGATCTACTGTAATCACCTAAAACATATTTAAAAACATTTTATCAGTAGCAAAATACTGGTGACTTCATTCATTTGTATAAAAAGACACATTGTTATAATTACAACATTAAGGGTTTTACATTTGTTTATATCTTTCAATTACTCAAATCAGTACTTGTCACTCGAACGATTACTATTCATTTAGCAACACTTATCTGTGAATGTGGTCATATCACTATTGGCCCCATTGTCAATAGCAAAGCTTATCAAGTAGTGTATACAAAACACCACATACCGACAATAATTTCATAATGCAAAAACTTAATTACTGTAAATATAAGTAACAATCGGAAAGCATTTAGGGTTTTGAAAACATTTGATAAAAGAGAATGACTCACCTTGTAGGTCTATAATTCTTGATTTAACAGGCCTCCTGATTCTAAGCCTTCTTATAGTTAAGCATCTACTTATAATTCTGAATCTTCTGGTAATTAAGCATCTATTTTGATAGCAAGTTTATAGTTCTGAGCTTTGTGATAGTTAAACATTTAGTTTAATATAGTAGAATACGTATTAGTGTAAAACCAAATCAAACTTTAACGATAATCACGAGATCAAAACCACAACGTACAAAGTATCACCTTATTCAGGCGGAACTTTCAGCTTTTCGTTGCTAGGGTTTTGGATCAATCGGACAGGGTATCGTTTCAGCGATTAGGGTTTCGTATATGGGAATCGAGATAGAGATTCGAGAGTAAGAGTTTTAGAAATTGAACGTGAACAAATGAAGCTGTCCCAGACCCAGCCTTTATATAGGCCATATTGGACTCTCCTGCGCGTCGCAGGAGGGGACATGGTATCTCCCGCGTGGCGCGGGGGAGGTTGGCCTAGCCTAGGCCTACCACGTGTCCTAGGTAGGTTTGACAAGTGTCGGGCCGGGGTGGCACGTGTCCACGGCCGCCTTTTTCGTCGAGTCGCGTGTTTTTCTTGATTTTTGTGTTGATACTTATCGGGTATGCTCGGGTCTTGATCCCAAATGGTTCGGTTTTTAATTGTGAGTTTAGTAAGGGTATTTATGCACGGGTTGGTTCGTTAACAACCAAGTTTTCTGTTTTAGTATTACCAGTTTCTTCGTGCGCACTTAGGGTTTTTATTACAGGTTTATTCGGGATATTTTTGGAGGGTTGTTACACAAACAGTGTTCTTGATGCAAATCCCGTTCAAGAGCCTAAGCTCCGATACTGGTTGTTAGGATTGAAACACACACGAAACTGAACACACACATACGAAAGCAGTTAATGAATACGAAGATTTAAAGTGGTTCTGTTGGCTGACCTACGTCCACTATGTTGCAACTAGGATTTCTTTATTATCTGAACACCCTAAAACACCATAGCCCATAACCCCCGGCAATGTCGTAGATCTGAATAATTGTAGATCATCAAGATATATTATCGGGCAGAGTTGTTCAGATATGAAAATCCGTTCAGATCTTATTCCACCCACCGAACCACATGCACAATATTCGTTCATATCTGAAAATTTGGCTTGTACAATCGTTCATCACGATTGAATTTTGTGGTGATGGATTTATGGAGAGAAGTAGCTAGAGAGAGATAGAGTTAGAGAGGGTAGTTGTGGTAGCTGGTATTGGCGGTCACGGTGGCAGGAGGGTGGTGGTATGGACTGTAGAGAAACAGAGAGGTAAGAGAAAGGCGTTATCAATTTATATATACATATGTTATATTATTTATTTGTTATAGGTTAAAAGACTAAAATACCCTTGGATGACCATAGTTAACAGAAAAATTTAACTGGGTTGGTCTCAAAGGACATATCGTGCAAGATTTTGAAACATTAAGTATAGAACTCGTCAACTTTTGCGTAAAAGGACACCGCCTGAAATGGGATGTATATATAAAGGAAAAAACTTGTAATTTACTCTTATTATTATTATTATTATTATTATTATTATTATTATTCTCCCTATATTAATTGGCAAATTTTGTTTGTTAGGTGAAATTACTGTTCAATTTTGAAGAATTTTATTTGTCTACCTGTCACTTTATCATTATTTTCACCCCACAACTTCACTCTAATTCAATTTCCAACTTGCCTTTTCTCACTTCTTGACCACAGCCCCATCTATTATAATTCAAAGCCTGGCCACCGGCGCTCAACCCCGGTGCTCCTATGGGTCATTGTCGCGCAAAAGAAGATAAGTAACAGCAGTGGCGGTGGTGCTGTTGTCGATTGTGAAACTCCAGCGGACATAAATTGGGTTGACAAAAGCACTTGCAACTGCAGATTGGGCTGTGGTGTCCTTAAACTGCTGGTAAAAACTATGCGATCGCCGATTTCACACCCTCAATTTCCACATGCGGAGTACTACCGCGAGGCGTGCGACTGACCAGGATCAAGACACCAATCATTGATGTGACCGTGTCATCCCGATCACTCAAAAACCCAATTAAACCTAGATAGCTAGGGTAAGTCAGGTATCGAATCCACGAAGAGCATGTGGTCAGTATCGCATGACCTGTTCGACTAGTTAGCCTATTTACAAAAATAAAAATGAACAAAATGATTATGAAGATTGCTAATTTTTATAAGTTTGTTTGATTTTTGAAAAGAACTCGGAGTGAACTGACAAATTGATATTATTTAAAACAACTACTTACTAACTAAGATTGTAAACTAAATTATTTAACAGAAAACAAGAATTGGGGGCATGGATCACACCCGGTTTGATAATTGTAAGACCTAGGGTTCCTACATGTTTTAACTTGATTCAATTGCATATAGTGATTAACGGATTTCTATCACGAAGCTTAGGTGCCAATTGCTATCAACGTCATAGACAACGGACCGTAATGCACTTCGTTACCTCGAACATGTAAATCCTAACCTAAGATAAGGCATAACTGCATAAATTCATTTCGCAAAGTCAAATTTTATAATCATTCGACAATTCACAAATTCAATTCAAATGCACGACAATTATCAAAGGGTTCAAATACTAAACAACTTGTCACAAAATCAAATCAAAATACAAATGCATAAACCCTAGAATTCTTACAACAATCTACACCGGGGTGAAAACGACGAGACTAGCTGCTCATGGTTGAATGGACGCGATCACCGGATGACGAGCACGAACATGGCGCCATGACCTTGAGTCTTGGAGGAATGATGGAGGGTAGGTGTTAGGGTTTGGTGGAGAACCGATTGGGGATGATGGTAGAGGGTTTGATGATGATGGTGAAGGTGATTCGGTTAGGGTTAGAGGTGAAGGAGAGTAGTGATGGTGTTAGAGATCGGTTAGGGATGAGTTAGAGGTGAGTTAGATGAGCCAAGATGGTGTTTTTCAACCCCTCCACTCGTTACCCCCGAAAATTGGTCAGAACCTCACCTAAAAACCGTCCCCAACTCATTAAACAACAAAATTTGCGACATACATACAGGGAGGGCATCGCCGACGGCCATTTAGGGCGTCCCCGACGCCCCTTGTAAATGCGGATTTCCTGATTTCTTATTTTCTTCATAACTTCTTCGTTATCGCTCCGTTTTACTCACCGTTTTCGCCCACGTACTCGTAATTCAGCCCTCTATCATGCCATCTTCCAATATACTCATTTTAAATCCATTAAAATCCCCCAAAACACATCCAATCTTCGTGGTTAACCCAGTTTTGTTCATTTCACATCCCCGGTTGACCCGATTCGCGTCACGGTGCTCCGTTTAGCTCCCGATTAGCTCCTTAAACTCTTTTAGACCTGAAAACACAAATCCCATTAAAAGTAGGCTATTCAAGATTAAAAGCTATGTAAAAACATCAACTTAAGCATAAACGATCACCAGTTTTCAACCACGTATCACATCCCCACACTTGTCATTTGCTTGCCCTCAAGCAAATATGTTTTTCACTTTCACGTGGGTCGAACGAGAAACACACGTCCCATTCCCGAGACAAAGGTTAAGGTCTAATGTCAAGCTCAGTTCAAACTTTTTACAATTTACGAAATATCCAACGGTAAAGTGAATAATCACATATAAAATGGTTATCCAAGATTAACTCGCCCTTGAAACCAATAAATCATGCACATCCCTCACAATGTTCTCTCCACTCGGTTTAAAATTTGGCTAATTAGATAATGAATTAGCACTTTTTAAGTAATAACTCAAAACCGATTAGAACACGTACCCGCATAGGCTTGCACCTCAATCATTCTCCACCACCGAACACGAATACTAAGCACAAGTCATAAGGTCTCTGTATGGGTTGTAACGGGGCTAGGCTAAGGGTAGGAAATAGGATATTTAAAGTGGCTAAGGTGATGAAAAATCTAATTGTTATTACAAAACAACTATTCTAAACACGACTAACTACCAACATCAAACTAGAAGGCAACAATTTTCGCCTTTTATTCCACAAACTAGAAACTCATATTTTTGTTCTTTTCTCAATGATTTTCTATTTTTTTGCAACATTTTCTGATTTTTTTAATTGCAAACAAACAATTCATAAATATACAAACTGAACTCCTATAATCGAATTTTTCATCACACGGGTTTAAAAGAAAAGGCTTAAGGTTATGGGCTAAATGGGTGGTCAAACGAAAGGATTAGGCTCAAGGTTGGCTACTAAAGGATAAATTTTTGGGTAAGGATATATGAATTGGTGTAAAAGGAAAAAAGGTTTACCTAATGCCTTAATCATTCTTGTGCTTGTATTCGGTCTATGGTCTCAAACGTATCAAAAGTTGCAAGTTCTACAATACATGACTAATGATCCACTCAAACAAAGAAACATAAATATGTAATTCTATCATATAAAAGTGGCTCAAAACCTCACATATATAAAGGGTATGGTATGTGACATGCATAATGTGCTAGTTTCTTAGGCAAATTATTCCCAAATAACCACCCGCTAAATACCCGTCATGTTTATAATTCGAACTTGACCATGACAAAAGACCAAACGGGTTGTAACATCCCTCGTCGACTTAGTTACTTGTGCTTTTAAGATCGCTTCAAACAAAGACATTTTGAAAAAATTTTGAAAATTTTCCCCCATCACTACACTTGAGGTCAACATTGTCCTCAATGTGTAGTGTTTAAATGAACGGGTCAAAAATCGAAAACTTTTACTCCCCCATCCCCACACTTGAGGTAAACATTGTCCTCAATGTGTAAGAACTAGAGTTTTTAAAATGCAAAAGGGATGTGACACGGCTAACTTCACCCAAAATTTCACCCCGGTCAATATTATACAATTACAATCCACTTATTAACTAAATAATACTCAAATAAAAGGAAACGAAGGCACCTAATTGTTCTTGTTCCTCGCGTGGTCTTCAATCTTTGATAAAAATGGTTGTCTCCTGAACATTTGCACCTACAAATCTAAATCCTTGTGTAGAAGCATGCTTCTCACAACAATCAACATTTGTTAGTTATTTGTTCTACCATTTTTACAAAAGATTTACCATGCCGTTCGTTATTTTAATTTGAATTTTTATGGAATAAAAATAATTTACAACAACAACAAACCTAACTCACTTTCGTAGGAATCACGGTTGCATTTAGCTTATGCAACAAGCCCTTTTAAACCTCCCGATAGCTCGGGAGGACGAGTAGGTCTCGTGAGGGTTATATAGGGAACACACCCACAATGTTCATTTAACTAAGAAAATAAAATAAAACGAATAATAGTACAAACTCTACAACAATCATACCTGATTTGCCTCTCATGGTGGTCGAAGTGAACATTTGCCTACCGAATTTCCAACATATGCTCGGTAGTTGGCATGCCAAATCCACTCTCTTTTTATTTTACGCGGCATGCGTATTAAGCAACTTTGGGGTCGTTTCTTAACAAATTGGCCAAGGTCTTGCAACGCCACCCTTCGAATCCTTATACCCGAACCCGCTTCCCCAACTTTGTTGGTTGGAGTGATAAGTATGGGAGAAAGATGGATATGAACATGGGCTTCTTTCGGATCCGACTCGTCTCACGGTGTCATGTCTTCCGCTCGGTTCAAACATTCATATTTTTGCTCCGGAAGATCTATAACCTCTTCCACCACATTACCATCCACCATTGTACCATTAGCCAACATCTTTTGGTCTCGTCTAAGTTGAGCCAATTCTTGGGCGAGTTGACCCACTTTCTTTGCCAAGGCTTCATGAGCTTTATCTCTCGCCTCAAGTTCCTTCTTCAGTTCCATCTTAATCTCTTGATTTGAAGTAATGATAGCATTCATGATTGCATCAAGCTTGGAACTTATTGAATCTTGAGGTTCTTCGGATGCCGGTTGAGGGTATTCATTATAATAATCATCATACTCCTCCCGATAACTTGAGAAATGTGGCAATTCGGGTTCATAGTTGTTATAACCCCGCTCTTGCTCATAATGGTAATCCATCTCTGAATGGTAATATTCTTGATAATTTGGTGGTGGTGGTGGTCTATCGTATGGATAATGTGAGGATGAACCATTGAAATTTTCATAATTCACCGTCCTATATTCATACAATCCGCTGAGGTAGTCTTCCCGATCCTTGTAGGCTTGAACTTTTTCATAGAAAACAGAGCAATCCTCTAATAAATGCTCTCCGCTTCCGCAACACTCACACGGATCATCATCTACCCAATTCATATTGAAGGATGGTACCTGCAAAACATGTACCTGTACAAACAAGCTCGACCACCCAAAGTAAAATCACAAAAATACAAGAAAGAAAACTAACACTAAAATCGAACAAGTAATGAAATACTAAGCGCACTAGCTCCCCGGCAGCGGCGCCATTTTGACGTGACCGTTTCGTCCCGATCAGTCAAAAACCCAATTAAACCTAGGCAGCTAGGGTAAGTCGGGTATCGAATCCACGAAGAGCATGTTGTCAGTATCGCACGACTTGTTCGACTAGTTAGACTATTTACAAAAATAAAAATGTACAAAATGATTATGAAGATTGCTAATTTTTATAAGTTTGTTTGATTTTTGAGTGAACCGACAAATTGATATTATTTAAAATAACTACTTAATAACTAAGATTGTAAACTAAATTATTTAACTGAAAACAAGAATTGGGGGCATGGATCACACCCGGTTCGATAATTGTAAGACCTAGGGTTCCTACATGTTTTAACTTGATTCAATTGCATATAGTGATTAACGGATTTCTATCACGAAGCTTAGGTGCCAATTGCTATCAACGTCATAGACAACGGACCGTAATTGTACTTCGTTACCTCGGACATGTAAATCCTAACCTAAGATAAGGCATAAATGCACAAATTCATTTCGCAAAGTCAAATTTTATAATCATTCGACAATTCACAAATTCAATTCAAATGCACGACAATTATCAAAGGGTTCAAATACTAAACAACTTGTCACAAAATCAAATCAAAATACAAATGCATAAACCCTAGAATTCTTACAACAATCTACACCGGGGTGAAACCAACGAGACTAGCCACTCATGGTTGAATGGACGCGATCACCGGATGACGAGAACGAACATGGCGCCATGACCTTGAGTCTTGGAGGAATGATGTAGGGTAGGTGTTAGGGTTTGGCGGAGAATCGATTGGGGATGATGGTAGAGGGTTTGATGATGATGGTGAAGGTGATTCAGTTAGGGTTAGAGGTGAAGGAGAGTAGTGGTGGTGTTAGAGATCGGTTAGGGATGAGTTAGAGGTGAGTTAGATGAGCCAAGATGGTGTTTTTGAACCCCTCCACTCGTTACCCCCAAAAATTGGTCAAAACCTCACCTAAAAACCGTCCCCAACTCATTAAACAACAAAATTCGTGCCATACATACAGGGAGGGTGTCGCCGACGGCCATTTAGGGCGTCCCCGACGCCCCTTGTAAATGCGGATTTCCTGATTTCTTGTTTTCTTCATAACTTCTTTGTTATAGCTCCGTTTTACTCACCGTTTTCGCCAACGTACTCGCAATTCAGCCCTCTATCATGCCATCTTCCAATTTACTCATTTTAAATCCATTAACATCCCCCCAAACACACATCCAATCTTCATGGTTAACCCAGTTTTGTTCATTTCACATCCCCGGTTGACCCGATTCGCGTCATGGTGCTCCGTTTAGCTCCCGATTAGCTCCTTAAACTCTTTTAGACCTGTAAAACACAAATCCCATTAAAAGTAGGCTATTAAAGATTAAAAGCTACGTAAAAACATCAGCTTAAGCATAAACGATCACCAGTTTTCAACCACGTATCACTCATATTGAACATCCATAATAATAAAACATTTCTAAACAAAACCAATACGATTAGTGACCAAAGAAGTCCAAGTCCAAAATCTTAAGTTTAAAACAAGATTTTAAAGATAACAGTGGAAGCATAAGTTAAACAGTTCAAACGAGAGTTCAAAAAGTTCATAATTATTAATAAGGAAACCCAACACGGGTTCACGCGACCACCACACTCCCAGGCTGCAAGCTCCTTCTATCACTGTGTACCTGCAAAACATGCAGTAGGGTATCAACATAAAGTTGGCGAATTCACGAGTTCTCCGGTTATAATTCCATAAAACTTGTGTTTGTTGTTAAGTTACTCATTTATATCATGCCTTGGGGAGCTACCCCATATGTAAGCTACTAAACTGCATAATACCGAATACTAGCAACATGTTGTATCGTTGTTTGCCCTGTTTGTCAATGTCTATCATCTTTGACGGTTTGTCAGAGTCTATTAGTTCACGACCGATCCTCTCCAGGCATGGTGTGAGGTTGGTGAAACCTAAATATTGCTATCAACTAATAACTTATTCGCCAGGCACCGGCGACTAATCGGTATAGTAAGTAGGGACTTCGTGATAGAGTTTCATTTAGTAAACTTGTTGCATCTACTGTAAATAGTAATTAACCGTATTCCAAATCAGGAATAGTAAGCAATCCCAAATCTGGGAAAGTGTTGTTTGTTTTGTTTCCCAACCACCGGGAACGCATGCTTTTTAGTAAAGTGTGTGAACTCACCTTGGTTTGCGCGGCAGGTAATTTACTTATTTTACCGGTTGGTCAACCACGTCCTATTATGGTTACCAATATTGGTCAGGTGTTTGTTAGGCAAATGGTTCACGTATTCATACACGTAACTACTAGTAACACTCAAGTCATCACATACAACACATGTATTCATACGACCACATAGACAAACATTAACTGGGATAGTCCAAATATGCATACAGTTTGTAATTCGGTAGTGTGCGGCCCAAACTATGTGTGCGGTCCAGCATTATTGGGCCTAGTTACAGTAACAGTAATACATTGAATGGTCACATGTAATCAGCTCAAAACAGGAATGTGCGACTTATCTAGGGAGTGTGCGGTCCATAAATCATGTAGTCCATGTGTGTGTGTGCGGCCCAATATAGTTCAGTCCATTAACAGAGTGTGCGGCCCACCTTTGGACGACCCACATAGAGTGTGCGGTCTACACTCTAGTGTGCGGTCATGCATCATAAATTGTACAGTGTGTTTCATTTGGCTGTACGGGAGTTGTGTAGTCCACCTACCATGTGACATGCTTAGCTTCCTTGTACCTTGTGCAGCCACAGCTTGTACACTGGAGTGTACGGTCATACAAGTGTGCGACCTGCTGTGTCCCACTTGTACAAGGTGCGGATAAACTGTACATCACCCTAGTGTGCGATCTCATTTAAAAACACGTTTTGTCACAGTTTATTATCATCAAATCAGATAAGACAAAATCAATCATCATCCAATCATGCACAAAACGATTCCTCAAAACAGATTCATGTTTCTTGTTAAATCAATTCATTTTCATAACATCATGTTGTCTAACCCTATAATGAACACATCTCATTCCGACAACAATCATCATTCCTATTTCACATAATCAGATTCTATAGCATACGAGGATTATCCATCATCAAACATAGTTAACTATTAGATCAAAAAGGTTTAAACTTTTACAACATCAATATTCATCAAATTTCCTCTTTTTAACATTTCATCATTCAACATCCGTTTGTTTATGAGTCCTAGATTCTTATCTCATCCTTAAACATTTTACTATATATTATGGGCACAAGATCAGATTTTTCATAATATACAAACAAGAAATCAAATTGTCAACAACAATGGCATGTAGGACATCAACTAACATGAAAGTTATAGTGCAAGATTGTGCGAATAAAAGGAAAAAAGGATGATGCTTCGAAGAGAAAAGAATGGGATGCTGTTGATTCTTCAAGATTGTTGCCATCAATCTTCAACAAAGGGAGGAGGTGTTGATGTGTTTTAGCGTTTTCTTAGAGAGAGAAAACGGATGAGGAGAGAGAAGGAATGTTTTGCTGCAAAAAGGGAGGTGCAAACGTCAAACTAAATGCATCATTCTAGGGTTTTGCACCCATGATCTTTTATACATGGCTGGGGATTTCCGCACACTCCCACCGCCTTTGAGTGTGCGGCCCAACAGAATGGGTTGTGGGCTTTGTGTGTGTGGGCCTGAGTGAGTGTGCGGTGCAGCCCAGTTCAGGTAGTTAGAGTGGTGTGCGGCTAGAGGAGGGGTGTATGGGTGATGGAGGTGTGTGACCGAGTTCAAACAACAAATTTATTAATTTAACTAACTCATAATCACATAATACACATACATAATACATATCAAACCAAATGACTGTTTCAGATAAATCTAACAACAATCTTAGAAAGTGCGGGAAAACCCTAAGTGTCACAGCCGATCATATTAAGAGTTTTGAAAATTTAGAAGCTCACTCCGATTCGAAACTCACTCCGATTCGAATCTCAAATCATCATTACAATCATCAAGTTTATCACAAATACCTTAAACTTCGTTTGAGTTAAATAATCGAGTTAATTGCCAAAATTGTCTCTGAGGTTTGGGCAGGTTTGCCATTTTCATACAAAATGACACTTTTGTACCAAATTACCCCCAACGTTTGTAACTTTTTGTCATTTTCATCCAAACCACTAACTTAGTTTATTTTTTCTGTTAAGTTAAAGATATTTGGATGAAACTGACAAATATAAAACCACAGGGACGATTTTGGCAATTTACTCAAACTCTTTTAAATTTCTTTTATTTAATTAATTTTGTTACATATATAACAAAAAAGAATATACATGCAATTTTTATATGAAAGAAATAATAGCTTTGTCACATAATTTTTATAAATTTTTATCCAACCAGTGCCCCCCCCTCTATCAAACAACGTATCGTTACCAAACCTTAAAATTACCCACCAAATTGTAATTATAATGCTATGAACCAAAAGTTTCTTTACTAAAGCCACTCAGAATAAGTATTAGTTAGTTACCCTCATAATTTTAATTAAATAAATATTTTATTTCTACCAACATATTTCCTAGGTGCTCAACACATTTAAAAAATATGTAACGTTTTACAATTTTTTTCTATCTCTACAACTGATAAATACTAAAAGTTGTAATCGATTGTTATGTGTTGCACACCAATGACGTTTTCTTTTTATAAAACTGATTTATATAAAAAAACTGTAAATTAATTTTTGTCTTAATTTATAAAATTTAAAAAATCCTTCACCTTAACAGAAAAAATAAACTGAGTTAGTGATTTGGATGAAAATTTATAAAAATTATGTGACTAACTTATTAATCTTTTTTTCTAAAAACTCCATGTATATTCTTTTTTATTATATATGTAACAAAAATAATTAAATAAAAGAAATTAAAAAGGGTTTGAGTAAATTGCCAAAATCGTCCCTGTGGTTTTATATTTGACAGTTTCATCCAAATATCCTCAACTTACAGAAAAAATAAACTTCGTTAGTGGTTTGGATGAAAATGACAAAAAGTTACAAACGTTGGGGGCAATTTGGTACAAAAGTGTCATTTTAGACGAAAATGGCAAACGTGCCCAAACCTCAGGGACGATTTTGGCAATTAACTCTAAATAATCTCTATCTCTATACATGATAAATATAAATCTTAGAGCATTCACAATCGATCCTCTGTATTTATGTGAGTGCATTCTCTATATTTTAATCGAGTAGTCACAATCGATCCTCTAAATTTATGTGAGTGAATTCTTTATATTTTAAACATTGTTCTTTTTCCACCTAAACTGTATACTCATTTAACTTACACACAAATCCTTAACCGTTTCAAATTTACTTGATTTCCTTTTCAATGTTACGTTTAATACATTCCTCATTTCGTTTCCGTCAACCTCACAGGTTTTCATTATTTAAACTTTCCCATTTTTATATTAAAATTTTAATTCATTGTTGAGTAAACTGAAGTTTTACACTCTATGGTTGACCCTTATTGACACGTTTACACCCTATTTTGAATTTTCGTCAACTTTACACTTAGGCTATAGGGTGTGGGGGTCATGGTTGGGTCATGATTTGCCACATAGGCCCATTATTCATACCCTATACCACCCCCCTCATTAAATCATGGTGGTTCGCGTGGATTAAACCACGGCAACCACGTCTGTCAAGTCAACGTTACTTTGACTATCAGGGCTAGGGGCACTTTTGTAATCTTACCCTTATATAATTGAAAAAAAAAATTGATACAACACCCGTAGCCACCCAAACACCGGCCGACCACCACCTACAATCTACCTCTTTCACCTTCTATTAGATCCACACACTCGATTTAACGCCACCCTACACACACCGCCAGGAGCCCAATATCACCACCACCGCCATCTTTCCCCAGCTGAAAAACCCTACCTCCGTCGCTCACCGATATTGCAACCCCCTCCAATCCCATCACCCACTAAACCACAGGTCCACAACCACTAAATCACCGTTCGGAAGTCAGTTCACTGGAAAAACATCTACACCAGAAAACTCATCGGAATCTTTCGGAGTCTATCTCTCCCTACTCGTTCTTCTCTCTCTAAAACACACACTAACTATGTGTTTCTTGCATATTCGAATAACAAGAAAGAACAAGATGAAGTTTTTCTGAAAATTGATAGATCTGACTTTGCATGTATTTGAACTTGGATCAGATTTAATGCACCGACTTCAAGAATGTAATTGTTGTAATGTATTTTGTTGCAATTTTTGAGCTTTCATATACCAATTGAAAATTCACTAATATTATGAATAACAATCAAGAACATGAAAAGCAAATATAATTATAACCTAGTGATTAATAATAAAAGATTAACCTAGTGATTAATAATAAAAGATTAACCTAGTGATTAATAATAAAAGATTAAAATTTAATATTTTATATGTATTATCAATGAAACAATATTCTTTAAAATAAAATCCAAATAAGAATATTTTGAAATCACGAGTTGTGTCAATTATTGTATTGTTCCATTTGTAAATCATGTTCTTTGTTACAAGACAAAAAGTGACTGCGCATGCATGTATACTGTGTGTTTATAGTTTTGTCTTTAGATTATTAATTTTGATTAAAAGTATTTCTTTTACGGGTGGAGATACAATAGGAAGTTAATTTGGCTAGAAAGGCTAGGAAGTGATCTTGACCATCCATTAAGTTAATCAAGGGCTAAGATTAAATCAGAGAAATTGAAAGTAAGAAAAGAGGCGCGTGACTTTTTTCAGGGGCATTCTAGTCAAGTAAGCCAATAGTTTCTCTCTCCTCCAATCCCCCCCCCATTTTTTAAACGTTAATAACTCTTTCATACGACATTATTTTTTTATAAAAATTGCACCAAAAAAACGAGCGTTTTTTTATCTTTAAAACGAGTATACTATTGCTATATTTTGAAAAAAAAAAAATTAAAACCCAGTTGCGTAAAACGCAATAGAAAAACCCCCAGTATTGTAAAACGCAATGAAAAAAAAAAACCTAAAAAATGACATTTTTCTAAAACGCAATGCACCAAAAACACAAAGAAATGACTTATTTGTAAAACGCAATGGCCAGAAAACACAAAGAAATGTTTTATTTCTAAAACGCAATAGCCTAAAAACTCAAAAGAAAATGTACTTTATAAAACGCAATGGACTAAAAACCCATAAAAATGTGTTTTACCTAAAACGCAATGCACCAAAAACACATAAAAATGTGTTTTACCTAAAACGCAATGCACAAAAAACACAAAGAAATGTCTTATTTGTAAAACGCAATGGCCAGAAAACACTTAAAAATTACTCATTCTAAAACGCAATGGACTAAAAACACCTAAAAATATGTTCTACCTAAAACGCAATGACTAAAAACACTTCAAAAATGTGTTTTACCTAAAACGCAATAACTAAACACACTTAAAAATGTGTTTTTTATAAAACGCCATAGCTAGAAAACACATAAAACTCTCTTATTTCTAAAACGCAATGGACACATAAAACTGTCTGAGAACTGTCTGTGAATTGTCTGTGAACTGTCTGAATTGTCTACGAATTACTGTCTTCGAAATGAGCTCAACCCCAGCCAGGGGCTCTGCCCCTTGGACCCCGCCAGGGGCTGCCGCCCCTGGGACCCCGCTACCGGGGGCTGCCGCCCCCGGACCCTCGCCAAGATCGTAAAACGCAATGACTAAATCAAAAACCCAGTTCGTAAAAATGAAATTAAAGAATTTGTTACCTGGATCGAAGTGATTTCTTCAACAATTGACGAATTTTGAATGATTGAAACACTTATCAGCTCTCGAATCGAACGAATCGAGTAATTATCTTCAAAATCACCGGAAAAAACGAGATTTTGTATGAATTTAAACTGGGTTTTCTTCAAAAAAGCTGAAGAACACGTTGATCGGTTGTTTGAATCATTGATTGGTGATGAAAATCGCACTATAATGTAGTGATTATTGAGATAGAAAGTGAAGAAATGGTTGAAGATGGTGGGTTTTGAAAATGGTGGGTTTTGAAGTTACTGGGTTTTGAATATGAAGAAGAAAGGGTTGGATTGACTAAAATACCCTTTTTCTTTATTTTAATTGTTGCCACATGTCATCCCCTTATTGCTTCTTATCCTTCCTAGCAAAATTAATCTTCCTATTTGATCTTTTCCCTTTCTTTTACAAATTAAAATCAAAACATGTCAATGAAGACTCAATATACATTGACAAACCTTGGGTGTTCAAACTGAACTAGAAACCAATAAATGCATGAAGTCTAACGAAACCAATAAATGCATGAAGTCTATCGAAATATCATAGTCAGATATTTTTCTATATACAAACAGAGAAACGAGATTCGTATTGGGTACGTGTATGGGTACAACTCAGGATAAGAATGGGATCTTGAAAGTTTCTGTGCACTAAAGATCATGCTTTCACACATTAAAGTTTGAAAAAATAAACTTTTCAGTTGAGCACTAATTAAATTCTGCAATACAAAAACCTGCTTCCTGATCATACAATCATCACCACTTCAAACTAATTAACAATGGCTTTCAAAAGCTTTATGCTTTTACCTTTCCTGATACTCGGTGTTCTATCCGCAGATTCCGTCTTGGAAGATGAAGCAAACGCTTTAAAACAGTTCAAGAATTTAATCACCGATGACCCAACTGGTGCGCTCCTGGATTGGAATGCCGATTCCAACCACCATTGCAACTGGACTGGAATCCAATGCCATAATATCACTAGACGTGTCATTGCTATTTCGATTCAACAAACATACCTCAAAGGCCAAATCTCTACCTTTCTTGGAAACCTTTCCGGTCTCCAGGTTCTTGATTTATCTTATAATTTATTCACTGGCAACATTCCATTCCAGTTGGGATACTGCACACAACTTTCCAAGCTTATTCTTTACACCAATTCCCTCTCTGGTCCGATTCCATCAGAACTGGGAACACTCCGGAATCTGCAGATGCTAGACTTGGGAAACAATTCCATCACTGGAATCATTCCAGAGAGTTTGTGTGATTGCACTTCTTTGCTAGAACTTCATCTTGATTCCAACATGCTTAATGGTACAATCCCAGGTAGAATTGGTGATATAGTCAATCTTCAGGTCATTGGAGCTTTTAATAACCTTTTAGAAGGTTTGATTCCAGCTTGGATTGGTCATTTGAAGGAACTCCAAGCTCTAGACATTAGTCAAAACCAGCTTTCTGGTATCATTCCTAGAGAGATTGGGAATCTGTCCAGATTACAAGTTCTTCAGTTGTTTCAAAATTCCCTCTCAGGCCATATTCCATCAGAAATCGGGAAACTCTCAAATCTGCAAAGACTAGACTTGGGAAACAATTCCATCACTGGAATCATTCCAGAGAGTTTGTGTGATTGCACTTCTTTGCTAGAACTTCATCTTGATTCCAACAAGCTTAACGGTACAATCCCAGATAGAATTGGTGATTTGGTCAATCTTCAGTTTCTTGGAGCTTTTGACAATCTTTTAGAAGGTTTGATTCCGGCTTCGATTGGTTATTTGAAAGAGCTTGAAGCTCTAGATATTAGTATAAACCAACTTCATGGTATCATTCCTAGAGAGATTGGAAACCTATCCAGATTACAAGCTCTTCAGTTGTGGCAAAATTCCCTCTCAGGCCGTATTCCGTCTGAAATCGGGAAACTCTCGAATCTGCAGAAGCTAGACCTGGGGAACAATTCCATCACTGGAATCATTCCAGATAGCTTGTGCAATTGCACTTCTTTGCAACAAATTAGTCTTATTTCCAACAAACTTAACGGTACAATTCCAGATAGAATTGGTGACTTGATCAATCTTCAGGTTTTTGCAGCTTTTGATAACCGTTTAGTAGGTTCGATCCCGACATCGATTGGTTATTTAAAAGATCTCCAAATTCTTGATTTGAGCCAAAACCAACTTTCTGGTATCATTCCTAGAGAGATTGGAAATTTGTCAAAATTACAAACTCTTCAGTTGTTTGAAAATTCTCTCTCTGGAAGCATACCAACTGAAGTTGGCAGTTGCAAAAATCTCACTCTTCTGAATCTATACATGAACAAGCTCACTGGAAGCATTCCCGGTGAGATCGGAAATCTTCAGGGATTACAGTTTTTGCGGTTATACGATAACCAACTGAACTCCACAATCCCAAGATCTTTGTTTCAGTTGAAATCATTAATTAATTTGCAACTGGCGCAGAATAATCTAAGCGGGAATGTTTCTTCAGAGATTTCTTCACTGGAATCTCTGAAGAGATTGACCCTTCGTGAGAACAAGCTTACTGGTGAAATTCCTGCATCCATATCCAGGTTAGTCAATTTGGATACCTTGACATTGAGCTCAAACTTTCTCATAGGACAAATTCCTTCAAGCATAGGGTCCCTTAATAATCTCCAAAGGCTGCAAATGCAGCATAATTCTTTGTCCGGGCCAATCCCGCATGAAATTGGAAACTTAACTAGTTTGTTGTTGTTAGATCTTGGGCAAAACCAATTTTCAGGCACCATCCCTGTAGAAATCTCAAATATTTCTTCCCTTCAACGCCTTTGGATTGGTGATAACAATCTTGAAGGTCGGATTCCTGATAAAATCTTTGAGCTTAAACAGCTCACTGAACTCTACTTGATGAACAACAAATTTGAGGGTACAATTCTGAATTCTGTTTCAAGGCTCGAGATGCTTTCTCGGTTGGATCTCAGTAGAAACAGGTTTAACGGATCGATTGAGGAGGGTATGACAAAACTGAACTGGTTGGTTTCAATAGACCTGTCGCACAACTTTTTCACTGGATCGATTTCACGGACAGTGATTTCAAGTATGAAGAATATGCAGATATATCTCAATTTCTCAAACAATTTTCTTACAGGAAATATCCCAAGTGAGTTTGAGAAGATGGAGATGGTGCAAGCCATCGATATCTCAAACAATAATCTGTCAGGAGGTATTCCTGTAACAATTCAGAACTGCAGAAACCTGCAGAGTATTGATTTGTCAGGAAATCAACTTTCTGGTGACGTCTCTAACGAAATATTCCCTACTCTTGGCGAACTTTCTTATATAAATTTCTCAAGAAATCAATTGGATGGAAAGATCCCAGAAAGCATGGCGAATCTGACACTTCTTATTTCGGTTGATCTTTCACAAAACAAATTCAATGGCACGATTCCTGAAGACTTCGGCAACAATGTGGCCTTAAAACACCTCAATCTCTCGTTCAATAACCTTGAAGGGCGTGTTCCCGATATGGGAATTTTCAAAAACTCTAGCGTAATTGGATTACTTGGAAATCCGTCTCTGTGTGTTACCAATGACACCAAGCCATGCACCTTCTCAACTCAATCAAATCATTCACATAAAATATCCAGAAAAGCCGTATTGATTCCTGCAATACTTGGACCTCTAGCTTTGCTTCTTGTATTATTTTTGGTAGTTTTATGTTATCGTCATGTTCGAAAACCGAAACATAAAGAATCTGAGGATCCAGAATACACCCGACGGGCCACTCTCAAAAGATTTGACAGAAAAGAACTTGAAGATGCTACAGATGGATTCAGTGAAGGTAACATTCTGGGTACAAGCAGCTTAAGCACAGTGTACAAGGGTACACTAGCAGATGGAAGGATGATAGCAGTGAAGAATCTGAATATCATAGAGTTTTCAGCAGAATCTGATAAGAGCTTCAACAAAGAACTGAACACATTAGCAAAACTGAGGCATAGAAATCTAGTGAAAGTGGTTGGTTATGCATGGGAGAGCGGGAAACTAAAGGCGGTGGTTCTTGAATACATGGAAAATGGTAATCTGGATACGGTTATACATGATTCTGCGATTGATCGATCAAGATGGGGTCTTTCTGAGAGAGTTGATGTTTTGGTTTCAGTTTCTAGAGGACTGGTTTATTTACATTCCGGATACGATTTCCCCATAGTTCACTGTGATTTAAAGCCTTCTAACATTCTTCTAGATGAAAAATGGGATGCTCACGTTAGCGACTTTGGGACGGCTCGGATTCTGGGAGTTCATCACCAGGATGGAAGCAGTGTTTCCTCTGCATCAGCATTTCAAGGCACCATTGGTTACTTGGCACCAGGTAATGAAATTCTAACACTACATGTCAATTTTGATGTGTAGATAACATTTGACCTCCTAACTAACACTAATGCATTTCTGTTTTCTACCAGAGTTTGCATATATGAGGAAAGTGACAACAAAAGTAGATGTATTTAGCTTTGGAGTAATAATTATGGAGTTTATCACTAGAAAAAGACCAACAGGACTCACCGAAGACAACGGAATCCACATCACTTTGCCACAGTTGATAGAACAAGCAATTTCAAAAGAAATGAATGAGCTGATTGAAGTTGTAGATCCTGATTTGGCTTCCGATTTCAACACAAAACAGGGTGTTGTAGAACAGATTCTTCAGTTGGCTTTGTGCTGCACTCGACCGGATCCAAATGATCGACCAGACATGAACGAAATCTTATCTTCACTTACAAAGATCAGCAAGAAAGTGTAGCTAGGGCTTTAATTTGAACATTTGAATCCAGTATCTCATATTCATCCAGATGAATTTTAAATAGCAAGTCTCATTTGAATAATATTTGGCATAAGGAGCACTTACTTTGACCATTTAAAACCAATTCAACTCTATGTTACCTGTTCTTCTTGACGAATTGCTTCAGATCATTGAGCCATCCCCCATATTTAATTTCTTTCTCATCTCCTGCAAGTAACTCCCACGATCAGGCTAATGATCGTGGTTTAACTTGGTTCAACGCAGCTGTAAGGCTTTTAATTCTCTGCCAAAATCCTCACAACCAAGTTGTGATGTAAATGTATTTTGAGTTTGGCATGAGCATCGATCCACTGTTAAGGATAAACGATTACCGATATGTAAGTACTTTTCAGTCAAAGCACTAACAAAATTTTCTTTCCGAGGCAACCGTATGTTCATTATGTACTCAATCATATCTTTCAATGATATTAAGAAGAGAAATAGTATACTTAATGGTCTTGTATGCAATCCATCACAACGATATTATCGAAAACTTTAACTAAATTGATTGACAATGAGTGTGCAATGAACAAATTGGTTATGTCCCCTTTTTGATCTGGTAAAACATCATATGAAAAGAAAAATCACCTTTTCAAGCTCCTAAAGTGTCTTCAAGTTATATATAGCTGTAGATGTTACGTGAAGATTTGGGGTTTGTTAAAATAAAGAAGAAAGAATTCATGTTGGGGGTATTTCGAACAACGTCATTTCTCTCAGGCATTACGTCGAACACTTCCCATGCAACATGGTGACGCCCGAGTTTTGCGTAAAGAAACAGCACGTGTGAGATGAGGTTAAGGTTTGAGCATACTTGGGGCAGTGAAGTAGATGGTGGTGGTTTTAGGTAGTTGGGTACAATTGCATTGGTCGTTTGCAATTTACACCAACGGATAGTTATGTAAAGTTTAGCTTAACGAAAATTCAAAATTATTGGTCGTTTGCAATTTATACCAACAGATAGTTATGTAAAGATTAGCTTAACGAAAATTCAAAATTATAAAATCTTCGCTCAATAATTATATGATATTTAAATATATTATTCTGTATTTTATTTTTGTTGTGTTATATTTATTTATACGACATTAAAAATTTAATTTCGTTATTATTAATAAAAGTTTTAAATTCAGGATGATATAAATGATATGGATCAAGTTATTGGTTAGGAGAAGTTTGTGAGTATTGTAGAAAAAATAATTGATAATATTATTGTTTTTAACTTTACCTTTATTTAATTAAAATTCTTTATTACGTCTGAGTATGACATTATGTAGGGATGAGGATGTGATGATGAATCGATGATAAATAGGGTTCATGTGTCAACTAGTAGGTGGTCAAAAGATCTCTAAGTTCGTGTCTACAAACATTAGTGGAACCAAAAAAGGGCGGGGGGTCTGTTGACCCTCCGGCCGGCCAAAATGTCCATTAATATGGCTACTTAGTGTAGGGTTTTTTTTGTTATAATTGTCCTCCAAAATTTCACCATTAGAATAGTTATAGAGAAAAAATAAACGTCAAAATAATATCATCTCAGCTTCTTAGACCGGAACCGGAGGCTGGCGACGAAGGCAATGATGGTTTTTATAAGTAGGTTTTTGTAGTTTGATCATTCCCAAACCTTTATCGGTTAGGGATGACAATGAGACGGGTTTAGACGGGTTTAGGTAATCTCAACCCCAAACCCAAACCTGGTTAGATAAGCTTGTCCCAAAACCCGTCTGGATTCCGATGGGTAAATACCCGTTGGGTATCGGATATACCCAAGGGTATCAGGTAAACTCGTTAATTTAAAAAAAATTACCCGCTGGGGGTACCATTATAAAAATATATCAAGTGAATACAATGTATACAAAATAAAATACATATATGTATAAAAAAAAATTGATATAGCATATATAAAAGAAATTACATCGGGTAAACATGTACACTTTATCGGGTAACCGGCGGGTTTCTGATTTAACCCATTAGGTCGGGTTCAATTGTCATCCCTATGATACGACCCACTATGAGCCCGGTGCCCGGTGCGGCTGGCCCAGCAGAGGACATCACTGAAGCAGTCCAGGAAGTGCACGAGCCCAGTTCCAGGCCCAAAAGAAGTCACAAGCTACCAGCCAAGTTGTTGGACTGAATTTACAAAGTGGAGCATAGTATTCGGACAGTTCTATTATTTTTAGTATTGCATTTGTTATTTAATTGTTAATTGTTAAGGTAGTTATGCATGATAGTAGTCGGAGCATGGTAGGTAGTTGCATGCATGTCTTCTAGGAATAAGGATCATGGGTATCACGTGCTCTAATCCACTGCATATTTAAATTGATGTAATTTTGCTTTGAGAAATATACAAAAAATTGCCCCAAAAGTTCTTGTTTCCCCTCTCAAATTCTTGGAGTTTTTGCCTACTAGAAAAGGCTACATCATCTTGGTGCTTTCTTTCACGAATCACCTCCACCATGCCACCGTGTCGCGACCCAACCGGCACCGATGATTTCCCTCCATCCATCACGGATCAACTCAGCCAGTTGATACAAATCACCACCACGGCCGCTACCACCGCTGCCTCCACTCAATCCGACCTCAAAACACAGTTAGCCGCCCTCGTTCAAGCCACCACTAACCTCAACGCCAAACTTGACACCCAAACGAAAACAACCGCTCGTCTTGTTAATCATGTTCAGCAATTGACCGACAACCTTGAACCAGAAAAAAATGCTACCCGACCGCCTTCCCCAACCCGCCAAAACAAGAACCAACCAAACCCACACCAACCAAAAATTACGTTACCTCTTTTCGACGGGTCAAATCCACTCGGGTGGATTTTTCAAGCCGACCAATATTATACTTATTATAATATTCCTCTGGCGGAACGTATTTCACTAACGGCTTTCCATTTTGTTGGTGATGCACTTTCGTGGTACCAAAATCAATTCAACAACAATCTGCTCGGGTCATGGACGGACTTCAAACGTGTCACACCCCAACCGATGGCGGAATCATCGGGGCGCGGCACTAGGCGAATCAGATTGCTCAAGAGAATCCATAACAACTAAAGCGACAATATTGATTACATTTGTTATCCCATACTAACAAACAATACAATCACATAAGTTATCACATATTTCTTGTCCTCTCAAACAATACAAATCCGACAACCTAGATTTTAGGTGAGTTTCTAGACTTCCTAGCTTGATTTGATGTAGACTGCGACTAAACCTGCAGCATACGTTAAAACAACGTCAATACTAAAGTATTGGCGAGTATACAAGTTTTGATAGTGAAGCGTAAATAGATAAAAGTGCTCCGAATTTCCAAATACATAAACGAGATACCTCAACATACATGCGTAAGACAGATACTACCAGCTAAGTCACTAGAGCTGCGATTGCTATTCATCCTAACTAGACCCCGTCGGGTGCTATAGTACTATACTAGTTAAGGCGGGAGCTCGCGAGTATAAGTCCTAACACATATGTAACTAGCATCACGTGTAAATCTGCATAATAGTCATTCGCAAGTGATAAGTAGGTTGATTGAATAATTCGTTTTGATAAGTTTGGTTTAATAAAAACGTATGTTACACCCAAAATGCAATAAAAAGGGTTCGAGTATACTCACAGTCGGTGTTCAGCAAGTAAACACAACTTGGTTGGATTGAAGGGGGCGCGTCTGAGATTACCCTGATTACAGATCGATAGCGTGAGCGTTGAATTGTGCGTTAAACGGAGCAAGGTGTCAATGGATCGGACAATACTCCAAATTGTTGAAATTAAAGTCAACTGTGAGACCCAAGGTGAGATCCGTTCGGATGGTTGTCCTGTCCGTTCGGACGGTTGTCCTGTCCGTTCGGACGACTACCTGTCCGTTCGGATTGACTGCATGTCCGTCCGGACGATCTAGTCGTCCTTAGCACTTGACTAACTTTGAAGGTTTTTGGCGGTTTTGATCGAGACGGTGTTGTGACGTGCTAAACAAGAGAAGCCCCATCTGACCGGTTTACTGATTCGTGATGGTCATTCTTGGTTAACCCAAAATCGGCCGTCTCTTTGTTAGAAATCAGATCTTGAACCAACACGACACTAAGAATGAGTAGAAGGTCGGTATAAGCTCCGATTCTATCGGTTTTGAGTGCATTGAGTGTAAAAGAGTTGAAAGAAAGTTGGAAAACCATCTTTCAATCCTTTTATTCATGATTTGTGTGAAAATGTTGTTTATTCTTGTGGAAATCCTTCGGATCTGAGTTGTTCTTGGTGGAATGAGGCCAACACTTGGGTAGTGTTTGGTATGGATGAATGAGAGGTGGAATGGAATGAGTGATTACGAGGGAATGAAAAAAAGAGTGTTTGGTTGGTCAATGGAATGGAATCACCCATTCCAAAAGGCATTCCATTCCCTCAAAATCATTCTTTCCACCCCCCATGTTTTTTTTTCCATTCCATCCCCTCTTGCACCATTCATCAACAACGCCACAACCCACGACCTTCTCCACAACCCATAACCACCACCATCCACCACCGACGCCAACCGCCACCACCTCACCCCGACAGCCACCGCCGCCTACACCACCCACTCGCCACCGTTATCACCCACAGTTGCGACCAACCGTCAACCCGCCGCCGCCGCCTACCACCATCGTCGACGCCACCATCGTCGACGCCACCACCACCACCGCCACCACCAACCGCCGCCGCCGCCACCAACCGCCACCTTTGCTGCCACCCACCACCAACGGCCGCCTTGTCGCCTCCACCACTCGTCGTCACCGCCGCACCGCCACTTGCCGCCACCACCACCACCCATCGCCGCCGCTGACACCCACCACCGCCACCTATAACCACCCACAATCACTACCACCGACCACCACCACCACCACTCACCGTTAATTTTATTACTCCGTTTTTCTTGCCTACCGAATAATACACAATAATAATTCATTTCATTCACATGGTAACCAAACAAGACATAGAATGGTAATGATCCATTGCATTCCCTCGTCCATTCCATTACCTCATCCATTCCATTCCTTCGTCCATTCCATTACCACATACCAAACAGACCCTTGAAGTTCATGAGAACTTTGTGATGACAACACCCTAGAACACCTCAAATCCATTGATTTCACGGTTAAAAGTTAAGATTTAGAAGAGAAGATGATGAAGAAGTGCGTGTAGATCATAGAAGTACAAGATTTGAGTTGGAAACTTACAAGAATCGCGAGATATCGAGAGAAAATAGCCCAAAATCGTGCTGGTCGAGTGGGAGCTGTCACATCAAGGCAATTGATGTGAGAGTGGGGTTATTTATAGGCAAGAGAGGAGAGGAGGTGGTGTAGTGAGTCGGATCGGATGGCTTGTCCGATCGGATGGTTGTCCGAACGGAGGGTTGTCCGATCGGACGGCTGTCTGATCGAATAGGTCCTCACTCAACGTCATCGTGAGCGTTAATGTGTGTGATGCGATGTGTTATGGAGATAAAGTATGCGTAATATGCGAAAATACTGCGAAATAGCGATGTATGCGATAAAGCTACATTATGATCCGAATCTCTGGTGCTAGGCGTAACGAGTATAACGAGTAGTAACTACGCACGAACGTGCGGGTTGTTACAGTCTCCCCTGCTTCAGGAAATTTCGTCCCGAAATTAATCCATAAGAAGGGTTGCGAGAGTTGATGTGAGTGAGGGTATCGATTTAAAGTGTCAAGATAAGCGAGTGATCGATTGAAATTCGACGAGCGAGAGTGTTGCGATGACCGGGCGATTGCGGCGAGTAAGACGATTCGTATACAAAAGACGGTAACACACATAAAGAGATTACAAAGCGTCCTGAATTCTCGAAAATTTGATTAACTCGAAAAGGTTTGAAGAAACTTGTTTGTGAAAAGTCTTTCCATAGTGTGGCGTTAAACTGTTTCGATGTTCACACTAGCGCTATGAGTGGGGTTTTATTAGGTTACTAAAAGATTTTAGGGTGTAAAAACTCGTTTTACGAGATTTTCTCGTCACGCGGCAGTAACTTGAGTCGATTGTCACCCCATCGTTACAAGATAATATCGTTTTGTACAACGGTTTTGATCAAAATTTTAGAAAAAGTTTTGTAAGAAAAGGTCGGTTTAAACTTTTGGTAAACAAAGCTTTTTAATAATATCAAGAATTTAAATTTTAAGGTCGGCCCCGCATGGCACTTTTCCACGAAAGTTCGACTATATGGCTAAAACGCTTATATATAGGAAGTACCAACGGCGTATCCACCACGTTTTAACCATATGGCTTCCGTCTCGTGAGGCGGTGTCATACGTGTCAACATAGTACAGTCAGATTTGCGATGACTCGATCCAAACGAGGAAGGGTTGGATCAAGTCTTGAAAGACGAACCGAGTGATGAGTCGTTTTCAACTCAGTTTAGTGACACGAGCGAGTGCGATAGGTGGTAAGCCGGATGCGAAAAATTCGATAGTACAACACAAACATAATAAGCGAAGACGGCGGCGACAAGCGTAAAGCGATAAGCGACGAGCGATAGCGACAACCGTCGAGCAATAGGCGACGATCGATGCGTTGCAAATGATAGGAAATATGCGATTTGATTAGATTAAACGACACCACAAGTTTTATCTAACATTAGACCCCACATGGCCTTTTTCCACGAAGTTCTGCTGATATGGCTAAAACATTTATATATAGGAAGTACCAGCGGCGTATCCATCATGCTTAAACCATATGAGTTTCGTCCCGTGAAGCGAGGTCATGTGTGCTAACTTAACACAAACAGCACGGATATTGGTAAGCGATAGCGATTATGTTAAGCGATACACGATGAGCGATGTGTCAATACAAGCGATAGAGTGATAGGTCCGAAACGATCCGGTTTCAGTCTCGGTTTGGTGAAAAATAGTGAGACGAGTGATTTTGAGCCAAGAACAAAGATAAACAAACAAGAAAGATAGAAACTTTAAGGATTAAACAATGAAAAACCACATCAAATATAATAAATGAGTACAAGATAATCATCCACCCCGGGTGGTGGCTCCCAAAATGCACACCCTCCAAGTGAGGTGTAGTAATCTATATATAGCCCCTGAGCCTTGTCCTCCAAGCAAGCCGCCTCTTGCTTGGAAAACCTACTACACTCACAAAAACTCCCGACTAAAACAACTAAAAACGCCGTCCTATACAATACAATAAATATGCTAAATAATGTCGACGCAATTGATAACATCATTCTCCATTTTGACCCAACGATATTCCCCCGAGAATGATGCTATCAATTCTTCAAATGATCTTCAAAACAAATCTTACATCGTCTTCGAATCTTCACAAATCGGCTAAATATCCAAAATCTTCATTTTCGTTTTCCCCCGCAAATGTAGACCCTCCTATATCTTGTCAATCAAAGCTCCGTATCTTGTTAAAGATAAAATTGTAATAGGCATGTGATAGGGTTCAAACTTCAATGATAAAAATTAAAAAATTAGCTTCATTGTGAGGATCTTCAATTCTGTCATATTACATTTAGCTCCCGATCCACCGCTAAAGTCGCCAAATACCATATATATCGACGGCCCAAAAATATATCATAAAGTTACTGGCCCGAAAACAATGTATAATAAAACCCGGCCCAAAGAACTAATTCAAATCAGCTCCAAAATTTTGCACCACTTTAATTGGCCCACATCACCAACAATTTGCAGCCTAGTAATAATATATCCATACGGCCCAAATAAAAATGATCCCAGCCCAATCTTGTTCGCCGCCCAAAAAAAATGTATAATAAATTCTGGCCCACTAATAAACTTTTAAGACCCGACCAAATGAATATTCCAATTCAATATTTAGATCATACATGTGAGACCCGCTCCAGTCTTCAATATTTCAAACCGATTAAATGAAGCAACATAATGTTTCGCAAATGACATACGAATTATTTGTGTGACCCTAAAAAAATATGAGCCATCCAATTAGTGGGGCCCAAATCCATTCAGTATTCATCTTACAAATTCTGGCCACAAATTTGTAGAGATCGGTGGGTCCAACCACAAAAATTATCCATCCTTACACAAATTAAGTCAGCAGGTATTCCAAGTTGCAAAGCCCAAACAATAAGACAAATATTCACAAAGCCCAATAACTAACCTTAATCATGGCCCAATCATATGAAGAACCAAAGAATCGAGTTAAGGTCGGAGCCTGTAATCGAGGGTTTGGATCTTGTGGGAGAGTTTGGAGAACAGTCCTGCAAAACAGAAAACCGTTAGGCTCACCGCAGAGATGGGAGGGCCCCTCTGCGACCACCCTCCGGCGTGAGGATAAGTATTTGTAGAGAGAGAAAATAGAGAGAGAAAGTAGGGACGAAGTCAACTGAGATGACGTCATTCGTTCAGACGCACTTAAATGGAGGTTCGTCTCCGGAGGTACTTGATGAGTAACGAACATGTTTTAGATGCCCGTTCAGGTGGAGTCCGGTTCGTCCCAAGGGTCATGTCCGGCCTCAGATATGTATCTTCAAGTCCCCCAGTTTGTTAAGTCTCGGGTAGAGACTTAGCAAAATGTTGCTTCAAGTTTTGTCTTATTCGGATGACGTGTCGTGACTTGTATGGTGATGACGTGGCGTGGGTGACTTTTATGACTCGACCGTCAGTCACCCACCCGTGACGGTTGTGAACCCCTGTGTTGAAACTCGTGAGGGTGCGCTGAGGTGACGGCTCGATTAGACTACCCCTAACCGACTCAAAACCTCTATAAATTCACTTTTTACTTTTTCGTTTTCACTTTTTTCCTCTCATTTTCTTCCTTTCATTGTTATCCTCTTTGTTTTCTTATCTTCTTCTTCAGAAAAAAGGTGCGTTCTTTTTTCGTTATGGAGGGTAAGGAAAATATGTCGGCGAGTGTTAGTGTTCTTACCCAACGGCAACTGGATAAGTTTGTTGGAGAGTATAAGATCCCTCTAGATCTTCACCCGGTCCTCCCCTCCGAAAACGAAACCATCTACCCTTTTCGTCAAGGGAAATTTCCCTTTTATACTCGCGTCTGTAATTTCGCGAATTATAGAGTCTCGTTTTCTCGCTTTTTGATTAGGGTTCTCCAGTTTTTTAGGGTTCATATCATTCAGGTTAACCCGTTCGGCCTTAGCCGTATAAGTCATTTTGAAATCTCTTGTCGAGCCCTAGATCGGAGACCGGACCTAGATGTTTTCCGATATTTTTATGAGTTTATTACAGCCGGAGACTGGTATACCTTCGCGCATCGGAAGGGTATACCTTCCCCGTCCTCTAGCGATCGATCTAGCTTGAAAAATTGGAAAGACAATTTTTTCTGGCTGGACGATCGCTGCCTTCCGGAGGATATGAGGTGGCGTTTCAAAGACCAGACGATGTCTTTTGATCTGGGTGAAGACTTCGTCTTCGACCAAGAACTGGCCCGTGCCCTGATTGAGCACAAGTCCCCAATTCGTCCACTTCATGAACACTTTCTTTTATTAGGTCGAGTCTGTTTTCAGTGGAGCCAAGGGGACAGGGATTGGCCGGTTATTCACAGAAAGCGTGATCGTAAGTTCCGGCCCTTTACCTCCCCATTCGGCCTTTTCTCCTTTATTTTGCTAACTTACTTTTCTTTGGAAAATGCAGGAGCTATAATGTCTCTGAGGGATGCTCTAAAGGTTCCGAGTTTTGATGTTTTTTACTTCGATTTAGGGGAGCAGGGTGAAGATGATATTCCCCTTATGAAGCAGGTGGCCCCTTAGGCCCAGGAGATTCGTCCATTGGTGGCCCAAAATGTGCCTGTCCCGTCTGCTGCCGAAGCAACTTCTTCCATCCCCCAGAACACATCTGAACAAGTTGCTGCTGAAGCTACCTCCTCCGTTCCGACGTCTACGAAAGGGGCTGCTGGTTCTTCTAGATCACAAGCTGGTAAAAAGTCAATTTTAGATGATGTGGACAGCGATCCGGAGGTTCAGAGCGTCGATGAAGCCCTTCAATATCGTCCTTCTTCTGCTTCCTTGAAAAGTAAGGGCGTTATGCCGGATGTAGATCTGAAGGCTCGTTCCCACAAGAGAAAAAAGGAACCGATTCAGATCCGTTCTTCCGATCCTCTTTCGTTGCCGAAGTCGAAGAAAGCGAAGAAGGATTCTCATTCTGGAGGTGATGTGATGAGCGATCTGGACGAGCATCTTACCGGAGGTAGGTTTTCGAGGGAGGAGGCCGCTTTGGCTCGATTGGAACCAACTCCTGCATATTCAGGTGGTTTTATTCCGGACAGCGAAGTTGAGAGCATGGGGGTAGAAAATCCGGAGGGTACGGATAAGGGAAAAGCTCATGGCGGTCCGAAGGTGGTGACCTTTTCAGGTACTTTCTTGGACTCATCCTTGGGTCCGGACTGTTTTTTAGATGATGAGGAAGATCAAGTGTCTTCGCTTCCTTCATCTTGGTTCGGACTTGAGTTGATGTCCTTTTTTCGTTATGCAGATACTTTCTCGGATGAGATGGAAATTGATCCGGCGACGGCCGATGAGAAGTTCATTCCGGATTGGGATATCCGGAACAAAGATACGGTGATGGACGAGCTTGTTGCAAGAACCTTGCTTTTTAATATTAATACTCCGCTGGATCATGCCAAGAGCCGGAAGATGAAGAGTCAAGATCTGGCTGCAGCTGTTTTGACTAATCAAGCTCAATCAAATATTTTTGTGACGGAGATTTACCGAAGATGGATCGAGGCGGAGTCTGTGAGGGAAAATTTGGAGAAGGAAACTCACTCTTTGAAGCGGAAGGTTCTAAGGGCACCGGATATGGAGAAGAAAGTTGCTCAACTTACTCAGGATCTTCAGGCTCAGCAAGAGAAAGTTAAGTCTTTGATTGCTCAAAATCAATCATCTCAAGCGGTTGCCGCTTCTGCTGCGGAGGATCGTGATAAGATGTCAGCTGAATTGAAGAGTTTCTCAGAATCCATGAAGCAGAAAGATGATCAGCATAAGGAGGTTATGGCGAAGATGGAGGTGTCTTTTGAGAATGCTCGTATAGCTTATGCGAACATGATGGCCGGTACGTACCTTTTTTTTTTTGGTTTAAACATTCTTTTATTCCTCTATTTTTTCTAACACCTTGGCCAGAGCGGGATGTGCTTAAATCAGGGGAAGCTGATTTGAAGGCACAGATTGAGGATATGAAAGGGCACGAAGAGGAGATTGAAGCGGAGAATGCTTTTTGAAAGCTAGGGTGGAGGAGCTTCAGGCGACCAAAACGTGGATGCTTTCGGAGGGTACAAAACTTCTTGCTAAAAACATTCATAAAGGCCAGGAGATGACTGCAGCCGTGGTCGCAGTTAACAATGCAATGAGCTCTGTAGGTGTTAATTCCGGTCTTCATCAGGGATACGTTCATGCTTTGAAGAAGAAGACCCCTTATGCAGATGTTCCATTGCTGAATCGTAATGCTACGGAGGAGCTGAATGCGGCGGTTGCTTGTTTTGATACTCTTAAGTTTCCGGTGGTAGAGGATCTTCCGAAGCTCATCAACGCGCCACTTTCTGAAATTAAGAAGGCTCTGTTTTTCGCAAACGATGATTCTCCGAAGGAATGAGGTGGACATGCCCGGCTCTTTGGGGTATGCACCTTGGAAGTTTTTAGTTTGTTTAACTTTTTAGAGGGTGGACATGTCCGGTTGTTTAGGATATGCACCCTGTTTGTTTGAACTTGGAACGAATGTAATGATGTTCTTACCTGCGTTTGACAATTATCCTTTGTAAATGGTTTTGTAATTTTCGGTTTATATAAGTCCGGTCAATTTTTGATGTAATCACTTATTTATGCATGCGTCCATGTTTTTTGTGTTTTACATTTTCTGTTTTTTAGAACGTTCATTTTAAGGCACGAATCCGATTTGTTTCAATTTTCTAGGATAACTTCTAGGTGAAGGGAAGAATATGAACGGAATCAGTTCATTCCTACCTTTTAGGGTTAGCATCCCTAGTTCGGCCGAAGATACACTTGTGTTGCAACTTTGTTAAAGATAGAAAATTTTATCATTCTATTTTTCTTATCCGGAGTTATACTTCTCCGGTTAACACATGGTAAAAACATTTAAGGTAATCCGCGGGTAAAACCCTCCGCGGTTCTTGGAATTATAAAATTGTTCGGTACGGGCAAAAACATCCGCATTACAAGGAAGACAAAGGTGACGGAAGCCGTAGCTTCCGTTTTACAATTTTATTTTTAAAATAGGAAAGAACTCTTCAAAGAAAACACTTATTTAGGTGCACTCCATTCCATGTACGAGGGACGAGGGTCCCGTCCATCTTCTTGAGCGTATAAGCACCGTTCTTTCCCGCGGTGTTAATTTGATAGGGGCCCTCCCACTTCGGAGCCATTTTTCCGGTACCCTCAGCCAAGCTTGCTTCGTTGCTCCGCATAACGTAGTCTCCGGCCTTGAACCGAACCTCCTTTACTTTAGAGTTGTATTGTTTTTCCAACTCTTTTTTATACTTCGCTTCTCGGATGGCCGCAAGTTCTCTTCTTTCTTCGGCTAGATCGAGGTTCAGGCGGAGTTCTTGCTCGTTTTCTTCTTGGTTTTGTTGCATGCGGGGGGTGGGTATCCCTACCTCGGCGGGAATGACTGCTTCCGTTCTGTACGTTAAACTGAAGGGAGTTTCCCTAGTGCTTGTTTTTGGCATCGTTCTGTGAGCCCACAGGACGTGCGGAAGCTCATCTACCCAGGAAACTCCTTCCCTCCCCAGCCGTTTTTTTATACCTTCCACGATACTGCGGTTGGCTCTTTCTACCTGCCCATTGGCCTGGGGATGGGCTACCGAAGCAAAATTTTGCTCAATGTGCATTTTTTCGCACCAAGTCTTGAATGGTTTCTCTGCAAACTGCTTCCCATTGTCACTGATTATACAGAGCGGCATTCCGTATCTGCATACTATATTTTCCCAGACAAACCTTAGCACTTGATCCCCGGTGATAGTCCGGAGGGGTTTGGCTTCAATCCATTTTGTAAAGTAATCGATGGCCATAAGTAGGAACCTCACTCCTCCGGGGGAAACAGGGAAAGGACCGACGATGTCAATTCCCCATTTCTGAAACGGCCAAGCCGAAGTTACGGGGACGAGGTTGTTTTTAGCTCGGTGACTAATGGGAGCGTGCCGCTGGCAGTCTTCACATGCTTGTAATTCATTGACAGCGCTTTGATGCATGCCCGACCAGAAATAGCCAGCATACATAGCCTTGGCAACGACCATTCTGGGTCCGGAGTGAATGCCGCATATACCGCAGTGGATTTCTCTGATGACGTAACCGGCTTCCTCCGGAGTTAAACACTTTAAGAGCGGACCTAGGAAGGTCTTTCGGTACAATTGCCCATCATGAATCTGGTATTGTAATGCTTTCACCTTTAACTTTCGAGCCTGAGCTTTTTCTTCTGGTAGTGTACCATCTTTTAAATATTCTAAGATCGGTGTCATCCAGGACCTTTCTTGTACGGAAACTGACATTACGGACTCTGTCTGGTGGATGGCCGGAGCTTGCAGGGTTTCAACTAGCACCTCTTTGGATAAATGACAAAACGCTACGGATGCAAGTTTGCTTAAAGCGTCCGCCTTTTTGTTCTTGCTCCGCGGTATGTGCACTATCTTGCAAGAGTCAAACGAGGAAATTAAACTATTAACTTGATTGAGGTACCGGACCATATTTTCTACCCGTGCCTCGTACTCCCCGCTGACCTGATTGGCGACTAGCAATGAATCAACATGAGCTAATATAGAGGTCGCACCAGCCTTAGCTGCAGTTTGGAGTCCTGCTAGAAGGGCCTCATACTCTGCTTCATTGTTTGAGGTTTTAAACTCAAAACGTAGAGCATAAGTATATTTTATCCCTTCCGGGTCTATTAGAATTAAGCCAGCTCCCGACCCTTCTTTGCTAGACGCTCCATCCGTGTACAAGTTCCATACTCTTGGGAGGATTGACTTTTCGTTGGTGCTTTCTCCGGTTGGCAATTCCGTAAGAAAATCTACCACAGCCTGTCCCTTTACCGGACCTCTACTCCGGTAGGTAATATCGAAAGCACTAAGCTCAATTGCCCATTTGGTGAGACGTCCGGAGACCTCCGGCTTTCTAAGAATTTGTTGGATCTGAAGATCAGTCTGCACTTCTATATTGAAAGCCTGAAAATACCTTCGGAGGCGTCTGGAGGCGTGTACCAATGCAAGCGGCAGCTTTTCTATCATCGGGTACCGAATTTCATAATCTTTCAAGATGCGGCTTACATAATAGACCGGTATTTGTGCTTGATTTCGATGCGCCACAAGTACTGCACTTATGGCGAAATGTGAGGCGGAGAGATAAACAGTGACAGTTTCTCCGGTGATTGGAGCGGTCAGAGTGGGTAAAGACCCAAGACAAACTTTTAATTCTTGAAATGCAGAATCAGCCTCCGATGTCCATTCTATCTGACCTTTTCCAGTTCGTTTCTTTAATACGTTCATGAATGGGATAGTGCGGTCGGCTGCCTTTGAGACGAAACGATGGAGAGCTACCAACTTCCCATTCAACGATTGAATTTCCTTGACCGTTTTAGGAGGCTGCATGGAGATCACCGCTTTGATTTTATCCGGATGTGCCTGGATTCCGGATTGAGTTATCCAAACACCAAGAAACTTTCCTTCTTCTAAACCAAAGGAGCATTTTTTTGGGATTAAGCTTGAGATTGATACTCCGAAGCCTGGTGAAGGTTTCGAGTATGTCGTCGATCATGTTATCTTTGGCTTGACTTTTTATGACCAGGTCATCCACATAAATTTCTAGATTTCTTCCGATCTGGTCTTTGAACGCTTTATCCATCAACCTTTGGTACGTAGCTCCGGCGTTCTTTAATCCGAATGGCATTTTGGTATAACAGAAGAGACCTTCGTTTGTTACAAACGCGGTCTTGTCTTCGTCTTCCAAAGCCATCTGAATTTGGTGGTAACCTTTATATGCATCCAGGAAGCATTTAAGACGGAAGCTGGAAAGAGAATCAATCTTTAAATCGATCTCCGGCAAAGGGTAGCAATCCTTCGGACAAGCATTGTTCAGATCGGAAAAATCGACGCACATCCTCCAGGTTTTGTCTTTCTTTGTTACCATTACTGGATTGGAGACCCATGTTTGATACCGCACTTCCCGGATAATACCAGCGTTTAGCAGCTTTCGTACGTCCTCGGAAATAGCTTTATTACAAGCTGGAGCCATGTTTCTTTTTCTTTGAGCGACTGGCTTTACTGAATGCGAAACTTTCAACTTATGTTCAGCCAAACATCGAGGGACTCTGACCATGTCAGAAGTTTGCAAATACATCTAGTGAGCTGGACAGAAGTTTCCACAATCGTTTTTTGGTGCGTTCAGAGAGCTGGGCTCCTACGGCAATTTTTTGCTCGGGGAATTGTGGATGTATGGCCCACTCCTCCGTAAGGAGGGTCGGAGTCTGTGCATGACTGTCGCTTTGTCGAATTTCAGCTACACATATTGTTGATTCGGAGTGCAAAGTTGCCACTCCCGCTTCGGTGGGAAATTTTAATGATCCGTGAATGGTAGAAGTGATGATGCCAAAAGCGCACATCCCTGGTCTCCCTAGTATGACGTTGTGAACAGATCTCGCTCCTACTACTAGGTATGTCAAGTTGACAGTTCTGACCAAACTTCCATCCCCCAACGTTGTTGGTATGGTGACTTGCCCAATAGGTTGTACCACCTCTCCGGAGAAACTCACCAGCGGCATAGAGACTTGTATCAGTTTTGCTTTGTTCTGCGGAGCTAGCTGTTGGAAGCACTGTTGGTACATGATCTCGGTAGCACTTCCGCTATCAACATAAATCCTCCGGGCCTTATGGCCCGCTATAATAGCAGATACTATAATTGGTCCGTCTTTGATTTCTCCGGAGGTAATGGGAGGGAAAGCAATTGGTTATTGCATCCAAGCGGTCATATGGTGATTGGACCGCTTGATGCCTTGACTATTTACTTTCCTGATCATGCAAATTGCTGGTTGATTGTTCGGATTATCCGCCGAATTCCCTGAAGACTTTACTTCCTTTACTTCTTTTACTAGGTGCGACAGTTTACCAGACCGCACTGCTTTTTCTATTTCTTCCTTTAAGGATCAGCAATCGTCCGTATTGTGCCCTCGAGCATGATGGTAATCACAATATTTTTTGGAGTTCTTATCACCTGGATTTCGGAGCTTTGGTGGGACAGGGAAGCTTGCACCTTCGGCGCTGAGAATTTCACTAGGAGTTTTGGAAAGATCCGATAAGTTGTAGAATCTTCATCCGGAGATTCTTCCTCGTTGAGGTCTATCGTTCCTGCTGTAAGGATGTAGTCGTCCTCTGTTGCCGGACGGAGCTTTATCGAATACGGACCCACCATTTTTCTTCCAGGAATACATCTTATGATCTGTCTCCGGAGCTGGATTACATGCATTTTTCCCCCGAGCGAAAGCTCTGGCTCGTTCCATTAGTACTTCCATCGTCTTCGGAAGATTTTCGTGTAGTTTCTCGACCAGCTGGTTGTTCTGGACACCATGACAGAATCCGGAGATCCTTAACTGGTCGACTACCCAGCTGATCTGCATGCTTTCCCGATTGAAACGGTCTATAAAACTATCCAAAGATTCTCCATCCTTTCTTCGGATGTTGTGAACTTCGGTGATTTCTTTGGAGTAGTGCCGTTGTTGGCTAAAATTCTGGAGGAACAATCTTCGGAACAGCTTCACTTGTTGTTGGTGGGTCCTCCATAATGGCCTCATATGTGGATGAGGCCGGAGGTGATGATGTTGCTTGAGAAGTTGTGGTGGTGGGCTCTTTTGTTGATGAGGAAGACTTTTCTTTCTTTCTTTCGTGCTTTTTCTTCTTTCTTTCTTCCTTCTTTTCAGCAACTTCCTTTCTTTTCTCGATTTTATCAACGATATCGAGCATCTCTCTTTTTATCTTTCAAGCTCTCTCCACTGCTCTTTGAAATAACATGGCCTCTTCCAGATTAGCGTTTCCAGCTCCCACGTTTATACGACTCGCATTCAGCACTGTTAGGTCAGAGAGTCCAAACATAAACACATCCATTGGATCCAAGATTTGAATATCTTCATTTTCGGTTGATCGAATCACCGCCTCACCAGTGTGGCTATCATAGAACCACTTTTTGAACTTGTTTTAACATACTGGAACTTCTTCTGGAAGCTTAATTCTTGTGACAACTTTAGCAGAGTTAATAACCCACGCCACCTTGTCTTTTCCAGTGATAGGATCTTTTGTTGTTTTGGACACTCTCCGTCTGGGACGCTGCGCCTTGTGATTTGGGAAACCTTTGTTGCATTCTTTAGCAATTAAGCGCTCAAAATCCCCACCAACGCTTCTATCTTCTGGATTTAGCATATCCAGTTGGCCGAGCTCACGTAGATCCCATCTTGGAAGTGAAAAGAGATCAAACCCTGTTCGGAAGTACTGAATTACGCCACCTCTTCTTTTGACCACAAACATTCCCCTGAGATTGCTATACATCCAACTGATAATTTTATCAGTGGCTTCTGTCTTTTCAACCGTTACTACCTGATAAAAATCAGGAAGTTTTTCTCTTTCCTTCTTAAACCATTCGGGATGCTGAGGGGAGAAAGTCTTTCCATCTTCTCATTCATACACAACTTCCTCTTTTAATCCCCACTCAAGAAATTTTGCAGGCATTTCATCCCTATCCATCTCTTCTTCATCGCTCTCGTCTCCTTCAGTTACCTTTTCTGCCGACTCCAGACGCCTTTTCTTCGCTTCGGCTTCTTTTGCTTTTCTGTTTGTTTCTTCTTCCATGAATGCCTCGAAGTCGAAGACCTCCGCGAAGGAGAACATAGGCTCTATCTCTATCTTGGCACATATGCTTTTCATCATTCTGTACAACTTTTCAATCCCGTGCTGTTGAAATCTTATGAACTTTGATTGTTTGGCTACATAAGCATTCATTTCTTTGTTTTTCTTCCGTTGATCCTTTAACTTTTCTCTCAAGATGTTCGTGTCATTCACTTGATTTTTTAGAAGGCAGATGTCTTTAGCTGAAGTTGGACCAGTCTCTTTGACAAGCTTATCATATAAATCTTGAAACGGATGAACCCTTTGAGGAGGCACAGGAGGCTTTGAGATCCTCGTTGGTTTTACTTGAGGAAATCTGGAAGATCCTTCATCTGTTGACTTCTTCTTTGGGGGAGATGACTTGCTTGCAGAGGTTTCTGCTGGATCCACTAGTAATGTGTCAACAAAATCATCTAGTGTTTGTACTTCTTCTATTACTACCTCTGGTCGTTCAGATTCTGACATTTCTCGTCTTTTAAGTCTCTTTTCTCTCTTTTCCTTTTCTTGCATTTCGTGAATTTGTTGCATGTCTTGAATGTTTTGACGACGTTCTTCTGATTCGGCAGCTCTGAAGCTTGCACCCATAAGTCTTTCTGGGTTTTCAGAGGATTTCTTCTTCTTTGGTGGTTCATCGTCAGCTGCTTGCTTTCCTTTTCTTTTTCCTTTCAATTGTTCTTTTTCTTTTTCTGCAGCCTCTTGCTCGATTCTTTGTTGCTTTGCTAGAACTGCTTCTCTGTACTTTCTATACGCTTCTTTGACCAACGGCAGTCTCTCGGCAGTATACATCCAATCATGTAACATCACCCATTCGTTTGTTTTGATCTCTGTGAATTGTCGACTTGTGGGAACATGAAAGGTGTAGAGGTTTCCATCGTTCGGCGGATTTTCATATTGATCGTTGATCAGCATCTGGATGAATCTGGGATACATTGCCCAAGTCGGTCCTCTTACATTCTCGAGCATGTAGTTGAAGATTAGGCCGGAGATGTTGAACTTTTGATTCACACACAAGTTCAACATTGCTGCTGACCACTCCAGATTCAGGCCGTCATATCCACCCACCTTTACGATGAGCTATGCTTATAGCAATTACGTGTACTATGAACCTCCAATCCCTTGTTAGACCGTTTCTTTTTATCTCTTTCTTTTGACGAAAATCTCCCACATAACCCATGCCACGAAACCCATCAAGAATATCATCCTTGTTCAAAGAGATCGGATCCTCTGCATTATCTTTCAGATTCAGAACCCTTTGAATCCCTTCCTCAGTTACAATTATACGTCTGTTGCGGACCGTTGCAGATATTCCTCTGGCTTTGTTGATAGTTTCGGGTTGCGCTGTCTGCCAGAACTCTTGAATATGGATTCGATAAATGGGCACTTCTGTTTCAACCGCGTAGCCAATCCTGCTTGACCGTATCCATCTTGCTGCGTCTTGAAAATCCTGTGGTACTTTCTCAAGATTTATACTCTGATTGTGCTTCCGAGATAAAGATATCATTTTTACAGCGAGATACTATAAAAAATATTTACATGTTTTAGGTTAAATAAAGGATAGTTTAATTTTAGAAAATATTTGCAAAATTTTAGGTTATATATGAAATATAGTATGATTTTAGTATTAAAAAAACTAAAAAGAAATTAGATTTGTTGAAAAACCAAAAGATCATCTTCGCTGATGATAATATCGAGATCTAGCAATTTCGCCGGCGACAATATCGGATCATGTGTTTTCGCCGGCAACGATTCAAGGAATAATCTAAGATTTCGTTGATGGTTATGACACGGATCAGTTATTTTCGCCGGTGACTTCGCTGGCAACAGAATCGGGTCCGTGTGTTTTCGCCGGCAACAATTTGGTGACTCAAACCTAATTTCGCTGACAATCGCTGGCGAAGACAGAGTTTGATCACGAACATGTTCATCAGCGAAGACATTTGTCTAGGCCAATTCACCGGCGAAATAAATTATTTCGCCGGTTGCTCGAACTCGCGTTCGAGACTTTTGAAATTCCTGATTCACAATAATTTCGCCATGGTCTTCGCCATATGCATACTATTTCACTGGCATCATAAATTTCATGATAAACCCTTCTAAAACCCCTTACTGATACTCTGATTAACACAACGATATCGAACAAATAAACTAATCAAACAATGATTATGATGAAAACCGATCTTAAGCACCTTTAACCGAAACCTAGATTACCACATTTCATACATAATTTTGGCCTAGAGATTATAGCAAACCCTAACACAAATTTCGAACCTATAAACACAAGATTTGAGTATAGATGATACACGATATTACCTGTTAAATCTTCAAACAAACAATGAGAGTGAATGGTGGACAGAATGTGAGATTAGAGGGTGGAGATGATGATGATGATTTCTGATTTTTTAGAGAAGAAGGTAAGAGAAGGTTTGAAAATTTTGAAAGTGAGAACGGTTAATTCCTTTTATAATAAAAAAACTGTCCAACGAAATTAATTATTTCGCTGGTATCTTTATTTCGCCGAGAATGACTGTAACCATTCTAATTCAAAATCAAACTTTTAAATTCGCTCGTGAATTTCAAACTTTCTCGAAAAACGTGCTCAATTTTGTTTAAAATACCATAAATTATGAAATATTTACAAGCTAGAGAAACTTTGGGCTATTTTGACTCCGAACTTCGTTTTTCAAACTTGGGAGGTTCCATTTTAAGCTGATTTTCTTGATTCTTTTGACGCTCACTGACTTACCTGCAGAAGATCATATTGCCAACACTTGTCAAAATCTTATTTATTATTATTATTAGCGAATCAAGGCACAAGAAAAACTGCCAGTATGTTTGTCCGCTTAAATCCACGCATCCTTCTTTCAACATGACTTCGGAGAGCGCCATTATCATGTTTTCGGTAATATTGACAAGACTTCTATGGCCCCCACACAAGCTATTGAGAATAGAAACATTACACTCGTGAGTCCCACATCAGGACATACCCCCGCGATCAAGGTATGCACAAAGGTTCCTCATAACAGGTGTGTATATTGGATTCATTCTTTTTCAACGATAGAGTGGAGATCAGGTCAGTACTTTGGTACAGCAGAGATCCCGAAAACCACCGAGGGCGGAAACAGATACCAGATTTGGTACGATTTGATGATAGATAGTTTGGTGAACAGGTCAGTACTTTCGTACAGCAGAGAGACCAAACTAATCCATCTTAAGGTTTTGGCCATATTTGGCACTTATTTTGAAGGGTTTGGCCGTATTTTGGCACTTATTATGAAAAGATATCATAGCGTCTAGGTCAGCATGTATCTGGATGCAGCAGAAGAACAACTATGATATCCCCGAATGAAAAACCAATATAAAGACCCGAGATCTCAGACTTTGGCAATCTATCAACGCAAGATTTAAGACCATTAAGCCATATGCCGCAACGTGTTGCCCACTAAGATGCGTAATGCCTGAGAAAAGCCAGAATCTTTGTGTAGACGTTATGTTTTGCTCCCTAACAGCAGTTTACTCGTTGGTGTTGCTGAATCTACCGACACGTCGTTGCTTGGTACCCCGATTTCTTTTGTTTTCTGTATTTCAAGAAATGACAAAGTGTTAGCAATTTTCTATCATTTCTTCTGACAGGAGTTAGACACAAGCATCTAATTTTTTTTGATTTTTTTTGATTTTTTTTTTCTGGAATATCCCCCCTAAAATCTTTATTTTCGAGAGCTCATTTGCCGAAAATGAAGTTTTAATCTTTCAGAAAATCTTTTTGGTGGGCAACGTTTAACAATACTGGTTTTACTTTTAACAAACGGTTTTTTTTTTAAGAAAACGACAAAGGATAGAGTATTTACAAAACGATTTTGGACAACAAGATTCACTTCCATTCAAGGAAATTGACCATTTCCAACCAGGTTACCAGCTGGTTGAATCGAGTTTTATCAAAGGGTTTCGTGAAAATGTCGGCGCGTTGCTGTGTTGTATCCACTGGCACCACTTGAATGTATCCTTTCTCGTAGGCATCTCGAATTACGTGAATACGAATTTTGATATGCTTTGTTCTGGAGTGGTGGATGGGATTCTTCACAATTCCCATACATGCCTCATTGTCGATGAATATAGGAGTCTTCATGATGTTGATTCCGTACTCCAACAACTGATTTTGTATCCAAAGAACTTGTGAACAGCAACTATAGGCTTAGGTGTACTCAGCTTGTGCAGTGGAGGTAGATACCATCGTCTGCTTCTTGCTTTGCCATGAGATTAAGCAATTTCCCAAAATTTGACATCCCCCTGATACAGACCTGCGATCAACTTTACAACCTGCATGATCACTGTCAGAGTAAGCAATAAGATCAAAATTACTATCTTTAGGATACCAAAGACCTAGTTTCGGAGTTCCTTTAAGATAGCGGAAGATGCGCTTCACAGCAATTTCATGTGATTCTTTGGGATTTGTCTGAAAGCGAGCACATAGACATACTGCCCACATAATGTCAGGCCTACTTGCAGTTAAGTACATCAGAGAGCCTATCATGGAACGATAGAAGGACTTGTTCACTGGTTTTCCTTGAGGATCTAGAGTAAGTTCGGTCTGTGAAGCGAACGGAGTGCTGGCGACTTTGCAGTCATTCATGTTGTACTTTGCGAGAATATCCCGAATGTACTTAGCCTGATGAATAAGAATACCGTCTTCCTTTTGCTTTACTTCCAGCCCCAAAAAGAAATTGAGCTCTCCCATCATGCTCATTTCGAATTTTGCTTTCATTATATTTTCGAACTCTTTGCACAGCTTTTCATCTGTTGATCCGAAGATGATATCGTCCACATAAATTTGAACCAACATTAGGTCTTCTCCGGTTCGTTTGGTGAAGAGTGTCATGTCGATTTTTCCTCTGGTGTACCCACATTCCAAAAGATAAGTTGACAAAGTTTCGTACCAAGCGTGTGGAGCTTGGTGAAGGTCATACAGAGCTTTGTCTAACTTGTAGTAACGACCTGGGAAATGTGGATCTTCGAAGCCTGGGGGTTGACAAACGTAGACTTCTTCCTTTACCTTACCATATAGAAAGGCGCTCTTTACGTCCATTTGGAAGACTTTGAAGTTTTTGTAGGATGCGTATGCCAGGAATATTCTGATTGCCTCCAATCTTGCAACTGGAGCAAAAACTTCTTCATAGTCAATTCCCTCCTCCTGTCGACAACCTTGCACCACCAATCTAGCTTTGTTCTTGATTACCACTCCACGATCATCCATTTTGTTTCGAAATACCCATTTAGTACCAATCGGAAATTTTCCCTCAGGCAGATCAACCAACTCCCAAACTTTAAGTTTTCGAAATTGAGAAAGTTCTTCCTGCATGGCTTGTATCCAACTGGAGTCTTGTATAGCTTCTTCAATGTCGTGAGGTACAGACTGCGAGAGAAAAGCGGCATAGAGCCCTTTGTTGATGTTTGATGATTGACCACGAGTACGCACTCCTTCTTCTACTGTACCTATGACGTTCTTAAGAGGGTGATTTCGGTTCGTCTTGTATCCAGCATTTGTGTGGGCTTCAATTTCCTGAGGAAGATTGGTGAAATGTTCGTCAACGTAGATCACTGGATGATCAACTTCCTGCGTGGGTTCATCCACGTTCGCCTGTGAAGAAGAAGCACCATTTTGTGATGTGTTCTCAGGCGAAGTGTCACCATTTACTTCATCCACTGAGAAAAACGGATCGGCTGTGAATGGAGAGAAACGAGTAGTGAAAGGAGTTAAACCAATATCTGAAGGATCAAACAGGGGTTCAACTTGAACAGCTTCAGCAGGTTCGGCTTCTGGAACATCTTCTGGAATCTCGAAGGTATTGAAAATCACACCTACATCATAGAACCAATTGGGAGCACTTCCTGTGTTGGTGTAATTGCCTTCTTGAAAGTCAACGTAATAGGATTCAATCACCATCTTTGTCTGCTTGTTGTAGACTCTATAGGCTTTCCGTGTGGACGAATATCCCATAAAGTAGCAAATGTCACCCACTGCTTCGAACTTGATGAGATTCTCTTGAGTATTCAGAAGAGTGCAAGAACATCCGAACGGTCTGAAGAAATCGATGAGCGGCTTTCTTTTGAAGAGAAGTTCATATGCAGTTTTTTTGTGAGGTTTTACAATGAGAACTCTATTCAGAACATAGCATGCTGTATTTACCACTTCTGCCCAAAAGATGATTGGAAGCTTTGAATCCACCAGCATGGTTCTTGCGGCTTCGATCAAGGTTCTGTTCTTTCGTTCAGCTACGCCATTTTGTTGAGGAGTTCTAGCCGCGCTGTATTGAAGATGAATTCCTTTTTCAGCACAAAAGGATATGAAGCTTTGATTCTTGAATTCAGAGCCATTGTCACTTCTGATCGACTACACTTTCAATCTGGTCACGTTTTCAATCAAGGGAATGAATGACTTAAGGATATCAGCTGTCTCACTCTTAGCTTCAAGAAAATAAACCCATGAAAAACGAGAGAAATCATCTGTAATCTCCAAACAGTAAGAACTTTTAGCAAGACTTTTAACACTTATTGGACCAAAAAGATCCATATGCATCAACTGAAGTGGCGCAGTAATCGTGTTCACTGCTTTGGACTTGTGCGATTTCTTGTGTTGCTTTCCTTGGGCGCATGCTATACATTTTTTAGAAAAAGGAAATTCTTTTATCGGAAGACCTCTTACTAAGTTTAACTTAGAAAGTTTGTTCATATTTTTGAAGTTTACATGCCCCAATCGCCTGTGCCAAAGCAGTGACTCCGATTCTGAATCCTTTGAGATTAGACAAGTCAAGTTATCATTTGTCTTGAAGTTTTTCATGTTGAGCACGTATGCGTTGTTTTGTCTTGGAGCAGTGAGCATGATCATCTCTGCTGGAATGACATATTCAGGTTTGAGAAACAAGCATTCCATGTCGTTGAAAAGCACCGATATTCCTTTATCACAGACTTGTGATACGCTCATAAGATTGTAGCACAATTCTGGAACATAGTTGACGTTTTCCAAAGTGAGTGCTTCAGACACGACATCTCCCATTCCAACGATCTTCCCTCCCTTCTCGTCTCCAGCGAATGACACGAAATCGCCATCAATAAAACGAAAATTCGTCAGGAGTTCCTTCAAGCCTGTCATGTGTCTTGAGCATCCGCTGTCGATATGCCAGATATATTCCATGAGCATACGAAGCCATTTCGGGAGTTTATTCTGAAATACAAGAATATACACAAATTAGTTTGATTTGGGAACCCAGATTTGCTTCACTTTGGATCTATCGTGGTTTGTCCCACAATGTCCTCTTTTTGCTTCCAAAAACAGGTTATTGAATTGACCAGATTTTTAACAGATTTCTTAAGATAATTAAGCTGATCTGTGAAATTCTTAACAAAATCATATTCTGGTTTAGAAAAGTTCTTGGTTTTACAATGTTTCGCTGTATGTCCTAAATGACCACAGCGAAAACATCGTTTACGTCTGGGCTTTTTGGTGTTAGAAGATGATGTATGTGATGAGTGTCTTGAGCTTTTTGAAGAATCTTTTGATGCAGTGTATCTTGAGCTTTTGGCTTTCTTCAATTTCTTGTCAACTCGGCTTTCATCTTCTGAACATTCTTTATCATTGTCTGAATCTGAAGAACTTTCTGAAGTTTGATATTCACTTGAGTTTTGCTCTTCACTTGCTTCGTAACTTGAATCATCGGAGCTCTGTTCTTCACTTGAGCTTTCTGAATTTTGATCTTCAATTGTTTCGTCACTTGAATATTCGGAGCTTTCACATTCTGTTGTTTGATCTTCACTTGAATTTTCTGATTCTTGTTCTTCATCAGGACTTGAAGTCTCTTCTTCCTTTTGTGAGGCAGAAGTGCTTGAATCTTCTTTGTTGGTTTCTTTAGCGACCTCCTTCTCTGAGTCTGTCATACCTGCTCGAGATGGAATAAATTCTGGAATTTCCTCGGTGAGGAATTTCCCAAAGCTATTCTTTTTCAATTCTGGCACAAATACAGGAGATTCACAAACGTTTTTATCATCACAAAAAGCAGAATTTAAATCATGACATTCAAACATAGCATGTTCACGATCACGGGTCTCAAATGTAGGCAAATTGGCCCTTACAGTCATCCAAAATGTTAAATTTAGGCACACGGCCATTACAGTTATCCGTCCTACTTAAATTATTACATTCATCCCGAATATTGTTTTTCTTAGAACAGTTCCAGGCGAACCAGTTAACAGTGGAATAACTGTCGCCTGAATAACCAATTCCTATTTTTGAACCGTCGCAGTCTCCATCCTCATCGCACACATCTTCTTTACACACAATTGGATCTGCATTGCTTTTAGGAATGCTAGCGGTTGTTTCATTTTTGAAAGAATCATTTTGTTCTACAGAGGCCTTTTCATCAATGCGATCATTGTCAGGATGAGGAGTTGGCATGGACACATAGTTTTTGCTATGTGGTGGAAAGAAAAGTTTTCTTTCATTTCCCTGCCTATCCTTATACCCGATCACATCTTTTACATACGTTGGTCATTTGCAGTTCTTGATGTTAGTAAAGGCCTTCTGACTGACATTCCATTTGTCTATGATAATTTGCAATTTATTCTTTTCGTTCAAAGCTTTTTCTAGTCTATCTGTAAGATCGTTAATGATAAAATCTTTTCTAAAAACAAATTCTTTTAGAGTCTGCATTTCAGCTAAAGTTGAATTCAACTTTCTCTGATATGCGGCCTCATTCTGTTTAAGTTCTTTGTTAAATTTTAAAGCTTTGTCTTTTTGCCTCTCAAATTCTAGATTAAGAGATTTATAATGTGCCACGACATCAACGCATGATGGTGTGCATAACTTTACTTTAAAGTTATGTGGAATACTATTTACCAAGTCTTTGTCAGCTTTTTCCTTGGAGGATTCTATTTTCATTGCTGCTGCTGAGACTTTTTCTTTCTTCTCATCAGATGACTCCTTAGGAACATGCTCCTTGGGTTTTTCAGCTTCTTTAGATTTTTTTCCTTTCTTAGGCTCCGGGGAGATGAGAATGCTTTTCAGACCCTTGTCAGCAATGTTATCCCCCTTTGGGATTCCAGCAGTCTATTTCTCAAACTGTTTTGATGACGACCCGCTTGAGATCTTTGCCATGAGAGCTTTGTTGACTTGTTCCTTTGCCTCAGCAATTTCTTCACCCCAATCATAATCTTCAACAACGAGAGCTTTTGGTATGTTGGGAGATGCGTTGGTTTTGTTTTCTTCGATAGTGATTTGTTTCACATCAGGAGTGGCTTCAATGTTTCCTTCCTTTAACAAGGGGCAATCACGCTTGAAGTGACCAAGATTCTTGCAGTTGTAACATCTCAGTTTGGATTTTTCAAAACCAGCTTTTCCAAGACCCACACGCTTTCCAGTCTTATCCTGAAACTTCTTCAACCTTAAAGTGATCATAGCCATCTGCCACTTCAAATCCATCTCCTCCATGTCATCTGGATCAACCTGATACATGTCTTCTGCAGTGAGTATTTCCTTCTTGAGTTCTCCCGATATTAAAGCTTCATAGCTACTAAAAAACATGTTAAAAAGTGCCACATGTTCAGTTGACACTTTCAAAGCTTGTGTATCACCAACCACAGCAGCCTTATCACTAGATTGTGGAGCCTTTGACGCGCTTGCGGAAACGTTAAAGTAGGACATCTCTGAGGCTTGTTTACTGGTGGCTCCTGAAGCTAGAAATGCCACCTTCTTTAGTCCAGTATAGGTCTAAGCTGCCTTTGGGGAGTAACCAGCTGTATTCATTACGGGTTTGTTGACGTCCATTTCAAAAGCCTTCAGAGTGTTGATTAAATTGGACAAAGTGACAGGATTTGGGTTGTTGAGGAAGTCTCTTTTTATCATCATGCACTGAAGACTCCATTCCTTGGGAAGTGAATCTAGAAGCTTCTTTATGGCAGCACGATTAGTGACAAGATTTCCTGCCTTCTTCATCTTGGTCATCATATTCAGAAAGCGACTGATATGATCAAAAAGGCTTTCTCCACGAATTCCACCAAACATGTCGTATTGCTTCTGCACCATGTCTCTTTTGCTCTCAATCAGCTCTTCATTTCCCTCGTAGTGTTCGATCAAAGCGTGCCATAGTTCATTAGCAGTTATGTATTCTTCAAACATGTTACAGTCGTCAGTTGACAAAGCCATGGTTAAGCCAGCATGTGCACGACGGTCGCGTTGGATTAGAGCTTTGTCTTCATCGGTGAAGGTTGTGGGGTCGTCGTTATTGACTATCACAACTCCTCGAACCACCATTGGAACGTGGGGTCCAGCGATGACAGAAAGCCATAGGTTGTAGTCAGTGAATTCGAAGAATGACTTGATTCGATTCTTCCAAGTACCGAAATATTCAGCTCCTTTCAGCTTTGGTGGTCTTGTGGTGGTTCCGGTCTCAAGTTCAGCTTGAGCAATTGGACTTAGCTGATTCACCAACATCTTGACTTATTTTTGACTTAAGAAAGCTGATCAGAGGTTAATTTCGCTGAAAGACTGCAGGTGAACAATTTCGCCGGTGAAATAGGTAATATCGCCGGAGATCTGACTGAATTTAGAGGAACAGCACCAATTTCTCCGATGATCTTCGCTGGTCAACTGTCTTCGCCGGTATGCGGAGAAATCCTGCATGAGCGAAGAAGCTAATTCCGCTGATACAATAAACACACACATTAGTTTGGCTTATTTCGCCGTACACCGTGATAAAAACGCTGTGGTTCTTTATCACGGTTCTTTAAGTCGTCTTCGATAATTTCGCTATAGGGACAACTGGCACTATTTCGCCGGAGATCGACAACTTCGCTCGAGTTTTAGTCGGCGAAACTGACGATTAAGCGATGTTCAAAATGATTTCGCTATATTCAAGCTTAAGTTAACTGTATTCAAAAATGATTTCGCTATCTTCAAAATAATTTCGCTATATTCAAGATTAACTTCGCCAACCAGAGGGTTTAACACGAACTTAAACCCTCTAATCACCCAAAAACGACTCAAAACCATGTTTTTATGCATCAAAATGTCCAAAATGATTCCCTAATCACAGATTAACAACAACCTATCGATTAAACACACCAAATCAGTCCATTTTAACTCCAAAATTTTGAGAAACCTTGAAACTTTGAAAAACCTTCAAAACTTTGAAAAATCTTAACAAAAACACAACAACCAAGAGCACTAAGGCTCTGATACCAAATTGTAGATCCCAATATCAATCCGGATCACAGTGGTTGACTGTTTTAGTCCAAAACACCTATTGATTAAGTGTTTGTACTATGAAAAAGTTAAGAAGAATCAAGAATGAAGATGAAGCTAATGGAATGATGAATAGAACAAGTGTTGTATTGAATCCAAACAAGAATGTAAATCACTAAAGCACCTTGGAAATCTGATTAGAGCACAATATCAAAGATTGAATGTAAACAACACTTCTATTCACCAAAAGAGCCAAAAGCTTGGCTAGGGCAACAATGCTTGAGTTTATATAGAACCTGACTTGCCAGCATAATTATAATTATGCTGGCATCTTATCTACACTAGGTCAGGTTTGCTAATTTCATGAAATTACAAAATATGCCCCTAGACTTTAAAACAAGCTACAAACTATGATAAAACTAATCCAGTTCAAGTATGAACGATCTCAAAAGTTCCAACATAGAGCGATACCCACGATATGCGATAGCGCGATGTACATAATAAGCGATTGAGCGAACACACAATAAGCGATTGAGATTGCGAAATACTCATAATAAGCGATAGCGATTGCGAGGTAGATTCTAGCGATAATGCGATTGCGAGCGTGTTGACTTACGAAAAGTCATGCGATTACACACTTTCAGTTGCGATTGAGATTGTTACGCCCTGCGATGTTATGTAATGTGTCGAAAACAACCACAATAGTATAATAGGTCTACGTTCCAACTCCACATGGCACTTTCTTCACAAAACTTCGGTTAGCATGGAAAAACACCGTCATGTTTCAACTATACGCCTTCGTTCCGTGAATAGGTGTCATACTTCGTCAGACATGGTCAAGACGCTTATATATAGGAAGTACCAGCGGCGTATCGACCATGCTTAACCATGCCCTGAACGTTAAGGCATCATTGAAACTCACTACGATCTCCGTGCACTAACCAAAATAATCCCGTGTGCACCCGTGATTAATTTGATTCTTGCACGTTTATCGTACCTTATCTCAAGAACGCATAGCAGGGGTAAATTATATAGTACATAGTGCTAGCATATAGATTGTGCGCGAGTGCGAGAGAGTGAGAGATAAATAGAGTCCGTATCGCGTCGAGAAATAGAATAAGCTTCCACACATAAAAGAGATTGACGGCGATAAGTCGTATTATTACAACAACAACATTAATAAGCAAAATAACGTTGTTGTGGAGTCCTTTTGCGAAGACTGCGGTTGCTGCTGAAAATCCTCAAGGCTGCGGTCCTGTGCGACAGTGCTGCGTAAGATGACCATACCAGTTGGAATTCGCGCAATAGCGACAGTTAGCTTCTGGTGGGTGATGATACGTACACGTGTAACACAGGGGATGGGTTCCGTTGTAGGCACGTTTCAAGTGAACTAGAGCTGCTCGGAGAGGTTCTGGTTGCGACAGTCCAGTTGTTGAGGAGTCTGGGCTCATGGTCTTTCATTTACGGCTGGGCTGAGCTCCCTGAGATGATGCAGTGTCATCGGCGAATTCGTCTGATGATTCGCTGGAGGCATCGTCGGAGGAATCTTCAGAAGAATCATCAGTTAGAATCATTGGAAGAATCGCCGGATGAATCGAAGACGATTGCTTGATGGGCTTCTTTGATAGGATTCTTGGAGAAGAATCCGTTCAAGACTCGTTTGTCATTGATTCATGCGGCCAAGCGGTAGGTTTCTTCGATGGTAGCAGGTCTTGCGGCTTCGACAAAATCGCCCACACCTTCAGGTAAGCCGCGAATGTACTTCGTGATGGCTTTTTCTGAAGTGTTGACTTGACTAGGGCAGATTATGCTAAGCTGTTAAAACCTTGTAGTGTAGCCAGCATTATCACCTTCGATTTGCTTGATTTCCCAAAATTCGTCTTCTAGCTTCTGGACTTCGTGGGGAGGGTAGTACTCTTTCTTCATGAGCTCTTTCAGCTCATCCCAAGAGAGAGCGTAAGCTGCGGAGATCCCATGTTTGTTACGTTCGGCGGTCCACCAGTCGAGTGCTCGCGATTGAAATACTCCGGTAGCGCAAGTAGTACGAAAACCATCGGGACACCCACTCTGACGAAGGGTAACTTCGATAGAATCGAACCACTGGAGTAGTTGGGACACACCTCCTTCACCCATGAACTCCATCGGGCCACAGGCTTTGAAGTGTTTGTAAAGGAAAGCAGATTGTGGCGCTTCTGTCTTAGAGTCTTCCGGGGTTCGAGAGTTGCTGAGAGAGTGCACTTGAGTGACAATTTGAGGAACGACCTTGGCCACTTCCTTGACCACAAGCGAGGAAATCCTCTTCTCGGCGCTTCGTTTGGCTCTTCTCCTAGCTGTCTGTCTCGAAGTAAAGTCGTTGGAAGACATCTAGACAGAGAGAGAGATTTGGAGTGAGATTCAATCATAATGATTTTGAGTTTGCGATGCAATTGAGCGCGATCAAGACTTGGTGTGAGTAATATAATAGATTTCACATAGGAGACACGAGATTCCTAGATTCCCACACAACTGATTCGTTTTGTACATATAGTTAGTTGTAGTTTGTACTTACACACACACATGCCGGGGTAGTATGCGTAAGGACGCGATGAAGAGGGAGAGAGCGAGAGAGAAAACGAGCAATTAGACATTAGTTTTATTGCGAACATTCGGTTTTTGTTTCAGATTGTGATAGCTGTGCGAGTCGTGCGTTTATAAACCAGAGAGAGAAAATTGATAAGTTGATAAATCAAGAAATCGATAAAGCGTAAATTTTAAAAGTGTAAACACATAAGCGTAAATAGATTCTGATAAGCGTATAATCGGCGAGTCGTAAGCTAGAAAAGTAGATAGAGTGCCTCGGGTGTTTAGGCGTCGACTGCCCAAGGTAACTCAACCATAACCAACCAACTCGTGCATGTGCATTGCCCTAGAAGGCTTATGCTTCCACTGGGATGCAGCTCATGGCATTCGTCTTCTTTGTCATCACGTGGCTCGATTTATCGTCATAGTCGAGTCCTTGGTGAGAGCTTTTTGAAAACCATTTCGTTGAGAGTGGAACGGTTTATTAAGATACGGGTTTCACCCGTGACTTAATAACTTCGCTCCTAACTGTGGTTGTGCTCTTAGAATAAATTTGGGAGTTCCACTGGATTTTGAAATGGAGACTTTCGTTGAGATATGGATGTCACTCCTAGCTCAACGGAAAGTTCTCGTGCTAGAAAAATGCGCTGAGTGAGCTATCTGATCGAGAGTTCTTGGTTTTCACGCCTGATCTCAACTGGACCGCTCGGTTGTGTTATGCGAGTATTTTAGAAAACATGTGTATTGTGTTAGCCTTAGGAAAGGCTAAGTAACATTCCAGCCTTAGGAAAGGCACTTCGCGTGAAGTTGTAGTATGCGGTGTTCACGCGAAGTGGTAGTTTTTTAGCGGATTCAAACGAGAGTATCAAGTAGGCTCGTGCAAATCCTACTGGGTTCGCACGAATCGGCCCATTGGTACCTAGACTATAGACTAGGTCGTTTCTAAGACATCGACCCAGACTAGGTCAAGTCTGGCCTAATTCCCTATAGTTATGGCTCTGATACCAATCTGTCACACCCCAACCGATGGCGGAATCATCGGGGCGCGGCACTAGGCGAATCAGATTGCTCAAGAGAATCCATAACAACTAAAGCGACAATATTGATTACATTTGTTATCCCATACAAACAAACAATACAATCACATAAGTTATCACAGATTTTTTTTCCTCTCGAACAATACAAATCCGACAACCTAGATTTTAGGTGAGTTTCTAGACTTCCTAGCTTGATTTGATGTAGACTGCGACTAAACCTGCAACATACGTTAAAACAACGTCAATACTAAAGTATTGGCGAGTATACAAGTTTTGATAGTGAAGCGTAAATAGATAAAAGTGCTGCGAATTTCCAAATACATAAACGAGATACCTCAACATACATGCATAAGACAGATACTACCAGCTAAGTCACTCGAGCTGCGATTTCTATTCATCCTAACTAGACCCCGTCGGGTGCTATAGTACTATACTAGTTAAGGCGGGACCTCACGAGTATAAGTCCTAACACATATGTAACTAGCATCACGTGTAAATATGCATAACAGTCAGTCGCAAGTGATAAGTATGTTGATTGAATAATTCGTTTTGATAAGTTTGATTTAATAAAAACGTATGTTACACCCAAAATGCGATAAAAAGGGTTCGAGTATACTCACAGTCGGTGTTCAGCAAGTAAACACAACTTGGTTGGATTGAAGGAGGCGCGTCTGAGATTACCCTGATTACATATCGATAGCGTGAGCTTTGAATTGTGCGTTAAACGGAGCAAGGTGTCAATGGATCGGACAGTACTCCAAATTGTTGAAATTAAAGTCAAGTGTGGGACCCAAGGTGAGATCCGTTCGGACGGCTGTCTGTTCAGATGGTTGTCCTGTCCGTTCGGATGGTTGTCCTATCCGTTCGGACGACTACCTGTCCGTTCGGATTGACTGCCTGTCCGTCCGGACGATCTAGTCGTCCTTGGCACTTGACTAACTTTGAAGGTTTTTGGCGGTTTTGATCGAGACGGTGTTGTGACGTGCTAAACAAGAGAAGCCCCATCTGACCGGTTTACTGATTCGTGATGGTCGTTCTTGGTTAACCTGAAATCGATCGTCTCTTTGTTACAAATCAGATCTTGAACCAACACGACACTAAGAATGAGTAGAAGGTCGGTATAAGCTCTGATTCTATCGGTTTTGAGTGCATTGAGTGTAAAAGAGTTGAAAGAAAGTTGCAAAACCATCTTTCAATCCTTTTATTCATGATTATGTGTAGATTTGTGTGAAAATGTTGTTTATTCTTGTGGAAATCCTTCGGATCTGAGTTGTTCTTGGTGGAATGAGGCCAACACTTGAAGTTCATGAGAACTTTGTGATGACATCACCCTAGAACACCTCAAATCCATTGATTTCACAGTTAAAAGTTAAGATTTAGAAGAGAAGATGATGAAGAAGTGCGTGTAGATTATAGAAGTACAAGATTTGAGTTGGAAACTTACAAGAATCGCGAGAAATTAAGAGAAAATAACCCAAAAGCGTGCTGGTCGAGTGGGAGATATCACATCAAGGCAATTGATGTGAGAGTGGGGGTATTTATAGGCAAGAGAGGAGAGGAGGTGGTGCAGTGAGTCGGATCGGATGGCTTGTCCGATCGGATGGCCATTCGATCGAAGTGGCATTCGATCAAACGCCTCCGGCGAGCTGAGATTTGGCGTCCCGTTTCGATTGCTAAGCGTTGCGATAGTTTGGTTACACATTTTCATCCTCATTTTCGTATATTCATTATAATTAGTCTCATAGGGTCGTATACATATCCATATTTCAAAGTTGCGATACAATAACCGGTTTCGTTTCGAATATGCGTTACTTTGCGATGCTTCACGGCCATCAAGGAGGGTAGAATAGGTCCTCACTCAACGTCATCGTGAGCGTTAATGTGTGTGATGCGATGTGTTATGGCGATAAAGTATGCGTAATATGCGAAATAGCGATGTATGCGATAAAGCTACATTATGATCCGAATCTCTGGTGCTAGGCGTAACGAGTACAACGAGTAGTAACAACACACGAACGTGCGGGTTGTTACAAAACACGAGGTAGAGCTTCACTTCGGTCCATCATCGTATGAAAATCACGAAGCCACTCTGTTTAAACTCCGGCAAACCGCATCGGTTTCCGTATATCAAACAGAATTTGAAAAATTAGCAATTGTATCAATGGCTTGTCTGCGCAAACCCTAACAAATTGTTTTATCTCCGGCCTCAAACCTAAGTTACAAGCCGAACTAGCTGTCTTGAAGCCCACAACGTTTCACGATGCATGTGGACTGGCCAGGAGAGTTGAGGATAAATTTGCACATGTTAATAAACCCAAATCCTTTTATCAGCCCAAGTCATACCCCACCCAAAATATTGCTCCTCAAACAACAATCCCTCCTAATTCTCAGCCTTCTCCTACGTCCTCATCCAAACCAACCGACACATCATCTCCTCCATTATTACCTTCTCCACCAAAGCCATTACCATTCACGAAACTCTCACCAGAAGCAATACAACAACGTAGACGTGACGGCCTTTGTTTCCGGTGCCCGGAAAAATTCTTTCCCGGTCATAAATGCTCTCCTCCACAATTTCTTCTAATCGTTGATAACGAAGACCCGCAATCCATGACCAAGACTACGCCCACACCGCCCATCGATGACACTATTACGGATCACTACGTGTTATAATCCATGTCCTTGTCTGATGCGGCCTTTTTCGGTCTCAGTTCGATGCAAACACTACGTGTTACCGGCTACATTAATGGTGTTCCGGTTACCGTTTTGATATATTGTGGTAGTACCCACAATATAATCCAACCACGTATCGCGGCAACACTCGCCTTACCTACCCAACCCTTGCAACCATTTTCCGTTATGGTTGGAAATGGTCAATTCATCCACTGTCAAGGTTTTTGTCCCGGCGTCGATGTTCAACTTCAAAAAATGAATTTCACTATTCCGTTTTTCATCTTTCCTGTTCAAGGAGCCGACATCGTCTTGGGTATCGCTTGGTTGGGAACACTTGGGTCAATCATGGCAAATTTTTCCATTCCATAAATCTCTTTTACACACAACGGTTGCATCACCACTTTACGTGGTGAACCGCTAACTAGTCCAGTTTCACCGTGCTCTCTATCAACTTTACTTTGCCATGGGTCCATTGCATCCCTTCACACGCTCACTGTGGAAACACCTAGCACCGACACAACCAACACTGCCACCACGATGACATCCAACCCTAACATCACCGCCCTTTTGGAATTGTTCCAACCCGTTTTCTCCGAACCGCAATCCTTACCGCCGGCCCGTTATCACGATCACCACATACCACTCACAAATAACAACCAACCCGTCAACGTAAACCATACCGCTACCCTCATTTTCAAAAACAAATCATGGCCCAACTCATTTCCGAAATGCTTAACAGCGGCATTATTCGCCCGAGCCAAAGTCCTTTTTCATCATCGGTTCTTTTGGTGAAAAAGAAAGACGGAAGTTGACGTTTTTGTGTTGACTACCGTGCACTTAATGTCGTGACAGTCCGTGATCGTTTCCCTATTCCCACTATCGATGAACTTTTGGATGAGCTTCATGGCGCAACCATTTTTTCAAAAATTGATTTAGGGTCCGGTTATCACCAAATCCGAGTCGCCCCGGATGACATACATAAAACCACTTTTCGCACTATGGATGGCCATTACAAGTTCGTCGTTATGCCCTTCGGCCTCACTAATGCACCCTCCACATTTCAATCCGCCATGAACGATTTGATTCGCACCGTACTTCGTAAATTCATTTTTTTATGGCATCTTCATTTACAGTTCCTCACGTGAAGAACATTATAATCACCTCAAGTTTGTCTTTCAAACCTTACTCCAACATAAGTTTCATGCCAAAACTTCTAAGTGTACGTTTGGTGTTTCCGAAATCTCGTTTTTAGGCCATAAAATCTCATGTCAAGGAGTCGCTCCCGAACCCGATAAAATCGATGCCATTCAAAGATGGCCGGTACCCCATTCTTTTACCACACTTCGGGCGTTTTTGGGACTCACCGGTTACTACCGCCGGTTCATTAGCGGGTATGCTCAAATTGCTGCACCACTCCCTGACAATTTAAAATGCAAAGAATTTGCATGGAATCCTAAGGCTACTGAAGCTTTCATGCAACTCAAGAAAAACATGCAAGACTTGGTCATACTTGCTTTACCCAATTTCAGTGAGCCTTTTGATGTCACCACAGACGCTTCGGGTCAAGCTATCGGGGCCGTTCTGTCCCAACGAAACCAACCGATCGCTTTTTTCAGTAAAAAATTGTGTTCGACCATGCAATCTCAGTCCACTTACACGAAAGAGTTATACGCCATTACCGAGTCCGTAAAAAAATGGCGTCAATATCTTCTGGGTCGTCGTTTCCGAATCTATACCGACCACCATAGCCTTAAACACATTTTATCCCAAACCATCCAAACACCCGAACAACATAAATGGCTCACCAAACTTATGGGGTTCGATTTCGAAATTCATTTCAAACCCGGCAAAGAAAATACGGTAGCCGACGCTCTTAGCCGAATGGACATTCCATCCTTGTTGTCCATATTATACCCAACGGCTACGTGGTTAGCCGAACTTCGTTCGTACTATGTCTCTGATAAAGTGGGCAACCAATTGGTTTTGAAAGTTCAACAGGATCCACATGGGTTTCCTCAGCATGTTTTTTCGTGACGGTTTGATGTATCTTCATGGCAAGTTACTTGTTCCGCCTATTTCGGACTTACGGGTTCGCCTTATCGAGGAGTTTCACTCTTCCTTTTTGGGCGGTCATTCCGGTGTCAATCCAACAACCAAGCGACTTGCTTCTTCATTCACTTGGCTGGGATTAAAAAAAGATGTCGATACTTTCATCAAAAATTGCCACGTTTGCTAAACCATTAAAACCCCCAATCATAAACCATATGGCCTGTTACAGCCCTTGCCCACTCCCGAACATCCTTGGGTCGACATCTCTATAGACTTCATTACCGGTTTACCGAGTTCAAGGGGTAAAACCACTATTTGGGTCATAGTCGACCGTTTATCCAAATTCGCTCACTTCATTGCTTTACCTACAATTTATACGGCAGTCTCATTGGCATCCATTTTTATGAAAGAAATTTATCGTTTACACGGGTTTCCAAAAACAATCGTCTCGGACCGTGATTCGATATTCGTGAGCAAATTTTGGCACGAGTTGTTCAAGCAAATGGGCACTAAATTGTTACACTCGAGTGCTTACCATCCGCAAACGGACGGTCAAACGGAGGTTGTGAACCGCGGTTTAGAAATGTATTTACGAGCATTTGTGGCGGATGCACCAAAAACCTGGGAACGATATCTTTACTTGGCTGAGTTTTCTTACAATACGAACCCGCATTCCGCTATCAATATGTCTCCATTTCAGGCTTTTTATGGCCGGGAAGTCACAACCATCCATGATTACGTACCAGGCTCCGCCAAATCGGGATCTATCGAAGCTTCTTTAACCCTTCATCAGAATATTTTATCCTTCTTGAAAGCTTCGCTCGCAGTCGCAAAGGCACGTATGCTCAAACAAGCTAACAAGAAAAGAATCGATAAAGAATTTGCAGTGGGTGACTATGTTTTCCTTCGACTACACAAGTACCGACAAGCTTCGGTTCATCAGTGGTCAAACCAAAAACTCTCTCGGCGGAATTATGGGGCTTACAAGATTGTCCAACGTATTGGTAATGTGGCTTACAAATTGGAACTTCCAACCAGTGCAAAAATACACCCGGTTTTCCATGTCTCACTTCTCAAACCCAGCTACGGTAATGCCACCAATCCAACGGGTGATCTCACGTATATCTATCCGGACATGGAAATTGCATCTCTGCCAGAATTTGTCATGGACCGTCGCCAGCTTAATAACAGTCACCAAGTGTTGGTCAAGTGGGAAAAAATGCCATTAGAAGCAGCTACATGGGAAGATATCAAAGACCTGCATGAGGAGTTTCCTGAGTTTATTGACATTGAGGGCAATGTTAAGTTTCAAGGGGAGGGGGATGATACGGCCCACTATGAGCCCGGTGCGGCTGGCCCAGCAGAGGACATCGCTGAAGCAGTCCAGGAAGTGCACGAGCCCAGTTCCAGGCCCAAAAGAAGTCACAAGCTACCAGCCAAGTTGTTGGACTGAATTTACAAAGTTGAGCATAGTATTCGGAAAACCATTTCTATTATTTTTAGTATTGCATTTGTTATTTAATTGTTAAGGTAGTTATGCATGATAGTAGTGGGACCATGGTAGGTAGTTGCATGCATGTCTCCTAGGAATAAGGATCATGGGTATCATGTAGGGCTATAAACAAACCGAACGAACACGAACAAGGCCATGTTCGTGTTCGTTCGTTAAGGAAATTAACAAGTTCGTGAACTGTTCACAAACGCATACCGAACATAAGTTTATGTTCATGTTCGTTCGTTAAGGAAATTCAATTGTTTACGAAGAGTTCGTGAACACTGGTCTCGAACACAAACGAACGCAAACGAACACAAACGAACGCAAGCAAATAAAAAAGAACGCAAACGAACATTTAACTTGAAAATAAAAAAAATAAAAAAATTGTTATCCTTAAACATTGGATATAAGTAGTTAAATACAACCATCAAATGATAAATCAAAACACAAGAAGTCTAATACACCACCAAACGATGAATCAACTTTAACTAACTTAGACATAATTATCCCCAAAAATGTCTTAGCATGTCCAAATTTTAGCTAACTTAGAAAAAAATAGGGTTTTAAGTTTTCAATATATTTAGATAAAAGGTTTATTATTTATTATTTTTTTAATATAATCAAACGAACACGAACGAAGGTAACCGAACATATTACCGAACGTTCACGAACGCATTCGAACGAACGAGACCTATGTTGACATCAAACATTCACTACTAAATTCGCCGCTATGGCCAAAGCGGGGCGCTTTGAGTGTGCAAAAAGACAAAAAGTGTTGGCTGGAAGTTGTGTTGTTTTTTTTTTGAAATAGGTGGGATGTGGGTTAGTTTGGTAGTGTTTTTTGAAGGAAAAAATTGTATTTGAGTTTTATAATACGTTGTTTTATAATTACGTTTTTTACGTCATTATTTTTATAGAACGTATATAATATAAGTGCGTCTTTATAAACTGTTAACCTAGTTTTTTTTGTTAAATTAAACGAACACGTTAAATAAATTGTACAGAAAGCCATAAGAATTAAACGTAAACAATCCAAAACCAACGTGATGTAAATATATATCAGTTTGTACATACAAAACAAAAAGGTACAACTGACTACATAATACATAACAAAACACTATACAAACAAACTAAGGTACTAATCCTCGTGCGGTGGGGACGGTGGGAGGGGAAGTGGAGGCAACCCAGCGAGCTCTCGTAGAGAAACGAGCGTCTCGATGATCCAGTCCTGGCGTCTGAGGCGCCGGTCGAAGTCCCGAGCCACCTCACGCGCTACCGGAGGCAGGTCAGCGTAAACGTGCTGCGGGTACTGTGGCGGCTCAGGAGCTGGCTGAACTGGTGGTACCGGGATCTCCTCGATATGCTCCTCCTGAGCCGGATCCTCTAATACAGGCTGAGCCCGAGCCTGAGGCTCCTCCTGAGCCTGAGCCTCAGCCTGAGGCTGGCCCGGGAACTGATCGAGTCCCAGAGCCTGTAGCTGAGCCTGCCGAGCGGCCGCCTGCTCAGCAGGAGGGGCCAACACTCCAGGCCTCAACTCAATAACAACTGGGATGACCTCCGGCACCGGCTCCGGCTGCCAAATCAGCCCGTCTCCGCCCCTAAACCTCAGACCAACATCAAAGCGACGGGTGATCTGCATGCTAGAAACTGACGCGCGGCCCAACCTGGTAGACGGGACCGGATCGGACAGCACCGGATCTCCCTCGGGCACGATCCCGAGCGAGCGTGCGATGGCGGTGATGTATGAGCCAGTGTGCACCCACCCGCGGAGCTGCCGGTGGTATGCTGTGGCAAAGTAATCTGCCAGGCTGGCTGCTAGATCGCAGGGCTGTCGTCGCAGTAGGCAGTATAGAAAGAAAAGGTCACTGAGGTTGACCTTCTCCCTGCTGTTTTCCCGCGGCACGGTAGTTGCCGCGATAACATGGTGCAGGTATCGGAACAAGGGGTCTTTGATGGTGGTGGCCTTTTGCCAGGATCTCCCAAAGGGAACCCTGGAAATGGCCCTCCAGAAACTGATAAGCGTCTGCCTGTCCATCATCGTAACTGCCTGCGTATATAAATCAGTATCAAGCTCGGCCTCTGTGTACAAACCTGTATAAATAAATAACATTAAATAAACAAATAATAATAATAAACAAATAATATTAAATAAACAAATAACATTAAATAAACAAATAATAATAATAAACAAATAATATTAAATAAACAAATAACATTAAATAAACAAATGATATTAAATATAAAATAATAAATAATATTATTTAAACAAACCTGTATGGACAGCAAACTGCCGCACACTCATCTCAAACTGCTGACCGGCGAGACGGAATGTAACCTCGTGGACTGGAAAATCCGGGTCCTCCACGTAATCCGCCGGATGCGGCGCGTATGTAAACGTGGAAAGAAACTCCCACGTAAGCTCAGGGTACGAGTCCTCCATCGCTAACTCAAATAGGCGCGACCAAGGAGTATCTAGTCCAACTATCTCACGCGCCCGCGCGGCCTCTCCCACGGTCTCCAGCAGGCCCCAGTCTATCCCTACATGCTCCCCAATGGGGATGGTGCGCAACCTCGCGCATCTCCCCCTCGCCCGTGACCCCGGCGGAAACTGCAGGTACGGACATGCCGGCTCTCCCTCATCTCCCACATCTCCCTTAGCCTCCATATGCTCAATCTCGTCATCGGAGGAATCCATCCCTGCACGTTGACAAGATAATATTAAATAAACAAATAATATTACTAAACAATTTAAATAATAAACAAATAATATTATTTAAATAATTTTTAATAATAAACAAATAATATTAAATATAAAATAATAAACAAATAATATTAAATATAAAATAATAAACAAATAATTTTATTTATAAAATTTAAATAATAAACAAATAATATTAAATATAATTTAAATAATAAACAAACAATATTAAACAAATAATATTAAACAAATAATATTAAACAAATAATAATAAAAAATAATAATAAACATGAACCAAAGCGCCGCGCTTTGGCCTCGGCGCGGCGCTTTGGTTCTTCGTTATGAAGAACAGCCCCAGCAACATGATCACAACCGCCCAAATCAAATCAAAATCAAACATATAACTTGAACCAAAACAATAAACGAAGTTCGATCGTACCTAATAGCGGTTGAAATCCGGAAAAAGACGATCTTCGCACTAGTGTGTGTAATCGCACCGTAGTGTGTGTGTTTTGTTTGAGGGTGAAATGGGGGAGAAGGCTGCCCCGCTTCAGGTATAACGAGGGGCCAAAGCGCCCCGCTATGGCCAAAGCGGGGCGCTTCGGGGCCAAAACGCTGCGTTATGACCTAAGCGGGGCGCTTCGGCCCTTTTTTTAAATTTTTAAAATTGTTTTTTTTTCAAAAACGCGTCGATAATAGTCTAAATTTTACGTTTTTTCCATTATACATCATTTTTTAAAATATATGGACTATACTGCAAGTTCCGGATCAAATCGGTTACGTGTAATGTCTTATTCCGTTATATCGTATCATTTTGGTTTGAAAGCACAAGTACTCCTGTGAGAGGTGTTATGTGTATCAGTCGCCTACCGCACATGAACATGACGTATTTTTTCATTAATTGTAGTATTATGATGTATATGGTCATTTTGGGTCGTACAAGTGCGTATTGAATCTGATTGGGTCGTGTCGGTGACATTCGGTTTTTAACGTGATGTAACGCATATATTGAACAAACACAAACGTGATTATTATTAAACACATTTAACCTACATCGTGAACATATGGGGTTACATTAAGGTCAGGGGCACGATACGTAAGCATTTCGTACGTGTTGATCTGATCCCTGTATAATGTATGCCAGGCTGCTGCGCGCTCTGTTCTGTGTGCTGTCCAGAGTGGGTTTGGGGGAGGCATTGGATAACAACCTCCAAGCTCTACATGTATGAAATGCCCATGGTCGACGAACACAACCGTAACCACCAGGTGAGGTTCCTCAGCTTCGTTTGGCCCGCCCAGCAGAGGGAAAATTGTACAGCTCCCACGCATGTCGAAGCTGTGAACAATCACACCGTATCGTTGGGCAATAAGAAACCCCATGTCAGGCATCGTCATGTAATTTTCGATATCTGCTCGTCCCACCCCCTTGAAATTGATCCGTCTAAGCAGCGCATCATAATGTCCTATGTTTTCCGGATCGAAAAACTGCCTCCAAAGCGATTCGTTCGTACGTAACTCCTTTATAAGTTGTTTCCGGATCATCAAATATGAATTTTGTTTCACTCCTAACCCAACAGCCACCGATCGAAACCCACAATGACCATCTGGTTTCACGTCCTTTATTCTAACGATGTATGGATGGATCACTTCGGGAATCTGAGATGCGTAGTTGCGGATCGCTATATCCGTCTTAGGACCGAGCTTGATCATCGGGAAATCAGGGTGCAGGTTGATCGGTTTGGTATTCTTTTGTCTTCTAGAATCTTCGAGTGATATGTACGAGCTGTGACGGGGAAGATCATCTGAGGCCTCGACCCAAGTTTCTTCCGACGGAATGTACGAGCTTTTTCTAGCGGCTTCAACCTTTCTTTCTTCCTGCGTTTTCAATGTTGGGCGACCACGAGTTTTCTTCAGACCAGCAGGAGGTTTTTTGTTATTGTTCCCTGGATTGAGGATTTGCTGAAACTTTTCAAAGAAGCTCCTTTTCACCTGAGGGGGTGTTGGATCGATCTTTTGTTTCAATTTTTCAAATTCCGCGTCTACATCGATATCCTCTATGTTTTTCTTTGCAGGCTTGAAGTTAAGCTTCTTCCAGAACCCGTCTATGTGTGTGATCCGGAGTTGCTGACCTGTGGATGAAAACAAATTAGGTGGCAAAATCATAACGAGAAAGGTCAAAGATATTAATTACCTTTATTTTCCAACTTTTCCAAACGACAGGCACATGGCAAACCACAGCTGGTAAAAAGTTGGCAACCACAGCTTGCACCGTAGGCTCTCAACCCGTCTTCCTTACGTTTTAGTTCCCTACTCAAAAGCTCAATCGCATATATTGAAACCTTTCTGAGAATATATGCAAGCATGGGCTACTTCTTGTGGTGCGTCATCACTTTTCGGAGGCTTGTTTCAAAGCTTGTACTAATCTCGGTGTATTGTCTATCAACAACATGATCAACATACAGTACAAGTTTATCCAGTGTGTTGCGATGAGTTGGAAAGTGACTTTTTAGTGTTGCATGCATGCCCTCAACCCTGTTGGTCGTAGTTTGGTGAAAGTTGATAGTTTTGTTAATCCAGCATGATACAAACTTTTCACGGTACGGATCCAACCAGGATTTCTTCATATAATCAAAAACGTCTAAAATTAAAAAAAACGTAAATAGTCAGTTTTTGTTATTATATAAAATTTGAACATAATTATGTAAGAAATACCTACGTTCACGGTCATCTTCTTTCAGCTGTGCTTCAAGGTTTTCCAAGTTATACCTGTATATTTCCTCGGTCGTAGACTCGCACAATAACCAAAAACTACGTACGAATTCTTTCCAATCCTTGTCAGAGAATTTCTTCTTGCTGTTCTTATTAATATTTTGTTGAATATGGAACCGACAAAGATACTTATGCGCTTTTGGAAAAACTTGTTCACACGCGTTCATTAGCGCAAAATCCCTGTCTATTAAAATCACGTGCGGTTCCATACATCCTACCAGCATAGACTTGATCCTCTGCAACACCCATAGGTAGTTCTCTGACTTCTCAGCGGAAATTACCGCACAAGCAGCCGTAAACGATTTGTTTGTCGACGTCATGCCTACGACCTGAACAAATGGCAGGTTGTACATGTTCGTTTTGTAGGTGGCGTTAATAATTAGCACATGCGGGAAGGCACACCACATATTGAATGATCTTTCGTGAACAAAGAAGACATCTTCAACTTCGTTTGATATCTCATTCGTGCGCATGTAATAAGTGTAATTTTTTTCGAGAAGAATGCTTTCAAGTTTTTGCATCGGATATATGTCTCACTTGCATTGGTCAGTGGGTCTGTTTGTCTGCTAATCTTTGACCATTTATGTTGAGATTGGAATAGACCCCACCCCACACCACCCTCTCTCTCTCACCCACTCTCTTCCCCGCATCGGTTTACCCTCACCGAATTCTTCCTCTTTTTCGGTAAACATCATGCGGCAATGGAGCCGGCAATGGTTGCCGAATCGGTGAAGTGGGTTTGCCGACCACTTTGCCGCTCCACTCCTAACACCCATAAAAGTTATATATTATAGAGCATTTTTGTGTATTAGTTAATATTTATTTATTTATTATGTATCCAATGGTCGAGTGACTACGATGAAAATGATTTATAGTGTCATAATTTTAGCTATATCATATTTACACGCACATAATATTTTATTTATTGAGTCCACTAAATTATCATCCACAAAAAAGCCTTTTTGAGTCTAGAAAGTACGCCTCTTCCGAGTCAATGGGCCCCCACCCCACGTCCCCACCTATCAAACGCATTCGTGGCTTCCAAAGAAATAAATTGGACTTCCCATACAAAATATGACAAGCTAGCAACTAGTAACATTCAAACTGCTCTATCTCGAGAGTTGAGAATTAGATTGTAAAATAGGAAAAGCCTTTAAAAACACCTAAGTTGGAAATAGAAAGGTCTAGGGTTCAAGTCTCACAGACGACACAGGATTAAACAAATTAATCGTTAAAAAAAAGATTGTAAAATAGGCTAAAGTTAACATAACTAAAATGAACAAAAATGTATATATATTTTTAAACTTAGTTAAAGTTTACTCATAGATCAATGGCTTAATTTTTTCAACCTCAGCGTACCCAAGTTTCAACATCAATGCTTTTGTTGAATTGGGAAATATGATTCATATATGCATGTATAATAACATCAATTAACTCATACAACAAATAATTAAAAATCATCCTATTTCGCTTATATTATATTATATACCAAGAGATGGAATAATGTTACACTAATAAATATATAATAAATAAAAATATATAATAAAAAAATATATTGTCTAGTTAAATAATTAAAATTTTAGTTAAATAATAAAAGAAAAATAAAAACTGTGTTTTAAATATTACAAGAGTTAATTTCGTGGTTAGTTCCTGTGGTTTCTCCAGAGTTCAAGGTTGGGTACTAAGTTCTCAGTTAGTTTTTAACGACAGTTAGCCTTAAGGCCTTAGGATGTTACAAAATCAAATGTTAAAACCTCATATTATTACTATAAACAATTAGTACCTAATGTTGTTACATTACACAAACCACAGACTAACGGTGTAATTAACTAGTACTTATTATTATGATGAAATTGTATACTATTTGCAATGATCTAATCTAATCACCTACTTATTTGTATAATTATACGTAATAAAAACTAGAAGATTGACCCGCTTGCGTTGCGCCGCGGCCAATGAAATTGACATGCTATTTATCATATTCACATTTACAATGTGTTAAAGATATTTTTGTCGGTTAAGTCGGTATTACTATCTTATACAAATAAGTAATACACCAAATAAGCTCAATACAATTAATGGTATCATAATTACTACTTTGCATGACTTGTATCCATATAAATAACCTATGGTATTAAGCTCCCCGCGTTGCGACGGGGGCGTAAAACCGTGACAAATAGCACCAATGCCACACTATAGCCAACGACCACCAACATTGAAGTTGTGGCGTCTTAACGTGGAAAAATTAGACCGACATATAAAACATAGAAAATAATAACTAACTCGATTTAGGACTCGCGCGTTGTGACGAACTTATTAAACGGGAAAAAAATAGACGACGTAAACACACTGAACCACACACGAATGTTGCCCCATGTTAACTCGCAAAATTTAGAACGAAGCGTATAACAAAACGTAAAATCGTTGAACCACACACACACATTGTGCCGTGTTAAGTCGCAAAATTTAGATCTAAACATAAAACGAAAAATTTTGCAAAATATGAAAAACATAGGGGATCAAAGTTGAAAGTCAAAAAGTTGTGAGGTTAAATTGGAAAAACAAAAAACTTTTGGGTTAAAACTACAAAATCAAGTAGTTTTGGGTTTAACGTGAAACATCAATTTTTTTTAAAAAACCCCCAAAACATGGGGTACAACACCCCAATGCCTCAACTTGTTGTAAATTTATATTATGTAAATTTCTCTAAATTAGAACCACCAATTGTATTCATACGTCATATGTAAGTTTGTTTACAGTCATTTCATACTCTCAAAATAGAACTATAACACACACCTAGGTTACCAGCAAGCTAAGCTTGCATTTTCAAACGAAACAGAAACCGAAAAATTTTTATGCGGTATTTGCAATAACCCATATTCCCAAATCAAAAACCAATAAGGAACCCTAGATCCTACCCTCCAAAATAGAACAATAACACTATTGATAATCACAAATAAACTGAGGGGTTTTGATCTGAGAGTACAAACGAACAAAAGCCATGCAACAAAGATACCTATTGTGAAGGGAAAGAAATCCATTGAGAGTGGCCGACGTTTTGGCTTTCCGGTGATGTTGCTTGATGGCTACCGCTGATGTTGATATCTGATTACTGGAAAATTGTTAAACCTCACCAAAAACCTTCATTTTTTTTCCAGAAAAAATAACATACAAATTTGTTGGTGAAAAAGGCTTCGACGCCTTTTGTTATCTTAAAGACGACAGCAAGATCAATGGGTTTCTTCATATTTGTGACACTTCGGGTTTTCCCACACAACTTTATTGTACGATACGATTATGTGAAATTATTAAATGAAATCTAATTGATAATTATGTGTGTTATGTGGTTAGTATGTGAATTTATTATTATTATTATTATTATTATTATTATTATTATTATTATTATTATTATTATTATTATTATTATTATTATTTTAACCCAACCGCACACTGTCCCTGTAGCCGCGCACTCTCTTGTGTGGGCTTCTGATCCTTTAGGCCCAGAAGTAATGGACTACACACTTATTGCATTGGGCCATACCCTTTCTCGCACATCCTTTAGAAACTGAGACCGCACACACATGAAATGTTTGTGTGTGCGATATATTTTGACAGCTGTTACCCACACATTAGTGTGCGGTATCCTTCCAAGTAGGTATATAAGCACATGACATCCTTAACCCTACACCCTTCCCAAAAACAATCCCTTTTCAGCCGCCATATACCTCCTCTCCCCCTCTCTCTCCAATTTAGTAATTTTTCTACTTTGGGAAACCCTTCTTCCTCAAGGCACAGACGAAACAAACATCGTCATCATCAAACCGACCCTTTTCCTTGAAGATCTTCTCCTCTCTTGACTCGCCCACTCTCTTCTTCTTGTTCTTTTCAATCCAGGTTAGTTGTATTCTGGTGTTTTCATTTAAATCCCTAGATGCAAGATGAGTTCTTGACATGATGTTTCCTCTTACTTGCTTCTAAATGATTCATGAAATGATGTGATACATTGTGTTAAATCAGTGAGATATGAGATATAGTAGGAATGTGATTACCAATATGTGTGTGTTATGGTAGATGAATAGGGTTTTTACATATTTTCAAAAGATGGAGAGTCCTCATGAATGATTCTCACAACCTGATTATATGACTAGGACTAGTCCGAGTCACTGAGGAATGGTTTAACGATATTCTCTGATCCATGAATGATGTTAAAAAGTAGGATTTTAGTTGTATTCCGATACTATAATGATGAGCTTGATTTCCATGACTAAATGACAACTGATGTGTGACCCTACTTGTGATAGGAGCATATTTAGGATAATATACATGATGTTCATGTGAAATGATGCTTGATTTCTGTGATATAATATACATAGATTCATGTTAGTAAAGGGTTTGATGAAAGGGATCACTGTTAGAGAAATTAAGGATGAAATAATATTTGGATCGATGATTAGGAGTGATAGATAACTACATTAATCTGTTTATGCTTAATGAAAAGATAGATGTCATGATTCTAGGATAAATGATATCAAAAGGCTATAAAACTGATTGACTTACTGAAACAGTTTGATAAAATTAAGAATGTACAACTTGTAAAGCCTAAATGTACAAACACAGGTTGCACACCGTACATTAAGGGACATCACACTTCCAAGTGTACAACCCCTGATGCACAATATACAAGGGTTTACTACAGGGTCGCACACCTCCATGCCCGCACAATCATGTACAACTGCTTTTGCTCATCGTACAACCTTAGCATGCCTGACCGCACAGACTTATGTGGGCCGCACACTGATGTGTGGGCCGCATCGTTTAATGTATTGGACTTATCTTAGTGGGCTGCACACTAGAATGACCCAACATCCTTATACGACCGCACAGTGCCCATTGGTTACCATTGTTATATGTTTGACTGTACTGTGGCAATGTTGTATGTACACTTGTTGGTGTGACGTACAATAGTTGATACTTGTACACTACCTGGCATTAAATACGTGTAATACATGACTTACTTGTATACGGTCCTAACGTTGGTAACCATAATAGGACGTGGTTGACCAAGCTTAGGGTAAATATACTATTTGCCGAGCAACCAAAGGTGAGTTCACACTAACACTATAAGCATGCATTCCCGGTGGTTTGGGAACTTCATATACATATACACCGAGGTAACGGTATGATAATTTAATGATACTCATAAAACATGTATTCCTAGTGATTTGGAAACTTCATACTAAACGAAACTCTACAAAGAAAGTCCCTTACACTTATACCGATTAGTCGCTGGTTGGGCGAACAGGATATTAGTTGATAGCGCTATTAGGTTTGACAACCTCACACCTTGCTGGGAGCCGGGCGTGAACTATTATCTGGGAAATCTGGTCAATGATGGTAGACATTGACTAAAGGGCAAAATAACAATTATGTCAAAGTTTCGGTACTGCACAGTTTAGTAGCTCATATATGGGGTGGTTTCTCCATGGCATGTTTTGATAACATGGTAACTTCTTAAATTAACGGTTTTGGGATAAAACGGAAAACCTTTTGAAAACCGTGAACTCGCCAACTTTATGTTGACACGCTACTGCATGCTTGCAGGTCCGTAAATGCGGCGCTGGAGCTTGCTTGGAGAAGTGTGTGGTGGTCGTCTAGAATCCGATGTCGGATTCCAAATCTGGAACTTATGTTTTAAACTATTTTTGTATTTCATGCTTCCGCTAAACTTTTGAACTCTACTTTAAAATTACTATGCTTTGAACTTCATTTCAAACTTATTATGTTTTAGACTTAAATGTTATGTCACTAATCATATTGGTGGTGGTTTTATCTTACTTATATTAAATGTTCAATGTGATTGGTGGCTTGATCCTGGGCAGTCACACGCCTCGCGGTGGTACGCCGCACGTGGAAATTGAGGGTGTGACAATATTAGTGGTAGCTGAAGGTAGGAGAAAGGTTGGGAGGATTGTGTAAATTAAAAACCTAATTACAATGGAAGAGAAGAAAAGAAAGCGTAGAATGAATAAAACATGACACGTGTACAAAAATCCTACGTGGCAGCCTTGGAATAAATCAAGTTAGGAGAAAATTAAAAAGGTGGACTGAAATCAAGCCAAGTGTATAATCATTTTGATTTATAAGTATAGAAATTAATTATGAGTAAATTACTTTTTGAGTCCGTATGTTTAGTGGTTTTAACCATTTGAGTCCACAATAAAAAAATTTAACGCTCTGAGTCCCCAACCACTCATTTTATAACATTTTGAGTCCAATTTTTAACACTTGTACTTTTGATTTTGGACTCAAGTGGTTAAAATCACTAAAACACAGGGACTCAAAATGTTATAAAATGAACAGTTAGGGACTCAAGGCGTTAAACGTTTTTATTTTGGACTCAAGTGATTAAAACTACTAAAATACAGAGACTCGCAAAGGCTTCTAGTATTCGGCTTAAACTTTTTAAGAACGAACGGCGTATGAAAGATATCTTCAGAAGCGAAGAAGTAAACATACTTCAACCAGTGATGACTTCTAGAAGCTTGTTGGGGTCGTTCCTTGCTTCTCCTGTGTTGATTGTTACCATGAAACTAGAAGCCAAGAGACATGCATAGAAATTAGTGATCCTGAAGTGATGCAAATCAGAAGGAAGCAATTTTTGAATTCATAGGTATAAGTTTGTAAATTTGTTGCCCATGGCTTTATAGCCTAGTGGGATTTTGTGGGTGAGATAAGACTTTTGGTAATTGTTGACTTCGTTGTATTTACAAGTTTCTGCAGGGAATTTTCAAGAAGTAAAAGACTGAAAGAGAAAATACATGTTGCAATTGAGCATGAATATAATGAGATAAAAGAGAAACGGGCAAGTTGTTGGCGGAAGCCGATAGTTATCATCATCATCTTGGTGGGATTCGGGAGGTTTGATAGAGGAATTAGGATTGTTGATTGAATTAACAGACATAATTGAGAATATGAGAAAACAACGAGAGTGAATGAATGGACAGACAAAATGGAAATCTTGAATGTCTTGGTGCCGGAATATGTTGCCGGACCGATCTTATTTATAAGTGTGAACATGACGGTTGAGTTTGGCGGGAAAAACTGTCACCAGGAAGTTTTTGAATTACCCGCTTATCACCCACATCCACACATATCAAATATACCGAAATCTAAGTTATATAAGTAAATACAATTACATATCACGAATATATAATTAAGTTTAATTATCCCTTCTAATACTTCCCCTAAACTTAATTGCGTTTAGCGGCGAACTTGAGCACACTTTCATTGGCTTCATCGACAACTTTCCTAGCTTCCTTAAAATCGAATTTCCTTCGTCTCTTGTGCATATTCCAAGCCCCTTCCCAATCATTGCCTGCATATAGAGCATAGTGATCCATAGTAGCCACATCCTTCACAGCTTCAGCACTTGCACTTCGTGCATGGCAACTTTCCGGCGATGGTTCCCTTTCCTTCATCCTTTCCTTGTCATGCGCTTTCTCTTGAACTTCTTTAAACCTGTAGTAATAGACCAAAACATCCAGGTACATGGCATATATTATCCTCATGTACTCTCCATCCTTGTATTCATATCCCATATCTTTGGCGATTACAGGCCAAAGGTTGTCATCGGTTACACTCCGGTAACCCCCATCTCTCTCCACAATCATATAGAGACTCAGCAAATCTATTTTCCGGTTATCTACCATTTGCGGCGGAATGGGTCTTGTAGTTATACCCAATTTAACAGTGATAAAGCACTGTAACATTTCTTCGAACTTCGTTTCCAATTCGTGTTTATATTGAAACACAAACTTTCCGTCTTCCATCATCTTTAACAACGCCTTGCAGTCGCTGAAGTCTTTGAATTCCATAGCCCTTATAATCATAATACTCCAATCCGTCTCATAAGAGGAAACATGTAAATCCTCAAAATACGAATTCAGATATCCTTCTTTGTATTTTTCGTTCACATCATTTAGACTCATCACACTTTGTTTTTCTTTTAATCCCAACTCCTCTTCCTTAGACAACCCAGTAATTTCATTCACTGTATTTACTACCGGAGGCGAGAACATAGGGAAGATCTTGCAAGTATCTCTGGTTTTATTAACCGTGAATCCTTGCAAGGTCAGTTGGTTCATGCTCAGAACATTTCTGTCCAATTCCGGCGTATAAAAACGCTTTGTAACCTTAATCTTTCGTTATTTGATTTAATTTCGACAGCCCCTATGCCCCGAATAAAGAGAAAATCGTTTTCCCCAGAATTTGTATCAACACCCACTAAATGTTTTATTCGTTTGAAAACATTTAAGTTACCGGCATAATGATGTGAGAATGAATTACTGACATACCATATGTCTCCCCACTGGCCGCCTTCGGTGCCAGTCACTATCATCTCGTTTCGATCCTCTGCATCCCTTCTTTGAGTCTGGATTCCGGCATTAACCACTTGATTTATGAGTTGTGTTGCTTCATCATTTTCTTTTGACTTGCACTCATAAATTTGATGTCCAGGCCGGTGACAATAATAACATAATCTTACCGGATGGTTTCTTCTCTCCCTCTCGTTCTGTTCTTCATAGCAGTGTTGACAGGGTAACGTTGATGAAGTGGCTCTGATACCACATGTTGGCGGAAGCCGATAGTTATCATCATCATCTTGGTGGGATTCGGGAGGTTTGATAGAGGAATTAGGATTGTTGATTGAATTAACAGACATAATTGAGAATATGCGAAAACAACGAGAGTGAATGAATGGACAGACAAAATGGAAATCTTGAATGTCTTGGTGCCGGAATATGTTACCGGACCGATCTTATTTATATGTGTGAACATGACGGTTGAGTTTGGCGGGAAAAACTGTCACCGGGCAGTTTTTGAATTACCCGCTTATCACCCACATTCACACTGATCAAATATACCGAAATCTAAGTTATATAAGTAAATACAATTACATATCATGAATATACAATTAAGTTTAACTATCCCTTCTAATACAAGTGTGGGAAATCAAGTCCCTCATAACTGCAATATGCTATTTCATAAAGAGCTCCAACCCGATGTATCTCAGTTTGCATTGAGCGAGATAGATAAGCAACATAAGAAAATAGATGATGGCAATATTTTTAAACATTATGCTTTACATTGTCATATGCCTATAAATTTACTATTTATTTGGTGTTTTAGGTACAATGATGTTGATACATATTTTGTGGATACGGCTCGGCTCGGTTCGACTCGGCTACGAAGTGAAGGCCGTAGTCAAGATATCCTCCTATCTTGACTCGGTATGCGATTTTACTTTGTAACAAATTGATGTAAATGCTACTGCGTGTGTGCGGTATGCATTTTTAGTTAATAGTTTAGGTGTTTGTTTGTGTAACCCAAATTGAAGAAGCCCATGAAGAAGTCCTACATGCCAAAGTCCAAGCCCAAGTCTGAGGCCCATTCTTATGGACGGAATCCCTTGTGGTGAAATCACTGTTGTGATGAAATCCCTTTTGGTGAAAACCAAATGGGATGAAAACCAAATGGATGAAAACCAAATAGGACGAAATCACCTGATTTCATCCAGTTCTTGTTTTCGACCACTGGTTGGTATAAATACACAGACACAGAACAGAAACACAAGAGACAAGTCTGAATAGATTTGTGAGCGAACACATTGTAACACACACACTGAGAGAGTTTACAGAGATCATTTGTAAACACCGTATTGTAACCGTTTTCTAGCATTAATACATTGAGTGTTAATCGTTGAATATTGTGTCTTACGTGTTCGTAACTTGGTTTAACTTACCCGTTTGGATTCCGCACTTTCGGGTTTGTCGGAAAACAGGGAATAGAGGTTACTCGATCCTCCGGGTGGACCTACAATTGGTATCAGAGCATTGGCTCGATTCCTTGTTTAAACCAAGTCGATTTTCTTGTGTTTTAATAGATTTTAAAGTGTTTTTCAGTTTTGTTCTTGTTTGAATATCATACTTTTCTGGAAAATCATTTTTAAAATCGTGAAAACCTTGTGATTTTGCTGTTTGTTTTGCTAAAAATCTTGTTAAATCTTTGTTATACATGTTAGGATAAGGTTGTTATTGAAACATTGTGCAAAATCGTTGTTCGGAAAATTTTCAGGTGACCGGAATATTCAAAGTGTTCATCAGATCTTCAAGTTCTTATTTGTTCTTCATAATGTTCTGTGTTTGATCTTTGATGATATTGTTTTAAAGTGTTGTTGCATATTATATTAGTTGTTTGAATTTTGTGTCATACGAATTATTGATAGTTGAAAATAGAAGTCTGATAAAGTAAGAAAGGTGTTTGAGTGTTTGAAAAAAATAACCATAGTGTCAGAAGGATAAGGATAGGATCTTAATTGTTGCATAATATCCAAGTTGTCTGGTCTCATAAGTCAACATTAACAGCCTGGACACTTCCCACGAAATCACTCAACAATCTTCACTCTAGCCGAAATCACTCAACAACACACCTGGTCGAAATCACCTGGATGAAAACCCCCTGAAACCTGGACGAAAAAACCTTGATAAAAACTCTCTGATTTCGTCCCAACACCCTCCACGAAATCCCTTTCATATCATACTCAACGAAATCCATATTAAAGTCATATTAAACGGTCCAATGAGATAATCCTTTTGTGATTCATGTCATATGTTAAGCATTAATTCATGATCAGATTGCAAGAGATTCTTGTTGTTTGCATGTGAGTTGGTCAGTGTGCATGTGTTATAGTGATTTGTATGAGAGCATAGTGAAACCAGAGAGTTTATCGTCAAACATTGTGTGTATATGTTTGATATTGTTCTCATCCTTTTAATCCAAGTGAATCTTTGATTATCTGTTCGTGTTACTCATTTTACATTGTTTGGTTTGCATCGTTACGGGGATTCCGCACCCGTGATAGTGTTTGATATAAACAAGGATAGGTTACGTATCGGATCCTCCGAGAAAAACGGACCTACAAGTGGGTGTGCGGATGCCTTGTTTAAACCAAGTCGATTTTCTTGTTTTTTAATAGATTTTAAAGTGTTTTTCAGTTTTGTTCTTGTTTGTCGAAGATTAATTCATCTGTTTGCATGAGATTTTCAAACTGTTGTCGGCCACCTTAATGATTTGATTAAAAAAAAAATCTTTGAAAAGCATTTGTTCTTGGTCCAATTAGATTGAAAGCCCATTTCATTTTGTCGGCATGTATTAAAACCTGTTTCGTCGAGTAACAATTTCAAAGAATAAAATTCTGTTTCGTCGATCAATATTCAACCTGTTTCGTCGTTTATAACATCACAATCAGTTTCGTCGCATAACAACACAACTGAGTTTCGTCGATAGCGTTTCGTCGAGTTTGTTATCAGTTTTTAACAGAGGCTTTGCAAAACTAATTTAACTGTCTGTTTTGAAGTGTTTGACCAGGTTTTTCCTGCTGCAACAGTTTGATAGTGTTTGAAGAAAATGTGTTTGTTGAACAAACCAACCGGGTGTGCGGATGCCTTGGCATGGATTGAACTACCGCACACTACTTCTCAAGAGAAAGATAAAGACCTTCGCTGGTGCAATGTGGAAGACCAGCCTGACCCAGAGGTCTATGATCTTGTTGCTGTCAAGAGACTTCTCAGTAGCTACAAAGAATCGACTTTGAAATCGACACCGGGTGGATATCCAGTTTGGGAGAACGCTCAGATTCCTTGCAATGCACGAAGCAGTTGCAGGATACGGTTTTAAATTTCTAATCTCTCCTTTACTTGTCGATATTTAAGCTGCTTTATAAATTGTTATCCTCTTGTATAGCACTCTTTGGCCTGACACGTTGAACACGAATATCACCTCACACGTGATCGTTTCAAGTATGAAACTCGTCAATGTTGTCATGGTCCGCACCGCTTACCGACGTGCCAACTGATTTTTCCAAAATTCGATAAATCATTTCTGATTAAAATTAATTTTGGTAAACGGCATTGAGGTAAAACATGAGTTAACCGACATCGGGAAATCGTTTTTGTAAATATCTTTGTGTCTTTTAAATTTATCATAGTTTGTTGATTTTAGGGGGAGTAAATCAAAATTTGAAAATTCAAAAACATCGAAAAATTTCAAAACGCAAAAACATTGCAAAACAAAAATGAGTTTCCTGGCGAGCAAAAGAGAAAATGATAGTACATCAGTGGTCTGTCTAAACCTCTTCGAACTGAAATGCAAAATGAAAAATGTTAAACAGCTCTATATAAGATGTATCGGTAGGCTCACAATCATATTAAAGTGTGCAGGGTGATATAAATCTTAAATCGACTGAAGACCAGGTGGGAACCACACATTGGCATATGGTCTTAGTACCGAAATTTCGTTTGAGAGATTGCCGAGGTTCTGAGATATTCGGTCTTTATGCTGTTTATCATCTGGGTATCATGGTTGTATCTTTTACCGAAACAAAACGGAGGCGAAGTCTAGATCTTCCATGATATTATACATACGTGTACATATTGCACACGACCTCAATAAGTGATCAACAATCACATGTCCCATACAAAATAAGTGATAATATATCACAGATTCTTTGCGGGAGTCAAGTTCGTCTCTCTGCTGTACGAAAGTACTGACCTGTTCACGGACTTGCTCCTGTGCCCTCATGCATATGAAAATCAAGTTCCTCATCAATAAGTGATTCTATCACATAGGGCTTGTTTTCAATCAAAATAAGTGAGTTTCTCACATCTTTTATACGGTCAAACAGATGATAAATGGTATACTCACCGGTAAGATGAACTCTCGTGCTTACCTTGATACGGGAATGTGTCGTGTGTGGATGAACACCGGTCGGTAAGTATAAATCATACCTTAACGTATCCCCTCGCCATGATTACATCTGATAAGTTGAGCTTAAGTGGACAACAATACCGATAATTGTTATAGGATGCTTATCTAATTGTTAACTATAAGAACAACAAGAGCGTTTTGGTATGACCGTACACTGATATGATTCTCTTACCCTCGAAACTCGCAAAAAGAATGTCTGTAAATATTTATTTATTGCTTTCGTTTCTGCATCTTTGTATATATTTATTTATTGCTTTTCGTCTTTACATTTGAAAAATGAAAAATTCCAAAAAGATTTTAGGTGTGTTTTAATCTAAACTTTATAAAAGTCAAAAAGATTTTGCTTCTAGTTTATTTTTGATTGACCGATGTTGGAACTCGAGTCTATCCTACCCAAAATCCTGATCGTAAGCCGGAAAACAATTGCACCTTCATAAACTGTCGAAGTTAACAAATTTTGAAAGTAAGGGATTAAAATTGATCATTTTCTAAACTTTTAAACTGTTGTCGGTCGGTGTTTGATTGAGATTTGATCTCATATGTGTCATTTGTTTAATGTTAACTATATTCCAAGCAGTTGTTCTCATTACGCGTTTAGATTTCTTGCATGTGCAGATGCTAAAGGCGAGGAGAACATGTTCGATGACAAGCTTCGGAATGAAGACACGACATGGAGGCACTCAAATGATAAAGATGATCGAGTTGCCGCTGATCAATCATCAACACCACAAGGATCTCAAGCATCGAAAATCAAAAGATTCACAGCATAATCAAAGGGGGAGTTTATTGATACACTTCCTAAATGAAAAGGGAGTTTGTTGATACACTTTCTACTTACGACGCGTGAAGACTTTGAAGATCCTACGACAAGAATGAATGAACCATCAAGAGATGGAGAACGAGATTACGATCCTCGCAAGCAGCATCCAAGGGGGAGTTTGTTGATACATATTTTGTGGATACGGCTCGGCTCGGTTCGACTCGGCTACGAAGTGAAGGCCGTAGTCAAGATATCCTCCTATCTTGACTCGGTATGCGATTTTACTTTGTAACAAATTGATGTAAATGCTACTGCGTGTGTGCGGTATGCATTTTTAGTTAATAGTTTAGGTGTTTGTTTGTGTAACCCAAATTGAAGAAGCCCATGAAGAAGTCCTACATGCCAAAGTCCAAGCCCAAGTCTGAGGCCCATTCTTATGGACGGAATCCCTTGTGGTGAAATCACTGTTGTGATGAAATCCCTTTTGGTGAAAACCAAATGGGATGAAAACCAAATGGATGAAAACCAAATAGGACGAAATCACCTGATTTCGTCCAGTTCTTGTTTTCGACCACTGGTTGGTATAAATACACAGACACAGAACAGAAACACAAGAGACAAGTCTGAATAGATTTGTGAGCGAACACATTGTAACACACACACTGAGAGAGTTTACAGAGATCATTTGTAAACACCGTATTGTAACCGTTTTCTAGCATTAATACATTGAGTGTTAATCGTTGAATATTGTGTCTTACGTGTTCGTAACTTGGTTTAACTTACCCGTTTGGATTCTGTACTTTCGGGTTTGTCGGAAAACAGGGAATAGAGGTTACTCGATCCTCCGGGTGGACCTACAAATGACTCCCTACACCGACCATTTTATGGAAACTATGGTTCCCCCATGTGCTCACAAAATTCAACATTTGCACGGAGCAACACTTTCCATGGAGCTTATTCACCCACACTAGATGATTGGTGAATTATCTTTTAATTCAGAAGATGCTTCACACAATGATTGTCTAACGGGTTTGTTAACTTGCTTAATAAATTGTATGTAGACCAAACAAGAAACAATATGCTACTTTGATGATTAGTAAACTTGTCTACCTATCTGAACATCTAGTTAAGTAGTAAGCTGCTGTTCTTCTGATTGCAATTTGTGCAGTAATTCGAGTAGAAACCAGCTATGTTTGGGGTCGTTGTACGGTAATTTAAGCAGGAACATGTGTTAGTGGGGCCTGAACCAACATTGTTGGGTTTACTCGGGTTTGTTCGCGGTTCATTGGTTCGGCACGTTATCGAGTCAAGAGTTTGTTTACGGGTTATGGAAAAGGTCAATAATAAACTGCAACTAAGTGCTTGAAGTTTTATACATATTTTGTTTTATTTAATTAGCTTGGTAAAAGGGTTTGACCGAAAGTGATGGAAGTGTACGTTTAGGAGTGGTGCAAGTTGGGTGAAGAAGTGGTATGTTTACCGGATCTTTTGGAGGAATTAGTATTTTATTGGGTATATTCTGTATTTCCATGTGTTTTTGTAAGGCTATTTAAAGCCCCATGTTTATTGAATAAATAACCCCATTCAATAGAAACCTTTATCTTCATACGTATATTTTGTAGTGTGTGTTAGTGGGGCCTGAACCAACATTTGGTATTAGAGCCGAGTGCTCATGAAGAAGACGGTGTAGCCGTTTTGAGAGTCGGTCTCGTGAAAACGGTTTAGCCCGTCGCTGCGGGGCAAACGCAGCAGGAAAACAGGTTGTTCGGGACATCAGGTGGCTGTTCGGGATTGTGTAGCAGCGTTAGACGGAAGCGTTACGGTGTTTCGGTAGGCCGTTGTTGTGGTAGACGTACCGGTTAAGACGACGGGGGTGACCGGTGATAAACACTTGTGTTCCGTGGCTGTAAGTCGTGATTGAACGGGCTGTAAAAAAAAAGAGGGCTATGATGTTATTTTTATCACAGATTTTGCAACTACCTTGATTGGCTTGTTCGTTATAAGAGGAGACCGGCAAAAGATCCGTCAAAGCAGGTGGCTTTGGATTTGGTTCGTTTGGCAAGGTGAGAAAACGTTAGAAACGGGTGGTTTGTTTTCTTGGTCGGTGGAGAGGCCTATTGAACAAGGGTGATCAGAAAAAGGTATGGTTAGAGGAAAAAAAATAACACGGGGTGACATTATGGCGTTGGAGTTCAATCGGGTGGCTTTGGATGTGGCCGGGGTAGGTCGTTGATCCGTGACAAGTCAAGATGTGAATGAACGGTGTTCCAACGTGATGCCATGTTACATGTTACGGGCGTGGTGTTTTTTTTATTCGGGTTGAATCAAGACATTGGACGTGATCGAGGTGTAGATCGGGTGTCCGTTAGATGTCATAGTGGTTCGAAACCGAGGTGATTCGGTGCTGCGGTGAAGGCGCAAACAAACACCGATTAAGGGGGTGATTGTTGGGTTTACTCGGGTTTGTTCGCGGTTCATTGGTTCGGCACGTTATCGAGTCAAGAGTTTGTTTACGGGTTATGGAAAAGGTCAATAATAAACTGCAACTAAGTGCTTGAAGTTTTATACATATTTTGTTAATTAATAGAGTGTGGTTTTTATCTTTCCTCTTCCTGCATCTACTTTTCTGCATATTCACTTTCATATACATATACATACGTACGTGAGTGTGTAGAGTGTGTGTAGTAAGGGGCCTGTAAACAACATTTGGTATCAGAACAGCCTCGTTCTTCCTCCTTTCATCACCATTAACAGCCACGGAACACTAGTGTTTATCACCGGTCACCCCCGTCGTCACACTCTACACACTCACGTACGTATGTATATGTATATGTATATGAAAGTGAATATGCAGAAAAGTAGATGCAGGAAGAGGAAAGATAAAAACCACACTCTATTAATTAACAAAATAGGCCTATAAATAGCCTTTACATATACCAACGTGGGAATAAAAATAACAATAAATACTAAACTATCACTAAATAACCAGTCAACCAATGACCTATTCTTTTTACCATGCACTCCCATATCCCACGTACACTAACCAAATAGCCAGAGAACTCGGTCAATAACCAATTCACAAACCAACCTTAGTGCAAAAGACTACTACAATTTCACGTGCAAATTGGATGGTCAAAGACCATTTTACCTCTGGATCCTTTAGTCACTTGACCCGTGACCCGCAAAACTAACCGATTAACCCAACAACATGCATTTCTCTTATTAGATCATAAATATGATAGTGGAAGGTAAATGCTCCCTATGCCAAATATTTTTGAAATGAGACTTGCTATAAAAATCAGGTTTACTGATTGATTGGTTTTCTAACAACACAGAATTTTAGAAACTCTTGCTTACTTGTTAACAAATATTAGCGTACGTTTAATCGCTTACTTTAATAATCAACCAAAATGTCTACATTTTCTGACTATTTGCAGTCACAGAGCCATTGAGAATTGATTAAGTATAAATGTAATGATGTTGTATTTTGGTATCAGTCGATCTTGTTTTGGTAAAATGCAATGATAAAGAAATTAAAAATGGCCTGATCGTGGGACTTACTTGCAGGAGTGAGAAAGAAATTAAAAATGGGAGATGGCACAATGATCTGAAAAGTAAAGAAGAACAAGTAATATAGAGATAAACTGGGTTTAAATGGTCAAAGTAATTACTCCATATCCCAAATAATATTGAAATGCGACTTGCTATTTGAAAATTCATCTAGATAAATATGAATTGCTGGTTTGAAATGTTCAAATTTGAAACTCTAACTACACTTTCTTGCTGATCTTTGTAAGTGAAGATAAGATTTCGTTCATGTATGGTCGATCATCTGGATCCGGTCGAGTGCAGCATAAAGCCAACTGAAGAATCTGCTCTACAACACTGTGTTTTGTGGAGAAATCAGAAGCCAGATCAGGATCTACAACTTCAATCAGCTCAGTCATTCCTTTTGAAATTGCTTGTTCTATCAACTGTGGTAAAGTGATGTGGATTCCGTCGCCTTCGGGGAGTTCAGTTGGTCTTTTTCTAGTGATAAATTCCATCATTATTACTCCAAAGCTAAACCCATCCACTTTTGTTGTAACTTTTCTCATATATGCAAACTCTGGTACAAAATTGACATTCATTAGTGTGACTTTTAAGGTTAAATGTTATCTAAACATCAAAATTAATATGTATCCGGTTAGAAATTCATTAACCCTAATATGAAAGAATAAAAGAAAGAATGGGTGATGCATTACCTGGGGCCAAATAACCAATGGTGCCTTGAAATGTCGATGCAGAAGAAACACTGCTTCCATCCTGGTGATGAACTCCCAGAATCCGAGCTGTCCCAAAGTCACTAACATGAACATTCCATTTTTCATCTAGAAGAATATTAGAAGGCTTTAAATCACAGTGAACTATGGGGAAATCGTATTCAGAATGCAAATAAACCAGTCCTCTGGAGACTGAAACCAAAACATCAACTCTCTTAGAGAGATCCCATCTTGATCGATCAATCCTAGAATCATGTATAACCTTGTCAAGATTACCATTTTCCATGTATTCAAGAACTAAAGCCCTTAAATTCCCACTCTCCCATGCATAACCAAGCACTTTCACTAGATTTCTATGCCTCAATTTTGCTAATGTGTTCATTTCTTTGTTGAAGCTCTTATCTGATTCCGCTGAAAACTCAGTGAAATTCAAATTCTTCACGGCTATCATCCTTCCATTTGCAAGTGTCCCCTTGTACACTGTGCTTAACCTGCTTGTCCCCAGAATATTACTTTCACTGAATCCATTGGTAGCATCTTCAAGTTCTTTTCTGTCAAATCTTTTGAGAGTGACCCCTCGGGTGTATTCTGGTTTTGGATCGTCAGATTCTTTAACTTTTGGCTTTCGAACATGAACATGACGATAACATAAAACTACCAAAAATAATACAAGCAAAGCTAGAGATCCAAGTATGGCAGGAATCAATATGGCTTTTCTGGATATTTTGTGTGGATGGTTTGATTGAGTTGAGAAGGCGCATGACTTGGTGTTGTTGGTAACACACAGAGATGGATTTCCAAGTAATCCGATTGCGCTAGAGTTTTTGAAAATTCCCATGTTGGGAACACGCCCTTCGAGGTGATTGAACGAGAGATTGAGGTGTTTTAATGCCACATTGTTCCCAAAATTTTCAGGAATCGTGCCATTAAATTTGTTCTGTGAGAGATCAACCGAAGTAAGAAGTGTCAGATTCGCCATGCTTTCTGGGATCTCGCCTTCCAACTGATTTCTTGAGAGATTTATGTAGGAAAGGACGTCAAGAGTAGGGAATATTTCATCAGAGACGCCACCAGAAAGCTGATTTCCTGACAAATCAAGACTCTGCAGGTTTCTACAGTTCTGAATTGTTACAGGAATACATCCTGACAGATCATTGTTTGAGATATCAATGGCTTGCACCATCTCCATCTTTCCAAACTCATTTGGGATAGTTCCTGTAAGAAAGTTGTTTGAGAAATTGAGATATATCTGCATATCCTTCATACTTGAAATCACTGGCCGTGAAATCGATCCAGTGAAAAAGTTGTGTGACAGGTCTATCAGAATCAAATGGTTCAGTTTTGTCATGCTATCCCCAATTGACCCGTTAAACCTGTTTCCACTGAGATCCAACCGAGAAAGCATCTCGAGCTTTGAAACAGAATTCAGAATCGGACCCTCAAATTTGTTGTTCATCAAGTAGAGGTCAGTCAGCTGTTTAAGCTCAAATATTATATCAGGAATCTGACCTTCTAGGTTATTATCACCGATCACAAGTCTTTGAAGGGAAGGTATATTTGAGATTTCTACAGGAATGGTGCCAGAAAATTGGTTTGACCCTAGATATAACATCATCATACTAGTTAAGTTTCCAATTTCTTTTGGGATTGGCCCATAAAAGGAATTATCATGAATTTGCAGTATTTGGAGATTAGAAAGACTTCCAATCCCCGGTTTCAACATCCCTGTAAGATTGTTATGTGCCATATTTAAAATCACAAGCCTTGAACAACTGAAGAGATCGTCCGGGATTTCTCCCGACAGTTTGTTGTCGCCGATACTAAGAAATGTAAGATTTGACAACTTTCCTAAACCCTGAGGAATTTTTCCAGTCATCCTATTTTTAGCCAAATCTAACAAACGAATTTTTGTACAGTTTGTGATGCTAATTGGAATGGACCCCTCAAGAAGATTATTGCTAAGTGACAAATTTCTCAAGTTATGAAGAGATCCAATGCTTGCAGGAATTGATCCAGTGAGTAAGTTTAAGCTAATGGTCAAGTAAGTCAAGTTGACTAACCTGGTTATGGATGCAGGAACTTCACCAGTAAGCCTGTTCTCATGAAGGGTCAATAATTGCAATGATTCCAGTGAAGAAATCTCTGAAGAAACATTCCCGGTTAAATTATTTTTTGAAAGTCCCAAAAGAATTAACGATTTTAACTGAAATAAAGATCTTGGGATTGTGGAATTCAGATGGTTATCATATAACCGCAAAAACTGTAATCCCTGAAGATTTCCAATCTCACCAGGAATGCTTCCAGTGAGCTTGTTGCTGTATAGATTCAGAAGAGTCAGATTTTTGCAATGAACAATTTCAGTTGGTATATTTCCAGAGAGAGAATTTTCAAACAACTGAAGAGTTTGTAATTTTAACAAATTTCCAATCTCTCTAGGAATGATACCAGAAATTTGGTTTTGGCTCAAATCAAGTACTTGTAGCTCTTTCAAAGGACCAATCGAAGGTGGAATCCAACCTTCTAAAAGATTATTAAAAACTCCAAGAAGCAGAAGATTGGCCAAATCACCGATTCTATCTGGAATTGTACCGTTAATTGTGTTGGAATCAAGGCTAAGTTGTAGCAAAGAAGTACAATTGCACAAACTATCCGGAATGATTCCAGTAATGGAATTGTTTCCCAAGTCTAGTGTCTGCAGATTCCGGAGTTTCCCCAGTTCCGATGGAATCGGACCAGAGAGGGAATTGGTGTAAAGGGAAAGTGTAGAAAGCTGTGTGCAGTATCCCAACTGGAACGGAATGTTACCAGTGAATGAGTTATAAGATAAATCAAGAAGCTGGAGACCGGAAAGGTTTCCCAGAAAGGGAGAGATTTGGCCTTTGAGGTATGTGTGTTGAATCGAAATAGAAACAACACGTTTGGTGATATCATGGCATTGGATTCCAGTCCAGTTGCAATGGTGGGTGGAATCAGCGTTCCAATCCAGGAGTGCACCAGTTGGGTCATCAGTGACTAAATTCTTGAAATGTTTTAAAGCATTTGCTTCATTTTCCAAGACAGAATCTGCAGATAGAACACCAAGTATCAGGAAAGGTAAAAGCATAAAGCTTTTGAAAGCCATTGTTAATTAGTTTAAAGTGGTGATGATTGCATGAGCAGGAAGCTGGTTGTTATATTGCAGAATTTAAAGGTCAACTGTAAAGTTTATTTTTTCAAACCCGTGAAACCAAAATCTGTAAACCAACTGTACAATTTAGAGGTCAAATGGATAAGGTTCCTTTCATATCCCAAAATGTACAATTTGCGCCCATACTCCCAAGTCCCACCCACTGAATACAAATCTCTTTTCTCTATTTATAAAAAGAATATATACATGTTTGACTATAATATATCGTTAGACTTCATTCATTCTTTGGTTTCTACTTTTATTGATTATGGCAAGTGGGTTGTATTGTATTATATCTTAACCAAACTAGTTCAGTTTTGATTGTATTGTACTTATATTTTAACGAAACTAATTCATTTTGAACACGCAAGGCTTGTCAATATCTAGGTCCTGGATCAACCTAGTACTTGTGAATCTATACCGACAATCCTCCGGACCCACATAGGAATATAACAATTTGTGGTTATTTAACAGTTAGGGTGGACCGTATGGTGTGTTTGAGTGGCTTCGGTGATTGATTTCAACGATCGGTGAACCACCCCGGCCCGTATTCGGCGGTGATTGAGGGATTTCGGTGTATACTCACCGAATGTTTGAGTTTGATTGATTGAGTTTAATGGTGGGTCCCAACCCCTTTCAACCAATCACAATTTTTAAAAAAAAATTCTTTACCACTCTCTAGGTGTTTGAACCATACCATCTGATAGAGTACAAAATGGGGAGTGAAATGATAACTTGACATGACATGATATTATTGGCTAGAAAATAACTCAAACACCCTAAAGTGATTGAACCATACCCTCTACTGTTAGATGACTCAAATTCTAAACACTTGGGTCGGTTTCCGTTGACCATGAGACTGTGAGTGTAATAACTGTAATTATAATATATATGTTTTATTTTTGAAACATATATAAGTTCCTAAAGATTTCGATTGCGTCAAACGGTATTTTCTTTGATGAGACTCCACAAATGTGTCGCATGTATGTTAACATGTTTTAATTTTAGTAAAAGAATTTTTTTTAATCATAACTAATAATCTAAAGATAAACTGTAAAAACACAAGTATACAAACATGCATGCATGCACAATCACTTTTTGTCGTGTAACAATCAACATGATTTACAAGTTTGTGAAACATGAATGCTTGATGTCTCACGTCCCGAACAATGTTTTCAGACCCGGACCGGACCGGCCGGCCAGCATGTTTGGGCCGTTTCTGCACTGAACCGGAGGTCGGACCGCTAGCCGGAGAATCGACCGGAAATTCGGTGGCCGGAAATGGTCGGACCGGTTGCAGTTTTTGTCTAATAATTAAGTAAATCTGAAGAGAAGATGATGTGGTTGATGCTGCCGCCGTGGGTGGTCGGAGGGGTGCTGGTTCGGTGAAGTTATATCAACCATCAGCTTTGAAACAACAGGTTGCGAGGACCCGTTTAAATCTGAGATCCATTCACCGTTCCCATTCAAAACACGAGAGCCTAGGTGGATGCTAATTTGGTCGGCGGTGGAAATATTTTAGGGTTAGAAGGTTTTTGAAATGCAGATGAAAGTGGTGAGATGGAGATGAAAAGATGTTTCTTGATGGAAGAGAAAGAAAAAGTTCAAAGTAATTAATTTCATTTTGAAGTCCATATTAAATGGAATTCTTGAAACTTACGTGAAACAGAAATATCTTTAAATGGGCCATAAATTAAATAGTAAACTTGGTTATGGGCTAAATTTGAGTTTCATAAACAAAAGTGGACTATTTAAGTATTTTATGTGCATGACGGTCCTAAAATTACATCTTCCGGTTCTTATTCCGGTTTGACCGGTCAGACCGGTCCGACCTGTGACCCGGCAAGACGTCCGGTTCGATGTCCGGTCCGGTTATAAAAACATTGGTCCCGAATATTTCCGGTAGTGTAAAACCTTGTGCCAAATTCCAAGCCATTACCTACATATACATTTACAAAGTGAGGGATACATTTACAAAGTGAGGGAATAGTGCCAGACAAGCTGTCTGGCACTTTCCTATTGGACCAACCTACTTTATTCTCAGTTTCAAATTACGCTTTCGTCCTTTGTTTAAAATTACGTTTTTGGCCCCAGCTAACAATAAAATTATAATTTTGCCTCTAGCTCAAAATTACGCATTTACCCCCGTTTCAAAAACCCATTTTTAATTTTGTTCCCAGTTTAAAATTACGGTTTCGCCCTCCGTTTAAAATTATGTTTTACCTACATATACATTTACAAAGTGAGGGAATAGTGCCAGGCAAGTTGTCTGGCACTTTCCTATTGGACCAACCTGTTTTTTATTTAACTTTATTCCCAGTTTCAAATTACGCTTTCGTCCTTCGTTTAAAATTACGTTTTTGCCCCCAGCTAACAATAAAATTATAATTTTGACCCTAGCTCAAAATTACGCTTTTGCCCCCGGTTCAAAAACTCATTTTTAATTTTGTTCCCAGTTTAAAATTACGGTTTCGCCCTCCATGTAAAATTATGTTTTTGCCCCCATTTCAAAATAAAATGTTCTTTTTTCCTCTAGCTAAAATTACGCTTCTGCCCTCAGCTCAAAATTACGTTTGCCTGGTATTTCCCTATTAAACCAACCCATTTTTATTTTAATTTTATTTCCAGTTTAAAATTACGCTTTCGTTCTTCGTTTAAAATTACGGTTTTGCCCGCAGCTAAAAATTAAATTATACTTTTGCCCCTAGCTCAAAATTACGCTTTTGCCCTCGGTTCAAAAACTCATTTTTAATTTTGTTCCTAGTTTAAAATTACGGTTTCGCCATCCGTTTAAAATTACGTTTTTGCCCCAGTTCAAAATAAAACGCAGTTTTTTCCTCTAGCTAAAAATTACGATTTTGCCCTTAGCTCAAAATTACGTTTTTTTCCCACAGTTCAAAATAAAATTATATTTTCCCCCTAGTTCAAAATTATGATTTTGCTCTCAGTTTAAAATTATGATTTCTCCTCCAGTTCAAAATATAATTACAATTTTACTCTCTGTACAGACATACATGTTACGAAAGAGAAATATTCGGCATATTGCCCCGCAACTCGGGCGGGGCAAAAACTAGTTGTATACACTTGCAACAAAATGACACAATCTCATGATTTTAAAATATTCTTTTGGATTTTATTTTAAAGAATATTGTTTCATTGATAATACATTTAGAATATTCATGGAACCTAATTAAGTGGATCCACCATCTTCATCTTCATAACCCTAACCCGCCCCCAATCTCACCCCCACCATAAACCACCCATCCCCAAATCAATAACAACCATCTGCCTCCACCATCACCCTTTCTCCACAACTTTTGTTTCTCAACAACAAGTTCCACCACAACAATCCGTGGCCACATGTTTCAAGAATTTGTTTGTAACGATTGTTCTCTAAACAAAATCAACCCTTCCACGCCCGCCTAACTTTTTCTCATTACAGCGGTCAACGACACATAATTTGGCGACAACCCACACCATAATCAGGTGACCATGTCGCACTCTCTTCTCCACTCTCACCCCTCTCTTTACCAATATCAGTCAAAGTCCACCTCTGCACACAATTTGTTATTCCGGCGATTCAACACCCACCCCTCCCAACCTTCTTAGGATTGAAACACACACGAAACTGAACACACACACGAAACTGAACACACACACGAAAGCAATAAATGAACACAAGATTTAAAATGGTTCTGTCGGCTGACCTACGTCCACTGTGCTGCAACCAGGGTTTCTTTATTACCTGAGAACTACAAGGAATTACAAGTATAAAACAATCTTTATATAAAGACTAATCTAGGGTTAGGAAACTAAATCTCCTAATTAGGCCCAAGCTCACATAGAGATAATTCGATCAAGCTAAAATAAAACTCTAATTTAACTACCAAATAAAAATATGTTGGCCGACCCAAGGCTAGGGTCAGTTGCGCTCCCTTGATCGGGCCTCCACACCAATACGTCCAACAATCTCCCATTTAGAGGCTTGAACATTGCCCAATAGTCTTCAGGATCTGTACCTCTTGTAATGTTCCTTTATCAGCTAGTTGCAACATCCTTCTCAACAATGAACCTGTAGGCACATTGAAGCTCTCACTAAGCCTCAACTCATCAGTCATAACCCATGACTCATTTTCTGTCCTTACTGGCTCCCACTTAAACAAATTGCCAAATTGCCGGATCCTGAGAAATCCTGAGAATACATACACTCCAATACTAGCAAGAGATTCTTTAGAGAGACTTTTCCATCAGGAATGAATGTTGGTCTTTTTAACCCACTGTCGCCCAGAAACTATAACTGAAACATGCCATGTATTCCCACTGTCACGATGTCCCCCGACTGGTTTGACCTTCCAAACTTGTTCATCCTGAATCTTCCCTGTGACTCTAGGTTTCTTTCTTGCAAAGGAAACCTTCATCTGTCCCTGAGATTTTGTGAACTCTACTTTGTTTTTCTTCCTGGAATATCACTTCCTTCTAACGATATACCGACCATGTATAATGAGCCTTTTTTTCTTTCCACAAGCCATGATCATATTCCCTTTGACAACCTTCCACTGTCCATTCCCGAACTTAACTTTATGTCCCTAATCAGCCAACTAGTCGAGAGAAATCAACAACCTCTTCAAACCTAGAATAACCCTGACATCGTTTAAAGTCCACGAACCAACTGAAGTCTTCATAAAAAATGTCACCCATGCCCGTAACATCAAGTACCTCATCATTCGCCAATTTTACTTTCCAACTGTTGGTGCATTTATGTGTCTGTAACTTTGTCTTGTTTACGTTGTATGTTATTTAGTCTTTTGTTATAGAGTCTGTAATTTCCGTCAAGTCTATATAGTCGGATATCCTCCTATCCTACTTAGTATGACATTTTGTCTCTGTATTTGTAAGGTTTGTTAGACACATGCTTGTGTGCATAGTGTTTAACTAAAGTTTGTAGTTTCTTATGTCTTCTGTTAACTTAGTTATCTACTGTCATTGTTTAGAGTTTGACGAAGGTTCTATCTTCGTCAAACCACTGCTTGGCGAACCTTCAAGCTTCGTCTAAGTTTGTATGTGGCGAAGGTTCTATCTTCGTCACACATTAACCTTCGTCAATCAAGGTTCGTCCCTGGGCAGTATATATAGCTTAGTGTGTTTAACAGTTAAGGCATGAGAGCATAGAGAGACTACTACTGAGAGTTTATCATTCAAGCATTGTGTGTATATGTTTGATGTTGTTCTTGTCCTTTTAATCTAAAGTGAATCTTCGGTTATCTGTTGTGTTGCGTACATTGCTTTGTTTGGTTTGCACCATCACGTGGATTCCGCACTCGTGACCTTGTTCGTGATAAACATGGATTAGGTCTCGTAATAGATCCTCTGAGAGGCATAAGTTTGGCATGATGACACTTTTAGTCCCTTTGGTTTCATATTTTGATCGTTTTACAACTTTAATCCTTCAAACCCAATCTTCCACATGATTAGGGTTTAGGACACGTGTCTTCACATAATTGGACACGTTTTTATGTGGTGTTACAGTATACTAATTATGTGAGAGCTCCGGGTGATCCTTGGATGTTCGATTATGATGGACTATTTAACTCCTTTAATCTGCCAACCTTTGATGAAGCGACTGCAGCTGCTCAAATGTTATTAGAAAGTGATAATGCAGTTGACTCGTCTTTGGTTCGACCAATTATTGTTAACCCTCAAGCTTCTACTTTGGTTAAAAATATTTCTCAAAATAAGGAAGTTGAAGGTGCCGCTGATTACAATGTGTCGTCGGAAGATGATGTAAATGATACGACTGAAGGCCCTTCGGCTCGAGCTGTTCCTGTTCAAGGTACTTCTGAAGCAACTCCTCCTGTGCAGATTGAAGACACTGCTGAAGGAAATACATCTACATCTACGTCTATGCCAGGCGTGGATTTGGTTGTTGATCTTAATTTTAACAATTTAAGTATTGATACTCATGTTTCTGATAATCCTGAAACGAGAATTCATGATACTCACCCACAGAAGAACATTATAGGAGATGTCCAAACTGGAGTGCAGACACGTAATCAGCTAAGAAACAACCAGAATCTTGGTTTGTATTCAGCTATTAGAGAATCTGGAAAACAAAATGATTGGTCCTTCGCGTGTTATACAAGAAGAACCAAAATCTTGGAAAGAAGCCTTAAAGGAAAATTCTTGTGTAGAAGTGAGCCGGAAGAACTTCAACAATTCCAGAAATTGGGTGTCTGGAGACTTGTTGAAAAATCCAACGATTACAAGAAATTCGGTACTCGTTGGGTATAAAAATGCAAGAAGGATGATCGTGGAGTGGTCATTCGCAACAAGGAGAGATTAGTGATTCAAGGCTTTCGACAAATTGAAGGAATTGACTACAACGAGGTTTATGCACCTGTTGCACGTCTGGAGGCTATTCAGATCTTTCTAGCTTATGCTTCTTTCAAAGGATTCAAAGTCTATCAGATGGACGTCAAAATTGCATTCCTTCATGGTATCGTTGAAGAAGAGGTGTATGTCGAACAACCTCCTGGTTTTGAAGATCCTATCCATCCCGATCGGGTTTGGTTGCTCAACAAAGCTCGCTATGGTTTACATCAAGCACCGAGGGCTTGGTACGCGACCTTATCTACTTATCTGTTGAAGAATGGTTTTCGACGAGGTCTTATTGACTGTACTCTTTTCATCAAGGAAACAGATAGAGATCTTCTGCTGGTACAGGTATACGTATACGTTGATGATATCATTTTTGGTTCAACTAACGATGCTTTGTACAGGCAATTCGAGCGTGTTATGCAAGAAAAATTTGAAATGAGCGCAATGGGGGAAATGAATTTCTTTTTGGGCCTACAAGTTTAACAAACTAAGTCTGGGATATTCATCCATCAGACTAAGTATGTCGGTGACATCTTGAGCCGGTTCCAGATGTCAGACGCGACGCCCATTGGTACCCCACTTCCGACTAATCACGGGATTACTCCGGATTTGAAGGGTGAAAGTGTCAACTCTTCTTATTATCGCGCTATGATCGGATCTTTAATGTATCTCACTGCTTCGAGGCCTGATATAATGTATCCAACATGCCTGCTCACAAGATATCAAGCCAACCCGAAGGCATCTCATATGGCTGCTGTTAAAAGGATTTTTCGCTACTTGAAGGGTTGCCCGGACACCGGTCTCTGGTACCCTAGGGATGATAGCTTTGACTTGGTTGCATTCAGTGATTCTGATTTTGGTGGCTATAAAATCGATGGCAAATCAACAACTGCTAGTTGTCAGTTCTTAGGAAATCGCCTGGTCACATGGCAATGCAAGAAGCAAACTTGTGTAGCTACATCAACTTGTGAGGCTGAATACATTGCTGCCTCAAGCTATTGCTCTCAAGTTATGTGGATTCAACAACAAATGCGTGACTACGGTTTTGAATTCCTATCTACTTCTATTTTTATTGATAATAATGCTGCTTTACAGATTACTAGAAATCCTATGCAACACTCCAAGACCAAACTCATCGAAATTAAGTATCACTTCATACGTGATTGTTTTGACAAAAGACTTATCGATGTTGTTAAGGTCCACACCGATGAACAACGAGCAGACCTTTTTACAAAAGCCTTTGACAAATCTCGTTTTGACTACCTCTTGTTGGTTAATGGCATTAAGGTGAAACAAGATTAAAACTTCTTTCGGCGGATCGTTTTTGTAAATATTTTCTTTAAAAACTCAAAAATACAAAAAGATTTTCAGTTTATTTATCTTTTCGCATTTTAGGGGGATAAATTTCAGAAAATACAAAAACATGTGAAAAATTCAAAAATCCAAAAATACGTCTTTACTTTCTGTCTTTAATTTTGAAAATTTTAAAAAATTAAAAAACAATCGAAAATAAAAAATGAGTTTCTTGGATAAAAGAAGGGAAAGTGATGATAATCACTAGTGTGGTCTATCAATATGGTCAAAAAGAAAAATTGAAAAATGATAAGTAGCTCTACAAATGATGTATCGGTAGGCTCACAATCAGACTAAAATGTGCAAGATGATATATACCTAACAGACTTCAAGTCAGGTGGGAACCATTCATTGGCATATGGTCTTAGTACCGAAATTTCGTTTGAGAGATTGCCGAGGTTATGAGGTATGCGGTCTTTATGCTGTCTTATCATATGGGTATCATGGTTGTATCTTTTATCGAAAAATTACGAAGATGAAGTCTAGATCTTCCATGATACTATACATACGTGTACATATTGCATACGACCTCAATAAGTGATCAACAATCACATGTCCAAACAAAATAAGTGATAATATATCACAGATTCTTTGCGGGAGTCAAGTTCGTCTATTTGTTGTACGTTTGTACTGACCTGTTCACGGACTTGCTCCTGTGCCCTCATGCATCTGAAAATCAAGTTCCTCATCAATAAGTGATTCTATCACATAGAGCTTGTTTTCAATAAAAAATAAGTGAGTTTCTCACATCTTTTATACGGTTAAACGGATGATAAGCGGTATACTCACCGGTAAGATGAACTCTCGTGCATACCTTGATACGGAAATGTGTCATGAGTGGATGAACACCGACATGTAAGTATAATTCTACCGTAAATCATATCTCCTAATTATGATTACATCTGATAAGTTGAGCTTATGTGGATAACAATACTAATAATCGTGGTAGGATACTTATCTAAAGCTTTAAACAAAAATCATAGACCGTTTTGACAAAGACCGTAAGCTGGTAATGATTCTCTTACCTTGAAACTCGCAAAAAGTTTGTTTATGTATAGTGTTTTTATGCTTTTTATTGCTTCTAGTTATTTACCGCATTTTTTAAATTATGTCTTAGTTTAAATTGTAAAATTCATTTTTGACTAGCCGAAGTTGTTACTCGAAGTTTCTGCCGAAAAGCCTGAAACCGACGTGTTGGTGTTTTCACTACTTCATAAAAATGTCCTTTTGCATTTGTTAAAACTAGAACAAGACAAAATCTATTCAAAATTCAAACATTTGTGTTTTTGTGTTGACTAGTCAACAAAAACTTCTTAAGATCTTTGACGAACTTTAAAGTTCGGCGAACTTTCAATCTTCGACGAAGATCAGAAGTGGGCTAATTCATTTTGGCCCAACTGCAATCTTCACCGAGATAAAAAAAAATGGGCTAATTCCTTTTGGCCCAACACCAAACTTCGCCGAGCCCAATCCAACCTTCGTCGTCTACTTACCTTCGCCGTGGGACCGTTTATAAAAAGATTCCCCCCTGCATTATTGGTCTCACACTTCTCTAAGACTCTTCACAGCTTTCAAAATCTCTTCTCCCAACACCTGCTCAACCACCATCTTCATTGCACCCCCTTCACCAACTCAAACTTGTGATCCATTTGTTGTTATTTTGAAGATCAAAGGTAAAATCATGTATCTAAAACATGATCGAAACAACGATTAACCCTTTGTTCTTGTTAGATGATCGTGAAACCCTCAAAATCTCATTGATCCTGATCATTCCTCACTTTTATCTGTTTAGTTTCATATTTTAACATTGAATCTTGTTTAATGTATGAATATCTCTGATAATAATGTGTTGGTAGCCATATGATTCTGGGTTTTTCATTCGGATATCAAAACAGGGGTTTGGGTTTTGTTTATGATGAAAGTTTGTTTGATGTTCGGTTTGTTTTGTTGATCAAAATGATGTTATAATACTCGTTTTCATTTGGGTTGTGATTAAAACAGAGGATCTAGTGTTCTTGTTGTTTTGAGTAAAACTGTGTTTTTGTTTTAGGTGTTGAACTGAGTTTTTGGTGTTTGATGATTATCTAAGTTTGTCTTTGTGATAAAGTTTGTTTTAAACTGTTTAAAATGGATAATCGATTAAAACAGGGGATCTTCAGTCTTTGCTGTTTTTGTTGTTGTTGTTATGTTTTTCATGAAAGTTTTGGTTAAAACTTTGTACTTTCTGGGTATGGTTGTTGTTGTTTTGTTCTCCTATTGGTCTTTTGTCTGTGTTTCTGACTTTGATCATTTTGATGTTGAATCATCTGTGATTCAACTCATTTCGGCGAAGGTTCAGTAAATGGTTAAAGATCCTTGAAACTCAACCTGTTTCGGCGAAGGATCCTTGTGACGAAACTTCCAAATTTTTTTTCTGTTTTGAATGGCGAACTTAAGATGGTCAAAGAAGAAACAATATTCTTTAACTAAAGTTGATTTTTATTATACACTGATCCTTCGTCAAACTGAGGCGACGAAGTTTCAACCTTCGCCGTTTACCAAAGTTTCACCCTTTTTAACAGTGTTTATATATTTACAGATTCCTGGTTGAATATGTATACATATACGCATCATAAAAGTGATATATATCTTTTGATACTTACTGGATGTTTATCTTGTACAGAATGGCTCGAAAGATGTTCATCTTGTACATCATGGCTCCGAGAATAAAGAAAAGGAAAAAGGAATTGGGCGATTATGAACGAAAGAACACTTGACAACCTCCTGGAAGAAGATATGGTGTACATAAGGAAGTGATTGATCAGAACGATCAATTGCTAAAAGAGAAAAAGACCGGTGCATATGAATGAATATAACCCCAGTGGCAGATATGAAGTTAATGAGCCTTGGAATTTCAAGGAAAATCGAAAAGCTACACTAATGGAGGTTATCACCTACATTCTGAAGTGCACCAGTCAGGAAAGATCCACCATTTGAAAGAATGTCCCTCTCGCTCCTTGAGTTTTCATTACGAAGAAATTCTAAAACTCGGGTGTTGGTAGAACTGGAAACCAAAACAATAAAGCAACACTTAGCACGCCGGAAGAACAAGGTCGAAGAAACACTGAAGACTCAAAGATCAAAGACCAAGTAGCATACAAGGGGGAGTTTGTTGGTGCATTTATGTGTCTGTAACTTTGTCTTGTTTACGTTGTATGTTATTTAGTCTTTTGTTATCGAGTCTGTAATTTCCGTCAAGTCTACATAGTCAGATATCCTCCTATCCTACTTAGTATGACATTTTGTCTCTGTATTTGTAAGCTTTGTTAGACACATGCTTGTGTGCATAGTGTTTAACTATAGTTTGTAGTTTCTTATGTCTTCTGTTAACTTAGTTATCTACTGTCCTTGTTTAGTGTTTGACGAAGATTCTATCTTCGTCAAACCAATGCTTGGCGAACCTTCAAGCTTCGTCTAAGTTTGTGTGTGGCGAAGGTTCTATCTTCGTCACACATTAACCTTCGTCAATCAAGGTTTGTCCCTGGACAATATATATAGCTTAGTGTGTTTAAGAGTTAAGGCATGAGAGCATAGAGAGACTACTACTGAGAGTTTATCGTTCAAGCATTGTGTGTATATGTTTGATGTTGTTCTCGTCCTTTTAATCTAAAGTGAATCTTTGGTTATCTGTTGTGTTACGTATATTGCTTTGTTTGGTTTGCACCATCACGTGGATTCCTCACTCATGACCGTGTTCGTGATAAACAGGGATTAGGTCTCGTAATAGATCCTCCGAGAAAAACGAACCTACACCAATGTCACCTTCTTTCAGATTCTATTGTGCTTCATTGTTGTGGGTAGTGTGAAATGAAGAACCAGAATCCATTCCATAACCTAGGAATCCATCCACACTACTCTCCACGCTATAAATTAATGCATCATCATCTTCATGGTCTTCTGCAGCGGTTAATTTTTCTCTTCTTTTTCGAACACTAATTCCTAAAGTTTCCTACTTCATTGCAATTCCAACATACCACATCCTTTGGAGCCTTAGACATACTCCTCTTCTTGCCCTGGTGACTTCCTCGTTGATTCTTTCTTCCCCTGGCCTTTGTACTTAACAAAGAACTCAAAGACTCATCTGAACCATGGCATTGAGCAAATGGTCTCAAAATAAGATCTTGTATCTTCACAAACATGAACTTACTCAATTCTGAAGTGATGGTAACAGCAGTTACGGTTCCGGACCAACTATCAAGCAATGAGGATAATAACAACAGGGCTTGTACGTCATCATCAAACTTAATATCGACAGAAACTAAGCGAGATAGGATCGAGTTTAGGTTATTGATGTGATTTGTTATCGAGTCATCCTCTTTCATTATAGTATTCACAAGCTCTCGAATAAGATAAACCTTGTTTGTTGCAGAAGGATTCTCATACATGTTTATATTGTTTCCATCATACCTCTAGCTGACGTTTCATTTCGGATGTTATAGGCAACATTCTCTTACAGGGAAAGCGCTATCACTGCTCTGGCTTTCTTATCTAACTTTACCTAATTTGCTTGTGGCATAACTTCTGGCTTCTCACCCTCAAGCACTGCATCTAAGTCTTTCTATATGCATCTTCCACCAACCAAACTTATTCCCATCAAACTTCTCTATTATATAATCTTTCCGTCTACAACCATGACAATGACAAAATGAAACGTTGGTTTTGTATAAATAGAGACAAACACGACAAATCAACATATTCAAAACGCAACAGAATAACAAACTTGATAACCAAAACTGAAACGATGAAACCTGACAAACGCGGTTAACTCTGGTTCCATGTTTCTGTAGTCGGTCTCTTTTATTCAACCAAACTGTTCTTCTTCAAAATAGATCTCTGATTTTGGCTGACTCGGGATTGGTTCTTAAAGCTTTCGAAAAACTGAAACAACGAAACCCTAATTTTGGCGTCTACTATTTAAGATGATCGTGCGGGCCGTACTCAGAAAACCGGTACGGGTGGTACTCGGAACTTACACGTGGCGATGGCAGCAGTTGTTACGACGATTAGGCTGGTTCAAACTGTCACAACCCCCGACCACACCCTAGACGGGAGCCATGTACAGTCGAGTGGTAACGGTGGTTATTTTGAAAATATTGCATCGGAAATTTCATCAGAATCGTAAGTTAGGAAAAATATCAGAGTTTAGAAATCACAAGAATTTTATTTATAACAAATGGGAATAAAACTCGTGTTTTACAAAGGTAGTTTTAATAGGGGATAAATCCAAATTCATAAAACAACTTAATTTAATTGATAAAATAAGCCACTTCTTTAAGCCTTTTGGTGCTACATCGCAACTCTTATTCAGTACTGAGATCTACTGTAATCACCTAAAACATATTTAAAAACATTTTATCAGTAGCAAAATACTGGTGACTTCATTCATTTGTATAAAAAGACACATTGTTATAATTACAACATTAAGGGTTTTACATTTGTTTATATCTTTCAATTACTCAAATCAGTACTTGTCACTCGAACGATTACTATTCATTTAGCAACACTTATCTGTGAATGTGGTCATATCACTATTGGCCCCATTGTCAATAGCAAAGCTTATCAAGTAGTGTATACAAAACACCACATACCGACAATAATTTCATAATGCAAAAACTTAATTACTGTAAATATAAGTAACAATCGGAAAGCATTTAGGGTTTTGAAAACATTTGATAAAAGAGAATGACTCACCTTGTAGGTCTATAATTCTTGATTTAACAGGCCTCCTGATTCTAAGCCTTCTTATAGTTAAGCATCTACTTATAATTCTGAATCTTCTGGTAATTAAGCATCTATTTTGATAGCAAGTTTATAGTTCTGAGCTTTGTGATAGTTAAACATTTAGTTTAATATAGTAGAATACGTATTAGTGTAAAACCAAATCAAACTTTAACGATAATCACGAGATCAAAACCACAACGTACAAAGTATCACCTTATTCAGGCGGAACTTTCAGCTTTTCGTTGCTAGGGTTTTGGATCAATCGGACAGGGTATCGTTTCAGCGATTAGGGTTTCGTATATGGGAATCGAGATAGAGATTCGAGAGTAAGAGTTTTAGAAATTGAACGTGAACAAATGAAGCTGTCCCAGACCCAGCCTTTATATAGGCCATATTGGACTCTCCTGCGCGTCGCAGGAGGGGACATGGTATATCCCGCGTGGCGCGGGGGAGGTTGGCCTAGCCTAGGCCTACCACGTGTCCTAGGTAGGTTTGACAAGTGTCGGGCCGGGGTGGCACGTGTCCACGGCCGCCTTTTTCGTCGAGTCGCGTGTTTTTCTTGATTTTTGTGTTGATACTTATCGGGTATGCTCGGGTCTTGATCCCAAATGGTTCGGTTTTTAATTGTGAGTTTAGTAAGGGTATTTATGCACGGGTTGGTTCGTTAACAACCAAGTTTTCTGTTTTAGTATTACCAGTTTCTTCGTGCGCACTTAGGGTTTTTATTACAGGTTTATTCGGGATATTTTTGGAGGGTTGTTACACAAACAGTGTTCTTGATGCAAATCCCGTTCAAGAGCCTAAGCTCCGATACTGGTTGTTAGGATTGAAACACACACGAAACTGAACACACACATACGAAAGCAGTTAATGAATACGAAGATTTAAAGTGGTTCTGTTGGCTGACCTACGTCCACTATGTTGCAACTAGGATTTCTTTATTATCTGAACACCCTAAAACACCATAGCCCATAACCCCCGGCAATGTCGTAGATCTGAATAATTGTAGATCATCAAGATATATTATCGGGCAGAGTTGTTCAGATATGAAAATCCGTTCAGATCTTATTCCACCCACCGAACCACATGCACAATATTCGTTCATATCTGAAAATTTGGCTTGTACAATCGTTCATCACGATTGAATTTTGTGGTGATGGATTTATGGAGAGAAGTAGCTAGAGAGAGATAGAGTTAGAGAGGGTAGTTGTGGTAGCTGGTATTGGCGGTCACGGTGGCAGGAGGGTGGTGGTATGGACTGTAGAGAAACAGAGAGGTAAGAGAAAGGCGTTATCAATTTATATATACATATGTTATATTATTTATTTGTTATAGGTTAAAAGACTAAAATACCCTTGGATGACCATAGTTAACAGAAAAATTTAACTGGGTTGGTCTCAAAGGACATATCGTGCAAGATTTTGAAACATTAAGTATAGAACTCGTCAACTTTTGCGTAAAAGGACACCGCCTGAAATGGGATGTATATATAAAGGAAAAAACTTGTAATTTACTCTTATTATTATTATTATTATTATTATTCTCCCTATATTAATTGGCAAATTTTGTTTGTTAGGTGAAATTACTGTTCAATTTTGAAGAATTTTATTTGTCTACCTGTCACTTTATCATTATTTTCACCCCACAACTTCACTCTAATTCAATTTCCAACTTGCCTTTTCTCACTTCTTGACCACAGCCCCATCTATTATAATTCAAAGCCTGGCCACCGGCGCTCAACCCCGGTGCTCCTATGGGTCATTGTCGCGCAAAAGAAGATAAGTAACAGCAGTGGCGGTGGTGCTGTTGTCGATTGTGAAACTCCAGCGGACATAAATTGGGTTGACAAAAGCACTTGCAACTGCAGATTGGGCTGTGGTGTCCTTAAACTGCTCGTAAAAACTATGCGATCGCCGATTTCACACCCTCAATTTCCACATGCGGAGTACTACCGCGAGGCGTGCGACTGACCAGGATCAAGACACCAATCATTGATGTGACCGTGTCATCCCGATCACTCAAAAACCCAATTAAACCTAGATAGCTAGGGTAAGTCAGGTATCGAATCCACGAAGAGCATGTGGTCAGTATCGCATGACCTGTTCGACTAGTTAGCCTATTTACAAAAATAAAAATGAACAAAATGATTATGAAGATTGCTAATTTTTATAAGTTTGTTTGATTTTTGAAAAGAACTCGGAGTGAACTGACAAATTGATATTATTTAAAACAACTACTTACTAACTAAGATTGTAAACTAAATTATTTAACTGAAAACAAGAATTGGGGGCATGGATCACACCCGGTTTGATAATTGTAAGACCTAGGGTTCCTACATGTTTTAACTTGATTCAATTGCATATAGTGATTAACGGATTTCTATCACGAAGCTTAGGTGCCAATTGCTATCAACGTCATAGACAACGGACCGTAATGCACTTCGTTACCTCGAACATGTAAATCCTAACCTAAGATAAGGCATAAATGCATAAATTCATTTCGCAAAGTCAAATTTTATAATCATTCGACAATTCACAAATTCAATTCAAATGCACGACAATTATCAAAGGGTTCAAATACTAAACAACTTGTCACAAAATCAAATCAAAATACAAATGCATAAACCCTAGAATTCTTACAACAATCTACACCGGGGTGAAAACGACGAGACTAGCTGCTCATGGTTGAATGGACGCGATCACCGGATGACGAGCATGAACATGGCGCCATGACCTTGAGTCTTGGAGGAATGATGGAGGGTAGGTGTTAGGGTTTGGTGGAGAACCGATTGGGGATGATGGTAGAGGGTTTGATGATGATGGTGAAGGTGATTCGGTTAGGGTTAGAGGTGAAGGAGAGTAGTGATGGTGTTAGAGATCGGTTAGGGATGAGTTAGAGGTGAGTTAGATGAGCCAAGATGGTGTTTTTCAACCCCTCCACTCGTTACCCCCGAAAATTGGTCAGAACCTCACCTAAAAACCGTCCCCAACTCATTAAACAACAAAATTTGCGACATACATACAGGGAGGGCATCGCCGACGGCTATTTAGGGCGTCCCCGACGCCCCTTGTAAATGCGGATTTCCTGATTTCTTATTTTCTTCATAACTTCTTCGTTATCGCTCCGTTTTACTCACCGTTTTCGCCCACGTACTCGTAATTCAGCCCTCTATCATGCCATCTTCCAATATACTCATTTTAAATCCATTAAAATCCCCCAAAACACATCCAATCTTCGTGGTTAACCCAGTTTTGTTCATTTCACATCCCCGGTTGACCCGATTCGCGTCACGGTGCTCCGTTTAGCTCCCGATTAGCTCCTTAAACTCTTTTAGACCTGAAAACACAAATCCCATTAAAAGTAGGCTATTCAAGATTAAAAGCTATGTAAAAACATCAACTTAAGCATAAACGATCACCAGTTTTCAACCACGTATCACATCCCCACACTTGTCATTTGCTTGCCCTCATGCAAATATGTTTTTCACTTTCACGTGGGTCGAACGAGAAAGACACGTCCCATTCCCGAGACAAAGGTTAAGGTCTAATGTCAAGCTCAGTTCAAACTTTTTACAATTTACGAAATATCCAACGGTAAAGTGAATAATCACATATAAAATGGTTATCCAAGATTAACTCGCCCTTGAAACCAATAAATCATGCACATCCCTCACAATGTTCTCTCCACTCGGTTTAAAATTTGGCTAATTAGATAATGAATTAGCACTTTTTAAGTAATAACTCAAAACCGATTAGAACACGTACCCGCATAGGCTTGCACCTCAATCATTCTCCACCACCGAACACGAATACTAAGCACAAGTCATAAGGTCTCTGTATGGGTTGTAACGGGGCTAGGCTAAGGGTAGGAAATATGATATTTAAAGTGGCTAAGGTGATGAAAAATCTAATTGTTATTACAAAACAACTATTCTAAACACGACTAACTACCAACATCAAACTAGAAGGCAACAATTTTCGCCTTTTATTCCACAAACTAGAAACTCATATTTTTGTTCTTTTCTCAATGATTTTCTATTTTTTTGCAACATTTTCTGATTTTTTTAATTGCAAACAAACAATTCATAAATATACAAACTGAACTCCTATAATCGAATTTTTCATCACACGGGTTTAAAAGAAAAGGCTTAAGGTTATGGGCTAAATGGGTGGTCAAACGAAAGGATTAGGCTCAAGGTTGGCTACTAAAGGATAAATTTTTGGGTAAGGATATATGAATTGGTGTAAAAGGAAAAAAGGTTTACCTAATGCCTTAATCATTCTTGTGCTTGTATTCGGTCTATAGTCTCAAACGTATCAAAAGTTGCAAGTTCTACAATACATGACTAATGATCCACTCAAACAAAGAAACATAAATATGTAATTCTATCATATAAAAGTGGCTCAAAACCTCACATATATAAAGGGTATGGTATGTGACATGCATAATGTGCTAGTTTCTTAGGCAAATTATTCCCAAATAACCACCCGCTAAATACCCGTCATGTTTATAATTCGAACTTGACCATGACAAAAGACCAAACGGGTTGTAACATCCCTCGTCGACTTAGTTACTTGTGCTTTTAAGATCGCTTCAAACAAAGACATTTTGAAAAAATTTTGAAAATTTTCCCCCATCACTACACTTGAGGTCAACATTGTCCTCAATGTGTAGTGTTTAAATGAACGGGTCAAAAATCGAAAACTTTTACTCCCCCATCCCCACACTTGAGGTAAACATTGTCCTCAATGTGTAAGAACTAGAGTTTTTAAAATGCAAAAGGGATGTGACACGGCTAACTTCACCCAAAATTTCACCCCGGTCAATATTATACAATTACAATCCACTTATTAACTAAATAATACTCAAATAAAAGGAAACGAAGGCACCTAATTGTTCTTGTTCCTCGCGTGGTCTTCAATCTTTGATAAAAATGGTTGTCTCCTGAACATTTGCACCTACAAATCTAAATCCTTGTGTAGAAGCATGCTTCTCACAACAATCAACATTTGTTAGTTATTTGTTCTACCATTTTTACAAAAGATTTACCATGCCGTTCGTTATTTTAATTTGAATTTTTATGGAATAAAAATAATTTACAACAACAACAAACCTAACTCACTTTCGTAGGAATCACGGTTGCATTTAGCTTATGCAACAAGCCCTTTTAAACCTCCCGATAGCTCGGGAGGACGAGTAGGTCTCGTGAGGGTTATATAGGGAACACACCCACAATGTTCATTTAACTAAGAAAATAAAATAAAACGAATAATAGTACAAACTCTACAACAATCATACCTGATTTGCCTCTCATGGTGGTCGAAGTGAACATTTGCCTACCGAATTTCCAACATATGCTCGGTAGTTGGCATGCCAAATCCACTCTCTTTTTATTTTACGCGGCATGCGTATTAAGCAACTTTGGGGTCGTTTCTTAACAAATTGGCCAAGGTCTTGCAACGCCACCCTTCGAATCCTTATACCCGAACCCGCTTCCCCAACTTTGTTGGTTGGAGTGATAAGTATGGAAGAAAGATGGATATGAACATGGGCTTCTTTCGGATCCGACTCGTCTCACGGTGTCATGTCTTCCGCTCGGTTCAAACATTCATATTTTTGCTCCGGAAGATCTATAACCTCTTCCACCACATTACCATCCACCATTGTACCATTAGCCAACATCTTTTGGTCTCGTCTAAGTTGAGCCAATTCTTGGGCGAGTTGACCCACTTTCTTTGCCAAGGCTTCATGAGCTTTATCTCTCGCCTCAAGTTCCTTCTTCAGTTCCATCTTAATCTCTTGATTTGAAGTAATGATAGCATTCATGATTGCATCAAGCTTGGAACTTATTGAATCTTGAGGTTCTTCGGATGCCGGTTGAGGGTATTCATTATAATAATCATCATACTCCTCCCGATAACTTGAGAAATGTGGCAATTCGGGTTCATAGTTGTTATAACCCCGCTCTTGCTCATAATGGTAATCCATCTCTGAATGGTAATATTCTTGATAATTTGGTGGTGGTGGTGGTCTATCGTATGGATAATGTGAGGATGAACCATTGAAATTTTCATAATTCACCGTCCTATATTCATACAATCCGCTGAGGTAGTCTTCCCGATCCTTGTAGGCTTGAACTTTTTCATAGAAAACAGAGCAATCCTCTAATAAATGCTCTCCGCTTCCGCAACACTCACACGGATCATCATCTACCCAATTCATATTGAAGGATGGTACCTGCAAAACATGTACCTGCACAAACAAGCTCGACCACCCAAAGTAAAATCACAAAAATACAAGAAAGAAAACTAACACTAAAATCGAACAAGTAATGAAATACTAAGCGCACTAGCTCCCCGGCAGCGGCGCCATTTTGACGTGACCGTTTCGTCCCGATCAGTCAAAAACCCAATTAAACCTAGGCAGCTAGGGTAAGTCGGGTATCGAATCCACGAAGAGCATGTTGTCAGTATCGCACGACTTGTTCGACTAGTTAGACTATTTACAAAAATAAAAATGTACAAAATGATTATGAAGATTGCTAATTTTTATAAGTTTGTTTGATTTTTGAGTGAACCGACAAATTGATATTATTTAAAACAACTACTTAATAACTAAGATTGTAAACTAAATTATTTAACTGAAAACAAGAATTGGGGGCATGGATCACACCCGGTTCGATAATTGTAAGACCTAGGGTTCCTACATGTTTTAACTTGATTCAATTGCATATAGTGATTAACGGATTTCTATCACGAAGCTTAGGTGCCAATTGCTATCAACGTCATAGACAACGGACCGTAATTGTACTTCGTTACCTCGGACATGTAAATCCTAACCTAAGATAAGGCATAAATGCACAAATTCATTTCGCAAAGTCAAATTTTATAATCATTCGACAATTCACAAATTCAATTCAAATGCACGACAATTATCAAAGGGTTCAAATACTAAACAACTTGTCACAAAATCAAATCAAAATACAAATGCATAAACCCTAGAATTCTTACAACAATCTACACCGGGGTGAAACCAACGAGACTAGCCACTCATGGTTGAATGGACGCGATCACCGGATGACGAGAACGAACATGGCGCCATGACCTTGAGTCTTGGAGGAATGATGTAGGGTAGGTGTTAGGGTTTGGCGGAGAATCGATTGGGGATGATGGTAGAGGGTTTGATGATGATGGTGAAGGTGATTCAGTTAGGGTTAGAGGTGAAGGAGAGTAGTGGTGGTGTTAGAGATCGGTTAGGGATGAGTTAGAGGTGAGTTAGATGAGCCAAGATGGTGTTTTTGAACCCCTCCACTCGTTACCCCCAAAAATTGGTCAAAACCTCACCTAAAAACCGTCCCCAACTCATTAAACAACAAAATTCGTGCCATACATACAGGGAGGGTGTCGCCGACGGCCATTTAGGGCGTCCCCGACGCCCCTTGTAAATGCGGATTTCCTGATTTCTTGTTTTCTTCATAACTTCTTTGTTATAGCTCCGTTTTACTCACCGTTTTCGCCAACGTACTCGCAATTCAGCCCTCTATCATGCCATCTTCCAATTTACTCATTTTAAATCCATTAACATCCCCCCAAACACACATCCAATCTTCATGGTTAACCCAGTTTTGTTCATTTCACATCCCCGGTTGACCCGATTCGCGTCATGGTGCTCCGTTTAGCTCCCGATTAGCTCCCGATTAGCTCCTTAAACTCTTTTAGACCTGTAAAACACAAATCCCATTAAAAGTAGGCTATTCAAGATTAAAAGCTACGTAAAAACATCAGCTTAAGCATAAACGATCACCAGTTTTCAACCACGTATCACTCATATTGAACATCCATAATAATAAAACATTTCTAAACAAAACCAATACGATTAGTGACCAAAGAAGTCCAAGTCCAAAATCTTAAGTTTAAAACAAGATTTTAAAGATAACAGTGGAAGCATAAGTTAAACAGTTCAAACGAGAGTTCAAAAAGTTCATAATTATTAATAAGGAAACCCAACACGGGTTCACGCGACCACCACACTCCCAGGCTGCAAGCTCCTTCTATCACTGTGTACCTGCAAAACATGCAGTAGGGTATCAACATAAAGTTGGCGAATTCACGAGTTCTCCGGTTATAATTCCATAAAACTTGTGTTTGTTGTTAAGTTACTCATTTATATCATGCCTTGGGGAGCTACCCCATATGTAAGCTACTAAACTGCATAATACCGAATACTAGCAACATGTTGTATCGTTGTTTGCCCTGTTTGTCAATGTCTATCATCTTTGACGGTTTGTCAGAGTCTATTAGTTCACGACCGATCCTCTCCAGGCATGGTGTGAGGTTGGTGAAACCTAAATATTGCTATCAACTAATAACTTATTCGCCAGGCACCGGCGACTAATCGGTATAGTAAGTAGGGACTTCGTGATAGAGTTTCATTTAGTAAACTTGTTGCATCTACTGTAAATAGTAATTAACCGTATTCCAAATCAGGAATAGTAAGCAATCCCAAATCTGGGAAAGTGTTGTTTGTTTTGTTTCCCAACCACCGGGAACGCATGCTTTTTAGTAAAGTGTGTGAACTCACCTTGGTTTGCGCGGCAGGTAATTTACTTATTTTACCGGTTGGTCAACCACGTCCTATTATGGTTACCAATATTGGTCAGGTGTTTGTTAGGCAAATGGTTCACGTATTCATACACGTAACTACTAGTAACACTCAAGTCATCACATACAACACATGTATTCATACGACCACATAGACAAACATTAACTGGGATAGTCCAAATATGCATACAGTTTGTAATTCGGTAGTGTGCGGCCCAAACTATGTGTGCGGTCCAGCATTATTGGGCCTAGTTACAGTAACAGTAATACATTGAATGGTCACATGTAATCAGCTCAAAACAGGAATGTGCGACTTATCTAGGGAGTGTGCGGTCCATAAATCATGTAGTCCATGTGTGTGTGTGCGGCCCAATATAGTTCAGTCCATTAACAGAGTGTGCGGCCCACCTTTGGACGACCCACATAGAGTGTGCGGTCTACACTCTAGTGTGCGGTCATGCATCATAAATTGTACAGTGTGTTTCATTTGGCTGTACGGGAGTTGTGTAGTCCACCTACCATGTGACATGCTTAGCTTCCTTGTACCTTGTGCAGCCACAGCTTGTACACTGGAGTGTACGGTCATACAAGTGTGCGACCTGCTGTGTCCCACTTGTACAAGGTGCGGATAAACTGTACATCACCCTAGTGTGCGATCTCATTTAAAAACACGTTTTGTCACAGTTTATTATCATCAAATCAGATAAGACAAAATCAATCATCATCCAATCATGCACAAAACGATTCCTCAAAACAGATTCATGTTTCTTGTTAAATCAATTCATTTTCATAACATCATGTTGTCTAACCCTATAATGAACACATCTCATTCCGACAACAATCATCATTCCTATTTCACATAATCAGATTCTATAGCATACGAGGATTATCCATCATCAAACATAGTTAACTATTAGATCAAAAAGGTTTAAACTTTTACAACATCAATATTCATCAAATTTCCTCTTTTTAACATATCATCATTCAACATCCGTTTGTTTATGAGTCCTAGATTCTTATCTCATCCTTAAACATTTTACTATATATTATGGGCACAAGATCAGATTTTTCATAATATACAAACAAGAAATCAAATTGTCAACAACAATGGCATGTAGGACATCAACTAACATGAAAGTTATAGTGCAAGATTGTGCGAATAAAAGGAAAAAAGGATGATGCTTCGAAGAGAAAAGAATGGGATGCTGTTGATTCTTCAAGATTGTTGCCATCAATCTTCAACAAAGGGAGGAGGTGTTGATGTGTTTTAGCGTTTTCTTAGAGAGAGAAAAGGGATGAGGAGAGAGAAGGAATGTTTTGCTGCAAAAAGGGAGGTGCAAACGTCAAACTAAATGCATCATTCTAGGGTTTTGCACCCATGATCTTTTATACATGGCTGGGGATTTCCGCACACTCCCACCGCCTTTGAGTGTGCGGCCCAACAGAATGGGTTGTGGGCTTTGTGTGTGTGGGCCTGAGTGAGTGTGCGGTGCAGCCCAGTTCAGGTAGTTAGAGTGGTGTGCGGCTAGAGGAGGGGTGTATGGGTGATGGAGGTGTGTGACCGAGTTCAAACAACAAATTTATTAATTTAACTAACTCATAATCACATAATACACATACATAATACATATCAAACCAAATGACTGTTTCAGATAAATCTAACAACAATCTTAGAAAGTGCGGGAAAACCCTAAGTGTCACAGCCGATCATATTAAGAGTTTTGAAAATTTAGAAGCTCACTCCGATTCGAAACTCACTCCGATTCGAATCTCAAATCATCATTACAATCATCAAGTTTATCACAAATACCTTAAACTTCGTTTGAGTTAAATAATCGAGTTAATTGCCAAAATTGTCTCTGAGGTTTGGGCAGGTTTGCCATTTTCATACAAAATGACACTTTTGTACCAAATTACCCCCAACGTTTGTAACTTTTTGTCATTTTCATCCAAACCACTAACTTAGTTTATTTTTTCTGTTAAGTTAAAGATATTTGGATGAAACTGACAAATATAAAACCACAGGGACGATTTTGGCAATTTACTCAAACTCTTTTAAATTTCTTTTATTTAATTAATTTTGTTACATATATAACAAAAAAGAATATACATGCAATTTTTATATGAAAGAAATAATAGCTTTGTCACATAATTTTTATAAATTTTTATCCAACCAGTGCCCCCCCCCCCCCCCTCTATCAAACAACGTATCGTTACCAAACCTTAAAATTACCCACCAAATTGTAATTATAATGCTATGAACCAAAAGTTTCTTTACTAAAGCCACTCAGAATAAGTATTAGTTAGTTACCCTCATAATTTTAATTAAATAAATATTTTATTTCTACCAACATATTTCCTAGGTGCTCAACACATTTAAAAAATATGTAACGTTTTACAATTTTTTTCTATCTCTACAACTGATAAATACTAAAAGTTGTAATCGATTGTTATGTGTTGCACACCAATGACGTTTTCTTTTTATAAAACTGATTTATATAAAAAAACTGTAAATTAATTTTTGTCTTAATTTATAAAATTTAAAAAATCCTTCACCTTAACAGAAAAAATAAACTGAGTTAGTGATTTGGATGAAAATTTATAAAAATTATGTGACTAACTTATTAATCTTTTTTTCTAAAAACTCCATGTATATTCTTTTTTATTATATATGTATCAAAAATAATTAAATAAAAGAAATTAAAAAGGGTTTGAGTAAATTGCCAAAATCGTCCCTGTGGTTTTATATTTGACAGTTTCATCCAAATATCCTCAACTTACAGAAAAAATAAACTTCATTAGTGGTTTGGATGAAAATGACAAAAAGTTACAAACGTTGGGGGCAATTTGGTACAAAAGTGTCATTTTAGACGAAAATGGCAAACGTGCCCAAACCTCAGGGACGATTTTGGCAATTAACTCTAAATAATCTCTATCTCTATACATGATAAATATAAATCTTAGAGCATTCACAATCGATCCTCTGTATTTATGTGAGTGCATTCTCTATATTTTAATCGAGTAGTCACAATCGATCCTCTAAATTTATGTGAGTGAATTCTTTATATTTTAAACATTGTTCTTTTTCCACCTAAACTGTATACTCATTTAACTTACACACAAATCCTTAACCGATTCAAATTTACTTGATTTCCTTTTCAATGTTACGTTTAATACATTCCTCATTTCGTTTCCGTCAACCTCACAGGTTTTCATTATTTAAACTTTCCCATTTTTATATTAAAATTTTAATTCATTGTTGAGTAAACTGAAGTTTTACACTCTATGGTTGACCCTTATTGACACGTTTACACCCTATTTTGAATTTTCGTCAACTTTACACTTAGGCTATAGGGTGTGGGGGTCATGGTTGGGTCATGATTTGCCACATAGGCCCATTATTCATACCCTATACCACCCCCCTCATTAAATCATGGTGGTTCGCGTGGATTAAACCACGGCAACCACGTCTGTCAAGTCAACGTTACTTTGACTATCAGGGCTAGGGGCACTTTTGTAATCTTACCCTTATATAATTGAAAAAAAAAAATTGATACAACACCCGTAGCCACCCAAACACCGGCCGACCACCACCTACAATCTACCTCTTTCACCTTCTATTAGATCCACACACTCGATTTAACGCCACCCTACACACACCGCCAGGAGCCCAATATCACCACCACCGCCATCTTTCCCCAGCTGAAAAACCCTACCTCCGTCGCTCACCGATATTGCAACCCCCTCCAATCCCATCACCCACTAAACCACAGGTCCACAACCACTAAATCACCGTTCGGAAGTCAGTTCACTGGAAAAACATCTACACCAGAAAACTCATCGGAATCTTTCGGAGTCTATCTCTCCCTACTCGTTCTTCTCTCTCTAAAACACACACTAACTATGTGTTTCTTGCATATTCGAATAACAAGAAAGAACAAGATGAAGTTTTTCTGAAAATTGATAGATCTGACTTTGCATGTATTTGAACTTGGATCAGATTTAATGCACCGACTTCAAGAATGTAATTGTTGTAATGTATTTTGTTGCAATTTTTGAGCTTTCATATACCAATTGAAAATTCACTAATATTATGAATAACAATCAAGAACATGAAAAGCAAATATAATTATAACCTAGTGATTAATAATAAAAGATTAACCTAGTGATTAATAATAAAAGATTAACCTAGTGATTAATAATAAAAGATTAAAATTTAATATTTTATATGTATTATCAATGAAACAATATTCTTTAAAATAAAATCCAAATAAGAATATTTTGAAATCACGAGTTGTGTCAATTATTGTATTGTTCCATTTGTAAATCATGTTCTTTGTTACAAGACAAAAAGTGACTGCGCATGCATGTATACTGTGTGTTTATAGTTTTGTCTTTAGATTATTAATTTTGATTAAAAGTATTTCTTTTACGGGTGGAGATACAATAGGAAGTTAATTTGGCTAGGAAGGCTAGGAAGTGATCTTGACCATCCATTAAGTTAATCAAGGGCTAAGATTAAATCAGAGAAATTGAAAGTAAGAAAAGAGGCGCGTGACTTTTTTCAGGGGCATTCTAGTCAAGTAAGCCAATAGTTTCTCTCTCCTCCAATTCCCCCCCCCCCCATTTTTTAAACGTTAATAACTCTTTCATACGACATTATTTTTTTATAAAAATTGCACCAAAAAAACGAGCGTTTTTTTATCTTTAAAACGAGTATACTATTGCTATATTTTGAAAAAAAAAATTTAAAACCCAGTTGCGTAAAACGCAATAGAAAAACCCCCAGTATTGTAAAACGCAATGAAAAAAAAAACCTAAAAAATGACATTTTTCTAAAACGCAATGCACCAAAAACACAAAGAAATGACTTATTTGTAAAACGCAATGGCCAGAAAACACAAAGAAATGTTTTATTTCTAAAACGCAATAGCCTAAAAACTCAAAAGAAAATGTACTTTATAAAACGCAATGGACTAAAAACCCATAAAAATGTGTTTTACCTAAAACGCAATGCACCAAAAACACATAAAAATGTGTTTTACCTAAAACGCAATGCACAAAAAACACAAAGAAATGTCTTATTTGTAAAACGCAATGGCCAGAAAACACTTAAAAATTACTCATTCTAAAACGCAATGGACTAAAAACACCTAAAAATATGTTCTACCTAAAACGCAATGACTAAAAACACTTCAAAAATGTGTTTTACCTAAAACGCAATAACTAAACACACTTAAAAATGTGTTTTTTATAAAACGCCATAGCTAGAAAACACATAAAACTCTCTTATTTCTAAAACGCAATGGACACATAAAACTGTCTAAGAACTGTCTGTGAATTGTCTGTGAACTGTCTGAATTGTCTACGAATTACTGTCTTCGAAATGAGCTCAACCCCAGCCAGGGGCTCTGCCCCTTGGACCCCGCCAGGGGCTGCCGCCCCTGGGACCCCGCTACCGGGGGCTGCCGCCCCCGGACCCTCGCCAAGATCGTAAAACGCAATGACTAAATCAAAAACCCAGTTCGTAAAAATGAAATTAAAGAATTTGTTACCTGGATCGAAGTGATTTCTTCAACAATTGACGAATTTTGAATGATTGAAACACTTATCAGCTCTCGAATCGAACGAATCGAGTAATTATCTTCAAAATCACCGGAAAAAACGAGATTTTGTATGAATTTAAACTGGGTTTTCTTCAAAAAAGCTGAAGAACACGTTGATCGGTTGTTTGAATCATTGATTGGTGATGAAAATCGCACTATAATATAGTGATTATTGAGATAGAAAGTGAAGAAATGGTTGAAGATGGTGGGTTTTGAAAATGGTGGGTTTTGAAGTTACTGGGTTTTGAATATGAAGAAGAAAGGGTTGGATTGACTAAAATACCCTTTTTCTTTATTTTAATTGTTGCCACATGTCATCCCCTTATTGCTTCTTATCCTTCCTAGCAAAATTAATCTTCCTATTTGATCTTTTCCCTTTCTTTTACAAATTAAAATCAAAACATGTCAATGAAGACTCAATATACATTGACAAACCTTGGGTGTTCAAACTGAACTAGAAACCAATAAATGCATGAAGTCTAACGAAACCAATAAATGCATGAAGTCTATCGAAATATCATAGTCAGATATTTTTCTATATACAAACAGAGAAACGAGATTCGTATTGGGTACGTGTATGGGTACAACTCAGGATAAGAATGGGATCTTGAAAGTTTCTGTGCACTAAAGATCATGCTTTCACACATTAAAGTTTGAAAAAATAAACTTTTCAGTTGAGCACTAATTAAATTCTGCAATACAAAAACCTGCTTCCTGATCATACAATCATCACCACTTCAAACTAATTAACAATGGCTTTCAAAAGCTTTATGCTTTTACCTTTCCTGATACTCGGTGTTCTATCCGCAGATTCCGTCTTGGAAGATGAAGCAAACGCTTTAAAACAGTTCAAGAATTTAATCACCGATGACCCAACTGGTGCGCTCCTGGATTGGAATGCCGATTCCAACCACCATTGCAACTGGACTGGAATCCAATGCCATAATATCACTAGACGTGTCATTGCTATTTCGATTCAACAAACATACCTCAAAGGCCAAATCTCTACCTTTCTTGGAAACCTTTCCGGTCTCCAGGTTCTTGATTTATCTTATAATTTATTCACTGGCAACATTCCATTCCAGTTGGGATACTGCACACAACTTTCCAAGCTTATTCTTTACACCAATTCCCTCTCTGGTCCGATTCCATCAGAACTGGGAACACTCCGGAATCTGCAGATGCTAGACTTGGGAAACAATTCCATCACTGGAATCATTCCAGAGAGTTTGTGTGATTGCACTTCTTTGCTAGAACTTCATCTTGATTCCAACATGCTTAATGGTACAATCCCAGGTAGAATTGGTGATATAGTCAATCTTCAGGTCATTGGAGCTTTTAATAACCTTTTAGAAGGTTTGATTCCAGCTTGGATTGGTCATTTGAAGGAACTCCAAGCTCTAGACATTAGTCAAAACCAGCTTTCTGGTATCATTCCTAGAGAGATTGGGAATCTGTCCAGATTACAAGTTCTTCAGTTGTTTCAAAATTCCCTCTCAGGCCATATTCCATCAGAAATCGGGAAACTCTCAAATCTGCAAAGACTAGACTTGGGAAACAATTCCATCACTGGAATCATTCCAGAGAGTTTGTGTGATTGCACTTCTTTGCTAGAACTTCATCTTGATTCCAACAAGCTTAACGGTACAATCCCAGATAGAATTGGTGATTTGGTCAATCTTCAGTTTCTTGGAGCTTTTGACAATCTTTTAGAAGGTTTGATTCCGGCTTCGATTGGTTATTTGAAAGAGCTTGAAGCTCTAGATATTAGTATAAACCAACTTCATGGTATCATTCCTAGAGAGATTGGAAACCTATCCAGATTACAAGCTCTTCAGTTGTGGCAAAATTCCCTCTCAGGCCGTATTCCGTCTGAAATCGGGAAACTCTCGAATCTGCAGAAGCTAGACCTGGGGAACAATTCCATCACTGGAATCATTCCAGATAGCTTGTGCAATTGCACTTCTTTGCAACAAATTAGTCTTATTTCCAACAAACTTAACGGTACAATTCCAGATAGAATTGGTGACTTGATCAATCTTCAGGTTTTTGCAGCTTTTGATAACCGTTTAGTAGGTTCGATCCCGACATCGATTGGTTATTTAAAAGATCTCCAAATTCTTGATTTGAGCCAAAACCAACTTTCTGGTATCATTCCTAGAGAGATTGGAAATTTGTCAAAATTACAAACTCTTCAGTTGTTTGAAAATTCTCTCTCTGGAAGCATACCAACTGAAGTTGGCAGTTGCAAAAATCTCACTCTTCTGAATCTATACATGAACAAGCTCACTGGAAGCATTCCCGGTGAGATCGGAAATCTTCAGGGATTACAGTTTTTGCGGTTATACGATAACCAACTGAACTCCACAATCCCAAGATCTTTGTTTCAGTTGAAATCATTAATTAATTTGCAACTGGCGCAGAATAATCTAAGCGGGAATGTTTCTTCAGAGATTTCTTCACTGGAATCTCTGAAGAGATTGACCCTTCGTGAGAACAAGCTTACTGGTGAAATTCCTGCATCCATATCCAGGTTAGTCAATTTGGATACCTTGACATTGAGCTCAAACTTTCTCATAGGACAAATTCCTTCAAGCATAGGGTCCCTTAATAATCTCCAAAGGCTGCAAATGCAGCATAATTCTTTGTCCGGGCCAATCCCGCATGAAATTGGAAACTTAACTAGTTTGTTGTTGTTAGATCTTGGGCAAAACCAATTTTCAGGCACCATCCCTGTAGAAATCTCAAATATTTCTTCCCTTCAACGCCTTTGGATTGGTGATAACAATCTTGAAGGTCGGATTCCTGATAAAATCTTTGAGCTTAAACAGCTCACTGAACTCTACTTGATGAACAACAAATTTGAGGGTACAATTCTGAATTCTGTTTCAAGGCTCGAGATGCTTTCTCGGTTGGATCTCAGTAGAAACAGGTTTAACGGATCGATTGAGGAGGGTATGACAAAACTGAACCGGTTGGTTTCAATAGACCTGTCGCACAACTTTTTCACTGGATCGATTTCACGGACAGTGATTTCAAGTATGAAGAATATGCAGATATATCTCAATTTCTCAAACAATTTTCTTACAGGAAATATCCCAAGTGAGTTTGAGAAGATGGAGATGGTGCAAGCCATCGATATCTCAAACAATAATCTGTCAGGAGGTATTCCTGTAACAATTCAGAACTGCAGAAACCTGCAGAGTATTGATTTGTCAGGAAATCAACTTTCTGGTGACGTCTCTAACGAAATATTCCCTACTCTTGGCGAACTTTCTTATATAAATTTCTCAAGAAATCAATTGGATGGAAAGATCCCAGAAAGCATGGCGAATCTGACACTTCTTATTTCGGTTGATCTTTCACAAAACAAATTCAATGGCACGATTCCTGAAGACTTCGGCAACAATGTGGCCTTAAAACACCTCAATCTCTCGTTCAATAACCTTGAAGGGCGTGTTCCCGATATGGGAATTTTCAAAAACTCTAGCGTAATTGGATTACTTGGAAATCCGTCTCTGTGTGTTACCAATGACACCAAGCCATGCACCTTCTCAACTCAATCAAATCATTCACATAAAATATCCAGAAAAGCCGTATTGATTCCTGCAATACTTGGACCTCTAGCTTTGCTTCTTGTATTATTTTTGGTAGTTTTATGTTATCGTCATGTTCGAAAACCGAAACATAAAGAATCTGAGGATCCAGAATACACCCGACGGGCCACTCTCAAAAGATTTGACAGAAAAGAACTTGAAGATGCTACAGATGGATTCAGTGAAGGTAACATTCTGGGTACAAGCAGCTTAAGCACAGTGTACAAGGGTACACTAGCAGATGGAAGGATGATAGCAGTGAAGAATCTGAATATCATAGAGTTTTCAGCAGAATCTGATAAGAGCTTCAACAAAGAACTGAACACATTAGCAAAACTGAGGCATAGAAATCTAGTGAAAGTGGTTGGTTATGCATGGGAGAGCGGGAAACTAAAGGCGGTGGTTCTTGAATACATGGAAAATGGTAATCTGGATACGGTTATACATGATTCTGCGATTGATCGATCAAGATGGGGTCTTTCTGAGAGAGTTGATGTTTTGGTTTCAGTTTCTAGAGGACTGGTTTATTTACATTCCGGATACGATTTCCCCATAGTTCACTGTGATTTAAAGCCTTCTAACATTCTTCTAGATGAAAAATGGGATGCTCACGTTAGCGACTTTGGGACGGCTCGGATTCTGGGAGTTCATCACCAGGATGGAAGCAGTGTTTCCTCTGCATCAGCATTTCAAGGCACCATTGGTTACTTGGCACCAGGTAATGAAATTCTAACACTACATGTCAATTTTGATGTGTAGATAACATTTGACCTCCTAACTAACACTAATGCATTTCTGTTTTCTACCAGAGTTTGCATATATGAGGAAAGTGACAACAAAAGTAGATGTATTTAGCTTTGGAGTAATAATTATGGAGTTTATCACTAGAAAAAGACCAACAGGACTCACCGAAGACAACGGAATCCACATCACTTTGCCACAGTTGATAGAACAAGCAATTTCAAAAGAAATGAATGAGCTGATTGAAGTTGTAGATCCTGATTTGGCTTCCGATTTCAACACAAAACAGGGTGTTGTAGAACAGATTCTTCAGTTGGCTTTGTGCTGCACTCGACCGGATCCAAATGATCGACCAGACATGAACGAAATCTTATCTTCACTTACAAAGATCAGCAAGAAAGTGTAGCTAGGGCTTTAATTTGAACATTTGAATCCAGTATCTCATATTCATCCAGATGAATTTTAAATAGCAAGTCTCATTTGAATAATATTTGGCATAAGGAGCACTTACTTTGACCATTTAAAACCAATTCAACTCTATGTTACCTGTTCTTCTTGACGAATTGCTTCAGATCATTGAGCCATCCCCCATATTTAATTTCTTTCTCATCTCCTGCAAGTAACTCCCACGATCAGGCTAATGATCGTGGTTTAACTTGGTTCAACGCAGCTGTAAGGCTTTTAATTCTCTGCCAAAATCCTCACAACCAAGTTGTGATGTAAATGTATTTTGAGTTTGGCATGAGCATCGATCCACTGTTAAGGATAAACGATTACCGATATGTAAGTACTTTTCAGTCAAAGCACTAACAAAATTTTCTTTCCGAGGCAACCGTATGTTCATTATGTACTCAATCATATCTTTCAATGATATTAAGAAGAGAAATAGTATACTTAATGGTCTTGTATGCAATCCATCACAACGATATTATCGAAAACTTTAACTAAATTGATTGACAATGAGTGTGCAATGAACAAATTGGTTATGTCCCCTTTTTGATCTGGTAAAACATCATATGAAAAGAAAAATCACCTTTTCAAGCTCCTAAAGTGTCTTCAAGTTATATATAGCTGTAGATGTTACGTGAAGATTTGGGGTTTGTTAAAATAAAGAAGAAAGAATTCATGTTGGGGGTATTTCGAACAACGTCATTTCTCTCAGGCATTACGTCGAACACTTCCCATGCAACATGGTGACGCCCGAGTTTTGCGTAAAGAAACAGCACGTGTGAGATGAGGTTAAGGTTTGAGCATACTTGGGGCAGTGAAGTAGATGGTGGTGGTTTTAGGTAGTTGGGTACAATTGCATTGGTCGTTTGCAATTTACACCAACGGATAGTTATGTAAAGTTTAGCTTAACGAAAATTCAAAATTATTGGTCGTTTGCAATTTATACCAACAGATAGTTATGTAAAGATTAGCTTAACGAAAATTCAAAATTATAAAATCTTCGCTCAATAATTATATGATATTTAAATATATTATTCTGTATTTTATTTTTGTTGTGTTATATTTATTTATACGACATTAAAAATTTAATTTCGTTATTATTAATAAAAGTTTTAAATTCAGGATGATATAAATGATATGGATCAAGTTATTGGTTAGGAGAAGTTTGTGAGTATTGTAGAAAAAATAATTGATAATATTATTGTTTTTAACTTTACCTTTATTTAATTAAAATTCTTTATTACGTCTGAGTATGACATTATGTAGGGATGAGGATGTGATGATGAATCGATGATAAATAGGGTTCATGTGTCAACTAGTAGGTGGTCAAAAGATCTCTAAGTTCGTGTCTACAAACATTAGTGGAACCAAAAAAGGGCGGGGGGTCTGTTGACCCTCCGGCCGGCCAAAATGTCCATTAATATGGCTACTTAGTGTAGGGTTTTTTTTGTTATAATTGTCCTCCAAAATTTCACCATTAGAATAGTTATAGAGAAAAAATAAACGTCAAAATAATATCATCTCAGCTTCTTAGACCGGAACCGGAGGCTGGCGACGAAGGCAATGATGGTTTTTATAAGTAGGTTTTTGTAGTTTGATCATTCCCAAACCTTTATCGGTTAGGGATGACAATGAGACGGGTTTAGACGGGTTTAGGTAATCTCAACCCCAAACCCAAACCTGGTTAGATAAGCTTGTCCCAAAACCCGTCTGGATTCCGATGGGTAAATACCCGTTGGGTATCGGATATACCCAAGGGTATCAGGTAAACTCGTTAATTTAAAAAAAATTACCCGCTGGGGGTACCATTATAAAAATATATCAAGTGAATACAATGTATACAAAATAAAATACATATATGTATAAAAAAAAATTGATATAGCATATATAAAAGAAATTACATCGGGTAAACATGTACACTTTATCGGGTAACCGGCGGGTTTCTGATTTAACCCATTAGGTCGGGTTCAATTGTCATCCCTATGATACGACCCACTATGAGCCCGGTGCCCGGTGCGGCTGGCCCAGCAGAGGACATCACTGAAGCAGTCCAGGAAGTGCACGAGCCCAGTTCCAGGCCCAAAAGAAGTCACAAGCTACCAGCCAAGTTGTTGGACTGAATTTACAAAGTGGAGCATAGTATTCGGACAGTTCTATTATTTTTAGTATTGCATTTGTTATTTAATTGTTAATTGTTAAGGTAGTTATGCATGATAGTAGTCGGAGCATGGTAGGTAGTTGCATGCATGTCTTCTAGGAATAAGGATCATGGGTATCACGTGCTCTAATCCACTGCATATTTAAATTGATGTAATTTTGCTTTGAGAAATATACAAAAAATTGCCCCAAAAGTTCTTGTTTCCCCTCTCAAATTCTTGGAGTTTTTGCCTACTAGAAAAGGCTACATCATCTTGGTGCTTTCTTTCACGAATCACCTCCACCATGCCACCGTGTCGCGACCCAACCGGCACCGATGATTTCCCTCCATCCATCACGGATCAACTCAGCCAGTTGATACAAATCACCACCACGGCCGCTACCACCGCTGCCTCCACTCAATCCGACCTCAAAACACAGTTAGCCGCCCTCGTTCAAGCCACCACTAACCTCAACGCCAAACTTGACACCCAAACGAAAACAACCGCTCGTCTTGTTAATCATGTTCAGCAATTGACCGACAACCTTGAACCAGAAAAAAATGCTACCCGACCGCCTTCCCCAACCCGCCAAAACAAGAACCAACCAAACCCACACCAACCAAAAATTACGTTACCTCTTTTCGACGGGTCAAATCCACTCGGGTGGATTTTTCAAGCCGACCAATATTATACTTATTATAATATTCCTCTGGCGGAACGTATTTCACTAACGGCTTTCCATTTTGTTGGTGATGCACTTTCGTGGTACCAAAATCAATTCAACAACAATCTGCTCGGGTCATGGACGGACTTCAAACGTGTCACACCCCAACCGATGGCGGAATCATCGGGGCGCGGCACTAGGCGAATCAGATTGCTCAAGAGAATCCATAACAACTAAAGCGACAATATTGATTACATTTGTTATCCCATACTAACAAACAATACAATCACATAAGTTATCACATATTTCTTGTCCTCTCAAACAATACAAATCCGACAACCTAGATTTTAGGTGAGTTTCTAGACTTCCTAGCTTGATTTGATGTAGACTGCGACTAAACCTGCAGCATACGTTAAAACAACGTCAATACTAAAGTATTGGCGAGTATACAAGTTTTGATAGTGAAGCGTAAATAGATAAAAGTGCTCCGAATTTCCAAATACATAAACGAGATACCTCAACATACATGCGTAAGACAGATACTACCAGCTAAGTCACTAGAGCTGCGATTGCTATTCATCCTAACTAGACCCCGTCGGGTGCTATAGTACTATACTAGTTAAGGCGGGAGCTCGCGAGTATAAGTCCTAACACATATGTAACTAGCATCACGTGTAAATCTGCATAATAGTCATTCGCAAGTGATAAGTAGGTTGATTGAATAATTCGTTTTGATAAGTTTGGTTTAATAAAAACGTATGTTACACCCAAAATGCGATAAAAAGGGTTCGAGTATACTCACAGTCGGTGTTCAGCAAGTAAACACAACTTGGTTGGATTGAAGGGGGCGCGTCTGAGATTACCCTGATTACAGATCGATAGCGTGAGCGTTGAATTGTGCGTTAAACGGAGCAAGGTGTCAATGGATCGGACAATACTCCAAATTGTTGAAATTAAAGTCAACTGTGAGACCCAAGGTGAGATCCGTTCGGATGGTTGTCCTGTCCGTTCGGACGGTTGTCCTGTCCGTTCGGATTGACTGCATGTCCGTCCGGACGATCTAGTTGTCCTTAGCACTTGACTAACTTTGAAGGTTTTTGGCGGTTTTGATCGAGACGGTGTTGTGACGTGCTAAACAAGAGAAGCCCCATCTGACCGGTTTACTGATTCGTGATGGTCATTCTTGGTTAACCCAAAATCGGCCGTCTCTTTGTTAGAAATCAGATCTTGAACCAACACGACACTAAGAATGAGTAGAAGGTCGGTATAAGCTCCGATTCTATCGGTTTTGAGTGCATTGAGTGTAAAAGAGTTGAAAGAAAGTTGGAAAACCATCTTTCAATCCTTTTATTCATGATTTGTGTGAAAATGTTGTTTATTCTTGTGGAAATCCTTCGGATCTGAGTTGTTCTTGGTGGAATGAGGCCAACACTTGGGTAGTGTTTGGTATGGATGAATGAGAGGTGGAATGGAATGAGTGATTACGAGGGAATGAAAAAAAGAGTGTTTGGTTGGTCAATGGAATGGAATCACCCATTCCAAAAGGCATTCCATTCCCTCAAAATCATTCCTTCCACCCCCCATGTTTTTTTTCCATTCCATCCCCTCTTGCACCATTCATCAACAACGCCACAACCCACGACCTTCTCCACAACCCATAACCACCACCATCCACCACCGACGCCAACCGCCACCACCTCACCCCGACAGCCACCGCCGCCTACACCACCCACTCGCCACCGTTATCACCCACAGCTGCGACCAACCGTCAACCCGCCGCCGCCGCCTACCACCATCGTCGACGCCACCATCGTCGACGCCACCACCACCACCGCCACCACCAACCGCCGCCGCCGCCACCAACCGCCACCTTTGCTGCCACCCACCACCAACGGCCGCCTTGTCGCCTCCACCACTCGTCGTCACCGCCGCACCGCCACTTGCCGCCACCACCACCACCCATCGCCGCCGCTGACACCCACCACCGCCACCTATAACCACCCACAATCACTACCACCGACCACCACCACCACCACTCACCGTTAATTTTATTACTCCGTTTTCTTGCCTACCGAATAATACACAATAATAATTCATTTCATTCACATGGTAACCAAACAAGACATAGAATGGTAATGATCCATTGCATTCCCTCGTCCATTCCATTACCTCATCCATTCCATTCCTTCGTCCATTCCATTACCACATACCAAACAGACCCTTGAAGTTCATGAGAACTTTGTGATGACAACACCCTAGAACACCTCAAATCCATTGATTTCACGGTTAAAAGTTAAGATTTAGAAGAGAAGATGATGAAGAAGTGCGTGTAGATCATAGAAGTACAAGATTTGAGTTGGAAACTTACAAGAATCGCGAGATATCGAGAGAAAATAGCCCAAAATCGTGCTGGTCGAGTGGGAGCTGTCACATCAAGGTAATTGATGTGAGAGTGGGGTTATTTATAGGCAAGAGAGGAGAGGAGGTGGTGTAGTGAGTCGGATCGGATGGCTTGTCCGATCGGATGGTTGTCCGAACGGAGGGTTGTCCGATCGGACGGCTGTCTGATCGAATAGGTCCTCACTCAACGTCATCGTGAGCGTTAATGTGTGTGATGCGATGTGTTATGGAGATAAAGTATGCGTAATATGCGAAAATACTGCGAAATAGCGATGTATGCGATAAAGCTACATTATGATCCGAATCTCTGGTGCTAGGCGTAACGAGTATAACGAGTAGTAACTACGCACGAACGTGCGGGTTGTTACAGTCTCCCCTGCTTCAGGAAATTTCGTCCCGAAATTAATCCATAAGAAGGGTTGCGAGAGTTGATGTGAGTGAGGGTATCGATTTAAAGTGTCAAGATAAGCGAGTGATCGATTGAAATTCGACGAGCGAGAGTGTTGCGATGACCGGGCGATTGCGGCGAGTAAGACGATTCGTATACAAAAGACGGTAACACACATAAAGAGATTACAAAGCGTCCTGAATTCTCGAAAATTTGATTAACTCGAAAAGGTTTGAAGAAACTTGTTTGTGAAAAGTCTTTCCATAGTGTGGCGTTAAACTGTTTCGATGTTCACACTAGCGCTATGAGTGGGGTTTTATTAGGTTACTAAAAGATTTTAGGGTGTAAAAACTCGTTTTACGAGATTTTCTCGTCACGCGGCAGTAACTTGAGTCGATTGTCACCCCATCGTTACAAGATAATATCGTTTTGTACAACGGTTTTGATCAAAATTTTAGAAAAAGTTTTGTAAGAAAAGGTCGGTTTAAACTTTTGGTAAACAAAGCTTTTTAATAATATCAAGAATTTAAATTTTAAGGTCGGCCCCGCATGGCACTTTTCCACGAAAGTTCGACTATATGGCTAAAACGCTTATATATAGGAAGTACCAACGGCGTATCCACCACGTTTTAACCATATGGCTTCCGTCTCGTGAGGCGGTGTCATACGTGTCAACATAGTACAGTCAGATTTGCGATGACTCGATCCAAACGAGGAAGGGTTGGATCAAGTCTTGAAAGACGAACCGAGTGATGAGTCGTTTTCAACTCAGTTTAGTGACACGAGCGAGTGCGATAGGTGGTAAGCCGGATGCGAAAAATTCGATAGTACAACACAAACATAATAAGCGAAGACGGCGGCGACAAGCGTAAAGCGTAAAGCGATAAGCGACGAGCGATAGCGACAACCGTCGAGCAATAGGCGACGATCGATGCGTTGCAAATGATAGGAAATATGCGATTTGATTAGATTAAACGACACCACAAGTTTTATCTAACATTAGACCCCACATGGCCTTTTTCCACGAAGTTCTGCTGATATGGCTAAAACATTTATATATAGGAAGTACCAGCGGCGTATCCATCATGCTTAAACCATATGAGTTTCGTCCCGTGAAGCGAGGTCATGTGTGCTAACTTAACACAAACAGCACGGATATTGGTAAGCGATAGCGATTACGTTAAGCGATACACGATGAGCGATGTGTCAATACAAGCGATAGAGTGATAGGTCCGAAACGATCCGGTTTCAGTCTCGGTTTGGTGAAAAATAGTGAGACGAGTGATTTTGAGCCAAGAACAAAGATAAACAAACAAGAAAGATAGAAACTTTAAGGATTAAACAATGAAAAACCACATCAAATATAATAAATGAGTACAAGATAATCATCCACCCCGGGTGGTGGCTCCCAAAATGCACACCCTCCAAGTGAGGTGTAGTAATCTATATATAGCCCCTGAGCCTTGTCCTCCAAGCAAGCCGCCTCTTGCTTGGAAAACCTACTACACTCACAAAAACTCCCGACTAAAACAACTAAAAACGCCGTCCTATACAATACAATAAATATGCTAAATAATGTCGACGCAATTGATAACATCATTCTCCATTTTGACCCAACGATATTCCCCCGAGAATGATGCTATCAATTCTTCAAATGATCTTCAAAACAAATCTTACATCGTCTTCGAATCTTCACAAATCGGCTAAATATCCAAAATCTTCATTTTCGTTTTCCCCCGCAAATGTAGACCCTCCTATATCTTGTCAATCAAAGCTCCGTATCTTGTTAAAGATAAAATTGTAATAGGCATGTGATAGGGTTCAAACTTCAATGATAAAAATTAAAAAATTAGCTTCATTGTGAGGATCTTCAATTCTGTCATATTACATTTAGCTCCCGATCCACCGCTAAAGTCGCCAAATACCATATATATCGACGGCCCAAAAATATATCATAAAGTTACTGGCCCGAAAACAATGTATAATAAAACCCGGCCCAAAGAACTAATTCAAATCAGCTCCAAAATTTTGCACCACTTTAATTGGCCCACATCACCAACAATTTGCAGCCTAGTAATAATATATCCATACGGCCCAAATAAAAATGATCCCAGCCCAATCTTGTTCGCCGCCCAAAAAAAATGTATAATAAATTCTGGCCCACTAATAAACTTTTAAGACCCGACCAAATGAATATTCCAATTCAATATTTAGATCATACATGTGAGACCCGCTCCAGTCTTCAATATTTCAAACCGATTAAATGAAGCAACATAATGTTTCGCAAATGACATACGAATTATTTGTGTGACCCTAAAAAAATATGAGCCATCCAATTAGTGGGGCCCAAATCCATTCAGTATTCATCTTACAAATTCTGGCCACAAATTTGTAGAGATCGGTGGGTCCAACCACAAAAATTATCCATCCTTACACAAATTAAGTCAGCAGGTATTCCAAGTTGCAAAGCCCAAACAATAAGACAAATATTCACAAAGCCCAAGAACTAACCTTAATCATGGCCCAATCATATGAAGAACCAAAGAATCGAGTTAAGGTCGGAGCCTGTAATCGAGGGTTTGGATCTTGTGGGAGAGTTTGGAGAACAGTCCTGCAAAACAGAAAACCGTTAGGCTCACCGCAGAGATGGGAGGGCCCCTCTGCGACCACCCTCCGGCGTGAGGATAAGTATTTGTAGAGAGAGAAAATAGAGAGAGAAAGTAGGGACGAAGTCAACTGAGATGACGTCATTCGTTCAGACGCACTTAAATGGAGGTTCGTCTCCGGAGGTACTTGATGAGTAACGAACATGTTTTAGATGCCCGTTCAGGTGGAGTCCGGTTCGTCCCAAGGGTCATGTCCGGCCTCAGATATGTATCTTCAAGTCCCCCAGTTTGTTAAGTCTCGGGTAGAGACTTAGCAAAATGTTGCTTCAAGTTTTGTCTTATTCGGATGACGTGTCGTGACTTGTATGGTGATGACGTGGCGTGGGTGACTTTTATGACTCGACCGTCAGTCACCCACCCGTGACGGTTGTGAACCCCTGTGTTGAAACTCGTGAGGGTGCGCTGAGGTGACGGCTCGATTAGACTACCCCTAACCGACTCAAAACCTCTATAAATTCACTTTTTACTTTTTCGTTTTCACTTTTTTCCTCTCATTTTCTTCCTTTCATTGTTATCCTCTTTGTTTTCTTATCTTCTTCTTCAGAAAAAAGGTGCGTTCTTTTTTCGTTATGGAGGGTAAGGAAAATATGTCGGCGAGTGTTAGTGTTCTTACCCAACGGCAACTGGATAAGTTTGTTGGAGAGTATAAGATCCCTCTAGATCTTCACCCGGTCCTCCCCTCCGAAAACGAAACCATCTACCCTTTTCGTCAAGGGAAATTTCCCTTTTATACTCGCGTCTGTAATTTCGTGAATTATAGAGTCTCGTTTTCTCGCTTTTTGATTAGGGTTCTCCAGTTTTTTAGGGTTCATATCATTCAGGTTAACCCGTTCGGCCTTAGCCGTATAAGTCATTTTGAAATCTCTTGTCGAGCCCTAGATCGGAGACCGGACCTAGATGTTTTCCGATATTTTTATGAGTTTATTACAGCCGGAGACTGGTATACCTTCGCGCATCGGAAGGGTATACCTTCCCCGTCCTCTAGCGATCGATCTAGCTTGAAAAATTGGAAAGACAATTTTTTCTGGCTGGACGATCGCTGCCTTCCGGAGGATATGAGGTGGCGTTTCAAAGACCAGACGATGTCTTTTGATCTGGGTGAAGACTTCGTCTTCGACCAAGAACTGGCCCGTGCCCTGATTGAGCACAAGTCCCCAATTCGTCCACTTCATGAACACTTTCTTTTATTAGGTCGAGTCTGTTTTCAGTGGAGCCAAGGGGACAGGGATTGGCCGGTTATTCACAGAAAGCGTGATCGTAAGTTCCGGCCCTTTACCTCCCCATTCGGCCTTTTCTCCTTTATTTTGCTAACTTACTTTTCTTTGGAAAATGCAGGAGCTATAATGTCTCTGAGGGATGCTCTAAAGGTTCCGAGTTTTGATGTTTTTTACTTCGATTTAGGGGAGCAGGGTGAAGATAATATTCCCCTTATGAAGCAGGTGGCCCCTTAGGCCCAGGAGATTCGTCCATTGGTGGCCCAAAATGTGCCTGTCCCGTCTGCTGCCGAAGCAACTTCTTCCATCCCCCAGAACACATCTGAACAAGTTGCTGCTGAAGCTACCTCCTCCGTTCCGACGTCTACGAAAGGGGCTGCTGGTTCTTCTAGATCACAAGCTGGTAAAAAGTCAATTTTAGATGATGTGGACAGCGATCCGGAGGTTCAGAGCGTCGATGAAGCCCTTCAATATCGTCCTTCTTCTGCTTCCTTGAAAAGTAAGGGCGTTATGCCGGATGTAGATCTGAAGGCTCGTTCCCACAAGAAAAAAAAGGAACCGATTCAGATCCGTTCTTCCGATCCTCTTTCGTTGCCGAAGTCGAAGAAAGCGAAGAAGGATTCTCATTCTGGAGGTGATGTGATGAGCGATCTGGACGAGCATCTTACCGGAGGTAGGTTTTCGAGGGAGGAGGCCGCTTTGGCTCGATTGGAACCAACTCCTGCATATTCAGGTGGTTTTATTCCGGACAGCGAAGTTGAGAGCATGGGGGTAGAAAATCCGGAGGGTACGGATAAGGGAAAAGCTCATGGCGGTCCGAAGGTGGTGACCTTTTCAGGTACTTTCTTGGACTCATCCTTGGGTCCGGACTGTTTTTTAGATGATGAGGAAGATCAAGTGTCTTCGCTTCCTTCATCTTGGTTCGGACTTGAGTTGATGTCCTTTTTTCGTTATGCAGATACTTTCTCGGATGAGATGGAAATTGATCCGGCGACGGCCGATGAGAAGTTCATTCCGGATTGGGATATCCGGAACAAAGATACGGTGATGGACGAGCTTGTTGCAAGAACCTTGCTTTTTAATATTAATACTCCGCTGGATCATGCCAAGAGCCGGAAGATGAAGAGTCAAGATCTGGCTGCAGCTGTTTTGACTAATCAAGCTCAATCAAATATTTTTGTGACGGAGATTTACCGAAGATGGATCGAGGCGGAGTCTGTGAGGGAAAATTTGGAGAAGGAAACTCACTCTTTGAAGCGGAAGGTTCTAAGGGCTCCGGATATGGAGAAGAAAGTTGCTCAACTTACTCAGGATCTTCAGGCTCAGCAAGAGAAAGTTAAGTCTTTGATTGCTCAAAATCAATCATCTCAAGCGGTTGCCGCTTCTGCTGCGGAGGATCGTGATAAGATGTCAGCTGAATTGAAGAGTTTCTCAGAATCCATGAAGCAGAAAGATGATCAGCATAAGGAGGTTATGGCGAAGATGGAGGTGTCTTTTGAGAATGCTCGTATAGCTTATGCGAACATGATGGCCGGTACGTACCTTTTTTTTTTTGGTTTAAACATTCTTTTATTCCTCTATTTTTTCTAACACCTTGGCCAGAGCGGGATGTGCTTAAATCAGGGGAAGCTGATTTGAAGGCACAGATTGAGGATATGAAAGGGCACGAAGAGGAGATTGAAGCGGAGAATGCTTTTTGAAAGCTAGGGTGGAGGAGCTTCAGGCGACCAAAACGTGGATGCTTTCGGAGGGTACAAAACTTCTTGCTAAAAACATTCATAAAGGCCAGGAGATGACTGCAGCCGTGGCCGCAGTTAACAATGCAATGAGCTCTGTAGGTGTTAATTCCGGTCTTCATCAGGGATACGTTCATGCTTTGAAGAAGAAGACCCCTTATGCAGATGTTCCATTGCTGAATCGTAATGCTACGGAGGAGCTGAATGCGGCGGTTGCTTGTTTTGATACTCTTAAGTTTCCGGTGGTAGAGGATCTTCCGAAGCTCATCAACGCGCCACTTTCTGAAATTAAGAAGGCTCTGTTTTTCGCAAACGATGATTCTCCGAAGGAATGAGGTGGACATGCCCGGCTCTTTGGGGTATGCACCTTGGAAGTTTTTAGTTTGTTTAACTTTTTAGAGGGTGGACATGTCCGGTTGTTTAGGATATGCACCCTGTTTGTTTGAACTTGGAACGAATGTAATGATGTTCTTACCTGCGTTTGACAATTATCCTTTGTAAATGGTTTTGTAATTTTCGGTTTATATAAGTCCGGTCAATTTTTGATGTAATCACTTATTTATGCATGCGTCCATGTTTTTTGTGTTTTACATTTTCTGTTTTTTAGAACGTTCATTTTAAGGCACGAATCCGATTTGTTTCAATTTTCTAGGATAACTTCTAGGTGAAGGGAAGAATATGAACGGAATCAGTTCATTCCTACCTTTTAGGGTTAGCATCCCTAGTTCGGCCGAAGATACACTTGTGTTGCAACTTTGTTAAAGATAGAAAATTTTATCATTCTATTTTTCTTATCCGGAGTTATACTTCTCCGGTTAACACATGGTAAAAACATTTAAGGTAATCCGCGGGTAAAACCCTCCGCGGTTCTTGGAATTATAAAATTGTTCGGTACGGGCAAAAACATCCGCATTACAAGGAAGACAAAGGTGACGGAAGCCGTAGCTTCCGTTTTACAATTTTATTTTTAAAATAGGAAAGAACTCTTCAAAGAAAACACTTATTTAGGTGCACTCCATTCCATGTACGAGGGACGAGGGTCCCGTCCATCTTCTTGAGCGTATAAGCACCGTTCTTTCCCGCGGTGTTAATTTGATAGGGGCCCTCCCACTTCGGAGCCATTTTTCCGGTACCCTCAGCCAAGCTTGCTTCGTTGCTCCGCATAACGTAGTCTCCGGCCTTGAACCGAACCTCCTTTACTTTAGAGTTGTATTGTTTTTCCAACTCTTTTTTATACTTCGCTTCTCGGATGGCCGCAAGTTCTCTTCTTTCTTCGGCTAGATCGAGGTTCAGGCGGAGTTCTTGCTCGTTTTCTTCTTGGTTTTGTTGCATGCGGGGGGTGGGTATCCCTACCTCGGCGGGAATGACTGCTTCCGTTCTGTACGTTAAACTGAAGGGAGTTTCCCTAGTGCTTGTTTTTGGCATCGTTCTGTGAGCCCACAGGACGTGCGGAAGCTCATCTACCCAGGAAACTCCTTCCCTCCCCAGCCGTTTTTTTATACCTTCCACGATACTGCGGTTGGCTATTTCTACCTGCCCATTGGCCTGGGGATGGGCTACCGAAGCAAAATTTTGCTCAATGTGCATTTTTTCGCACCAAGTCTTGAATGGTTTCTCTGCAAACTGCTTCCCATTGTCACTGATTATACAGAGCGGCATTCCGTATCTGCATACTATATTTTCCCAGACAAACCTTAGCACTTGATCCCCGGTGATAGTCCGGAGGGGTTTGGCTTCAATCCATTTTGTAAAGTAATCGATGGCCACAAGTAGGAACCTCACTCCTCCGGGGGAAACAGGGAAAGGACCGACGATGTCAATTCCCCATTTCTGAAACGGCCAAGCCGAAGTTACGGGGACGAGGTTGTTTTTAGCTCGGTGACTAATGGGAGCGTGCCGCTAGCAGTCTTCACATGCTTGTAATTCATTGACAGCGCTTTGATGCATGCCCGACCAGAAATAGCCAGCATACATAGCCTTGGCAACGACCATTCTGGGTCCGGAGTGAATGCCGCATATACCGCAGTGGATTTCTCTGATGACGTAACCGGCTTCCTCCGGAGTTAAACACTTTAAGAGCGGACCTAGGAAGGTCTTTCGGTACAATTGCCCATCATGAATCTGGTATTGTAATGCTTTCACCTTTAACTTTCGAGCCTGAGCTTTTTCTTCTGGTAGTGTACCATCTTTTAAATATTCTAAGATCGGTGTCATCCAGGACCTTTCTTGTACGGAAACTGACATTACGGACTCTGTCTGGTGGATGGCCGGAGCTTGCAGGGTTTCAACTAGCACCTCTTTGGATAAATGACAAAACGCTACGGATGCAAGTTTGCTTAAAGCGTCCGCCTTTTTGTTCTTGCTCCGCGGTATGTGCACTATCTTGCAAGAGTCAAACGAGGAAATTAAACTATTAACTTGATTGAGGTACCGGACCATATTTTCTACCCGTGCCTCGTACTCCCCGCTGACCTGATTGGCGACTAGCAATGAATCAACATGAGCTAATATAGAGGTCGCACCAGCCTTAGCTGCAGTTTGGAGTCCTGCTAGAAGGGCCTCATACTCTGCTTCATTGTTTGAGGTTTTAAACTCAAAACGTAGAGCATAAGTATATTTTATCCCTTCCGGGTCTATTAGAATTAAGCCAGCTCCCGACCCTTCTTTGCTAGACGCTCCATCCATGTACAAGTTCCATACTCTTGGGAGGATTGACTTTTCGTTGGTGCTTTCTCCGGTTGGCAATTCCGTAAGAAAATCTACCACAGCCTGTCCCTTTACCGGACCTCTAGTCCGGTAGGTAATATCGAAAGCACTAAGCTCAATTGCCCATTTGGTGAGACGTCCGGAGACCTCCGGCTTTCTAAGAATTTGTTGGATCTGAAGATCAGTCTGCACTTCTATATTGAAAGCCTGAAAATACCTTCGGAGGCGTCTGGAGGCGTGTACCAATGCAAGCGGCAGCTTTTCTATCATCGGGTACCGAATTTCATAATCTTTCAAGATGCGGCTTACATAATAGACCGGTATTTGTGCTTGATTTCGATGCGCCACAAGTACTGCACTTATGGCGAAATGTGAGGCGGAGAGATAAACAGTGACAGTTTCTCCGGTGATTGGAGCGGTCAGAGTGGGTAAAGACCCAAGACAAACTTTTAATTCTTGAAATGCAGAATCAGCCTCCGATGTCCATTCTATCTGACCTTTTCCAGTTCGTTTCTTTAATACGTTCATGAATGGGATAGTGCGGTCGGCTGCCTTTGAGACGAAACGATGGAGAGCTACCAACTTCCCATTCAACGATTGAATTTCCTTGACCGTTTTAGGAGGCTGCATGGAGATCACCGCTTTGATTTTATCCGGATGTGCCTGGATTCCGGATTGAGTTATCCAAACACCAAGAAACTTTCCTTCTTCTAAACCAAAGGAGCATTTTTTTGGGATTAAGCTTGAGATTGATACTCCGAAGCCTGGTGAAGGTTTCGAGTATGTCGTCGATCATGTTATCTTTGGCTTGACTTTTTATGACCAGGTCATCCACATAAATTTCTAGATTTCTTCCGATCTGGTCTTTGAACGCTTTATCCATCAACCTTTGGTACGTAGCTCCGGCGTTCTTTAATCCGAATGGCATTTTGGTATAACAGAAGAGACCTTCGTTTGTTACAAACGCGGTCTTGTCTTCGTCTTCCAAAGCCATCTGAATTTGGTGGTAACCTTTATATGCATCCAGGAAGCATTTAAGACGGAAGCTGGAAAGAGAATCAATCTTTAAATCGATCTCCGGCAAAGGGTAGCAATCCTTCGGACAAGCATTGTTCAGATCGGAAAAATCGACGCACATCCTCCAGGTTTTGTCTTTCTTTGTTACCATTACTGGATTGGAGACCCATGTTTGATACCGCACTTCCCGGATAATACCAGCGTTTAGCAGCTTTCGTACGTCCTCGGAAATAGCTTTATTACAAGCTGGAGCCATGTTTCTTTTTCTTTGAGCGACTGGCTTTACTGAATGCGAAACTTTCAACTTATGTTCAGCCAAACATCGAGGGACTCCGACCATGTCAAAAGTTTGCAAATACATCTAGTGAGCTGGACAGAAGTTTCCACAATCGTTTTTTGGTGCGTTCAGAGAGCTGGGCTCCTACGGCAATTTTTTGCTCGGGGAATTGTGGATGTATGGCCCACTCCTCCGTAAGGAGGGTCGGAGTCTGTGCATGACTGTCGCTTTGTCGAATTTCAGCTACACATATTGTTGATTCGGAGTGCAAAGTTGCCACTCCCGCTTCGGTGGGAAATTTTAATGATCCGTGAATGGTAGAAGTGATGATGCCAAAAGCGCACATCCCTGGTCTCCCTAGTATGACGTTGTGAACAGATCTCGCTCCTACTACTAGGTATGTCAAGTTGACAGTTCTGACCAAACTTCCATCCCCCAACGTTGTTGGTATGGTGACTTGCCCAATAGGTTGTACCACCTCTCCGGAGAAACTCACCAGCGGCATAGAGACTTGTATCAGTTTTGCTTTGTTCTGCGGAGCTAGCTGTTGGAAGCACTGTTGGTACATGATCTCGGTAGCACTTCCGCTATCAACATAAATCCTCCGGGCCTTATGGCCCGCTATAATAGCAGATACTATAATTGGTCCGTCTTTGATTTCTCCGGAGGTAATGGGAGGGAAAGCAATTGGTTATTGCATCCAAGCGGTCATATGGTGATTGGACCGCTTGATGCCTTGACTATTTACTTTCCTGATCATGCAAATTGCTGGTTGATTGTTCGGATTATCCGCCGAATTCCCTGAAGACTTTACTTCCTTTACTTCTTTTACTAGGTGCGACAGTTTACCAGACCGCACTGCTTTTTCTATTTCTTCCTTTAAGGATCAGCAATCGTCCGTATTGTGCCCTCGAGCATGATGGTAATCACAATATTTTTTGGAGTTCTTATCACCTGGATTTCGGAGCTTTGGTGGGACAGGGAAGCTTGCACCTTCGGCGCTGAGAATTTCACTAGGAGTTTTGGAAAGATCCGATAAGTTGTAGAATCTTCATCCGGAGATTCTTCCTCGTTGAGGTCTATCGTTCCTGCTGTAAGGATGTAGTCGTCCTCTGTTGCCGGACGGAGCTTTATCGAATACGGACCCACCATTTTTCTTCCAGGAATACATCTTATGATCTGTCTCCGGAGCTGGATTACATGCATTTTTCCCCCGAGCGAAAGCTCTGGCTCGTTCCATTAGTACTTCCATCGTCTTCGGAAGATTTTCGTGTAGTTTCTCGACCAGCTGGTTGTTCCGGACACCATGACAGAATCCGGAGATCCTTAACTGGTCGACTACCCAGCTGATCTGCATGCTTTCCCGATTGAAACGGTCTATAAAACTATCCAAAGATTCTCCATCCTTTCTTCGGATGTTGTGAACTTCGGTGATTTCTTTGGAGTAGTGCCGTTGTTGGCTAAAATTCTGGAGGAACAATCTTCGGAACAGCTTCACTTGTTGTTGGTGGGTCCTCCATAATGGCCTCATATGTGGATGAGGCCGGAGGTGATGATGTTGCTTGAGAAGTTGTGGTGGTGGGCTCTTTTGTTGATGAGGAAGACTTTTCTTTCTTTCTTTCGTGCTTTTTCTTCTTTCTTTCTTCCTTCTTTTCAGCAACTTCCTTTCTTTTCTCGATTTTATCAACGATATCGAGCATCTCTCTTTTTATCTTTCAAGCTCTCTCCACTGCTCTTTGAAATAACATGGCCTCTTCCAGATTAGCGTTTCCAGCTCCCACGTTTATACGACTCGCATTCAGCACTGTTAGGTCAGAGAGTCCAAACATAAACACATCCATTGGATCCAAGATTTGAATATCTTCATTTTCGGTTGATCGAATCACCGCCTCACCAGTGTGGCTATCATAGAACCACTTTTTGAACTTGTTTTAACATACTGGAACTTCTTCTGGAAGCTTAATTCTTGTGACAACTTTAGCAGAGTTAATAACCCACGCCACCTTGTCTTTTCCAGTGATAGGATCTTTTGTTGTTTTGGACACTCTCCGTCTGGGACGCTGCGCCTTGTGATTTGGGAAACCTTTGTTGCATTCTTTAGCAATTAAGCGCTCAAAATCCCTACCAACGCTTCTATCTTCTGGATTTAGCATATCCAGTTGGCCGAGCTCACGTAGATCCCATCTTGGAAGTGAAAAGAGATCAAACCCTGTTCGGAAGTACTGAATTACGCCACCTCTTCTTTCGACCACAAACATTCCCCTGAGATTGCTATACATCCAACTGATAATTTTATCAGTGGCTTCTGTCTTTTCAACCGTTACTACCTGATAAAAATCAGGAAGTTTTTCTCTTTCCTTCTTAAACCATTCGGGATGCTGAGGGGAGAAAGTCTTTCCATCTTCTCATTCATACACAACTTCCTCTTTTAATCCCCACTCAAGAAATTTTGCAGGCATTCATCCCTATCCATCTCTTCTTCATCGCTCTCGTCTCCTTCAGTTACCTTTTCTGCCGACTCCAGACGCCTTTTCTTCGCTTCGGCTTCTTTTGCTTTTCTGTTTGTTTCTTCTTCCATGAATGCCTCGAAGTCGAAGACCTCCGCGAAGGAGAACATAGGCTCTATCTCTATCTTGGCACATATGCTTTTCATCATTCTGTACAACTTTTCAATCCCGTGCTGTTGAAATCTTATGAACTTTGATTGTTTGGCTACATAAGCATTCATTTCTTTGTTTTTCTTCCGTTGATCCTTTAACTTTTCTCTCAAGATGTTCGTGTCATTCACTTGATTTTTTAGAAGGCAGATGTCTTTAGCTGAAGTTGGACCAGTCTCTTTGACAAGCTTATCATATAAATCTTGAAACGGATGAACCCTTTGAGGAGGCAAAGGAGGCTTTGAGATCCTCGTTGGTTTTACTTGAGGAAATCTGGAAGATCCTTCATCTGTTGACTTCTTCTTTGGGGGAGATGACTTGCTTGCAGAGGTTTCTGCTGGATCCACTAGTAATGTGTCAACAAAATCATCTAGTGTTTGCACTTCTTCTATTACTACCTCTGGTCGTTCAGATTCTGACATTTCTCGTCTTTTAAGTCTCTTTTCTCTCTTTTCCTTTTCTTGCATTTCGTGAATTTGTTGCATGTCTTGAATGTTTTGACGACGTTCTTCTGATTCGGCAGCTCTGAAGCTTGCACCCATAAGTCTTTCTGGGTTTTCAGAGGATTTCTTCTTCTTTGGTGGTTCATCGTCAGCTGCTTGCTTTCCTTTTCTTTTTCCTTTCAATTGTTCTTTTTCTTTTTCTGCAGCCTCTTGCTCGATTCTTTGTTGCTTTGCTAGAACTGCTTCTCTGTACTTTCTATACGCTTCTTTGACCAACGGCAGTCTCTCGGCAGTATACATCCAATCATGTAACATCACCCATTCGTTTGTTTTGATCTCTATGAATTGTCGACTTGTGGGAACATGAAAGGTGTAGAGGTTTCCATCGTTCGGCGGATTTTCATATTGATCGTTGATCAGCATCTGGATGAATCTGGGATACATTGCCCAAGTCGGTCCTCTTACATTCTCGAGCATGTAGTTGAAGATTAGGCCGGAGATGTTGAACTTTTGATTCACACACAAGTTCAACATTGCTGCTGACCACTCCAGATTCAGGCCGTCATATCCACCCACCTTTACGCTGAGCTATGCTTATAGCAATTACGTGTACTATGAACCTCCAATCCCTTGTTAGACCGTTTCTTTTTATCTCTTTCTTTTGACGAAAATCTCCCACATAACCCATGCCACGAAACCCATCAAGAATATCATCCTTGTTCAAAGAGATCGGATCCTCTGCATTATCTTTCAGATTCAGAACCCTTTGAATCCCTTCCTCAGTTACAATTATACGTCTGTTGCGGACCGTTGCAGATATTCCTCTGGCTTTGTTGATAGTTTCGGGTTGCGCTGTCTGCCAGAACTCTTGAATATGGATTCGATAAATGGGCACTTCTGTTTCAACCGCGTAGCCAATCCTGCTTGACCGTATCCATCTTGCTGCGTCTTGAAAATCCTGTGGTACTTTCTCAAGATTTATACTCTGATTGTGCTTCCGAGATAAAGATATCATTTTTACAGCGAGATACTATAAAAAATATTTACATGTTTTAGGTTAAATAAAGGATAGTTTAATTTTAGAAAATATTTGCAAAATTTTAGGTTATATATGAAATATAGTATGATTTTAGTATTAAAAAAACTAAAAAGAAATTAGATTTGTTGAAAAACCAAAAGATCATCTTCGCTGATGATAATATCGAGATCTAGCAATTTCGCCGGCGACAATATCGGATCATGTGTTTTCGCCGGCAACGATTCAAGGAATAATCTAAGATTTCGTTGATGGTTATGACACGGATCAGTTATTTTCGCCGGTGACTTCGCTGGCAACAGAATCGGGTCCGTGTGTTTTCGCCGGCAACAATTTGGTGACTCAAACCTAATTTCGCTGACAATCGCTGGCGAAGACAGAGTTTGATCACGAACATGTTCATCAGCGAAGACATTTGTCTAGGCCAATTCACCGGCGAAATAAATTATTTCGCCGGTTGCTCGAACTCGCGTTCGAGACTTTTGAAATTCCTGATTCACAATAATTTCGCCATGGTCTTCGCCATATGCATACTATTTCACTGGCATCATAAATTTCATGATAAACCCTTCTAAAACCCCTTACTGATACTCTGATTAACACAACGATATCGAACAAACAAACTAATCAAACAATGATTATGATGAAAACCGATCTTAAGCACCTTTAACCGAAACCTAGATTACCACATTTCATACATAATTTTGGCCTAGAGATTATAGCAAACCCTAACACAAATTTCGAACCTATAAACACAAGATTTGAGTATAGATGATACACGATATTACCTGTTAAATCTTCAAACAAACAATGAGAGTGAATGGTGGACAGAATGTGAGATTAGAGGGTGGAGATGATGATGATGATTTCTGATTTTTTAGAGAAGAAGGTGAGAGAAGGTTTGAAAATTTTGAAAGTGAGAACGGTTAATTCCTTTTATAATAAAAAAACTGTCCAACGAAATTAATTATTTCGCTGGTATCTTTATTTCGCCGAGAATGACTGTAACCATTCTAATTCAAAATCAAACTTTTAAATTCGCTCGTGAATTTCAAACTTTCTCGAAAAACGTGCTCAATTTTGTTTAAAATACCATAAATTATGAAATATTTACAAGCTAGAGAAACTTTGGGCTATTTTGACTCCGAACTTCGTTTTTCAAACTTGGGAGGTTCCATTTTAAGCTGATTTTCTTGATTCTTTTGACGCTCACTGACTTACCTGCAGAAGATCATATTGCCAACACTTGTCAAAATCTTATTTATTATTATTATTAGCGAATCAAGGCACAAGAAAAACTGCCAGTATGTTTGTCCGCTTAAATCCACGCATCCTTCTTTCAACATGACTTCGGAGAGCGCCATTATCATGTTTTCGGTAATATTGACAAGACTTCTATGGCCCCCACACAAGCTATTGAGAATAGAAACATTACACTCGTGAGTCCCACATCAGGACATACCCCCGCGATCAAGGTATGCACAAAGGTTCCTCATAACAGGTGAGTATATTGGATTCATTCTTTTTCAACGATAGAGTGGAGATCAGGTCAGTACTTTGGTACAGCAGAGATCCCGAAAACCACCGAGGGCGGAGACAGATACCAGATTTGGTACGATTTGATGATAGATAGTTTGGTGAACAGGTCAGTACTTTCGTACAGCAGAGAGACCAAACTAATCCATCTTAAGGTTTTGGCCATATTTGGCACTTATTTTGAAGGGTTTGGCCGTATTTTGGCACTTATTATGAAAAGATATCATAGCGTCTAGGTCAGCATGTATCTGGATGCAGCAGAAGAACAACTATGATATCCCCGAATGAAAAACCAATATAAAGACCCGAGATCTCAGACTTTGGCAATCTATCAACGCAAGATTTAAGACCATTAAGCCATATGCCGCAACGTGTTGCCCACTAAGATGCGTAATGCCTGAGAAAAGCCAGAATCTTTGTGTAGACGTTATGTTTTGCTCCCTAACAGCAGTTTACTCGTTGGTGTTGCTGAATCTACCGACACGTCGTTGCTTGGTACCCCGATTTCTTTTGTTTTCTGTATTTCAAGAAATGACAAAGTGTTAGCAATTTTCTATCATTTCTTCTGACAGGAGTTAGACACAAGCATCTAATTTTTTTTTGATTTTTTTTGATTTTTTTTTTCTGGAATATCCCCCCTAAAATCTTTATTTTCGAGAGCTCATTTGCCGAAAATGAAGTTTTAATCTTTCAGAAAATCTTTTTGGTGGGCAACGTTTAACAATACTGGTTTTACTTTTAACAAACGGTTTTTTTTTTTAAGAAAACGACAAAGGATAGAGTATTTACAAAACGATTTTGGACAACAAGATTCACTTCCATTCAAGGAAATTGACCATTTCCAACCAGGTTACCAGCTGGTTGAATCGAGTTTTATCAAAGGGTTTCGTGAAAATGTCGGCGCGTTGCTGTGTTGTATCCACTGGCACCACTTGAATGTATCCTTTCTCGTAGGCATCTCGAATTACGTGAATACGAATTTTGATATGCTTTGTTCTGGAGTGGTGGATGGGATTCTTCACAATTCCCATACATGCCTCATTGTCGATGAATATAGGAGTCTTCATGATGTTGATTCCGTACTCCAACAACTGATTTTGTATCCAAAGAACTTGTGAACAGCAACTATAGGCTTAGGTGTACTCAGCTTGTGCAGTGGAGGTAGATACCATCGTCTGCTTCTTGCTTTGCCATGAGATTAAGCGATTTCCCAAAATTTGACATCCCCCTGATACAGACCTGCGATCAACTTTACAACCTGCATGATCACTGTCAGAGTAAGCAATAAGATCAAAATTACTATCTTTAGGATACCAAAGACCTAGTTTCGGAGTTCCTTTAAGATAGCGGAAGATGCGCTTCACAGCAATTTCATGTGATTCTTTGGGATTTGTCTGAAAGCGAGCACATAGACATACTGCCCACATAATGTCAGGCCTACTTGCAGTTAAGTACATCAGAGAGCCTATCATGGAACGATAGAAGGACTTGTTCACTGGTTTTCCTTGAGGATCTAGAGTAAGTTCGGTCTGTGAAGCGAACGGAGTGCTGGCGACTTTGCAGTCATTCATGTTGTACTTTGCAAGAATATCCCGAATGTACTTAGCCTGATGAATAAGAATACCGTCTTCCTTTTGCTTTACTTCCAGCCCCAAAAAGAAATTGAGCTCTCCCATCATGCTCATTTCGAATTTTGCTTTCATTATATTTTCGAACTCTTTGCACAGCTTTTCATCTGTTGATCCGAAGATGATATCGTCCACATAAATTTGAACCAACATTACGTCTTCTCCGGTTCGTTTGGTGAAGAGTGTCATGTCGATTTTTCCTCTGGTGTACCCACATTCCAAAAGATAAGTTGACAAAGTTTCGTACCAAGCATGTGGAGCTTGGTGAAGGTCATACAGAGCTTTGTCTAACTTGTAGTAACGACCTGGGAAATGTGGATCTTCGAAGCCTGGGGGTTGACAAACGTAGACTTCTTCCTTTACCTTACCATATAGAAAGGCGCTCTTTACGTCCATTTGGAAGACTTTGAAGTTTTTGTAGGATGCGTATGCCAGGAATATTCTGATTGCCTCCAATCTTGCAACTGGAGCAAAAACTTCTTCATAGTCAATTCCCTCCTCCTGTCGACAACCTTGCACCACCAATCTAGCTTTGTTCTTGATTACCACTCCACGATCATCCATTTTGTTTCGAAATACCCATTTAGTACCAATCGGAAATTTTCCCTCAGGCAGATCAACCAACTCCCAAACTTTAAGTTTTCGAAATTGAGAAAGTTCTTCCTGCATGGCTTGTATCCAACTGGAGTCTTGTATAGCTTCTTCAATGTCGTGAGGTACAGACTGCGAGAGAAAAGCGGCATAGAGCCCTTTGTTGATGTTTGATGATTGACCACGAGTACGCACTCCTTCTTCTACTGTACCTATGACGTTCTTAAGAGGGTGATTTCGGTTCGTCTTGTATCCAGCATTTGTGTGGGCTTCAATTTCCTGAGGAAGATTGGTGAAATGTTCGTCAACGTAGATCACTGGATGATCAACTTCCTGCGTGGGTTCATCCACGTTCGCCTGTGAAGAAGAAGCACCATTTTGTGATGTGTTCTCAGGCGAAGTGTCACCATTTACTTCATCCACTGAGAGAAGCGGATCGGCTGTGAATGGAGAGAAACGAGTAGTGAAAGGAGTTAAACCAATATCTGAAGGATCAAACAGGGGTTCAACTTGAACAGCTTCAGCAGGTTCGGCTTCTGGAACATCTTCTGGAATCTCGAAGGTATTGAAAATCACACCTACATCATAGAACCAATTGGGAGCACTTCCTGTGTTGGTGTAATTGCCTTCTTGAAAGTCAACGTAATAGGATTCAATCACCATCTTTGTCTGCTTGTTGTAGACTCTATAGGCTTTCCGTGTGGACGAATATCCCATAAAGTAGCAAATGTCACCCACTGCTTCGAACTTGATGAGATTCTCTTGAGTATTCAGAAGAGTGCAAGAACATCCGAACGGTCTGAAGAAATCGATGAGCGGCTTTCTTTTGAAGAGAAGTTCATATGCAGTTTTTTTGTGAGGTTTTACAATGAGAACTCTATTCAGAACATAGCATGCTGTATTTACCACTTCTGCCCAAAAGATGATTGGAAGCTTTGAATCCACCAGCATGGTTCTTGCGGCTTCGATCAAGGTTCTGTTCTTTCGTTCAGCTACGCCATTTTGTTGAGGAGTTCTAGCCGCGCTGTATTGAAGATGAATTCCTTTTTCAGCACAAAAGGATATGAAGCTTTGATTCTTGAATTCAGAGCCATTGTCACTTCTGATCGACTACACTTTCAATCTGGTCACGTTTTCAATCAAGGGAATGAATGACTTAAGGATATCAGCTGTCTCACTCTTAGCTTCAAGAAAATAAACCCATGAAAAACGAGAGAAATCATCTGTAATCTCCAAACAGTAAGAACTTTTAGCAAGACTTTTAACACTTATTGGACCAAAAAGATCCATATGCATCAACTGAAGTGGCGCAGTAATCGTGTTCACTGCTTTGGACTTGTGCGATTTCTTGTGTTGCTTTCCTTGGGCGCATGCTATACATTTTTTAGAAAAAGGAAATTCTTTTATCGGAAGACCTCTTACTAAGTTTAACTTAGAAAGTTTGTTCATATTTTTGAAGTTTACATGCCCCAATCGCCTGTGCCAAAGCAGTGACTCCGATTCTGAATCCTTTGAGATTAGACAAGTCAAGTTATCATTTGTCTTGAAGTTTTTCATGTTGAGCACGTATGCGTTGTTTTGTCTTGGAGCAGTGAGCATGATCATCTCTGCTGGAATGACATATTCAGGTTTGAGAAACAAGCATTCCATGTCGTTGAAAAGCACCGATATTCCTTTATCACAGACTTGTGATACGCTCATAAGATTGTAGCACAATTCTGGAACATAGTTGACGTTTTCCAAAGTGAGTGCTTCAGACACGACATCTCCCATTCCAACGATCTTCCCTCCCTTCTCGTCTCCAGCGAATGACACGAAATCGCCATCAATAAAACGAAAATTCGTCAGGAGTTCCTTCAAGCCTGTCATGTGTCTTGAGCATCCGCTGTCGATATGCCAGATATATTCCATGAGCATACGAAGCCATTTCGGGAGTTTATTCTGAAATACAAGAATATACACAAATTAGTTTGATTTGGGAACCCAGATTTGCTTCACTTTGGATCTATCGTGGTTTGTCCCACAATGTCCTCTTTTTGCTTCCAAAAACAGGTTATTGAATTGACCAGATTTTTAACAGATTTCTTAAGATAATTAAGCTGATCTGTGAAATTCTTAACAAAATCATATTCTGGTTTAGAAAAGTTCTTGGTTTTACAATGTTTCGCTGTATGTCCTAAATGACCACAGCGAAAACATCGTTTACGTCTGGGCTTTTTGGTGTTAGAAGATGATGTATGTGATGAGTGTCTTGAGCTTTTTGAAGAATCTTTTGATGCAGTGTATCTTGAGCTTTTGGCTTTCTTCAATTTCTTGTCAACTCGGCTTTCATCTTCTGAACATTCTTTATCATTGTCTGAATCTGAAGAACTTTCTGAAGTTTGATATTCACTTGAGTTTTGCTCTTCACTTGCTTCGTAACTTGAATCATCGGAGCTCTGTTCTTCACTTGAGCTTTCTGAATTTTGAACTTCAATTGTTTCGTCACTTGAATCTTCGGAGCTTTCACATTCTGTTGTTTGATCTTCACTTGAATTTTCTGATTCTTGTTCTTCATCAGGACTTGAAGTCTCTTCTTCCTTTTGTGAGGCAGAAGTGCTTGAATCTTCTTTGTTGGTTTCTTTAGCGACCTCCTTCTCTGAGTCTGTCATACCTGCTCGAGATGGAATAAATTCTGGAATTTCCTCGGTGAGGAATTTCCCAAAGCTATTCTTTTTCAATTCTGGCACAAATACAGGAGATTCACAAACGTTTTTATCATCACAAAAAGCAGAATTTAAATCATGACATTCAAACATAGCATGTTCACGATCACGGGTCTCAAATGTAGGCAAATTGGCCCTTACAGTCATCCAAAATGTTAAATTTAGGCACACGGCCATTACAGTTATCCGTCCTACTTAAATTATTACATTCATCCCGAATATTGTTTTTCTTAGAACAGTTCCAGGCGAACCAGTTAACAGTGGAATAACTGTCGTCTGAATAACCAATTCCTATTTTTGAACCGTCGCAGTCTCCATCCTCATCGCACACATCTTCTTTACACACAATTGGATCTGCATTGCTTTTAGGAATGCTAGCGGTTGTTTCATTTTTGAAAGAATCATTTTGTTCTACAGAGGCCTTTTCATCAATGAGATCATTGTCAGGATGAGGAGTTGGCATGGACACATAGTTTTTGCTATGTGGTGGAAAGAAAAGTTTTCTTTCATTTCCCTGCCTATCCTTATACCCGATCACATCTTTTACATACGTTGGTCATTTGCAGTTCTTGATGTTAGTAAAGGCCTTCTGACTGACATTCCATTTGTCTATGATAATTTGCAATTTATTCTTTTCGTTCAAAGCTTTTTCTAGTCTATCTGTAAGATCGTTAATGATAAAATCTTTTCTAAAAACAAATTCTTTTAGAGTCTGCATTTCAGCTAAAGTTGAATTCAACTTTCTCTGATATGCGGCCTCATTCTGTTTAAGTTCTTTGTTAAATTTTAAAGCTTTGTCTTTTTGCCTCTCAAATTCTAGATTAAGAGATTTATAATGTGCCACGACATCAACGCATGATGGTGTGCATAACTTTACTTTAAAGTTATGTGGAATACTATTTACCAAGTCTTTGTCAGCTTTTTCCTTGGAGGATTCTATTTTCATTGCTGCTGCTGAGACTTTTTCTTTCTTCTCATCAGATGACTCCTTAGGAACATGCTCCTTGGGTTTTTCAGCTTCTTTAGAGTTCTTTCCTTTCTTAGGCTCCGGGGAGATGAGAATGCTTTTCAGACCCTTGTCAGCAATGTTATCCCCCTTTGGGATTCCAGCAGTCTATTTCTCAAACTGTTTTGATGACGACCCGCTTGAGATCTTTGCCATGAGAGCTTTGTTGACTTGTTCCTTTGCCTCAGCAATTTCTTCACCCCAATCATAATCTTCAACAACGAGAGCTTTTGGTATGTTGGGAGATGCGTTGGTTTTGTTTTCTTCGATAGTGATTTGTTTCACATCAGGAGTGGCTTCAATGTTTCCTTCCTTTAACAAGGGGCAATCACGCTTGAAGTGACCAAGATTCTTGCAGTTGTAACATCTCAGTTTGGATTTTTCAAAACCAGCTTTTCCAAGACCCACACGCTTTCCAGTCTTATCCTGAAACTTCTTCAACCTTAAAGTGATCATAGCCATCTGCCACTTCAAATCCATCTCCTCCATGTCATCTGGATCAACCTGATACATGTCTTCTGCAGTGAGTATTTCCTTCTTGAGTTCTCCCGATATTAAAGCTTCATAGCTACTAAAAAACATGTTAAAAAGTGCCACATGTTCAGTTGACACTTTCAAAGCTTGTGTATCACCAACCACAGCAACCTTATCACTAGATTGTGGAGCCTTTGACGCGCTTGCGGAAACGTTAAAGTAGGACATCTCTGAGGCTTGTTTACTGGTGGCTCCTGAAGCTAGAAATGCCACCTTCTTTAGTCCAGTATAGGTCTAAGCTGCCTTTGGGGAGTAACCAGCTGTATTCATTACGGGTTTGTTGACGTCCATTTCAAAAGCCTTCAGAGTGTTGATTAAATTGGACAAAGTGACAGGATTTGGGTTGTTGAGGAAGTCTCTTTTTATCATCATGCACTGAAGACTCCATTCCTTGGGAAGTGAATCTAGAAGCTTCTTTATGGCAGCACGATTAGTGACAAGATTTCCTGCCTTCTTCATCTTGGTCATCATATTCAGAAAGCGACTGATATGATCAAAAAGGCTTTCTCCACGAATTCCACCAAACATGTCGTATTGCTTCTGCACCATGTCTCTTTTGCTCTCAATCAGCTCTTCATTTCCCTCGTAGTGTTCGATCAAAGCGTGCCATAGTTCATTAGCAGTTCTGTATTCTTCAAACATGTTACAGTCGTCAGTTGACAAAGCCATGGTTAAGCCAGCATGTGCACGACGGTCGCGTTGGATTAGAGCTTTGTCTTCATCGGTGAAGGTTGTGGGGTCGTCGTTATTGACTATCACAACTCCTCGAACCACCATTGGAACGTGGGGTCCAGCGATGACAGAAAGCCATAGGTTGTAGTCAGTGAATTCGAAGAATGACTTGATTCGATTCTTCCAAGTACCGAAATATTCAGCTCCTTTCAGCTTTGGTGGTCTTGTGGTGGTTCCGGTCTCAAGTCCATCTTGAGCAATTGGACTTAGCTGATTCACCGACATCTTGACTTATTTTTGACTTAAGAAAGCTGATCAGAGGTTAATTTCGCTGAAAGACTGCAGGTGAACAATTTCGCCGGTGAAATAGGTAATATCGCCGGAGATTTGACTGAATTTAGAGGAACAGCACCAATTTCTCCGATGATCTTCGCTGGTCAACTGTCTTCGCCGGTATGCGGAGAAATCCTGCATGAGCGAAGAAGCTAATTCCGCTGATACAATAAACACACACATTAGTTTGGCTTATTTCGCCGTACACCGTGATAAAAACGCTGTGGTTCTTTATCACGGTTCTTTAAGTCGTCTTCGATAATTTCGCTATAGGGACAACTGGCACTATTTCGCCGGAGATCGACAACTTCGCTCGAGTTTTAGTCGGCGAAACTGACGATTAAGCGATGTTCAAAATGATTTCGCTATATTCAAGCTTAAGTTAACTGTATTCAAAAATGATTTCGCTATCTTCAAAATAATTTCGCTATATTCAAGATTAACTTCGCCAACCAGAGGGTTTAACACGAACTTAAACCCTCTAATCACCCAAAAACGACTCAAAACCATGTTTTTATGCATCAAAATGTCCAAAATGATTCCCTAATCACAGATTAACAACAACCTATCGATTAAACACACCAAATCAGTCCATTTTAACTCCAAAATTTTGAGAAACCTTGAAACTTTGAAAAACCTTCAAAACTTTGAAAAATCTTAACAAAAACACAACAACCAAGAGCACTAAGGCTCTGATACCAAATTGTAGATCCCAATATCAATCCGGATCACAGTGGTTGACTGTTTTAGTCCAAAACACCTATTGATTAAGTGTTTGTACTATGAAAAAGTTAAGAAGAATCAAGAATGAAGATGAAGCTAATGGAATGATGAATAGAACAAGTGTTGTATTGAATCCAAACAAGAATGTAAATCACTAAAGCACCTTGGAAATCTGATTAGAGCACAATATCAAAGATTGAATGTAAACAACACTTCTATTCACCAAAAGAGCCAAAAGCTTGGCTAGGGCAACAATGCTTGAGTTTATATAGAACCTGACTTGCCAGCATAATTATAATTATGCTGGCATCTTATCTACACTAGGTCAGGTTTGCTAATTTCATGAAATTACAAAATATGCCCCTAGACTTTAAAACAAGCTACAAACTATGATAAAACTAATCCAGTTCAAGTATGAACGATCTCAAAAGTTCCAACATAGAGCGATACCCACGATATGCGATAGCGCGATGTACATAATAAGCGATTGAGCGAACACACAATAAGCGATTGAGATTGCGAAATACTCATAATAAGCGATAGCGATTGCGAGGTAGATTCTAGCGATAATGCGATTGCGAGCGTGTTGACTTACGAAAAGTCATGCGATTACACACTTTCAGTTGCGATTGAGATTGTTACGCCCTGCGATGTTATGTAATGTGTCGAAAACAACCACAATAGTATAATAGGTCTACGTTCCAACTCCACATGGCACTTTCTTCACAAAACTTCGGTTAGCATGGCAAAACACCGTCATGTTTCAACTATACGCCTTCGTTCCGTGAATAGGTGTCATACTTCGTCAGACATGGTCAAGACGCTTATATATAGGAAGTACCAGTGGCGTATCGACCATGCTTAACCATGCCCTGAACGTTAAGGCATCATTGAAACTCACTACGATCTCCGTGCACTAACCAAAATAATCCCGTGTGCACCCGTGATTAATTTGATTCTTGCACGTTTATCGTACCTTATCTCAAGAACGCATAGCAGGGGTAAATTATATCGTACATAGTGCTAGCATATAGATTGTGCGCGAGTGCGAGAGAGTGAGAGATAAATAGAGTCCGTATCGCGTCGAGAAATAGAATAAGCTTCCACACATAAAAGAGATTGACGGCGATAAGTCGTATTATTACAACAACAACATTAATAAGCAAAATAACGTTGTTGTGGAGTCCTTTTGCGAAGACTGCGGTTGCTGCTGAAAATCCTCAAGGCTGCGGTCCTGTGCGACAGTGCTGCGTAAGATGACCATACCAGTTGGAATTCGCGCAATAGCGACAGTTAGCTTCTGGCGGGTGATGATACGTACACGTGTAACACAGGGGATGGGTTCCGTTGTAGGCACGTTTCAAGTGAACTAGAGCTGCTCGGAGAGGTTCTGGTTGCGACAGTCCAGTTGTTGAGGAGTCTGGGCTCATGGTCTTTCATTTACGGCTGGGCTGAGCTCCCTGAGATGATGCAGTGTCATCGGCGAATTCGTCTGATGATTCGCTGGAGGCATCGTCGGAGGAATCTTCAGAAGAATCATCAGTTAGAATCATTGGAAGAATCGCCGGATGAATCGAAGACGATTGCTTGATGGGCTTCTTTGATAGGATTCTTGGAGAAGAATCCGTTCAAGACTCGTTTGTCATTGATTCATGCGGCCAAGCGGTAGGTTTCTTCGATGGTAGCAGGTCTTGCGGCTTCGACAAAATCGCCCACACCTTCAGGTAAGCCGCGAATGTACTTCGTGATGGCTTTTTCTGAAGTGTTGACTTGACTAGGGCAGATTATGCTAAGCTGTTAAAACCTTGTAGTGTAGCCAGCATTATCACCTTCGATTTGCTTGATTTCCCAAAATTCGTCTTCTAGCTTCTGGACTTCGTGGGGAGGGTAGTACTCTTTCTTCATGAGCTCTTTCAGCTCATCCCAAGAGAGAGCGTAAGCTGCGGAGATCCCATGTTTGTTACGTTCGGCGGTCCACCAGTCGAGTGCTCGCGATTGAAATACTCCGGTAGCGCAAGTAGTACGAAAACCATCGGGACACCCACTCTAACGAAGGGTAACTTCGATAGAATCGAACCACTGGAGTAGTTGGGACACACCTCCTTCACCCATGAACTCCATCGGGCCACAGGCTTTGAAGTGTTTGTAAAGGAAAGCAGATTGTGGCGCTTCTGTCTTAGAGTCTTCCGGGGTTCGAGAGTTGCTGAGAGAGTGCACTTGAGTGACAATTTGAGGAACGACCTTGGCCACTTCCTTGACCACAAGCGAGGAAATCCTCTTCTCGGCGCTTCGTTTGGCTCTTCTCCTAGCTGTCTGTCTCGAAGTAAAGTCGTTGGAAGACATCTAAACAGAGAGAGAGATTTGGAGTGAGATTCAATCATAATGATTTTGAGTTTGCGATGCAATTGAGCGCGACCAAGACTTGGTGTGAGTAATATAATAGATTTCACATAGGAGACACGAGATTCCTAGATTCCCACACAACTGATTCGTTTTGTACATATAGTTAGTTGTAGTTTGTACTTACACACACACATGCCGGGGTAGTATGCGTAAGGACGCGATGAAGAGGGAGAGAGCGAGAGAGAAAACGAGCAATTAGACATTAGTTTTATTGCGAACATTCGGTTTTTGTTTCAGATTGTGATAGCTGTGCGAGTCGTGCGTTTATAAACCAGAGAGAGAAAATTGATAAGTTGATAAATCAAGAAATCGATAAAGCGTAAATTTTAAAAGTGTAAACACATAAGCGTAAATAGATTCTGATAAGCGTATAATCGGCGAGTCGTAAGCTAGAAAAGTAGATAGAGTGCCTCGGGTGTTTAGGCGTCGACTGCCCAAGGTAACTCAACCATAACCAACCAACTCGTGCATGCGCATTGCCCTAGAAGGCTTATGCTTCCACTGGGATGCAGCTCATGGCATTCGTCTTCTTTGTCATCACGTGGCTCGATTTATCGTCATAGTCGAGTCCTTGGTGAGAGCTTTTTGAAAACCATTTCGTTGAGAGTGGAACGGTTTATTAAGATACGGGTTTCACCCGTGACTTAATAACTTCGCTCCTAACTGTGGTTGTGCTCTTAGAATAAATTTGGGAGTTCCACTGGATTTTGAAATGGAGACTTTCGTTGAGATATGGATGTCACTCCTAGCTCAACGGAAAGTTCTCGTGCTAGAAAAATGCGCTGAGTGAGCTATCTGATCGAGAGTTCTTGGTTTTCACGCCTGATCTCAACTGGACCGCTCGGTTGTGTTATGCGAGTATTTTAGAAAACGTGTGTATTGTGTTAGCCTTAGGAAAGGCTAAGTAACATTCCAGCCTTAGGAAAGGCACTTCGCGTGAAGTTGTAGTATGCGGTGTTCACGCGAAGTGGTAGTTTTTTAGCGGATTCAAACGAGAGTATCAAGTAGGCTCGTTCAAATCCTACTGGGTTCGCACGAATCGGCCCATTGGTACCTAAACTATAGACTAGGTCGTTTCTAAGACATCGACCCAGACTAGGTCAAGTCTGGCCTAATTCCCTATAGTTATGGCTCTGATACCAATCTGTCACACCCCAACCGATGGCGGAATCATCGGGGCGCGGCACTAGGCGAATCAGATTGCTCAAGAGAATCCATAACAACTAAAGCGACAATATTGATTACATTTGTTATCCCATACAAACAAACAATACAATCACATAAGTTATCACAGATTTTTTTTCCTCTCGAACAATACAAATCCGACAACCTAGATTTTAGGTGAGTTTCTAGACTTCCTAGCTTGATTTGATGTAGACTGCGACTAAACCTGCAACATACGTTAAAACAACGTCAATACTAAAGTATTGGCGAGTATACAAGTTTTGATAGTGAAGCGTAAATAGATAAAAGTGCTGCGAATTTCCAAATACATAAACGAGATACCTCAACATACATGCATAAGACAAATACTACCAGCTAAGTCACTCGAGCTGCGATTTCTATTCATCCTAACTAGACCCCGTCGGGTGCTATAGTACTATACTAGTTAAGGCGGGACCTCACGAGTATAAGTCCTAACACATATGTAACTAGCATCACGTGTAAATATGCATAACAGTCAGTCGCAAGTGATAAGTATGTTGATTGAATAATTCGTTTTGATAAGTTTGATTTAATAAAAACGTATGTTACACCCAAAATGCGATAAAAAGGGTTCGAGTATACTCACAGTCGATGTTCAGCAAGTAAACACAACTTGGTTGGATTGAAGGAGGCGCGTCTGAGATTACCCAGATTACATATCGATAGCGTGAGCTTTGAATTGTGCGTTAAACGGAGCAAGGTGTCAATGGATCGGACAGTACTCCAAATTGTTGAAATTAAAGTCAAGTGTGGGACCCAAGGTGAGATCCGTTCGGACGGCTGTCTGTTCAGATGGTTGTCCTGTCCGTTCGGATGGTTGTCCTATCCGTTTGGACGACTACCTGTCCGTTCGGATTGACTGCCTGTCCGTCCGGACGATCTAGTCGTCCTTGGCACTTGACTAACTTTGAAGGTTTTTGGCGGTTTTGATCGAGACGGTGTTGTGACGTGCTAAACAAGAGAAGCCCCATCTGACCGGTTTACTGATTCGTGATGGTCGTTCTTGGTTAACCTGAAATCGATCGTCTCTTTGTTACAAATCAGATCTTGAACCAACACGACACTAAGAATGAGTAGAAGGTCGGTATAAGCTCTGATTCTATCGGTTTTGAGTGCATTGAGTGTAAAAGAGTTGAAAGAAAGTTGGAAAACCATCTTTCAATCCTTTTATTCATGATTATGTGTAGATTTGTGTGAAAATGTTGTTTATTCTTGTGGAAATCCTTCGGATCTGAGTTGTTCTTGGTGGAATGAGGCCAACACTTGAAGTTCATGAGAACTTTGTGATGACATCACCCTAGAACACCTCAAATCCATTGATTTCACGGTTAAAAGTTAAGATTTAGAAGAGAAGATGATGAAGAAGTGCGTGTAGATTATAGAAGTACAAGATTTGAGTTGGAAACTTACAAGAATCGCGAGAAATTAAGAGAAAATAGCCCAAAAGCGTGCTGGTCGAGTGGGAGCTATCACATCAAGGCAATTGATGTGAGAGTGGGGGTATTTATAGGCAAGAGAGGAGAGGAGGTGGTGCAGTGAGTCGGATCGGATGGCTTGTCCGATCGGATGGCCATTCGATCGAAGTGGCATTCGATCAAACGCCTCCGGCGAGCTGAGATTTGGCGTTCCGTTTCGATTGCTAAGCGTTGCGATAGTTTGGTTACACATTTTCATCCTCATTTTCGTATATTCATTATAATTAGTCTCATAGGGTCGTATACATATCCATATTTCAAAGTTGCGATACAATAACCGGTTTCGTTTCGAATATGCGTTACTTTGCGATGCTTCACGGCCATCAAGGAGGGTAGAATAGGTCCTCACTCAACGTCATCGTGAGCGTTAATGTGTGTGATGCGATGTGTTATGGCGATAAAGTATGCGTAATATGCGAAATAGCGATGTATGCGATAAAGCTACATTATGATCCGAATCTCTGGTGCTAGGCGTAACGAGTACAACGAGTAGTAACAACACACGAACGTGCGGGTTGTTACAAAACACGAGGTAGAGCTTCACTTCGGTCCATCATCGTATGAAAATCACGAAGCCACTCTGTTTAAACTCCGGCAAACCGCATCGGTTTCCGTATATCAAACAGAATTTGAAAAATTAGCAATTGTATCAATGGCTTGTCTGCGCAAACCCTAACAAATTGTTTTATCTCCGGCCTCAAACCTAAGTTACAAGCCGAACTAGCTGTCTTGAAGCCCACAACGTTTCACGATGCATGTGGACTGGCCAGGAGAGTTGAGGATAAATTTGCACATGTTAATAAACCCAAATCCTTTTATCAGCCCAAGTCATACCCCACCCAAAATATTGCTCCTCAAACAACAATCCCTCCTAATTCTCAGCCTTCTCCTACGTCCTCATCCAAACCAACCAACACATCATCTCCTCCATTATTACCTTCTCCACCAAAGCCATTACCATTCACGAAACTCTCACCAGAAGCAATACAACAACGTAGACGTGACGGCCTTTGTTTCCGGTGCCCGGAAAAATTCTTTCCCGGTCATAAATGCTCTCCTCCACAATTTCTTCTAATCGTTGATAACGAAGACCCGCAATCCATGACCAAGACTACGCCCACACCGCCCATCGATGACACTATTACGGATCACTACGTGTTATAATCCATGTCCTTGTCTGATGCGGCCTTTTTCGGTCTCAGTTCGATGCAAACACTACGTGTTACCGGCTACATTAATGGTGTTCCGGTTACCGTTTTGATATATTGTGGTAGTACCCACAATATAATCCCACCACGTATCGCGGCAACACTCGCCTTACCTACCCAACCCTTGCAACCATTTTCCGTTATGGTTGGAAATGGTCAATTCATCCACTGTCAAGGTTTTTGTCCCGGCGTCGATGTTCAACTTCAAAAAATGAATTTCACTATTCCGTTTTTCATCTTTCCTGTTCAAGGAGCCGACATCGTCTTGGGTATCGCTTGGTTGGGAACACTTGGGTCAATCATGGCAAATTTTTCCATTCCATAAATCTCTTTTACACACAACGGTTGCATCACCACTTTACGTGGTGAACCGCTAACTAGTCCAGTTTCACCGTGCTCTCTATCAACTTTACTTTGCCATGGGTCCATTGCATCCCTTCACACGCTCACTGTGGAAACACCTAGCACCGACACAACCAACACTGCCACCACGATGACATCCAACCCTAACATCACCGCCCTTTTGGAATTGTTCCAACCCGTTTTCTCCGAACCGCAATCCTTACCGCCGGCCCGTTATCACGATCACCACATACCACTCACAAATAACAACCAACCCGTCAACGTAAACCATACCGCTACCCTTATTTTCAAAAACAAATCATGGCCCAACTCATTTCCGAAATGCTTAACAGCGGCATTATTCGCCCGAGCCAAAGTCCTTTTTCATCATCGGTTCTTTTGGTGAAAAAGAAAGACGGAAGTTGACGTTTTTGTGTTGACTACCGTGCACTTAATGTCGTGACAGTCCGTGATCGTTTCCCTATTCCCACTATCGATGAACTTTTGGATGAGCTTCATGGCGCAACCATTTTTTCAAAAATTGATTTAGGGTCCGGTTATCACCAAATCCGAGTCGCCCCGGATGACATACATAAAACCACTTTTCGCACTATGGATGGCCATTACAAGTTCGTCGTTATGCCCTTCGGCCTCACTAATGCACCCTCCACATTTCAATCCGCCATGAACGATTTGATTCGCACCGTACTTCGTAAATTCATTTTTTTTATGGCATCTTCATTTACAGTTCCTCACGTGAAGAACATTATAATCACCTCAAGTTTGTCTTTCAAACCTTACTCCAACATAAGTTTCATGCCAAAACTTCTAAGTGTACGTTTGGTGTTTCCGAAATCTCGTTTTTAGGCCATAAAATCTCATGTCAAGGAGTCGCTCCCGAACCCGATAAAATCGATGCCATTCAAAGATGGCCGGTACCCCATTCTTTTACCACACTTCGGGCGTTTTTGGGACTCACCGGTTACTACCGCCGGTTCATTAGCGGGTATGCTCAAATTGCTGCACCACTCCCTGACAATTTAAAATGCAAAGAATTTGCATGGAATCCTAAGGCTACTGAAGCTTTCATGCAACTCAAGAAAAACATGCAAGACTTGGTCATACTTGCTTTACCCAATTTCAGTGAGCCTTTTGATGTCACCACAGACGCTTCGGGTCAAGCTATCGGGGCCGTTCTGTCCCAACGAAACCAACCGATCGCTTTTTTCAGTAAAAAATTGTGTTCGACCATGCAATCTCAGTCCACTTACACGAAAGAGTTATACGCCATTACCGAGTCCGTAAAAAAATGGCGTCAATATCTTCTGGGTCGTCGTTTCCGAATCTATACCGACCACCATAGCCTTAAACACATTTTATCCCAAACCATCCAAACACCCGAACAACATAAATGGCTCACCAAACTTATGGGGTTCGATTTCGAAATTCATTTCAAACCCGGCAAAGAAAATACGGTAGCCGACGCTCTTAGCCGAATGGACATTCCATCCTTGTTGTCCATATTATACCCAACGGCTACGTGGTTAGCCGAACTTCGTTCGTACTATGTCTCTGATAAAGTGGGCAACCAATTGGTTTTGAAAGTTCAACAGGATCCACATGGGTTTCCTCAGCATGTTTTTTCGTGACGGTTTGATGTATCTTCATGGCAAGTTACTTGTTCCGCCTATTTCGGACTTACGGGTTCGCCTTATCGAGGAGTTTCACTCTTCCTTTTTGGGCGGTCATTCCGGTGTCAATCCAACAACCAAGCGACTTGCTTCTTCATTCACTTGGCTGGGATTAAAAAAAGATGTCGATACTTTCATCAAAAATTGCCACGTTTGCTAAACCATTAAAACCCCCAATCATAAACCATATGGCCTGTTACAGCCCTTGCCCACTCCCGAACATCCTTGGGTCGACATCTCTATGGACTTCATTACCGGTTTACCGAGTTCAAGGGGTAAAACCACTATTTGGGTCATAGTCGACCGTTTATCCAAATTCGCTCACTTCATTGCTTTACCTACAATTTATACGGCAGTCTCATTGGCATCCATTTTTATGAAAGAAATTTATCGTTTACACGGGTTTCCAAAAACAATCGTCTCGGATCGTGATTCGATATTCGTGAGCAAATTTTGGCACGAGTTGTTCAAGCAAATGGGCACTAAATTGTTACACTCGAGTGCTTACCATCCGCAAACGGACGGTCAAACGGAGGTTGTGAACCGCGGTTTAGAAATGTATTTACGAGCATTTGTGGCGGATGCACCAAAAACCTGGGAACGATATCTTTACTTGGCTGAGTTTTCTTACAATACGAACCCGCATTCCGCTATCAATATGTCTCCATTTCAGGCTTTTTATGGCCGGGAAGTCACAACCATCCATGATTACGTACCAGGCTCCGCCAAATCGGGATCTATCGAAGCTTCTTTAACCCTTCATCAGAATATTTTATCCTTCTTGAAAGCTTCGCTCGCAGTCGCAAAGGCACGTATGCTCAAACAAGCTAACAAGAAAAGAATCGATAAAGAATTTGCAGTGGGTGACTATGTTTTCCTTCGACTACACAAGTACCGACAAGCTTCGGTTCATCAGTGGTCAAACCAAAAACTCTCTCGGCGGTATTATGGGGCTTACAAGATTGTCCAACGTATTGGTAATGTGGCTTACAAATTGGAACTTCCAACCGGTGCAAAAATACACCCGGTTTTCCATGTCTCACTTCTCAAACCCAGCTACGGTAATGCCACCAATCCAACGGGTGATCTCACGTATATCTATCCGGACATGGAAATTGCATCTCTGCCAGAATTTGTCATGGACCGTCGCCAGCTTAATAACAGTCACCAAGTGTTGGTCAAGTGGGAAAAAATGCCATTAGAAGCAGCTACATGGGAAGATATCAAAGACCTGCATGAGGAGTTTCCTGAGTTTATTGACATTGAGGGCAATGTTAAGTTTCAAGGGGAGGGGGATGATACGGCCCACTATGAGCCCGGTGCGGCTGGCCCAGCAGAGGACATCACTGAAGCAGTCCAGGAAGTGCACGAGCCCAGTTCCAGGCCCAAAAGAAGTCACAAGCTACCAGCCAAGTTGTTGGACTGAATTTACAAAGTTGAGCATAGTATTCGGAAAACCATTTCTATTATTTTTAGTATTGCATTTGTTATTTAATTGTTAAGGTAGTTATGCATGATAGTAGTGGGACCATGGTAGGTAGTTGCATGCATGTCTCCTAGGAATAAGGATCATGGGTATCATGTAGGGCTATAAACAAACCGAACGAACACGAACAAGGCCATGTTCGTGTTCGTTCGTTAAGGAAATTAACAAGTTCGTGAACTGTTCACAAACGCATACCGAACATAAGTTTATGTTCATGTTCGTTCGTTAAGGAAATTCAATTGTTTACGAAGAGTTCGTGAACACTGGTCTCGAACACAAACGAACGCAAACGAACACAAACGAACGCAAGCAAATAAAAAAGAACGCAAACGAACATTTAACTTGAAAATAAAAAAAATAAAAAAATTGTTATCCTTAAACATTGGATATAAGTAGTTAAATACAACCATCAAATGATAAATCAAAACACAAGAAGTCTAATACACCACCAAACGATGAATCAACTTTAACTAACTTAGACATAATTATCCCCAAAAATGTCTTAGCATGTCCAAATTTTAGCTAACTTAGAAAAAAATAGGGTTTTAAGTTTTCAATATATTTAGATAAAAGGTTTATTATTTATTATTTTTTTAATATAATCAAACGAACACGAACGAAGGTAACCGAACATATTACCGAACGTTCACGAACGCATTCGAACGAACGAGACCTATGTTCGTGTTCGTTTGCTAAGCTAACCAAATGAAATTTTTTGTTCATGTTCGTTCGTTAAGCTAATCGAACGAAAATAAATGAACTTCCCACCGAACGGTTCACGAACTGTTCGCTAAACGTTTGGTTCGTTTATAGCCCTAGTATCATGTGCTCTAATCCACTGCATATTTAAATTGATGTAATTTTGCTTTGAGAAATATACAGAAAATTGCCCTAAAAGTTTCCGTTTCCCCTCTCAAATTCTTAGAGTGTTTGCCTACTAGAAAAGGCTACACCCTATCATCAGTGGAGTAGTTGAAGTAAGGAAAGAAGCGTGAACATCATTGGATTTTTTTATAGCAAATAATGAAGGCAACAGAGTCGAAGGTAGCTTGTTACAAGAGTGAAGAAATAAAAAAAACAAAGAATCAAAAAAATAGTGCATAGTTTTTTGGTTTCGTAGGTGGTGCGATCTAGGAGACGGAGTAAGAACGGGGTCGATTTCCAGCGAACCACTGGAGAACTCCAAGGGAGGAACATTTTGACCATATCGAAGAGCTAAGGAGAAAAAAGAAAAGGAACAAGAGAACCTCATGAACATGGCAGAAAGGAAAAATAGATCCCGGATACGAGTAAAAGATTCTCTAAGATTGAGACGTCCTACTTCGTCTCTATTCAGGATAGATGTCCAGGCTCAGATTTATGGATGGTTTTCAAAGACTTTGGGGTGATTTTAGACGCATATGTATCAAAAAAAAGATGCTAGAGGAAACATGTTCGTTTTCCTTAGATTTAAAGGGGTGCAAAATATGGTGGATCTAGCGAAGGAGATGAACCGAGTGAAAGTTCTTTGAAGCTAAGGTAAACGTTGCGGTGGCTAAGTTTGATCAGAACAATATATAACATAGTTGACAAAGGCCCAGCTGCACCTTGCCCTAACCATAACCAAAGCAACCGGGATGTGGTAAAGGAGCCTATACAATGACAAGGTCCAGACATGGGGAGATTCCCTTATTGCGAAGCGTTTAAGAGAAATGCTGAAGCACCGGAATGGGACATACTGGAAATTAACCAATGTGGTGTTTGAAGGGGATGAACCTACTTATCCTAAACATTGCTTGGGTAGGGTTGTGTTATGTTATGTTGGGTAAGGGCTAACATTATTTAGGGGCTGTTTGATAGCCTCTGAATGGTCATTAAGAGGCTACCTCTTAATGGAACTATTAAGAATTTTACCAATGAGAAGGTAGAAGAATGTGACATGTGATGATTTACCATTCAGATGTTACCTCTTAACCATTCAGACTTGAGGTTACCTCTTATTCATTCAGAGGTTTTAAACCATTAAGAGGTAGCATCTGAATGGTCATTAATAGGCTACCAAACAGCCCCTTAGTCTCTTAGAAAGAACTTAGATTATGTTTATATATTATTTAGTCTCTTAGGAAGACCTTAGATTATGTTTATATATAAAGGATTATATTTATTTTTTAGTTTTAATGGTAAGGGTATTATGGTTATTTTTTTAGGAAGAACTTAGATTATGTTTAGACACTTGTACCACGTGTCACCTTCTCTTCTTGCTGTTGTCAAAAGTTAACACTTGTCCCAAAAAAATTGGTGACATCCGAATGAAAGGGTGATAGAAAGGTAGAAACGGATGAGAAGAGATGGAAGAAAGAGACAGAGTGAGGCAGATAGAGAGAACTCCAGAGCCGGCGAGTTTCTGGCGACCATCTCCGTTGCTTGCTCGTTACAATTACATTAAAAAACATAACTAGTATTTAGAACCCGCGCTTTGCGGCGGGACCATTAAATCGAACAAAAAGTAAACATAAAAACGTTGAACCACTTACTTGCATTGCGGCGTGTTAACTCACAGAAAATAGACTAAAACCTAAACATAGAAATTAATAACTAAGTCGGCTTAGGACCCGCAAGTTGTGACGGGGCCGTTATACCACAAAAAAAATAGATGTAAACATTTGAACCACACGCACGTTACAACATATTTAGTCGCAATGTTTAGACCGAAACGTTAAACGTCACTTTTGTAAAAGGTGAAAACTATATGGGACCAAAATCAAAAGTGGAAAAATGTTGTGATTAAAAATGAAAATTAAAAAAAGGGGTTGAAAATAAAAAATGTTTAGGGTAAATTACACTTTTCGTCCTTTATGTTTGTACCGAATTGCAACGGATAACCTTTAACTTCAATAATTATAGTCACAGTCCTTTTTTAGCTAAAAACATTACACCCTGGGTCCTTTAGCACAAAACAGGTTAAAATTTTCAGTTAAGTATAGTGCAAAGCACATGAGGGTATATTAGTAATTTTACTATTATATATAAATTTCAAAACCATCAAATTGCTCATCTTCAAAACCGCATCATCAACACCAAACACTTGAACCTCAATTAGTCACATTTTTCCCAATTTAAAGTGTGTCTTACAAAACCCATTTCAAGATCAATAATTTGCAACCCATAGAAATCAGTGGCACCAGCTGCCACAACATAAGATGAAGATCAGATCTAGATCCAAATCCAGATCTCGGACCTACAATCACATTAGCTACTACATATCATCAAATTAAATTATCAAACCACGGTTTGAATCAGATCAAGATCAGATACTGGCATCTTATAAATTTACTCTAAGATTGAAAGTATATTCACACATCAAGTTTACAATTCAGATCAGAAACTTGAATAACCAAAATCATAAGTTTACTTTAGGATTTAACTACAATCACAAGCTTTCTATAAACATCGATAACAAAAATCATAAGTTAATCATCGGCGCCATGACAGATCCGGCGACATCCAGTTCAGATTGGCTTACGTTGTTCAGATCTTGGGTTCAAGAAGGATGGCGGCGAGTCGGCGGCCCTGTTTTTTGGGGACGAAGAATCAATGGTGGTGGTGGTGAGTGGATGTCACCGGAAATGGTGGTGGTAAGCGGATGTCGCCAGAAATAGTTGGTGGTTACTGGATGTCGTCAGTGGTTGAATCTGCAAGGGCGGTTGGGGAAGAAAGGGGTGGCGAGGGTGGTTGTCAATGGTGGTGGGGGTTGGTTGGGGAGAGAGAGAGAAAGAGAAAGAGGGGAGGGAGAGAGAGAGTGTGCTGAGATTGGGTTTATGTTTTGTTTAAATATATTTTTTTATTTCTAAAAAATCTGGTTTTTTATTTGTTTAAATATATATTATATATATTAGTAAAATTACAAATCTATCCTCATGTGCAAGCCACAAGTTATGTTTAACTGAAAATTTTAACTGAGTTAGTGCTAAAGGACATAGGGTGTAATGTTTTTAATCAAAAAAGGACTGTGACTGTAATTATTGAAGTTAAAGGCTATCCGTTGCAATCCGGTACAAACATAAAGGACGAAAAGTGTAATTTACCCAAATGTTTATAAATGAAAACTAAAAGGGTTGATGTGTATAAAATTGAAACTTAATTTAATAGTAAAAAGTTGTCAAAAATTATTTTTGCTAAATTAAGGATGGATAATATACGATTAGTTCCGAATGTTTTATAGGATGAGCTCAAAATTTAATCTATTTTTATTTACAAATATGTTTAGTAGTATATATAGGGGAGGGTTATCTTGAGAACGCTAAATATTGCGAGAACCGTGAGAACGAATGAAAAAACCAATCAAAACCAATTTTTTTAATACAAACCTCATTGTAATTAAGATACAACATCAAAAAAAAGAATTTACAATATCAAATAATTCATTTCTCCTTTCAAAATCACTCTTTTTATATTTTTTACACATGTGTAAATATAACAGATTTACACATGTGTAAATGGCAAACTTACACATGTGTAAATTTTCTTTATTTACGAATTCATGTAAATTTAAACCTGTAAATTAAATTTCTAACATTGTATTCGAATAATAATGATAAGTGTAGAAAAAAAATTTGAATTTGAATTGTTTTTACCAAGTTCTCCCGGTTTTTTCATTTGTTCTCACGGTTCTCACAATATTTAGCGTTCTCATTTAAACATTCCCCTATATATATAGGGGATGATTCAAATAAAAACCACTTTTATCGTGAAAATTCAAAAACTAACAAAAAAAAGCCTAAAACACACAAAAATTTTATTTTTATTTTTTTCAATTTTTTAATTAAAATTCGCAGGTTTTTTTATATAAAAAAAAATTTCAAAAAAAAATTTGTAGTGCACATGTGTAGTACACATGCACTATAAATTTTTTTTTTTTGAAAAAAGTTTTTTTAAATATAATTTAAATAGCGAAAATTGGTATGCAAAAAAAATGGTATGTTTTTTAGGCTTTTTTAGTTAGTTTTCGAGTTTTCGCGATAACTAATGGTTTTCATTTGAACCTTCCCCTATATATATATATATAGAGAGAGAGAGAGAGAAAGTGTACTGTACAATATTCCTTATCGTACATTACGTATGCTACAATCTCAGCCGTCAGATCATCTTCTCGCATTGAAATCGCATGTTGTTTTTTTGTAACAATTTCGCATGTGATAATTTTTTTTGAAATCGCATGTTGTTTTTTTAACAATTTCGCATGTGATAATTTTTGATGAAATAGCATGTTGTTTTTTTGTAACAATTTCCCAATTGATAATTTTGATGAAATCGCATGTTAAAAAACCAACATGCAAAATTGTTACAAAAAAAACATGCGATTTTCAATGCGGGAAGATGATCTGACGGCTGAGAATGTAGCGTACGTAATGTACGTTAAGGGCATTTGTACGTTAACCTAACCCTATATAGAGAAATATATATATATATATAGGGTTAGGTTAACGTACAAGAGCCCTTATCCTACATTACGTACGCGATCATCTCAGCCGTCAGATCTTCATCCCACAATGAATTCGCATGTTGGGTTTTTGTAACAATTTCACATGTTGGTTTTTTAACATGCGATTTCATCAAAATTACCATATGCGAAATTGTTACAGAAAACCAACATGCGATTTCATTAAAATTATCACATGCGAAATTGTTAATAAAAACCAACATGCGATTTCATCAAAATTATCACATGTGATTTCATCCATTCTATTTTATAACATGCGATTTCACTATATCGTACGTATTGTACGTTAAGTGATATTGTATTTTACACTTTCACTATATATATATATATATATATATATATATATATATATATATAGGGGAAGGTTCATTGGGGAACACTAAAAAAGTGGGGAACAGCGGGGAACCGACTCAAACGAACTCCGATTGGACTCATTCCAGCGGCGTTGGAACCGGCTCGTCGAACCCTAACTAAGATCTCTTAACCCTAAACCCTAAATCCTAACTCCTAAACTGTAAACCCTAAAGCTAAAAAATAAGGCTAAAACCTAAGCTTGATCGTAAAATCTAAACTATAAACCCAAAAAGCTAAACCCTAAAGGCTAAACCTAATGCTAAACCCTAAAGCTAAACCCTAAACCCTAAATCTAAACCCTAAACCTAAACCCTAAACCATAAAGCTAAACCCTAAAGCTAAACCCTAAAAGTCAAACCCTAATACATTTAGGGTTTAGGGGTTATGATTTAGGGTTCAGGGTTAAAAGATCCTAGTTAGGGTTCGACGAGCCGGTTCCAACGCCGCTGGAATGAGTCCAATCGGAGTTCGTTTGAGTCGGTTCCCCGCTGTTCCCCACTTTTTTAGTGTTCTCCAATGAACCTCACACTATATATATATATATAGGGTGAGGTTCCAAGAAAAAGAACATTTTTTGTGAGAAGTGTGAGAAGCCATAGAAATTGGCATGTATGCATGTTTTGAACTTAGGCATGATGTTTTGTGTTGTTTTGGCAAGAAAAACACCAAACATAACAATCTAAAACACAATGCAACGTATTATGGGCGTGGAATTTAAAAAACACTACTTAACACTTAAAACACACTACTTAACGTTCATGGCATGGTGTTTTAAGTTTTAAGCCTAGAATTCATTGCATTGTATCTTAAATTGTTATGTTTGGTGTTTTTCTTGCCAAAACAACCCAAAACATTATAACCAAGTCCAAAACATAATGTCTACATATGAATTTTTATGTCTTCTCACACTTCTCACAAAAAAATGTCTTTTTTTACAGAATCCTAAGACTATATATATATATAGCGTAAGGATTTAGAGAAAACGGGGGAAAGTGTGAGAACGATGAGAACGGTTATGGATCGTCACATCAAAACAATCAATGGACTAGATTGCGTGGTGGCGTTTTCGTAAATAACATCAATTTTATTATGTGTGACGCGCTTCATTAAGGGTAAAAGGGTCTTTTACAGCTCAAATTCAAAACGCCAACAAAATGATAACACGCCATTCAAAAAAATAAAACGCCATTAAATACAAAACGCCAAAAATTAGTGATAAAACGCGTTGGAGATTACAGGAAAAGGAAACAACACAGTAACTGAATTTCATTTATTAACATTTATTAGAAGAAATTCCCTCCTAAATTACACACCAAAACATCATTATATAAACGACGTAAAACATCGCTTCCATAATCACTTCAATCTATCATTTCTGCAAAAACATCTTTAACCAAAAACGCCAATTTAACAAAAACGCCAAAAATGGCAACCATCGTTTGGTGGAGATACAATGTGGCAATCAGGCGATTCGTCCTGCGTTTTGACAACAGAAAGAGGGTGTATGTTAGGACGATCAAGGCAATTTTGAAGATGGAAGAAGAGGTACAGATGGGTATCCTATCTCTTGGCATCGCTCTGGATAACGAATGCCATGAAACACATATGCTTATGAAAGCATTAACAAGGAAATTTGGACCAATCAAAGCAGATGTAAAGTCGGACCCTGTCATGACATCATGGCGTTTTGATGATGAAACATACATGGTGACCGTTATATACGATAGCGGAGAGCAGGAAGACTGCTGGCTTGTAAACAGTAAATACAAACAGTAACTGAAAAGACGGTTACTTTATTACTATCATTTATTATAATAAAAAATACCGCCTAAACTACGCGCCAAAAAACTCCTATAAGAGAGGGGTCTACACACAATGAATTGATCACACCCAGAAAAACAAACGCCATGTTCTCTAGAAACCACTCACTTTAAAATGCCAAAAAAGGTTAGTTAAAATAAACACAGATGGCAAAGCTTTCACTGAATGAATTCTTCTCTGAGAGGGTTATCTCTATAATCTTTTGCTGAATGAGATGAACAAATATTCAAGAAAAAAAGACTGATGTCAGTGATATGTCATCATGTGAGCTTTGTTCTTGATGATTATATGCATGGCATGAACGGATCAACACAAATGTAAAATGCTATTTTGGACTCCATTATTATAAATAGCATTCAAGCAAGAGTTAATCTTTAATGACATGCCACCAAACGAGAATATCACACCAAAACACAGGATGCCACTAACAAGCTTCTTCTAAAAAAGACAGAATTGTTTTGGTCAAAAATTACCGAAGCAATTAAGTGATCAAATTAGTTAAGTGAGGTAGCGTGCTAGAAATGTAGTTAAGTTATTTGCAAAAACAGTTTCAGGATACGGCTCAAGATATAGAACTGTATCTATGATCAAACAATGAGCAAAAATGTAAAGTGTGACACAGGATGTACGAGGAAAGCCCATGATCAATCTAGATCGCCGGCACAAAACCTCGGGAGCTGACAATCACAGCTGCCTTGTTCTTCTATTACTTCAAATATCAGGATACAGTGCAGGATATGATGCAGATCAACTAGGTGTTACAATGTAATTCGAGTACAGGTGTTTGTGTGTAGTGATTGTTTTCAACAGGAGAGAAAAAGTGTGAGTGAGAGTGTGCGCCTTAACCTGATCCGATCAACCTATTTATAGTAAAAGAAAATAACAAACTACCCTATTAAACCGGGATTCGGCGGATATTCCCCATACGAACGTTGCAGTCCTGGTCTTTCGGGTTCAACGTCTACAAGCTAACTGATTTACCCGAGTCTTGAGGGGAAGAAGTCTACTTGAACGTTGGAGACTTGCACCTCCTAATCTGCACGTGGTTAAATCAGTTAATACCAGGATATCGTACCAGGATGTTACCAATATCCTGATCCGGTATCCTGATCACAAATAAACAATCAAAGCCAGAATATTAGTCAGGATATATGTTCAGAAAATGACCCATAACAATTGTCCCTAAATATATCTGTTGGTATACCAATCCAACGGATATATTTTAAAACTTTATCTTGTAAACCGAGGCAATTAAAACGAAATGACGATTGAGGTGACATTGTGCAACTTCCAATGCGACATTTACTCTTTACCCCTATACCCAGCCTATATTAACTGAGGGATTCTTCATTATGATCATCTCTATCTTCAAGCAAATTTCAGGTATTTTCTCTCTCTCCCTTCCCTGTTTTCCATGTTTAAATCACTTGTTCCCTGGTCGTGATCCTCCATGGCTACCCGCACTAGATCCTAAATGGCGGATTCCGTTCCCCCCTTTCACAAACAAAACCTGCTTAAGGAACCCTCAAAATAGGTGTGTTCATTCGATAATGCCGATATCGCGGCTTTACGAGCTTCCGGTGACTTTCCTGCCGGGACAATCTTCCGTCCATTCGACCGAGAGGTCCGATCGGATTTTTGTTCCGACGAGTGGGTATGCTTTTTTGCTTATCCTTTCTCCATAGGGCTTCAGTATCCGTTTTCACCCTTCATATCTCGTTTCTTCGAGCTTACTGGCCTTAGCTTCGCCCAAACCATGCCCATGGTTTGGCGCGTATTAGTTACCTTGGAGCGGATTAAGGCTCGTCACATGCCCAACTTGTGCATTGAAGATCTTCCGATGGCCTATCGTTTAAGATCCCATGGTTCCAGCCGGTTCCTTCTATTTTCTATCTCCAAAGATCCTCTCATTCTTAAGGCTACCAAGAACGAGGATAAATGGATAAGAAAATTCTTTTTTTGTAAAAAGGGACTCCATCGACAGGGGTTTTGACCTTCCTAAGAGATGGTTGACTTCTGGTAGGATTTAGGGTTTTAGGAATATCCCCAATCATATCCCGAGACTACATCTTGAACTGATATCCTGATATGTTTATTTTTTGCAGCAACTTCAAGGAATTAGCTCCCCCAAGTGCCGAATCGGACGGAAGAATAAAAGAAATCTACAAGCTTCCGGAAAGTGAAAGGACCTTTACCCTCATACTCACAAGTCCAAGTCAAAGATCAAGTTCCAACATGTCTGGTAAGCATATTTTCAGAAATTATTTTTATTTATTAAACCGATTATATTTTAAAGGTATAATAAGTCTAAACGTATCTTCCCTTATGCAGTGACGGTTATCAACCTTGAAGGCTTCCAACTCGACGAGTTGGATAGTTACTCTAGCCTCGCACCTTCCGAGCAAGAATCTAATCCGAAGTCATCTGTCACACCGAAGCCTACCGGTTCGAAGACTGCTACCGCTCCCAAAGCTCCCCCAGCATCCAGGACCCGGGCCTCCAGCTCCCAGAAGAGGAAGGAAGCACCCCCACGTGTTCCCATTTGAGAATTATGGGTTCACAGAATCCAGCAAATTCATGACCGGCTTCCTCAACCAGGTTAGTATCCTTGACCTATATCCTGCACCATATGCCGGTTATAAATGTTTATTAAGGCTAATACCTGTTCTCTTATTTTGCAGGGTCTCGAACGTTTGGTATTTCTTTATGAAGACACGTGTAGCACAAACGTCATGCTGGAGAGCAAGCTAAACAAGGCCGAAGCCACCATTGCAGATCAAGCAGCAATTGCCACCGCCAAATCGGAGCATTACGTGGCTAAATACAAGGCAATGGTCCAAGAGCATCAGTCTGTCATCCAGAAGATCACCCAGGAGGCCCAAGCTAAGTCTGATGCTGCCCAAGTTCAACATGAGCAGGACATGGCTTTATACCGGGAAAGCCTCAAGAACTCAGTTGTCATCTCCCTCCTCCAGGCCAGGCTGAAAATGGCTTACGAGGCTACGGCTTTGGGTGTCGAATGCCCTTCGTGGAATATCAAAGCTTGGGAGATGAAATTGAAGGATCTTGGTGGTAACCCTGTGGAGCCCCCTTCAAAGCCTGCTGCAGAGGAGCCCGCTAAGGTGACCGAGAAAGTAGATGATGCTGGTGCTTCAAAGGATGCTGGTGGTGAAGCTGGGACGAATGCTGGAGAGGATGCTGGAAGGGATGCCGGAGAAGATTTTGCTGACGAAGTCATGACGGAAGAGGGTGCTGCCCCTTAAAAGCAGTGAAGTAGGCAATGATGGATGTATGTGCCTAGCCCGGAGCCCACTTTTTTAATTCTGATGGTTGTGTTCTGTTTGAACAATTTACTTTTCCTGTCTTTGAACAATTTACATTTCCTGCACTAGAACAATATGATGACCAAAGGTGGATGGGTCCTGGGTTTCAGGATGAAGCCCTTGGTCATCAATTAGTATAATCTGTTTTGAATGATGCAACGATTGGAGGCAGATGGGTCTCGTTTTGAGATGAAACCTTCAACCGTTGCGTAAATATGGTAAAAAAAACTAATCGTGTTTTTGGAGGATGGGCCTCGGTTTGAGGTGAAACCAAAAGCACAACTTTTGACATGTTAATAATAGAACCACCTTTTGACTTATTTGCTGTTGCCTTTTAATTTTTTGTCATGCATTGCTTAGTTTAGATTTCAACTTTGCAAAATCATTTTTTGAAAATATCCCGATCAACATACTCGGCGGTATCCTACGAAGACTTTCGTCAAATAGGGTTTTTCAAAATTCAAACAATTTAGATAAAGTCCTTAAAGAATAAAGGATAGTTTATTTCTCAAAATCCGTTTTGATAATACTTGCTTGACCAGAGTATTAATTTTCAACCCAAGTATTATACCCCAAACATTCCAGTCAAATATCCTGAAACATATCCCGAAAACACATTTTGAGAATATATCCTAATCAGGATATTTAAGCCTTAAACATAGTTTCAAAAGTTTAAACAACTTATGTAAAGTTCACAAAGGAAAGATCATACCAGGAATAGAGTATGGCGCTAGTATCGAACTTCTGTCCTTTTGCAACTTCTTCCACTAAGATGTCCCCAGTCCGAGATACTTAGTACACGAGGTTCAAATTTGATCTTTTGAGCTCTACACAATCATCTTAGGAGGAATGTCACCTGTGCATAAAGTCTTTGAACACTTAGAAAATTTTTTGAACATTAGTTTCAGTCGTCTGAACAGTTCTTATGTTACAGGGGTAAAACCCAAAAATATACTGGAGATAATTCCTTAGTATCCTGGGGATAATCCCATAGATATCCTGGGGAAAATCCCAAATTTTCATGCGCTACAGGCGGGAGTGTATAAACTCCAAGACTTAGAAAGGTGAAAACCTTTAAACCTTAGAGAGTATGAAAATACCCTTTCGCGAGAGAGGGTGATCAATCCTCATGTACCTTAAGGATCCATGATATAGCCAACAGTGACGAAATTTTCAGCCACTTTTACATGAACTGGTCCCGCCACCTTGAACTATCCCTGGATAGCTTGCGCTCCAGGCGGGCTGTTTAAACCCAATTCGTGAGAAAGGTGAATACCTTTAAACCTGTGAAGGGATCAGAATCCCTTAAACATGAGAGAGGGGGCCAATCCTCTAATCTTTTGAAGTATCCTGAATGTGTATCCGGGAGCTATATCCCGAAGCATATACTGCAAAACAATTATAAGCTAAGGTGGGTGTTAGCTTGGCTAACACCCCTCCGATGCCTAAGTCAGTAATGGGTTCAAAACAATAATATTAAAAAGATATTAAAAGAAATAGAATCCATACCATCCTGAGTTAGAATTTAAATTCCAAACTCACTTGAAATAGAGCTTCAGATGTATAGCATTCCAGGATCTTGGTAGCATATCCCCCTCCATATTCTTGAGTCGGTATGCTCCTTTTCCGGATTCTGATTCAATCTCATAGGGTCCTTCCCATTTTGGAGCTAACTTTCCATCAGCAGGATAAGTAGTATTCTGGAAAGCCTTTCTCAATACCCAATCTCCGACCTGGAACCTTCTAGTCCTTATATTCTTGTTATATGCTTTAGATATCCTCTGTTGATATGCCGCCATCCTTAGCTTTGCTACGTTTCTTGTCTCATCAACCGTATCCAGTTCCTGGCAAAGGATTTCAGGATTCTTCTCAGGATCCCGAAGGTTAGATCTTGCTGTTGGTATCACCATTTCCGTTAGGATTACCGCTTCTGCTCCAAATACTAGGGAAAATGGGGTTTAACCAGTTGCACTTTTCACCGTCGTTCTATCAGCCCATAAAACAAAGGGTAGTTCTTCCGCCCATCTTCCTTTTTTAGCTCCTAGTATCTTTTTCAGGTTGTTGACAATTATCTTGTCTGAGGATTCTGCTTGTCCATTTGCTTGAGGATGTACCGGTGTGGATGTGATCATTTTGATTCCCCAACTCTTGCAAAAGTCAGTAGTCCTCTTACTTATAAACTGAGATCCATTGTCATAAATTATCTCAGCTGGTACTCCAAACCTAGTCAAGGTATTCCTTTTTATGAAGGATACCACTTCTTGATCTCTAACTTGAACAAATGCTTCAGCTTCGACCCACTTAGAGAAATAATCAGTCATTGCCAACATGAAGACCTTTCCTCCTGGAGCCTTTGGCAATTTTCCTACTATATCCATTTCCCATTTCATGAATGGCCAGGGGGAAGCGATAGGATAAAGTGGTTCAGCAGGCTGATGTAATATATTACTGTGTCTTTGACATGCATCACATCTTCGAGCATATTCTGCAGCGTCTTTTCTCATCGTCGGCCAATAATACCCTGTTCTTTATACCTTCGAGAATAACGACCTGCCCCCAGTATGGTTACCACAATCCCCTTCGTGTATATCCTGAAGCACCTCTTTGGTTTCGGGATCATCCAAGCACCTCAGATATAGTCCTGCAAGGGATTTCTTATACAAGACATTATTTATAATAGTGAATCATGATACCTTCATTCTAAAGGCCTTAGGATTCTCATCCTTTGGGATGTGTCCTTGCTTGAGATATCTCATGATTGGAGCCATCCAAGACTTAGGATCCTCCTCAGGATATTCATCATCAGGATCCTGAACACTTACTACTTCCTTATCCTGAGGATCCGTCGCAGGATATAGGATATGTAATATCGGTATTCGGGTTCCTTCCGGTATCCTGACTGACGATCCAAGATTTTCCAAGGCATCAGCTTCAGCATTATCCTCTCTTGGTACCTGTTCAAGTGTGAAAATATCGAAATATCCTGCTAATTTTTTGAGAATTTCGAGATAATCGATTAACTTCTCACCTTTAACTGCATATGATCCATTAAAATGATTAGTAATTAACAAAGAATCGACATATACTTGCAAACTCTTGATATTCATACTTTTAGCCAATTCTAATCCTGCAATTAAAGCTTCATATTCTGCTTCATTATTAGTGGTAGGAAACTTACATCTAATAGCCTGGGGTAATATATCCCCCTGTGGCGATTTTAGTAGTATACCCAAACCTACACCTCTTACATTAGACGCACCATCAGTATATAACGTCCAGGATTCTAAGTTTTCTCCTAGCTGTTGTACTTCTAGGTCTACTTCATTTTGAATATCACTACTGAAATCAGCCACAAAGTCAGCTAAAGCCTGAGACTTTATGGCATTTCTAGGCTCATACACTAGATCAAAGGCACTTAATTTCACTGGCCATTTAGCCATCCTACCTGACATCTCGGGTTTCCAAAGCACATTTTTAACAGGATAGTTTGTTTTAACGTGAATCCTATGTGTTTCGAAATAATGTCTGAGTTTTGTTGATGCCATAACTAGGGCTAATATCAATTTCTCTAAGTGAGAATACCTAGTTTCAGCATCTAATAAACTTTTACTAACATAATAAACATGATACTGCTGACCTTCATGATCCTTTACAAGGACAGCACTTACTGCATTCCCTGATACTGCAAGATATAGGGATAATGGTTCACCATGCTCAGGCTTCATCAATAGGGGTGCAGTTGAAATATACTGCTTCAAATCCTGCAAGGCTGCTTCATGCTTCACTCCCCATTCGAACTTCTTATTCTTCTTCAGGATATCATAAAATTCCTTGCATTTTTCCGAGGATCTTGAAATAAATCTATTTAATGCTGCTACTCGCCCTGTTAACCGTTGAACCTCCTTCATGTTAGAGGGTGATTTGATATCCAAGATGGCTTTGATCTGTTCTGGGCTTGCTTCTATCCCTCTTTTAGTCACCATATATCCTAGAAACTTTCCTGCCCCCACTCCAAAATGGCACTTAGCAGGATTTAGCTTCATGTTATACTGATCCAGGATATCAAATGCTCCCTTAATATCCTGGAGGTGATCCTCAGCCTTCTTAGATTTTACTACCATGTCATCGATGTACACCTCCATAGTGTCCCCCAGCTTGTCTTTGAACATCATATTCACCAATCTTTGATATGTTGCACCTGCATTTTTCAAACCAAAGGGCATAGCAGTGTAGCAATAAATACCTGTTGGTGTCATAAAGGCAGTATCCTCCTGGTTTGAAGGTTCCATTTGGATCTGCTGGAATCCTGTGGATGCATCCATGAAGGTCAACATCTCATGGCCGGCAGTAGCATCCACCATTGAGTCAATATGAGGAAGAGGAAATGGGTCTTTGGGACAAGCTTTGTTCAAGTCTGTGTAATCTACACAAACTCTCCATTTCCCATTCTTCTTCTGCACCACCACTACATTTTCCAGCCATCTTGGAAACTTGACTTCTCTGATCATTTTGGATTTCAATAACCTCTCTACTTCTTCCTGAATAATCACATTTCACTCCGGAGCAAACTTCCTTCTTTTTTGTTGGACAGGCTTGAATGACCTGTCAATACCGAGCTTATGTGTTATAATATCCTTGGAAATACCTGTCATATCCTCGTGCTTCCACGCGAATGTTGACATCCTGCATTTCAAAAAATTAGTCAATCGATTTTCAATATCCCGAGGGATATTGGTTCCCACGAGCACCGAGATATCCGGATTATTCTTATCCAAGACAACTTTCTTTACATCCTGCTCTGAAGCCTCCATGATATCCTGGCCTCGAATCTTTAATTGCTATGCTGCACTAGGCTTTGTTGAGGATTTCATCGAAGAAGAATAACACTCATTTGCTTCCTGTTGATCACTTTCCACCGTGACAACTCCCCAAGGAGTAGGGATCTTGATGCATTGATGGTAGGTTGACGGAACAGTTTTCATATCTTGGATCCAAGGCCTACCTGGTATAATATTATAGCAGGATAAAGAGTCCATGACACAAAAGCGCTGCATTGAGTTGACCCCTTGAATATATACGGGCAACTTTATCTCTCCTACGGTATTCCTAGCTTCTCCACTGAAACCAACGAGCACAGTGGACTTCGAAGTAATATCCATCGGGGATACATTCATCCTCTTCAATGTTTCCAGCTGAATTATGTTGACTGAGCTGCCATTATCCACTAATATCCTGCGTACAAAACGGTTAGCGACATACAACGTTATTACTAAAGCATCATGGTGGGGATCCTTTCATCATTATCGAACGTGATGACTTTGTCAGTCGTGAGGGTCGATGTCCTTATTGGCTTATCTCCCCTCTCTGCTTTGGCCTCCTTCGCGTGTCTTTTTGCCGCAGAATATGATGTGCCGCAGATGTCGGATCCTCCTGAAATAAAGTTAATTATTTTTGCATCCGCAGGAGGTGATGCTGCACAGGATCCTGACCCTTATTCTTCTTTCTCCCCAAGAGGTCCTTCAGATATCCCTTACTCAAGAGATAGCTTATTTCCTTTCTCAAAGCGATGCAATCCTCAGTAACATGTCCAAAATCTTCGTGGAAGGCACACCATTTGGACTTGTCCTTCCAATCAGCCTTTTGTTGATTCTTTCAGGGCCATCTTGCTTTGTCTCCTAAACCCTGCATAGCATACATTAGTTCAGGTATGTTAACAGAAAAACAATATTCAGACAACTCAGGATACTCCTCAGGATCCTTGTCTTCAACATCATTCACTTTTTTGCTATCATTTCTGCCATATGGCTTTGAGCGATATGGTTATACGAGGACTCTGATTTCCTGTTGGTTGACTCATAGGTCGTGGACGAATTCATTCTCTCTTGCATCTTTTTATCATCCTCCAGCCGAATGTATCTTAAAGCCCTGTTATGAGCTTCGTCCAGATTCCTGCAGGGATTCATTACAAGATCCTGATAAAATTGAGAATCCTTTTGCAACCCCATCTTGAAGGCTTGCACGGCCGTCGCAACATCAAGATGTGGGATATCCTAGGATTCCCGACTAAACTTGTTCACATAATCCCTCAAGGATTCCTGAGGTCCTTAAGTTATCCTGTAAAGGTCACTGGTTAATTTCTCAAAACTCTGGCTGCAAGAAAATTGACTATTAAATAAATTAACTAAATGAGCAAATGAAGTAATTGAGTGAGGATGAACATTTAAGAGTCATTTGAAGGCTGATCCTGTTAAGGTAGAACCAAAACCCTTGCACAAGCATGCTTCTTTGAGATCTGGAGGGATGGGGTTGACTTCCATCCTTTCCCTATACTGGGCAATATGCTCCTCAGGATTCGTAGTTCCGTCATAGAGTTTCATGTTGGGGGTTTGAAATCTTTTTGGGATTTCAGCATCACAAATGGGATACGCAAACCAGGATATCATGTGGCTGTCCTGGGATACTTCAGGAATTGGCTAAACCACCCCAGGTACACTGGATATCATGTCCTTCAGTTTTTGAAGCTCCCTAGAAAATGCTGATGTCATAACTGCATCCTGCAAAGATCCAACACCATTAGTAGCAAGAGTATTATTATTATTATTAGATACATTACCAGCTTGGGGATTCTGGCCATATCCTGAAGCATATCCTGAGCTTCTCATAGTTGATACTCTTACTGAAGAGGGTATCTCAGGAGTATGATTCTGGGAATGGCTAGGCACAGTATTCCCCCGGTTATCCTCAGTATAAACTGCAGAACTGAAGTTCAAAGCCCTGGGTTGCAAGGGAGTGACAGTATCTTCAGCAGGCCTACTCGATCCGGACTTCAAGAGTTGTATCTCTCTCATCAGCATTTGATTAGTTTCCTGCTGCTGCCTCATCTGTTCCTGTACACTACCAAACAAATTTAGAATTTCTTCATTATAAGCCAAAACAGGACCAGATCCCTAGATATTGCGAGCGGGGATAACATCACAAGCCACATGACTTTCAGTTCCCTGTGAAGAGGCTTGCATTCTTGGAGGAGGTGGTGGAAGCACCGAACCAATTGTTGCAGAGGTTGTAGCAGACATGGTGGAAGAGCTCATGTTTGATCTCGAGGCCATTGAAAATAGTGAAAGCTTTGAAAATAGAAAACCAAGTAACGATTTTGCAAAAGCTTTTAATAGAAATAGCACAACTTGCCCCACGGTGGGCGCCAAATTGTTTTGGTCAAAAATTACCGAAGCAATTAAGTGATCAAATTAGTTAAGTGAGGTAGTGTGCTAGAAATGTGTGTTGAAAATATGCTAGTTAAGTTATTTGCAAAAACAGTTTCAGGATATGGCTCAGGATATAGAACTGTATCTATGATCAAACAATGAGCAAAAATGTAAAGTGTGACACAGGATGTACGAGGAAAGTCCTTGATCAATCTAGATCGCCGGCACAAAACCTCGGGAGCTGACAATCGCAGCTTTCTTGTTCTTCTATTACTTCAAATATCAAGATACAGTGCAGGATATGATGCGGATCAACTAGGTGTTACAATGTAATTCGAGTACATGTGTTTGCGTGTAGTGATTGTTTTCAACAGGAGAGAAAAAGTGTGAGTGAGAGTGTGTGCCTTAACCTGATCCGATCAACCTATTTATAGTAAAAGAAAATAACAAACTACCCTATTAAACCGGGATTCGGCGGATATTCCCCATACGAACGTTGCAGTCCTGGTCTTTCGGGTTCAACGTCTACAAGCTAACTGATTTACCCGAGTCTTGAGGGGAAGAAGTGTACTTGAACGTTGGAGACTTGCACCTCCTAATCTGCACGTGGTTAAATCAGTTAATACCAGGATATCGTACCAGGATGTTACCAATATCCTGATCCGGTATCCTGATCACAAATAAACAATCAAAGCCAGAATATTAGTCAGGATATATGTTAAGAAAATGACCCATAACAACGTTTATGTAGGAAAGTTGGCATCTAGCTAAGGTATTCAAATGTTCAAAACGCCAAAACAAATTCAAGTAGAAGAGGCTGATGACAGTGAAGATTCGGATGAGAAGTTAGATTACCATTTTTAATTTTTTTTCCTTTTTCACTTTATATTGTTTTGTTATCAAATAATATGTTGTTTTGTTATCTAATTCTCTACAAATAAAAAACATTATTATATAAAACGCCAAAAACTACAAACACTAAAACGCTAGTAGTATGAAAACTGTGAGAACGAGTTCTGGCAAAGCACCTTATCAATGTATTAAACGCCAAAAAAATTGACTAAACACCATAAAAAACATTTGCTCTTATTGTAATCTTATGAAAATATTAATGACTCGTAGTGAATTATTATACAACGCCACAAAACGCCAAAAAAAAAAATTGACCAGAAAACGCTATAACGCCAAAAAAATTATCTATGTGACACAAAAAAAAAATTAATTCAACGCCAAATATTTAATGAATAAAATTAACGCCAAAAAAATCTTAGACGCAACATAAATTTGGAAAATAAAAGAAGATTGAAAAGACAAAAAAACCCCTCACGCCCTGATCGTATCCCGCGCCACGTGTTGGGCCAGGATGCGTTCTCACCGTTCTCACACTTTTGGGCGTTTTCTCCTGATCCCGTACCTATATATTGATGTGCTGAAAATGGGTCAACTAAAACAACTAAAATTACCCTAATTCTAGACTCTCTAAGTTTTAAATTTATAAAACTAAGACTCTCTAAACCCTAAATCACACGACCGGCAAGTGTACCGATCAATGAAGTATAGTCTAAGGAAGTCCGAGTATCGAACCCAAGAGACTCTACTGATTACGCTAACGACTCTATCTAGACTCAAACTGACATGACTTAACTAAATGTTTATTGATTGGGGGGGGGGGGGGTTCTAAAAATCCTAAGAATGCAAATAACGAATACTAACTAGACTAGACAAACTAGACACGAACTCACACGAAGACTGAACTCAAGGATGATGAAGGAACTACCTAGACAGGAATCCTGATTGCTTTTAGTTATGATTATAATTGGAAATTGTCTGCTATGGAACCGAGATCTTGAAATTCTCACCTATCGGGAAATCTAAGGACCCTTCTCAAGAGCACGCTAAGATCCCCTAAAGGTTGTTAAACTACCAGTTTTTAGACTCCCTTACAAGACATCTAATGGGGTTTATAAAAGTATCCTACAAGGCTCACTCCCTTACGAGACCTAAACCTAGGATAGGTTTGTTTTCTCAGTTAGACTTGCTAGACAGCAGCAAATAGGTTAACTTTCTAAAAAGGACCCACCTTGCGGTTTAATCACTTAGACCTAGCAATAATCTCGCACCTTACAGCTATTGACGATTAGTAGAACACTTGATTTTATAAAATTACCAACTATTACTTCTAAGGTTTATTGGCCAATTTAACCCTAAAGATTCAAGATTTATTACGTGATATAGACAGTCACCAAAATCTAAAACCTAGCACGACTCTATTATGTGATAAAGACCGTCACCAAGATTCATGCGAAGCAATAATCAACAATTAAATACCATCAAGCACGCAAACACATCTAACCGATAGAACAAACCGTTTACAATTTATAAACTAGCCATAGCTTCCAAAATCCAATAATAATCAAAAACTTATTGCAATCAATCATCCATGTCTAGGTAGTAATAGAAATTTAGCCGCTAATCATGTTCAAAAACAAGTTCATAATCCAATAATAAACAGAATTCATCATTAAACAAGTAAAACAAACGAGAGACAAAGAAACAAGATTGTGTAACCCGTTAACTTCAATCCCGAATGCTCCCTAACGTTCTCCGATGATTCCCAGCAGTACCGAGCCTTCAAACGCCTCTAATCAGCCTTCAAACTTCGTCCAGAATGTCCTACGTTCGTCTAAATTCGTAATAATGTTCGTCTCCCCTCGGCTGATGATGATCTTGATCATTAAATACACAAGAAACCCTAAATCCCGTAACTGAACACGACCTGTGCGCGTATTAACCTGCCTCGCGGCCCGCTTGAGGTTTCAGCATAAGTTAACGCGGGCCGCGCGCCATTTAATCCCGGAAACATATCTTAAATTCATGCGGCCCGCTTCAAAAGTGATGTTAAGCTTATGCGGGCCGCCTGGAACCTTCAGAACTGCATTTTTCACTTCGTTTCGCTCCCGAGCTTCCGGTTCTTGACCCGGTCTTTACCTTTGCTAGATTTTACTCGTTTCTTTCACGTTTCAGCTCCAAGTACCTGAAAACACAAATAAATCAAAAGCAAATATAATCTAAACTAAAACGACACTAAATCTAACTAAAACCGAACAAACCTGGACGCGAATAAAGATGTATTTTACAATACATCATATATATATATAGAGAGAGAGAGAGATGAAGGTTAACGTACATTAGGGCTTAACGTACATCACGTATGGCAGGTAATTACGCACGTTCATTTTAAAATCACGCACGTTATAACTCAAAAATCCAAAATCACGCATGTTGAAACACAATAAGCACGCATATAGAAAACATTAATCACGCATGTTATAGAACAAATCACGCACGTTGTCGTACGTGAAGTACGTTAAGCCGTAATGTACGATATACTTTTCTATATATATATATATGGGGGAGGATCATATGAGAAGAAAATTATTGAAACAAGAAAAAGAAGAAAAAGACATATTGGTAAAATGTTATTTCATTTGTAACCCATCTCATTAATTTTTCTCACTTTAGTTATTTAGTCAAGTAATCATTAATTACCCTACATATAATCTACAAAACCTACACATATCAAAATTTTTCCTACATATACACTACACATTATAGAATTTTATCCTACGACAGTCGAAATTATCCTACACACCTTGAAATATATCTTACACAACTCGTAATTTATCCTACACAACTAGTAATTTATTCTACACTTTAAATCAAGTTGTTTTTTAATTTGAAAAAAAATATATATTTTGAAAAGAAGTTACAAATTTAATTTAGTTAGTTATTAAAGGGGAAGAATACCAATTAATGATCTATGTAAGTTTACCAATATACCCTTATATTAAAATTAAATGCAAATATTAAATAAAGTATTTTTATTGGTTGAAACTTTTTCTTTTTTCTTCTTATTTGAACCCTCCACTATATATATATATATAGGGAGAAGATCATGCGAGAACCACCTCTTATTGCGAGAACCACGAGAACCAATGTGAACACAACAAAAAATGCCTAAAAATAGCTAAAAAGCACACAAATTTTTTTTTTTAATATTTTTTATATAAAAATCGCTACTTTTCGAAGCAAAAAAAAAAATTAATTTTTTTTTGCCACTAAACGTAGCGATTTGAGCATAAAAAATATTAAAAAAAAATTTAGATTTTTTTAGATTTTTTTTAGATTTTTTTAGGTTTTTTTGGGGGTTTAGTTTTTAGCATTTTAGCTTGGGGGGGGGGGGGTGTTTAGGTTTTTTTTGTTTTGGGGGGGGGGGGGTTAGGTTTTTTTTTGGTTTTTTTTGGGGGTTTTAGTTTTTAGCATTTAGCTTGGGGGTGGGGGGGGGGGGGGTTAGGTTTTTTTTTTGGGGGTGGGGGTTAGGTTTTTTTAGCTATTTTAGGTTGTGTTCACATTGGTTCTCGCGGTTCTCACAATAAGGGTGGTTATCGCATGATCTCCTCCATATATATATATATAGCTAAATCTAAGTGGTTATTTTATTTTGGGTAGTTAAAAACTTGTTATTCTAAACTCTTGGACTAGGAATTCCTATATAATTTACATTGACACAATAAAAGTTATTTCTCTTCTTTTATTAACTGATTTATGTATCGGATTTCATTCGCCCCATGGTTGGGAATTGATAATTGGCTTTGTCTACAAGGATTTTGGATTTGTTCATAATGATCAAATTATATTTGGCCTTGTCTACTCATTCTAGATACAATTTTAAAATATTAGATTTTTTCATTATTTAAATCGTGATATATATATATATATATATATAGGGTAAGGTTATTGTAAAAAAGACCAAAAGTGTGAGAAAGGTAAGAAAGAATCTCAGCCATTAGATCTAAATTAATTGAAAAGGGTAAACAAGTAATTTTATCATTAATTCAATTAATTAAAAACTTCCCATAACCGCCACCTTAATTATAGGAAATATATAACACCATTCAGCAAGTATATAACACCATTCAGCATTCAGCAAGTATATAACACCATTCAGCAAGTATAAAACACCATTCAGTAAGTATATAAACCATTCAACAAGTATATATAACACCATTCAGCAAGTATATAACACCATTCAGCATTCAGCAAGTATATAACACCATTCAGTAAGTATATAACACCATTCAGTAAGTATATAAACCATTCAGCAAGTATATAACATCATTCAGCAAGTATATAACACCATTCAGCATTCAGTAAGTATATAACACCATTCAGCAAGGATATAACACCATTCATTGACTAAACATCTGATCGAAACATATTTTTTTCTCTATATAAGTATAGCAATATGGTACTCATATTAAAGATAAAAAAGGCTCGTTATTATGGTAATTTTTTTTTTTAAAAAAAGTTACGTATAAAAAGTTATTGACGTTTAAAAAAGACGAGGGGAAGTTACATGTGCATTACCTAATTTCTAGTGGGTTTAAAAGACTATATTGCCCCTTGATATTTCAAATGAGTCCAAATTAATGAAAATATTTTACAATTTGGTCCCTATTGATCTCAACCATTAGATCAAAAGATCTAATGACTGAGATTCTTTCTTATCCTTCTCACACTTTAGGCCTTTTTTACAGGATCCTCTACCTATATATATATATATATATATCACGATTTAAATAATGAAAAAATCTAATATTTTAAAATTGTATCTAGAATGAGTAGACAAGGCCAAATCACTAAACTCTCTCCATATCTCTTTAGCTCCACTCCCTTAATATTCCAACTTTTTCCAGTTCTTCATACTATATTCCAACACACATAAAATATATATATATATATATATATATATATATATAGAGAGAGAGTTAGGATCCTGTAAAAAAGGCCCAAAGTGTGAGAAAGGTAAGAAAAAATCTCAGCCATTAGATCTTTTGATCTAATGGTTGAGATCAATAGGGACCAAATTGCAAAATATTTTTATTAATTTGGACTAAATTGAAATTTATAGGGGCAATTGTGTCTTTTTATCTTCATGTGTAAATCAAATCCCTGCAATTTCGTTCTCTCTCTATCATACGTTCCTAATTTCTCTCTTTCTCTCTCTTTCTTCTTCCATATTCCGAACAGAATCCCTGCAAACAGAAAACGTAAACATCAATCGGAAGCGGACCGGCAGTGGTGGTCGACGACGGCGGTGGCGGACCGGCAGTGGTTGGGTTCGACGACGCGCGGGTGGTTGGGTTCGACGACGGCAGCGGTTGGGAACCATGAGATTTTACTTTTACTGTCGGGTGGTTGTGTTCAACGACGGCGGTGGCGGACCGGCAGTGGTGTTGCCGGCAGCGGAGAAGAAGATGATACAGAGATGTAAGGATTATTGAATGGTGTTATTTTTCTTTTCATTAATGGTGTTATTTTCCTTTGTTAATGATGTTTTTTTCTTTTCTGAATGGTGTTATTTTTCTTTTCTTAATGGTGTTTTTTTCTTTTCTGAATGGTGTTTTTTTTTTCTTTTTCTGAATGGTGTTATATTTCTTTTACTGAATGGTGTTATATTCTTGTACTGAATTGTGTTTATTTTATTTACTGCTGAATGGTGTTTTTTTTGTGCTGAATGGTGTTATTTTTGTGCTGAATGATGTTATTTTTGTGTGAATGGTGTTTTTTTTTGTGTGAATGGTGTTATATTTTGTGCTGAATGATGTTATTTTTGTGTGAATGGTGTTTTTTTTTGTGCTGAATGATGTTATTTTTGTGTGAATGGTGTTTTTTTTTGTGCTGAATGGTGTTATATTTGTGCTAAATGGTGTTATATTTAAAACACCATGTATGAACATGCTCTGAATGGTGTTATATTTATGGACGGTTATAAGTCCTTAAATCAAGGATTTTCTCTCTCCAAATCCTTAAATCAAGGATTACAATATTTGAATTTGTTAATGCATTTACAATTATACCCTTTTCAATTAATTTAAATCTAATGGTTGAGATTCTTTCTTACCTTTCTCACACTTTTGGTCTTTTTTACAATATATATATATATATATATATATGTGTGTGTGTGTGTGTGTGGAGGAGACTTTCAAATGAAAACCACCATTGAGTTGCGAGAGCTCATGAGAACCCCATTTTCTGTGCGAGTTTTACCACCAAATTTTGTACAAAAGTAAAGTAACAAAGACACCTGTGCAAAAAAATCCGAAAAATATTTACGAGCCACATTTTTTGCAACATGTGAGTTTCATTTACGGTGAGGTAAATCACTGTAGCGACTAAGTTTTAGTGAATCTGCCCCGTCGTAAAAAAAGTGCCTTAAATTTTTCTTCTTGGAAAGGTAATTTTAAAAATGGTCAAGTTTTCACGACTTGATTTAGTTCCGATTTTAACCCTTCCCTATATACACATTAGAACCTGGCGAGTACCGTCACCCATAAACCACAATTCCCCCTATATACACATTATAACTTGACGAGTACTGTCAACCACAAACCACAATGCTGCGTAATTTGTCATCCATTAGGAAGAAGTTTGTAATTTGTGTGACATCCTAGGGGCAGAAAGTTCAAAAAATATGAAGATTTGGACTTGATACATATAAATTTTGGACAAATTTATATTAAAAACATGGGGCCCACGCTAGGCTCCGCCCATGCATCCTTGGGAGCCCAAAGAGTCAAAGACCCATTGCTTTAGAAATTCTCACTAACATTCCCCCGGACCCTTACGCAGACCTAACCCAAGTATGCTTAAAGCTTGTACTCTTTAAACCTCATCTCACCACCAACTCATGTCGTCGTTAATGGGTACGCCTACTTTGCTGCTTCTTTGTATAACCTCATGTTACGCTACATTTAGTATTAGGGGTCTTGTTACACAAAATTCAGGTGTTGCAAGCTAAGTGTTCGATGTAATGCCTGAGAGAAATGTTGTGCCGTATTGGGTCTCACACTCGGTTTTGGCGAAGTGATTACTGCGTTTTGTATGTATAAATAGATGCAATATGAAGTTATTAACCATGGTTTCTGGGGTTTCAGAATACACTCAAATAAATTATTATTTTTTTGCAGAACAAATGTCCTAATACATTATTATCATTTTCTCATAAATTGTTACATTGTAATATGATTTTAATTTTACTATTTATTTGGTTTTTAGGGACAATTTGCTTTCAGACTTCAAAATTTGCACACAGAACAAACTTTCGATGGAGCTTATACACCCACACTGATGCTGCTAACAGGTTTGTTAAGTTGCTTAATTATTTGTATGCAAAGTACCAAATGCGGCCCTCAAACAAGAAAGTTTGTACTTCTTTGATGATTAGTAAACTTGTCAACTAATTGTATACACTTAGTTAAGTGGTAAATTGTTGTTCTTTTGATGCAAGTTGTGCAGTTTTTTATTACACGTTTGGTGCAATTTGTATAGGAACATCATGCATTTTTCTTATCGGATGACAAATATAGGAAGTGAAGGAGAGGGTAGAAACAATGAGCTAAATTGGTTTACGAGCGAACTTGGGAAAGTAAATACTCTTCATGGCATATTATTGAAATCAAAGGAATGCTCTCAAACAACTATAAAAGTGCAAGAATCTTGAAATGAAACGTGTTATTAAAAACTCATTTGGATGAATATGAGTTGGTGGTTTGAAATGTTAAAATTTAAAACCCTAACTACACTTTCTTGCTGATCTTTGTAAGTGAAGATAAGATTTCGTTCATGTCTGGTCGATCATCTGGATCTGTTTGAGTGCAGCATAAAGCCAGTTGAAGAATATGTTCTACAACGCCGTATTTTGTGGCGAAATCGGAAGCCAAATCAGGATCTACAACTTCAATCAGCTCATTCATTCCTTTTGAAAGTGCTTGTTCTATCAACTGTGGCAAAGTGATTTGGATTCCATCGTCTTCAGGGAGTCCTGTTGGTCTTTTTCTAGTGATAAATTCCATAATTATTACTCCAAGGCTAAATACATCCACTTTTGTTGTCACTTTTCTCATATATGCAAACTCTGATACATATAAAAAATGCATTAGTGTGACTTTTTCGGTCAAATGTTATCTTATCATCAAAATTGATATAGTGTTAAAAATTCTTTAAACTCGTTCTTAAAGAATAAAAAAAAGAGTTGGTCACACATTACCTGGTGCCAAGTAACCAATGGTGCCTTGAAATGCTGATGCAGAAGAAACACTGCTTCCATCCTGGTTATGAACTCCCAGAATCCGAGCTGTCCCGAAGTCGCTAACATGAGCATCCCATTTTTCATCCAAAAGTATATTAGAAGGCTTTAAATCACAGTGAACTATAGGGAAATCGTATCCAGAATGTAAATAAACAAGTCCTCTTGAAACTGAAACCAAAACGTCAACTCTCTCGGAAAGATCCCATCTTGATCGATCGGTCCCAGAATCATGTATAACCGTATCCAGATTACCATTTTCCATGAATTCAAGAACCACAGCCTTTAGTCTTCCACTCTCCCATGCAAAACCAAGAACTTTCACTAAATTTCTATGCCTCAATTTTGCTAATGTGTTCATTTCTTTGTTGAAGCTCTTATCAGATTCTGCTGAAAACTCAGTGAAATTCAAATTCTTCACTGCTATCATCCTTCCATCTGCTAGTGTACCCTTGTACACTGTGCTTAAACTGCTTGTACCGAGAATGTTACTTTCACTGAATCCATTGGTAGCATCTTCAAGTTCTTTTCTGTCAAATCTTTTGAGAGTGGCCCGTCGGGTGTATTCTGGTTCTGGATCCTCAGATTGTTTAACTTTCGGTTTTTGGACATGACGATAACACAAAATTCCCAAAAACAGTATAAGAAGCAACACTAGAGGTCCGAGTATTGCAAGAATCAATACGGCTTTTCTTGATATTTGATGTGAATGATTTGATTGAGTTGAGAAGGCGCATGACTTGGTGTCGTTGGTAACACACAAAGACGGATTTCCAAGTAATCCGATTGCGCTAGAGTTTTTGAAAATTCCCATATTGGGAACACGTCCTTCAAGGTTATTGAAAGAGATATTGAGGTGTTTTAAGGCCACATTGTTGCCGAAGTCTTCAGGAATCGTGCCATTGAATTTGTTTTGTGAAAGATCAACCGAAGTAAGAAGTTTCAGATTCGCCATGCTTTCTGGGATCTTTCCATCCAATTGATTTCTTGAGAAATTTATATAAGAAAGTTCGCCAAGAGTAGGGAATATTTCGTTAGAGACGCCACCAGAAAGCTGATTTCCTGACAAATCAAGACTCTGCAGGTTTCTGCAGTTCTGAAATGTTACCGGGATACCTCCTGACAGATTATTGTTTGAGATATCAATGGCTTGCACCATCTCCATCTTTCCAAACTCACTTGGGATATTTCCTGTAAGAAAATTGTTTGAGAAATTGAGATATATCTGCATATTCTTCATACTTGAAATCACTGTCCGTGAAATCGATCCAGCGAAAAAGTTGTGAGACAGGTCTATTGAAAGCAACCGGTTCAGTTTTGTCATACCCTCCTCAATCGACCCGTTAAACCTGTTTCCGCTGAGATCCAACCGAGAAAGCATCTCGAGCCTTGAAACAGAATTCAGAATTGTACCCTCAAATTTGTTGTTCATCAAGTAGAGCTCAGTGAGCTGTTTAAGCTCAAAAAGTTTATCAGGAATCCGACCTTCTAGATTATTATCACCAACTGAAAGGCGTTGAAGAGAAGAAATTTTTGAGATTTCTATAGGGATGGTGCCTGAAAGTTGGTTTTGCCCAAGATCTAACTCCACCAAACTAGTTAAGTTTCCAGTTTCTCGTGGGATTGGCCCGAAAAAAGAATTATGCTGCATCTTCAGCGTTTGGAGATTATAAAGAGAGCCAATGCTTGAAGGAATTGGTCCTGTGAGAAAGTTTGAGCTCAATGTCAAGATATTCAAATTGACTAACCTGGTTATTGATGCTGGAATTTCACCAGTAAACTTGTTCTCATGAAGGGTCAATCTCTGCAGAGATTCCAGTGAAGAAATCTCTGAAGAAACATTCCCGCTTAGATTATTCTGCGACAGTTGCAAATTAATTAATGATTTCAACTGAAACAATGTTCTTGGGATTGTAGAATTCAATTGATTATTGTATAACCGCAAGAATTCTAATTCCTGTAGATTTCCGATCTCACCGGGAATGCTTCCAGTAAGCTTGTTCGTGTATAGATTCAGAAGAGTGAGATTTTTGCAATGACCAATTTCACTTGGTATTTGTCCGGAAAGAAAATTTTCAAATAACTGAAGAGTTTGTAATCTTGACAAATTCCCAATCTCTGTCGGAATGATACCAGAAAGCTGGTTTTGGCATATATCAAGAGTTTGGAGTTCTGTCAAATGACCAATCGAAGTCGGAAGCTCTCCAGAGAGAGAATTTCCAAACAAAATAAGTTGTTGTAAACTTGACATGTTTCCAATCTCTGTAGGAATGATACCAGATATATGGTTTTCATACAAGGCAAGCACTTGTAATTGTTTCAGTTTACCAACCGAGGTAGGAATTGAACCTTCTAAAAGGTTATCAAAAGCTATAAGAAATTGAAGACTGACCAAATCACCAATTGTATCTGGAATTGTACCGTTGAGCTTGTTGGAATCTAAACTAAGCACTTGTAACTCTTTTAGTTGACCAACCGATGTAGGAATCGATCCTTCTAAAAGATTTGTAAAAGCTCCAAGAAACTGAAGATTGACCAAATCACCAATTCTATCTGGGATTGTACCGTTAAGCCTGTTGGAATCGAGATGAAGTTCTAGCAAAGAAGTGCAATTACACAAACTCTCTGGAATGATTCCATTGATGGAATTGTTTCCCAAGTCTAGTGTCTGCAGATTCCGGAGTGTTCCCAGTGCTGATGGAATCGGACCAGAGAGGGAATTGGTGTAAAGAATAAGCTTGGAAAGTTGTGTGCAGTATCCCAACTGGAATGGAATGTTGCCAGTGAATAAATTATAAGATAAATCAAGAACCTGGAGACCGGAAAGGTTTCCAAGAAAGGGAGAGATTTGGCCTTTGAGGTATGTTTGTTGAATCGAAATAGCAATGACACGTCTGGTGATATTATGGCATTGGATTCCAGTCCAGTTGCAATGGTGGTTGGAATCGGCATTCCAATCCAGGAGCGCACCAGTTGGGTCATCCGTGATTAAATTCTTGAACTGTTTTAAAGCGTTTGCTTCATCTTCCAAGACGGAATCTGCGGATAGAACACCGAGTATCAGGAAAGGTAAAAGCATAAAGCTTTTGAAAGCCATTGTTAATTAGTTTGAAGTGGTGATGATTGTATGATCAGGAAGCAGGTTTTTGTATTGCAGAATTTAATGTGTGAAAGCATGATCTTTAGTGCACAGAAACTTTCAAGATCCCATTCTTATCCTGAACTGTACCCATACACGTACCCAATACGAATCTCGTTTCTCTGTTTGTACATAGAAAAATATCTGACTATGATATTTCGTTAGACTTCATGCATTTATTGGTTTCGTTAGACTTCATGCATTTATTGGTTTCTAGTTCAGTTTGAACACCCAAGGCAACCATCAAGTCGTCAACCTAGTGCTTTTACTTATGAATCTATTTACCGGCAATCCTCCTGACCCACATAGTAATTAAACACTGATTGTAAGAAATTGTGTGTTATTTAACAGTTTGGTGGCTCATATTCAAAACATATGGGTCGATTTCATCAAGCAATGAGATTGTGAGTGTAATAACTGTAATTGTATCATATTAGATGTATACATACATATAAACAACTATTAATGATACAGTAACTACAGATGTTTTATTTTGGGTCGGTTTCCGTCATGTATATTGAGTCTTCATTGCCATGTTTTAATTTTAACTTGTAAAAGAAATACTTTTAATACTTTTGTCTTGTAACAAAGAACAGGATGTACAAATGGAGCAATACAATGGTTTGGGATGCATGAATGCCTCACGTCAATATAGTGTAAAACCGTCTGCCAAATTCAAAGCCATTGCACAAGTTGCAACAAATAATTGACAACTCGTGATTTCAAAATATTCTTATTTGGATTCTATTTTAAAGAATATTGTTTCATTGATAATACATATAAAATATTATATTATTAATCACTAGGTTATAATATCATGTACAAGTAGAGAAACACAATGTACAAGTTTGGGATGCAAATTGCCTGATGTCTCACGTTTTCTATGTTTTGATACGTGAAATCAAAATCTTTACTGCACAAGATTTCGTTCTTATCCTAAATTAATTGTACCCATACTCCAACCACTGTCTAGCAATCATTTAACTTGTTAAAATATATAGGAAAGATGATAATGGTTTGCGAGTGTTTCTGTTTTTTATTCACAAAATAGAGAACATAAGAATTTGATTAAAATATTTTCTTTCATTATTTCACGCACCTATTATTTTTACTTTTATTCATTATTATGTGTATGCACGTTAGAATATGGCAAGTGGCTTGTATTGTACTTGTATTCTAACATAAGTAGTTTAGTTTGATAACTCAAAGCTGTCAATTTCTTACTACTTTTACTTGAGAATTTATGTCGGTAATGGGGTTGGACCCACATAGTAAACACGCCATGTGACACGTAAAGAATTATGTGTTTTATGCTAAGTAATACTCGTTTTTTTTTGCATGTTATTCCTTATTAATGTACGTTACTACTTTTTAATAAGTCGAATGATCACTATAATATAATACAATTTAATATAATGTGTGAAAGTGTAAAATAAAATATTGCTTAACGTACGAGCGTACGCTGTGAAATTACGCACGCTGTAAAATTCAAAACCCTAATCACGCATGTTGAAAAACCATAATCACGCATGTTATACCTATGTAATGAAGCATGTTACGGTTTTTACATAATTATAACATGTTTCATTACATAAGTATAACGTGCGTGATTATGGTTTTTCAACATGCGTGATTAGGGTTTTGTGTTTTACAACGTGTGTAATTTGACAGCGTACGCTCTGTTAAGTTAAACACTGGTATTTGTATCGAAAAACTGATATCTTATTCATTAATCAAGCAAGCTATATATAGCCAAGATTACAACGTAAACAAACTAACGAAATGCTGAAAATAAGGAAACTAACAAAAGACTAGGTAACCAGCGCTAGACTAGGTAAACCTCAACAACCCTAACGTTAACAAACAAAAACTTTATTAAACTGCAACGGCACAGTGAACGTGATATAGTTGACCCAGATTGTTTCTTTGACCCATGCACGTGTGTTTATTATTCCAACATACCCTCCCTCAAACTTGAGCTTCCAAACCAAGTTTGTCTTTAACTGAGCAAACTCCAAGCTTCCTTCTCAACTCCTCAAACAGTTCTCTTTTCAATGGTTTAGTCATTATATCAGCAACCTGATCTCTTGTGCCACAATGCTCCAACACAACAGTTCCTTCTTTAACCAATTCACGCAGAAAATGAAACCGAACTCCTATATGTTTGCACCTCCCATGAAACACCGTGTTTCTTGACAACTTGATGGCTGATGTATTATCACATTTAATGAGAGTACTGTTCTCCATTTCTAGACCAAGATCTTCAAGAACTCCTCGAACCCAAATTACTTGACACGCACACGCTGAAGCCGCTACATATTCCGCTTCGGTAGATGATAAGGCCACAATATTCTGCTTCTTAGATTGCCACGCTACGGCCCCACCATCCCATAACATCGCATATCCTGAAGTGCTTTTCCTGTCTTCAATATCACCACCAAAATCGCTGTCCGTGTATACCTCCATAATACCTTTTCCTCCAGACTTGTACCAAATACCATAATCTATGGTCCCTTGTAAATACCTCAGTACCTTCTTTGCAGCTTCATAATGAACTTCAGTTGGATTAGACATGAAACGACTTATGAAACTTACCACAAATTGTATATCGGGTCGAGTTGTGGTAATGTACATAAGACTTCCAACTATTTGCTTAAACATCGTTTCATCTATCTTATTTCCTTCATCTGATTTCAGTTTACAGCCAGGAACAATAGGACACCAGACTGAATTGCAATTTTCCATCTTGAAACGCTTGATTATCTCGAGTGCATACTTCTTTTGCGAAAGGTGTATTCCGTCACCTGTTTGCAACACTTCTATGCCCAAGAAGAACCTCATCTTTCCAATATCAGACATTTCAAACTCTTTCTTCATTGATGCTTTGAAATCTTGCAACATTTTCAAATTATCACCTGTATAAATTAAGTCATCAACGTAAACATTGACATATAACACGTTACCCTTCGCGTTCTTCTTGATAAAAAGAGTGTGTTCAGCCTTGCTACGTGTGAACCCTTCCTTCAGAAAATAGCTTTCAATTCGACTAAACCACGCCCTAGGAGCTTGCTTTAATCCATACAGAGCCTTATGAAGCTTGTACACTTTGTGCTCCATACCTTTCACCACATAACCTTGAGGTTGTTGCACGAACACGTCTTCATTTAAAGTACCATGCAAAAACGCTGATTTGACATCCATTTGAAAAATAGTCCATCCTCTTTGAGCTGCAATGGCTATCATTAGACGTATGGTGTCCATTCTAGCCACTGGTGCATAAATTTCAGTATAGTCGATTCCATATTCTTGCCCATAGCCTTTTGCCACCAAGCGAGCTTTGTGTTTCTCTATCTCTCCAAGCTCATTTACCTTTGTCTTGTAAACCCACTTGACACCAATGCACTTAGCTTCTTTTGGTAACTCAACAAGATCCCACGTTCGGTTTCTTTCTATGGCATGGATTTCAGCATCCATAGCAATTCTCCATTTTTCTCCTCTTATGGCTTCTTCAAAACAAGCAGGTTCTTGAAATGTAACTTGCATTACATTCAATTCAACATCATCACCTGTAACATAATCATTCAAATAAGATGAAGCTCTACGTGCACGCCCCTCCCTTGCTCTAGCATTACTTGATTCTACACTGTTCGGTTGTGCTTCTTCGGTCTGATCGGGAGGCAGCTCTACATCTTCTTGTTGAATTTCTTCTTCAAGACCAGCTTGTATCTCAGCTTCATCACCCCAACTCAATGCTTCAACATCATTTTTCTTCTGATCTACACTCCATTCCCAACATTTGTCTTCCTCAAATAATACATCCTTACTTATTACCACCTTCATGGTTTGTGGATCGATCAACCTGTAAGCTTTGGACTCTTCACTCTTTCCAACCAAGATACAACGTTGGCTTCTAACATCCAGCTTGACACGTTTTTCTTTCGGGATGTGTGCATGAGCCAAACATCCCCAAACCCTTAGATCTTCAACATTCGGTTTTTCACCACTCCATGCTTCCTGTGGAGTAATATTTTTAAGAGCCTTCGTTGGACACCGGTTAAGAATGTAGTAACTCCAAGTTGCAGCCTCTGCCCAAAAATGCTTAGGCATGTTTTTAGCAGCTAAGAGAGTAACCACCATATTCATAACCGTGCGATTTTTTCTCTCCGCTACACCGTTTTGCTGCGGTGTAAACCTTGTTGTTAGTTGTCGTTTGATGCCATGATCCAAGCAAAAACTTTTAAACTCTTCAGACAAGTACTCTCCACCTCTATCAGTTCGAAGCCCTTTAATTTTCTTCCCGGTTTCAGTTTCTACTTTGCTTTTAAAGACTTTGAAGCTCTCAAATGCCTCTGATTTTTCTTTTAATAAATAGACCCAAGCCTTTCGACTGTGATCATCTATAAAACTGAGGAGATATCTCTTGCGACCTTGAGAGGTGGGTTTGATTGGCCCACATATATCCGAGTGTATCAGCTCAAGTACATCTTTGGCTCTCCAATCACTAGACTTAGGGATGGCCTTCCTGCTTTGTTTTCCAGCACAACAACTGACACATAAAGCATCATCAACAGTGAAAGAGGGCATACCTTTGACCATGCCCTTTTGTTGTAGGACCCTCATATTTGTTGTACTAAGATGCCCATATCTCTCATGCCATAATTTTGAGATGTCTACATCACTAGAATACAAGCTCCTATCCACCTCCGTTCCTTTACTTTCGTCATAGACATCACATGCTATGGTACTGTTTGTACTGTGCACACTAACTTGTTCACATAAAGGAAACATCCTATTGGTTGTCATGATGCTTTCAAATAAAAGACCTCTGTCATCATGATAAATTTTGCAGACACCATTTTTAATGATAAAGACCAATCCCTTTTCTTGAAGTTGACCCATGCTTAGCAGATTGTTTTTAAGCTCAGGCACATAATACACGTTATTTATGACATAAGCAATTCCATTGAAAGTGAGTTTAATTTGTCCCTTACCACCCACTTTCATACGTGTATTATTACCTAGCTTAACTGAATGAGAATAGCTTTCATCAAGATTAAAGAATTTCCTTTTATCCCCACACATGTGATTCGAACAACCCGAGTCCAAAAACCACATACAATTGCTTCTTCATCACCAGTTTGTGCCATAAAAAGACTAACCTTTTTGCAAGCATGGAGATCTTCAACATCACTATTGTCGACATGATCCACATGTGCCATCAACATTACTTCTTCTTCTTCATCGAAACCGGCATAGTTGGCTTCTTTTGAACTTGGACATTCATACGAAAGATGTCCAAGTTTGTGACAATTATAACACTCCACAGTTTCACGATTCATCGAATGCCTTCCACGTCCACGTCCTCTTCCACGAGAGTTTCCACGTCCTCTGCCACGGCCCCTTGTTCCCGAGTGATCACCTTGCTCTACCTTTAGCACTTGTTCCTCTTCCTTTTCTGGCCTTTTGAACTTTTGTTCATGCACAAGGAGTGTGCTTTGGAGTTCTTCAATCGACATCGTCTCTACGTCTTTGGATTCTTCGATGGAGACGACCACGAACATGTATTTTTCGGTAAGGGTTCTCAGAATTTTCTCCACGATCTTCTGGTCCGTCATGATTTCTCCGTTACTCCTCATCTGATTGGCAACCGTAAGGACTCTACCAAAGTACTCCGGTATCGACTCAGTGACCTTCATCTCCAATATCTCGAAATCCCGGCGAAGTTTCTGAAGCATTGACTTCTTCACGCGTGCATTCCCTTCAAACCTTTGTTTCATGGAATCCCAAATGGATTTGGATGTACGCCGATCCAAGATCTGCTCGAATGTCACTCTATCTATCGCTTGGTACAAATAGTGCTTCACCTGCAAGTCTTTAGTGCGCAACTCTGCCAGTGTCTTTCTCTGTGCTTCACTCGGAGCAATACCCGTGGCTGGTTCGATGATTCCTGGATCAACCAGGTTCCATAATTGCTTTGCTCGCAGCAAGTTTTCCATCATCTCTCTCCAGTGATCGTAATGCCCATCGAACACCGGTATCTTCAGCTTCTCACTACTCATGATTGCTCCTCTCTCTCTCTCTCTTTGATCGTGATTTCGCTCTGATACCAAATGTTAAGTTAAACACTGGTATTTGTATCGAAAAACTGATATCTTATTCATTAATCAAGCAAGCTATATATAGCCAAGATTACAACGTAAACAAACTAACGAAATGCTGAAAATAAGGAAACTAACAAAAGACTAGGTAACCAGCGCTAGACTAGGTAAACCTCAACAACCCTAACGTTAACAAACAGAAACTTTATTAAACTGCAACGGCACAGTGCACGTGATATAGTTGACCCAGATTGTTTCTTTGACCCATGCACGTGTGTTTATTATTCCAACACGCTCGTACATTAAGGAATATTGTACGTTAACCGGCCTCTATATATAATATAATATACATGTTTTATTTTAAGAAATACATGAATTCCTAAATATTTCTAGTGCGTCAAGCTGTACTTTCTTTATTGGGAGCCCACTAAATATCATCTATCAAATGTTCTGCTTCAAGTCTCTCTGAGTCGACGAAGGTGGTCATAGACTCATACTCCCCCACTTACCAAACACACAACGCTTCCAAAAGTTCTTTTTGACTAGTTCCCATTCAAAATATGATAAGATCTATTAAAAAGAAATACGTTCTCTAATATTATATATGTGTATGTACTTACGTAGGTGTGTATATATATATATATGGGTTAGGATATTTTGTAAACCCATATGAGTTGTGTAAACTATGCAAACCAAACCACAACTGTCTATTTTTCTTATCAAAGGTTCAGATTGATTGCTCTTACTCTTCTAATTAATTCATGTCTAAAAAGCTACTTTATGTAACAAAAGGGTAAATATGTCAATTTAGGAGTCTACATGTTACACTTTTGGCTGTCACATGTCTCTGACACTGTTACACTTTTTGTGTTAGAGGAGAGAGAATGTGTGATATGCTTCACATGTTTACATATTTGGTAACTTCAGTTGTTACACTTTTTTGATAGACAATTACTCTGAACTTTTGTGTATGTCTTTTATTTTAAGTCGTAACCAAACTTGTCTCAACTCCGCACATCTGTTAGTATGTTACAGTTTCAAAACAATTTATGATCATGTAACATGTAACAATATAACAGATCTATTACAGTGTTTGTTATGAATGGTACTTTCTACTTATGTTACATCGTTTTTTATCTACATTATGTGCAAAACTTTCAAAATTATTCACATCTGTGTTACATTTGAAAATTATTCACATCTATCTTACATTTGAAAATGATTCACATCTTTGTTTTTTTACATTTTATGTTAAAATTTTCTTGTTTACAGTTCAACTAGAAAAATATGTATGCGTTAGAATACCCCGACCACCGGACGGGTATAGAACTAGTTAGATAGTGTTTGGGGTAGTAAGAGGTCATGGGTTCAATCCCCATGGTGTACAAGTTTAGCAATTCAAAAAAAGTATGCTTAAAGCTTCTACTTTTTAAACCTCATCTCACCACCGACATGTCGTCGTTAATGGCTATGCCTACATTGCTGCTTCTTTGAATAAGCTCTTGTTACCGTACATTTAGTTTTAGGGGTCTTATTACGCAAAATTCAGGTGCCACAATACTGCAAGCCCAGTGTTCGATGTAATGCCTGAGAGAAATGTTGTTCCGTTTTGGGTGTCACACTCGGTTAGGGGAAGTGACTACTGCATTTCATAAGTATAAACAGATGCAATATGAAGTTATTAACCATGGTTTCTGGGGTTCCAAATAAATTATTATCATTTTCTTATAAAATGTTGCAGTGTAATATGATTTTAATTTTACTATTTATTTGGTTTTTAGGGACAATGTGCTCACAGACTTCAACTTATACACCCACACTGGAGGATTGACACATTATCCCTGAATTCAGAAGATGCTTTGCACAATGATGCTGCTAACATGTTTCTTAAGTTGCTTAATATTTAGTATAATTTAAAACTGCAAAAATCTTGAAATGAAAGCAATGCTCTCAAACAACTATAAAAGTGCAAGAATATTGAAATGAAACTTGTTATTAAAAACTCGCTTGGATGAATATGAGTTGCTGGTTTGAAATATTAAAATTTGTAACACTAACTACACTTTCTTGCTGATCTTTGTAAGTGAAGATAAGATTTCGTTCATGTCTGGTCGATCATCTGGGTCCGTTCGAGTGCAGCATAAAGCCAACTGAAGAATCTGCTCTACAACACCGTGTTTTGTGTCGAAATCGGAAGCCAAATCAGGATCTACAACTTCAATCAGCTCATTCGTTCCTTTTGAAAGTGCTTGTTCTATCAGCTGTGGTAAAGTGATTTGGATTCCGTCATCTTCGGTGAGTTCAGTTGGTCTTTTTCTAGTGATAAATTCCATAATTATTACTCCAAAGCTAAATACATCCACTTTTGTTGTCACTTTTCTCATATATGCAAACTCTGGTACAAAACAAAAATGCATTAATGTGACCATTTAGATCAAATGTTATCTAAACATCAAAATTGATATGTATCCAGTTAGAAATTCATTAACCATAATATGAAAGAATAAAACAAAGGGTTGGTGATGCATTACCTGGTGCTAGATAACCAATGGTGCCTTGAAATGTTGATGCAGAAGAAACACTGCTTCCATCCTGTTGATGAACTCCCAGAATCCGAGCCGTCCCAAAGTCGCTAACGTGAGCATCCCATTTTTCATCCAATAGAATGTTAGAAGGCTTTAAATCACAGTGAACTATGGGGAAATCATATCCGGAATGTAAATAAACCAGTCCTCTAGAAACTGAAACCAAAACATCAACTCTCTCAGAAAGATCCCATCTTGATCTATCAATCCTAGAATCATGTATAACCTTGTCCAGATTACCATTTTCCATGTATTCAAGTACCAAAGCCCTTAATTTCCCACTCTCCCATGCATAACCAAGCACTTTTACTAGATTTCTATGCCTCAATCTTGCTAAGGTGTTCATTTCTTTATTGAAGCTCTTATCTGATTCTGCTGAAAACTCGGTGAAATTCAAAATTTTCACCGCTATCATCCTTCCATCTGCAAGTGTACCTTTGTACACAGTGCTTAAACTGCTGGTGCCCAGAATGTTATCTTCACTGAATCCATCGGTAGCATCATCAAGTTCTTCTTTGTCAAATCTTTTGAGAGTGACCCCTCGGGTGTATTTTGGTTCTGGATCCTCAGATTGTTTAACCTTCGGTTTCCGAACATGACGATAACACAATATTCCCAAAAATAGTACAAGAAGCAACGCTAGAGATCCGAGTATTGCAAGAATCAATACGGCTTTTCTGGATATTTGATGTGAGTGATTTGATTGAGTTGAGAATGCGCATGACTTGGTATCATTGGTAACACACAAAGAGGGATTTCCAAGTAATCCGATTGCACTGGAGTTTTTGAAAATTCCAGTGTCTGGAACGCGTCCTTCGAGGTGATTGAACGAGAGATTGAGGTGTTTTAATGCCAAATTGTTGCCAAAATTTTCCGGAATCGTGCCATTGAATTTGTTTTGTGAAAGATCAACCGAAGTAAGAGTTGTCAAATTTGCCATGCTTTCTGGGATCTTTCCTTCCAGCTGATTTCTTGAGAAATTTATGTTGGAAAGAAGGTTAAGAGTAGGGAATATTTCATCAGGGACGCTACCAGAAAGCTGGTTTCCTGACAAATCAAGACTCTGCAGGTTTCTGCAGTTCTGAAATGTTACAGGAATACCTCCTGTCAGATTATTGTTTGAGAGATCAACGGCTTGCACCATCTCCATCTTCCCAAACTCATTTGGGATAGTTCCTGTAAGAAAGTTGTTAGAGAAATTGAGATATATCTGCATATTCTTCATACTTGATATCACTGGCCCTGAAATCGATCCAGTGAAAAAGTTGTGTGACAGGTCTATCAAAACCAACCGGTTAAATTTTGTTATATTGTCCCCGATCGACCCGTTAAACCTGTTTCCGCCGAGATTCAACCGAGAAAGCATCTCGAGCCTTGAAACAGAATTCAGAATTGGACCCTCAAATCTGTTGTTCATCAAGTAGAGGTCAGTGAGCTGTTTAAGCTCAAAGATTTTATCAGGAATCCGACCTTCAAGATTGTTATCACCAATCGAAAGGCGTTGAAGGGAAGAAATATTTGAGATTTCTACAGGGATGGTGCCTGAAAATTGGTTTTGCCCAAGATCTAACAACAACAAACTAGTTAAGTTTCCAATTTCATGTGGGATTGGCCCGAACAAAGAATTATGCTGCATTTGCAGCCTTTGGAGATTATTAAGGGACCCTATGCTTGAAGGAATTTGTCCTATGAGAAAGTTTGAGCTCAATGTCAAGGTATTCAAATTGACTAACCTGGATATGGATGCAGGAATTTCACCAGTAAGCTTGTTGTCATGAAGGGTCAATCTCTTCAGAGATTCTAGTGAAGAAATCCGTGAAGAAACATTCCCGCTTAGATTATTCTTTGACAGTTGCAAATCAATTAATGATTTCAACTGAAACATCGTTCTTGGGATTATGGAATTCAGTGAATTATTGTATAACCGCAAGAATTGTAATTCTTGAAGATTTCCGATCTCACCAGGAATGCTTCCAGTGAGCTTGTTGCTGTATAGATTCAGAAGAGTGAGATTTTTGCAACGACCAATTTCGGTTGGTATTTGTCCCGAAAGAGAATTTTCATACAGCTGAAGAGTTTGTAATCTTGACAAATTCCCAATCTCTGTAGGAATGATACCCGAAAGTTGGTTTTGGCTAATATCGAGAGTTTGGAGCTCTGTCAAATGACCAATCGACGTCGGAATCGAACCTACTAAACGGTTATCAAAAGCTGCAAAAAACTGAAGATTGATCAAGTCACCAATTCTGTCTGGAATTGTACCGTTAAGTTTGTTGGAAATAAGACTAACTTGTAGCAAAGAAGTGCAATTGCACAAGCTATCTGGAATGATTCCAGTGATGGAATTATTCCCCAGGTCTAGTCTTTGCAGATTCGAGAGTTTCCCGATTTCTGACGGAATATGGCCTGAGAGGGTATTTTGCCACAACTGAAGAACTTGTAATCCGGACAGATTTCCAATCTCTCTAGGAATGATACCAGAAAGCTGGTTTTGACTAATGTCTAGAGCTTGGAGTTCCTTCAAATGACCAATCGAAGCTGGAATCAAACCTTCTAAAAGGTTATTAAAAGCTCCAATGACCTGAAGATTGACCATATCACCAATTCTACCTGGGATTGTACCGTTAAGCTTGTTGGAATCAAGATGAAGTTCTAGCAAAGAAGTGCAATCACACAAACTCTCTGGAATAATTCCTGTGATGGAATTGTTTCCCAAGTCTAGCATCTGCAGATTCCGGAGTTTCCCGAGTTCTGATGGAATCGGGCCAGAGAGGGAATTGGTATACAGAACAAGAGTGGAAAGTTGTGTGCAGTATCCCAACTGGAATGGAATGTTACCAGTGAATGAGTTATAAGATAAATCAAGAAGCTGGAGGCTGGAAAGGTTTCCAAGAAAAGGCGAGATTTGGCCTTTGAGGTATGTTTGTTGAAGCGAAATAGAAGCGACACGTTTGGTGATATTGTGGCATTGGATTCCAGACCAGTTGCAATGGTGGGTGGAATCGGCATTCCAATCCAGGAGTGCACCAGTTGGGTCATCGGTTATTAAACTTTTGAACTGTTTTAAAGCATCTGCTTCATCTTGCAAGGTGGAACCTGCAGATAGAACACTAAGTAGCAGGAAAGGTAAAAGCATAAGGCTTTTGAGAGCCATTGTTAGCTTGGAAGTGGTGATGATTGTATGAGCAAGCAGCTGTCTTTATAATGCAGAGTTCATACGTCAACTGGAATGATTTTTTGTCAAACCTTGATGTGTGAAATCAAAATCTTAAATGCGCGGAAACTTTCTACATTCCATGCTTATCCTAAATTGTACCCATACAGCCATACTCCAGGCAATCATTTACTTGTGAGAATATTAGGGGTGTGCACGGTTCGGTTCGGTTCGGTTTTTTGGTAAAACCAAAACCGTAACCGAAAGTTCGGTTTTTTGTTTTTAAAAACCGTTCGGTTTCGGTTTTTTCGGTTTCGGTTATTTCGGTTTTAGCAACGGTTCGGTTTTTCGGTTTTTGAAACAAATTATGTAAGATTCAAAACTTAAAAGTATAATTCAAATTTTAAGAATCTTTCTTAAATGTTTACATTTAAGTTAATATATTTAGTCTTTTAAATTAATATTATTCACATAAACCTAACCTTCTAATCTATTTTCATGTTAATCCAAAGTTTTTGTTAAGACGTTTTCTTTTATAATACTTTGAAAACCATTTAATTTTTATATTAAACTTTGTTAGTTCTTGTAAACAATGGATAATTTTAATGATAAATAAACATGGTAATGTTCTTATTATAAATATTTAACAAACAAGAATAAAATTAAATATTCTTAGTAGCATGGGTAAACACTTAAACAACTTAAACATAAAAGTATATAGATTTGGTATACTATTAAAAATTATCGGTTCGTTCGGTTATTTTCGGTTATTGAAAATGATTATCCAAAAACCGAACCGAAATTTTCGGTTATTAAAAATCCGAAAACCGAACCGTCGGTTTTTGTTTCGGTTCGGTTTTTTCGGTCCGGATTTTTCGGTTATTTCGGTTACGGTTCGGTTTTCTGCTCACCCCAGAATATATAGGAAAAATGATAATGGTTTGCAAGTGTTACTGTTTTTTATTCACAAAAGAGTAAAGTCCTATTTGAGTCCTTGTGGTTTGTGCAGTTTAACCATTTGAATCCAAAAACCAAAACTGTCTTGATTTAAGTCCCTGTGGTTTCGAATTTTAACCATTTGAATCCAAAAGTAAACAACATCCAAATCAGAAACATTTGGTTTTTTGATTCAAATAGTTAAAATTAGAGACCACAGGGACTCAAATGGTTAAAATCAGAGACCACATAGACTCAAATCAAGACAGTTTTGGTTATTGGATTCAAATGGTTAAACTGCACAAACCACAGGAACTCAAATAGGACTTTACTCTTCACAAAAATAGAGACCATATTACCCTATATATTAAAAAACCAAATGAATGAACAGTAATATAACATATTAAATTTTAAAAAATAATTTAATAGTAACATTACTAAGTGATTATCAAATAGTATCGGGTACCGATACCGGTATTAAATTTATTAAACCGGGTGTATTTTCGGTACCGGTTCGGCACCGGTATTTACCGGTTTTTACCCTCAAAAAGTAATTGCACCGTTTAGATTACTTTTCATACACACGGTAAGTAAACTGTATTTCGTTTGAATGAGGTTTTACCGAACCGTACCAGGTATATTCAGTACCTGTACCCACTTTTGGGGATTTTGGTAACCGTATTTTCGGTACCGGTTGGTACCGAGCTCATCAAATCCTGTAGCAATGCAAGTAATTGCACCCGATACCGGTATTAAATTTATTAAACCGGATGTATTTTCGGTACCGGTTCGGCACCGGTATTTACCGGTTTTTACCCTCAAAAAGTAATTGCACCGTTTGGATTACTTTTCATACACACGGTAAGTAAACTGTATTTCGTTTGAATGAGGTTTTACCGAACCGTACCGTACCAGGTATATTCAGTACCTGTACCCACTTTTGGGGATTTTGGTAACGGTATTTTCGGTACCGGTTGGTACCGAGCTCATCAAATCCTATAGCAATGCAAGTAATTGCACCGTTTAGATTACTTTTCATACACACGGTAAGTAAACTGTATTTCGTTTGAATGAGGTTTTATATACACAAACACTTATTTTGCTTTCTTTTTTGTCCTTTTTTTTAATGAATGAATTGTAGCATGTAAAATTAATTTGGATATTTAGATTGTTGATGAGCAAATCGTATCAAATCCTGTAATCAAACCGGTATCGTATCGATACTAAATTTACTATACCAAATCATTTTCGGTACTAATTTGGTATCCACCTTTTGGCGTTTTCAAAATCGTTACTTTCGGTTCGACACCGGTCTAGCACCATACCTGTATTTATTGATCTTACCCTTCAAATACCATACCGTATTGTACCGAGTAATTTCGGTGCCGCTACCTAATTTCAAGATTTTCCGGATCGGTAATTTCGGTGCCGTTATCGGTACCAAGCTCATCCATATTTTAACGTGTTAGCACCGTAATAACTGAACGGAAAAAAACCGAAATTCCAACGTGTAAAACATGTGGGTCCTATTATTATATATTAGGTTATTTAAAATCGTTTTTTTTAGGACGGGGTGACTATCCTTACCACGTCATTTTTATTTATATTTTGATATTCGGTATTTGCTTGCCGTTGTTTACACGCGTTTTGCAGTCATTGGGTCCCCGTCACAACGCGCGGGTGGAAAATAAACTAGTTTGACTAAAATATTTACTTATTTCATGCATTTGCTGGTTTCTACTTTTATTCATACTAGTAATAGTAATAGTAATAGTAATAGTAATAATGTTCACGCGCTTTGCGGCGTGGGTTAATCGCAAATATCGAATGGATTAGTACAAGCGTTATATGATATGTTAACTGCATGAAAACGCGAATTGCGATTGGATTAAAATGTAAAGTAAAGCGAATTTATGCCGTACTATTATAATGTATTATATATGACCCGACACATACATAGAAAACATCAAAGGTATAAAGGAAAAACAAACACGTGTAATCAATATGGATTAATTAGAGTTTTTAAAAAATGAAGGAAAAAAAAAATCACAATCTGACTTCACTCGGTTGAGAACAAAATTCACGAAACGTACATAAAATAAGCATAAAAACGTATTATATTTGACCTGACTCGTTTACAAAAATATTTACGTTGAAATATAGACCAACTCGAATTTATACCGTCACGGACATAATAATATGTATGTAAAATGTTTTATTTAACGAAAACGTATTATATTTGACCTGACTTGATTCCTGTTAAAATGTTTTTGTCGAAACGTATACCAACTCGAATTTATACTGACACGTATATAGAAATAGTTGTTTAGCGGGTTGTAAAATGGAGTAATGGCGTAGGGGTTAAAACTATATTTTTCAACAGTTATGGATTTGTATGATCAATGGAAAAACAAAAGAGTTCATCTTTGTAAAAGCTTAAAAAAGTAGAGACATCAATGTAAAAATCATGAAAAGCATTCACCGACTGTCTACTTTAAGAGTTATAAGAATGTGTGTAGAAATTTAGAATATGGCAAGTGGCTTTTATCCACTTGTATTCTAACCCAAGTAGTTTAAAGCTGTCAATTTCTTGGTCCTGGATCAACCCAGTACTTACGAATTCATGTCGACAACGGGTCGGACCCATGTAGTAACATATGAATAAAAGTAGAATTGTAGAAACCAATTCAATTTTACATATATAAGTTATTAATTTATACTGTAAAGAAATAAGTTCTCTAAATATATACATGCTGCGTATGTTGTCAATATATATGTTAGGTGAATGTGTAATGATCTGAATGAGTTTGTATTGAATAGAACAAAGAATATATAGGTGTATAAATTACATCCAAGAACATACAAAATCTATATAACTTAGGGTGAGCGGGGCACCAGCGAGGAGTGGCCGTGGTGACCCAATTCCCCCAGCGGGAACACCGCCGCCATCCCTGCGGTGACCCAATTCGGGGAGGGTGGTCGGGGGGAGTTCACCGAAGAAGGGGAGATGATATGGTGGGGCCAGCCGCATTTTCAACCAATGAAAACTTTTATTTTATTTTATTTTTTTATTTTTTTTTTAATAAAAAAACAATTCCCCTAAAAGGGGAGTGCCGCCATCAAATTGGGGTGCGAGGGGAGTTTAAGAGGGGAGTTGACGTGGCATAACCTGATTGGGTGTGCGTAAGAGAGGGGACTCCCCTCTTAGGGGAGTGTCCCGGATACCCTTAGGGTAAAGGGAGTGGAGCGGTGAACTCGACGGCAAAGGAGTTTGCCGCGCGGCAACACCGCCGCCGGCCTCCTTTGTCGCTCGGCAAACTTGAACAAGCGGGGTTGGGTCACCGATTCGGGAAAGAGGGGGGACAAGACTTGTTATGTTTTATGTGTGTGTATGTTTGACTTTAACATATATATATATTTTTTTTAAATGAAAAAAAAAGGTTTACCACTTTCAAGTGTTTAACCAATGCCAACACTTTTCACCAAAGTTTAAACTTTTTCTCCTCTCTGACGTGGCACTCTCTGATTGGTCCATTTTAAAGTTTACCACTTTCACATGTTTAACCACTCCCTTCACCCTTATAACTTATATAGAAGAAATGTTTTTAATCATAATCTAATGATATACTGTTAAGAAACAAAAGTATACGGATGCATGTGCAGTCACCTTTTGTCTTAAATGAACATGATGTTTTGATGTACAAGTAGAGAAATACAATGTACAAGTTTGGGATGCAAATTGCCTGATGTCTCACGTTTCTAATGCTTTGATACGTGAAATCAAAATCTTTACTGCACTGAAACTTTTAAGATTTCGTTCTTATCCTTAATTGTACCCATACTCCAACCACTGTCTAGTAATCATTTTACTTGTGAAAATATATAGGAAAGATGATAATGGTTTGCAAGTGTTTCTGTTTTTTATTCACAAAATAATAATTGATTAAAATATTTTCTTTCATGATTTCATGCACATACTTTTATTCATTATTATGTGTATACAAGTTAGAATATGCCATGTGGCTTGTATTGTACTTGTATTCTAACATAAGGTATTTTGAATCTAAAGATAAACCGTAAAGATAAGTACCATACGGATTCATGCATGCATGCACAGTCACCTTTTGTCTTGTAACAATGAACATGATGTTTTGGTTGTGTAAAACCGCGTGCCAAATTTAAAGCTATTGTACAACTTGCAACAAAAAGACGCAACGCTTGATATCAATATATTCTTTCTTGGATTTTCCCTTTCAAGTATTTGATTTCATAAATAGTACATATAAAATATTACATTTTGGTCTTTTATTAACAATTATTTTAACACGAGTTATTCAAATAATAACAATATATAACCCTACAGAAAGTAACTTATGGTACCTTAGGCTAATTTAATAGTTGTGTCTTTTCGCATCACAACCTTAAATAATACCCTTGTATTAATAAACACATACTATATATTAAACACGTGTTATGTCAATTGCCAACCCAAATCAACACACACCCCTTTAATAAATTATTACTATTAATATTACTATTACTATATAATACAATTTGCAACTTTGGATGCGAGTTTCTAATATCCCACTGATTCATATTTGCAACTTCATATTAACATCCCACTAATCTTCTAAATATCCCACTGATTCATTAATTATTTTTTTTTTATCTTTGGTCCAACCGCTTTCTTTCCACATATGACCTTTTCAATAAATTAAACTAAATTCAATGTAAACGTCGCATCTTAATTATTCCCAAACTGGCGCACTTTTCAATACTATTTTTTATTTCTTCACTAGTCTAAGTTCACGTATCATACACGGGTAGCTACACAAAAAAAATTAACAGTATTAACGTAAATATTTTAATTATATATGCGTTCAAATATTAACAGAAATGATAGAAAATACAACAAATAATTGAAATACATGAATACCTTAACTCATTGAAGATCTCAAACGAGGTCCAAAGTGGATACGAAAGAAAATAAACCTCCTAAAACTATTTATTAAAAACATATTTGATTATTTCTCTAATTATATTTATGCATTACTTGTTTAAAAGTTTCAAATAACTTACAAAAAAATAGAGGCGAAGATAAACAATTTAGTTACCACATGAATATGTCGAAGCTTTAACACAATGTTAATTTGTCTACAAGTAATACTGGCCATAAATGATAACTCCAGGCTTCTTTGTTGTATATAACTCCATATGTGGGAATTTAGTTTCAATATGTAGGCTTTCATTTCTGTTTCTGTTCTGTTTGTTTTTTTTATCGTTTTTTTCGGTTTGTTTTTGTATTATGGTTCAGCTTCTGGCTGGGTACATTTGGTTCAGTTTTTATGAATGAAGTTCCGTTGGCTATTCAAAAAAAATATAACTCCATATGTGTACATGGCTACCGTATTAGTCATGATGTCAAAGTCTACAACCAAACACAATAAATTAATTAAGTTTGTTATCATGTGTATATGATGTTAAAACTATTTCCAACTTTTGTATGATATTTCTGGTATAGTATAGTATATTGAGATGTGCATGGCTCGGTTTAGTTTTGGGCCATAGCCATAACCAAAACAAAAATTTCCGGTTAAATATTAAAGTTAATGAATTATGAAAGACTGGTCCAGTTTAGTTACCTGACCTACCAGTTGAACTAAAAACATTAACTCATTTTTGTTAACTAAATAAACTGATATGGTAAATTGGGTTGAATTTGTTAATTAAAAAATAAGCCTATTATTGTGAAACCAAACCATGAATTTTCATTCCATCAGCTATTTTTTTATAAGATCAAATCACCTACAACAATAAAATTAAGTAATCAATATAGATGTTGGATACTAACCTTTTGGTGTGTTGTGGTTTCAAAGTTCCAATAGTGTTCCTTATCATTGTCACCTCGCAAGCATATTAACTTGTCACCTACTTTATTTCATATTAGTTGATTAGTGTTGATCTAACGAATCACTGTACACAAACTTATACACAAACAACTTGTGTATCCCTTGCAATTCTTAACCTTTTTTGTGGTTTTAATAGCACATATGGCTACAGTTAGATTTCTAGATTCCGAATTTTATCACAGCAAACCTAATCAAGGGCTGGCTATAAGATCATGTATTATAATAATAGAAATTTATTGGATGATAAGCCAAATTGTAAGACTACTTGTTATGGGTTCTGTAGGACCGGTTTTCGACTCCGTAACAATTGCGTATGACACGTGTGACGTGCGGAATCCGTACACGTGCGTGGACCGAACACGAGAACGTACTATAAACGTGATTCTATTGATAGATCTGAAATCGTACAAAAAACCGTGAATCACCTTGCTACTTTCTCTCTCTAGCTCCTAGCTCTACAAGTAGCAAATGCCAAAAGTTCTAAAAACTAACCCTAAGGGTTCTATATATAGGCCAAGGCAATAAGGAGTGTTTCCTTATTTACAATTATGCCACCTTGCCTTAACTAACTAGATATTAATATAAGCTCTAGATTTCTTCAGTTTCTGCTACGATCTGTATTGACGGAGGTGATAGACATTACTGCACTAACAGACTCCCCCTTGGATATTGCCGCAGTCAATCTCGTAGCGTCTTGTCTTTCTCTCTCTTGAGTCTTCTTGAAGCTTTATCACATATTCAGCAACACAGACTCCCTCTTGCTTGAACAGAATCCCCGTGGATCTGTCTTCAGCTTCAGCTCCCTCTTTCGGTTAGACTCTTTTTTCAGGCTCCCCCTTTCGTCAAGCTTCCGTGCTTCTGGGATCGACACCTGGCTTTCCGGTTACAAGCTCCCCCTTGCGTTGAGCTCGTCTTCAGACTCCCCCTTAGACTCAGCTTTCGGGATCGTAATCTGGTACAACATCTACAATTCTCAAACATTTATAAGTGAAAACGTTTTGAACATCCAGGATTGAAAAACCTGGCTTTCTTAGCATAATCTGAAATATTTTTATAGTGAAAGCATTTTTGGATTGTCCAGGAATCGTGACCTGGCTCTTAAAAACCTTTAATCAAGAACCTGGCTCTAAAATATAATAATATGAATATATCCAGGATTAACTTGACTCCGCTTCCCATATTTACAAACTTCATAGATTTGACGATTAAGTATCCAAAATCGAAACTTAGCTCTTCACAACAGATTTTCACAATTTAAGAATCCAACTCCCTCACAGTTAATCATCCAAGTCCAACTTAATGACCTTGGAGATATCACAAACTGTTTTTGATTTTTGATTAAAAACTTCAAGTTTCAAATTAATGAACTTGTTTTATTTTCAGAAACACGTTCAGCATACTTAGATTTTGAAACTCAGCTTTAATTCAGACATCGGTTGTCAAAAATAAAATAGAATCAAAATCTTTTTGTATAGTAAAGAAATATTTACAAACATATTTACAAACAATATTTTTGTTTGAGTTCGTGACAGAGGATCATATCAGTTTATGACAAATCACTAGCACCGTTGAGCTTTAAACGCTTTAAGTTCTAAACAATTCACTTAGTTTGTCAGTATACTGATCCACTTAAATTTTCACACAAAGTTCAACTGATTCGAGATACGAGATTAGTGTTTTAAGGACTTAACTTATTCGCGTGTCCCACCTCAGAATATACTCTCGTATCAAAATTCCCTAGATTCAGTCTTACAGATGAGTATACCAATTTGATATCTGTACTCTGGGTTAGTGCGAGACCTTGAGAGCTCAGGTATGAACTTCCGTTCAATCAAAGAGATGAAGGCTCGACTTTAGGTGTGTTCTCTTTAGAAAATCTTTTCTTCAACTGCAATTAATTTATATCTTTCGATATTTTTCAATTTTTGTGCAGAGGGTAAGCTTTTAAAGCGCGTAAAGTATTATACGAGGTCTAGGCCATTGCTTTCGCAATATCAGAAGACCAGGTATAATACCCCAGATATCAAACAGTATAAAGGCCTAGTATCTCAGAATCGGGCATTCTCTCAAACAAGATTTCGGGGGTTACCCATATATCCGAGAGATGTTCCCCACGAGATAAGTAAGTATTTGATATTTAGGTTTATATCTTGAAAACAATCTACTAAGTGTGTAAAAACCTACTGGCATATCAGTGAGACCGTTCATCACATTTCACTTTCCATTTCTTTAGCGTAATGTGATTGTCTAACCGATGTACTATCATTTCCTCTTTTTACACAAAACTCATTTTTGAATTTTATCATGTTTTTGGTTTTTTCAAATTTTCTAATGTTTTTGTATTTTCTGAAATTTTTACTCCCCTTAAAATTCAAAGCATTTAAAGAAAATTTGACAAACCAATGTTGATAGCTTTGTCTCGCCATCCATTTTCTGCTTCACATGCTCTGTTTTGTAGAAAATATACCCCCATGATTTACAACACATTGATATTTTACAGTTTGAAAACCGTTTTTCAATCTTGTGAAATTAATCATGTTTGTTCAGCCGTGAGGGTTTCGGCGTATTCAAGTAACATTTTTTTTTTAATTTTTGATTTTTTGACAAAATTTAAAAACAAACATATTTTTTTATTTTTCAAATTTTTGACAAAATAAAAACATATTTTTGGTTTTTAAATTTTTCAATTTTTAGGGTTTTTTAAATATTGTTTATTTATGTACAGAAATGAACAAACTCCCTGTTTAACCATCGCAGGGACCAGCAGCCTCTTTCTCTCGTGCCAGGCTGCTTCGATTCTCCTTTAGCTGACATTCAGTTTTCTTCGGAAGCACCTGCACATTCACACTTACTCAATTACTTGAACAAGTTAGCCCAGGTCTGTTTGACCTTAGGCATTTCAACACAATACGTTTCATTCAACTTCGGAAAATCTTTATCATTTTTCACAAATGAATTTTCATTCCGATTATCACTCACAGGAACCTTTTGTTTCTTTTCCACCCAAGTTTGTCCTTTAGACGCACTTCTTTTGTAAAAATGTGATTCATTTTAAACATTTTGATTTTGAACAACAACTTTTGGTTTCCAAAACTGATTTGGTTTTGTAGCATCAACAGTTGTTTTCCAACTTGTGTTGTTCTAAATCTGGGTGTCACTGGTTTCCATGTTTGTTGTGAGTCAGCCTTTGAAATTTCCGGCTTCCAAGTTTGCTTTGAATCAAACTTGGTTGACTTCTGATTCACAACATCAGACTTCTTTTTGTTCTCAACATCAACAGGTTTTAGATTTTGACACTTGCGAGCAAGATGTCCTGTTTGATCACATTTGAAACATGTTCTCTTTGACACATCTTTGACCTGATGTTGTTTCTTTTGAGCATAGAACTCTTCATTAGACTGTCGTCTAAATTGGAGTTCTTTCTCTTCTTCGGAACTTGTTCCATGAACAAAATTCATCTTTTGCTGATAGTTTGGAGTTTCATTTCTTTTCCAATTCTGTTTCTTTTTATAACCCAACCCAGCCTTCATATTTTTCTTTTTGTAACCATGTTTGATATAAAAAGTTTTATGACCTTTTCCAGCAAACTTTGAAATCTCAGATTTTTCAATTTCAACCACCTTGAAAACTTTGTCAATCTTTTCTGAAATCACATTCTGGATCGGGACTTCAAGATCTGAGAATAATTTGTCTAATCCAATCATGGTATAAACCAATCCTTTTGAATCATCATTCGCATTTTTCTTAGATTTTGAGTTTTTCAGATAACCTTCATGAAAACTACCTTCATTTTCATCCTGTGATTCAGATTTACCTGTTTCAATCGACTCTTCTTTCAAAACACTTTCAACGACCTTACCTACCACCTCTGAATCACTAGAATCATCAGATTTGGAATAGGTTACGTCAATGTTATCTGGAAATTGATTGACCAAGTTGAAAGCTTTTTCCACCTTCTCGTCATCATAGAACGTGAATTTTTCCTCAAACGGTGGTGGAACCTGATGATATTCTGAGCCAATAACTTTCTTGTTTTGCTCAGAATCTTTACCATCCGGTTTTAGATTGAAAATGCGTTCAAGCACATATGATGAAACATGGTAGCTATATAACTTGTTATTATCTTGCTCTAAATCAGCTATTTGACGCTTTAGCTTAGCAACATCCTCAATGTAAGAGTTTACAACTTGTTGCTTAATTGAATACTGTCGCTTAAGCGTATCAGTTGTTTCAGAACAATATTTCAATCTGGATTGAACAAGTTTCATTTGACTTTTCACATCTTCATATGACTCTTTTGTAATGTAATAGGCCAATTTTATTGAATCATACACTTTTTTCATTTCTTGAAAAGCATTGTCTTTTTGTAAACATTTTTCTGTCATTTTTTAAATCTTTTCTTTAAAAATTTCATTTTCTTTTTCTAAACTTTTGCATTTTTGTGTTAGCTTTTCGTCATTATCTTTCAAAACTTTTTCGTTTTCTAACATCTCTTTGCATTTATTTTTGAAAACTTCTTCGATTTTAGTGAATTCTAAGTCTCTCGTTCTGAATTTTTCATCCTTTTCAGTACAAGCACTGCACGTTTCCATGCATTTCTTGCACTGTTCAGCAGTTTTATTTAATATTTCAGAATCAGTTTTTACCTCAGTGATTGGCACCTCGGCTTTTTCTTCTGTCTGCTTCTGACTTGCTTTGCTCTTCTTCTGTTCCTCACCAGCACTATCCACTTCAATCGAATTTTCTTCCTTCACATCATCTTCTCCTAACTTCTTCAATTCTTCTTCAATTTGCTATTCTTTAGTAACAGCTTTTTCTTCAACAACTTCTTTTATTACCTTCTCTTCTTCTTTCTCATCTTCCACCTTCTCATTTTCAGCAACCTTTTTCAAATCATCAACTAATTCTTCAACATTCTTTTTCATTCTTTCTTCATCCCTCTTTTTGAAAGTCGCTGTCATCACATCACGAATTATCTTGTCCAGCCTTTTCAGATAAGTTTTATCTTTTACGTTTGAGTAATATTCGCCAGACAGAGGGATTACTGCAGGAACATCATCAAACACAACTTCTTTTCGATGAACGATAGGATCACCATTTTTGTTGATATAGCAATCTCTTTTCTTGTCGTATCTCCCATAGTACTTTGCTTCCTCATACTCTTCATGCATTTTGTCAATTCGACAACCTGCAAAGAATCTTTCTCCTTCAGTCTTTTCTTTCAGAATTTCTTCTCGACTTCTCTCCTTTATCTCAGCAACAAATTGTAACACCCAGAAAACGGGTTTGGTAATCAAACCACGTTAATATTTAAAAGACGGGTAAAGTACCAGTAGTGGTAAAATTAACCCGGAAAATATTAGGATTTATATAACTAAACCTAATATTTAATAAAAATGGAAAAGAATGCTTTTGAGAAAATAAAGTTTATAGAAGCCCGAGTTAACGGGACTTAAAATAAACTTAGTCATGAATTCCCCGAGCCCACTAATTTAACTAGGAATGTTTAACCTAGTTAATAAGTGGGAATAATTGTTAGAAATTAAGTGGGTTGTGGCCTACTTAACAAACTAACCAAATATGAGGGGCCATAGTGGATAAACATGAAAGTTTATTTAATAAAAGGGGGTTTTAAACAAAAACACACATATGTGTGTGTTCTGTTCGTCGACCTCAGGAGGTTCCATGGAGCCAAAACCCTAATCTTAGCAAATCATCAAATTGAAGGCTCAAACGGTGTCCAAATTCACAATTAAACGTGAATTAATGATCACCCAAGCTAGGGGATCATCGGGTATGTCAAATTTTGATGATTTGTGAAGTTGTGAAATTTGGATAATCATCATAATCGCGAATTATGAAAATGAATTATTGAAGCTATGATTGAATTAGTGATGTATATGTGCTTAAGAATCAAACCCTAAGTGAAAAGTATGCATATGATGCTATAATTTGAATGATTTGATGATTTACCACACTAGGATAAGTGGGTATTAATCATATGATGAATTTGATGATATAACTATGATTAGAATCATCATAGCTGATAGGAATCAGGAAATACTTAAACAAATTATGTGTTTGAGTATATAATCATACTTACTAGGATATGAGTTTAGTATGATATGATAAAATTGATGATAGGTTCATGATTAAATGATGTTTAAGATCGTCAATTATTAATTCGGTAACTTATGGTTACAAGAACTTGTTAAATAAGCGATTAAAACGGTAACATAGGAGTGATGCTTACCGAATAATCGGCTAAGTTTTTAAACAAGTAGTTAAGCTACTTAGTGAAATCAATTATGTCAAGAGGCAGTTGACTTTATAAAGTCAAACTGACCCATGATATGATCGAATGATAATTTCGACATAGAGATCGTAGGATGGAATAGTCGTGAATGATTATGACTAATCTAACCATCTTACAAATTTCAATCATCAGTTTGACGCTTAACAAACTAGGTGGAAGCTTGGGAATGAAGCGGGTCAAACGAATCAGGAATGAAGGAAAGGCATAATTTGGATGCTATGTAAGTACAGCTTACACTCTTTGTATTAAATACCTATTGGTTTTATAGGTTACTAATAGTATAAAGTCTTGTTTGAATTATGATGTTCCGACACGACATGGGCGGTTCGGAACAAAAGACAATGATAATGAACCATGTCTAATGGTTAAAAAGAGCTAATATGGTTATTTAGTCATGAAATGACTAAAAGATAACGAGTTTTGGATGATTACCTTATAAGGTAAACCAATACAAATAATAAGGGTAAAACGGTAATTCGGCCACTCATTGACGATAACCGTTAGTTTTGAAAGATACTTTATGACATAAGATATAAAGGGGTTAAAATAATCAAGAAATAGGTTATAAGTAAATTGACCGTACGGTGTAACCGGTGCGAGTCATGTAGACGAGATGATAATAAATCCATCTCGCCAAGGTATACGGTCATTTAGACCAAACGGGTCAAAAGGTGAAATTTTCACCCTTTGACAATATCGGCTAATAGTTTGTCGAGTTGTATGATTATAGGAATAAATAGCGATTGGATATTTACATCGCTATTACTTAGCGGTTATTGATGCAAGGTATTGAAACGGGTCAATATATTGATCCGAATCAGGTATGTATAATGATTTAGCTCATCGTTTAGAACTTGAAGTTCTATAAGAGTTAAACAAGGTCAAAATGAATATTCGGTTATCTTTTAGGTAAACCGAATAATTTGAGTTATAAACATGGTGTTTTAGAAACATAATGGTTTCTAAACAAAATCATAGTTAAAAGGGTCGAATTTTAGGTCAAACAAGTATTTAAAAGTCCTTCGTCGTAAAAGAAGGACTAAAATTGACCAAGACGCCCTTGTAAGCTAAATTGAGCTAACGACCCTAAAAGGTTGTTTGGAAATGAGTTTTACAAGCAAATAGATACTTAGAATAAGTATAAAAAGCGAAAGAAGTTATTCTTTGGTCAAATGACCCTATATGAGTCTTTGCCGTAAAATGATAATCCGAGGAGTAAAACTCGGAATAAATATATCTCCACCTTAAATCCTCCACACATATAGTTGTGGTGGAAGATCATTTCATAAATATTGTGTAAATAAGATCCTAGAAATAAACGAGTATGAATTATGCGCAAAAGTGCTTAAATACCCTTAACGGGTCAAAATAAGCATTTAAGTATAAACGGGTTTAAGAATATACATAAACTCGTGAATTGAACCTAATATGATAGGAAACATTGAAATTTTAAGGTTCATATGAAATTGTGATCAAACAAACAAAAATCACGAACGGGTCAAAATTTGGTAAAAAGGGTAATAAGCCGAATACTTAAAAGTCTCAAATTTTGTTAATCTGGATGTTGGATTTTAACTCCATAAGATGAAGAATTAAATTACGGTCACGTAGGAAAAAGAATCGTGTAAAACGGATAAAAAACGAGAGAGTTATGCTCGTTTCCGTAAAATTGAGTTATGTTGGGAATATGCAGCAACAGCTGCAAACATTCTGGACAAATTAGGGCGTCGCGCCGCACGACGGGGGAGGCTTTAGGCCGTCGCGCGATGCCACGGGGTGCCAGATACGCAAAATTTTGTTATTTAACCGTTTATGCCTTGCGAACCCATTGAAATGCGTTTTAAGCTACATACTAATAATCTAACTCATGTTTTTATGAGTTGTAGGTAAAATTCTTGTACCGGAGGACGATCAAGCTCAGTGATGAACCGAAGACAATAAAGAACAAAGCTTCCGCGAATAGCTTCGTAGCCACGTTTTAAATGAGGAATTAAATTACAAAATGTTGAAATGATTTATTTAGTAAAATGTTTTAAAAAACTCGCATTTTTAAGTGTATGTTTAATCTTAAACACACTATAATAATCGAAATTATTTGATAATTGTATAAAATGGACTAAGGGTCTTACAAGTTGGTATCAGAGCCCTGGTTTAAGAGATTCAAGTATGGTGGGAAAACTATGCTTGGACTTAAACCTTATGCTCTTGATAGAGATTGGTGTTCGGTTCGAGACTTGATCGCAAAATCCGGTAAGTTATTCAATACATTAACGGTCTAGCATATAAAGTGTTGAAAACAACACATACGGTTATCATGTAAAACACGTTACCCCAAAGAAAGCGATAAAAGACCGATATAGTTAAATGGATTACGTGTGTTAACACGTGTCGTATAAAGCATTGTATGATAATACGGGTGCTTGTTAATGTTAACGTTACTAACAATTGTAGACGTTTTAAATTAAAGGATCCATGCATCTGAAGATGACGAGAGTCTAAGGATCTATCGATACGATGAAGATATGGTCTGAAGTATGACAAGTAAGTCATATATGTTAAGGACATGAATCAAGAAATGATCTCGAACGAGAGATCGAACAAGAAAGTTATCAAAGCGAGTATCTACAAGGTACACGTCTTAAACTTATAGTATAACTAGAAATATGCAACAAACATATAGTGAATGACCGTTGCATATAGAATATGAAACTTGGAAAACCTGGATAGGTTATCTATCCAGGATGACAATTCCAAGAGAAATTCAGTAGAAATATACATTATTCACAATCGTGAATAATGAGACAATAACTGAAATTAGTTTAAATATAAACTTGGACGAAAGTAATCATCCAAGTAAGTATTCTCAATAAAGATCCAAATTGAGAAACGTAATGATCACATCAATGAATATGATTGTATAAATGGTTATAAAAAGGAACATTGAAAATGTTCAAGGATAAAACGGGTAAAACTGGTAATTGTTAATTGGCAATTAAATAAAGTTTTACCAAATAAAATAAAGCGAAAGGTTACTTACATGGGACGTGATGTGGTAATTATAATAAGGTTATGTGTACCATGTGTTGATTGCTTACTCTGGCCACGTAAGTAGTGAACACATGATACCATGAGCTTATTATAATGAGCGCAGTTATGTCCGATGTGGTAAGGTCGAGACAAATGAAAAGTTAAAAGAACCCTGGGGTCAAGAAATTTTATGGGCATACTCGTATAAATGGTTTTCGAGGGAACCATAAAAACGAAGTATGGCACACATAGAAATAAATGACCCAAGGGAACTCGTAGGGCCGGCCCAAGCCCAATTTTTCTAAAGCTAGGGCTTTAGGCCACCAATCCAACAGGGCCTCCACTTTTCTTAATATATCTAAGGTTTTAGCCCATTTCTATGACCTGGAATACGAACGGGAGAACAATCATTGCCTGGCTCACGCGTGTTTCCCTTTCCCTGTTCCAAAATCAATCGACCACCAATATGGCAATTCCAAAATCATCGCAATCATCAATCAAAATCGTTGGCGTGCTATTGTTAGGTAATTATTACAAAAATTAATTGCAGCAACAGATGGATTTACTAGAGTTTAAAGAAGTTGATGGCGTATTCAGTGTTAGAAAATAAAATAATCTTCTATTCATGTTCTCTAAACTCTGCAATTCTTCGCATTCGAACCAAATCATAGAAAAATGAAGACCCTCGGCTCTGCCCCTCTGATTCGAAATCGAAGATTTGAAGGCATCTGATTCAATATTATGGTACACTGTAAAGTTTGTCCATTTTCTTTGCTAGATTTTGAGTTATTGAGTGCTCTAATGTTTTTAATACCAATTGAAATTATGTTGCTAGTTTCTGATTCAAAATAGTTAAGTGCTCTAATTGAAATTAATCTGCCAGTTTTAAAGGTCTTGATTGAAATCTGTGAATCTGTGGTATACTTTGTTAGTTGCTCCAATTTATAATGATAATGTCGAATAGAATCCATAAGTATGAATCTGGTTATTTTAAAAGTCAAAAGAAATAAAAACTAAAAGCTGAAACAAAATCACTATGGAATTCTTTACTGAAGTTTACATGTTGGAAAAGGGCCCCGAACTTTTAGTTGGCTTTGGGCCACTAAAATGGTTGAGCCGGCCCTCGGAACTCGTGAAATAAGTCATAGTGGACGAAAGAGCCATGGTTGACAAAAAGGGGATGTAAAACCAAAAGATAAATGACCCGTGAGGTCATAAAAACAAAGGTATTGCCCGTACAACAAGATGATCGAAGTCATTTACTTTGGTCGCCTTAAAGAAAGGATGATGATGATGATAATTATCATTCAGAAATTTTAAGACCATTAAGCATGGTTACATAAGGAATAAAGGTTTGGTTAAATAAAGCGATGGATTTCGCTAAAGATAACTAAACAAGTCCAAACGAAGTTTTGATGCATATCTAAAGGGATTGCACTAATAATGACTTCGGTAAAAATCACCCGGTTGATGGGTAGGAAAATAAACACATGCGTAAACCGAGAGACGGGAACGCGGATTTAAAGTCAAAGGACTCGGATTCTGAGTTATGACTAAGGACTATAAAATTTCGTAAATAGAAATTTTGAATAAATATGTTCAAAACTATTTTGAGGTTGAACGGGGTAAATACAAAATAAAGTTTGATTGTTTATAAGTGATGGATTTCACATTAACAAGTCAAACGGGTTAAATACAATGTATTACCGGATGGCATAAGAAAATGATTTTTAGATATGGACTATAGTCACACTTAACGGATTTCAAATGTGAAAACAAATGATTTCCAATCATAAAAAGAATGACCCACAGGATCATCAGAACCTTTGAGTTATAAACAGTTTAAAGGTCTACAGGACCAGAATGACCCTAGGGGTCATAAATCAAAGGAAATGAATTATAAAAGACCTTGCCTTGACAAGGTAAAAGCCTAAAGAAATAGCCCACGAGGCTAAGTGATATAACCTACGGGTTACTTAGACAAAACGAGGAAACCAGTTGAGAATCCCCTGTATAAGAATAAATTCTTAATTGTCAATATCCTAGTATGGTTAATTGACAAAAGTTAAAGAAAATATGCTAAACTAAAACTCCAGTTTTAGTAAGAAATAATGTTTTTATAAACATAAATTCTGATATGAATTTAAATGGTAAGTATTAAAGATATAGGTCTTGACACTGACAGGTGCAAGACGATATCTTCGAAAAGAAATATTTTCGATAAAGAAAGATTGATATAAAATTAAACATGACGTGACACGATCACGGTCAAGAAATGTAATGTGAAATGTAACCACATTGTAACCCGAGTGATGGGTATAAAGTAACTGGACTAATAAGTCTAGTTAGTAAGACCGGTTAAGGTCAAGATTCAAATTAAGAAATTGGTTAACCCGCTATTTACTTTGAGAATAGTGTGGAATAAACAAAACCAATAGATTTACATGACCAAGTGGCCAAACTGGCGACTCGATCAAGTAAACAACAAAGGTCCACGAGACCTCAATAACCGAAAATATTGATCACCTATTTTGAGGGATCATAAGGCTATAAGTTTACATATAAAGGAGTTTGTTCGCTAAAAGCGAAAGATTTCACTAAAGACTTTTAAACGGATCCAAATAACGAATTCCTAAGGAATTCGATAGTATGGAAGCGATAGATTTCGCTAAGTTAACTAAACTAATGGAAATAACGAGATTGAGTTGTATTATTTCGTATGAAATACGTATATGCCTTGTAACCAAAAATCTATTACCATACTTTTCTGGTAATACTAACAATTGGATAAAGTATGAGTAATGCTTAAAAGATTACTCATGTCAATGCATTGAGTTTAAAACTCAATGAGCTATGTACGAAAGGTTTCGAGGATGAAACCTCTTTAAGGGGAATAGACTTGTAACACCCCGAAAACGGGTTTTGGTAATCAAACCACGTTAATATTTAAAAGACGGGTAAAGTACCAGTAGTGGTAAAATTAACCCGGAAAATATTAGGATTTATATAACTAAACCTAATATTTAATAAAAATGGAAAAGAATGCTTTTGAGAAAATAAAGTTTATAGAAGCCCGAGTTAACGGGACTTAAAATAAACTTAGTCATGAATTCCCCGAGCCCACTAATTTAACTAGGAATGTTTAACCTAGTTAATAAGTGGAAATAATTGTTAGAAATTAAGTGGGTTGTGGCCTACTTAACAAACTAACCAAATATGAGGTGCCATAGTGGATAAACATGAAAGTTTATTTAATAAAAGGGGGTTTTAAACAAAAACACACATATGTGTGTGTTCTGTTCGTTGACCTCAGGAGGCTTTAGGCCGTCGCGCTACGCCACGGGGTGCCAGATACGCGAAATTTTGTTATTTAACTGTTTATGCCTTGCGAACCCATTGAAATGCGCTTTAAGCTACGTACGAATAATCTAACTCATGTTTTTATGAGTTGTAGGTAAAATTATTGTACCGGAGGACGATCAAGCTCAGTGATGAACCGAACACAATAAATAATAAAGCTTCCGCGAATAGCTTCGTAACCACGTTTTAAATGAGGAATTAAATTACAAAATGTTGAAATGTTTTATTTAGTAAAATGTTTTAACAAACTCGCATTTTTAAGTGTATGTTTAATCTTAAACACGCTATAATAATCGAAATTATTTGATAATTGTATAAAATGGACTAAGGGTCTTACACAAATGCACGATGTTTGTTTGTTGATATAGTTCTGCCATGTGCTGTGAACCGATCATCAACAAGATCATCTTCTGGAAGGAATTCGCTCCAGTCAAACCCTTCATCATCTTGAATCACAACACAAGCTCTTGATTTCTCTTTTTCAGGATTATCTTCAATTTGTTTCAACCTTGGTGATTCCTCTCTGTTCTTGTGATAGATCGTCTTTTGATAGTAGTCTTCTTTAAACGGATTAGCGGTTTCTTCAACAACAGAGTTTCTGCATTCTCTTTTGAAATGACCCTTTTGCTTGCATTTGAAGAAGGTCACTTTTGATTTGTCGAATCCAAGCTTTATTCTTTTTAATCTGTTTTCCCCCTTCAGCTTTAACCCTCAAAGCTTCCCAAACCGATTTTGAAGAACCATCATGTGTTAACAAAGAGAAAATATCATTTCTGATAGATTGCTGAATCAATGCAATCATTTTCTATTTGTATGAAAATTTTCGTTTATCTTCATCGGAAAGGTTATTGAGATGAATCTCTTCATGCTTATCGTTTATCGGTCGGCTATATCCAAACTCCAAACAGAACCAACTCTCGTGAGCATAGGCCTTTGGCCAGTTCAGAAACCTCTCTTTCCACCATGTGTAATCTTCTATATTCTCAAGTTTAGGAGGTTTAGAATAAGTCCCATAGAAGTTATCATGTTTAATGTTATCATTGATTGCTTTTGTTATGGTTTTTGGTGTAACGGTTGAACTTTCAGAGGATTCGGACGTGAATGCTTTGTAAAACGTGTTGTAGAACTCTTCAGCCATGATGCTTTTCGTTTATCGCCTTTGAATCACTTGCAAACGAACAATCAAACGATCAGTTTTAAAACAAACAGTCAGTTGGATCGGATGTGTATCCGATCGAACAAGGTCAACAAAGGTCAACAGAATAACAATGATCGGATGGCAATTGATCGGATGTCAGTTCGACCGGTTGGTCATCCGACGATTGGCTCACAAATCAATTAACTTCAAGGTGTCAGATGGCAATCCGTTCAGATTGCTGTTCGACGATTGAACTTTAAGACACACCAAACAATCAGCAATGAATCGGATAGGATTTTGGATCGGATGGTGATCCGATCGGTTGGTGATCCAGCGATTTGAACTAATATGCTTTGGATCGGATGGTGATCCAATCGGTTGGTGATCCGACGATTTGTTATCCGACACTTGAACCTGTGAATCAAAAAAATAGAGTGATTAGGATCGGATGGCAATCCGTTCAGATTGTCGTTCGACACTTGAACCTTAAAACAGAATGAACAATGTGTTGTGGTTCGGATGTCGATCCGATCGAATCAGGGTCAACAAAGTCAACTGTTAATAACTTGCAATGGATCAGATTGTGATTCGTTCGGATTGCATTCCGACACTTGACACTATGTACCAAACAAACAAATACGCTGAGGGTCGGATGGTCATCCGATCGGATGGCCATCCGATCGGTGAACATCACTAAGAACAACAATGAACATGTTTATCGAATCGGACAAAAAAATCTTGATTTCTCTCAAAATACTTGGAATTTTGATCTGAAATTTTGTAGGTTTATAAATTAATGATTTTCGCACATAATATCCAAAAATCAGCCAATTTTAACTGTAAAAGCCATGTTAATTTTGTGATTTTCAGTCTAAAAGAGAAGAAGATAGAAAAATGAAGAATTTTGACAAATCTGGATGAATTGTTGATCTGAATCTGATGAAATCTTGTGCGATTTTGTGTGTTTGATCTGCCAATCGAGCTCCTGCTCTGATACCACTTGTAGGATCGGTTTTCGACTCCGTAACGATTGCGTATAACACGTGTGACGTGCGGAATCCGTACAGGTACGTGGACCGAACACGAGAACGTACTATAAACGTGATTCTATTGATAGATCTAAAATTGTACAAAGAACCGTGAATCACCTTGCTACTTTCTCTCTCTACTTTCTCTCTCTAACTCCTAGCTCTCCAAAGTAGCAAATGCCAAAAGTTCTAAAAACTAAACCTATGGGTTCTATTTATAGGCCAAGGCAATAAGGAGTGTTTCCTTATTTACAATTGGGCCACCTTGCCTTAACTAACTAGATATTACAATATAAGCTCTAGATTTCTTTAGTTTCTGCTACGATCTGTATTGATGAAGGCGATAGACATTACTGCACTAACAGGTTCACGCCCCAACCACATCGTCACCTTTGGGTGTTAAACACCAAAACGCAATAATTAAATAAGGGGCCAAAAGGTCTTTACACCAATCATTAATTTTCTATCTCATTAAAAACTCAGATAAGTTGTTTGCAGGGACGGAACTCCATGGGGGGTCAGGAGGGTCCGTTGACCCTCCGGCGACGGAAACTTCCATTATCGCAAGTATCTACCGAAGTTGAGTTTTAAATACCTTGACCCCTCGAATTGTTCCGATCAAATCAATTAACTAGTTATAGTAAAGAATGAAAGATGAAAATAGCTTGGTCTTCTGGGAACAAGGGCGGCGACAATCGGAGTTACAGTCGTTGAGGGATAATAAAGAAAGAAGGTAGAAGATGATTCAGGCGGGCCCATGTCTATTTTAAATGATAATTTATCTTCTTTTTGTAAAAAAAAACCTGCTAACTGGTATAGTAACTTTTAAGTACTTTTCTGTACCACACAGTAACTTTTATTTTAATTTATATTTTAGTTTTTGTTTCTTTTAAGGTCTGACAGAAATTATGCCTATTTTTTTCTAAAAAATACACTTTTACGTAATTTGATTTTAATATGAATATATAGTCTATGTATTTATTATTTTATTACTTTATTTCGATACGTTTTATTTAAGTTTGTTTATTGAAATATATATAATATAATTACGGCATAGTTTCTTAAATAATTTAGAGATGTATTATACAAATATTTGGATTGAAAAAACAACCAACCTTTGTTAAGATCTTTTATATTGATTTATACAAAATAATTATCATATTCTATTACGACCTCCCAGTTTATAAGTTCTGGTTCCGCCACTGGTTGTTTGCGATGTTCATATTCACTTGGCTTTGGCCTACGCATTATATAAGCATCATTAAGTGGTTTGTAGACTATTAGTAAATGTTCTTGTTTTAGTATAATCTTCTGCAATTCCTTAACTTCTAACTTTTATACTTTCGTTAATAGGTTTGGACTATCAAAAATAAGTAATCAGCAAAAAAATATGACATGGGTCAAGGAAAAGAACAATTGCTTCGCATTATAATATTTAATGAACAATAAAAACATACATCTCACAAAGTTTTAAACATATAAATAAGACTAAAATCTCATTGCTAATTCTTTATGCTTAATAAAGCATGTAATCAACTCATTTGGATGACCTTAAAACCATGTATCGTACAAAACCATAAAGCTAGTTAATCTTTTCAAGCATTCCCATAGTTTCTGAATTTGCATTAAACTGCATATATGGCTTTTGAGATTGGGGTAATGTTCGTTTGGAGTTTACCTCAATTTCTGACTTTGCAGATCTTGTTGACTGTTGGTTGTAGATGGTGGCGAACTAACCGCTACTTCAGTACTGCTAATGCATCATTTACTTTTGGAGCTGACTTTTATGAGTCCTGAAACAAAAACAAAAACAATCATAATCTGCTCAAAACATCATAAAAATATTTGAGTAAAATCAGTGATTAAGTTAAACAAAAGTTTTGATTCAAATTGTTGCGAATCTCCTAAACTAAGCTTGCTGCAAATCTGCAACAAATATGAAGGATCAAACCAATTTAATAGACGAAATGATACAAACAGATCGAGTTTTACCATTTGTGGTGGGTGAATCAAGATTGATGTTTGATTTGACGAAGTCACGAAGCATAACTGTTAAACACATTAATAATAAAAAATGAGAACAATATCAAATTTTTAATTTTTAAATGGTTCATGACATAATATACCGGTACCAAATTTGATATCGTTACAGTAAGGTATCGTACCAGTATTTGAGGGTAAAATTCAGTAAAATATTGGTACCGTAGTGAACCGATTGTCACACCCCAACCGATGGCGGAATCATCGGGGCGCGGCACTAGGAGAATCAGATTGCTCAAGAGAATCCATAACAACTAAATTGCAACAATATTTAACACGTGCGTTATCCCTACTAATAAGCAAATACATCACATAAGTTGTCACAGATTTCATGTCTCTCAAACAACACAAATCTGACAACCTAGATTTTTAGGTGAGTTTCTAGACTTCCTAGCTTGTTTTCGAGATAGCCTGCGATTACCCTGCAACATACGTTAAAATAATGTCAATACAAAATGTATTGGCTAGTATACAGGTTTGATAAAATAGCATACTAGATAAAAAGCGCAGCGAATGTCCACATACATAAACGAGGTACACAACATACACACTACAAGACAAATACTACCAGCTAAGTCACTCGATGACTGCGATGGGGTTCCCAATAGGGCGTGATTTCCTTAACTAGACCCCGTCGGGTGTGAGTCCAACTATAGTACCATACTAGCTAATATGGGACGTCGTGAGTAAGAGTCCTAGCATATATGTATTAAGCAACACGTGTAAATATGTACGTCGGTTATTCGCATGTGATAACAGTTTAGAGTATGTGCTGCGTTTTGATAAGTGTGTTTTTAGATATGAACGTATGTTACACCCCAAAGAGTGTTTAAAGCGTTTAAAAGAGGGTCAAGTATACTCACAATGTGTGTTTAGCAAGTAAACACAATCTGAATTGGACTTGAAAGGAGTGCGTTGGAGTTAGCCTGAGCATAGAACAGATGCGTAAGCGTTGAACAACGTGTAAACAGAGTGTCTGATGTGTCAGTGTATCGAATGGTGTTTCGGACGAGTGAGTACAACCCATCCGATCGGATGGTCCGGATGGATGACCATTCGGACAGTTGGCCATTCGAATGAGTTGTGGGTGTTTGTAAATCGTTTTGAAAATTTTGAAGTTTTCGTCGTAGCATAGGTGCCAAGTCATCCGGTCGGATGGTCATCTGGACGGATGGCCATTCGATCGGATGGCTATTCGATTGAGTGCGTGTTTGGAAAATTGTTAAGTATTGAAAATAATAAGGGACGGGTCACCTGGTCGAATGGTCATTCGATCGGATGGTCATCCGATCGGATGGTCACTCGAGTGGGCGATCTGTTGTTTTGAAAATCTTGTAAAATTTCTATGTAAAAACTTTGAGTTTAGCAGAGACGAGGTTATGACGTGTCGAACAACAGAAACACACCAAGGATTAGCTCGTTCGATCAGATGGGAACCACCCCATTCGATCATACTCACTGTTCTTTTGATGAAGTTTCGTGTTCAACCCGTAAATCGGTCATCTCTTTGGTGGAAATCCGTTTTCAGGCCGGCTCTCAACTAGAGGATGAGTGGAGAGTCTGAATGAGCAAGGATTCCATCGGTTTTGTGTAGAATTGTTGAAGAAAAGTCTGAAAAGAGATGAAAAATGTTGAAATCTTGCAAAACTTAGTGAAAAATGGTGGAAATCTCTTAGATCTAAAACAATCTTGAAGAGTTAGATGGTCCTTAACCGTTTGCGGGAGCAAAACGGTGGAAACCACCTCCAAGAGGTCCAAATCAGTGATTTCAGAAGAAAAGTGAGTGTTTGTGTTTGATTTTGATGGAGAAGATGATGTAGAAGTGCTTGGTGATGATGATTGTACAAGATTTGGGAAGATTTACTTACAAAATGGCCTTGAATTGTGATTAAAAGTGACCGAGAGCGACTTGAGTGTGTGTGATCGGAAGAGGGAACCAAAGTGTTGAAATGAGACACAATGGCCCTATTTATAGGTGAGGGTGAGAGTTAAGGCGGTGGAGCGAAGTGTTGGATGGCCTGTCGGTCGAATGGTCATCCGATCGGATGGCCATCCGAACGGTAGTCCATTCGATCAATTGGTCAGCCGAGTTGCGTTTTGTTAGTTTCCCAACTTTCATTTCGTTTGTTACGCTTCGTTGTGTTAACCATTGTGGGTACTTTAAGCGTTTTAGGGAGATAAGTAGCATCGTATTATGTCGTGTTTCGGTGCAATAAATTAAGTTGCGTGTGCCAGCGTGTGCGCGTTTGAACAAGTATTAGTGTATATACAGCTAGTAATATAGTAGGTCATGGCATAAGTAATTGCGTTTCGAGTCTGCGTTACATTTGCGTCGCATCACGACGGGCGAGGGGAGTAGCTTAAGTACTCACGCGATGTCATCGTTAGCGTTAGCGTTAGTGTATGCGTTGTGATGTGCGATATAGCGTGCTGAAAGTATACGTTGTAATGCGAAAATATGCGAAGTAGCGTAGTAAGCGATATAGTTACATTATGATCTGAATCTCTGGTGCTAGGCGTAACGAGTGTAACGAGAGTAACAAGCGCGATAGTGTGGGTTATTACACCGGTACCGAACCAAAAGTACCGGTACCAAAAACGCCAAAAAGTGGGTACCGAAAATAAATCGGTACAGGAAATTCGGCACTGGTACCCGGTACCAAATGCTCGTCCCTATTCCCAGGTATGGTCTCATGCATCTCAACCATTTGCTATAGTGTGTATATAGTTACAATCCATGATCCGAACAGTACAGTTAATCCATGGCCCCTGTATTTATTTAAGAATTTTAAATGGTTCATACTTTATACGTGCCACCTGCTATTAAATTACTACTTAATCGTCTCGAGTCATGCTTACGATTTCTTAAAATGTCTTAGTATAGTCTTTACTACACCATTAATTTTTATTGAGTGTCAAACCTGGTGCAATCAAAATTCATATCAAAGGGCTAACAAGGTAAACACCAACATATAAACTTGCAAACAATATAAAAATTTACCATTTTCGTTATTTTTAAAGGTTACAATCACATGTTATTATCCATTTCTTTCAATCAACACAACATAGACCGCTTTAACGGAAAATGAAAGTGAAGCTAAAGATGGACTAACCGGAGCTTGTTCGAAAGTTCGCCGGAACCCTAGATGAACTCTTTGGCTTTCTGTGTGATGTCATTATGGTTTCTTAATATAAGATAACATCAACCTGGGAAAAAATATTAAACCTCAAATTCATAAACGAAGTGCATACCATAATAGAAAGTATGAGCTCAAATGTGTATAACATATTATAGATTCAAAAACACTACCTGCCCATCAATGTTGAACCCACAAAGGATTCGCACTTGTGAATCAGCTGATGAAACAATTACTTTCCTGGAGTCCATTGGGCAAAACTGAAAAATGAAACACTGCTTTGTTATATCTTACAATAATTAAATCCAACAAACCGTAACCAAATAAGCAAAAAAAAAACAACGAACCTTGCCATCTGGATTATAACACACAATAGTAACAATATCACCAATATCGATCCAATCAATAACCTGACAACTATTCACATCCCATATGCATACTTTGCCGTCTATGGAATTGCTAATGAAATAATTATCATCCACAGGATTAGGAAAATTTTAATCAATTACCCCTAAAAATAAAAAATAGATTAAACCCTAATTATCATCTTTACAGCCGATTTTATACCAATTTCACTAATAATAATTACACAATCAATTTCAGAATTCAACCATCCTCACCTTCCAGTAGTACTTTACAGCTACCTATTAAAACTTCATCTCTACAATTCTTTGCAAAAGAAGGCAGTGGAGAATATTCATAACCAATCTGCAAGAAAAGATAATGTTTCACAGTGATTCTTTAAATAATGTTTACGAGATTACATCATCAAGCATCGAAGAAAACATACCTGGGTGAGAGTTCGAATGCTTGAGATGTAGAGATTTTTGTAGTGGGTATAGATACAATCGCCATAGATAGTATTAGGGCTATTACACATCTTCTTCTTGATTCGGCCCCACATTATTAGAAACCTAAACCCTAATTCTAACACACATTAGGGTTATGAGAAAAAGAAGGCCACTGTGAAAAAATCTTATACAACCATTGAATAACATACCTGGAACGGAAGAACAGCACAATGATAATCGATTAATTGGAGATTAAGCAAGGATTGAAAGATCAAAAGCGTTTGAATTCTCTGATTAAACATAGACAATTTATAAGCGTTAATAATGGAAACTCATTGATAATTTTGTATAAGAATTTCAACTGATTGAGAATTGATTAGGTTTCCATATCTTCATTAGGCGGTTTCACAAAATGAGGAGAAAGGAGGAAAAACATTTTGCCGCTCAAAACTCAATTAACAGCCTAAATAGCTATGTCACATCATGGTCAATTGGTCAAAGTTATTTTGCTATAATAAAAGAGATAGATACATATATTCCTTCCACTTTCTACATTTTGTATACAATTCAATGTAAACACTGCATCGTTCCCACTTTGTTTCTATAACCGTTTCCTTCATGCACGAATCAAACAAAATACCAGTTTCTCCTTTACGTGAATCAAACAAAAAACCATGGAAATCCATCTTTCCCCCCTCCACTTTTGTTCCTCGCTTTCTATGTTTATCCTTGAACAACAAGCGAGATTCGGATAATTCACCGTCAAAACCTAACAACAACCAAAGTTTGGATAAAGAGTTGGTTATGTCAGACATGTGATAATTTGATGGATCGTTTGATTCGTTTTCGTTCCCGTTGTCTCGGTTGCAAGCGCGTATGAGAGTTACCGAGAATAAATAATAGTAAGAGATTTTGACGGAATTATTTTACTTAGTTTATGGTCGTCTTCGCATGCATAGTGTATGTATATGTATTCTATGTTTATTTAAAACATGATAACTGTTTTTGTTTATGTGTTCTTAGATTGTTATTCAAATTCTGCGTTTATGTGTTCTTAACACAAATTCTGCTTACGTATTCTTCAATAGTTATTCAATTTCTATTCATGTGTTCTTACATTTAAATGTCTAATAACAGTTTATGTTCACGTTTATAAATTGTACGTTATTCAATTTCCGTTCATTTGCTTTTAAATATAATAACAAATTTCTGTTTATGTGTTCGTTAAATTGATATTCAATTTTGGTTTATGTGTTCATAAAATTGATATACAATTTTGGTTTATGTCTTCTTGAACTTAGTAACAATTTCTACTTATGTGTTTTGTAAATGTTATTCAGTTTATATGTTTTCAAATTCTTACCTTTTTCTCTTTTTTCTGCTTATGTATTTTGAATTTTTTTTTTACATACACATATTTTATTAGCCAAATATAGCAAATTTGCGAAGTTACATCAAAAAATAAGGTAAGCGGATTGTCATAACCTTGAATTGTTATTCAATTAATTAATGTTTTTGCCCTATTATATGCATCTTGGAGCCCCATTCTCATAACCTTTAGACCAAATTTATAGGTTATGGAATCACTATCATTCAAATTTTTGTTTTGCGATTGAAGAATCCACCATATTACCAACTGACCAAGGTTTGAAAAATTTATGTATCCACTTTTGTTTATACCAAACTCTCGCAAAAATACATGCCTAACGATGAAAATATATTTGAAATGACCATTTACTTTTAATCTAAAAGACAGTGGTTTGGATAAAGGTTTGGTCACATTAGACTGTTGAAAAGAATTCATTGTCATACGGTTCTATGAAAGGTTATGTTAGTTGGTCCATTAGCCGTTACCACCAAACCATAACATCGGTTCATTTTAGAAAACAAAATGAAATTAATGATTTCATCTCATGACATTCATAATCTACATCTCGCCGCAACACGTGTGTTGGCGTCAACTTGTTGAATATATGTACTAAACTATATGTTTTATATTTTCTATTATATCATATTCTCTTTATTAGCAATTCAGACATTATAATTAATAAGAAGAGTAAATTACTTTTTGAGTTCCTATATTTTAATGGTTTTAACCACGTAAGTCCAAAATAAAATCAAAATATTTAACGTCCTGAGTCCCTAATCACTCGTTTTATGACATGTTGAGTCCAACTTTGTAACACTTATACTTTGATTTTGGACTCAAGTGATTAAAACCAATAAAATACGGAGATTCTAAACGTTATAAAATAAACCGTTATGGATCAGGGCGTTAAACTTTTTTTTTATTTTGAACTCAAGTGGTTAAAACCACTAAAACATAGTGACTCAAAAAGTAATTTACTCTAACAAGAATTTGCACGCATGAGTGTTATTATAATTAACAAAGCATGGTCTCTTAGCTACCATACCGTCCATAACGACATTATCATTTCTTTAAAACCTAGAAAAGAGTAAATTACATTTTGAGTTCATGTGTTTTAGTGGTTTTAACCACTTGAGTCCAAAATCAAAAATTTTAACGTCCTAAGTTCCTAACCACTCATTTAATAACATTTTGAGTCCAACTTTTTTAACACTTGTACTTTTGATTTTAAACTCAAGTGGTTAAGATCACTAAAATACAAGGACTCAAAACGTTATAAAATGAACGGTTAGGGACTTAGGGCGTTGAACTTTTTTATTTTGGATTCAGGTGGTTCAAACCACTAAAACACAAGGACTAAAAAGTAATTTACTCCCTAGAAAAATTCCCTTGCACTACGCAGCTGAATTTAATCGTTGTCGATTTGTTTCGTGACGATACCACTACGGTATCTACGCTCGTTATAACAACTGAAAAGGAAAGCCTAGAGAAACAAAGTATTCTACTATGTTAAAATGTTACGCAACATCCAATCAGTTAAAATGTTACACAAAATCCACTCGATTATTTGCTCGTTGAATTTGAAAAAAAAAATCATGTCGTAAGGATTTAATTTGAAAACACCTAAGAGGGTCTTAGGGTGTCCGGGTGGTCTCGGCAAAGGATTTAATCAGTTAAAAGGATTTTGCCGCACGGGGAGTCCACTGTAACAATCCCAAAATTTTTATAAAATATATAAAAAAATTTATGTTATTAAAAAAAAGATGCATCATGGGTAAATTGACCAATTGAAATATGAGGTATTTTGGGCAAGCGTATGAACTGTTTAATAATTAAATTATAAAAATACATTATATTTGAACCTACTCTGTTTTTAATGAAACTTGGTTCAAAATGTAGATAAAATATTCTTGTTCTAATGGCATATTTATTATTTTATAAAACGTCGTACTTAAAGTTATAAGTGCCAAATGAGTAAAGTAATTAAATCAATTATAATATATATATTAAAAATAATATAACTTACATTTAATGAATATGTACGTATGCATTTTTAGAGTATGCATGTCAACATGTCCTTCTTCCAATCAAAATCAACTTTGCATTTATTACTTGTATACGTCTAACCTGATTTGAACAATTGACATTAATGAATTGATGTACGTGGCCTCGCTTGGAAGGCACTCTAATCTCAAACATACACTATATATATGAATTAGCAGTTCACAATTCAATTGCCAAATTCCTTTCTTTCGATTCCCTCTCTACTAATTGCCCCCATTTTCCAAAGTTATTCACCCCTAAATCCTACAAAGCCCTACCCCGTTTTAAATATTTTAACCCTTGATCGCTGATACCCTGTCCAACTGACGTAGGGCCCCGTAACGTATGTCAAGGCTCTGCCTAAATTCGTTGGGGTTCTGTCTCGTGACATAGGGAAAAGTGGAATTGGGTTACTACACTATATATTTTTATTAAATAACCCAGGAGTTATACCAAGATATGTCAACCCTCTAAAATATTTCTGATACCCCTAATATATTTAGAATACCCCTATATGTTTTAAATACACCCCGTATGTGAAAACCGAGCCCGAGATACAATATAGTATTTAAATAAAATATAAAAGCTTAAATTTAGGGCTGAGGCGGAACGCGTGAACCCACCCCAAACCCTTACGCGGGCGGTATAAAGGCTAGAATCAGAAATCGTTGATTCCTTTAGTTCATACGGGCCACGTAAGACCTCTCCATTAGTTCACGCGGGCCGCGAGTGTCCCAAATGGTGGCCCAGCCCTGAGCTGACACGTGTCGACATCGTGGCGGACCTATACGATGACCCAGCTAAGCTATATGTTGACCCGGTGTTGACGCGGGCCGCGTAAGGCTATGCCTTACCTTACGCGGGCCGCCTGAGAGTCAAGTATCAGCAACTATAAATAGCAGGCATCGGATTTCATTTCTGTTCGTCCCAAATTTCATTCTCAATCATAATTTATGTAGTAGGCTTATAATACGCGGGTATTATATCCCCTTATTAGCGAGGTTCTGCTCCGTTGTAAGTATTATAACCCCTGTTTCGTAATAGATACGCTGCCCGATTGATTTAGGGTTCCGTAATAACTGTCGTGGTTCTGCCCGACGTAGTTATTGGAATACCGTCTCGGGGAGGGTATCATTAATATTTTCAAAGGGTTATGATACTAACTTATGTACATTTGTGTAAACTATAGATTATTCCCAGGAAACCCTTACGCGAAGTCTAAGATAGCAATGTGAGTTTATCCTCTTTTTGTTAATGTTTTTGGAATGTTTTACAAAACCTTAATTATTTTACAATGTGATTAAGCGGTGATTGAGTCTTTGTAGTTCTTCAATTACTGCCGGTATTATGGGGTTTTGTATACAAAATTTATTACTACGAGTAGTAGTAAGTCGGGAACGACAGTTCATTACCATTGGACAACGAGTTAGCCAATGGGTAATTTGACCATAGCCATAGATCCGGTCGAGTGGCAAATACTGAATGAGTAATTGTGTAGAAATAAACAATGTGATCGCTCTCAATACTGTTTTAATTGATAAAATATTTCTTGATTAAACTGGGATTCACTCACCAGTATTTCCGACTGACAAGTGTTTTTAAAACGCGTTACAGGTAACACAATGTGAACAACCAATTAGTTAAAAGCCAGCTGGAGAGCACTGAAGGCTTGGGAAAAATGTGGCTATAAAAGTTACCTAATAAACGATGTTTTAAAATTCAATAAAGTAGGGTTTATCCCTATAAGTATGTTGTAACAAGAAACTTGGGTTTTACCCATATGATTATTAAAATAAAAGAAGGTGGTTTTACTCTGATAAACATTTCCTAACTACGGTCCTGATGAAAATTCCGCTACAAGATTAAATAACTGATACCACCGCCACTGAGTTCGCGGCCGCCCGTTCCCGGGACAGATAAGGGATCGGGGGTTGTGACAGAAGGTGGTATCAGAGCCTAGCCACTGGTTCAAGCCAAAGAAGTGTTCTGCTGACACTTAAATTTTAATTCTGTGTTAGGAAATAACTTATGTGATTATGTGTTTTATATTATTTGACTATTTGTTAGTCTACAGTATGGGTAAGCAAAGAATTTCGGACATCTATCGTCAACTAGATAGTTTACCAAAAGATAAGGGAACCTCATTTCAACCAAATCCCTCAGGATATTCAGCAGATATTGAGGAAGGAATATTTATTCGTAAGGCACAGTCTAAGAAACCATTTACCACTAAGAAAAGAAGTTGGATTATTAGCAAAAGTCAAGAGAAAATAAAGAAGTCACAACCAAAGGGAGCAATAATTAATCAGGAAATAAATACACAAACTCAGGAAACAGACAATAACCTACCAGGGAAAGATGAATTAGATGGACAATGGGTAAATCTCCATATGTTAGCCACTACAGCAGTAAATGCTAACTTATATTAATAATTGAACAGCCAAACCAGTACCAGCACCCATGCCACCTATGAGCTAGAAACTTTAAAGGAACTTTGCCCATTAGACAACAACTTAGTAGAGACAGGAGATGAAATAAACCTTATATAAAAGTATGTTGAGCATAATACTTCTATAACTTAGATAGACTAAAATAAGTTACTGATGTATAATCACTAGTATATTTGAAATTCCAGTTGTAGTTTGTAATAAATACATACATATATATATATATATATATATATATATGAGTCGCAATGTTTGCCGTTTTTAATCAATCTATTTTATGATTGTACCCAAATGTTTGTACTAGAAATTGTCTGTGATAATTAATACCACCTATTCAAATAATATCATAATATACATCAAATTAAGTTGGTTATTAACAAAGTAGTCATGTTTATGATTCTCTTTTGGAACCAATTATTTACTTTGGTTTAAAATACATATTGAAATATATGGTATAAAGCTTTAAAACTTTGTAGTTTTAATAATATTGTTTCAAAATAATTTATATTCAAATAAATAAAACCGAAGCTATTAAATTAACCTAAAAGATTTTAAGAAGTAATAAAATCTTTAAAAGATTGCTTTAGTGGATCTAGCCAAAGCAAGTTTTGAAACCCAGGTGTACCAATTTCTCACTCTATTTTATCATTTCTGGTTTATAACTAGTTGACCATAAGACTTCATACTTTCATAACTTTATGAAATAACTGATGTTGGAATTACTTGTAAAAGTTTCTATTAAAATATTTAGTAATAAAATAGATGGTTAACTGAATATGATGGGTATTCATGATTTAATAAAATCATTTAAAGTTTTTAAGAGATTTGGGTTGGTTGGACTATGTAAAAAGGCCTAACTAAATGTTGAAAACATTTCTACAAATCTTTAAGGTATGTCCAAGATAGGTCTTATGCCCGAAAATAATTAATATAAGATTATAAGATTAACCAGCCATATTAGTTATAGGATTGTGTATCCTAAATTATAAAGAAAAATATTCAAGTCAGCTGACTGATGTATAATAGTTAAATAATACAATATTAGTAAATGAGTGAAGTTGATAAATTGGATGTTAAACTTACCCTAAGTAGTTGCGAAGTTTTTAACTTTGGTTTGTATATTAGCACATGGTTTGTTGGTTTGCCTAAAACCATAAATTAGTTATTTACTAAGATGTTCTTTCTCAAAATAATTTATTAAGTTTAAACTTAAATTTATTTTGTAGTATATCTTTGGAGTATCTTTAACGAAATACTTGAGGAAAATATTCATTTTTCAAACACGTGTTAAAGTTTGACCAAAGATAGAAATCCACTAGTACATATGGTTATCTATCCTACACTGTTTTCGGTTGGAAAATAATTTGATATCTAAAATCTAATATAATTTTTTTCAAATATTCGACTCGTACAGTAAGTCAAATATATTTTTTTTACTTATATATTACACTTATAATCTTATAACTCATGATATTTAAGTTCATCTGTACCTTTTATATTATTAGTATAATGATAAAACATTTTACAATGATATATGAATAGTATATTTTACTATAAGATAGTACAGTAAGTAAAAGATATATTTTATATCTAAAATTTTAATAAAATATCATGGTGTAATAAATTTTAATAAGTATAATATTATATATACACTTATGTTATAAATTCGTCGCAAGTTTATTAAAATGTAACAAGGCTATTAGATCTTTTTACAAGAATATGTATACAAATCCTATTTTCTCATAAGTATATTATACTATACGAAAATAATATACTGTATATTTTGATCCTTGCACATTTACTTATGGTAAAAGATTAGATAATTAAATTTTTAGAAGTAAGGATATTGCAATAGTGAAAACATGTTTTCTTATCCTACTTAAATCAATAATTTAGTATCTATTTATTTATTTTACCTGGCACATTAAAATGTTCCTAAACATTCATTTTATCACACTAGAATTAAAAATGGATGCCTCACATAAGAATAATTGAATCAAATGTGTGTCTAGTACGTTTGTCCTTTATAAAACTTTATTTAAAAATCAGATTACAATTTTAATATTGTAATATCTTTAAATAAATTATTATTGTATGGGATATACATGCATATTTCAATACATGTATATTACTCAAATGTAGTTAGAATCAATTTTAGAAACGCTAAACTCTGTATTACTTACCATGAGTACTTCTTTGAATAAATAATATAATATACAATAAATTGATAGTTAAATTTTGATACTTTATGATTCAATCCACTAGTTAAAAATAAATTTATTCCCATGAGTCCAGAAAGTTCATATTTTGAGTAATTCAATTCTTTAAATCTTTTATTGATCCATCCTTAAAACTCCAAAATATTGTGTTCAATAAATTTAAATAGAAGTTTATTTCAATATACTACTTTTATCAAAGGATAAAATAAAGTCATGGAAATAAGCTTGATGATTGGTATCATCGGATGTATAGTTATTATTTTATTACAAAATAATTTAGTATTATGTAAATATTACGTAAGTTTAATATTAACTAAGAGATTTGAATTTTTATACACATATATGCACATACCCAATAGAATTTCTTGATGATATACCCAATATAATATCTTCTGTGAGATAAAAATAAGAGAAAATGTCATTGGTAATTCATATGAAAATATGAAGTTATTATAAGAATAAACCATGAAACCTACTATGTTTTAAAATGCCAATTGTCTCAATGAAATATTCCTTATAACGGGATCTAAGATTTTATATGCATAAACAGAGTTAGCTGTAAGCATACTTATTACATTGAACCTAGCTATAGTATCAATGGAGACAATGACATATTTGAAACTCCATTCTCTAACCAAAAGAAAACCACAACCATATCTATGCTTAAATAAAAGAGTTGGGATATTGATATTCACTGGTAACAACCAGGATAGTATTTAGACTTGAACCTAAGAAGAATGTCTTAGTATAAAGCTTTGAGATAAGCCAATTACTTGCATAGATAAAGTGTGATGGTTATTGGGATTCCGTGAGGATGATGACTAGAACAGTGCTTGTATGATAAATAAGCGATAACAACTGGCCACTGTTATTTCTTGTTTATTGATACTACTCGGTTCTAGAATATGATCCATCATGAGAATACTGATTCCCTTGTTCCTTGATGCAAACTATAATAAAACGATGTACTTTCAAAATCCTAATTTGAGAGAAGTTTATTTATGGTTTTATTGTGTTTGCTGGGGAGATTTCTTGCTTTTTATTCTTAAAAATTGAATCTTTAGCTTTCTTTCTTCAAGTGCATCTGCTGTTGTGTTGTTTGATGCATTTACATATGGGTATGGTTAAGCAAAGCTTCAAGATCAACCGCATTTGGGGGTTTGTTTAAAGAATTATATGTTTTCGTGCGATGTTCTGTTGTTATTATCCACCAACTGTTCGACGTTTTGTCTCAGTGAGTTTAATTTCTTTGTTTGTTATAGATGTGGTAAACCGATGGTTTATGGTGCTACTTTTTTTTATCGTTTCACCCGTTACTGTGTTGAAGATCAAATGAAAGTTCAATCTAGATATTCTTCTGGCATTATGATAATTATACTTTTCATATTATTTCACAATGTAGATATTCGCGGGCTCAAGTAATTAGTTTGCAGACAAATAGAACTGTCAAACAACCACCAAAGTAGCCAACGACGTGGTTACTCCGCTAGTATGACCCATGAAAAAGATCAAGCTTCAACTACCCAACCACCCCAAGCCACCGTCACTTGCCACCAAGTCGCACAACGCTCTAATCAACCGCCACTCAACCGCCGGTGCTCACCGCGATGTCCTCCTCCTCTACTTCACTATGCTCAAAACCCACATCCCCCCTGACCCTTACACATACCCAAGCATGCTCAAAGCTTGCACTGCTCTAAACCTCATCTCACACGGCCTTTCTTTCCACCAACATGTCGTCGTTAATGGGTACTCATCCGATGCCTACATTGCTGCTTCGTTAATCAACTTCTATGCGAAATTCGGGTATGCAGATGTTGCATGCAAGGTGTTCGATATAATGCCTGAGAGAAATGTTGTCCCCTGGACTACGATTATCGGGTGTTACACTCGGTCAGGGGATGTGAATACCGCGTTTCGTATGTATAAACAGATGCAGTATGAAGGAATTAAACCGAGTTCGGTCACTGTATTAACCATGGTTTCTGGAGTTTCGGAATATACCCATGTTCAATCTTTTCATGCTTCTTCGATCCAATATGGTTTCGTTTGTGATTTGGCTTTAGCAAACAGTATTCTAAATTCATACGGAAAATGTCGGAGAGTCTCGGATGCTAGTAACTTGTTTGAATCATTGGATAAACGAGATATTGTCTCCTGGAATTCAATGGTTTCTGCTTATGCTAACATTGATAATGTTAGAGAGATCTCACAACTTATATCCAGGATGTCTTTAAGTGAATTGGAGCCTGATCAACAGACATTCGGGTCCTTGATCTCCGCTGTTACACGACAGGGGGGCCCACGCATTGCAAAGCTGGTGCACGGGAAAGTAGTAAGTAACGGATTCGAAGTGGATCTACAAGTTAAAACACTACTTATAACCATGTATCTCAAGTTTAAAGATCTTACAACCGCTTATCGACTATTTGAATCAACTCCAGATAAAGACATGATCTTATGGACCGCAATGATCTCTGGCCTTTTGCAGAACGAAGGTCCGGATAAATCTTTATCGTTATTTCATAAAATGATAATTTCCAACGTGATCCCATCTACGACAACCGTAGCTTGTGCACTTGCAGCATGTGCCCATTTGGATTCGTTTCTTGCCGGAACGTCAATTCATGGTTACATATTAAGACAGCAAATCCCAGTAGATATTCCCACTCAAAACTCTCTCATTACGATGTACGCAAAATGTGGCCACCTTGATAAAAGCAGTGTTGTTTTTGAATCAATGAATTGTAAAGATGTTGTGACGTGGAACGCGATGGTTTCCGGGCACGCGCAAAACGGTCAATTACCCAATGCGTTATATGTATTCAACGAGATGAGAAAATCGTTTGAGAAACCAGACGCGGTAACGGTAGTATCTCTTCTTCAAGCTTGTGCGTCCATCGGAGCTCATCATCAAGGAAAGTGGATACACAATTTCATCATTAGAAATTCTCTCGAATCATCCCTAATAATCGATACAGCTTTAATCGATATGTATTTCAAATGTGGAAACATAGACAGTGCTAGAAAGTGCTTTGACCGAATGTCAAAGCATGACGTGGTGACGTGGAGCACGGTGATTGGTGGATATGGTAGTCACGGTAAAGGGGAGGATGCGTTAAACATGTTCATCGAGTTCTTGCAATCGGGGCTCGAACCGAATCATGTTATCTTCTTATCGGTTTTATATTCTTGCAGTCACAGCGGGCTTGTTGACGAAGGTCTTACCCTTTTCGATGCTATGAAGAAGCGTTACAAAATCGTGCCAAAACTCGAGCATTGTGCATGCGTTGTCGATCTTCTTTGTCGAGCTGGAAGGGTTAAAGACGCGTATGATTTCTACAAGACATTTTCAGAACCGGTTGTTGATGTTTTAGGGATTCTGCTAGATGCTTGCGGGAGTAAAGGTTATAAGGAACTTGGAGACGTTATTGCAAGTGAAATACACAGTTTAAAACCTGAAGATGCTGGAAATTTGGTGCAGTTGGTTCATAATTATGCGTCAAGTGCTGAATGGGATGGTGTCGGTGAGGCGTGGGTGCAAATGAGGTCGCTTGGGTTGAAAAAGATTCCGGCGTGGAGTTTTATTGAAATAAATGGGAATATTACGACATTTTTTAAGGACCATAGTTCACATCCTGAATATGATGACATAGTAATGTGTTTAAAATCGATTATTATGCATTTGAAACCTGGAAAATCGGTTGCGGATTCTTTAGAATATCAAGATCCTTGAGTAATAAGGTGCAAACAAATACACATACATCTATATCTATATTATTATATAATATAGATTGGAGAGGGATCTGCATTCAATGAAGATGTGTTTTGGACAATGACACCACACTTTCGTCAGGTTATTGCATTCTTTTTACCATCCATAACAAGCAGTTTGACTTTTTGAGTCAAACTTTTTACTTAAAAACTGATATTGGTAATTTTATTTCAATTTCAGGGGGGTGTTAAGTTTTGCATTTTTTAAATTGATAATTAGGGCTTGAATGATAAGATTAATAGTTCATATCAATTGAAAACTACAGGATTAGCTCATTTGACTTTAAAGTCACGTTGTACATTTTGACTTTTTGGTCTTTTTTTTCTTTAGAGCTCAAGTATTTTCTGCTTTTATCAGATTATGGAATTGCAGTTACAGCCCACACTCCATTTGGTGGCTCATTGGCTAATACAGAGAGGTTCGGTTCGGTTTCTTGCTTAGATGACCCTGATCTCAAAGTTTGATTTTTAGCGTTAATTGACTCACTGAAAATTCATATTGATTAGTTAGGATTTTATAAAAAAGTTCATTAATCTTATAAACGGATACAACAAATAAAAGTTGCCTTGTATATGTAACTAATTTCATATCAAAGTTTTCACATGAAGCTATCATCTGGTTGACTTCAGAAGTCAAAAGATTAAAAAAAGACAGGGCTGACCCCAGGATTTGTAGGGAGTGAAGTAAGTGGAAGTGGAGTTGGAACACAAGTAACTGCATTTCGGTATGTTTTCGAAACAATAGGCCTTAGAAAACAGAGTTCAAGGTGATTGTATATAATCTTTTGCTGGACCTATATAAATTTGGCATACCGTTTACCTTTTCGACATTCCGAATATTAATTAATATAACACGTTTTTAAAATTTCGAGTATACCGTTCCGACTTGTTTATTTTTGTCCACTTTCGATTAAAGTTATGTTCACAATTGAAATGTGGAAACGTAAATAGTGCTAGAGAGTGCTTTGAGTGACCGAATGTCAAAGCATGATGTGGTGACATTGAGCACTTTTAGACGTGTTCATGGAGTTCTTGCAATCTAGGCTTGAACCAAATCATGTTATCTTCTTACCTATTCTATATTCTTGCAGTCGCAATGGGCTAGTTGATGGAAGGCCTTACCCTTTTCAAGACTATGAAGAATCGCTGAAACTCAAGCATTGTTGATCTTCTTTTTCGAGCCAGAAGGATTACAGATGCATATGATTTCTACAAGAAAACGTTTATGGAACCAGAATAACACAATTAAGGAAAAATAATCAATCAGAAATCTACTTTATTCATCCCCTCCATGAACTTTAGACAAAATAATAAAAAATCACAACACAACATTAGAACCAGAATAACCTAAAACAATAAAAATCACAACACTAAGATAAAAAAAAAAAACTAACTCTTCTTCAGATTCACGAAATTAACAAGCGATGATTTGTTCTAACTTTAAAAAAACCCGAATCCCATAAATTCGTCCTTTCTCCAGCAACCCGGGCACCAATTTATCAATCGTCTCTTCACCTTACTTGAATCTTCCTCAAAAACTGTCATCTTCGGCAGCGAACGTACACAAGGTTAGGGTTTCCAGAACTTGGAGCGTTTTCTCCTATTTCTCTCGTTTCTAAGCCATAACAACAATGAACAGATGTGATGATGGTAGTGGTGGTCCGGCAAAGTGTATTTAGATCCAGAGGTTTGAGAGAGAAAGATGTTTATTTAGGTGGTAGGTGCCAGAGGTGTGGTAGCACATAAGGGGGCGCAGTGTTCGGATTACGGTTCTAGTGGCGGTGGTGGCAGTGGCATTGGGAGTGGAGGCGGTTTTGGATGGTTGGTTTGTAGAGAGAAAGGGGTGGTGGTGGTGGCTGTAGAATGTAATGGGTTTTGGATGGTAGGTTTAGAGAGATGGGTTTATGTTTAAAATTACCAATTTACCCTCATGTGCAAGGCACATGTTATATTTAACTGAAAATTATAACCAGATTAGAGTCAAAAGACGTAGATTGTAATGGGTTTTACAAATAAAGGATTGTGACTGTAATTATTGAAGTTAAAGGTCATCCATTGCAATCCGATACAAACGTAAATGACGAAAAATGTAATTTACCCATGCATTTATGTGTTTCACCTTTTGTATTATGTATGCCTCTCAAAGTTTGAATGCTTATGCCATCTAAGATCACTTATTACCAAAAATTTAGGATTATTAGGCTGTTTGGTTCAACTATTTGGATTAAAGTGGCATTTTAGATAGATAGTCGTTTTACCATTTTGCAAGAATAGTTGGGTTATTTTTATTTTACCGTGGCTGCTAGTCCTTTTACCATTTGGTAAATTTTGGACCAAAGTTCATCAAGGCAAAAACCAACATAAAGAAAAGCACAAACGTAATAATGATACAATAAATCGATAATGAACTAATCGTCACAAGCAGCAATAACCACACTAAATTCATAGGTTCATCATTCGCACATAAGAAAGCAAGTAAAATTACCCTTCTACAGAGCTAGGCACCTCCTGAAACAAAGGCAACAACATTCCGACAGCAGGAGCACAATCGTCACTCCACCAACCTGGTTGCAGATTTCAACCCGACAAATTTCCGAAGCCCATTTTACGTGCTTCGACTTTTAGAGACTTGAGGTATTTTACAGCTTCATCGAGAACATCAACTGTATTCATTTGCGGGTTACCACCAGGCACAATTCCTCTAAGGGATTTCACCATCTTCCTCATTTTTTCATGTTTTCCTAGATTACCCCTTGACCCGTGAGACGATGTTGACCCGACCCACTGGTTTCTTGGATGTGAAGAGCAAGAATCAGACGTATCATATGTGTCATTTCTGTCAGTCCGTGCTGTGCTAACCTCGTCGTCGTCTTCTTCATATTCTTCATCTTCATTCTCATCATCGAAGCTCAACAATGCATCAATATCAGCTGAATCTTCTTCCATAATCCGAGGGGTGTTTGCGTCTTTTTGCATCAGTTCAGTATCAGGGAAATAAGGCCGGCCCATGTTTAGACCAGGGTTGTACATAATCTGACTACGATTATCTGTCCTGTCGAAGATAATGAAATTTCTTGGGCAATCCCGTGATGGATGAAAGTCAACGTTTTGACCAAAGAACGATGAAATATGGTGATCGGGTACGTACCCATTACCCATTTGATCTTGATTACCCTGCATTAATTCTTTTAAACAAATGTGTCCGAATTTGTGCCTTTGTTGTTTGTCGTTTCAGTTCTTGGGCTTAGTGTGATCTTAAGAGAAAAGGAGAGTCTTAAAGGGCGATGAGTAAAGCAAACGATGCGCTTTTAAGTTATTTCCATTTTTTTGTACCGAGAGATTTTATGTTCCAACTTAGTAATAACCACCAACAACTAACCGATCAATATCCTTAACGTCTTCTAATGTGAAAAAATAACCAAAAGGGCAAACCTTGCCAACGTCTACAAGCTTTGGCTATGGAAAGTCTACGTAACAGGCTTAAGCAACTGACGGAAATATTCAGCCTGTAACAAAACAAGTGAACGGTTACTGGTCATTCGGCTCCAAATGAAGGTAAAGGCTGACTTTTGAGGTCTAACAGAAATTAATATGTATCACTTATAAGAAGACTTTTTCAGACCATACTTTTTCTATATCCATTTTGTACCATAAAAGCTAGGGCTGCAAACGAACCAAACGTTCACTGAACAGTTTGTGAACCGTTCGGCGGGAAGTTAGTTTGTGTTCGTTCTTTTATTAAACAAACGAACACAAACAAGAAATTTTGTTTGTTTAGTTAAATGAACGAACATGAATAGAGGCGGTGTTCGTTCATTAATGTTCGTGAACGTTCGGTAACGTGTTTGTTTATGGTCGATTGTGTTCGATAGCTCATTAGTGTTTTTAGTTATTATTTTTATTTAAATACTTTAATATTACAACAAATAAAATATTTAACAAGTGTTGGTGTATTATATAATCTGTTCATGAACTCTTGTTTGTGTTCGTTTGTTTCCATTTGTTTATGAACATTAGTTTGTGTTCATCAACGTTCGTTTTCATTCGTGCCTAAAATTAACAAACACCTTCATTTCCTTATCAAACAGACACGAACAGTTCGTGAACACATATATTTCTTAACAAATGAACATGAACAAGGTCAGGGCTGGCCCTGAGCATTCGTGTACCCTGTTCGAGCTCGAAAAAACTTGACCTTAGGCCTTAACGAAATTGGGCATTGGGAGGTCTAAACCTAATGACAATGGGCTAATAACTAATCTAAATCTTAAAAATAGTTTTGTAAGTGGGCCTAAATCTTAAAAATAGTTTTCTATACCCTATTAATTTATTCTTTTACATATACATATCAATTTTTTTAAAATAACGTGTCCTTTGAAATGTCGGGCCCTGGCCGGTGGTCCTCCCCGCCCACCCTCAGGGCCGGCCATGAACAAGGTCTTGTTCGTGTTCGTTCAGTTCATTTGCAGCCCTAATAAAATCACTTGGTCGACCAAAAAGTCAAAGGGTGCGATAAAAAGATAGCATAAAACATATACCTGACAAACTTGCATCAAATTGTAATAAGCAATAACCCCAACACTCATTTTAGTTTTCCCAACTTCTTTCACAGTTTGACTTCTCCTTTGTGAAACACCAATGAACATTCTCAGTCCTCCAACCAATATGCAATGATTAAAAAAATACCAACAGAACTAACAAAAACAAGCCTGCAAAAAAAAGCCAATATTCCAAATACAAAGTCAACATTTGACTTTTGAGCACATAATAATTGATACTACATGTATAAAGGAAGTTAAACGTGTGACAAATAACAACAACAAACAAAATGAGATGCATCTCACCTTAGTAAAATCAAATTACAGTATAAAACGGAAAAAAACTGACAACCGAGAACACTTTCCGCAATACATCGCTCCCAAAGAGGTCCACGGCATTTTGATCCACTTATTCAAATTCAATTGTATAATGATCCCTACACCAAAGAAATAACATAATCAAAAGTCAAACCATAAACATAAAATCTCTTCTTAAATTACTTATGTACCCAGCATATCAAGTATATAAATACTAAATAAAAGAGAGTATAATAGATGTTACAAACACATTTGTGATTGACAAAATCATTAATTTCACATTTATTTCAATATATTGAGTTTCTTTCTTTACCTACTAAAGTACTAAGGCTGGAGGGTGTGGGGGTCGTCCCCATCCCGTCAAGGATGATCCTCAACCATACCGCATAGCCTAATACAACTATGTATACCCTACTTGATCACAAAATCATAATCACTTGTTAAAGTGAGTTCTATTCTGATTAAGTTTTCTTGATGAGTTCTATGAGGATATATAATAAATAAATGCACAGAAATTTATGAACAAACTAGTGAAATAACAGATCTAAAGAATTAAACTTTTAAGGATATAAGGTAAACTAAAATATTTCTTTAACAAAAGATCCCATCAAAAATAAAACAATTAACCATAGAACTTGAGCTATAAACGAAAACTAATAGGATTGAATTCTTGATCTTTATTATCAAACAAAAAATTCCTAAAAAATTAACTACAAACACCTGCAGTTCAATCAACAAAATCACTAAACAAAACAATTAAAACATACCAAGAATCAGATTCTTGAGACAATATACAAAAAACAGTAAACTTTTTAAAACAAAACTCCAAAGATCTAATTGATCTCTTGTGCAATTATACTCCCGGAAACATCAAACATAAAGCCCTTGAATATAATCAACAAAATCATTAAAAATAAGATTAGAACATACCCAAATCAGATTTCTTGAAACAGATCAAAGCTTTAACAGAAAAACTCAAAAGATTAACATCCTACACAACAATTCCCACAAATTACAAGAAAAATGATGAACTAAAACATATAATTCATACCCAAATATAGCTTCTTGAAGAATGATATTAAACAAAACAATTAAAACATACCCAAACCAGATTTCTTGAAAAAGATCAAAGCTTTGAAAGAAAAACTCAAAAGATCAACATCCTACACAACAATTCCCACAAAATTACAAGAAAATCATGAACTAGAACAGATAATTCATACCCAAATTTAGTTTCTTGAAGAAAGATTAAAACTTTTTGAAAGAAAAACTCAAGATTAACATCCTATACAACAATTCCCACAAAATTACAAGAAAATCATAAACTAAAACAGCTAATTCATACCCAAATATAGATTAGAATGATATTAAACAAAACAATTAAAACATACCCAAACCAGATTTCTTGAAAAAGATCAAAGCTTTACTCAAAAGATTAACATCCTACACAACAATTCCCACAAAATTACAAGAAATTCATACCCAAATATAGCTTCTTGAAGAAAGAAAGATTAAAACTTTATGAAAGATATTGTTGATCTAGTGAAGTTTGAGAGAGTAAATGAATGAGTGGTGAGGGACAACTAAAATGGAGAGGAGTGGGTGGGTTTTTGATGTTGGGTGTTGGGGACAGTGTGCTTTTTTTCTGCTTTTTGTGCAGGTGAGAGTCAAAGAGGGAGAATGTGGGCCGTTGGATGAAAATATGGGATGATTTGTGATCGTTGGATTGGATAATGAGAGCACGCGTGAGCGTGATGAGGAGGTTTGACAAAATGTGTGATCCTGTCACAAATCTAATCTCTTGGAATTTGGTTTTAAGTAATTAACTACGCCAAGTAAACCACTTCCTTTTTCTTTGTTTTGTTTTTTTAAGTTTTTATTATGATTATTTTTTGGGTTTTCTTTTCTTAATCATGTTCTAACATCATTTGATTGACTTCAAGTCTATTATATAACATATATTTATTTATTATTTATTAGATAATTTTTTTTTAAGAAATTGTTGTGACAACCCATAATGAAAGTATTTGGTTGATTACCATCTTGTCACCCTCGTAGAATAAAACATTTAAGTAGATATGATAAAAAGAAAAAAAACCGCTACCTAATACTCTAACCTGATTTGACTGACAATAAATGTGCATGTGAAAGCCTGACTTTAGAGTATTCATACTAGATTTTACGTTATTATCCTTATAGTGTAGCTAAAATGCGTACTTGTCTTTAAATTTTGTTCTACTTTTAGAAACCGTCTACATCTCATTTCTCAATTTTATCTTTATTTGGTTAATAAGTAATTATTTTTTTCTCTTTCTTTCGGTCACTAAATATAGAAAAGGGGAATGAGGAGTAAGGCCTTAAAAAACGGAAATTTTCATTTTAGGGAATGGAGTGAAGTATCATATTAGGTGAAAACCTTCAAAAGAAATTCAAATTATAGAGATTGTGATGGAATGTGGAATAGAATATGAGTTCTCTTATGAATTTGATAGGGCAATCATAAATCCTTGCCCCTAACACACGGTTTAATGTGTATATAGCACGATATATGTAAAAGTCAAATACGACCAAAACCAATGTGACAAACTAATTATTCATTAATCAAGTTAGAACTTAAATTGAAAAAAAAAATGTTTTTTTCATTAATTTTAGATACAAGTAAGTATATTACATATGAAATATATACTTTTGAGATTTTGTTCACGTTTGAACCTAATCCTATATATATATATATATATGATAATCAATAAATTATAGGTTTTTTTTTCTCCATGATGAGATGTTTGCAACGAGTAAAATGTGAGTTAAAGCCAAGATGGATGATATAGTAGTGCTCAAAGTGGTGCTTGAAATGGAACCTTAAAGTAAGAAATAAGTAGAAGTTGTGCTACACATGTCACATGTCAGTGAATAAAATTAAAAGACTAGCAAAGAATCATTTGAGTTTTACTCCCACTTCATTATGCATGCATGTATGTTTGTCTGTCTTTAACATTAAGAAAAAGAGAATAAATATATGTTTATAGGTTTTTACATGACAACCAAATGTGGGTGGCTCATTAACACTAATTTAATATTCAATTCACTTATATTCCTTTGAAAAGATTATATATTTAAGGTTTATAAAGTAAAAAAAAAGGTATATGGGTTAGAAAATTCATACCCAAACAACACTCATAGTAACAAAACCTAAATTGCAAGAAAAATAAATAACATCTAGTTGTTAACTTTATCGATGTGATAAGATTATGTCTACAATCGAACTATAGATAGTTTCTATTGATTTTAGTTTATTATAACATGGGTTAGTATCTATAGAGGTTGCCTACTCCATTCCCACATGAGACTCTTTACTCATCATTACCTATATACTCACTTGTAGTTTAAGTAGAAAACACTAGAGACCAAAGGACTTGTAGTTTAGCATTATCAAGATGTATCATAAAGGTGCCCTCTTCATTAGATTGAAAGTTCAAAGTCTCATAATAGACAATGTGTAGAATGAGAAGTAGAATTAATAGGACGTGTGTTAGCGTTCAAAAATAAATAAATAAATAAGTAAATAAATAAAAGACTAGGGATTCATTTTTCACTTTATATAAAATGAAAGCTAAACAAAGTTTATGGGGCTATCCTTGAATTCTAAAACTTTCAGGTTGTATTTCATCGTCATCATTATCTTGCTCAGTAAATCTCATTAATAGCAAAGCCAATGTAGTATCTGAGAAGAGTAAGATGTAGACAATCTTACCTTACCCCGTAGGAATAGAGAGGTTGTTTCCAGTGAGACAGTTTTGCATCAAGTCTTGAACCTAAGGGACATAACACTTAGCAATTGGGACAAAGACCGATTGGTGCATGTACCCCTTGTCTTTCGGCTATCAACGCCACCACATGATGCATGATTAATATTCCGTAGTTTTTAACGTTATTTTCATGAAATTAGTAAAATAACATTAAAATTAGTGCAATTTCACTTCCCCCCAGGGCTCACACATATATACATCATATGCGCACTCTAGAGACGATGACAAGTGTTGGATATTTGTGTCCAGTTCAATAAGTCAACGCTGCCGACCGGGTCTTGACCCGTAAGAGTTACACCGTGGTCAACAACTAAAATCCACTTAACTAATTTAACTGGTAATTACGAACGATACGCGGGTATTGAACTAAGAGACAGGTTCGTAAATCGGGTGGGACAAGAATACTCTTGCATCGCCACTTGGCGAGCACCTAGATTTCGGCCAATGAAAATTCATGCAAAGTCTCTCTCCAACACTTGTCATGCACCTAAATTGTGACCAATCAAAGCACATGCAATTTTGCATGTTAGACACTTGGCGAGAATGCATGGACCTTCATGATCTATATAATGGGACTTTGGTTTTGCATTTAGGTGTAGAGATGGTTGCAAGAGTTAGAAGAATTTAACAAAACTCTCTCTACACCCATAACCCCAAAAACCGACCAAGACCCGAACCGGCCAAGAGATAGCCGGCCCGGACCGCCGGCTGCCGCCGCCGCTAGACCCCGGCCACCTCCGCCGCTACTCGACCCATTCGCATATCTCTCGTTCGTGTAACTAGCACTCGTTCGTTGAACCTCGGTGTCTCAACCGGTTATTCACTAACCGAAGGTATATCTAAACCCCCTATGGTTGATGTTCTATTTCGTGTTTGCATGTTGGTGACCTTGTTCCATTACGGGTATTCATTGGTATAAAATTGTTCATGTTAATTTTGTTACATACGCTTCCGTTGCTTAAAAATGTATATATAGTTTTAACTAGTTAAAGTTTATTTTGAATGACATATATATATACATGTATTTTTTTATTTTTCAAAAGTGTTTTGACTAATCCTTGTAACGAAATAAACACATAAATATTATGAACCGGGTTCATGAAACAAAAAAAAAAAAATTATACCACGGATTTCCTTCAGTGGTATCAGAGCCGATGCTCACCACATGCAAACCGAAACCGGTCTTATTTTACCGGAATAATAAATCACAAACTTTAAAAGTCTAAAGTTTTTGATTTATTTTTATCTTTGGGCTATATATATTTTTGGTCATATTTTAATTGTTATATATTTGGTTGACCAAAATTGCCCAAACATACTTTTGGTTATGTTGAATATGTAAATCGGGCACGACCTTGTGGTTGTATTTATATTTGGTTTTGTTCATGGCTTTGGCCCGTTTTGCGGCTCAAAGTTGTAATAGATTAGTTTATGGTTTTGGCCCGCTTTGTGGTTCAAAGTTGTAATAGATAAGATTCTTTGTCTTTGTTATATTTACTTGTTAAATATTGTTGATGCAAAGACCCGAAGCAAAACCGAATGCCAAGAGGAGTCTTGGAGTTAGTGGGAGTCGCTCAAGACAACAAGATGCACTCAAGTCCATCCTTGTGGTTGTTTTGTGTTTTGTGACCGTGACCCCTTGATCTTGCTACTTGGCTCTAGCAAGATCATATTCATGCCCATATGATTTACATATTCATTTTTGCTATTATGGTTGCCTTTTGATAAATGTTGTCACACTTCAACTTAATACCAAAACGCATTCTTAAAAGTTTTTTTTAAAATGAAATCGAGAAAAAGAAAGTTCTTGCAACTTGCATATTTTTTTTATAACCACTAGAGTTTTATAACATGTTTTTTCTCACCTCTTTAAAACTCATAAACTTAATAGTATTCACTATTAACTTTAAATTGGTTATTCCAAGTCGCGACAAAACTTAGTTTTATAGGTTATCTAAAACTAATTGTCCCGAAAGGTGAAAGGGTCTTTTTGGTTATGTCGCAAATTTAATACTTAAGTTAAAACCGACTATAACGACCCTATTTGGTAAAAAATTAAAATCAATGGTCTATGCCATCCTACTACTAGTAACACTTGGGGCATAATGCGAACCATCAGTGTTGGAGCCACAACACGACACTTGGTGTCTAGTTTATCCTTCCAAGGTGCAAGGGTTCCGTCGACACATCCGACCCTTCCACAAGTGACCGTTTTAGGACGACTATTACTTTTCTTCTCGTGTTGCGTGCCCCAGCCGTCTCGAGAACAAAAGTGGCATAGATGAGGTCAAACGTATCAATGCAAGGACAAAAGATTGTCTTCGCAGCCTCATAAACCCCGGGAGTTGTGTTGTTCTCACAATTGACAATCGTTGTCAGTCCGTTTGAACCTCTTGCTAATGATTGCATGCCCCAGCTGCCTTTAAGAAGAGCTTTTAACCGGATTCTCGCTCCTTATCATCTCACCTCACTAAGTAAGGAAATACATTAAAAATACTAATTAAATAATTTTTTGCTTAAACATATGTCATCTGAAAACAACTCCTCTTTTGCTCTCAAGTCCATACTTGAGAAAGACAAACTGAATAACACCAATTTTCTTGAGTGGCACCGGAACTTGAGAATCATTCTCAAGATGGCAAAAAGGCTTTATGTTTTGGAAACCCCGATCCCAACCGCACCCGAGAACAACACTGTGGTTGCGAAGAAGGCTTTCGACAAACATAAAGAAGATGCCATGGAAGTTGCTTGCCTCATGCAAGCCACCATGTCTCCAGATCTTTAGAAGAATATGGAAGACATGAATGCCTTCGACATGATTGAACAACTCAAGGGCATGTTTCAGAAACAAGCTCGTCAGGAACGCTATGACACCATGAAACAACTTATAAGCTGTAGAATGCAAGATGGTTCCTCAGTTAGTGCTCATGTCCTCAAGATGAAAGGCTACATCGACCAGTTAAACAAACTTGGTTATCCTCTCCAAGATGAGACGGCTGTTGACTTCATTCTCAACTCTCTTTCCAGTCACTATGATCAGTTTGTTATGAACTTTAACATGAATGACTGGGTAAAGACAGTGCCAGAGCTACATGGGATGCTCAAAACGGCAGAGATGAACATTTCCAACAAAGTAAGCCAAGTGTTAATGGTTCGATCTGGTGGTGTTAAAAAGCCCAAAACAAAGAAGAAGAGTTATAACAGCAAAGGCAAAGGAAAGGCTCCTGTTGCTGCCAAACCTACCACCAACAAGAGCAAGCAAGCTGTGAAAGCCCCTCTTCCAGAAGAGCGGCAATGCTATGAGTGTAACAAGATGGGGCACTGGAAACGTAACTGCCCCGAGTATCTTGCCAAGCTCAAGGTGAAGAAGGCTAATGGAGAAGGCACTTCTTCAGGTATTCTAATATATGTTATCGAACTTTTCACTGTTTCAAGCAACACATGGGTATTTGATACCGGGTGTGGTTTCCACATCATTAATGTCTTGCAGGAGCCTGAGAAGTGGAAGAAACTGAAGCCGGGAGACATGGAGCTCATTGTTGGCGATGGGAAAAGAGTCCCAGTTCTGGCAACTGGCACATTTAATCTTACATGTCCTTCTGGTCTTGTTGTTGTTTTAAACAATTGTCTTTATGCACCTGGTTTAACCAGGAATATCATTTCAGTTTCGTTGCTTTATGAACAAGGATTTAGATATGTTTTTAATGGTATTGCTATTTCTGCTTATCTAAATGGTATTTACTATTTTGAGGCTAAACCTCGAAACGGTATCTATGAAGTTAATGTTCAGCCTAACAGTAACATATATCACCTTTCTAAATGTCAGAAAAGTGGTGCTAGTGATTCATTCCTATGGCATTGTAGACTTGGCCATATAAGCAAGGCACGCGTAAAATGGCTCCAATCTGAGGGGATTCTTGAATCCACAGGAACGGACTCATTTGATGATTGCGAGTCTTGCTTAGCTGGCAAACTCACCAAGGATCCCTTCACCCATGTTGGTGAACGAGCCAGTGATCTACTAGGACTCATACACTCAGATGTATGTGGTCCTTTTAGAACCATGACTAGGAATCACGAGAGATACTTCGTTACGTTCATCGACGACTATAGTCGATATGCTTATGTCTATCTCATGAAGCATAAGCATGAAACTTTTGAAAAGTTCAAAGAGTTTCAAAACGAAGTTGAAAACCAACTTAATAGAAAGATTAAAATGCTTCACTCAGATCGAGGCGGTGAATACCTCAGCTTGGAATTTCTCGATCATCTAAAGGAACGTGGAATAGTTTCACAACCCATTCCACCAGGCACACCCCAACTTAATGGCGTGTGTGAAAGGAGAAATCGAACCTTACTAAATATGATTCGATCGATGATGTGTAGAACAAATTTACCTCACTCCTTTTGGGGTTTTGCTCTTATGACTGCTGCTCGACTCGTAAATCTAGCGCCGACCAAAAAGGTAAACAAAACTCCATATGAGATATGGCATGGGCATAAGCCGAATTTGAGTTACTTAAGAGTATGGGGGTGTGATGCTTACATCACAAGTGACTCTGATGACAAGCTCGACCCTCGAGGCGAAAAGGTTGTTTTCGTCGGATACTATAACCAATGCGGTTATTACTTCTACCATCCTGATGCAAATACGATTTCCATCAAAAGGAAGGCTAAAAGGTTCCTTGAAGATGAACTTCTTAGTCGAGGAACTGGAAGTAACTTAGTAGATCTTGAAGAAGTTCAAGGACTACAAACAACCGTTGACGAGGTCGGAACGTCTGAACCACAACAAATTGTTGATACCGAATCAGACCCGAACACAAGCCTTCGCAGAAGCATCAGGACTCGTAAACAACCCGATAGATACCTTTGGCATGTTGAGGGTTCTGAAGTCCTGACAGTAGCCGAGTCTGATGACGAGCCTACTAGTTACAAATCTGCTATTTCTAATCCAGATTCTGCGAAATGGCTAGAGTCCATGAAAGCCGAGATGCAATCCATGCGTGACAATCAAGTCTGGGACTTGGTTGAGCTACCCCCTGAATCTCGGGCAGTAGGGAGCAAATGGGTTTTTAAGAGAAAAACCGACATGAATGGAAATATACAAACCTATAAAGCACGACTAGTAGCGAAAGGTTTCACTCAAACTCAAGGTATTGACTATGATGAAACCTTCTCGCCCGTTGCTATGATCAAATCGATCAGGATATTACTCGCCATAGCTGCGTACTATGATTACGAAATTTGGCAAATGGATGTTAAAACCGCCTTTCTTAATGGACATCTTTCCGAAGATGTTTATATGGTTCAACCTGACGGTTTTATCGATCCAAAGTATCCTAATAGGGTATGTAAGCTTAACAAGTCCATTTATGGACTCAAGCAAGCATCTCGAAGCTGGAATCTTCGTTTTAACCAGAAAGTCAAAGAGTTTGGTTTTGTCAAGAACGAAGATGAACCTTGTGTTTACAGAAAGGCTAGTGGGAGTGCTATATCATTTCTCATCTTGTATGTAGATGATATATTGATCATTGGAAACAACATCCCCATGCTTAAAGATATTAAACATTGGTTGGGATCTTGCTTCGCAATGAAGGATCTTGGAGAAGCTGCTTACATTCTAGGAATCAAGATCTATAGGAATAGATCTAAGCGACTTCTTGGGCTAACTCAGAGCACATACATAGATCAAGTAATGAGACGATTCAAGATGGAAAACTCCAAGAAAGGAGGTGTTCCAATGACTAAAGGAACCGTCTTGGACAAATCGCAATCCCCCTCTGAGGACCGAGAGATAAAGCAAATGGAAGCAGTTCCATATGCTTCAGCGATTGGTTATATCATGTACGCTATGGTATGTACTCGACCAGACGTCTCGTATGCTTTGAGCATGACCAGTCGTTACCAGCAGAGCCCTAGGATTGCCCACTGGACTGCAGTGAAGAACATCCTTAAGTACTTGAGAAGGACAAGAGATATGTTCTTGATATTTGGAGGAGTCAATGAGGAGCTCACTGTAAAATGTTACACTGATGCTAGTTTTCAAACTGATCGAGATACCTCTCGCTCACAAACGGGTTTCGTGTTCACTCTCAACGGAGGAGCTGTCACATGGAAAAGCTCCAAGCAGAGTGTTGTAGCTGATTCCACCACGGAATCCGAGTACATTGCCGCATCGGATGCCGCAAAGGAAGCTGCTTGGATGAAGAAGTTCATAACTGATCTCGATGTGGTTCCAAGCATCATGAAACCTATCCAGATATTTTGTGATAACACAGGTGCTATTGCTCAAGCCAAGGAGCCTAGATCACATCACAAAGCCAAGCACATTTTGAGAAAGTTTCACTACATACGTGAGATTGTGGAACATGGAGACATCGTTATAAGCAAAATTGACACAGATCAAAACTTAGCTGACCCATTTACTAAGCCAATGACTCAAGAGAAACATGACCATCATATGGACGCTATTGGGCTTAGATTAGCTAGTGAAATGTTTTGATTTAGTATTTGGATGTACGAACATCAAACAGTTGTATTCCTGTATTCATTCTGATTTACTAGTTAAATGCAATTCTTGAATCCTACAACTGTGTTCGATTTTGATACGTTTAATCCATGAATCTTGTATTCTAAATTATCCGTAGTCGATCAGACTCGTGGGAACGACTCTGAATTAAGACTATTCTGATTTTGGACTCAAGGAATTGACTTCCAAATTCACAGGCTTCATTATGAATGACGCTGGATGTAACTCGCATCAAATCATCTTCATGGATCTTAGTCAGAAGATGTTTTGATTTAGGCATACTCATTTAGTATCCTCTGACCTGAGATACATACTAGAACTTTCGTTTACTAAAGACTATTCTTTGATCAGTGTCAACCGCTGTCGCATAACTGCCAGTCATAAAGGCATTGGTTGGGAGTGGTTCTGAAGTTCAGTGGGAGTTGTATGTAGTCAAGATGGGATTCTGTACTCTTACATTATATGTAACAGTTAGACATCTGGGCGCCCTCGTTGATTCAAACTGGCAAAGTGTAAGGCCTTACCCAAACTGACTGTGTGTTTGATTGGACCACTTTGATTCTCGAACGAGAACGATAATGATTGAACGCCATATGAGATTGAATCTGATCCATGTCCATTGTTCAATTGATGTCTTTTACAGAAGGGATAGATGACAACGATTGCCATAAGTCTATTGTCTTCAAGTAGCAAGCCGTTGCTAAAAGGAAGATACTTTGGTTAGTGACTTTAAAGTGTCATGACCTGTTGGGGGCAGCTATGTGTAGCTAGAGCACCGCTGGCTGTCTGAGTTGAGATCTTATCAGAGACCGTCCAAGTGGGAGCTGTTGGATATTTGTGTCCGGTTCAATAAGTCAACGCTGCCGACCGGGTCTTGACCCGTAAGAGTTACACCGTGGTCAACGAACTAAAATCCACTTAACTAATTTAACTGGTAATTACGAACGATACGCGGGTATAGAACTAAGATACAGGTTCGTAAATCGGGTGGGACAAGAATACTCTTGCATCGCCACTTGGCGAGCACCTAGATTTCGGCCAATGAAAATTCATGCAAAGTCTCTCTCCAACACTTGTCATGCACCTAAATTGTGACCAATCAAAGCACATGCAATTTTGCATGTTTGACACTTGGCGAGAATGCATGGACCTTCATGATCTATATAATGGGACTTTGGTCTTGCATTTAGGTGTAGAGATGGTTGCAAGAGTTAGAAGAATTTAACAAAACTCTCTCTACACCCATAACCCCAAAAACCGACCAAGACCCGAACCGGCCAAGAGATAGCCGGCCCGGACCGCCGGCTGCCGCCGCTGCCAGACCCTGGCCACCTCCGCCGCTACTCGACCCATTCGCGTATCTCTCGTTCGTGTAACTAGCACTCGTTCGTTGAACCTCGGTGTCTCAACCGGTTATTCACTAACCGAAGGTATATCTAAACCCCCTATGGTTGATGTTCTATTTCGTGTTTGCATGTTGGTGACCTTGTTCCATTACGGGTATTCATTGGTATAAAAGTGTTCATGTTAATTTTGTTACATACGCTTCCGTTGCTTAAAAATGTATACATAGTTTTAACTAGTTAAAGTTTATTTTGAATGACATATATATATACATGTATTTTTTATTTGTCAAAAGTGTTTTGACTAATCCTTGTAACGAAATAAACACATAAATATTATGAACCGGGTTCATGAAACAAAAAAAAAATTATACCACAGATTTCCTTCAACAAGCACTTCCGATCGTGTGTAAGGTAGCTATTCTGCATGATTACACAATACCATTTACATATTTTTATCACTTTCACACAATCTCATTTAGACATGTCCATCAGTTTCATATTCTGCATGATCACACAATATTAATTAGACTGACAACTGAAAGTTTAGCTTCATTAATTTAGTTTTCATCTTCTCTAAGGATCAATATAGGTTCTTTTATTGTTTTAATTTGAATTTGATCATATTTATAGGTGGGATGCTTAGTGTTCGATGAAATGCCTAAGAGAAAATTGTTGTGATTAACAAACATGTGATATCTAGTGTAGGCTTTCCTTATCTTTTGTAGGGTTTTGTTATAAGTTTGAGGTATGTTTCATTGATCATTGGCTCTGTGAATGATTGGAATATTGGATCTGCATAATATAATTTAATCATTCTTTTTACAAAAGAAGTATATGAAAGTTCATATCGTTTGTTAGCTTATTATTTTGGAAATTTGGTATATTGATCAGTTTAATGTTTTTGTTGTAAGGGAATTGCTTTTATTATCTATCTGTTCCTGTTATATGTTAATTGTGTCGGTTCTCAGATATGGTATATTGGAGATGAAAAATGCATTGTTGTAAATAGCGAGCGTAGCAATCGCTATAGCGCGCTACGTAGCATATAGGTCTAGGCTCGCTATTAGGGTTTTAGCGATAGATAGCGATAATAGCGACAATATACTATTATTTTCTAATATCAATAGCAATTAAATATAGCTATAAAATAGCTGGATTTTAGGTTTTTGTTAGGCTGGAGGGTGTGATTGGAGCCCCCTAGGGGCTTTATCAGGCCACGTAGGATCCACGTCAGCTATGGAGCCCCCCTTTAATTTGCAGGGTGTGGATGGAGCCCCCTATTAAACAAAATTAAAAAAAAAAAAAACTTGATTGGACTAAAACTAGTGGGCCCCACCTGAATTGTTCAACCTTGGCGTTACCATCTTCACGAGCCAACTATAGCGCCCCCGGATTGATTTGGGCGGTGTGGGATGGTGGCGCCATAGCGGCGATATGGCAGCTGATGTGGCCTGGTAGCGCCACCACACCCTCCGGCCTTAAACATACATGTAAAACAGCATATATACCAAGGTGTTTTGATATAATATACATATAATTTTTTTTAATTTTTTTCTAGTGTATCGCTTTTTGTAAAATAGCCGCCTGCTATTTATCGTTATTCGCTATGTAGCATATAGGTACTTTTATCGCTATTTATCGCTATTCGCCATTAACAACTATGGAAAAATGACATGTTTTCTTAGAAGGGAAGATATTGAGTAAAGTGGAAACTTTGAAACTGTAATGATAATTGTTTTGTGCTTTCTTTCTTTTTAGTTAATGTACAAATGAAGTTATCATGCTAACCCGAGAAATTGAAAAACATGATGCTACACATAACTGAAGGTAAGTTCATCGGTAGTTCTATATCTTTAGAATGCTTTGTCCATTATCCGAGATGTTGCTTTCGGTTGTTATTAATTTTGAAATATGCATTAGATAGTTAAAACACAAATAGTACAAGTGATTGTGATTACGCGTATGATAATGATTATACTTATGTGTTAATTTAGGTAAACAGTTTGTTGGAAACAAATAGTAAAAGCTGTAGACAAAACATAAATTTGTTACAGAAATGGGCCTGCATAGTAAAAGAAGCACTAGACAAAAGCTTTCTGGTGGCCAATTTTTTCTGTGCTATTCATGTCACCAACACCTACCTTTAACCTTACTAATGAGATTGTCTTGCTTGATAGAATCTCTACTCGACACGCTAATGTGGGTCCCGCTGTTGCGGTTGTATTCCAATCGCCTGAAAACCCAAGAAAGTTTGTCATAGAAAGAATTATGGGAGTGGAAGGTGACATTCTCACCTATTTAATGGACCCCAGAAATAGTGTCGGCACCGAGACGCTTGCTGTTTGATTGATCTACATTTCAAATTATCTTTTACTATTTTGATCATGGGTTTGTATGATTAAACTCCTTTTTACTGATTGGTTAGCATTGTATACCTGTAGGTTCCGAAGGGCCATGTTTGGGTTGAGGGAGATAATATCGAAAGTCTTATAAAAGTAGTACATTATGTAACACATTTTGCTTTATAAGACTTTGAACTGTTTACCCCATTTGACCCGTTTGAGACAAAACATAACCTACGTTGACCCATCTATTGATCTCCATAGACCAAAAAATAATCAACCCATATTTTTCTCATGCAAAAAATAAAGACGAGACAAACTCCTAAAACTCGACATGAATGTTTTATAAAATACAACAGCAGCGACTAAACGTCCATTACGGTTAAAAAAACAAAATGCAGTGATAAACAAAGCGGCATTAAAATAAAAAATAGACAAGCGGACATACTAGTATATAAAAAAAGTATACAGACATACAGTATCACAGATGAAAGACCTGCAGTTGGATTTTAAATGAATTATTATTACAAGTAAAATACGTACACACACATATGTGTGTAAAGTGAATATGGTATTATCACTCATGCACTTAACAAGGGATTTAACAATGCTACTTACCTTCTTTCGCCCAAGTTGTTGTTGATAGCCAATGTTAGTGTTGATTGCAGTTACTACTAACATCTCTAGTTGGAGACACCTTAGTTACTACCGAGTATCGACAACATAATTGCTGCTACTTGACCGGTTTCTACTGATAATCAATTCATACTAATGATTGGTTCCTACTAATGCACCACGCAACCAGACCATATCATAAGCAATTTACAAAAGGCTTTTTAACATGGTAACGAATTTTCGGATCTTTAGTTCAATGTAACCAAACGAAGGTACACTAGTAACACATGTAGAGACCTAAATCCAAGATCTAGGGTTCGAATATTGACAACCTGTATCCCCTCCCTTATTCCGACTTTCTTTTGATTCGACCTGGATCCATTTTCAACTCGGACCAGACCCTTTGCTCGACTTGGACTGGCATGGCCTCTCTTTGCCTAAGCACCTAGGGGTGTTTGCTATCTGAATCAAAATAGAAAGAAACAAAAATTTGAACCAAATCGAACTTGAATTCAGCTTTTGAATTGATTCAGCTTCAAAACTAAATTCCGAATTTGATTTCCAAATCGTATTCCTATTTATGGTTTTGAACTAATTTACACGAGCATTCAAATTCGAATCTTAAAATGTAACTTATATTTTTTATAAACTTATCCAAGATATATATTTTTAACAGGAAAAAGTTCTCTTTATTCATCAACTTATTCTTGCTCGTTTGGCTTCTCTATCTTGATCGTTGGAGAATGACGTCTGGACTAAAAGAGGATCGACTATACAGGTGTTCAACTGACACAAGTCGACACATACATGACACCATTAGTACTAGGTAGCAGCTCATCAAATCTCCATTGCTTCCTGACTTATGATCAACGAAAGGCACATGTCTACTAGGTACTTCTCCATTAGTTGATTATAGCTTCACACCATTTCCTATCGAAATCCACATTCAGATCAAGAAATCGTCAACTTTCACATTTTTAATGCTTCGAATCACACTTTGTGACAAAAATATAGAGTCAAATAAAAGGACCAATATGTACTTTGTGTACTTTATCGTAGTAACTTTCCGGTATTTCTACACCTTTGTCGACAAAAAAAGCTATTGATTCAGTTATTGATATCGACAGGAACCAGTGAGAAGACATAATCAACTAATGGAGGAATACATGGTGGACATGTGCCCGTCGGTTGATCTTAAGTCAGAAAGCAATGGAGATCTAATGAGTCGATGCCTAGTCTTGACGGTGTCCACCTTTTCCTACCCATGTTCTTCACAAATCACGTTTCCTTCAAAACTGGATCACCGCTATGTTTTTCAAACTTCCGTTACCCTTGGATGTTGTCTGACTGACTGATTGTTGTGGATTGGCGCCCCCATGCCAAATAAGCATGGGGGCGCTAAACACCATGTTGGTGCGCCAATTAAGGGCACCCCATCAAAATCATCATGATATTGATCTAAGTGACGTATGTCACTGTTTTTTATTTTTGGAACTTAAGGTTTATTTATGCATAAAAGAGCAAACCAATTTGAATGCATCTAATACTTTGATACAACAAAACCTCAGTATTCTGTTTGTAAACCTCTTTTTTAAGGTTTGGCTGTCTCCAAATTGCGTATAGTGAAACACAAATAATTAAAGTGATTGTGATTACGCGTATAAGAAAAAAATATATTTATCAGTTTTGTTGGAAACAATTAGTAGAAGTTGTCTAAAAGTTTTGTTATTAAAGAAAGATGAGTTTGTTACAGCAATGGGCCTGCCTGCATAGTAAAAGTAGCACTAGACAAAAGCTTTCTGGTGGCCAATTTTTTCATGTCACCAACACCTACCTTTGCTCCACTGATTTGGTAATATCCAATCTTTACATCTTATATTTCCTTTTTTTGTCAAAGTTTCTCTCTATTAAACTCTAACAGTTAGGTACATGCAGGTCCATGGTCCTAGTATGTTCCCCACCTTTAACCTTACTAATGAGATTGTCTTGCTTGATAGAATCTCAACTCGACATGGTAACGCGGTCCCAGTGAAGTGGTTGTACTCCAATCGCCTGAAAATCCAAGAAAGTTTGTCACAAAAAGAATTATGGGAGTGGAAGGTGACAATGTCACCTATTTAGTGGACCCGGAAATAGTGATGGCACCGAGGAGACGCTTGCTGTATGATTGATCTACATTTCAAATTATCTTCTACTATTTTGATTATGGGTTTGTATGATTAACACCTTTTTATTGATTGGTTATGTATGTAGGTTCCAAAGGGCCATGTTTGGGTTGAGGGAGATAATATTTATAATTTTTATGGTTCACGAAATTTCGGGCCTGTTTTTTATGGGCTTCTTCAAGGCAAGGTTTTTTGGAGGTTAGATGTATCTTTGTATGAAAATCGTGTGTTACACAGGTTGTATAAAGGAAATACTTCTTATAAATCTATTGATTTAATAAATAACACATAAATATAGATGTAGATGTTGTTATACTCACAATTGGTTCCCGTGTTACGATTATTAACATATTTTAACACATCCATACTCTTTACCGGGGATGGGGCCATCTACTTGCCCTTCAACTATGAATGCAACCACCTGCACTTGTAAATGATACAGGCGTCCAACCAGACCTCCCAAGAAAAAGGACACATACCACCCGTAATGACGAAAGCGAAACGACATATCATACCGCAACCACACACAATAATGACTTATATTGCAAAACACAGTAATAAATCCCAATACACACCAAGACACACCCAATAAGCAGTTTAAAAGGCAATCCCAAGCAGACTTAAGTTGACCAAGTTCTACACCAAAGCAAATTGCTTTTTTCTTTCGGGGGATTTTTTCTAACTCATACGATGCAACTAAGTTGTTCATTAATAGTGACAATGATGATGTCGTTCATTATGTTTTCAGACACCTATGCTAATACAACTTAAATTGTTCAACCTGTGTATCACACGGGTAGATAACCTAGTTAGGTTATATGAGCGAGTTGGACAACAGGTTGGAAAACAGATCAAAACATGTTCAGATTAAATTCGGTAATCTGTGAAACTAAAACGGTCCGAATAGACAACTAACTTTTTCTTATTTAAATCAACAATCAAAGATCTAAATGGAGGCAATATGCAACACTGAAGCTGTCAAACATTCAAATACTACGCTTAAAAGAAAAATAGAAAAAAAAAACATATTTAAAAAAAAAAGAAAAAAAAAACATGAGATTGCTGCTATATACAGAAGCCTAAAACTAGCAAAATCATAACAATTATGGGCTGCATTCTTGATGCCAAAAGATGCAGCTTTATCGCTTAGCGTGGTTAATTGTATTTGCTGAACTGCGGTCATATAGGACTCGCCCTTGATACCTACGGTTACAAAATATATGTTACATATATAGGACCAGTGCGGTTCAGTTGGTCACTTTCAACGGTTTGGACCGAGGCCCGAAAGAAGTTAACCGACAAATGAAGCATTTGAACGAACCTGATTCTGTGCAGTGGCAATCGTAGTCCAATGCTGCTGGGGTTCTGTTGCAGGTGAATAGTCACTGACAAAAGCAACTGTTCTTGATTCTTCGGGCACGTTTATCGCAACCGAAGGCGGCAGTTCTCTCATTATCCATAATACAAAAGCTGAAGGTACAGATGAACCTGGAGAAACATGCTGTTATTCCACTATATTTCAACTAAATTTAGGTTTTTTTTTAAGAAAATGTGTCATTGTTTACCTATAAAATAGTATACAATCAGTAGAAGAGAGACGTAGATCCCTCTAATGCTCCGCCAATCACAATGATACAGCACCTACAAAAATTGACATGGGCGGGCCCCGGCCCGGTAGAGAAACCTTGAGAAACATGAACCCAATGACAAAGCATAATAAGGTAAGCAAAAAAGTACATACTGGTATATTTGTGAAAAAAGCAACCACCGAACTTGAGGTAAAACAAATAACAGAAACAATGGCAAGTCCAGCAACCTGCCAAAAAAAAGAAATTAAGAAAAGATGAAATTAATTATGATATCATATATGGGGAATTATTCTAGGATTGAAAAAATTACCTTCCACATTTCCGAAGACGTCCTCTCAGATCGCACTTTACTCATTTTTGAGACCAATACATATCCTGTTTGTAATATAAATGAAAATAACTTCAAAGCTGATAATTCCAAAAAAAAAAGATCAAACCAGAAAGCTACTTAATGAACAGATAGCTGCTTCAAAAATATTGACAAACAGAAAACTTATATGTAGTTTTAGACCTTAAAGCTTAATAGAAAGTACCATAGCATGCTAACGCGCCCCCTAGTAAAAGCATTGCAACAGCAAATGTATCTACATATACCTGCAAGATATGCAAGGTTACACACACGCATACACAATACATGGACAAGCATACACACATATATTATATTGTTTAGTAAAACTTTATTAATATTTAAAACCAAAGTCCTTATTGAGTTGAAGTGACCGCTAAACATGGTGTGAACATAGATAGAATCATTTATATATAAACCAACAAGCCACCTAATAAACAAATTAGTGAAAGATATAATACTGAATATCAATAACTCGTACCCGTGCCACAACTGCTGAATCAATAGGGTTTTTTCCCAGGCCGATCCATATAAGCACAGCTGATGCCAGCATTATCACGAGTATCAACAGAGTCACCTGTTAGAAGAAGGCTCTAACTATCTGCACACCCTGTTTGCCGCACACTTAGAGTTTACATACGCTGCGTATAGATCTATACGCAGCATATAGACCTATACTCAGCGTATATAAACAAACCATGGATTTTAGAGCCTTATCAGCAATCATTGCACAGAAAACAAGGGTTTATATACGCTGCGTAGGGACCTATAGGCAACGTATATAAAGCTCAATTTTTTTATTTTTTTTATGTATTCCTTTGTTTATTTATAAAAAAAAAGAAAATTATTTATAAAAAAACAATATTATTGGTAAATAATACAAATATAAATTATAAAAATTAAAAATAATACAACTACTATTAATTATAAAAATTAAAAAAGAAAATTATTTATAAAAAAACAATATTATTGGTAAATAATACAAATATAAATTATAAAAATTAAAAATAATACAACTATTATGAATTATAAAAATTAAAAAAGAAAATTATTTATAAAAAACAATATTATTGGTAAATAATGCAAATATAAATTATAAAAATTAAAAATAATACAACTATTATGAATTATAAAAATTAAAAAAGAAAATTGTTTATAAAAAAACAATATTATTGGTAAATAATACAAATATAAATTATAAAAATTAAAAATAATACAACTATTATGAATTATAAAAATTAAAAAAGAAAATTATTTATAAAAAACAATATTATTGGTAAATAATGCAAATATAAATTATAAAAATTAAAAATAATACAACTATTATGAATTATAAAAATTAAAAAAGAAAATTATTTTTAAAAAAACAATATTATTGGTAAATAATACAAATATATTATACGATACGATGCAACACGATACGCTACTACACTATACGATACGATGCAACATGATACGCTACTATACGATACGATATAACACCCGTATAGGTCTATAGGTGTATATATGTCTCGTATAGGCCTATAGATGTGGTTGAGGTCCCGTGTAGGCCTATAGGCATATACATCACCTATACGAGACTAATATTATACACTATACGATACGATGCAACACGATACGCTACTATACGATACGATATAACACCCGTATTGGTCTATAGGTGTGTATATATGTCCCGTATAGGCCTATGGGTGTGGTTTAGGTCCCGTGTAGGCCTATAGGCATATACAAGACCTACATGGAACCTATACGAGACTTATACTATACACTATACGATACGATGCAACACGATACGCTACTATATGAGACGATATAACACTCGTATAGGTCTATAGGTGTATATATGTCCCGTATAGGCCTATAGGTGTGGTTTAGGTCCAGTGTAGGCGTATAGGCATATACAAGACCTACATGGAACCTACACGAGACTTATACTATACACTATACGATACGATACGATAATATACACTATACGATACGATACGATACAATACGATACGATGCGACACTATAGTATAGGTCACGTATAGGCCTATAGGCAGATACAAGACATATATGAGACTTATACGAGGTTTATACGAGACTTATATTATACGATACGATACTTAAAAATGTTTTTTTTTTAATTCACCCTTTATATACGCTGCGTATAGGCCTATACGCAGCGTATATAAAGGGTCAAAAAGTATATTTTTACCACAAGTTTGTGGTTAAAAATAAAAATTACCCTTTATATACGCTGCGTATAGACCTATACGCAGCGTATATAAAGTGTCAAAAAGACAATTTTACCCTTGCTTATGGCTGCGTATAGCCCCAAATGCAGGGGTAAAATGGTCTTTCCCACTATACGCTGCGTATAGACCCATACGCAGCATATATAAAGGGTCAAAAGACATTTTTACCTTGCATTTGGCTTCGTATAGCCCCAAATGAAGGGCTAAATGGTCTTTTTGACCCTTTATATACGTTGCGTATAGACCTACGCAGCGTATATGAAGGTTTTTTTTATAAAGGTTATATCGAATCGTATAGGTGTAGTATAGGTCACGAATCGGCCTCGTATAAGTGTGAAATCGTATCGTATAGCGTAGTATATGTCACGTATTGACCTCGTATAAGCCTATAAGTGTGATATCGTATCGTATAGCGTAGTATATGTCCCGTATAGGCCTATAGGCATATACATTACCTATACGAGACTTATACTATACACTATACGATATGATGTAACACGATACGCTACTATACGATACGATATAACACCCGTATAGGTCTATAGGTGTATATATGTCCCGTATAGGCCTATAGGTGTGGTTGAGGTCCCGTGTAGGCCTATAGGCATATACATCACCTATACGAGACTTATACTATACACTATACGATACGATGCAACACGATACGCTACTATACGATACGATATAACACCCGTATAGGTCTATAGGTGTATATATGTCCCGTATAGGCCTATAGGTGTGGTTTAGGTCCCGTCTAGGCCTATAGGCGTATACAAGACCTAAATGGAACCTATACACTACTACACTATACAATACGATGCAACACGATACGCTACTATACGATACGATATAACACCCGTATAGGTCTATAGGTGTATATATGTCCCGTATAGGCCTATAGGTGAGGTTTAGATCCCGTTTAGGCCAATAGGCGTATACAAGACCTACATGGAACCTATACGAGACTTATACTATACACTATACGATACGATGCAATACGATACGATACTATACGATACGATATAACACCCGTATCGGTCTATAGGTGTATATATGTCCCGTATAGGCCTATAGGTGTGGTTTAGGTCCCGTGTAGGCCTATAGGCGTATACAAGACCTACATGGAACCTATACGAGACTTATACTATACACTGTACGATACGATGCAACACGATATGCTAATATACGATACGATATAACACCCGTATAGGTCTATAGGTGTATATATGTCTCGTATAGGCCTATAGGTATGCTTTCGGTCCCGTATAGGTCCCGTATAGACCTATAGGTGTGGTTTAGGTCCCGTATAGGTCTATAGGTGTATATATGTCCCGTATATTTGTATTATTTTTTATTTTTATAATTCATAATATTTGTATTATTTTTAATTTTTATAATTCATAATATTTGTATTATTTTTAATTTTTATAATTCATAATACTTGTATTATTTTTAATATTTATAATTTATATTTGTATTACCAATAATATTGTTTTTTTATAAATATTTTTCTTTTTTTTATAAATAAACAAAGAAATACAAAAAAATACAAAAATGGAGCTTTATATACGCTGCGTATAGATCCCTGCGCAGCGTATGAAACAAAAATGACACAACTACCCTTGTATTTGGCTTCGTATAGCCTCAACACAAGGGTATAAAGGACATTTTCAGACCTTTATATACGCTGCGTATAGGTCTCTACGCAGCGTATATAAACCTTGTGAAAAACTGATACTTCAAACCTACCAAAATGACCCCAAATTTTCAGATGGTTTATATACGCTGCTTAGAGATCTATACGCAGCGTATATAAACCTTGTTTTCTGTGCAATGATTGGTTATTAGGCACTGAGATCCATGGTGTATATACGCAGCGTATAGGTCAATACGCAGCGTAGAGGGTTAACCCTATACGCTGCGTATTGACCTATACGTTGCGTATATAAACCCTACTTTTGCTAGGGTTTGGTGTGCCAATAGGCACACCCAAAAATAAAGCTTGTTTAATAACCGAGCCCTAGCTTCACTTATCAAGTTCGAGCCCGCTTGTGAGCCAAAAAAAGCCTATTATCAGGGATGTAAATGAACTCGAGCTCTGTTTCTAAAGCTCGAGCACGTATGTAGTTTTTCAAGTTCGAGCTCATCTCGGGCTCGGCTTGTTTGTTATTATTTATTAATTAATTTACATTATTTATTATTGTTTGATATTTATTTAATTATAACATTATATACGTCATTTAGTTATTTTTATCATAGTTTCGAAAATTATTATTATTATATTTATATAAATTTATTAAAAAATATACATATAATGGACATAAACTGCCAACTTGAAACCCTTTCTTTCTGATATCAATAACCCAATAACATTCGCTCTCGTGTCGCAAAAGTGATATTTGTCCTCAAATCAGAACTGTAGCCCGGCCCATGTAAGCATGGAAATCGCGGAACTACCCCTAACCAAAACCGTAGGCCTGGATGCAGGGTAAACACTAGCACCAGGGGTTCGGATAAATCAGTTCGGGTGTTCTTAATTTAGGGTGGCGTAGAATATCGATTTTATTTGGGTTATATTTTAAAATTACCAGTTCGGGTCGTTTTAAAATACTTGTACGGCCTACGGCATGAACATAGGCTATACAATTCCTTTGTAAAATTCAATTTTACGTTTTAATTTGTGACGACTTGAAACACCTTTCAATCACTCAACCGATTAATTTTAAATACCCTATTTAATCTAAGTTGGTCGTGTCGCAAATTTATTTTAATTAATAACTTTTATTAATTATGGTTTTCAAATTAACTTTTAATTTTTGAAAAACCAATTTTGATTTTTATATTTTAAAATAAACTGTTTATTTTAATCACCTATCCAACACTTAATAAACCTTTTATTAAAATTTCCGTTTTAATGATCGTGTATTAATTTTATGTACGTAACAAACATCTCATGGCAAAACGCTTAATAAAATAAATAAATATGCAATTCCGGGTTCAGAATATGTACGATTCGTTCGAGCCTAAGAACGTGAACCGAGCCCATTAAGTGTAGCACAAACCATTTTGTGCTCCCATTTAATCTTGGATCCAATTCTAAAAAAAAAACTTTCCTTTTTTTTTAAATTTTATTTTAATATTTTAAACAGTAAAAATATATGAACATTAATTTACGTTTTAATATTTCAACCTGGGCTGTATTAAAATCACTATTTAATAGTTCGTTTTTTTTTGTTTAACGCACGTAGCTCCAAAAACTAATTTAGTACGCGTGTTATAAAACAAAACTATTCTAGACCCGGATTTGCATAATACGATCATTAAGCTAAACGAAATAGGTTAAGGCCAAAAATTTTCTCAAAGAGGACTTTGACAAGTGTTAGTTTTGGCCTTTTAATACAAACTTGCCTATAACTATTATACGTTACAGGTTCCTATGCCAAATCTACTCGATTTTAAGCATGCAATTCTATAACTATTTTCTAGACCTATAAACACTTTTATAAAATTAACCTACTTTGATTTGTAAGGTGGCACAGATACTATTGTTGGAATTTCGTGTAACTTTTAGAAAATAATTTTAGTCAATTTGTCAAACAAACTGAACGCAGCGGAAAACATGTACACGAGCTTTGGTTCTAAACCGTTTCCACCAGTGATCTCATTACAATCAAAATAGGTTAAAATAAAATAAATAAAAAGAATAATGACTACCAAGTAAGACACCTTGGTTCAACGAACAATCTTGCTAGATGATCGTTGACCACGAAATCAAATTTGTTCGTTTGAAACGATTTCAAACGAAACCTTTAAACTAAAGAAAAATAAAGTTCATAAACTTTACTTACCTTTTTGCGTAATTAAAGAAACATGAACTTAAAGAATTAGGATCAATTAGAAACTCCTCTTTCTCTTCTTTTTCTATTTGCGACGGCCAAGAAAAACCACCAAAATTGAAGTTCGTATCCTATCTCATCTTCTGTATCGTTTTTGAACTTCTATGAAAGCATGCAAACCTTTTGAAAAGCATGCAAACTATCTCAACTAAAAAGTTCCGTATACATATTAATTTGATAGTTCAATATTGAGATTTTTTTGGGAGTAAATATATAAAAGATTAACGTTGCATGTTCGTTGCCCAAAGTGTAACTCTTTGGGTCGTACCTTGACGGTAACGTTGAATTTTAATCGACAATTGAACATTATATCCAACAGTCCATCAGTTTCATATTCTGCATGATCACACAATATTAATTAGACATGACAACTGAAAGTTTAGCTTCATTAATTTAGTTTTCATCTTCTCTAAGACTGAAGGGAGTGGGGCGTCCTCAAAAGAGGGCGTCTTGCGACACGTGGCGTTTGGGGGCGACTTGGGGCGTCCTCAAAAAAGGGGGCGTGGTGTTTATGGCAACTCAAGATGCCACCAAGACCTCTGATTGGTTGATTTGTTTGAAAAGTGGGGGAGTTCTTGGAATTTTGTGCCAAAAGTTGATAAAGTGTGAGAGGAGGGGCGACGAGAAGAGGACGGGCAAATAAAGTTGCTATGGAAGTTGCCTAAGGGGCGCGGTGTTCATGGCAACCTTGGGCGACTTGGGGGTGGGAGTCGCCCCACTCCCTTCAGTCTAATGGATCAATATAGATTCTTTTATTGTTTTAGTTTGAATTTGATGATTTTTAAAGGTGGGATGCTTAGTGTTCAATGAAATGCCTAAGAGAAAATTGTTGTGACTAACAAACATGTGATATCTAGTGTAGGCTTTCCTTATCTTTTGTAGGGTTTTATTATAAGTTTGAGGTATGTTTCATTGAATCATTGGCTCTGTGAATGATTGGAATATTGGATCTGCATAATATCATTTAATCATTATTTTTACAAAAGAAGTATATTTAAGTTCATATAGTTTGTTAGCTTATTATTTTAGAAATTTGGTAGATTGATCAGTTTAATGTTTTTGCTGTAAGGGAATTGCTTTCATTATCTATCTGTTCCTGTTATATGTTAATTGTGTCGGTTCTCAGATATGGTATATTGGAGACGAAAAATGCATTGTTGTAAATAGTGAGCGTAGCGATTGCTATAGCGCGCTACGTAGCGTATAGGTCTAGGCTCACTATTAGAGTTGTAGAGATAATAGCGACAATATACTATTATTTTCTAATATCAATAGCAATTAAAATAAGATATATACCAAGGTGTTTTGATATAATATACATATAAATTTTTTTAATTTTTTTCTAGTGTATTGCTATTTGTAAAATAGCCGCCTGCTATTGATCACTATATGTAGCCTATAGGTACGTTATCGCTATTTGTCGCTATTCGCCATTAACAACTATGGAAAAATGACATGTTTTCTTAGAAGGGAAGATATTGTGTACAGCGGAAACTTTGAAACTGTAATGATAATTGTTTTGTGCTTTCTTTCTTTTTAGTTAACGTACAAATGAAGTTATCATGCTAACCCGAGAAAGAACTGAAAAACATGATGCTACACATAACTGAAGGTAAGTTCATCGGTAGTTCTATATCTTTAGAATGCTGGATCTTGCTTTGTCCATTATCCGAGATGTTACTTTGGGTTGTTATTAACTTTGAAATATGCATTAGATAGTTAAAACACAAATAGTACAAGTGATTGTGATTACGCGTATGATAATGATTATACTTATGTGTTAATTTAGGTAAACAGTTTGTTTGAAACAAATAGTAGAAGCTGTAGACAAAAGATGAATTTGTTACAACAATGGGCCTGCATAGTAAAAGAAGCACTAGACAAAAGCTTTCTGGTGGCCAAATTTTTCTGTGCTATTCATGTCACCAACACCTACCTTTAACCTTACTAATGAGATTGTCTTGCTTGATAGAATCTCTACACGACACGCTAATGTGGGTCCCGCTGTTGCGGTTGTACTCCAATCGCCTGAAAACCCAAGAAAGTTTGTCATAGAAAGAATTATGGGAGTGGAAGGTGACATTCTCACCTATTTAATGGACTCCAATAATAGTGTCAGTACCGGGACGCTTGTTTGATTGATCTACATTTCAAATTATCTTTTACTATTTTGATCATAGGTTTGTATGATTAAACTCCTTTTTACTGATTGGTTAGCATTGTATACCTGTAGGTTCCGAAGGGCCATGTTTGGGTTGAGGGAGATAATATCGAAAGTCTTATAAAAGTAGTACATTATGTAACACATTTTGCTTTATAAGACTTTGAACTGTTTACCCCATTTGACCCGTTTGAGACAAAACATAACCTACGTTGACCCATCTATTGATCTCCATAGACCAAAAAATAATCAACCCATATTTTTCCCATGCAAAAAATAAAGACGAGACAAACTCCTAAAACTCGACATGAATGTTTTATAAAATACAACAGCAGAGACTAAACGTCCATTACGGTTAAAAAAACAAAATGCAGTGATAAACAAAGCGGCATTAAAATAAAAAATACAGACATACAGTATCACAGATGAAAGACCTGCAGTTGGATTTTAAATGAATTATTATTACAAGTAAAATACGTACACACACATATGTGTGTAAAGTGAATATGGTATTATCACACTCATGCACTTAACAAGGGATTTAACAATGCTACTTACCTTCTTTCGCCCAAGTTGTTGTTGATAGCCAATGTTACTACTAACATCTCTAGTTGGAGACACCTTAGTTATCGACAACATAATTGCTGCTACTTGACCGGTTTCTACTGATAATCAATTCATACTAATGATCGGTTCCTACTAATGCACCACGCAACCAGACCATATCATAAGCAATTTACAAAAGGCTTTTTAACATGGTAACGAATTTTCGGATCTTTAGTTCAATGTAACCAAACGAAGGTACACTAGTAACACATGTAGAGACCTAAATCCAAGATCTAGGGTTCGAATATTGACAACCTGTATCCCCTCTTTTATTCCGACTTTCTTTTGATTCGACCTGGATCCATTTTCAACTCGGACTAGACCCTTTGCTCGACTTGGACTGGCATGGCCTCTCTTTGCCTAAGCACCTAGGGGTATTTGCTATCTGAATCAAAATAGAAAGAAACAAAAATTTGAACCAAATCGAACTTGAATTCAGCTTTTGAATTGATTCAGCTTCAAAACTAAATTCCGAATTTGATTTCCAAATCGTATTCCTATTTATGGTTTTGAACTAATTTACACGAGCATTCAAATTCGAATCTTAAAATGTAACTTATATTTTTTATAAACTTATCCAAGATATATATTTTTAACAGGAAAAAGTTCTCTTTATTCATCAACTTATTCTTGCTCGTTTGGCTTCTCTATCTTGATCGTTGGAGAATGACGTCTGGACTAAAAGAGGATCGACTAAGCAGGTGTTCAACTGACACAAGTCGACACATACATGACACCATTAGTACTAGGTAGCGGCTCATCAAATCTCCATTGCTTCCTGACTTATGATCAACGAAAGGCACATGTCTACTAGGTACTTCTCCATTAGTTGATTATAGCTTCACACCATTTCCTATCGAAATCCACATTTAGATCAACAAATCGTCAACTTTCGCATTTTTAATGCTTCAAATCACACTGTGACAAAAATATATAGAGTCAGATAAAAGGACCAACATGTACTTTGTGTACTTTTTCGTGGTAACTTTCCGGTATTTCTACACCTTTGTCGACAAAAAAAGCTATTGATTCAATTATTGATATCGACAGGAACCGGTGAGAAGACGTAATCAACTAATGGAGGAATACATGGTGGACATGTGCCCGTCGGTTGATCTTAAGTCAGAAAGCAATGGAGATCTAATGAGTCGATGCCTAGTCTTGACGGGGTCCACCTTTTCCTACCCATGTTCTTCACAAATCACTACTAAAAAACTGTCTCATTTCCGACCAAGGTTTTAGTCGGAAAACTGCGTTTCCGACCAATTTCCGACAAAAATACGTTTGTAGGAAAAAGCCTTGTAGGAAAATATTTCCGACAAGCATTCCGACTAAATTCGCGACAAATTTCCGACAAAAAGAAAAGTTACTATTTCCGACAAAGTTCCGACCACAACTTTCCTACAGCTTTCCGACAGCCGTGTTCCTACTATTTTCCGACCAAAAGGTTCCGACAAAGTCCCGACTATAATTTTCCTTCAAAACTGGATCACCGCTATGTTTTTCAAACTTCCGTTACCCTTGGATGTTGTCTGACTGACTGATTGTTGTGGATTGGCGCCCCCATGCCAAATCAGCATGGGGACGCTAAACACCATGTTGGTGCGCCAATTAAGGGCACCCCGGCAAAATCATCATGATATTGATCTTTGTAAGTGATGTATGTCACTGTTTTTTATTTTTGGAACTTAAGGTTTATGTATACATAAAAGAGCAAACCAATTTAAATGCATCTAATACTTTGATACAACAAAACCTCAGTATTCTGTTTGTAAACCTCTTTTTTTAAGGTTTGGCTGTCTCCAAATTGCGTATAGTGAAACACAAATAATACAAGTGATTGTGATTACGCGTATAAGAATGATTATATTTATCAGTTTTGTTGGAAACAAATAGTAGAAGTTGTCCTCCACTCTAAAAGTTTTGTTACTAAAGAAAGATGAGTTTGTTACAGCAATGGGCCTGCCTGCATAGTAAAAGTAGCACTAGACAAAAGCTTTCTGGTGGCCAATTTTTTCATGTCACCAACACCTACCTTTGCTCCACTGATTTGGCAATATCTGATCTTTACATCTTATATTTCCTTTTTTGTCAAAGTTTCTCTCTATTAAATTCTAACAGTTAGATACATGGTCCTAGTATGTTCCCCACCTTTAACCTTGCTAATGAGATTGTCTTGCTTGATAAAATCTCAACTCGACATGGTAACGCGGTCCCAGTGAAGTGTGTGTACTCCAATCGCCTGAAAATCCAAGAAAGTTTGTCACAATGGGAGTGGAAGGTGACAATATCACCTATTTAGTGGACCCGGAAATAGTGATGGCACCGAGGAGACGCTTGCTGTATGATTGATCTACATTTCAAATTATCTTCTACTATTTTGATTACGGGTTTGTTTGTATGATTGACACCTTTTTATTGATTGGTTAGCATTGTATGTATGTATGTATGTATGTAGGTTCCAAAGGGCCATGTTTGGGTTGAGGGAGATAATATTTATAATTTTTATGGTTCGCGAAATTTCGGGCCTGTTTTTTATGGGCTTCTTCAAGGCAAGGTTTTTTGGAGGGTAGATGTATCTTTGTATGAAAATCGTGTGTTACACAGGTTGTATAAAGGAAATACTTCTTATAAATCTATTGATTTAATAAATTGCACATAAATATAGATGTGGATGTTGTTATGCTCACAATTGGTTCCCGTGTTACGATTATTAACATATTTTAACACATCCATACTCTTTACCGGGGATGGGGCCATCTACTTGCCCTTCAACTATGAATGCAACCACCTGCACTTGTAAATGATACAGGCGTCCAACCAGACCCCCCAAGAAAAAGGACACATAACACCCATAATGACTAAAGCGAAACGACATATCATACCGCAACCACACACAATAATGACTTATATTGCAAAACACAGTAAATAAATCCCAATACACACCAAGACAGACCCAATAAGCAGTTTAAAAGGCAATCCCAAGCAAGACTTAAGTTGACCAAGTTCGACACCAAAGCAAATTGCTTTTTTTCTTTCGGGACACGGATTTTTTCTAACTCATACGATGCAACTAAGTTGTTCATTAGTAGTGACAATGATGATGTCGTTGTGTATCACACGGCATGGGTAGATAACCTAGTTAGGTTATATGTGCGAGTTGGACGACAGGTTGGAAAACAGATCAAAACATGTTCAGATTAAATTCGGTAATCTGTAATACTAAAACAGTCCGAATAGACAACTAACTTTTTCTTATTTAAATCAACAATCAAAGATCTAGATGATGGAGGCAATATGCAACACTGAAGCTGTCAAACATTCAAATACTAAGCTTAAAAGAAAAATAGAAAAAAAAAACATATTTAAAAAAAAAGAAAAAAAACAAGAGATTGCTGCTATATACAGAAGCCTAAAACTAGCAAAATCATAACAACTAGTTATTTTCCGCCCGCGCGTTGCGGCGGGACTCAATGACTACAAAAGACGTGTCAGCAATGGCAAACAGATACCGAATATCAAAACATAAATAAAATGACGTGGTAAGGATAGTTACTCCGTCGTAAAAAAACGATTTTAAATAACTTAATATATAATAATAGGACCCACACGTCCTACACGTTGGAAATTCAGTTGTTTTAAGTTCAGTTACTACGGTGCTAACACGTTAAAATATGGATGAGCTCGATATACCGGTAACGGCAGCGAAAGTACTGATCCGGAAAATCATCGAAATTAGGTACCGGCACCGAAAATGCTTGGTACAATACGGTATGGTATTTGAAGGTAAAAATCAATAAATACAGGTATGGTGCTAGACCGGTGTCGAACCGAAAGTAACGATTCTGAAAACGCCAAAAGGTGGGTACCAAATTGGTACCGAAAATGATTTGGTATAGTAAATTTGGTACCGATACGATACCGGTTCGTTTACAGGATTTGATACGATTTGCTCATCAATATTCTAAATATCCAAGTTAATTTTACATGCTACAATTCATTCATTACAGAAAAAGACAAAAAAGAAAGCAAAATAAGTTGTTGTGTGTATAAAACCTCATTCAAACGAAATACAGTTTACTTACTGTGTGTATGAAAAGTAATCTAAACGGTGCAATTACTTGCATTACTGCGTTGCTACAGGATTTGATGAGCTCGGTACCAACCGGTACCGAAAATATCGTTACCGAAATCCCCAAAAGTGAGTACCGGTACCGAATATACCTAGTATGGTACGGTTCGGTACCGGTCGGTACTTGTACGGCACCGGTATTTGAAGGTAAAAACTGGTGAATACCTGTGCGTAACCGGTACCGAAAATACATCGGTTTGGTAAATTTGAGACCGGTACCTATACCCGATACCATTTGCTCATCTTTTATATAATTCTAAATTCTAAATTATAATATTTTAATTTAAAATAATGAATCACTGTTCATTCCATTCTAATTTTATCATATATAAATTATGGGCTGCATTCTTGATGCCAAAAGTTGCAGCTTTATCGCTTAGCGTGGTTAATTGTATTTGCTGAACTGCGGTCATATAGGACTCGCCCTTGATACCTGCAGTTACAAAATACATGTTACAAAAATATTAAAAATTAATCTATAAATACGAATACATATATAGGACCAGTGCGGTTCAGTTGGTCACTTTCAACGGTTTGGACCAAGGCCCGAAAGAAGTTAACCGACAAATGAAGCATTTGAACGAACCTGATTCTGTGCAGTGGCAATCGTAGTCCAATGCTGCTGGGGTTCTGTTGCAGGTGAATAGTCACTGACAAAAGCAAGTGTTCTTGATTCTTCGGGTACGTTAATCGCAACCGAAGGTGGCAGTTCTCTCATTATCCATAATACAAAAGCTGAAGGTACAGATGAACCTGGAGAAACATGCTGTTATTCCACTATATTTCAACTAAATTTAGGTTTTTTTTAAGAAAATGTGTCATTGTTTACCTATAAAATAGTATACAATCAGTAGAAGAGAGACGTAGATCCCTCTAATGCTCCGCCAATCACAATGATACAGCACCTACAAAAATTGACATGGGCGGGCCCCGGCCCGGAAGAGAAACCTTGAGAAACATGAACCCAATGACAAAGCATAATAAGGTAAGCCAAAAAGTACATACTGGTATATTTGTGAAAAAAGCAACAACCGAACTTGAGGTAAAACAAATAACAGAAACAATGGCAAGTCCAGCAACCTGCCAAAAAAAAGAAATTAAGAAAAGATTAAATTAATTATAGTGTCATATATTAGGAATTATTATAGTGCCAAAAGAGCCCTAGCTTCACTTATCAAGTTCGAGCCCGCTTGTGAGCCAAAAAAAGCCTATTATCAGGGATGTAAATAAACTCGAGCTCTGTTTCTAAAGCTCGAGCACGTAGGTAGTTTTTCAAGTTCGAGCTCATCTCGGGCTCGGCTTGTTTGTTATTATTTATTAATTAATTTACATTATTTATTATTGTTTGATATTTATTTGATTATAACATTATATACGTCATTTAGTTATTTTTATCATAGTTTCGAAAATTATTATTATTATATTTATATAAATTTATTAAAAAATATACATATAATGGACATAAACTGCCAACTTGAAACCCTTTCTTTCTGATATCAATAACCCAATAACATTCGCTCTCGTGTCGAAAGTGATATTTGTCCTCAAATCAGAACTGTAGCCCGGCCCATGTAAGCATGGAAATCGCGGAACTACCCCTAACCAAAACCGTAGGCCTGGATGCAGGGTAAACACTAGCACCAGGGGTTCGGATAGATCAGTTCGGGTGTTCTTAATTTAGGGTGGCGTAGAATATCGATTTTATTTGGGTTATATTTTAAAATTACCAGTTCGGGTCGTTTTAAAATACTTGTACGGCCTACGGCATGAACATAGACTATACAATTCCTTTATAAAATTCAATTTTACGTTTTAATTTGTGACGACTTGAAACACCTTTCAATCACTCAACCGATTAATTTTAAATACCCTATTTAATCTAAGTTGGTCGTGTCGCAAATTTATTTTAATTAATAACTTTTATTAATTATGGTTTTCAAATTAACTTTTAATTTTTGAAAAACCAATTTTGATTTTTGTATTTTAAAATAAACTGTTTATTTTAATTACCTATCCAACACTTAATAAACCTTTTATTAAAATTGCCGTTTTAATGATCGTGTATTAATTATTAATTTTATGTACGTAACAAACATCTCATGGCAAAACACTTAATAAAATAAATAAATATGCAATTCCGGGTTCAGAATATGTACGGTTCGTTCGAGCCTAAGAACGTGAACCGAGCCCATTAAGTGTAGCACAAACCATTTTGTGCTCCCATTTAATCTTGGATCCAATTCTAAAAAAAAAACTTTCCTTTTTTTTGTTTAAATTTTATTTTAATATTTTAAACAGTAAAAATATATGAACATTAATTTACGTTTTAATATTTCAACCTGGGCTATATTAAGATAACTATTTAATAGTTTCTTTTTTTTTGTTTAACGCACGTAGCTCCAAAAACTAATTTAGTACGCGTGTTATAAAACAAAACTATTCTAGACCCGGATTTGCATAATACGATCATTAAGCTAAACGAAATAGGTTAAGGCCAAGAATTTTCTCAAAGAGGACTTTGACAAGTGTTAGTTTTGGCCTTAATACAAACTTGCCTATAACTATTATACGTGACTGGTTCCTATGCCAAATCTACTCGATTTTAAGCATGCAATTCTATAACTATTGGAATTTCGTGTAACTTTTAGAAAATAATTTTAGTCAATTTGTCAAACAAACTGAACGCAGCGGAATACATGTACACGAGCTTCGGTTCTAAACCGTTTCCACCAGTGATCTCATTACAATCAAAATAGGTTAAAATAAAATAAATAAAAAGAATAATGACTACCAAGTAAGACACCTTGGTTCAACAAATAATCTCGCTAGATGATCGTTGACCACGAAATCAAATTTGTTCGTTTGAAACGATTTCAAACGAAACCTTTAAACTAAAGAAAAATAAAGTTCATAAACTTTACTTACCTTTTTGCGTAATTAAAGAAACACGTACTTAAAGAATTAGGATCAATTAGAAACGCCTCTTTCTCTTCTTTTTCTATTTGCGACGGCCAAGAAAAACCACCAAAATTGAAGTTCGTATCCTATCTCATCTTCTGTATCGTTTTTGAACTTCTATGAAAGCATGCAAACCTTTTGAAAAGCATGCAAACTATCTCAACTAAAAAGTTCCGTATACATATTAATTTGATAGTTCAATACTGAGATTTTTTTGGGAGTAAATATATAAAAGATATATATATATATATATATATATATAGGATAAGGATCATGTGAGAAGTAGTAGGCTAAATGAGAAACTTGAGAAGCATTCTGGACCACGCATTTTCCCTAAGCAAAAAAATGCAAAAAAAAAGGTGAAAAAATGCAAAGATTTTTTTTTTTTTTTTTTTTTTTTTTTTTTGAAAAATCGCAGCTTTTTCTTTAAGAATTAATTTTTTTTTTTGGATTTATACACATGTGTATATTGTTAATCTTTTAACTATACATATATGTATATTCTCCATTAGGGAGCCGCTAGAATGAGAACCACCACGAGTTATGAGAACCGCGAGAACCAAGTGCCACGGAGGGCCGTTGACCACGAAATTTTTTTTACACCTAGATCCGTATATTTTAAGACCGGGTGTAAATTTTCGGTTCAAACGGCGCGCCCGAGGGGGTAGTTTTTTACGCCCAAAGTTTGGTTAAAAAAAAAAGAAAAATTAAAAAAATTAAAAAAAACCCAAACTTTGGGCGTAAAAAACTACCCCCTCGGGCGCGCCGTTTGAACCGAAAATTTACACCCGGTCCTAAAATATACGGATCTAGGTGTAAAAAAAAATTCGTGGTCAACGGCCCTCCGTGGCACTTGGTTCTCGCGGTTCTCATAACTCGTGGTGGTTCTCATTCTAGCGGCCCCCTTCTCCATTATACATATATGTATATACATGTTTAAAATTGAAAAATAAGTGTTATTTAGGGTTTAGCATTAGTATTTAGGGTTTAGCATTAGGGTTTAGGGTTTAGCTTTATGGTTTAGGGTTTAGCTTTAGGGTTTAACATTAGGGTTTAGCATTAGGGTTTAGCAATAGTATTTAGGGTTTAGCATTAGGGTTTAGCTTTTGGGTTTAGCGTTAGGGTTTAGCTTTTGGGTTTAGCTTTATCTTTAGGGTTTGTATTAGGGTTTAGCATTAAAGGTTTAGTTTTAGTGTTTAGTTTTAGCTTTTGGGTTTAGCATTAGGGTTTAGCTTTAGGGTTTAGAATTAGGGTTTAGCTTTAGGGTTTAGCTTTAGGGTTTAGAGTTTAGGGTTTAGCATTAAGGTTTAGCTTTAGTGTTTATGGTTTAAGATTAACAATATACACATTTTTTCAATTTTAAACATGTATATACATATATGTATAGTTAAAAGATTAACAATATACACATGTGTATAAATCCAATAAATTTTTTTTTTTTAAAAAAAAAAAAAATTTAATCCTTAAAGAAAAAGCTGCGATTTTTCAAAAAAAAAAAAAAAATTTGCATTTTTTTCACATTTTTTTTTTTTTTTTTTGCATTTTTTGCTTAAGGAAAATGTGTGGTCCAGATTGCTTCTCAAGTTTCTCAAATAGAGTGGACTTCTCTTAGGATCCCTACCCTATATATATATATATATATATATATATATATATATTATTTTAACCCAATTGTATTGTAAACACAACTCCTTCATAATTATCTCATAATTAAATCTCTCCTTTTAATTATCTAGATAATTAACAATATATATACGATTTATTATAATTAACAAATTAATTATAATATTAATCGGCTCTCCATAATTATTCCAAATAATTACACGTTTCTTTCATTACGCTTATTATTCGTGATCCGATGATTAACGATTTAAACACCGTTGCATGTTCGTTGCCCAAAGTGTAACTCTTTGGGTCGTACCTTGACGGTAACGTTGAATTTTAATCGACAATTGAACATTATATCCAAATGTCCATCAGTTTCATATTCTGCATGATCACACAATATTAATTAGACATGACAACTGAAAGTTTAGCTTCATTAATTTAGTTTTCATCTGGTGGGATGCTTAGTGTTCAATGAAATGCCTAAGAGAAAATTGTTGTGATTAACAAACATGTGATATCTAGTGTAGGCTTTCCTTATCTTTTGTAGGGTTTTATTATAAGTTTGAGGTATGTTTCATTGAATCATTGGCTCTGTGAATGATTGGAATATTGGATCTGCATAATATCATTTAATCATTATTTTTACAAAAGAAGTATATTTAAGTTCATATAGTTTGTTAGCTTATTATTTTAGAAATTTGGTAGATTGATCAGTTTAATGTTTTTGCTGTAAGGGAATTGCTTTCATTATCTATCTGTTCCTGTTATATGTTAATTGTGTCGGTTCTTATAGGATCGAGAATCGATCTGAACGAGTCTTCAGAAGAGCTCTAAACTGATTCAAAGGCGGAATTCAATGAATCAGATTTTGTTTTAGCTTGATATTCACTATTAATTGTCTCTTGTATTGATTAGAACACGATTACAAGGCTGGAGACACTTCGGCAAAGCTTCGCTACCGGAATCTAAAAGTTTTAAATGAAAACAACAAGTTCACTATTTATACTAAATCCAGTTCGTTTGAACAAGCATCTCCAGTTCGTACGAACTGGTCCAGTTCGTTTGAACTGGCCACTTCGTTTGAACTGGCTTGTTCACCTCTGAATCATGTAAATCTCGAACGGTGTGACTTGTTTCATCAATTCTATTACACGACTCGATACAAGACGAAGTCGACAGACGTATGCACTAACAGTTCTCAGATATGGTATATTGGAGACGAAAAATGCATTGTTGTAAATAGTGAGCGTAGCGATTGCTATAGCGCGCTACGTAGCGTATAGGTCTAGGCTCACTATTAGAGTTGTAGAGATAATAGCGACAATATACTATTATTTTCTAATATCAATAGCAATTAAAATAAGATATATACCAAGGTGTTTTGATATAATATACATATATATTTTTTTAATTTTTTTCTAGTGTATTGCTATTTGTAAAATAACCGCCTGCCATTGATCACTATATGTAGCCTATAGGTACGTTATCGCTATTTGTCGCTATTCGCCATTAACAACTATGGAAAAATGACATGTTTTCTTAGAAGGGAAGATATTGTGTACAGCGGAAACTTTGAAACTGTAATGATAATTGTTTTGTGCTTTCTTTCTTTTTAGTTAACGTACAAATGAAGTTATCATGCTAACCCGAGAAAGAACTGAAAAACATGATGCTACACATAACTGAAGGTAAGTTCATCGGTAGTTCTATATCTTTAGAATGCTGGATCTTGCTTTGTCCATTATCCGAGATGTTACTTTGGGTTGTTATTAACTTTGAAATATGCATTAGATAGTTAAAACACAAATAGTACAAGTGATTGTGATTACGCGTATGATAATGATTATACTTATGTGTTAATTTAGGTAAACAGTTTGTTTGAAACAAATAGTAGAAGCTGTAGACAAAAGATGAATTTGTTACAACAATGGGCCTGCATAGTAAAAGAAGCACTAGACAAAAGCTTTCTGGTGGCCAAATTTTTCTGTGCTATTCATGTCACCAACACCTACCTTTAACCTTACTAATGAGATTGTCTTGCTTGATAGAATCTCTACACGACACGGTAATGTGGGTCCCGCTGTTGCGGTTGTACTCCAATCGCCCGAAAACCCAAGAAAGTTTGTCATAGAAAGAATTATGGGAGTGGAAGGTGACATTCTCACCTATTTAATGGACTCCAATAATAGTGTCAGTACCGGGACGCTTGTTTGATTGATCTAAGTTAGAACAAAGTAATTATGTATTATTGAATTGAATGAATAATGAATACAATAATAACCTCTATATATAGAGTTTGATATTACAATTCAATACCCTATACAATGATTAATATTAAATACCATCTAATATTTATAAACTGTCTAATATTCCCCCGCAAGTTGAGGGCGGGGAACGACCTGCAACTTGGACTGTAGAGTCAAGAAGCGTTGAGAAGACAGCGGCTTGGTAAACACATCAGCTATTTGATCATTAGTAGAGATGAACTTAACACTTAGATCCCCCTGAGCCACCTGTTCACGAACAAAGTGAAAATCAACTTCAACATGTTTTGTGCGGGCATGAAAAACCGGATTTGCCGAAAGATAGGTGGCTCCCAAATTGTCACACCAAAGTGTAGGTGAGGATTTTGTAGTAACACCAAGTTCATGAAGAAGGGCCTTTAACCAGATTAATTCCGCCACGGTATCCGCAAGGGCTTTATACTCGGATTCGGTAGATGAACGAGACACGGTGCGTTGTTTTCGGGCTGACCATGAAACAAGATTAGATCCAATATAGACAGCGAATCCCCCCGTGGATCGACGATCGACAGGACACCCAGCCCAATCAGAGTCAGAATAGGCCTGGACAGAGTCGATCCAATGAGCATCGGTAAAAGCATGAAGAACTGAGTCTGAATGATGGCGGATCCGAAGGCCCAAGTCAGCCGTACCTTTTAAATACCGCAAAATACACTTAACGGCTGTCCAATGATTTTCGGATGGAGCTTGCATAAATTGACAAACTTTATTGACCGAGAAGGCAATATCAGGACGTGTTAACGTGGCATATTGCAAGGCACCAACAACTTGACGGTATTTGGTTGAATCAGAGAATAACGGACCGTCATTAGGTAAAAGAACCTGAGAAGAACTCATCGGAGAAGAAACCGGTTTATAGTCAGACAGGCCAGAGCGATGTAAGAGATCCGAAATATACTTCTTTTGAGACAGAATAAGGTCAACCCCGCTACGCACAACTTCAATGCCCAAAAAGTAGTGCAAGGGGCCGAGATCTTTGATGGCAAACATTGAGCTGAGACGAGTGATAATATGATCAATAGCTTGGTTGTTGTTCCCGGTAATAATAATATCATCAACATAGACCAGAATATACACAAGTGAGCCCCGTGAGTTGAGAATGAACAAAGAGGGATCAGTTTTAGAACCATGAAAACCAAGTTGTTGAAGTGCCGTTGATAACCGAGTAAACCAGGCCCGCGGTGCTTGTTTAAGCCCGTAGAGGGACTTGTGTAAGAGACAAACATGGTTCGGCCGCTGTGGATCAACAAAGCCCGGGGGTTGTTTCATGTAAACCGTTTCTTGCAAGGTGCCGTGTAAAAAGGCATTATGTACGTCTAATTGTCGCATACACCATTTATGAGAAACCGCAAGAGATAATACCACCCGAATAGTAGTAGGCTTCACCACCAGACTAAAAGTATCATGGTAATCAACACCATGTTGTTGATGGAACCCCTTGGCGACAAGACGAGCTTAGCGAGTTACGTTTCCCTGTGCATCTTGTTTTAACCTGTATACCCACTTACAATCAACCAAGTTAGTATTATTGACACAAGGGACCAAGGACCATGTCCCGTTTTTATGAAGTGCCTGAAACTCCTCGTTCATGGCAAGACGCCACTCCGGTGACTTGTTAGCAACGGTGAAAGAAGTAGGTTCGATAAGTGGATCAGTGGAAGTGTGAGAATAATAGGCCGAAGGGCTGAAACGATCAATAGGTTTCGGGTTAGGGAGTAGATTGGAGGGGCGGGGCCGAGGTGGAGGAGGAGGTGGCGGAGGGGGTATAGGCTGAGGTATAGACTGAGGGTCAGCAGTGGTTGGAGGCTGAGGTGGGATAGGCGGTGGGGCAGCCTCGGGTTGAGACTGTGGAGGCTGTGGAGGCTGCTCAGGTTCGAGTTGAGACTGTGGAGGCTGTTCATATTGCGGAACAGCCGTAGTGGAGTTTTGAAAAGTGGCAGCGGGCTGTGAAGGGTCGAGTGGGGTGGTGGTTGGGGAAAAATTGAGGTATAGATGGGTGGAGGAGGAGCGGGTTGTGGAGAGTCACGATACGGAAGAACATGTTCATTGAAGCGAACATGACGTGCCACATAGACACGTTCGGTGACCGGGTCGAAGCACCGGTAACCGTGATGAAAAGGACTATAACCAAGGAAAATGCAAGGAGTTGAGCGGAAGTCGATTTTGTGACGGGTGTAGGGACGAAGATAAGGGAAGCATTGACAACCAAAGACACGGAGAAAGGAATAATCGGGTTTATGATGAAAAATATGAAGAAAAGGAGATGTGTTGGAAGAGGTGCGAGAAGGTAAACGGTTGATAAGATACGTAGCGGTTTCAAAAGCAAAAGACCAAAAACGTTGAGGAAGATTGGAGTGGGCTAGGAGGGCAAGGCCGGTTTCGACAACATGCCGATGACGGCGTTCGACAATGCCGTTTTGTTCACTAGTGTGAGGGCAAGAGCGCCGATGAATGATGCCAAGGGAAGTAACGTAGGGTGTTAGGTTGCGAAATTCACCGCCCCAATCGGTTTGAATAGTTTTTAATTTAGTGTTAAATTGATGTTCAACCATAGTTATGAAGTTTTTAAGAGTGGAATAGACATCTGATTTTTGTGCTAAAGGGTAAAACCACATGTAACGAGAATAATGATCCACACATAATAAAAAATAGCGATAACCATCAAGAGATAAAGTAGAAGAAGGTCCCCAAACATCACAATAAACCAAATCCAAGATATTAGAACTATGAAAAGTAGAAAGTTTTAAAGGTAGTTTACTGACAAGAAGTACATAAACAAGAAGAAAGTTTTGTAGAAACAGGTAAAGAATAACTAGAAATAATAGACTGCAAAACACGCCGGTGGGGATGACCAAGTTGATGATGCCAGATGGTGGAAGATTCTTTGACAGCAGTGAAAGCAACTTTGGGAAGTGATTTGAGGTGAGGTAGGCGAATGGTGTATAGACCCTGTTCACTTGGACCCGTTAGGAGGGTAGTGCGTGTAGACTCGTCCTTCACAACAAAAAAGGAAGAGTGAAATTCAAAGAAAACATCATTATCAGAACAGAATTTTTGCACAGAAAGTAGGTTTTGTTTAAGGGTAGGAACATGCAAAATATTAGAAAGGTTAAACGTTTTATGAGGTGTAAAGAAGGTTTTAGAACCGATATGAAAAATGGGTAAAGGAGTACCGTCACCAACATGGAGAGAATCATTACCGTGATACGCTTCAGAGTTGTCAAGACTCGCTAAATCCGGAGAAGCATGACCATTAGCCCAAGTATCAGGTTTCCAAGCTTCGTACGCCGAGCCGACATCTGAAAAAGTAGCAAAATTCGCCTGATTTGAAGAGCGAGAGGAGCCTGATTGGGTGGGGCATTGGGTTGGTAGATGACCAATACCACACCGGTTGCAATGACCATAAACAGTGTTCTGAGTAGAAGCCCAACCAAACTGCCGGTTCTGAGATGCATTGTCACGCCCCCGAGAATTATTGAATTGGCCACGAGAATTACCACGGGAGTTGCCACGCCAAGAACCGCGGTTGTTGTTGAAGGAACGCGGGGCAAAATATGCTTGAGGAGGGGGTTGGCCAAGAACAGATGTGGGCGGAGCCGGGGGGTTAACCGGAGCAAGTGGTAGCCAAGTTGGGTGGCAAGAAGCTGTAAATTTTGAAGTTGAGATTGAAGGTTGGTAATAGGGGAGACACCGGCAGTAGTGTTGTAGGCATGGGGAACCGGGGGGAGGTGGGGTCATGGGTCTTGTTTAACATGTAATCATGGTCGGTGAGAAGACCATGTAATTCTTGAAACTGGACGGAAGGTGTAACACCCCGAAAATATAAAACTTTATATTAGAATTATAAAGTATAAAAAAACAAGAATTTACTAACTAGGAATTTTAACCTAGTTAGTTACAAGTCTAGAAATAGCTTATAATAGGGTTAAAAGCTACCAAACTATATGTTGAACAAAGTAGATGGGCCTTAGTTGTTAAAATTGAAACTCAATTAGATGAAACAAATAAAAATAAACCAAACACCCCAAATAGAGGTGTCTGGTCGATCAAGAAGAAGCAGGGGGCGACACCCCCATTCTCAAACTCTAAACATCCACAAAATCAATCAATTGAAGGCCAAATTCTGTCCCAAATCAAAATCCAAACATAGATCACTAATCCTCATCACAAGGGGATTACAAGGTATGTAAAATTTTGAGAAATCTCTCAACTTGAAATTCTCATGAATTGGGAAAAATCTGAAATTATGGTTGCATGTGTGTATTATGATGATTTAGGAACAACTATAGTGTCTAGGGACAAGCCCTAGACAAATACAAGTTGAAATCATATGAAATTTTAGTGAAACCTATGAACACCATTGTAGGTGATTAGTGGGTTATGTGTAATTTGATGAACACTAGGAAATAGATTGTTGATCTAGTGTAATTTGACAATTTTGAAGTGATTTCAGAAAATTAGAAGTTAACAATCATGTAAAAAGGTTGAATGATCTGAAATTAGGGCTAAATGATAAACTAGAGATTTGATGTTTAATCATGTAAAAATCTGCCCTTGAAGTGTTTGTTGAAATGCCTCTAAGAATGCTTAAAACTGAAATTCCAAGTTTAAACGCATAATTATGATGTTTTGGTGTATTATACGAATTATGATTTAAAGAGAGTTCTAAACATATCATAAATGAACTCTATAGGAACGGGCGCAAGAGCGTCAAGCGGACAAGCGGGTGGCGAACCACGTTTGAAAGGCCTACTTTGAAGGTATGTAACTTGATCCGTTACATTTGATGAATTGTTGTTAAACTATGCGTTATTGATAAAAATTATGTTGGATGTAGCAATCATGTACGTTACTTAAATTCGTAGGATAAGAATTGGTTAATAGTTGTTTGGTAGTCATCAAAATGGAGGATTTTCCATAGATGGACCAAACGGGTCGAATAATGATACTTTGTAGTATTAAAATTGTAAGTAGAAGGAATTGGCGGAAATGGTCACAAGAGCACGAAGCCATAAGTTTGGTAATGAAGTGCCAATGATAATAAGCCCCGGAGTTGGGTAATAAACGCCTTAGGTTTACTAGTTAAATGGTAATAAAATGGTTAAGTTAGAGTGGAATAATTGCAAATGGACATATAATATTTTGGTCCGTAAACAAATTGTTCGGTATGAAATTTGTAATAGGCATGTCGGTAATGAATTTACAGACGCATAGGAAAAAAGAATCACCTAAAACGGACTTACGAGTCAAAAGTTATGGCCATTTTAAGTTAGAAATTGATTAAACTTGGAACTGGAAATCTGCAGCAACAACAAAGTGGACATTCTGTGAAAATGGGGGCTTGGCGTGACGCGAGGGTCCTTGGCGTCACGCGACGCCCCCCTTCAGGAAATTTTTTTTTTTTTTTTTGTGTTGCAATCCATTGGAACTTGTTTGTATCCATTGTAACTCGATCAAAACTAACATTTTTTATGGTTTTGATCTTAGGTGAAGTTGGAAACTAACCGGAAGATGATCGAGCAAACTTTTGAAGAACCGAACACTACTTACAAGCTTCCGCAATGTTTTAAATCTTAATTAGACTTGGTTTATGGGTTGTAAACAATTGTTAAACAACTTTTGAAATGTTTTACCTTAGTCATTAGTTGACTAAGGTTTATGCTACTTATGAACTTCTTGTTTGAAATTTTATGTTAATTAAGAAACTTTTATTTACAAGGGTATAATCTATTATTAAATCAAGTAAAAATTAGACGGGTGTTACAAGTTGGTAATCAGAGCTTAAGGTTGTCAACAAAGTGTTCGGTTCAAGCTTGATCAATCGTCCGGTAAGAATTAACTTATTATGCTAATAAATTAGGTATTATGTAAGAAATGAGAAATGAATTGAGATGCATGGGAAGAGTGTGTTAACACACTCAAACCCGGAAAGTGCATTAAATGTGAACGGTTAAAGCAAGTTAGGAACTTGGCTAAACCGAAACAAATGAAACAATGTTATAAATGAAATGTTTAATGTTTAAATGTAAACATTTCAGTTTCAAGATGTCGGATGGGAATGATGATAATCCGATGCAAACAAGCACCGAACAAATGAAAGAGATAATTGCCGAAGAGGTAGGGAAGGCAATTGAAGGAAGACTATCCGGGTTTATAGACAAAATTCAAAACACGGTCTTGTCGCTTGTTGAAGAGCGAGTTAAAAGGTTGGAGGATATTGTCAACCTTATGAAGGAGAAAACGGGAGAACGCAAAGGATGTTCATATAAGGAATTCATGGCGTGTAAACCGCCAATCTATAATGGGGAGGTTGACCCGATAATTTGCCAAAGATGGATAAGTGATGTCGAAGGGGTGTTTGAACGGACCCATTGTGATGTAGGCGACTTTGTTGCTTACGGAACGGGCCAATTGAGAAATCAAGCCAAGGATTGGTGGGATAACAAAAAGAAGGAAATGGGAGCTGAAGCGGCGAGGGTTATGACTTGGGACGAGTTTAAGGTACCATTCCTTAAACACCACAGTCCCAAAGCGGTTATTAACAGGATCAAGGAAGAATTCATCCAGCTAAGACAAAAGGGTGAAACAATTGACAAGATCACGGGCATCTTCATGGATAAGCTGAGATTTTGTGACGAGTTAGTCACCACTGAAGAGCAAAAGATATACTACTATTACAACATGTTGAGTGCCGAGTACCGTGAGTTCATGACTCCGTCAAAGTATGAAACCCTCACGGAGATTATCAACACCGCCCGGGAGCGGGAAATAGAGTTAAAGAAACAAGTAGAAAGGGGCGAGCGGAGGGCACAAGATGTGAATCCAAGCCCTACAAAGAAAGCTAGAACTGCTGAATCGGGAAAGAAAGTGGATGTTAAAGGCGGGTCGCCAAGTTGCAAAGTATGTGGAAAGGGGCACAAAGGTGAGTGCCGCTTCAAAGACAAGCCGTGCCCGGTATGTGGGAAGACGGGGCACACCGCATCACTATGTCCCGGGAAAGTTTCTGTTTGTTACAAATGTTATCAACCCGGCCACAAAAAGTCTGAATGTCCCGAGTTGATTGGGAAGAGAGATACAAAAGAGTCTCCAGCAGAAGCTCCCAAAGCGAAGGCTAGGTCCTTCCAACTTACCGCGGCTGAAGCGAAGATAGAACCCGATGTGGTTTCAGGTATATTCACAATTAACTCAATTCCAGCACGTGTATTGTTTGATACGGGTGCGAATAAATCCTTCATTTCACATGGATTTATTCGACATCCTTCATTTGTATTGACGAAATTATCTGTGCCCTTAGAAGTTGAAATAGGGGACAACAAAAGTTTTATAGTTTGTGATGTTTGTCGAGGCTGCAAATTAAGCATCGACGATGAGGAATACTTGATAGACCTAATCCCGATGTCAATGGGAGAATTTCAAGTAGTCGTTGGGATGGATTGGCTATCTCAACACCATGCAAAGGTCGTGTGTTTTCGTAAAGAGATAAAACTAACATCTCCGAGCGGGAAACACGTCACCATTTATGGCGAAAAAGGAGGCAACCCTATAGTATGCTCAATGTTGAAAGCTCACAAGCTTATGAAGCGAGGATGCAAGGCATTCATGATATACGCAAATGAGCCCGAGAAAGAATCACGTAAGATTGGAGATGTACCGGTAGTACGAGATTATGAAGATGTGTTTCCGGAGGATTTACCGGGGATACCGCCTGAACGGGAAGTAGAGTTCGGGATCGAATTGATTCCGGGCGCAAAACCCGTAGCAAAAGCTCCGTACTGACTCGCACCGTCGGAATTACAAGAGTTGATGTCCCAAATTCAAGACCTGCTTGATAAGGGATTCATAAGGCCGAGTGTGTCTCCTTGGGGCGCACCGGTATTGTTCGTGAGAAAGAAAGACGGAAGTATGCGCATGTGTATCGATTACCGGGAGTTAAACAAACTCACGGTAAAGAACCGATACCCGCTTCCGAGGATAGATGATTTATTCGACCAATTACAAGGTGCGAACTGGTTTTCAAAAATTGACCTTAGATCGGGGTATCACCAACTAAAGGTCAAGGAAGAAGATGTGCCGAAGACGGCTTTCCGCACGAGATACGGACATTACGAATTCCTCGTGATGTCATTTGGGCTAACAAATGCACCCGCGGCCTTCATGGACCTCATGAATCGGGTTTGCAAGCCAATGTTGGATAAGTCGGTCATCGTGTTTATCGATGATATTTTGGTATATTCAAAAAGTGAAGCTGAACACGCACACCACTTGCAAGAAGTGTTAGAAACACTTAGACGAGAAAGGTTATATGCGAAATTCTCTAAGTGTGCCTTTTGGTTACGAGAGGTACAATTCCTTGGCCACGTCATAAGTGCCGACGGAGTATTGGTGGATCCGTCAAAGATTGAGGCCGTATCAAAATGGAATCCCCCGAAGAACCCTTCGGAAATTAGAAGCTTTTTGGGGCTTGCGGGATACTACAGGAGATTTATTCAAGATTTCTCCAAGATTGCGTCACTGCTAACAAAGCTAACCCGAAAGAAAGAAAAGTTCATTTGGGGTGTCGATCAAGAAAGAGCGTTTCAAACGCTAAAAGAAAAGTTAACTCAAGCTCCGGTACTGACATTGCCGGACGGAGTCGAAGACATGGTGGTTTATTCGGATGCTTCACTATCGGGGCTCGGATGCGTTTTGATGCAACGGGGCAAAGTTATAGCTTATGCCTCGAGGCAATTGAAGATACACGAGAAGAAATATCCCACGCACGATCTTGAGTTGGCTGCGGTGGTATTTGCCTTAAAAATATGGAGGCACTACTTATATGGGGTAAAGTGCACCATATTCACAGATCACAAGAGCTTAAAATACTTCTTCGATCAGAAGGAGTTAAATATGCGACAAAGGCGATGGTTAGAAACGGTGAAAGATTTCGACTGTGAAATACACTATCACCCCGGAAAGGCAAATGTGGTGGCGGATGCTCTGAGCAGAAAAGCGGACTATGTCCCAATACGAGTAAGGTCGATGCAGCTCGTGGTGACCTCGGGTATACTTGAACGTATTCGAGAGGCGCAATTAGAAGCAGTGAAAGAGGAGAATTGGAGGAAAGAAAGAATAATCGGTCAGTTGAAAGATTTGTCGGATGGGAATAACGGGTTGAAGACTCGATCCGGGAGGATATGGGTTCCAAACACTTGTGGGGTGAAGGCGCTTCTACTTGATGAAGCTCATAAATCCCGATATTCAATTCATCCGTGTGCGACCAAGATGTACAATGATCTAAAACAAAACTATTGGTGGCCCGGAATGAAAAAAGATGTGGTGAAGTACGTGGAAAAATGTTTGACATGTTTACAAGTCAAGGCGGAGCATCAAAAACCATACGGTAAACTTCAACCGTTGAAAATTCCGGTTTGGAAATGGGAACAAATCACCATGGATTTGTTGACCAAATTGCCCAAAACTAACCGTGGGTTTGATGCTATATGGGTAGTTGTAGATAGATTGACGAAAAGCGCTCACTTCATTCCGATTCGTGAGACTTATACATCCGAGAAGATGTCGGAGGTGTACACCAATGAAATCATAGCACGTCATGGGGTACCGATATCCATTGTGTCAGACAGAGATACTCGGTTTACCTCAAATTTTTGGCGTGAATTTCAAGAACAAATGGGAACTAAATTGTTCATTAGCACTGCTTACCATCCACAAACGGATGGGTAGAGTGAAAGAACAATACAAACGTTGGGAGATATGCTGCGGGCTTGCATTATTGACTTCGGGGGTAGTTGGGATGTCTCTCTACCCTTGGTCGAATTTTCATATAACAATAGCTATCACGCGAGCATTAAGATGGCCCCGTATGAAATGTTATATGGCAGAAAATGTCGAACTCCGGTATGTTGGGGAGAAGTGGGTCCACGAGGGCTAGCACCTACTAATATAATCCGAACTACGAATGAGAAAATCGACATGGTCCGAGCTCACCTAAAAGCAGCTCAGGATCGACAAAAATCGTATGCGGATAAACGAAACAAGCCGATTGAATTTCAAGTGGGCGATAAAGTAATGCTGAAAGTATCGCCGTGGAAAGGAGTGATACGGTTCAGAAAAAGAGGGAAGTTGAGCCCAAGATTTATTGGGCCATTCAGAATCATCGAACGGGTTGGTAAAGTGGCATATCGTCTAGAATTACCCGAGGAGTTGAGTGGGATTCATAGCACATTCCACGTGTCACATCTCCGAAAATGTTTGGCAGACGAAACTGCTCGTATCCACTACGATGATATCGAGGTGGATAGCAGCCTCAACTATGCAGTAAAACCAATTGCAATTTTAGATCGTAAAGAGAAGAGTTTGAGGAACAAAGTGATTAATCAAGTCAAGGTCAAATGGGAGCATAGGAAAGGTTCGGACACTACGTGGGAGTCCGAAGAGGAGATGCGACGTCTCCTCCCTACATTATTTGGTACATATTACGGTTTCGGGGACGAAACCCTTTTTAAGGGGGGTGGACTTGTAACACCCCGAAAATATAAAACTTTATATTAGAATTATAAAGTATAAATAAACGAGAATTTACTAACTAGGAATTTTAACCTAGTTAGTTACAAGTCTAGAAATAGCTTATAATAGGGTTAAAAGCTACCAAACTATATGTTGAACAAAGTAGAGGGGCCTTAGTTGTTAAAATTGAAACTTAATTAGATGAAACAAATAAAAATAAACCAAACACCCCAAATAGAGGTGTCTGGTCGATCAAGAAGAAGCAGGGGGCGACACCCCCATTCTCAAACTCTAAACATCCACAAAATCAATCAATTGAAGGCCAAATTCTGTCCCAAATCAAAATCCAAACATAGATTACTGATCCTCATCACAAGGGGATTACAAGGTATGTAAAATTTTGAGAAATCTCTCAACTTGAAATTCTCATGAATTGGGAAAAATCTGAAATTATGGTTGCATGTGTGTATTATGATGATTTAGGAACAACTATAGTGTCTAGGGACAAACCCTAGACAAATACAAGTTGAAATCATATGAAATTTTAGTGAAACCTATGAACACCATTGTTATGTGATTAGTGGGTTATGTGTAATTTGATGAACACTAGGAAATAGATTGTTGATCTAGTGTAATTTGACAATTTTGAAGTGATTTCAGAAAATTAGAAGTTAACAATCATGTAAAAAGGTTGAATGATGTGAAATTAGGGCTAAATGATAAACTAGAGATTTGATGTTTAATCATGTAAAAATCTGCCCTTGAAGTGTTTGTTGAAATGCCTCTAAGAAGGCTTAAAACTGAAATTCCAAGTTTAAACGCATAATTATGATGTTTTGGTGTATTATGCGAATTATGATTTAAAGAGAGTTCTAAACATATCATAAATGAACTCTATAGGAACGGGCGCAGGAGCGTCAAGCGGACAAGCGGGTGGCGAACCACGTTTGAAAGGCCTACTTTGAAGGTATGTAACTTGATCCGTTACATTTGATGAATTGTTGTTAAACTATGCGTTATTGATAAAAATTATGTTGGATGTAGCAATCATGTACGTTACTTAAATTCGTAGGATAAGAATTGGTTAATAGTTGTTTGGTAGTCATCAAAATGGAGGATTTTCCATAGATGGACCAAACGGGTCGAATAATGATACTTTGTAGTATTAAAATCGTAAGTAGAAGGAATTGGCGGAAATGGTCACAAGAGCACGAAGCCATAAGTTTGGTAATGAAGTGCCAGTGATAATAAGCCCCGGAGTTGGGTAATAAACGCCTTAGGTTTACTAGTTAAATGGTAATAAAATGGTTAAGTTAGAGTGGAATAATTGCAAATGGACATATAATATTTTGGTCCGTAAACAAATTGTTCGGTATGAAATTTGTAATAGGCATGTCGGTAATGAATTTACAGACGCATAGGAAAAAGAATCACCTAAAACGGACTTACGAGTCAAAAGTTATGGCCATTTTAAGTTAGAAATTGATTAAACTTGGAACTGGAAATCTGCAGCAACAACAAAGTGGACATTCTGTGAAAATGGGGGCTTGGCGTCACGCGACGCCCCCCTTCCGGAAAATTTTTATTTTTTTTTGTGTTGCAATCCATTGGAACTTGTTTGTATCCATTGTAACTCGATCAAAACTAACATTTGTTATGGTTTTGATCTTAGGTGAAGTTGGAAACTAACCGGAAGATGATCGAGCAAACTTTTGAAGAACCGAACACTACTTACAAGCTTCCGCAATGCTTTAAATCTTAATTAGACTTTGTTTATGGGTTGTAAACAATTGTTAAACAACTTTTGAAATGTTTTACCTTAGTCGTTAGTTGACTAAGGTTTATGCTACTTATGAACTTCTTGTTTGAAATTTTATGTTAATTAAGAAACTTTTATTTACAAGGGTATAATCTATTATTAAATAAAAAAAAAATTAGACGGGTGTTACAGAAGGGGAGCGAGCCAAAAGGTTACTCTTCAAACCATTATATTCTTCGCGAAGACCCGAGATAGCAAACATGACCAGATCCTTGTCCTTTATCGGTTCACCAATATTGGCAAGAGTCGTAGCATACTCCTGAGCACGACTTAAATAATCAACCGGTTTTTCATCGCCCTTCATGGTAAGTTTAAGAAGCTGGGATTTTAGAGTGTATTCATGGGAAGCTGTTTGCGGGGCATAGGCACGTTCAAGAGAGAGCCAAACCTCGCGGGAAGTTTTGCCTTGAACATGCTGGAATGAGGATCCAGAAACAGTAGAGATAATTAGCATGCGAATGTGAGCATCGTTCGCAACCCAGCGAGCATGGTTAGGGTTATCGGTGGAAGAAGATTCGGATGTTTTAGCCGCCGGACAGGGAATAGTGCCATCAACATACCCAAACAGAGAGTTTGAGATGAGAAACGGTTCAACCATAGCCTTCCAATACCCATAATTAGTATGGGTAAGAGTAAATGCAAACTTGTGGGAGTTGTGGTTAGTTTTCTCTTGAGTAGTAAATAGAGGGAGGGTGGCCATGGATAGCTGGTGGGAGAAGGAAGAAGGTAGCCGGTGCAGGTGGTAGAGAAGAGGTTGAGCCGCCGGAGAAAAAAAAAAGGCGGCAGGTAGGGTTTGGTAAAAAACTGGCTGTGATACCAAGTTAGAACAAAGTAATTCTGTATTATTGAATTGAATGAATAATGAATACAATAATAACCTCTATATATAGAGTTTGATATTACAATTCAATACCCTATACAATGGTTAATATTAAATACCATCTAATATTTAGAGTAAATTACAAGTTTTGTCCTTTATGTTTGTACTAAATTACAGGCGGTGTCCTTTACCTTTAAATTTGATGAGTTTTGTCCTTAATGTTTCAAAATCCTGCACGTTATGTCCTTTAACACTAACTCAGTTAGATTTTTTTGTTAAATATAGTCATGTGCCTTGCACATGAGGATATTCTTGTCATTTTACATTCCCAATGGCTAATTTGTAAATAACTACTATTCAGAGACTAAATATTATATACAAAACTAATTTTTTTTTAAAAAAAAAAACATAAACACACACTCTCTCTCTTCTCTCTTTAGTCTTCTCCAGTTCCACTGCTCTCTCAATCCCTCACCGTAGAACCTTCCCCTCCCAACTCAGATCACTACTTTCTATTGAATCAACTCAGATTTTTCGTCAAATTCTCAAGAATCAAAACCTTTAGCTACGAGATCTATATCTAAATCACACTAACCATCGTCAACAACACGAGTTCTCAACCTGTATATGTAACTCAGATCTGCACATACAATGTCAAATCTAGAAGAATAATGTGATTCGCTCCTATTTCTCTGATCTAGTTCGCACAACAACAATCATACTCAATGAACAACAACAAATTCAGAAACGTTCTTTTATACTTTTAGATCAAATAACGAAATCAGTCATCTTTAATAACGAAATGCACTTCTCGCGACTCGGAGTTACCAGATCTCGCCGTCGGGATCCGCCGTCGCTGCAAGCATGAATCGAGTTCGTCGGAATCGGAAATGTTATCGGCGCCGCCGTGATTTTCCGGCGACTATTACAGTCGCCGGACCATGAAACTGTTGAGCGATTTGAGTGTTTGGGTGTTATTTTTGTGTGGTGATGATAACAGTCGAATGATTATCGCCATATTGAGTTTTGAGATTGAGAATAATAGTGAGATTTTTATAAACCACACTTTGATACGTGTCACATTTCTAACATTGAGATTGAGAGAGCAGTGGAGAAGACTAAAGAGACATAGAGAAGAGAGAGAGAGTGTTTATGTTTTTTTTTTTTTTTTTAGTTTTGTATATAATATTTAGTCCTTAAATAATAGTTATTTACAAAATAGCTTTTGGAATGTAAAATGACAAGAATACCCTCATGTGCAAGGCACATGATCATATTTAACAAAAAAATCTGACTGAGTTAGGCCTAAAGGACATAACATGCAATATTTTGAAACATTAAGGACAAAACTCATTAAATTTAAAGGTAAAGGACACCACCTGCAATTTGGTACAAAAATAAAGGACAAAACTTGTAATTTACTCTAATATTTATAAACTGTCTAATAATCTACATTTCAAATTATCTTTTACTATTTTGATCATGGGTTTGTATGATTAAACTTATGGTTGTAAAAATCCCGACTAGGCACCGATTAATACCCGATTAATCACCGATTAATCTCGATTAATTTTCGATTAATTACAATTAATCCCGATTATATCCGATTAATCCCCGGTTAATCCCGATTAATCGCTAGTCCTCACCTCACCGACCGACTAGCGACTAGCGATTTCTACAACAATGATTAAACTCCTTTTTACTGATTGGTTAGCATTGTATAACTGTAGGCTCCGAAGGGCCATGTTTGGGTTGAGGGAGATAATATCGAAAGTCTTATAAAAGTAGTACATTATGTAACACATTTTGCTTTATAAGACTTTGAACTGTTTACCCCATTTGACCCGTTTGAGACAAAACATAACCTACGTTGACCCATCTCTTGATCTCCATAGACCAAAAAATAATCAACCCATATTTTTCCCATGCAAAAAATAAAGACGAGACAAACTCCTAAAACTCGACATGAATGTTTTATAAAATACAACAGCAGCGACTAAACGTCCATTACGGTTAAAAAAACAAAATGCAGTGATAAACAAAGCGGCATTAAAATAAAAAATACAGACATACAGTATCACAGATGAAAGACCTGCAGTTGGATTTTAAATGAATTATTATTACAAGTAAAATACGTACACACACATATGTGTGTAAAGTGAATATGGTATTATCACACTCATGCACTTAACAAGGGATTTAACAATGCTACTTACCTTCTTTCGCCCAAGTTGTTGTTGATAGCCAATGTTAGTGTTGATTGCAGTTACTACTAACATCTCTAGTTGGAGACACCTTAGTTACTACCGAGTATCGACAACATAATTGCTGCTACTTGACCGGTTTCTACTGATAATCAATTCATACTAATGATCGACTAATGCACCACGCAACCGGACCATATCATAAGCAATTTACAAAAGGCTTTTTAACATGGTAACGAATTTTCGGATCTTTAGTTCAATGTAACCAAACGAAGGTACACTAGTAACACATGTAGAGACCTAAATCCAAGATCTAGGGTTCGAATATTGACAACCTGTATCCCCTCCCTCAGGGGCGGACTGAAGACATGCCCAGGGTGGGCGGGCGCACCCCCGGGAAATAAAATTTAGTGCTAAGTTCCGTCGAAAATCCCGTCCGCACCCCTTGGAATTTTTCGTCCGCACCCCTTGGATATATTCGTTCGCACCCCTTCGAATTTTTCGTCTGCACACCTTAGGTAAAAAATATTATGGATTTATATTATAATTTTTTTTAGTAAAGTCTGATTTTTTATAAAAAAAAACTATCTATATTAATAGATTATACTACTTCAATTAAGATTTAGCCCATTAGTCTGATTTATACAAAGTCTGATTTATACAAAAAGCCCATTAGGCATTAGTCCATTAGTCTATTACCCATTTAAACCCAATACCCAACGATACAAAGTCTGATTTCCACCTCCCGCCCTTCTGTTCTGATTCTGCCCAGCGACCTCCTGGCTCCTGCCCTTCTTCAAAAAGCCAGCAGCAACGACAGCCATCGACTTCCATAATTCCGGCCAGAAACTGACCGGAATTCAGCAGGCAGCAGCAACACAGCAGCGACATCATCTAAGGGTTAGTTTTTTTTTTTTTTATGATTTTACTTGATGATTTACTGTTATTTATATGTTTTGAGCTAATTTGGGGTTGTTCTAGTCTTTATAGAATGGGTTTGTTGTCTCTTAATCTCTTACTGATTATATGATTCTAGTATAGGGTTTGAAAAGATGAAATTCTAGGGCTTGAAATTCAAAATTTTAAATTGAAAATTAGAGAATATGGGTTATGGTTGAACACTTGAAGATCCTTGTTTATTTTGTATGTGATAGGATTAGGAGGAACCGTGATTAGGGAAGTTATGACGCGATTTCTCAAGAGAAGGGGATGAACCATTTTTTTCGTCGGATTCTTCTAACTGAAGACTAAGGTATGTTTTTTTGAACTTTGATGCCTTTTTGTTTACTTACTTATGATGTTCTTTTATGATGTTTACTTGTTTTACTTGAAATTGAAACTTTGTTTGTTTATATGATAGGAAGTTAGGAACTAGGGTTTGATTCTTTGAAAATTGAAATTGAACCGACCTGACCCGCTATGAAACTTTGTTTGTTTATGTTTACTTGTTTTACATGACCCGAGATCCGACCCCCTATGAAACTTTGTTTGTTTATGTTTACTTGTTTTACATGACCCGGCCCGATCCGACCCGCTATGAACCGAAGTTTTTTTATATAGCTACGGGTCTAAAATCTTTAAAAAATTTCCGCACCCCCAGGAAAAAAATCCTGGGTCCGCCACTGCCCTCCCTTATTCCGACTTTCTTTTGATTCGACCTTGATCCATTTTCAACTCGGACCAGACCCTTTGCTCGACTTGGACTGGCATGGCCTCTCTTTGCCTAAGCACCTAGGGGTGTTTGCTATCTGAATCAAAATAGAAAGAAACAAAAATTTGAACCAAATCGAACTTGAATTCAGCTTCTGAATTGATTCAGCTTCAAAACTAAATTCCGAATTTGATTTCCAAATCGTATTCCTATTTATGGTTTTGAACTAATTTACACGAGCATTCAAATTCGAATCTTAAAATGTAACTTATATTTTTTATAAACTTATCCAAGATATATATTTTTAACAGGAAAAAGTTCTCTCTTTATTCATCAACTTATTCTTGCTCGTTTGGCTTCTCTATCTTGATCGTTGGAGAATGACGTCTGGACTAAAAGAGGATCGACTATACAGGTGTTCAACTGACACAAGTCGACACATACATGACACCATTAGTACTAGGTAGCAGCTCATCAAATCTCCATTGCTTCCTGACTTATGATCAACGAAAGGCACATGTCTACTAGGTACTTCTCCATTAGTTGATTATAGCTTCACACCATTTCCTATCGAAATCCACATTTAGATCAACAAATCGTCAACTTTCACATTTTTAATGCTTCAAATCACACTGTGACAAAAATATATAGAGTCAGATAAAAGGACCAACATGTACTTTGTGTACTTTATCGTGGTAACTTTCCGGTATTTCTACACCTTTGTCGACAAAAAAAGCTATTGATTCAATTATTGATATCGACAGGAACCGGTGAGAAGACGTAATCAACTAATGGAGGAATACATGGTGGACATGTGCCCGTCAGTTGATCTTAAGTCAGAAAGCAATGGAGATCTAATGAGTCGATGCCTAGTCTTGACGGTGTCCACCTTTTCCTACCCATGTTCTTCACAAATCACGTTTCCTTCAAAACTGGATCACCGCTATGTTTTTCAAACTTCCGTCACCCTTGGATGTTGTCTGACTGACTGATTATTGTGGATTGGCGCCCCCATGCCAAATCAGCACAGGGACGCTAAACACCATGTTGGTGCGCCAATTAAGGGCACCCCAGCAAAATCATCATGATATTGATCTTTGTAAGTGATGTATGTCACTGTTTTTTTTTTGGAACTTAAGGTTTATTTATGCATAAAAGAGCAAACCAATTTAAATGCATCTAATACTTTGATACAACAAAACCTCAGTATTCTGTTTGTAAACCTCTTTTTTAAGGTTTGGCTGTCTCCAAATTGCGTATAGTGAAACACAAATAATACAAGTGATTGTGATTACGCGTATAAGAATGATTATATTTATCAGTTTTGTTGGAAACAAATAGTAGAAGTTGTCCTCCACTCTAAAAGTTTTGTTACTAAAAAAAGATGAGTTTGTTACAGCAATGGGCCTGCCTGCATAGTAAAAGTAGCACTAGACAAAAGCTTTCTGTTGGCCAATTTTTTCATGTCACCAACACCTACCTTTGCTCCACTGATTTGGCAATATCTGATCTTTACATCTTATATTTCCTTTTTTGTCAAAGTTTCTCTCTATTAAATTCTAACAGTTAGATACATGGTCCTAGTATGTTCCCCACCTTTAACCTTGCTAATGAGATTGTCTTGCTTGATAGAATCTCAACTCGACATGGTAACGCGGTCCCAGTGAAGTGGTTGTACTCCAATCGCCTGAAAATCCAAGAAAGTTTGTCACAATGGGAGTGGAAGGTGACAATATCACCTATTTAGTGGACCCGGAAATAGTGATGGCACCGAGGAGACGCTTGCTGTATGATTGATCTACATTTCAAATTATCTTCTACTATTTTGATTATGGGTTTGTTTGTATGATTAACACCTTTTTATTGATTGGTTAGCAGCATTGTATGTATGTATGTATGTATGTATGTATGTATGTAGGTTCCAAAGGGCCATGTTTGGGTTGAGGGAGATAATATTTATAATTCTTATGGTCCACGAAATTTCAGGCCTGTTTTTTATGGGCTTCTTCAAGGCAAAGTTTTTTGGAGGGTAGATGTATCTTTGTATGAATATCATGTGTTACACAGGTTGTATAAAGGAAATACTTCTTATAAATCTATTGATTTAATAAATAGCACATAAATATAGATGTAGATGTTGTTATACTCACAATTGGTTCCCGTGTTACGATTATTAACATATTTTAACACATCCATACTCTTTACCGGGGATGGGGCCATCTACTTGCCCTTCAACTATGAATGCAACCACCTGCACTTGTAAATGATACAGGCGTCCAACCAGACCCCCCCAAGAAAGATACAGGCGTCCAACCAGACCCCCAAGAAAAAGGACACATAACACCCGTAATGACTAAAGTGAAACGACATATCATACCGCAACCACACACAATAATGACTTATATTGCAAAACACAGTAAATAAATCCCAATACACACCAAGACACACCCAATAAGCAGTTTAAAAGGCAATCCCAAGCAGACTTAAGTTGACCAAGTTCTACACCAAAGCAAATTGCTTTTTTTTTCGGGATACGGATTTTTTCTAACTCATACGATGCAACTAAGTTGTTCATTAGTAGTGACAATGATGATGTCGTTGTGTATCACACGGCATGGGTAGATAACCTAGTTAGGTTATATGAGCGAGTTGGACGACAGGTTGGAAAGCAGATCAAAACATGTTCAGATTAAATTCGGTAATCTGTAATACTAAAACAGTCCTAATAGACAACTAACTTTTTCTTATTTAAATCAACAATCAAAGATCTAGATGATGGAGGCAATATGCAACACTGAAGCTGTCAAACATTCAAATACTAAGCTTAAAAGAAAAATAGAAAAAAAAAACATATTTAAAAAAAAAGAAAAAAAAACATGAGATTGCTGCTATATACAGAAGCCTAAAACTAGCAAAATCATAACAATTATGGGCTGCATTCTTGATGCCAAAAGTTGCAGCTTTATCGCTTAGCGTGGTTAATTGTATTTGCTGAACTGCGGTCATATAGGACTCGCCCTTGATACCTGCGGTTACAAAATACATGTTACAAAAATATTAAAAATTAATCTATAAATACGAATACATATATAGGACCAGTGCGGTTCAGTTGGTCACTTTCAACGGTTTGGACCGACGCCCGAAAGAAGTTAACCGACAAATGAAGCATTTGAACGAACCTGATTCTGTGCAGTGGCAATCGTAGTCCAATGCTGCTGGGGTTCTGTTGCAGGTGAATAGTCACTGACAAAAGCAAGTGTTCTTGATTCTTCGGGTACGTTTATCGCAACCGAAGGCGGCAGTTCTCTCATTATCCATAATACAAAAGCTGAAGGTACAGATGAACCTGGAGAAACATGCTGTTATTCCACTATATTTCAACTAAATTTAGGTTTTTTTAAGAAAATGTGTCATTGTTTACCTATAAAATAGTATACAATCAGTAGAAGAGAGACATAGATCCCTCTAATGCTCCGCCAATCACAATGATACAGCACCTACAAAAATTGACATGGGCCCGGCCCGGAAGAGAAACCTTGAGAAACATGAACCCAATGACAAAGCATAAAAAGGTAAGCAAAAAAGTACATACTGGTATATTTGTGAAAAAAGCAACAACCGAACTTGAGGTAAAACAAATAACAGAAACAATGGCAAGTCCAGCAACCTGCCAAAAAAAAAAAAAAAAGAAACTAAGAAAAGATGAAATGAATTATGATGTCATATATTGGGGATTATTCTAGGATTGAAAAAATTACCTTCCACATTTCGGAAGACGTCCTCTCAGATCGCACTTTACTCATTTTTGAGACCAATACATATCCTGTTTGTAATATAAATGAAAATCACTTCAAAGCTGATAATTCCAAAAAAAAAAAAAAAGATCAAACCAGAAAGCTACTTAATGAACAGATAGCTGCTTCAAAAATATTGACAAACAGAAAACATATATGTAGTTTTAGACCTTAAAGCTTAATAGAAAGTACCATAGCATGCTAACGCGCCCCCTAGTAAAAGCATTGCAACAGCAAAAGTATCTACATATACCTGCAAGATATGCAAGGTTACACACACGCATACACAATACATGGACAAGCATACACACATATATTATATTGTTTAGTAAAACTTTATTAATATTTAAAACCAAAGTCCATATTGAGTTGAAGTGACCGCTAAACATGGTGTGAACATAGATAGAATCATTTATATATAAACCAACAAGCCACCTAATAAACAAATTAGTGAAATATATAATACTGAGTATCAATAACTCGTACCCGTGCCACAACTGCCGAATCAATAGGGTTTTTTCCCAGGCCGATCCATATAAGCACAGCTGATGCCAGCATTATCACGAGTATCAACAGAGTCACCTGTTAGAAGAATCATGAATGAAGATTTCAAGATCATCGGTATATGGTCATATGCATAACATTATGGTGTAAACGAGCCAAGCCGCTCGTGAGCTACTCGATATCGGCTCGTTGAGAGCTCAAATCGAGACGAACTTAAACGAGCTCAAGCCTAAAGATAAAGCTTGTTTAATAACCGAGCCCTAGCTTCACTTATCAAGTTCGAGCATGCTTGCGAGCCAATAAAAGCCTATTCAGGGATGTAAATGAACTCGAGCTCTGTTTCTAAAGCTCGAGCACGTAGGTAGTTTTTCAAGTTCGAGCTCATCTCAGGCTCGTCTCGTTTCGTTATTATTTATTAATTAATTTACATTATTTATTATTGTTTGATATTTATTTAATTATAACATTATATACGTCATTTAGTTATTTTTATCATAGTTTCGAAAATTATTATTATATTTATATAAATTTATTAAAAAACTATATATTAATGGACATAAACAGCTAACTTGAAACCCTTTCTTTCTGATATCAATAACCCAAATAATTAATATATACATGTGTGTAAACAACTAGAATATATAATGTGTGAACTGTGAAACATCTAATAATAAATTCTATTGAAATGCTGCAAATTGACGTTCGTAAACCGTAGTTATTTTGCAACTCCAAAGGCATTTGTACTACCAAATTAAAATATTGTGTATGAATAAACCACTGAAAATATAGACAAACGGACATATCAATATATAGATAAATATAATAATATACCAATATCACAGCTTGCTGACGGCTGCCAACAGGGAACACTCGAAAAGAGCAATATCTTCTTCGACTGTTAATTTTCAAATTACGCTTGTTTGCTTTCTCTATCAAAGCTGCGCGAGGACTACCATCATCCTCATCTTCATCATTTGCTTGATGGCAAAGGTCAACCCTATAAAATGGTAAAGGTCAACCCTATAATTTGCAGCATCTACCAAGATTTATTGCATAGGAAATACTTATTATCTGGGGTTGTTTTTAGATTGGGCATTAGTGTAATAAGTTTCATCTGTTTAACATATATGCAACATGTTGTATATGATGTATAACCATCTAATATCTATTCTTCATATGTTTCAAAATTCAAATTAATATTAGAGAACGAGACATTAAAAGGCTCATTATGTTCACAAAATTCCAGAAACCAGATGAAACGTACCAGAAAGATAGAAGAAGAAGAAATGCTGCAAGAAACAGAATCTTGGGCAATGCTGCAAAAGTAAAATAATTCTATTTATTAAAGTGCATGACCATGTTATAAGATTTTCGGTTGATGTAACATCCAAGAGAGAAAGAGGTATACCCATAACAACAAAACCACAAGAATTTGACCAGCATATCCAGTTCTTACAAGCAGCGACAAGAGTTAATATAAAATAAATACCATAACCTGCCAAAGAGAAAAAAGAATATAACCAATGTCATTTACAGCAAAAGAAAATTTAATGTCTCAAAAAAAGAAAAAAGAAAAAAACTAAGAAAAACTTCAAATATCCTACCCGTACTGGAAGAACCGATCATTAGATGGAAGACCTGAAATTTGGATTTTGAATGAATTAGTAGAAGTTAAACATATATATACACACATGGGAAAAGTAAATATGGTGTTGTCACTCACCTACCCTTAGGTGTTTGACAACACCATATTCACTATCCCCTAATATGTTGAAATTTGAATGTATAACTAAAAGCGTAAATTGCAACATATTCTGCATCTTTAGCAGTATCTTTTCATGTAAAGTCGTGAAACAAAGAATGTCGTTAACAAAGCAAAGACGATGCTACTTACTTTCTGGCGAGTCCATCCCCTTTGTGGATTCCTAGAATGAATTCTTATCAACTGACACAAGGTTCAAAATATCAAGTGTTAATACTGAACAAAAATATCATGTCGGACTTGAGTCTACAATTCCAAAACAAAGAATATCAAGCAAAAATCTAAAATATACTATCATGTGGAAAACTGCATTCTGAGATATATTCTACAAGCTGGTCCATTTTAGCATATATTCCATGATTTATAGTAGCAAAAGATTTATCATTTGCTTTTTAATGAAATGCATATTCTTCTGCTAGGGGTGAGCAAAAACCAAACCACAACCGAAAACCGAACCGTTAACCGGAAAAAATTAACGAAATTAACCGAAACCGTCCAAACCAAATGGTTATGGTTAGGTGAATATGATTAACCGACCATTCGGTTACGGTTATAGTTAAGGTATTTTCATTAAACGAACATAACCAAACAGAACCGAACCTAGTTTTTTATGTTTATTTGTGATTCTTTTTTATATTTACAGTTGAAGTTAAATGTTTAGTAAGTATTAGAGTGATGTTTTTTTATCTTCCTCTTATTTTCTTGTCTCTATTTATCTGTGTCCCTTTTTTTAATTTATTGTATTAGACTATCCACATCAAGGATGTTTGTAGGTGATTCTTGGCCTATGTGGAGGGCATTTGTGAGAAGGATGGATTAGTGGGTGTTGTAGAGGATGACATGGAGGGTGTTCATTCTTAAGGATTCTTGGGGAAGAATGGTGAAGAATGGGGGAATGGTGGGTCCTTTCTTTTTTTTTATTTAGTTTAAATTTAATAAAATAATTATAATAAGGTTGTTTGTGGGAAGGATATATATGTTATTGTTGTGGGTAAAAAGAGTTTGTGGGAAGAATAAGTGAAAAGCTGATGTGGCATGCTGATTAGGCTGTTTGTAGAAAGGATAGCCTTTCACTGATGCGGATAGTTAGCAACTAATTATCTATATCCAAAATATGGCTATATTGATTTTTAATTACTTGTGAACCAAGTTATACGATATATACTCTGTAAACTAAAATAGCTTGTATAAGAACTTCATCAGGTTTATTTTTTTGAAACATCAATAAACTATATACAAGAATACAACCATATTCTTATCTAAAAACACAAAAAATATACATCCCTTAATAACCATAACCGAACTATAACTCCGATTAACCGAACCACGGTTAACCGCCTATCAGGTTACGTTAACACTTCTCGATTAACCGAACCCTCGGCTAACGGACTTCGCACACCCCTATGACTTCTGCTGTATCAAGTACACTATATATTCTAAGCAATGACTCTACAAATCCAACCAAGTCGAGCGAAAAACTCGGGTGTGACACATGACATGTATACAACTTTTTAAACAAGATACATCTATTAAAATTCTTAAATGCACATTTATCTTGTGTCAAGAACTAGGGTTCAATTCAAACATATAATGCACAACCAATCAAGACCCAATTCACACCTCAATCATACAAACCACAAACTAATCCAATTACCAAACCAATTTCAAAAAAAAAAAAAAAAAAGATAAATTTGTTAACAAAAGAAGAGAACCTGATAGAATGCAAGAACAGCAATACCACCATCAATAAAAGCAAGAACAAGATTGACACCCACTAAGGCCTTTGAATAACAACCAGGAGTCTCCACCACCATCATCTCACTCCTCAAGCACGTGCCTCCCATACGTGTGAATCTCATTCACGCATAATGGACATGTTTCACCGTTAATTAATCGATAAATGGATATGGGTATGTGGGTGTGGGTGTTTAGGGTTTGAAAAGGGGAAAGCTTGGAGGTGTGTATCAATGGCGGATCTGGTGTTCAAGATAATTTTGACCTTATACGATTACTTAGCTGTCTCTATAGGTAGCCTCTTTCTTATATTTCTACACGTGTGTCAGGATGTGACTCTGTCCGTACCCGGTTTTCATACCCAAACCGGTTCATCGGTTTTGCTACTTTTGGGGGTAACCATTTCAGCATTTTTAGTTGCATTGTTTGAGTAACACTTGTCTAATTTCATAAGTTGATATCAAAGTAATGTTTATATTTTCAGGTAATAGTTTATAACATTACTAGACTATGTTAACGTATATATTACAAGTGATTGTATAATAAAAGTTATATAATTTTGTATTGTGTATAAAAATTTGTATAACTAATATATCTATACTATTATAAAAAGGAGAAGTCACGTACACAAATGTAATTTTACATTGCGTCCAATTCTTAAAGAAATATGTACAACTAATGTAAGCTTGTTTTATAGGGACAAAGTTGTAAAGAAACCAACATTTTAAGACACCACAAGGGTATAATAGTAAACATCCTCCTGCGTTAAATGTCGAAAGCTTTTCAGTTCCCATTGTACGTCTCTTCCTTCTTCGACCATTCCTCACAGGTATTACAACTTGATAGAGAGACCGATGGTTTCTCTTCGAAGGAAACATTTTGTCACTCTTTCTCTTCCAAACCTCCTGAAGAATGAAACCATCTGAGTGTAATCGAAACCATGGCAGTGTGTTCAACCATCTATAGAACAAACCCTACACGTCATCCTCCAAGAACGGTGGCTTTAGGGTTCTGTAGCAAGTCAGGGTTATTAGGATTCGGGCAGATGAATCTTGTGGTTCACATGTTTCACATGTTTGATTCCGGTCGAGTTGGAGTGACTTTACGGCGACAGAAACTAACATGGCGTTGTGAAGATTTCTGGTGAGACGATTAGGGTTCCGACGAGCCCTTTCAGTGCAAGACTGCCATCTCTGTGAAAAAGGTATTCTCTTTAATTCGATTTCCGAAAGATGATAAGCCTTAAATCGATAATTTGTAGCCCTAAATCTATCTTTGTATGTTGTTAATAGTTTCATTGGTTACAATGATTTGTGAGCATTTTCGTGATTTTAGCAGGTAAGCTAGCTGATTGTTTTACTGAATCTTGTAGATCTGAACCGTTTATGTGTGTTGGTGTGTCGCTGATGATGTCGTAAGCTATAAAGTCGCTTTGATTATAATGGAAACGCTTGAAATGAAATGAAAGGGATATATGTAGCAGGGTTAAAGTAATCATGAGATGAAGGTATGAAAGATGTGAAATTAATCCATATGAAACGTGATTTCCTGTGATGGTTCTGTTTACATGGCTGTCAGTTTTATTCGGGTTCGTTTGATTTAAAAGTTCATTTTAAGACCTGTAAGTTGTTTCACTTCTACCAGAATATAAAAAATAGCATTTGCATTGAATGCGGTGTGTAAATTTGGGTTTTGCAGTAAAAAACCAAGAAGGCGTACCCGTTCTTCTCATACAGGTCATTCACAAGGTACCGCAAAACGGGTGCATCCAGACAAAGCAAGCGCATTGAGATAGTCCTACACCAATACTTCTATCAGGTTAAGTTTTGCTTTCTTGTTTGAAGTTGTGTTTTTTTTCCTACCTCAATTAAACAAATTTGGACCCAAGTATGTTGTTTTGAAAGTATGCATAGCAACTGCTCGATAAAATATCTGTGTGAGAATTGCATAAGTACAAAAAAGTAGAAAGGTTACAGTTCGAGAAGAGTCAAAATTGTAATCCATATACCCTTTTTTAGCTAAAAAAATTAATATGGTTTTCTTATTTGATTCGATTTATTTTAGTATTTCTCGACACAATTCAACCAAGATTTATGTTTTAATAGATTTAGGTTATTGATTTTGATTTGACACCTCAAAATTTGGGGCTACAATGGAAGTACTGAAGTATTTTATTTTGGATGATACTCTCAGCTGGACATTTTCTCCAGCAGCTCAACAGCTTGGGTGAATTAGGCCTTTATTCTGCATTATTGGTACATGATATACCATGATACTACTACTTTTAGCATTTACATTAAAACATGATATATTGTTTGTTAAGCGTTTATCTTTGTAACGTGCAGTACTATTTGAAGGCCGAATTCCATTTTGATAAAGATCAGTTTGCTGACTTGATGATCAACGGGATAGCAGGGATCATATCGCAAGCACGTCTTGTAAATATAATTTTCTTGGGTAACTGCTTTAGGTAAAATATTACAACTTATGTTGTATCTAACTCTTGCAGATGGTTCTTATTGTTGGATCAGGCCCCAAATTCTACACACTCACAATACACACTCAAAATCTCACGTATGTATATATTATGAAGGTGAAGATATATAGTGTGCAGAGAATGAAAAAGCTACTGTTATTTATCGAAAAGAGAGTACAAGAATACATAAACAAGCTAATGCCCTATTTATAATAACAAAATAAAAACACATGCTAAATAAACTTGGTCCACTTCTTCCTGATTTAAAGCAACAACTGGAACGTTCACATGATCTCATCCATGTGTTTCCCTCTTTAATCGGTCAACAATTACTAGGTCAAACCGAGACCCGTAACCCATCTTTATCGGTGACCCGGTTCAGTTCCGATCCATACCCGTACCCGTCAAGATTATCCAACATTCACCCCCATAATCTTGACCCATTCTTTCTTGCTTGATCGGTTAGCACAGATCCGACCCAACTTGCTCTTGCTAGATAACTTGCTTCATGCTAAACGAACCACGCAGGCCCGTCTTCCCCTTTCACTTTCTAGCGTGAACCCTTTTCGGTCTTCGGCTCACGGCTCGGTCTAATGTGAACACTTTCGGTCTTCGTTCACAATCGGTCTTTCGGTCTAAGCTTTCTTCATTAAAAGTTTCTTTCGGTCTACGGTCTTTCTCGGTCTATCTTGGTGTGAACCTCCGGTCATGGTCACACCTACGATCTTTAATTGTTGTCACCGTTTCGGTCCAGAAACGGAACCTGAAATGCCGACACTGTTTTCTTTCTTTCTTCGAGCTGTCGATTCTTTCTTTCTTTCAAATCGACGCTCATACTTTCTTCTTTCTAGCCGATGCTTTCTCTTTCTTTCTTTCTGCACCGGTTTCTTTCTTTCTTTCGAAGCCTTTCTTTCTTGCTAAGGGACGCCGGCCTCTTTCGTACTTTCTTCTTTCTTGTGGCGTCTCTTCTTTCTTTCTTCGCTGATTTCAATCAGCCGTTCTTCATTCTTGCTTACGGTTGTCGGCTTTCTTTCTACATCGACACCGGTTCTTTCTTTCTTACGGTTGTTGGCTTTCTCTATGTCTCCCACCGGAATTCACTTTCCGGTAGCGGTCTTTCTTACGCCGGTATCTCCTTCCGGCTACGGTCTTCTTTCTCCGGCGATGACGACGGTCTTCCTCGTGTTCAGCCCTGCAACCTACGGGTTGCTACTCTTCCCGCCGCCACCGACTCTCAAAACGGCACACTTTCTTTAACCTCCGCTCTGATACCAAATGTTGGATCAGGCCCCAAATTCTACACACTCACAATACACACTCAAAATCTCACGTATGTATATATTATGAAGGTGAAGATATATAGTGTGCAGAGAATGAAAAAGCTACTGTTATTTATCGAAAAGAGAGTACAAGAATACATAAACAAGCTAATGCCCTATTTATAATAACAAAATAAAAACACATGCTAAATAAACTTGGTCCACTTCTTCCTGATTTAAAGCAACAACTGGAACGTTCACATGATCTCATCCATGTGTTTCCCTCTTTAATCGGTCAACAATTACTAGGTCAAACCGAGACCCGTAACCCATCTTTATCGGTGACCCGGTTCAGTTCCGATCCATACCCATACCCGTCAAGATTATCCAACACTTATTCCTTTGTTGGCTAGAGTAATAAGTGAAGAAAAGATTCTTGCAATCGGGCTCGTCTTCAACTGTGTACATGTAAGTATATTCTCAATTAAATATTATTTTTAAAATTTTATAAAATCACATATACAACAGACCTCCGTATTCTCAAGAACGTCGTCAAACATTATAAAGAATTCAATTTTGATTACTCCCTAATGTAATCTTTGGTTTTATATGCAGATTTCCCTATACAATGTAGCTTGGTCATCATGGGTATGTACATGTGCTCACGTATCAATAACAAGTTCTCTTTAGTCTTTATTAAATGTGTGTGTCTCGGTTTTGGCTAATGAATCTTTGTATCAAACAGGTTATTTATTTTGCGGCCACATTTCAAATCCTAGCTGTTTTTGCCGGACCAAGCGTGAGTTGTTTGTTTCTGATGTATTTTCATTCGTTAGATTTTTATATATCTTTAATCTTACAAGTATATCGACACTTTTCAGTTACGGAGTATTGTATCCAAACAAGTTGGTCCTACCGAGCAGGTAATTTGAAGTAAATTTGGTTGGTCTTTGCAGAATAATGTAATAAATGATTTTTTATTAATTTTCAGGGAAAGGCTCAAGGGTGTATTACAGGCCTATGTTCCTTTGCCAGTATTGTTTCTCCACTGATTTTTAGTCCTCTAACAGGTAATTAGCAAAGTATCCGTGGATGCTTTGTTTTTCGTTGCTTTTAACTGAATCTAATTTGTGCTTCCAATTCTATCCTGCAGCTTTATTCTTGTCTGATGACGCGCCATTCGTGTTTCCTGGTTTTAGTCTTGTGTGTGCTGCATTTGTTGTGGTAAGAGCTTTGAGATAATATCCTTTTTGTAAGCATAAATAATATATTTTAAAATACACTTGACGTGGCTTTCTACACATTTCACTTTATACACTATCAATGTACATCATGATGGTTAGTCTTGTCAAAATGTTTCTAAATCGTTCTTATTAGATGCTTGAGTTTTTTGTTATAGTTTTTTTTGTGTAGAGATCTCAGCACTAATCATATTGGACACCATATACCGTCAAACCTTCCCCTTACCATCAAGAGTAGGGGTGGCAAAATGGGTGGGTTGGGCAGGTTTGGGTAATGGGTTAGGATGGGTATGGGTTAGGATGGGTTTGGGTTAGGATGAGTTTATTAAGAAATGGGTTAAGATGGGTTTAGGTCAAGATGGGTTTTTGTTAAGATGGATTTGGGCATGATAGGCTAAAAATATCATAAATAAAAAAATTTAAAAATAAAAAAAATCTTAAAAAATAAAAAAAAGTTATAAAAATAAAAAATAATTAAAAAAATAAAATCAAAAATTTTTAAAGAAATAAAAAAAAATCTCAAAAAAAAAAGAATGTAGCATCGCAAGGCATGCAGGCAACAAACGAGAAGTCAGAGACAAAAGAAACTGCAGAATGGAGTTTGTAGATATACTTAATGTTTTATGATCGAGATGATATTATTGCTTGTAACCCTTTGCCAGAAATACTCTCCTCAAAGTGTGGAGGTTGTACCCACTTAAGTTACTCATAAGCAGTGCCTTGTTGGAACACTCACTATACTGTTTTGTTTCTTGTTTTGAATAAGAATTGTAGGCAGTCATTTTCATGAATCAAATATATATAGATATTCTTTTTGCTTATAAAAAGAAAATACAACCCTCATTCTCCTCCGCAGTAGTGGTCATAAAAAGTAATATAACCAGTGAAACTATTTTGATGCTTTTTCAAAACGTCTTATTTTAACCCGCGTCCATTTTGGTGAAAAAACGTTTGACTATAGCCAAATTGATGTATTTGTAAAATGACCCGTTTGACCCCAACCTATTTTGCTCAAAACCCGTTTGACTTGAACCTGTATTGTTTTGACCCGTTACCTGACCTACCTGTTTTGCGATGCTTACCTTTGTGTGGTTGCAATAGTCATTTAAGGTAAAAAGGTGAAACTATTATTTTTAAGTTTTGTCTTTTAACAATTGCTTGGGCTGATACTGAAGATTGGTACAGGTTGATTTTGCAATTCTTGCAATCATATATACTACAATGCACCTAATGCCAGAACAGAACCATGATTACTGTAATAAACCTACATAAATAATATTAGTATTTATCCCGAAATATGTTTATATAAAAAGTTATTTTAGTATATTTGGACTAAAAGTGTTCCATGTCAACACAACTTGACCCTTCAACCCATTCAAAAAATACCCATTTAACCCGTTTCCCAACATGCGTTTTACCCAGGTGAAATTACATTTCACAGAAAAGGCCTTAAGGTTAATTGCTCAAAAAGCAATGGTTAAGAACACCGGTGCTAGAGGGTTAAGAGCCATACTTGAAACGCTTCTAACCGACGCTATGTATGAGGTAATTCAACTTTTTGTACAATCTCATGAAAATCTGAACATTTAAGTTTGTGGAAATAACAAGTAAAAATGACCTATTTGGCCTCTATAATGTTTCGAGTTCAGATTCCAGATGTCAAGACGGGAAATGATTGAGTAGAAGCTGTGGTGATCGATGAAGAGTCGGTTGTTGATAAACCGGGATGTGGGGGAAAAATTCTCTGTGGTGACGGTGCATTAGATGATTATCTAGCAAAGACCAAGTGTAAGGAACAAGAGGTACAAACTTTTACTTTTAGGTTAAACAAGTCAACTTTAAACTCCATACTGATTTGAAATCTTAAACTTCTAACAAAATTTTAAAACGTCTATTAATTTTTTTATAACCAGTGTTGTAGTTAAAAAATCATATCAAAATTGTACTTGGAGACTGGTATCAAAATTGTTACGTTTGACCCGCTTTATGGTTTGTTTTGCAGGAAGCTGAAGGCCAACTGTTAGAAGAAGGCGAAGAAGACGTATCCATTGTAAAAACCGCTCCATAAATTGGTGTAAATTATGTCAGGTATGTATCAATAGGCTCATTTAAATTTGGGTTGTATTCTAAGACGACCTTTTTTGCTTGTAGACGGGACGATTTTGGTTGTATTATAAGAAAATATGTTTACTTATAAACGGCTCGATTTGGGTTGTATTTTAAGACAATATTTTAATTGTATAAGGGTCGAGATGATCCAGTTAATGGGATGGCATGAATGAGAGGTGAAACCGGGGATCAAGGACTCAATTCTCTGAATTTTCAATCGGCCAACATGCTTCTTTGGATACAACAAAGAGTTGACCCGTCGTTCGTGATTCCAACCAAAATCGGTAGCGCTATAATCGGAACTGGTACCCGTAATATTTTTTTATGGTTCTCGATCGATCGATGTAAAACACGTTTTGATATTCTTTTTAGCGTATTACACCTTTATTTTTTTTTTGGATTTTTCCGTACTGTAATGAACCTGATAACGACCTGGGCCCAACTGATACTTCAACGGCTACTGACGACTCGGGCCCAACAGCTGAGAATCTGTTTGTGAATTGGGTTGCTCTTCTCACGTGAACACATGCATGCAGGCCAGTCCAAGTTATCCAAGTCCAAGTCCTTTTTAATTAGGCTGCTATTTTTAATTCAAGTTTATTATCGCTATTAGTTTGAAATATTCCTAAGTATTGCTGGGTCAAGTTTGTTTCCTTTAATTTAGCCATGATCACGTGAGATCATGGGGTTAGTTATTATCTTGTAATTCTCCTATTTAAAGTACATGGAATAAAGCAGAAAAGGACTTTTGGCTTAATTCAATTTCTTTGTTTAAGATTCATCTGTGAATCTTTCGTATCCTAGCTAGCTCGATCTTGGCGGTTCGAGTTGTGACCAAAGGATCACGGTTCAAGTTCTCGAAGGTGTATCTGTATTCGAGAAATTGTATCGTTGCCCAACGGTGCGATTGAGTGGTGTAGCTGCAACTTATTTGCCCGTTGTCTTCAAAATTTAACCGCTATTTTGCCTGGTCCAGTGTTGTTTGTAACAGAACCGAAACAATGTTTTGATAAAAAATTCTTAAGGTTCAATAAACCTAGCTCTTTATATGAAAATTATAGACTTTCTTCGCGTGTTTGTGACATTATAGGTTCTACAACTATTTTCCCGTTGAGTGGAATAAGATGTTAGAAACCTGGAATGGGCTGTGGTTCGTAATAGACATCATATCGGGACACCCGCCGCAACGCGCGGGCATTCCCACTAGTTTTTATTAGGGACAATAATACTAGTGATATTATTGTTATTATTATTATGCATTAATCAATAACTATAATTTTTAACAATTATATTTTTTTTGAACGCCATATCAGCTAGGGCGAGACAAGCTCTTAAAACGCTCTCTCCAAGATCGAATCCTTCCCAATGGTACTTGCTCATATTTACAAAATTTGTACTTAGTAGGGATTGAATTTGAGATATTCTCAAAAGGAAACCACTTGGTAGAAAACCTTTTGACCATCTGGGTTATACCATGTTGGCTATTATATACGAGTTAATATACCTTGGAAAATACTCAAGGTTGTATTTCAAAAAGATTAATTAAATGAAATGACCAATGTTTTTTTTTTTAACGGCCAACAGAATCAATCTCGGGCACTCTCGGGGCACCCACTGGACCAAATGGAGTACTCCGAGAGTAACCCAAGTCCACCATCAACTCCGGGGAAAACTCGGTAACCCACCTACCCGTAGGCACAACGGTGAAATTACCGGTAAAACTCGTTTTGGCTCAAGGATCAAACCTAGATTTCCATGTGTCTCCTATCATTGCCCACCAATACCTCACTCTGCAGCAAGTGAGAGTTGAACCTGCATCTCCTAAGAGAAATGCAAGCCCTACACCAATGTTTTAGAAAAATGTCCCCCCCACTTGTGGTCTAGTGGTAGGAGTCTTGGGTTTTCCAATGTTGTAACACCCCAAAACTCGAATGTTATATTCATCATATGTTTCCATAGGGTATAACATGAAATACAATAATTAGACTATTTAACCTAGTTAAAATATTTAGCCAAAACAAATAAAGAATGAATGTTGGGGCAAGAAGAATGAATGGCAAACTTAAGGGACCATAGTTGTAAAAAGGAGAACTTGATTTATAAAACAAAAAAAAATTAGACACAACACACACATAGTGTGTGTGGGTGTGTGTGCGCGTACGGCAGGAGGGGAAGACAAGGGTGAAACCCTAGTTCAAGCTTACGGTGGAGGCTGTCGCGCCCCGCAAGAAAGGTAGCCAAGGCTCTCGCGGACCAGATCGAGTCAAAAAGCAAGGATTGTACGGAAAGAATGGTCACCTAGTTTGAATTATGTAACGCTTGTAGTGTTATTTAAATGTGAACGTTGTTAATTCCTTCTAGTAAAAGTTTGACATTTTTGTAACTGAGCCTTCTCGTAAGTAATGTAATTAATAAAGAAAGAAATTTTAAGGCTCGTAATTTCCGCTACGTCGTTTTGAGATTAAACATGTTAGGGTGTTACAAGTTGGTATCAGAGCCCAGAGCCCTGGTTTGAGAGAAATCAAGTACGATGAGGTAAGTACTTGAACTCAAACCCGTGTGCTCTTGTGACAACGAACTCGTACAATCCAAGACTCAATCAAGATCTAAAGGCAGAAACAAATGTAAGTATGTACTTGAGTATGCATATAAAGAAAACTAACAGTATGTTATGTGTAAGGTAAACATGATTGTTTGGAGAGGATGATCCGCGAATACGGTCTAGGACCGACACCAAGGCATGTAATAAGACAAATTGAACCCAGGTATGTAAATTCAATATGTGGGTACATGTAATGGTAAAACTTATTAAGGGAAGGAAAATTTTAAATAAAAGACAATGATGGTATAGTAATGAAGCTTTGAAAATGTTACCTAAGCCGAAACCTAATTCTTCGGGCATAAGGCGATGATTACATGAATGCACGAAACTAGTATATGGATTGCGTACATGGCCAGTACGCAAGAAACATATGACTTTCGTGAGACCGTGATAATTGTTACAGGTATGTCCGAAAGGATTAGGTACTAGGTGGACGTGTAGGTGAAAGAAGTAGTAAGATTTTCAAAAAATTGAGAATACTAAATATGAAAGAAAACTAGAAAAGTATGAAAAATATGTGTGAATCCACGAGACGGATTCAAAACATAGAAGCAATGAAAAATGTGAATGATATGTTTGAATCCACGAAACGGATTCAAAAGATAGAAGGAATGAAAGATACGAATGATATGTTTGAATCCGCGGGACGGATCCAAAACATAGAAGAAATGAAGGGTATGAATAATATGTTTGAATCAGCGAGACGGATTCAAAACATAGGAAGTTATGAAAAGTAGAATGAAAAGTTTGAATACGTAAGTAAGTACAGATCAAACAAGCAAGAATGAATGAAAAGTCCGAATTCGTAAGTAAGTAGGAACCAGGCAAGTAAAGTCTCTTTAAAGCGGTGATGGGTGTCAAGTGTTATATATATTAGGGGTATATTTTAAGCCCCTTTAACACTTTTTTAGTCAAGTTTTAAATTTATAAAACACGATATTTACTAACACTAGACACTCATATGGGCAAGTGCACCCATCGTGAGCGTAGTATAGTGTTGGTAAGATACCGAGGTCGTCCAAGGACACAAGAGATTTTAGTACCGGTTTATCCTCAACGTCTAATCAAATCAAAAGGTTTAGAAAAATGTTTTAAGCTAAGAAAAATAAAAACTAACTAAAAATGCTGAAAAATAAAAATAAAAGAAAAACAGATAGACAAGATGAATCACTTGGTTCCGACTCGTGTATAGTGTAACCTTTGATTATTTCCGCACTTTTGCACTTATTTAAGAGATTATCTTAGTTATTGTAGTAGGCCCCTCTTTTGAAGGTGACGTTACCCTCACCCCAGTAGTTTGAGTCAGCAAGGATACAATCCTAAAAGGGTGGATTATTGAAAGATAATTAATTAAGTTATTAATGCAAATTATGGTAGGCCCCTCTTTTGAAGGTGACGTTACCCTCGACTAAGTAGTCTGAGTCAGCAGGGATACAGTTCTAAATAGCCGGGTTATAGTATTAATAGTAGTTAACTTATGAGGGGATCAAAGAGTTTGGACCCCCGCCATCCAATACCGTTAAGTATTGAAGGAGGTCCTACTAAATTTGACCCAGGTCCATTGCAGGACCTCTAAACGCTGAACAATGGCAAGACTCTTACCAAACTGTTCCCTTAACCCCCGACCAGGTAGCCAACATACCTCCATATAGACCGTGGAGATATGAATGGTGAAAATCTTTTATTTTATATAGACAGTAAAATAATGCCAAGACACCACGGACAAACGATAAGGAAGAATCACCTTCAACATAAGAAACTAGTTATTAAAGTCATTAATACAAAACCAAGTAAAAAGTGCGAAAAGATTAGAAATAAAAAGTATTACACTAGACACTTGTTTTCACCAAGTGATGTAAGAGACTTAGGAAAACATGGCCTTGATTGTCAAGAACTCTTACGATCAATCTTGGATCCCGAGACGACTCACACACTCTATGATGGACAATGGATGATGGTGTTATGGTGGTGGTGGGTGGTGGGTGAAGTGTGAGAGAGGTGGTGTGCCAAGGGATGGTTTGAGCTTGAGCCAATCACTCCTATTTATAGGCTGAACAGAAGCTCGGGCACGGCCCCGTGTCCAGTGGGCACGGCCCCGTGTCCACATCCTTCTCTTTCTTCATTTAATGCAGCTTGTCTTATTAGTTGACCACGCCCCCGTGTCCGCTGAGCACGACCCCATGTGCAGAAGAATCTTTGTACTATGAAGATTTGCCTAGATTGTGCGAATCTTATAGTTGACCACGGCCCCGTGTCCGCTGAGCACGGCCCCGTGGTGGGCAATAGAAGCTTCTACCACTTTGTCTTTTCTGCTGACACTTGGGCACGCCCCCGTGCTGGCTGAGCACGGGGCGTGTTCAGTCTTCTGTTATCTTGTTTTGCTTGGGAAGATGTTGTCGTGGGGTCGGGCATGTCACGTCTTGTTCCTTTTCTTGTATTTATGTTAGATTTTGATGTCTTTTTGCTTCTTTTGTTAATTTGAGCTCATTTAATCCTGAAAATACAAAAGGAAGACAAAAGCACACTTTTTCCAACATTAGTACTAAAAATGGTTAGTTTTATGCCACAATTGATGTAATTTATATGTTGCATTTTGTACACATCAAATACCCCCACACTTGAATCTTTGCTTGTCCTCAAGCAAAACTCTTTAATATGTGGCTATTACACTCCCAAATGGAATGGGTAGAGGAGAAGGTTTTTGGGCTTGTCATAGAGTGTCGGGATTTCCAAGATTCTTTATTAAGTTTTATTTTTATTTATTTACAATCCTATTTGTCATGATTTATTTAAAACTTTTCATAAGATAGATTACTTATTAGGGCATAACATGCCTTTTTTTTTTAAATTTTATTTATATACAAGTTCACATACCTCACGGGAATCACTCAACACTCGCCCGAAAATGTATTTTTGTGGATCACTCGAGAGCGACATGGGACTTACTCCTACCATAGGCTTGCCAAGCAATCAATCCTCCTCCTTTTTAACTTATATACCTTTGTAAATATCAAGAGGACTTTTGGGTGAAGGGTTAGGCTTGGGTTAAAGGTAGGTGGTTGGGTTAGTGGTTAGTAGAAAAATGGCGAAAAGCGTTACAAGCGTCGGTTTTTGTAAGACTTTCTATTTTTCAACTTTTATTTTTATGAAGCTATTTTTCAAACAAAGTCATTTTTGATAAACTTGTTTGTTTATTTGCTTTTGCTTCATAATCAACTATAATTTTTTTTTTTTGAAAGCCATATGAGAAACCGAGGTAGTTACTAAAACAAAGGGTTAAAAATAAAAAAAAGGTTTTGGTGGGTAAAAGGGTGTTTGTTTGGGTTATGAAATGAAAAGGTTTAGGCTCAAATGGGCTAACTAGGGGGATTTTGGGTAGGTGGTAAAAAAAGAAAAATAATGGTGTAGAAATAAAAAGGGTTAGTCCTAATGCCTCCGTCATTTACTTACTCGGGTTTAAGTTGGTAAGGACCGGGAATGTATCGTCATGGCAAGTTCTAGAGTCGTAAGAACCAAGCGGCTATTCACACAAGAAACGAAAAATGAGCATTTAGTCTAATGATATGTAATTGTATGCTCAATAAAGGCTCAAAACTCACTTTTGTGGGAATGGGTTTTTTTTTTGTGATCAAGTATATATAATCAAATTTTAACTAAGCTTGTCATGCCTTTTCATAATTTTCTTATGTTGGTTCTTTTTATCACGACGCTATCGGTTGTAAATTCGTAAAAATATAACCTTTTTAGAATTTTGAAATTCCCAAGTTAAACCTAGACAAGTAAAAAAATGAAAATTTTTGAAAAAATTTGGGGTGATTAGCGGTTCCAATAGAGTTTTGTGTAAGGCTTGTATTTAGGACTTGCAAGATTCAAGGTTTTAGCATCCCCCCACACTTAAATTACACATTGTCCTCAATGTGTCCCAAAAATAATTTTTTAGGTTGATTGAATGTGTAAACGGTGTGATTTAAGAAAAAAATTATGTTACTGGGCACTGGACACGGCCCCGTGCCTGGTGGGCACGACCCCGTGTTCAGTTGCCAGTAACGAAAACTTACAGAAAGTGGACACGGGGGCGTGTTGGTTGGGCATGTCCCCGTGTCTGTCAAGGTCTGCAGAATTAAAACAAACAGCAGGTTCAGGGGAGTGGGCACGGGGGCGTGTCGGCTGGACACGGCCCCGTGTAGACAATCTGCAAGGTTGAAAAACAGGTTTCTTTCTTCGGTTTTCCTGTCCTGGCTTTAGTAGTACTAATGCTTAGTACTCTAAGCCACTTATGTACCTGCTTAATCAATAAACACCATACCATACCATACCATAGCAAACATCCTAATTTTACCAAGTTCAACATCCATGTAAAAGTTAAAAGAAAAATAAATGCAGAAAATAAAAGAAGTTAGGGAAAGTAAATTGTTCAACACTTGGCATGCAGGCCTCAAATTGTTCAAGATGGAAAAGGTTAACCTGGGAAATCACCAACCAACCGCTTCTTCCTTCGCTCCTCCCGCCTAATCCATGTCCTCATCATCATCGTCATCATCATCCCCTCCATGGCCCGCAATGTGGTCCCGAATATATCCAATATCATCTTGGATATCGGATATATTTCTCTCGATAGCTCCAACCCGGTGGTACGTGTTGCTCGCCATGTTGTAGGTGTTCCTGGTGCACATAAGGTTTCTGTAACGCCTCGTATTTTCGTATTTCCATGTTTTTAGAAAATTCGAGTTCGTTTCCTATTTTTAGAAGCGCAGTTGAAATTTGATCGAAAACAGTTTAAAAACGAAAAAAAATACGCATTCTTACGCACTTTTAACGCGACCGACAAGCTAACGCGCAACCGCAATCACCGACACTACTTTTTTTTACGTCTCTTGATTTTTAAAGCAATAAATTGCGACACATTCGGTATTTATCTGGCCACTCAAACAAGGGATTAGGCTTGTGGGCCTTGGGCCCAAACCCAAAGCCCACTAAACAAACCCTATGTATTAAACACTAGCAAAACCCTAAGCATATTTTGTTTTTAGCCGTTCAAACACCCCTGTACATCACCATTTGATTCCTACAACTTCATCTTCTCCATCTTTACATCTCTACATCAACCCTAACCCACTAAACCTCAAGAAGCATTCAGCCACACACCCCTTTACACCCCTCTTCCATGTCTGTTCCGTCACAGGGGAGACCAGAGGCGTCGTCAGGCGACCTCCGGCCGACAACCCTCATCTTCTCCGGCGTCAGCTCAGGCGACGACACACCCAACACCCCTCCAAACATCTGATTTTACCGGTGACGACAAGAGCAGAAGAGAAAGAGACGGATAGAGAGAGAGAGAGAGAGATCGGGAATAGAGAGAGAGAGAGAGAGAGAGAGAAGAATGACAGCGGTGCCGCCGCCATCGGCGTTGGAAGTAGACACCTGCGACCAGGTGGTGGTTGTTTTCTTGATTTGTTCCGACAAGTTCCGGTAACCACCTTCTCACTTTCCGTCAGTTTTGGCCCAATTCGTGTTTCTGATTCCGGTATATCTCAGTCAGATTTCTTTGTTTGATTTAGTTGTGGCTCGGGTTCGGATGTCGTTCAGCAGGTCAGTTTCGGGTCGGTCAACAACTGGTTCGGTTCAGTCGCGGCTCATGTTCGGTTCGGGTCGGTTCGGTCCGGTCAAACGTGGTCAACAACAGTTCCGGTTCGGTCAACAGTAGTCGACTGGTCAACGGCTCGAGTCAACGATCACACTTGTTCAGTTCAGATTCGACGTTCGGTAAAATTAACGACCCGATTGTTTCTATAGCATCTTGTTTATATATTTTTTTATAACTAATCAAGCTCGAGTCGTTACATTGTCATTTAAATATATTTGAACTTTCGACGTGAATTTTTATATATATTGTGGTTATTTGTTGAGTTTTGACAAATATAACAACAACTTGTGTTGTCGGGATCGTCTAGAAACAGAGGAAACTCTGCCCGATTTTCGTGAGATGTATTTATATTTTTAGCCGAAACACTAATGAAAACGTATCGGGACTCAAATGAAGTCTATAAGTATAAACGAGGTTTTAAATATACAAAATTATATTTATTTTGCAAAATTATATTTATTTATTTATTTTTTACTATACAAAATTATATTTATGCAACTTGTGTAATACACAAGGTTTTTTAAAAAAAAACATAGCTTTTTATTATGTAGTATGTAAATTAGATTTTATTCATTTCATATAATATAATGGGTTTATAAAGATACAACTTTTTATTATTTAACATATAAAATTTCATTTCTTTAACCCGTGTAATACACAGGGTTCTAACCTAGTATATGTATATATATATACTTATCCATCGACAAGTTATACTTTAAATTTCCAATTCAAATCCTTCGTTGTAATTCCGTTTTCTCTTACACCTTCGTTTGCCCATATAGGGTGACCTCGGTGTTCCATCCTCCTAAACTCGTACACTCGTCGACACTTGGATAATCGGAAGACTTAGCAATTATGTGAGTATACTCGCAACCCCCTTTTTATGTTTACCACTTTTTGGGGTGTAACATGTTTAACTATTAAACTACACATAAACTTATTCTTTATGCAATGCACAAAACAATCCTTATACATGAATGCTATGTTATGATACTCGATGCTTATGTGGGCCATACTTATGTAATATGTTTTAGTCATTAGCTTTCACGAGCCTCCATTTGACATGTATAGCGCTATAGGAGTAACGCACCGCCCCCTTTATACTTGGGTCATGTTGAATTAATTAAACTTTCTTGCGTAAACAGAGGATTGGCTAGAAATATTGCATGCCATGTTAGATCTTGTATAAACAAAGTTGCCATGTGGATTCGTTTTAAACTTTTATACTTATACTTATGCTTAAACTTGTATACTCGCCTTTGCTTTTGCATTGAACTTTATTTTAAACATGTTACAGGTTGAGGATGATGATGCTATGAAATGAAGTAGCGTTGATGCCTAGATACACATATAGACGTTTAGGTTTAACCGTTGTATCAATTTTGATTATGTTGTATTGTATTTCCCTTGAACTTGATGTTATTTGATTTCCTTGTAATGTAGACAAATGAATTATGAAATGAAATCGGTTTATCAAATATTGTCACAAATAGCGTTATGATGTCTCTAGCAATCTTCACACTTCGTCTCATCCCGATGTTTCCGCCATTGGTTGGGGTGTGACAGTTTCCCTGCAACAAATCATGCAAACTTTGGAAATTAGGAAAACCGCCTCCTGAGGAGGATTGGCCCGGATCACCTTGGGGTTGGTACCGATACTGATGATGTTGTGGAGCGTGGAGGACAAGTGCTTCTTGCGGGTTCCATGCATGACCTTGCATCCTTTGAAAGCTTACCGTCCCGTCTTCCGCCTCATAAAGTAGGTTCATTGAGCGGCAGATGTGTATATCTACCCTACCCGACCATGGGCTCCTTTCGAATGACCTAGGTATGCTGGTGAAGTGCTTAAAGAGACGGTACACCCATGCCCCAAAGAAGATAGGGGTCGGTGCACTAGCAAGGCGGTTGTGATGCATGTTTCGGAGCATGAGGAACGGAACATCAAGGGGCCTGCGGGTGTGGATACAATGGAGGACAACAAGATCTCTTAACCCAACGACGCCACTGCTATCATGCCTTTGGCTAAGAGAGTAGCCGAGGAGCCTACGGATGTATCTATAGAGCGGATCCCTCAACTTCGTACTCTTAGTGCTGCTCGGATTGTAGTACCCTTCACAAATCTGAGCCCAAATGGCTTGGCGTTCGTTCTCACCTATCTCTCGCATTCCTCCAGTATTTTCCTCGTTGCCTGCATCCTCTTCCGCGTACAACCCGACAATCGACCCAAATTGTGCCATAGAGATCGAATACCTAGTTCCGCCACACCTGAATGCAACCCCATCATTGTCGAATAGGTCGCACCTTGAGTTGAATGTGAAGGTGCTATAGAATTCCAAAGTGCATTTGTGGACGGAACGGAGTCGAGTTGTTAAAGCGACTCTTAGTGGTCCCGTGACAATGTTGTTGAAACGGTCGATTTGATTCACCATAGTTAATAGTTCCGTGCATGCTTGCCTCGGGTATTCCTCCGGCCTTGTTTGAAGTATCTCGTATCTAGCCCTAGCATTGAGCTCATTGGCGTTAAATCTTGTGAACTTCCTAGCCATCTGAAAGAATACACCAAAAGTTAGCACGAAACAGAAGTATTTTCGGACAAAACTGCAAACAGTGGGCTGGACACGACCCCGTGTTCAGCGGACACGGCCCCGTGTCCAGGCGTCTGTTACTCAAAAATTCCATTTTTCAACCCGGTTTCGAAAACTTGAAAATTTTTGGTCCAATAGATGCGGTTTCCCCCGAAAATAAAACCCTAAGTGCCGTTTTTCCCAAAACGACCCGTTTACCCATGCAATTTTATCTTTTTCGGTTCAAGAACAAGGGTTTGGGGTTTTCATGAGAAATCGGGCGAATCTATGATCAATACAAGTGGATTTACTTTCCATAATACTAATCTAACTAAATGCAAACAGATCTAAACAAAAATTTGTGGTTCGATCCGGGTGAACTTCAAGAACCCTAGATTTTTTCCCAAATTTTTGGTGTTTTAACTACATGCAAGCAACTAATCTAACTACTAAAGATGTAAGAATCATACCTTGACTTTGTTAGAACAAAAGGAGACGTTGAAAATCTGTGGAAAATCGCCTGGAACCAGAGCTTTTTCGGGGAAACGGGGCGTGTGGAATGTTGTAACTGTTATGAAAAAGGGGATATATCCCGTCTGCAGTGCGAACACGGCCCCGTGTCCAGCGGACACGGCCCCGTGCTGAGCAAAGTTTTGAAAAAAAAAATTCAGTGCTCGTGTGAGTGCCCTTTGTTTCCCATAAGCTTTGGTTAGAAAACTTACCGCTTTAGACATCGTCCCGATCGTTCGTAACTTACCAGGTATGATGATGGTTTTACCCTTCCACCGTTTGAAGCGAGATCTCCTCCTCTTCATCCTCAATGAATCCTTGATAGAGTTTCAGCCGTTGGCCATTGACTTTGAATGGAGGCCAATTTCGAGATTTAATTTCTACTTCACCGTGTGGGAAAATATGGGTGATAGAAAAAGGACCTGACCACCTAGACTTTAGTTTACCAGGAAATAATCGAAGACGTGAATTAAACAAAAGAACTAGATCTCCTACTCGAAATTCATTAGGTTTAATATGTTTGTCATGCAAATTTTTCATTCTTTCCTTATAAATTTCGTAGTTTGAGTATGCATAATTCCTAAGCTCGTCTAATTCATTTAATTGACAAAATCGATTTTTACCAGCAAATTCTAAATCTAAGTTTACATTTTTAATTTCCCAGTAGGCTTTGTGTGCAATTTCTACTGGCAAGTGACAACTTTTTCCATAGACTAGCTTATATGGGGTTGTACCTATTGTTGTTTTATAAGCAGTTCGAAAAGCCCATAAAGCATCATCTAATTTATCTGCCCATTCTTTTTTATTTATCCCTACGGTTTTTTCGAGTATTCGTTTTAAACCTCTATTAGTCACTTCGGCTTGTCCGTTTGTTTGAGGGTGATAGGCTGTTGAGACCCGGTGATAGACCCCATATCTTGTTAAAAAAATTTCAAGTTGATGGTTGCAAAAATGGGTACCTCTATCACTTATTAATGCTTTAGGTGTGCCAAAACGAGAGAATAATTTTTTCAGAAATCTTACCACGACTCTTCCATCATTCGTTGGAAGTGCCTCGGCCTCGGCCCATTTAGACAAGTAGTCTACTGCCACAAGTATATATTTGTTTCCTTTTGACGGTGGGAAAGGTCCCATAAAGTCGAGTCCCCACACATCAAAAATTTCACAAACAAGAATGCCATTTTGTGGCATTTCGTTTTTGGAAGAAATATTACCTGTTCTTTGGCAAGCATCACATGTTTTGACAAGACTTTGGGCGTCTTTGTAAATGGTTGGCCAATAAAATCCTAAATCAAATACCTTTCGTGCGGTACTAACGGCACCATGATGCCCTCCGTATGGACCTTCATGACAATGGTGGAGAATTCTTCGTGCTTCGCTACCATGTACGCATCGTCGGACGAGTTGGTCGGCACACATTTTGAAAAGATATGGATCTTCCCAAAAATAGTGTTTCACATTGGCAAAGAATTTTTTTCTTTGATGATGTGGCCAACCTTTTGCGACTATACCGCTAGCTAGGTAGTTAGCATAGTCGGCGTACCATGGTTCTTCCTTATATTCCACCATTTCCAGGGACTTAGTTGGAAATTTTTCGTTGATTTGCTCGTCCCTGGTTGCCTCCAAAGCTGGGTCTTCCAAGCGCGAAAGATGATCTGCTGCGGTATTTTCTGCTCCTCTTTTGTCTTTGATTTCAATATCAAATTCTTGGAGGAGTAGAATCCACCGAATCAAACGTGGTTTTGCGTCCTGCTTTTTGAAGAGATATCGAATGGCTGCATGATCTGTATAGACTATAGTTTTAGAAAGAACAAGATAAGAACGAAATTTATCAAAAGCAAATACCACAGCTAGTAACTCTTTTTCAGTTGTTGTGTAATTTTCTTGTGCGTCATTAAGTGTTTTACTAGCATAATAAATTGGGTGGAAATGCTTTTCTTTTATTTGTCCCAAGACAGCTCCAACTGCAAAGTCACTAGCATTACACATGATTTCGAAAGGAAATTTCCAATCAGGTGCTATCATGATAGGTGCATTGACTAACATTTCCTTTAGGGTTAGAAATGCTTGATTGCAATCCTTGTCAAAGATGAAAGGGGCATCTTTTTCAAGTAATTTTGTTAGAGGCCTTGAGATTTTAGGAAAGTCTTTGATAAACCGTCTATAAAATCCGGCATGCCCTAGGAAACTTCTGATAGCTCTTACGGAGGATGGGGGTGGTAATCTAGAAATGGTATCTATTTTGGCTCGATCCACCTCCATTCCTTCGCTTGAGATTTTGTGACCGAGTACTATTCCCTCCGTTACCATGAAATGGCATTTTTCCCAATTAAGGGCGAGGTTAGTTTCCTCACATCGGGATAGCATTCGTTCAAGGTTATCGAGGCATTGGTCGTATGAATCCCCAAAGATAGAAAAGTCGTCCATGAAGACTTCCATTGTCTTTTCTATCATGTCATGGAAAATGGCCACCATGCAACGTTGGAATGTTGCGGGGGCATTACATAGACCAAACGGCATGCGTCGATAAGCAAAAGTTCCATAGGGGCATGTGAAAGTTGTCTTTTTCTTGGTCTTCGGGTGCTATCGGGATTTGAAAGTAACCTGAAAAACCATCCAAGAAACAGTAAAATTTATGACCGGATAATATTTCTAACATTTGATCAATGAAGGGTAAAGGAAAGTGATCTTTTCTTGTTGCTTCATTTAATCGTCTATAATCTATACATACTCTCCATCTTGTGACGGTTCTCGTTGGTATTAATTCATTCTTTTCGTTAGTTATTACCGTCATACCTCCTTTCTTTGGAACTACTTGGACGGGACTCACCCAAGGGGTATCGGAGATAGGATAGATAAGTCTGGCGTCAAGTAATTTGATGACTTCGTTTTTAACCACCTCTTGAACATTTGGATTTACACGACGTTGTGGTTGTATTACCGATTTGTAGTCATCATTCATTAAAATTTTGTGTGTGCACATGGACGGACTAATTCCTTTTATGTCTACTAGTTTCCAAGCGATCGCGTTTTTGTGTTTTTTCAAAAGACTAATTAATTTTTCTTTTTCTAAGCTATCTAATTTAGACGAAATAATTACAGGTAAATTACCATCTTTGTCTAGAAAAGCATATTCCAAACCTTTTGGAAGTTCTTTGAGCTCAAGTGGTGGATCTTTAGGAGACTCCTTATTTGGTTGCTCATTTTGATCAAGAACTTTAAAAGTTTGTTCTATGGCGACCTCTTCTTCAACAAAGTGGTCAATTTCTTCACTTGTATCGGGTGGTTCATCTTTATCTTCAATTAGGGGGTCATTATTGTCGAATGGATATTTTATTGACCGCTCAAGATCGACACTTCTTTTAAATGCCCCTAATTGAATAGGTAGATTGTTGAACTTCCGGTTTTTCAAAGCTTCGTGAGTTTTTACAAATGGTCGTCCCAACACTAGAGGAGCGTCATCGAGGATGACAAAGTCGGTCGGGATTATCATTTGATTTGTTTGAACCAATACATCCTCAACTACACCGATTGATTTTATTACTTTCCAATTGGATAGAAAAATGGGTATTTGAAGTGGAGAAAAATCACTAATACTTAATTTTTCGAAAATGTAGTTAGGCATTATGTTAACACAAAGATCTTTATCAATTGTGACATTACTAATAAACGAATTTTGAAAGAAACATGGAACTGGTGTAATGTTAATTTCAAATGGGTCTTCTTTTATTAGCGAGGTTTGATCATTAGTTAACTTAACACTTACCGTTTCATCAATTTTAGTGTTAGTGTTTAACTCTTTTAAAAACTTAGCATGAGTGGGTACCAAACAATGATTTTCAAAAGAAGGTGACAAGAGATTAATTTCTTCAAAATTAGACTCTTCTTGAATTTTAACGTTGTCGGACTCTCCTTTTTCGTTGTTTAACTCATGTGTCGGTTTTTCACTTATTTGTTCTTCCATTTTTACACTTTCAGTTATCTCTTCTTTTTTTTAATTCTTCTCTTGCGCGGGACTCCTCTTCCCTTGCGCGAGATTCTTTTATATAGCGATCGATAACTCTAAGGTGTTCTAATATCCTATCGGTCACTTCGGTTATCGAAAAAGAATCGGGATTTTCAAAGTTTGAATCCGGTTGTTTGATCCTTTGTTCCTCATAATACCCATATGAAGTAGATGGTTCACACCATTGTTCTTCATTGTAAGCATATGATGGATAAGGGTCATAATTTTGTTCTTCATAATACTCATATGAGGTGGGTTGTTCACGCCATGGTTCCTCATAATAAGCATACGAAGGTGGTGGCTCATATCTTGGTTCCTCAAAGTATGAGTATGAAGGCTCGTACCTTGGTTCATCAAAATATGAGTATGAGGGAGGAGGTTCATACCTTTGGTCTTCATAGGATGTGTATGAAGTTGATGGTTCGTACCTAGGTTCCTCATAGTAGGTGTATGAATTGGATGGTTGATATGAGTGACAATATTGAACCGAGTGTGGGTTACGACAATTAGTGCAATAATTACTCCTATAATCATCCTCCTCATAAGTGTAGTTGTAACCTCCTGAGTATTGATCCATAAGAATCACTCAGGAGACTACAACCAAGTCTCGGGATCAGAAAACAAAAATAAAAACGGAAACAGAGGCTGGACACGGCCCCGTGTACAGAATCTATATATGGGCGTCTTAATTAAAGTTACTGATTTCGTTGAGCACGGGGCGTGTTCAGTGAGCACGGCCCATGTTCAAGCTACTGTTAGTGGGTGTTTTTATGAAAATGTGCAGAACGGCCCCGTGTACAGGTTACTGTAAATGCAAAACTAAACTAAAATGCAGAAAAATGTGCGCGCGTTTTAAAAAGGTTTTGAAAAACTGATTAGGCCGTCGATTTTAAGCTTTCTTAAAATCCTTGTGTCCCCGGCAACGGCGCCAAAAACTTGATGGGTGTCAAGTGTTATATATATTAGGTGTATATTTTAAGCCCCTTTAACACTTTTTTAGTCAAGTTTTAAATTTATAAAACACGATATTTACTAACACTAGACACTCATATGGGCAAGTGCACCCATCGTGAGCGTAGTATAGTGTTGGTAAGATACCGAGGTCGTCCAAGGACACAAGAGCTTTTAGTACCGGTTTATCCTCAACGTCTAATCAAATCAAAAAGTTTAGAAAAATGTTTTAAGCTAAGAAAAATAAAAACTAACTAAAAATGCTGAAAAATAAAAATAAAAGAAAAACAGATAGACAAGATGAATCACTTGGTTCCGACTCGTGTATAGTGTAACCTTTGATTATTTCCGCACTTTTGCACTTATTTAAGAGATTATCTTAGTTATTGTAGTAGGCCCCTCTTTTGAAGGTGACGTTACCCTCACCCCAGTAGTTTGAGTCAGCAAGGATACAATCCTAAAAGAGTGGATTATTGAAAGATAATTAATTAAGTTATTAATGCAAATTATGGTAGGCCCCTCTTTTGAAGGTGACGTTACCCTCGACTAAGTAGTCTGAGTCAGCAGGGATAAAGTCCTAAATAGCCGGGTTATAGTATTAATAGTAGTTAACTTATGAGGGGATCAAAGAGTTTGGACCCCCGCCATCCAATACCGTTAAGTATTGAAGGAGGTCATACTAAATTTGACCCAGGTCCATTGCAGGACCTCTAAACGCTGAACAATGGCAAGACTCTTACCAAACCGTTCCCTTAACCCCCGACCAGGTAGCCAACATACCTCCATATAGACCGTGGAGATATGAATGGTGAAAATCTTTTATTTTATATAGACAGTAAAATAATGCCAAGACACCACGGATAAACGATAAGGAAGAATCACCTTCAACATAAGAAACTAGTTATTAAAGTCATTAATACAAAACCAAGTAAAAAGTGCGAAAAGATTAGAAATAAAAAGTATTACACTAGACACTTGTCTTCACCAAGTGATGTAAGAGACTTAGGCAAACATGGCCTTGATTGTCAAGAACTCTTACGATCAATCTTGGATCCCGAGACGACTCACACACTCTATGATGGACAATGGATGATGGTGGTGGATGATGGTGTTATGGTGGTGGTGGGTGGTGGGTGAAGTGTGAGAGAGGTGGTGTGCCAAGGGATGGTTTGAGCTTGAGCCAAGCACTCCTATTTATAGGCTGAACAGAAGCTCGGGCACGGCCCCGTGTCCAGTGGGCACAACCACGTGTCCACATCTATCTCTTTCTTCATTTAATGCAGCTTGTCTTATTAGTTGACCACGCCCCCGTGTCCGCTGAGCACGACCCCGTGTGCAGAAGAATCTTTGTACTATGAAGATTTGCCTAGATTGTGCGAATCTTATAGTTGAGCACGACCCCGTGTCCGCTGAGCACGGCCCCATGGTGGGCAATAGAAGCTTCTACCACTTTGTCTTTTCTGCTGACACTTGGGCACGCCCCCGTGCTGGCTGAGCACGGGGCGTGTTCAGTCTTCTGTTATCTTGTTTTGCTTGGGAAGATGCTGTCGTGGGGTCGGGCATGTCACGTCTTGTTCCTTTTCTTGTATTTATGTTAGATTTTGATGTCTTTTTGCTTCTTTTGTTAATTTGAGCTCATTTAATCCTGAAAATACAAAAAGAAGACAAAAGCACACTTTTTCCAACATTAGTACTAAAAAAGGGTTAGTTTTATGCCACAATTGATGTAATTTATATGTTGCATTTTGCAAACATCAGCGGATATCATCCAAGTTATGTTTTAAACTTCTATATATGTATATACATGCAAATACTTGTATGCGAGAATGGTTGAAAGGACAAATGAGTCATACGGGTCAAATGGTGATTTCCATTTGGACCCGGTATTTAATGTTTTGATTTGTCAAGTTTTATATTTATAGGTGAGCATAATGTATAGGTATGCAATGTCACGAATTGGAAAGAAATAACCATCGCAAGGTATGGATAACGTGTCACACCCCAACCAATGGCGGAATCATCGGAGTGGGAATAGTTCGAGATTGCAAGAGACTTCATAACACTATTTGTGACAATATTTAATTCAACCATTTTCATTTCATAATCAAATTGTCAAAGATTACAAGGAAAATTCAAATAACAACATGTTCATAACATAACAATAACAAAATTGATATAACACTTTAGACCTAAACGTCTAGGTGAGTATCTAGGCATCATTGCTAATCCGTTTCATAGCATCATCAATCCTCAACCTGTAACATGTTTAAAATAAAGTTCAATGCAAAAGCAAAGGCGAGTATACAAGTTTAAGAATAAGTATAAGTATAAGTTTAAAAGTTTAAAATGAATCCACATGGTAACTTAGTTTATACAAGATCATCATACAAGGCATGCAATATTTCTAGTCAACCCTCTGTTTAAGCAAAATGATATAATTCAACATGACATCTCGTTCACCGGTGGTGCGTTACTCCTATAGCGCTAGACATGTTAAATGGAGGCTCGTATAAAACTAATGACTATTGTATCACATAAGAATCAGCCAAGTATAAGCATCAAGTATCACAACATAGTATTCATGTATAAGGATTGTTTTGTGCATGCATAAAGAATAAAGTTTAAGTGTAGTTTAATAATTTAACATGTTACACCCCAAAAGTGATAAACATAAAAAAGAGGTTTCGAGTATACTCACGGTTTTGCAAGCTTTCCACTTGTGAATCCGCGAGTGAGTTGTTGTGGGAGGTTGGAACACCAAGTCCTTCTACACGAAGAAACAAAGGCGTATGAGTATTGGATGATACGGTAGATTAAAGATTCGGAAGTTAAAAAGTATGAACATAATCATATGAAAGTAATCATCTTTTAACACACATGATGTTGTAGATGATGTAACCAACATTTTGACAAGTGAACATTAGTTCATCATCAAGGTTGATTACTTAATATTTAAGGCTAAGTAATATGTTAATATATCAAGTAGGTCAAGCATGAGGTAGGAGGATGAATCCTCCATTTAGGAACCTCTTAAGTATCATATAAATCATGTAGGAGGTAGGAAGAACATGTCTTCCATTTTGGCACATCTAGATGTTCGCCACTACACTTAATGTTATGAACATTCAAGGAGGGTCATGAACTACAAGTAATAATAGTATATGAACAACTAATCTATGAGAAAACATCAAGCAACATGTGGATTTTCAAGTTGGATAGCCCAAGCTAATCCTAAATCACACAATCATCAAGTCTTAAGCTTGAACATCACTTGTAGGTTAAACCCTTGAACAAAACAGAAAGTTTGTGAGGTTTACACCTCTTATTTTACATGTCTCAACCTTGTTTTTAAGCCTAACTAACCATAGATGTGGTTATAAGCATAAGGACATAGGTTTGAGATGAGTTTCCTCAAGTTTAATCAAGTTTATCAATGTTTGAATCAAGAACAGAAAAATCAGCCATCTTTGGAGCCCTTTTGGCGATGTTCCAGGGCCTGGTTTTCCAGGAAAAACCTATGGAAACGTAGCTAAGGTTAATCCAATGAAGTATGAAAAAGAATCAAGTGAATCGGATAAGAAATGAGTGAGTTATGCTCACTTTAGTGAAGCAGTATCAATCTGCTCGAACTCTGATTAACAGCTACGATTTGGAGTGATTGAGAGTGTTTAGAGAGTGAAAAGAAAGTGAAAAATGCTTGGATAGCACTAGGGTTTTATAGGGGAAGGTTGTGGTTGGGTTAGGTGAGTAATTAAGACAAGAAACACACTTTGGAAGCAACAAAACCAACAAAATAAGCCAATCCCGTAAGCTGGAAAGGGCTGGTCGGGGATTGCAGTCCGTGGCGGGGGGCGAAGGACCAGGCCTAATCCGTGGCAGGTAGCCAGGGGCCATCAGGCAAGATTTTGTTTGATTTTATTACATTTCAACCCCCTAACTTCCATAATTTGATGTTTCAAGTTGTTTTAAGGGTAAATTATGATATTTAGGCATACAATAAGGATCAATCATGTATCATGAACATAAAACAAGTATAATTAAGTGTATGAACATCGTATTTAAATATCGTATTCGCTCAAAAGACGTATTATGCATAAGTTTCACGTATTTGCAAGTTTGGCACATAGTTTCCAAGAATTATGAACATGTATCAATTGTTTTACAAAATTAAATGTATGAGCCTGTATAAAGTATGTATAATATAAATTTAAAGGAATACGGGTTTTATTTATGATCCAAGTCTCGGATTTTACAACGATTACAATGAAAGAACGATTACAAGAACACAAGACTTCCAAAAAATAGAAATACAAACAAGACTTTCTAATTATGGAAATTACGAAAAAGCAAGGCGTTACGTAATGAGTCAATAGATTTGACTCGCGACAGGTATGTATAAAATATTATACTCTTAACAGGAGCTTATGGCTTGACTAGAGAGGGATGTGTCAGAAAAGAATAACTGATACATATATGTAACGAGATAATTACAAATTAGACTTCCGAAAAGTCAAACGGAGTAAAGTAAAAAGAAATCTAATAAGGCAAGTGATAAAAAAAATAGAAAGAAAATTTTTTGGACCCTTAAATAAGTGAGCATAACTGTTGAAAACTGTTGATGTAGCAAAATTTAGTTGAAATAAAGAAACTCTGAAACAAGTTACGCGTTAGACATATTACTAAGAAAATGATATGTTAAGAAATGGTCACGTATTGACCTATTTTGAACGGGTCAAACGCACTAATGTTTTAAAAAAGAATCAAGAAAGGATTAATATGTAAATAAGGTGATGTAATAAATGTCACGTCTGAATGAAACTGAATTAAATGTGTAAATCCCTGATTTTATGATGAGAGTGGCAGAAATCATGACGAGATAAACCTATCAAGGTCGGCGAAGGAATGCTCATGAGCGGAAGCTCATCACACGGATGAACGAGGTCTATCCAGAGATGGAATGAATTGTAATGAAGAGGGCAGGTCCATTTTTACGGGTGGTACTAATGCGCCAAAATAGTAAGGTTAGTGAATTGTTTAATATGTGAATGTAACTACAAAGTTATGAATTGAATAAGTACTTTCGTATGAACTAATGGTAGCGCAAAACGTGATATGATAAGGAAGGCTTGACTTTTAAAAGTTGACTAAGAATGAGTTTTAGTTCAAGCTTATGTAATAACCCTAGTTCAAGTTCAATCCACCAAATTGAAGCTCAATTCAAGATCCTATTTGATGCATGAACCCGATTTCTTGAGGATCTAGTACTCGTAAACAAGTGGGATTATGTCAACATGGATGGAAGCATGAAGGGCTAACAGGTCAGGAGGACATGAGGAAGCGAACGCAAATACGGATGCGTAAGGTAAGTAAATTCCTGGACTCCCTCTTTAGTAGTAAAGAGATTATTTGCATGATAATTGTTAGTAGTAGTGTCGAAACATGAATTTGATGATGATATCAAGTATTAGTACAAAGTGAGTGATTTTCCTGAATCACTCCTTAGTTTATTAAAGTAAGGTTATGTGTTAGTTATTTAAGTATGGTATTGGAGTTTAGAAAGGTTTGGGTATGTAGAAGTGAAGGTTTTCGCTAAGTCGACCAAACGGGTCAAAATGAGAGTTAACTCGTTACGGTATGATTTGCATAAGTTATGACGAAGGTATTATAACCGGGTAATGGATTGAATTTCTTACAAATGCGCTAACTGAGAAACGGAGACACGGGTTAATGGTCAAAAGGCATAGTTTTGAGTTTAAATAAGAGAGTTGTTTAATAAAAACATGAACGGGTCGAATAAATGCGCATAAGTCATGTAACGTTAATGAAACTCGTAAAGATTGAGGACCTAGGGTAAAGATTGTTTGCTAATAATGTAAGGTTATGTTTTTCGGACAATAGGAACAAGTCTCGAGTGAATTGGTTGAGAAATGTTCAAGTTATGGATGTAGTAGTAACAAAAATGAAGGTTGAACTGGGCACCACCGTAGCTTACGGTGCCCACCGTAGGTTACGATGGGTGCTGGACAATCCTTTTCTGCCGTAAGGCAGTCCCAAGTCACCATAGGCTTTTGGGGACCACCGTAGGCTACGACAGTCACCGTAGCTTACGATGGAGGCTGTCGCGCCCTGCGAGAAAGGTAGCCAAGGCTCTCGCGGCCCGCGAGAGACCTCGTTGCTGGCAAATGGGTTGATTTTGCTTGTTTTGGTTATGGAACATGTTTTCTATGGTTTTCAAAGCCTCATATTTATTGTTTAAGTTGTTTTTGAATGTATGAGAATGTTATGGGTCTCCAGTTAGTATTAGAATGGATTTACTTTCGTGTTAGCAAAGGAAACCTATAGGTAAATGTGTCTAGAAATGAATAAGCATGTATGTTATTATGCATAGAACTTATATTATGAACAGTTGGGAATGTGTCTTATTTAAGTGAGTATATAAGAACAAAAAGTAGTAAGCGAGACCTCGTAGTCGTGTATACACGAATATAGGTATATATGATTATATGTTCGTTTGTAGTAACGTATGTATGTACGAAGGTGGGTTGCTATGAATATACGTAGGAATGGTTTTAATACTTTGAGTATTGACAATTACTAACGATGTACCTTGAGATTGGAATGTAATGCAGGTATGAGGTTGTCGGATTCATGAGGAATTGAAGCTGATCTTGGACAAGGAGTTTAAGAGGATAATTGAATGATTCCAGATTTATATTGTGAAATGTTATACGATGTTCAATCATATAGAATAATGTTGTATGGTGGTGTCATTGGCTAACGATTAAGTTGTTTATGATGTCCATATGAACCACACGGATTTCCTCTTTCGATAGTGAAGATAAGCGGGCACAGATCTAGTCAAAAAGCAAGGATTGTACGGAAAGAATGGTCACCTAGTTTGAATTATGTAACGCTTGTAGTATTATTTAAATGTGAAAGTTGTTAATTCCTTCTAGTAAAAGTTTGACATTTTTGTAACTGAGCCTTCTCGTAAGTAATGTAATTAATAACGAAACAAATTTTAAGGCTCGTAATTTCCGTTGCGTCGTTTTGAGATTAAACATGTTAGGGCGTTACAAACGTAGACTCAAGTTCAATTCCCACTTGTGTCTTATGGGGTGGAAATAGACAAAGAAGGATTTGAATTAGGCCTTATGTGAGATTGTCAGTTCGATTCCCGAGCCCAACCTGGTTTTCGTCTCAACGTATGTTACACCAGAGAGTTATGCTCTTGTGATGGCACAACGACTATTAAGTGGCAGACGGCGGTATGGTTTCCCGGGGGAACGCCCAAAAAAGCCAAACTTTGAAGCTAGCTTGGGCCTAGTTAAAATAACTGTCTGGCTAGAGCGGGGCAATTCGGGGCTCTCCGATTTGAAGAGTATGGTAACCTTATACTTGAACTTCATCGTAAAAAAATGTTTTAAAAAATAGTTTAATAAAACTAAAAAAAATCATTCAAGAATAAATCTTTAAAAGTTATATTTCCAAGAAAAAATGATTACGTCATTATTAGTATCATCCATGTGATCTAACGATGTTAACTGCATAATGAACACGTAAACTCACTAACTCCATTAGAAAACAGTAAAAAAAAAAACAAAAAAAAAATAACATGACTAGAATAATCTATATTTGCATATCATTTATTTGGGTAAATTGCTTTTTGAGTCTCTCTGTTTTAAAGGTTTTAACTACTTGACACCAACCCGCCTAAGGAGGTGAAAACATTTGTGGCTGCGAATGATACTGGAGCTAAGAGGTATCAGGGCACTCTGCCCAAATATGACAAGTGCAAGTTTCATCATGTGGGAGCTTGTCGCATTGGAAGGTGCGATAAGTGTGGAAAATCGGGTCACCGTACCAAAGACTGTTGGGGAAAAGGGATTGGAGGTCGTAATGGCAATGAGAATAGAAATGGAAATGGTGCTGAAAATGGGAACGACAATGGAAATGGCAATGGTACTGGTAATCGGAATGGAAATGGAAACGGGGAAAATCAAGGATGTTATGGTTGTGGTAGTAATGAACACTTCAAGAAAGATTGCCCAAAGGAGAACAATGCTCAAGGTCGAGCATTTGTCATATGAGCAAGGAACGCCCGCGCAGACCCTAATGTGGTCACCGATACGTTTCTCATTAACAATCACTTTGCATCCATATTATTTGACACTGGTGCCGATTTTAGTTTCATGTCTGTGGAATTTAAACATATACTTGGAGTTGAGTCTAGTAGGTTAGACATTCCTGATTCCATAGAATTAAACGATGGTAAACTTGACGAATCGGGAGAAGTTGTTAAAGGGTGTACATTGGAACTTGGAGAACGGAGATTTAATATCGATTTTCTACCTGTTCAGCTGGGTAGCTTTAATGTTGTAGTCGGCATGGATTTACTATCCAAGAAAAGAGCCGAAGTTGTTTGTCATGAGAAGATCATTCGCATCCCTCTTGCGAAATATGAAACACTCATAGTACACAGGGAGAAGCAAGACACGCCTCTGCGAATCATCAACTGCATGAAGGCCCAGAAATGCTTGCGAAAAGGATGTGTTGCCTTTTTGGCACATGTGGTAGATAAGAAAGCTGATGAACCAAAGCTTGAAGATATTCCCGTAGTGAAGGATTTCCCTAAAGTCTTCCCCGAAGACTTGTCGGGATTACCTCCATAGAGACAAATCGAATTCCATATTGACTTGGTTCCAGGCGCTGCGCCCATGGCCAAGGCACCTTATCGACTTGCGCCATCCGAGATGCAAGAATTATCCACGCAACTCCAGGAGTTGTTGGATAAGGGATTCATAAGTCCAAGCTTCTCACCTTGGGGAGCTCCAGTATTGTTCGTAAAGAAAAAGGATGGAACATTTCGGATGTGCATCGATTACAGAGAGTTGAATAAACTTACGGTCAAGAATCGGTATCCATTACCGAGGATTGACGATTTATTCGACCAGTTAGAAGCTATTACTCCAAGATAGACCTCTGGTCTAGCTATCATCAGTTAAGGATTCAAGAGGAAAGCATACCCAAGACAGCGTTCAGGACTCGTTATGGGCACTGTGAGTTTCTCGTTATGCCGTTTGGATTGACGAATGCACCGACAGTTTTTATGGACTTGATGAATCGCGTATGCAAACCATATCTCGATAAATTTATGATAGTATTTATCAACTATATTTTGATATACTCGTGGATGAAGGAAGAGCATGAGCAACATCTAAGAACCATTCTGGAACTGCTAAAGAAAGAGTAGCTTTACGTGAAATTCTCGAAGTGCGAATTTTGGATTCGCGAGGTATAGTTCCTTGGTCATGTGGTGAACGAGAATGGTATTCATGTAGACCCGTCAAAGATTGAAGCGATCAAGAATTGGGAAGCACCCAAAACCCCGACTGAAGTACGACAGTTTCTTAGATTAGCGGGCTACTACCGAAGATTTATTGAGAATATTTCCAAGATTTCTCAACCGCTAACTTTCCTCACACAGAAAGACAAGAAATTTGAATGGGGAGACAAACAAGAGGAACTATTCCAACTTCTCAAAGATAAGCTGTGCGATGCACCGATCTTATCGCTGCCCGAAGGTACTGAGGACTTTGTGGTGTACTGCGACGCTTCGCGTCAAGGTTTGGGTTGCGTTCTTATGCAACGACAAAAGGTCATCGCATATACATCACTCCAGTTAAAGGTTCATGAGAAGAATTATACCACCCACGACCTGGAATTAGGCGCGGTGGTATTCGCATTGAAGATTTGGCGACATTATCTTTATGGCACTCGATGTACCATCTTCACTGATCACAAAAACCTGCAACACATATTTAATCGGAAGGAATTAAATATGTATCAATGACGATGGGTTGAGTTGTTGAACGATTATGATTGTGAGATTAAGTAACACCCAGGAAAGGCGAACGTGGTAGCAGACGCCTTGAGTCAAAAAGAACGGGTCAAAACTTTAAGAGTTCGAGCTTTGGAAATGACGATTCGGACGAATCTCACTATGCGTATTCATGACGCTCAACAGGAAAGCACTCAAGGAGGAAAATCTTAAGGCTGAACTTCTCTGGGGTATGGAGAAACAGTTGGAGGGAACCTTATACTTCATGGGACGCATTTGGGTTCTGCTTTTTGGCGGTGTTCGAGAGATTATCTTTGATGAAACACACAAGTCAAGATACTCGATCCACCCAGGATTAGACAAAATGTATCAAGACTTGAAGGAGTATTTTTGCTGGCCGAATCTCAAGAACGACGTTGCTGCTTACGTCGGGAAGTGCCTGACCTACGCCAAGGTTAAGACCGAGTATCAAAAGCCATCAGATCTGCTGCAACAACGTGAGATACCCGTTTAGAAGTGGGAACAGATATCGATGGATTTTATAATGAAAATACACAGGACCCCTAGAGGACACGATATGATATGGGTGATAGTTGATCGATTGACAAAGTCTGCGCACTTCCTGCCTATACGGGAAAAAGGTAGCACTGGAAAACTTGCCGAGTTGTATCTTAAAGAAATTATGGCACATCATGGAGTGCTTATTTCGATAATTTTAGACAGAGATGGACGCTTTGTATCAAGGATCTGGAAATCCTTTCACGAGGCCTTTGGATCTCAACTAGATCTAAGCACGACCTTCCATCCGCAAACAGATGGCCAGAGCGAACGGACCATACAAACCCTTGAAGACATGCTTCGTGCATGTGTAATGGATCTAGGCGGCAGCTGGGATACTCACCTACCTTTGGTCGAGTTTTCCTATAATAAAAACTATCATACCAGCATAAAGGTCGCACCGTTCGAAGCTCTATATGGTCGCAAGTGTCGCTCACCGCCATGTTGGGCAGAAGCTGGAGACAGACAACTGATTGGTCCCGAACTGGTTCAAGAAACAACTAATAAAATCTTTCAGATCTGAGACCGTATCAAGGCGGCTCATGATCGACAGAAGAGCTACGCCGATCGAAGATTGAAACCTTTAGCTTTCAAGGTGGGAGACAAAGTTTTATTAAAAGTCTCACCTTGGAAAGGTGTAGCAAGGTTCAGAAAATGTGGAAAGTTGAATCCACGATATATTGGACCGTTCAAGATTTTGGAAAAGATTGGTACCATAGCGTACAAACTGGAGTTACCAGAGGAACTGAATGGCGTACATGATACGTTCCATGTGTCAAACCTCAAAAAGAGTCCAACCCAGGAGATGGACTGGAAGGTCCAGAAAACAAGGAGAAGTCGCATAAAACTGGTCAAAGTATGTTGGAACTCTCGACACGGGCCCGAGTATACTTGGGAATGTGAGGATCAATTTAAAGCCAAGTACCCCCACCTGTTCGAGGAAGCTCCCACGAGAGATAACTCAGCTTGAATTTCGGGACGAAATTCTTTTAACGGGGGGAGACTGTGACAACTGGCACGAAACCGGTAATTTCCGTACTATTTTAATATTTATTTATTTCCATCATTTATGTGTTAAAATGTCAACATTATATGCTTACATGTTTTACATACGAATTCATGTATGTTTCATACTTCATTTATCGCATTGTGCAATACATTAAGCGTTGCGTCGAAACGATTAGTAAACTTACCAGGTAGACAGGCTGTGTCAGCAAATCTTCAGCATGCAGTTAAACGATAGATTTAGGACTTAGATGTAGGTCCAGCATCAAATATACATTAAAACCCAAGTGTGTAAACAAGGGTTAACATAAACACTTCCCAAAAACTAAAATGAGCACTAAAAACTGCCCGAAACGCACTTTAAATGCAGAATTCTGCATAATTCAGCAAAAATCAGCATTTAAACACCAATATAACATGCAGAATTAATGTTTAAGTGTCCAGAATAACTTGTAAAGTGTCGGGAATGAAAACTGTCGGTACTTCATACCTTGTAAAATTCACTATTTAGCACTTTAACGAACCGACAACCAAACGATTAACCGGGCACTACCCAAAACACCAAAAATGGACTAGAAACATAGTTTTTATGTTTTAAAGCTAGTTATGGTGATAGAACACCTTAAAAATCATAAAAACACATAAATGCACTTAACTCCGCCTTAAACCTTCTAACTTACATCTTTAACCCACAACTTCCAAAACTTTGCACTTTACCCCCCCCCCCCCCCCCGGTAACCTAACCGGCCCCAAAAGTGGCCCCACATCATTTCCATTAAAAATTGTGTTGTGTAATCTAGATATTAAACATAGTTTCCCTTGGTTAAAGTTATGTTGGTGGATATAAGGAGCATGACTAAAGTGTTGAAGAACATTATCATTCTCACATTTTCAAACTCTTTCTTCTCCTATCACCCTCTCTTGCTCTCGGCCTCATTCCCACACACATACATCATCATTTTCCTTCATCAATCAAGAAGATCTAATGTTATACAAAGGTGCTAGAAGGTGTTTAAGGAAGATGTGAAGCGTTGGAAGGTGAAGGACCTTGCTAAGGAGCTTTTAACCACCACATCTTCTTTATTCTTCTTCTTCTTGAGTTCTTGCCACTTCCCTAGCCACAAGAGCTAGTGGTAAGCTTCACACATCCCTTTTTTACTTCATGTTTAGGCTATGTACAAGTTACACCATCAAAGAACATAAACTTTAAAAGATGAAAACATGAATATCTAACATAATCAAGGTGAAAACAAGTTGTTATGAAGTTGTTTGATGCATGATATGAAGTTGTGAATGTTGATCTTGTGTTTTTAGTTAGATCCATCATGTGTAAGCTTGTTAGAAGCTTAGATCTTGTGACAACCCTAAAAAATTTCAGGTATCCGTACAATTAATTAATATTAAATTGGTGCTTAATGACTATGCTTGATTACAACTGCTGATTAAACTGCTTTATGATTTCTGCATCATACATACATATGCATCACATTCATACTGTCACTCCATTTATTTCAAACAAACTTTAGTGACAAACTTGATGCACAAAGCACAGTTAGCACTGTGAGCGGATAACTCAGACACATGCTGACAATGCCAGCACATAGACAGACACTATATTGAGGCCCAGTATGAGTCAGTGACAAGGTACTACACTAGTATGGAGTCTAGGGAAGTAAGGACCATAAAACTGCGTCACTAGGTAATAGTTCAGGTGCCGGAAAGTGCCTAAAACCCACTCTAAGTGCAGAATTCTGCATTTATTGCCAAAATTCAGCATTTAAATATGCTAGTCACTTGTAAAAATATGGCAGAATGGTCCTGTATACTTTCCTAAGTGTCGGGAATTGAAAGTGTCACTAAAAGTTACATAAGGGACACTTTACGACATAATTAAGCACTTTAACGAAACAATACCAAACCGAATAACCGGACATTACCCGGAACACTAAAATAATGCTAGAAGCATTGTTTCTATTTTTCTGAGCTAGTTATGATCCCCAAACATCATAACACACTATATTATTACACAACACCTAAACACTTGACTAAATCACTTAACTTCTAACTAAACTAATCTAACTACCATTGTATCTCAACTAAACCAACCCCCCCTAAAACCGGTTATAGAACATGGGACCCCCATGATTTTATTTAAATTGTTTATGTGATCTTGTTAAGTACTTTACAAACACAAGGCCTAACGGTTAATGCATGGTTAGAAGTTAATTATAAAAACCACTAGATCTCATACATTCTTATCATCTTCACATCATCACACCAAACTCTTTCTCTCTTCTCTTCCTTGGCTTCGGCCGAACTCAAGTCCCACCACCATCATCACCATTCAATCATCTTCATTCATTTTACAAGCATACAAGGGTGTTAAGGTTCATACAAGGAAGCTTGGTGCTCTCGGAAGTGGAAGGACCTTCTCTATTTGTTATTAACCACCACTTTTCCTCTCTTGAACTTCCCTAGCCTTGAGCTAGTGGTAAGAACTTGGATCCTTTCATTTTACATCTTATTTAAGGGGTTAGAGTAGCTTCATGATGATAAACTTAAAGAACATTATGAAACAAGAGAATGAAATCTTAACATAAACTTAAATCATGAAGGAACTATGTTGTTTTAGTGTTGATATGCTTGTTGATTATTATTTGCTTGTGAAAATGATATGGATTATCATATGATCTTGCTAGATCATGATTAAAAACATGATCTAGCAAGATGAGAGGATGAACATGTTTAAAGGTTATGGATCATCCTCACAAAAGTCATGAACTTGAAGGAATATAAAGTTTCTTGTAAAATGATGAACAAAGTAAGTTTAAAAGTCTTGTAAATCTAAATATTTCAAGTATGACTTACCAAGTAACCAAGTTGAAGATACAAGTTTACTAAACCTTGGTTCTTACATAAATATACATCATTTTTGGGGAGTAACAAAGTGAAGAAACACATGAATAACAAGAAAAATACATGAAGAAGCATTTTTAGAAAATATGAACATAAGTTGTAAATATCCATATTCTTTAAAAATGGGGTTTTTAAAGAAACAATTACACTTCTAAAGGTAACAAGACTTACTAATTACACTAGTAAGTTACTACACATTTTTTTATATATTTTCAAGTTCATGAGTTGGTAATTTATGCTTGTTTTAACAAGATTGGTAAGTAGAGATTCTATATTGTTGATTGAGAATTGTTTGGATGGATTTTTGAAAAGAAAATGATATGCTAATACGCATGGACATCTCCGTTTACAAAGGAAACTCTGGCGAAATTTTCTAAAATTCCAACACTTAGAAAATATTTTTCTAACAAATGTTATAAGTATATTTTACAACTTGTGTTTCGAATATAAACTTCGTCATGGGTTTTGTCACAAAAATACAAAGTATCGGAGGTTGATTTTTACAAATAAAATGGATAAATATATATTTAGAATATATACTTTATATTAAAACACTTGTGTGAATTCTTGTTTATTTCATGAACTAGTTATATTATTTTAAGGTAAAATAATATAACTTACAAATACCAAAATCACACGGAATAAAATATTTAGGTTACATGTACAATAATGTGAAACCGAGCTAGAAAACGTAACTTACGAAATATTCCGCAAACTACTCTTACACATATATTTTTGGTAAAATATTATTTTGGAAACTAAAGAAGTAAAAATACATATACTTTGGAAATACGTTATTTTGGACAAATGAGTTAAATATGTTTTTCTAAGTAGGACTTAAAATATAATTTTCGAAACTACAAATAGACATGTATAAATGCCCCCATCCTTGGGAAGGAAATACGCATATAAAATACTTGAGAAGTATGGTTACGAAATAGTTGCCTAACTATTATTCCAAAACCTAAAAACAAAACTTAAGTTAAAATAATTATTATTATTTTAACAAGAAGTTATAGCTTGGAATAATTTTGGGAACACAAGTAACGTAACTCAAAAACCCTCATACTAAGCAAAGGCACGACCCGATCGTCTAATAGACATTAGTACATTGTAGGGAGTCGTGTTTGCTGACGAGATCGGAGATTTGAGTACGATACAGGAGACGCATTACAGTGAGTTCATGTCCCCCTTTTCTCTTAACTGTTTTCAGTTTTATACTTCGGGGGTGGAATACATGTTACAATTATTACAGACGGTTTTATACATGGTATGGTTAGCTTAAGGAGGGTTTACTACTTAGATCATGTGAAAGGTGGGTACAACACTTAAGGCCATTAATCCTCGTTGTTAGGACCGAGGGACATGAGTGATAGATCTATTTGGGTGTAGCGAGCCCACACCCATGAGGCTAGGGTGGCCCATAGTGGTGACTGTGTCTTACAGCCGGAGGCCCGGTAACAAATTTGCTAGGTTTGAGTACTTCCTGCACCGTTTCACACATACCAGTGGCTTTGCAACCCATTGGTGATCTCTTTTTCCTTAATTGCTACATAACTGGGATTTTCATACATACAGACACATTACAAAGGTTTATACATACTCACTTACACATGAACTCGCTCAACTTTTGTTGATTTTTCAAACTACATGTATTTCAGGAAACTAGCAGATCTGGCGGAGTGTGCATATGTCTAGCTGCGTTGAATAAAAGATGTCATCCAGGGTAGTAGGTTTAGGAGGTGTAACCCTTACCTGGACGGGTTACATGTCTTTAAACCTCGTTTTATTTAAAGTCTTTTGCTGTGTCTCATGAACACGTTATGGTTTGTAACTTATTTTAAGTGTCGACATTTTCAAACAATGATGTTGTGGTATTTTTAGACTTAATGAATGGATGAACATCTTGTGTTTCTATCATATAGCATTGTTATGATTGTTGCTATGGTATTAAGAAGTCACACCAAATAAACCCACGCTTCCGCAAAAGCCAGGGTGTGACAGATCTAACAAGTTTAAGCATAGATCTTGAAAGATCCATGATGAAACTTGATGATGAACTTGAAGGTTTTCAGAGTAAGCATGAAAGTGGTTTTAAAATATGTTTTTCATGATCTTGAAGTCACTAAACTTGTGGATGGTTAAGTTATGAAATAAAGTTTCATAGAAAGTTTATCAAGAAGCTTGTTTTTGGAAGATCCAAGTATGTTAAATGTAGATCTAAAAGACTAAATGTTTTTAAGAAGTGTTCAAGTTCATCATAAGGTTAAACATGATGATTTTAGTGTATGTTACTTGTGAAATTGTTGAAACTTGATTCTTGATGATTTAAAGAAAATAAACACATGTTTTTAAAAACATAGGAAATCTCCATTTTAGGGGAAACTATGTCAAAATTTTATAAAATTTTGACACTTAGAAAAATATAAGTTTTGGTGAAATTTTTTCCCTAAAAATTCATCTAAAAATATTTAGCAAGGTTTCCTAATTTTTAGAAAAAATTACAAGTCAAGAAATAAGGTTTTCTTCAAGGATAAAATCCATTATAAGTATGTATATTTTTAGGAAAAATATATATATTTAGTGGTCACAAAAGTATATGCTAAGTGTGAATTGTGTGTATTATACGTATTAGTGTATATTAGGAACTTGAAGAATACACTAAATACTCCAAAGGAGTATCACCACCAAAATACACATGCAAATACATAAGAATACTTAAGTATATAAGTATACAAAATTACTCATAAAAGAGTATATGGACAAATACAAGAATATATATTAACATAAATATATATCCTACAAATACATGGACTTTGACAAATATTTGGACATTTTTTTACATAAATATATATTTGGACAATATATATAAGTACTGCCAAGTAATGAAAATTATACAAAATCGGGTAGATGACAAAAATTAGATATATATATATATATATATATACACACATACTTGATAAGTATGACAAAATATATATATTATAAACAAACCTTAAAAATATATTATTTTTAAGAAATATAATTCCAGAAAGTGTTAAAAATCAAAGGATTAATTTTTGGCAAATAATGTAAAATACACAAGTATTTACATCTAAATACAATTATACTTTCCTAGGTATACTTATACAAAAATAATATTGAAAAATATTATTTAACAAATTACTTATATTTATTTTGGAAAATAATATAAGTATCATATATTGGTTAAGTTACAAATATAGATTATTTTTAACTCATATCGCTTTCAAATATTACATATATATATATATATATATATATAGGGGATGGTTCAAATGAAAACCACTTTTATTGTGAAAACTCGAAAACTAACTAAAAAAAGCCTAAAAAACACACAAAAATTTTTTTTTTTCAATTTTTTTTTATAAATTTCGCTGGTTTTTATATATGAAAAAAAAAATTCAAAAAAAAAAAAAAAAAAAAATTTTTTTGATTGTACTGCACATGTGTAGTACACTAATACGGAAAGCCTAAACCACTTAACCCACCCCCCACCGACACCCCCCAAAAACCTAAACCCCACACCCCCACCCCCCAAAAACCTAAATTCACCCTCCCACCAAAAGCCTAACCCCCCACCCCCACCCTCCCGAAAACCTAAAACTAAACCCTAAACATAAACCCGAAAAAAAACCTAAACCCCCCACCCCCCCAAAAACCTAAACCCCCCCTCCCCCCACACCAAAAAAGCTAATCCTAATCCTAAACCTCCAAAAAAACTAACCCTAAAAGCTAAACTAGACTCAAAAAGCTAATTTTAATCATGTAATGCAATTGTAGTACATGTTATATTGCACATGTGCACTACTATAATAATAGTATTGAAAACAAGACGACACCATAAATCTTTTTTTATGTCATAAAAAACATGCTCGAATATACTTGAATGAAAGATACAAAAATTTGTGATCTTATGGTGCCATTTTTGTTTTAAAATGATAACGTATGGAGAAATGGGAAATGTTTGAAAAGTTATATATTTTTTTTTCCAATTTTACCCCTCCTTCATTAAAAGTCTCCCCCCTCCTTTTTAGTGGTTTTTAATTAGTTTTCGAGTTTTCACAATAACTAGTGGTTTTTATTTAAACCTTCCCCTCTATATATATATATATATATATATATAGGGGATGGTTCAAATGAAAATCACTTTTATTGTGAAAACTCGAAAACTAACTAAAAAAAAGCCTAAAAAACACACAATTTTTTTTTCAATTTTTTTTATAAAAAATCGCAGGTTTTTGTATATAAAAAAAACTTTTTTTCAAAAAAAAAAAAAAAAATTTGTATTACACATGTGTAATACTACACATGTGTTTGTGTACTACACATGTGCACTACAAAAAAAAAAGTTTTTTTTTTGGGAAATTTTTTTTTATATACTAAAAGTAGCGAAAATTACTATGCAAAAAAATTTGGTATGTTTTTTTGGATTTTTTAATTAGTTTTCGAGTTTTCACAATAACTAGTGGTTTTCATTTGAACCTTCCCCTATATATATATATATATATATATATATATATATATATATATATATATATATATATTAGGGAATAAAATATATATTTACAAGTGAACAAATACAAATTCAATTTACAATAATGTGAAGGACGGGCGAGACCCGACCATCAAGGGCACGACCCTCACATATGACGAACTTATACAAAACAAATACCTAGCTTAAGATGGTAACTTGTACTTAGTAAGTTACAAGTTTAAGTGATTAACATACGTGGAACGTTTATAGGTTACGACGTCTACGAGACAAGCACCGGTGAAGTTTCGACGAAGAAGACGCAAATCAGTGAGTTCATGTCCCCACTTTTAAACATTTTCTTGTTTTCTAAACTTTCGGGAAAATACATGTACTATGGTATGTAGAAACAAAACTAAGGAATGACGTATAGATCATGTTACGAATATGGTGAAACTTAAGCACCATTAATCAACGTATACATTTAGACCGGGGAGCGAAAGGGTAGATCTAATGGGTTTAAGGCAACCTCACTCTTGGCCTCGTTTTACCAAAGAGTGCTTTTGGGTCTCAGTCGACGAACGACGGAAAATGCCTAGGTTTGGATGCTTCCTTTGTCGTGAAAAATGCTAATGTCCTCGCGAAACATTGGCGATCTTGATTTCCTTACATTTACAGAATACAGTTTACAAATACGTTTTACAAAGTACATGCCAAGTTTTCATACAACCATACTCAAACATTCTATACAAAGCTGCATGAATTCACACCAACTTTTGTTGACGATTTTCAAAACTTACATGTATTTTAGGAAACTAAGAAGATGTTGCGGTCTCTTGCTCAAGAATGTTGTTTATGTTTCAAGATGTCATGTGCTTATGCTCCGTTGCCACTTTTGATGGATTTGTTTGCTATATCCTGCCTCCTTGCGGTGATATAGGGAACAAAACCTTGATCTTTGATTTGAAATGAAGTTGTAAAATTTTCAAACAATTATCTTTAGTTGTGATATAAACCTTAAACTTAACTTATGTTTTAAATGTTTAAACTATGAATGGCAATTTGGAGTTGTTTTATATCACGTAGTATGTTTACTTATCGTATGCAATAAGAACCTTTCATGACCACACCTCGTGTTTCCACCATTGAAAGGGGTGTGACAACCACCATACCGCCATCACCACCACTAAGTTAACCACCACCGTCACCATCAGAGCCAAATCCTAACGCGGCCACTGAAACCCTAACCATCGGTGAGTTCCACCGTCGTCACTATCAAATCAATAGATTGGATGAACTGCTTTTAGTCGATCTGCTGTTGAAGTTTGCTTTTCAAATCAGAAAATTTTTGGGGATGTGATTCAGATTAAAATTTAGGGGATGTTAAAGATTATAGATCTGGTTCTGGGGATTTTGGGGGCGGCGGTGATTCAGATATGGGGGGCTGGTGATTCATATGTGGCGTTGGGGCTGTAAATGAACCGAACGAACGCGAACAAGGCCTTGTTCGTGTTCGTTCGTTAAGGATATTATGTGTTCACGAACGGTTCATGAATACTTACCAAACGGGATTTTTTGTTCGTGTTCGTTCATTAAGAAAATGAATGTGTTCATGAACGGTTCACGATTACAAACGAACACAGATAAAATCGATGATGTTCGATAGTATTTTTTCAGTGTGAATAACAAGAAAGAAAGGGGAACGGTGGATTAACAAGGTGGAGGTAGGGTTTCCTATTTTATTTGTTTGTGTAATGAGATAAATAACAATTAAGGAATATAAAAAGTTTGGATAAATTAAATAAATGCTAAAAAAATATGTAACGAATAATATAAACAAACAAACATGAACGAATGTTCACGAACACATTACCGAATGTTTACGAATGCAATTGAACGAACGAGACAGTTGTTTGTGTTCGTTCATTTAACTAATCCAACGGAATTTCTTGTTCGTGTATGTTCATTAACCAAATGAACGAACGTAAACAAACTTCCCGCCGAACGGTTCATGAACGATTCGCTGAACGTTCGGTTCATTTACAATCCTATGTGGTGTAAAAGAATCAGGGATAGTAGTTTGCTTTAATGAAAAACAACAAATCTTCCGTGAAATCCACATTGACGTTTTTTCAATCGAATGTTGGAATGGCTTATTTTAACAACTTATTTAATGGTGCTTCCTCAACTTAAAACTACAAGCTTTCCCATTTGGGAATAACTTGTTTTCAGTAGTTCTAAACACAAGTTGTTTGTTCCTGGCAGGTCAAGAGATGACAAGAGAGAAATCGGATATGTTGGTGCGCGCCCCAGACCTTATCAGAATAATCGAAAGCTCGATTCTTACTATCTTAGTGTTCATAAAGATGGACAAGAAGAAGAAGGCAAATGGTGTCCGAAATCTGTTTGGAGGTCAAGGCCAGAACCAGATGGCTACCCTTCTTCAGCAGGTTCAGTCTTCCCTATTTTTCATTTTCTTCTCTTTTGCTATGAATTTTTTACATAATTGTCAAAGTTCATTTTACAGTTATAGCCATGATGACGTCTGGGCCACTTGTCACCTTGCATTCCATTAACGTATTCTTAGTTCATTGTCTACAGGATCGGCGTTTGCATATCACAATTTTGCTCATGTATTACCAAAAAGTACCGCTTCTTGGTGTTGTATGATGGCTATGGTGGTTCTTGGTGGTGGTTGTTTTTATAGAGAGAGAGGAGAGAGAGAGAGAGAGAAAGAGAAAGAGAAAGAGAAAGAGAAAATGAGTATGAGTGTTTTAAAAGAGAGATAAGGTCTGTTGTTATTTTTATTTTTGTATTTTTTTAATATAGGGGCATTTTAGTCTTTTAATCAAAAACTAACTGAAAATTCAAACGGTGTTAAAAAACTAGACTCAAGTGGTTAAGAAAAGTGGCTATAAGGATTCAGGGCGTTAAACATTTTGATTTTGAACTCAAGTAGTAAAAACCCTCAAAATATAAGAACTCAAAAAGTAATTTACCCGATTTATTTTCAATTTTATTAAGGATGCTTTTAGTCTACCTACCAACCTTCATAAAGTTGAGTTTAAAAGTTATATCTACTGTATTTTTAATAATTTCTTCCACCAAAGACTATAAATGTTTTAATTTGAAATTACTAATAAATTACTTTCCAAAAATAGTGAGAACTTTGAGATTAATCTGATTGAGAATATTTTGGAAAGTATCCAGATTAAAAAATAATTATTGGATTTTTATAATCCTAAGTTTCACATGTTGGCCCGATAATAATTCCAACTTTAAAAATTCTCTCAAACGATCTCAACTTGTAAGAATTTTGGCCCTCATTGATCATTTTCCAACATAGGTGCACTTAAATCATTTAAGAAGTCTGCAGGTGCAATTGAATATATTGAGGAGACCAAATTCTTATATGTTAGAAAAGGATTAATGAGGGTCAGATTCTTACAAATTGGGATCGTTGGAGAGAATTTTTAAAGTTGGGATTATTATCGGCTAATAGGTGAAACTTAGGAATATTAAAATCCAATAACTCATTAAAAACAATGAAATCTTAAGATTTTGAACAACTGAATATATATATATATGATAAGGATCCGTTAGGAACCACCCTTTATTGCGAGAACCGCGAGAACCAGTGTGAACACATGGCAAAATTGTAATTATGTGATGTCTAATAAAAAAACACGCGCTCTGTTCACTTTGCTCTGATCACGTTACACATCTTCTAACTTAGGGTTTCATTCATCTGTTGAATAGAGATCTTGTATTCATCGACACACATCTTCTAACTTAGGGTTTCATTCATCTGATGAACAGAGATCTTGTATTCATTGAAGATGAAGACCGACGACGTTCAATCATTCACCAAATTTATCTTCTAACTTAGGGTTTCATTCATCTGTTGAACAGAGATCTTGTATTCATCGACACACATCGTCTAACATAGGGTTTCATTCATCTGATGAATAGAGATCTTGTATTCATCTACATCAGACAATGTTAAATTATCTGAAAATTACAATGTTAAATTATCTGAAAATGTTACTGTATCCGAATCTTTTGATACCACTTCAACTGGGACATAATATCAACATTTGCAGGTTATATGGTTCGAGACCAAAGGTATTACATGTCAATTTTTGTTGTTTAAAACAATTTTGATCCATTATATGTTATGCACATTTGCTTTATATTATATTCACACATTTGCACCATGTTCACAGTTATAATATGTTATAAATAATTTTGCAAAAACAATATATGCACATGTGCATTATGATATTTACATTATGTTTGTACATGATTTTGAATTAACATATATGCACATGTGCATTATGTTCACCACAACATTATATAATTATATGTTAACTTGTAATGCACATGTGCACTTTGTTTACAAATACATTCTAAATACATATATTGACAATCAGTAAGCATCACAGAGTAATCATCATATATAAACTTTCATCCAACTGTACATAACCATACATATGTTAAAAAAATAATAAACATCATACAATTAAATTGTTGTTTTGTAAGTATATTATATATACTTGTCATACATACGTGCATCCCATAATTTAGCTAAACATTTTTTCGTATATTAATCACATAGGAACAATCATCACGGCTGCTCTTCATTCTACGCCCAACAGCACCCCATATTGGATACCTAAAGTTGATGTTGAGTTCATTCCTACTATAAAACCGTTATATGGTTCGAGACCAAAGGTATTACATGTCAATTTTTGTTGTTTAAAACAATTTTGATCCATTATATGTTATGCACATTTGCATTATATTATATTCACACATTTGCACCATGTTCACAGTTATAATATGTTATAAATAATATTGTAAAAACAATATATGCACATGTGCATTATGTTCACCCCAACATTATATAATTATATGTTAACTTGTAATGCACATGTGCACTTTGTTTACAAATACATTATAAATTCATATATTGACAATCAGTAAGAATCACAGAGTAATCATCATATATAAACTTTCATCCAACTGTACATAAGCATACATATGTTAAAAAAAATAATAAACATCATACAATTAAATTGTTGTTTTGTAAGTATATTATATATGCTTGTCATACATACGTGCAACCCATAATTTAGCTAAATATTTTTTCGTATATTATTCACACAGGAACAATCATCATGGCTGCTCTTCATTCTACGCCCAACGGCACCCCATATTGGATACCTAAAGTTGATGTTGAGTTCATTCCTACTATAAAACCAAAAAAAACTGTAAACATCAGTGATATATTAAACAAACCTGTAGTTTTAAGCACAAGTGTTCATCCTCCCCAAGGTATTAGAAACAAAGGGTGTGGTACCAAAAAACACCGGATCGGTCTCGGTGGTTAGAAAATTAAAGATAAGAGAAAGAAATCCGATAAGCGAAAGAAGGCCGCACGTTTATGCAACAAATGTAACCAATATGTTTTCGACCATGATTCACGCAACTGCGAAAAAATCAAGGCTGCCAAACTTGCGCACGAGCAGCTAAACGTGTTGTTGCTGTTGCTATTGTTGCTGGACTACTTGCTCCATCTGAATCCGGTTCTGATGATGTTGATCTTGATGTTACCGATGAGTATTCTGATGAGAATTCTTCTTATTTTGATGATAACCCTGATAGTACCCTTGAAGTCCCTACATATGTGCAAGAACCTGAGCAAACTCTTAAGCGTTCGACCAAATGTCGTAAATCAACCAACCCAACTCGTGATTCTTGATTGATCTATTATCTATTACAACTTATGATTATCTAACTTAACTACTTATGACTATCAATGTTTGTTTTGATTATGTTTCTTAATGGACTATTTATGCGTTTTTTAATATATTCATCATTGCCATCATCCTAATTTGTTATAAATTATGTATTACATGTAATTATTTGTGATTTTATTATTACCCACTTAACATAATGTAATTTTATTACTACCCATTTAACTTACAATATTAATATTAATATTAATGCCTAACTTACAATATGCACATGTGCATACGTATCTACCAGTTGTATCTAACAGTTGAATCCACTTGTTTATTGATATACCATTGTTTATTATTTTACTTGTTACTAATATTAATATAAAACCATTTGTTGTACCTTACATATAACTATACCCATTTGTATTACATTACATACTACATTGTACGTTATATAACTTTATGCACATGTGCATACCCATCATTTAATTTATTAACCAACATAATATAACATATTTTAACAATCGTGTACATCTATAACACATTATATATTACTAACACGCATTTAATCATTACTAACATTCATTACCAACCATCTTGTTAGTTTAACCATTTTAATGCACATGTGCATAAAGAACAACAACCAATACGAACTCCAAACATCGATTACTATATCAGCTAAAATACCAACCGATTACTATATCAACTACTATACCAGCTGTTGTCAACCACATTTAACCAAAACTATAAACGACATCATAACAAAGTACCATCTGACGTGTTAAAACAAACAAAACAAAAACGAAGTACTAGTTTCATTAACATAAATCACCAACAAAACAGAAATACTATATGTTCCTACAGTTAATAACCTGCTGTGTTAACTCATACCCTCAAACTTTGTCCTCGTCCTTCCATTTGTCAAGCATATTCCAACATTTTTCTTGTTTCACCGCCTCTTTGTCTAACATTTTCCGCATTTTTTCATCTCTCAAACCACGTGTTGTCTCTTTTGCAAGTTACATAACAGTTTCCTTGTACATGTTTGCCTCTGGTAGTAACAGTTTTGTTGCTATCTTCATCCTCAACTTTTTCAGTTGCATGTCTTGAATATCTTTCCGCGTACTAAAACCGCATTCAAACTTGACACCGCTCCCTTTGTACATCTCCATGTGTCGCATAGCGAACACATCGCAATCGTTGAAATTATCACTTGTCGCCCATTGCAATTTTTTCTGTTTAACATATGTGCAAATACATTAATACATGCATGAAATGTTTGTACACACTAATGCACATGTGCATTTTAAATATTGATTAAAAAATTCTAAATAACACATACCATCAACAACATTGTCATCTTTATCACCAACTTTAGATGCTGATAACCTTCTGTTCTTTGCCATTGGCACCTCACCAACACCAACACCTTCGTTTGGTGTTTCCACCTGTTTTCGTTTATTATTCCTCACCTTCATGTCCTTTTTTTACAACTTTTTTTTCACATCTGCATTCATAAACTCAATATGTTTATACAAATTATATTAATAAAAACAACCATTATTGTAATGATGCACATGTGCATGAAATAACTTTTAATTAATGAACATCCAAAATATTAATTATAAATAATCAAATATTATAACCTTTTTGTTTACCATGCATATACTTTTCTGTTGTGACTGCGTCTTACAGTGATGACCCTTCGTCCCTCGACTTTAATACAAATGTAACGTTTTTCATTTTCTTTTCCGACTTTCTTTCCATTGCAATTTTACAATGAACATGTGCATATACGTTAGATGCCTTAATAACCTAGTATGACAAATTATGCACATGCGCATAGTAACATATTTAGTCAGTTTATGCACATGTGCATATATGTATATATCACACAACAATATCTTATTACCACATTCTAACATAAAATACATTTATTACAAAATATGCACATGTGCATATTAAATTAATATGACAATCTATGCACATGTGCATAACTATATATCACACAAACTTACCTTAATAACATATTCTCTTAAACATCTGATGTAAACATATGCACATGTGCATGACAATATTTCTCATAATACACACCAAAGTTTGAATCAACAAATTATATATAATATAAAGAAGTACGAACGAATTGTGTAACTTGCAAAATGTCACGAAAACAATGCACATGTGCATAACTATATATCACACAAACTTACCTGAATAACATATTCTATTAAACCTAGTTAAATCTATGATGTAAACATATGCACATGTGCATAAAAAAATATATCACAATACACAATGAAGTTTGAATCACCAAATTATATTTCATATAAAGAAGTACGAACGAATTGTATAAACTTGCAAAGTGACTCGAGTTATATGACAGAGTTCTATGATAATATCTATGTTACATTGCACAATATCTATGTTAAACCGCATATGTAACGGTGATTATGACGGCGATTTCCGACTATACTGACATATTGACTATTATTATAATCACACTGCCCTAATTAGGAACGAAATATAGATCCACAATGTTTTTAATCACGTTGTCGTAATACAAATGGATGAAGAATATACGATCGATGATTATGTTCCTAATATAAATTATTCGACTCATTATGGACGAATTTTAGGAACTAACCTCAATTATATGACGAAATCTGAAATATATGCTTGAAAAATATCAAATCTCTGAGAAAATGCCACTCCAAATGCTTCGAAATGGTGATCTGATGATGGTGAATGTGATTATGTATTTGAGTCGATGATGTATTTGTTTGTAACAGACGAACTGATTCGATATGATGGTGAAATGTTGAGATAATCGTGAAAGAGAATCAGATTCAGATTGGGGATATTTCCTGGACGTGAAAGATAATATTGGATATAGTTAATTTTCTGATTGAAGTCCGATAATATGCGCTTGTTTTAAAAGTTGTTTAGGTATTTACAAAATTGCCCCTGTTCACATTGGTTCTCGCGGTTCTCGCAATAAGGGTGGTTCTCGCATGAACCCTACCCTATATATATATATATATATATATATATGAATTTAGAAATAATTTTGGAAGTTTCATATATTAAAAAACAATGAAATCTTAAGATTTTGAACAAATAAATTTATATATATAAATTTAGAAATAAGTTACAAATTTGATTTTGATAATAAATTCAATAAGTAACAAAATACGTAACTGATATGATATACTTGGTGAAAAAAGTTGGGTGTTTAGAGTAGGGATAAGTGTGGTATCGGTACCTTACCGAACCGGTATCGACATTCGTCAAAACTGGGTATTGGTACCGAAATATTCGGTACGGTACAGTATCGGTACCAGTATTTGAAGGTAAAATTCGGCATTTTACTGATACCGTACCGAACCGGTACCGATACCAAAAATGCCAAAAAGTAAGTACCGATATCGGTATCAAAAAATTATGTACAGAAAATTCGGTATCAGTACCAAATGTCATCCCATGTTTGGAGAATGTGGTAGTGTCAAGTGACAATTTTTTAATCATTTATCCGATATATATAATTTGTAATATATTTCATGTTTTTCTCATAGAAAAGATAAATCAAAATTAAAAAGAAAAAGTTGGTTTGAAAAAATAGTTATTAATATTTTTTTTTAATGGAAAATAAAATAATAGTTAAATATTATTTATTTTAGAGTAAGTTAGAAGTTTTGTCCTTTATGTTTATACCAAATTGCAGGCGTTGTCCTTTAGCGTAAAAGCTGACAAATTATGTACTTAATGTCTCAAATCCTGCACGTTATGTCCTTTAGCCCTAACCCAGTTAGATGTTTTGGTTAAATCTGGTCATGTGCATTGCACATGAGGACATTCTTGTCATTTCACATTCTCAGGGGCTATTTTGTAAAGAACTTTTATTCAAGGACAATTTTGTACAAAACTTAAAAATAAAAAAATATATATAAACTCTCTTTTCTCTCTTTGATATAAAACTTCTCTATCTTCTCTCTCCCTCTCTAACAACATATGGAGGTGGTTAATGATGTTGGCCACCACTCTATCTACCAACCGATACTGTAATAACTCAGACGATGGACGTGGTGGAGGTGGTTGTTGTGGCGGCTCATGGCGCAACAGGGAGATGGACGTGGTGGAGGTGGTTGCACGTGTTGTGGCGGCTCACGACGGTACAGGGAGATGGACGTGGTGGAGGTGGTTGTTGTGGTGCGATTGCAGGCTAATGGTGGGTTAGAGGTAGTTGTGATGGCGGGTTAGGTGCGGTGGGTGAAGGGGTGGTTGTGGTGGTGGGTTTGGTGCGATTGTGGGTGAAGGGGTGGTTTGTGGTGGTGGGTTAGGTGCGGTGAAAGATGACTCAACAAAATGTTATACTTGTTCGCCGTGAAAGATGACATACAATCCACCACCCAATCACCCGCAAATCTTCAGATCGACCGGTTATTGCTACCGGTTTCACCAGGTTATGTGAGCCAAACTTTAGGATTGTAAAGGTTCTACTTCGGTTTTTGGTTTTGATTGTTTGTATGTGATAGTGTTAACAAAAGGGAGGGTGAATTGGGTGGTAATGGTGGTTCTGATATGTGGGAGTGGTACGGTGGTGGTGTGGCTAGGGTTTTTAGTTACAAAGGTACAGTGGTGGTTGTTGTTGATGGGAATGGTGGTGATGGATGGTTGCAGTAGCAGGTGGTGGTGGCGTGGGGTGGGTTATGGCGGTGGCAGATGGTGAGGGTGAGGGTGGGTGGGTGGGTGGTGGTGGTATGTGGGAGATGGTGTTTGTTCTCTAAATTCTGGTTATGTCTGATGGTGGTGGCAACGGTTTAAAGGTGGTGGTAGGTTTCTAGTGGTGGGTGGCAGATGCTGACGATGGGTTGTGGTGAGTGGTGGTGGCAAGCGGTAGAGAGAGAGAGAGAGAGATGTGTGCAGAGGTTTTTTGTCACACCCCAAAAATACCACATGCGGAAACACCGCGGGACGTGTGACGTACCAGGATCCAAGCCACCAATTACATTGAACCAATAATAAATATTTAAATAACATTCGATTCATTTCATAATATAAATCCAAGTCATAAGTTAAAACCAAAGTAATCGTTCAGCGGAAGCATAAAGTAAAATGTTAATCAACTGTTTCAAACCAAGTGTTCAAAACCACAAATCATGTATCCAAGAGTCTCGACCCATGACCACTCTAGCACTCCCAGATAGCAAGTCCATAATCAAGAATCTAACGACCTGCAAGCATGCAGACAAGTGTGTCAGACAACGCTGGTGAGTTCAAAGTTTGTTAACACGTTTTAGTTACCAGATATGGGTATAAGACGATTCGATGATTTGATGTTATTATTAACTCGATTACCGTAGATGGCTCTAGATTTATTTGCCCAAACCCCAATGCTCTATCACACATTGGTCAAGTGGTTAAGGTATTAGTTCACGACCGTCCTCCCCGGTACGGTGTTAGGGTGCCAAACCTAATAGCGCTATCAACTAATAACCCCGTTGCCTCCCCGGCAACCAATCGGTATATGTAAGGGGACTTAATGATAGAAATGAGTGTAATAACCAACATCCTAGTAACCCGACGTTCCTCCCCGGAACAATTACCAGATGTCCCTCCCCGGGATGCATGCTTGGGAAAAGAGCAGTGAACTCACCTTGGTTTGCTCAGTTTGTTAAGTTACCCGTTTCCAAGTTAATCAACCAACCCTACCATGGTTAACAATACTTATCAGTCTCATAATCACCCAAGTCATATGTTTTACACAGGTTACATTCATCACAGAGTTACGACATATCATCATTAATATGTAACAAAGATTTTATACACACACAAGTATCTGTCATCATTATGATTACAGACACCTACTGTTCAATTCCTTGACTTACCCGACGAAACATCCCCTGTGGCGAAAGATCATCTTTCGTCGGCATACTTGTCGACGAAGGACCCTATGTTACGTCGATATGAGGTGTGACGAAAAACATATGTTTCGTCGAGATGTTGTGCGACGAAAAGTCATTATTCGTCGACCTAAGATTCGTCGACTGTCTTGACAGTTTCAACGTTTCCTCCAAACCCTAATGTTTACTGTTACTGATTCATAGATCGCAATCTAATCGATTTGTAAGTTTATCATGCAAACATCACCATTGTTATTATCACAGTTTACCAAGCTTTCATTTAATCCACATAACCCTAACTTAACATATCACAACATAACTGTAATCGATGATCACATAGATCTATTGGTTTATTACAATCAAGATTTATCATTTAACTATGATCTAAATGTTCAGGTCCGATCCTAATGAAAGCATTCGTTAATCATGAATAACCAATAGCAATATAAAGTTTATGAAACCTTTGAAACCCTAACCGATACAATATGTCAATCCGTTTCTAACAAGATCCTATATCCACAAAAGATCACATGCACCACAACAATCATCAAACAATCTGATAAGTTTGACAGAACGCTAACCGAATGGGGAGATGTTCACGAGAGTGCAAGGAAGGCTTCGATAGGGACGAATAACGCTGCCGTCGTTCACAATTGAGGAGAATGGTTTAGGGTTAGGCAGGTTTACATTTAAATAGGAAGGTCAGCGTGTCAGGGCTTCAGTTGGGCCAAAGCACGTTTCGGCGAATAACCATCCCGACGAAACACCACTTTCGTCGGTTGGCCGATGATAACGAAAGTCCAGACTTTCGTCGCGAACCCTATGTGGCGAAACACTTGCAAGTCTTAAGCTTTCACTTACACACAACATAAAAGTTCATTAATCATACTCATAAATACTCACAACTCTAATCCTTCCAACAATAACACTTCACATTAACATAAACAATTTATCAAAACAGAATTGTCACACAAGAGATACGTAAATGAAAGAGCTTGAAATCTCGGGTTGTCACATCATCCCCAACTTGAAAGAAATTTCGTCCTGAAATTTGATAAGTAAACCCAAAACGGTAAGGTGTTAGATCAAGATGACTGTGGATTTTCCGCAGGTGCCACATCATCCCCAACTTGAATGGGAATTTCGTCCTGAAATTCACTAGTTGTGCCAGACTTAGACTTGCCAGACTTGGATTTGTCATCTGGGAATAAATGTGGGTACTTGAGCTTCATCTGATCCTCGCGTTCCCATGTGAACTTCGGTCCCCGTATTGAGTTCCAACGAACCCTCACGATCGGAATTAGACTATGCTTACGGACCTTGACTTCCCGGTCCATGATTTCGATAGGTTCCTCGACAAACTGCAACTTGTCGTCGATCTTCAGCTCTTGAAACGGTACCATAAGTGTTTCATCGGACAAGCACTTCTTTAACTAGGAGACATGGAAGACATCATGGACGTTACCCAACTTAGTAGGTAGCTCCAGCTTGTAGGCCACTTTACCAATTCGCTCCAGAATTTTGAATGGCCCAACATAATGAGGTTTAAGCTTGCCGCGTTTTCTAAAACGCACCACACCCTTCCAGGGTGAGACCTTCAACATAACACGATCACCAACTGCGAACTCCAAAGGTTTCCTACGCTTATTGGCGTGGCTTTTTTGACGATCACGCGCTGCCGCCATACGATTCCTGGTCTGAGCAATTTTCTCGAAGGTTTCAAGCACTAGCTCTGGGCCTGTGATCTGACTGTCACCCACCTCAGCCCAACAAAGAGGTGAACGACATTTCCGTCCATACAATGCTTCAAATGGATCTGCCTGAATACTGGTATGGTAGCTATTGTTATAAGAAAACTCTATCAAAGGCAGGTGTTTCTCCCAGCCTTTACCAAAATCGATCACACATGCTCGCAGCATGTCTTCTAGTGTCTGGATGGTTTGTTCACTTTAACCATCCATCTGTGGGTGATAAGCACTACTCATGTCGAGACGTGAGCCAAACGATTTGTGCATCGACTGCCACAAATCCGAAATGAAACGCGGATCACGATCCGAGATAATAAAGGTCGGCACCCCGTGCCTAGAAACCACTTCCTTAAGATAGACAGCAGCTAGCTGTGAGAACTTATCTGTTTCCTTTATTGCTAGAAAGTGCGCTAACTTCGTGAGATGATCAACGATCACCCAGATGGTATCGTTTCCGTTTTGAGTTCTTGGCAAGCCCTTGACAAAATCCATTGCTATCTGCTCCCATTTCCACATGGGTATCTCTGGTTGTTGAAGCAATCCAGACGGTTTCTGGTATTCCACCTTGACCTTTGAACACGTCAAGCATTTACTAACATACGTCGCGATGTGAGCTTTCATCTTCGGCTTCCAATACATGACTTTGAGATCTTGATACATCTTATCCGAACCCGGGTGAACAGAGTATCGAGACTTGTGTGCTTCATCCATCACAAGCTCTCTAAGGTTACCAAACAAGGGAATCCATATACGCTCCATGAAGTAAAGAATACCATCAGATCTCTCTACAAGTCGTTTCTCCATACCTCGCAAATACTCCGCTTCATAGTTTTCCTCCTTCAATGCTTCAGTCTGAGCCGAACGAATCTGATTAGGAAGATTTGAATGAATGGTGAGCTGTAAGGCTCGCAAACGCTTAGGTTTCGTCTCCTTTCGGCTAAGGGCATCAGCTACAATGTTTACATTGCCCAGATGATATTTGATAGCACAATCATAGTCATTCAAGAGTTCTACCCAGCGACGTTGTCGCATATTCAATTCCTTCTGGTTGAAAATATGTTGAAGGCTCCTGTGATCGGTGTAGATAGTGCATTTGGTACCGTACAGATAATGCCTCCAGATTTTCAATGCAAACACCACGGCCCCCAACTCCAACTCGTGAGTCGTGTAATTCTTCTCATGAACCTTTAATTGTCGTGAGGCGTAAGCTATCACCTTCTCGCGTTGCATCAACACGCAACCGAGACCCTGAATAGAAGCATCACAATATACCACGAAATCTTCTGTTCCTTCAGGTAGAGACAAAATCGGCGCACTGCAGAGTTTCTGTTTCAGTAACTGGAAAGCATCTTCTTGTTTCATTCCCCATGAGTATACAACGCCCTTTTGTGTTAACAAGGTAAGAGGTTGAGCAATCTTTGAGAAGTCTTTAATAAATCTGCGATAGTACCTAGCGAGACCAAGAAATTGTCGCACCTCTGAAGGAGTCTTCGGTGCCGCCCAATTTCTGACAGCATCAATCTTAGCAGGATCCACGTGTATCCCTGATTCATTAACAATGTGGCCAAGGAAGTGCACCTCTCGTATCCAGAAGTCACACTTAGAGAATTTTGCGTAGAGTTGCTCCTTCCTCAGGAGCTCCAAGATAAGTCGCAGGTGTCGCTCGTGATCTTCCTTGCTCTTTGAATAGATCAGAATGTCTTCGATAAACACGATAACGAAGTCGTCAAGATACGGTTTGCATACTCAGTTCATGAGATCCATGAAGACCGCTGGCGCGTTCGTCAATCCAAACGGCATAACTAAAAACTCATAGTGCCCATACCGCGTTCAAAAAGCCGTTTTAGGAACATCCTCCTCTCAAACTCTTATCTGATGATAGCCAGATCTTAAGTCGATCTTTGAATAAAAACTTGACCCTTACAACTGGTCAAATAAGTCGTCGATACGTGGCAAAGGGTAGCGGTTCTTGACAGTCACCCTGTTGAGCTCCCGATAGTCAATACACATACGAAAGGACCCGTATTTCTTCTTTACAAACAAAACTGGTGCTCCCCAAAGCGAAGAACTGGGTCGAATAAAACCCCTGTCCAATAACTCTTGCAGTTGATTAGACAACTCCTGCAACTCTCCAGGTGTTAGAAGATAGGGAGCACGGGCAATTGGAGCCGCTCCTGGTGCAAGATCAATCTAAAATTCCACTTGACGGTGAGGAGGTAAACCAGGTAGTTCCTCGGGAAATACATCAGGAAATTCACGAACAACGGGCAGGTCTTCGATCCTTCTTTCTTCAGACGGAGTATTAGTAACAAGTGCTAGAATAGAAGGATACCCCTTTCGTAGACACTTTTGTGCTTACATAGCTGAGATGATACCAACCATCGCCCCACTACGATCCCCTTGAACCGATAATGACTCTCCACTGGGCAGAGGAACACGTACAATCTTCTCGTTATATAAAATCTCAGCTTGATGTTTAGACAACCAATCCATACCAACCACTACATCAAAACTACCGAGGGTAATAGGAAGGAGATCAATATCAAACTCTTAACCCACAAGATCTAGTTTACACCCAAATAGGACATGCGAAGCTTCAATCATTTTACCATCAGCTAATTCTACTACATGCTTAGCTTCTAAAGGTGTTTGAGCTAACCCTAATCGCTGACTGAACTCTAGGGACACATAACTCCAATCAGCACCGGAATCAAATAATACAAAAGAAAAGAGGTTGTTCACAGAAAACGTACCAGTCACGACATTGTCGTCGTTCCTAGCATCACCAGCACCGATTGTAAATACCCTTCCATGAGCACCATTGCCCCTGTTGTTGTCATTGTTGTTGTTTCCAGCATTGTTGTTATTATTCTGACGATTGTTTTCATTGGTGTTCTGATTCAGTTGAGGGCAATCCCGCTTGATGTGATCCTCGTCCCCACACTGGAAACACCCCTTCCTAAAGCCTTGATTTTGATGGGGCTGCTGCCTCTACTGTTGCTGATGTTGCTGATTTTGCTGATGCTGCTGCTTTGGGTGCAGAGCTCTACAGTCTTTTACCTCATGGCCTACCTTCTCGCCCCTACAGTAAGCCCGGACACACTGTCCATAGTGATGATAGCCACACTTGTTGCACTTTGGCTTCTTACCAACGTAGGTGCCTGGACTCTAATTGCTGCCCTGGCCTTGGTTAACTGAGGACGACTGAAACTACGATTGTTGCTGTTGTCAGGCCTTTTCTGAGATTGACTGGCACTGGTTGCTTTGTCAGCATTATTCCATTTACGCTTATTATCACTAGCAGGTGTGGTAGCGGTAGCAGCAGGGGTAGTAGCAGAGACACGTGGCGGTAACGCACCACGCTCGACCTCTTGGTCAGTAATCTTGTGTGCTAAATGGATGATCTGAGGCAGGTTGTTGAGGTTTGCAGCAGTGACCAAACTCTTTACTGAGGGTGCTAAGCCCTTGATGTACAGCTCGATTATTCGAGGTGGAGGTCGAGACAAATTGTAACAACTCTCACTAAAAAGTCCTAATTATTACTTTAATTGATCATTAGGAAACCTTAATTGAGACACCCAAGTGATTCCGCACAAAACCTAAAATTTTCAAAACAATCGGAATCAGGATTAGGACCCCTAAAACTTAGGGGGGATAAACCCTAGTTGACGATTATCCTTAAATAATCGTTGTCACATAACTGAAATGTGAAACTGTAGAGTCAGCTGAGCTAGTCCCAATCGTGGCTACCCTATAGCCTATTTTTATTCCTTACGGACCGTAACATTGTTAAGCTTACGGACCGTAAGCAGCCTTACGGACCGCAACATTGTTAATGTTACGGTGCGTAAGCTAGTTAAATTTTGGGTATAAATAGAGGACAGTGGCACTTGAATTCTGGACTTACAACGTCGAAAGAATTCACACTATACACTGAGATACGAACTGAATACTTCAAATTTCACCCTCGGGTCTCGAAATTCTGCTACAAAACAGGGTATTAGCACAATCGCTGCTACGATTCATTTTCCGACGATCAATATATCCAATGAATGTTTAAGTGCCGCCCACATTAGGGTTATACTTTATCGTTCGTCATTAATTTGACGGATCATCGTTAATTCGATGGATGAAGTATTATACTTTGTCGTTCGTCATTAATTTGACGGATCATCGTTAATTCGATGGATGAAGTATTGCACTTTGTCGTTCATTGTGAGAATTTGATCTCGTGAGTTATCGTAATTGCTGGATTGATTACTAACCCAGTTCTGTGTGCATTGTTATTTAAATTAGGTTAACAAGGCTAAATCATAGACTAAACTCTGTCCGTATTAAATCAGCAATGTGAGTCATTCTCTCTTTTTATCAAATCTATTTACAAAATCATGTTTATTTTCAAAGTTATAATTACGGGGATTAAGTCTTTGTAATCACCAAGTTACAGCCGGTATGTGGGGTTTTGTATACATTACTTGATAATCGTCACCATTGGGGCAGCCAATTGGGGGATATGACCATAGTCACAGATTCGGTCGAGTGACAAATACCGTGGGTAGTTGGTTTGATATCAGAAACATTGTAATCGCTCTTAATACTGTAAATTATAACAAATGTGTCATTTTAGTAAATAGAATGATTCACTCAGTATTTCCCGCTGACAAAACCTTTTTCAAACATGTTACAGGTGATCTGTTGTAATTCAGGAAAAGTGCTGGGGAGCATTTCAAGCTTAAGATAGTGGCTCATTATAAAATAAAGAAATAAGTTTTGTAATATCACGATTTCGTAGTAAAAACATAATATTGTAAATTTTCGGGGTTTTATCCCGAATTGTGAAATAAAATAAATCGGGAAAATTTTAGCTTTAAACGATCCTGATGAAAACTTCCGCTGTTAAACTCAATCAATTAAATACCGCAGTATTTCTGTCCCGCGGCTCCTGAAACGGGTCAAACCGGGTCGGGGGCCGTGACAGAAAAAGGTGGTATCAGAGCCACTGAGTTAAGCTAATTAAGTATTTAGAAATACTTAATTTTTCCTGATTACTATTATGTGATTATGTGTGATATTATCTGATTATTTGTTAGTTACAGTATGGGTAAGCAAAAGCTGTCAAGCATCTATCTTAAATTAGATAGATCATCCAATGAAAAGGGAAGTTCATCCCAAACCAAATCCTCGAATCAGGCTGAAATTCCTGAAGAAGGAATATTTGTGCGAAAGGCACAATACGAGGAATCACTTTCTCCTAGAAGGAGGGAGATGATTATTAAGAAAAGTAAAGAGAAAATTCGAGAAAAGAGGATTAAACGAGAAACTCAGGAATTAATTGATAAATCACCTTGGGAAGATAAGCTAGATGAGAAATGGGCAAACTTATATATGCTAGCCACAGTAGCAGAAAATATAAATCTTTAAATATTTTAAAGTTTTAGCACCTTACCCTTATAATATAAAAACCCTGTGAAATAAATAAAAATTTTAAGTATGTTTTTCAGTTATCTTTGTAATAAATTAGTACACAGTATGTAATAAATTACACGGTTATTTATGAATTTTAACTTAGTATTTTATGCATTTTGCATATATGCTACATCAGCATGAGTGGGATATCTGAAGCTTTTCAGAACCTTAATCTTTACCCAGTGAATATTAAAGCTTCCAAAGAATATACTAGCTACTTTCCCGATGTAGAACAACCAGTAGAATTCAAGGTTCCACCTGTGAACAAGCCAAAACGAAAGAAAAGAAGTTATGTAGGATGGAGGAAAATACGTAAGAAAAAGCCAGCTACAAAACTTCCCAAAATAAATAATCCTTTGAAAAAGGGAAAAGAAATTATAACCGGAGAAAGTTCCAAACAACAGGAAATGGAAACTGAAGACAAGGAAGAGGTTAAGGAGATAGGAATACAGATGGAGGAAGTTACTAAAGAAATAGTAATGGAAGTTGGGCAAGGCTCTAGACCAACTCAGATAGAAATCGGAGAGAGCTCCAATCAAAACCAGGAAAGGACCTTTCAAGATGAGATAGATTTCCTATTGGCAAGCTGTGAAACAATTCAGCCTGTCAATAATAATAATAATAATAATATTTTTAATTATCCTCTTGAAAACCAACTCCCTATGAATTGGGAACCAGTAATCCCAGACCCAATAGTCCACTCCCAACCCATAGGAATGGACGAATGGTGGACAAACGATTGGCAATTTCAAAATATTGTCAACGATCCTTTCTCTTTTCTTCCACAATTTGATCCAGAACCCCTACCCAATCCACCCATGAGTAATGAAAACATGGCTGAACTTCGCCACTTTGGTGAAGAGTTGTTTGATGCTGGAAGTAGAATCAGGGAAATAGGGGGATAAATTGCCTGGAAGTACGATGAGAGGGAACTGCGTTTTTAGAACGGCAAGTGACGAGAAATAGTACGATGGTAAAATGGTAGTTGTAAAATAGTAATAGTAAAGTTAGTCTGTAAATAACAAATAAAACTCTGTATGGTATTTGTGAGTAATGATGCATACTATGATAGATATAAAATGAAATCGAGAAATCGATTGTTTTAACTATATCTGTATTATAAAATTTTCTGATTGTTTGTATGTAATTGTTATTTAGCAGATACTAATAAAATTTATATATATATTATCAGATGGCAAACAGTGGTAATGAACCTATAAATGAAGTTAATCAGTCTGAGCAACATTCAAGAGATCAATATATGACTCGGCAAGATATCGAAAACATTGTTGCTCAAGGGATAGCCAATGCTATTCCAGCATTCGTTGCTGCTATAAAGAATCCAATCGAACCGCAACAAATTGTTCCTAGTAAACAGATTACTGAAGATAACTTCAGTAATAGTGTAAATGGAGGCAATAATCATGTTAATCATAATAGGGAACCACATCAAGCTCCATTACCCAAGAAAATGAAAACTGCAACGCCTGGTTGCACTTTCAAAGAATTCCTTGCTTGTAAACCCACTGAATTTGCAGGCAATGAAGGAGCAACTGCATCACTGCGTTGGTTAGAGAAAACCGAAGCAGTCATTGCAATAAGTAAATGTGGTAAAGATGATCAGCTCATGTATGCATCCAATCTGTTCAAAGAAGGAGCACTCGAATGGTGGAACGCTGTGTTACAATCAAAAGGAAGAGTAATAGCTTATGCTATGACTTGGGAAGAATTTAAGGGTTTGGTGGAAAGAAAATTCTGTCCCGAGTATGAAAAAGAACAGATGGCGAATAAGTTTCTAAATCATCGGATGATGGGTGTGGATTGTCGTGGGTATACCTCGACATTCTTTGAATATGCAAGAGTGGTACCAACACTGGCTTCGCCAGAACCGGTACTCATTTCTCGCTATATTTGGGGGCTAATTGGTGAAATCCGCAATATTGTTAAAGCTGCGAGACCTTGCACTATTGATGATGCGGTAGAATTAGCTAATACTCTAACCGATGAACTGGTGCGCACAAGAGATGAAGATAGGAAAAAGGAACTAGCTCAGAAAATTACCCAAGGATTTCGTGTGGGTAATAATAACAGCTTCAAGAGAAAAGGAACAGGGCAATCTCCAGCTCCGTCATTCTGCAAGAAATGCAAAAAGAAGCATTATGGAAAATGCGATATCACTTGCAATTTTTGCAAAACTGCAGGACATATTGAAGAAAACTGCAAAAAGAAAACCGTAATCTGTTTTAACTGTGGAGAAGCGGGGCATTATAAAACAGAATGTCCTAAATTGGTCAAACCAGTAGATAACAAACCCAAGGCGACCGAAGGAACCACAAAGAAGAATGCCAGAGCATTTCAGTTGACCACTCAAGAAGCAGAACTCATTCCGGATGTGATAGCGGGTACGTTCTTAGTTCACAACGTGTACGCAAAAGTATTATTTGACTCTGGTGCAAACCAAAGTTTTATAAACACTTCATTCTGCCAAGCTCTTAGTTTACCTTTAACCAATATTAGGCAGATTTTTACAGTTGAAACAGCAGACGGAAATTCAGTTAAAATAGATAAAGTTTTGCAAGAAGGAAACATAGAACTTTTAGGACATAAATTCTCTGCAAAACTATTGCCGATGAAATTAGCTGAATTTGATGTGGTATTAGGAATGGATTGGTTAGTAGCCAACCATGCTAGAATCCTTTGTGATCAGAATTCCATAGAAATTCAATCACCTACCGAAGAAGTGATTAGGATTACAGGAGATAAACCACGTAAGCCCATGAAGTTCATATCAGTAATGAAAGTTGCTAATTATGAACGAAAACAAGGAATAGTGTATATGATTTCGGTAATCATTAGCACTAAGGGTAAAGATCTTAAGGAAATACCAGTAGTCTCAGCATATCCTGATGTATTTCCAGAAGATTTACCGGGATTACCTCCAGATAGGGAAGTAGAATTTAGGATTCATCTAATTCCAGGAACTACACCGATAGCCAAGGCACCTTATCGGTTAGCACCCACAGAAATGTTAGAACTGAAAAAGCAATTAGATGAATTACTAAGTAAAGGATTCATACAACCTAGCTCATCCCCTTGGGGAGCGCCAGTGTTGTTTGTGAAGAAAAAGGATGGTTCAATGAGAATGTGTATCGATTATAGAGAATTGAATAAGGTTACAATTAAGAATCGATATCCATTACCTAGGATTGATGATCTTTTTGATCAACTTCAGGGGGCTAGATATTTTTCTAAGATAGATTTACGCTCCGGATATCATCAATTAAAGGTACAAGAAGAAGACATACCTAAGACTGCTTTCAGAACTAGGTATGGTCATTACGAGTTTACAGTCATGCCCTTCGGATTAACAAATGCTCCTGCAACATTTATGGACATGATGAATAGGATATGTAAACCGTACTTGGATAAATTTGTAATTGTTTTCATAGACGATATACTTATTTATTCCAAAAGTCAGACAGAGCATTGTGAACATCTTCATGCACTCTTAACTTTGTTAAGAAAAGAAAAGTTGTACGCCAAATTCTCGAAATGTGAATTTTGGCTAAAGGAAGTGCAATTCTTAGGACACATGGTGAATCATGAAGGTATTCATGTAGATCCTGCTAAGATAGAGGCAATTACCAAGTGGAAGGTTCCACAAACAGCAATGGAAATTAGAAGTTTTATAGGATTAGCTGGGTATTATAGACGGTTTATTAAGGATTTTTCCAAGATAGCTGTACCATTAACTAAGTTAACCTGTAAAGCCACTAAGTTTGAATGGGGACCCAAACAAGAAGAAGCTTTTAGGATTTTGAAGCAGAAACTAACCCATGCACCAATCTTAGCTTTACCAGAAGGAACTGAAGATTTTGAAGTATATTGTGATGCTTCAAAATTAGGATTTGGATGTGTGCTTATGCAACGCAAGAAGGTAATTGCGTACGCATCAAGGCAATTGAAAAAGCACGAAGAAAACTATACGACTCATGATTTAGAATTAGGAGCCATAATTTTTGCCCTTAAGATTTGGAGACATTATCTTTACGGAAGTAAATTTACTATCTACACAGACCACAAAATTTTAAGATATATATTTGGGCAAAAAGAGTTAAACATGAGGCAAAGGAGATGGATGGAAATCTTAAGTGACTACGACTGTGATATTCAGTATCACGAAGGAAAGGCGAATGTAGTTGCAGATGCCTTAAGTCGTAAGTATTATGAAAAACAAAGACGAGTTCGTGCTCTCAGATTAAATCTACAAATAGATTTAATGGAACAATTGAAGAATGTTCAAACTACAGCAATCAAGGATGATGCTGAAGGAATGAAAGGACGAATCAAGGAATTAGAACAAGGAGCAGATGGAATTTGGAGATTCCACAAAAGTAGAATTTGGGTACCTAAGCAGGGAGACTTAAGACCTAAGATTTTAGAAGAAGCTCATAAATCTAGGTATACTATACACCCAGGAAACAATAAGATGTACCAAGATTTAAGAAAGAACTTTTGGTGGATAGGAATGAAAAAGGACATAGCCAGTTATGTTTCTAAATGTCTTACTTGTTCACAAGTTAAGGCAGAACATCAGAAACCTTCAGGATTACTACAACAATTAGAAATGCCAGTATAGAAATGGGAACTTATAACAATGGATTTTGTTACTAAATTACCCAAAACCAGAAAAGGTAATGATGCGATTTGGGTAATTGTGGATCGAATAGCCAAATCTGCTCACTTTCTACCTATGAAAGAAACCTTTAGCATGGAAAGACTGGCTAAATTGTATGTAGATGAAGTTGTATCCTTACATGGAGTTCCACTCTCCATTGTTTCGGATAGAGCTAGTCGTTTTACTTCCCATTTCTGGAAAAGTTTCCAGCAAGCTATGGGAACTCGACTAAACTTAAGCACTGCATATCATCCTCAAACAGATGGACAAAGTGAAAGGACAATCCAAACTCTAGAAGACATGCTCCGAGCATGTGTAATAGACTTTGGTGGAAGTTGGGATGATCATTTACCATTAATTGAATTCTCCTATAACAATAGTTATCATTCAAGCATTGAAACTGCCCCATTTGAAGCACTGTATGGAAGAAAGTGTAGAACTCCAGTTTGTTGGGCAGAAATAGGAGAAAGTCAATTATCAGGTCCTGAAATAGTGCAAGAAACAACTGATAAGATTACTCAAATCAAGGAAAGGCTGAAAACGGCTCGAGATCGCCAGAAGAGTTATGCAGACAATAGATGCAAGCCACTTGAATTCCAAGTTGGAGACAAAGTACTATTGAAAGTTTCTCCTTGGAAAGGAGTAGTCAGATTCGGAAAGAAAGGAAAGTTAAGTCCAAGGTACGTAGGACCATTTTCAGTAATCCAACGTATAGGACCAGTCGCTTATCGTTTACGACTACCAGAAGAATTAGTAGGAGTACATGATGTATTTCATGTATCCAATCTCAAGAAATGTTTATCAGATGAATCACTGGTAGTACCTCTTCGAGATATAGAAGTAAACGAAAAGCTGAAATTTGTTGAGAAACCTCTTCAAATTGAGGATCGAAAGATCAAATTTCTCAAGCACAAACGCCTAGTGCTAGTTAAAGTAAAGTGGGATTCAAAGAGGGGAGCTGAATACACTTGGGAACTGGAATCAGAAATGAAGCGAAAATATCCACATTTATTCCAGTAAATCTCGAGGACGAGATTTTTATTAAGGTAGGGAGAATGTAACAACTCTCACTAAAAAGTCCTAATTATTACTTTAATTGATCATTAGGAAACCTTAATTGAGACACCCAAGTGATTCCGCACAAAACCTAAAATTTTCAAAACAATCGGAATCAGGATTAGGACCCCTAAAACTTAGGGGGGATAAACCCTAGTTGACGATTATCCTTAAATAATCGTTGTCACATAACTGAAATGTGAAACTGTAGAGTCAGCTGAGCTAGTCCCAATCGTGGCTACCCTATAGCCTATTTTTATTCCTTACGGACCGTAACATTGTTAAGCTTACGGACCGTAAGCAGCCTTACGGACCGCAACATTGTTAATGTTACGGTGCGTAAGCTAGTTAAATTTTGGGTATAAATAGAGGACAGTGGCACTTGAATTCTGGACTTAAAACGTCGAAAGAATTCGCACTATACACTGAGATACGAACTGAATACTTCAAATTTCACCCCCGGGTCTCGAAATTCTGCTACAAAACAGGGTATTAGCACAATCGCTGCTACGATTCATTTTTCGACGATCAATATATCCAATGAATGTTTAAGTGCCGCCCACATTAGGGTTATACTTTATCGTTCGTCATTAATTTGACGGATCATCGTTAATTCGATGGATGAAGTATTATACTTTGTCGTTCGTCATTAATTTGACGGATCATCGTTAATTCGATGGATGAAGTATTGCACTTTGTCGTTCATTGTGAGAATTTGATCTCGTGAGTTATCGTAATTGCTGGATTGATTACTAACCCAGTTCTGTGTGCATTGTTATTTAAATTTGGTTAACAAGGCTAAATCATAGACTAAACTCTGTCCGTATTAAATCAGCAATGTGAGTCATTCTCTTTTTTTATCAAATCTATTTACAAAATCATGTTTATTTTCAAAGTTATAATTACGGGGATTAAGTCTTTGTAATCACCAAGTTACAGCCGGTATGTGGGGTTTTGTATACATTACTTGATAATCGTCACCATTGGGGCAGCCAATTGGGGGATATGACCATAGTCACAGATTCGGTTGAGTGACAAATACCGTGGGTAGTTGGTTTGATATCAGAAACATTGTAATCACTCTTAATACTGTAAATTATAACAAATGTGTCATTTTAGTAAATAGAATGATTCACTCAGTATTTCCCGCTGACAAAACCTTTTTCAAACATGTTACAGGTGATCTGTTGTAATTCAGGAAAAGTGCTGGGGAGCATTTCAAGCTTAAGATAGTGGCTCATTATAAAATAAAGAAATAAGTTTTGTAATATCACGATTTCGTAGTAAAAACATAATATTGTAAATTTTCGGGGTTTTATCCCGAATTGTGAAATAAAATAAATCGGGAAAATTTTAGCTTTAAACGATCCTGATGAAAACTTCCGCTGTTAAACTCAATCAATTAAATACCGCAGTATTTCTGTCCCGCGGCTCCTGAAACGGGTCAAACCGGGTCGGGGGCCGTGACACAAATTAGGGCACATGTTTGCTAGCTCATGTGACCTCTTTGTGAATGCTTCAATTTCAGACCCCTCCATCTTCAGATTGTAGTACTCGTTCTCAAGTTTCTGAATCTCATCACGAGGACAGTACTCCTCCCGCATTAACTCCTTGAAATCATCCCACATAGTGGCATTAGCCATCTCGATGCCCAACATTTGCACCTGGGCATTCCGCCAAGTTAATGCACCATCCTCCAAAGTGCCTGTAGCATACTTCACACGGTCCCCCTCGGTACAATTACACATAGCGAAGACAGACTTAGCCTTCTCAAACCAACATAATAACCCCACAGCCCCTTCAGTCCCATAGAACGTCTGTGGCTTACAATCCATGAATGTCTTGAAAGTGCAAGCAGGCGGATGGTTTTGATTCTGATTCGCTTACTGACCTAATGGATGAAAGAAAATACAACACAAGGGTAAAAGTTGTGTTCGTGACACAAGATTAAAGATGATTTGGCACATATCGTGCCAGCTTGATAGGTTGCCAATGCCTCAGCCACACGGGTGTTAATCAGATTTGTCAATTCAGCCTGAGTCATTGCAATGTGTCCACGTCCATGGCCTCGTCCACTCATGATGGTAGTCTGTGCGGATCACGACAATCCGTCCGGATGGTAGTTCGTGCGGACATCGACAATCTGTGCGGATGATAGTCCGGTCGGATGAACATGTTGGAAATTGTTTAAGGTCTTAGTATCTCATGATCCGAAGAGAAATCCATTCAGAGGGTCGTCCGTGCGGATTATTCATTCGTCGATACTCAACCTTGTTTGAATATGGGTCCCAAGTGTAGTCCGTCAGGATGGCAACTCGCCCGGATAGCCTGTCCGTGCGGACGGCATCTCGTTCGGGTCGTTCCGTTCGTCTACCCTTGGTCGCTTTTGTCATTCTATCGAGATGTTTTGATTACGTGTCGACCAATCGGAATTGCATTCTTACCCGTATGACTAAGCCGGCCAGGTATCACCCCAGCTTGGCCGGTCGGCGGCTCAGAACGCTCATTAAGGTTTAACCCGAAATCAGGTGTCTCGCGGGTGGAATCCGGATTTAGGACTAGTGCATCACTAACATTGAGCAGACGACTAGAACTGATCCGATTCTCATCGTTTTAGAGTGTAAATGAAGGGGAAAACTTGAGTTTATTTCTTTCAACTCTTTTATCCTTTGAAAAGTTCAGATTTATGCGAAGTCGTTTGTGAAATCTTGTCGAAATCGTTCAGATCCGAGTTATTCTTGGTGGAATGAGGTCAGACTTGAAGTTCATAGGAACTTCATGATGACATCATCCTAGAATACCTCAAATCTTGATGATTTCACGGTTAAAAGTTTATATTTAAAAGATAGAAAGGTGCAGAAGTGCGTATAGATCAAGAAAGTACAAGATTTAGGGCGAAAACTTACCGGAATCGAGAGAAATGGAAGAAAAGGTGAAGAGAGCGTGCTGGTCGGACGTCACTTGCCAAAAGTGGAAAGTTTGGAGAGTGACCCGTGTATTTATAGGGTGCTAAAAGAGGAAAGTACGATTCATCCGGATTGCACATCACCCGGATGGTCTGTCCGTGCGGATGGCCTGTCCGTGCGGATGGCCTGTCCGTGCGGATTGGCGCCTGGGTGGTGTGTTTGGTGCGACGAGCTTTGGCGTTTCGGTTCCGAGTGCGAGCGATTCGATAGGGTTTCCTAGTCAAATTACTTTTAGTCCCAACTACTTCGTACCTTGCGTAATCTATTCTCCACTATCTATCATGATCATGATTCGAGTTCGAGTTTGACTACATTTCGAGTTTGATTTCGAGTTTCGATTGCGTTCGCTTGATTATCTCAACACAACATAAACATGCACAGGTAACACATAAGGCACACACACACACACATATAAACAACAAGTAAGATACATAGTTCGAGTTGCGATTCGATGTCGATTTCGATTAGCATAGCTTGATTAGTGATTAGTTAACTTTATCGCATTGTTACTTCCTATAGTCCACAGTCGCAGGTCGATCGGATAACGATTAACACAATTCGATTATTGTCATTAACGACACTTACTCCACATAATACAATTAAAATAACTAAATTTCTACAAGTCAAGTTGCGCGAAATCGGTCGTTGACTCAGACCTTGACTTTGACTTGTGAAAACACGGGGTGTTACAGCCTCCCCTTGTTTAGGGAATTTCGTCCTGAAATTAAGCTGAAAGCTGTCACCACACCGTGACTCATGTTGAGAACTTTCTCTTTCTAGACTTTCTCTTCCTAGACTTTCTCTTTGAATAACTACCGGTACTTAGCCTTCATGGCGCTTTCGAGTTCCCAAGTGAACTCTGCGCCTCGTTTGCCTTCCCATCGGACTTTCACAATAGGAATGCGTGAGCACCTGAGCTGCTTGGTTTGGCGATCCATGATTTCAACAGGCTTTTCCACGAAGTGTAATGTTTCGTTCACTTGTAGATCGTCTAGAGAGACATGTAAATCGTGGTCGGCTATGCACTTTCGGAGGTTTAACACATGGAAAGTCGGGTGGACGTTACTAAGTTCCTCCGGTAGTTCGAGTCTGTAGGCGACTTTTCCGATCCTTTCCAGAATCTTAAAAGGTCCAACATATCGAGGCGCGAGTTTCCCTTTCTTGCCGAATCGGACTATACCCTTCCAAGGTGATACCTTTAGGAGTACGTAGTCACCAACGCCAAATACTCGGGGCTTGCGCTTTTTATCGGCGTAACTTTTCTATCGATCCCGAGCCTTCTTCAGATTGTCTCGAATTTGGAAAATTTTGTCTGTCGTTTCTTGCAGTAGCTCAGGACCGGTTAATTGCGAATGACCGATCTCGTGCCACACAATAGGCGATCGACATCTTCTTCCATATAACGCCTCAAATGGTGCCATTTAGATGCTGAATTGGTAGCTGTTGTTATACAAGAATTCGACCAACGGTAGGTGTTTATCCCAATTACCACCGAAGTCTAGAACACACGAACGGAGCATGTCTTCAAGAGTACGAATCGTTCTTTCAGTCTGACCGTCGGTTTGTGGGTGGAACACAGTACTTAGATTAAGCGTTGTACCGAGTGCCGCTTGAAACGTTTCCCACAATCGTGAAGTAAACCGAGCATCACGATCAGAGATGATGTCACGAGGCGTCCCATGATTACAAATGATCTCGTCGGTGTAGATTCGGGCTAATCGTTCCACCTTGTAGTCTTCTCGTATAGGCAGAAAGTGAGATGATTTAGTCAGACGGTCAACTACAACCCATATGCTGTCGTGACCTGATGACGTGGGTGGTAGCTTGGTTACGAAATCCATAGCTATGCTCTCCCACTTCCACATGGGAATCGGTGGTTGTTCGAGCAAGCCAGAGGGTCTTTGATGTTCGGCCTTGACTCTAGCACAAGTTAGGCATTTTCCTACGTAGAGAGCGATATCCCTTTTCATACCCGGCCACCAGTACTTGTAACGAAGATCCTGGTACATTTTGTCAGCACCGGGATGAACAGAGTAGCGGGATTTATGGGCTTCGTCCATGATAATCTGTCGCAGGTTGGTTCACTTGGGAATCCAAATTCGGTCTAAGTAGTGGAATATCCCATTCGACTTGCTCACAAGTTCGGCTCCGTCGTGGTAGATTCTTTCTTTCTTCAGGGTTCGCTCGTTAAAACATGCATGCTGAGTGTCGTGGATGAGAGCTTCGAGATTATGCTGGGCTTGAACATTACGAGTGCTAAGCAGATAGCTCCGTCTACTAAGTGCGTCGACAACAACATTTGCCTTGCCTGGGTGATTACGAATCTCACAGTCTTAATCGTTGAGAAGTTCTACCCATCGGCGTTGACGCATATTAAGTTCCTTCTGATTAAAGATATGTTGCAGGCTCCTATGATCGGTGAAGATCGTACACTTGGTACCATACAGGTAGTGTCGCCAAATCTTTAACGCAAAAACAACTGCTCCTAGCTCAAGATCGTGGGTTGTATAGTTCTTCTCGTGGATTTTGAGCTGACGAGATGCGTAAGCTATAACCTTGTCCTGTTGCATGAGAACACAACCAAGACCAAGGTTGGAAGCGTCACAGTAGACAATGAAATCATTGTTTCCGTCGGGCAATGCGAGAACAGGAGCATTGCAAAGCATGCGCTTGAGGGTTTGAAAGGCAGTCTCTTGTTTAGTTCCCCAAACAAAAGGCTTGTCTTTATGGGTGAGAGAGGTAAGCGGTACAGCGATCTTTGAGAAACCCTCGATAAATCGTCGATAATAGCTCGCTAGTCCGAGAAAAGAACGGACTTTAGACGGATTCTTAGGTGTAACCCAACTCTTGACTGCTTCAATCTTCGCAGGATCGACGTGAATACCCTGACTATTAACAATGTGACCCATAAACTGAACTTTCTCCAACCAGAATTCACACTTGGAGAACTTGGCATAGAGTTGGTTCCCCTGGAGTAACTCAAGAACCAAACGTAGATGTTGCGCGTGTTCGGTCTTCGATTTGGAATAGATCAAGACATCGTCGATGAATACGATGACGAAACGGTCGAGATACGGTTTACACACGCGATTCATCAGATCCATGAAAACCACTGGTGCGTTGGTTAGACCGAAAGGCATGACAATGAATTCGTAGTGGCCGTAACGAGTACGAAATGCGGTTTTGGGTATATCCTCCTCTTGTATACGCAACTGATGGTAACCTGAACGTAGATCGATCTTCGAGAAACACGTAGCGCCTTGTAGTTGATCAAACAAATCGTCGATACGAGGTAGAGGATAGCGGTTCTTGATAGTCAACTTATTCAATTCCCTGTAGTCGATGCACATCCTGAACGACCCATCCTTCTTTTTGACGAAAAGGACTGGCGCGCCCCAAGGAGAGGTGCTCGGGCGAATAAAGCCTTTCTCAAGTAATTCCTGGAGTTGGGTTGAGAGTTCGCGCATTTCGGATGGTGCGAGTCGATAAGGAGCTTTAGCGATAGGGTTGGCTCCAGGAATTAGGTCAATACGAAAGTCGATATCACGACTTGGCGGTAGTCCAGGAAGATCCTCTGGAAAAACATTAGGAAATTCTCGAACCACTGGAACGTCTTTCACTTCCTTCTTCTCTTTCTTTTCCTTCTCCGCTACTACGACGTTAGCCAAGAAAGCCCTGTACTCCTTGCGGAGATACTTACTGGCTTGTAGGCACGACATAAGCTTGAGGCCCTTTGAAGTAGTATCACCATATACACACAATAAGTCACCATTCGCGAGCAAAAACGAATCATATTGTCGAAGCACACAACTTCAGCATGGTTTTCTGGAAGAACTCCATGCCTACTATGACGTCAAAACTTCCAAGTTGCATCGGAATGAGGTCGATTGGGAAAATATGATTGTTGAGCTCAAGAGTACAATCACGAATGACAGAATTGACAGAGATGGTTCTTCCGGTAGCGACTTCAACATCGAATGTCGAGGAGAGTTTGGAGCGTTTACGACTAAGGAGTCTCTCAAATTCGAACGACACAAAGCAATTATCGGCTCCGGTATCAAATAAATAGGAAGCTTAAATACCATTCACAAGGAACGTACCATTGACCACGTTGTTGTCGGCCTGGGCTTGACGAACGTTGAGGTTGAAGGTTCTGGCACGTGCGGCCTGTTGTTGCTGCTGCTACTGTTGTTGTTGTTGTTGTTGCTGTGGTTGCTGCTGTTGGGGTTCTTGTTTCACTACCCTGTTCGGGCACACGTTGGCGAAATGGTTCGGGTCGCCACACGCGAAGCAGGCTCTGGCATTGACTGCGGGTGCCGGAGGAGCTTGTTGACCCTGTAGGACAGTGAGTAGAGCTTGATTGGCAGGAGCTTGCCGAATACGACAGTTGGCAGTAAAGTGGCCGTATACATTGCAATGAGCAAAAAAAAGGCATTGAATAGCAGTCGGGTGATGGTAGGTGCAAGTAGGGCAGAGCGGGTGTGGCCCAGTGTATGCACGCTTTGCAGGCGGTGCATTGGCCACAGGCACCGCTACTTGACGCTGTTGGGCAGGTACAGCTTGAATCAGTGCAGCAGAAAACGCACAGTTCTTGTTGGTGGAGCTGTTCTTTCTCTTGTTCTTCCTCTTGTTGCTCGATGAGGTGGGTTCAGCAGTTGGTGCGGTAGAGGTAGCTTGATGTAGATGCTTGGAAGTCTTATCCCATACACCAGCCTTAACTCGTTTGTCGTTGATTTCAGCGGCCAGCAGATAAGTTTCCTCGATCGTTGTAGTCTTAGCCGCTTGCACGAAATCAGCAACGAAGTCGGGCAAAGCTCGGATGTACTTCTTGATCGTCATGTCGGGAGTCTTGACTTGATCGGGACAGATAATGCTGAGCTGTTTGAAACGAGCAGTGAGAGCAGCATTGTCACCATCCTTCTGTTGTATGTGCCAAAATTCATCTTCTAGCTTTTGACGTTCGTGAGGAGGGCAGAATTCCTCTAGCATAACTTCCTTGAGCTCGTCCCACGACAGACCGTAGGCTGCATCGTTCCCTTGCTTGTTCCTCTCGGCCGTCCACCAGTCTAGTGCTCATGACTGGAAAACGCCGGTAGCATTCAGAGTACGGAGGTCATCAGGGCAACCACTCTGTCGCAGAGTAACCTCGATGGAATCAAACCAGTGAAATAGTGCAGTTGGACCTCCTTCGCCAGTGAATTCTTTTGGCCCACACGACTTGAATTGCTTGAAACTGAAAGGCCTTGCGGTAGCTTTGGGAGCTTCGGTTCTCGATTCCTCAGACGATTTGCTAGCATTCTCATAAACATCACTCACGGCCTTTGCCACACTCTTAGCGATGATGGACGCAAGGCGTTTGTCCCTCTTTTCCTGACGAGAGAGTGCATGACGGGATCCGGACGACATTGTCTGCAATAGACATCGCCACGGAACTCAACACATTGTATTCGAATCTCACCTCACACGTCTACTACTACTAAAGCTCAGTAACACGTACCATGTAAACACACAGACATATAACCATGCGAGTCACAGAACCATTTAATCACATAACCACGTAAACACTTAGGGCACAAATCGCGTAAGCACGTAGAGCACATAATCACACAATTCCTAAGTATGTAGAGCAAAGAAACTGAGGAACACTTGCGCACTTAAGCACTAGAGGTATATTGGGACCTATAGGGACACGTATTACATTCCGACTACCTCAGAATACAGGAACCTGAATCTAGAGAAAGAAGCTAGAGAGAGAAAGTGGCAATAGGTGATTCACGGTTCTTTGTACGATTTCAGTTCTGTCAATAGAATCACTGATTATAGTACGTTCTTGTGTATTCGGTCATGCACGTTCATGGATTTCGCACGTCGAACGTGTCGTTACGCATTCGTTTGGAGTCAAAGTAAGCACATAATCACGAGATGCAGTGCGAGTCGTGTGTGTCGATCGAAGTAAAACAAAAATCGAGCAAATCCAAAATTTTAAACACATAAACAGGTAAGCATCTGTACAAGCACATAAAATCGATGAAACATCAGAGTCAGCAGTTGCGGCTTAAAATCGAAACACATGAAAGTCGAGAAATAGATTGTCTGCGGCCAGTAGACTTCGACTAACCAAGGTAACTCAACTATTCACAAGGGTCCGTTGTGCACATTCAACTTTCAGGATTGTGCCTTTGCCTCGATTCTTGGGCATTTAACACACATCCCGTTGGTCATATTGTACCTTCAGATCATTGGAGTCCGTCGAGACCTTGGTGAGAGTTTTGTATAAAAGCGGAACAAGTCGTCAAGGTTAGGGTTTCACCCCTGGCTTAACAACTTTGTCCCTGTTTTTAATAAAATTAAGGAGATTATTCATCAAAATATGGGTTTCACCCCTAGTTTGGTATAATTCTCCTCGTTTGTAGCTAAAATGCGAGTTGATTAAGCAACTTTAGTCGAGAGTTCGCGGTTTTCACACCTATTCTCGGCCTTATTGCCCACTCATAGTTGAAAATTATAGTGCAGAAATGGGGTAGTATAAGCAAAGATAGTGAAAAGTAAGTACGTACAAAATTCGTACTAGACGTACTCGAGTCGGTCTATTGGTTCTTAACTATAGTCTAGGTATCTAAGACTTCGACCCGGACTAGGTCGAGTCTTGCCTAATTCCCTATAGTTATGGCTCTGATGCCAATCTGTCACACCCCAACCGATGGCGGAATCATCGGGGCATGGCACTGAGCGAAACAGATTGTCCAGAAGTTTCCATAACAACTATAATTACCATTCAATTTAAATTAACATGTCCCATACCATGTCTCAAATAGTAAACAAATTATTACAGATAAACATCAAGACAAATATTCTGTTCCGACAACTCAGATTTAAGCATAAATAGTTCGTTTATTGGTTTCTAGGACCTCCTTTCCTAGCTTCGATTTCATCACAGCACAACGAGCATCCTAGACCTTTCCTAACCTCAATTTCACAGTGAGCTAGGCATACAAACAACCTAAACACCTGTCACATACGTTAAAGTAAAGTCAATACATAAAATGTAAAGGTGAGCATACAAGTTTGATAATAGCATATAGAGTTCGAATTCGTTTACGCATAACCAGCACGTACACATAGTGAAATGAAGCACGTTAGTTATCGACATAGATCCATCGATACCAATGACTGCGGGTTGACTGCCCGAGGCAGTTCGCAATACATGATTACCACCGTAATCCATGCAAGTAAAAGATCCTTAACAACCCCCGTGTGAACGGGTGCTGAGTCAAAACTATAGTACTGCCGTTGCTAAGGCAGGTAGACAGCATTCCATGTGTAAACATAACAAACAAGCATCCATAAGCCACGTATAACATGCATTAATGGTTAGCGTTCAAATAGTTTGAATAGTGTGATAGTTGTTGTTTGAATATTCGTAACGTATGTAACGCCCAAAAGTGCTTAAAGCAAAAAGGGATCAAGTATACTCACAGCAATTATGGATTGAAGGGAGCGCTTAGCGAGTTCGGTTAGCCTGAATAGATTCGATAGCATAACGATAAGTGGCGCATAAAACAATACAAGGTGGGAGTGGGTAAGATGGCTGGTCGTCCGGATGGTCATCCGTGCGGACAGCAATCCATGCGAGTAGTTAATCTGTTCGGTTGGTCATCCGTGCGGACAGTTGTCCGTGCGGATGACTATTCGAGTGGATTGTTTCTTCCTATGGGTGAGATGTGTTTGTGTATGATGGCTTGCCCTTTGAAGTTTTCGTTGTAGTATTTAGAAAACATTTAAGTTTCCCTATCCTTTAAGTCGGTAGAACGGACGACAATCCATCCGGATGGTAATCCGTGCGGACAACGACGTTGATGGTGAGTCACTTGGTGAAATCCATGCGGATGGTAGTCCGTGCGGATCACGACAATCCGTCCGGATGGTAGTTCGTGCGGACATCAACAATCCGTGGGGATGGTAGTCCGGTCGGATGAACATGTTGGAAATTGTTTAAGGTCTTAGTATCTCATGATCCGAAGAGTAATCCATTCAGAGGGTCGTCCGTGCGGATTATTCATTCGTCGATACTCAACCTTGTTTGAATATGGGTCCCAAGTGTAGTCCGTCCGGATGGCAACTCGCCCGGATAGCCTGTCCGTGCGGACATCAGTCCGTCCGGACGGCATCTCGTTCGGGTCGTTCCGTTCGTCTACCCTTGGTCGCTTTTGTCGTTCTATCGAGATGTTTTGATTACGTGTCGACCAATCGGAATTGCATTCTTACCCGTATGACTAAGCCGGCCAGGTATCACCCCAGCTTGGCCGGTCGGCGGCTCAGAACGGTCATTCTGGTTTAACCCGAAATCAGGTGTCTCGCGGGTAGAATCCGGATTTAGGACTAGTGCATCACTAACATTGAGCAGACGACTAGAACTGATCCGATTCTCATCGTTTTAGAGTGTAAATGAAGGGGAAAACTTGAGTTTATTTCTTTCAACTCTTTTATCCTTTGAAAAGTTCAGATTTATGCGAAGTTGTTTGTGAAATCTTATCGAAATCGTTCAGATCCGAGTTATTCTTGGTGGAATGAGGTCAGACTTGAAGTTCATAGGAACTTCATGATGACATCATCCTAGAATACCTCAAATCTTGATGATTTCACGGTTAAAAGTTTATATTTAAAAGATAGAAAGGTGCAGAAGTGCGTATAGATAAAGAAAGTACAAGATTTAGGGCGAAAACTTACCGGAATCGAGAGAAATCGAAGAAAAGGTGAAGAGAGCGTGCTGGTCGGACGTCACTTGCCAAAAGTGGAAAGGTTGGAGAGTGACCCGTGTATTTATAGGGTGCTAAAAGAGGAAAGTACGATTCGTCCGGATTGCACATCACCCGGATGGTCTGTCCGTGCGGATGGCCTGTCCGTGCGGATTGGCGCCTGGGTGGTGTGTTTGGTGCGACGAGCTTTGGCGTTTCGGTTTCGAGTGCGAGCGATTCGATAGGGTTTCCTAGTCAAATTACTTTTAGTCCCAACTACTCCGTACCTTGCGTAATCTATTCTCCACTATCTATCATGATCATGATTCGAGTTCGAGTTCGACTACATTTCGAGTTAGATTTCGAGTTTCGATTGCGTTCGCTTGATTATCTCAACACAACATAAATATGCACAGGTAACACGTAAGGCACACACACACACGTATAAACAACAAGTAAGATACATAGTTCGAGTTGCGATTCGATGTCGATTTCAATTAGCATAGCTTGATTAGTGATTAGTTAACTTTATCGCATTGTTACTTCCTATAGTCCACTGTCGCAGGTCGATCGGATAACGATTAACACAATTCGATTATTGTCATTAACGACACTTACTCCACATAATACAATTAAAATAACTAAATTTCTACAAGTGAAGTTGCGCGAAATCGGTTGTTGACTCAGACCTTGACTTTGACTTGTGAAAACACGGGGTGTTACAGTATATAAGGAGAGGGAACAAGTTTAAGAATCGAGATAAGGTAGGAGTCAATTCTCACATTGACATCTACAAACTATAGAGTTTACACCAAACAATAGGGCAGAACCCTTCTCACACTCGTTAAGCCTCACTGGGACTCACATGCAACTCAAGTTATTATTATGTGTGCACCCATAATAATAAGGCAACTTGCATGCTTATCTCAGTGCCTCTTAACTTGCGCTAAAAGGTTCCCCCACATTCAAATAGTAAAACGAAAGGCATTACAAAATTGATAATCACAAGAGTCGAAGGGTAGTGCCACACTATCTAGCTCCACTAAGATATGCAGCATAGGTAATCACATCAAGGTATCAAATATGTTGTTTCATGCAAGCCGTGTGTGTGTAACTACTAAGCAAGTAATGCATAAAGTAAACAGAAGACGAACCTTGCAATCTGGAGCTGAGTGTCATGGTCGATTTTTGAAGTCGTTCGGTTATAGTCTGGTTTTATAAAAACGTTTTAAAACCTAGTTCACTATAACCAGTGGCTCTGATACTAAACTGTCACACCCCCAAAATACCACATGCGAAAACACCACGGGACGTGTGACGTACCAGGATCCAAGCCACCAATCACATTGAACCAATAATAAATATTTAAATAACATTCGATTCATTTCATAATATAAATCCAAGTCATAAGTTAAAACCAAACTAATCGTTCAGCGGAAGCATAAAGTAAAATGTTAATCAACTGTTTCAAACCAAGTGTTCAAAATCACAAATCATGTATCCAAGAGTCTCGACCCATGACCACTCCAGCACTCCCAGATAGCAAGTCCATAATGAAGAATCTAACGACCTGCAAGCATGCGGACAAGTGTGTCAGACAACGCTGGTGAGTTCAAAGTTTGTTAACACGTTTTAGTTACCAGATATGGGTATAAGACGATTTGATGATTTGATGTTGTTATTAACTTGATTACCGCAGATGGCTCTACATTTATTTGCCCAAACCCCAATGCTCTATCACACATTGGTCAAGTGGTTAAGGTATTAGTTCACGACCGTCCTCCCCGGTACGTTGTGAGGGTGACAAACCTAATAGCGCTATCAACTAATAACCCCGTTGCCTCCCCGGGAACCAATCGGTATATGTAAGGGGACTTAATGATAGAAATGAGTGTAATAACCAACATCCCAATAACCCGACGTTCCTCCCCGGAACGATTACCAGATGTCCCTCCCCGGGACGCATGCTTGGGAAAAGAGCAGTGAACTCACATTGGTTTGCTCGGTTTGTTAAGTTACCCGTTTCCAAGTTAATCAACCAACCCTACCGTGGTTAACAATAATTATCAGTCTCATAATCACCCAAGTCATATGTTTTACACAGGTTACATTCATCACAGAGTTACAGCATATCATCATTAATATGTTACAAAGATTTTATACACACACAAGTATCTGTCATCATTATGATTACAGACACCTACTGTTCAATTCCTTGACTTACCCGACGAAACATCCCCTGTGGCGAAAGATCATCTTTCGTCGGCATACTTGTCGACGAAGGACCCTATGTTACGTCGATATGAGGTGTGACGAAAAACATATGTTTCGTCGAGATGTTGTGCGACGAAAAGTCATTATTCGTCGACCTAAGATTCGTCGACTGTCTTGACAGTTTCAACGTTTCCTCCAAACCCTAATGTTTACTGTTACTGATTCGTAGATCGCAATCTAATCGATTTCTAAGTTTATCATGCAAACATCACCATTGTTATTATCACAGTTTACCAAGCTTTCATTTAATCCACATAACCCTAACTTAACATATCACAACATAACTGTAATCGATGATCACATAGATTTATTGGTTTATTACAATCAAGAGTTATCATTTAACTATGATCTAAACGTTCAGGTCCGATCCTAATGAAAGCATTCGTTAATCATGAATAACCAATAGCAATATAAAGTTTATGAAACCTTTAAAACCCTAACTGATACAATATGTCAATCTATTTCTAACAAGATCCTATATCCACAAAAGATCACATGCACCACAACAATCATCAAACAATCTGATAAGTTTGACAGAACGCTAACCGAATGGGGAGATGTTCACGAGAGTGCAAGGAAGGCTTCGAAAGGGATGAATAGCGCTGCCGTCGTTCACAATTGAGGAGAAGGGTTTAGGGTTAGGCAGGTTTACATTCAAATAGGAAGGTCAGCGTGTCAGGGCTTCAGTTGGGCCAAAGCCCGTTTCGGCGAATAACCATCCCGATGAAACACCACTTTCGTCGGTTGGCCGATGATGACGAAAGTCCAGACTTTCGTCGCGAACCCTATGTGGCGAAACACTTGCAAGTCTTAAGCTTTCACTTACACACAACATAACAGTTCATTAATCATACTCATAAATCCTCACAACTCTAATCCTTCCAACAATAACACTTCACATTAACATAAACAATTTATCAAAACAGAATTGTCACACAAGAGATACGTAAATGAAAGAGCTTGAAATCTCGGGTTGTCACATTTTTTTTATCTATACTTTACTTTTTATTTTTTTACAGAAAAAATCTCTTAATACAAGTTATTTACTCGATAGTCCCTGGGGGCTGAAATGACGAGAATGCCGGCATGTTCATATGACCAGATTTAACAAGAAAAATTAACTGGGTTAGGGCTAAATGACATAACGTACAAAATTTTGAAACATTAAGTACAAAACCTGTCAACTTTTACGCTAAAGGATAACGCTTGCAATTTGGTGTAAACATAAATGACAAAATTTGTAATTTCCTCTTTATTTTATTAATCCCCAAAGTACATAGTATGGTGGTAAGGAACATCATCTCTGTTCAATAGTTAGGGGGTTCAAATCCTAAAAATGCATGTATAGAAATTTTTAGAAGTAAATTAGTTTGTGGTTAAAGAAACTAGTGGATGTTCACTGCGCTCTGGTGCAAGTTCAAAATATAAATACAACAACAGTGCTAAAACTTACAACGTTTGATTTTGACCATTTGTAATAGACCTAAATCCATTCAACTTCAGCTCGCCACGTATATTAAGACCATGCGTAGTGGTAAGGGTGAATAATGCCCCCACCCTTGGGCGTTTTTCGCCATGTGTCACTACAGTCAGCAAGAGGCATTATTGGGCGTTTTTCTAAAATGGGTGTAGTGGGGATGTGGGTATTATGTTAAAAGGGTGTAGAGAATTAAATAAAAATAAAAAAACCAACAAAAAAAGTTATTGGCCAAAAAAAGGAAGATTAAATATGATTGGGCATTCAAACTTGCTCTAAGCGTGATTTGAAAAACGCCAAAACATCAAAATTGACCAAACACGCCCAGGGGGTGGTTCCCCGGCGTGTTTGGGCGTGATTGAGCAAAAAAATGCCTCTTGAACAGCCACTACGCATGGTCTTAGGGACTAAAGGTGTTACATAGATGCAAAAGTTTTGTCTATCTGTTTACTTTCTCAAAGTTTGGGAGTTGGGACCATAGTTAAAATTTGTGCAAACGATAAGTACCACCCGTGTACTTTATAGGGTGAAACTTGAAAGAAGAACTAAGCATGCACAATCATTAACCGTAGTCGAATAGTCTAAAAGAAAAACATATCAAAATTCAAAATTTAAACTACTACAAACATAAGTTGATGACATCATTCGGTAATAGTTCAGCCATTCAATTGGGCAAAAAGGGCGGCAGGGGTAATAGTGTCAGGCAGCTGCCTGACACTCCCCTATTGGCCCAACAAAATTACGATTTTATCCTGATTTAAAATTACGATTTTGCCATCAGTTCAAATTTATGTTTTCGCCCCCGCTTAAAAATAAATTTACGCTTTAGCTTCCAGCTAAATATTTCAATTTTACCCCCGGTAAAAAAAAATTACGATTTTGCCCCGTTTCAATTTACAGTTTTGCTATTAGTTTTTTTCCCTTAAAAATACGATTTTCCCATCAGTTCAAAATTATATTTTTACCCCCACTTAAAAATAAATTTACGCTTTTGCTCCTGGCTAAAAATTCCAATTTTGTCCTCGGTTCAAAATTACGATTTTGCCCCGTATAAATTTATAGTTTTGCCATTAGTTTTTTTTTCTCACAGCCAAGTTACGATTTTACCCTCAACTTAACTTTACATTTTCCCCATCGTTTTTGTTTGTTTTCCTGGTGACATTACAATTTTTCCCCAGTGTAAAATTACAGTCGTGCCGGCAACTTCCTGGCACTCCCCCGTTGGTCCATTTAGTTTACAATTTATCCCCGAATTAAAATTATGAATTGGCCCTCAGTTAAAAATTACGTTTTTCCCATCGTTTTAGTTTTTTTTTACCAAAACTATAAAGGTTTTTTGTTTTAATTGGTTTACTCGATTTAATTTTTTTTCTTCTGAAGGAGTTGCCTAACACTAGCTCATTAGTCCTGAAAAATTACAGTTTTGCCCTGAGCCCAAAATTACGGTCTTATCATCGTTTTTGTTTTTTTCCCTAGCAAAATTATAGTAGTCTTTTTTTAATTGGTTGAGAATTATTCGGCCATCGCCCCGCAACGCGGGCGGGGCATCTACTAGTTACACTACAAATGCATTTTTATTTTAATAAATTTAACAGTTTTAGGTATTTAATACTTCTGTATACCCACTTATCTCTTAGCTTAACATGAATGATGTGTGATTTCTGTTAATAAACATATTTAGAAGAGTTAATTACACAGATGGACCTTGTGGTTTATAGTCAGTTTCACATTTGGGTACTAATTTTTTTTAACAAATTTAGGTTTTATAGTTTCAATTTTGTAACATATTTAGGTAGTAACACCAAAATTATCAATATAATGACTAAAATACCCTTCCATTGTTTTAATTTTATCAATGTAACACCTTTGGGTACTAACACCTAATTTTATTTAAGTTTAAATCAATTTTACAAAATCTTTTTTTTTATTTTCATCTTTTTTTTATATCTCTTAATTAACATAAAATCTATTTATTTATTTTTTATTTTTTTATAAGTAAATATTTATATATAATTTTTTAAGAAATGATAAATAATTTAGCACGATAAAAGTTGCTCAAAATCTTAAATAATTAAAAATTCAATAGGTATGATAATAGTTGGTAATGTGCAAATAAATTATTATTAAGATATTAGGTTAAAACTCTGTGTATTACACGTTTTTAATGTATAAAACTTAGTTTTAATTTTTGTAATTTTAAATATATGGGATTAAATAATATAAAAGCAATAACAATAATAATAAAAGACTGTATCTCATCGGAACTAAAGTGTTTCCTAATCATATAGATACACAAATAAAATAGAGACGTCATGGTTTAATAACACCGTCTCAAAATGTGCCAAGTAATTGACCGTAACAAACAAATCAGATTAGATTATACATTTTTACGATTTTACTACAAAATATATTAAATTAGTTGTAGTTATTTTTAAACAGTTTTTCTCGATTATGCTACATATCTTGATATATTAATTTAACTAATTTTCAGATATTATATTCATGTGTTTTCAAGATTGCTATGGATTTTAATAGATACTTATTATATCATTTGTTTCATTATTTAATTTATATTTTAAAGAGTTTTTATATATTCATAATACTAGTCAGATATTTATCTAGTATTATTTAGTAATATAAATAAAAAATGGAGCAGATGTTTTCTGACTTTTTTTATTTATATTTATAAATAAAAAATAAATATATTTTATGTTAATTATGAGATATAATAAAAAGATGAAAATAAAAAAAAAAGTTGATTTAAACTTAAATAAAATTAGGTGTTATTACCTAAAGGTGTTACATTGATAAAATTAAAAAGAATGGAAGGCAAAACCTTTAAAACATCTAGGTTAGAAAGGGGGATGTCTTAGGTTCAAGTCCCACAGACGACAGGGATTAAAGAAATTAACCGTTCAAAAAAGAGCGGTGACAAGAAACTAATTAAAGATTAGAAATGTTGTTACAAGCATCTTATATTATGGATTCTGAAATTAACTTTGTTCGGCCCGTTTTGTGTAGAAACTATATCGCAATGTTAAAAGTTTACCTCCTTAAATTTTAGATCTTAAATTCTCCAGAAGTAATAATTTCTATAATATAACTAAAAGTTTTTCAATGTATTTAATAGAAGCTTGTTTACATAATTAAAAAACCATATAAAAATATCAATATATTCTGCTTAATATGAAATCCGTTGGATATAATTAGAATTTACGGTTAATATGGAACTAACCTACTTGATAGATGCTTATGCCTCTTAGACTTAGATGGGAGGTCTCAAGTTCAAACATCGACAAAGAAAGTTATTAAATTAATTGGTGTAATGTAGGATATGAGCAAGCTTTGTAATTAAAAAACAAAAATAAAAATTTACAATTTTATTGTATTTTATTTTATTTTTTTTGAACGGCAAATTTGGATCACTGATGGAACATTAGAGTATCATCGTGCTACCAACGGAACCACCCGATTATATCCATCTCTGCCATGCAATAATGCCTATACACCAATTCAGGATAAACCCAATAATATGGAAAACCCCTCTTGTGGGAATCAAACATGGGTGTTCATCGGTTCGGTTTACGGTTTATTTGATTCGTACACACAACCCCAAAGTTAAAACATCAAAACATAAATCATAGAAACTATAAATAGTTAACAAGTCTAAGGACACAAAATATAAATAATCTTCAAATATGAGTCTTTCTCCAGCTCGAGTGAATCTGCATACATAAAATGAATAAAATTTAATAAATATAAATGTATTTTGATCAGCATTTGATGAAACCATGGGGATACATATACTTAGATATTAGATTTAGTATTTTGGGCTAATAAATTGTATATAGTTTATTAAACATTATTATTTTTATTTAATAATTAATTAAACTAGGTTTTAATGCTGCGCGCCGTGTTGCGGCGCGACAAAACTAAGTCATTGTAAAACTATTTATTGCGACTAAATACTTGGTTGTTATTAAAGTTGTGCTATTTAGTGTCTTATTTTTAAGTTGACAAGTGGAGTTTTCAAACAACAGAGCCGTTGGCAGCAAGCGAGTTAGTAACTCCTGGCGATGACGACTATTGCGATGTCTAAGCATCCACTAACCCAACAAATAAGGAATAAGAATTGTATAAATACAATCAGAAAAACGTGTGAAAGAGGAGAAAAAGGAAGATGACGTGAAGTTATGTAAGCATAAAATGGAAAAAAAAAAAAAACCTCATGATTTGAACTTGAGTCTCTTTAAAACACATACAACCACAAAACCACTGCACCATGATGAATAATCTAACTAACTTTGAAGAAAATGGATATATATACACACTTAAAAAGGGTATAGGGGAAAAAGTCAACAAAAGATGACTTGAAGTTAAGACAACCAATAAGGAAAGTTTACTATTCATTATGATGTGACAGCTACTATTCATTAGCTTTGTTTTTTAATATATGTATAATTAACGGTTTATTCGGTTATCCAAATAAACCGAATAAACCAAATAAACAAAAATGTGGATTAAAAAACCGAACCAAAAACCATATTCACAATTTGGTTTCAGTTATAAACCAAAAACCAAATTGGTTGTTCGGATCAGTTTAATTGGTTACGGTTACGGTTACGGTTCGGTTTACGGTTTTTATTTGGTTACGGTTTTTTCTAAACACCCCTAAAATACAGGACCTAATGGTTCCTAAACTTTATCCCACCTCAAAGATGTCGCTAGGCTATAATGTTATGTGCATTTACAATTTTATTTGATTTATTATTTATGTTATTTGATTTTTATGATACAAGACCTGTTAATTTATAAAGGAAACTAGCAGCAAATATATATATATTTAGTGAATTCAACTGATGTCAAATGGGCCAAAAATATAGTGAATTTAACTTAAACGGGTCAAAATATAGTAAATTAACTTAAACGGGTCAAAATATAGTGAACTAAGATGAAACGGGTCAAAATATAGTGAATTAAAATGAAACGGGTCAAAATATAGTGAATTAACTTAAACAGGTCAAAATATAGTGAATTAAGATGAAACGGGTCAAAATATAGTGAATAAGATGAAACGGGTCAAAATATAGTGAATTAAGATGAAACGGGTCAAAATATAGTGAATTTAACTGAAACGGGTCAAAATATAGTGAATTAACTTAAACGGGTCAAAATATAGTGAATTAACTTAAACGGCCAAAAATATAGTGAATTTTCAATCACTTTGTTTTGAGTCAATGTCTGTCTGTTTGGGATGATGATTTTGTCACCAAAAAACAAAATTTCATAGCTAAGGTAACTGGCTTTTATAGACAACATTAAAGCTTATCATTATTAGACTCTAGTTATGTGGTTTAAAGCTTCAAACAACATTAAAGCATGTCATTATTAGACTCTAGTTTTGTGCATCCGTTCATACATTAGTATTTAGCATACTCTCATCAATCCATCATAAACATACATTAAGCAATTTATTGGCTGTGAATTTTGACCCACAAATGCCCAAAAATTATTCTCTTTATTAACACAAACACATTAGTACACTCACATCAATTCATCCATCATATACAGTAATAGCACTACACATCTATTGGCTGTAAATAAAGAGAAGCTGCTTATTTATTGGCTGTAAATAAAGAGAAGCTGCTTTTCTTGCTTTGATCCATCGGCTTGCGTATGCCATGGCTCTTTCTCTCTTAATAACTACATCCGCTTTTCTTTGCAACCTTGCTTCTCTTTCTCTCTTAATGCCAACCAAAGAGGATCGCCACAATGTCTTCCATTATCGACCCCATGAGCGTCTTATGAACCAGCACATAATCTGTCAAACTGCATACTCTGTTCACCAGAACCCTCTTCTTTTTTTCAGAACATCCGGAATGTGTTGAGGTATGCGTTTTTTCAGGTGCGTGTGCCAATGGTTATTAATCTCGATCACTTCTTCCAGGTAATTTTGCAGCAATGGCTGACCATCTGCAACACATCAAACAAATATGTATAAGCATAACTATTGATATACATAATTAGTAGATTTAAATCAACAGTATGATCACACATACTTGTTTCCCATTTCTCTATGATACTTGCAGATAAGATCTTCTTCTTCTTTACTAAAATTCCCGTGTTTAACCGTCGGTCGAAGATAATTCATCCATCTCAATTTACAGCTCTTACCACAACTAGCTAATCCTAATTCCCCCCCAAAAAAATCAAGAGTAAATTACTATTTCATCCAAATTACAAATAACATAATTCAATCAAAATTACAGATCGACCAACAACATTTAATCCATAGTTACAAATCCAACACTGGTGATAAAGCCGTTGAGGCTCGAAGGGCTGCTCGAATTGAATACTTTACCAAATATGAACAACACATGTGAATTTAAAATAAAATTAAAATAGAATAAAAAACTAAAAAACACCAGACCAAAATATATGTAAGAGTTGTTGTGAGCTATATGACCATCATGAGTCCTTACCGGTTAAGCCAAGAGGACGAAGATCCCACAAAACAAAATGGTTTTCAGCTCCACCGGTCACATATGCCTGTTTCAACGCATCCGCTAGAGCACCAATCTGGTGGTTGTGCGGCCCACCTTGCAGAGCCGGGAACACAACAAAATTTATCTTGTCTTTAGATTCGTAATTAGAGAAGCCATGGGATTTGCAGTTGCAGTGATTAATGGGGGAGGTATTTGCAGTTGCAGGCGATTTGGATTTGGGGGAGGTAGAAATTGATCTTGTCTTCGTATTCGTAATGAGAGAAGCCATGGCGATTTGGGGATCTGCAGTGTTCTTTTTGTTTCAGCGATTTAGGTTATTGATGAGAAATAAAAGGTTTATGTTATGTTTTAAAGGATTTTAATAGAAACTACGTAGTTTTGATGGGTTTGGCACGTAAGATTATACGTCTAACAGCACCGTATTCACTTTCCCCATTTGTCAAAGGGAAAAAAATCACAGAAACATATAACTATAAACATAAGATCATCAGATAAGCACTTTACCCTAATTATGATTCAAGTACATAGTTTGAACAAATTTACCCTAATTTCAAATCAATAAGAAGAAAAAATGAGATAACATGGAATGCATGATTAAATAGATCATTGTGTAACGGTATACATGTAAGAAGAAAAAAAATGAGAAAACATGAAATGCATGATTAAATAGATCAGGGTGTAAAGTTATGCACGTAACCATCAACATATCAAATGTAAATATTGCCCTAAATGTCATTCAGGTTGAGCGATTGTGATTCAACTTATGCGATTGAAAAGGGATTCAAGAAAGGGAAATATGATAATCATATGATGGTTGAATGAATCGAATTAACAAAATCAAAGAGGAAGTATCTTTAATGGTGTAATGGATGTCTTTTGGATGATGATTTTGAAGGATTGAGAAAGAATATGCGTATGGTAATAAAAATATTTAATAATATAGTGTGAGAATCTCGAAAGCAAATGTCAGTTACATCTATATGGCATATATATCCTCCTCCCGTGGCCCAGTGGGTATTCCCATTGGGTTAAGTTGGCCGGCCCTCCTTTGGGAGGTCACCGGTTCGACTCCCACTTGTGGCTTTAAGGGGGGACGTCCCAATGATGGATCGTTCCTACCGAGGCATGGTTCGATCCGGAGGGCAACCCGGTTTTCACCCAGCTGTTACCCCAGCGGCTTTACCCGTGTGGGGGCAGTATGGTTTCCGGGCGAAGGTCAGTCTACGTACGCGGCCGGGGCCCGATAGAACATCGCGTCCGTAACACGGGACTGACGGGGGATTGTCTTTGACAAGAACCCGGTGACCAATAGGTCCTGTACATTGAAAGTCACCCTTCAAAAAAAAAAAAAAAAAATCTATATGGCATATATATACTTAATTATAATTAAAAGACAGACGGTATGACAATACAAAACACCATTGTAAATTTATATTATTAATGCAACAGGTTGTAGATAATAACTGCTAAACATCAAACGATGGGGTTTTTAAAATGGCGTATTAGTTATCCTTGTATTAATTCATACATGTGGGAAAGTCCAACCGTCAAGCAGTGTGGTTTTGAAACGTCGTTTTGGAAATAAAAAGTGTAGTGTCGATTTAATTAGCCGCTTGATAGGTATACATGTTGATATTTGTGTATATATAAAATGAAAGGGTGTGAGGAAAATGGGTTAAAAGGTATGACTTTTAAAGAAATAACACATAACTCAAGTTGCTTTTTGTATAAGAGATATAATTATTATACACTAGAAAAATATAAGAAAGGATCTATCATTCTATTTATATGGAGTTTTCGTTACTATGATGTAACAAATGTGTTGCAAAATAATTCTCAACTCATTGCAGGTGTCAAACGCTCCTTATCAGACATTGATATGATATCTTCCATTACGTGCACACATTTTCCATACTCAAACGACCAACCAAACGTAACGAAGTCGTGAGTTTTTGAAGAATTCTTTCTCAATTCGAAACATCCAAATCGTTTTTGTTTGATGCTTATTGATTGCGATTAAAGGTTCACCCGCTAAGCGATCTTTTTCTTTGCTATTTATTTTTAATACAAATGTTTTCTTTAGTTTTTTTTTTTTTTTTTTTTTTGGAATGGCTCAACGGTACACACCCCTCAAGAATTGAACCCCCACACGAGTTCAAATCCCACCCCCCCCCCCCTAAGGTCCAGCCGCACTGGAATTACCCAATATTGGTACCAGAGTGGACTCGAACCCGCGACCACCCGGGCGAGAACCCACACAAGCGTGTTAAACCCTCCCACCTTCACCAAATAAAAAAAATGTCATACGACTTTGTTATTTTTAGGATGCTTCTTTTGAAACAATTAAAAAATAATAATTACCAACTGCATTTGGTTTAACTGGTTCGGAATCCCAACATCGTTAATTTATCTAAACGTTCGTTGATAAGAATTCTATTATTTTCAACGGTCGAATCGACCAACATGAACGCCTACATATGCTTACGTAATCGTCATATTTATTTGAATTTTTTGTTCAGAAAAGAAAATATTTATAATCATATTCAATTTATAGACAATGAGTTGGTGGTGGAGTCGTAAGGGAGAGAGAGACTTGATGTTTTAAGGTACTCAAGTTTAATTCCTGCTCTACCCATTATTTTCTGCGGCACCAGGTGATGACGGGTGACTAGGCGCACGTAGGCGGAGATAACTAGTTCGATCCTTAAACTGAGAGAGTTTACCTCACCGTACTGTCGTACATTTAATTTTGAATTTATATTATTTGATTTTTATTATACAAGACCTGTTTGATTTATAATGGAAAATACTATGCACTATGAATATAAAAAGGATCTTTTGTTGTATGAATATGGAGTTTTCGTTACTAGCTAGCCAGTACTCTCAACTCATTGCAGGTGTCAAACGCTCGTTATTATACATTGATATGATCAATGGGGTGGTGGTCCATTGGCAAAGACAAAGCCTTTAAAACACCTAAGTTTGGAAGGGGAAAAATCTTGGGTTCAAGTCCCACAGACGATAAGGGATTAAAGAAATTAGCCGTAAAAAAAATTAGACATTGATATGATATCTTCCACTACGTGCATACATTTTCCATCCCCAAACGTAAGGAAGTCGTGAGATTTGAGGGATACTTTCTCAATTCAATGCATCCAAAATGTTTTTGTCTGATGTTTATTGATTGCGATTACGAGTCTTTTGTTAGAAATAACCTGTTGATGTGGCCCTACGAATCATTTGAGTAACGTTACCAATATGACATAACTAGTCCCCGACAATTACTTGATGGTAGTAATTGTCAAAATTGATTAGTTCAAGGGGCAATTATGATTTCTCTTTAGGTACCATTAATAGAGAATACATAGAGTTTTTATAACGGATCACTATTCATGACCATTATTCATTGATCTTTATATATTAATGATAAGTGATCAAAAACTCCTGAAGAACACCAATACTAAGAATTCTCTCTAGTGTGATCCATCAGCACAAGGTACTATAACGGGAATCATGACTTCATCTTTATCCTCAAAGATAATCATCCCTACAAGTAAGTATCTCTAACTTGGCATCTATATTTATGTTATGATTGAATAAACAAGATTAGTGTTCTTTATTTTGACCCATGTTTAATGATATAATCAACATGTGGTATCAGAGCTATGTTGATTATATCGATTCAATCATGAAAATTGATTTGTTTCCTTCCTAATCAATGAGTCAATTTTGTTTTCTATTTTAACCATATCGTCATCGTTTGAAGAAAGTTTCTTTTTTCAATAAGTTTATTATTATATGGAAACATTAATATTGATTTTAAGAAGAAAAAAAAAACTCACAAAATGATCCATAAGTTTATTGAATCATGTGGACTTTTAGTATACCTAAAGACAATTAAGTTTCTATATATTATTGAAACTTTCACATGACTTACGAAAGTTTTAAGTTTTTTTATTGGATACTTATTCTAAATCTATTAAATAAATATGTTTTGTCCATATGAACTTTATGAATAAAAGAGACATTGTGTATGGCAGATAATGGAAATTATGATGATATGTGTCAACAATTTACTTCTGATGCTGACACATTTATATGTGCAAAATGAAGTGAAACAATTTTTGATTGAGATATTTTATATTATAATCAATTTAATTTTTTTTTGCATATTGTTTATGTGCCAATCGGTTTTGATGAATCTTAAACAGTCAAAATTTACAAATTTTTTAAATCTATTGATGCTTGATTAAATCAATTTATTCTAAATGCTGGTGACTTATTTCTATCATATTAATGGTGATTAAATTGGGTATAGATGAAAAGTATTGAATTCGACTAATTAGGTAATTATTTTGGCCAAATTATCATGCAAATTGTGAAATTGTTTTGCAAAGATGTCAAAATAGGTTTGCAAGTCTTGGTTATTTATTTACTTATTTTTGTTCTCATATGGGACTGACTTGTGAATGGCCCAACTTAAGTATGCAATTTGAATGGCGACTTCAATGATCAGATGATTCAACCAACGGGATATCATTTGATTTAACATTGACGCTTAAGTTATGTCATCTTATGTAAATTTGTAATTGCCTAATTTACATAAATATTTCATTTCTGACCTAAAGGTGTTATGTTATATTTATGTGCTTTACTTCATTATTTATGTGTGTTCATAATACATGAATTTTGGTCAAAGCTAAAGCGAAGCCAGAGTTCATGTAGAACGTTGAGACAGTCTATATTTATTTGTGTTTATAATATATGAATTTTGGTCAAAGTCAAAGCGAAGCCAAAGTTCATATAGAACACTAAAGATAGTCTATTATTTATATTGTTCATAATGCTTGAATTTTAGTCAAAGCCAAAGTGAAGCCAAAATTCAGGTAGAACATTAAGCCGAGTTTTATTATTTTATATCGTTTATAATGTCTGAATTTTGGTCAAAGCCAAAGCGAAGCCAAAATTCAGGCAGAACATTAAGATGGTTTTATTTACGTATGTTCATAATACATGAAATTTGGTCAAAGCCAAAGTGAGGCCAAATTTATGTAGAACATCAAGACAATATATTTTTATGTACGTTCATAATGTCTGAATTTTGGTCAAAGCCAAAGCGAAGTCAAAATTCAGATAGAACCTTAAGTTAGTCTATTATTTTGGTTTTATAGTAGACTATGTCTTCAATATAATAATTTGTGCCTGCCTTACTTGATTACCCCATAATGTGAATTACTCCAAGCTTCCTCTTAAGTTTGTATCTCATCTATTCTATCCACTCTAATTTCAAAAACCTAAGATGTTTTGGTTACTAAAGAGTTTCTTAAAATTTGTTTTTTTTTTATTGTTGATTATCTCTTAAGATATGACAATCCTTCTGCTATTTTCTGATTACAGAAGAAAAATTAGAGCAAGACTAGTGGGATAAGTAAAACATTATATCTCTTATGATAATCAAGAACTCACTTAGTTATTGCTATCATGCGAGCTATTCTAGATTCTAAATTTCTTAAGACTAATTTGTTTTCTTTGGAAGAATCAAAATAACTCCTAAGACGCATGCATTACTCTAGATTCTTACCATAAAGATTAGTGCCTTAAATTTCCTAGTACATTTTTCCGGTGCATTACATATAATTTTTCCACTAATACCATATATAACAACCCTCGAAAAAACACCCCTAAATGCTCTAATTAGACCCCCGAATACACATAAACGAACTTGAATAACCTTAATTTTAACAAAAATCAAATAAAAATAATTTCTTGGATCGCTCACGGGCCGCGACCAAGCCCACCAGGTGGCTCGCGGGGCGCGACAGTCCCTGGTTTGCCGGAGTCTCATGCCGCCACGTGTCCTATTATGTGTCGAGACTATACAAGTGAGCTGCCAAAGCTAGACCCTAGTCTAGGTCTCTCGCGGGCCGCGAGAGATAGACAAAGATGGGTCGCGGGGCGCGAGCCCCCCTGTTTCCAGCCTATAAATGGAGGCGATCGGCCTCAGTTGCAGATCGTTCAAATTTCTTTTCTCTCTATCCCTATTATAGCAAAGTATTGCTCGATATAATACCCTTAAAACACGAAGCTCTGCCTCGTTGTAAGTATGTTAACCCCAGATCACTAATCTGTTACCCTACCCGATTGATCTAGGGCTCCGTAACGCATGTCAAGGCTCTGCCTGACTAAGTTCATTGGAGATCTGTCTCGTGTTGTATGGCTAATGTGATTTGGATTATCTTACTAACACATGTGCATTGTTTTTTTTAATAGAAAATAATCAAGAACACCACCAGGAAGCTATAGAATTTCCTAAGTCAACAATGTGAGTCATTCTCCTTTTCTCACTGTTTGTGAGCCATTGTTTCAAATATTTTACAAAACCCTAAATGTTTATCAGTATACTTACAGTGATTAAGTTTTTGTAATTCTACAATTATCATCAGTATGTGGGATTTTGTATACATTACTTGACACTCGTTACTATTGCGAATAGTAGCATGACCGCAAGCACGGGGGACAAAGGTTGCCCGGTAGCAATACCGTGTTGAATAATTGGATAGATATAAACATTGTAATCAACCTTAATACTGTAAAGTTATAAAAGCTTGTTTTGATTAAACTGGGATGCACTCCCTAGTATTTCTTGTTGATAAAATCTTTTTAAAACGCGTTTCAGGTAACTTAATATGGAGCCATAAAAAGCCAGCTGTGGAGCACTGAATGCTTAAAGAAGTGGCTATAAAAGTTACCTAAATAAAAAGGAGTTTATGTTTTCAATAACTAGGTGTGACAACTCGTATTTCCGAACCTATCTTTGTACTTTGATGTAACGTTTGTGACTACATGAACTTGGTTGATTAATTGAATGTCATAATTATGTGTTTATGTGAATGTATGTATGATGTAAACGCACAACACTCACCCGACCGCACAAGCCATTCGGGCTACACAACTTGTACTCGGACCTATAGGGCAGCCCAAGTTTGGGTTCGGCCCATCCCCATTAATCGATTAACACATGGGGTGTTTGTACCCATCTCACATTTTACCAAAACAACACACAAACCCTAGCTTTCTCTCATTCTCTCTCTCAAACTCGACGGCAAGAATTCCCTCATCATCGAAGATCTTTTCTTGTTCGGATCAACCATCAACCATCTATTCCATCCTCTTCTCAATCGGTTAGTGTTCTATGATGTTATTGTTACATGATATAGTGTGTATGAATGATAATGTTCTTGTGAATCGGATATGTATGATAATGTTAATCGGATATCATGTCGTGTTTCGGATTGATTTCATGATGAGCTAAGGATATCTTGTGATTGATTGTGATCTAAATCATCGATTGTTGATGTGCAAGTAATTGGTTTACATATGTGTATGGGTGAATGTTCATACTAATCGGATTCCATAATTATTGTTTTAAGAACCGAATGATTGATAATAGGCTGCATGATTTCTGAAATCGGATTAGTTGTAGGGTCGATCATGAGGTGTTATATAATGGTTTGAAATCCCTAAATGATTATGTTTAAGTGTCTTGATTATTGTTCATGATTGTGATTATGTTAGAGTTATGAGAATTTATTTGAATATGCTTTGTTTGATCGATTGTATGTGATATGGATAGTTGGAAATTTGTTAATTGATAAAATGTAAATAAGGAAACAATTGAATGGTTGTAACTGATTGACATAATTTTCGGATGTTTAAACTGGTCGCACAAGACTCCTGGTCGTACAAGGAGTCCATTCGCACAAGACTCCTGGTCGCACAAGGAGTCCAGTCGCACAAGACACTCACAGTCGCACAAGGCTGTTGGATCGCACAAGCTGTATGTTTGTTTAACTGTTTGGGCCAGATGATCATGTTGGGCTGGGCTAATTCTAATCGCACAACCCAACCGGATCGTACAAGATATCCGGATCGCACAAGCTTGGATTTAAATGATTTGGGCCGTGATCATGTTTATCGTTTTGTTGGGTATTTTGATTTTTGGGCCGGGTATTAGTGGGCTCCAATGGATGACTCGCACAAGACCACTAAGCTTGTGCGAGCCCAATCTTGAATACGTTATAAGGGTTGAACGTGATGATATGTGTTGCCATGATCTGCGTGTGTTTCTTACATGCTATCTTACGTGATACTTATGTGCTCTACTTGAAACCAAAATCCTAACTTATATGGTAACCATGTTAGGACGTGGTTCACCCCTAGCTGCTAGACTTGACCTTTCTGTGTATCTGCCGAGCAAACCAAGGTGAGTTCACACTAGCCAAGGCATGGGATTCCCAGGGGTTGGGAATGGGATTGAATAACTACTCGTACAACTATTACTATTAAACTAATTACTACTGTCCTCGGATTGAAGGGCACGTACGTAAAACCTACGTACAGTTATACTTACTACTGTCCTCGGATTGAAGGGCACGTACGTAAAGCCTACGTACACGATCATAAGACCATCACCTCTATCAAAGGAAGTCCCTCATTTATCGACTTAATCGCCGAGGCCTATGGCGAGCGGGTCATTAGTTAATAGCGCTATTAGGTTTAACAAACCTCACACCGTGCCAATTGGACGAGCGTGTACTAATGGACTATGGGCAAAGGGTCAATGCTGATAGACATTGACTTAGGGCACCTCTTACATTTTCGTAGCTGTCGATACGCGTGGTCTAGTAACACATGGGAAGCCCCCACTAATCATCGCACACATGCCTGGATTGGCCGCGATACGGATTAATACGATACATGGTTTACAAAACGAACATACGATTTACGAAATGAATACTTTAACCAAACAACCAACTGTGAACTCGCTCAACTTTGTTGTTGATTTGTTGCTACATGCCTTGTATGTCATTAGGTACTCATGGAGCTTGCACAGGGAGGAACGGTCTTTGTGGGACATGGCAGTGTGTGTCATGCTTTAAACATTTCTTTATTTCATACTCAATACTTGCTATAGGTTTTACAATTATGCTTCCGCTAATCACTTAACTATGTTCTGGTTTTTGAACGCCTTTCATATTGTTTGGTTGAATTATGTTTACTTACATGCTTGTTCAATATGATTGGTGGCTTGATCCTGGTCAGTCACGCCTCCAAGCGGTGATACTCCGCGTGTGGATTTTGGGGGTGTGACACTAGGGTTATTCCCTAAAAATGTATTATCACTGAAACTTGGGTTTTATCCCATTTAATTGTTATAAAAGTTTGGTGTTTTGAAACTCTGATAATATTTCCTAACTACGGTCCTGGTGTCTCATTTTCGCTGCCAAATTAATAAACACCGATACCACCAGCTCTATGTTGCTCTCGCGGCGCCCGCTCTCGGGGTAGGGGTCGGGGGCTGCGACACCTTAAGTTGCCTTAAGAATCAACTATACCACTCAAGAGTACCAAAGGAAAATGAGTATGTTGGTTAGCAGCATATGTACAGGAAAAAGAATGCATGAAACTGGAAAATTAGATGTTGTTCATCTCACCGCCACTAGACCTAAAAGGAGGATACTTTTAAGATTCAGAGATAGTATACAAGTTCTACTTCCAGCTATAAGTTTCTTCAAAGGAAAGTCTCACTGCAAATTTATACCATTAAACTAGGCTTGAGCATCGAGACTATCCATAATTCAATGGAACAGCTGGCTAAGATAAGTAGTTAGATATTTATGATATTTAAGTATGCTAATGATAATATTCCAACTAACACATGATGGGTCGAGTCTAGTTCTATACGTTTACTTACCAGAAATCAACAAATAATTAATATGAGAGTTAGTGGCAAAATTTTATGTTAAGACTATAAGAACCATAATAAACTGTTTTATAATTGGGCTTCATAATACCTTATATATTATGTAGATTATTCATAATTTAGTATCAATATGAAAGCTACATTATGACAGTTGTGAGGTTTGCATGGTTAAAACAAAGTCACTCTTACCTTAAACTCTTATATTATTTGTTATAACAATCTGGATAGAAACCTATAAGACAGAACTAGATGATACTACACTTTTTCACAACCTTTTGTTATCATGAAAATGAAAATTTAACAAAAGAAAAAAAAATGAGACCTACAAACTTTATCCACTAGACAAAAATTCATGAGAAATCATGACCAGGTTAATAAAGGATGAAATATTATCAAATATCATTTTTAGTGACTTACGAGCATGTGTTAAAACCTTAATATTTAAATGGCTCAGGGGATATATCAAGTTCCATAAAAAAGTTATATTTCATTAAAACTTATCCCAAAAAGGAGTATTTAGACGTAGTTTATTTATCATTTCAAATAATATTTACTTGTATCTAATATGTCTCCTATGGATCAATTTTTAAAAGAAATCAATTCATAGATATTATGATTTCTTCTAAATATGTCCCTAAATATTTATAATGTCTGGACATTAAGGAAATCAAGTCTAAAATGTATGAGAGGTTCCCACAGCACGTACATCATTGAAACTTATATTGTAGCATTCCTAGAGATCGAAAAGATTAGTGGAAGCATGAAGTGTCTTTACGTTAACTTGCGAGAGTTGCAAGAGGTAGGGGAGTGAAAACTTGTTACCTCAATTTGTACCTCTTGTACAAGACACTGCTCATTCACAACTTTTCTCTTTAAGAATCTACTACTACTCTAACAAAAGTTTCATTGTTTCTTAAACGTGGGCACACTCAGATTTCTTGCCAAAATTATAATCCTCAAACAGAGAAACTAAAATGAGTTACATCATTAATTTGTTTCTGTATTAGAATCTATTGGCCTTCTAAGGTTAACCATAAGCATGCTAAATTTCTAATGATTTCTAAAATTAGTGGGAGTAGTAAAAGTCCTTATTATAATTTGCAAGAAGTACAAGAGGCGGGGGGAAGAGACTTATTAAATTTTACTCCGATTACACCTCTTGTACACCATACTCCACCAACTCTTACACACTTAGAATCTTGAAAGTGATAGCAACTTAATCAAGAGTTAATCCATAAAACTGGAACTCACAATAAAACCCAATAATCAACTACGAAGGTTATCTAGGTTTAACTTTGATGATTATGTATCCTCCCTGACTGAAGTTGAAATGGATATTGGAAAGTTTACTTATCCTACCTTTCTAATTAAGTCATTTGCATCAATCAATTTTCTAAATGGAATAAAAATTATTTTTAGCAAAATTGATTTTATGTGTTAGAATAACATTTGTTACCAAAGAATCATCTTACCTTTATGCAAAATTTTTCTTTAAGGATCATTGTTGTTTTAGTAGCTTATAATCATTTGTAGCTACATCAAATGAACATTAAAACAACTTTCCCTGAATAAAGACTTACATGTTCAAAACAACCTGAAGGTTCTAAACTGAAAGGTCAAGAACACTTACTGTGTAAGTTAATTAGTTCCATGTATGGGTTTAAAGCAAGCATCAAAATGTGATGAAATCTTAATGCAATTCTTTTCATCAAGTGGATTTATGTACCTAACTCAAGTTGAGTGGAAGCAACTAATGTAAACTTGTCCTTATATAGATGGCACTCTTTTGGTAATTATATGTTACATAAGTCAAATAATTTCTCACACATATTTTGATAAAATGAATCTAGAAGATACCACTTATGTGAGAGATATCAAAATATATATTGAGATAGACCGAACGGGACATTAGTTTTGTTCCATGAGCTTTACTCTAAAGCGGGTTCTTACACATGTAACAAACTGTACTGCCCTCCTTTAGAGGATAAAAGAATAAATGAGATTATTTCCTTATGATTCATTAATTAGAAGCCTTATGTAGGTTCAAGTCTATACTCGTTTAGACTTTGTAGAACACCAGACCATTCTAGATTATTGTGAAGCATCTGACAATATCTTTTAGAAACGAGAAAGACTGTAAGACGAAGTGAGAACTCAAACAGGTTAATTACTCTTCCTTTGATTCAAAGGAAACGAAATGTCAATTTCGGGGGTATATCCTTATGTCAGCAGATATAATTGTCTCATGGAGAAGTCATAAGAAACTGATAAAACAACATAAGTTATATTGACATAATATGTTGTTATTAACGACGCAATTGTCAATAAATGTTGTTGAAAATTTATCAGTGGACTCATAAACTTGTTAACTCTATATAAACACTATATTGAAGACTTATTGTGAAAAGACAACTACCTCTTTTTTCCTCGAACAGTAACCGTATTAAACTTCAATACAGAATCATTGTTTGTTTATGAACAAGAAGAGGAAACCAAATATTTGTATGGAATACATTTACATTCATGATATGCTTTTGGATCCGATAACTAAGGTCTACACCCAAAGTCTTTTTAAGAGCTCATAATAAAGACGGGTTTTACTAAAGGCCTTACATAATAGCATATCATACATATGAATGATTAGTTATTATTTTTCCTCAATTATACAATTTGTTTGTCTATAAATACGTATGTGCACCTAATGACGTATAGATAAGAATTATACAAATTAATTTTTTAAAGGGCTTACCTCAGTCATTTTGGTCTTAAATTTACGTATGTTTTGATTTAGGGTTGTAATATGATTAATGGGGGTCTTGAGTTGACAATAACCCAATGACTGTATTTTTCTGTTACAACTTCAATTTGAAACATTAATTAATGTTTTAACTTGGCCAAACTTATTTATGCTTATCATAAATGATCACTCGACCAAGTGGGAGAATGTTAGAAATAACCCGTTGATGTGGCCCTACGGATCATTTGAGTAATGTTACCAATATGACATAACTAGTCCCCGACAATTACTTGATGGTAGCAATTGTCAAAATTGATTAGTCCAAGGGGCAATTATGATTTCCCTTTAGGTATCATTAATAGAGAATACATAGAGTTTTTATAACGGATCACTATACATGACTATTATTCATTGATCTTTATATATTGATGATAAGTGATCAAAAACTCCTGAAGAACACCAATACTAAGAATTCTCTCTAGTGTGATCCATCAACACAAGGTACCATAACGGGAATCATGACTTCATCTTTATCCTCAAAGATAATCATCCCTACAAGTAAGTATCTCTAACTTGACATCTATATTTATGTTATAATTGAATAAACATGAGTAGGGATCTTTATTTTAACCCATGTTTAATGATATAATCAACATCTTTTTCTTTGCAATTTATTTTTAATAAAATCTATTTTTAGTTAGTTCATTAAGTCATAATAAAAAAAACTCTCATACGACTTTGATAATTTAAGATACTTCCTTTTAAACAATTATATAATAATTACTAACTTATTTTGTATTTGACTTAACTGATTCAGAATCCCAACATCTTTTATCTAAAAGTTCGCTAAGACCATGTGTAGTGGTTTTATCAATAATGTTGTGACAACTGTCAAATTTGCATGCATCCGTACAATTAATTAATATTAAATTTGTGCTTAATGACTGTGCTTGATTACAACTGTGATAAAACTGCTTTCTGATTTCTTTTACATACATACATATGCATCACATTTCATACTGTCACTCCATTTATTTCACACAAACTTTAGTGACAAACTTGACGCACAAAGCGCAGTTAGCACACTGAGCGGATAACCCAGAAAACATGCTGACAATGCCAACACCTAGACAGACAATGTTTTTGAGGCCAGTATGAGCCAAAAATTGAGTACTACACTAGTAGGGAGTGTAGGGAGGCGAGGACCATAAAACTGCGTCGCTAGGTGATAGTTATAAAGCCGGAAGTGCCTAAAACATACTTTAAGTGCATCATTCTGCACTAAATAACCAAAATTCAGCATTTAACAATGCTAGTGAAGTGCAAAAAAACTTGGCAAAATAGTTCTAGATATCTTCCAAAGTGTTTGGAATTATATGTGTCACTAAAAATAATATAAAAGACACTTTAAAGCTTTATTTAGCACTTTAACGGATCAAGCTTGGTGTAAGGAGTCCTACAAACAAGCTTGGTGCACTCGGAAGCTCAAGGACCACTTTTGTTTTCTTTTATCCAACCTTGTTTCTCCCCTAGCCTTGTGCTAGTAGTAAGTGCTCTAAAACATCATCTTGTTCTTGTATTTAGTGGTTAAAAGATGATAGAATGATTAAATGTTTAGAACACTAATGAACATAAACTAAGTCTTGAACATAAAGTGATAAAGGGTGGATAAAGAGAAGATATATGGGTAAATCATGTAGATCTTGTGTAGTTATGATATTTGGATGTTGTTTGTTAGTAGAAGTAGGATGGATCATCATCTAGACTTGCTAGATCATGTTAAAGAACATGAACTAGTAAGATGTAAATGTTAGAGATATGAAGGATGATGAAAACATCCATACATGAACCTTGAACTTGAATAAATGTAATTTTTCTTGAGAAATAAGGTTATAAACTTGTAGATCTTGTAGATCTAAAGATCTACAAGTGGTTTTTCGAAAGAACCAAGTGAAAAATACTAGTCTTGTTAAAACCCGGATCTTGTGTGAACTAAATACATTTTTAGTAAGTAAACAAGTGTAGGAACACTTGTGTAGAAAGAAAATTTAACAAAGAAATATTTCTGTAAATCATGACTAGAAGTTATTAAACTTCAAATTCTTTAAAAATGAAGTTTTTAAGAAACCAATCATATTTTTAAAGGTAACAAGACCTACTAAATATGTTAGTAATTTACTACATATTTTTACAAACTTTCAAGTTCACAGGTTTATGGTTCATGTTTAGTTTTTGGTCAAGTTTGATGATTAAAGATTGTATATTGTTGATTGATGATTACTTGAGTAAATTTTGAAAAGAAAATGATACGCTAGTAAGCGTGGACGCCTCCATTTACAAAGGAAACTCTGGCGAAATTTTTCTAGAATTTCAACACTTAGAAATATTTTTCTAACAAATGTTTACGAAAATATTTCTAACTTGGTTTTCAAAATAAACTTCGCCATGATTTTTATTTCAAAAATTGTCAAGTACCGGAGGTGGATTTTCGTAAATAAAACTTGATAAATATATATTTAAATGATTGTGTGATTGTTTGTTATAATGTGAACTAAATATATTATTTTTAGGGTAAAAATAATATAACTGGAAAATATTATGAAATTTCAACTCCAAAATAATACCAATGCTCTCACAAATAAATATTTAAGTTACACCGGTATTGTTATTACAACGCGAACTTTAAAATGTAACTTATGTATATTTTGGAAAATACTCTTATGTGTATATTTTGATAAAGTATTATTTTGGAAAATGTATGAAGTAAATATAATATTTTTTGGAAAAATATATATATTTTGGAATATAAAACAATTTAGACTAATGATTAAAATATATTTTCAAGTGAGACTTAAAAATATATTTTCGGAATTATAAAGCATACATGTATAAAACCCCCCATCATTGGGAAGGAAATATAAAATAAGTAAGAAGTGTGAATACAGAATAGTTACCTAACTATTTCTCCAAAAACGTTAAACCCTAAGCCAAGGCACGGCCATCCGTCTAATAGGCATTAGTATGTGTAGGTCGTCACGCAACAGGTTGAGTTGGAGACTTACGTTTCGGGATACGCACTTCAGTGAGTTCATGTCCCCCTTTTATCTTTACTGTTTTCAGTTTTATACTACGGGGGTGAAATACATGCGACAAATATTACAGACTTTTATATACATGGTATGGTTAGCTTAAGGAGTGTTTACTACTTAGATCATGTGAGTGGGTAGGTGGTACTTGGGGCAATTAATCCTCATTGTAGGACCGAGGGTCATGAGCGATAGATCTATTTGGGTGTAGCGAGCCCAACTCCTGAGTCCACTGTGCGGACCATGGGGTGACTTTGAGCCTGACGCAAAAATCTGCTAGGTTTGAGTCTTCCTGCATCACTTCACACATATCATTGGCTTTGCAACCCAATGGTGATCTCTTTTTCCTTAATTGCTACATACCAGGGATTTTCGTACATACCGACATACTACAAAGGTTTATACATACTCACTTTTACATGAACTCGCTCAACTTTTTGTTGATTTTTCAAATTACATGTATTTCAGGAAACTAGGGGATCTGGCAAGGTATGCACTCTCGTCAAGCTGCATAGGAATAATGATGTCATCCGAGTTTAGGAAATGTGACCTTTGCTTGGACGGGTTACAAGTCTTAAACTGTGTTTTTATTCATGTCCTTTGGTTGTGTCTTGTGAACACATTTTAAATTATGTCATATCGTAATCTGTTTTAAGTGTCGACTTTTAAACAATATTGTGGTGCGTACTTTTAAAAACTTGATGAATGGATGAACATCATATGTTTTATTTCATATAGCATGGTTATGATATTTGCTATGGTATTAAGAAGTCACACCAAATAAACCCACGCTTCCGCAAAAGTCAGGGTGTGACAAATGTCCCCACTATTGGGCGTGTTCTGCCACGTGATAGTCCAGTCAGTAAGGGGACATTATTGGACATTTTTACAAAAGGGGCATAGTGGGATAATGCCCAATAATGCCCCAACAAATCATTACACAATTATTGATTTTTTTTAAATTAAAAACTAATAATACTTCATTAAAATAAAAAATTACAATATTAAAAATATAAAAAATAAAAATGGGGTAAAGTTAAAAAAATTACTAAAAATAATAAAAAAAACGGAAAAAAATAAAATACATTAATTTTCATCTTCGCTTTCGTCATTCTCGTCATCTTCGTTTTCCTCGTCCTCCGTTTCTTCTTCACCCTCAGGTGGGATATACCTAACCGACCATGCGTGTCGTACCAAATCAACCGTTGAACGCAATTCTCGTGCATTATTCACTCTTTCTTCCATTGACGCTTGCGGATGCTCCTCCTGAACGGCTTCAGGTACATAATTCTGGTATATCGCCTTTCCTTAGTCTTCCAAAGTCATGTTGTGCATGATTATACAAGCATACATAGCATCTCTTATTTTTTGCTTGGACCATGCACGACAATGTAACAACCGTAAATTTATTTATTCGTTTTCCGTAAATAATCCCAATTACTGAGTAATTATATTTAAACATTCATGCTCAAATACGGGTTTATTAAAACTTTACTAGTCTTGAAAGCAAAACAACATAATGTAATCTAATTCATCGTTTTAGAATAACGACGAAACAACTTGCGGAAGCTTCATTTAACGCGTGTTCGGTTCTTGCTCGACACTTGATCTTCATCCGGGGATCTCGACAATCATCTGTATTCAAAACCAACTCAAAAGTTAGTTTTGATAATTAAATATATATAAGTTGAATCATAGAATTAAAGAAAATCAGGAAAATCCCATTATAAATCCCTTGATCCAAGAAGCAAGGATTCAATTCTGGCCTCCACCGTAACTTACGGTGGTCACCGTAAGTTACGGTGGCCCCTGGTATAACATGCCCCTACCGTAAAACAGTAGGCAGCTGCCGTAAAGCTTTCAGCTCCACCGTAACTTACGCTGGGCACCGTAAGTTACGGTGGCCCCTGTATCAGAACTCCCGTTTTGCCGTTTTTGACACGAAAACTTTCGTATCTTTCAATCCGCTTGTCCGTTTGACCTACCGTTTCTTCCTACGTAATTGTAATTTGATTCTCCACCTTATGGAGTTAAAATCCAACATCCGGTTTAACAAAATTTCAGACTTTTAAGTCTTCGGCTTATTACCCTTTTTACCAAATTTTGACCCGTTCGATTATTTTATCAAACAAACATATTTATTTGATCCTTAAACTTATGAAATTCAAACTTTCCATATCTCTTATCATATTAATTTCTAATCACGGGATTCTTACATAATAAAAACCCGTTTACGCTCAAGTTCTTATTTTGATCCGTTTAGAACGAATTATGTACATTTAAGCATCAAACTCTCCCTTCTCTTCCTACACTTCATATTCTCACTATAAAATAGCCTCTTACATTCCACCAGAACTATTTTTGTGGTGGATTTAACATAATGAACCGCTATCCTCATTTTTACCCTTAGGATAGTCATTTTATGTGATTGACCCGTTCATAGACATTTGACCCCCAAAGTTGATGCCTACAACTCTTACATGTGTCTAAGAGTTGCATGAGGATAATGCTAGTATCTATACGACCTCTAAGGGTCGTTTGCCCGATTTACCTATCAAGGGCATTTTCGTCAACTTATTTCCTCCTTTTACGACATCGGTCTCTTTGCTAAGGTATTTGACCAACATTGCATTTTTAACCATAAATATATATATATATATATATATATATATGCGTACCTGGCTCGAGTCAACATATAGACCCGTTTTATACCTCGCGTTAATTAACCAACATTCTATGGCGTCCCAATTATCCAAATTGCTAATCACTCCTGATAACATACGACTTGACAATGACATTAGTCGATGTTGTCAAATGGTGTTTCATCACCATTTGACCCGTTTGGACTATAAGACCAAACATTTACATAAATTAGAATAAAAGCATGGTTTTAAATTTCCAAATTCACCCATTTGCCCCGTTTACCATAAACCATGGTTTTCATCATTTATACTTGTTCCGACTTGTATCGATCGTGTCGGAACCCTTATTTTGGGTATTACATCTTTCGCATTTATAGTTTATAAAATAAACACGTGTCCTACATAAGGGTGTAAGTTTTACTTACCTCAAATCCAAGCTACGCTTTTCTTTTCCTTCTTGATTCGTTTGACCCGTTTCTTCCCAAGCCTCCACCTTGCTCGTTAAGTGTCAAACTATCGTCATCATTCAGAGGTGGTTAGATTGGTCATTAATAATCACGACTATCCCACCTTACGTGTTTTCTATGTCAAACTACCGTTCGACCTCATTATTTATTAATTCAACTTATCAAAAGTTAATTACTTTTGATCACATGATTTACACAATTAAGTCTAATTCAACATGATGTTTATAACCCTTATCACTTCACATTTTATATAAATTGCCATATTATTCAAATGCGCATTTTATTCGAAATTCCAACATTTAGCTTTCTCTTAGGCATTATGTCAAACACCTAGTGAGCATTCTTTTATAAAATTTAACAATCAAGCTTATGGCTACCTATCTTGCCAATTTTAACATCTTTTACTAGATAATCATCAATTTCATGGTTATATGTCAAGATTAACTTCATAGAGTTCAAATAACACTAGTTTGACAATCATGAATCTAGTGTTCATCATGTTTCTACAAAACCCATTAAACACCCATAAAAGATTATCATGAGCTTTTTAATTTCAACACTAATTCAACTAGTTATTGACTAGGGTTTACTCCTAGACATCATACTACTTCAAGATTCATCCATGCATGACATATTTAAACTCAATTTCAGTTTCTCACAGTTAACCTAGAATTCAAGATGAATCAAAACATCACAATTTTACATACCTTGTGATCCTTTCAACTAGGTGATCATGAATCTGTGCTTGAGATTCGATTTAGACTTGATTAGAGGCTTCAATTTGTGAATTTTGTGAGGATTTTAGGGTTTGAAGAAAACCCCTGTCGCCCCTTGCTTCTTTGATCGACCAGACACCCCAAAAGTGGGTGTTTGGTGAATTTTAATTTTGTTTTATGTTATTAAGTTTCAATTTTTAACAACATAGGCCCCTCAACCTTTGTTTGGTTTATAACTTGAGAAATTTTGTTCTTTCACTTAATTACAAGACTTGTACTATGTTATTTATTTCCTAGTTATTTATCTTGTTCAAAACCCGTTTTATTTTAAGTCCCGTTAAATCTCGGGCCTTTTATATACTTTGCTTTCTCAACGTATTTCCCATCCTTTTAATAAATATTGGATTTATTTATTTAAAATCCTAAAATTTACCGGGTAAGTTTTACCACTAACTGTATTTTACCCGTCCTTTAGTATTAACGTGATTTGATTACCAAACCCGTTTTCGGGGTGTTACAGACAAGGATTTCTCAAATATTACCATCGTTGTTTAAGAACCCCAAAGCATCTCTCAATGTCTTTTCGTGAAGACTCGTGAACCTTTTTAGAGTGTGCTCTTTTTTCATCGATAGGATCACTAAACGTCTTCACGACAATCGAATACCTAGGATAAATTCGGTCGCACAAATAGTATCCGTGAGGGTAGTAGTTTCCGTTTGCGTAAAAAGATGCTTTTGGAGCTCTACCAGAAATGTAGTCCTCTAACAACGAAGATTGTTCAAAAAGATTTATATCATTGCCTGACCTGACCATGCCAAAGTAAGCCGACCAAACCCAAAGGTCCTGTGAGGCTACCGCCTGAAGAATAATAGTAGGTCCCTTTTGGTCACCCTGTATGTGTTGACCTCGCCATGCGGTCGGGCAGTTATACCAACGCCAATGCATGCAATCCAAGCTCCCGATCATACCCGGCAAACCATGCTCAACAGATTGTACCTCGTAAATCTTTTGAAGGTCGTACCATGTGGGCGTTCTCAGATAACGCGTACCGTACAAATTCATAATAACTTTAACAAACGTATACAACCATAAGCTAAAAAAATAAAAAAAAAATACTTGTAATGTTTATATTAAAGTATAGGAATGTACCACGACAAAAATGCTCCAAGGTGTCTCGCGTTGTTTTCTTGGCCATTTTTAAATACTCGTCGTTGATGTCGGTCGTGTTTCCGTAAGCAAGGACTAGTAGCGCCGACGTACACTTTTGAATACCAGTGAATCCAAGTGTCCCTTTCGCATCCGCTTTTTGTTTAAAATAATCGAAGTTTTTTTCAAAGTCCTCGACGATGCGTAGAAACAAACGCTTACTCATTTGGAAACGACGCCTAAAAACTTATGGGTTCGGATATGTTGGCGCTTCATCGAAATAATCTTTCATCAACTGATCGTTTGCCGCACGTCGGTCTCGTTCAATATAATCTCTAGTTTTAATTTCACGATCGGACCGGCTACAATGCTTCATATATCGCACCGCTAGTTGACAAGCGCTCGTAACCGCCTCTTGCTCGACCTCCTCATCGATGGATTCACCATCATCCGCTAAAAACTCTCTATAGTAATAATTTGCGATGGACGAGGAAGGGGAACCCATTTTTTTTTTATAAAAATGGTTTAATATTTGAGATTGTAGAGGTTTTTGTTTGTAAAAATGGAATGGAAGTGTGTGTGTGTGTGTGTGTATATATATATATATTGGTGAGAAATGAAAAAAAATAAATAAATATGACCGTTGTAAACAGTCGATTGGTCAAAAATTGCCCCAACAGCGTGATTTAAAACACGCCAATACAAAAAAAATGACCAATAACTCCCGGGGGGTGGCATGTGGGTGTGATCGGGCGTGTTTGAGGGTTTTTTTTTTGAAAAAAACACGCCCACTACGGGCGGTCTAGTTATTAATTATTATAAATAATAATTCACACAAACCTAAAAACTTTGTAAATGTTGTTTTAACTCTCTCGAGTTTTACATGCTTATGTTTTGATGTACATTGTAAAATATAGGAATATTGGATTTTAATACTCTCAACTATTTGCCTTTGGCCGTCAGCAGTCTCAACTTCAAAAATAACCACGGGCAGTCCCAACTATTAATATATTGGCCTCCAATTGACCTTGACTAACAGAGCCCTAATGTTCTTAGACTCCAGCCAAAAACGTTTTTCCGACGAACATTAACGGGCTTTCCTTGCCGTTACTTATTTGCGATTGTTACGCAATTTAGGTCCTTGATGAGTACGCTCTTCTTGTCATACCTCGGACCGTTCCATTATCATATCTACAATTCATTCCTCTCTCGTCATCTTCAGACGCGAGTGTCCTTAAATTAAAACACTAACAAGAGTTAGTAATGTCAACTTCAATTATTGCCCGTATTATAATACAAGGCTTCTTCTACTATACGCATCAACGCACGAAATTTCGTTAACTACATCAATCATTTAATTGGGGTAACGTGTATCACACGATAGCCCTATGTGTTGTTTACAACACCTTAACACGCTAACCATTAACATACTTGTACTTACCGGATTTGCGATCAAGCCTCGAACCGAACACCAATCTTTATCAAGAGCATAAGGTTTAAGTTCAAGCATAGTTTTCCCACCATACTTGAATCTCTTAAACCAAGGCTCTGATACCAACTTGTAACAACCGTAAATTTATTTATTCGTTTTCCGTAAATCATCCCAATTACTGAGTAATTATATTTAAACATTCATGCTCAAATACGGGTTTATTAAAACTTTACTAGTCTTGAAAGCAAAACAACATAATGTAATCTAATTCATCGTTTTAGAATAACGACGAAACAACTTGCGGAAGCTTCATTTAACGCGTGTTCGGTTCTTGCTCGACACTTGATCTTCATCCGGGGCTCTCGACAATCATCTGTATTCAAAACCAACTCAAAAGTTAGTTTTGATAATTAAATATATATAAGTTGAATCATAGAATTAAAGAAAATCAGGAAAATCCCATTATAAATCCCTTGATCCTAGAAGCAAGGATTCAATTCTGGCCTCCACCGTAACTTACGGTGGTCACCGTAAGTTACGGTGGCCCTTGGTATAACATGCCCCTACCGTAAAACAGTAGGCAGCTGCCGTAAAGCTTTCAGCTCCACCGTAACTTACGGTGGGCACCGTAAGTTACGGTGGTCCCTGTATCAGAACTCCCGTTTTGCCGTTTTTGACACGAAAACTTTCGTATCTTTCAATCCGCTTGTCCGTTTGACCTACCGTTTCTTCCTACGTAAATGTAATTTGATTCTCCACATTATGGAGTTAAAATCCAACATCTGGTTTAACAAAATTTCAGACTTTTAAGTCTTCGGCTTATTACCCTTTTAACCAAATTTTGACCCGTTCGATTATTTTATCAAACAAACATATTTATTTGATCCTTAAACTTATGAAATTCAAACTTTCCATATCTATTATCATATTAATTTCAAATCACGGGATTCTTACATAATAAAAACCCGTTTACGCTCAAGTTCTTATTTTGACCCGTTTAGAACGAATTATGTACATTTAAGCATCAAACTCTCCCTTCTCTTCCTACACTTCATATTCTCACTATAAAATAGCCTCTTACATTCCACCAGAACTATTTTTGTGGTGGATTTAACATAATGAACCGCTATCCTCATTTTTACCCTTAGGATAGTCATTTTACGTGATTGACACGTTCATAGACATTTGACCCCCAAAGTTGATGCCTACAACTCTTACATGTGTCTAAGAGTTGCATGAGGATAATGCTAGTATCTATACGACCTCTAAGGGTCGTTTGCCCGATTTACCTATCAAGGGCATTTTCGTCAACTTATTTCCTCCTTTTACGACATTGGTCTCTTTGCTAAGGTATTTGACCAACATTGCATTTTTAACCATAAATCTATATATATATATATATATATATGCGTACCTGGCTCGAGTCAACATATAGACCCGTTTTATACCTCGCGTTAATTAACCAACATTCTATGGCGTCTCAATTATCCAAATTGCTAATCACTCCTGATAACATACGACTTGACAATGACATTAGTCGATGTTGTCAAATGGTGTTTCATCACCATTTGACCCGTTTGGACTATAAGACCAAACATTTACATAAATTAGAATAAAAGCATGGTTTTAAATTTCCAAATTCACCCATTTGCCCCGTTTACCATAAACCATGGTTTTCATCATTTATACTTGTTCCGACTTGTATCGATCGTGTCGGAACCCTTATTTTGGGTATTACATCTTTCGCATTTATAGTTTATAAAATAAACACGTGTCCTACATAAGGGTGTAAGTTTTACTTACCTCAAATCCAAGCTACGCTTTTCTTTTCCTTCTTGATTCGTTTGACCCGTTTCTTCCCAAGCCTCCACCTTGCTCGTTAAGTGTCAAACTATCGTCATCATTCAGAGGTGGTTAGATTGGTCATTAATAATCACGACTATCCCACCTTACGTGTTTTCTATGTCAAACTACCGTTCGACCTCATTATTTATTAATTCAACTTATCAAAAGTTAATTACTTTTGATCACATGATTTACACAATTAAGTCTAATTCAACATGATGTTTATAACCCTTATCACTTCACATTTTATATAAATTGCCATATTATTCAAATGCGCATTTTATTCGAAATTCCAACATTTAGCTTTCTCTTAGGCATTATGTCAAACACCTAGTGAGCATTCTTTTATAAAATTTAACAATCAAGCTTATGGCTACCTATCTTGCCAATTTTAACATCTTTTACTAGATAATCATCAATTTCATGGTTATATGTCAAGATTAACTTCATAGAGTTCAAATAACACTAGTTTGACAATCATGAATCTAGTGTTCATCATGTTTCTACAAAACCCATTAAACACCCATAAAAGATTATCATGAGCTTTTTAATTTCAACACTAATTCAACTAGTTATTGACTAGGGTTTACTCCTAGACATCATACTACTTCAAGATTCATCCATGCATGACATATTTAAACTCAATTTCAGTTTCTCACAGTTAACCTAGAATTCAAGATGAATCAAAACATCACAATTTTACATACCTTGTGATCCTTTCAACTAGGTGATCATGAATCTGTGCTTGAGATTCGATTTAGACTTGATTAGAGGCTTCAATTTGTGAATTTTGTGAGGATTTTAGGGTTTGAAGAAAACCCCTGTCGCCCCTTGCTTCTTTGATCGACCAGACACCCCAAAAGTGGGTGTTTGGTGAATTTTAATTTTGTTTTATGTTATTAAGTTTCAATTTTTAACAACATAGGCCCCTCAACCTTTGTTTGGTTTATAACTTGAGAAATTTTGTTCTTTCACTTAATTACAAGACTTGTACTATGTTATTTATTTCCTAGTTATTTATCTTGTTCAAAACCCGTTTTATTTTAAGTCCCGTTAAATCTCGGGCCTTTTATATACTTTGCTTTCTCAACGTATTTCCCATCCTTTTAATAAATATTGGATTTATTTATTTAAAATCCTAAAATTTACCGGGTAAGTTTTACCACTAACTGTATTTTACCCGTCCTTTAGTATTAACGTGGTTTGATTACCAAACCCGTTTTCGGGGTGTTACAGACAAGGATTTCTCAAATATTACCATCGTTGTTTAAGAACCCCAAAGCATCTCTCAATGTCTTTTCGTGAAGACTCGTGAACCTTTTTAGAGTGTGCTCTTTTTTCATCGATAGGATCACTAAACGTCTTCACGACAATCGAATACCTAGGATAAATTCGGTCGCACAAATAGTATCCGTGAGGGTAGTAGTTTCCGTTTGCGTAAAAAGATGCTTTTGGAGCTCTACCAGAAATGTAGTCCTCTAACAACGAAGTTTGTTCAAAAAGATTTATATCATTGCCTGACCTGACCATGCCAAAGTAAGCCGACCAAACCCAAAGGTCCTGTGAGGCTACCGCCTGAAGAATAATAGTAGGTCCCTTTTGGTCACCCTGTATGTGTTGACCTCGCCATGCGGTCGGGCAGTTATACCAACGCCAATGCATGCAATCCAAGCTCCCGATCATACCCGGCAAACCATGCTCAACAGATTGTACCTCGTAAATCTTTTGAAGGTCGTACCATGTGGGCGTTCTCAGATAACGCGTACCGTACAAATTCATAATAACTTTAACAAACGTATACAACCATAAGCTAAAAAAATAAAAAAAAAATACTTGTAATGTTTATATTAAAGTATAGGAATGTACCACGACAAAAATGCTCCAAGGTGTCTCGCGTTGTTTTCTTGGCCATTTTTAAATACTCGTCGTTGATGTCGGTCGTGTTTCCGTAAGCAAGGACTAGTAGCGCCGACGTACACTTTTGAATACCAGTGAATCCAAGTGTCCCTTTCGCATCCGCTTTTTGTTTAAAATAATCGAAGTTTTTTTCAAAGTCCTCGACGATGCGTAGAAACAAACGCTTACTCATTTGGAAACGACGCCTAAAAACTTATGGGTTCGGATATGTTGGCGCTTCATCGAAATAATCTTTCATCAACTGATCGTTTGCCGCACGTCGGTCTCGTTCAATATAATCTCTAGTTTTAATTTCACGATCGGACCGGCTACAATGCTTCATATATCGCACCGCTAGTTGACAAGCGCTCGTAACCGCCTCTTGCTCGACCTCCTCATCGATGGATTCACCATCATCCGCTAAAAACTCTCTATAGTAATAATTTGCGATGGACGAGGAAGGGGAACCCATTTTTTTTTTATAAAAATGGTTTAATATTTGAGATTGTAGAGGTTTTTGTTTGTAAAAATGGAATGGAAGTGTGTGTGTGTGTGTGTGTATATATATATATATTGGTGAGAAATGAAAAAAAATAAATAAATATGACCGTTGTAAACAGTCGATTGGTCAAAAATTGCCCCAACAGCGTGATTTAAAACACGCCAATACAAAAAAAATGACCAATAACTCCCGGGGGGTGGCATGTGGGTGTGATCGGGCGTGTTTGAGGGTTTTTTTTTTGAAAAAAACACGCCCACTACGGGCGGTCTAGTTATTAATTATTATAAATAATAATTCACACAAACCTAAAAACTTTGTAAATGTTGTTTTAACTCTCTCGAGTTTTACATGCTTATGTTTTGATGTACATTGTAAAATATAGGAATATTGGATTTTAATACTCTCAACTATTTGCCTTTGGCCGTCAGCAGTCTCAACTTCAAAAATAACCACGGGCAGTCCCAACTATTAATATATTGGCCTCCAATTGACCTTGACTAACAGAGCCCTAATGTTCTTAGACTCCAGCAAAAAACGTTTTTCCGACGAACATTAACGGGCTTTCCTTGCCGTTACTTATTTGCGATTGTTACGCAATTTAGGTCCTTGATGAGTACGCTCTTCTTGTCATACCTCGGACCGTTCCATTATCATATCTACAATTCATTCCTCTCTCGTCATCTTCAGACGCGAGTGTCCTTAAATTAAAACACTAACAAGAGTTAGTAATGTCAACTTCAATTATTGCCCGTATTATAATACAAGGCTTCTTCTACTATACGCATCAACGCACGAAATTTCGTTAACTACATCAATCATTTAATTGGGGTAACGTGTATCACACGATAGCCCTATGTGTTGTTTACAACACCTTAACACGCTAACCATTAACATACTTGTACTTACCGGATTTGCGATCAAGCCTCGAACCGAACACCAATCTTTATCAAGAGCATAAGGTTTAAGTTCAAGCATAGTTTTCCCACCATACTTGAATCTCTTAAACCAAGGCTCTGATACCAACTTGTAACAACCGTAAATTTATTTATTCGTTTTCCGTAAATCATCCCAATTACTGAGTAATTATATTTAAACATTCATGCTCAAATACGGGTTTATTAAAACTTTACTAGTCTTGAAAGCAAAACAACATAATGTAATCTAATTCATCGTTTTAGAATAACGACGAAACAACTTGCGGAAGCTTCATTTAACGCGTGTTCGGTTCTTGCTCGACACTTGATCTTCATCCGGGGCTCTCGACAATCATCTGTATTCAAAACCAACTCAAAAGTTAGTTTTGATAATTAAATATATATAAGTTGAATCATAGAATTAAAGAAAATCAGGAAAATCCCATTATAAATCCCTTGATCCTAGAAGCAAGGATTCAATTCTGGCCTCCACCGTAACTTACGGTGGTCACCGTAAGTTACGGTGGCCCTTGGTATAACATGCCCCTACCGTAAAACAGTAGGCAGCTGCCGTAAAGCTTTCAGCTCCACCGTAACTTACGGTGGGCACCGTAAGTTACGGTGGTCCCTGTATCAGAACTCCCGTTTTGCCGTTTTTGACACGAAAACTTTCGTATCTTTCAATCCGCTTGTCCGTTTGACCTACCGTTTCTTCCTACGTAAATGTAATTTGATTCTCCACATTATGGAGTTAAAATCCAACATCTGGTTTAACAAAATTTCAGACTTTTAAGTCTTCGGCTTATTACCCTTTTAACCAAATTTTGACCCGTTCGATTATTTTATCAAACAAACATATTTATTTGATCCTTAAACTTATGAAATTCAAACTTTCCATATCTCTTATCATATTAATTTCAAATCACGGGATTCTTACATAATAAAAACCCGTTTACGCTCAAGTTCTTATTTTGACCCGTTTAGAACGAATTATGTACATTTAAGCATCAAACTCTCCCTTCTCTTCCTACACTTCATATTCTCACTATAAAATAGCCTCTTACATTCCACCAGAACTATTTTTGTGGTGGATTTAACATAATGAACCGCTATCCTCATTTTTACCCTTAGGATAGTCATTTTACGTGATTGACACGTTCATAGACATTTGACCCCCAAAGTTGATGCCTACAACTCTTACATGTGTCTAAGAGTTGCATGAGGATAATGCTAGTATCTATACGACCTCTAAGGGTCGTTTGCCCGATTTACCTATCAAGGGCATTTTCGTCAACTTATTTCCTCCTTTTACGACATTGGTCTCTTTGCTAAGGTATTTGACCAACATTGCATTTTTAACCATAAATCTATATATATATATATATATATATGCGTACCTGGCTCGAGTCAACATATAGACCCGTTTTATACCTCGCGTTAATTAACCAACATTCTATGGCGTCTCAATTATCTAAATTGCTAATCACTCCTGATAACATACGACTTGACAATGACATTAGTCGATGTTGTCAAATGGTGTTTCATCACCATTTGACCCGTTTGGACTATAAGACCAAACATTTACATAAATTAGAATAAAAGCATGGTTTTAAATTTCCAAATTCACCCATTTGCCCCGTTTACCATAAACCATGGTTTTCATCATTTATACTTGTTCCGACTTGTATCGATCGTGTCGGAACCCTTATTTTGGGTATTACATCTTTCGCATTTATAGTTTATAAAATAAACACGTGTCCTACATAAGGGTGTAAGTTTTACTTACCTCAAATCCAAGCTACGCTTTTCTTTTCCTTCTTGATTCGTTTGACCCGTTTCTTCCCAAGCCTCCACCTTGCTCGTTAAGTGTCAAACTATCGTCATCATTCAGAGGTGGTTAGATTGGTCATTAATAATCACGACTATCCCACCTTACGTGTTTTCTATGTCAAACTACCGTTCGACCTCATTATTTATTAATTCAACTTATCAAAAGTTAATTACTTTTGATCACATGATTTACACAATTAAGTCTAATTCAACATGATGTTTATAACCCTTATCACTTCACATTTTATATAAATTGCCATATTATTCAAATGCGCATTTTATTCGAAATTCCAACATTTAGCTTTCTCTTAGGCATTATGTCAAACACCTAGTGAGCATTCTTTTATAAAATTTAACAATCAAGCTTATGGCTACCTATCTTGCCAATTTTAACATCTTTTACTAGATAATCATCAATTTCATGGTTATATGTCAAGATTAACTTCATAGAGTTCAAATAACACTAGTTTGACAATCATGAATCTAGTGTTCATCATGTTTCTACAAAACCCATTAAACACCCATAAAAGATTATCATGAGCTTTTTAATTTCAACACTAATTCAACTAGTTATTGACTAGGGTTTACTCCTAGACATCATACTACTTCAAGATTCATCCATGCATGACATATTTAAACTCAATTTCAGTTTCTCACAGTTAACCTAGAATTCAAGATGAATCAAAACATCACAATTTTACATACCTTGTGATCCTTTCAACTAGGTGATCATGAATCTGTGCTTGAGATTCGATTTAGACTTGATTAGAGGCTTCAATTTGTGAATTTTGTGAGGATTTTAGGGTTTGAAGAAAACCCCTGTCGCCCCTTGCTTCTTTGATCGACCAGACACCCCAAAAGTGGGTGTTTGGTGAATTTTAATTTTGTTTTATGTTATTAAGTTTCAATTTTTAACAACATAGGCCCCTCAACCTTTGTTTGGTTTATAACTTGAGAAATTTTGTTCTTTCACTTAATTACAAGACTTGTACTATGTTATTTATTTCCTAGTTATTTATCTTGTTCAAAACCCGTTTTATTTTAAGTCCCGTTAAATCTCGGGCCTTTTATATACTTTGCTTTCTCAACGTATTTCCCATCCTTTTAATAAATATTGGATTTATTTATTTAAAATCCTAAAATTTACCGGGTAAGTTTTACCACTAACTGTATTTTACCCGTCCTTTAGTATTAACGTGGTTTGATTACCAAACCCGTTTTCGGGGTGTTACAGACAAGGATTTCTCAAATATTACCATCGTTGTTTAAGAACCCCAAAGCATCTCTCAATGTCTTTTCGTGAAGACTCGTGAACCTTTTTAGAGTGTGCTCTTTTTTCATCGATAGGATCACTAAACGTCTTCACGACAATCGAATACCTAGGATAAATTCGGTCGCACAAATAGTATCCGTGAGGGTAGTAGTTTCCGTTTGCGTAAAAAGATGCTTTTGGAGCTCTACCAGAAATGTAGTCCTCTAACAACGAAGATTGTTCAAAAAGATTTATATCATTGCCTGACCTGACCATGCCAAAGTAAGCCGACCAAACCCAAAGGTCCTGTGAGGCTACCGCCTGAAGAATAATAGTAGGTCCCTTTTGGTCACCCTGTATGTGTTGACCTCGCCATGCGGTCGGGCAGTTATACCAACGCCAATGCATGCAATCCAAGCTCCCGATCATACCCGGCAAACCATGCTCAACAGATTGTACCTCGTAAATCTTTTGAAGGTCGTACCATGTGGGCGTTCTCAGATAACGCGTACCGTACAAATTCATAATAACTTTAACAAACGTATACAACCATAAGCTAAAAAAATAAAAAAAAATACTTGTAATGTTTATATTAAAGTATAGGAATGTACCACGACAAAAATGCTCCAAGGTGTCTCGCGTTGTTTTCTTGGCCATTTTTAAATACTCGTCGTTGATGTCGGTCGTGTTTCCGTAAGCAAGGACTAGTAGCGCCGACGTACACTTTTGAATACCAGTGAATCCAAGTGTCCCTTTCGCATCCGCTTTTTGTTTAAAATAATCGAAGTTTTTTTCAAAGTCCTCGACGATGCGTAGAAACAAACGCTTACTCATTTGGAAACGACGCCTAAAAACTTATGGGTTCGGATATGTTGGCGCTTCATCGAAATAATCTTTCATCAACTGATCGTTTGCCGCACGTCGGTCTCGTTCAATATAATCTCTAGTTTTAATTTCACGATCGGACCGGCTACAATGCTTCATATATCGCACCGCTAGTTGACAAGCGCTCGTAACCGCCTCTTGCTCGACCTCCTCATCGATGGATTCACCATCATCCGCTAAAAACTCTCTATAGTAATAATTTGCGATGGACGAGGAAGGGGAACCCATTTTTTTTTTTTTATAAAAATGGTTTAATATTTGAGATTGTAGAGGTTTTTGTTTGTAAAAATGGAATGGAAGTGTGTGTGTGTGTGTATATATTGGTGAGAAATGAATAAATAAATAAATAAATATGACCGTTGTAAACAGTCGATTGGTCAAAAATTGCCCCAACAGCGTGATTTAAAACACGCCAATACAAAAAAAAATGACCAATAACTCCCGGGGGGTGGCATGTGGGTGTGATCGGGCGTGTTTGAGGGTTTTTTTTTGAAAAAAACACGCCCACTACGGGCGGTCTAGTTATTAATTATTATAAATAATAATTCACACAAACCTAAAAACTTTGTAAATGTTGTTTTAACTCTCTCGAGTTTTACATGCTTATGTTTTGATGTACATTGTAAAATATAGGAATATTGGATTTTAATACTCTCAACTATTTGCCTTTGGCCGTCAGCAGTCTCAACTTCAAAAATAACCACGGGCAGTCCCAACTATTAATATATTGGCCTCCAATTGACCTTGACTAACAGAGCCCTAATGTTCTTAGACTCCAGCCAAAAACGTTTTTCCGACGAACATTGTTAGGGTTCTGTTAGTCAGTGTCCATTGGAGGCCAAAATGTTAATAGTTGGGACTGCTAGTGGTTATTTTTTAAGTTGGGATTGTTGGCGGTCAATGATGAATAATTAGGATTATTAAAATCCAATATACCTAAAATATAATATGTTTTGATTCTTATTTTTATGTAAGGTTTCAGTTGGTATACGTTTCTAATAAGCGGTAAAAATTCAAGTTATCTTACGTTTCGACGCCGTCATAACACACGGTACCATTATTTACTTAAAAACACTATTTTCTTGTAAGTTTATTTTTTGAGTGTGCTTTGGTATAAAGTTTATGTGCTTATTTTAATTTAAGTATTTTGTTCGAAAATGAGTAAAGTTAAATATATGCCAGTATAAATTCGAGTTATTTTTAGTTTTGACACCACCGTCGCACCGCGCGACGGGGTTAAAATACTAGTTGCCCAATGTGGAGGAATGACCCGGCTCGGTCATCTCGGGTCGGGTAAATCGTCATTAAATGCGAGACATTAATAGGAATATTATCAATATATTCTCATGCAAATAGAAGATTTGCATGATCTCCAAGAAAATAGGAACTGTTGTACAACCGACCTTCCGACTTAAGGAACCCTAATTTACCAAAGAATATAAATAGTAGATACATCTTGAGGTAAGATATAACAATTCTCTCTCAGTCTCTCTCAAACACCTTTATTCCCATAAATAAATACTTATTCTCACGCCGGAGGGTGGTTACAGGACGAACCTCATTCCTGTAACAAGTCCTAACGGTGTTCTGTTTTGCAGATAAAACTTCAGGCTATTTTTAATCGGATCACCCAACCTAGGGACCTCAGGTAACGTTTCTACACCCAACAAACTGAGAGATTAATTTTTAAATGGGGATGGTAAATAGAGGTGCAAAACTCGGTTTGGGCCCAAACTGGTTTAGGTTGTAAATCGATTCCCTTTATCGTTTTACCTTGGGCTCAATCCAGTTTGGCCCTAAATTAGCTCAAGTTGAGAACTGATTTTAGTGTTGAAAACCCCAACTCGCTCAAACCGAGTTGGATCGGGTTCAAAACCGATTTGGCTAAAAAAAATCAGGTTCAAAACTAGTTGGGCCCAACCTGGTTCCGGGTGAAACCGGTTTGACACATAAAAAACACAAACATGTACCAAATCGTGGGTCAAGGCCAGACCCAAACTGCTTTTTTTTTTACTACCGAATCGGATCATGGTGCCAAACCAGTTATTTTGTATACCTCTAGTCCTCTAGTGGTAAACACCCCTTAGTTACTTTTAGTCCGTTTGCCTCTTTGCCTAGGTTTGAGATTGGTTGCATTTGCATTTGTTTTTTATTTTTATATTCGTTTGGGCTTGGGATTGGGCTTTATCTTTACAGCCCTATACATTTCAGCCAACCTTTTCCACTCAGCTTTTCTTTGCTCCATTTGCAACACTCAATCGGTCAGGTTCAAACTCATCCACTTATCAGCTCTTGGTGATCAATTCATCTTTAATTTCATAACCAAATTATGTGTGTGTTAAAATCGATACATATCACGAATCAATAAAAAGTTAAAATCAAAACAATCCTTATATAATCATGTAATAGTTCATTGTTGTTTTCGTAATCTAATTTTTTTTCTTCATATAATAGATAACTCAAAGTTTGAAATATATAGTTTTGAAACACATGGAAACGATCAGTGATGCCATGATGGTAAAATGGGTCACTTACTAAAACAGGAACATGGACAAGATTAATTAGCAAGCTACGTGATACGACCCATTCAACATCGTTAGACCCAAATAGTTCAATAACATAAATGACATGACACGTATAACATAGTTAGTAGTCATGGTACGTATAATATGGCTAACAAATGATATCACACAATTAACATGGTTATATTAACACAATACGACATGTTTAACTAGAATCCATTTATACTACTAAATTAATCTCATTTATTTACTCTAACAAATTACCAAACCAGAAAAAATAGAGTTGGCAATTTACGACATTACCCGTTAACATGTCATGATCTTACACAAAGTTAAACAAGTTTGGGTTGATTTTTTTTTATTTAAAAGTTAAGGTCATAACCAGGTCGACAAGTTAACGATACAATTAACAAATGAGTCTAAGTGGATCCAACCCCTCTAACCCATTTATGGCACAAGGAACAGGTTAAATTAATCTTGTTAAACGAGTCATACGAAAAGAGATTCATACATTTATAATAAACTAAATGTATCAATATAGTTATCTCACTTAACCGGCTACATAGCTCATCAACTGTTTCATGGATTGTAAATTTCGGTTACTTTTATTTTATCGTTTTCACTAAGTGTGTTTTGTTACTTAAAACCGTGTTAAAAGAGTCGTGTCAACAATCGTGGTAAACACATGAAGTGTGTCTTCTGATAAGCGGGTCTAAACGTGTGGTGTCCACTTGTTAATGCATTAAACCCGTTTACTTAAATGGGTCGTATTACCTTTTTCTTGTTGCTTGTCTTACGTCATTTGAGAAAAACAAGGAACAGCCTGTAAAGTGTAAACTTGTAACATATCAACAGAAAAACAAGGAACAGCCTGTAAACTAAGACCAAAACAATCAAAGTACGAAAACAAAATCCTTAAAAAAAATTAGCAAACAAATCTATCTTCAATATCCAAACAGTTAGCAAATAACCCTTAAAATTATTTTCCATCAAAGGGCCAAAAATAATGCATTAACAATCATCAAAATTAATAAAAATGTAGTTTTCTAAATCTATACAAGAACAACATACAAACAAATATAAATATAAATAAATAAACAAATAAACAAATAAGAAGCCAGTTCCTCCAGTTCTTCTAAAACATATGTTAGCAATGAATGAAGTCAATTAACAAGTCTTCATATATGACACCCGCAAAAGAGGTAAAAGAAACATAGTGTTGACACCACAGCGACGGCTTCGAAAACCGAAAGGATCTTGAAGAGGACCCGATCAACGAACCATTGGCGTATATTGAACTTGGTTTTCCAGCGGAGACCCGGGGTCCCGAACCGCTTCCATAGTCCCTTCCGGGTTTTCCCGTGTAGCCTCTTGAAGAAGAAGGGAAAATGGGGCTTCTTTTCCTCTATATTCGGGTCGGGTATTGACATATTTATATGGGTTTGTTTGTATTGTATTTTTTGTGTTAAGAGGCTTGAAGGGGTATTTATATTGGTTGTGTTTAGTTTCTTGGAATCGTAGGCAAGTACATTAAGAGAAGAGCCGTTGATGGTGTAAAGAATGAATGACGTGCAATTTGAATCCATTGGGTTTGGGTTTTCTACAGTTTTGGTCCTTGGGTTTATGAGATTTAATGGCATGACCATGTTTGCAAGATACACTCTTTAATTTTGAATCACAAAAAAGAAAAGAAATATTTTTTTTAGTTTACAAATTTGGAAATTATTCTAATTTTTACATATTATATTATATTATATGATATATAAATCCTTCTAATAGAATGATACTAGATGTTAATACACAGACAAGTCAACCTGGTTGTATTTTATAAGTAGTTTTTTTCTACTTATATCTCAAATAAGATTTAAACTCTATAACAACATGATTGTTAGTTCTTACGAATACCTTTAATCCACAATCCAAAACCACTACTCCAAGGGTGTGGTCATGACCCAAACCACTATCCTCTTATTTATTTTAATTTATATTTGTCTAAAGAAAAAGGAAATGTTACTTGAAAAATAGAAAGGAGAACCATGGTTGTTGTCATGGTTTAATCCATGCAAACCATGGTGGATTAGGGAAGGGGTTTGTATAGGTTTCTATTCATGTTCCTACGTGACGAATCATGTCCCAACCATGACCCCCCACACTCTTTAGCCTTAGAGTGACCCTCTAGCTAATGGCTTAACGACTAACATGTAGGATATTTTTTATTATCTTTAGCATTTAATATTCTTAGTTATTATATATAGATTTTTCGGTTGAAGAAATCTAACTAAAAATAAGGTTCAATTTCTAAAGTTTTTGTAGTGAAAAGATATGCAAGTTTGCTTTATAAAAGTTGATGGTTGATACAAATTAGAGGTTAACTTTCAAATTTTCTCACCTTAGTTACAACTAGATTGTTAATGATATCTTATAAGATGTTATCACTAAAACTTTAATTTTAAATTTAATGTAATCATCTAATCTTTTAAGAAGTTTCAATCTAACATAATCTTCAATCTTAGGTTAAGTTTTTTGAATTTGAAGAAACAAATATAAATGAGAGATGATAAATAACACAAAACTACCTTAGTAAACAAAATAAATTTTTGTATAAAGAAGTATTCGTTTGTCAAATTTTCAAACCAGAAGGGGACAACATGTAGTTTCTGAAAACACAAGGGGGCAGTGACATAAACAAGGCGAGTATAACCGTTCCGCGTTTTTTTGGTCAATGATTGCGCAAGTGGGCCCACAGCAAGCTGTTGGGAAGTTTCCTTTTCAATTTTCATTTTATTCTGGTGGAGAATGCAATAATATACAAAATGGCCCTTAAAGTATGCACATATGTAAGTTTCAAGCATCCACAACTTTTTATTCCATTTAGGAATAACCATGCTAATAGTTCTACATTCATTGATGTCTTTTTTTACGGCAAAACTTCTATAAATAGATATAGAGTCAGCAAGCCACGGGAAACAAACAATCTCCAATACAAAACAACAAGCGGAAACATAAAATGGCCCTGAAAGACTTAAAGTAAGCACATATGTAAGGTTTATATGAGTTGCAACTTACAATTACAAAGAATTATTTGTTAATTCACTATTACAAAATGTATTGCAAACCCCTTAACATGCATCTTTAACCTTAAGCTTCATCTTTGGAGAGACAATGAAACATAGATACAGGGGCGTAGCTACATATAAGGGTACGGTTGAGCAGGCTTGATATATGTGTATTTCGGCTCCGCATCTGTAGAAATTTCAATATGGAACCCGTAGAAAAATCTGAAACTTAGTGATAGACAACCTGTTGTCCGTCCCTTGAAAATTTACGAACCCGTAGAAAAAGAATCCTGGCTACGCCCCTACATAGATGAGAATGTACACAGGGACTGAGGTCTGAGGGACATACACATGTAATACTAGAAATGCTCATAAATTACTGTTGTAAAAAAACACACCAAGATTCAGACTACAATCAACCACCAACACCAATTGTTTATTACTCTCAAGCAAAGAAAACCAATTACAACTGAATTGAAAGAAACAATAAGAACACTCTCTCTCTATTACAAGCCCTAATCCCCTTTTATTACATCAGCTAACTAACTGTAACGAAACTATGACTCTGATTAACAACTTTAACCCCTGTTCTTATAAGGAATAAGCATTGAGACCCTTCAACTTTGATTAACCTTCCAAACTTAAAAGAACTTTATAAGACCACAAGTAATGGGCATTATAAGGGCGTGAAGTGGCTTGATAATGCCCCCAACACCACCCCATTGGGCTTTATAGGGGCATGAAGATGAAGGGGCATTTCTAGTATAAAGCCCAATAAGGAAAACAAAATTGGAAAGTAATAATGGAATGTGGGCATTAAAGGGCATTAACCATTACACAATTTTTAAAATGGCATTATGATATTGATGTGGCAAAAAATGCCCCATAGAAGGCATTAACCATTACGCATGGTCTAACAGTTGACCTACTTTGACTTTAATATTCTCACAATCTCCACCTTAAAGCCAAAGTATCAACCTGTCCTTATTAACCAACTCCCATATCAGCAATGCACAAATCAAATTTAGAACCCGGCAAACACTTAGTGAACACTTCAGCTACATTATGTTCTGTTTCGACCCATTTGATCTCAACCAACTTTTTATTCACTATATCTCTAATGAAATGCAGTTTAACACTGATATGCTTGGTTCTCTCATGATAAACACTATTTTTCGATAACTAAATAGCACCCTGATTGTCACAGCAGGCCACTGGAACATTAGCTTTAATTCCCAACTCTTTCAAAATTCCTTTAAGCCACAAAGCTTCTTTCACATCTTCAGTTAATGCCACATACTCAGACTCTGTTGTTGACAAAGCTACTATGTGCTGCAGTTGTGATTTCCAACTCACCACATTACCAAGAATTTTGAACATATATCCAGTGATTGATCTACCCTTATCAGGATCTTTAGCAAAATCTGCATCAACAAAGCCCACCACCCTTTGTTGATCACTAGCATTATCCCCAAATACTAAACCCCAATCCTGAGTTCCCTTCAAATATCTCAGGATCCACTTCACAGCTTCCCAGTGATTCTTACCAGGACAAGACAAGTATCTACTCACAACACTGACTGCATATGCCAAATCTAGTCTAGTGCAGACCATCAAATACATCAGACTACCCACAACATTAGCATAAGGAACTGAACTCATATACCTTTCTTCCTGTTCTGTCTTAGGTGAATCTTGAAGAGATAACTTGAAATGAGCACAAATAGGAGTCTTGACTGCCTTACAACCTTCCATCCTATAGGTGTTCAAGATCTTTTTCACATAGGAACTTTGTGTAAGTTTCAACTTCCTGAGTTTTCTATCCCTGCAAATCTCCATTCCCATAATTTTCTTTGCATCTCCTAATTCCTTCATTTCAAACTCAGACTTTAATAATTCTTTGACCTCCTTTATTTGCTCTTTATGCTTACATGCTATAAGCATGTCATCAACATATAATAGAAAATAAACATAGTTTCCTGGACAATATTCCCTGTAATAAACACATGAATCATAGGAACACCTTGAAAACCCACTGCTTGTCATGAACTCATCAAACCTCTTGTACCACTGCCTTGGAGATTGCTTGAGCCCATACAATGATCTTTTAAGTAGGCACACCCTCTTCTACAAAACCCAAAGGTTGAGCCATGTAGATCTTTTCATCAAGACAACCATGTAAAAATGCAGTTTTTACATCAAGTTGTTCTAGCTCAAGATCTAATGCAGCTGTTATAGCCAGCATTATTCTGTTAGAAGTGTGTTTTACAACTGGAGAGAAAATCTCAGTGTAATCCACACCTTCCTTTTGAGTAAAGCCTTTGGCCACTAACCTGACCTTAAACCTTCTATCTTCAACTCCTGGGACCCCTTCCTTTATCTTATAAATCCACTTGCATGCTACAATTTTCTGATCTTTAGGTTTCTTTACTAATTCCCAGGTCTTGTTCTTGATCAAAGAATCCATCTCTTCTTGCATTGCCCTATACCATACTTCCTTTTCTTTAGAACTGATTGCTTCATGGTAAGTAATAGGCTCATTTATACACTCATTTTCAACTGTTATGAAGGCCACAGTAGAAACATTAGTGCTTTTGTCTAAACCTTATAGGTTTAACAACATTCCTTCTTTCTATGTCTCTAGATAACCAGTAATCACTCTGTTAACTGGTTGTTTCAGTCTCAACAGCTGGATTCTCCTCATTATGAACATCACTTGACATACTCTCTGATGTCTCCACCTCAATTTGAACATCTTCTTGACGGGTATTCACTGACTTTGAAGGTTTTCCATTTATCACATCCTTATAGTAAATCTTTTCTTGAAACTCAACATTTCTACTTTTGATTATTCTTGGACTTTCACCTTCTAACTTCCAAAGTCTATACCCCTTTTCCCTTTCTTGATAACCCAAGAAAATACACTTTACAGCCCTGGATTTAAGTTTATCTTGACTAGTATGAGCAAATACTAAAGTGCCAAAAATCCTTAGATCTTCATAATTGGATGGTTCTCCTGTCCACACTTCCATTGGAGACTTCATATTGATAGCTCTAGAAGGACACATATTGATAAGATAAGCTGCAATCTTCATTGCTTCAGCCCAAAAAGTCTTTGGTAGACCTGCACTTAACCTCATACACCTAACCCTTTCCAGCAAAGTTCTGTTCATTCTTTCAGCCAACCCATTCTGCTGAGGTGTCCCTGGAATTGTCAAATGTCTCCCTATACCACTTTCTGCACACAATTCTTCAAATTCCTTGTTACAATACTCAAGACCATTATCAGTCCTTAACTTCTTAATCTTTCTCTCTGTCTGATTTTCAATGTAGACCTTCCATTCTTTGAACTACTTGAAAGCTTCACTCTTGTGTTTGAGAATGAACACCCATACTCTCCTTGAAAAGTCATTTATAACTGTCATGAAGTATCTAGCTCCACCTAGGGACTCAACTCTGGCAGGCCCCCATAAATCAGAGTGAACATAATCTAGAATTCCACTAGTGTTATGTTTCCCTTTCATGAACTTAACCCTCTTCTGTTTTCCCATTATACAGTTTTCACAGAATCCCACGTCACAACTAGTCAAATCTTTTATAACTTGCCGTTTCTTTAGTTCCATTAAGCCTTGACTACTCACATGGCCTAATCTTCTATGCCACTTCAGAGTGGTTTCACTTTCCTTTTCAGAAATCACAGCAGACACTTCATTACTAGTAACACTACCACCCAACAGATAAATGTTATTGTCTTTTCTAGTGCCAGTCAACACTACCAGGGACCCTTTTATTACTTTAGCCTTCCCATCCTTTAGTAACACATGATAACCATCCCTTTCAAATGTTCCCAAAGACAATAAACTTCTTTTCAAATAAGGAATATACCTGACATTCTTCAAGATTACTTTAGTACCATTGTTCATTTTGAACACAATGGTTCCAATGCCAAGAATTTGACATGGTCTGTCATCTCCTAACTGGACTGTTCCAAGGCTGTACATCTTCAATTATTTAAATTATTCTCTTCTTGGAGTCATATGAAATGAGCACCCTGAATCCATCACCCAAAACTTCTTAACCTCATCCCAAGTTACACTCAGCACATCTGCACTATCATAACCATCAGAAGAATCTTCTTGAACTGAATGACTTGTCTATGATTTAGAATGGCTGGACTCAGTTTTCTTCCTTTTCCACTCTGGACAATCTTTCTTCAAATGTTTCTCAGAATTGCACACAAAACATTTCCTCTTAAACTTAGTCTTGGATTTTGATCTTGAATTGGAACTCTTGAATGACTTGGAACTTCTGTTTCAGGCCTTCCTCTAACATACAACCCATCACTACGCTCTTCTTTATCAACTGTCTTTTTCTTCAGCTCTTTTGAGTTTAAGGCAGCCAATACCTCCTCCATAGACAAAGTTTCCCTAGCATACTTAAGAGTATCTACAAAACTCTCATATGAACTGGGTATGGATGTCAAATAGAGTATTGCCTTATCTTCATCCTCTAAGGTCACTTCAATATTCTCAAGATCCAATACAAGTTTATTGAAATCATCTGTGTGCTCTTCCAAAGACTTACCAGACTCCATCTTGAACGTATACAGCCTCTTCTTCAGGTATAAACGATTTGCAAGTGACTTGGTCATGTACAGGGTTTCCAATTTTGCCCAAATTCCAGCTGCAGAAGTTTCTTTTGATACTTCTCTCAAAACCCTGTCACCAAGACTCAATATGATTGCACTATGAGCCTTCTCTATTATCTCTTTCTTTTCTTTATCGGAGAGCTCATTCAGAAGCCTATCTTCTCCCTATTAGAGGACGTAAATATTACGTAAATATTAGAATCAATATTTTAGGAGATACAGTTGTATTTTGAATGGTTTCCTTTTATCTTGTATCTTCACCCTTAAATAGGGTCATTGTTATTGAATAGAGATACATAAAAGATTACAAGAACCATAAACACTTTTATGGTATCAGAGCTCTCGCTCACCAAACCCTAGCCGCCACCGTCAATTTTTTTCTTTTCCCTGTTACGACAGCAACCATGGCCGGCGACAAAGTCACCAGTCCTTCTTCGGCCAACAGTGCTGACTCCAAGATCCAACTACATCCAGCATATACGGTAACAAACATCCAGAATAAGGTTCGCACTCTCGATGGCATCAAAGTAACGTATTCTTCGTGGGTGAAATTATTTAAGTTGCACGCCAAAGCATACAAAGTTTTGGATCATATCGACGGTACGAAACCGCCAGCAGAAGATGACGACACCTATGAAACCTGGCATGAGATCGATGCCCTGATTCTTCAATGGATCTATGCTACGCTATCTGACGAGTACTTGGTTCGAATCCTCGAAACTGATGCTACGGCATCATCTGCATGGCTCAAACTTGAAGGCATCTTTCTCAACAATAAAGGCTCTCGAGCTACGACTCTCGAACACGATTTCACAAACCTAACACTTGCAGCATGCTCTTCGTTGGACGATTATTGTCAAAAACTTAAAGAAATTGCCGAACAACTCGGTGACGTGGGGTTCCCCGTAAGCGAGCCGAGATTGGTTATGCAACTTGTTCGTGGCCTCCCATCCGAATACGATGTCACCGCCGCCATTATTAACCAAACCTCTCCATCTTGGGATGATGCTCGTACTAGCCTTCAAAAGGAACAACAAAGGCAAGCCGCTCGTCAAAACCAAACCCAATCGGCCCTCGTAACCAAACCCGTCACCAACCCAAACACTGAATCCGCAAACTCCTCTCCTAATCCTCCAATCAACCCCCCTGCACCCACTGACCCAAACCGATACACCAACTACTCCCCAAACTCCTATGACTCCAACCGTGGCTACCGTGGTGGACGCGGTAGAGGATATCGCAACGGCCGTGGACGTGGATACCGGGGCCGCGGTCAATTCAACAACTCTCAATGGGGCCAACATCCTTCACCTGGCTATCAACCTACCTATGGCAATCAACCCCCACCAGCCCCGTACCAAACCTGGCAGCCCCCACCGCCAACTCCATACCCGTCCCAGGCTTGGGCTCCCAACCAACAACCCCCACCATATCCATCGGCCCAATTTAACCAGGCCCATCTCTCCTATCAACAGGCCCAAATGCCACCCATGCAACAACCCTCTACCACAACCCAATTTCAAGACCCGGGTGCTTTTAACGCCCTTAGCCCAACCGACATCGGCACCGCTCTCTCTATGCTGCAAATGACATCAACTGACAACTCGTGGAACATGGACACCGGTGCATCCTCGCATATCACCTCTCACATTGGTAAGTTTTCCACTCCCTTGTCTTCCTCTTCTAGCACTATACTTGTTGGCAATGGTCAACACTTGCCAATTACAGGATCCGGATCCACCACCCACACCCTATCCAATAAAACCTATAAACTCAATAATGTTCTTCACTCACCCACTGTCATTAAAGATTTAATTTCCGTTCGTAAATTTACCCGTGATAATCAAGTTAGCGTTGAATTTGATCCTTTTGGTTTTTCTTTGAAGGACCTCAAGACGGGAACTCTTCTTTCGCGCCATGACAGCACGGGGGACCTCTATCCGCTCACACCGCCCACCTATGCTTTTGTCTCCCCCGCTTTTCCCACCCCGTGGCACAACCGGCTCGGTCATCCCGGTGCAACTATCCTACAATTTTTAGCTAGTAATAATTTTATTCAATGTAATAAGACTACTAGTCCGTCTATTTGTTCGTCTTGTCAAATTGCTAATAGTCAACGTTTGCCTTTTAATGATTCAAGTTCTGTTACTTTTGCTCCTTTTGACATTATCCATTGTGATCTATGGACATCTCCAATTTTAAGCAAAACAGGTTACAAGTATTATATGGTTCTTGTTGATAATTATACACAATACGTTTGGATTTACCCCCTTAAATTCAAGTCCGAAACGTTTACCACCTTTGTCAAATTTCACAAACTCATCCACACCCAGTTTAACTACCTTATTAAAACGTTTCAATGTGATTTGGGTGGCGAGTTCGACAATCACAATTTTAAAAACTTTGCCTCCCAACATGGCATGGTGCTTCGGTATTCATGTCCACAAACTTCACCCCAAAATGGTAAGGCCGAACGAATGATACGGCGTCTAAATAATATTATCCGAGCTCTCCTAATTCACGCCCGCTTACCACCCTCCTTTTGGGTTGAAGCACTTCATACAGCCGCCTATCTTCACAACATCCTTCCTACACCTAAGCTACAACACCACACCCCGGCTTTTCGCCTTTACCAACGCCATCCAACCTATGCCCATTTGCGGGTTTTCGGATGCGCATGCTACCCAAATGCTTCGGCAACCCAACCTCACAAACTATTTCCACGATCCTCTCGATGTATCTTCTTAGGCTACCCTCCTAATTTCCGTGGTTACCGTTGTCTCGATCCGGCAACCGGTCGTGTCCACATCTCCCGTCATGTTATCTTTGACGAGAACGACTTTCCCTTCCCCGACACCACCCCACCCAACGGTTATCAATTCTTGGATGATGACCAATACCCGGTTCCGTTTCCTTTAAACCCGATTCCCACCTCATCGCCTACACCTTCACACTCACATCCTCATCCCGTCTCTCCCCTGTCTCCCACAGCCCATCCAATGCCCCTTACCGGCCCATCCCATCACTTAACACAACCCCCTGGCCCAATTCACCCGACGGCCCAACAACCTTCACCACCCTCCACCCCACCGGCCCAACAACAGCCTTCACCACCATCCAACCCACCGGCCCCACAACAGCCTTCACCACCCTCCACCCCACCGGCCCAACAACAACACAACCACCCCATGATCACTCGCTCAAGGGCCGGTATCACCAAGCCAAATCCAAAGTTCAACCTGACCACCCCTTCTCCTTTATCTACTATTTCACCTTTACCTACTTCACCACAAAAAGCCCTTCTGGATCCTAATTGGCAGAAAGCTATGGTCAATGAGTATAGTGCTTTGCAAGAAAATAAGACATGGGAACTTGTGCCTAGACCAATGGGGGTGCCTATTATACGTTGCATGTGGCTGTACCGCCACAAATTCAAAGCCGATGGGACTTTAGAACGTTATAAAGCGAGGTTAGTGGTAAATGGCAAATCACAGACTATCGGTATTGACTGTCATGATACGTTCAGCCCGGTAGTCAAACCAGCATCAATACGTACCGTTTTAAGCTTAGCGGTCTCTAGACAGTGGCCTATTCACCAGTTGGACGTAAAAAATGCGTTCCTACACGTGAACTTGGAAGAAACAGTTTTCATGCACCAGCCACCGGGATTTGTTGATGGCAATTTTCCGGGTCATGTGTGACAGCTTAAGAAGTCGTTGTACGGTCTGAAACAAGTCCCGCGCGCGTGGTATACACGGTTTTCAACTCACTTACTATCACATGGTTTTCGGAGTAGTATCTGTGATTCGTCACTTTTTATTTATCAGCGGGGCACCTCCACAGCATACCTACTTTTATATGTTGACGATATCATCCTTACGGCTTCGGACGCAACTCTCTTGACTTCCATCATTACCATGTTATCCAGAGAGTTTGCAATGAGTGATTTGGGTCCTCTACATCATTTTCTCGGCATTAAAGTTCAACGACACTCAAACGACTTGTTTTTATCTCAGTCTCAATACACTCGTGACATTCTTCATCGAGCAAACATGTCCGACTGTAAACCATGTGCCACGCCCTGTGATACAACCTCCAAATTGAGTGCGACGGATGGGGATCCAATTGAGGATGGCTCGCTTTATCGTAGTCTCGCTGGTGCACTCCAATACTTAACGTTTACGAGACCGGACATCACATACGCCGTTCAGCAGGTCTGTTTGTTTATGCATGCCCCGCGTGAGCCACATTTCGCATTTCTCAAACGGATCTTACGGTACCTTCAGGGCACCCTTGATTTCGGTTTACATCTCTCCGCATCCTCATCCACGGCCCTTACCGCTTACTCAGATGCCGATTGGGGAGGTTGTCCGGATTCACGCAGATCAACCTCCGGATACTGCATATTCATGGGTGATAATCTCATCTCTTGGTCTTCGAAGCGCCAACCAACCATCTCCAGATCAAGTGCCGAGGCAGAATACCGAGGCGTCGCCAACGCTGTTGCTGAGATAAGTTGGCTCCGCAATCTTCTCCTAGAACTCCGGGTTCCAGTTTTAAAAGCCACAATTGTTTACTGTGATAATGTGTCAGCAGTGTATCTCTCGGAAAACCCGGTTCAGCATCAGCGTACTAAGCATGTCGAAATGGACATTCATTTTGTTCGGGAAAAAGTACAAATCGGTCATATAAAGGTTCTACATGTGCCCTCCGCATCACAATACGCCGATATTTTCACCAAGGGCCTTCCGCGTACACTCTTTGAAGAATTTCGTTCCAGTTTGAGAGTTCATCCACATGCCCATCAAACTGCGGGGGACTATTAGAGGACGTAAATATTACGTAAATATTAGAATCAATATTTTAGGAGATACAGTTGTATTTTGAATGGTTTCCTTTTATCTTGTATCTTCACCCTTAAATATGGTCATTGTTATTGAATAGAGATACAGAAAAGATTACAAGAACCATAAACACTTTTACTCCCTTCAATGCATCTACCACGCCATTATGCACTAACAACGCTCGCATATTCAATCTCCATAAACTGAAATCGTTTCTACCATCGAATTTCTCCAATTCGAACTTAGTTGAAACCATCTTGATCTTCAATTGCTGTTGGACACCGTCGTCTTCTTGAATCGAGCCACAACCAGGCTCTAATACCAATTGTTGTAAAAAACACACCAAGATTCAGACTACAATCAACCACCAACACCAATTGTTTATTACTCTCAAGAAAAGAAAACCAATTACAACTGAATTGAAAGAAACAATAAGAACACTCTCTCTCTATTACAAGCCCTAATCCCCTTTTATTACATCAGCTAACTAACTGTAACGAAACTATGACTCTGATTAACAACTTTAACCCCTGTTCTTATAAGGAATAAGCACTGAGACCCTTCAACTTTGATTAACCTTCCAAACTTAAAAGAACTTTATAACAGTTGACCTACTTTGACTTTAATATTCTCACAATGACTGAAACCGATCACACCTTGTAAAACAAAGCAAATCGTATGGTTGAGCAGGCTTGATAGTTTAATTATGGTTTCGTTCATTGTTCAATTTTAGCGGTTTTTCAGTCCAGTGATTCGGTCAATGGCTTGAAGCCTGAAACCAAACCAAACTTGAAAAAAACCATGTTAAATCCCCAAAACAAAACTTTTTTTGGTTGATCTGATCAACCCAATCAATCTGTCTGATTTGATTTGTCATTTTTCAAAACCGTAGTTAAAGGTTAGGTCTTACATCAAAATCGGTCGATTCATACCATTAACAGTGTCAATTTAACACCCCTAATACTAGTACAACAGAAAATGAAATGGCACAAGCAAATACCTACTATGCACAGTAATGGACGGCAACGTTTTTTATGTATATTTTATAGCGCAAATGTCATATCATGTTACCATCGTTATCTTTAATAGTGTAAACTTGAATTAGTTATGTTCATATATATTAGATTAGTAGTGTAGATATAATTAGTTTATAATTGAGGGTACCAGAATGTAACTTAGTCATCTATATAAACTATATTGTAATCAGCAATTAAATGAATCATGTTTTGATTATATATATACCAAAAGGTTACAAACTTTCATACAACGTTACTAATCCTTACGTTCACATTAGTAGAAAATGGGTTGGGTAGTTTTATTACCAGGTTTTTTAACTGGGGTGAAAAATGAAAATTAAAAAGTTTCTAGACCGAACTTGTAAGTTGTTCATAATTGAGGGGGAATTCTTGGTTCACCATTGAAGTTAGCAAACACCAAATGTCTTTAAAACCGTTGATTACAATGGTCATAGCCCAGTGGTGTTGGGCCGGTTTGTCCTCCTAGAGGTCACCGGTTCGACTCCCGCTTGTGGCGAAAGGGGGCAGGGACACCCGTGCGCAATGATGGTGAAAAACCCACCGAGGAGGGTTTGATCCTGAGCGTCACCCCGGTTTTCACCCGGCTGTTACTCCAGCGAGGCAACTCGTGTGGAGGCAGTACGGTTTCCGGGGGAACGCCATCCAAGTCTGATACCGTACGGGGCCCGATAGAACATCGTCGGCAGATCTTGGCTGGGGGAAACCGTCTATGACGGGGTTCAGTGACAATGGGTCACTCATTAACAAAAGTCACCGTTCAAAAAAAAAAAAAAAAAAAAAACAATGGACCCACAGAGTTGGTGGAAATAGAGCTGTTGTGAATGTGGGTGGTGGCAGAACAGGCTGAGTCCAACGGTCAGAGTGGAACGGATCAGAATCTGCCTGTTGGCATCGCTTTTCGCTGCTTTTTCTCACAACTTTTTCCGGCAAAAATGATCAAGAATATTAATATCTTCTGTCATTTTTTTTTTTTTTTTTTAATTTAACTTATTTGGGTCCCGGGCGCCTCCTAGATGGCCTAGTGGGATTCACGGGACATTGTCGTAAAACTTCTCTAAGATGGGATCATGGGTTCGTTTCTTGGTTTGTAAACCTGTACTAGACGAAGGTGTTGAACGTTTTTTTTTTTTCATTTAACTATGTTTAAATGTCACAGGTTTAAATGAGTTTCAAGATGAGTGTCACATCCCTTTGGAGATAAAATGGGTTGAAGTGGGTTCAGATGATTGACATTTTTTTTAACACATTAGTTAACTTTATGGGTTCAAATGGGTGCGCGTCCACCCTAATAAAGTAGGCGGGGCACTCCACGGGTGGTTGCTAACGGGTTCGAACTAGTGTCATAACATTGTCGCCACCCCCAAGGGTAGGCAAGGCGAGTTAGTTAAGACCGTGGGGTATGGTGGGGCGAGGGTTTGGGGCATGGGTTGACACGTGGAGTTCGAGCCCCCCGCTGGTGAGTGACGTGTTCGTGAGGTATGGCAGGGCGTGGCTAGCCCGCGTGGCTTGGCCAGGTTTATTAAAATAATAAAAAAAAACCTAAAATTAAAAAATACACAAAGCATTTAAAAAAAAGCCTAAAATTTTATTAAAATTTCCTAAAAATTACAAAATTCTACAAAAAAAAGAATTACAAAAAAAAAAAAAAAAAAAACCTAAAGCGTTAGGTAGATTTCGAAAAGGGCGAGCTTGTCAAAAAGCTTCCACTTCTTGCCCCGGAACTTGATGTTGGCTACCGCCACCCGGTCTTCGTGACTTATCTCACCGCCCGGGACGCTGTTGTAGTAGGCTTTAAAACGATCGAGCTTCGGTCGTAGCTCGCGCCACTTGTGTTGGCACGCGTTTAAATTGGGTCGGTCGTTTCCCACGTTGTGCCGGTAGCTAGCGAAAGCTTCCGGCCAGTAACGGGTCTCACCGGGTTGGCGACCCTTCATCGCGTCCACGACGCTCGTGACAAGGCTAGCTCTTCCTCGTGCGTCCAAGAGGCCATCGATCAAGTGTTTGTGGGTAGCGGTTCGGGTAGGTGACTTGGGTTGGGGTAGCGATGTGGACAGCCGGTGGGGTTGGGGGTTATATTGCGATGTGGACAGGTGGGTGGGTGAACCGTTTGGCTTGGCCAAACGGTTATATTTTAAAATTTAAACATGGCCCGCTATGCCCTAGCCAACAAGCCAATAAGAGCCGGTCACATAGGACCGCTAGGCATGCCCAACGCCCGGGCTGAATCCCCCGCCTAAGGGGCCACGCCGAAACCCAAGCACACCCGGGGTGGTGACTTGGGCGTTTTCACCCAACCCACGCCCCATACCCCATAGTCTAAGCTAGTAGGATAACCCGTGCAAGGGTTGAGTTGTTTGAAGAGGTTGTTGACCTTGGGATTGGTTGGTGGATTTTGATTGTTGGGCATTTGATTTTTTTTAAATTAAAAAAAATAGTTTATGACATGGCGGGTGTTAATCGGTTAGCGCTAGGGTCCTACCCTTTAGTGTCGCTCAGTTGATATAAAAGTAAAAATGAAAATTACACATCTCATTTCATAATACCGGTTAGTTAATATGAGATTTTTTTAATTTTTAACAAACACATGGGTGACAACTTTATATGATACGAATTTAATATAGTAAATATAAAAATATAAAACCCGTTTAAGAAACCCCTTTCGGGTTGGATTTGTTAAAAAAATTAGTTAAATATGTTATGTTTGGTTTGGAATTTGGATATTTTAAGCCAAACAATTAAAGAGGTAAGCCAAGTACCCTTTTAACTACTTCATTGAGAGCATTTAATCGGTGTAACACATTTACAACTTGATTATAACATGTATACAAATAGTCAATCCGTTTGACTCGTTTAGTTAAAGTGGTTAAATGTATCCGGATTAGGGTTGATGTCTTTGACACGAATCGATATACGCAATGGCGAAGCTTGAGATTTCCGACCAAGGGGTTGAAAACGTATATACCTACAAAATTCTATACGGAAACTACTCACCGGGCACTACTGAGCGAAAAGTTCAGCCCCCCCACTCCCCCCCCCCCCCCCCCCCCCACACACACACACTATGATGTGCCCTTGGATATACGGTCGTGTTTGGGTTAAACAATACATCTCGCCAATGTGACACGATGGACACCCTACCCAAAAGGCCAAAACCATCCATATTGTCGTCGTTGTTGAACTCGTTGGTAGCAATGCAATGTGCCAAGAGGTCAGGTCATTAGGTCATACATGTCAATAAAAGCGTTCAAGAAGCTGCAATGGATTCTTCGATGTTAAAGAGCCTTAAACTTAGCCAGATGAATGTTCATCAATTCAAAAAAATGTTAAAGAGACATAGTATACAAATTTAACAATTTATTACAAACCAAAGTTATATTTGTGCCAACAGTAAGTACAATATATAAAAACATGAGTTATTTGGGTTCAACTTTAGCTGAGATATTGTATCCAGCACTGTAGTCAAATGAAGCACTATCGATCCTTTGGAGCCCAGCTTCATTATATAGATGCTTTGAGGCAACTCGTCTCGATCCAAAGTCAGTAGCAGATGAAGATGCAGACGATGAAGATGTGTGGAGCCCGTCGCTTTTTAAAATGTTCTCGAGTACTTTCACTATGTCACTCATGGTCGGACGGTCTGCAGCCGATTCTTCAACACATTGCATCGCTAGTTGTATAAATCTCCCAAATCCCGTTAAGAAAGAGTATTTGAGATTTGGATCAAGCAGTTCCCTTAATCCGTACTCCTCTTCGTCGGTTTTATCCATCGCTTGTCTCACCTCACGCACAATGTACTTCCCTTTTACAACAGGTAGTTTAGCCGTTACTAGTTCAAGCATCACCACCCCAAAGCTATAAACATCACTCTTATCGGTTAACTGTTGTGTCATGTAGTATTCAGGATCAAGATATCCCTATAGACATATAAAGAAATCATTGTAACAATTTAAACTAATTATATCTTTATACATATGTGCTAAAAAGGAGTAAAAGTAGCATACCAGGGTACCCTTAACTTGTGTCGAAACATGGCCTTTTTCGCTATCTGAAATTAGTTTAGACAACCCGAAATCAGCAACTTTAGCTGTGAGGTCTTCGTCTAGAAGAATGTTAGTCGACTTGATGTCTCTATGGATAATAGGAGGATCAGCAAGCTCATGTAGGTAAGTTAGTCCTCTCGCACAACCGAGAGCCACACGAAGTCTCCTCTTCCAATCTAGATGAATTTCTGATTTACCTGCAATCATTTGTTCATGGAATTTGAAACTTCAATTGACATTGTTTTATAGTACTTACTATTTTCAAATTAAGACGTGCGCGCTCATGACCCATATATTTATTCAGGATGAAACAAGCTTAAAACAGGAACCCAACTAGAAAAAATATTTGTTAGCCATGTATACCTGACAAGCTTTCTCTAAGGGTTCCTTTAGACATATACTCATAAACCAACATCTGTTCTTTTTTCTCGAAGCAGAACCCAACTAGGCCAACAAGGTTCTTGTGATGGACTCGTGAAAGCAACTCGATTTCCGTCTTGAACTCGAACCCGCCTTGCATGGATCCTTTTTCAGCTCTTTTTATTGCAACCATTGGCCCACCTGGGATCACTCCTTTATAAACCTAGGAAATTAACCATGAAATCAGATCACAACTAATTCAACAAAGATTGTTTCAAAATTTTGGTTTTTGAAGGGGGGGTATACATGTACATACATTCCCATAGCCACCAGATCCTATCAGATTAGTTTCAGAGAAGTTATTTGTGCTTTTCTTGAGTTCATCATAAGAGAACCATCTAGCTCCCTTTAACTGTGGTGCACCTCCATTGTCTTTGGTACTTGGAGCCCATGATCCTGTTCAAAACAGTTGAAATCAGCCATGAAAAAGGCATCATGATGAGTATGCTAGGAGTGATAAAACTTACCAAAAGTTTTGCTTAAACTGATGGCCTTTTTAGCCTGTTTCTTTTGTTGAATAGCGTATAACATGAGCACTATAAGCACGATGATCAAAAGGATGCAACCAATGGACATCCCAATCACAGCACCAACACCAATACCACCTCCATTACCATCTGCAACATATGAAAATAACTCAAAACTCTCACCATATCTGTATTTGTTAAATTTTCGTATAGATGTGACTATTTAAGTTCAGTCAAATGGGTAGATGACAATAACTAAAGGGCAGAACTATCAGCACACAACTCACAACTGAGATACTATCCACACACCACTCACAGGTTATACGTGCCCTATAATATTTTCGCCAAATCATACGGGGTGTATAACCATATACGACTCATATGGCATGGAGAAAATGTTATACGGGCCCACATATAAAAAAGGTGTTATACTACGCGCCATAAGCTTTTTTTTCTGAAATTGACTGATGTGATAGTGGTGTGTTGTGTCAGAAGTTATACGGCCCGTATGATATGACAGGTTTGCGGTCTGCAAAAGTTATACGGGTCGTATAACCTCATATGACCCGTATGATGTGACAAGCATGCTGGTGTGGGGTGGTGTACATATAACATCACCCTAACTAAATAGAAAACGTCAAGATTCACCTGCAAAATTATAAGGATCAGCCAGGAAATAATAAGGTCCGAATCCTGCTGGCGGCTTGTAAGTCTGATTGCTCAAGAAAAACCCCATTTTCTGGACCTCCGGTCGTGTAAAATGCTTGCTTTTTGATGGAAAGAATTGAACATGCACTTGAAGATAATCATTGATGTCAAAGAACGGGTTCTGGAGAGCAACTGAACCTGGAGCGAGGCCTAGTTTTGTCCAAAGGCTGGATTCTAGTGAATGCCACAAGGTATCGTTTGATAAAAACCGAAAAGATGGTGCTCGAAAGAACATGTTGCCTTCATATGGATAAGCACATTCACATCTTAGAGTACTTGGTTTCTGATCAGACCGACATAGTTTGCTCCCAGTACAATCTGGGTAGCTTGTAGAATATCCTGAGGTTGATTGTTGGAGTTGGCAATACCACGGCTGCCCAAGGGTTTTATTGCAAACCGGGTTCCCATAAAGTCTAAAAATTCATACAAACGACAATCCTAATTGTGACCAAAATTGCACATCATATAGAGATATTTATATAAAATGTTGTTCTTACTCGAGATCATTTTTGTAGTCACTACTGAGTGTTACATTGTCAATCTTGTTGTTTTGCAAATCAACAATTTGCAATTCATCGCTTATGCTGCTGCCCATATCCAGAGTACCATTCAGATTGTTGTTCTTCAATGACCTGTTGATCATTTCCAAGAACTAAACATGTGATTTCTAGTTATAAAAGATCATATAATTTAAACTAATAACTCTGTTGTTGTTCTTACACTTGTTCGATTCCTGATAAACTGAATAAGGCTTCTGGTAGCTTCCCTTTAAGTGATCCAAATTCCATAATGCTGATCGTGACATCATAAACAAACTCTTGAATATAAGATGGCCTTTATATCATGCATGAGAAATAAAGCTTATCTATATTAGGGTTGATAAATAAACTCTTGAAACTCACAGTGTTTTTAATGATGGTAACGTCGAAAACCAGAGTGGAGGATCAGATTCTTGAAACTTATTGTTGCTCAAGTCACTAAATAAAAAGTATGTCTCACAAATGTTCAAATCTTGGGTAATTTAACGCGAAAAATAAGTTCGAATGAAGAGTTTGATTTGTTGTTTAAATTTCAGACAGTTCACTTACACATAAGTTAGAGCATTCATCCCAGTTAGATCAGGCAAAGGTCCTGTTAGTTTGTTGTAGCCTAAATGTCTATGAATAGACAAGAAAAACAAAAGGTCAAAGTTCAAGTAATAGTCAAAGTCAAAGATGTTTATAACAGAATACAAAATTTTACTCACAATTCGCCAAGATTTGTGAGTTGGTTCAGTTTTGATGGAACCTCACCCTCCAATGCGTTTCTATCAAGTCGACTGTTGCAATTCAAGCAAGAACATCATCATCATCATAATATATCTTGGACCGTTGACTTTTTTACAGTCTTATGCAAATTTTGAACAGTCTGAAGAGATAACAATCTGTATTTTGCTAAGTTGATATGTACTTACAGAACCTCTAGTGTCGCGACATTTCCAATTGAGTCAGGGATTTGTCCTGTAAACTGGTTTCCGTCGAACAGTCTGCGCTTGCAAAATCACAAAAGTTCATCATAATATGTTTGATGAAATGTTCCAAAAGTATGATAAGTTGATACGACTTACACGTGTATTAGAACCATGTCGATGAAAATTTGAGAAGGAATAGTTCCGGAGAGCTTGTTCATATTGAAATGACTGTCAATGCACGATAATCAGACAACATTTTTGCAAGATAATGCAAGAAAGACAACGAAGATCAATTAATACTCACAAATGTTTAGCCTTTTTTAGCATATCCAATCCTGGTGACCGGACAGTTTCAAAAGGAATCGATCCTGTCAATTGATTCTCGGCAATGTCCAACCAATAAAGTTTTGACAGATATCCCAAAGACGGAGGGATTTGGCCAGTCAAGTTGTTCGAGTTCAAAGCTCTGTTGATCATAATATTAGACAGAATATATTAGTTGTAGCTTATTGTAGTTAGTGGCGAATATGGACACTTTATGCAAGGGGGGATACGAGTGGGGTCAAAATGGATTGTATAAATATGGGTCGAGTAAAAAACTACAAAAAAAAGACGAAAATGTTTGTTGTAGAATTGTTAGGAAGAATCTATCTTACAGAAATGTTAGCTCCTTGAGGTTTCCGAGTTCAGATGGAATGCTACCGGTGAAGCTACAACCCATTAGTATCCTGAAACCAAAATGTTAACAAGTTTCAATTAGTGGCTGATCCAAGTTAACATGTGTATATCATTTCTTTTATTTTTACAAAATAAATTTGACTGCATGCATGGCCATCACTAGTTTACGTGAGGGGCGGAACAAGGGGTCAAGAGGGTCCACTGACCCCCGGTCAACAAAATTTGTTTAATATTTGTACATAAAAGTCGGAATTTTGTTATAATAAAAGCATGAGTTGGACCGACTAAAATGTTGTTGTTCCGCCACTATAGTTTCTGACACATGTTAGAAACAATGTCTAAACTTACAATGTATCGAGTTTTTCTAGATCTCCTATCCGTGGAGAGATTGGGCCTGTTAGGTCACGGTTAGACGATAAGTCCCTATCATAAACATAAAATCTTGTCAGATACGAGTTGATCAATAACATTTTGATAAAAAAAAAAGTTTACAAACTCACAAGGATGTTAGTTCAGAGAGGCCACCAATGTCACCAACGAGTTGACCGGATAAGCCCATACTTGACAAGCTCCTGTGAAAGAACAACAACATACGGTCTAGCTACAAGTTAAAACTTAAAACTTAAGATCATATTATTATTACAAAGATAGAGGAAGATAGACCGACAGTGCAATGACCCTGGTATTGGTGCAGTTGACACCTTCCCATGAACACGGGTCATTTGATCTTTTCCAGCTCGGTGGTGTGTTTTGCCACTGATCTTTCAACGCTCGGAGTACAGCCGCTGCATATGTGAAGTTTGTTTATTAAATTTGAAACATATTATTTCATAAAAACTAGTTTTAAAACTAGGCAGAGTTTTTATTCTCCTCGACTTAAAAAAAAGTATGTATCTTGTTTCACAAATAGCTTGATTATCATGTTTACTCGTTTATTATACCAATTTTATTTAACATAACACATTATATTTTTCTAAAGTTCAAATATTACAAGTTATTAAAAAAATAAATTTTGGACCTACAAAATGCGCCAGGGTAATATCCGTGGCGCCGGAATCCCCATAAAAACGTCGATACAAAACATTTTTGACCAGTTTATGTCTGAAAGTTCGTTCGCAAAAACCTTTGTTTGAAAGTTCGTTCGCAGAAACCTTTGTTATCTGTTTGTGACCATTTTTGGGCGGAAATGAAATTGCGAAGGATTTTAGCGACCGAAAGGGCAGTTGCTAAATGTGAGACTGATTTAGTGACCTCTCATATTTTGACTAACAAGACATATTATGTATGGTAATTGGTTCTTAGAGATTTTAAAACAATTCTTTGGAAGTTGTCAACAGAAACCTAGACTTTTTGAAAGAAAATAGTGTTTAAAAATATGTAACAAACCTTCCATAATTATTTATTTCAAATTTAAAGTCTCATGTTAGATTCTTCAACAGTAAACCAAATTTCTGTTAACTTTTATCTCTTGGTTTCAGTTAAAGAGAGTAAACTACAATATCACCGGATGATCACTTACCGTCACCAGAATGAGTATCAGCAACGATCACCTGAACTTCCACCACCATAAATAACAAACAACACCACCACGATACCCGCCATAAGCAGACTTCCATGGAGAAAGTTAAACAAAAACTTCAATGACTCCTGAAGCGAGTAACCAACCGATGAACAACTATTTTTTGTGTTTATACGATTAGGGTAATTTGGTTAGCTTAGATCACTAGAAGGCATGATATCCGACAGATGATGAAAAATAAATTATAGTCAGCATATTTTAAGTCTCAACTGATGATTGACAGATGGAATGTTTTGCTGGTTGCTCCGCCGACCAACATAAATCTCAATGAAACCTTGTTTTTAAGAATATTTTCCTGTTCATCATCAGCCGAACAAACATAATATATTGTAGTTTTACTTGTCTGCTTCTTCTTCGGATCAGCATCTAAATTGGCTTCATTGTAAGTATTGGTTATATCACATTTGAAAATGAAATGGCTCTAACATCTCACTTTCACCACAAAATATAATAATTTAATAATACTACTACTACGAGGGAATAATAAAACACCCCAACAATTATGAAAATTGTAGTTCATTTTTTTCTTAAATTGACTTGAAGAAAAAATTGATATGTTAAACAAGCTTAGTTATAAAACTAATGTGACAACAGAAAAAGATATTAAGTTGGATGACAATTTTGGCACATTCTTTTCTTTTTATGTCAATTAAGGATATCTACACCTTTAAATAATCAGAAATCTCTTAGAGTATCAGGGCGACAAACGCCACAAAGACCGTGTGCAAAGGCAAACTCGCGGACATTGCATTGTGTGGTCACGTTTATTTGTGTTGTTGGGTTGATTGTTCATCGAGACGAATGTTCATAGATGAATCCATGTGGGGCCCCAATATTTTTTTACCTCTTCTGTTTAAGTTTTAAACGATAAATACTATATAATCTTTTTATAAAGATTTTTTATTTTTTAAAAATAAATTTATAAAAGTTTTATAAATGATTTCCTTTTATTTGAAAAAGGTTTAGAAATGTATAAATATATAAACTTTTATAAAGTAAATTTATTAATTTAAGAACTTAAATACTTAATTGAAACATCCTAAACCCGAGGTCTCATTTGTTGGATTTACTATTTGCACATTGTTCTTAAAACAGAGAATTCATTCAAATGAACTGGAATCATGCATATATATAACATCTAAGTCTAATACATCGTCATTAAACACATCGTTTAAAACATAACATAGATCAACGGGCTGCCATCCACAGGGTATGGTAGCCTTCAAGTCCATGCCATCCAACATCCAAGAATACCTAAACATCAACCTAAGGTGCATACTAAAAATCAGCTATACTATACTCAGTGAGTTCTAAATTAATAACATTTTTAAAATAAATGTAACACACATAGAACATTTTCATCATAGTATTATCTTATGGAAATATACATTAAGTCAAAGATTATTTTGTCTAGTTTTTGCAACATACATTCATCAGGTAGTTGTCATTATCGAATCTCCTTACCTAGTTGTACAACCGATTACTTGGCAAGCCACTAAGGCACTACCCCACTTAACATGTTTATAAGGTTAACTTTAGACGCTATAAGACACATTTCCGTTCACCCCATATCAGAACATAGCAAAATTCAATAGTGTATTGACTTAGAAAACATTATATGTTAAATTTTACTTTAAACTTTACCTTTAACGTTCACTATACACGTCAGGTTTGCAATTCACTGAAACGTTAAGTTTAGACGCTCATATGAAAGCTTTCCAGACCATGTTATGGCTAAAAGACATAATATATTGTAGCTTTACTTGTCTACTTGTGTGATTGTTCTTTGGGTGAGCATCTCGATTAGCCTCATTGTAAGTGACTGCTTCATATATGAAAATGAAATGGTTCTAACATCCCAATTTCACCACAAAATATAATAATTAAATGCCACAGAGGGATTTTTCAGAGCGCCACTCCACCCCCTCCATAAAAGTTTCGTATATATGAAATTTAATTATGAGTGACCCATAAGAAATTTTGACATCACACACCATGATATATATAGGGGATGGATCATGAGAAAACTAGTTTAAATGAGAAAATAAAAAACTAACTAAAAAAGCCTAAAAAACATACCAATTTTTTTTAAATTTTTATAAAAAATCGCAGGTTTTTATGTATGGAAAAAAAAATTTCAAAAAAATAATAATAATTTTTTTTTTGCTGTATTGCATATGTGCACTATTACAGATATAGTGCACATGTGTAGTACACATATAATGCACATATAGGGTATGTTTGGCAAAAGTAGATGTTGGCTGGAAGCTGAAAGCTGGTAGCTGTTAGCTGTAGGCTGGAAGCTGGTAGCTGTAACTGGTTGCTAGTAGCTGTAGCTTTTTAGATATATTTAGTGTTTAGCAGAGTAGCTGGAGCTTTTAATAAAATATATAAAATGACCAAAATGGACATAATAAAAAATTTAAAAAGGTTGTGCATTAAAAAATTATTATCTTTAGAGGTTAAAATAGTCATTTTTTCCTTAAAAGCTTGTAGCTCATTCTAAACGCTACTAGTAGGAGCGTTCAACTAAAAGCTTCAAGCTCCAAACCTAAAAGCTTCAAACTCCTTCAACCAAACAAGACTTTTTTTTTTGAGTAGAAGCTTTTTCTTAAAAGCTTGAAGCTACTAAAAGCTCCTAAAAGCTTCATGCCAAACATACCCATAATGCACATGTGCAGTACAACAATTTTGTTTTTGAAATTTTTGTTATATATAAAAACTAGCTATTTTTTTATAAAAAAATGTAAAAAAAATTTTGGTATGATTTTTAGCTTTTTTTTTAGGTTTTTTTAGTTATTTTCTAGTTTTCTCATTTATATGTAGTTTTCTCATGATTCTCTCCTTATAAATATAATATAATATATATGTGTGTGTGTGTAAAGTGAAATAAGAAGAACAAAATATATAAGACCAATGGATTTTTTTCTGGCAATTCCCGTCAGACCTGTAAAAGAGGAGAAGAGGAAGAAATATGAATTAGAGGAGAAGACTAAAGAGCGATTACTGAAATATTTGGGCTTTTCAAACATTGTACTTTATTTATCTTTTAAAGATAAAAACCAATATTTTTATTGTTTATTGTACTTCTTTGTTTTTGTTTGTTTTGTTGAAGACATGGGGTCAAGTGGGAGAAGAGAACTAAAACATTTGACGGTTTTGCCCCAAACCTTTCAAAATAGCCATTTTACTCCCTAATCTTTGAAAGCTTTCATGATTTTGATCCCCGCCCCTGAACCTCATCCATTTATGCTGTTAAACCATGTCACGTGCAAATCACCTGAGGGGCATTTATGTCTTTTCTCAACCCTGTTTAATGAATCACATTTTAAACCCTAACAACCATTATCGCCTACCCCATTTCATCTTCTTCCCCATCAGCAAAGAAAAACCCTAACTTCCATGGCAGACGTACACTTAAGAATGCGACCCAGGAATTGATCGAACAATTGGTATGCAACAACCATATATGACAAAAAACCTGCAAATTTCACAACCCAGATCGGAAAAAGATGTTTAAATTGATTCTAACATTATCAAATTAAGAAAAATAAAATAAATATTTCGATACTAAAATTATTCAATTATAAAAGTATATCAAAAAATTCAAAATTCAGCTAGACAATTGAACAAAAAGTTGGTCTGCAACAATCAAAATCATCCAATTTAGTAAAAAAAAAAGTTCAGCTACCATTTGAACAAACAGTTGATCAGCAACATAAAATTATCCAATTAAGTAAAAAAAATAAAAAATTTCTGCTACACATTTGAACAAACAGTTGGAGTGCAACATTCGTACATGAATAATACCTGCAAATGTGACAACCCAGAACGGAAACACACGATTTACCCAATTAAGAATGCGACTCAGATTGGGGATTCAACAAATATGAAGAAAAGATTATGATGGGAACCGATTTGTTATGAATTGAAAGGATGAAGAAGAAGATTGGTGAGAGATAACGATGAAACGGTTAAGATGACGAAAGAGTGTGGGTTTAGCCATGTTGAGCACATAGATAGAACCTCCTTCCCGGATTAGCTCGAGTCCAAGATGTCACGTTCGAGGTTGGAGCTCCACAAGCACAGTGTACGTCTGCCATGGAAGTTAGGGTTTTTCTTTGCTTATGGGGAAGAAGATGAAATGGGGTAGGCGATAATGGTTGTTAGGATTTTAAATGTGATTCATTAAACAGGGTTGGGAAAAGACATAAATGCCCCTCAGGTGATTTGCACGTGACATGGTTTAACAGCATAAATGGATAAGGTTAAGGGGCGAGGAGTAAAATTATGAAAGCTTTCAAAGATCAGGGAGTAAAATGGCTATTTTGAAAGGTTTGGGGCAAAACCGTTAAAGTGAGCAAACCACAGGGAGCAAAACGGAAGTTTACTCCTTGTTTTTTTAACCAAAAACTTGATGTGTTTTAGAGTGTATATATATTAGTTAATTTTATCTGGTTTTTACATGAAATCAAGTCTTAAATATATAAACACGATACAAAACTATCACTCAAAACGACACGTTAGAGTGCACCCATCGTTAGCGTAATATAGTGATGGTAATGTATCAGGATCGTCCAATGATACAAAAGCTTTCGGTACCAGAATGTCATCAACGTCTAGTCAAATTCATAAAAAAAGTTTTTGTCATTTTGTAGTTTTATATTTAAAAACATAAAAATAAAGAAAAAGATATTTGGTTTTTGTCATTTTGTAGTTTTACATTTTTTTGAAAGGATCACTTAGGTGTAACTCCCCCCCATGTCATCATTAACTTAGTTGTGTATATGGACCACCAAAAGATTATCATACATAAAAAGAAATGGTTATGGTTATGGTTATGGTTAAGGTTAACAAATCATACGCCTTTTCGGAAAGTTGTTCCAAGTACTTTGTGAAACAACCACCTAAAGTCGTTCTTTGAAGAAAGTAAAAGAGCTGTGTATTAATGTCATAAAGTAGTAGGACCCCTATTTTGTAGGTGTTGTTACATGTCAACAATATTGAAAAAAGCAGCAGGATGACCATCCGCGATGTTGGAATCAAACCCACAACAATGGAAATAAGTGTCGTGGAAATCAGTCATTGGAATACTTACCCATTTTATGGGTTATAATATTAAGTAAAAATCACTAATAAGAGCTCTAGTCCACCAACCACTATGGATCTCTTGATTTGGTGTTACCTCCTCAAGAGTAGTGGAAATGAAAAGTTTGTACAATTTCGTAATTGTTTTGTGTTGTTTAAATTAGCTGTAAGTGTATATTTGATTAGCTGGTCTTATGACAGGTCCCGGTTCGTAAAGGAAGCAAAAAACAAGGAAAAAAGACCAAGAAACGATCATCCAAGAGCAAGAGATGAAGTAGAGGGACTAAAATTGTAATTTCTAAAAACAATGAAGATAGGAGTGTCGTGAGCCAACATAGGTTTCCTCTCACGACACGCTACACAATGTTTGTGTTTGACTAAATTACAAAAGCCTTGATCGTATGTTTTGTCGTGATCTTATCCCCAGGAGTGTCGCGAGCCAAGAAGAGGGCTCTAACGCGACACGCCAGTCGAGCAAAAATCGAAAAAATGGGTTTTAACCCTATTTAAACTCATGTCCGTCCATAGATGCGTTTTTAACACCTCTAGACAACTAAAACTAATGTTTAGGGCGATTCCAAGTTGGGATTAAAGATCAAGGAATATTGGAACAAGATGTAAGTTGCAATTGGTTACAAATCATTATCAAACTTGTTTTCAGTTTTGGATCATGTTGAATCTGATTTGTTTAAACATGTTTTGAGTTATTTATCATCACCATGAACAACTAAACTCTTTTAAACTGCCTAGGCTCATGGTGATTATTAGTTAGACTTGTTTTATTATTGAATTTGGATTTATATTGTTTTTTATGCTTTGGTAAACTATTTAACTATTGTTTGGTTTTGATACATATGCATGATATGTTTGGCTGAGTTTTAGGATCGAGTTCTACATGATTCTTATGTTAATTGATTATGTATTATTCTATTTGAGTTTCATGTGTTTGCACTTTGTGTTTGTGATCAAAATTGTGGTTTCTTGTCATAGAAAACCATAGGAACGAGTTGTGTCCTAGCTAAAACTAGTGTTTCATTATTCTTGAGACTATGAGGAGATAGAGTATCGGGTTATCTAGTTCTATAGTTTATGGATTTTGGTGAGATCGGGGGGAGATCCATCCTAGTAGCCTTTAGATCCTTAACAATTCTGAGTTAAAACCATAATAGATAGATTAACCGTTTACGTCTTCGGGTGTATTGTGATTAGTGAGAACAAGAGAACTAGTCTAGGGTACCTTAGAATATTAGTAAGTGAGATCGGGAGTTGAACTGAACTATAAATCGTGACCTTTACAGCCTGTTAGGGAGTTGTCGGATAACATTAGTGAGACTTGGAGGTGATATAGTGTCTTAGTAATTCCTTGTTAGTCGTATCCTTAGAAACCGGTTATCAATCAATTATCCGATTCTAAGAGTGTGCGAGTTTGCTAGTAGAATCCTATGCCTAGGTAGTTGTCTTTCCTCGTCAGATTTTCGACCCAATTATTTCGTACTAGTATTTGTTTTAGTTTTCTTACTTTAATTAGTAGTTAAAACTAATTAAATGAAACCCGGAATTATATTTAAAAAGTGACTTATATTCGGTAATTCATTAAAAGTTGCTTAAACAAAGCTCTTAGGTCCGATATATGGTCTTATCGGGTATACTACGCTACGACAGTACACATGTCGTGTGTGTGGTTTATTTGTGAGTCCCACTATTAAAACTTGTTCTAAAATTAATATATACATTTTCACACATAAAAAAAAGACCAAGTCCTCAACGCTTAGATTTTGCCACCACGTTGAGGCAAGAATTACCAAACCCAAAGTCCTGGACCATTACCTCTAACCCCCTTTCAAGCAATTAACATGTTGGTTAATACATAGACATAGAAAAACATGAATGTTTGACTCAACAAACACAAGGTTGATGGTTTCTTTTTAATATTTTAGGAAATTCACTTTCAATGTGGTGATTTATTACTTAAAGTCATTTACACACACCTTAAGGTTATCCATACTCTTTTAGTTAACGACCCATAAAGGGTTTGTTTATCCCAAGTGACCAAAAGAAATTAGCCACTCATGGTTTTAAAGATAGATATTAACAAACTTGCTTGGTTTTTATTAAACATCACAAGATTGAAAATATACATAGATGTTCTTGCAATCTTGAACTTAGAAACCAAAGTAGAAAGGGGTAGGATTAGAGTGTACTCTAGAGAGAGAAAAATCGAGCAAGAAAAATGGTTGGAGAAGCTTGCAATTTACAGGTTGAGTTGGTTGACCGGGCACGGGCCGAGCCTAGTAGAAAATCTAGCAGGATCTTCGTACAATGACTGACATGGGACGTGGTACTCAAGCACGGGGAGTAGTCAACCCTTGTGGGCCAGGGAAATCTTTCAAAGTATTCTACGGATCCTTTTTGTTTTTTTTTTTTGGATAGGGCACAAGTGTCTGGCTTATCTTTTTTTACTATTTGTTATTTTTTCGTCTATTATTTTCTGGCCTGATTTGTCCTGAAAATGAAAAATAAACTAACTTAGAACGATTTTACCGATATTTTCAAGAAACTCATTTAAATTTTGGGTGTTAAATAATGTATAAATATATATAATTATGTGCACATCACACCCTTAGACATGTAATTGCGTATTTAGGAAATCAGAATTTTATTAATAGTTACACCACACGCTAATAATTGTCTTGTACTGAACCGAGTATGGGGCATGGATTTAAAGTCAGGTATTAGACCGGGATCACCAATACTTGTAGCATTGCCATCTGTAATGAGTAGAAGCGGGAGGAAGCACTTATCTCTAGAGCCCTATCCTGACATTGCCCGATGGTTATGATTTTTTTAATGAAAAAAATCCTATAGATCCAATGGATTTACACAGTATAAACACAAGTAATAAAACATTATACACAATACGTTCACATATAAATTAAATAGCCAAAACTACGATATAAATGCACGTATGCATTATTGATGAATCATTTGAGTATGCAAATGTATTTACACAATAAATACATAAATAATAAAATATTATACACAACACAATGCTTTCACATCTAAATTAAATAGCAAAAACTACTATATAAATGCACGAATGCATCATTGATGAATCATTTGAACTAGTCGTATGCACATGTGCCTTACTTGTCATCGCCTAACCTCATCTTTAAATTATTGACATATTGCTTGTCAGAATTGCCTAACCTCATCTTTAAATTAGGCTGGACGGTATGGTCCGTATCCCCCTCCGTCCTCCCTCGGCGACGCGCGTCAGCCCATCCCGCCCCCCTCCGTCTTCATCCCGTTCCCGTCTTCAGCGTCGGGATATCGACGTTCAGGACGGTCCAAATGGTGGACCCCCTCCGTCTTCATCCCGTCCCTATCTTCATCCCATCCCGCCCCCCTCCGTCTTCATCTCGTCTCCGTCTTCATACCGTCCAGCCTTATTGGCGGATTGCTTGACAGAAAAGAAGAATTTGAATGTCAACATTGGCGGGTATTCATATTATTATAAAGGGTAAATTACACTTTTCATCCTTTATGTTTGTATCATATTGCAATAGATACCATTTAACTTCAATAATTACAGTCACAATGCTTTATTTGTAAAACCCATTACATCCTAAGTCCTTTAACACTAACCCAGTTAAAATTTTTAGTTAAGTATAACATGCGTCTTGCACATGAGGGCATCTATGTCTTTTTACCCTAATCTATTTAAATTACAAAAATAAAAAAAACATTAATATATATCCAACCCTTCACTTGTTTAACCCGTATCTTCAATCTAAGTTGAAAACCTAGACCACATAACCTGCAAATCAGTTTAAGGACCACCACCACAGAACCACCAACGGCCAACGCCGCACCATGGAATCACAAGCTCCGGCAAACTGCCAATCATCTGCATATCGACTTGCTTCCTTTCACATTACGCAGAGAGAGAGAGAGATAGAGAGAGATAGAGAGAGAGAGAGACTAGACTTCAAACAAAGCACTTTCACTATATGCGGCAGTTCGATTACAATCTCATCATCGCCGCTGTAACTCTGCTACACATCTTCAGATCATCGTCATATCTCAGGGTCTGTCAAATGTTAATCCTTCTCGTCTTTAGTTACATCATTTTCCCCAAATTCAAAGGTTATTTGTTTCTATCAGTTCGGAGAAACATGCTCTACAAGTATGTGTTCATATGTGTCCGGTGAGTGGAAATACGCGGCCCAGATGTGTTCGTCTTCAACCTTTCAGCCCTACTTCTAAGTAGTGGGTGAGTTGAGGATGTTGATATGGTGATGATGATTTATGGAATCGAACAAACAAGAGATCTGCATCAGTAGAACCCGATGGGGATTTCCCACCAACCTATGGCTTCATAATGAATGTGAATCATGTTAGGATTTCCAGGGTTTTGATAGAATGAATAATACGTTCATACGAATATGAATTGATGATTGAAATTCGTACAGAATGTTGAATACATATGTTAGCAGCCGATTAGGGTAACCGCCACAAACTTAGGTTATACTAATTAATAATAATACATGTCACACTATCTAGGTTATAATATATATATATATAAGTATATTTATCTAATACCCTCCCGTAAGCTAGATAGTTTCCATATTGAGACGAGCCTTCAGTCTAGAGAAGTCTTTATTTTGCAGTGCTTTGGTCATGATATCAGCAGTTTGATCTTTCGTTGCACAGAACAATACTTCTACTTCCCTTTTCTTGATTAAATCTCAAATGAAATGATACTTAACTCTAATATGTTTACTCTTGCCATGATAAACTGGATCTTTTGCTAGACATATTGTGGACTTGTTGTCACAATAGATTGGTATTGGATATTCTATCCTACCCTGAATCTCATCAAGTATTTCTTTGATCCAAATTGCTTGACATCCGGCTAATGATAAAGCCATATATTCCGCTTCCGTTGATGATAATGCCACAACCTTCTGTTTCTTTGATTGCCAGGAGATGGGACTTGATCCTAGAAGAAATACATGACCTGAAGTGCTTTTACTGTCGTCCACATTTCCTGCATAGTCGCTGTCACTGAAACCCATCAGTTTTCCTTGTCCACCCTTTGAGTATGTAACACCTTGATTTAATGTTCCTTTAATATATTTGAGAATTCGCTTGCCTGCTTCCCAGTGACTTTTCTTTGGATGTTCCATAAACCTACTTATCTTTGTTACAGCATATGTTATATCTGGCCTGGTGTTAGTGAGGTACATGAGACTTCCAACAAGGCTTCGATATGTTCCTTCATCAGCAAATACTTCCGAATCATCTTTTGACAATTTTATTCCATATTCCATGGGAGTAGAGACTGAATTACAATTAGTCATTCTATACTTTTCTAATAGGTTCCGCATATATTTTCTTTGAGAGAGAATTATGTTCCCATTTTCATATGAAACTTCCATACCAAGAAAATAGTGCAGTTTCCCCATGCCAGTCATCTCAAACTCTTTCTTCATCATGCTTTTGAAAGAATCAATTAAATTCATAGAATTGCTTGCTATGATCAAATCATCAACATATAGACATATCACCAACTTTCCCTCATTGGTGTCCTTGATGAATAAGGTGTGTTCGTATGTGCACTTTGTGAATTCGTGTAACTTAAAATAGTTGTTTATTCGACTGTACCACGCTCTGGGAGTCTGTTTTAGTCCATACAGTGCACGTTTAAGAAGACATACCTTTTCTTCTTGTCCTTTTATGACATATCCCTTGGGTTGCTCTACATATACTTGTTCATTTAAGTTTCCATTGAGAAAAGCCGTCTTTACATCCATTTGATGTAGATACCAGTCGTTCCTTGCAGCTAGTGCTAGAACTAGTCTGACTGTTTCAAATCGAATTACAGGAGCAAAGCCTTCCTGATAGTCTATTCCATGTTTTTGTTTATATCCTTTCACTACTAATCTCGCTTTGTATTTGTCTACGTTACCATACTCATCAAACATAGTCTTGTAAATCCATTTTACACCAATTGGCTTCTGATTCATCGGAGGATTTACTAATTCCCGTGTTTGATTTTTATATATGGATTCTATTTCTTTGTCCATAGCTTCTTGCCATTTAACGTCTTTACTTGCTTCTTCATAAGATGATGGATCTGCGTTAGCATAAAGAACGAAGTTAACTGTTTGATTTCCACCATATTTTTGAGAAATCTCTTCTTCAGTAAGCTCCCGTGAGTTCCTGTAAATACTTCCTATACTTCGAGTATTAATAACTTCATTTTCTGAATCTGTAGATGAATCATTATTATGATGAATTTCGGAGTTCGAGCTTTATGTTTGTCCACTCGTTGAGTTTTCTGCAGGAACGTTATCATTGGCCAAGTCTGAGTTTTCGGTTGTTATTTCTACTCCTCCATGATTGTTGCTGACTTCTGGACTTTCAACAGCATCATCATATCCACCAGAAACATCCTGTAACGATTCTGGATTTAACTGAGATGTTTCAGCTGAACTATCCCCATTGTTTATCAGAAAAGGTATCGATGTGGATTCAGATTTAGATACCCAAGTCTTATTTTCATCAAAGATGACATCTCGGCTAATTATGGTCTTATTGGTTAGAGGATTGTATAACTTATACCCTTTTGTATTTTTGCTATATCCTACAAACACAGTTCTTTTGGTTTTGATCTCAAGCTTACTTCGAAGTTGTTTTGGAACATGGACATACGCCAAACATCCAAACACCCTGAAGTGTTCAACACTTGGTTTTCGTCCATTCCAAGCTTCATATGGTGTCACATCTGGTCTTGTTTTTGTTACTGTTCGGTTCAAAATGTAAGTAGTGCAGGCCACGGCTTCGGCCCAATAGCTATTTTGTAAATTCTTCATATTCATCATGCTTCGGCTGAGTTCCATCAAAGTTCTATTTTTCCGTTCTGCCACCCCGTTTTGTTGAGGGGTATAGCTATTCGTTAGTTGGTGGTGTATTCCATTCACCTTTAAATAATCTTGGAATGCTTTGCTACAGTATTCACCTCCACGATCAGATCTTAGTGTTTTTATATTATGATCCGACTGTTTTTCCACAAGTGCTCTAAATTGTTTGAAATAACTTAAAGCTTCTGATTTTAATTTGAGGAAATATACCCATGTTTTTCGTGTGAAATCATCAATAAACGTAATAAAGTACCTACATCCACCAATAGACTCCGTTTTCATAGGGCCACATATATCGGTATGAACTATTTGTAAAGGTTTGTCTGTCTGCCATGTTGACTTCTTTGGGAATGGCTTCTAGCATGTTTACCCGAAATGCATCCTTCACAAATGTTTGAACTTTTTATGATTCTTGGTATGCCTCTTACTAGTTCTTTATTTCCCATTTCAACCAAAGTGTCATAATTCACATGCCCGAATCGTTCATGCCAAAGAGTAGAGTTATCCGTTGTCGTCATTGATAGTGCAAGTGATATATCACTTCCGGGATTTAAAGGAAACATTTTATTGTTTGTTATTTTAATAATCCCTATGATTCTATCGTGTATATCCTTGATGATACACCGTTCCTTCATAAACTCTACTTTGTAACCCTTTTGTAGTAATTGACCTACACTTAATAAGTTGTGCTTTAAGCCCTTCACATAAAATACATTTTGCACCTTTTTCTTCTGACCTTTAATTGATATCATTACTTCTCCGATGCCTTGAACTTCTAATCGTTTATCATCCCCCGTTCTCACTTCCTTTTGAAGTGATTCATCTAACTTGACAAACAGGCCCTTGTTGCCTGTCATATGATTGCTGCACCCGCTATCCAAGTACCAGCAATCTTCCTTAATCGTCTCTTCCATGTTAAAGATCATAAACATGGTATCATCTTGTTGCTCATCTAATTCATCTTCCTTATGAATTAGAGCATTGTCAGACTTTTCATTCATATCCTTCTTCGGACAAAACTTGGTCGTATGTCCAAGTTTCTGACAATTAAAACATCTTATAGAGCCCCAAGGTCTGCCTTTATTCTTGCCTCGTCCCTTCGTCTGCCCAGATCTATCTATATTCGAGTTCTGCATTTGAAATGCATGTTCCATAGGAACATCATTATACATTTTCATCCGTAGTTCATGAGACTGAAGTATTCCCATGAGTTCTTCGGTGGACAAGGTTTCTAAATCTTTCGTTTCTTCTACAGTGATAACAACAGACTCGAAATTTCGAGTCAAACTTCATAGAATTTTTTCTACCACTCGTTGTTCACTGATTTTTTCTTCGTTCATTCTTAATTGATTCACAATTAATGTTGTTCTGTTGAAGTATTCTTCAACAGTTTCACCCTCTTTCATCTTTAAAGCATCGAAACTACATATAAGAGTTTGTAATTTTACCGTTTTTACGCGATTCTCTCCTCTGTATGATTTGTGTAGTGTGATCCATCCATCCTTTGACGTATTCACCATTGCAATTCGTTCGAAAACAGTTTCGTTGACTGACTGGAAGATAATATGCAGTGCTCTTGATGTGTGTAAAATGCAACATATAAATTACATCAAATGAGGCATAAAACTAACCCTTTTTAAGTACTAATATTGGAAAAAGAGTGTTTTTGTCTTCCTTTTGTATTTTCAGGATTAAATGAGCTCAAAAACACAAAAGAAGCAAAAAGACAGCTAAATCCAACATAAATACAAGAAAAGGAACATAAGTGGATTGCCCGACCCCTCAACGGCATCTTCCCAAGCAAAATAGAGAAGGCAGAAGACTGAACACGCCCCGTGCTCAGCCAGCACGGGGCCGTGCCCAAGAAGCAGCAGAAAAGACAAACCTATAGAAGCTTCTATTGCCCACCACGGGGCCGTGCCCAGTGAACACGGGGGCGTGGCGAAAGTACAGCAGGCGCATTAATTGTAATTGCGAATTACAATTAATGAAGAGAGAGAATGTCAGACAGGCACGGGGGCGTGCCCAGCGGACACGGGGCCGTGCCCAGCCTTCTGTTCAGCCTATAAATAGGAGTGCTTGGTTTCATTTCAACTCATCCCTTGGCACACCACCTCTCTCACACTTCACCCACCACCCACCACCACCATAACACCATCATCCACCACCATCATCCATTGTCCATCGTAGAGTGTGTGAGTCGTCTCGGGATCCAAGATTGATCGTAAGAGTTCTTGACAATCAAGGCCATGGTTGCCTAAGTCTCTTACATCACTTGGTGAAGACAAAGTGTCTAGTGTAATACTTTTTATTTCTAATCTTTTGCACTTTTTATTTGGTTTTGTATTAATGACTTTAATATCTAGTTGCTTATGTTGAACGTGATCTTTCCTTATCGTTTGTCCGTGGTGTCTTGGCATTATTTTACTGTCTATATAAAATAAAAGATTTTCACCATTCATATCTCCACGGTCTATATGGAGGTATGTTGGCTACCTGGTCGGGGGTTAAGGGAACGGTTTGGTAAAGGTCTTGCCATTGTTCAACGTTTAGAGGTCCTGCAATGGACCTGAGTCAAATTTAGTAGGACCTCCTTCAATACTTAACGGTATTGGATGGCGGAGGTCCAAACTCTTTGATCCCCTCATAAGTTAACTACTATTAATACTATAACCCGGCTATTTAGGACTGTATCCCTGCTGACTCAGACTACTTAGTCGAGGGTAACGTCACCTCCAAAAGAGGGGCATACCATAATTTGCATTAATAACTTAATTAATTATCTTCCAATAATCCACCCTTTTAGGATTGTATCCTTGCTGACTCAAACTACTGGGGTGAGGGTAACGTCACCTTCAAAAGAGGGGCCTACTACAATAACTAAGATAATCTCTTAAATATGTGCAAAAGTGCGGAAATAATCAAAGGTTACACTAGATACGAGTCGGAACCAAGTGATTCATCTTGTCTATCTGTTTTTCTTTTATTTTTATTTTCAGCATTTTAGTTAGTTTTTATTTTTCTTAGTTTAAAACATTTTTCTAACTTTTTATTTTGATTAGACGTTGAGGATAAACCGGTACTAAAAGCTCTTGTGTCCTTGGACGACCTCGGTATCTTGCCAACACTATACTACGCTCACGATGGGTGCACTTGCCCATATGTGTGTTTAGTGTTAGTAAAATATCGTGTTTTATAAATTTCAAACTTGGCTAAAATAAGTGTTAAAGGGGCTTAAAATATACACCTAATATATATAACACTTCACACGCATCAGCTCTTCTGTCCTTTTTCGTTGATTCTCGATATGCAGCAATGGCGTCTTCCGAAGGATTTGTCCCTAATTCTTGATATCCATCTTCTACTATGTTCCATAATTCCTGAGATTCCAGTAAAACCCTCATCTGAATGTTCCAGTGATAATAATTTTGTCCAGTGAGTTTTTGGATCTGTGTTTGAATTCCGGTCGCTGGAATCATTTTAACAGATATCTGGTGTTTGTTTCTTGAAGAGGAAAAAATCTTTGATCGATGCGTGTGGCTCTGATACCACTTTGTTAGGATTTCCAGGGTTTTGATAGAATGAATAATACGTTCATAAGAATATGAATTGATGATTGAAATTCGTACAGAATGTTGAATACATATGTTAGCAGCCGATTAGGGTAACCGCCACAAACTTAGGTTATACTAATTAATAATAATACATGTCACACTATCTAGGTTATAATATATATATATATATATATATATATATATAAGTATATTTATCTAATAAATCAACTATTTTAGCTCCAAATTCACAGGCCAAAGGTGATTACATTTTTAATAAAACCCCCAAATAGATATTTTTTTCAAGTTTGTTGGAGTTGTGATTAGATTTTAATTTAGGTTTCATGTGTAAGCCATGTATTTTTTTTCATTTTCAAGAGATTACTTGATTAAATTAAAAAGTTCATACTTGGGTTTAATGTCTGATCTTGAATTTCACCTGTAAATGCTTAAGCAGATTCCGGTAATGGTCGACGAACTTGGGTTCTGGTAATGGTCGATGGTGCAAGAGGGGTTTTATAAAGGGGGAAGAAACAAGATGTGAAAAGACATAATTGCCCTCACATGAGGAGCACATGATATAACTTAACTTAAAATTTTAACCAGGTTAGTGCTAAAGGACCTAGGATGTAATGTGTTTTACAAATAAAGGATTGTGATTGTAATTATTGAAGTTAAAGGGTATCCGTTGCAATCCGATACAAACATAAAGGACGAAAAGTGTAATTTACCCTATTATAAATACTATCTCAATAAATTCGCAATATACCCAACAATTCATATTGCACATATGGATTAAAAATACACCTAGTGTATTTACACAATAAATCCATATACACATGTGCATTACTTGTCATTGCCAACATCATCTTCAAGTTTTTATCGGCTTGCTCAACATAAATGAAAAGGTGGTAAAAGCGATTTGGTAAACATTTATGTTTGATGATTTTCTTACGTAGAAATAAATAATATGTTGTAACACCCCGTGTTACGAAATTCAAAGTCAAAGTCAAAATTGAAGTCAAACGAAGAAAAGATTGCTAATTGCGATCTGCCACTCCTTGCTCAACTCCTGTTTGACTTCTTTGACTTGTAATCAAATCTTTTATTTTGAGCGCTTTAGTTGTATTATGTGGAGTATCTATTAATAATCGAGATTTAATCGATGTTTATTACATGTTTTATCGCTTTATCGCTAATCGCATCGCATTCGCGCTCGCACCTTGATCACTTGTTTTATGTGTGCGTGTTACTTATGTGTTACTTGTGCATGATCACTTTATGTTTGTGGTGGTTAATCGAAACGCAATCGCAACTCTATCGCAACACAACTTAATCGCAACCGCTAAACACATGTTAATTATAATGATTGTATGTTAGATATAGTATTGTGTGGTTATTATCAATTTATCGCATCGCAACCTCGCTTAAACGCATCGCAAAACCCAACACGCGAAACAAAACGCCGAAACTCAACTCGTCGGAGCCACTCGATCGAGTGACCGCTCGATCGACTGGCCATCCGATCGGATTGCTATCCGATCGGATTGCTATCCGATCGAGGTGCATCCCTTGTCTTCCTTTCCTTTTTGGCAACCTATAAATACCCCTCCTGTCACATCACTTGATGTGACAGCTCTCTCACTCGACCAGCAGCGCTCAAGCCCTCTTTTCTCTCGATTTCTCGCGATTCTTGTAAGTTTTCAACTCAAATCTTGTACTTTTATGATCTACACACACTTCTTCATCATTTTCTCTTTTGAATCTTAACTTTTAACTGTGAAATCAGTGGATTTGAGGTGTTCTAGGATGATGTCATCATGGAGTTCTTATGAACTTCAAGATTTGGCCTCATTCCACTAAGAACAACTTAGATCTGGAGGATTTCCACATGATTAAACAATGTTTTCGCATAGATCTACACATATTCATGGTTAAAAGGATTGAAAGATGGTTTTCTAACTTTCTTTCAACTCTTTTACACTCAATGCACTCAAAACCGATAGAATCGGAGCTTGTACAGACCTTCTACTCTTTCTTAGTGATGTGTTGGTTCAAGATCTGGTTTCTATCAAAGAGACAACCGACTTCGGGTTAAACATGAACAACCGTCACGAACCAGTAAACAGGCCAGATTTGGGTGATTCCTGTTCCATCGGATAACTTGGGTCTTAATGGGGTTTCTGTTGTCTAGCACGTTGTCACACCGTCTCGATCAAACCGCAAAACCTTCGAAAACTTAACAACTTTCAAGGTTGTAAAAAGATCAGATCGCGGGACGGGTCGCCGTTCGATCAGATTGCCATTCGATCGACCCACAATCCGATTGGATTGCACTTGGTTCCACACTTAAACTTTTTCTTCAAACTTTTAAAGATCTGAACGTCGAACGGATTACCGTCCGATCGGACGACCATCCGACCATGCGACGTTTGGAACTTCGACACTTGATCATTTTTTTAATTTTCAAAGATCATCAGTAACTAACGGATTGCCAACCGACCGGATTACTATCCGATCGAGTGACAATCCTGCTGTGAACTTGTCCTCACTAAGTGTCCTGCCAATTGGATCGCTATCCGATCGAACGACCGTTAGATTGACGACCTGAAAGGTAGAGATGCTTTTCTATTTTCAAAATGCTACAACGAAAACTTCAAACTCATCATACACAAACACATCCTTACCAAACAAATGTCAATCCAATCGAATGGCCATCCGATCGGATGACCATCCGAACGGATTGACATCCGATCGACTGGCCGTCCGATCGGATTACCGTTCGACACTTGATCATTTTTCACCGTTTAACGCACCGCTCATCGTTTATACTATCGTTAACTGTTCAGGCTAATCTCTCAGCGCTCCCTTCAATCCAAGAGAGTGTTTACTATTAAACGCTATCTGTGAGTATACTCGAACCCTTTTTACTTTACGCACTTTTGGGTGTTACATACGTTACTTATTCTAAATCACAATCGACACACAACGCAAACACTATTTATACGCTGACCGTTATTGCATGCTACGTGTTATTCGATGAATGCTTGTATGTTATGTTAACACAGTGATTGTTGCCTGACACCTTAGCAACGATAGTACTATAGTTTGGACTCAGCACCTGTCGTGGACAAGGGTTGTTAAGGGCTTTACTTCATGTGTCCCAGTGGGGATATGTGTTGCGCATTATTCAACTCGCAGTCACGCCTGTGCATATTTCTCTGTCGATAACCTACTTGCCTTCACTTTGTACATGTTACATGCTGGTTATGCGTAAACTATTTCGAACTCTATTATACTATTAAATTTGTATGCTCACCTTTACACTATGTGTATTGATTTTATTTTAACGTATGTAACAGGTGCTTAGGATGCTTGCTATTTGATGGAAACGAGCTTAGGAGAGTCTAGAAACCAACGAAAAATTTATTTATATTTGAGTTGTCGAAACAAAACTATTTGTCTTTGAATTGTCTGTAATAACTATGCTACTTGTTATGTCATGGTATGGGACCTGATGCTTAAATAATTGGTAATCGTAGTTGTTATGAAAACTCCTGGACAATCTGTTTCGCTCAATGCCATTCCCCGATGTTTCCGCCATCGGTTGGGGTGTGACAGATTGGTATCAGAGCCATAACTATAGGGAATTAGGCAAGACTCGACCTAGTCCGGGTCGATGTCTTAGAGACAACCTAGTCTATAGTCTAAGTACCAACAGACCGACTTGTGCGAACCCAGTAGGGGTTCCGCACAAGCTTATATGCTATTCTCTCACACACTCGCTTTACATTATCACCGCACTTTTTTCGAAAATGAACGAGCGATTAGGTCGAGATTCGGTGTGAAAGCCGCAAACTCTCGACCGAATCGCTTATTCGACCCCATTCTATCTATACACACAAGAATTTGCGTTGAATCAGGAGTGAAATCCGTACTTCGACGTGGATTTCTCCCTTAATCTCGTGATTCTATCACACAAACAGGAATAAAGTTGCTAAGTCAGGGGTGAAACCCGAACCTTGGTAACTCGTTCCATTCTCTATTTTTGTTTTTACAAAACTCTCACCAAGGTCTCAATGGACTCCAACGACTGGAAGTCACACTATAACTGGAAGGATGCGTGCCGTTCGCCAAATCGAGGTGAGAGCCCAGTCCCGAAAGCCAAAGTGTGTACCAAAAGTCCTTGAGAATAGTTGAATCACTTTGGGTAGTCGATGTCTATCAAGCCTTAGACAATCTATTTTCGATTTCAACCTCGCAATCGCTGTTTTTATGTGTTTTGATTCTGAGCCCGCAACTGCTGACTCTGATATTTATCATTTTATTTGGATTTTTATGTGTTTTTATGTGGTTTTACCTGTTTATGTGTTTCGATTTTGTTAATTTATACGCTTTCCACCACTCGCTTTGACCGACACACACAACCCGCACTGCACATTCATCTCAAAACGTCAACAAATCGCTACTATTTGTGGATAACCGCATGCTATGTTGCTCGTTTATGCTATACTACTCAGTGTGTACTCGCTAATCGCAATCGCTATTCTCGAACTCGCGTGACTTGGAAATATAGGTGAATACGCGCAAATACAGTGTGGTTTCTGTATTCTGTGTGCCTTACGTGCTTCTGTGCCTTACGTGCTTCTGTGCCTTACGTGCTTATGTGCTTCTGTGATTCTGTGCCTATGTGATTTTGTGCTTACCTGGCTATACGTGTTCCTGAGCTTTAGTAGTATTAAGTGAGTGTGAGGTGAGATTCGATTATATAGTGTCTGAGTCCTATGGCGTTGTCTATTGCAGACAATGTCATCATTTGGATCGTTTCACTTGTGCTCTGCTCGTCGCAATCATGAGGACAAGCGTATCGCTTCATTGGTCGCTAACCAAATTGCGAAAGTTATTCCCCAGATCGTTAGTGAACTGAATGAAAACGGCAGCAAGTCGTCTGAAGAGTCCCGGACTGATTCGCCCAAAGCTACTTTTAGCTTCAAGCAGTTCAAAGCTTGCGGTCCTAAAGAATTTACTGGCTAAGATGGTCCTACGGCCATGTTCCAATGGTTTGATTCTATCGAAGTCACCCTGCGCCAGAGTGGCTGTCCTGATAATCTCCGTACTCTTAACGCCACCGGCGTCTTCCAATCCAGAGCTCTAGATTGGTAGACGGTCGAGAGAAGCAAGCGCGGAAGTGATGCAGCTTACGGGCTGACGTGGGATAAGTTGAAGGACGTTATGATGCAAGAGTTCTGCCCTCCCCACGAGCGCCAAAAGCAGGAGGATGAGTTCTGACATATCAAGCAGAAGGATGGTGACAACGCTGGTTTGACTGCTCGCTTCAAATAGCTAAGCATAATCTGTGAAGGTCAAGTCTCTACGCCCGAAATCACCATCAAGAAGTATATCCGTGCTCTTCGGGATTGCGTGGCTGATTTCGTTCAAGCTGCAAAGACGTCAACAATCGAGGAAACTTTCTTACTCGCTGCTGAGATAAACGACAAGCGATTCAAGGCTGGTTACTGGGATAAAGCCTCCAAGAATCTGCACCAAGTCACCGCTGCTTCACCCGCTGAAACCGCCGCCGCTTCGCCGTCTTCAAAATCCTCCCATCGCAAGAGGAAGAACAACAACAACAGTAGTAAGAATTGCGCTGTCACCACTGCTGCCCCACTCCAGTCAGTTCCTGCTAACCGCAGCCTCAACACCGCCAAGTAGCGGCACCGGTCACCCATGCACCGCAAAGCGTGCATACACTGGTCCTCACCCGACTTGCCCTAGTTGTACCTATCACCACCCAGTAGGAATCGCTTGAAGATACTGCGTACATTGCAACATGTACGACCATTTCACCGCCAACTGCCGTACAGGTCCACGCCAAGCTCCAGCTCCCGTTCAAGGTCAAGCTCCTTCTCAACAAGCTCTACTTACTGCTCCTCAAGGCCAACAAGCGGCTCCTGCACCCGTGATCCATGCTAGAGCTTGCTTTGCGTGTGGTGATCCCAACCACTTCGCAAACATGTGCCCAAATCGAGTGGTGAAGCAAGAGCCACAACAGCAGCAGCCCCAGCAACAGCAACAGCAGCAGCCAGCAGCCCGCGGACGTACTTTCAACATCAATGTCCGTCAAGATCAAGCCGATAACAATGTGGTCAATGGTACGCTCCTTGTGAATGGTATATATGCTTCGTGTTTATTTGATACTTGAGCCGATAACTATTTTGTGTCGTTAGAATTCGAAAAGCTCCTTAATCATAAGCGCGTCCATCTCCCCTCGTCATTCGATTTTGAAGTTGCCACCGGAAGTACCGTCGCTGTCAATTCTGTTCTTCGTGATTGTACACTTGAACTCAACAATCACATCTTCCCTATCGACCTTATTCCGATGCAGCTCGGTGGTTTTGACATCATAGTAGGCATGGATTTTCTTCGTGAGAATCATGTTGAAATTGTTTGTTTCGATAAGATGATTTGCTTCTCACTCACTAATGGTGACCTATTGTGTGTTTATGGTGAAACTCCTTCGAAAGGTCTCAAACTCTTGTCATGTATCCAAGCGAGCAAGTATCTTCGCAAGGAATACAGAGCTTTCTTGGCAAACAATGTAGTAGCAGAGGAGGAAAAGAAAGAGAACACGCTAGTGAAGGATGTCCCTGTTGTTTGTGAATTTCCAAACGTCTTTCCTGATGAACTGCCTGGTTTACCTCTGAGTCGTGATATCGACTTTCGTATTGACCTCATTCCTGGAGCCAACCCTGTTGCTAAATCTCCTTATCGCCTCGCCCTGTCCGAAATGCGCGAACTCTCGAGTCAACTCCAGGAATTACTTGACAAAGGCTTTATTCTCCCTAGCACCTCTCCTTGGGGCGCACCAGTCCTTTTCGTCAAAAAGAAGGATGATTCATTCCAGATGTACATCGACTATAGGGAGTTGAATAAGCTGAAAATCAAGAATCGTTATCCCCTGCCTCGAATCGATGATTTGTTTGATCAATTGCAAGGTGCTTCATGTTTTTCGAAGATTGATTTACGCTCAGGTTATCATCAGTTACGCATTCAGGAGGAAGATATTCGGAAGACCGCTTTTTGAACCCGCTATGGCCATTATGAATTCGTCGTAATGCCCTTTGGTTTAACCAATGCACCTGCGGTTTTCATGGAATTGATGAACCGTGTGTGTAAACCATTTCTTGACCGCTTCGTCATCGTGTTCATCGATGATATCCTTATCTATTCGAAGTCGAAAACCGAACACGCACAACATTTACGTTTGGTTCTCGAGCTACTCCAGGGGAATCGACTCTATGCCAAGTTCTCCAAGTGTGAATTCTGGCTAGAGGAGGTTCAATTCCTCGGTCACATCGTCAATAGTCAAGGTATTCATGTCAACCCCGCGAAGATCGAAGCTGTTAAAAGTTGGGTTACTCCAAAATCGCCATCCGATGTTCGTTCATTCCTCGGATTGGCGGGCTATTACCGTCGATTCATCCTGACTTCTCGAAAAATCGCTGTCTCGTTCACTTCCTTAACGCATAAAGACAAGCCTTTTGTTTGGGGAACCGAACAAGAGACGACCTTTCATACTCTCAATCATATGCTCTGCAATGCTCCCGTCCTCGCTATACCCGACGGAAACGATGACTTTATTGTCTATTGTGATGCCTCAAACCTTGGTCTTGGTTGTGTTCTCATGCAACGGGACAAGGTTATCGCTTACGCGTCTCGCCAGCTCAAGATCCACGAGAAGAACTATACAACCCATGACCTCGAGCTAGTCGTAGTTGTTTTTACGTTGAAGATCTGGCGACACTACCTTTATGGTACCAAGTGTACGGTCTTCACCTACCATAGGAGCCTACAACACATCTTCAGCAAAAAAGAATTGAATATGCGTCAACGCCGATGGGTAGAACTTCTCAACGATTACGACTGTGAGATTCGTTATCATCCTGGCAAAGCAAATGTCGTTGCCGACGCCCTCAACAGACGAAGCTATTTGCATTGCGTTCGAATGGTTCACGCCCAACATCATCTCGAAACTCTAATCCGTGACGCTCAACATGCTTGTTTTACCGAACGCAGCTTGAAGAAGGAAAGAATTTATCATAACGGCGAGCAGTTAGTAAATAAATCGAATGGGATATTCCACTATTTGGACCAAATTTGGATTGCCAAACGCACTAACTTGCGACAAATCCTGTTGGATGAAGCCCACAAGTCTCGATATTCTATTCATCCTAGTGCCGACAAGATGTACCACGACCTTCAACAACGGTATTGGTGGCCTGGAATGAAGAAGGATATCGCAATCTATGTTTCAAAATGCCTGACTTGCTCGAAAGTCAAGGCCAAACAACAAAGACCCTCTGGCTTGCTTGTGCAACCCGAGATCCTGATATGGAAATGGGAAAGCATAGCCATGGACTTTATCATGAAACTCCCGCGTTCGAACTCAAGTCACAATAGCATTTGGGTTATCGTTGACCGTTTGACTAAATCCGCTCATTTCCTGCAGATACGAGAAGACTTCAAGGTAGAAAAATTAGCCCGAATCTATACCGACGAGATTATCTGTCGACATGGTACCCCTCGTGACATCATCTCTGACCGCGATGGTCGGTTTACCTCGCGTCTTTGGGAAATGTTTCAATATGCTCTCGGGACTACGCTTAATCTAAGTACTGCTTTCCATCCCCAAACCGACGGTCAGACTGAAAGGACGATTCGTACTATTGAAGACATGCTTCGCTCGTGTGTCATAGATTTCGGTGGTAATTAGGACGCTCATTTACCTTTAGTTGAATTCTCGTACAATAACAGTTATCACTCTAGCATACAAACGGCACCATTTGAGACATTGTACAGAAGAAAATGTCGATCGCCGATTGTGTGGCATGAGATCGGAGATGCGCAACTAACCGGTCCTGAGCTAATGCAAGAAACGACTGACAAAATCCTCCAAATTCGAGACAACCTGCTGAAAGCTCGGAGTCGTCAGAAAAGTTACGCCGATAGACGCCGCAAGCCCCTTGAATTTGATGTTGGCGATCACGTACTCCTAAAGGTATCACCTTGGAAGGGTGTGCTCAGATTCGGAAAGAAAGGAAAGCTCGCGCCTCGATATGTTGGACCCTTTAAGATTCTGGAAAGGATCGGCAAAGTGGACTATAGACTCGAACTACTGGAGGAACTTAGCAATGTCCACCCGACTTTCCATGTATCAAACCTCAGAAAGTGCTTAGCCGAGCAGGATTTACAAGTTCCGCTAGAGGATCTACAAGTGGACGAAACATTACACTTCGTGGAGAAGTCTATCGAGATCATGGATCGAGAAACCAAGAAGCTCAGGCGCTCACGCATTCCCATTGTGAAGGTTCGCTGGGAAGGCAAATGAGGCGCAGAGTTCACCTGGGAACTCGAGAGTGACATGAAGGCGAAGTACCCGCAGTTGTTTGTTACGGCCAAAGCCTAATTTTGGGACAAAATTCTTTTAAGAAGGGGAGGCTGTAACACCTCGTGTTACAAAAGTCAAAGTCAAAGTCAAGATTAAAGTCAAAGGAAGAAAAGATTGCTAATTGCGATCTGCCACTCTTTGCTCAACTACTGTTTTGACTTCTTTGACTTGTAATCGAATCTTTTATTTTGAACGCTTTATTTGTTTTATGTGGAGTATCTATTAATAATCGAGATTTAATCGATGTTTTATCGCATGTTTTATCGCTTTATCACAAATCGCATCGCAATCGCGCTCGCACCTTGATTGGTAGATTCTGAACATTGTTTTACGTGTGCGTGTTACTTATGTGTTACTTGTGCATGATTACTTTATGTTTGTGGTGGTTAATCGAAACGCAATCGCAAATCTATCGCAACACAACTTAATCGCAACCGCTAAACGCAAGTTAATTATAATGATTGTATCATAGATATAGTATTGTGTGGTTATTATCAATTTATCGCATCGCAACCTCGCTTAAATGCATCGCAAAACCCAACACGCGAAACGAAATGCCGAAACTCAACTCATCGGAGCCACTCGATCGAGTGACCACTCGATCGAACGGCCATCCGATCGGATTGCCATCCGATCGAGGTGCATCCCTTGTCTTCCTTTCCCTTTTTGGCAACCTATAAATACCCTTCCTGTCACATCACTTGATGTGACAGCTCTCTCACTCGACTAGCAGCGCTCAAGCCCTCTTTTCTCTCAATTTCTCGCGATTCTTGTAAGTTGTCAACTCAAATCTTGTACTTTTATGATCTACACACACTTCTTCATCATTTTCTCTTTCGAATCTTAACTTTTAACCGTGAAATCAGTGGATTTGAGGTGTTCTAGGATGATGTCATCATGGAGTTCTTATGAACTTCAAGATTTGGCCTCATTCCACTAAGAACAACTCAGATCTAAAGGATTTCCACATGATTAAACAATGTTTTCGCATAGATCTACACATATTCATGGTTAAAAGGATTGAAAGATGGTTTTCTAACTTTCTTTCAACTCTTTTACACTCAATGCACTCAAAACCGATAGAATCGGAGCTTGTACAGACATTCTACTCTTTCTTAGTGATGTGTTGGTTCAAGATCTGGTTTCTATCAAAGAGACAACCGACTTCGGGTTAAACATGAACAACCGTCACGAACCAGTAAACAGGCCATATTTGGGTGATTCCTGTTCCATCGGATAACTTGGGTCTTGATGGGGTTCCTGTTGTCTAGCACGTTGTCACACCGTCTCGATCAAACCGCAAAACCTTCGAAAACTTAACAACTTCCAAGGTTGCAAGAAGATCAGATCGCGGGACGGATCGCCGTTCGATCGGATTGCCATCCGATCGACCCACAATCCGATTGGATTGCACTTGGTTCCACACTTAAACTTTTTCTTCAAACTTTTAAAGATCTGAACGTCGAACGGATTACCGTCCGATCGGATAGCCATCCGATCGAACGACCATCCGACCATGCGACGTTTGGAACTTCGACACTTGATCATTTTTGTAATTTTCAATGATCATCAGTAACTAACGGATTGCCAACCGACCGGATTGCTATCCGATCGAGTGACAATCCTGCTGTGAACTTGTCCTCACTAAGTGTCCTGCCAATCGGATCGCTATCCGATCAAACGACCGTTCGATCGACGACCTGAAAGGTAGAGATGCTTCACTTTTTTCAAAATGCTACAACGAAAACTTCAAAGTCATCATACACAAACACATCCTTACCAAACAAATGTCAATCCAATCGAATGGCCATCCGATCGGATGACCATCCGAACGGATTGACATCCGATCGACTGGCCGTCCGATCGGATTGCAATCCGATCTGATTACCGTTCGACACTTGATCATTTGTCACCGTTTAACGCACCACTCATCGTTTATACTATCGTTAACTGTTCAGGCTAATATCTCAGTGCTCCCTTCAATCCAAGAGAGTGTTTACTATTAAACGCTATCTGTGAGTATACTCGAACCCTTTTTGCTTTACGCACTTTTGGGTGTTACATACGTTACTTATTCTAAATCACAATCGACAAACAACGCAAACACTATTTATACGCTGACCGTTATTGCATGCTACGTGTTATTCGATGAATGCTTGTATGTTATGTTAACACAGTGATTGTTTCCTGACACCTTAGCAATGATAGTACTATAGTTTGGACTTAGCACCTGTCGTGGACAGGGGTTGTTAAGGGCTTTACTTCACGTGTCCCAGTGGGGATATGTGTTGCGCATTCTACAACTCGCAGTCACGTCTGTGTATATTTCTCTGTTGATAACCTACTTGCCTTCACTTTGTACATGTTACATGCTGGTTATGCGTAAACTATTTCGAACTCTATTATACTATTAAACTTGTATGCTCACCTTTACACTATGTGTATTGACTTTATTTTAACGTATGTAACAGGTGCTTAGGATGCTTGCTTGCTATTTGATGGAAACGAGCTTAGGAGAGTCTAGAAACCAACGACCAATTTATTTATATTTGAGTTGTCGAAACAGAACTATTTTCTTTGAATTGTCTGTAATAACTATGGTACTTGTTATGTCTTGGTATGTCATGGTATGGGACGTGATGCTTAAATAATTGGTAATCGTAGTTGTTATGGAAACTCCTGGACAATCTGTTTCGCTCAGTGCAATGCTCCGATGTTTCCGCCATCGGTTGGGGTGTGACATATGTGATAAGAGGGTGATGAAGTTTGTGTCCTACCGTTGGACATGTAATTGCGTATATTGAGAAACAAGGGTGTTACACGAGTAATCACACGATAAATTGATGGGTATTCGGCCGAGTAAAGGGCATGGTTTTACAATTAGATATTAGACCAAGATTACTAGTACTCGTCCCTGTTCCATTTGTAATGTAGTAGAATCGGGAGGAAACACTTATCTCTCGAGCCCTATCCCGACCATTGCCTAAGTAATGCACATGTTATATGGATTTGAGTTTTTTGTCTTTGTCTTTTGTATACTTTTACAGTTTTACCCCTTAAATTTCAGCGTTAACACTTACAACCCCTTAACTTTCTAAAACCTTTGTAATTGAGTTTTACGTGTTTATTTTTATATACGTGTGTGTATAAATTCAAGTTGATTTAAGTTTATATGTAAATTTTTTTCGGAAATGAGTCAGGTCAAATGTAATACATTTTCATGCTTATTTTTATGTACGTTTTCAGTTGGTCTCTGTTTTGACGTAATTTTTTTACGGAACACCGCAACAACATGTGGGGCAATTTACTAGTTAATTGTACATCTAGTAATCTAGTATATTTACACAATAAACCATAAATAATTAAACTCTACACAATACGTACGTTCACATATAAAGTACATAACCGAAACTACAATATAAATGCACAAACACATCATTGATGAATCATTTGCACTTGTCGTATGCATATGCACATGTGCATTTGAGCATTCACAATCAGTCTCCCAAATTCTGTGAGAGAGCCTTTTATTTTATTAAAAGTTATTGTAGGTGGTTGGAAGTAGTTGTGAGTAGAGGAGAGAGAAAATATTACTATTCATCTGTAAATTTGAGGTGTTACTGTTTACCTTCTATAATTTTTTAATATATTTTAAAAATAGTTGTGAGGGAAAATGTAATAATAGAAGTATAGAAAATATTATTTAGTTTAAAGAAGAGAGAAAATTAGTTGTTTTTAGTGAAATTATAGGGTGAAAATGATGGAATAAATGTGAAAGCTGGTTGTCTTCTCCTAACCTAATTTTCAAATTTTCTAGAAGATTCATTAACAAAAAAGAAAAGATGAAGTGACAAGCGTCAACGAATTAGGTTTATTTCATTTTCTTGTAATAACTTAGTATTCTGAAATTGATATATATTATTATTATATTATATTATATTATATGGGGAAAGTTGCTGTACAAATAAAGTTAACGTACTAAACGTACGAATAGCATGAAAAAGCAAAAAACACACAGTGACATTTTTGTAATTATTTACTTGTAGGGTAATTATCAAAATTACTCTATAAATGATACTCTAGAGTAATATTGATCTTGTAAAGTAATTTTGTAAAAAGTTCTTGTAGAGTAATTTTGATCTTGTAGGGTAATTATCAAAATTACACTACCCCCCCCCCCCCCCAAAAAAAAAAAAAAACCTTAAAAAACCTGACCCCTCCCCCCAAACTAAAAGCTAAAAACTAAACCCCATAACTAAATGTTAACAAAATTACTTTACAGGATCATTTTACAAAATTACTCTACAAAATCAAAATTACTCTACAAAAACATTTTACAAAATTACTCTACAAAAGATCAAAATTACTCTACAGGATCATTTGTAGAGTAATTTTGATAGTTGCTAATAATTGCAAAAATGCCACCGCGTTTTTTTGTCTTTTCCATCAGTTCGTACGTTTTGTACGTTAACTTTACTTGTATTTGATCTTTTACCAATATTATATTATATTATTACTATATATTACTAAACGAATTGAAATGAATAGTGATTTTAATATTATAATAATATGCAGTTTTTTTAATACTTTTATTATTATAATATTATAATATAATAATAGTTATTTTCTTTATTTTTTAACTTTAATCCTTTTTTTAATGTCAGGGGTTGGAATAAGCTTGGTGTCAACCGATATCGAACCAGTACTGGTATCGAAAATACCGGTACGGTCCTGTTCGGTATCAGTATCAGTACATGAAGGTAAAAACTGGCACTAATACAGAAAACGTCAAAAGTTGGTGCCGAATTGATATTGGAAATCTTTTGTTCGGGAAATTCAGTGCTGCCACCCGGTACCATTTGCTCATCCATGATCACAGTTACCGTACGAACAACGGTATCGTACAACTTTTTTTTTGTTGATTTTCTTCAACTTTTAATTTTTTCTTTTTTTAGTTTCAGGGGTAGGGATGAGCTCGGTGCAAACCGATACAGAATCGGTACTGATACCGAAAATACCGGTTACGGTACCGGTATATGAAGGTAAAAGGTAGTGAACCGGTACCAGGAACGCCAAAAGTCGGTTCCGAATTGGTACTTAAGATCTTTTGGTTCGGCAAATTTAGTACCAGTACCCAGAACAATTTGCTCATCTTTGACTACGGGTTTCATATGAACAACATCGTTACCATATAACTTTTTTAACTTTTTTGGTTATTTTCTTTCGGTTATCTTTTAGTGTTTTTTTCTACATTTTCGTTTTATTCTTGTCACCAGTTCCGTTCGCAACACGCTCGTAGTGATTTCAAAACACATGTAAACACAGACAAAATAACAAAAGAAATTCTCCGCAACGCGACGAACTTCTTAATTTATACCTAGTTATATTAATATATAAAAGATATCCACAGTGAGTTCCTTGTTTTCAATGATGTAGATGCGGGGTCGAGTGGACCTTGAAATTTGGCTATATATACACGATTCCTAAACCTCTTTATATTATGCCAACCTCATTTCATAAAACAAATAAACTGAGAATGTGTAGTGTAGAAAAACATGGGAACCTTTTCTTGCTAACACTTACAGGTGATGGTGTGGACGAACATCGCCTTAACTCTACCCTCATCTCCTCTATTCGGTCAGCTCTATCAGATGCCAGCCTCCACTCCACTCATGGCTCAAGTCTTGCTCACCATTGCGCAGGGAAAGTTCTTCTGTAACGGCTTCGACTTCAACACAACCGATACAATCTTCCAACTGAACCAAGTCTATAAGTGTTTGGTCGCGGATTTCATTTCCCTCCCTATGCCGACAATCGCGGTCGTTACAGGTCATGCTATTGGTTCGGGACTGGCGCTTGCGTTATGCCATGACTATGTCTACATGAGGCGTGATCATGGTTTGTTGAGTATGAACGAGATTCATAAAGGGATTATGTTGCCTGACTATGGGGTTGAGTTGATAAGGTCCAAGGTGGTGAAGCGAGAATCCCTGCGAGACGTATTGTTGCGAGGTGTAAAGGTGAAAGCGGATGAGGCGGTAACGTTGGGGTTGGTTGATATTGCTTATGAAGACCGTGAAAGTGCGGTGGAGGGTGGTTTGCGCATGGGGGAAGAGTTAGCGAAGATGAAGTGGAATGGCAAGTTGTATGCGCAGATGCGTAAAGCTTTGTATCCGGAGTTGTGTAGCGTGCTCGGATTGGGTTTCAAGCCAAAGCTTTAAGCGAGCCCAAACACTTCGAGTAATCGATATTATTGTCTTCTTTATCACTAGTTGAACTTTAATGTCGTGTTAGGCTTCGAGCTTAAAATAAAGAGTAAATCACTTTTTGAGTCTGTATTTTAGTGGTTTTAAGTACTTGAGTCCAAAATCAAAAAATTTAACGTTCTGATTCCTTAACCGTTCATTTTATAACGTTTTGAGTCCAATTTTATTTAAAAAAAAATGGACTCAAAAGGTTAAAATTGGACTCAAAGAGACTCAGATGGTTATAAAAAACGTCTAGGGACTCAGAGCGTTAATTATTTTGACTTTGGACTCAAATGGTTAAAACCACTAAACCGAAGAACTCAAAAAGTAATTTATTCTAAAATAAATATACTCCTTTATTAAATTGGGTATTTTGCAATTGAGTACATTTCATATTCACTACACGTTTTCTTACTCAGGCTTTATTAAACCACTCGTCTTTAACTAGTATTTGTTCACACGTGAACCACATATGTGGACAATCGATCAAGACTATTCATAAACACACGAAATGCAACTTAGATAAACTTTTCTTTTTACCATCACTAGTGCGGGTTTTTCACAAAGTTGAGATAAATAGTGTACATGTTTAGTTATGAAGAAATCCGTTCGTGCAAAAAAAAAAAAATTACTATTAACTTGAATTTCAGAACTGGTATAGAAAATAAACTGAAAATTACAATTACAACTGAAATTAAACGAAACAACAAGAACAGAAAACGCGAACAGAAAAACTATTCTTGGCTGAGGATCGTGTTAGACACGGGTCCCTTAAAACAAATTTCGTGTCTCCCAGGAGAACACGTTTGTTTCCAGGATACAACAGCCGCAAGCAGTTGCACTGCCGGTCTTGACTCAAACCCGAATGTGTACCTTGCTACTTGAAGATGAGAGAAAGATTCTGTGAGAGAAGAAGATTGAAGCTGTGAATTTTGGTGTGTTTGATCTGCCATAGGAACCTCCTATTTTATTACACCCTAATTCGTATTTGACTAAAATCGCAGCGGAAAATTCGTACCATAAAAAATTTTTTAGTTACAAACACTTTGACACACTTAATCTCATTTCTAGGGTTAATTCTTTCTCAATAAATACATTTATTTTACTCATTTACAATAAGAAATCATAAACTGGCTTTACTCAATTACGTACTCGACACTCCCGTACAATCTATCTTGTGACTCGATCCTCGATCTCCAATCCTTGGATATCCTCATGACTGGTACTTCCTGCATTCACCACATATAATTCATAACATTAGTACCGCATTAGAAACATATAAAGTTTATTCTCGTTACTTCTCGTTTCGTTATACTCTTTACATCCCAGCTTTTCCATCCTGTCTTACCATCTGTTGTGAGACTTCCTTGCCATTCCTGCATCACACTTATAACACCAGGTACACGAACAAACATCGTAAACACTTAATCATACCGAAAGACTTACATACATACCCTACTTCGTACATATTATCTCTATATATATATATACATACGTACACACATGCCTACATACTTGCTTACATACATACTCACACACATACATACCAAACTACATACATACTTACATATACACACATCTACATCATTATATACGTATCTAAATGTACACATACCAACATCATTAAGTACACACATGACATTATACATATTTACATACATACAACCCTACGTGCATCATACCAAACTCATACATGCCTACTCTCATACATACCATCACATATCCGCTTATTCTTGCTCACATACTTATAAACATACTCACGTTGGTACATACATGCTTTTATACATTTTTACATACGTGTATAGAGATATACAAACATGCATACATACCTATCTACATGTGCGTTTACCCTAATGGTCATAAAACATAAGTTAAATTAGTCATACGCAACTTAAAATGCGTTTAAACGAGTTCCCAAGCCAACACGAGGTACAAAAACAATTTTCGGAGAGTTAAGACCCGTCGCGCGACGCGACGGGCCGTCGCGCTACGCAACCCCCCTAAATGGACAGAAACATCGCAGCTGGTTGCTGCATATTTTCAGCACGATCCGGTTTTACGGAAACAAGCATAACTCTCTCATTTTTGATCCGTTTTACCCGATTCTTTTTCCTACACGTCCGTAATTTAATTCTCCATCTAATGGAACTAAAATCCAACATCCGACTTAACAAAATTTCAGACTTTTAACTCTTCGGCTTATTACCCCTTTACCATTTTGACCCGTTCATGCATACATCAACATAACTTGTTCATTTTACCATACCCCTTATAAACATAATAATATCAGTGTCGTCTATCATAAATTACTAAATTCTTGGATGTCTTGCATCCTCTTAACACCTTTTCGTTCATATGCTTATTTTTGACCCGTTAAGGGTATTCGCGCATTAAATGGTCTATGACTAACCAAACCATCATCCCCACTTCCATACTTGTCCAAAACATTACACTAATCGATTAACTTGTTTCTAAACTACTTTTAAGATCGTTTACCCCAAAATACCCATCAAGGGCATTTTGGTCAACTTTAATCCCATCATTTACGACGAAAGTCTTTAACACATATTTGACCTCAAACATCATGTTTAATTAATTACAACACTTTACTACTTACTTGAACTAAGAAGTGATTACGGAAAATCACTTACCTTATGCGTCCGTGCTCTTATACCAACCTTTGCCACCTCTTGACCCGTTAGCCTTTCACGCTTGAATCCGTCTTGACATGATTCCTATACTTTCATGTCACCCATCACATTCTCGTTAGTATACACAATTGTACATGTTAACGATCATATCAACCACATATTTCACATTTGATTCATGTAATTCATCATATAATCACGGATAACGCATATCAACATAACATGTACCATACGACTTCCTACAATCCTACCTTTACGACAACGAGTCAAATCATGTTACTTATACTTAGTTGACTTTCAGAAGTCAACTATTAACCATATTTAACTATCGACTTATCATCATATACTCGTAACATCATAATTGACCATACGGACAACACTATATACATTTTATCATACGCTTGATGTGTGTACCATCTTTTAAGCATAACGTACAACTAATTCATGCATAAATTTTCTAAACTCATACATAACTCAACAAATCCTACTTCTAATCAACACATATCATTCACACATAAGCATCAAACATATCATCACCACATTTCTTCCAATTTAACTAACAAGAATCCATCACGCCCACAATAATACATCAATCTTTCAACAAGACTTCGACATAGGTGGTGATTCTAGTCATCATCTTCACCCAAACTAACGGGTTTCATCTCTAATCATCAAATTAACACAAACCATACATAACCCATGTTCTATACGATGATTCTAACCCTTAGACATGATCAATTTCGTATTAACTCACGGATTAGAACATAACCCACTTCACCCACGATCACCAATCTTAGATTTAAGACATACCTTATGATCCCCTCGTGATGGTGATCATAAATCCGTGTTCGGTTGTGAACTTGGGCCTTGATTCATTCTTCAAATTGAAGCTTTTGAAGAACTAGGGTTTTGGGGCTCTTGAGAGCCCCTGCTCGATCTTTCCAGAACACACACGTATGTGTGTTTTTGTGTGTGTGTTGATCCTTTATTTAGCAAAATAAACTTTCATTTGTTCCACTTTAGCCCCTCGGGTTTGCCTTTAAAACATAACTGACACGACCTTCATCATTTAATACTTTTGACCATACCTTTAACTAGGTTAAATAGCCTAGTTATTTATTTCATGATGCGTCATATAAGAACGCCCGACAATTATTAACATTCAAATTTTTGGGCGTTACAAGTCTACCACCCTTAAACAAGGTTTCCTCCCCGAAACCTTCCTCACTTCCATTTAACACTAATTAATTCTTCTCTATGTCCATCAACACCACCGCTAGCCCATCACCGCGACTATCTTCTTTCTTAAAGAACCCGCTCCGAAGTTCCTATTAGTGTCGCTTTCACTAATAACGCTAACTCCTAACAGCCTTCATAGCTAATGGTTCATTCATCACTCTAATACTCGTATATCATATGCACTATATACCTTCTTACTTACTTACAACCGTTCCCACATCCCATTACTAACATTCCCATTTGTTTATTTCACATTCATAATGTTTTCATCGACTATACGATCTTGCATCGAAATTTGTATATACTCAGATATGTTTAACTTTAACTAATACATCTTAGTACTGGGTAACTATACATTCTCGATTCATAAACTATTCATATAGTTGGTTTCTTCCTAATAAGTTCATACCTTCCATACTATAACTTCACCCATCATGCTCATTTCCTTGACCGGTTAATAACGGGTCAATGCACCCACTTCTTTAATTTATAATCATACATACATCCTTATGATCCGTTCATAACGAATCTAATACCTTCATCTCATCTTCTTAAGATTACATTCTATACATACATTATTTAACATTTAGTTCTTGTTTTGTTACCACACAAAACTACCATTTCATAGTCATATATACGTACTTAACTTTAATGTTAACCTTATTCTACATTTTCCTACAGTTACTTATACCTTGCATACCTTTACGTTACCTTTAAATCATTTCGTTCTTTTCACATTTCTATCACTTTCACTTCATGTATTACTTAATTTTCATATGTAAATGTATCATACTAGTTCATATCTATCCAACATGAGTTAAACATTTTACTAACCCCTTTTTCACTTCCCAATCCACGATCCGCAACCCAGATCGATCATCTTTTCCTCGAGTACTAGCCGTACAGGCCAGGTTTCATTCCTTCGTGTAATGAGCTTCTGCCCGTGCACGTCCTTTCACCAATACAATTGGTTTCATCACATCAATAGTTCTGCTATAACGTACCGCACATTCTATTTCTTACATACAATCCTTTCATTCAATTAATCATTTCGCCAACTGAAGTACACGTTCGTACTTCCTTTCATTCATGCTTACTTGCGAAGACCTTATTACATCGTTTCAATATTTCTTACTAAGCTTACCATTCCCGCCCATACTCAAGTTATTGTTCGGGTCACAACCCGTCAACATTCTGACTTCCAAGAGTCAATTACTAGCACATCTAACACGTAACTTATACAAAACTTCGTCTATCATACTATCACCTTTTACTTTATACTTATTTCTATGACCCGTTCGACTCAATCATGGTCAAACTGTCGACATCTCCTTAGGCAGATTAATTTCATCTTTTTATATTTTTTTAAATCCGTCTCGCGGATTCAGACGCATCATTTATGCTTTTTCATTCATTGAATCCACCTTACGGATTCAAACATTACCTTCATGCCTTTCATTCTTGAATCCTTCTCACGGATTCAAACATATCATTCATGCCTTTCATCCTTGAATCCTTCTCACGGATTCAAACATATCATTCATGCCTTTCATCCTTGAATCCGTCTCGCGGATTCAAACATTGCATTCATATCTTGTTGATCCGTACTTAATTACGGATTCCACATTCTTCATTCTTATCAGGCATGTTTTTCATACTTTCATAGTACTCTCACTTTCCCGAGAGTCTTACTTTCCATTTCACCCACACGCCCGCCTGCTACCCAACTCTGCCGAACATACCTGTAACAATTATCATGATCTCACGAACGTCATACGTTTCTCGTGTACTGGCCAGGTACACAATCCACATAGTAGTTTCGTGCCTTCATGTAATTGTCACCTTATGTCCGTAGACTTAGGTTTCGGCGCGTGTATCACTTCCATACTTCATTACTATACATTCATTGTCTTTCATTTTAAAATTCTCCTTTCCTTAATGAGTTTTACTATTTCATATGCCCACATATCGAATTTACGTACCTGGATTCAAATTTGGCTTATTACCTCTTTGCCTGCCTTAGTATTCATCCTGAACTGCATTCATAGATCATCCTCTTCCAACACTTATGCTTACCTTGCACATACAAAACCGTCAGTTCTTTATACGTATACAACAGTACATACTTACATTAGCCTTTACCTTTGGATCTTGATCGAGTCTTAGATTGTACGGGTTTCTTACCTCAAGAGCACACAAGTTTGAGTTCAAGTACTTACCTTCTCGTACTTGATTCCCTCAAACCAGGGCTCTGATACCAACTTATTACACCCTAATTCGTATTTGACTAAAATCGCAGCGGAAAATTCGTACCATAAAAATTTCTTTAGTTACAAACACTTTGACACACTTAATCTCATTTCTAGGGTTAATTCTTTCTCAATAAATACATTTATTATACTCATTTACAATAAGAAATCATAAACTGGCTTTACTCAATTACGTACTCGACACTCCCGTACAATCTATCTTGTGACTCGATCCTCGATCTCCAATCCTTGGATATCCTCATGACTGGTACTTCCTGCATTCACCACATATAATTCATAACATTAGTACCGCATTAGAAACATACAAAGTTTATTCTCGTTACTTCTCGTTTCGTTATACTCTTTACATCCCAGCTTTTCCATCCTGTCTTACCATCTGTGGTGAGACGTCCTTGCCATTCCTGCATCACACTTATAACACCAGGTACACGAACAAACATCGTAAACACTTAATCATACCGAAAGACTTACATACATACCCTACTTCGTACATATTATCTCTATATATATATATACATACGTACACACATGCCTACATACTTGCTTACATACATACTCACACACATACATACCAAACTACATACATACTTACATATACACACATCTACATCATTATATACGTATCTAAATGTACACATACCAACATCATTAAGTACACACATGACATTATACATATTTACATACATACAACCCTACGTGCATCATACCAAACTCATACATGCCTACTCTCATACATACCATCACATATCCGCTTATTCTTGCTCACATACTTATAAACATACTCACGTTGGTACATACATGCTTTTATACATTTTTACATACGTGTATAGAGATATACAAACATGCATACATACCTATCTACATGTGCGTTTACCCTAATGGTCATAAAACATAAGTTAAATTAGTCATACGCAACTTAAAATGCGTTTAAACGAGTTCCCAAGCCAACACGAGGTACAAAAACAATTTTCGGAGAGTTAAGACCCGTCGCGCGACGCGACGGGCCGTCGCGCTACGCGACCCCCCTAAATGGACAGAAACATCGCAGCTGGTTGCTGCATATTTTCAGCACGATCCGGTTTTACTGAAACAAGCATAACTCTCTCATTTTTGATCCGTTTTACCCGATTCTTTTTCCTATACGTCCGTAATTTAATTCTCCATCTAATGGAACTAAAATCTAACATCCGACTTAACAAAATTTCAGACTTTTAACTCTTCGGCTTATTACCCCTTTACCATTTTGACCCGTTCATGCATACATCAACATAACTTGTTCATTTTACCATACCCCTTATAAACATAATAATATCAGTGTCGTCTATCATAAATTACTAAATTCTTGGATGTCTTGCATCCTCTTAACACCTTTTCGTTCATATGCTTATTTTTGACCCGTTAAGGGTATTCGCGCATTAAATGGTCTATGACTAACCAAACCATCATCCCCACTTCCATACTTGTCCAAAACATTACACTAATCGATTAACTTGTTTCTAAACTACTTTTAAGATCGTTTACCCCAAAATACCCATCAAGGGCATTTTGGTCAACTTTAATCCCATCATTTACGACGAAAGTCTTTAACACATATTTGACCTCAAACATCATGTTTAATTAATTACAACACTTTACTACTTACTTGAACTAAGAAGTGATTACGGAAAATCACTTACCTTATGCGTCCGTGCTCGTATCCGATCCTTTGCCACCTCTTGACCCGTTAGCCTTTCACGCTTGAATCCGTCTTGACATGATTCCTATACTTTCATGTCACCCATCACATTCTCGTTAGTATACACAATTGTACACGTTAACGATCATATCAACCAGATATTTCACATTTGATTCATGTAATTCATCATATAATCACGGATAACGCATATCAACATAACATGTACCATACGACTTCCTACAATCCTACCTTTACGACAACGAGTCAAATCATGTTACTTATACTTAGTTGACTTTCAGAAGTCAACTATTAACCATATTTAACTATCGACTTATCATCATATACTCGTAACATCATAATTGACCATACAGACAACACTATATACATTTTATCATACGCTTGATGTGTGTACCATCTTTTAAGCATAACGTACAACTAATTCATGCATAAATTTTCTAAACTCATACATAACTCAACAAATCCTACTTCTAATCAACACATATCATTCACACATAAGCATCAAACATATCATCACCACATTTCTTCCAATTTAACTAACAAGAATCCATCACGCCCACAATAATACATCAATCTTTCAACAAGACTTCGACATAGGTGGTGATTCTAGTCATCATCTTCACCCAAACTAACGGGTTTCATCTCTAATCATCAAATTAACACAAACCATACATAACCCATGTTCTATACGATGATTCTAACCCTTAGACATGATCAATTTCGTATTAACTCACGGATTAGAACATAACCCACTTCACCCACGATCACCAATCTTAGATTTAAGACATACCTTATGATCCCCTCGTGACGGTGATCATAAATCCGTGTTCGGTTGTGAACTTGGGCCTTGATTCATTCTTCAAATTGAAGCTTTTGAAGAACTAGGGTTTTGGGGCTCTTGAGAGCCCCTGTTCGATCTTTCCAGAACACACACGTATGTGTGTTTTTGTGTGTGTGTTGATCCTTTATTTAGCAAAATAAACTTTCATTTGTTCCACTTTAGCCCCTCGGGTTTGCCTTTAAAACATAACTGACACGACCTTCATCATTTAATACTTTTGACCATACCTTTAACTAGGTTAAATAGCCTAGTTATTTATTTCATGATGCGCCATATAAGAACGCCCGACAATTATTAACATTCAAATTTTTGGGCGTTACAAGTCTACCACCCTTAAACAAGGTTTCCTCCCCGAAACCTTCCTCACTTCCATTTAACACTAATTAATTCTTCTCTATGTCCATCAACACCACCGCTAGCCCATCACCGCGACTATCTTCTTTCTTAAAGAACCCGCTCCGAAGTTCCTATTAGTGTCGCTTTCACTAATAACGCTAACTCCTAACAGCCTTCATAGCTAATGGTTCATTCATCACTCTAATACTCGTATATCATATGCACTATATACCTTCTTACTTACTTACAACCGTTCCCACATCCCATTACTAACATTCCCATTTGTTTATTTCACATTCATAATGTTTTCATCGACTATACGATCTTGCATCGAAATTTGTATATACTCAGATATGTTTAACTTTAACTAATACATCTTAGTACTGGGTAACTATACATTCTCGATTCATAAACTATTCATATAGTTGGTTTCTTCCTAATAAGTTCATACCTTCCATACTATAACTTCACCCATCATGTTCATTTCCTTGACCGGTTAATAACGGGTCAATGCACCCACTTCTTTAATTTATAATCATACATACATCCTTATGATCCGTTCATAACGAATCTAATACCTTCATCTTTAAAACATAACTGACACGACCTTCATCATTTAATACTTTTGACCATACCTTTAACTAGGTTAAATAGCCTAGTTATTTATTTCATGATGCGTCATATAAGAACGCCCGACAATTATTAACATTCAAATTTTGGGGCGTTACATATTTATACTGCAAATCTGAGTCAAAACTGAAAACGAATTAAATGGGTGAATTAAACTGCATTAAACGTCTTCAATGCACTTTAATTCGTCATTTAATTCTCAGTCAAACGCATTAACTTCGTCAGTTTGAGTTTCGAATGCTGAAACGTAACTGCACTGGCATTAACTGCTGCTGGAAGCTTCTGCGCGCGCGCGCAAGACACACTGGTGCGCGCGTAGGTCTGCACCCTCATGCGCGCTGTGTCCTTTTGGCTCACTGCCATGCGCGCGTGCGCCACACTGACTTAGGTCCATGCGCGCCTGCGCGCGTGTGCCATGTCACCTGTGAGCCTATACGAGCACGCCACACAGTCGCGCCGTTTTGGCTCACTCTGGTGCGCTGCGCACGTCACATCAGGGCCCATGCACCATGCGCCAGTACGCGCCATCACGCCATGCGTACTCGCGCGCGTACACGCATGACAGCCACGTCATGCGCCACTGCGCGTGGACCCACCAGGGTCACGCGCCTGCTGTAAAAAATACAAAGGCGGCTCTCAAGCGGCGATGCGAAGTGCAAAGTGCGCCATCAAAGCGCCACATTGCGCCTCATCGCCCACGCCACGCGCGCGCGTGTGTGCGAGTGCGAGTTAGGGTGCTCCGCACCCTTCGCGAGTACACTTAGTGAGTGCTTCCATGAAACAATAAGGATGGTGAGTTCCCACTAAAATACCCCTTTAAGTTTCATCACTCCTCCTATGTGGGACAAGGTGCCACTTTCCCACATTTTCAGCATTCAAGTTTCAAACACCAAACTTTGAGCATCGATATCTCATTCATCTTAGCTCCGTTTTGGACGTGGTTTAGTTCGTTGCGAAGCTCTTCCAACATAGAACACAAACCCACAAATAAATATATAAAACCCGCTCATTTTATTATATTTATTTCTAGTCCAAAATAGGAAAAAATCATTTTCCTATATTTGTGAAAAATGCTATTTCCACAAATTTCCAACAATCCCCCACATGAATAGAAATCGATCTATCAAGTTTGAATGATACACGTTCAACAGTTGAGTATTGCAGGATAGGTAGGTGTAACCTTTGAACCTTCTTCTGTGAAGCATACTTAGCCTCCTAGGGTCTTGCAGACGCGGTGTCTTTGAACAATCCCCCATTTATGTAGGAGACAATATACATTCACACAATACTCTCCCTAGTCGAGTCAAGTCCTCATGGTTGTGTCCGTTTATGGTCATGGAACACGTTCCTGGTTCTGCGAGAGCTCTAGGATTTGCGCCTCCCCACAAATCCATTCGAAGCGACCCCACTTCTCTCTAACATAGGTGATTCCCCTGAATCATTAAAAACATCATGGTTAATTTTGAATTTCCTCAAAATCCTTAACCTCAACATGCTTAACCTTTTCTTTATGTCACTGATTGGAATGGACTAGGAAGTATACAACTCCCTTTATTAATTTTGGGGCACCCCCCATAGTGACTCCCTTTGGGGTTATGATTAAGTTTGCGTATTGAACCTAGATCTTGGGATCTCCAGTCAACTAGGTTAGGTTTCCCTCATATTCCCTTCATCTATGGGCTTTAGTCCCATTCCTCTTGACGACTTATACACCTTATCTTTGCTTAAGCCTTTCGTTAACAGGTCCGCAATGTTCTCCTTTGACCTAACATAGTCAACTGAGATAACACCCGTTGAGATAAGTTGTCGTACTGTGTTGTGTCTACGTCGAATGTGCCTTGATCTGCCATTGTACATCGCGCTTTGTGCTCTAACAAGCGCTGATTGATTGTCACAATGTATGCAAATCGCCGTCAACGGCTTTGGCCATCTTGGAATATCTTCCACAAATTGACGTAGCCACTCCGCCTCTTCCCCGATTTTATCTAAAGACTTCCAAGCTATAGCTGCTCCCGCAAGTGTAAACACATATCCACTTGTCGATCTATGATCTTTTATATCCGATATCCAGTTCGCGTCAGTGTATCCTTCGATCACTGCTGGATCACGGGTATAATGCAATCCATAGTCTCTTGTATATCTTATGTATCTGAACACCCTCGTGATAGCTTTCCAATGCTCCGCGCACGGGTTACTGGTGTATCTACTTAGCCTGCTCACATGTCACACCTCGATATTTCCACGTATTACCGGTGGGGAGTATCGTGACGTAGTTGGTAACATTACTGTCAAACAACACAATATTTAATATGCACAGTGGAAGCAAAAGATAGATATATTTCAACCGAATATAATTGTAATATCAAGTATCACAAACAGTTGAAAATAATACACAGGTAGATCAAAAATAAATAGGAAACATTGTTCAACAGTTTTGACATCCAAGCTTGCGAGACTTATTGTGGACGCTAGGAGAAAGCCAGCCTAGTTCGTGTAGTACCTGCACTTAACCTTTTTGGGAAAATACGTCAGTTTACACTGGTAAATACAATTAACTGACTCATTTTGAAAGGTTTATTAAAATTGATTTGAATGCACGTGGCACAAACTTTTTATAACTTGGGATAATTATTTGAATATAATCTTGTAAAAGAATTACATGTTCCTTACGCGTTCAGTAGCCCGATCCGTAGACCGGGTTAAAGATCAATAAACACACCACATTATTTATTTATGCACTGACGGGTGTACGCCTACACCCCGTGCTTAGGTCGTGGCCATCTCGTAAGATGATGCCAAGGATATCTGGGACATGGTCATTAACCCCCCAAAGGCTTTAAGCAAACAAAACATTTCAAAACGGAGCATATAAATGGTTTAACCTCTATTCGATTAAAGATTCAATGCCCGACCAAGCGGTATTTTATATACCATACCCCAAGCCCGTATAGGGAAAATAAGTTAAAAGTATTTACCTTTGCAAGTATCAATCACAAATAGCAAGTGCGTGTAGCTTTTACCGGGTCTCCTATTCTGGAACGAAGGTTTATAATAACCTATTAGAATCCTAACGGTCTTTAGTTAAGCTTAAGCTTAGACCGGTTAGTTTTAAAGGAAGATACGGTTCGAACGCGTGATTAAGCGAAGACCAGAATAGAATGTGGTTTATACCCGACAAGTTTGAAGACTTGTATAATATGGGTAAACTAAACACATTCTGGGTTTTGAGATAAAAACGATAAGGTTCGACCCGTTTCGGCTAATTTGTGCAAACTAGTTACATAAACCGAACCGAACGCGTAAAAAGGCGTAACGGGTAACCATGAGAGTCATTTACAGGTTTTCTAAGTCAATATGCTTTAAATATGTTGTGATATCAGTAGGATACCTTCCATTATGCCCAAAACGAGTTTAATCTCAATTTAAGCCCCGTAGGGGTATTTTGGTCATTTTAAAGATTATAAAAGAGATTAAATGAAATTATAAGATTCAGGTCCGAATAAATCAGTAAAATAACTTATTTTAAAAGGTCTTATCAGTTGGTAATAAGTCTTATATGACAAATTGGTTTTAAACCCATACTAGGTGTTTAATACGCGTAAAAAGCCATTTTAAGCGATTTCCGGGTTATACAGGAAATCTGAGTTTTCTAATCAGGTTATAGAGTTCAAAATACTTCATTTATTATATAAAATCAGTAGCAATTTGATTGGTTTCAAAATACTATGTAGAACTCATTTTATAATAAAAAAGGGTATAATCGGTATTTACCGAATCAAGGCCATAACCTTAGGTTATGGGTAGGTTAAAAATAATTAAAAATCTTCAAAAATCCCAAAATATTATATTACATCAGTGGGTAAAAGTTTTGGTGTCAAAAATTGGCTTTAGATAGGTTTTATGCTAATCGCGCCGTTTAATTAACAAAAAGCTTCTTAAGTGCGCTATTTAGCATAACTCCTATTCTGGACCTCGAACTGATATGAAACTTTAGGGACATGTTTATAATTCAGTAGCAAAGATTATTGTCCTCTTACATTTCCAAAATTCTCGTTTTATGGTCAAAAGGGCATTATGGTCAACATTAAGCAATTAACGGAAACATGTAAGCGAGTCGGTCAAACAACGAATCAACCACAGAGGGTTATATTATCATGTAACCTGGTCCTAAGGAAGCTCTAAGGCATTTCCAAATCATACTAAATCGGGTCAGAACTGAAGTCAAAGCAAAAGTCAAAGTTTTGCGACTTTCGGTTCTGAGCCGGGTCTAAACAGAAAATTGTCGGATCAAACAAGCTTAGACCAGTTCTTATACTTATTACCAAGTTATATGAGTGATAAAATAGGTTACATGCCTTCTACATTGCTAATTACATGTTAATTCGCAAATTAAGTTTCTGTTGACTTTTTATAAACAACTTTGACCCGACATTTGATCTAGTTAGAGCGGGAATCAGAGGGTGCCCTTTTAAGGGTTTATTGCCCACATAATTACCAACTTATAACTACCTTCAATTTGACTAATCACTGGACCATTAATGATTAATCTCTAAGTCAAACATTAATTACGACGATTTGACTTTTAAGCTAATAACTAAGTAAAACTCAATTAAGGAAGGTCAAGGGTACTTACCAAGATCTAATGCACGATTAGAGATGCTTGGGGACTGATCTTATGCTCCAGGAAGTTCCACAAATGCAGATGGAAAGCATGATCAAAATGTTGCAACATGAGGGCCTTTTTATAGTGAATTTAAGGGCTTGTGATCATGACAAATCATGCTTCAACTGATCATGGATCATCCACAAGTGTCCCTAAGGTCTAAAAGCATGTAGGGGTCGCCCATGGAGTGGAAAATATCTTTCTAAGTCGGTTACAATGCACCTAGCAGACATCAGCCAAGATTTTCGGCATCAGAGGGCCCCTCGCGTCACGCGTAGGTACCCTAGGGGTCCTTCGCGTCGCGCGACGCCCCCTCTGATCCAAATCAAATTTTCAGATTTTTATGTTTTGGTCCCTGGCCCATAAAAAGTTGTTTCGATAATTATTTCTTGCATTATGAGCCTTCTAAATTGATTTCCAAGGACTCCAAGTTATAACCAATCCTTGTGAAGCCCTTGTTTAACTTTGTTATCACCCGAAAAGTCATAAACTTTATCGTTGACGCTTTTAACCCCTCGTGTGCGAATTTTATCATAACTTTCTCATACGATAATGAAACTTGGTGAAATTTTTATCGTGCATTCTAGTGAGCATAATTAATCGTTACAAAGCTTCGGGTTTGCTAAAAGGTCACTCAGAGGTATAACTTAAACATGTTGACACATTTGACCCCTGTAGTTTGTATTCTCTCACTTTCTTTCACAGTTAGCTTCGTATGATCCATGATTCATTCGTTTAAGGGTATAAACATCATGTAGGGTTATTGTAAAGTATATATATCCATTGTTGACATTTTGAACCCTTACATTCACATACTTTCCCTGTTTGTCAACTTTAGTCCTTCAAGAACCTTCTTTCACACGTTCACAGCTTATGACACGTGTCAACACATTATGGGACGTGAATTTTCGAGGTGTTACATCCTCACCCCCTTAAAAGAAATCTCGACCTCGAGATTTACTGAAATAAATAAGGGTACTTTTCTTTCATTGTGGACTCAACCTCCCAAGTGTACTCGGGACCTCTACGGGCATCCCATTTAACCTTTACTATTGGTACATGCTTCCTTCGAAGCTTCTTAACCTGTCGGTCTTTGATCGACATAGGTTTTTCAACGAACTTCAAGCTCTCTTCTATGTGCACATCTGTATGTGGTAAGACTAGTGATTCATCAGCGAAACACTTCTTCAGATTGCAGATGTGGAATACATCGTGAATACCACTGAGCTCTTCAGGTAATTTTAACTTATAAGCAACTGATCCGACACATTCGATGACCTCGAATGGTCCTATGTATCTCGGGCCTAACTTACCTTTCTTACCAAATCGCATCACTCCCTCCCAGGGTGATACTTTGAGCAACACTTTGTCACCTACCTCGAATTTCAGAGGTTTACGCTTTAAATCGGCGTAGCTTTTCTGTCTATCTCTGGCAGCTTTCAGGCGGTCACGAATCTGGACAATCTTGTCCGTCATTTCAAAGACTATTTCAGGTCCTGTCAGTTGGACATCTCCAACTTCTGCCCAACAAACGGGGGTTCTGCACTTTCTACCGTATAAGGCCTAGAAAGGCGCAGCCTTAATGCTGGTATGGTAGCTATTGTTTTATGAGAACTCGATTAATGGCAGGTGGTTATCCCAACTACCACCTAAGTCAATCACACATGCACGAAGCATGTCCTCCAAGGTTTAGATGGTACGCGTACTCTGCCCGTCCGTCTGAGGATGGTAAGCCGTACTGAAATTTAAGCGCGTGCCCAAAGATTGTTGGAAACTTTTACAAAAATGAGATGTGTATCTAGTATCCCTGTCGGAGATTATAGACACTGGTACGCCATGTAGAGATACAATCTTATCCACATACAATTGGGCTAACATGTCGGAGCTATAGGTCTCCTTAATGGGTAGGAAATGTGCTGACTTAGTCAGTCTATCTACTATCACCCATATCGTATCATTTCCTTTCCTTGTCTTTGGCAACTTGGTGATAAAGTCCATTGTCACCATTTCCCACTTCCACTTGGGAAGTTCAGGCTGTTGTAGCAAACCTGACGGTTTCTGATGTTCGGCTTTGACTTGTACACACGTCAAACATTTAGCTACATAGGCAGCTATAGACTTCTTCAAGCCTATCCACCAGAAATTTGCTTTCAGATCCTGGTACATTTTGTCAGCTCCGGGATGGACGGAGTATTTAGAACTGTGGCTTCCTGGAGGATAACATCTCGAAGTCCTCCATAAATTGGTACCCATATTCGTCCATTTAACCTTAGGATTCCGTCCTTGCCACAGGATAACTGCTCCTCAGTTACCCCTAGCTTTTCATTAGGATAGTTAGCTTCCAACACAGCTTCCTTCTGTGCAGCTAACAACCTTTCGTTCAAACCATTCTTTATCTCAATGCTCTTGGCATTGATTCGGATGGGTTTCACCCTTTCTTTTCGACTCAAGGCATCGGCGACTACATTCGCCTTGCCAGGATGGTATCTTATCTCACAATCATAATCATTCAAAGTTTCCATCCAACGTCGTTGCCTCATGTTCAAATCCTTTTGGTTAAACAGGTGCTGGAGGCTCTTGTTATCAGAATAGATCACACACTTGATACCATATAAATAGTGCCTCCATAGCTTCAGTGAAAATACAACGGCACCCAACTCCAAGTCATGGGTGGTGTAATTCTTTTCATGCACCTTTAATTGACGTAAAGCATAGGCAATAACCTTGCCTTTCTGCATAAGCACACATCCCATGCAAGTGTGTGATGCGTCGCAGTAGACCACGAATTCTTCGGTACCTTCAGGCAATGTCAGTACAGGTGCATTGCTTAGCTTATGTTTAAGGATATCAAAGGATTCTTGCTGCCTAGGGCCCCAATCGAACTTTATTTTCTTTCTAGTCAAAGAAGTTAGGGGTGCAGCGATCCTTGAAAAATTTTCAATGAAACGCCTATAATATCCTGCCAATCCTAAGAAACTGCTTATTTCTGTGGGCGTCTTCGGCTCTTGCCAATTCATGACAGCTTCAACCTTAGCGGGATCCACTTGGATACCACGCTCACTAACCACATGCCAAAGGAATTGGACTTCTCGAAGCCAGAATTCACACTTCGAAAATTTGGCGTAAAGCTTCTCCTGTTGAAGTAGTGAAAGAATACATCGAAGATGCTTCTCATGATCAGCTTGGTTCTTTGAGTAAATGAGGATGTCGTCAATGAAGACTGTCACACCCTGTCTTTTGCGGAAGCGTACAATGTGTGACTAGTTTGTTATCATTGCATTCAATCATAATAAACAACTACATGATTAAAACGATGTTCATCCATTCCAAAAATTTTGAGTATTACAAACACTGGTTAATTAAGTTTCCAAAACACAACCTTCGTCTAGTTTACAATCAACAAAAGTGGATGACATTTAAACTTGGAGTTTACTTCTAGTTACGACACTTGCGCCCAAGATCCATCCTGTCACCTGAAATACATGTAATTTTGGAAAACATCAACATAAAGTTGAGCGAGTTCATGCGTTTTGCATACCTTGTATGAAAACAAGGTATGTATCTTGTATAAATAAAGTATTCTTGTATAAAGTATTCCTGTGTAAATCAAGTTTTCTTGTGTACACCACGTACTAATTGAATGTTTGTTCAAGGACATTAAGGCATGTGAGGACATAGGGAGCATTAGTATGGCTCCTTTTAGGCATGTGAGGACAAAGAGAGCATTAGTATGGCTCATTCCGTTGTCGATTTTCCTCGACTGTGTCAATTTCCCTTGACCGTGTCGATTACCCTCGACTGTGTCAATTACCCTCGACTATGTCGATTTCCCTCGACTGGGACTCCGAAGCACTACTAGGTACTAGTTGTGACCATGAGTGGGGTTCGGCCGTACCCGTTAGATCTAACCCTCGTCCCTAATTAAGTATTAATGGCATTTCTGTATTTAGTGTATGCTCACATGATCTAGTATTTCATAGGCCTTTCTTAGGCCTTTCATAGGCATTTCATACCGTTTTAAGCATTTGTAACATGTATTTCACCCCCGAGAGTTATAAAACCAAAAATAGATAAAGAAAAGGGGGAGCATGAACTCACAACTTTGCGTTCCTTGCATCGTAAACTTCACCGGATTTGCTTAATTAACGTCGTGACCTATACGTGTTTTCTTAACGTTAGTCACTAGACTTGTATCGTACAAGTACAAGTCACTGTCTTTTATGTATACGTTTTCTTGTGTTAAAAATAATTCATATTTTTAACTAAGTGTCTTACTTATATTATTTTCTCAAAAAAAAAAAAATATATAAGTTTCTTGTATTTTGCACTTTGCACCCGAGTTATGTATCTAGTATGTTGTATGTATATTTTGTTACAACAATTATGGCGAGGTTTATATTCGAAAAGCATAGTTTAGAACACACTAGCAAACATTTGTCTAGAAAACATTTGCTAAGTGTTAGGATTTTCAGAAAATTTCGCCATAGTCTCCTTTGTAAATGGAGGTGCCCATGCTTAATAGCATATCATTTTCCTTTACATATATCCCGTAGGTTGTTCTCACATAACCAACCCAACAATCAGACATGCAATATACTACTTATGTCATTTCAGCTTTATTCATCAAAACTGGACTGTTTTCGAGCATTTTAATAAAATAGTTAACATTCCCAAAAAATTCCCAAATTTTTACAGAATGTCATATACGATCCAAATTTTATTGTGTAAAAATTTCGGGGTCCAGTTCATTACCAATATTTTATAGAAATTCATTTACCGGACTGCAATCAGATTTGTCACTTTCTGACTGCAGTCTACGGAATAATTCACTAAAAATTAATCGTAAGTCCGATTGACGGAATTCCAGTGGGAGAATTACGGCGACAATAGTGAAAATCTACAGTAAAAATTCCATGAGCTGATCCTACTCAGTTTTTAAGTTATGACTCCGAATAAAACACACTTTTTCAGCAGTAAATTCGCAGCTTGAGCTGCTGTCCAAAAATAGTTCTTTAAAAATAGTAAACGACCTCTAAAAATTACAATTCCAGTGCCATTTGATCCGTTTTTCGAAAATACATAATTTAGGCTTCAAAAAGTCAGTTTTTCGATTTATAATGACCCAGTTACAGCCTGTTGAAGTTGGCTGAAAATACCAATCAGCATGCTTTTTACAATGTAAATGTTACTAAAAACGCATCACCAAGTGTCCTAACAACGGTTTATCAATAAATTAATGATCAAACATCATGCATGCTTTAACCAAACCTAACCCAACCCGGTTTCATCTTCATGCAAACTTTTTATGTAGGATTTATGTAAGGTTTCATGTTCATCTTTTTAGTGTTCTAGTTCTTGTGATTTAAACATAAACATCAAACTACAAATTTTAGCCATAAAATGAGATGATCAAAGGTTAAACAAGAGCTTACTACTAGCTTATAGCTAGGGATGATTCTCTAGTGCAAAGATGAAGAAAATATAATGAAGAAGGCAAGAACAAAGCTCATTTGAATGCTCTTCAACTTGCAACCTCCATGGATCACCTTCAAAGCTTTGAATGGAACTTGATGTTGGAGAAGATGAAGATGTGAAAGTGGTGGTGGTGGGTTCGGTTTGGGGGAGCCGAAAGTGAGAGAGAGAGAGTGAGGTGAGAGAGTAAATCTTGTGAATGATGGTTGTGATCTTGAGACATTACTTTATAGATCTTTCCATCATATTTTGTCTAGATTTGCAAGCAAAGATCCAATAAATAATTGATATAAAATCTTGAGCACGATATGAGCACATGGTGGATGATTTGTGGGTCCACCTAGGGACCAAATTCGGTCATGGGGAGGGGGGTTGGGTGTAAATTTCCAATGTCTAGTAAATCTTCCAAGATCCACCATATCACACAATATCTAAATATAATCAAACTAAATCTAAGTAATATCCAAATGTATCTTGTAGGATTTGGCAAATATTAGGTGGGGCCCACCATGTGACCATCCATGTGTGATGGGGGGGGGGGGTTAAGTGCAACTTTCCAATCTCTAATTTTTTATAACAAGTTAGTTTACAAGTGTAACTTTTAGGGACTTGTGTGTTATTATGTTATAAGGGGTGTTATGGTGTTTGGGGACCATAACTAGTTCAGAAACATTAAAGCAAAGCTTCTAGTAGTATTTTTATGTTCCGGGTAATGTCCGGTTGTTCGGTCGGATACTGTTCCGTTAAATAGTTTAATTGTTCCGTAAGGTGTCCTTTTGTAACCCTTTTAATTCCCAACACTTAGGGAAATATTCTGGACAATAAAACGTAATTTCTGCATGATATTTATATGTTTAAAAGCTGGTCATAGCTGAATTTAATAAAATTCTGCACTTAAAGTGCGTTTCGGGTGCTTTTTAGTGCGTATTTTAGCTTTCGGAGCGTCTATATGTTAACCCTTGTATGTACTCTTGGGTTTTAGTGTATTCTTGGCGTTGGACCTACACCTAGGCCTCAGTTCTAATGTATGACTGCTTTCTGCAGAGTTGTTGACATATTGTGGTTTACCAGTGAGTTTACTAGTATTTTTGACGCAACGCTCTAGTTAATGCATAAAGCAATATTTTGTAGTATTAAACGTGCATGAATTCACCTGCATGGAATTCAAAAATTTATTTGTCTGGTAAACCAGATCATGCATAGTCATTAAAGCACAAATTACTGTTTATTGAGTGTACGGAATGTACGGAAAAGTGACAGTTGTCACAGTCTCCCCCTGTTAAAAGAATTTCGTCCCGAAATTCAAGCGATGCCATAGGTCGCAGGGGAGTTGTGACTCAAGTGGTCACTTAGATTCATGATTTGTCTTTATGTTCCCATGTAATTCTGGGTCATGTTATGAATTCTATCATACTCACGTAAATCAATCATGTCTTTTCTGTGTCTTGTGGACTCTTGGTCCGTAACCTTAACAGGTTTTATGGTATTGTGGACTCTTGGTCCGAAACCTTAACAGGTTTTATGGTATTGTGGACTCTTGGTCCGAAACCTTAACAGGTTTTATAGAAATTTTGTCTTTTGTTATTGACGTGAATTTTTAATTATGGGAACAACGACTGTTCCTCGAGCCAGACTCCTCTAGATACATAGAATGTGTCATGATCACTACTGATCTTTTTCTGGAAGTTTCTTCTTGTGCGTAATGGTTCTGATCCCTACACCGGGGATTCAACCTTTTCGTTTTCCATATCACACTACGCCTTCTCTAGGCGAGGCTCTCATTTTAGTCATACTTCTTGTCTCAAATCCTTACGATTTCTGACGCTCATCGGCGTAATCTTTCTGTATCCTGCGGGCTGTCTCGATATGATCACATATCTGAACGAACTTGCCTCTAGATTTTCCTAAACCATCTCGGGCCAGTAGATTGTTTATTTCTGGTCTCCGTTTAACGTGACGGGGATCGACTTATTACGTTCCTTCCAAAGCTTCACACAAAGTTGTTTAAATGGCGGTGTGATAAATACTGTTGTAGGAAGACTCCACTAAGGGCAAGTGAGTGTTCCAACTTTTTATCAAAGTTTATCACACAAGCACGTATCGTGTTCATACAGTCTGCATCGTTCAACAACTCAGTTTATATTCGAGTTCTTACGATCATAGGTGTGCTGCAACCCTTGTGATTAATAAAGATCGTGCAACGTGTTCTTTCAGGTAATGACGTCCAGGTTGCGGTGCGCAATTACTGTATCTATCTCAAGGTCTCTTCTCATGATTCCTTAATCAATGTGCCGCGTATGCAATGTTGTGGTCTCGTTGCATCGACGTACAATCGAGACTTTGTCGAGAGGCGTCACATAATCGCAACTCTAGCTCCTTAGCTTTTGGTTGCAGGGTTGGCATGAATTTCGTCCTTATCCATCATGTATCTTAAAGTTCTTACCTCGCGAATTCAAAATTCGCTTTACGTCATCATAACACATAACTGTTCTTTTCTCTAAGAGTTGCAAAGTAATTTGCAGCTGTTGCTCACGACCTACCTAGGTCGTTGGCCATATAGGAATGTAGTCAATAGGTATAATCATGATTTATCCAGGTATGGTTTACACGTTCGATTCATGAGGTCCATGAACATTATCGCTGCATGTGTTAAGCCAAATGGTACGACAAGGAACTCGTAATGTTCGAAGCGAGTCCTAAAGGTCGTTTTAGGGATATTTTCCTCTATCTAGCAGCTCTTGTCATCGTACCGGAGGCTCATGCTTCACGGAAGAAGCTAGTTGGTAAGGCGTCATTTGGCATTGGTGCCGCTCCTGGCACGCGATTTATCCTGGACTCCTCTTGACGCTGTGGAGGTATTTTTGACAAGTCTTCAGAAACGGCTACTGGAACTTCTTCCATAACGGGGATGTTCTCAGGCTCTATACTTGGATATCCAATCCATGCTGACTATCGTATTATGACTTCGCAAGTCAATAGTAACAGAAGGTTCCGACCTTCTGAGTCCCTAACACAATCCTTAATTGCTTCGTCTGCTTAAACTAGCCTTCTATATGCCCATTCCTAAAGAATATGGGATGTCTATTTTACTCGAAACTAGGCCAAGCAGTTTCTTAAGTTCTAAGCATGCAATGTTAAAGTTGATGCCAGTATTTATTAAAGTAGATGCATAGGGTTGGTTAATAGGGAACGTACCCGTAACCGCATCTAGATCCTGGCGTGCTTCACGAGTTTCGATCGTGAAAACCCTTCCTTGCTGGTTTCTTCCCAGGGCAATTCTTCCTAAAGTGCCCTACTTCACCACATCTGTAGCAACCTGGTATTCTCTTATTTCTTCCATCTGGGTCCTTCGCCCAACATGCATCCTTGCTGTACCCTTCTTTTCCACACTTCCCGCACTTAGGCCTCAGACATCGACCTTCATGGTGAAAATTGCATTCCCCGCACCTCGGGTTAGTCCCCGAGTAGATTTTACCACCGGCCTTATTAGTGGCTCCATCAGTTTTCCTGCCATGCGGCGGTTTCACTTTCTTTCTTTTGTTTTTAGAGCTTCCATAGCCGACTTGTGTGCCCACCTTTAGGTTCGAAGACTTCCTCTTCTTATTGCCTGATGACTCCACATGAGTCTCTTTCTTGTTATCCTCAGATTCCGAAAATTTTCTCGCACGTAGAGCTTCTTCAGTAAGCGTAACGCTTAAATCGATAGCCTCTGCGATGGTTGGAGGCCTTGGGGTAGTAACCAAGCTCCTAATTTGAGGTGCAAGTCCCCAAATGAATCGTTCAATCCTTTTGAATTCCGGTTTGACTAAGTAGGGGACAACCCTAGACAAGTCGTGAAATCGCTGGACGTATTCAGGGATCTTCAGTCCGTCCATTTTCAAGTTCCAGAACTCCACCTCGAGCTTCTGGATTTCAGCCCTAGAACAGTATTTCTTTTCCATCATTTCCTTGAGCTCGTCCCAGCTCAGTGCATAAGCAGCATCTGCACCAAGGGTCTGAACCTGAAGGTTCCACCAGGAGAATGCGCCATCCAAAAACAACCCTAAGATATAGGTAACACTCTGTTGGGGCGAACAGTTACTCATTCTTAGAACGGAGTCAGTCTTTTCTGCCCAACGAATAAACGCAACGGCACGTCCTGTGCCATCAAGGTTCAACGGCTTGCAGTCCAGGAACTGTTTATAGGTGCAGCCAGTTGGAGGGTTATTTCCGGTAGTGCCACCGCTGTGCTCGGAGCGGAGGGCTTTATGTCGTGCAATTGCCTGCGAGATTCGTTCTTGAAGCTCAGTTTCTGTTCTTGGCAACATACTGGTGTTTGTGTCTCGTCTGGGCGGCATTCTCTTCTGTCAAAAGGTATGAAGTAGGTTAGACAATATTCCATAATTGTCTATGAGGTACACAGCACCATATGCCATCATGTATTCACCCAATTCACGTGTATATATAATCAAGGTATGAGTGAGGAAACAATTACCGAGCCTTCACATAGGCTTGCCAACTTGGCTTATTGTTTGTAATGAACTCGAGGGTACATCGCTTCGGTCATTTAGGTTTCAGTTATTTCCTGCTACATTAGCTTTATTGATTTGTATATTTTCCCAGAGATGGGGTTGTTCGTGTAGAGGTGATAGAGAGTGTAACGTCACTGGATCTTTTCGAATGTTATCCATCTTTCCTTGTTTAATTATCGTTTCTCAACGTCTCGTACACGAGTAGAAGTGTCAGGCATGAAATAGGCAAAGACAGGTTTCCTACTTTATAAGGTGCTAAAGCACTGGTCTAGGTGTTGTTCTACCATATGAAGGTGAGGACACCTATAGATTAATTTTGTGTGGTTTTCATTAGCTCGACCCGCAAAGTCCACCAGGATTTCTGTGCACTACAAGTCGTTATTACGTGGGCCCCCGTAATAATAAATTGTCTTGCACAGTTACCCCAATTTCCTCTCGTCCAAGCAGATGATCATTCAAGGAGGGGACACTACTGTCCTTATACCTCTATCATGGAAAGGACCATTGCGGTGGTCCATGCGCTAACATTCGTTATCGTTACGCGTGTATAGGCACGATGATTAGATGGAATAGGAATAGAGATAATTCCTAGTAGTTGGAGGGGCACCTTCGTGATGAATACTTCATCTTCCTTTTCTGGTCAAGTATGTTGTCAATCTTGTTTCACATAAGTCGTGGGGATCTCGTCCCGTTGATTAAGAATTCGTTCAAGGTTGCCGCCTCTTCCTCGTCGTCACTATCGTAGTCAGGCACCTTCGCGATCAAGATAGAAGAGCAGCCATTTCCTACAGAAGCAAGCTCAGAATCTTGTTTGGTAACCACTTCCAGCCATGAGCTTGGCAAAGGACGCGAGGTCGATAGCTTCATCGTGCGAGTCACGTACAGTAATAGGAGTCGGAGTCGAAAGTATCTTATTCACGTCAATAGTCATTCCGTACACTTATTTGTATATATGTATATCAATAACAAATATGCTACTTAGCATAATCAAGCAATTTGATGCATTATATCACGTATAACTCTCGTTTTGGGGGGGGGGGCATTTTTTTATTTGGCAAGTCTAACATCGTGTAGACTATGCCTTGGTTGGCACCTTATTTGAGGGTATTCCCTACTAATGTCCTGCCTTGTCTCTTTTTGAAAAGTGTCTGACTCGTGGATCTTGGCGCTTTCGTGAATGCAATGAAAACCTTTTTGTAAAATGTTTTTGTGAGAGAACTCTAGTGATTGTAGTCTAGACTCGAGAAGGAATCCTAGATCACTACAATCGAGGCTCTGATACCAAACTGTCACACCCTGTCTTTTGCGGAAGCGTACGATGTGTGACTAGTTTGTTATCATTGCATTCAATCATAATAAACAACTACATGATTAAAACGATCTTCATCCATTCCGAAAATTTTGAGTATTACAAACACTAGTTAATTAAGTTTCCAAAACACAACCTTCGTCTAGTTTACAATCAACAAAAGTGGATGACATTTAAACTTGGAGTTTACTTCTAGTTACGACACTTGCGTCCAAGATCCATCCTGTCACCTGAAATACATGTAATTTTGGAAAACATCAACATAAAGTTGAGCGAGTTCATGCGTTTTGCATACCTTGTATGAAAACAAGGTATGTATCTTGTATAAATAAAGTATTCTTGTATAAAGTATTCCTGTGTAAATCAAGTTTTCTTGTGTACACCACGTACTAATTGAATGTTTGTTCAAGGACATTAAGGCATGTGAGGACATAGGGAGCATTAGTATGGCTCCTTTTAGGCATGTGAGGACATAGAGAGCATTAGTATGGCTCATTCCGTTGTCGATTTTCCTCGACTGTGTCAATTTCCCTTGACCGTGTCGATTACCCTCGACTGTGTCAATTACCCTCGACTGTGTCGATTTCCCTCGACTGGGACTCCGAAGCACTACTAGGTACTAGTTGTGACCATGAGTTGGGTTCGGCCGTACCCGTTAGATCTAACCCTCGTCCCTAATTAAGTATTAATGGCATATCTGTATTTAGTCTATGCTCACATGATCTAGTATTTCATAGGCCTTTCATAGGCGTTTCATAGGCATTTCATACCGTTTTAAGCATTTGTAACATGTATTTCACCCCTGAGAGTTATAAAACCAAAAACAGTTAAAGAAAAGGGGGAGCATGAACTCACAACTTTACGTTCCTTGCACCGTAAACTTCACCGGATTTGCTTAATTAACGTCGTGACCTATACGTGTTTTCTTAACGTTAGTCACTAGACTTGTATCGTACAAGTACAAGTCACTGTCTTTTATGTATATGTTTTCTTGTGTTAAAAATAATTCATATTTTTAACTAAGTGTCTTACTTATATTATTTTCTCAAAAAAAATATATATAAGTTTCTTGTATTTTGCACTTTGCACCCGAGTTATGTATCTAGTATGTTGTATGTATATTTTGTTACAACAATTATGGCGAGGTTTATATTCGAAAAGCATAGTTTAGAACACACTAGCAAACATTTGTCTAGAAAACATTTGCTAAGTGTTAGGATTTTCAGAAAATTTCGCCATAGTCTCCTTTGTAAATGGAGGTGCCCATGCTTAATAGCATATCATTTTCCTTTACATATATCCCGTAGGTTGTTCTCACATAACCAACCCGACAATCAGACATGCAATATACTACTTATGTCATTTCAGCTTTATTCATCAAAACTGGACTGTTTTCGAGCATTTTAATAAAATAGTTAACCTTCCCCAAAAATTCCCAAATTTTTACAGAATGTCATATACGATCCAAATTTTATTGTGTAAAAATTACGGGGTCCAGTTCATTACCAATATTTTATAGAAATTCATTTACCGGACTGCAATCAGATTTGTCACTTTCTGACTGCAGTCTACGGAATAATTCACTAAAAATTAATCGTAAGTCCGATTGACGGAATTCCAGTGGGAGAATTACGGCGACAATAGTGACAATCTACAGTAAAAATTCCATGAGCTGATCCTACTCAGTTTTTAAGTTATGACTCCGAATAAAACACACTTTTTCAGCAGTAAATTCGCAGCTTGAGCTGCTGTCCAAAAATAGTTCTTTAAAAATAGTAAACGACCTCTAAAAATTACAATTCCAGTGCCATTTGATCCGTTTTTCGAAAATACATAATTTAGGCTTCAAAAAGTCAGTTTTTCGATTTATAATGACCCAGTTACAGCCTGTTGAAGTTGGTTGAAAATACCAATCAGCATGCTTTTTACAATGTAAATGTTACTAAAAACGCATCACCAAGTGTCCTAACAACGGTTTATCAATAAATTAATGATCAAACATCATGCATGCTTTAACCAAACCTAACCCAACCCGGTTTCATCTTCATGCAAACTTTTTATGTAGGATTTATGTAAGGTTTCATGTTCATCTTTTTAGTGTTCTAGTTCTTGTGATTTAAACATAAACATCAAACTACAAATTTTAGCCATAAAATGAGATGATCAAAGGTTAAACAAGAGCTTACTACTAGCTTATAGCTAGGGATGATTCTCTAGTGCAAAGATGAAGAAAAGATAATGAAGAAGGCAAGAACAAAGCTCATTTGAATGCTCTTCAACTTGCAACCTCCATGGATCACCTTCAAAGCTTTGAATGGAACTTGATGTTGGAGAAGATGAAGATGTGAAAGTGGTGGTGGTGGGTTCGGTTTGGGGGAGCCGAAAGTGAGAGAGAGAGAGAGTGAGGTGAGAGAGTAAATCTTGTGAATGATGGTTGTGATCTTGAGACATTACTTTATAGATCTTTCCATCATATTTTGTCTAGATTTGCAAGCAAAGATCCAATAAATAATTGATATAAAATCTTGAGCAAGATATGAGCACATGGTGGATGATTTGTGGGTCCACCTAGGGACCAAATTCGGTCATGGGGAGGGGGGTTGGGTGTAAATTTCCAATGTCTAGTAAATCTTCCAAGATCCACCATATCACACAATATCTAAATATAATCAAACTAAATCCAAGTAATATCCAAATGTATCTTGTAGGATTTGGCAAATATTAGGTGGGGCCCACCATGTGACCGTCCATGTGTGATGGCCTGGGGGGGGGGGGGGGTTAAGTGCAACTTTCCAATCTCTAATTTTTTATAACAAGTTAGTTTACAAGTGTAACTTTTAGGGACTTGTGTGTTATTATGTTATAAGGGGTGTTATGGTGTTTGGGGACCATAACTAGTTCAGAAACATTAAAGCAATGCTTCTAGTAGTATTTTTATGTTCCGGGTAATGTCTGGTTGTTCGGTCGGATACTGTTCTGTTAAATTGTTTAATTGTTCCGTAAGGTGTCCTTTCGTAACCCTTTTAATTCCCAACACTTAGGGAAATATTCTGGACAGTAAAACGTAAATTCTGCATGATATTTATATGTTTAAAAGCTGGTCATAGCTGAATTTAATAAAATTCTGCACTTAAAGTGCGTTTCGGGTGCTTTTTAGTGCGTATTTTAGCTTTCGGAGCGTCTATATGTTAACCCTTGTATGTACTCTTGGGTTTTAGTGTATTCTTGACGTTGGACCTACACCTAGGCCTCAGTTCTAATGTCTGACTGCTTTCTGTAGAGTTGTTGACATATTGTGCTTTACCGGTGAGTTTACTAGTATTTTTGACGCAACGCTCTAGTTAATGCATAAAGCAATATTTTGTAGTATTAAACGTGCATGAATTCACCTGCATGGAATTCAAAAATTTATTTTTCTGGTAAACCAGATCATGCATAGTCATTAAAGCACAAATTACTGTTTATTGAGTGTACGGAATGTACGGAAAAGTGACTGTTGTCACAAAGACGATGACAAATTTGTCCAAGTAGGGCTTGCAGACGCGATTCATGAGATCCATGAATGTGGCAGGTGCATTAGTGAGCCCAAAAGGCATCACTAGGAACTCGTAATGACCATAACGAGTCCTAAATGCAGTCTTGTGTACATCTTCATCTTTACCCTTCAATTGATGATAGCCTGACCTCAGATCGATCTTAGAGAAGTTGCTTGCCCCTTGCAATTGATCAAACAGATCGTCGATCCTGGGCAATGGATACCTATTCTTGATAGTGACCTTATTAAGCTCACGGTAATCGATGCACAGGCGCATCGATCCATCCTTCTTCTTGACAAATAAGATTGGTGCTCCCCAAGGAGACGAACTAGGTCTAATAAAACCCTTGGCTAGCAATTCATCTAGTTGTGTCCTCAATTCCTTCATCTTTGTTGGTGCCAACCTATAAGGCGCCCTTGCTACTGGTGCTGCTCCAGGGATGATGTCAATTCTGAATTCCACTTGCCTATCTGGTGGTAAACCAGGTAGTTCTTCAGGAAAAACTTCAGGGTATTCAGAAATGACGGGGACGTCTTCCATCTTAGGTTTCGGCTCGTCAATAGTCACTTGTGCCATGTAGATGACACAACCCTTCTTTAAACACTTAGAGGCCTTTAGCATGGACACTTGCTCAGGCAGTCCATACTGAGTATCTCCCTGAATGGTAAGTGATTCACCAGATGGAGTCTTGATCACCACTTGCTTCTTATTGCAGACAATCTGGGCCTGGTTATGAGATAACCAATCCATGCCTAAAACGATGTCAAAACCGGCTAACTTCAAAGGATGTAGGGACAAAGGAAAAGAATGGTTCTTAATGGATATGAAGCATCCATCTAATATGGTTGAGGCGGTTTCTAAGGTGCCATCTGCTAACTCCACCTCATATTTCACACTTAAGGTTTTAACAGGTAAATTCAGCAACTCACAAAACTTATTATCTACAAAAGACTTATCAGCGCCTGAATCAAAAAGTACTCTTGCATAGACATCATTTATGAGGAAGGTACTTGTGATCGCATTGTCGTCCTGCACAGCTTCCTTTGCATCCATCCTGAAGACCCTAGTATTGGTCTTCTTTCCTTCCTCTGCTTTCTTTGCATATTTTGGGTAATTTGTCTTAATGTGCCCTTTTTCGTTGCAACTGTAGCACGTTGCGTCCCTCAGTTTCTTGCACTCTAGGGTCTTATGTTCCGAAGATTTGCAAATCCCACAAGGCCTCGGCTGAGATTGGGATTTTGAGTCAAGTCTGCACCTCCCAAAGTGGTGCTTCAGACAAATCTTACACTTGGGCTTATCTCCAGATTGATGCCCATCCTTCTTAGAACCAGACCCCTTCTTGTGGTCATTGTTTCCCCGGTGCTTCTTGTCTGACCGTCGTGAATTTTCATCTTCACGCTTCCTTTTCTCGGCATCCGTGTTCCTCAGCGATCTCTGTCTGACCGCATCCAGCGTGAGGGACAAAAATATATCAGCTACAGATCTGAAAGTAGCTGGCCGAGAGGTTTTTCACTTGCCTTTATCTCTGGGGCTAAACCCCCAATGAAACGGGCTATTCTTTTGGGTTCCGGGGTCACCAGATAAGGAACCAACCTTGACATTGTATTAAAGCTCGTAAGGTAAGCTTGGCAATCCAGATTTTTCATTACCAATGACAGAAAATCTGACTCAATCTTTTCAACCTCATGCTGAGGACAGTAGTTGATGCGTGTGAAGTGTTATATATATTAGGTATATATTTTAAGCCCTTTAACACTTTTTTTAGCCAAGTTTTAAATTTATAAAACACGATATTTACTAACACTAAACACACATATGGGCAAGTGCACCCATCGTGGGCGTAGTATAGTGTTGGTAAGATACCGATGTCGTCCAAGGACACAAGAGCTTTTAGTACCGGTTTATCCTCAACGTCTAATCAAATCAAAAAGTTTAGAAAAAATGTTTTAAGCTAAGAAAAATAAAAACTAATTAAAATGCTGAAAAATAAAAATAAAAGAAAAACAGATAGACAAGATGAATCACTTGGTTCCGACTCGTGTATGGTGTAACCTTTGATTATTTCCGCACTTTTGCACTTATTTAAGAGATTATCTTAGTTATTGTAGTAGGCCCCTCTTTTGAAGGTGACGTTACCCTCAACCCAGTAGTTTGAGTCAGCAAGGATACAATCCTAAAGGGTCGGACTATTGAAAGATAATTAATTAAGTTATTAATGCAAATTATTGTAGGCCCCTCTTTTGGAGGTGACGTTACCCTCGACTAAGTAGTCTGAGTCAGCAGGGATACAGTCCTAAATAGCCGGGTTATAGTATTAATAGTAGTTTAACTTATGAGGGGATCAAAGAGTTTGGACCCCCGCCATCCAATACCGTTAAGTATTGAAGGAGGTCCTACTAAATTTGACCCAGGTCCATTGCAGGACCTCTAAACGCTGAACAATGGCAAGACTCTTACCAAACCGTTCCCTTAACCCCCGACCAGGTAGCCAACATACCTCCATATTGACCGTGGAGATATGAATGGTGAAAATATTTTATTTTATATAGACAGTAAAATAATGTCAAGACACCACAGACAAACGATAAGGAAGAATCACCTTCAACATAAGAAACTAGTTATTAAAGTCATTAATACAAAACCAAGTAAAAAGTGCGAAAAGATTAGAAATAAAAAGTATTACACTAGACACTTGTCTTCACCAAGTGATGTAAGAGACTTAAGCAAACATGGCCTTAATTGTCAAGAACTCTTACGATCAATCTTGGATCCCGAGATGACTCACACACTCTATGATGGACAATGGATGATGGTGGTGGATGATGGTGTTATGGTGGTGGTGGGTGGTGGGTGAAGTGTGAGAGAGGTGGTGTGCCAAGGGATGGTTTGAGCTTGAGCCAAGCACTCCTATTTATAGGCTGAACAGAAGCTCGGGCACGGCCCCGTGTCCACATCCTTTTCTTTCTTCATTTAATGCAGCTTGTCTTATTAGTTGACCACGCCCCCGTGTTCGCTGAGCACGACCCCGTGTGCAGAAGAATCTTTGTACTATGAAGATTTGCCTGGATTGTACGAATCTTATAGTTGACCACGGCCCCGTGTCCGCTGAGCACGGCCCCATATTGGGCAATAGAAGCTTCTACCACTTTGTCTTTTCTGCTGACACTTGGGCACGCCCCCGTGCTGGCTGAGCACGGGGCGTGTTCAGTCTTCTGTCTTCTTGTTTTGCTTGGGAAGATGCTGTCGTGGGGTCGGGCATGTCACGTCTTGTTCCTTTTCTTGTATTTATGTTAGATTTTGATGTCTTTTTGCTTCTTTTGTTAATTTGAGCTCATTTAATCCTGAAAATACAAAAGGAAGACAAAAGCACACTTTTTCCAACATTAGTACTAAGAAAGGGTTAGTTTTATGCCACAATTGATGTAATTTATATGTTGCATTTTGCACACATCAAATACCCCCACACTTGAATCTTTGCTTGTCCTCAAGCAAAACTCTTTAATATGTGGCTATTTACACTCCCAAATGGAATGGGTAGAAAAGAAGGTTTTTGAGCTTGTCATAGAGTGTCGGGATTTCCAAGATTCTTTATTTAGTTTTATTTTTATTTATTTACAATCCTATTCGTCATGATTTATTAAAAACTTTTCATAAGATAAATTACTTATTAGGGCATAACATGCCTCTTTAAAATTCTATTTATATACAAGTTCACATAACTCACGGGGATCACTCAACACTCGGCCGAAAATGTATTTTTGTGGATCACTCAAGTGCGGCATGGAACTTACTCCTACCATAGGCTTGCCAAGCAATCAATCCTCCTCCTTTTTAACTTATATACCTTTGTAAATATCAAGAGGACTTTTTGGGTGAAGGGTTAGGCTTGGGTTAAAGGTAGGTGGTTGGGTTAGTAGTTAGTAGAAAAAGGGCGAAAAGCGTAACAAGTATCGGTTTTCGTAAGACTTTCTATTTTTTTTAATGAAGCCATTTTTCAAACAAAGTTATTTTTGATAAACTTGTTTGTTTATTTGCTTTTGCTTCATAATCAACTTTTTTTTTTTTGAAAGTCATATCAGAAACCGAGCTAGTTACTAAAACAAAGGGTTAAAAATGAAAAAAGTTTTGGTGGGTAAAAAGGGTGTTTGTTTGGGGTATGAAATGAAAAGGTTTAGGCTCAAAGGGGTTAACTAAGAGGATTTTTTTTTTTTTTGGGTTGGTGGTAAAAAAAAAGAAAAAATAATGGTGTAGAAATAAAAAGGGTTAGTCCTAATGCCTCCATCATTTACTTACTCGGGTTTAAGTTGGTAAGGACCGGGAATGTATGGTCGTGGCAAGTTCTAGAGTCGTAAGAACCAAGTACCTATTCACACAAGAAACGAAAAATGAGCATTTAGTTTAAAGATATATATTTGTATGCTCAATAAAGGCTCAAAACTCACTTTTGTGGGAATGAGTTTTTATGTGATCAAGTATATATAATTAAATTTTAACTAAGCTTGTCATGCATTTTCATAATTTTCTTATGTTGGTTCTTTTTATCACGACGCTATCGGTTGTAAATTCGTAAAAATATAACTTTTTTTTAGAACTTGAATTTCCCGAGTTAAACCTAGACAAGTAAAGAAAATGAAAATTTTTGAAAAAATTTAGGGTGATTAGCGGTTCCAATAGAATTTTGTGTAAGGCTTGTATTTAGGACTTGCAAGATTCCAGGTTTTAGCATCCCCCCCACACTTAAATTACACATTGTCCTCAATGTGTCCCAAAAATAAGTTTTTAGGTTGATTGAATGTGTAAAAGGTGTGAAAAAGCAAAAATTTTGTGTTACTGGGCGCTGCACACGACCCCGTGTTGTCCGGGCACGGCCCCGTGTTCAAGTGCCAGTAACAAAATTAAGTCAAGAGAAACAGAAGCCTGGACACGGGGGCGTGTTGGGTGAGCACGGCCCGTGTTCAGTTTACCTGAACTGGGTATTTCTGCAGACTGTGCAGCACGGGGCCGTGTTGGGCGGACACGGCCCGTGCCGAACTTACTGTAAACGAAGAATTTTGTCGGACGGTCCTGTTTTCCTGCATGGGGTGCTGGTTCAATTTTCCCTTGTATCCTTTGCCATCTCAAGTGTGTTCATTTCCACACCATCCAAACACCAAATTAACTAAAACCATCATTTATTGAGCCATAGAAAGAATTACATAATAGTCCTAAAATATGAAAAATAAAGCAGAAAATAAAAGTTAAAAGTCCTAATATTAGATAGGTCAAGTGATTCGTAAAATCTTCCTAAGGAGTTCTACTTCTACAATAAGAACCAAAAATTCCGGAAATAGATTTCCGGTCTAAAAGCCTTGTAGAACTCTAAGCCGAGCGGTGTCCCTTAGATGTTGCGAGAGCCATTCTTCTATCTCCCTTGGGAGAAGGGAGGCGGCTTCATGTTCCTCAACATCTTGTGGAGGAGGAACGACACCAATCGGAACCCCTTGTAGTATGTCTCGAGGTGGCTCTGGATGTAAGGTGTACCATTCGGCCGGAATGATGACTTCCGGTACCACATTCCATGCCCTTTGGGTGATAATTGGCACCAAAGGAGGAGAGGTGAGAATGTTCAACCTTTGGTGAAAAAGGTTGTCTTCCCGGAGACATCCTTCTAGTCCCACCGTTAAATGATTAATTCGGTCAACCAATGCCTCTTCCACACTTGTCATTTCATCAAGGGCTTCCCTTAAGGTGTAAACATAGTTTACAAGAGAATCTTCAACCGTTGACGATCTTCTCCCCTGCCGATTGTTTCTGGAATTTGACGAAGAGTTTCCGCTTGTTCTGCTTGCCATTCTGAGAAAACATACCGAAAAGAGTTCAATTTTGTGGGACCCGTACTTCGGACACGGCCCCGTGTTCAGCGAACACGGCCCCGTGTTCAGATGTCTGCAGGATTTAAGAACAAGGAATCTTGGGGTTTTAAATTGTTTTCATAACTTTTAAAGCATTTTTGAACATAAACAACTTAAAACATTTTTGTAGAGCTTATTTTTAGCAAGATTCCATGAACAAAATCTAACAAACATCTCAATAAGGCTTGAAATTATGGAAGGTTCAAGCTTTAATGAAAGTATGAGAAAAATTGAAGAAGATGATAGTGGATAAAAGAGGAAAGGACAAGAAGATAGTTGAGAAACTTCTTTTAGAAAATACCTAGGATGGTATGTGAGAATATTCCCCAAATCTCTGTTCCTGGAATGGTTCAAATGTGCAGGATTCTTGGCTGCATTTATAGAAAACGACAGTATGTTGCGCACGGCCCCGTGTCGGCTGGACACGGCCCCGTGTGCAGACAGAATCCTGACACATTTTTGTCCGTATTCTGATAAAATCAGAAGGGAATCTTTGGGTGGACACGGGGGCGTGCTGACCTGGACACGGCCCCGTGTCTAGAGGCTGTCTGTGAAGCTTGTTTATTTTTAAGGAACTTTTCTGGATCGGGCGGTTCCTTACTGGATGGAACAACCCTAAAGTGCCTAAGATACCTTAATTGCTCAAGATTAAGACGAGAACGCAAGAGGTTGTCGGTGAGGGTGATTCCTATGCTATATGTAGGTGGACAAGTCCAACCCTTTTCCGGGCTGTCGTTAAAGAAGGTGTATGTCGAATCGCTCAGGTGTATGTATGCATCGAACGAGGTCGATGGGGAGTCCTTCACGGCACAATCGACACTGGGACGACTATCGCTCAAGTCCTCACTAGAGTTAGAAGTATCGTTGGAAACAACGGAGTTGTTTGAATGCGGTTCCAACCCTTCTTCTTGGCTATTGTCTTGGAAAAGATCATTGAAATCTTTCCTAAGTTCTTTTAACCAATTAAGAATTAGATCTTCTAATTGAAATAATTCATCGAGAAGCATTTCTCCTAGAAAATCCGGTTGGGTGCATTCGAGGGAGAGATAGGGATTATTTTTACTTTCGCCCCTCTTAAGGATAGAAGGAAATGATGGGTCTATATAGTGGGGCTTATAATTTAGAAAATAACATTCTAATTCCTTATGGTTACCACCACATAATTGACACCACGTAGTACCATAAGAGTGTCGAAAGTAAAAAGTATCAGTATCACTCATGTTTGTGTCAGAAATTACCAACCGTCGAGATCTTACGGTTCTGTTTTCAGTAACTGAATCTTGGGCACGGGGGCGTGTTGAGTGGGCACGGCCCCGTGTTCAGCTACTGTCTGACTTAAAACAGGATTGCCAGTTCCAATGATTGGGCACGGGGCGTGTTCAGCGGGCACGACCCGTGCTGAGTTCTGCAGAAGCTGAAAAATTAAGAAAAATCCTAAAAAGGTTGAAAAATAAGAAAAAACGATTAGGCCGTTGATTCCTAACTTTCTTAAAATCCTTGTGTCCCCGGCAGCGGCGCCAAAAACTTGATGCGTGTGAAGTGTTATATATATTAGGTGTATATTTTAAGCCCTTTAACACTTTTTTTAGCCAAGTTTTAAATTTATAAAACACGCTATTTACTAACACTAAACACACATATGCGCAAGTGCACCAATCGTGGGCGTAGTATAGTGTTGGTAAGATACCGAGGTCATCCAAGGACACAAGAGCTTTTAGTACCGGTTTATCCTCAACGTCTAATCAAATCAAAAAGTTTAGAAAAAATGTTTTAAGCTAAGAAAAATAAAAACTAATTAAAATGCTGAAAAATAAAAATAAAAGAAAAACAGATAGACAAGATGAATCACTTGGTTCCGACTCGTGTACAGTGTAACCTTTGATTATTTCCGCAGTTTTGCACTTATTTAAGAGATTATCTTAGTTATTGTAGTAGGCCCCTCTTTTGAAGGTGACGTTACCCTCAACCTAGTAGTTTGAGTCAGCAAGGATACAATCCTAAAGGGTCGGACTATTGAAAGATAATTAATTAAGTTATTAATGCAAATTATGGTAGGCCCCTCTTTTGGAGGTGACGTTACCCTCGACTAAGTAGTCTAAGTCAGCAGTGATACAGTCCTAAATAGCCGGGTTATAGTATTAATAGCAGTTTAACTTATGAGGGGATCAAAGAGTTTGGACCCCCGCCATCCAATACCGTTAAGTATTGAAGGAGGTCCTACTAAATTTGACCCAGGTCCATTGCAGGACCTCTAAACGCTGAACAATGGCAAGAATCTTACCAAACCGTTCCCTTAACCCCCGACCAGGTAGCCAACATACCTCCATATAGACCGTGGAGATATGAATGGTGAAAATATTTTATTTTATATAGACAGTAAAATAATGTCAAGACACCACGGACAAACGATAAGGAAGAATCACCTTCAACATAAGAAAACTAGTTATTAAAGTCATTAATACAAAACCAAGTAAAAAGTGCGAAAAGATTAGAAATAAAAAGTATTACACTAGACACTTGTCTTCACCAAGTGATGTAAGAGACTTAGCCAAACATGGCCTTGATTGTCAAGAACTCTTACGATCAATCTTGGATCCCGAGACGACTCACAAACTCTATGATGGACAATGGATGATGGTGGTGGATGATGGTGTTATGGTGGTGGTGGGTGGTGGGTGAAGTGTGAGAGAGGTGGTGTGCCAAGGGATGGTTTGAGCTTGAGCCAAGCACTCCTATTTATAGGCTGAACAGAAGCTCGGGCACGTCCCCGTGTCCAGTGGGCACGGCCCCGTGTCCACATCCTTCTCTTTCTTCATTTAATGCAGCTTGTCTTATTAGTTGACCACGCCCCCGTGTTCGCTGAGCACGACCCCGTGTGCAGAAGAATCTTTGTACTATGAAGATTTGCCTGGATTGTGCGAATCTTATAGTTGACCACGGCCCCGTGTCCGCGGAGCACGGCTCCGTGGTGGGCAATAGAAGCTTCTACCACTTTGTCTTTTCTGCTGACACTTGGGCACGCCCCCGTGCTGGCTGAGCACGGGGCGTGTTCAGTCTTCTGTCTTCTTGTTTTGCTTGGTAAGATGCTGTCGTGGGGTCGGGCATGTCACGTCTTGTTCCTTTTCTTGTATTTATGTTAGATTTTGATGTCTTTTTGCTTCTTTTGTTAATTTGAGCTCATTTAATCCTGAAAATACAAAAGGAAGACAAAAGCACACTTTTTCCAACATTAGTACTAAAAAAGGGTTAGTTTTATGCCACAATTGATGTAATTTATATGTTGCATTTTGCACACATCAAATACCCCCACACTTAAATCTTTGCTTGTCCTAAAGCAAAACTCTTTAATATGTGGCTATTTACACTCCCAAATGGAATGGGTAGAAAGGAAGGTTTTTGAGCTTGTTATAGAGTGTCGGGATTTCCAAGATTCTTTATTTAGTTTTATTTATTTACAATCCTATTCGTCATGATTTATTAAAAACTTTTCATAAGATAAATTACTTATTAGGGCATAACATGCCTCTTTAAAATTCTATTTATATACAAGTTCACATACCTCACGGGGATCACTCAACACTCGGCCGAAAATGTATTTTTGTGGATCACTCGAGTGCGGCATGGAACTTACTCCTACCATAGGCTTGCCAAGCAATCAATCCTCCTCCTTTTTAACTTATATACCTTTGTAAATATCAAGAGGACATTTTGGGTGAAAGGTTAGGCTTGGGTTAAAGGTAGGTGGTTGGGTTAGTAGTTAGTGGTTAGTAGAAAAAGGGCGAAAAGCGTAACAAGTATCGGTTTTCGTAAGACTTTCTATTTTTTTTAATGAAGCCATTTTTCAAACAAAGTCATTTTTGATAAACTTGTTTGTTTATTTGCTTTTGCTTCATAATCAACTATTTTTTTTTGAAAGTCATATGAGAAACCGAGCTAGTTACTAAAACAAAGGGTTAAAAATGAAAAAGGTTTTGGTGGGTAAAAAGGGTGTTTGTTTGGGGTATGAAATGAAAAGGTTTAGGCTCAAAGGGGTTAACTAGGGGGATTTTTTTTTGGGTAGGTGGTAAAAAAAAAGAAAAAATAATGGTGTAGAAATAAAAAGGGTTAGTCCTAATGCCTCCATCATTTACTTACTCGGGTTTAAGTTGGTAAGGACCGGGAATGTATCGTCGTGGCAAGTTCTAGAGTCGTAAGAACCAAGCGGCTATTCACACAAGAAACGAAAAATGAGCATTTAGTTTAAAGATATATATTTGTATGCTCAATAAAGGCTCAAAACTCACTTTTTTGGGAATTGGTTTTTATGTGATCAAGTATATATAATTAAATTTTAACTAAGCTTGTCATGCATTTTCATAATTTTCTTATGTTGGTTCTTTTTATCACGACGCTATCGGTTGTAAATTCGTAAAAATATAACTTTTTTTTAGAACTTGAATTTCCCGAGTTAAACCTAGACAAGTAAAAAATATGAAATTTTTTTGAAAAAATTTAGGGTGATTAGCGGTTCTAATAGAGTTTTGTGTAAGGCTTGTATTTAGGACTTGCAAGATTCTAGGTTTTAGCATCCCCCCCCCCCCACTTAAATTACACATTGTCCTCAATGTGTCCCAAAAATAAGTTTTTAGGTTGATTGAATGTGTAAAAGGTGTGAAAAAGCAAAAATTTTGTGTTACTGGGCGCTGAACACGGCCCCGTGTTGTCTGGGCACGGCCCCGTGTTCAAGTGCCAGTAACAAAATTAAGTCAAGAGAAACAGAAGCCTGGACACGGGGGCGTGTTGGGTGAGCACGGCCCGTGTCCAGTTTACCTGAACTGGGTATTTCTGCAGACTGTGCAGCACGGGGCCGTGTTGGGCGGACACGGCCCGTGCCGAACTTACTGTAAACGAAGATTTTTGTCGGACGGTCCTGTTTTCCTGCATGGGGTGCTGGTTCAATCTTCCCTTGTATCCTTTGCCATCTCAAGTGTGTTCATTTCCACACCATCCAAACACCAAATTAACTAAAACCATCATTTATTGAGCCATAGAGAGAATTACATAATAGTCCTAAAAAATGAAAAATAAAGCAGAAAATAAAAGTTAAAAGTCCTAATATTAGATAGGTCAAGTGATTCGTAATATCTTCCTAAGGAGTTCTACTTCTACAATAAGAACCAAAAATTCCGGAAATAGATTTCCGGTCTAAAAGCCTTGTAGAACTCTAAGCTGAGCGGTGTCCCTTAGATGTTGCTAGAGCCATTCTTCCATCTCCCTTGGGAGAAGGGATGCGGCTTCATGTTCCTCAACATCTTGTGGAGGAGGAGCGACACCAATCGGAACCCCTTGTAGTATGTCTCGAGGTGGCTCCGAATGTAAGGTGTACCATTCGGCCGGAATGATGACTTCCGGTACCACATTCCATGCCCTTTGTGTGATAATTGCCACCAAAGGAGGAGAGGTGAGAATGTTCAACCTTTGGTGAAAAAGGTTGTCTTCCCGGAGACATCCTTCTAGTCCCACCGTCAAATGATTAATTCGGTCAACCAATGCCTCTTCCACACTTGTCATTTCATCAAGGGCTTCCCTTAAGGCGTAAACATAGTTTACAAGAGAATCTTCAACCGTTGACGATCTTCTCCCCTGCCGGTTGTTTCTGGAATGTGACGAAGAGTTTCCTCTTGTTCTGCTTGCCATTCTAAGAAAACATACCGAAAAGAGTTCAATTTTGTGGGACCCGTACTTCGGACACGGCCCCGTGTTCAGCGAACACGGCCCCGTGTTCAGATGTCTGCAGGATTTAAGAACAAGGAATCTTGGGGTTTTAAATTGTTTTCATAACTTTTAAAGCATTTTTGAACATAAACAACTTAAAACATTTTTGTAGAGCTTATTTTTAGCAAGATTCCATGAACAAAATCTAACAAACATCTCAATAAGGCTTGAAATTATGGAAGGTTCAAGCTTTAATGGAAGTATGAGAAAAATTGAAGAAGATGATAGTGGATAAAAGAGGAAAGGACAAGAAGATAGTTGAGAAACTTCTTTTAGAAAATACCTAGGATGGTATGTGAGAATATTCCCCAAATCTCTGTTCCTGGAATGGTTCAAATGTGCAGGATTCTTGGCTGCATTTATAGAAAACGACAGTATGTTGCGCACGGCCCCGTGTCGGCTGGACACGGCCCCGTGTGCAGACAGAATCCTGACAGATTTTTGTCCGTATTCTGATAAAATCAGAAGGGAATCTTTGGGTGGACACGGGGGCGTGCTGACCTGGACACGGCCCCGTGTCTAGAGGCTGTCTGTGAAGCTTGTTTATTTTTAAGGAACTTTTCTGGATCGGGCGGTTCCTTACTGGATGGAACAACCCCAAAGTGCCTAAGATACCTTAATTGCTCAAGATTAAGACGAGAACGCAAGAGGTTGTCGGTGAGGGTGATTCCTATGCTATATGTAGGTGGACAAGTCCAACCCTTTTCCGGGCTGTCGTTAAAGAAGGTGTATGTCGAATCGCTCAGGTCTATGTATGCATCGAACGAGGTCGATGGGGAGTCCTTCACGGCACAATCGACACAGGGACGACTATCGCTCAAGTCCTCACTAGAGTTAGAAGTATCGTTGGAAACAACGGAGTTGTTTGAATGCGGTTCCAACCCTTCTTCTTGGCTATTGTCTTGGAAAAGATCATTGAAATCTTTCCTAAGTTCTTTCAACCAATTAAGAATTAGATCTTCTAATTGAAATAATTCATCGAGAAGCATTTCTCCTAGAAAATCCGGTTGGGAGCATTCGAGGGAGAGATAGGGATTATTTTTACTTTCGCCCCTCTTAAGGATAGAAGGAAATGATGGGTCTATATAGTGGGGCTTATAATTTAGAAAATAACATTCTAATTCCTTATGGTTACCACCACATAATTGACACCACGTAGTACCATAAGACTGCCGAAAGTAAAAAGTATCAGTATCACTCATGTTTTTGTCAGAAATTACCAACCGTCGGGATCTTACGGTTCTGTTTTCAGTAACTGAATCTTGGGCACGGGGGCGTGTTGAGTGGGCACGGCCCCGTGTTCAGCTACTGTCTGACTTAAAACAGGATTGCCAGTTCCAATGATTGGGCACGGGGCGTGTTCAGCGGGCACGGCCCGTGCTGAGTTCTGCAGAAGTTGAAAAATTAAGAAAAATCCTAAAAAAGTTGAAAAATAAGAAAAAACGATTAGGCCGTTGATTCCTAACTTTCTTAAAATCCTTGTGTCCCCGGCAGCAGCGCCAAAAACTTGATGCGTGTGAAGTGTTATATATATTAGGTGTATATTTTAAGCCCTTTAACACTTTTTTAGCCAAGTTTTAAATTTATAAAACACGATATTTACTAACACTAAACACACATATGGGCAAGTGCTCCCATCATGGGCGTAGTATAGTGTTGGTAAGATACCGAGGTCATCCAAGGACACAAGAGCTTTTAGTACCGGTTTATCCTCAACGTCTAATCAAATCAAAATGTTTAGAAAAAATGTTTTAAGCTAAGAAAAATAAAAACTAATTAAAATGCTGAAAAATAAAAATAAAAGAAAAACAGATAGACAAGATGAATCACTTGGTTCCGACTCGTGTACAGTGTAACCTTTGATTATTTCCGCACTTTTGCACTTATTTAAGAGATTATCTTAGTTATTGTAGTAGGCCCCTCTTTTGAAGGTGACGTTACCCTCAACCCAGTAGTTTGAGTCAGCAAGGATACAATCCTAAAGGGTCGGACTATTGAAAGATAATTAATTAAGTTATTAATGCAAATTATGGTAGGCCCCTCTTTTGGAGGTGACGTTACCCTCGACTAAGTAGTCTGAGTCAGTAGGGATACAGTCCTAAATAGCCGGGTTATAGTATTAATAGTAGTTTAACTTATGAGGGGATCAAAGAGTTTGGACCCCCGCCATCCAATACCGTTAAGTATTGAAGGAGGTCCTACTAAATTTGACCCAGGTCCATTGCAGGACCTCTAAACGCTGAACAATGGCAAGACTCTTACCAAACCGTTCCCTTAACCCCCGACCAGGTAGCCAACATACCTCCATATAGACCGTGGAGATATGAATGGTGAAAATATTTTATTTTATATAGACAGTAAAATAATGTCAAGACACCACGAAAAAACGATAAGGAAGAATCACCTTCAACATAAGAAACTAGTTATTAAAGTCATTAATACAAAACCAAGTAAAAAGTGCGAAAATATTAGAAATAAAAAGTATTACACTAGACACTTGTCTTCACCAAGTGATGTAAGAGACTTGGGCAAACATGGCCTTGATTGTCAAGAACTCTTACGATCAATCTTGGATCCCGAGACGACTCACACACTCTATGATGGACAATGGATGATGGTGGTGGATGATGGTGTTATGGTGGTGGTGGGTGGTGGGTGAAGTGTGAGAGAGGTGGTGTGCCAAGGGATGGTTTGAGCTTGAGCCAAGCACTCCTATTTATAGGCTGAACAGAAGCTCGGGCACGGCCCCGTGTCCACATCCTTCTCTTTCTTCATTTAATGCAGCTTGTCTTATTAGTTGACCACGCCCCCGTGTTCGCTGAGCACGACCCCGTGTGCAGAAGAATCTTTGTACTATGAAGATTTGCCTGGATTGTGCGAATCTTATAGTTGACCACGGCCCCGTGTCCGCTGAGCACGGCCCCGTGGTGGGCAATAGAAGCTTCTACCACTTTGTCTTTTCTGCTGACACTTGGGCACGCCCCCGTGCTGGCTGAGCACGGGGCGTGTTCAGTCTTCTGTCTTCTTGTTTTGCTTGGGAAGATGCTGTCGTGGGGTCGGGCATGTCACGTCTTGTTCCTTTTCTTGTATTTATGTTAGATTTTGATGTCTTTTTGCTTCTTTTGTTAATTTGAGCTCATTTAATCCTGAAAATACAAAAGGAAGACAAAAGCACACTTTATCCAACATTAGTACTAAAAAAGGGTTAGTTTTATGCCACAATTGATTTAATTTATATGTTGCATTTTGCACACATCAGTAGTTCTCTCTGATCAAAGACATAAACTGTTCCCAAGTCATATTGTACAATGGGATTTTCCCTGTAGCTTGGATCAAAGACCTCCACCAAGCTAATGCTTCACCTTTGAACGATTGGGACACAAACTTTACCACATCCTTATCAGCGCACCCGCTGATATCAACCACGGTGTCCATCTCATCCAACCATGTCATGCAGTCTATAGCCCCTTTTTCCCCAGTGAAATCCCTGGGTTTGCATGAAACAAAGTATTTGTAGGAGCAACCCTTATCATGGGGTCCTTGACTCAGCACGATCCTTTGAGATGGGGCACTTTGCTGATTTGAAGAGTGACGATCGTCATCGTCTTTCTTTGGTTCTTCCTTCTTGGAGGGTGGCTTGCTGTGAGCCTTAGAATGTGTCTTTGGCTTGGAATGGGGTACTGATTGGGATCTGCTTCGAGTACCACTTGACTCACTATACTGCCTATCCAAGGCTTTTGTAAGAGCATTGTCAATTAATGCTTGGAGTTCCGCACCAGTCACATTGAACCTGGTGGCGTCGGGATTCTCCTTTGGCCGACTATTGATTTCATCCGAGTCCGCCATGTATCTTGAACTGTTACATAAGATATCGACAATAATTTATTTGGGAGTTTATTATGGAATTGCCTTTTTGGGCAATTCATTAACCATGGTAAACATAGACCATATTTGGTTAATTTGTTACTCACATTTATTTAGGATTTTTTTATTATAATTTATCCTAATTATAAAACAATAACAGTATTATTAGTAGCACAAAAGGCCTAGTCACAGGGACATTTTTAAATTATAAGCCATGATTTCAGAGAATCAAGGCATGAAGGTTTGAACATAGTTCTTTACCTTTTTCTGATAGGGAGTCGTAGACTACTACTGTCTTTTGTCTTATATGACAATGAGTATGCCCGTAGGCACTATATTACCAATGGATGGTCAACATATGATCATCTTAATTAATGATTTAAACCCATGATTTGTAGATCATTAGGTTAGGTTAGGAATCTTTTGAAGAATCCTATTATAAGAATGACGTGTGTGATTTTTAACGAATCACGTCTGCAAGGAGCGTTAACATGTTTTCACATGTTAACAGGGATCCGAATCTTTTAAACAGGTCTTACCATCTTGGACAAGTCTTATAATGACATGCAGGCTAGGTTATACCTTTAAGATTCTTATTTAATATTTAATAGGCAGATTAATTATAAAAGGAATGATTTCGATTTATTTATTTCATATATAATGTATTTATTCACATAATGGAAAAATGAAATTTATAAACTTAACATTCCATTAATTATTAAAAGGATTACACATTGCCCTAAACGGGACTTTTAACAGAAACAATATGCCCTCGCAGGGGCTAAACCGAATACAAGTCCACACAGGGACCAATTACTAAAATATATGCCCATGCAGGGACTAAATACAAATATAAATGTCCACACAGGGACTTGATTGAAATAGGAAATACATCAATACATATAGGGATTTAATGATTCCTCTTCTTCTTCTTCCCCTTTAATAAGCTTGATAGGCCCTTGAGGAATCCCCTGTTGTTCCTGCGTTCTTCTTGGAATTCATGTTCCACCCGACTTAGTCTTTGGAGGATTTCCTCCTGTTCCGGTGGGGAAAATCGTGGTGGCTGCGACTGCTGTCGAATCGATGGTCGAGCAGGTACTTGATATCCATGAGTTGGATATCCCACTCCCCAAGGAGCTCCATACGGTCCTTCCGGATGTAGGGCGTTGTAGTTTGCTGCGACCAGGTACAGGTCGGCTTTAGCATAGTTATAATGAGTGTGAGCCGGCTGCTCAAACGGATTGTACGCCATTGAACCGGCGTATGCAGGAATCGGGTTATCAAAACCTATCGGTGGTGGTGGTGGTGGTGCAACTGGTGCAGAATTCACCTCAGGAATTGGGTTTGAAGGCCCACCCACTTGCGGGTCTTCATGCAGTGGCGGATAGTGACTGCCACTGGAGAGTCGAGGAGTGCTAAAGTGGAAATCCCCTCCTCGCGCGGATATTCGTGCGCCTGTCCTCCTACGTCTTGGTGGTTCTGGAGGTGCTTGATGAACTGGTGGCGGTGGTGGCGGTGGCGTGACTGCCATGAATCGCGAATCCCCGGAGGGAACCTGCTGCTGGTGGGGCGATGAATGGTGAGAAGGTGTAAAGTACCATTCATGCTGGTTAAACCTTGCTAGGTAACTGTCTGGACCACCGTAGGGTGATCCGTGGAAGGAAGATCCATCAGAGATCTCGATGGGATGGTTGGGGGTACCGCTTGCAGGTTCGACGGGGTCCGTGTCCTCGTCCATGTCCATTGCATTGTCTCCTGAGAAGCGGTCCTCTGGTCCCAATGGGTTAAAACCCACTGGTTCTTGGATATAGTTTTCCGGGTTGAACCGGCCCTGAAAGACAGGAGTAGGGTCGCCAAAGGAACGGTGTGAAACAGATCGCTGTAATGGTAAGAAGGAATGACGGGAGTCTTCGGGCTCGTTTTCTGAATGCGGACCAAAGGAATGGTGGTAGGGAGGCGTTGAGCTGTGCGAGACAGACCGTCTAGTGGGCTCTGTATAGGTCCTCCAGGCTCCTTGCGGATCGGCACTCATTGTAGTGGAAGGAGTTCGCCAGTGCGAAGGCCCGGCTTTGTGATCGTTGGGGGCGGTAATCGGCCCCTTACCTCGTCCTCCTCTTCTAAATCTTGGTGGCATATTTCCTGTCAAAACAAATAAAAGATACAACAAGAAATATAAAGGACAAAGTTAAAATTAAAAACAAATTTGGATTTGTCCTAAGTTCTTTGTATAGACTCGAAAATTTAGGAATGTGTAATTGTGTCATTGAGATTAAAAACAAAAGGCTAGTGTTTAATTCACTCAATGTTGGCTCTGATACCAACCTTTCACACCCCGATATTTCCACGTATTACCGGTGGGGAGTATCGTGACGTAGTTGGTAACATTACAGTCAAACAACACAATATTTAATATGCACAACGGAAGCAAAAGATAGATATATTTCAACCGAATATAATTGTAATATAAAGTATCACAAACAGTTGAAAATAATCCACAGGTGGATCAAAAATAAATAGGAAACATTGTTCAACAGTTTTGACATCCAAGCTTGCGAGACTTATTGTGGACGCTAGGAGAAAGCCAGCCTAGTTCGCGTAGTACCTGCACTTAACCTTTTTGGGAAAATATGTCAGTTTACACTGGTAAATACAATTACCTGACTCATTTTGAAAGGATTATTAAAATTGATTTGAATGCACGTGGCACAAACTTTTTATAACTTAGGATAATTATTTGAATATAATCTTGTAAAAGAATTACATGTTCCTTACGCGTTCAGTAGCCCGATCCGTAGACCGGGTTAAAGATCAATAAACACACCACATTATTTATTTATGCACTGACGAGTGTACGCCTACACCCCGTGCTTAGGTCGTGGCCATCTCGTAAGATGATGCCAAGGATATCCGGGACATGGTCATTAACCCCCCAAAGGCTTTAAGTGTCACACCCCAACCGATGGCGGAATCATCGGGGCGTGGCACTAGGCGAATCAGATTGCTCAAGAGAATTCATAACAACTATATTGCGATAATATTTAATACATTCGTTATCCCATACTAACAAATAATACAATCACATAAGTTATCACAGATTTCTTGTCCTCTCGAACAATACAAATCCGACAACCTAGATTTTAGTTGAGTTTCTAGACTTCCTAGCTTGATTTGATATAGCCTGCGATCTAACCTGCAACATACGTTAAAATATTTGTCAATACAAAAGTATTGGCGAGTATACAGGTTTGATAGGTATAGCGTAATAGGTAAAAAGTGTAGCAAATTTCCACATGCATAAACGTAACACACGACATATATACTCATAAAGCTGATACTACCAACTAAGTCCTCGATGCTCGAATATGCGATGGCAAACTAGACCCCGTCGGGCGCAATAGTACTATACTAGTCATGGTGGGACGTCGCGAGTATAAGCCCTAACACATATGCAACTAGCATCACGTATATCTATGCATAACAGTTATTCGCAAGTGATAATTCGATTGATTGAATAATTCGTTTGATAAGTTCGATTTGTTAGAAATGTATGTTACACCCAAAATTCGATTAAAAAGGGTTCAAGTATACTCACAGTACGTATTTAGCGAGAATGCGACTTGATTGGGTCGGTTACGGGTATGTCTGCGTTAAATCATTGAAGGATATAGTAAACGATGCACAGTTAGGCGAGAATGGCGTCGAAAAGTCAGTTATCCGGTCGGATGATGCTCATCCGTTCGGATGGGCTCATCCGATCGGATGACACATGGATCGGATGGGCTAGTCCGGTCGGATGGCAGTGGTCCGATCGGATGGCCTCCTGTCCGATCGGATGGCTTGATGTCTGATCGGAGGGCAGCCTGTCCGATCGGCTGGGCTGCTGTCCGATCGGCTGGCAGTCTGTCCGATCGACTGGGTTGTTGTCCGATCGGCTGGCAGCCTGTCCGATCGACTGGGCTGCTGTCCGATCGGCTGGCAGCCTATCCAGCTGATATTCGACTAATTTTGACGGTTTTTCAGCGGTTTTTATTGGGACGGTGTTCCTTCATGCTAAACAACCGAAATTCCATCAAGTCTGACCCGTTCTAACAGCCGGGAACCACCCCGTTCCATCAGATCTAGCCGTTCTTGATGGCTTTTCTCAATTTTAACCCGAATTCACACACACTATGGCTAGGCAACTTAGGTTTGGTGAGATTTGTTATAAAACAGGTGAAATTACTCAGATCCGAGTTGTTTATGGTAAGAATGAGGTCACACTTTGAAGTTCATGTGAACTTAGGGTGACATCATCTTCAAGGCACCTCGAATCCTTAAGAATCACACCACTTCTTGATTAGAAAACATAGATTTAGGCTTGTTTTATGTAAAAACGCATGGAAATCACTCAGATCTGAGTCGTTCTTGCCTGGGATAACATCACCCTTGAAGTTCATAAGAACTTCATGGTGACAACACCCTAGAATGCCCAAAATCCAGAGATTCCATGGTTAAAAGTGGAGATTTAACAGGTAGAAAGGTGTAGAATTGGTTATAGATCAAGGAAGTACAAGATTTGAGTTAAAAACTTACAAGAATCGCGAGGAATCGAGAGATAAAGGGGTTGGAACTTCTGGTCGAGCAACAACAGTGCAAACAAGTGTGTTTGGGGTGAATGAGGGGTATTTATAGGCAAGGAGGGAGGAAAGGAGGGCAGGTTGGCCCGGATTGGACGGCCCGTTCGATCGGTCGGCATGACCGTCCGATCGGTTGGCATGACCGTCCGATCGGTTGACATGCCAGTCTGATCGGCTGACATGCCTGTCCGATCGGTTGGACCATGTCTGTCCGATCGGTTGGTCCATCCGATCGGTTGGCAGGTCCTGTCCGATCGGTTGGACTTGTCCTGTCCGATCGGTTGGACATGTCAGTCCATCCAGATGGCCACTCCGGCGCGATGGATTTCTCCGTTTTTGATCGTTTCGGTAGTTTTCGAAGTACACCCTTTTCATAGTTAATTTATATTATTATATATATGTATATACATATCACTAAGGTCGTATTTACGTATCCATAATTTCAAAGTTTTGATAATTAGCAATCGGTTTTCGATTCGAGTGCGCGATTATTAGCGACGTTTCACGGCCATCGAGGAGGGTAGTATAGGTCCTTTCTCGACGTCATCGTGAACGTTATTGCGAGTTGTGCCACAATGACTGACGGGGTACCATTCACTCGTATTGTCATCATCGTCACGACGACTGGAGTTATAGCACTCACCCGAGAGTCTTTGTTAGCGTTAATTGTTTACGTTCGACACACCACGGCCACTGAGGAGGGTAGAATAAGTCCTCACTCAATGCCTCCGTGAGTGTTAGCGTTTGTGATAATAGTGTAGTATAGTGATAATGTATTGCGAAAATATGCGATTATCCTTCGAATAGCGATGTATGCGATATAGTTACATTATGATCCGAATCTCTGGTGCTAGGCGTAACGAGTATATCGAGTAGTAACAACGCACGAAAATGCGGGTTGTTACAGTCTCCCATGCTTTAGGAAATTTCGTCCCGAAATTAATCCAACAGGTAGACTTTAAAGAGTTGATCCTGCATCATCAGCGATATAGCGAGTGATTTGACTGTGAGTTGACGAACAAGAGTGCTTCGAATAAGAGAGATCGACTGCGATAGCGAGAAGGCGACGTAAAACAAAAGTAATAACCCACGAGTTGGCGTTCCAAGGTACCTCGTGTCTTGGAGAATTCATTAGTTCTATGCGATTGAAATTTTAAAGCACTGGAAAGGTTTCTAATGCCGTGGGGTTAACTGAGTTGATCGTTAACCGGCGTTACAAGAAACGTTCGTTTTTAGATATTTAAAAGAATTTTGGATAAAAATCTTGAAAATTTTCCTTTAAACGTGAGGTCAACTGAGTCGGTGTTAACCGATGTTGCAAGAAAGTTTAAGTTTTTTTTTTTTTTAACATTTTAAGGAATTTGAAGATGAAAACAAAGGTTACGAAAACTCTCCTATGACATGGGTTCAAGCTGAATTCGATGTCGAACCAATGTCTTAAGAAGGATTTTGTTTTGACGTTGTAAAAGTTTAAGGAAAACTGGGCTTATGAAACTTTTCTTGGACATGGAGTTAAGCTGATTCGATGTTATCTCCATGTCGTCAGAAAATTTAACTTGTCCACCGGTTTTTACATCAAAATTTTATAAAAAGACGTTTTAATCAGTACAAAAGGTAGTTAATCACCGAGCCCCACTTGGCACTTTCCCACGAAAATTTGTTAATATGTTTAAAACACTTATATATAGGAAGTACCAGCAGCGTATCCACCATGTTTTGCCCATATTACCTCTGTTTCGTGAGGCAGTGTCAGGTGTGCCGATATGACACAGATAGAATTGCGTTTACTCGACCCAATCGATAGAAAGTCGGATCGAGCATAAGATAGAATTGAATAGGTTAATCCGGCGAGTTGAATAACGCGTTTTCGATTAGATTCCTCATTAAACCCACATGGCACGTTTCCACGAGTGTTTGCTAACATGGCGAAACACCATGTTTACCCAGGTTAGTTTTGCCTCGTGAAGCGATGTCATGCGTACTAATACAGACTGTAACGAACCCCAATGAGCGAACAAGCGGTAGACTATACACGACAAGCGATAAGCGATTAGGTTATTAAGCGAATAACACAACACTAGTAACGACGGCGACGATAAACGAATTACGATAAGCGGCAGTTGTTGCGTTGCAAGCGATGAAGGTATGCGGTTCGATTTTTTTTGTTGATTAACACCATAGAGTTTAACTAACATTAGACCCCACATGGCCTTTTTCCACGAAAGGTCGCTGATATGACTAAAACACCCTGCTTTAACCATATGAGCTTCATCTCGTGAAGCGAGGTCATGCGTGCTAACTTAACATGAATATCACAGCTAACGGTATAGCGATAGATTGATACACAGCAAACGATATAGATCCACATAATAAGCGATAGAGATTGCGAGATACACATGATAAACGATTGAGATTTTGTTTCGAATAAGCTTAACGTCACGTTGCGACGCATCACGGTTATTGAGGAGGGTAGAATAGGTCCTCACCCGACAACATCGTGAGCGTTAATGTGCTTGATGAGATTGATGGCTATAGACTTACGACCAGTCTTGCGTTGATGCAATTGTCCTGCGAGGCAGACTCTCCAGAGTCCATCGATGAGGCGATTGCATTGCGTTTGCAGACTTACGACAAGTCTTGCGTTGATGTGGTTGTTACGCCTTGCGGTCGAGTGTAGTGTGTTGGAAATAATCACAATAGTATAACAGGTCTAAATACTGTGTAGAACTCATTTTATAATCAAAAAGGGTATAATCGGTATTTACCGAATCAAGGCCATAACCTTAGGTTATGGGCGGTTAAAAATAATTAAAAATCTTCAAAAATCCCAAAATATTATATTACATCAGTGGGTAAAAGTTTTGGTGTCAAAAATTGGGTTTAGATAGGTTTTATGCTAATCGCGCCGTTTAATTAACAAAAAGCTTCTTAAGTGCGCTATTTAGCATAACTCCTATTCTGGACCTCGAACTGATATGAAACTTTAGGGACATGTTTATAATTCAGTAGCAAAGATTATTGTCCTCTTACATTTCCAAAATTCTCGTTTTATGGTAAAAGGGCATTATGGTCAACATTAAGCAATTAACGGAAACATGTAAGCGAGTCGGTCAAACAACGAATCAACCACAGAGGGTTATATTATCATGTAACCTGGTCCTAAGGAAGCTCTAAGGCATTTCTAAATCATACTAAATCAGGTCAGAACTGAAGTCAAAGCAAAAGTCAAAGTTTTGCGACTTTCGGTTCTGAACCGGGTCTAAACAGAAAATTGTCGGATCAAACAAGCTTAGACCAGTTCTTATACTTATTACCAAGTTATATGAGTGATAAAATAGGTTACATGCCTTCTACATTGCTAATTACATGTTAATTCGCAAATTAAGTTTCTGTTGACTTTTTATAAACAACTTTGACCCGACATTTGATCTAGTTAGAGCGGGAATCAGAGGGTGCCCTTTTAAGGGTTTATTGCCCACATAATTACCAACTTATAACTACCTTCAATTCGACTAATCACTGGACCATTAATGATTAATCGCTAAGTCAAACATTAATTACGACGATTTGACTTTTAAGCTAATAACTAAGTAAAACTCAATTAAGGAAGGTCAAGGGTACTTACCAAGGTCTAATGCACGATTAGAGATGCTTGGGGACTGATCTTATGCTCCAGGAAGTTCCACAAATGCAGATGGAAAGCATGATCAAAATGTTGCAACATGAGGGCCTTTTTATAGTGAATTTAAGGGCTTGTGATCATGACAAATCATGCTTCAACTGATCATGGATCATCCACAAGTGTCCCTAAGGTCTAAAAGCATGTAGGGGTCGCCCATGGAGTGGAAAATATCTTTCTAAGTCGGTTACAATGCACCTAGCAGACATCGGCCAAGATTTTCGGCATCAGAGGGCCCCTCGCGTCACGCGTAGGTACCTTAGGGGTCCTTCGCGTCGCGCGACGCCCCCTCTGATCCAAATCAAATTTTCAGATTTTTATGTTTTGGTCCCTGGCCCATAAAAAGTTGTTTCGATAATTATTTCTTGCATTATGAGCCTTCTAAATTGATTTCCAAGGACTCCAAGTTATAACCAATCCTTGTGAAGCCCTTGTTTAACTTTGTTATCACCCGAAAAGTCATAAACTTTATCGTTGACGCTTTTAACCCCTCGTGTGCGAATTTTATCATAACTTTCTCATACGATAATGAAACTTGGTGAAATTTTTATCGTGCATTCTAGTGAGCATAATTAATCGTTACAAAGCTTCGGGTTTGCTAAAAGGTCACTCAGAGGTATAACTTAAACATGTTGACACATTTGACCCCTGTAGTTTGTATTCTCTCACTTTCTTTCACAGTTAGCTTCGTATGATCCATGATTCATTTGTTTAAGGGTATAAACATCATGTAGGGTTATTGTAAAGTATATATATATATCCATTGTTGACATTTTGAACCCTTACATTCACATACTTTCCCTGTTTGTCAACTTTAGTCCTTCAAGAACCTTCTTTCACACGTTCACAGCTTATGACACATGTCAACACATTATGGGACGTGAATTTTCGAGGTGTTACATCACAGCATACGCTAAGTCGGGACTAGTACATGTCATTAGATACATTAGACTACCAATGATCCTTGAGTACTCTAACTGAGCAACACTCTCGCCTCTATTCTTCCTTAGGCGTTGGGTATTATCAATTGGAGTTCGAGCTATACTCGTATCATCCGAATTGAATTTCCCAAGGATCTTGTCCACGTAGTGAGATTGACTCAACACAAGACCATTTTGGGTTCTAGTGATTTTTACTCCAAGAATCACATCCGCGAGACCCATGTCTTTCATGTCAAACTTCACTTTCAACATGTCTTTCGTTGAGTTGATCATGTTATCATTACTCCCAATGATAAGCATATCATCTACATAAAGACATAAGATCACATAACCTCTTGGTGTGTCTTTATAATAAACACCCTTGTCGCACTCATTTATTTTGAAACCATTGTCAATCATGACATGATCAAACTTTTGGTGCCATTGTTTTGGAGCTTGCTTCAAGCCATACAAAGACTTGACCAATTTACATACCTTGCCCTCGTTTCCTGGGGCGGAAAAACACTCGGGTTGTTCCATGTAAATTTCTTCTTCTAAATCGCCATTTAGAAATGCGGTCTTTACATCCATTTGGTGAACTTCCAAATTTCGTAGAGTGCGCAAGAACCAAACGTATAGAGGTTATTCGCGTCATAGGCGAGTAAGTGTCAAAGTAGTCTAGACCCTCCTTTTGTCTAAATCCTTTGATTACTAACCTTGCCTTGTATTTATCAATACTTTCGTCGGCTTTCATCTTCCTTTTGAATATCCAACGATATCCAAGTGGTTTACAACCAGGAGGAAGATCTACTAACTCCCAAGTATGATTTTGCAATATAGAATCAATTTCATTCTTAATTGCTTCTTGCAATTGAGATCCTTCTGCGGAGGTAACCGCCTCGCGGTAGGTATTGGGCTCACCCTCAACCATATAGCTCATGAAGTCTGGACCAAAGGATTTTTCAACCCTTTGTCGTTTACTTTGTCTAAGCTCACCCTCCTCGACCTCAGGTCGTTCATGAGTTTCATCTAACCTCGTAGACGAACTCGGACTTGCTTCATCTACCCAGGTAAATGAACTTGGACCTGGTTCATCTAACCATGTAGATGAACTTGGACCTGCTTCATCAGCCGTTGTTGATGAAGTCGCATGTGTTTGTCCTAACATAGGAAACACATTTTCAAAATACGAGACGATGTTAGGATTTGCCTCCATGATAGTGTGTTTGTGTACATCGGGATTCTTGGACTCATGTACTGTAACACCCCGAAAACGGGTTTGGTAATTAACCCACGTTAATACTAAAAGACGGGTAAAGTGTCGCTAGTAGTAAAAATAACCCGGTAAATATTTGGGATTTAATAAGAAATCCTAATATTAGATACAAGCGAAACAAAGTTTAGATGAATTAAGTTTATAAGAGCCCGAGTTAACGGGACTTAAAATATTACGGATTATAACTCCCGAAACCCACCAAGTAACTAGGAGTATTAACCTAGTTAGATAATGTCTTGACATTTATAGAACAAATATGGTTAAGATATCCTTTAAATAACTTGTGTAAAGTTGAGGGACCAAAATGGGATAACCTGGAAATGGTTTTAATTAAACTAAATAAAATAACACAACACACACACACAAGTGTGTGTGGTGCGTGTTCTGGTCGACCAAGAAAAGGCTCCCAGGAGCCAAGAACCCTAACTCCAACAAATCAACAAATTGAAGCTCAATTCAAGACCCAAATCGATGCATGAACGCATATAAATGATCACCTAATCGTGGGGATCACAAGGTATGTCGAATTTTCAGATTTGGTGATACTTTGAGATTATGATGAACAATCATAATCGAGATTTTTCAATGAATGTTGAATCTATGAGTGTTATTGTGATTATATATTGGTTTAGAAACAAACCCTAGTAGAAATCTTGATGAATTGTTGCCAAACTAGGGATTTGATAATTACCCTATTATGAGCTAAGTGGGTTTTGGTTGAATTGATGAAATTGATGTTCTAATGGTGTTTATAAACATCATATTAACTCATATGAATGAACTACTTGAACAAATTAGGGATTTTGTTAAGAGTTCATAAGTAACTAGAAGTGGGTTTTGTTAGATATGATGAAATCATGAAGAACTTGAAGTAATATCACTTGTATGTGATTAACAAGTAAACTAGGAAGTGGGTTTTTATGTAATAGTAAAGATGATGATAAGTTTATGTTTAAAATCATCATATTGGATAATAGAAACAAGGCACTCAAACAAATTAAGTGATTTGGGAACTTGTTCATTCATAATTGAAATGGGTTTTGAATGTTATGATGAAGTTTGATAGCCATGTTCATGTAACTAAGTGTATAAGATCATGTTAGCTACTAATTGATAGATAGAACTTGAATGTGCATTTATATGCTAAGGGGCGTTTGACTTTTAGTAGTCAAACCGACCATTAATAAGATCGAATGGTAATTGTGATAGAAAATATGTAAGATGGAATAGTCATAATTAAGGATGACTAATATAACCATCTTACGAATTATGATGATAGTTTGACGCTTGACAAGCTAGGTGGAGGCTTGGAAAGGAAGCGGGTCAAACGAAGCAAGAATGGCGGAAAAGCATAATTCGGATGCAAGGTAAGTATAGCTTACACTAGTCTTAAATTGTGGAAATGTTTTCTTATCATATAAATTATGAATGAGATATCTAAACAATTGAAATATGATGTTCCGTCGTGTAGTCGAACGGAACAAGAAAAATCAAAGATGATAGAAACCATAATAATGGTTAAAAAGAAGTAAATCGATAATTTGGTCATATTATGTCTAAAGCAATACATGGTTTATAATTAAAATAACCGTATGGTGTTAAACGGGAAGAGTCATGTAGAGGAGATGATAATAAATATCATCTCGCAAAGATAAATGGTCAATTCGGCCAAACGGGTCAAAAGGTGTAGACAACACCTTTTGACTATATAGACTAATGATTCTTTTGTCGAGTCATATGCTTACAGGAATAGATATCCAATGGATATTCGCATCGTTCTTAATTAGCGAATATAAAGCAAGGTAATAAAATCAGGTCTATTTGTCGATCCGAGCCAGGTACGTTTATTTATGATGTATGTAAAAGCGCTAATTTGGTCGAATAATCGGTGATAACCCTTCATTGTAAAAGAAGGACCAAAATCGACCAAAACGCCCTTGTAGGCTAAATTGAACAAACAACCCTTAGAGGTTGTTTGGAAAGGAGTCTTATGATTAAACAAAAGTTTAGAACGAGTATAGGTAGTGAAAGATGTAATTCTTGGGCTAAAAGACTCCATATGAGTCTTTGCCGTAAAATGATATTTCAAGGGAAATAAATCCGGAACACATAGATATCTACTTTAAATCCAACACACATTTAGTTGTGATGGAAGAGTACTAGATAAGAAATATAGGTTACAACGCTAGATTTGAATAAAAGTGAAATTTGAGTTTAAAAGTGCTTAAATTATCCTTAACGGGTCATAATAAGCATACGAGCGAAAACGGGTTTAAATTGTGTAATAAACCTATGATTAGAACTTAAAATGGTAGGTAACATTAAATTAAAGAGATGTATGTGATATAGAAGTCAAACAAATACGTTTGTTTGATAAAATGCGTAAACGGGTCAAATTTTGGTAAAAGAGTAATAAGCCGAAGACTTAAAGGTCTTAATTTTTATCAAGCCGGATGTTGGATTTTAACTCCATATGATGGAGAATCAAATTACAAACATGTAGGAAGAAACGGTAGGTTAAACGGATAAGCGGTTTGAAAGATACGAAAGATTTCGTGTCAAATTACGACGAAATAGAGAATCAGGATGCAGAGTCCACCGTAATTTACGGTCCCACCGTAAATTACGGTGGAGTTAAATTGTTTACGGTGTAACTGGTCTGATTTACGGCAGAAGAATGGAAACCCAGGGGCCACCGTAATTTACGGTCCCACCGTAAATTACGGTGGATATAATTTTCTTATATTTTGTTTTTCATTTGGGAATCAAATGTTTCCCGGACATTGTTCGGACCTGATTTAAACTTCGTAAGACTAAAGCATTTCATGTTTATGAAATGTAGGTACGCCTTGGATGCCGGAAGACGATCAAGCTCAGCGAAGAACCGAACACAATAAAGACACACGCTTCCGCACTTTGCCACGTTGTAAAATTTAAACAACAAATTTGATCATGTTACCTAGAATAACTTATGAATTGTTAAAGTTTAAATAAACCCGTATTTTTATATAGTATGTGTAGCCTTAACTACACATCTAATTGTTGGTATTCACACGATAAACGTTAAATAGAAACTAGGGTGTTACATGTACAAGAAAACGATGCGCACTACTTTGATGTGCATGTCCAATGAAAATGCAGTCAACAGTTTTGGGTCCTATCCTAAGAGCCTTAGGAGGTGGTACAATCACCTTAGCTAGGCACCCCCACACTTTCAAGTATTTGTAGGAAGGCTTCCTTTTTCTCCATAACTCATATGGAGTTTCGTCCCTATTTTTCAAAGGTATCTTGTTCAAAAGATAGTTTGCTGATAGAATGGCGTCCCCCCACATTTCTCGGTTCACTCCCGAGCTTATCAACATGGTGTTCATCATTTCTTTCAATGTGCGGTTCTTTCGTTCCGCCACGCCATTTGATTGTGGAGAATAAGGAGGTGTACACTCATGTATAATGCCACTTTTTGCGCATAAATTAGCAAAAAGGTGCAACATATTCACCTCCTCGATCGCTTCTCACAACTTTTATCTTCTTTTTAAGTTGATTCTCGACTTCATTTTTGTACAAGATAAACTTCTCTATTGCTTCGTCTTTACTTTTAAGTAAATACACATAGCAATATTTAGTACAATCATCAATAAACGTGATGAAGTACTTATTTCCTCCATGCGTGGGTACCGCTTTTAAATCACACACATCGGTATGAATTAAATCAAGGGGTTCGGTTATTCGTTCAACCGATTTAAACGATGATCTCGTAAGTTTGGTTTCGACACATGTCTCACATTTGTGAACGGAATCGATATGGAATGTTGGTATTAAGTTTAATTTAATTAAACGTCGTAATGAATTAAAATTTACATGTCCTAGTCTACCATGCCAAACATTAGAAGACTCAATCATGTAAGTAGAAGTAGAAATTTCATTCATTTTCTTGTTTTGGTTTACAACCATTACATTCATTTTAAACATTCCATTAAGGGCATAGCCCTTTCCTACAAACATTCCACGTCTAGAAAGAACAAAATTATCCGATTCAAATACTAGACAAAATCCAAACTTGTTGAGCATCCATCCCGACACGAGATTCTTCCTTATCTCTGGGACATAAAGCACCTTGGTCAAAGTAAGCTCCTTGCCAGAGGTCATCTTCAGGATGACAGTGCCTTCCCCCTTGATGCTTGCGGTCATGGTTGCAGAAATCGGCCTAGGCGGCCGATTAATCGGCGCCTAGGCGCTAGGCGGTCATCTACTGCCTAATTTTGAGCTAGGCGGTCAATTAATCGGTCATGGTCAAAAATCGGTCAAAATCGGTCCTAGGCGGTCAAAAATCGGATTAATCGGACAATATTAGTCGGTCAAAATCGATCAAAATCGGTCCTAGGCGGTTCTAGGCGGTCCTAGGCGGTCAAAATTGGTCAAAATCGGTCAAAATCGAACCATACTATCTGAAACTTGAAGTATTTATGTGAATTTTGAAGTATTATTTTTATATTATTGGGTATATATATATATATATATATATATATATATAATTTTGAAAAAAATACATATAAAAATCCCATTCCGATTAATCCCGATTAATCCCTAGTCTGTACCTCACCGCCCGACTAGCGCCTAGCGCCTTCTACAACATTGCTTGCGGTAGCTTTATTTCCCATATAAAGCTTTTCTTCACCTGACGCTTCCTTGAATGTAGAGAAAAGAGCCTTGTCTCCACAAACATGGCGGGTTGCACCCGTGTCAACGAACCATCCTTTTGGGTTTTCACCCATTGCGTTGACTTCTTCAATCATAGCCACTTCCTCGGTTATCATTGCAATTAGAGGCATACCATCCTCATCAACCATGTGCGCACACTCACGCTTAGGTTTCTTGCATTGGTTAGCACGGTGCCCCGTCTCGTTACAATTGTAACAAGTACCTTGGAAAGGCGCAAGCTTCTTTTTCACAGCCCCCTTTTTTTGGTCCAAGGTTGTTAACCTTTGCTTTCCCTTTGTTGTCCTTTTTACCCTTGCCTTTCTTGCCCTTTGAGGACTCCCCAACTTCCACCATTTTTGCCTTAGCCGAAGCTTGCAAAAATGGTGCCTTTTTGGGCCACCCTGTTGTCCTCTTCTATACGAAGACGGGCGACAAGTTCCTCAATAGTCATTTCCTTTCGCTTGTGTTTAAGATAATTCTTAAAATCCAACCAAGCAGGAGGTAATTTCTCAATCATGGCTGCCACTTGAAATGTCTCGCTAAGTACCATTCCCTCAGCATGGATGTCATGAAGTATAATTTGCAACTCTTGGACTTGGTTCATAACAGTCTTGTTATCAACCATTTTGAAGTCCAAGAAACAGGCGACAACAAATTTCTTTGTTCCCGCATCCTCCGTTTTGTACTTTTTATCCAAGGACTCCCATAATTCTTTGGAAGTCTTGATATTATAGTACACATTATACAGTGCATCCGAGAGACCGTTGAGTACATAGCCTGGACATATGAAATCCGAGTGCTTCCAAGCCTCTACCGCGCTCAGAGCCTGAGCGTCAGTCTCCCCTTCCGCAGGTTGGGGAGCGGTTTCAGTCAAGAACCTCGCAAGGTTCATGGTGGTCAAGTAGAAGAACATCTTCTGTTGCCACCTTTTGAAGTGGAGAGCCGAGAACTTCTCGGGTCGTTCCGCATGATTCGCCACTGTGGACGCTCCCATAGTGTTGGCAGGGGTACCGACAACAACGTTGCTGTTGGTATTTTCAGTTGACATTCTGAAAAATTCCACAAAACCAAGTTAATAAATCTGTTAGAATAATAAATGTGCTGATTTATTATTTTACTAACAAAATCGATGAGTAACAAAATCAGGCTCGTAGCTTCTAAGTCCAACTTTGAAGACTACAAGAGAAGATCTTAGAACCCAAAGACGAAGAAGGAGTAGAAGCAGAGTTCTGTTTTGACAAAGTCGCTACTTTGAATCAAAAACAGAGAAAAATATTTTTAAAACACAACCTGCTGTGAGGAAAAAAAAATTAGAATCACAGCAGAATTGTTTGTGTCTTACACGAACGGTGTTTTAAAATTTGTTTTAAGATTGTAGGAATCCGTTCGTGCAAAAATAAAAAATAAAATTTACTATTAACTTGAATTTCAGAACTGGTACAGAAAATAAACTGAAAATTACAATTACAACTGAAATTAAACGAAACAACAAGAACAGAAAACGCGAACAGAAAAACTGTTCTTGGCTGAGGATCGTGTTAGACACGGGTCCCTTAAAACAAATTTCGTGTCTCCCAGGAGAACACGTTTGTTTTCAGGATACAACAGTCGCAAGCAGTTGCACTACCGGTCTTGACTCCAACCCGAAGGTGTACCTTGCTGCTTGAAGATGAGAGAAAGATTCTGTGAGAGAAGAAGATTGAAGCTGTGAATTTCTGTGTGTTTTGTTAGACCGTTTGCGTGACCCTAAACGTCAGTAAAAGTAGTTCATCTCAGTTTACAGAGGCGGAATCAAAGTAAACTGAGTCACAACAACATATATCCTTTTAACTTCTTCTCTATTAATGATTTCCGAGACTTTACAATCGTTTCTAACAAGATTTTGGCAGCACCTCGCCTCACAAGCTATGACCTCTGATAGCTTCAAATGACACATACACCAACTATATATAGGCTTGGCCTGTTAGCTTGAAATGACACAACAGTTTCAAGCTAACAAGCGCTTTCAAGCTAACAAGCACTTTCAAGCTAACAAGCACTTTTACATGTAAAACCCTAATTCTAACCAACTAGACCTAAAGACTCGATAAGACTTAGTCAGCAGACATTCAGTGCACCAACAGACTCCCCCTTGGATGTTGACGAAGTCTTTGGCTTTGAGTCTTTAGTCTTTGTCTCTTTCCAATTTTGTCTATCAATGCAAGCATCCTATCAATCTTTATCTTCTTTGATCAGCTTCTATCTTCAAATGTTGTATCAGGATCTATCTCTGGCTCTCTCTTTCTTCAGGCTCCCCCTTTCGTCAAGCTTCTGTGCTTTAGGGATCGTCACCTTTCTTTTCGGTTTACAAACTCCCCCTTGCTTTGAGCTTGTCTTCAGACTCCCCCTTAGACTCAGCTTCTGGGATCGTAGTCTGGACTCTTTCCTGCAATCACTCATACATTTATAAGTAACAACATTATAATCTTCCAGTAACAGTAACCTGGTAATTCAATTTTCTAAAACACTTTTACAGATTTGGCAATATTTAAGAATCCAAATCCCCCACAGAAAATCATCCAAGTCCAAATTAATGACCTTGGAGATATCACAAACTGTTTTTGATTTTTTATTTTAAAACTTCAAGTTTCAAATTAATGAACTTGTTTTATTTTCAGAAACACGATCAGCTTACTTAGATTTTGAAACTAAACACTCAGACATCGGTTGTCGAAAATAAAGCAGAATAAAAAATCTTTTTGTATTTTTCTGAAAATATAAAGCAATAACGAAATATGTACAACCATATTCACAAACACTATTTTTGTTTGAGTTTGCGTCAGAGGATCATATCAGTTTTTGACAAGTCACAAGTACCGTTGAGCTTAATTTCACTTTAAGAATTAAACAATTCACTTAAATTGTCGACATACTGGTCCACTTAATTTTTTATACAAATTTCAACAGATTCAGGATACGATTTAGGTGTATTAAAGACTTAAACTCATTCATGTGTCCCACCTCTTGAATATACTCCCGTATCCAGATCCCAATATTCAGTCTTACAGGTAAGTATAACACAAATGATATCTGTAAGGGGTTAATAAATTATGAAGACTCATGAGAGCTCAGGTCAGAACTACCGTTCAGCAGAGAGATCATGACTCAACTTGGGTGTGTCCCCTTTAGAGGATCTTTTTTACAACAGCATTGCTAAGCAATTTTATTGTCTTATCATATATGCTGAGGGTGATGCTATGTTTCAAGCATTTGCGGAAAGTATTATTCAAGGACTAGGTCAGAACTTCCATTCAGCAGAAGTCCTGGAATAATACCCCAGATATCACTGAGTATAAAGACCTAGTATATCAGAAAAAGGAACCTTTCAAACGAGATTTCAGGGGTTACCTATATATCCAAGTAGCGTTCCCCACGAAATAAGCAAGTGTTTGAATTTAGGTTTATATCCCGAAAAAGTTTACTAAGTGTATAAAAATCTATCGACATATCATCAGTGAGACTGTTTAACGCTATATAATCATTACAATTCTTTAGCATACTGTAACTGTCTACTGATGTACTATCATTTCCTCTTTTTACGCAAAAACTCAATTTTTGAATTTTATCATGTTTTTGACTTTTTCAAATTTTCTAATGTTTTTGTATTTTCTAACAACATATCTCCCCCTAAAATGCAAAATCATTTAAAGAAAATTTGACAACCAACACTGATAGCTTTGTCTCGCCATCCATTTTCTGCATCTTGTGAACTAAATTATACGAAAAGCAGTAAATACCCCCATGATTTACAACCCATTGATCTTAACAGTTTGAAACCGTTTTTCAATCTGATAAAAGTAATCATGTTTGTTCACCCGTGAGGATTTCGGCGTATTCAATCAACATTCATTCAAACAAACATATTTTTGGTTTTTCAAATTTTATCAAACTAGAAACATATTTTTGGTTTTTAATTTTTCAAATTTTTAGGGTTTTGAAAATATTGTTTATTTATATACAGAAAATTGATAAACTCCCTGTTTAATCAAACCAGGGTCCTGCAACCTCTTGCTGTGCCAGGCTGCTCCAACTACCATTCTCACAATCTTCAGCTTTGTTGAGCACCTGCACATTCAAACTTTATCAATCATTTGAACAATTTAGCCCAGGTCTGTTGGACCTTAGGCATTTCAACACAATAATGTTCATTTAATTTCGGAAACTCTTTGTCATTTAAAACTTTTTCAGCGTTGACTTCAACTTTCTCATCTTTTTCCAACGTCACTTGTTTCTTAGCACTCCACATTTGACCTTCCGGAGTACCTCTTTTGTAAAAGTTTGTCTCTTTTTGAACCTTTTGATTTTGAATAACATTTTTAGGTTTCCAAAACTCTTGAAATTTTGTCATATCAACAGATGTTCTCCAACTCTGTGTTGTTCTGAATCTGGGTGTGTGAGAATTGCAGGTGTATCTTGAATCGAACCTGCTCGGGTTTGATTTCCAATTTTGATTTGAAGCAAACTTGTTTGTATTGTACCTCCAAGTTTGTTTCGAATCAAATCTGGTTGACCTTGTTTTCACATTCTCAGATTTCTGTTTTTCAACATCAACAGGCTTTAGATTTGGACACTTTCGTGCAACATGTCCAATTTGATCACATTTAAAACACACTTTCTTTGAAACATCCTTGGCCTGTTGTTGTTTCTTTTTCATCGCATCAAACTCCTCATTAGACTGTTGTCCAATTATGAGTTTTTCCTCTTCTTTCAAGCTTTTCCCTTGAACAAAATTCATCTTTTGTTGCAAATTTGGTATTTTACTTTGATTCCAATTCCGTTTCTTTTTATAACCCAAACCAGCCTTCATGTTTTTCTTCTTAAAACCAGGTTTGTTATAAAAAGATTTATGACCTTTACCAGCAAACTTTGGAATCTCAGACTTCTCAATCTCAACCATTTTAAAAACTTTATCAACCTTTTCTGAAATTACATTCTGAATCGGGAATACAACATCTAAGAATAGTTTGTCCGATCCAATCATGGTATAGACCAGTCCTTTTGAATCATCATTCAAATTTTTCTCGGATTTTGTGTTTTTCAGATAACCATCATGAAAATTTCCTTCATCTTCATCCTGTGATTCAGACTTACCTTTTGTAGACTTATCTTTCAAAATGCTTTCAACAACCTTACTTACCACCTCTGAATCATTAGCATCATCAGATTTGGAGTAAGTCACATCGATACTTTCAGGTAACTGGTCAGCTATGTTCAAACCCTTTGCCACCTTTTCCTCATCATAAAAAGTATAATTGTTTTCAATGGTGGTGGTACCTGATGAAATTCTGAACCAATACCCTTTTTGCAATTTTCAGTATCTTTGTCATCGGGTGTAATGTTGAAAATGAGTTCTAGAATGTACGAAGAATTATGATAACTTTGAAGTTTTGTAACAATCTTTTCTTTTTCAGCCAAGACTTGTTTAAGATTAGCAATTTCATCAACACATTTGTTCAATTCAATTTGCTTTTCTTTAAACTTTCTTTCATACATTTCTTTAGTGACTAAAGTTTCTGACAATCTTTGATCAAAACTTTTGACTTGGCTTTTCAAAGTATCATAAGCTTCTTGTACTCTCTGACTCGACCACTTTAAAGAATCATACTGTTTTTGTAAATCTTGAAAATTAGATTCTTTTTCAACACAATCAACACATTTTGCTGAACACAGTTGTCTATAAACATCATTATCCTTTTCAAAATCTTGACACTTCTGTGTTAGCTTTTCGACCTTTAATTTCAACATTTCTTCTGTTTCAATCATATCTTTACATTTTGTTATGAAACCATTTTCAAGTTTAACTATGTCATTTTCTTTTGTTTTTATGATGTCATCTTTTTCAGTACAGGCTTTGCACATTTCTATGCAATTCCTGCATTTGTTCTCAACCAATTCAACATTCGATAGATCAGAAGATTTTCTAACCTCAGTCTCATTAAGCACCGGTTCTTCTGTTTCAGCTTTCTGATCTTGCTCTTTGATCTCCACTTTTTCTTCTTTCTGTGCTTCTTCTATCTTCTGTTCTTTTTCAGCTTTCTGATCTTCTTCAGCAGCAATCTTCACAACATTCTTTACTTCTTTAATCATCTTCTTCAATTCTTCTTCTTTTCTCTTCTTCATTTCTACCACCTTCAGTAGACTTGCTTCACAACCCTCTCTTATCTTTTTCTCCAAATCAGGCAACTATGCTTTATCAGATAACCTTCGTGTGTTGAAAGTAGCCTGCCTTGGAACCAAATTTGTTACAGCTTCAAAATCCACTTTTGATGGATCAACAACTGGATTACCCCGTGGATCCATGTAACATTCCAACTCTTCATTCCATCTTTTCGCTTTCTGGGCTTCTTTGAATGGTTCGTTTAATTTTCCGATTTCCCATCTTGCATAATCTGCTTTCCAATATCTATCAGGATCAGCATCAGCCACAAATGCATATCCAACTGCATCTTCTTCAGGACATACTTGACTCCAGTCGTAACCTTCATCGTCATATATAACTGCAAGAGCCCTTGATTTTTCTTCAGACTGTTTCAATCTTGGTGGCTCAGACTTGTTTTGATGGTAAATCGCTTTCTTGTAATAATCTTCATTGAACGGATTTGCAGAATCATCATCAGCATATGCATTTCTGCACTCGCGCTTAAAGTGACCTCTTTGTTTACATTTGAAACATGTCACCTTTAATTTATCAAATCCCAATTTGGTAGATGGTCCACCAATTGACTTTCTCCCCGTGATCTCCATGAACCGCTGTGCCCGACGAACAGCACTGGCCATGCTCCATCTTATATCCATTAGTTTCATCTCCTCGGGGTCTAATTGGTCATAATCTTCTTTCGTCAAGTTGGTATTGCCAATCTTCCCTGCAACGAGGCTTTCATACGATTCAAGTACAGATGCCAAGAAAACCATCTGTTGTTTTGCCGATTCTTCGCTGAAATTCTGCCCATTCTTCAGATCCACTGCAATATTACACTGAAACAAATTCTTTGAAACAGATTGGTTTGAAGTGTTTGAAGAAGATCCACTGTGAAAACCACTGTGAAGACTTTCATTATTCACTGAACTTGAACTTTCTGCAGAAAATGCTGTTTTTGGAGATCCAGCCTGTGGTGCATTTCCTCTGTAGTAAAGCTCCACATTTTGCTGATAAGCTGGATTATTGACTTTAGATCTCTTTATCTCCAACTCATGGCTTTCAAGTCTTTCAATCAGCAAATCCACTTTCAAATCTTCAGGCTTGATTGTGTTCTTCAACATTAAAGCGAAGTATTGCCAATCTTGATCATTTGGCAATGAATCAAACAATTTATCCACCAAATCCTCTACAGAATATGTGATTTCATGTCAGGCTAACTCCATTTTCAGATGCCCAAATCTTTCGATCATTCTACAAACAGATTCATTTTTCATACAACTGAATAAATCAAACTCTTTACGCAACAATTTCTTTTTGTTTTTGACAATTTCATTACTTCCTACACTCTTTCTCCCTAATGCTTCCTACAAACTCTTTGAAGTTTTCTCTTGTTCAAGTAATGAGATAATATCCTCTCTCACTGACTGTTTGATTAATGTGATCATCTTATATTCAGCCACAACATTTTTTACATCTATGTCTGAAAAATCTTTTGGATCTGTTAACTCTCCTCCCTCTTTTACTGGTTCAGTGTATCCATCTGTCATTTTTAACTAGCTTTCAGGAGCGAAAGCTTTTACCCAACCCTCAAATCTGTTTTTCCACCAGTGATAATCTTCAACTTTCATTAGCTTCGGTGGTTTTTGTTGACTTCCATACATGTTCTCGAATTTCAAATTCTCCGAAATCTCCTTTGAATATTCTCTCATCTCGGATCTTCTATCTGTCGATTCGGAAGTGAATGCGTTGTAGAATGTGTTGTAGAATTCTTCACTGTTGCTTGACATCTTCAAATACCTGAGATATTCAACAAATACTTAGAAATATTCTTGAATTTGAAAAATAACAAGTTCAAACAAGATCACTTGAAGCGAAATAGCTTCAAGTAGAATCAACAACTTTCAAGCGAAACTGATAATGCAAGTTCAAGCTATCAGGCTCGTTCAAGCTATCAGGCTAGTTCAAGCTATCAGACTCGTTCAAGCTATCAGGCTCGTTCAAGCTATCAGGCTCAAGCTATCAGGCTATTTCAAGCTATCAGGCCTATGATGTCATCATTTCACGAAAAATTTCAAGCTATCAGACGAATTTGATCAGTTTTAAGCTGTGTTTTAGTCCGAAACTTTCAAGCATTAGTTAACTATGTATTTCGCTTGATATGTGTTAATTTCAGGCCATTTCATCCGTGAATTATGTCCGAATCACAAAAAAAATGAGAAGAAGTAAGTAGAAATGAGAAAATCCGGTAAAATCAAGCTGCTATGGTATGAACTCCTCGTCCTGAGCTCTGATACCACTTGTTGGACCGTTTGCGTGACCCTAAACGTCAGTAAAAGTAGTTCATCTCAGTTTACAGAGGCGGAATCAAAGTAAACTGAGTCACAACAACATATATCCTTTTAACTTCTTCTCTATTAATGATTTCCGAGACTTTACAATCGTTTCTAACAAGATTTTGGCAGCACCTCGTCTCACAAGCTATGACCTCTGATAGCTTCAAATGACACATACACCAACTATATATAGGCTTGGCCTGTTAGCTTGAAATGACACAACAGTTTCAGAGGCGGAATCAAAGTAAACTGAGTCACAACAGCATATATCCTTTTAACTTCTTCTCTATTAATGATTTCCGAGACTTTACAATCGTTTCTAACAAGATTTTGGCAGCACCTCGTCTCACAAGCTATGACCTCTGATAGCTTCAAATGACGCATACACCAACTATATATAGGCTTGGCCTGTTAGCTTGAAATGACACAACAGTTTCAAGCTAACAAGCACTTTCAAGCTAACAAGCACTTTCAAGCTAACAAGCACTTTTACATGTAAACCCTAATTCTAACCAACTAGACCTAAAGACTCGATAAGACGTAGTCAGCAGACATTCAGTGCACCAACATGTTTGATCTGCCATAGGAACCTCCTATTTATACTGCAAATCTGAGTCAAAACTGAAAACGAATTAAATGGGTGAATTAAACTGCATTAAACGTCTTCAATGCACTTTAATTCGTCATTTAATTCTCAGTCAAACGCATTAACTTCGTCATTTTCGAATGCTGAAGCATAACTGCACTGGCATTAACTGCTGCTGGAAGCTTCTGCGCGCGCGCAAGACACACTGGTGCGCGCGTAGGTCTGTAACCTCATGCGCGCTGCGTCCTTTTGGCTCACTGCCATGCGCACGTGCGCCACACTGACTCAGGTCCATGCGCGCCTGTGCCACGTCACCTGTGAGCCTATACGAGCACGCCACATAGTCGCGCCGTTTTGGCTCACTCTGGTGCGCCGCGCACGTCACATCAGGGCCCATGCACCATGCGCCAGTGCGCGCCATCACGCCATGCGTACTCGCGCGCGTACGCGCATGACTGCCACGTCATGCGCCACTGTGCGCGGACCCACCAGGGTCACGCGCCTGCTGTAAAATATACAAAGGCGGCTCTCAAGCGGCGATGCGAAGTGCAAAGTGCGCCATCAAAGCGCCACATTGTGCCTCATCGCCCACGCCACGCGCGCGCGTGTGTGCGAGTGCGAGTTAGGGTGCTCCGCACCCTTCGCGAGTACACTTAGTGAGTGCTTCCATGAAACAATAAGGATGGTGAGTTCCCACTTAAATACCCCTTTAAGTTTCATCACTCCTCCTATGTGGGACAAGGTGCCACTTTCCCACATTTTCAGCATTCAAGTTTCAAACACCAAACTTTGAGCATCGATATCTCATTCATCTTAGCTCCGTTTTGGACGTGGTTTAGTTTGTTGCGAAGCTCTTCCAACATAGAACACAAACCCACAAATAAATATATAAAACCCGCTCATTTTATTATATTTATTTCTAGTCCAAAATAGGAAAAAATCATTTTCCTGTATTTGTGAAAAATGTTATTTTCCACAAATTTCCAACAAGTTAAACATAAGATACACTCTATAATTAAGGGTGGAGGGTATTTTTCTCAAAGTTGTCACCCTTGCCACAACCACTCTCATATCCACCTAAGTGCCACATTAGCTATTTTTTCTACTACATACCTTTTACTTGCAACAACTTATCACATCACAAGAAATGGTATACACTTCATACGATTCTCATGCCACAACCAATATGTAAATTAAATTAAAATAAAATTAGAAAAACTAACTAAAATGTGATCGGTTATATTTTGGAAACGGCTCACCTCTCTCATGTCACACCCTGACTCGCAACGGATATGGTACGGGACATGATGATGTTCATAGCTTATGACACTATTATAAGTTTAGATATTTAAAGTCAACAAATTAAATTTGTCACACATAATCATAGAAAACATTTAACAAATTCATACATTATTCAAAGATAAATAGTTATGTACAAAGGTGCAATTTATTACTAAGGCATGTGCTACGTGTCTTTGCCTTCAACTCTATATCCTACTTGTGTACCTGCATCATGCGTAAAAAGGTTTTTGGGTCAACAAAATGTTGGTGAATAGAGCTAGATTTTAAATAAAATGTTTTGCTTTATTAATTGATTTATTTTACAGAGAAATCATTTAGAAATTTATTTAACATGCAATTTCATGTGTTGTAGAAATATCCATAATCACCATAACCACAACAACAATCAATAAATCGTCACAATTACAATATAGATACAATATAAACAATAAGACTCAAGACTATAGCGTGCATTAGTCTCAAGCTCCGAAGAGCGAGTCTAATACTGGTGACGATACCAGGCTACAACCCATGGTCGTGGGGAACCTAGTCAGCCAGGTGGATCTACACGAAACATGTGACACAAAGCGAGTAAACACATAGATACACACAAATGCAACAATGGATACTATAAATAATAGAAACAATGGACGCAATACACATAGTGAAACATTCACTTTGCATGTTATTTAATCAAATAGAAAACATGACACATGATACACCCCGAAAATATTTAATGACTAAAAACGGGAGAGTAATAGATCTACTCAGTGGTTGCGAAAAACAATCCACGAGAATGCAACGCGCGATAACGAATATATGGAATCTAAAATAATCGTAATTACCCTAAGATATAATTAAACGACATACTTAAACGAATGGACAAAATATTAACTTTAGGAAATTGGGTTCTCCTATTTGAGGACTTAAATTATGTAAAACAGTTTTTCCACAAAATAACCTAATCAATATATTTTTACATATATATATTTCTAGAATTATAAATCATGACAATATCTTAGAATTAGCAATTTAATAGGTTTTGATGTTTGTAAATGGCCGCATTTAGACACATTCACTAAAACCATCCAATGATTTTATATACCAGTTTTAATGATTGTCACATATACTAATTAATTTTATAAAAGAATTTATTTGTTTAACAATTCCATAAATTCTTTAATTAGAACAATTATAAAAAGAGAAAATAGCAAAAATGGCCAAGAATGGGTCAACTTTTCCATATTAGCCAACTCAAACGTCTTGGTGAGACGTGTGAAACATGTGCAAACGTCTTGGCGTCTCACCAACTAAAAGCTGCTACGTGTCCCATACAGGTCAGACGTCTTAACGTCTTGGCTGAGACGTTTCAGACGGCTTGTTGAGACGTTTTAATAGTTGAGCCAAGAAGAAGCTGATACTTTTGCATGGCTTGAGACATTTGAAGCCGGCTTGAGACGCCTCAACATGGCTTCAGACGTCAGAAATTATATTTTAAAATATTGAGACGTTTGAGACGTTTCATTAAACGATTGAGACGTTTGACGTTTGAGACGTTTCCAAAGTTTCTTTAAATAAAGTAGTAGGTAAGTAATAGTATGTAAATACAATATAATTTGAATTTATAACAGCTCCGGACGGAGGATAAACTGGTTAGAACGTTTGGGATATACACGAGCGGCGCGCGTTCGAATCTCACTAAAGGCCGGTTCTTTAAAAGAAGACCCCCTTTTTCATATTTTGTTGTTTTTCAATTCAATATATTTGTTTTAAATAATATAGTTTAACTGAAGGAGTATATAAATACAATATAAGTTGAAATTATATCAGCTCCGGACGGAGGATAAACTGGTTAGGATGTTTGGGTTATACACGAGTGGTGAGGGTTCGAATCTTACTAATGCCCGGTTCTTTAAAGAACACCCTTTTGTTAATTTTTTTTTTGAATTTAAATGTTTTTTTCCTTTTTATATTTTCTTTTATTTAATTTATTGTTTAGTAGGTATTTTATTCCCCTTTCTATTTTTTATTTCTTTTTTTTTTAATATTTTTTTTACTTTTTTTAAAAAGTTTTAAGACGTTTCAATAAAAGGTTAGGACGTTTGAGACGTTTCTCGTCTTCCAAAGCTCTTTTTAAGACGTTTGAGACGTTTCCCGTTTTCCAAAGGTCTTTTTAAGACGTTTGAGACAGTTCAATAAAAGGTTAAGACGTTTGAGATGTTTCTCGTTTTCCAAAGGTCTTTTTAAGACGTTTGAGATGGTTCAATAAAAGGTTAAGACGTTTGAGATGTTTCTCGTCTTCCAAAGCTCTTTTTAAGACGTTTGAGACGTTTCCCGGTTTTCAAAGTGATTTTCAAGACGTTTGAAACCTGTTTTTAAGTCGTTCACAATTTTCCACCCAGTTATACACAACGTTTTTTGTTCACCATATTTTCTAGCACATTGGTGTTCACAGCTTCAAAAAATGGGCAGACCCCCGGATTCAACTAATGGTTCTAAGAAGTCATCTACAACGGACACAGATCTTCTCCCTTTTGATGGGATGAGATAGAATATCCCCTTTCACGTGCTATGCGGGGTCGATCGGGTTCAAGAACTCATCTACAACGGACACGTGAAGGGTTAAACGGGTTGTTCGGGTCATGACGGTTCTGCCCGTTTCGGGTGGTGGATGAGAGCTGGTCTAACACAATGGGCTCTCACCAATGTGTTTGCCAGATCCTTTACCATCACCGATGACGTAGAACCGCAGAAGCAAATGTGAACAACCCGTTACATATCGCCTAGGCCAAAATAAATGTGGGTTGATGGAACTTACCAGTTCACGACCCATATTTATTCCTAGGTGTTTCGATGCAAATTCCGGAATCAAAATCCGGATCTCCTACCACATTTTAAATTTATGGAAGTAGCGGTTTAGTGTATTCTAGTTCAAATGATTATATTTGTAACAGTGTTATGTTTTTTATGTACTTTGTATTCAATGATAATAAAGTTATAAATTTGTTTACGTTTTAATTCTTGCTCAATCCAGTATAATTCAATGTTTAAAGAAGTTATAACAGCCTAAATGTTAAGACGTTTCAACCTGTTAAGGTGTTTCAACAGGAAATTTACCAACTATATATACCCCTAATACTAAACACACATAAACACACACGCCGTTCTTGTTATTCTAGTTTCTTTGTTCATCTTTCTTCTACACCCAGAAACACACAACCACACATGGCCGCTAACTCGTGGACGGAGGTTGAGGACATAGCATTGGTGGAGGCTTGGGAGGAGGTGTATATCAATCCTCCTCGTCGAGGGCAGGGGGGGTCTATGGGTTCGGGTGCAACAATATTTTGCACAACTCCGTGGTCTGGACCACGGCCGTACCGTTGATGCCTTATCTTCAAGGTTTCGGGTTATATGTTTGGAATGTAAGAAGTTCGAGAGTCACTACAAGTCTGCGGAGAATTCATCCGAGGGCCTTAGCGAGGACGACATCAAGGCGGTTGCCCTCATCAACTTCCGCCACGATGAAGGACATGATTTCGAACATGTCTCGCAGTGGGAAACGATTAGGGTTTGGATTTAGATGTTGGTTTTTTTTTCAATGTAATGTTTTTTTTTCTTTTGTATATATTTGTTTTTTAAATTTAATGTTTAGTATGTTTTTTAAATTTAAGTTCAGGGTTCATTTGGTCAATTTCTTGAAGTTATACAACAGTGACTGAAATTGATATTTCAAAAACTTAAAAATTTAAAAAAAAACGGGGTCTTCTTTAAAGAACCGGCCGTTTGTGAGATTCGAACCCGCGCCACACGTGTGTAACCCATACGTCTTAACCAGTTTATCCTCCGTCTCGGAGCTGTTATAAGTTGAACTTAAATTGTATTTATATAGTAGTGACCTTATATTAAAGTATATATTTAAAACAAAAATGTTCAAAAACGGGGTCTTCTTTAAAGAACCGGTTGTTTGTGAGATTCGAACCCGCGCAACACGTGTGTAACCCAAACGTCCTAACCAGTTTATCCTCCGTCCGGAGCTGTTATAATTTGAAGTTAAATTATATTTATATACTCCTTATATTAAACTATATTATTTAAAAAAAATATATCAAAAACTTAAAAATCTGAAAAAGCTGGGGGGTTATAAAAGAACTGGCCCGTTGTGACAATCAATTTGTAACATTGATTCAACATGTCCTCGTCTTCTACCTCTGGTCTAATTCGAAGACCTAAACTCTTCAAGGTCAATTTGGATGGAAATGTGTACTGTCATCACGACATTCTTGCGGTTCTTCGAGACCTAAACACTGAAATGTGTTCAAAATCCTCGTCATAAATTATTGCGTAGTCTAGCAGGGCTTCTTCAATCACCTCTTCTTCAGCCAGGTTATTGTGCCGATCCTTTTTTTTAACGTACTTGTACCTTCCTAAGAAACGGCTACATTTGAATCGTAGGAAAGCACACCGAGTGTTGAGGTCATTCGCGCTACGGGTCGTTTATTGCACGTGAATGCAGAAATAGTTCATAACTTGACCCCAGAACGCGGGATCGGAAACTGAGTAAGTGCCTCCATCATGAGCGGCAGCGTAGGAGACGGCAATAGCAATGTCTTCTTCGTCGGTCCAAGAAGAATCCATGATTTTGTTAACAAATTTCAAGTTTGAGGTAAAATTGTGATTGGATGTGGTTAAATGGCAAGAATGCCTATAGGCCATTTTATAGTGGGTTCATTGATCACTATTAATCAAATTAATAAAATAAATTAAAAACAAGTATTTTATTGCATAAACTAGACAACATTTGGACGGGGTAAACACCGCCAAAAATACAGTTTTTCTGCAATAAATTGTCTGTACGACAAAAATGTTTTACAAATGTCTCCAGTTATATTTATTGGTTTATCCGTAACCAGATGCTCCATAAGCATACACAGGTAGACTGCTTCATTCCCTACGATTGTTGTGTTAGATACCACGTAGTTGTCATTGAGCTCGGCACAGATACATTTTTCTGGTTTTCCCGTTTTTTTTCCAATATTGCAAATGCACTAGTAATGCTCCTAAGTAAACTTTAACCTTCGTCAAACGGGGGAGAATAACATTTCTGTATTTATTGCCGACACAAACATCTTCGCACGGGTAATACACCAACTCCTGTGACGATAACTCTAGTCGAGCTAGGAGCCATTCGTTATTTTCTAGCGGTAACGGAAATAAGACGTAATCCACTTCGAAGAAAGAAGGAAATGGGTGTAATTTTCCATTGGCATATTTAACAACGTTTTAGGAGTAGAATCTAACAACATTTCATAAAATTGTGGTGGAAGAATTGTCCACCGCAAGTTTAACAACGGATCCCTTTGAATCTTTCTATTACTCCAAGCCATTAGCCTTCCCACCCATCCTTCAATATGCTGTATAAGTTGTAATTTAAAATTAATTAATAACGGGGAAAAAATTGTAGATTTAATAAAAATATTAGGAAGAATAATTAACTGTTGAGGTTAGGTAGCCGCCACAGCGAAAACCTAATAGAGTCCCCCAAAATTTTTTGTCCAACTCTATTGATCTTGTGAAAACTGCTAAATAACATAACGGCGCATCCCCATTTCTGTAGAATGTTTCCACGTCTTTTGACCAGTTCTCACTTTCGTCGTCTGGAATTGCCCATGTACCAGCCCGGTGGAGGTGAAAACTTTGTCGATTGTGTACAAAGTACCTTTGTTCTGAATCATTTCGTTGTGGAACTTCAGAAGAACTTTCACCCTTGTTAGTTCTCCATTTTTTGAGAACCCAAGATGATGATTTGTTTGCTGGTTGAGAGCAGTATACATCATTTTTATTTGTTTCAGACATTTTTGCGTGCTCCAGAAATGTACTCAAATACTATACTTAAAGTGAAAAATTGTTATTGGAATCCCATTGCTATTTATTAAAAAAAATAAATTTTATCAATAAATGAGAATACAGAGACGTTTCAGCATGCAGAGACGTTTCGTCAATACAGAGACGTTTCAGCGTGCAGAGACGTTTCGGACATGTGGCATTCATGCAGAGACGTTTCAACACATTTTAAGACGTTTCAAGATATTTTAAGACGTTTCAGTACGACACGTGGCATTCATGCAGAGACGTTTCAGCACATTTTAAGACGTTTCAAGATATTTTAAGACGTTTCAGTACATTTAAGACGTTTCACGAGATTTAAGACGTCTCAGGGTTTGACACGTGGCGTGTTAAGACGTTTAAGACGTTTCCCACTTCTTGAGACGTTTCCCACATTTGAGACGTTTGATGAACGACACGTGTTCCACTTTGGGTCCCCGTTGTTCCACTTTGGGTCCCCGTGTAGCCATCGCGTGATACGTGTCGTGGAACATGTTTTGACTTTGAGAGTGTGGGTTCATGTGTTTCATTTCCACCGTCAAACGTCTTCGGGGACCACGTTCTCTCCTTTAGGACCACCTTCAAGAAACATCCGAAGACCATTGAAGATCCGAAGACCATTGAAGATCCGAAGAAATACCCGACGACCAAAGACCCGACCCGCGTTGAAGACCAGACTACATTGAAGATCCGAAGAAATTCCGAACTACCACGTTGCCCGTTGACTGAAAATGGATCCAAATTACTACGGTTTCCCACCATTGGGTGGTCAAGAGCACATGCAACCTCCTGATCATGTCATGCAAGACGTTGGATCAAATCTTCTCCCAAGTGTAGCGGTGATACTTTATGTCTTTTTTTTCTTTATTATAGTGTTTTAGTATTTTAGTATATTTACTGTTGTCTTTTTTTGTTTCATTTGTTAATTTACAAGGTCCAAAAGATCAAAGTTCGTCAAAAATGGAATATAGTAAAGACTATGAACAAAAGAATGACGGCATCTATTGAATCCAAGATTAGGCAGACATGATTTGGGCCTTATTTGGATATTAAGTGTGTTATATGTGATAGTCTACTCTTACTCGGTGTTGCACAATTACAAGTGCATACACCTACACCCAGATTAGGGATTACATATCGCCTAGGCCAAGAAATTTTAATGTTTACCCCGAAACAATTTTGTCTAATAACGGGGTTAAGGTTTGGGTCCACTAACTGGACCCCGATTGACCACCCTGACTCATTTAAAAACTGTCATTTCCGTGAACGTATTGCTTTCATACGAATTAGAGATATGTTTGAAGGTCTGATGCGATATAGTGACGAAGATTGCACAAGGATATGTCTACTGATGCTTTTGGGTCAAGGGTTTTTAGGGTTGCAGGATTCAAATGCAATCGATATTAAACTGTTACACCTGGTGGATAATCTGAATGAGTTTAACCAATATCCATGGGGTAATTATTTTTGGTAGAGCACGTATACGAACGTGTATGATATGCACGTTCGTCAAAAGGAAGACGCGAAGGGTTTTTCGTTAGATGGCTTTGTTTGGCCCTTTAAGGTACTTGAGAAATCGTATATATATTAAATATATTTTATATTTTAAGTGTGATGTTCGTTTTAATTTGTATACTAATAGCTGGTAAATATGTAATGCATTTACAGATGTGGATTCTAGAGGTATTTCCGGAATTCAAACAGAGGAGGGGGTATTTCAATGCTCAGACCATTCCGAGATTTTTAGGATGGAAAGAAGGACAAAGACTGATGAAGGGTAGTGTTGATGGCATCTTAGCGAATGCAATAAAGGTAAATTGCTATTTTATAAACTTTTATAATTTTAAATAACTATATTTTAAAAACCGATAACAGTTTCAACCTATAAAATTAAAAAATTATAAAAATAAATTTTCATACCGTTAAGAGTTCAACCTTTATTAGTTTCAAATTATAATTTTATAAAAAATTATATTATAAAATTATAAAAACAAATTAAACATTTTAACAGCTACAACCTTTAACTGTTTGAACCTTTGTTAGTTTTTAAAAAAATTATAAAATTAAAAAAATAAAATTTCCAACCGTTAACAGTTTGAACCTTTGTTAGTTTTTAACATTGTTTTTGTAAAATGTTTCGTTTTCAATCTGTTAGATACGCGAATATAAACCGCTAAACTTCATACTACCAACTATGTTTGAGGCCGAGACATACTGGTATATTTCAAGCTCGGATTATTTGGAACTTGAACGTCAAATTTTTAATCCTGCTATGGCGACTGAATTACCCCCTCCAACTCATAATCCAATCGGCCCGAGTCAAAACTACGGCCAGACACAGAAGGACTACATTGCCAACTTGTTCGGCGATGATGAAGTTCAGGTGCCTCAAACGCAGGGATTTACACCTGAAATACCGGTTCAGACGGATGATATTCCGTTAAACACGGCTGACTTGCAACGGGATGCTGGTCCCGGTCAGTTTTCATCAGGATTTTATTCCGAAGAGCAGCTTGTCTCTAAATTTCAGTCAATGATGTTATCAAACAACCGGGCGTTGACTGACATGCTCAACTCAGAGTTGTTGCAAACGATGTACTCAAACAACCGGGCGTTGACTGACATGCTCAAGTCAGAGTTGTTGCAAACTTTTCGTATGGCTCCGGTTAATACTCCAAGCCACATACGAACACCGATGGACCAATCGCAAAAAGAAGATGATAATGTAACCCATTTATTTGGTTATAAAAATCTAAAAAATAAATTTATTTGAAAATGTTTCGAACATTTTTTTTTTAATTTGTAGGCGGCAGCTTGTTCCTATTTTAACTTCGATAAGGAAGTGTATCATGTGTCTGCAAATCTAGAAAATGTTACCGAAGAAGCCGTAAGTTTGGCCTGCGTATAAGTTTATTTTTGTTATCCATGTACGTTTTGTTAATTTACCTGTTAAATAATGTAATTGTAGGATGAGGATCCGGAGATGATTAAAGTGAGGCGGTTCGAAAGGCTTGTGAAGCCCGCCAAGGCTGTGCTATCACCGTTTGTAGTTTACAGAAACCTCAAGCGGAAGCCAAAAAAGATAGCAAATGATGAAGATAAATTATTTCAAAAGATAAAAAAATGGGCACCAACTAGCGGCGTTAGACAACTAACACTCACTGCAGGCGGCTATGTTGGTCCTGATTTCTGGGCGGCCTTGCTAGGCACTGACGAGACTGGCTGGTTAAGCGATGAGGTAAATTTGTTAATACTAAATATACACTATAGTTTCCTATAAACTTTCGCTAAAATTGTCCAAACTTATGACAGCACCTTTTTGGATGGATGCTACACATGTATAATTCAAGAAATCCATCCGACAATTGGTCCATTTTACCCCCGTATTTCCAGATGCATTGTCAAACTTTAGATCAGAAGTTCGAATGTTACTTCAACGGGGTTGTAGAGCCTTTTCCTCGGATATTTAGCGTTGACGAGGTGTATGTACCGTTATATATACCATCATTTCACTGGTTTTTAGGAGTTTTCAACCTGGTTAACCAGACCCTCACTATTTACGACAGGTAAAAATTTATAAACGCTGATTATTTAATAGTTTTACTCTCAAAAGGTATGACTTTTAATCAATGCTTGTTTTTTTTGGTAGCTTGATGGGTATGCGAGAATTTGAAAAAGGAAGAACGGAAGTGGTTTGCCACATAAATTTTGTTTTTTACCATTGGCTTCATTTGCATGGTTACTATGACAACAAACCTTTAACGTTAAAGTATCTGTTTGAAATAGTATATGCAGATGATGTGCCACAACAGTCAGGACCATTAGGGGACTGTAGGGTTTGGGTTTGTATATTTCTAGACCGGTTGATTAACAAAAAACCACTAAATGATGGTGAAGACACAAGCATAACGGCTACAAGGATGAGGCGCCATATGTTGATACTTTTCTACAACTCGCTTATTCCTAAAGAACTAGTCAACGAGATACAAGAGGACGATATTGATTTTATTCAATGATTTGTATTAATTTATATTTTATAAAACAGAATTATTTGTATTTTGAATATTATATTTTATATTAATTATTTTCATTGGCAACATGTGTGTATATATATGTGTGCCCTCACTATGTCAATAATGCCACACCGGATGTCTTACTCAAACATTCCTCATTCCGTGCAACGCACCATTTGGATAAACCAAAATGATCGGTTTGAACATTGGTCGCCAAATATTCTAGAGTTTTACTATGACGGCGATACTCCAACTTGCTACTCAACCTACATGGGTAAAACACCTCTCGGAAAAGAATGGTGGGGCCGATTACTTGGATTTTGTGGAAACGGATTTATTCAGGAAACGGTACCTTCGAAATACCTTTCATGTTAATGATAGTGTTATTTTTTTTGTCAAACGTTTACCATATTTTTCTTAGCATATCAATGCATGGTGCAACAAGCTTATGTATCAACGGGAGCTTCACAGACGGTTAAGGGCGATGTCGTTAAATGATTATCGGTGGACAGTTGTCCCGCCTACCTTTTTTAACATGATAATAGAACAAAATAGAGAGGCCTACGGATATGGAGACGGTTCAAAAGAATTTTTTCCTCCCTTTTGGGACGTTGATACGGTACATTGTGAAATATTATTATTCGGAATGTACGCTTTTTATAAATTTGAAGACCTTGTACGTTTTTTAATAAATTTAAAAATAAAGTTTCTGTATTTTATGTTTTATAAAAAAATATTGATTTTTTTTAAATATTTGTTTTAAAAAATATTGATTTTTTAAAAAATTTGTAACTTTAAAAAAATTCCCTGAAAATAATACCTTTTCTTGGGCTTATTTACGTTTCAAATTTTTGCAGATTTACATGCCCGTAGCGCACATCGAAAACCACTGGTTACTTCTAAAAATAAATATGCGTTCACTGAAAATATATGCATATTTTCCCGATAACTGTAACCTAAGTAATTGCGGAGAAGGATTTTGCATACACAGGAAAATACATCAAATTCTTTTAGAATTTGAATCTCCATTCGTATGGTTTCTGGGACGTATATCATACTGGCAACAATCAGGGAAAGATCGTGTAGAAGCCTTAGAGTATTGCGGGGATGTTGTGTGGCCTGACCACGGAGCTCATATTGGTCGAAACTCAGGTGTTATCATATGTATGCTATTGGAAAATCTAGTTAACAACCGTTCATTAACATGGAACGAAGTAAACATGCAGGATGCTTGTGCCAGATATTGACGCTACATGGCTGATGATGTAACACCCTTATTATTATTTAACTGTTTTCGTATAGATTACGAAAATAAACGGGTAGTTAGGATTTCAAATACATTGAAATTCCGTGTTCATTAAACGTTTTACAGAATTAAAAACTAAACAACATATTATGTGTGAGTTCGTCATTTTACATAACAACGATACATAGTGCGGAAGCTTATTTCTTGATCGTGTTCGGTTCTTCGTTGTGCTTGATCGTCCTCCGGTGCTAAAATTATACCTGAAACTCATAAAACATGAGTTGGATTAGTCATACGTAACTTAAAACGTATTTAAACGAGTCCGGGAAGCGAAACTGATTAAAATAAATTTTTTTCGCTAAAACAGTGCTTTTCACGCCACGCGAAGGAACCCAGTTGCTCCCTCGCGCCACGCGAGGGAGACCGTTTTCCAGCAGCTCTGGAGCTGGGTCCTGCATTTTTCAGCAATACCAATTTTTACGGAAACGGCCATAACTTCTTCGTTATTGATCCGTTTTACGCGATTCTTTTTCCTACGCGTCCGTAATTTAATTCTCCATCATATGAAGTTAAAATTTCAACATCCAACATAATAAATTTTGAGACTTCTAAGCCTTCGACTCGTTACCTTTTTACCGAATTTTAACCCGTTTATGCATTTTATCAAACAAACGTATTTGTTTGATCTTTATATCACTTACACTTCTTCAAATTAATGTTATCTACCATTTTAGGTTCTAATTACAGGTTTATTACACAATTTAAACCCGTTTACGCTCGTATGCTTATTTTGACCCGTTAAGGGTATTTAAGCACTTTAAAGCTTGAAATCGCTTTCCTTCATTTCTAGCATCTTATTCCTACATTTCTTATCAAGTAATATTCCACCACAACTATATATGCGTTGGATTTAATGTGGATATCTATATGTTCCGAGTTTTACCCCTCGGATTATTATTTTACGGCAAAACTCACATAGAGCCATTTGACTAACATATTACATCTTTCAACTTCTATACTTATTCTAAGTATTTATCTAATCATGAAATTCGTTTCCAAACAACCTTTAAGGGTTGTTTGTTCAATTTAGCCTACAAGGGCGTTTTGGTCGATTTTGGTCCTTCTTTTACTATGAAGGACTCTCACCAATTATTCGACCAAAATAGCACTTTTAACTACAACACAATTATGCGTACCTGGCTCGGATCAACATATTGACCCGTTTTAATACCTTTCGCTATTAATATCTAGATAATAGCAATGCTAACCATGTGTTAATTCCTGTGATCACAAAACTCAACAAGCAATCATCAAATATTATTGGCAAATGGTGTTAACAACACCATTTGACCCGTTTAGTCGAAATGACCAATTGTCATTATAAGATGGCACTTAATCACAATTTCACCCCTTTAACCTATCCCGTTTTACTTTTTGAAATCATCCAACTTGAAAGTCGTTTCCTGTTTTATTTGACCCATTATGACTTATGCCAAATGGTGTCGTTTTAGATCCCTTTATCTATTCGTTAACCCATGTCCGGATTACTATTTCACCATTTTTACCCCTTTCTACCATAATTTATGGTTTCTACCATTTTCACTTGTTCCGACTAGCATTATATCGCGCCAGAACATCGTGTTTCATTTACTTGATACAAATCGTATTCCATGCTCACAAATAAGCATTTTGTAATAAAAGTAAAAAGGGTGTAAGCTTAACTTACCTCGCATCCGAACTACGCTTTTCCTTTCCTTCTTGATTCGTTTGACCCGCTCCCTCCTCAAGCTTCCACCTAGCTTGTTACGCGTCAAACTATCATCATCGTTTTCAAGGTGGTTAGTTTAATCATAATTTAATACGATTATTCCACCTTACGCATTTCATATCAAAAATTACCATTTATCGTATTATAGGTCAGTTTGACTTTTTGAAAGTCAAACATCCCTTAATATATAAAATGCACATTCATGTTCATTAGCTAGTTTAGGCATTTTCAATTTACCCGGTGGGCGTTCCTTTAAGCCATCGTTCTAACGAATCTTTTAACTCGAGTTCATGCTATTGTTAACACTAAGTTAGCCTAGCTCTTGATTATCGAAGACACTATATTTCTTTATCTCACAAAATCTACGGGTTTTCCCTCTATAAGTGAAACCCGTTTTGTCATGTTATTAGGCATTTATCCAAATACTTATCCAAACCAAGTTCTATCTACGAACTAGTAGGTACCCAATTTCACTTAGGCATTACATCGAACACCTTATGAGCATATTCTATAAATAATTCATTGACAAGCTCATGACTTGTCATATAACCCGAATTTTCATCATTCAAACTATTTAACACAAATATTTGCCTTTAAAGTTCTGAAATAACTTCGCATATGTAAATTACACTAGAACAACCCCAAATTTCCTAGTGTTTATCAAGTTCTACATAACCCACTAGTCACCTACAATGGTGACCATGGATTTCACTAGAATTTAGCATAACTTCAACATGTACTTGTCTAGGGTTTACTCCTAGACATTTTAATGTTCCTAATTCATCTACAATTCATACATGCATCATCAGATTTCAAGTTCTCTAAATTCATGAGAATTTCAAGTAGAGATTTTTTGTCAAATTTTACATACCTTATGATCTCCTTGCAATGGGGATCATTAATCTATGCTCGATTTTCGGTTTGGACTTGATTTGATCCTTCAATTTGTGAGATTAGTGAATGTTAGGGTTTGAGCATGGAGTTCCCTGGCTCCTGTGGATATTTCGACCAGAACACACACTTTAAGTGTGTGTTTTGGTGTTTAACTCTTGTTTTAATAAAACAAGTTTCCCACTTGGCAATATTAGTCCCTCATGTTTTATTTTGATCAAATGAAGCTACAACTCACCGTTAGTCACTTAATTATATGCTACTAACTAGGTTAATTATTCCTAGTTACTTTAACGGGTTCGGGAAATTATAACCCGTTATGTTTTATGTCCCGTTAATTTGAGCTTTTTATATACTTTGTTTTCTCAAAGTATTTATTTTTCCTTTTTAATTAATATTAGGTTTATTTATTTAAATCCTAATATTTACCGGGTTAAATTTTACCGCTAATGATATTTTACCCGTCCAGTAGTATTAACGTGGTTTGATTACCAAACCCGTTTTCGGGGTGTTACAAGTCTACCCCCCTTAAAGAGGTTTCGTCCCCGAAACCTTATTTACGTAGTTCCTTTAATTTTAGACTAAACGAACTTAGCTTCGTTTTCAAGGCATTCATACATTCCTTTTGGATCTAAAGTTTTCGTTTATATTGACCCGTACGTCTTCCATGTGTAAGGCCTCGCGGGCCGTTACTTTTAGCTTATATCTTTTATCTTTATTGACCGAGTTGTTACTTGACCACTCTTTCGCTTTAGTCTGTCAACATGCTTATTTCGCGCTTGTCTTATATTAACAAGTGCTTTGTATTTGTTATGACAATATCTTGACTTCAAATAGTTTTACCGGCTAGACTAATTAGTCGCCGTCACTTTATATCCCGTCACCCGGGTATACTATTTTGCCATCTCCGGCCTTATGTGTGTATGAGATTTTCTAAATCACTTCATACTACTTATGTTTTGTTAAAACGTTATTTTTGACCAAAAACTGAATTTTTTTGTTTACGTTTCCTCTTTGTCTCACATCTTTCTCTCATTTCAAGGAATGTTACTCCCGATGATCTATTTCTTTCCGTTATTATTTAATGTGGGGAATTATAACTAATTCCCCCGCTTAACCCATATGATCCGTAGGTTCTTTCACTTAGCCTCATATGTTATTTCTTTAGATTTCCACCTTTTTAAGGTGAGACCCAACAGTTTGTTTCTTTCTATTTATGACCCAAGAGTCTTCTTGGTCCTGTAGACCTTAACACTATGTTTAATCCCGTAGGTTATGATAATCGTGTAGATCATCTTTTATTCAAGTCTTTATTCAACTGTATATATATATATATATATATGGTGTCAAGTCACCCCTTTTATGTCTAGAACGATTTACTTTTGCTTTTTGGATTTCATTTGACCTTGACCGTAGTCTAAGTCTACATTTGTTCTCTTTCGAATTATCTTTCTGACTTTATGACTTCTAACGTCATTTACACGTCGGTTTGTCCTACACTTACCGTTACCCGGTTCTTACCTATACTTCTTTACGACCCATTACCCGGGTTCTTTATCTTAGTGTTTTTAACATTTTTGTTTCGCTAGTTTGCATTTTTCCTATATATATTCCTTTATGACTCATCACGTAGATTCATTAATGTTTCGCGCTTCCATTATTCAGTTTGCGCTTACTTGCACTACCAAGTTTTTATACCTTATTTATCTCGTTTGACTTGTTCGTGTGAAATTTCATCACTTGTGACCCATTCAACTTTAAAATAGTTGAGCGCAGTTATTAACATTTCTGTTTGCAAATTAGCATTGTCTTTTAGTCATGACTCATATTCCGAGTCTTTTGACTTTCTATTTCGCGTTCCCATCTCTTGGTTTACGCATTCTTTCCAAATCCTACCCATTCATCGGGTATCTGTAACACCTCGTAAAATCACGTCCAATGATGTATTGACACGTGTAATAAACCCTAATAAAGTCCAATGTTGAATTTAAGGGACTAATTTTTCGAAAAATCGAAAACTTTGATAATAAAAGGACTGGAAGTGTTAGCATACCTAAAATAAGTTTCCAAATAACCTCTCACGATGTTTATATTCACAAATGTGCCACTTGATGAATAAGTGTAGTCGTTTGCGTATTTAATTGAAAGTTTGCGCAATAAAGGGTTAAAAGCGTCAACATGTTAATTCTTACCTCTGAGTGACCTTCTAACAAACCGGGAGCTTAATAATATTTAATTATACTCTCGGGAATGACAAATAATGGCCATCTAAGGTTTTTATGCCTATAAGTAAAGTTACGCGCAACTTTGCAAGTTAGAGGGGCTAAAAGTGTCAATATGTTTAATTATACCTCTGAATGACCTTTTAGGGAATCCGAAGCATCGTGATGTTTAATAATACTTTCAAGAATTTCTAATATGGATTAGATGAGGCTTCAATGCTATTAAATGATGAAATGCGCAAGTTTGCGCAATAGAGGGACCTAAAGCGTCAACTTTTGAATCTACGCCCTTCGGTGACCATTTAAGCGAACGGGAGCGTAGTAACATGTATGTATATACTTGGGAATGATCAATATGGGCCATGGAAGGCTTTGCTATCATTAAACAGCATTTTGCGCTACTTTGCGCAATTAAGGGATTATTCGCGTCAAACGGCAAAAGTATGCCGATTCGTTGGGTTCGAACCTTCCGGAATATAACCATGAGCTAAACATACCCTATTTATCCTTTATATAGCTTAGATATAGGCTTAGAGGTGTTTGGTGCGCAAAAATAAACTTTAAGGTCATGCAGGGACTAAAAGTGTCAAAAAGTGCACAAGTTTGCACTTTCGCGCATATCTCACATTCTGAATATCCCCGGACACCCAAAAATTTTATTTAAGCACTAAAATATTTTATTTTAGTGATCGCCTTGATAAAATTCCTCTCGTCGCGTGATTTGGACCATTTTTAGCGTCCGTCCATGTTTCGTCGTAATTCGACGCATAACGTGACCGTACGGCCAAACGAACCGACATCCGACATGTTTTTGAACATGTTTCATGTCCCCTAAGTTTAAACATCATAGTGGGGCCTTTATATGAGGTTAACGGGCCTTGAACGTGCCTAAAATGACTTCATGAACTGACAGGGACCAATTCTGTCGTTTTTGAAACTGCTGTGCAGACCTGGACTGTCAGGCGGGCCGCGTAGGCCACACAGACTTCTCACGCGGGCCGCGAGGCCAGCACATAATGCAGAACAGCTGATTACAGCCTGTTCGTTGCTGTTTTCATGATCAAAACTGTTTTCTAACACACAAAATCGACTCTAGGGGCAGCCCATAGAATTTTATAAATGGTTTAACACCTGGCAACATCTAATTCGTTCCAAGAATCCTATAGAACACAACATGTTCTTCATTTTTATAAATTTTGCAACTTCAAACTTTCCTCATCTGCTCAAATCCGAAATTGGTGTATCATCTTGGAATTTTCTTGTGTTCTTGATCTTTCATTCAGTGATTGTAAGTATTCCAATCATGTTTTGATTCTTGTTCATAGTTTAATTTAGCCAAGGACACTATATTTTGACTTCTGTTTGACTTTCTGTTTTGATCATGAATTGATCAGCAAAAAGTCCAATTGAATCTTGTTTTATGATGGTAATCAAGTTGGTTATAATCCATTAGGATCATGCTTTCTGATTTCCACGAATTCTAGTCTATTTGATAAGTCAAAGTTAGTAATCTAAAAGTCAAACTGGGCAGATTCTTAAATTAATCAAAACTTATAATATAGAGGTTATGGATCATGTTTTGTCACTTAAATAATTTGGTAAATGTTACAAGAACATGTCAAACTGATCACTTTGGTGTAATTGCTTGTTTTGAATCAAACGTCTAACAGTTTGACTAATGCTTTGACTCTCAAATCTGACCTGATTAACCTTGTTTTAGAAATGCTTTAGAGCTTATTTTGGACTGGGTTTCATATAAGTGTAACTCTCTGAGATTATACAATTTGGTTCATTACTTATCCGATTCATATGCATGTTTCCGATTTATGCTTAAATGTTGACTATTATGCCCTTTTGACTATAAAACGTGATTTTTGAAAAAGTGAAAGAGTAGAAACATTTTTTGCTGATTTATAAACTTGCACCTAAAATTTGATATCAGTTTGAGGTCTAGATTAAGAGTTATGCTCAATATCGTAATTTGAAAGCTTTATGTTACTTAAACGGCGTAATTAGCATATAACCTATTTAAACCCACTTTTTGATATCAAACTTTTTACCCACTGATGTTGTATAATATTTTGGGATTTTTAAAGATTTTTATTTAATTTTTTGCTGATCATATCATATGTCTCTAAGTTTAATTCGGTAAATACCGATTTTGCCCTTTTAAGCCATAAAATGAGTTTTACAAATCCTTTTGACCCCAAACCTTTTTTCTACTGATTTTATTTGATAAATAAAATATTTTGAGCATTCTGGAAATATAAAAATATCAGCTTTCTTTTAAAAACCCGGAAACGGCTCTAAATCGCCTTTTTAAGCGTTTTTAACGCTTAGTATGTACTATAGCCATATTAAACATATAAGATTAATACCTACTGATGTTTTTAGTATATTTTGAGATAATAACAGTAAGTAAAAGTTTTTGAACTCAGGTTTCCAGTTTTGACCTTTTAAGCCCTTGTGAAATTACCAAAATACCCCTAAGGTGCATAGTTGGGTTTTAAATGATAAGTTTCACATATGGGTCATACCCTACTGTTATAACATGTTAAATTAAGTGTATTTACTGTATTAATCAGACCTGTAGCTCAGATTACAAATAAACTCTTTTAATAATCTTTTAAATGACCAAAATGCCCTTGCGAGGCATAATTTGAGTTTATATCCGATTTGGGCATAATAGAAAATATCTTACTGATATTATAACATAATCAAGGCATATTAAATCAGGGAACTTGCATGTGACTCTATTGGTTACCCGTAACGCCCTTTTCGCGTTCGGTTCGGTTTATGTAACTAGTTTGCATAAATTGACCGAAACGGGTCAAGCATTATCATTTTTGTCTCAAAATCCAAAATGTATTTAGTATACCCATATTATACAAGTCTTCAAACTTGTCGGGTCTAAATCACATTCTATCCGGTCTTCGCTTAATCGTGCGTTTGAACCGTATCATCCTTAAAACTAACCGGTCTAAGCTTAGGCTTAACTAAAGACCTGTTAGGAATCTAATAGGTTATTAAAAACCTTTGTTCCAGAATAAGAAGAACCAGTAAAAGCTATCTGTACTTGCTTGGTGGTATACGGCTGAGATTGAATTTATATTTAGCTCAGGTAAATACTTTTAACTTATTTTCCCTATACAGGCTTGGGTTACGGTACATAGAATACCGCTTGATCGAGCATCAAATCTTACATCTTTGAATGGTTAATTGAATAATTTGATCGGCTCGTTTAAACAGTCTTGTTCACTTAAAGCCTTTGGGGGGTTAATGACCATGTCCCGGATATCCTCGGCATCATCTTACGAGATGGCCACGACCTGAGCATGTGGTGTAGGCGTACACCTGTCAGTGTATAACTCTAATGTGGAGGGTCTATTGATCTTTAACCCGGACAAGATCCGGGCAACTGAACGCACAAGTAACATGTAATTCGTTCACAAGATTATAATAATATATAATTATCCCAAGTTATAAAATGTTTTGTGCCAGGTGCATTCAAATCAATTTTCAACCATTTTCAAAATGAGTCAGTTAAATTGTATTTACCAGTGTAAACTGACGTATTTTTCCAAAAAGATTAAGTGCAGGTACTACTCGTACTAGGCTGGCGGTCTTCTAGAGCGTCCACAATAAGTCTCGCAAGCTTGGACGACAATAAAGCTGTTGAACAATATCTTATTTTATTTTTGATCCGCCTGTGGATCCGTTTCAACTATTTGTGATATTAAATATTACACCTTATTAAAGTTGAAATGAATCTATCTTTGCTTCCGCTGTGCATTATATATTGTGTTGTTTGTCTATGATGATATCACTACGTCACGATACTCTCCACCGGGCCCATCGGTGACACGTGGAAAATAGGGGTGTGACAGGTTGGTATCAGAACCAACATTGAGTGAATTAAACACTAGCTTTTTGTGTTTAATCTCAATGACACGAGAGCACATCCTTTGACCTTCTGAGTCTAGACTTAACATAGGAATACTCTCGTCCCTATTCGGAAGATTGTTACCTTCAATTATATTTTAATATGTCGCCAAGCAAGAAGCTGTAATGGAAATTCTCCCCATTTGAAGCCTAGGAAAGACCAAGCTTCGTGTTGCGACTAGGATTAACGTACGACCAAGGAGAGGACATTCAGAACTAAAATGAAAGAAGAGACTCCTTTTACTGAAGATCTTTTCCTTAAAAGTCTTTATAACGATATTTATCTTTTGGTCCCTTTGAGGACAACATCATTTCTTTTAAGTCCCTTTTAGGGCAATTCTATACTTTTTTTTAAAACTATTGGGATGTTTTATCTAAATATCATTTATATCATTATATATGGATATAATATATGAAATAAATTAAAATAACATTTCTGTTATAAGATCTACCATTATAATAAAATGGCAAAATCTAAAAAGGACAAGACCTAGCCTCGTGTCATTATTGAGACCCGGCCAAGACGGCAGATCCTCAATTTAGGTTCAGATCCTTATTAACATCCAGAGTTAGGATTGTCCAGTATTAATTATTAAAAAGGAATCTTAAGGTAAACCTAGCCTATATGACGAGGCCAAGATGGTAGGACCTATTCAAGAGATTCAAATCCTTGTTAACATCCGTAATATGTTAACACTCCTGGCAAACGTGGTTCGATAAAATCACGTAAGTCATCCCTAGAATGGGTTATTCCAATCCTTCCTTATTAAAATAATCATCCCTTAAGGATGAAGTGCCACAGGCTATAATACACTGTCCGAATGCGACATCGACAGTTGTGATCTTTTGAGATTCTCCGTCCTAAGGGGGTGAGCTATGCTCAAAGCCCTCTAGACGATAATCTGGTCGTCATGTCATTATTATGACCGCTGAACGACAATTGATTTAAATTAAAGTACTAATCCTGTCGTTATGTCATTATTATGACCGCTGAATGACAGTTGATTTAAATTAAAGTGCTAATCCTGCCGTCATGTCATTATTATGACCACTGAACGACAGTTGATTAAATTAATGACACTGATCATGTCTTCATGTCATTACTGTGACCGCTGAACGTATCATCAGTGCAATGACTATATGTCTTAACATCTTACGAGATGTTAATTGATAGGCCCACGGGCCAGAAATTTTAATAAAGACAGTGGCAGTCTACAACTCCCTGTCAAGAAAAGGTAATTAACTTTGATTCAAGCCTTAATACCTCGATTTTGTAACATCCTGGTTTATAAATTAAATCTGTCCATGTGACTAGGCTGTTGAGCTATTATTTAATTATAACTAGGGATATACTGCCTACGGGCTATACTCATTGTCATATAAGACAAAAGACAGTCGTAGCCTACAACTCCCTGTCAAGAAAAGGCAAGGACACGTTCAAGCCTAAATACCTTAATTCTACAAAATCAAGGTTGATAATATAAAGTTGTCCCTGTGACTTGGTCTTTTGTGCCATAATTATATTTTTATTAAATTTAGGATAATTATAATGAAAGTCCTGAATAAAATAGATATCATTCTTTTCCTGCCAGTATAAATATTAAAAGAGAATCTTAAAAGGTTTGACCTAGCTTGAATGTCATTGAAGACCTAGCTAAAATGGTAAAACCTGTTTAAAAGAGATTCAGATCCTTATTAAACACTTGAAAACGTGTTAACACTCCCGACAACAGTGATGTGATAAAATCACGCTTATCATCTTTATATTAGGAACTTCCAAACCCTTTATTTAGCCTATATAAAATCAATAGGAATCATGGCTAATAAACATCGAACATGATGTACACATCTAAACATCCACCTGGGATGTATACCTACGGGCAAAGATGCATACATGAAAACGATAGTTTTATTTCATAACTTCTTGTCAAGACAATGAATTATGAAAATTTTCCGATCCAAAGGAATCATTGATTATGTTTTAAAATTTCCCTAGTGACAAGGTATCTGTGCCATCGAAAAGTCCTTTGGAACTAGCCATTGTGCTATATAAGATGTCAGTATGACATTGGCAGTCGTGACTTATGTCCCCTGTCTAGTAACTATAAAGGATTTTATTCCATTTAAACGCCAAAGATGGTTTATTTAAAAACCTAGGCAAAACATAATCAAATAAATTTAATACTATCTATTCACCTATATGGTTGATTTACACCATGGCTATTTAATCATCAAGTTCGACAAATCAGCAAATTATTACTACATGGTCTGTAGCCTTCAAAGCTTCACCATGGCTGACCCATCTGAAGCTCACACTCATCCAATTGGTCAGAATAATAATGCAAGACTGAGCTTAACAGGCTAAACTGATTGTCCGATAGGACAACGACAATGGTGGTCTTTGACTCCCTGTCTAAAAATGATGGACTATGTCCAAACATAATAGTCTATATGATCAATGCGATCGTGACTAATATCGCCTAAAATGATGATCATGCTAACTAGCATCATCTAGCGATGAAATTCCTACGGGTTATACTCTATTCTATCAGAAAAGAGACAAAGGTTAGTGATGGTCTTTAAGACCCCCTGTTCAAAGTGCTGAATACCCAACCCTAACAGTCTATATGATCAAGAGGCTATTCAGGATGACAATGTCACAACAGGTACTTTCTTTATCAGTAACGCTCATGCTAGAATATTACTTGATTCAGGTTCAGATAAGTCTTTCGTAGACAATAGATTTTGTAAATCATTAAATCTGCCTGTTAAAACTCTAAGCGTTAAGCATAAAGTAAAATTGGTCGATAGTACCTCAGAGACTACTTCGGCAATATTAGATGGATGTTTTATATCCATTAGGAATCATTCGTCCGATGTCCTAGTTTCCGTTAAAAAAATGGTGGAACCGGCCGTCCCCGAAATCGAACCTGGGTCTAGGCCACACCCTTTCGCGCGCCTAGCCAACCGAGCTAGGTGCCTAGTTTGTGAAATTTCCATTTTGATTAAATATAAGCACATGTACAATCAAATAACACTCCTTAGGAATGTTCATATGGTTTAATAATACCATGATCGATGTATGATAAGTCGTCAGGATGATGACTAGCTGGGAAATGCACTCAATTAATTGTTAAATTGGTATTTAATACCAAAAGATTTGAGTATGGCAAACTCAGAAGAGACAAACAACAGTCGCGATGCTAAGAGATGCGACCAATGTTAATAGTGCATCAAGTGTGAACCTCAATGTTAACAGAGTTAATCTCCAAAGCTATAAATATCACTGCTGAGAAGGGCTATGAGAAAAGCCATGAAGAGCCAAACGCTGCTAGCTCTAAAACACAGGACACTGCTCATGAGAAGAGCTTTATTCATATTTCGTATGCGAAGAATAACCCAAATAAAATCATATGTGGCAAGGAGCCCATTCTTTTTAGGATGTACTTAAAAAGTACTTCGTCTCTTGGAAGTCAAGAGACTTCAATGGTTAAAAGGGGCCATTGATTGCAAGGAATTGTTGAGAGAAGTAGAAACCATTAGGTATATCAGTGGTTATGCTGGAAAGCACACGGTAAGGGGTGCGTCACAATCATTCGGTGGTAATACCCTTGATTAGTGAGGACACTAATGGAGTCCACAAGAAAGATCCCCTTATACAGTATGGGATGGTCCAAATTTTAAGGACCTTATTAGGAAAAACCTGGTATCCGCTTTGCGAAATGGAAAGATGGAATAAGAATTTTTTCCGACTCCCCCATAAAAGCCATAAACTATCGGCAGTAGGTTGCAAACCCTGGTTCATTGGTTGAAATGGTGCTCTTATTCGGTTAACCTAGAATTTAAGCATAATGCACTATATATATATTATGTTTTAGCATCAGCAATAAGAGGGCACATTAAGGTTTCGAAGCCTGCTTACTATGAATCCATTATGGATCCACCTCAACTACTCACGTTTTATAGATTAAGAAATAACCAGTCGAGGCCGAGATTGCCCTACAATTTGTCAAAGGTTTTATAGCTAAGTTTAAAAGGTTTAAGAATAGAGGCGTTTAGCCCTCCTGATGTATGATTAGAGGCAGCTCACATTAATAATGACACCAGATAAATCCATTATGGTGATTTATGGCTAGGAGTTACGTTGGTTGCAGGTACTGCTAAGTCTCTCATAAAACCATAAGCTTAGCAAACTTTTAATCTTTCCCGTAAGAACCCCAGATAGTAAGTGTAAGGTAAAACTTACAGGCAAAATCATAAGAACCATTTCTTCTTTTCCTGTTAGAAATCTCTAATCATGGATTCTAGAAGTACCCTCTCTCTAGAAGAAGTGCGTCAGCATGTATAGTTGATATCTCTTTGATCTCTATCGATTGCGAATACCAGATGGTATGATAAAAGCGCCACATGAGGATTGGTGTATCTTAATATGTTCCATAGATTGCTTCCATGCCTGATCAGTATGGAGGTTTAATGCATGGAACCGCAAGGATATTCTAATAGTCATATGATACTAAAGTCAACTAATGGTATTCAAGGAAGATATCCAGAATGGAATTGCCAAAGTAAATGTTCCCGATTAAGGAATTCATGGACTTGTGACATAAATGTGTCACTTATCTGACACAGAATATGACAGATGAACTGGAGCCTGAGATTTGGAAAATCTCTGTAACCTCATTGTATCTTGATTACCCTGTTTACCTCCTGAGAGGCAGGTAGAATTAAGATTTATATCCCATTTAGGGTTGTATTCTTATGAAATCTCCAAGACGGCTAGTGCCATTATTGGAAGAATCAAAACCCCAATTAAATAAGTTTTGAAAATAAAGAATTCATATAGCCTAACCCTATATCCTGAGGATTCGGTATAGTTAATTAAGAAAGACGGTTCATTTTGCTTATGCATTGATTACCGCAACCCTAGTTAGGCAACAATTAAGAATTTTCCATCAGCTGCCCAGGATCGTCGATTTGTTCGACTGACTGTGAGGATTAACTATCCCTTAAGATTAGTTTTAAGTACTGGTTGGAATAACCATTTCACCTTGAGATAAGCTTTTCTATAATAGTTGATGTATAAGTATCAAGGTTGTTCCTTTGGAGACCTTGCTTAGATGGAATGTTGAATATCTATTGTTAAATGGAAGATTGGTACGTCCAATCATCATGATCTAAAAATTTCTTGGAAACAACGAATAGGATCATACAAATCCATGATCACCTGTAAGATTGCCAGTTTTGGCAGAAAATCAAAGATTAAGGAAAATAGCAACCCTCCTAAGTCCTTGTTAAGGAATAAGGTTCAACAAAGATATCACTCTGGAAGGGTGTGCCAATTTGTTAATTACCAGACTAGTTAAGCTCTGAATATATAAAATCATTCGAAGGAATCGAATGTATCAAAGATCAAATAACTTATGAGCTAAAACCTATGTAAGGAGCTTGGCTGAGCTCGCAAGGTATTACACCCTAAGGATTAAATGATATGTTTCGCCATTAAATCAAGAAGCACTATCACATAACGGTTGGCAGACTTGTGATATAATGATAAACCTGTATCGGATGCGGATCGACAGGATAAGAAACCTTAAAAAGGATACACGAACCTATTATATAGAGGTCAAATTGGGAGTTTGGAGAGACTTCAGATATGCTATAGAAGTTAAGTCCGTTATGTGACAAAAAGTACTTCCAGCATTTTAGCAAATCTTGAGGTCGACATTTCTTTTAAGGGGGTGAGGATGTAACACCTCGTAAAATCACGTCCAATGATGTATTGACACGTGTAATAAACCCTAATAAAGTCCAATGTTGAATTTAAGGGACTAATTTTTTGAAAAATCGAAAAATTTGATAATAAAAGGACTGGAAGTGTTAGCATACCTAAAATAAGTTTCCAAATAACCTCTCACGATGTTTATATTCACAAATGTGCCACTTGATGAATAACTGTAGTCGTTTGCGTATTTAATTGAAAGTTTGCGCAATAAAGGGTTAAAAGCGTCAACATGTTAATTCTTACCTCTGAGTGACCTTCTAACAATCCGGGAGCTTAATAATATTTAATTATACTCTCGGGAATGCCAAATAATGGCCATCTAAGGTTTTTATGCCTATAAGTAAAGTTACGCGCAACTTTGCAAGTTAGAGGGGCTAAAAGTGTCAATATGTTTAATTATACCTCTGAATGACCTTTTAGCGAATCCGAAGCATCATGATGTTTAATAATACTTTCAAGAATTTCTAATATGGATTAGATGAGGCTTCAATGCTATTAAATGATGAAATGCGCAAGTTTGCGCAATAGAGGGACCTAAAGCGTCAACTTTTGAATCTATGCCCTTTGGTGACCATTTAAGCGAACGGGAGCATAGTAACATGTATGTATATACTTGGGAATGATCAATATGGGCCATGGAAGGCTTTGCTATCATTAAACAGCATTTCGCGCTACTTTGCGCAATTAAGGAACTATTCGCGTCAAACGGCAAAAGTATGCCGATTCGTTGGGTTCGAACCTTCCGGAATATAACCATGAGCTAAACATACCCTATTTATCCTTTATATAGCTTAGATATAGGCTTAGACATGTTTGGTGCGCAAAAATAAACTTTAAGGTCATGCAGGGACTAAAAGTGTCAAAAAGTGCACAAGTTTGCACTTTCGCGCATATCTCACATTCTGAATATCCCCGGACACCCAAAAATTTTATGTAAGCAGTAAAATATTTTATTTTAGTGATCGCCTTGATAAAATTCCTCTCGTCGCGTGATTTGGACCATTTTTAGCGTCCGTCCGTGTTTCGTCGTAATTCGACGCATAACGTGACCGTACGGCCAAACGAACCGACATCCGACATGTTTTTGAACATGTTTCATGTCCCCTAAGTTTAAACATCATAGTGGGGCCTTTATATGAGGTTAATGGGCCTTGAACGTGCCTAAAATGACTTCATGAGCTGACAGGGACCAATTCTGTCGTTTTTGAAACTGCTGTGCAGACCTGGACTGTCAGGCGGGCCGCGTAGGCCACACAGACTTCTCACGTGGGCCGCGAGGCCTGCACAGAATGCAGAACAGCTGATTACAGCCTGTTCGTTGCTGTTTTCATGATCAAAACTGTTTTCTAACACACAAAATCGACTCTAGGGGCAGCCCATAGAATTTTATAAATGGTTTAACACCTGGCAACATCTAATTCGTTCCAAGAATCCTATAGAACACAACATGTTCTTCATTTTTATAAATTTTGCAACTTCAAACTTTCCTCATTTGCTCAAATCCGAAATTGGTGTATCATCTTGGAATTTTCTAGTGTTCTTGATCTTTCATTCAGTGATTGTACGTATTCCAATCATGTTTTGATTCTTGTTCATAGTTTAATTTAGCCAAGAACACTATATTTTGACTTCTGTTTGACTTTCTGTTTTGATCATGAATTGATCAGCAAAAAGTCCAATTGAATCTTGTTTTATGATGGTAATCAAGTTGGTTATAATCCATTAGGATCATGCTTTCTGATTTCCACGAATTCTAGTCTATTTGATAAGTCAAAGTTAGTAATCTAAAAGTCAAACTGGGCAGATTCTTAAATTAATCAAAACTTATAATATAGAGGTTATGGATCATGTTTTGTCACTTAAATAATTTGGTAAATGTTACAAGAACATGTCAAACTGATCACTTTGGTGTAATTGCTTGTTTTGAATCAAACGTCTAACAGTTTGACTAATGCTTTGACTCTCAAATCTGACCTGATTAACCTTGTTTTAGAAATGCTTTAGAGCTTATTTTGGACTGGGTTTCATATAAGTGTAACTCTCTGAGATTATACAATTTGGTTCATTACTTATCCGATTCATATGCATGTTTCCGATTTATGCTTAAATGTTGACTATTATGCCCTTTTGACTATAAAACGTTATTTTTGAAAAAGTGAAAGAGTAGAAACATTTGTTGCTGATTTATAAACTTGCACCTAAAATTTGATATCAGTTTGAGGTCTAGATTAAGAGTTATGCTCAATATCGTAATTTGAAAGCTTTATGTTACTTAAACGGCGTAATTAACATATAACCTATTTAAACCCACTTTTTGATATCAAACTTTTTACCCACTGATGTTGTATAATATTTTGGGATTTTTAAAGATTTTTATTTAATTTTTGGCTGATCATATCATAGGTCTCTAAGTTTAATTCGGTAAATACCGATTTTGCCCTTTTAAGCCATAAAATGAGTTTTACAAATCCTTTTGACCCCAAACCTTTTTTCTACTGATTTTATTTGATAAATAAAATATTTTGAGCATTCTGGAAATATAAAAATATCAGCTTTCTTTTAAAAACCCGGAAACGGCTCTAAATCGCCTTTTTAAGCGTTTTTAACGCTTAGTATGTACTATAGCCATATTAAACATATAAGATTAATACCTACTGATGTTTTTAGTATATTTTGAGATAATAACAGTAAGTAAAAGTTTTTGAACTCAGGTTTCCAGTTTTGACCTTTTAAGCCCTTGTGAAATTACCAAAATACCCCTAAGGTGCATAGTTGGGTTTTAAATGATAAGTTCCACATATGGGTCATAGCCTAATGTTATAACATGTTAAATTAAGTGTATTTACTGTATAAATCAGACCTGTAGCTCAGATTACAAATAAACTCTTTTAATAATCTTTTAAATGACCAAAATGCCCTTGCGAGGCATAATTTGAGTTTATATCCGATTTGGGCATAATAGAAAATATCTTACTGATATTATAACATAATCAAGGCATATTAAATCAGGGAACTTGCATGTGACTCTATTGGTTACCCGTAACGCCCTTTTCGCGTTCGGTTCGGTTTATGTAACTAGTTTGCATAAATTGACCGAAACAGGTCAAGCATTATCATTTTTGTCTCAAAATCCAGAATGTATTTAGTATACCCATATTATACAAGTCTTCAAACTTGTCGGGTCTAAATCACATTCTATCCGGTCTTCGCTTAATCGTGCGTTTGAACCGTATCATCCTTAAAACTAACCGGTCTAAGCTTAGGCTTAACTAAAGACCCGTTAGGAATCTAATAGGTTATTAAAAACCTTTATTCCAGAATAAGAAGAACCAGTAAAAGCTATCTGTACTTGCTTGGTGGTATACGGCTGAGATTGAATTTATATTTAGCTCAGGTAAATACTTTTAACTTATTTTCCCTATACAGGCTTGGGTTACGGTACATAGAATACCGCTTGATCGAGCATCAAATCTTACATCTTTGAATGGTTAATTGAATAATTTGATCGGCTCGTTTAAACAGTCTTGTTCACTTAAAGCCTTTGGGGGGTTAATGACCATGTCCCGGATATCCTCGGCATCATCTTACGAGATGGCCACGACCTGAGCACGGGGTGTAGGCGTACACCTGTCAGTGTATAACTCTAATGTGGAGGGTCTATTGATCTTTAACCCGGACAAGATCTGGGCTACTGAACGCACAAGTAACATGTAATTCGTTCACAAGATTATAATAATATATAATTATCCCAAGTTATAAAATGTTTTGTGCCACGTGCATTCAAATCAATTTTCAACCATTTTCAAAATGAGTCAGTTAAATTGTATTTACCAGTGTAAACTGACGTATTTTTTCCAAAAAGATTAAGTACAGGTACTACTCGTACTAGGCTGGCGGTCTTCTAGAGCGTCCACAATAAGTCTCGCAAGCTTGGACGACAATAAAGCTGTTGAACAATATCTTATTTTATTTTTGATCTGCCTGTGGATCCGTTTCAACTATTTGTGATATTAAATAATACACCTTATTAAAGTTGAAATGAATCTATCTTTGCTTCCGCTGTGCATTATATATTGTCTTGTTTGTCTATGATGATATCACTACGTCACGATACTCCCCACCGGGCCCACCGGTGACACGTGGAAAATAGGGGTGTGACAGTATCTTTACCGTAATCATTTTCAAGTAACCATTCTTATATGGTTTAGACGTTATTTTAATTTATTTGGTCGTCTTAGCGAGATCCATCGCTTTTATTCAATCAAGTGCTTTATTCTTCATTCAATTCGTTTGACTTGTCCATGTGAATTTCATCACTTGTGACGGTCAAACTTTTATCCCTATGCCTTAGCATTCCTATTGGTCGGTCTGTATTTTCTTTTTGCTTGATCCTTGTCCCTTCTCTCGGGCTCATTATTCTTACGTAATACGCTTCCGTCATCCGACTTACGTTTACGTTTACTATCAAACATCTTACTTAATTTGGTTCATTTGGGTACCATTTAAGTTAGTCCCATTCACCCCACCCTTACTACATCGGACATAAATGTGTCCATCATAAGAAGTTCATGGTACCACGTGTTCACTACTTACTTGGCCAGAGTAAGCGATCAACACCTGGTATACATGACCTTTTTATAATTTTCACATCACACCCCATATAAGTAATGCCTCTAATTGTTTTTCTTGGAAACAATATCCCGGATAGGTTTTCTATTCAGGTTTTTCCAAGTTTTCAATTTACATATACAACTTTCAATCTCTACGTATTTGTTGCATATTACTATTTATGCAATAATTTAAAACGTGCACCTGATAATGCTTGCTCTAACAGGCTCTCCTTGCCATTAACTTATTCGCAATCGTTGCGCGATTTAGGTCCTTGGTGTGCGTGCTCTATTTGTCGTACTTTGGACCGTTCCTCTGTCAAATCCATGATTTGTTAAACTCTCGCTATCTTCATATGCGAGTGTCCTTCAATCTAAAATGTTTACAATAGTTAGTAATTTCGACATTAATGGATGCCCGTATTTTAATACGAGGCTTTTCTACTATACGTATCAACGCGTGTAATTTCGTTGACTATATTTATTCTATATCGATTTTATTGGTGTAACGTGTATTACACGATAACAATATGTGTTGTTCTCAACACTTTAATCATACTAAACCATTGATATACATGTACTTACCGGATTTGCGATCAAGCCTCGAACCGAACACATTTGTCAACAACCTTGAGCTCTGATTACCAACTTGTAACACCCTTATTATTATTTAACTGTTTTCGTATAGATTACGAAAATAAACGGGTAGTTATGATTTCAAATACATTGAAATTACGGGTTCATTAAACGTTTTACAGAATTAAAAACTATACAACATATTATGTGTGAGTTCGTCATTTTACATAACAACGATACATAGTGCGGAAGCTTATTTCTTGATCGTGTTCGGTTCTTCGTTGTGCTTGATCGTCCTCCGGTGCTAAAATTATACTTGAAACTCATAAAACATGAGTTGGATTAGTCATACGTAACTTAAAACGTATTTAAACGAGTCCGGGAAGCGAAACTGATTAAAATAATTTTTTTTCGCTAAAACAGTGCTTTTCGCACCACGCGAAGGAACCCAGTTGCTCCCTCGCGCCACGCGAGGGAGACCGTTTTCCAGCAGCTCTGGAGCTGGGTCCTGCATTTTTCAGCAATACCAGTTTTTACGGAAACGGCCATAACTTCTTCGTTATTGATCCGTTTTACGCGATTCTTTTTCCTACGCGTTCGTAATTTAATTCTCCATCATATGAAGTTAAAATTTCAACATCCAACATAATAAATTTTGAGACTTCTAAGCCTTCGACTCGTTACCTTTTTACCAAATTTTAACCCGTTTATGCATTTTATCAAACAAACGTATTTGTTTGATCCTTATATCACTTACACTTCTTCAAATTAATGTTATCTACCATTTTAGGTTCTAATTATAGGTTTATTACACAATTTAAACCCGTTTACGCTCGTATGCTTATTTTAACCCGTTAAGGGTATTTAAGCACTTTAAAGCTTGAAATCGCTTTCATTCATTTCTAGCATCTTATTCCTACATTTCTTATCAAGTAATCTTCCACCACAACTATATATGCGTTGGATTTAATGTGGATATCTATATGTTTCGAGTTTTACCCCTCGGATTATTATTTTACGGCAAAACTCACATAGAGCCATTTGACTAACATATTACATCTTTCAACTTCTATACTTATTCTAAGTATTTATCTAATCATGAAATTCGTTTCCAAACAACCTTTAAGGGTTGTTTGTTCAATTTAGCCTACAAGGGCGTTTTGGTCGATTTTGGTCCTTCTTTTACGATGAAGGACTCTCACCAATTATTCGACCAAAATAGCACTTTTAACTACCACATAATTATGCGTACCTGGCTCGGATCAACATATTGACCCGTTTTAATACCTTTCGCTATTAATATCTAGATAATAGCAATGCTAACCATGTGTTAATTCATGTGATCACAAAACTCAACAAGCAATCATCAAATATTATTGACAAATGGTGTTAACAACACCATTTGACCCGTTTAGTCGAAATGACCAATTGTCATTATAAGATGGCACTTAATTACCATTTCACCCCTTTAACCTATCCCGGTTTACTTTTTGAAATCATCCAACTTGAAAGTCGTTTCCTGTTTTATTTGACCCATTATGACTTATGCCAAATGGTGTCATTTTAGATCCCTTTATCTATTCGTTAACCCATGTCCGGATTACTATTTCGCCATTTTTACCCCTTTCTACCATAATTTATGGTTTCTACCATTTTCACTTGTTCCGACTAGCATTATATCGCGCCGGAACATCATGTTTCATTTACTTGATACAAATCGTATTCCATGCTCACTAATAAGCATTTTGTAATAAAAGTAAAAAGGGTGTAAGCTTAACTTACCTCGCATCCGAACTACGCTTTTCCTTTCCTTCTTGATTCGTTTGACCCGCTCCCTCCTCAAGCTTCCACCTAGCTTGTTACGCGTCAAACTATCATCATCGTTTTCAAGGTGGTTAGTTTAATCATAATTTAATACGATTATTCCACCTTACGCATTTCATATCAAAAATTACCATTTATCGTATTATAGGTCAGTTTGACTTTTTGAAAGTCAAACATCCCTTAATATATAAAATGCACATTCATGTTCATTAGCTAGTTTAGGCATTTTCAATTTACCCGGTGGGCGTTCCTTTAAGCCATCGTTCTAACGAATCTTTTAACTCGAGTTCATGCTATTGTTAACACTAAGTTAGCCTAGCTCTTGATTATCGAAGACACTATATTTCTTTATCTCACAAAATCTACGGGTTTTCCCTCTATAAGTGAAACCCGTTTTGTCATGTTATTAGGCATTTATCCAAATACTTATCCAAACCAAGTTCTATCTATGAACTAGTAGGTACCCAATTTCACTTAGGCATTACATCGAACACCTTATGGGCATATTCTATAAATAATTCATTGACAAGCTCATGACTTGTCATATAACCCGAATTTTCATCATTCAAACTATTTAACACAAATATTTGCCTTTAAAGTTCTGAAATAACTTCGCATATGTAAATTACACTAGAACAACCCCAAATTTCCTAGTGTTTATCAAGTTCTACTTAACCCACTAGTCACCTACAATGGTGACCATGGATTTCACTAGAATTTAGCATAACTTCAACATGTACTTGTCTAGGGTTTACTCCTAGACATTTTAATGTTCCTAATTCATCTACAATTCATACATGCATCATCAGATTTCGAGTTCTCTAAATTCATGAGAATTTCAAGTAGAGATTTTTTGTCAAATTTTACATACCTTATGATCTCCTTGCAATGGGGATCATTAATCTATGCTCGATTTTCGGTTTGGACTTGATTTGATCCTTTAATTTGTGAGATTAGTGAATGTTAGGGTTTGAGCCTGGAGTTCCCTGGCTCCTGTGGATATTTCGACCAGAACACACACTTTAAGTGTGTGTTTTGGTGTTTAACTCTTGTTTTAATAAAACAAGTTTCCCACTTGGCAATATTAGTCCCTCATGTTTTATTTTGATCAAATGAAGCTACAACTCACCGTTAGTCACTTAATTATATGCTACTAACTAGGTTAATTATTCCTAGTTACTTTAACGGGTTCGGGAAATTATAACCCGTTATGTTTTATGTCCAGTTAATTTGAGCTTTTTATATACTTTGTTTTCTCAAAGTATTTATTTTTCCTTTTTAATTAATATTAGGTTTATTTATTTAAATCTTAATATTTACCGTGTTAAATTTTACCGCTAACGGTATTTTACCCGTCCTGTAGTATTAACGTGGTTTGATTACCAAACCTGTTTTCGGGGTGTTACAGATGAACTCTACGCCGGGCGCTACACACCAAGTAATTTTTTATGGTTGGACGTACGCATTGTAAAATTTAATTCATATATAAATTAAAAGTACTAATTACTATTGCGGTTACATAATTTGTTACATCATTTTCCTAAATAAAACATAAAAAAACTAAGCTATTATTAAAAAATCTGCTAAATTATAAGATGGAAAAATGTCATCCGTTGGACTCTGGGTTTCTGTCTCTTTCCCTTTTCCTTTTCCTTTGCCTGATGATTTTTGTGAACGAATCTGTGATTTCATTGGATCTAAACAAACGTCACGAACATGTCCGTATGTTCGACACCGCGAACAATATATCGGAACAGGTTCTTCCCCACGAGACAAGATTCGGGTGTTTTCTTTTGGACGGCCAGATTGACGTTTTGTAATATGCGGGGGTAATACACTGCCAAGGCCTTCTGGTATCACCCATTCAGACCTATGAGGCAGAGGATTAATCGATTCTTCATACGTTTTTTTGTATACTTCGTTTGAATAACACGAGAATGCATAATGATTGCAGTCAGCTTCACCCAAAAATCTTGAAACAGCAATCACATGCCCACAAGGTAGACCAGAAACTTTCCAGACACGGCAGCTACACGAACGATTCAAAAAATCAACTACACCCCTTTTCCCACCGTCTTCAACAACAAAACTGTTTACCCGGATGCCTGAAACAATCCAGGTTCTAGACCCTTCAATTTTCTTTAAAATTTTCTTCTGTGCCCACTGAGTCAGTGAATGGCTCTCCTGCATGCCCTGCAGTCGACGGTCATAAAACCATTTTTGTACAGACTCGCGGAAGATTTCGATAAGTTGCGTTATCGGCATCTTACGCGAGAATCTAGACAAAGAGTTAATAGACTCCGCACTATTAGATGTCATATAGTGGTATCGATTGCCGGGACAATGAGCTCTTGCCCATCTACCAAACCCAATATTTGTTAAAACCTGGCGTATTCTAGGAACAGCAAGACACAAAGCATTGAATGACTCATTAAAGTCAGACATCCGATAAGATTTACATGTCTTCCACCATAGTGCCTCGTACTCTTTTTTTTTAGACGACGGCAAACGTAAATTCATCATTAAATGACGACAACACAACCCGTGGTACACACGTGGAAACACGTTTCTAACACCTACATGTATAGAATTCGCCCTATCCGAAATGTTCGCCATATCTGCTATTTCACCAACACAGTCTCTAAGCTTTGAGAGAAACCATGTCCAAGATTCACCATCCTCTGATTTTCCAATGCCATAAGAAAGTGGTAAAATCTGATTATTTCCATCCATGCCCACTGCTGAAAACAACGTCCCTTTAAATTCACCCTTTAGGTGTGTCGCGTCAATGATAACGACATGTCTTAGATTAATCATAAAGCTACGAATCTGAAAATTAATGAAAACGAAATAAGAGCAAAACCCATGTTACTTTAAAAAAAAATAAGAGCAAGTACAAAAGAAAATGTGTAAATTACCGCAGCACCTAAAGCAACAAAAACCATTTCAAAACAACTCTGCTCATCAACCAAGATGTGAGTAACGCTTCCAGGATTTGCAAGCTTCAAATTGTAACAGTATATTGGTAGTTCGGCAAAAGAGTCTCGGGTTGTTCCTTGTAGAAGTTCAAGTGCATAGCTTTTACCACGCCAAGCTTGAAGGTTTGTTATCTCAACCTCGAACCTTTGTGTAAAATCTTTGACAATCTCTTTCGCTCGATATATCCTACCACTGTCTTTTAGTTGTTCCTTTAAAAAGTGACCCAAAACCTTTGGGTTAGCCTGACGGAAATGTGGGTGTGTTTGCGTCTTCGAACAGGTGTGTCTATCGTTCATATGTTTAACAAACCATAAACTACCACAAGGAATAGCATATGCCTTAAATCGCCATTCACAACCATCACCCATGCATGAAACTTCATACCGTGTCTTAGATGATCTATCAACTTTAAACTCGAAATGCTCTAACAAACATTTCTTTCCCAACTCAAGCTTCATCTCTTCTTTGTTATTGAATATATGACCGGCCTCAAACACTATAGATAAAGAACCTGATTCGTTGTTAGACGTGGATGATTTTTCAAAATTATTTTCTAAAATAGGACACTCATCGTTTAAAACATCAACACTTTCTTTTACTGAAATATTTAGATCTGGAGCTTTGAAGTTGTTTAAAGAAGAAAAACCAGAGGAACCAACATCAGACTCTAGAATAACATATAATTTATATAATTCAAAAGGATTCTGCATCGCCAAATCAAATAAAAATCTAACATCTCGATCATTGGTATGACAACCGTGTAATGTTTTGAATATCACACATGTTAGAAACATAGTTTACAAAACTATTATATGAATGATATGTTTCAACTTCTAAACCACGTCTCCTTGAATCGCCATCAGTAACATACTCAATGTTTCCGTTAATGACATCCCACTTCCCCCCAGTATAAACAACAAACCTCACCCTCATGTTGTGAGATATTTACTAAAAACAAACAAACTTTTTGAATCTTATATAAGGGTTCCATCTAAATAATTGCAACAAATGTGTTAAAATAAAAAAAATATAAAAACGTCTTAAATTGCTAATAAAACGTCTTAAATTCGTACAAAACGTCTTAAAATCGTACAAAGCGTCTTCAATAAGTACAACAAAACGTCTTATCCGGCTAGAGCTGATGTAGCCGGCAAAATACAGTTAAATGGCTCAAGCCATCCGGAAACGTCTCAAGCCGTCTGGATAAATGGCAAGCCATAACGAAACGTCTCAAGCCGTCCCGCCAAGACGTCCAGACGTCTGACTTTTCTGTCGGACACGTGGCAGCTTTTGGTTGGTGAGACGCCAAGACGTTTGCACATGTTTCAAACGTCTCCCCAAGACGTTTGAGTTGGCTAATATGGAAAAGTTGACCCATTCTTGGCCATTTTCGCTATTTTCCCTATAAAAAATTATGAAAAAATTCCACATGTATTCTATAGCATTTATAGAATCTGTAAAAATTGATATAAACATTTATAAAATTTATTTGTGATAACTTTGTATTTTTAAAATGATTAAAACACATATAATCCGAAGTATATTAAATTCATAAATTCTAAAAAATTAGGGAAAAATTCTATAAAAATGCCATAGTGTTTATATAACCTGATATAATCAGTAAAAGTTATTTATTTATGATTATCTTGTACTTTTAATTGGTTTATCTAGTGATTAAAACATAATTAATTCATCAAAAATCCAATTGATGTCTAAAAATTCCCAAAATTTATACAAGATATACGAATATGATATGTAACAAAACTCTACTTTCAATTTCATCAAAAAAAAAAAAACAAGTCTAAAGCTAAAAGCCCCAAATTCTATAATTTCAACAATAAGTAAATTCGAATGATTCAGCATTCTATCACTAGAATTGATATAGGGCTTTTGTAGAGGATGAAAAATAAATAATATTAGGCTTTGGAATCACTTGAAAAGGTTACAAATTGAAGGAGATATCGTCCTTGAAGATACGACGATTGGGCTTCTTCTCGCAAATAATTAATCGTCTCCTGCGTTGCTGCGATAATCATGTCGTCAAGAACACCGTCGGATGAAGAGCTCGACGAATCGGATGACATTCTTAAAAATGATTGGATAGAATTTATGTGTTTTTTTGTGATTGGTGTGTGTTTTAGTTTGTGACTGGTGTGTGTTTTAGTTTGTGATAGTTTTGTATATATATTAGAATTAATTTTTTTAAATTGAACATTAGCCAATGGTCATATTTGACCATATTCTTCGAAATCGCCAAAATTCGTCCGTTAGCACAATGGCGGACACCCTATAGCGCCCCTCATTTAATTTCGAGGGGATGGTGGATAGCGCCTACGGGCGCCATAATTATTGAGGTGGTAGGGTGGTGTTAAGCCACACCCTATGGCCTAAGTGATATAGATGGTCTTAAATGCTTGTTATAACAAAATTGAAACATATACATCTAGTTAGCTAAAAATCAAATATAGTATATAGGAGCTATAAATAGGTTTCAATTTTCAATATACATCTAGTTAGCTTTCAATATACATCTAGTTAGCTAAAGTCAAATTTGGTATATAGGAGCTATAAATAGGTTTCAATTTTCAAAGAAGACATAAATTCATACCACGAGTGTTAGATCATATGCAGTAATGTTTTTATCCTTGGGCGTTTTGTACGGGGCATTATGGAACATTTTCTAAAATAGGTGTAGTTGGGATGTGAGGCATTATGTTAAAAGAGGTGTAATAAAATTAAATAAAAAAACCATCAAAAACTCTTATTGGACAAACATAAGGAAGATAAAGGATGATTGGCCAAACCTAATGAACCAATGCGTGGAATAAAGCACGCTCCAACTGAATTTGGGTACAAAAAACGCCCACTGGAGTGGCAACAGGGCGTGGTGGGGCATTTTGTTACAAAAAAACGCCCAAAAAACGCTTGAGTACGGGTGGTCTTAAGGTATTTGCATTGTGCCAATGGGGTGGTTGTCCATTGACAAAGGCAATGCCTTTAAACACCATGGGGGAGACGAGTCTTAAGGTATTTGCAATGTGCCAATGGGGTGGTGGTCTATTGGCAAAGGCAATGCCTTTAAACACCTTGGGGGAGAGGTATTGGGCTCAAGTCCTATAGACGATAGGAGTAAAGAAATTTGCCGTTAAAAAAACTTGCATTGTTTTCATGGATATTTATTAACAAAATTTAAAGACCTATAACAATCCTAATAAGAGCACTTACACTGAGTTTGCATCTCTTTCTCTATCTCTAAATTTTAGAAACTTCTATATTCATCTTTTTCTTTATAATATTCATATCTTCAAATTTTAAAAATTGTAACCATTTGTTATTTTATCTCAAGAATTTAGGTTTGTATATCAAGCACAGAAGAAAGAAAAAATTACAAAACAAAATAATGATGGAGAAATGGGATGGAGAAATGGGAGATTAAACAAAATTTACAGTAAAATACGTTTTAGATATGGAGATTGAGATTTCAATGGATATTTTCTAAAGTACATCGTTAGATAACGAAATCAAAAGTATATACAAGAGAAAGAACATATGTTACACTAAACTAGTAGAGAACTTGTGCGTTGCAGCGGAGTCGACACAGGGCATGAACATAACTCACACCTTGAAACGATATAAAAGTCATATATAAGTTGTGCGTCTATATATATAAGCACCCGCGTCGGGGTAAATTTTTAACGGTCACACAGGACAACTAACTGATAACATGTTGCGTTTTATATACGTTTTGGCACAACAAGATGTTTAGTGGGGTCTTTAGTTTATATTACGCTACAAGTAAACTACCACAAAATCCGTACACTATGATAACTATGAAAATAATAATACGTTCAAAGAAGATACCACAAAATCCGTACAATACGGAAACAAATAAAATAGTTACGCTAAAAATAAGAGATCGTTGTGTTTATGAGATAACTCTATTAGTTCCTTTTAACAATTACGATGACTTAAATTTCAACAATGGTTTGGATTTAAATCAAGCATATGATTTCATTTCAATAATATATAAATAAAAACTCAATTACCTATTAACATAATAATCTATAACATAATATAAATTTATTTGAATAATTGCTTTCACTACGCCAAAATAGGGATACAGCCACACCAAAAAAGTGTGACTATATGTCTTTCGCCACACATATTTTTTTCATATCAAGTGTGACCAAATCTCGAGTCATCGTAGGTATCATACGGCTACATACACTTTTTGGTGGCCTGAGAACTTAAAAGTGTGGCTAAAGGGTAACAACATTTTTGTTAAAATCTAGCATTTCCTCAATTAAGTGTGGCTAAAGGGGTGCAATAACCACATAAATTTAATTAAAGTGTGTCTCTTTGTATTATATAGTCACATATATTTACTAAAAAGTATGTTTTAGCCACATCAATTAAAATAAAGTGTGACAAAAAGAGTTGTAATTAAACATTTTATCTATTAAGTATGGCTAAAAGGTAGCAACGGCCACATGAATTTATTGTAATTGTGGCCAGTTCTATTACATTGTCATATGAATTTATTGTAAGTGTGGCTATTGTCTAACTTTTGGTCACATATATATATTTTTCCTATGACATTTGTTATTAGTTCGTCACACAATAAAAACAAAGTAATGATGGTGTGGCTATTGTCTAACATTTTGTCACACATATTTGTTTTTCCCATGACATTTAATATCATTCCGTCACACAAACAAAAACAAAGTGATGAAAGTGTGGCTAATGGTTATGTATAGCCACATTAAAATTTTTAATTATAAGTATGACGATTGTCTAACATTTGGTCACAGATAACTTTCTTTCCCATGACGTTTGGTATCATTCTGTCACACAACAAAAAACAAAGTAACTATGGCGTGACTAATGGTTATTTATAGCCATACCAAATATTGTAATTTTAAGTGTGGCTATTGACTAACATTTGGTCACACATAATCTTCTTTTCCCATGACGTTTGATATCATTCCGTCACACAAACAAGAAACAAAGTGACTATGGTGTGGCTAGTGGTTATTTATAGCTATGAATTTTTTTTAATTTTAAGTGTGGCTATTGTCTAACCTTGGGTCACACATAATTTTCTTTTCCCATGACGTTTGGTATCATTCCGTCACACAATAAAAAACAAAGTAATTATGGTGTGGGTAATGGTTATTTGTAGTCACACAAAATTTTGAAGTTTTAAGTGTGGCTATTGTCTAACCTTTGATCATACGTAACTTTTTTTCCATAACGTTTGGTATCATTCAGCCACACAAACAAGAAACAAAGTAACTATAGTGTGGCTAACGTTTATTTATAGTCACATGAAATTTTGTAATTCTATGTGTGGTTGTTGTCTAAACTTTGGTCACACTTTTTTATGTAGTTTTATGTGACCATTTTGGTGTAATTACCCATTTTATTTTCCATTTTTTGTCAAATGAGAAAACTAAAAACCAAATGCTATTAACAATAATAACGCAAAATCCATACATAAGTTTTTAATTTAAATAGTAATACTAATTATAAACATTAACTTCTAATCAAAACCTATCTACAAAAGTTACAAATGATCTTTCCTTGGCAAGCGTTGTTTCGGAACATCTGAATTTTGGGAAGATGTAGCCTTTAAGGAATCAATATGAGCCTGCAAAATAAAAATATCCAAGGATATCAACATGGTTTCATTATTTAGCTATCTTTTATGTTGTTAAAAAATTAGTTTAACGAAATGGTATTGTTTTTGTAATCATAATCTACAAATAAGCTATTTAAAGAAAAAAAATAAAATGGGTAAAAAGTGTTTATGGGTCACGTTGACCTGTCACCCGACCCGCCCATCCTACCACCTCTAATAGATTAACACAATTCAAAAGAGTGTTGTTTAGACATAGCGATGATAAATACCTGCATTCCGTTGATAACACTAGGACTAATTGACCCAAGCTGAAGAGGAAATGCCCTAGAAGCATCAGCCGAACCTAAGCATCAAAAGATGACTTGTAAGTACTCTCTTAAAAACACATACTTGGTTCCAGATTGAATAATAAATTTTAACTCCAAAAATAATAAACTTTGTACCCTTAAGAGGTGTAAAAGAGCCAGAACTGAGCGAAACTGCATTACTCGGTTGAGCCTTTGGCAGGCCCTGTGTGGTTTTCTGAACCGATGCATCAGCTGGCTTCACAACACCACCAGTAGATGAAGCATTAGGTGTCCCTACAATATATAAACCAACAACATAAACTCCACAAAAACTTCATAACTCTATAATCACCGAAATATAAACCGCAAACATACCTCTTAATGGCGGTTGAACATGTGCACCATTCAGTAGCTAGAATGTTAGATTGCAATGCCTACGTAGAACAACATCCATATTTGTGAAGACTAAAGATTGCTTACAAGATTAATTAAAGGTCAGAAGGTCAGTGTCCTAAAATATGAGCCCTTAAATTCAAGAAATTTACAGCTTACATCAGTTCTTAAGAAAACCACAAATTTCATTGACATACAACCTAATCCAAAAAGAAAATTTTCTTTATTCCACAATTATTACCCTTGCAAAAAAAATCCTAACAATATTAACAAATCGGTTAAGTGAATAACAAAACGTTACACAAAGAAATCAATATAACTACGCCAAATACGAGATTGCTCATCGAATCACAAGATTAGAACTAAAAATTCATAATGAACAGAATATAAACCCTAGGTTAATTTGAAAGAAACATAGAAAGAGACACCTGAAGAGTTTAAGGAATATGATGAAGAAGAACCTTCGTCGAAGATCGATGTCGACGGACCCCTTAAACGAAATCAGTCAGTCGATGTGTGTCAACCTGCACATTTTAAGTAATTATATAAAATCAAAAACTCTAATTAATTTGTGACTAATTATATGGTACCTTCAATCCTTTGGGGGTACAGTCCCAAGAGAGAGTTTATTAAACTTTAATGATGTAACTAGTGGGAGACTCGCGTGTTGCGGCGGTGTGAACAATTAGTGTTATATTACCATAGTGCCCGTCTCAAATCATTTATATAGTATAGTACACATACCTGCACGTTACGGTAGAGGGTTGAACTGTGAAAATAATTAAGATTGAAATCCGTCTTCCGGATACACTACTTTTATGAGATACTTATTCATAAAATAATTACTTCAAACTTTTAGTTATAAAGTTCTTGAATACTGAATCAATTTACTTGATAAACCAAACCATGATCATCGATTAAACAAGATTCTTTTTACATTTTTTACAGTCACAATTAAACTAAAAAGTGGCACACCTTCTTAAAGTTCTAAAACACCCTAATTAAATTAATACATAACCACATAACTTACAATTTGCCACACAAAAGCTTTTCCCAAGCTCAAAAAATGGTAGGTAATCAAAGCATATTCTACAAATTACATATGCATCTTACTAAATTAAGTTTGTAAACGATGATGTTAAAACATACGGTACGTTAGCGAGGGGTCCACGTTGACCCGCCAAGTCATGAATGTCCCTCACGATGTCAAACATAGCCTCTGGTTGAGCCAACTTCAGGCTGTTTTCGGACATTTTCTTGAGCTCATCTGAGTTGGTGCTGAACCATCCAGCCACTATCTGGATAATTCACAATAATCTATGAACCATGAATCAGTTTACTCATAGATGTTGATCAGTTCTGTTTAAACATAATGGAAAACATGAATAACATACCTGTTACAGCAGATAGGCCAGCAGAGAATCCAGTCAGAGATGCAGCCATTGAGTTTGACATACTTGTCAAGATGATCTGGTTCCTCCTTAGGGTGTAAGATTATGATGGTGATGAAACCGAAACAAGGGAAGGATTAGGTTGGGAGAGAGAGCCGATCGATGTTAATAGGGTTATGTGAATTGTGTAATTGTCTAACCCTTAAACTCTCTAATAATCTCATTATATATACACCCAAGAGGAAACCTAATTAGTTAATAAGGGTAATATGGTCCATCAACAATTACCAACTAATTATTAATAGGTTATTAATATATTTTGATCTATATAATATAAATGATTATAATGGCTACAAGATTAAATATTATAATAATTATATATTTAATTTCACATTCTCCCACTTAGCCGAGTAATCATTTATCATGAGTATTAGATGATCCTGGCCAGGAGTTTATACTCATTTTAGCCTTAAACCAAGAACTATAGCAGAGAAATACAACCGTTGAATCATCATTCGACTCAGGACCCCATTAGTCATATTATAGCCTCAATTTAAAACCTAATAGTTATGATCAAAATACCCATAAGCCCTTTAGCGTCTGATTTTTTATTTATATTTGTCTATATGTCATTACACCGGCAGAACATATGTTAGAGACATACAAAATCAAACTGAGGAAATTTCATTACTTAAAACATAAGCTAGTACAATATGCTATTAAATAAGGTCTTTAGTAAGTCCCATATTCGATACATGTTCTTCGAAAACTTTAAGTGGGAGACCTTTAGTCATCGGATCCGCAAGCATATCTTTAGTACTAATATACTCAATACAAAGATTGTTGTCCTCAACTCATTCTCGTACGAACAAATATTTTGTATCGAGATATAAACCAGCTCCGGTCGAACTGTTACTGTTCTAGAAACTAATGGCAGCTGAGTTATCACAGTAAAACTTCTATGGTCTAGAAATGAAATTAATGATTTTGAGTCCAGTGATCAGATTTCTAAGCAACATTCCATGACAGGTTGCGTTGTAAACAACAATGTATTCTGCCATCATTGTGGAAGTTGTGATTAACGGTTGTTTATGACTCTTCCATGAGATAGGACCACCTGCTAACATAAAGATATAGCTCGAAGTGGATTTCTTGTCATCTTTGCATTTGGCAAAGTCAGAATCAGAATAACCTACCACTTCTAAGTGATCACTTCTTCTATAAGTAAGTTTATAGTCTTTCGTCCCTTGCAGATATCTAAGGACCTTCTTAGCTGCTTTCCAGTAATCTAGGCCAGGGTTAGTCTGATAACGGCCTAGCATTCCAGCAATATAAGCGATATCTGGGCGAGTACAGACTTGAGCATACATCTGGCTCCCGACTATTGACGCGTAAGGTATCTGGCTCATTTGCTCCTTTTCAACCTCTGTTGTCGGACACTAGAATGAACCGAAAACATCTCCCTTAACTACTGGAGCGACTGAGGGTTTGCACTGTTGCATGTTGTAACGTGTAAGGACACGATCTATGTAAGTCTTCTGAGACAATCCTAAGATCCCTTTGTGTCTATCTCGGTGAATTTCGATGCCAATGACGTAAGAAGCATCTCCGAGATCCTTCATGTCGAAGTTATGCGAGAGTAACCGCTTCGACTCATGCAACATGTCTAAACTATTACTTGCCAATAGAATATCATCTACGTAAAGGACAAGTATAGTAAAATTACTCCCACTCATCTTGAGGTAGGTGCATTGATCCACTTGATTCTTCATAAAACCTTGTCTCTTCATGACTTCATCAAACTTGAGGTACCATTGACGTGATGCTTGTTTTAACCCGTAAATGGATTTCTTCAACTTACAGACTAGATGCTCCTGACCTTCAGGTTTAAAGCCTTCAGGTTGTTTCATGTAAACATCTTCGTCTAAGTCTCCGTTAAGGAAAGCAGTTTTGACGTCCATCTGATGCAGCTCCAAATCAAAATGAGCTACTAGGGCCATAACGATCCTTAATGAATCTTTACGAGAGACAGGTGAAAATGTCTCTTGATAATCAATTCCCTCTTTCTGAATGTAGCCCCTTGTAACCAATCTCGCTTTATAGCGTTCAACGTTCCCATTCGGATCCAGTTTTGTTCTGAACACCCAGTTACATCCTACAGGTTTAACACTTCTTGCAATTCTTCGTAAGGGTTGGTACTACTTCCACTGACCTTGAAATCCTCCAGGAACGCAACACGCTTGGTTTCAACAATACGGGTGACATGGGAAGGACAATAGAAACGATAACCCTTTGAATAATCAGGATACCCGATAAAGAAACAGGTAACTGTTTTAGCGTCAAGTTTCCTTAGGAAAGGATTATAGAGTTTTGCTTCAGCAATGCAGCCCCATACTTTCATATATTTAAGACTCGGTTTCCTTCCTGTCCAAAGTTCATAAGGAGTTTTAGGGACAGACTTAGAAGGAACTCTATTGAGTATATGAACAGCTGCTTTTAATGCTTCAGTCTAGAGGAATAATAGTAAATTAGTGTTGGCTAACATACTGCGCACCATGTTCATAAAGGTACGATTTCTTCGTTCAGCGACACCGTTCTGCTGAGGTGTACCAGGCATGGTGTATTGGTTCACAATCCACTGGCCCTTACAAAACTCATAAAATGGACCAGGAGCTTGACCCACATCAGTATGTCTTCCATAATACTCACCACCTCTATCTGATCTCACAACTTTAATCTGACGATCTAATTGCTTTTCAACTTCAGCTTTATAATCTTTAAAAGTTGTAAGAGATTCAGATTTTTCCTTAATGAGATACAAGTACATGTAACGAGAATAATCATAAATGCAAGTGATAAATGAAGTATGTCCTGTTATGCCAGCGATTTGGTAGGGACCATTAATGTCAGTATGAATGAGTTCTAATAGATTAGAGCTCCTAGTGGCACCTTTCTTATTCACTAATGTCATTTTTCCTTTAAGACATTTGACACATGTTCCAAAATCAGTGAAATCGAGAGGAGGTAAGACTTCATCCTTTACGAGACGATTTAATCGTTCTCTTGAGATGTGGCCTAAACGTTGATGCCATAACATAGATGAAGTCTCTAAGTCTCGAATCTATTTCATCTTTGTGAGTGATTCATTAATATTATATAACAACAAAGATTTGGAAAAATAATCATCTAGTTCTAATCTATAGAGACCACCATCCAGAATGCCAGTACCATAAACAATGGAATCATAGAGAATAGAGAGTTTGCGATGACCATGGGAAACGACAAAACCGTCCATGTCTAACTTTGGTCCTGATACAAGGTTCCGAGTTACCTCAGGAACATATAAGGTATCATAAAGTTTAATACATGAGCCAGTTTTCAAAAATAATTTTAATGTTCCTATGGCCTTCACTTCTAATTCCCGATCATCCCCAACTTTAAGTGTTATTTGGTTTCTTCCCAGCTTCCGGATTGAAAGGAATCCCTGAGTAGAGTTGGTTACATGAACCATAGAACCAGAATCAAACCACCAAGAATTAGCAGGATCATTTAAATTAAAGGACTCAAGTATCATGAAAAAAGTGTTACCTTTCGTAGCCAGCCACTCCTTGAAGTCAGGGCATTCATTTTGCTTATGTCCTGTTTTCTTACAAAACTTGCAGTAGGGTTTGCCTAAGGAGCTCTTAGAGCTGGAAACTGCACTTGTATTAGGATTTGGATTTTGGACTTTGGAAGCATCCTTTCTTTGATAATTGTTCTTCCTTTTCTTAGAACTGGAGGTGGTGAACTTAGCAACATCAGTAGTATGATCCATCTTCATACGCTCTTCCTCCTGTACCCACATAGCGACCAGCTCACTCATCGTCCATTTGTCCTTCTAAGTGTTGTAATTGATCTTGAATGCTTCATAGGACGAAGGAAGCGAAATGATGATGAAGTGAACAAGAAAACCATCACTGATTTCCATCTCTAGCCTTTCGGCTTATTGGCCATGCCATGCATCATCATGATGTGCTCGCAAATGTCGCTCCGCCCATCATACTTAGTCGTCACCGGCTTGAGGATAAGAGTGCTAGCGTGTGCTTTTGATGTACCTTTGAATTGTGCCTCCACAGAAGCCAGGTAGGTTTTAGCATCCTCAGAATCAGGAATAGCTCCTCTAATTGCATTGTGTATGGACTGCTTCATGAACATGAGAGACATGCGGTTACACCTAGTCCATTTTTCATGAACTATCTGCTCAGCAGCAGTACTTTGAGGAGTAAGGTCCGCTGACTTATTCTCTCTGAAAGCATAATCGAAGTCTAGCAATCCAAGTGTAAGCATGAGGGCATCTTTCCATTCAGCAAAGTTATCACCAGTCAAAGGTGGAATCCCGCAATTGGGTGCTGATAGTGGAAATAAGATGAGCAAGTTATGATACTAAGAAAGAGGTCCTAATGTGATCTAAGGGCATGTTATACTAAGGCAGGCATAAATAATGACCATTTTAATTATGAAGTTGTGATATTGTCTATTACTAACATCAAAATAATAGACTTAGGTAAAATTCTACTTAAACGAAGACAAATCAGCTTTGGCCAGAAGTGTAATCATTTAAGTATCCGTGCAAAGTAATCGTGACAAATCAGCTTTGGCCAGAAATGAGACAATCACTTTAGTTATGCACTTGTCAAGCATGCTAGACATAAATGAATTAAATCAGCGTTGGCCAGAAATTAAGACATTTCACATTTGTAATGCATACTCAACATAGCTTTTTATAATACTTGAACAATAAATAGATGTAGTAAATCAGCTTTGGCCAGAAATGATACATCAGAAGCTCATTCAAGTTAAGCTATTTTGGTTTTGTAAAAGTTTATCTGATTCTGATTAGGTAATTAAGTGTTTACAAAACCAAGTATTTAATAGCAAACCATCTGTTAACGCGGATCGAACTGAGTTATGAGATCTCAAGTAAGGTCTCGAGTCAGGTCTCGACTGAGTTATGAGATCTCAAGTCAGTTATGAGGTCTCGAGTCGCAACCTTGGTCTCGAGTTGTAGCCTTATGGTCTCGAGTCGCAACCTTATGGTTTCGAGTCGAAACCGTTGTCTCGAGTTGTAAAGATTTGAGAACCCTTATGATTTCGAGTCGAGACCTTGTGGTCTCGAGACTCCTGTTAACAGCTGTTTTTTTGTGAAAATAACTGAAAGCTCGAAATTTTAGGAATTGTGGGATAGTGTTTCCTGCTTTATTGTTGATCTAAACTTATCAAAGATTTCGAAAACTATAACTATTTATCTTTTAACAGTTTTCGAAAATTTTAAGAGATATAATTCAGATCAAAAAACAGTAAAAACACCCACTAATCCAAATTATATTCCAAAACTTAAGGAATTTTCGAGTTTTCTTAGAACAAATGATGAACCCTAGAAAATTAAAACATAATTCTGAGATCCGAAACCTGAATTTTAAGACTTTTGTTAACATATTTCGGACATTAATTTACCCATATTGGTTTCGGGTGACATGATTAACCACCCTTTTCTTAAAACAATGATTTCGGCTCCATGAAACCCGAAAACAGCCGTGATTTTTATAAATTTTCAAAACTTCTGTTTTCCAGATTTTGATCCCGGAATAATGGATACGAAAACAGAACTGATTTATCAACATATGCTCTGATACCACATGTTGATCGGTTTTGTTTAAACATAATGGAAAACATGAATAACATACCTGTTACAGCAGACATGCCAGCAGAGAATCCAGTCAGAGATGCAGCCATTGAGTTTGACATACTTGTCAAGATGATCTGGTTCCTCCATAGGGTGTAAGATTATGATGGTGATGAAACCGAAACAAGGGAAGGATTCGGTTGGGAGAGAGAGCCGGTCGATGTTAATAGGGTTATGTGAATTGTGTAATTGTCTAACCCTTAACTCTCTAATAATCTCCTTATATATACACCCAAGAGGAAACCTAATTAGTTAATAAGGGTAATATGGTCCATCAATAATTACCAACTAATTATTAATAGGTTATTAATATATTTTAATCTATATAATATAAATGATTATAATGGCTACAAGATTAAATATTATAATAATTATATATTTAATCTCACAATAGATACTAAACCTACTTTAAAAGATTACTTTATATGTATTTGACAGTGATTTATTCACAAAAGGACCATTACATGGCCTTCACCATAATAATACCTCACCTTTGCATTGAGTTATATTAGTTTGCAAAAGAACAAGTGTGAAAAAAAGGCGTTAATATAATGGCCTCCATCATTTTATTACATAAAAGTAACAATCTCGGTAATCATATTCTTACACCCCTACTATATATTCATATTTATAAAATATTTGGGCTATACGTGTTCCTAGCCATTGGGCATAGCATAGTGGGGGCGGGAGGGGGCGGCCGACCCCCGAACTTTTCGCTCATTAGTGAAGAGCATGTAGTTTTCGTATAGAAACTTCTGGGCATATACGGTTTCGATAGAAACTTCTGCAATAGATCTTGAATCACCTTTGCCATGCTCTTTAAGACAATTTTCATTTGCGTACCAACTCGATCAGCCTATCTCTCAACCCAATACGTCACAGTCTTATTTTAACCCAATACATATAAAGCTCGAAACTCAAATTAATTGAAACATAAAAATGAAAATCAACTAAATAATTGCCTTTCCCAAACCTGCCATGTAAGTCAAGTATATAGTCCACAAAAATGAAAATGGACTATTCATTAATTGTTAGGCCCTATAGGTTTATGGATTAGTAGATTAATTGCTTAATGGATCAAGTTCTAGAAGTGGGGGTATTAGAGTGGGCTTTGGGGGAATTATGGGCCTAGGGTTTTGGGGGAAACCCCTTAGTATAAATAGAAGTTAGAAATTAGGAGCATGGTTGGTTGATTTGTTTTTTTAAACTTGTATTAGACAATTAGAGATTGTATGCAAGTTTAAGCATTCAATTCAACCAGGGCCGTCTTCGAAAATATGTAGGCCATGTGCGAAGATAAAATACGGGCCCCTAAAATATAAACTTTTTAAAAAGAATATACAAAAAAGTTTTAAATATATGAAACGAATAAAAAATTTGTGGAATCGCCCGCATGTTGCGGCGGAATGCTTTTTTACGTGGAAACGTAGATAAAAAGCACATCACAAACGCATTTGGACAACGAAACATAGAAAGAAAACACGTTGTAAGGGTAAATTAACAAAATGTAGAATTTTTATATCGTAACTTTAAAAATCGTTATTTAGAATCATGTAAAACCATCGTAACCTATCCAAATTTATTTAGAAAAAAACACATAGTGAAAAGAGAAAAAAAAAAACAAAATAACCTTTTTCATAAAAATGGAACACACAAAACTAATTGTAGATTGAATAATATTTTAAGAAATTAACATAATAAACAGTTTTAAACTAGATTTGAGAAATAACTGCGATTCCCTTTTTAAACACAAAATTAGTCAATTAATGTCATTTGCATTTAATGCATAGGTAACAAACATAAATAAAAAATCAACTAAAATGAAACTATCAAGACTAGAACCCAAGACCTATTTGCTAATAAAGTGACATGAGAACCACCAGACCATGGGCATTATCTTGTTTTTTTCCAATTCAGTACTTATATATTCTAAGCTCTACAGCGTAACTTTATTAAAATATAAAAATTTGGGCCCCCGGAGGGTTTGGGCCCTGAGCCGTCGCCCACCCCGCACCCCCTCTGGGCCGGGCCTGAATTCAACAAATATTCAAATCTTCATCTTATTGTTCTTGATTTCTTGAAGATCATCAAGTTTGGATTCCGCCCATCCTTGTTGATCGTTTGATATCGTTGTTTGATCCGTATTTTCGGGACTAACAATTGGTATCAGAGCCATATTGATATCAAACATTCAAGAAATTCTGTCTTTTTTGTTGAAGATCTTCATCGTGTTCTTTGTGTTCTTCGTGATCTTCATCGTGTTCTTCGCGTTATTCAAAAAATCATCATACTTTGCTTTTTAATCTAGTTAAAAAGTGTTAAGATTTTCAAAATCTTTAAATCTTATAAAATATCATCATCGGACATTCAAGTCAACAAGTCTGACATCATATTTATTTTACACAGATTCTTCAACATCATCATCTTCATTTGATTGTCAGACATCCATCCAAGACAATCATTACGTCATCATCATTATTTTTCTTCACCGTTTTAATCCGCAATCAACTTCTTCATCCGACATCATCCGTGACGTCTTCATCCATAATTTATCATTTCATCCGGAATCATCTCATCTAATCCGAAATCATCCGGGATCGTCATTTCGAACATTCATCATTATCAGACATCAACTTTTATCATCTGAAATCATTGTTCTTTATCTGAAATCATCACCAATATCATCCGAGATATACTCTTCATCCAAGATATTCACCGTTTCTCATCCGTAATCATCCATCTTCAACATCCGAAATCATCTGCTACTACATCGTACACCGTACACGTTCATCATCTTCATAACCATAACCATCACCTTCGTCTCCATCATCTTCTTCTGCTCACCTTCTCCGATCACCACTCTAACACACCTCCGTCACCTCTGCTACATCGACATCGTCTTCACAGTTATCGTCGTCTATCATCTCCGACGACCTCCGATCATCTTCTCCGACCCGGTCACTTGAACTTCATCTCTGTTCATCACCTCCTCCATCGTCACTGAAGATACATATCCGAGACCGGACACGATCCTTGGGACGAACCGGACTCCACTTGAACGGACATCTGAAACATGTCCGTTCCTTATCAAGTACCTCCGAAGACGAACCTCCATTCAAGTGCGTCTGGACGAATGACGACATCTCAGTTGACCACTATAAATACCCCATCAAGTACAAAGCCAAGTACAATTTTCTGAACCTTCGTCCCTATTTTCTCTCTCTACTTTCTCTCTCTACCAATACTTATCCTCACGCCGGAGGGTGGTCGTAGAGGGGCCCTCCCATCTCTGCGGCGAGCCTAACGGTTTTCTGTTTTGCAGGACTATCCTCCAAGCTCACTTACAAGATCCAAACCCTCGTTTACAGGCTCCGGCCTAAACACGATTCTTTGGTTCTTCAATTGGCGCCATCCGATCTCAAAGCTCTTAGTCCTTCACTTTGGTGAATTTCTTGAGCAAAGAACTGACAAATGGCGGCCTCAGGTTCTGAGAATCTGGGATCCATGGATTTTAGCACACAAACTACAGCACCAGCAAGCACTATTTCCGCAATCTCGGCTCCTTTAAACTCGGGACCGGGAACAACCTTGCCTTTTATTCTACTTCCTACTTCGCAAACATCTGAGTTTGATGCGGAGTTTCTCTCCAAAAATGCAAGTCTTCTACGAAGATTGAAAGCACAACAGGCTAGAGATGAACAAAGCCTCGGTTTACGAACCAGGTTGTTTCAGGAAGAAACTCCGGTAAGGACTATGGGTCCTACAATATTCACCCCTCCTACTTTCTCCACAGTTGTTACCTCAGAAACTTATAGTGGGTATGTGCAGGGATCCTCCGGACCATCTCCAGCTATGATGATACGAAATGAAGCTGAAATAGTTAATGATCCGGATCTTACCAAGCCATACCACCCAGTTTCCATGACTGCTAAGTCCAAGTTCAGCGCCCGCATCACACACGCCAAGCTACCTCCGAAGCTCAAAATGCCAACTACAGTTAAAAAGTATGATGGTACGACTGATCCAGATGATCATATGTTCGACTTTGACGGAGCCGCACGCGTAGAACAGTGGCCGATGCCGGCGTGGTGTTTCATGTTCGCACAAACACTAACCGGAGCTGCTCGGGTGTGGTTTGATGCGTTGAATGAAGGAGAGATCAACGATTTCGAAGAGTTCCAAAGATTATTTCTCCAGAATTTTAGCCAGCAAAGGCACTATTCAAAAGAAATCACCGAAGTTCTCAACATCCGGAGAAGGGATGGGGAATCTCTGGATAGTTTCATCGACCGGTTCAACCGGGAAAGTATGCAGATCAGTGGGGTAGTTGATCAGTTAAGGATCTCCGGATTCTGTCATGGTGTCCGGAACAACCAGTTAGTTGAAAAGCTGCACGAAAATCTTCCGAAGACAATGGAAGTACTCATGGAGCGAGCCAGAGCTTTTGCTCGAGGGAAAAATGCATGTAATCCAGCTCCGGAGTCAAATCACAAGATGTCTTCCGGGAAGAAAAACGGTGGGTCCGTATTCGATAAAGCTCCGTCCAGTAATAGAGGACGACCACATCCTTACAACAGGAACGATAGACCTCAACGAGGGAGGAACTCCGGGTCAAGATTCTATAACTTATCGGACCTATCCAAAACTCCTAGTGAAATCCTTAGTGCCGAAGGTGCAAATTTCCCCGTTCCACCCAAGCTCCGAAACCCAGGTGACAAAAATTCCAAGAAATATTGTGATTACCATCATGCTCGAGGTCACAACACAGACGACTGCTGGTCCCTAAAGCAGGAAATAGAAAAAGCAGTACGGTCTGGTAAGTTGTCACACCTAGTAAAAGAAGTAAAGGAGGGAAAGTCTTCAGGTAATTCGGTGGATAATCCGAACAATCAACCAGTAATTGGCATGATCAGAAAAGCAGGTAACCAAGGCATCAAGCGATCCAGTCACCATATGGCCGCTTGGATGCAGCAACCCATTGCTTTCCCTCCCATTAATCCTGAAGAAACCAAGGACGGACCAATCATAGTGTCTGCGATCATCGCTGATCACAAGGTCCGGAGGATTTATGTTGACAGCGGAAGTGCCACCGAAATCATGTACAAACAGTGTTTCCAGCAGCTAGCTCCGTAGACCAAGGCAAAATTGATACAAGTCTCAATGCCTTTGGTAAGTTTTTCCGGAGAAGTAGTGCAGCCTATAGGGCAAATCACCCTGCCAACAACATTGGGAGAAGGAAGTCTGATCCGAACTGTCAATTTAACGTATCTGGTAGTAGAAGCAAGGTCCGTTCATAATGTTATTCTAGGGAGGCCCAGTATGTGTGCCTTCGGTATCATCAGTTCTACCATTCATGGGTCTTTAAAATTCCCCACCGAAGCAGGAGTGGCAACTCTGCACTCCGAGTCAACAATTTGCGTAGCTGAAATACGACAAAGCAATGGTACTGACAACCCTCCGAACCTCCTCACAGAGGAATGGGCTATCCACCCGCATTTTCCGGAACAAAAAATTGCAGTCGGGGCTCAGCTTCCCGAACGTACCAAAAAGAAGTTGTGGAAGCTCTTGTCTAATTCCCTCGATGTATTTGCTTGGCAAACCTCCGACATGGTGGGAGTTCCTCGATGCTTGGCTGAACATAAGTTGAAGGTGTCGCATTCAGCAAAGCCAGTAGCTCAAAGAAAAAGAAACATGGCTCCGGCGCGTAACAAAGCCATCTCCGAGGATGTACGAAAGTTACTAAGTGCCGGTATCATCAGGGAAGTATGGTACCAAACATGGGTCTCCAATCCGGTAATGGTAACAAAGAAAGATAAAACATGGAGGATGTGCGTCGATTTTTCTGATCTGAACAATGATTGTCCGAAGGATTGTTATCCTTTGCCGGAGATAGATTTAAAGATTGATTCTCTTTCTAGCTTCCGTCTTAAATGCTTCCTAGATGCGTATAAAGGTTACCATCAAATTCAAATGGCTTTGGAAGACGAAGACAAGACCGCGTTTGTAACAAACGAGGGTCTCTTCTGTTATACCAAAATGCCATTCGGATTAAAGAACGTCGGAGCCACGTACCAAAGGCTGATGGATAAAGTGTTCAAAGACCAGATCGGAAGAAATCTGGAAATTTATGTGGACGACCTGGTCATAAAAATCCAGGCCGAAGACAACATGATCGATGACATACTCGAAACTTTCACCAGGCTTCGGAGTATCAACCTTAAACTTAACCCCAGAAAATGCTCCTTTGGTTTAGAAGAAGGAAAGTTTCTTGGTGTTTGGATAACCCAGTCCGGAATTCAGGCGCATCCGGATAAAATCAAAGCAGTAGACTCCATGCAGCCTCCGAAAACGGTTAAAGAAACCCAATCACTGAACGGCAAACTGGTAGCCCTCCATCGATTCGTCTCAAAAGCAGTCGATCGTACTATCCCTTTCATGAATGTCTTAAAAAAGCGAACTGGGAAAGGTCAAATAGAATGGACACCAGAGGCTGATTCGGCGTTTCAAGAATTGAAAGTTTGTCTTGGGTCTTTACCAACTTTGACTGCACCAATCACCGGAGAAACCGTCACAGTTTATCTCTCCGCCTCTCACTTCGCTATAAGTGCAGTACTTGTGGTACATCGGAATCAAGCACAAATACCGGTCTACTACGTAAGCCGCATCCTAAAGGATTATGAAACTCGGTACCCGATGATTGAGAAGTTGGCACTCGCTCTGGTACATGCCTCCAGACGCCTCCGAAGATACTTTCAAGCTTTCAATATAGAAGTGCAGACTGACCTCCAGATCCAGCAAATTCTCAGAAAACCAGAGGTCTCCGGACATCTTACAAAGTGGGCAATTGAACTCAGCGCCTTCGATATCACCTATCGAACCAGAGGTCCGGTAAAAGGCCAGGCGGTGGCAGATTTCCTCACAGAGGTACCAACCGGAGAAAGCACCAAAGAAAAGTCCGCCCTGCCGAAGGTATGGAACTTATATACGGATGGAGCCTCCAGCAAAGAAGGATCGGGAGCCGGGTTAATCTTAATAGACCCAGAAGGGATAGAATACACTTATGCTCTGTGATTTGAGTTTAAAACCTCAAACAATGAGGCAAAATATGAGGCTCTCCTCGCAGGACTCCAAACCGCGGCCAAAGCCGGTGCAACCTCCGTACTAGCACATGTTGATTCATTGTTAGTAGCCAATCAAGTCAGTGGAGAGTACGAAGCGCGAGAGGATAACATGGTTCGGTATCTCCAGCAAGTTAACAGTTTAATCTACTCTTTCGACTCTTGCAAGATAGTACACATACCGCGGAGTAAGAACAAAAAGGCTGATGCCTTAAGCAAGCTCGCATCCGTAGCATTCTGTCACTTATCCAAAGAAGTTTTAGTCGAAACCTTGCAAGTCCCGGCTATCCAACAGACGGGTTCGGTCATGTCAGTCTCCGTGCTAGAAAAATCCTGGATGACTCCGATTGTGGATTACTTGAAAGAAGGGACGCTCCCAGAAGACAAAGCTCAGGCCCGGAAGATAAAGGTAAAAGCGTTGCAGTATCAGATTCACTATGGGCAACTTTACCGGAAGACCTTTTTAGGTCCGCTCTTGAAATGCTTAACACCGGAGGAAGCCAGCTATGTCATTAGAGAAATCCACTGGGGAATATGCGGCATCAACTCCGGACCAAGGATGGTCATAGCCAAAGTTATGAACGCCGGATACTTCTGGCCAGGTATGCATCAAAGCGCGGTTAATGAGTTACAATCATGTGAAGACTGCCAGCGGCACGCTCCCATTAGTCACCGAGCCAAGAATAACCTCGTTCCTGTAACTTCGGCATGGCCGTTTCAGAAATGGGGGATTGACATTGTGGGTCCTTTCCTTGTTTCTACCGGAGGGGTAAGATTCCTGTTGGTTGCCATCGACTATTTTACAAAATGGATCGAAGCCAAACCCCTCCGGACCATCACAGGAGATCAAGTGCTGAGGTTTGTTTGGGAAAACATAGTGTGTAGATACGGAATGCCGCTCTGTATAGTCAGTGATAACGGGAAGCAGTTTGCAGAAAAACCATTCAAGACATGGTGCGAAAGAATGCACATTGAGCAAAACTTTGCTTCGGTAGCCCATCGCCAAGCCAACGGGCAAGTTGAAAGAGCCAACCGCAGCATTGTGGAGGGCATTAAAAAACGCTTGGGGAAGGAAGGCGTTTCATGGGCAGATGAACTCTCGCATGTCCTGTGGGCTCACCGGACGATGCCGAAGACAAGCAATAGGGAAACTCCCTTTAGCTTGACATACGGTACCGAAGCGGTCATTCCCGCTGAAGTAGGGATACCTACCCCTCGAATGCAACAGAATCAAGAAGAGAATGAGCAAGAGCTCCGTCTAAACCTTGATCTGCTCGAGGAGCGAAGAGAACTCGCGGCCATCCGAGAAGCAAAATACAAAAAAGAGTTGGAAAAGCACTACAACTCAAAAGTAAAGGAGGTCCGGTTCAAGATCGGAGACTATGTCATGCGGAGCAATGAAGCCAGTTTGGCTGAAGGTACTGGAAAGATGGCTCTGAAGTGGGAAGGACCCTACCTAATCAACACCGCAGGAAAAGACGGTGCATATACGCTCAAGAAAATGGATGGGACCCTCGTCCCGCGCACATGGAACGGAGCACACTTAAAGAAGTGTTTTCTTTAAAAAAGTTGTTCCTATTTTAAAAATAAGATTGTAATACGGAAGCTACGGCCTCCGTCACTCTTTTTATTTCCTTGTAAAGCGGATGTTTTTGCCCGCACCGAACAATTTATAAACTCCAAGACCGTGGAGGGTTTTACCCACGGATTGCATAAAATGTTTTTACTATGTGTTAATCGGAGAAGTATAACTCCGGATAAGAAAATAGAATGATAAAATTTTCTATCTTTAACAACGTTGCAACACAAGTATAATTTTCGGCCGAACTAGGGATGCTAACCCTAAAAGGTAGGAATGAACTGGTCCCGTTCATATTCTTCCCTTCACTTAAAAATTATCCTGGAAAACCAAAAATCGGATCCGTGTTTTAAATGAACGTTCTAGAAAAAAAACAGAAAATGTAAAACACCAAAAACATGGAAGCATGTATGTTTACATCAAAAATTGACCGGACTTGCATAAACCGGAAATTACAAAATCGTTTACAAAGGATAATTGTCTAACATAAGTAAAAGCATCATTACATTTCATCCAAAATAAGGTGCATGCCCCAAATCGCCGGACATGTCCACCTGCCAAAGAACTAAATAAATTACAAACTTCCTAGGTGCATACCCCAAAGAGCCGGGCATGTCCACCTTACTTCTCCGAAGAGTCATCATTCGCAAAAAGTAGAGCTTTCTTAATTTCAGAAAGAGGCGCGTCGATAAGCTTCTGAAGATCTTCTATCACCGAAAATGTGAGAGTATCGAAACAGGCAACCGCCGTTTTTAGATCCTCCGTAGCATTGCGATTTAACATCGGAACATCTTTGTAAGGGGTTTTCTTCTGCAAAGCATGTACATAACCAGCATGCAGACCGGAGTTGATACCCACGGCACTCATCGCATTATTAACTACGGCCACGGCGGCAGTCATTTCCGGCCCCTTATGAACGTTCTTCGCCAAGAGTCGGGCCCCTTCTGAAAGCATCCAAATCTTCGTTGCTTGAAGATCTTCCACCTTAGCTTTTAGGGAAGCATTCTCCGCTTCCATCTCTTCTTCACGTCCTTTCATTTCCTCAACCTGCATCTTCAAATCAGCTCCCTCTGATTTGAGCACATCCCGCTCTGCCAAAAGAGTTAGAAAAAATAGCAAAAGTAAATGCACAAGTCAAAAAAGGAAAGAAGGAGCGTACCAGCCACCATGTTTGCATAAGCTACGCGGGCATTCTCAAAAGATACCTCCATCTTCGCCATCACTTCCTTGTGCTGATCATCTTTCTGCTTCATGGATTTGGAGAAGCTCTTTAACTCAGCAGTCAGCTGCAATCCTATCACGGTCCTCCGCAGCAGAGGCAGCAGCCGCTTGGGAAGATTGATTCTGACTAGTCAAAGACTTAATTTTCTCTTGCTGGGACTGTAGTTCTTGAGAAAGCTGGGCAACCTTCTTCTCCGCATCTGGAATCCTCTGAATCTTGCGCTTTAAGGAGCGAGTCTCCTTCTCTAAGTTCTCCCGTACCGACTCCGCTTCTACCCATCGCCGATAGAGCTCCGTCACAAAGATGTTCGACTGGGCTTGGTTAGTCAAAACCGCAGCGCATAGATCAGGGTTCTTCATCTTCCGGCTTCTGGCATAGTCTATCGGAGTATTTATGTTGAAAAGGAGAGTTTTTGCAACTAGCGCGTCCATCACTGAGTCCTTGTTCCGAACATCCCAATCAGGAATAAATTTATCTTCAGCAGTAGCCGGATCAATATCCATGTCGTCCGAGAACAAATCTGCATATCGAAAAAAGGACAACAACTCAGGTCCGAACCAAGATGAAGGAAGAGAAGACACTTGGTCTTCCTCATCTTCGATAAAGCGGTCCGGACCTAAAGATGAGTCCAGCATCGTACCTGAAAAAGTCACCACCTTGGGTTCACCGTGAGCTTTTCCTTTCTCCTTGCTCGAAATCTCCGGAATCTCCGTCTCCATGTTCTCTGTTTCAGTACTTGGAAGAAAACCACCTGAAAAGGTAGGGGTCGGTTTATTACGAGCCAATGCAGCCTCCTCCCTAGAAAACTTACCTCCGGTAAGATGCTCGTCCAGTTCTTCCATTACATTACCTTCGGAGTAAGAATCCTTCTTTGGTTTCTTTGACTTCGGCAATGGAAGAGGATCGGTGGAACGTATCTGAATCGGCTCGTTCTTTCTCTTACGAGAACGAACCTTCAAATCCACATCTGGTACAATACCCTTGCTTTTCAAAGAAGAAGGTCGGTATTGGAGGGCCTCATCTAAATCACGAACCTCCGGATCACTATCCACGTCATCAAGAATAGATTTTTTACCAGTTTGTGATCCGGACGAACCCCCAGCATCCTTAAAAGATATCGGAATAGAGGAGGCAGTTTCGGTAACAATTTGCTCAGATACACTTTGGGGGATAGAAGAAGTTGCCTCAGCAGCAGACGGCCCAGTCACATTCGGATCCACCGGGGGGCGGATCGATTGAGCCGAAGACACCACCTGTTTCATCAACGGAACATCCTCTTCACCCTGTTCCCCGAAGTCAAAATCAAAAACGTCCATGCTCGGAACCTTTAAAGCATCCAAAAGAGACATTGTGGCACCTGCATTTTCAAAACAAAAAGAAAGTTAGCAAAACAATTAAGTAATTGTGCCGAAGGGGATATAAAGGGTCGGAACTTACGATCACGCTTTCGGCGAATAATCGGCCAATCCCTATCCCCTTGGGCCCAGGAAAAACTAACTCGACCTAACCAAAGGAAATGCTCGGGAAGGGGACGAATGGGGGATTTATGCTCAATCAGGGCCCGGACTAAATTTTCACTAAAAACGAAGTCTTCCCCAAGATCAAAAGACATCGTTTGGTCTTTAAAGCGCCACCTCATATCCTCCGGTAGGCAGCGGTCGTACAGCCAGAAAAAATTATCCTTCCAATTTTTTAAGCTAGACCGCTCGCCGGAGGACGGGGAAGGCACACCCTTCCGGTGTTCAAAGGTATACCAATCTCCGGCCGTGATAAACTCATAAAAATATCGGAAAACGTTCAGGTCCGTTTTCTGGTCTAGGGCTCGGCAAGAAATTTCAAAATGGTTGATACGGCTAAGACCGAATGGGTTAATTTGGCAAATATGAACCCTAAAAAATTGAAGAACCCTAATCAAGAAGCGAGAAAAAGGAACCCTATAATTCGCGAAATTACAGACGCGAGTATAAAAGGGAAACTTCCCTTGACGGAATGGATATATGGCTTCCCTTTCGGAAGGAAGGACAGGGTGAAGATCTAGAGGAATCTTGTAATCTCTAATGAACTTATCCAACTGACGTTGGGTAAGCACACTCACACTCTCCGCAAGATTCTCCTTACCAGGAGCCATACTAAAAAGGTAAAAAGAAAGGGACGCACCTTTCTCTGAAGAAGAAGAAGAAGAAGAGGTAAAAGAGGATAACAGTAGAGAAGATGATGAGAGAAGAAAAAAGTGAAAGTGAAAAAGCGAAAAGTAAATTTATAGAAAAGTAAGTCGGTGGGGGGCCATCATTTCAAACCATCACTTCCCACGAATTCCAACACGGGTTTCGCTAATTTCACCAGCAGGTGACTGACTGTCAAAATATGAAAGTCACCTGCACCATTCAAATTGTGCCACGTCATCAATTCAGACCACTCCAAAAGCGACACGTCATCCGAATAAAACAAAACTTAAAACAACATTTTGCTAAGTCTCTACCGAGACTTAACATACTGGGGGACTTGAAGATACATATCCGAGACCGGACATGATCCTTGGGACGAACCAGACTCCACTTGAACGGACATCTGAAACATGTCCGTTCCTTATCAAGTACCTCCGAAGACGAACCTCCATTCAAGTGCGTCTGGACGAATGACGACATCTCAGTTGACCACTATAAATACCCCATCAAGTACAAAGCCAAGTACAATTTTCTGAACCTTCGTCCCTATTTTCTCTCTCTACTTTCTCTCTCTACCAATACTTATCCTCACACCGGAGGGTGGTCACAGAGGGGCCCTCCCATCTCTGCGGCGAGCCTAACGGTTTTCTGTTTTGCAGGACTATCCTCCAAGCTCACTTACAAGATCCAAACCCTCGTTTACAGGCTCCGGCCTAAACACGATTCTTTGGTTCTTCAGTCACCATCATCTCATCCTTTATGTTCAATCATCCCCGATCACCACTGATATCATCTCTGTCGTCAGCCATCGACGACCACCGCTAGTCCATTCACTGATAGCCAACTTATTCTCCGGTCATACTTGGCGGCGGCGTTTAGCAATTAGGGTTTTCGACGGTGAAGAAAGATGACAATAACTTTTGTCGTTTAGTTTTTTGATTTTTAGAATAATATTAATAATTATATAATATTAATTATTAGATAATCATAACATAATCATTATTATATATATCAATTTGCATCGTATGTTTGCGCCAGTTAAGTTTTTTACTTTTATCTTCTGGCCACTAACTTTTCTGACTTCTATCCTTCAACACTTTTACACCTACCCACATTGACCACCGAACTTTTCATCTTCTTCCTCTCTGCGCATATGAAGCCTCAAAACACCCTCACCTCACCTTCGTTCTCTCCTAAGAAATCGACCACCAATCACCACCTCTTTTACCATCATCGTCGCCGCCGGTGACATCACCACTTCCCCGTCGTTTGGCCTGACCAAAAACAAGCCCTAGACGGCCCAAACCTGCTCTACGGCGGAGTTTGCGGTGATGCAAATGGCGGAGATCGACGGATACTCCGGAGACGTTCATGTGATTTTAGGTAATTTTGATCTCAGTCGAGAGGTCTGTTTCGTGACCACCTCTTTTACCATCATCGTAGCCGCCGGTGACATCACCACTAATCATTTTCTCTCTTTGATAAAATTCATTTCATAAACCCTCAATACTCGCTGATTCTCAATTCACTTTCATGTTTCTGAATCCTCTCTTCATCTTCACGAGCTTCTTTGCATCTTCTGTACGATTGCTGAACCGCACGGCGGCGAGAATGGCGGAGGTTGCTGGTCTAACATGTTGCCGGAGCTTTTAGGAGAGATAATCCGGCGAGTGGAAGCGAACGATGACCGGTGGCCGCTCCGACGAAATGTGGTGGTGTGTGGATGTGTGTGTAAGCGGTGGAGAGAGGTTAGTAGAGAGATCGTTACCGGTAATATTACGTTTCCTTCTTGCCTTAAGCAGGTACGATTTGATTTTGTGAAGTTTTTGTTGATTTGTTTTGTGATCTGTATGTTGTTGATTTGAAGTTTTTATTTGGAGTGTAATTTGCCCTAATTTTGTTGTGAGATTGATTCAGATTCGTTTGTTACTTAAAATCAATAGGTTATTTGGTTCTGTTGGTTTTAACTATAGCTTTTTGAAACATAAACACACATTCACACATACAACTGAAACCTAACAGAGGTCAATTTTCAGAAAGTCAAACTAGTGTAGTAGAAATGAATTATCTGTAATAATAAATAAAGTTTTTTATGTAGAATATTGTTTTAAGTCATCCTTGAATTAGTATAGTAGCTGTAGCAAAAATGATGCAGATAATTTGATTATCTGGTTATATAGGACTCATTTACATTATGAAATTAGCTGACTTTGAGACATCAAGCAACGTAGGTACCTCCAAACTCTATGCTTTCAAATGAAGTCGTTGGCAAGTGCGTTCTTAAGACATTGACGTTTGCTAAATGTTAACGTGTCTTTTTCCTTAACGCTGTAGAATGAAGCCACGCCTCAAAGAAGGCACCTGAAGAATGATGTCAAAGGGAACCGCTTTTTGGATGGCTACAACCCGGGCACATTATGCAGTCGAAAGCCTGGCATATACCGGAACGCCTATGGCCACCATCTTCCAGAAATGTACAACGGAGAAACATGTTTTCTACAACTTATCGAACCTAATACAGCTGGTGTTGGTAAGATAAGTTGTAAACAAATTGATACAACAATATTTTGTATAGCCTTGGGTAGATAGGGTAGGCGATCTAAATGAAATAAAAGAACTTCACGTAGCAATGTAACAAGCATCAGGCTTTCATCTACTGTGATATATAAAACCGACCCCCGCCGCATCGCGGCGGGCAGTAAATCTAGTTAATATTAATTAATAGTTTTTATTAATATATAATTAAATTATTATAATATTAGTTTATCTTAAAATTAAATTATATTAAAAGGTTATATATATATATATATATATATTAATACTAAAATTTAAAAATTTATTATATAGAAAACTTAAAAAAGGTTAATTAAGAATTAAAAAAAGGGAAGGATTTGTTTGTTTTGGTGATTAGTTTTGACAGGTTTTGAGGTTCGTTACACGAAGCGAGATCGTTCGATTGCAAAGTGTTCGAAGATGTCCACAGCCCAAACTCAGTACTCAAACATTGTCTTCAGCCCAATATGTAATCCAAACCCGAATTCAAATCCGAACATCGTTTTTAGCCCAGTATGTAATCCAAAGCCGAATGCAAATCCAAACATTGTCTTCAGCCCAATTATCCAAACTACCATTAACAGCACTACACCCCAGACACAAAATCAAAACCAAAACCCGAACCAGAACATGATGGATAATGCTGACGATTTGCGGTTTGAAATCATTATTTCTGAAGATGGAGCTGGAAGGTTGCGGGATCGAGTGAAAGAAAAGCTAAATGAGTTTATAGGAGAATACAATGTTGATCCTGTTGTGGAATTTGTGATGCGCTTGCTTAAAAGAGGGGGACGAAAAGAGGAAGTAAGGAATTGGATGAATACTTTTTTGGGTAATGATAAAGACTCCTTTGTTTCTTGGTTGTGGGATCATTTACAATCAAACCAAGATCTATACGCACAGTCAAAAGAATCGCATCCCGATGAAGTGGCGAAACAGAAACCTCAAGCCCAGCAAGCTATTGTCAATAGTCCAGCACCCCAAGCCCAAACTCAGCCAGATAAACCAAGATCGCTCATTGACACTGTCAACTATATGTTGTGTACTGAACCTTGCAGGAATAGGGTTGCACAACTTAGGGCACTCAATTCTAAAATGATGGATGATTACAACAGTGTCACGGCAAAGTACATCAGTCTTCGAGAGAACAATAAAATTCTCTATGAAAAGATTGAAGCACTTAAGAAGGATATAGCTCAGCTTCATAGAGACGTGAATCAACAACAATGTTGGATTCACGACTATAAACATAGACTCACAGTAAAACCCTTGGAACGCGACTCTGTGAAAGCTGAGCTGGAACTTCTTACTGGGAAGTACAAACAAAACGAGTTGAACATAAAGAAGTTTGATACTTCAAGTGACACTGTTCGTAATCTATGCAATGTGCAGCTGGCATTCAAAGACAACAAGGGTAAGGGTTTGGGCTACAAACAGGTTCCACCACCATATAATCATAACTATTCCAGACTGCCTATCACTGAGCAGGAAATGAAAAATTATGACAAAATGATGTATGGCAAGCCTAGTGATTATGTTCCATATGAACCATCAAAGTTTAAAAATGATCAACAAGCTGATTTCAAGAAACCAATGAGTTTTGTCAAAAATGAAAATGTTCAAAATAAATCAGCAGATAAGTCCGATCAGATAAATGAAACTGTGACAAATACAGAAGCCGAAATTGAAACAAAAACGGAACCAGTTAACGATCCCGCAAAGTAGATGAAGGAAAGTTCACCAAATTCTGATTCTGTCAAAAATACTAACTGTTCTAGTTTGTGTGCAGAGTCAGTAAGAACTGAAGAGAAGTCTAAAGAGGATGATGAATCACATCGAAGTGCTGCTGATAATGTTATTTCTGATAAAAATGGCCTTTATGCTTGGAATTGTGTTTTTTCTTGGTTTGCTGAGACTTGGGGTGTTCCCACTAAGACTGATGAATCTGGTGCTATTATTTTAGATTATGCATGTGATAAAAATGACTGTGTTGAAAATGCTGAAAATGTTGAGAATGATGTGGCAGGAGAGCCTGATGTGTCATCTGAGGAATTTGAGACAGCTGTGTCAAATAGCTCAGAAAACAATTCTGATAATTCAGAATACTGTACCTGTATGTCTGAAGCATCGAATGACACATCAGATGCTCCCTGCAGTAAAGATGATTTTGATGTAATTGGTTATGATAATGAAGAATTTATTGTTGAGCAGGGATCATCTGACGATCTTGGCAATCAAACAGAGGATTCAGGAATCTCAGATAATGAGCTCAAATCTTCAAATGGTTCCGATTGTGATGAACAATCAGAATCTAGCAGCATTGCGAAAGAAGACAGTCAAACTGTGTTAGACACAGACTGCTCATCATCTGAATTATCGGAATCGTCTAATGTCGAGAACTCAGAGGTTGATCAGACTGAAGAAGAGACATCCATAGAGTCCAGTTCTACAGAAACCCATGGAAACATGAAACCTATGGAGAAGGAATCCTTGGAAATTGATTCCACAGTTGAATCTGATGATGAAACTGTAGAAGAAATTATTGTGGAAACTTTCTCTGCGGATACTCCTGAAAACATGGTCTCTGAAGAAAAAGGGATATGTGAAAGTCACTTCCACAGACAATTCAACTATCAATCCCAAAGGTGACCTTAACAAAACAAAATCAACTGAATCTGTTCCCCCTAAAAGGAAGCGGTCACGTAGAAAAAAATGGCAAGAGAGAAAGAATGTTAAAAGGGAAAACCCAAGTCTCAAGCAAACAGAACCCAAACTAAAGGGTAAGGTAGCAGATACTTACTCTTGTGCTAAAAGCTGTGAGCCGGGTTCATCCAAAACCAAGCATCCTTGAAAGCACTCAGCGTCAAATGAAAGGAAAAGACGTGATCAGTTCTCGAGAATAACACAAGCTGAACTAGATGTCTTTTTCTCAAAAAGGCAGACATGTTTTAATTGTGGAATTCCGGGACACATTGCAAGAAATTGTGTTCATCGTCCCTACTACTCTAGGAACATGTACCATCAGAAGGCTATGCACTCTCACTCTACCAAAAATGGTCCTCCCAAAGCAAGGCCTTCTGACAGAGACTGGAATCTTGCGAAACAGGAGAATCTAAAATTTTCAAACATTAACAGGTTTCAAAGAAAAACAAAAGTTTTTCCATCAAAAGAAAGTGCTCCAGACACTAAGAATTGGAAACCTAAAACTCCTATTGGATCCCAGTCTCCGTGTTCGAAACCATCTACTTCTACCTCGTCACCAAAAACTACAAGCAATGATAAAAGCCATATGTTCTTTAGTGAAGTTACTTACACAGATATCGATGGTCAACTCAGGTCAACAATGGCCTGGGTTCCAGTTTCTAATTAATCCCGCTAAGTGTGCAGGAACACCTATGGAGGGCGATCGTTAGACCTTGGTTTTTCGATAGTAGTTGTTGCAGACACGTGACAGAAGACTTATCCCAGTTGAATAACAAAAAAAAATATTCGATGGTGGATTTGTCAACTGGAAGAATAACCATGAAGGGCACTGTCAGAAACGGGGTTCTCACCTTCTCAGAGGCAATTATGTCCCTGATCTGAAGCACAACCTTTTGAGCGTATCTCTGATGTGCGACAAAGGGATGGAGGTTCTCTTCACCAAAAGAAAATGTGCTGTTGGAATGCGCTGGGTATTCAGAAACAAACAAGATTACCCCGGCGTGATCGTGAGGAACAAGGAATGATTGGCAGTTCAAGGTTTCGAACAAGTTGAAGGTCTGGATTATGATGAGGCACACGCACCGGTGGCACGTCTGGAGGCCATTCGTATTTTCGGATGATGAGAAAGAAGTTCGAAATGAGCTCGTTGGGAGAAGTGACAATGTTTCTGGGCTTATTAAAAAATGGACAGGGATATGAAGTGTACATCGGCTGGATGCCAATCCTTGGGGGACTGACTCATCTCATGGCAGTGCAAGAAGCAACAGCTCACATTTGCAGTGGAAGCAAAGTGCGTTGCAGCATCTGCTGCCTGCTGCTCTCAGGTTCTTTGGATATAACACCAGCTCAAGGATTTTGGTTTGACTTATCTAAACTCTACTACTTATTTTGATAATGATGCCCTCATCTAGATTATCAAAAAACCTGTCTTTTACTCTAAAACCAAGGACATTGATATCAAGGTGCACTTTATTCAAGATTGCTATGACAGAGCATTGTTTAAACTTAAACAGATCCACACAGATACTAATTCAGCGGATCTTTTTACAAAACCTGTCAGCATCTCGAGATTCAATGTGCTTGTGGATCTTTTGAAAATGACGCGTATCACCGACTGAGCGACACACACAAAAAAAACAGGGTTTATATTCTAAGGTAAATAAATAAGTAAATTTGCGCATAAAGTGTGATGTACAAATTTATGGGGGGAGAGGGACAAATATGTACATATGCTTTGTTTGAGGGGGAGAAGTAGTTGCTTGGGAAATGAAATGAATTTTCGTGCTAAAGAACTTGATTAACACATGTAAGGTTTGAAGCTGAACAGGCTAGGATCCACTGCGATGTGTTGATAGGTCTAACGCTCGAAAAGTAAAAAGAGGCAAAGTGATATAAACATAACGGACTGGACATCTCGTGGGTAACAGACCAACGGTGTATGATTTCATGGTCTTAAATCCTGCGTTGATAGATAGCCAACATCTGAGGTTTCGGGTCTTTATACTGATAAATCATCCGGGATATCAGGGTTGTCCCTCTGTTGCATCCAGACTATATGCAGACCTAGGCACAGTCATGATATCTTGATAAAAGAGCCACAAAAAGGGCCAAAACCTGAAAACAGAAGAAATCTCACAAAAAGGAGAATTCCGTGAGCTATCATAGCCAAATCCGTACCGTTAAAGGTATCTGTCTCGCCCTCGTCAGAACTTCTCTAGTCTCTCTGCTGTACGGAAGTACTGACCTGTTCACCAGGAAGTCTGGCGTTGAAAAACTTAAGGATGATCTCAGTATACTCATCTGCTACGATGAACTGTTGTGCTTACCTTGATCGCGGGGGTATGCCTTGGAATGGGACACACAGATGTTTCAGTATAATTCTACCTTAAGCGTACCACAAAGCTAAAAGTTGAAGATAGGGCGTTAGATTTAAGAGGACAAGCATGTTAACAATCGCGTGGACCAGTCCAAGTAAGCAAAGAGCTGAAAAATGTTCTGATGCGTGTGGTGTGTTATATAAGTTTAAGTATATTTTAAGCCCTTTTTACACGTTAGTCAAGTTTTAAATTTATAAAACACGATATTTTACTAACACCAAAAACACATATGGGCAAGTGCACCCATCGTGAGCGTAGTATAGTGTTGGCAAGATACCGAGGTCGTCCAAGGACACAAGAGCTTTTAGTATCGGTTTATCCTCAACGTCTAATCAAATCAAAAGTTGGAAAAAGGTTTTTAAACTAGAAAAATAAAAACTAACTAAAATGCTGAAAAATAAAATAAAAGTAAAAAAAGATAGACAACATGAATCACTTGGCTCCGACTCGTGTATAGTGTAACCTTTGATTATTTCCGCACTTTTGCACTTTTTAAGAGATTATCTTAGTTATTGTAGTAGGCCCCTCTTTTGAAGGTGATGTTACCCTCAACCCAGTAGTTTGAGTCAGCAAGGATACAATCCTAAAGGGTCGGATTATTGAAAGATAATTAATTAAGTTATTAATGCATATTATGGTAGGCCCCTCTTTTGAAGGTGACGTTACCCTCGCCTAAGTAGTCTGAGTCAGCAGGGATACAGTCCTAAGTAGTCGGGTTAAAGTATTAATAGTAGCTTACATATGAGGGGATCAAAGAGTTTGGACCCCCGCCATCCAATACCGGTGGGTATTGAAGGAGGTCCTACTAAATTTGACCCAGGTCCTTGCAGGATCTATACACTGAACAAGGCAAGACTCTTACCAAACCGTTCCCTTAACCCCCGACCAGGTAGCCAACATACCTCCATATAGACCGTGGAGATATGAATGGTGAAAATCTTTTATTTTATATAGACAGTAAAATAATGCCAAGACACCACGGACAAACGATAAGGAAGAATCACCTTCAACATAAGAAACTAGTTATTAAAGTCATTAATACATAACCAAGTAAAAAGTGCGAAAAGATTAAAAATAAAAAGTATTACACTAGACACTTGTCTTCACCAAGTGATGTAAGAGACTTAGGCAAACATGACCTTTGATTGTCAAGAACTCTTACGATCAATCTTAGATCCCGAGACGACTCACATACTCTATGATGGACAATGGATGATGGTGGTGGATGATGGTGTTGTGATGGTGGTGGGTGGTGGGTGAAGTGTGAGAGAGGTGGTGTGCCAAGGGATGGTTTGCAAATGAGCCAAGCACCCCTATTTATAGCCTGAATAGAAGCCTGGACACGGCCCCGTGTCCGCTGGACACGGCCCCGTGTGCAGAAGCGTATCTGTACTATCAAGATTTGCTTGGATTCTGCGAATCTTAGCGTTGACCACGGTCCCGTGTTGAGCTGGGCACGCCCCCGTGTCGGGAATAGAAGCTTCTACAACTTTGTCTTTTCTGCAGACACCTGAACACGCCCCCGTGTCCTCTGGGCACGGGGTCGTGTTCGCTGGGCACGCCCCGTGTTGAGCTGGGCACAGCCCCATGCTCAGCTTTCTTCTTGTTTTTTGCTTTGGGAGATGCCGTCGAGGGGTCGGGCATGCCACGTTTCTTCCCTTTTCTTGTATTATTGTTAGATTTAGCTGCATTTTTGCTTCTTTTGTTCATTTAAGCTCTTTTAATCCTGAAAATACAAAAGGAAGACAAAAACACACTTTTTTTCCAACATTAGTACTAAAAAATGGTTAGTTTTATGCCACATTTGATGTAATTTATATGTTGCATTTTGCGCACATCAAATACCCCCACACTTGAATCTTTGCTTGTCCTCAAGCAAAACTCTTTATAATGTGGCTTACACTCCCAAATGGAATGGGTAGAAGAGAAGGTTTTAGGCTTGTCATAGAGTGTCGGGATTTCCAAGATTCTTTATTAGGTTTTATTTTTATTTATTTACAATCCTATTCATCATGATTTATATAGAACATTAAATAAAATAATTACTTATTAGGGCATAACACGCCTTTTAAAAATTCCATTTATATACAAGTTCACATACCTCACGGGGGGATCACTCAACACTCGGCCGAAGATGGATTTTTGTGAAACACTCGAGAGCGGCATGGAACTTACTCCTACCATAAGCTTGTCAAGCAATCAATCCTCCTCTTTTTTAACTATATACATTTGTAAATATCAAGAGGACTTTTTGGGGGAAGGGTTAGGCTTGGGTTAAAGGTAGGTGGTTGGGTTAGTGGTTAGTAGAAAAGGGCGAAAGGCGTAAAAAGCGTCGGTTTTCGTAAGACTTTTTGTTATTATTATTTTTTTTCTAATGAAGCAATTCTTCAAACAAAGTTCTTTTTGATGAACTTGTTTGTTTGTTTTTTTGGCTTCAACATTCTTTTTTTTAAGGAATGTCACATGAAAACCGAGCTTTGTACTAAAATAAAGGGTTAAAATGAAAAGGGGTTTTGGTGGGTAAAGGGTGTTTGTTTTGGGTTTAGAAATGAAAAGGTTTAGGCTCAAAGGGGTAAACTAAGAGGATTTTGGGTAGGTGGTAAAAAAAAAAGAAAAATAATGGTGTTGAAAGCAAAAAGGGTTAGTCCTAATGTCTCCATCATTTACTTACTCGGGATTAAGTTGGTAAGGACCGGGAATGTATCGTCATGGCAAGTTCTAGAGTCGTAAGAAACCAAGCGGCTATTCACACAAGAAACGAAAGATGAACATTTAATCTAAAGATGTGTATTTGTATGCTCAATAAAGGCTCAAAACTCACTTTTTGTGGGAATGGGTTTTTTGTGATCAAGTATATATAATCAAATTTTAACTAAACTTGTCATGTCGTTTCATAATTTTCTTATGTTGGTTCTTTTTATCACGACGCGGTCGGTTGTAAATTTGTAAAAATATAACCTTTTTAGAACTTGTTATTCCCAAATTAAACCAAGACAAGTAAAAAAAATGAAAATTTTTGAAAAAAATTTGGGGTGATTAGCGGTTCCAATAGAGTTTTGTGTAATGCTTGTTTTTAGGACTTGCAAGATTCAAGGTTTTAGCATCCCCCCCCCCCCCCCCACTTAAATTACACGTTGTCCTCAATGTGTCCCAAAAATAAGTTTTTCGGTTGATTAGAATGTGTAAAAGTGGGTTAAAAACAAGATTTTATGTTACTGGGTAGCTGAACACGGGGTGTGTTGGCTGAGCACGGCCCCGTGGTCAGACTGCCAGTATCAAATTTAAACAGAAGGCTGGGCACGAGGGCGTGTTCAGTGAGCACGGTCCCGTGTCCAGTTACCTGAACTGGGCATTTTCTGTAGAACCTCGGACACGGGGCGTGTTGGGGTGGGCACGGCCCCGTGCTGAACTTGCTGTAATGAAGAAAAATTGTTGGGAGGCTCTGTTTTTGTGCATGGGGTGTGGGTTCAAGTTTCCCTTAGTAACCTCCACCATTTCGAGTGTGCTTTATTCCTGAAAATTAAAACTAAACTAGAAAACATAAAAGTTAAACTAATCTAAAACTAAGGATAGTTCCGCGGAATGCCTCCGCGGTGCGCCACGTTTATAAGGGTCCTTGGCTAGACCCACCTTATCGGGCGGTTCTGGCTCGTCTTCAATTAGGGGGTCGTCATTGTCGAACGGTTATTTCATTAAACGCTCAAGATCGACACTTCTTTTAATGCCCCTAATTGAATAAATAGATTGTTGTACTTCCGGTTTTTCAAAGCTTCGTGGGTTTTTACAAAAGGTCGTCCCAACACTAGAGGAGCGTCATCAAGGATGACAAAGTCGGTTGGGATTACCATTTGATTTGTTTGGACCAAGACATTCTCAACTACACCGATTGATTTTATTATTTTCCGATTAGATAGAAAAATGGGTATTTGAAGTGGTGAAAAATCACTAATACTTAATTTTTCGAAAATGTAGTTGGGCATTATGTTAACACAAAGATCTTTATCAATTGTGACATTACTAATAAATGAATTTTGAAAAAAAACATGGAACCGGTGTAATGTTGATTTCAAATGGGTCTTCTTTTATTAGCGAGGTTTGATCGTTAGTTAACTTAACGCTTACCGTTTCGTCAATTTTAGTGTTAGTGTTTAACTCTTTTAAAAACTTAGCATGAGTTGGAACTAAACAATGATTTTCAAAAGAAGGTGACAAGAGATTAATTTCTTCAAAATTAGACTCTTCTTGAATTTTAACGTTGTCGGACTCACCTTTTTCGTTGTTTAACTCATGTGTCGGTTCTTCACTTATTTGTTCTTCCAGTTTTACACTTTCAACTCTCTCTTCTTTATTTAATTCTTCTCTTGCGCGGGACTCCTCTTCCCTTGCGCGAGATTCTTTTATGTAGCACTCGATAGTTTTAAGGTGTTCTAATATCCTATCGGTCACTTCGGTGATAGAGTAAGGATCGGGATTTTCAAAGCTTGAATCCGGTTGTTCGATCCTTTGTTCCTCATAATACCCATATGAAGTAGATGGTTCACACCATTGTTCTTCATTGTAAGCATCTGATGGATAACGGTCGTAATTTTGTTCTTCATAATACTCATATGAGGTGGGTTGTTCACGCCAAGGTTCCTCATAGTAAGCATATGAAGGTGGTGGCTCATATCTTGGTTCCTCAAAGTATGAGTAAGAAGGCTCATACCTTGGTTCATCAAAATATGAGTATGAGGGAGGAGGTTCATACCTTTGGTCTTCATAGGATGTGTATAAAGTTGATGGCTCATACCTGGATTCCTCATAGTAGGTGTATGAAGTGGATGGTTGATATAAGTTACAATATTGAACCGAGTGCGGGTCACCACAATTAGTGCAATAATTATTCCTATAATCATCCTCCTCATAGGTGTAGTTGTAACCTCCTGAGTATTGATCCATAAGAATCACTCAGCAGACCACAATCAAGTCTCGAGATCAAAAATAAAAACGGAAGCAGAGGCTAGACACGACCCCGAGTTCAGTGGACACGGCCCTGTGTACATAATCTGTATCTGGGCGTTTTAATTAAAGTTACTGATTTCGTTGAGCACGGGGCGTGTTCCGTGAGCACGGCCCCGTGTTCAGGCTCTGTATCTGGGTGTTTTATGAAAAATATGCAGCACGGCCCCGTGTTCAATGAGCACGGCCCGTGTTCAACTTACTGTAAATGCAAAACTAAAATGCAGAAAAATGTGCGAGCGTTTTGAAAAAGTTTTGAAAAACTGATTAGGCCGTCGATTTTAAGCTTTCTTAAAATCCTTGTGTCCCCAGCAACGGCGCCAAAAACTTGATGCGTATGGTGTGTTATATAAGTTTAAGTATATTTTAAGCCCTTTTTACACGTTAGTCAAGTTTTAAATTTATAAAACACGATATTTTACTAACACCAAACACACATATGGGCAAGTGCACCCATCGTGAGCGTAGTATACTGTTGGCAAGATACCGGGGTCGTCTAAGGACACAAGAGCTTTTAGTACCGGTTTATCCTCAACGTCTAATCAAATCAAAAGTTGGAAAAAGGTTTTTAAACTAGAAAAATAAAAACTAACTAAAATGCTGAAAAATAAAATAAAAGTAAAAACAGATAGACAAGATGAATCACTTGGCTCAGACCCGTGTATAGTGTAACCTTTGATTATTTCCGCACTTTTTCACTTTTTAAGAGATTATCTTAGTTATTGTAGTAGGCCCCTCTTTTGAAGGTGACGTTACCCTCAACCCAGTAGTTTGAGTCAGCAAGGATAAAATCCTAAAGGGTCGGATTATTGAAAGATAATTAATTAAGTTATTAATGCATATTATGGTAAGCCCCTCTTTTGAAGGTGACGTTACCCTCGGCTAAGTAGTCTGAGTTAGCAGGGATACAGTCCTAAGTAGTCGGGTTAAAGTATTAATAGTAGCTTACATATGAGGGGATCAAAGAGTTTGGACCCCCGCCATCCAATACCGGTGGGTATTGAAGGAGGTCCTACTAAATTTGACCCAGGTCCTTGTAGGATCTATACACTGAACAAGGCAAGACTCTTACCAAACCGTTCCCTTAACCCCCGACCAGGTAGCCAACATACCTCCATATAGACCGTGGAGATATGAATGGTGAAAATCTTTTATTTTATATAGACAGTAAAATAATGCCAAGACACCACGGACAAACGATAAGGAAGAATCACCTTCAACATAAGAAACCAGTTATTAAAGTCATTAATACATAACCAAGTAAAAAGTACGAAAAGATTAAAAATAAAAAGTATTACACTAGACACTTGTCTTCACCAAGTGATGTAAGAGACTTAGGCAAACATGGCCATTGATTGTCAAGAACTCTTACGATCAATCTTGGATCCCGAGACGACTCACACACTCTATGATGGACAATGGATGATGGTGGTGGATGATGGTGTTGTGGTGGGTGGTGGGTGAAGTGTGAGAGAGGTGGTGTGCCAAAGGATGGTTTGCAAATGAGCCAAGCATCCCTATTTATAGCCTGAACAGAAGCCTGGACACGGCCCCGTGTCCACCCTTCTTCTCTTTCTTCATTAATTGCAGTTTGTCTGCATTAGTTGACCACGCCCCCGTGTCCGCTGGGCACGGCCCCGTGTGCAGAAGCGTATCTGTACTATCAAGATTTGCTTTGATTCTGCGAATCTTAGCGTTGACCACGGCCCCATGTTGTGCTGGGCACGCTCCCGTGTCGGGAATAGAAGCTTCTACAACTTTGTCTTTTCTGCAGACACCTGAACACGCCCCCGTGCCGCTGGGCACGGGGCCGTGTTCGCTGGGCACGCCCCGTGTTGAGCTGGGCACAAGCCCATGCTCAGCTGGGCACAGCCCCATGCTCAGCTTTCTTCTTGTTTTTTGCTTTGGGAGATGCTGTCGAGGGGTCGGGCATGCCACGTTTCTTCCCTTTTCTTGTATTATTGTTAGATTTAGCTGCATTTTTGCTTCTTTTGTTCCTTTAAGCTCTTTTAATCCTGAAAATACAAAAGGAAGACAAAAACACACTTTTTTCCAACATTAGTACTAAAAAAGTGTTAGTTTTATGCCACATTTGTTGTAATTTATATGTTGCATTTTGCGCACATCATGTTCCTTAATCGGTTCGAAAACGATTTTGATCCCATGGCAGGTTCTCCCTATATTATCCCTCCATTACTATTACTTTATTATGATTTATTTTGTTATTATTATTTTTCTTTTGTCTATATTAAAAAATAAAAAAAGGTTGCTCGGTTGGTTGGATCGTTGATTTCGAGAAAGATGTTTTCTGTCCTGAAAATGCAAAACATTAAAGTAATAATCTGGCCCACTGTTTCGGATTGGAGCCCACTGTTTCGGATAAAACGAATCAGATCCGGCCCATTGCTCTCGAATGTAATTCGGACCATTGTTCCAAGTTGGGGCTTGGCTGTTTGATCTCAGGCCCAATCCGAAACTCTATAAATTGTCAAACATTTCTCATACGAGTCGCATATTCGGACTAATCTCATCTCCTAATCATTTCGGAACCTCTCATCATCTTCTCGGATCACGTATTCGAATTACAAGGTTTGCAGGTTCCTATACTTTTCAAACCAAAGCCTTTGAATGCCACAATTGCCGAAGAGCATGACGTGCAACAGACACTTGCTGATGAGAAAGATCAGATAGAAACAGAAATTCTAGATTCATACGAAGAAGAATCTGACGAAGACAGTGATGTGGAAGTATTTGTCTCTGAGAATGTTGAGGAACCCGTTCAAGAATCAATGTAAATGACGACTGAAGATCTGCAAGCCCTGATTGAATCCTTGAAGGATAGTATCGGAAACCCTCCTTCCGTATCTATTCCTGAGATTGAAGATGATTCGAAAGATGATGCTGAACAAGCATCCAACAAGAAACGAAGAACCGAAATAGCTCCTGATTTTCATTCTTCTGGCCCAAGCTCAGAACCAGAGCCTACTATGCCTACCGATCCACAAGTCACTGCTGCTACTCGAGAAACAAGCACACAAGATCTCGATTTTGATTCTAATTTCGATTTCGATCTGCCTGAAACAACTTACTCGCAACCAGAAAGCTCAAGCGGCATCAGGTTCGATGTAGGAAGTTCCAGTGGTGCCGCTTTCTCTGAGCATGATGAAGCATCCATGCACTTTGCAGCTAAAAAGATGAAATTTATTGAAGAAAGAAATAGTGATGACAATACGACAGTTGATGTAGCGAAGTTGCAAAGAAGAGTGATTGTGTTGGAACAAGATGCTGCCCTGAAAGAAGCTCAGATCTCATCTTTGCAAGCTCAAAAATCAAGCAAAGATTAGACGATCGAGCAACTACAAAGCGATGCGGGTATGCTGATGTCTGTTGAAAGCTAAGCTGGAAAGGAAGTTCAAGATCGTAATCAAGAATCGTTTGTTTGATGATCCGGCTCCGTTGCAAGGTGGTCCTCCAAACGGATTCAACAACAAATCCAGTAAACCTAGGGGAGATTGTTAGGCACTATAGGTTTATGGATTAGTAGATTAATTTCTTAATGGATCAAGTTCTAGAAGTGGGGGTATTAGAGTGAGCTTTGGGGGAATTATGGGCCTAGGGTTTTGGGGGAAACCCTTACTATAAATAGAAGTTAGAAATTAGGAGTGTCACACCCCAAAAAAATCCACCGCGCGGAGTATCACCGCTTGGAGGCGTGACATGACCAAGATCGAGCCACCAATCATATTAAACAACACAATTAAGTAATTAAAACCAACCACAATACGATTGGTGACCAAAGAAAGTAAACCGACTTTAAGTTAACAGCGGAAGCATAAAACGTAAAGCTAAAACATAAGTTCCATAGTTCATAAGTTTAAAGTTCAAAACGTAAGTTTAATAGGTTCATATGGATTAAATATTAAGCACGGGACATAACAATCCATATCCCACAACAACCTTCTCCTCGTGCAAGCTCCAAAGGCATCTAGCGACCTGTAAGGCATGTAACAACGGGTCAACAACAAAGTTGAGTGAGTTCACGGTTGGTTGATTAGTTTTAAGTTGTGTCTGAAAAAACGTGGTGACTTTCGTTGGCTTATGTGTCGTGGGGGTTACCCCATAGTTGAAAGTATGTTTAACCAGTTCCTTTTATTACCCAAACCATATCCATAATCAGTAGGGGCTTCCCCATGTGAACTACTAGACGGTATGATATCGACTACTACGAACAATAGTTGTGCCCTACATCAGTGTCTATCATCACTGACAGTTTGCCATAGTCCATTAGTACACGCCCGTTCGGACGACACGGTGTGAGGTTTGTTAAACCTAATAGCGCTATTAACTAATGACCCGCTCGCCATCGGCCTTGGCGATTAAGTCGATATATAATGAGGGACTTAATGATAGAGTTTTGTCTAGTAAGTTTTAAGGGTGTTGTCCTACCCAAGGAGGAAGAACGTACGTATTCTACCTAAGGAGAATACGCAGAATTTATTATTGGCATCCTACCTATAGAGGATGGCCGTACATATCCTACCCAAGGAGGATATGTAGATCCCGTTTTAATTTCTTTAACCCATTCCCAACCACCGGGAATCCCATGCCTTAGAAAGTGTGTGAACTCACCTTGGTTTGTTCGGTTAGATTCTCAAATATAGCTAACAGTAAAGGTCGGTCAATCACGTCCTAATATGATTACCAGTTATTCATTTAGTGGTTTTCAATTAGAGCACAAAGTTCCTACACGTATCTATCACATAACATGCATTACTTCAATTAGAGCACAAAGTTCCTACACGTATCCTACACGTTCCTACACAAAGTTCCCATCTATTCCCGTTCATAAATAAACATACGATATTGCACATAATACTTTTATTGACACATAACATGTTAGATCATTCACAGATAACATACTCGACACTTAGACACGCAAATTACTACTTATGTCATTTCAACTTAAATATCCAAAACTGGGCTGTTTTCGGGCATTTTAATAAAATAGTTAACTTATTCCAAAAATTCCCAAATTTTTACAGAATATCTTAAACGATCCAAGTATTATTGTGTAAAAATATTGGGGTCCAGTTCATTACCAATATTTTATAAAAAAAACATTTTCCGGACTGAAATCAGATTTATCTTTTTCTGACTGCAGTCCACGGAATAATTTATTTAAAATTCATCGAGAGTCCGATTTACGAAATTCCAGGGAGAGAATTACAAATACATCAGTGGTCATCTACAGTACAAATTTCATGATATAACTCTACACAGAATTCAAGTTATGACGGAAAAAAGAACGCATATTTTCAGCAGCAAAAATGCAGCTTTAGCTGCTGTTACAAAACGACACTTTAAAAATAGTAAAAGAAGTCCAAAAATTATGATTCCGGTGCCATTAGAACCGTATTTCATAATACATAAATTTAGACTTCAGAAAATACATTTTTCGTTTAATTAAGGTCCGGTTACAGCCAACTGAAGTTGGCTGTAATCACTAAACAGCCTTCTATTTTCAGTTTCTAATATTCTAAAGCGTGCTCGATTGATTCCGTTAACATGTTTAGCGATAAACAACAATACTTACAGCAGATAATAAGTCCTTCATATCAGCACATAATCATCATACACCAAACAACATCATTCTAACATCATTTCTTCATGTATCATCTTGTTTAAGCTTATGTTCAAGTTTTAAGTGTAAGATCTTATGGTGTTCATATGTTTTCTTCATAATACATCTATTAACCACTTGAATAACATGAATAATGAATGGATCTAAGTTCTTACCACTAGTTCAAGACTAGGGAAGTTCAAGTGAAGAAATTTGGTGGTTAATAGCACTTGCAAGAGGTCCTTCAACTTCCGAGAACACCGAGCTTCATTGTATACCTTCTAACACCCTTGTATATGTGTGGAATGGAAGAGACTTGATTGAATGATGGTGGTGTATGGGTGGTTGATTTCAGCCGAAGCCAAGGGAGGAAGGAAGAGAGAGTTTTGGTGTTAGGGTGTAGATGATAATGAGAGTATGAAGGATATGAGCTTAATGTGCATTCTTATAGACCATCTTCTTGTATTAACTCATGTGTAATGTGTCTAATATGGAGAGACAAGATCTAATACATAATCAACTTAAAATCCCATGTGGGCCCTTGGTGTTGGCCGATTATAGGTGGGGGGGTCTTAGCTTAGGTTTTAACTAGTTAGTTCCATCCTAGTTCAAATTCAAGTGTTTAGTTAGGATGTTTAGTTATTAGATATTTTTATGGTGTGTTATGATGTTCAGGAACCATAACTAGTTCAGGAAAAATAAAACAATGTTTCTAGCATTATTTTGGTGTTTCGGGTAATGTCCGGTTGTTCGGTTTGATATTGTTCCGTTAAAGTGCTTAATTAATCCGTGGAGTGTCCTATATATATTTTTTGTAACATTTTTAATTCTCAACACTCAGGAAAGCATACCGGACTATTTAGTAACTTTTCTGTATGCTACTAGTATGTTAACAAGCACATGTAAGTATAACACAGTAATTCAGAGAGTAGTTAAGTAATTCCACACAGCTATCAAGCACTTTAATTATCATTAATAAATTGTACGGTTACATGAAGTTTTTGAGGGTTGTCACATTCTCCCCCTGTTAAGAAAATTTCGTCCCGAAATTTAGCGCGTGGTTACTGAGGAAGTTAGTTATGTTGCGTTTGTTTCCTGGTTTTCCTGGGGTGTCACATCATCCCCCCGTTGATTTGGAATTTCATCCCGAAATTCTGCAGTAGCTTCAGCCTTAGTAGTGGTTGGACTTTTCTTAAACAGATGGGGATACTTGAGTTTCATTTGGTCTTCTCGTTCCCAGGTATACTCTGGGCCACGACGGGAATCCCAACGAACTCGAACCAGAGGTATCCTGGTACGCTTGAGAATCTTAACGTCTCGATCGGTAATCTCTACTGGTTCCTCGACGAATCGTAGTTGGTCGTCGATTGTGAGCTCCTTGAGAGGAAATATGAGGGTCTCATCTGACAGACACTTCTTCAGATTCGACACATGGAAAACATTGTGAACTCCGCTGAGTTCTTCAGGTAGATTCAGCCTGTAAGCGACTTTGCCAATTTTCTCAATGATTTCGAAAGGTCCGACATAACGCGGATTGAGCTTGCCTCGTTTTCCAAAACGAACTACACCTTTCCAAGGTGAGACTTTGAGTAGCACCCGATCCCCAACCTGGAACTCGAGTGGCTTTCTTCGCTTATCAGCATAGCTTTTCTAACGGTCACGAGCTACCGCCATTCGTTGCCGTATCTGAGCAATTCTCTCGGTTGTATCTACTACAAGTTCTGGGCCTGTGATTTCGCTGTCGCCAACCTCTGCCCAATAAAGAGGTGATCGGCATTTCCGTCCATACAGCGCCTCGAACGGAGCGGCCTGGATGCTGGTGTGGTAACTGTTGTTATATGAAAACTCCACTAACGGGAGGTGCTTCTCCCAGCCATTACCAAAGTCGATTACACATGCCCGAAGCATGTCTTCAAGGGTTTGGATGGTGCATTCAGATTGCCCATCCGTCTGTGGGTGATAAGCGGTGCTCATATCTAAACGTGAGCCAAAAGACTTGTGCATTGCTTGCCACAGTTCAGAAGTAAAACGCGCGTCACGATCAGAAATGATGGAGGTTGGCACTCCGTGCCTTGATACCACTTCCTTTAGGTAAATGTCTGCTAGAGTAGAAAATTTATCCGTTTCCTTGATAGCCAGAAAATGAGCAGACTTGTCAGTCGATCCACGATTACCCAAATGGTATCATTTCCGCGTTGAGATCTGGGCAAGCCAGTAACAAAATCCATGGAAATTTGCTCCCATTTCCATTTAGGTATCTCTGGTTGTTGAAGTAGGCCTGATGGTTTCTGGTACTCGACCTTGACCCTAGCACAAGTCAAACATTTACTGACGTAGGTTGCTATGCTGGCTTTCATACCAGGCCACCAGTATGTAGTCTTTAAGTCGTGGTACATCTTATCCGAACCAGGATGTACTGAATAACGAGACTTATGTGCTTCATCCATCACAAGCTCGCGTAGGTCTCCATACAGTGGAACCCAGATGCGTCCGTTAACATAGTAGGCGCCGTTTTCCTTTCGTTCTAGCTGTTGCCTCGATCCTCGTAGGGACTCAGCCCTGATGTTCTCTGCTTTCAATGCTTCAACCTGAGCATCACGAATCTGAGCGGGAAAGTTAGATTGGATGGTAAGCTGTAAAGCACGTACACGCTTAGGTATGGTATCCTTTCGGCTGAGGGCATCGGCCACAACATTGGCCTTGCCCGGATGATACTTGATAGCGCATTCATAATCATTCAAGAGCTCGACACATCGACGTTGTCGCATGTTTAACTCCTTTTGCTTGAAGATATGCTCGAGACTCCTGTGATCGGTGTAAATGGTGCACTTGGTACCGTACAGGTAATGTCTCCATATCTTAAGTGCGAAGACAACTGCTCCCAATTCCAGGTCGTGTGTAGTGTAGTTCCTTTCGTGAACTTTAAGTTGGCGTGATGCGTAGGCAATGACCTTGTCACGTTGCATCAATACGCAGCCAAGTCCTTGGATGGAAGCGTCGCAATAAACCACAAGATCATCTGTGCCCTCAGGCAATGAAAGAATAGGCGTTCTACAAAGTCTCTCCTTTAAGTGCTGGAATGCGGACTCCTGTGCATCACCCCAATGATAGGTGACACCTTTCTGAGTCAGTGAAGTGAGAGGTTGCGCAATCTTGGAGAAATCTTTGATAAATCTTCTGTAATATCCCGCCAAACCCAAGAATTGGCGGATTTTTGTTGGTGTACGGGGTGCAGGCCAGTTTTTGATCGAGTCAACCTTAGATGGATCCACATGGATTCCATCCTTGTTTACCACATGGCCTAGAAAGTGGACTTCGCGAAGCCAGAAGTCACATTTCGAAAATTTGGCATACAACTGCTCTGCTCGAAGAAGTTCCAGCATAAGTCGTAGATGCTGCTCGTGTTCCTCTTGACTCTTAGAATAGATCAGGATGTCGTCGATGAAAACAATAACGAACTTATCCAGGTAAGGTTTGCATACTCGGTTCATGAGATCCATGAAGACCGCAGGTGCATTCGTTAATCCGAAAGGCATAACTAGAAACTCGTAATGGTCGTAACGAGTTCTAAATGCTGTTTTGGAGACGTCCTCCTCTCGGACTCTCAGCTGATGGTATCCCGATCTCAAATCAATCTTAGAGTAATAGCTCGACCTTTGCAACTGGTCGAACAAGTCATCAATACGTGGAAGAGGATAACGATTCTTCACAGTCACCTTGTTGAGTTCGCGGTAGTCATTACACATTCTGAAAGTACCATCTTTCTTCTTCACAAACAAGACTGGAGCTCCCCAGGGCGAAGAGATAGGACGTATGAAACCCTTTTCCAAGAGTTCTTGTAATTGTGTGGATAGTTCTTCAAGTTCCGACGGAGCTAGGAGATAAGGTGCTCGAGCTATGGGCGCTGCTCTAGGAGCTAGCTCGATTTGAAATTCAACTTGACGATGAGGCAGAAGACCAGACAATTCCTCAGGAAATACCTCAGGAAAATTGCGCACAATAGGAATGTCTTCAATTCTCTTCTCTTCCGTTGATGTGTCAGTAACGAGTGCTAGAATGGCAGTGTGGCCCTTTCGCAAACACTTCTGGGCCTTAAGGAAAGAGATAATGCCTACGACAGCACCACTCTTGTCGCCATAAATCATGAGAGGTTCTTCACCAGAGCGAGGAATGCGAACGATTTTCTCCTTGCAAATAATCTCCGCTTGCTGACGAGATAACCAATCCATCCCAATAACAACGTTGAAACTACCAAGTACGATGGGGATAAGATCGATAGCGAAGGTCTGACCAGCTAAGACGAGGTTACAACCTTTAACTATGTGTGTGGCTTCAAGACTTTTACCGTTTGCTAGCTCTACCGTGTGTTTGGTGGTCAAAAGTGTTGGAGTGCGTTTAAGCATTTGGCTAACTTTTAAGGACATATAACTAGTATCGGCACCCGAATCAAATAAAACAGTAACAAAGAAGTCATCCAAAAGAAACTTACCCATCACAACGTTGGGATCGTTCCTTGCATCACCCTGACCTAGCACGAAAACACGTCCTTCTGTGCCGCTGAAAGTACTAGGTCGGCAATCCATGAACGTTTTGAACGTGCACACAGGAGGCTGAGCATGTTGACCTCCTGCAGGAACAGCTGCGAGTGCCTCAGCAACTCGTTCATTGATCAAAGCCGTCAGCTGGGCTTGAGTTAGGTTGATACGTCCTCCGCGTCCGTTCATGATCTTCATAACGAAGCAACGTAAGTGGGAATAGTGTCGCGAAAGTGCATAGTTGTGGGATAACAGAAGAGAGTAAGCACACAAGGTTCAGATGGCAGTTATGACGTTAACTAGTGCACAATGTGAACTATCTAACCGACAATATAAACATAAATCATACCACCTATTGTGTCGAGTCTTGCACGTGGAGCGAAGCGTCGTTGTGGATCGTTGAGCACTGTACAGGTTATAGTCTGGTTTTATCAAAAAGCCTTTCCCTTTTTAAAACCAAGTTCACTATAACCAATGGCTCTGATACCAATCTGTCACACCCCCAAAATCCACCACGCGGAGTATCACCGCTTGGAGGCGTGACATGACCAGGATCGAGCCACCAATCATATTAAACAACACAATTAAGTAATTAAAACCAACCACAATACGATTGGTGACCAAATAAAGTAAACCGACTTTAGGTTAACAACGGAAGCATAAAACGTAAAGCTAAAACATAAGTTCTATAGTTCATAAGTTTAAAGTTCAAAACATAAGTTTAATAGGTTCATATGGATTAAATATTAAGCACGGGACATAACAATCCATATCCCACAATAACCTTCTCCTCGTGCAAGCTCCAAAGGCATCTAGCGACCTGTAAGGCATGTAACAACGAGTCAACAACAAAGTTGAGTGAGTTCACGGTTGGTTGATTAGTTTTAAGTTGTTTCTGAAAAAACGTGGTTTGACTTTCGTTGGCTTATGTGCCGTGGGGGTTACCCCATAGTTGAAAGTATGTTTAACCAGTTCCTTTTATTACCCAAACCATATCCATAATCAGTGGGGGCTTCCCCATGTGAACTACTAGACGGTATGATATCGACTACTATGAACAATAGTTGTGCCCTACATCAGTGTCTATCATCACTGACAGTTTGCCATAGTCCATTAGTACACGCTCGTTCGGACGACACGGTGTGAGGTTTGTTAAACCTAATAGCGCTATTAACTAATGACCCGCTCGCCATCGGCCTCGGCGATTAAGTCGATATATAATGAGGGACTTAATGATAGAGTTTTGTCTAGTAAGTTTTAAGGGTGTTGTCCTACCCAAGGAGGACGAACGTACGTACTCTACCCAAGGAGAATACGCAGAATTTATTATTGGCATCCTACCTATAGAGGATGGCCGTACATATCCTACCCAAGGAGGATATGTAGATCCCGTTTTAATTTCTTTAACCCATTCCCAACCACCGGGAATCCCATGCCTTAGAAAGTGTGTGAACTCACCTTGGTTTGCTCGGTTAGATTTTCAAATATAGCTAACAGTCAAGGTCGGTCAATCACGTCCTAATATGATTACCAGTTATTCATTTAGTGGTTTTCAATTAGAGCACAAAGTTCCTACACGTATCTATCACATAACATGCATTACTTTAACGGTTTATGCCCATATAAACTTCCCATCTATTCCCGTTCATAAATAAACATATGATATTGCACATAACACTTTTATTGACACATAACATGTTATATCATTCACAGATAACATACTCGACATTTAGACATGCAAATTACTACTTATGTCATTTCAACTTAAATATCCAAAACTGGGCTGTTTTCGGGCATTTTAATAAAATAGTTAACTTACTCCAAAAATTCCCAAATTTTTACATAATATCTTAAACGATCCAAATATTATTGTGTAAAAATATTGGGGTCCAGTTTATTACCAATATTTTATAAAAAATCATTTTCCGGACTGAAATCAGATTTATCTTTTTCTGACTGCAGTCCACGGAATAATTTATTTAAAATTCATCGAGAGTCTGATTTACGAAATTCCAGTGAGAGAATTACAAATACATCGGTGGTCATCTACAGTACAAATTTCATGATCTAACTCTACACAGAATTCAAGTTATGACGGAAAACAAAACGCATATTTTCAGCAGCAAAAATGCAGCTTTAGCTGCTGTTACAAAACGACACTTTAAAAATAGTAAACGAAGTCCAAAAATTATGATTCCAGTGCCATTAGAACCGTATTTCATAATACATAAATCTAGACTTCAGAAAATAAATTTTTCGTTTAATTAAGGTCCGGTTACAGCCAACTGAAGTTGGCTGTAATCACTAAACTGCCTTCTGTTTTCAGTTTCTAATATTCTAAAGCGCGCTCGATTGATTCCGTTAACATGTTTAGCGATAAACAACAATGCTTATAGCAGATTATAAGTCCTTCATATCAGCACATAATCATCATACACCAAACAACATCATTCTAACATCATTTCTTCATGTATCATCTTGTTTAAGCTTATGTTCAAGTTTTAAGTGTAAGATCTTATGGTGTTCATATGTTTTCTTCATAATACATCTATTAACCACTTGAATAACATGAATAATGAATGGATCTAAGTTCTTACCACTAGTTCAAGACTAGGGAAGTTCAAGTGAAGAAATTTGGTGGTTAATAGAACTTTTAAGAGGTCCTTCAACTTCCGAGAACACCGAGCTTCGTTGTATACCTTCTAACACCCTTGTATATGTGTGGAATGGAAGAGACTTGATTGAATGATGGTGGTGTATGGGTGGTTGATTTCAGCCGAAGCCAAGGGAGGAAGGAAGAGAGAGTTTTGGTGTTAGGGTGTAGATGATAATGAGAGTATGAAGGATATGAGCTTAATGTGCATTCTTATAGACCATCTTCTTGTATTAACTCATGTGTAATGTGTCTAATATGGAGAGACAAGATCTAATACTTAATCAACTTAAAATCCCATGTGGGCCCTTGGTGTTGGCCGATTATAGGCGGGGGGGTCTTAGCTTAGGTTTTAACTAGTTAGTTCCATCCTAGTTCAAATTCAAGTGTTTAGTTAGGATGTTTAGTTATTAGATATTTTTATGGTGTGTTATGATGTTCAGGAACCATAACTAGTTCAGGAAAAATAAAACAATGTTTCTAGCATTATTTTGGTGTTTCGGGTAATGTCCGGTTGTTCGGTTTGATACTGTTCCGTTAAAGTGCTTAATTAATCCGTGGAGTGTCCTATATATATTTTTTTGTAACATTTTTAATTCTCAACACTCAGGAAAGCATATCGGACTATTTAGTAACTTTTCTGTATGCTACTAGTATGTTAACAAACACATGTAAGTATAACACAGTAATTCAGAGAGCAGTTAAGTAATTCCACACAGCCATCAAGCACTTTAATTATCATTAATAAATTGTACGGTTACATGAAGTTTTTTAGGGTTGTCACAAGGAGCATGGTTGGTTGATTTGTTTTTGAAACTTGTATTAGGCAATTAGAGATTGTATGCAAGTTTAAGCATTCAATTCAACAAATATTCAAATCTTCATCTTATTGTTCTTGATTTCTTGAAAATCATCAAGTTTGGATTCCGCCCATCCTTGTTGATCGTTTGATATCGTTGTTTGATCCGTATTTTCGGGACTAACATTAATGGCTGCCAATGAATATATATAAAGCATATCTACATTAGTCGTGTGTCGTTTATACAGTAAACAAAATGATGAAATCGCATACCTGCAAATGAACCAAGATTATTTTGAAAGTAAAGGAATCACACACCGGCCAGTACACAAGACCATTGGGTAAAGTTGGCAAAAGATGTCTTCGTAAGTCTCAGAGTGATTTCGTTACCACTTTCACCTGGATTTTGGACCATAGTTAGAAACTGTTAACGATTTTGGAAATTGAAAACTATATATTTTTTAATTATATTAACCATCAATTAATCCGGTTCCAAAGTTTTTATATTGTAAAGATCATTTAATCATTTATGGAAAATATTAAAAGTGGATATTAAATAATAAAAATCATATAACCAGTTGTAATAGAAGAGACATTAGAAGACATTAATTGGATGTGCTTCAAAAGTTATAATAGAAAATTGTAATTGCGACTATAAGTTGTAATAGTGTAACCCGATATTTAGATAGCCATTTTCAAAAGGCAAATCCAAACACCTCTTATTCTAAAATATATCTAGAATTGACTACTGAACAACTATTCGAAACAGAACTACAGAATAATAACCTGCAACTAAATATTAAACAAACAAATATATTAAAGCAAAGCAAAACCTGCTTGAAGATAGCATCGGAGCTTGTTGGGTTCAAGCTTCAAACTCACAAAAACACTCACGTACACTGGGATTAAATTTCTGCTTGAACTCCACACTTTCATTTATTGATAAAACCCTAAATACATGACTCTTTAGACGTACATGAATAACAACTTAGCCCATTATCTCCTACAAAATAGTAAAACAAGCCCATGTTTTGACCCACTACTCTTAAACAAAACTAACCCTTGACTAATTAAAACACTAAAACCACATGACTAATTAACTAAAATTATCCAACCCATTTGACCTACGAAGCTCCATTTCCGACCCATATCCATGACCCGAACCGGAAACGTCAAGATTAATCCTACAGAGCTAAAAGGAGACTCCTTAATCGTGTGATGAGCTGAAAAAGAAGCACGATATGTATATTGCAACACACTCGTTTTATCTCCTCTCTGATATGTCTTCTGTTCATACAAACCATCTCCGATTCCGAATCCAACATCAGTGTTCACGCTCTTCCGTCATCTAATCTCGCCGCATACGGTGTGGAATCTCTGATATCTGGCGTCTCTATAGTATTCAACATACAACATCAACAGCCAACAGAAAAATAGAAAATTACAGCATTCAACATTCAAAAAAATGATTACATAACAAAGGCGGATAATTTAAAGTGAAAACTATCCCTGCATCGACAACCAAAATCGAATAAACAATAAATCCAAGGTATAGAAAAATCAGTTTAAGGTTTGCCGATAAGTCAAGGAGGAACAATTATGGGATCCAACTCCTCTGAATATAGATTAATTATGTTGTATTTAGGAGTAAAAAAAATTGTTAAAAAGTAATAAGAGATGTTATTAAATCCAAATAAAATTATAACTTTAGACCTTTAGGTTTATAGATAATTGCATCTTTCCTCATTAATCTTTATCAATTACACAAATCATTAATTATGTTTGACGTTTCTCATGAATTTCATTCTTTTCACTAACATTGCGCTCATTTTTCCTATTGAACCCATGTTAAATGACCAATTTACTTTATAAGAGCACCCACAATATAATACTTTTCACCCATTCATTCCAAGTTGGACTCTAGCGGACCCTCATGCCTCGTTCGGCCACATTGTGGCACTCGTTTGGACGTTCAACAGACTTCTTTGATGGGGCCATTGATATGATTTAATTTATAAATATTTTTATATATTTATTTCTAGCATTTTTAGTAGCTTTAATGTTGTTTATATTAAACTAGGTTATTACCTGGGATTGCTTCCCGGGCTCGGGAAATTTAGTTATATTAATTATTATTTGTTATTAATAGGACCTCATTACATCAAGCATATCATTGGATTCCACAACAATGTCTTCACATCACCGGATTAGATCATGAACCCATATTAGAGGTCAAACAAAAGCACACCAGCACCACATGAATAACATCATTTCCACTTTTACTTCAATGCACTTACATGATCGGGTGATTTGGGATTTTGTAAAAATGTCTGTTCTTGTACTTCTTTACAAAATTACATAGAATTCAAGAAAACGAAAAAACGACTTAAACAGATCTTGAGGCTTAAATAGATGTTTGGCCTTCTATATCAGTTGTTTGGACTTAAGCAGATGTTTGATCTTAAACAGATGTTTGGCCATAAACAGATGTTTGGCCTTAAACAAATGTTTGACCTTAAACAGATGTTTGCCCATAAACATCTGTTTGCAAAAAAAATACCAATTTCAAGAATACTATACCCAAACAATCAAAATGAGGAGCTTAATAATCATCCAAGTGTACTTCATTTTTATTTATTAGTATAAAGATCAAACCACTGTTCTATTTATAGTACAGATCAAACCACTGAGGTGATGTGATAAATACTGTTACATATAAACACTGTTGTGATAAATACTGTTACATATAAACACTGATGTGATAAATACTTTTACATATAAACACTGAGGTGATGACATCTAACAACCTAACAGACTATAAAACACTGATGTGATAAAAACTGGTACATATAAACACTGTTAACATAAACAAAGGTAGAATATCTGTTGTTGATGCTGAACCACTGTTGTTGTTGGGCAGTGGGTCACCTTTGGTTGATCAGGCCTTTGGTTCATCAGTGCTTGTCTTCAACAGGGCTTTGATCTTCATCAGTGCTTTGGTCTTCAACAGTGGATGATCTTCATCAGTCTTTGTGTACAACAGTCTTTATATCCAACAGTTGTTAGGCAAATCAGTGCTTTGCCTTATTAACTTGTTATAACCACTGTCATTGGAGGAAACTTAGATGGGCAGTGCTTATTGTGGATCAACGTGCAGCTTCAACAGCCAAATCAACATCATCTTTATCTCCTTCAGCAATATCCGCTATCTTTTCTTCCGTTCTTGGATCAATCATCTCGAACGCTTTCCCTTTTCATCAAAACAAAACCAATATATATATATATACAACAATTAATCTAAAAAACATGTGGAACTAACAGCAAAAAGTGTACCTGAAACAAAATCGACGATTAAGAATCAAAAAAACACGTGGAATTAACAATGCATAGATTAGTGAAGGAAACTTACGGTGCTGATTAAGAAAATGTAACACCTCGTAATTTCATGTCCAATAATGTATTGACACGTATCATAAACTTTAAACGTGTAAAGGATTACCTTAGAAGGACTAAAGTTGACAAACAAGGAAAGTATGTGAATATAAGGGTTCAAAATGTCAACAATGGATAAATATACTTTACAATAACCCTACATGATGTTTATACCCTTAAACGAATAAATCATGGTTCATACGAAGCTAATTGTGAAAGAAAGTGAGAGATTACAAACTACAGGGGTTAAATGTGTCGACATGTTTAAAGTATACCTCTGAGTGACCTTTTAGCAAACCCGAAGCTTTGTAACGGTAAATTATGCTCACTAGAATGTGGGATAAAAATTTCATAAAGTTTCGTTATCGTATGAGAAAGTTATGATCAAATTCGTATACGAGGGGTTAAAGCGTCAACGTTGAAAATTATGACCTTTCGGGTAAACATAAAGTGACCAAGGACTTAACAAAGTGGGTATAAGTCTTGAAGCCCTTATAAGTAAATTTGAAGGGCTCATAATGCAAGATATAAAGGGGAATGACCTTTCGAAGGACCAAGAGCCAAGATGCAATAACTAAAAAGTTCTTAACCTGACACCAGGCCTCATGCGGGCCGCGTAAGCCTTACCAGAACTTTACGCGGGCCGCGTGCGACTCCCAGATACAGAAAATACTGGCAGCAGCCTGTTCAGCCTTGTAACCGACTTTAAAAGATATTTTCCACTTCCTTGAGCGACCCCTACATGCCTTTAGACCTTAGGGACACTTGTGGATGATCCATGATCAGTTGTAGCATGATTTGTCATGATCACAAGCCATAAAATTCACTATAAAAGGCCCTCATGTTGCAACATTTTGATCACCCCTTCCATCTGCATTTGTGGAACTTCCTGGAGCTTAAGATCAGTCCCCAAGCATCTCTAATCGTGCATTAGACCTTGGTAAGTACCCTTGACCCTCCTTAATTGAGTTTTACTTAGTTATTAGCTTAAAAGTCAAACCGTCGTAATTAACGTCTGAATTAGCGATTAATCATTAATGGTCCAGTGATTAGTTGAATTGAAGGTAGTTATAAGTTGGTATTTATGGGGGTAATAAACCCTTAAAGGGGCACCCTCCGATTCCCGCTCTAACTAGATCAAATGTCGGGTCAAAGTTGTTTATAAAAAGTCAACAGAAGCTTAATTTTTTAATTAACGCATAATTAGCAATGTAAAAGGCATGTAACCTATTTAATCACTCATATAACTTGGTAATAAGTATAAGAACTGGTCTAAGCTTGTTTGATCCGACAATTTTATGTTTAGACCTGGTTCGGAACCGAAAGTCGCAAAACTTTGACTTTTGCTTTGACTTCAGTTCTGACCCGATTTAGATGGGTTTAGAAATTCCTTAGGACTCCCTTAGGACCAGGTTACATGTTGGTATAACCCTCTGTGATTTGTTCGTTGTTTGCCCCATTCGTTTACACGTTTCCGTTAATTGCTTAATGTTGACCATGATGCCCTTTTGACCATAAAACGAGAATTTTAGGGATATGAAAGGACAATAATCTTTATTACTGATTTGTAAACATGTCCCTAAATTTTCACATCAGTTTGAGGTCTAGATTAGGAATTATGCTCAATGACGTAATTAGGACTATTTTTAGTAATTAAACGGCGTCATTAGCATAAAGCCTATCTAAACCCAATTTTTGACACCAAACCTTTTACCCACTGATGTAATATAATATTTTGAGATTTTTGAAGATTTTTAATTATTTTTAACCTGCTCATAACCTAAGGTTATGACCTTAATTCTGTAAATACCGATTATACCCTTTTTGTATATAAAATGAGTTCTACATAATATTTTGACACCAATCCAATTGCTACTGATTTTATATAATAAATGACTTAGTTTGAACTTTATAACCTGATCAGAAAACTCAGATTTCCTATATAACCCGGAAATCGCTTAAAACGGCTTTTTACGCGTATTAAACACCTAGTATGGGTTTAAAACCATTTTGTCATATAAGACTTATCACCAACTGATATAACCTGATAAATTAAGTTATTTTACTGATTTATTCAGACCCGAATCTCAGAATTTTAAATAATCTCTTTTATAATCCTTAAAATGACCAAAATACCCCTACGGGGCTTATATTTAGATTAAACTCGTTTTGGGCATAATGGAAGGTATCCTACAGGTATCACCACATATTTAAGGCATATTAACTTAGGAAACCTGTAAATTACTCTCATGGTTACCCGTTACGCCTCTTGCACGTTCGGTTCGATTTATGTAACTAGTTTGCATAAATTTGCCGAAACGGGTCGAACCTTATCATTTTTATCTCAAAATCCAGAATGTATTTAGCTTACCCATATTATACAAGTCTTCAAACTTGTCGGGTCTAAACCACATTCTATTCCGGTCTTCGCTTAATCATGCGTTTTGAACCGTAAACCTTTCCTTAAAACTAACCGGTCTAAGTTACGACTTAAATAAGACCCGTTAGGAATCTAATAGGTTAATGAAACCTTCGTTCCAGATTAAGAGCCCAGTAGAAGTACTTGTGCTTGCTGATTAGAATATACGGCTGAGTATAAATTGCATTGCTAGCTCAGGTATATACTCTTAACTTATTTTCCCTATACGGGCTTGGGATACGGTATTATAATAATACCGCTTGATCGGGTATTGAATGTTTAGTCGTATTGTGATTAAATTATTGAGGTAACCCGCTTTAATCTGTATTGTTTGAAATAAAAGCCTTTAGGGGTTAATGACCATGTCTCGGATATCCTTGACATCATTATATTATAAAATGGCCACGTCTTAAGCACGGGGTGTAGGCATACACCTGACAGTGCATAAGGGAAACGGTATCTCACTCTCATGTGGGCCTATACTTGTGGCGTGTCTGTTAATCTTGACTCGGTTTCTACATCAGGCCCTGAACGTATAACGAACATGTAAATCGGTATACAAGATTTTAATATAATTGTCCCAAGTTATAAAAGATATGTTGTGCCTTGTGCATTCAAATCAATTTTTATAAATGTTTTCAAATGAGTCGGTTAATTGTATTTACCAGTGTAAACTGACGTATTTTCCAAAAAGGTTAAGTGACAGGTACTGTACGGAATTGGCTGGGAGCTCAGGGAGTTAATAAGGAATCTTGCAAGTTCTAGGCGTTTAAAGTCTGTTGAACAGTTTTTTTTCCTTTTATTTGATCCTCCTGTGGATCCTTTACTTTCCGTTGTAATACTTTGATATTACTTTATATTCGGATTGTAATATATTTATCTTTTGCTTCCGCTGTGCATTTATATATTGTGTTGTTTGACTATGATGATATCAACTACGTCACGATACTCCCCACCGGGCCCACCGGTAATACGTGGAAATATCGGGGTGTGACAGGTTGGTATCAGAGCCAACATTGAGTGAATTAAACACTAGCCTTTTGTGTTTAATCTCAATGACACAGTAGCACATTCCTTGACCATCTGAGTCTAGACTTAACATAGGAATGCTCTCAATCCTAATCCGAAAACTATTGCTTCCGAATCTATATATTTTGAATATGTCTCCAATCAAAGGAGCCGTAATGGAATTTCTCCACATCCGGAGCGTTGAATTGCCGAGCTTCGTACCGCGGCTAGGTTGCAACATGCAACCAAGGAGAAAGCATTCAGAAGTAAAGTAAAGAAGAAAACTCCTTTTGCTGAAGTTCGTTTCCTCAGTAAGTCCTTATGAGGGCATACTTATCTTCAGTCCCTTCATGGACAACATCATTCCTTTCAAGTCCCGTTTAGGGCAATTATATACTCCTTTTAAAAATCATTTGAATATTTTATCTAAATTCCATTTTTATCATTTTATATGAATATAATATAGGAAATAAATCAAATTATTATTCCTTTTCATAATTGATCTACCAGTATATATATTGAAAGAATCTTAAAGGGTAAAACCTAGCTTGAATGTCATTAAAGACCTAGCTATGATGGTAAAACCTGTTTAAAAGAGATTCAGATTCTTGTTAACATCTGAAAACATGTTAACACTCCTGACAACAGTGATACGATAAAATCACACTTGTCATCTTTATATTGGGAAATTCCAAACCCTTATCTAGCCTAGTGACTTAGAATCATGGCTTAAATCATCAAATGAAGAGGATCATATTATAAACATCCATTAGTGATGAAGTGCCTACGGGCCAAACTTGTTGTCCGATAAGACAACGACAGTGGTGGTCTTTGACCCCCGTCTAAAGATGTTGGACTACGTCCAAGCATAATAGTTTGTATGATCAATGCGATCTTGACTAATATCATCAAATGAAAATGATCATATTATAAACATCCATAATTGATGAAATGCCTACGGCCATACTTATTGTCCTAAGGGACAAAAGACAGTTGAAGTCTTTGACTCTCTGTCAAGAAAATGTAATGAAATATGTTCAAACCTTAATGCCTCGATTCTCTGAAATCATGGCTTGTAAATTTAAAACTGTCCTTGTGACTAGGCCCTTTGCGCCACCTTAATATCCTTAATGTTTTATAACTAGGATAAATTATAATGAAATTACTAATTAAATATAACTAACAAATTAACCAATATGGTTTATATTACCATGGTTGATGAATCGTCAAAAGTGATGATTCCATAATAACCTCTGAATAAATCATTGTAAATATTTATGTAGCAATCAAGCTACATGGCTTGATCAGATGAGGTTAACAGCCACCCGAGGGAGAATAATGATGCCCCCAGAGTTAATATAACTGGTGCGGAACTGCAGGCATTAATAGATAATGCCGTTACACAAGCTCTCGATAGACAGTATGATGAATCAAGTGATACACACTCTAAGACTCTATATGTGGCTCGCAGTAAGCCCCCTTCTAAATCACATGAGTCAAGGGAAGACGATGTTCGTAACTCATCAAATCAAATGAGTGTTCCCTCTAGACAAGTGGTGCTTCATCAAGAGGCACCAGTTAAGACCTGCTCATATAAATATTTTGTCTCCTGCAAGCCCAGAGACTTTACAGGAGAAAAAGGAGCCATCGATTGCATGACGTGGCTCGATGAGATGGACACCGTTGTAGATATTACTGGATGTGCAGAGCAAGACATTGTGAAGTTTGTTTCATAATCTTTTAAAGGAGAAGCCCTAGCTTGGTGGAGGTCACTGATCCAAGCTACAGGGAAGATCCCTTTGTACAACTTGACTTGGGATCAGTTCGCTGCTCTTATCAAAGAAAATTAATGTCCTCAACATGAAGTCGAGAAAATTGAGACTGAATTCTTGACATTAGTCATGGAGAACTTAGATTGTCAAGCATACCTTACAAGTTTCAATACCATGTCTCAATTGGTTCCTTACTTGATTACACCGGAACCAAAGCGAATAGCTCGCTTTATTGGGGGTCTAGCCCCAGAAATAAAGGCAAGTGTGAAAGCATCGAGACCTACTACATTCAGGTCAGCGGCAGATCTGTCGCTATCTCTCACACTCGATGTGGTCAGAAACAAGGCTGCCAAAGCCTCTGAAGATGGAAAGCGTAAAAGGGAGGATGAGAATTCTCATCGCTCCGATAGGAAGACAAAGATGAACTCTGAGGATAAGAAGAGTTCTGGGTTTAGGGAAGACAGCCAGCAGTCGGGTGAGAAGACCAGGTGCAAAACCTGTCGGAAATACCACCTCGGAAAATGCAGATTCGAGTCTCAGCCTCTACCCTGTGGAATCTCCAAGTCTGAGGAACATAAAACCTTGGATTGCAAGAAGTTGAAAGATGCAACCTGTTATGGTTGCAACGAGAAGGGGCATATCAAGACCAACTGCCCTAGGAATCAGAAGAAGCCTGAAGAGGCCAAGAAAACAAACGCATGAGTCTTCCAGATGAACGCCAAGGAGATGGTGCAGAGCAGGTACCTTTCCTTATCAAGCAGTTTATGCAGAAATTTATTTGATGCTGGCACATATGATTCTATAATGAACAATAAATGTTGAGAACTGTTGTCTCCGCCTAATTAGGACTCTGGTCATTTAATGCGAGGTAGAAATTGGCCGATGATACTTTAGAAAATGCTCCAACAAATCTTAGATTGATATTTTATATCTATTAGGAATCACTCTTTTCTGATACCCTTATGGCAAGTTTTCAAGCTATCCAAATTCATCAATATAATAAAGACAGATGTGACATTTTGATCCCCTGTCAAAAAGATGATGGATTAGGTCCAAACCTTAAATGCCATTGATGGTCTTTTGTGACCTAGGCTAAATATAATGGATATATATTAAATGACATTCATTAAGAATGTTAGTACTATATTAGCCTGTATGGTCTATTGTTACCATGGTTAGTATATGTTAAGGCCATCAGGATGATGAATAGCAGTTGTTGGATTGCAACTAAGAAATTGTTTTATTGGTGTTAGGAACCAATATTGAGTATGGCAAACTCAGATAAGACAACCGTTGATCGTATTATGGATGATTCGACACATGCCATTGATGCTACAATTGTGAACCTTAGAATTTCCAAAGATGTTCTTCAAACTATGATAGACGCAGCTGTTGGAAAAGCTGTGAAGAAGGCTATGAAAAAGTTCAAAGAGCCCAATGCTACTCGCTCCAAATTTTATCTAGGACCACATTTCCTTACTCATAAGGAGGACCTTGTTCATGCCTCAAATGCAAAGGATGAACTAAAAAAGGAAACGGAAGGGAGATAACTCCCAGAGTTCTAAGAAGAAGAACAAACAAAAGTCCAACCAGAAACCTGTATGCAAGACCTGCAAGATGCGCCATTATGGGAAGTGCAGGTTCGAACCAAAATCCCAATCGCAGCCGAGGGCTTGTGGGATCTGCAAATCAAGGGAACATAAAACGTTGGACTGCAAGGACATGAAGAATGCAGTCTGTTTCGGCTGTAATGAGAAAGGTCACATCAAGACCACGTGCCCTAAATCTGTCAAAGGAAATGCGGTTAAGGAAGGAAAGCCTAAGAATGAAAGCGCCTAAAATACCTGAGCTAGTTCATAAATAATGGCATCAGGTACATTCCTTGACATTTATCAGTGATTTAAATGCTAAGAGTTTTTATTTTGGTTTGGATACCAATAAATCCTTCATAAACTATAGGTATAACAAGCTTTTAAAACCTTTCATAAGAACCCTATATATTAAGTGTAAGGTAAAACTTACAGATAGAAAATTCATAGGAACTATTTCTTCTATTCATGTCAGAAACCTTCAATCATAAAGTCCTAATGTACCCTCTCTCCAGATAAAGTACATCATCATATGAAATTGATATCTCTTTGATCTCTATTGATTTCGAATACCAAATGTTATGACAAAAGCGCCATATGAGGATTGGTGTATCTTAATATGTTCCATAGATTGCTTCCATGCGTGATCAGTATGGAGGTTTATTGCATGGAACCACAAAGATATCCCAATGACCATATGGTACTCAAGTCAGCTAATGGTATTCAAAGAAGATATCTAAAAATAGAATTGTCCAAGTAAATGTTCCCAATTAAGGAATTCGTGAAATTATAACATAAATGTGTCACTTATTTAACACAAGCAATGATGGATGAACTGGAGCCTGAGATTTGGAAAATCTCTGTAATCTCCGTGTGTCTTGGTTAGCTTCTGCAAAGATTTCCCTGTTTACCTCCAAAGAGATAAGATTAATATTCCGCTTAAGGCTGTATTATTATGAAATCTCCAAGACGGTTAGTACCATCATTTGAAGAATCGAAACCCTGATTAACTAGGCTTAAAAATAGAGGATTCAAATAGCCTAACTCAATATTCCGAGAGTTTGATATTGTTAACTATGAAAGACGGTTCATTTTGCTTATGCATTCATTACCGCAACCCTATTTAGACAAGGATTAAGAATCGCCATCAACTACCCAGGATCGTCGATTTATTCAACTAGCTATAAGGATTAGCTATTCCTTAAGATTAGTTTTAAGCAATGGTTGGGATGACCATCCCACCTTAAGATAAGCTTTTCTATAATAATTGATATGTAAGTATTAAGGCTGCTCCTTGGAAGACCTTGTATGGATGGAATGTTAAGCATCTATTTTTAGATAGAGAGTTGGTAAGTCCAATTATCAGGATCTGAAAGTTGCCTTGGAAACAACAAATAAGATCATACAAATCCATAATCGACTGTAAGTTGCCAGTATACGGCAGGAAATCAAGGATTTATGAAAATAGCAAACCTCCTAAGTTCTTGTTAAAGGATAAGGTTCAACAAAAGATAACACCCTAGAAGGGTGTGCCAAGTTGTAATTTTCAGGTTAGTTAAGCTCCGAATATATAAAGTCATTCGAAGGATTCGAATGTATCAAGATTAAATAGCTTACGAGCTAAGACCTAATTAAGGAGCTTGGTGGAACGCGCAATGTAACCCACACTAATGATTTAAGGACGTGTCACCAATAAGTCAAAAAGCACTATCACATAATGATATGCAGATTTATGATGTGATGAGCAACCTGTGTCGATTAAGGATCGACAGGATTAGAAGCTCCAAAAGGATACATGTACCCATTATAAAGGTTAACTTGGGAGCTTGGAAAAGCTCCAGATATACTATAGAGATTAAGCCCAATATAAGACAGAAGGTACTTCCCTTACTTTAGCAAATCTCGAGGTCGAGATTTCTTTTAAGGGGGTGAGGATGTAACACCTCGTAATTTCATGTCCAATAATGTATTGACACGTGTCATAAACTTTAAACGTGTAAAGGATTACCTTAGAAGGACTAAAGTTGACAAACAAGGAAAGTATGTGAATATAAGGGTTCAAAATGTCAACAATGGATAAATATACTTTACAATAACCCTACATGATGTTTATACCCTTAAACGAATAAATCATGCTTCATACGAAGCTAATTGTGAAAGAAAGTGAGAGATTACAAACTACAGGGGTTAAATGTGTCGACATGTTTAAAGTATACCTATGAGTGACCTTTTAGCAAACCCGAAGCTTTGTAACGGTAAATTATGCTCACTAGAATGTGGGATAAAAATTTCATAAAGTTTCGTTATCGTATGAGAAAATTATGATCAAATTCGTATACGAGGGGTTAAAGCGTCAATGTTGAAAATTATGACCTTTCGGGTAAACATAAAGTGACCAAGGACTTAACAAAGTGGGTATAAGTCTTGAAGCCCTTATAAGTAAATTTGAAGGGCTCATAATGCAAGATATAAAGGGGAATGACCTTTCGAAGGACCAAGAGCCAAGATGCAATAACTAAAAAGTTCTTAACCTGACACCAGGCCTCAGTCGGGCCGCGTAAGCCTTACCAGAACTTTACGCGGGCCGCGTGCGACTCCCAGATACAGAAAATACTGGCAGCAGCCTGTTCAGCCTTGTAACCGACTTTATAAGATATTTTCCACTTCCTTGAGCGACCCCTACATGCCTTTAGACCTTAGGGACACTTGTGGATGATCCATGATCAGTTGTAGCATGATTTGTCATGATCACAAGCCATAAAATTCACTATAAAAGGCCCTCATGTTGCAACATTTTGATCACACCTTCCATCTGCATTTGTGGAACTTCCTGGAGCTTAAGATCAGTCCCCAAGCATCTCTAATCGTGCATTAGACCTTGGTAAGTACCCTTGACCCTTCTTAATTGAGTTTTACTTAGTTATTAGCTTAAAAGTCAAACCGTCGTAATTAACGTCTGACTTAGCGATTAATCATTAATGGTCCAGTGATTAGTCGAATTGAAGGTAGTTATAAGTTGGTATTTATGTGGGTAATAAACCCTTAAAGGGGCACCCTCTGATTCCCGCTCTAACTAGATCAAATGTCGGGTCAAAGTTGTTTATAAAAGTCAACAGAAGCTTAATTTTTGAATTAACGCATAATTAGCAATGTAAAAGGCATGTAACTTATTTTATCACTCATATAACTTGGTAATAAGTATAAGAACTGGTCTAATCTTGTTTGATCCGACAATTTTCTGTTTAGACCCGGTTCGGAACCGAAAGTCGCAAAACTTTGACTTTTGCTTTGACTTCAGTTCTGACCCGATTTAGATGGGTTTAGAAATGCCTTAGGACTCCCTTAGGACCAGGTTACATGTTGGTATAACCCTCTGTGAGTTGTTCGTTGTTTGCCCCATTCGTTTACACGTTTCTGTTAATTGCTTAATGTTGACCATAATGCCATTTTGACCATAAAACGAGAATTTTAGGGATATGAAAGGACAATAATCTTTATTACTGATTTGTAAACATGTCCCTAAATTTTCACATCAGTTTGAGGTCTATATTAGGAATTATGCTCAATGACGTAATTAGGACGCTTTTTAGTAATTAAACAGCGTCATTAGCATAAAGCCTATCTAAACCCAATTTTTGACACCAAACCTTTTACCCACTGATGTAATATAGTATTTTGAGATTTTTGAAGATTTTTAATTATTTTTAACCTGCTCATAACCTAAGGTTATGACCTTAATTCGGTAAATACCGATTATACCCTTTTTGTATATAAAATGAGTTCTACATAATATTTTGACACCAATCCAATTGCTACTGATTTAATATAATAAATGAAGTAGTTTGAACTTTATAACCTGATCAAAAAACTCAGATTTCCTGTATAACCCGTAAATCGCTTAAAACGGCTTTTTACGCGTATTAAACACCTAGTATGGGTTTAAAACCATTTTGTCATATAAGACTTATCACCAACTGATATAACCTGATAAATTAAGTTATTTTACTGATTTATTCAGACCCGAATCTCAGAATTTTAAATAATCTCTTTAATAATCCTTAAAATGACCAAAATACCCCTACGGGGCTTATATTTAGATTAAACTCGTTTTGGGCATAATGGAAGGTATCCTACAGGTATCACCACATATTTAAGGCATATTAACTTAGGAAACCTGTAAATGACTCTCATGGTTACCCGTTACGACTCTTGCACGTTCGGTTCGGTTTATGTAACTAGTTTGCATAAATTAGCCGAAACGGGTCGAACCTTATCATTTTTATCTCAAAATCCAGAATGTGTTTAGCTTACCCATATTATACAAGTCTTCAAACTTGTCAGGTCTAAACCACATTCTATTCCGGTCTTTGCTTAATCATGCGTTTTGAACCGTAAACCTTTCCTTAAAACTAACCGGTCTGAGTTACGACTTAAATAAGACCCGTTAGGAATCTAATAGGTTAATGAAACCTTCGTTCCAGATTAAGAGCCCAGTAGAAGTACTTGTGCTTGCTGATTAGAATATACGGCTGAGTATAAATTGCATTGCTAGCTCAGGTAAATACTCTTAACTTATTTTCCCTATACGGGCTTGGGATACGGTATTATAATAATACCGCTTGGTCGGGTATTGAATGTTTAGTCGTATTAAATTATTGAGGTAACCCGCTTTAATCTGTATTGTTTGATATAAAAGCCTTTAGGGGTTAATGACCATGTCCCGGATATCATTGACATCATTATGTTATAAAATGGCCACGTCTTAAGCACGGGGTGTAGGCATACACCTGACAGTGCATAAGGGAAACGGTATCTCACTCTCATGTGGGCCTATACTTGTGGTGTGTCTGTTAATCTTGACTCGGTTTCTACATCGGGCCCTGAACGTATAACGAACATGTAAATCGGTATACAAGATTTTAATATAATTGTCCCAAGTTATAAAAGATATGTTGTGCCTTGTGCATTCAAATCAATTTTTATAAATGTTTTCAAATGAGTCGGTTAATTGTATTTACCAGTGTAAACTGACGTATTTTCCAAAAAGGTTAAGTGACAGGTACTGTACGGAATTGGCTGGGAGCTCAGGGCGTTAATAAGGAATCTTGCAAGTTCTAGGCGTCTAAAGTCTGTTGAACAGTTTTTTTTTCCTTTTATTTGATCAGCCTGTGGATCCTTTACTTTCCGTTGTAATACTTTGATATTACTTTATATTCGGATTGTAATATATTTATCTTTTGCTTCCGCTGTGCATTTATATATTGTGTTGTTTGACTATGATGATATCAACTACGTCACGATACTCCCAACCGGGCCCACCGGTAATACGTGGAAATATCGGGGTGTGACAGAAAACTCCGTTTAATTGCTCAAATTGAGATGACGGGTGATCTGCAAGGGATTACAAATGAATCAAAAGCATCATTAAACGGTAAATCAATTATTATTTGTTAATCAAAAAATAAATCAGAACAAATGAGGTTACCTTGGTGTTGTGCGATGAAGAAGGAAAAGATGATGCGACAATTATATGGCAAAATAAAAGATTTAAATATCAGTGTTGTTGAATCTTTGGGGATGCGTCGATGATATGCAAAAACAAAAACCGAAACTTCGTTAACAAAAATCCTAAAGAACGAAAGAATAAAAAACCAAGTGTGTGGTTCCTGTAGTACCCTAAAAGATTAACAATGGATAGATTAGTGAAGGAAACTTACGGTACTTATTAACAAAACTCCGTTTAATTGCTAAAATTCAGACGACGGGTGATCTGCAAGTGATTACAAATGAATCAATGCATCAATAAACGGTAAATCAATGGCGGAACTAGCCCAAAAATTTAGGGGTATCCCATTTTTTTATTTTTTAGACCAGGGGTATCCTTTGTATAACGGAGACGAACTTGAGGGCTATTTTTACACTACGAAAATGGAGTTAAGATGTATTTTAACACTACGGAGACGGGGTTGAGGGGTAGCCCGTGCTACCCCTAATACCCTTCTAAGTCCGCCATTGCGGTAAATCAAAATGTTACGAATACCAAAACATAAATCAGACCAAATGAGGTTACCTTGGTGTTGTGCAATGAAGAAGGAAGAAGATGATGCGACAATTATATGGCAAAAGAAGAGATTTAGACTATATTATGACTCAAAAAAACTCACATATTAGTTTTTATGCAATTGCCCTACACCAAACATAAAACATGGAGGCATGTGAAATCACCTCGGTGTCCATGACAACAGCACCTTCTTAAAAAACAAAGTAAAACTGATTGTAAGATTAAAACATTCAATGACTTACAGTACATGGGTTCGACTGATCTTAATCATGCACTAAAATTCCTCTACTCATCTGAGATTGTCTTCCGCTCCACCATCTTAATTCGTCTCTCCCTAACTTCAATTGTAAAGAAAAGGGCAAAAATCAAATACATGACTAAAACAACCTCATTGAAAGTGGGACTGTAAACGAGTACCATACCGAATAACAAAAAGCGATGAAGCCTAAACTTTTGGGCTGGTATCACCTATCAACAGACCTGAAAACAAAATCAGTTTCTAAACAATGACTTCATGAAACTGAAAATCCTTAAAGTAAACACAAATTAAGTAACAACCAACCTTAATTCACAAGCCTGCAAATATAAAGTTGCCTCATGATAATGAAGTGGAACTTGTTACAAGAATAATAAAGTGTGAAAATAATCTCAAAAACTCCTCTGTAAATGAGTAGTAAAGCTACTTAATTTAGTTAATTACATAAACAATCCAACAATGATATTACAGTCCTTCTCCTTCTCCTTATCCTTCTCCTTCTCCTTCTTCACATTTCCATCTCCTCAACAACCGTCCGACAGAGGTTACTTCTAATCAACAAAGTCTATAAAATAATAATAATAATAAGCATAAAATCTATATATTCTTCTTGGATTGCTAGAATAATAGTGTGAAAGTTGGAATAAAAACAGAGGATCAAGAAACATAGGAGCATCCAACATTACTAGCATGGGTGAATAAACCAACAAAATAGACTGTGAAAAACAAAAACTACAAACATATCAAAATCAATCTACTCGTAATCACATGGTACAACAATGCAAGCATCTGAATAAACAATAACAATTCAAAGACAAAATCAAAAGCTACAAACAGGACCTTGATGAGGTAATCATAATCTGCTCGAGCCCTAGCAGGGGGAGTAGCCATGTCTAACAATTATTAATCAAATTGTGCGATAAGAAACCCTATGAGAGCTTCTTCTTCTTCTGAGTGTACAAAAGGGTTCATCGTGTTCAGAATGAGAAAATAGATAAAACCAAATAAAAAATATTATGTTGTTCAACTACTCGACGGTACATGATTTAGGGTTTCAAACGCAGATTATCCAATAGAAGTAACATCTACCGGAGGTTGTTGAGGAGATGGAAATGTGAAGAAGAAGAAGAAGAAGGAGAAGGATGAACATCAGAAAGAAAGGTGATCTTGTATGTAAGCGTGAAGGAGAAGAATGAAGCAGCGGATGAAAGCTTTGGTATTTAGGGCTTGTGAAAAAGTGAGAATAAAGGGGATGGAACCTTGGGCGGGAAAATGGAAAAAAGGATGCTTTAATCTACTGACACGTGGCCCAAATAACTTTCATTTATTATATATAATAGATGCTAGGTTATAGTCTCATATATTATAAGGGTCAAATAATGAAAATTGTTTGTTTGTAAAGCACAATAAGACAACTAGATGTACTTGATAGTCATTACACAAACTTGCTATCATTTGCTCATAGTAATCAATACCTAACCCGTTTGTAAAGTGTTTAACAATTATCGTCGCAATCATCAATTCTTTAGTAAGTTTTTTAATTATTTTTACATTATTAGCCAATAAAGTAATGAAATAATTTTCAGTAAATGCCTTAGAGAATCTACGCCATATTGAATCAACTATAAAGTTTTAAGTATCCCCAAAATCAAAAACTAAACAAAGATATTTCGAAAATTAGAAAAAACCAACATTCTTACGTTTAAAACTATATTTTAGTTTTTAATATATTAGTTAATTATTGTATAATTTATTAACTTAATTCAAAAATATTAATAGCTTTATAAATCTAAAATATATACATTCTATACTTACTTAAAGTAGAAAGTCGGTGGCTTGCCACCGACCAACTTCTTCTTGAATCAAAGGGACTTTTTGAATCAAAATGACTGGAGGGTAAAAAAAATAGAAAAGCCAGCCATTGTTGACTTTTATCAGCTCGCTCTATTTTTTTTCAAACATAATTATCAAGTAGTTTGCTTTTTACTATCCAACTTTATGGTAGTGTCCTTTATACCCCCAACTTTGCTATAGTTTCCTTTTTACCCCTAACTTAATCAAATCTTATTATTAACCCCTCTTAGCCCTCAAGTTTAGGAAATGTAATTTTTAACCCCATAACTTTTTATAAACTTTGTAAAATATCACTTTCACCCCTTGAGAGTTTTTAACTTGACGATATAAATTCAAGTTAGTTGGGTCGCATATAATACGTTATGATTGTATGGTATAAATTCGATTCGCGTTATCTTTTGATCCAATCGCAGTGCAGCTATATGTTACATTGAGTTCAACCGGATACATCAAAACTCGTGTTTTCATAACGTTAGCGCATCACATAACGCTTGGACTAATCCGTTCGACGTTTCCAATGTACCCGTGTCGCAACGAGCGCGGGTCTTATTACTAGTTAATATAAAAGACATAATAATATTTTATTATGTTTAATTGTTATCTATCTATAGTCATTTGAATATTTTTTATTATTGTAAAATATACTTTTTTGCTAGTAATAATAAAATATTTTCATAGTTATCTGTATAATATTTTTAATTGTTTATCCATATATTATTTTAAATAAAATATAAAATGCATAATATATTATATTATGTTTAGTTGTTATACATATTCAGTTGAATATTTTCAATTATAGTAAAATATATTTATTTATTAATAATAAAAAATATTTTTACAATTATCTATATAATATTTTAATTAGTTATCTATAAATTATATTAAATACAAAATTAGAATATAAATTTAATATTATAACTTGGTAGTATGGGAAATTGCAATGTGACGTTTGTTGGAATGTTTTATTAGAGTTTAGATTAGATATCCGAAACTGAATTATATTTAAAGTTTGATGATTTAAAGCGTATACAAGAAAAAACGATATATATATATATATATATATATATATATATATATATATATATATATATAATTAGTGTATTTATGGACTGAGTAAACAAATCTTGGCCATTGATTTAAATCATCAAATCGTAAAATACACTGGTGTATTTTCATCATCAAATGCTGGCCACTGATTTACACTTATGTATTGATAATCAAGAGCTAGGATTAGTTCACTATCAAGGGGGTTGTTCATAAATGAACCTAACCACACACACACACACATATATATATATGTATGTATATATATATTGAAGTGTAATGTACAATATTCCTTATCGCACGAGCGTACGAGATTAGAAGTTCGCATATTATAAACTTCAATAGCATATTATAAAAAAACTTGCATGTTGTAACTCAATCTCGTACGCACCGTATGTTAACTCCAATTCTATGTTAACTAACCCCTATGTAACGCCCTGCGTTTTGAACTTTCATGTTTTGGCAAGTCTGGCCCCTGTAATACTTATATTGTCTATTCGAACCTTAAACTATGTTAAACTATGTGAAACTTTGCTTGATGTGATACTTTGAATCTTGACTCTTGAGATATGTGAAACAATGTGAATGAGAAACTTGAGACTTGAAACTCGATACTTGGTTCTTGACTCTTGATACTTACTGAATGAGATTCTTGATACTTATTGAATGAGAAACTTGATTGAACTAGAAACTTTGATACTTTGTTAAACAAGAAACTCGATACTTACTAGCCAGCTTATACGTAGATTTGAAACATGGAAACTTTTGTGTTAGTTATATAATCTTATCACGTGTTGATCATACACAATAATACGCAACGCAACACTTAATCTAGCTCGCGAATCGAATCGAAATCAAAAATCTAGCAAACGAGTATTGGCTGTCCGAATGGACATCTGATCAGATGACCATCCGATCGGATAGTCGTCTGATCGATGTCGTCCGATCGAACGACTCCACCGCCTTACTCACCCTCTCACACTATAAATACCAGCTGTCACATAACTGTTCACTGATGTGACAGCCTCGTCCGACCCCGAGCCTTTCAAGTCATTCTCTAGCACATTTCACTTGATTCTAAGCCGACTTCGTAAGTATTCTACTTGATTCTTGTACTTCTTTCTTGATTACACAATTCCTCACCTTTTCTCCATCAAAATCATACATTTTCAATATGAAATCACCCGATTTGGTGTAACACCCTAGTTACTAATTAACGATTTTGTATGTAATTACCAACGATTAGATGTGTAGTTAAGACTACACATGCTATAAAAATACGGGTTTATTAAAACTTTTACAAATCATGAGTTATTCTACATCACGTGATCATATGTTTAATCCTTATGTATCAAAGTCAAAACTAATGTTTTAATGGTTTTGACCCTAGGTGATTTACAACATGGCAAAGTGCGGAAGCGTGTATCTATATCGTGTTCGGTTCTTCGTTGAGCTTGATCGTCTTCCGGCATCCAAGGTGTACCTACATTTCATAAACATGAAATGCTTTAGTCATACAGGACTTAAAACGTGTCTAAACGAGTCCGAGAAACAATTGATAACAAAAACAAAAATTTCAACCTGACCTCCACCGTAAATTACGGTGGCACCGTAATTTACGGTGGCCACTGGTTTTACATGCCCCTACCGTAAACCAGTAGGGGGCCACCGTAAGGCTTTTCATCTCCACCGTAAATTACGGTGGCACCGTAATTTACGGTGGACCCTGCATCCAGTTTTCCATTTTTGCCGTAATTTGACACGAAATCTTCCGTATCTTTCAAACCGCTTGTCCGTTTGGCCTACCGTTTCTTCCTACGTGTTTGTAATTTGATTCTCCATCATTTGGAGTTAAAATCCGACATTCGGCTTAACAAAATTTAAGACTTCTAAGTCTTCGGCTTATTACCCTTTATACCAAATTTTGACCCGGTTATGCATTTTATCAAACAAACGTATTTATTTGATTCCTATATTTCATACACTTCATCAAATAATTGTGATATACCATATTAGGTTCTAATCATAGGTTTATTACACAAATTAAACCCGTTTTCACTAGTATGCTTATTTTGACCCGTTAAGGATATTTTAAGCACTTTTAAGCTCAATTTCGCTTTCATTCTAATCTAGCGTTGTAACCTATATCTCTTATCTAGTACTCTTCCATCACAACTAAATGTGTGTTGGATTTAAAGTAGATATCTATGTGTTCCGAATTTATACCTCTTGAAATATCATTTTACGGCAAAGACTCATATGGAGTCTTTTGGCCCAAGAATTACCTCTTTCACTACCCGTACTCGTTCTAAACTTTTGTTTAATCATAAGACTCCTTTCCAAACAACCTCTAAGAGTTGTTTCTTCAATTTAGCCTACAAGGGCGTTTTGGTCGATTTTGGTCCTTCTTTTACAATGAAGGGCTATCACCAATTATTCGACCAAATTAGCACTTTTACATACATCATAAATAAGCGTACCTGGCTCGGATCAACAAATAGACCCGATTTTAATACCTTGCTTTATATTCGCTAATTAAGAACGATGCGAATATCCATTGGATATCTATTCCTGTAAGCATATGACTCGACAAAAGAATCATTAGTCTATATAGTCAAAAGGTGTTGTCTACACCTTTTGACCTGTTTGGCCGAATTGACCATTTATCTTTGCGAAATGATATTTATTATCATCTCCTCTACATGACTCTTCCCGTTTAACACCGTACGGTAATTTTAAATATAAACCGTGTATTTCTTTCGACATAATATGACCAATTTATCGATTTACTTCTTTTTAACCATTATTATGGTTTCTATCATCTTTGATTTTCTTGTTCCGTTCGACTACACGACGGAACATCATATTTCAATTGTTTAGATATCTCATTCATAATTTATATGATAAGAAAACATTCCACAATTTAAGACTAGTGTAAGCTATACTTACCTTGCATCCGAATTATGCTTTTCCGCCATTCTTGCTTTGTTTGACCCGCTTCCTTTCCAAGCCTCCACCTAGCTTGTCAAGCGTCAAACTATCATCATAATTCGTAAGACGGTTATATTAGTCATCATTAACTATGACTATTCCATCTTACATATTTTCTATCACAATTACCATTCGTTCTTATTAATGGTCGGTTTGACTATTTAAAAGTCAAGTCACCAATTAACACATATGATTGCACTATCAAGTTCACAAGACTCAATTAGGCACATTATCAACACTTAGTTCTCATTTAGGCATTTTAACAAACACCTAATGTGCATGATTTTACATATTTACTAACTAGTTCCTAACTAGTTATTTTTACCAAGATTAACATCAAAAATCACCACTATCACTTATGATCAATTACTCAAACTTGCAAATTGTTCAAGTATCTTGTTCCTACTAGCAACTGTGATGTTTTTAAACATGTGTACATCATCATCTTTACTACATAATCAAAACCCACTTGACACATGAGTGTATGATCATGGATTCACAACCATGAACATCAATTCAACAAGTACATGACTAGGGTTTACTCCTAGACATAGTTTCATCACTAATTTCATCCAAACAACAAACATGCAAGTTCAGATTCGAGTTCTCTAGGTTTGCTCAGAATTTCAACTAGAGATTTCTCAAGAAATTTACATACCTCATGACTCCTTTTTCAATGGAGATCACTAATTCATACTCGGATTTTGATTTGGACTTGATTTGCCCCTTCAATTTGATGAAATTGTGTTGATTAGGGTTTGACCCTTCTTGGTCGCCCCTGAGCTCGATCCAGAACACACACTGTGTGTGTGTGTGTTTGTGTTTGTTTTTAATAAATAACTTTTCTAGTTATCCCGCTTTAACCCCTCGTGTTTGGTTCGTTATTAAGTAGGCCACAACCTACTTATTTCTTTTAACAATTTTCCCACTTATTAACTAGGTTAAATATTCCTAGTTAACTTAGCGGGTTCGGGAATATTTATGACTAAGTTTATTTTAGGTCCCGTTAACTCGGGCCTTCTAAGCTTTTATTTCTTAAAAGTTTTTATTCACTTTTTATTTATTATTAGGATTAATTATTTAAATCCTAATATTTACCGGGTAAATTTTTACCACTAAAGGTATTTTACCCGTCTTTACTATTAACGTGGTTTGATTACCAAAGCCGTTTTCGGGGTGTTACAAGTCTACCCCCCTTAAAGAGTTTTCGTCCTTGAAACCTTTTCTTACTTAATTTATCGAGTTCAACTCCATGTATTTGCTCTCGATAATCAATTAAGCATTTCTCATATCTTAACCGATTGTTAGTATTACCAGAAAAGTATGGTAATATTCTTTTGGTTATTAATCATCTACGTATCTTACATGACATAATGCGACTGGAAATAACGTAATCTCGTTATTTCCACTAGTTTAATTAACTTAGCGATATTCCTCGCTTTCATATACTATCGAATTCTTTATGAATCCATTACTTTGACCCGTTTAAAGGTTTCTAGTGAAATCTTTCACTTCTAGCAACAATTCCTTTTATTTTCAAATTTACTTATTCGGTTTAGTTATACCGAATTTACCGTTTACAAGCGAACCAAATTTCTTAACTTAAATTGCTGACTTTAACCGGTTTCATTAACTAGACTTATTTGTCCAGTTCTTTTTTACCGCTTGCTTGGTTATATTGTGATTCTACTTCACATTACATTTCTTGACCGTGATTGTGTTACATCATGTTTAATTTATATCAACCTTTCATTTTTGAGAATATCACTTTTCGAATATATCATCTTGCGCCTATCAGTGTCAAGACTTGTATCTTTCATGCTTACTATTTAAATTCCTATTAGAATTTATGTTTGTAAAAACATTATTTCTTACTAAAACCGAAGTTTTAGTTTTAGGATCTTTTCTTTAACTTGTGTCAATCATCCATACTGGGATATTGACAGTCCGTAATTTAATCCTTTACAGTCTTAGTTTTTATGCGGGGATTCTTAACTGATTTCCTCGCTTTATTCCATCTAACCCGTAGGTTTTATCACTTAGCCTTATGGGCTATTTTTTATTAGACATTCACCTCTTTAAGGCGAAGTCCTTATAACTTCTTTCTAATCATGACCCGTGGGTCGTTTTAGTCCGTATATCTCTCATTTGTTTATAACCCTAAAGGTTATGTTGATCCCGTAGATCACTCTTTTTACTCGTGTCTTATTAAAATATATATTTGGTGTCAAAGCACTCTTTTTACGTTTGAAATTTATTTGTCTCAAGCTTACCGTTATCCGGCTTGCGCTTACTTACGCCTTCAAGCATTATACTTTATTCAACCCGTTCAATCTCAAAATAGTTGAATATAATTATCAGAATTTCTGTTTACGAAATTTTTATGGTCTTTTAGTCATAACTCATAATCCGGGTCTTTTGACTTTAAATTCATGTTCTCGTTTCTCGGTTTACGCATGTGTTTAATTCTTACCCATCAACCGGGTGTTTTACCAAAGTCGTTATTATTGCAATCCTCCCGGTATGCATTAAGACCTCGCTTCATTTTTATATTCTGGCTTTGTCTTTAAGTTCGACGTTTTACAAAAATGACCCGTTAAGGGACATATTTGCATTTTCCGGGTTCGAGTGCAAGTACACTCCCTCCCATTGCTTGTCTAAATCATTTTTCATGTTTGCGTTTTCTGGGTTCGAGTGTAAGCACACTCCCTCCCATTGCTTGTCTAAATCATTTTACTTGCTTGCGTTTTATGGGTTCGAGTGTAAGTACACTCCCTCCCAATACTTGTCTAAATCATTTTACTTGCTTGCGTTTTATGGGTTCGAGTGTAAGTACACTCCCTCCCAATACTTGTCTAAATCATTTTACATGCTTGCGTTTTATGGGTTCGAGTGTAAGTACACTACCTCCCATTGCTTGTCTAAATCATTTTACTTGCTTGCGTTTTATGGGTTCGAGTGTAAGTACACTCCTTCCCAATACTTGTCTAAATCATTTTACATGCTTCTTTGTCCCTTCGCTCGGGCTCATTATCCTGATGTAATACGCTTCAGTCACTCGGTTATGCGTTTACATTATTATCAAATATTTTGCTTATCTGATTCATTTGGGTACTTTTTAATTAGTCCCATTTACTCCGCCCTTACTACATCGGATGTAAATGTGTCCGCTATAAGAAACTCGTGGTATCATATGCCACTACTTACTTGGCCAGAGTAAGCGATTTAACACATGACGTACACGACCTTTTTATAGTTTTCACATCACGCCCTATGTAAGTAACGCCTCTATTCAGTTTTCTTGGAAATTATATCCTGGATATGTATTTCTGTTCAGGCTTTCCAAGTTTCTAATTTACCCATGCAACGATCATTCTCTACGCGTTTGTTGCATATTGCTAATTGTGCGATTATTTAAAATGTGCACCTTGTAATGTTTGCCCCTACGGGCGTTCCTTGCTATTAACCTTGTTCGCGACCGTTACGCGATTTTGGTCCTTGATGAGTATGCTCTTCCTGTCATACCTCGTACCGTTCCATCATCATATCCATAATTCGTTCAACTCTCGTCATCTTCAGACGCGAGTGTCCTTCAATTAAAACATTCACAAGAGTTAGTAATGTCAACTTCAATAATCGCCCGTATTATAATACAAGGCTTTTTCTACTATACGCGTCAATGCGCGTATTTTCGTCAACCATATCAATCATTTAAATTAGGGTAACATATACCACACGATAGCTCTATGTGTTGTTTACAACACTTTAGCATACTAACTATTAACGTACTTGTACTTACCGGATTTGCGATCAAGCCTCGAACCGAACACTATTCTTTATCAAGAGCATAAGGTTTAAGTCCAAGCATGGTTCCTCCCCACCATACTCGGATCTCTTAAACCAAGGCTCTGATACCAACCTGTAACACCCTAGTTACTAATTAACGATTTTGTATGTAATTACCAACGATTAGATGTGTAGTTAAGACTACACATGCTATAAAAATACGGGTTTATTAAAACTTTTACAAATCATGAGTTATTCTACATCACGTGATCATATGTTTAATCCTTATGTATCAAAGTCAAAACTAATGTTTTAATGGTTTTGACCCTAGGTGATTTACAACATGGCAAAGTGCGGAAGCGTGTATCTATATCGTGTTCGGTTCTTCGTTGAGCTTGATCGTCTTCCGGCATCCAAGGTGTACCTACATTTCATAAACATGAAATGCTTTAGTCATACAGGACTTAAAACGTGTCTAAACGAGTCCGAGAAACAATTGATAACAAAAACAAAAATTTCAACCTGACCTCCACCGTAAATTACGGTGGCACCGTAATTTACGGTGGCCACTGGTTTTACATGCCCCTACCGTAAACCAGTAGGGGGCCACCGTAAGGCTTTTCATCTCCACCGTAAATTACGGTGGCACCGTAATTTACGGTGGACCCTGCATCCAGTTTTCCATTTTTGCCGTAATTTGACACGAAATCTTCCGTATCTTTCAAACCGCTTGTCCGTTTGGCCTACCGTTTCTTCCTACGTGTTTGTAATTTGATTCTCCATCATTTGGAGTTAAAATCCGACATTCGGCTTAACAAAATTTAAGACTTCTAAGTCTTCGGCTTATTACCCTTTATACCAAATTTTGACCCGGTTATGCATTTTATCAAACAAACGTATTTATTTGATTCCTATATTTCATACACTTCATCAAATAATTGTGATATACCATATTAGGTTCTAATCATAGGTTTATTACACAAATTAAACCCGTTTTCACTAGTATGCTTATTTTGACCCGTTAAGGATATTTTAAGCACTTTTAAGCTCAATTTCGCTTTCATTCTAATCTAGCGTTGTAACCTATATCTCTTATCTAGTACTCTTCCATCACAACTAAATGTGTGTTGGATTTAAAGTAGATATCTATGTGTTCCGAATTTATACCTCTTGAAATATCATTTTACGGCAAAGACTCATATGGAGTCTTTTGGCCCAAGAATTACCTCTTTCACTACCCGTACTCGTTCTAAACTTTTGTTTAATCATAAGACTCCTTTCCAAACAACCTCTAAGAGTTGTTTCTTCAATTTAGCCTACAAGGGCGTTTTGGTCGATTTTGGTCCTTCTTTTACAATGAAGGGCTATCACCAATTATTCGACCAAATTAGCACTTTTACATACATCATAAATAAGCGTACCTGGCTCGGATCAACAAATAGACCCGATTTTAATACCTTGCTTTATATTCGCTAATTAAGAACGATGCGAATATCCATTGGATATCTATTCCTGTAAGCATATGACTCGACAAAAGAATCATTAGTCTATATAGTCAAAAGGTGTTGTCTACACCTTTTGACCTGTTTGGCCGAATTGACCATTTATCTTTGCGAAATGATATTTATTATCATCTCCTCTACATGACTCTTCCCGTTTAACACCGTACGGTAATTTTAAATATAAACCGTGTATTTCTTTCGACATAATATGACCAATTTATCGATTTACTTCTTTTTAACCATTATTATGGTTTCTATCATCTTTGATTTTCTTGTTCCGTTCGACTACACGACGGAACATCATATTTCAATTGTTTAGATATCTCATTCATAATTTATATGATAAGAAAACATTCCACAATTTAAGACTAGTGTAAGCTATACTTACCTTGCATCCGAATTATGCTTTTCCGCCATTCTTGCTTTGTTTGACCCGCTTCCTTTCCAAGCCTCCACCTAGCTTGTCAAGCGTCAAACTATCATCATAATTCGTAAGACGGTTATATTAGTCATCATTAACTATGACTATTCCATCTTACATATTTTCTATCACAATTACCATTCGTTCTTATTAATGGTCGGTTTGACTATTTAAAAGTCAAGTCACCAATTAACACATATGATTGCACTATCAAGTTCACAAGACTCAATTAGGCACATTATCAACACTTAGTTCTCATTTAGGCATTTTAACAAACACCTAATGTGCATGATTTTACATATTTACTAACTAGTTCCTAACTAGTTATTTTTACCAAGATTAACATCAAAAATCACCACTATCACTTATGATCAATTACTCAAACTTGCAAATTGTTCAAGTATCTTGTTCCTACTAGCAACTGTGATGTTTTTAAACATGTGTACATCATCATCTTTACTACATAATCAAAACCCACTTGACACATGAGTGTATGATCATGGATTCACAACCATGAACATCAATTCAACAAGTACATGACTAGGGTTTACTCCTAGACATAGTTTCATCACTAATTTCATCCAAACAACAAACATGCAAGTTCAGATTCGAGTTCTCTAGGTTTGCTCAGAATTTCAACTAGAGATTTCTCAAGAAATTTACATACCTCATGACTCCTTTTTCAATGGAGATCACTAATTCATACTCGGATTTTGATTTGGACTTGATTTGCCCCTTCAATTTGATGAAATTGTGTTGATTAGGGTTTGACCCTTCTTGGTCGCCCCTGAGCTCGATCCAGAACACACACTGTGTGTGTGTGTTTGTGTTTGTTTTTAATAAATAACTTTTCTAGTTATCCCGCTTTAACCCCTCGTGTTTGGTTCGTTATTAAGTAGACCACAACCTACTTATTTCTTTTAACAATTTTCCCACTTATTAACTAGGTTAAATATTCCTAGTTAACTTAGCGGGTTCGGGAATATTTATGACTAAGTTTATTTTAGGTCCCGTTAACTCGGGCCTTCTAAGCTTTTATTTCTTAAAAGCTTTTATTCACTTTTTATTTATTATTAGGATTAATTATTTAAATCCTAATATTTACCGGGTAAATTTTTACCACTAAAGGTATTTTACCCGTCTTTACTATTAACGTGGTTTGATTACCAAAGCCGTTTTCGGGGTGTTACATTTGGGCTCTTTAAAGATGACTCCATCAGGGCTGTTTGTACAATCGGCTGTGTGATGTCATCCCGTCAAGATTTAGTCCAGATCTATGGGATTTCTACATGTTTTACCACGAACCTTTACAAAATCTAAACAATTTCAGTTGATTACATGCGTTTCTCACTTTTCACTCAAAACTGATGGGATCTAGAGTCATTCAGGTTCTCTACTCATTCCCTAGTTGAGAACCGGTCTGAAAACAAGTTTCCACCGGAGAGATGACCGCATTTCGGGTTGAAAACGGAAATTTCATTAAGGACACTTAGTCCGATCGGACGGTATGATTCCCATCCGATCAAATGAGTTAGACTTGGTGTGGTTGCTGTTGTTTGACACGATATCGCGCCATCTCCGTTAAACTCGAACTTGGAGATCTTTTTACAAAGTTAATGCAACCAAACAGGTCTCCCGATCGGATGACCGTCCGATCGGATGACCGTCCGATCAGGCGATATATAAGCTTACAAACTTTCAAAGTTCAACTATTTTCCAATATAACACAACTCGATCGAATGGCCATCCGATCGGATGACCATCCGATCGAATGACTTGGATTTATACTATAACGAAAACTTCAAAAGTCGGAATGATTTGTAAACACACCTCTGATCGAACGACCAGTCGATCAAATGGCCATTCGATCGAATGGGGTTTAACTGGCTCGAATGGTCATCCGACCGGATGACCATCCGATCAGGAAACCTGTGAGACACTTTTACTCGATTTTCACACGATTTGACCTTCTGTTTAAAGCTCATATTGTTATACTATAATCAGGGTAACTCCAGCGCTCCCTTCGATCCAATTAGTTGGTGTTGATACTTAGCACCCACTGTGAGTATACTCGATCCCTTTTTGTTTTAAACACTTTTGGGATGCAACATGTATTCTATAAACATGACACTTGACACTTGAAACTTATTTGGAAACTTACTCTATTCGTAGTAATATGGAAACAGGATACTTGTGAAACTTGAGACTTATATGCTATGTGACGTATAATCCTTGTTTGTGACATGTCTTAACAATTATGGTACTATGCATATGCTATAGGTTGTAACGCCCCACCTGCTATTCTCTTGGGTATTGTTAAGATCAAACCTGCCGTTAGACTTTGGGAAAGGCAATGAACGTTTATAGCTCCCGCTAGACTCTTGGGATTGCTATGTTAATTGCGTTGGAAATGCATAGCTTAGCATGGTGAAACTTGTTATATGTTTTCATGGCGGATACGAGTTTTGGAACGTTTTAAACTACTATGCTATTACGTACTCAAACTTGTATACTCGCCAACATTATTGTTGATAGTATTTTAATACATGTTGCAGGTTGATAGTAGCCGAGGAAATCAAGAAAAGAGCTAGGATGATGCTTAGAAACCCATTCTAGTTAATTAAACAATTTGAACTATATTTGGGATTGTATGATGTTTTGATACTTTATGATGTGGTTGATATTTTAGACAATTTATGAAATTTGAATTAATCTATATTGAAACAAATAGTGTTGTAGAATCTCTTGAGTAATCTGAACGCTTAGTACTGCGCCCTGATGTTTCTGCCATCGGTTGGGGTGTGACAGATTGGTATCAAAGCCATAACTATAGGGAATTAGGGAAAGTAGGAATGCTTTGCCTAGTCTATAGTTCTAGGAAACTTGACTCTTATTTGATGTTTAAGACGTATGCATTCTACCGTACTTGCTTCCTAGCAACACATTCCTGTTAAACATTACATGTCTTTCCTAAGGCTAGCACAATATACACTTGGATACTTTGATAACACCGCTGAGCAGTGTTGTATTTTGCACGAGATTTACCCTCAAGTCAGGAGTGACACCCAAACCTTGAAGGGAAATTTCCATATTATATTCTAGTAGGTCTTATCTTCTGATAAGTACCGACACTATTAGGGTACGAGGTTGTCAAGTTAGAGGTGAAACTCACATCTTGATAACTAGTCCCACTCCTTTGATTTTCAGTCTCGCCAAGGTCTCGAAATTCCCAATCAATTAGGAACGTGAAGTGACTGAAAGGACAAATATCGTAGGCCTAACATCGATGATGTATTTGTCTAAGTAAGCCAACGCACGTTGTCTTAATTCGAAAGGGGTTCGATTCACTTTGGTTAGTCAACGTTCTTCAACCCGGAACAATCTTATGTTTTATGAGCCTATCTTTTTTGTTATCTCGATTTGACATGTGGTTTTATACTTGATACTTTGTTCGTTTCGAAACTTTTACACGGATCACACGTATCGCCGCAATCTAAAACATTAATAATAATCTATCGGGATCAAACTAAATTTATGATGCTTTATTCATTCGTGTAATGCTAAGTGGGAGTCTTGATTAAACTATGTGAAACATGTTGGATGTTATGCTATGTGAAACAATTTAATCAACTATGTGAAACATGTCGAACGTATTATGCTATTAAACGATGTGAAACCTGTTTAACGTTTGGTGAAGGTCATGGAATGTACTATTGTGGGTGGCAAAAAAACGGTACGTAACATGACACCGAACGACAAGACGGACGTAACATGGTCGAAACATGGTGGATACGCCGCTGGTACTTCCTATATATAAGTGTTTCCATGATATTACCAAACTTTCGTACCACGTGCCATGCGAAATTCGGTGTTTTGCAACTCACGGAAGTACTTTTTCCGGTGGTGAGAATGCTGAACATTTTGTGTTATGAGAAACATGATGGAACGTTTGGTGAAAGGTGAAACTAGTTGAGTATTCTATGTGTTGTGAATCTTTGTGAAACTTTATACTATGATTATGTGTTGTGAAACTATATTATTACGAAACGAGACATTATGAACAAGTCTCATTCGATCCTTTTCTTGGATCTTTAGATGTATTCCCGTAAACTATCCGTCTCTCTCAAGAGATCCAGGGCCAACTCTCAGAAGAAAATGATGTCTTTCATGGCCGATCAGATTGCTCGCATCGTGCCTAAGATTGTCACTGAGATCCAGGGATCAAACACTCCTCCCTCCTCTGTGGACTCTAAAGCGTAAAAAACAGAGCCCGTGAGCTTCAACTACAAACACTTTGTCTCTTGCAACCCTAAGCCTTTCACGAGCAGTGATGGGGTGAATGCAATGCTGGAATGGTTCGACAGCATCGAGGTTACTTTCATCAACAGTGAGTGCCCAGAACACTTAAAGACTAGGAGTGCAACAGGCATGTTTCAAGGAAGAGCTCTCGAATGGTGGGTAAACGAAAGGAACATCCGCTCCAATGATGAAGCTTATGCTTTACCTTGGGCAGAGGTTAGGGAAATGATGATGCTTGAATTCTGCCCTCCGCATGAGCCGCAGAAACTTGAGGATGAATTCTGGCATTTGAAGCAAATTGGTGATGACAACTTGGCTTATACTACCCGTTTTAAACAACTCAGCATCATTGTGCCTCACTTGGTGTTTACTCCTAAACGCATGATCACCAAGTATATTCATGTATTACATCCGGCCATGCGCGATTCGATTGAAGCAGCTCAGCTCGAGACTATTGAAGAGGTTTACCGTTTGGCAGCAAGTTTGAACAACAATCGTGTTCGTGATAAGCAGTTTGGAAACTCTACCCCCACGAAGCCAGCTAACCAAATCACTCAGCAGCCAAGTGGCAGCAAGAGAAAGAAACGAAAGTCTCAGGGTTCTGGTTGCAACGCAATTGTCCTTGCTGCAAAACCTACTGGCAACGCTGTTGAGCGTGCTGCTGCTCCAAACCCTCCTGCTCCTAAAAACACCAAGAGGTAGTATACTGGGGTTCATCCCAAGTGTGCCACTTACAGGAACTACTCGACAAATACTTTATACGTCCAAGTACCTCTCCGTGGGGTGCTCTTGTGCTATTCGTCAAGAAGAAAGATGGTTTGTTTCGTATGTGTATCGACTACCATGAACTTAATAAACTCACCATTAAGGATCGTTATCCTCTCCCTTGTATCGATGATCTATTTGACCAACTACAAGGCGCAAGCTGTTTCTCTAAAATCGACCTTCGTTCTGGCTATCATCAACTCCGTGTTCTCGAAGAAGATATCCCAAAACAGCATTTTGCACTCGTTATGGGCACTACGAGTTCGTGGTTATGCCTTTTGGTTTGACCAACGCACCCGTCATGTTCATGGATCTTATGAATCGTGGTTATGCCTCTTGACGAATAAGACAGGTGCACCCCAAGGTGAAACACTCGGCCTTATAAATCCCAAATCTAACAGTTCTTGCAATTGCTCCTTCAACTCCTTCAGTTCCAATGGAGCCATACGATACGGTGCTTTAAAGATAGGCTCAGCACCAGGGGTCAAGTCGATAGCGAACTCTACCTCACGGTCAGGTGGTAATCCCGGTAGTTCATCAGGGAAATACGTCAGGATACTCGCGAACAACAGTATGGCTATCGATACCATTTCCAATAACAGAGGTATCTCTAATCGAAGCTAAGAATCCAAGACAACCGTGTGAGATTAACTTATGAGCTTTGAGCGCAGAAATAATCTTAAGAGGTTATGGGGTTGAACCCCCTGATAAATAAGATCAGGATGACAAAGATTGCCAAATACGACACGTTTAGAATAACAATCTATAGCCACATGGTGGCGAGTTAACCAATCCATCTCAAGGATCACATCAAAGTCACACATATGTATCGGAAAAAGATCCGTATTGTACACAACGGATTCTATACGGATAGGACAATCTTTATAAACATGAGTGATTAGGACAGAGTTCTCCATAGGAGTAGAAATAGACAAAGCGTGTTCTAGTGGTGTCGATGCGATCTTAAATTATCTAGTGAACAAGTTAGAAACTACGGAATGTGTCGCTCCCGTATCAAATAACACATAGATACTACGATCACCAAGATGAAGGGTTCCAGACATAGTACCTGAGGTGTTAGCAGCATCTGTAGCAGAAAGTGCAAACACTCTTCCCCAGTGTTTGGTGGTGCTACATTCCCTCTAGTTTAGTATCTGGATTGGTATAGTTTTTAATCATGTGTCCAGTCTCACCACATCTGAAACATTTTCCCGCAGCCCTACAACATATACCATGATGTTTCTTGCCACAAGTATTGCATAAAGGGATCGTGGTCTGATTTTGGTTCATCATTTGAGCCTTGTTAGATCCTCCATTTGGTTGTGGCTGATTCTGGACAGGTGTTTGATTGAGGGGTCTTGGCTTCTAAAGACTTGTCTGATTTCCAGGGTTTCGATTCGCTTGAACTCTACGGTCCTGATGGTTTGCAGCAGTGGATGACTGGCCCGTAACCTGTTTGGGAATTCCATCATTGTCTCTCTTCTTGTTTTCCCCAATAAGAATTCCTTTCTCTCGAACTCGAAAGTCTAATTGCATCCGCCACCTCAGTGATGTCCTTAAACTTCATGAACATGATCGTTTTTCGAATTCGATCATTAACTGCCCATTTGCATTTCTCAGCTTGAACTGCGGTAGATCCTGCTGCTTCTCCCATAATATTAGCCAACCTTGAGAATCGGGTAATAAACTCCGAAGCAGGCTCGTCGATCCCTTATCGGATAATAGCATACTCCCTGATGTGAGCTTCTCTGTCAGCAGTCGAGAAATACCTCTCATAGAAGATGGTACGAAATTCAGCCCATGAAAGAGTGGCGACGTAAGCATCTCCTCCTTTGACTTGTTTGTATCCTTCCCACCAAGTCTGTGCATCGTCTTCCAGCTTGAAGGTGGCCAACCTGACCTTATACTGATCTGCAACTCCCAGTACCTCAAAAATCTTCTCTGTATGGGCTATCCAGTTTCGTGCATCGATCGGAGTAGCGGTGTGGCTGAAAGATTTTGGGTGTTGCCTTTGGAAATGACGGAGCCACACATGGATGCCTTCAGAAGTGTTGTTGGTGGTATTCTCACCAACGACAACTCCAGAGTTAGGGTTAGCGCGTCCTTGAGTTTGTTGCATAACAGCCTCTACGGTCTGAGCAATGAGGTTCGGAAGTAGTCCGGCAAACGCTTGGTTGATAGCAGAAACCATGTTTGGGTCTGGTGGAGTTTCATTTGAGTCAGTGTCGTTAGGCAGACGCTTAGTCGTGTGGGCATTCCTACGAGTTTGGCGACGAGGAGGCATCTATCAAAAGTAGATGCATGAGTTAGAATATGAAAGCGGTGACGCGTAACTGGGAACATTTACCATAATTTTACCCTAGACGTCTACCCTAACCTCACAGGCCTTATTACTAATGTTTAAGTTTTCTATAGGAAAGAGCCTTTGCACTGATACCATAGCTGTAACACCCCAACCCAGATGGGTTGACGTGTCACTATAACAGTGGATCAGAACAGAAGTCATAATTCCATTAATTAACGTTAGGCTTACATTTCAAAATAAGGTTCATAGCCCTAAGGCCCAAAATACATATTTATTTTATAAAAGTGACAAACATCTTCGGTTAGTATCCTAGGGTTTATTCTTCACTCTTCACCCCGCCCAAAGTAACCTGTGAACCTATAGTGAAATGAAATATACGAAATGAGCCAAATGCCCAGTACGAAATAATAGGCTCAAACAGTAAACAATAAACAACTGAAATGATATCACTGACAAGAAGCACAACACAACAAAACATAACATATAACTGAACTGAATCATATCATACGGATATACCCAAAAGCTAAATAGGGGTGACAGCCACAAAGTCTGTCACATGAGACGGAGCGGGTTGGCCTACCCGACATCCATCTCCAGAAACATACCTAGGATATGTCCATACGCCACCTAGTCGCTATGTACCGCATTTGTATCTAGGGACGCCATGAACTGATAACTCCATCACGAGAGGAGCCGGAGAGCTTAGGGTAGCAGATCTCAGATAATCAGAAATAATTATAACACTAACATTAACAGATATATAAGTCTCGGAACATGCGATAATGAGCACAATATAATCATAAACTTATTGCATGTTGTCAAGCTGAATAATAATTTTAATCGGAGTAAGAAATGAACACGGTTAATTGAAACGATGCTCAAAGACATTGGAGTTTTCGAGATAAATATATATATACATATATTATAAATAAGGGTTTATAGCAAACGAACCAGATAAACAAGGGAGAGGGTTAAGGATCCGTACCTGGTTTCTTGATTGTTATATAAACTTGTCAAAGCGTGTTCGTATAAACCTACATCGTGTCCATATATTTTATAAGGTTCTGCCCATACATAAACAGTATATATGTAATTTGTTTGTTTAATTCATGTCTACTTTAAAACCTCAAGTTTGTCTTAAGTAACCATGAATTAGTTTTCATAAAACATAAAATATGACAACAAAATATAATGTCACCAGCAAGGTTTGAACCTAAGACCTCTAGTTTCTAAGTCCAAAGACTTATCCAGCTAGACTACACCACTTTCTGATGAATATTTTGAAATCTGGTGAGATTAACTAGAATTCTGATGGGTTTAAATATGATTCTGATGTAATAAAAAATATGTCTCTTGCAAGATTCGAACTCAAGACCTCTAGTTTATAAGTTAGAGCCTTAACCAGTGGACCACTTAGTTATTTATGCTTGATTTACAATTTCTGATGTTTTATATAAGAATTTTGGCGCAATTAACTGAAATTATGATGTTTTTATAAAATTCTAATGTTTCATCAGAAATTCTGATATTGCATAAGATCTCATCAGAAAATCGGATATTACATCAGATCTGGTGCATTTATATCAGAATCTGGTAAAAATATATGTCTCCAGCAGGATTAGAACTTGAGACCTCTGGGTCGTAAACCAACTGCTGAACCAACTGGGCTACAGGAGCCCTTGTGAACAAACAGCTTCATTATTTATTTATTTACTCAGTTCACTGGTTTATCTTCTTCTTCATCATCTGTTATAGAAAACTAACATTTACATAATAAATTCTAGATTCCATTTTCATTATAGATTAACCTTAAAGTATCAAAAATAAATATTTAGTTTATGGTTACCTTGGTCAAAAACGCATTTTGGTTACGAGAGACGTCGTCGGAAAATACGTAAGTATCGTCGAAATTGGTGTTTCTTCACCGGAAATGGTTTCGGGTGGTACGTTTTTTGTGGTTAAAGCTTCGAGTGGTTTAGTAGAGATAGTTAAGTGGTTTAGTAGGCATAGTGGTGAATGAGAAGTGGTGTCGGTATGGTGTTCGGTTTCGGTTACGGCTACCGGAACCGGGTTTTCTTTTTCTTAGTTAGAGTTGATGGGAAAATGTGTAGTGTTTGAAGGATGTTGGGGATGCTTGGCAAGAGGATTAAACTCTCTATTTATACAGGGAAATGGAAGTCCTCGTTGATGAAAGAAATAATTCATGCAATTATTATTTTATTCAAAGATAATTCTCATCCACCCAATCAAGCAAGTTGTCTTGCAATTTCCTTTCGGCATGTTTTCCCACTTGCAAATCATTGTTGCTATTTTCAAGTTTAATTTAACTAAAAAAAATTAGTATTATTATTATTATTTCCGGTTATTACATAACACGTCTAATCTTGACGGCTGTAGTTATGGCGTTTTGTTTTCCAATGGCGTTTAGATAACGATGGGACTTTTTTGTTTTATTTTCTTTGCACATTGTTTTAAGCTTTTTTTAGATTTATTATAATAGTACTAGTTCAAAGTAATTTATTATAGTTTGGTAGTTTTTGGGGCGTTTTATGGCATGATGGCGTTTTACAAGCATTTGCCTGTTTGGCGTTTTATTATATTTTTCATTATAGGATTAATGTACTTTGTTGTTTCTTAGCTGAAATTACATAACAAACAACAGATAAAGAAAATTAAAAACAAAAAAAACAAATAGAAGCAATTTATGATCTAAATCTTCAGTTTCATTAGTCTCTTTCTTCTTTTGAAACTACAAGAACTGTCACAAATAAATGGCGTTTTGGGTTTGGCGTTGTTTATTTTCTTTGTTCATGCGTTGAAGTGTCTTTGTGGATGTTGGAGACATAGATCAACTCCGTGTGGGTGGATGCTATCTGCCCGTCGTCTTCATTATAATCATCGAGGCCAAAGTAGCATTTACACTGGGATAGGTCTCTTCTAATCATCCAAACCTTTTTCAAGAACAAAGAAGACAAAATGACATATGGTGTCATCAGTCCCTCTTTCTTGAATTTTGTCCATCTCATGCAGCAAAATCTTACTCCACTCACCTAACAAATCATTCAGCGAAACTTCATGCAGAACATTACCGAGTATCAAAGAAAAGATGTTTGCCATCGTTGTATTTTTTGGCGTTTTACATTGAGTTGTATTTTTGTAGGAACCACTGTGTTTTTTGTGTGTTTTTTTGTGTGATAAACGGAATGTGGTGAGACGTTTCTATTTATAGGATTATTTTGGCGCGTAGTTTAGGCGGGATATTATTTTTATAACAGAAAATGTAATTAACATTTATCCGGATGTAAGGCTTGGCGTTTATATATTATAGCGTTTCACATTTTGTGGCTTTTTTGAAGCCTGGGATCTTAAATAAAAACACAGAAAAAACTACGCAGTGATAAAATTGGCGTTTTGTATTTATTTGGCGTTTTATATTTCAACGGCGTTTTATGTGAGAAATGATGTTTTAACTTTTTTACCCTTAATGAAGCGCGTCCACATAATAAATATGATGTGAGAAATGACGTTTTAACGCCACCGCGCCAATCTAGTCCATAGATCGTTTTGATCGGACGATCCATAACCGTTCTCACACTTTCCATCGTTTTCTCTAAATCCTGACCCATGATATATTTCATTTTCTGGGCTAATTGATTTTGTGCCATAGAAAATATATTTGGCTAAATGATATCATGAGTTTTTTTTTTTTTTTTTGTATATAAATGTATACACTACTAGTCCACAGTCACCAAGGGTGTGACAGGAACCGTTACTATTGGGTGACAGGACCCAAAGTAATATGACTAAAATCACTAGTTGAGATAATGATCAACAGTGATATGACCAAAGTCACTAGTTGATAGAATGATCAACAGTGATAAGACCAAAGTCACTAGTTTAGAGAACGATCAACAGTGATCCAACCACAGGCACTAGTTGATAGAATGATCAACAGTGTTTTGACCACGGTCACTAGTTGAAAGAATGATCAACAGTGATTTGACCGCCGTCACGGGAATCGCCTAGTGACAGATACCTTTGAATAATAATAAGATATACTATATATCTATTACTTGATAAACTGCACTATTGGACGAAAGTTAGCCAATGAGTGATTTGACCACTGCCACATCGGAACTACCACCATGTGACAAATACTGATTGAGTTTGGGTACATATAAACAAATATAAAAACCCTTAATGCTGTAAACTATAACAATTTATTTTTATAAAAATGGAATGGACTTGCCAGTATTTATTACTGATAAAATATTTTCAAAACACGTTTCAGGTAAATTGTTGTAAAGATAATAGAGGACAGCTATCGAGCACTGAAGGCTTAAATAAAGTGGCTATAACTACCTGAATAATAGAAGAAATTTATATTTTATTTATTTGGGTTTATCCCTAAAAAAACAATTGAATTGAATATGGGTTTTAGCCCATTTGTTTAATATTAAAAGTTGGTGTTTTTATAACTCTAAAATTATTTCCTAACTACGATCCTGATGAAAATTTTTTCCGTTGCGTAATTAATAAACACCAGTACCACTTGACTTATTCACGACTCCCGCTCCCAGGGTGGGGTCGAGGGTTGTGACAACTGTCGGGGCAACAGTTCTATTGCTTCCTTGACGGTTTTTCTAGTTATTTCCAGATTCCCATCGCACCGGAGGATCAGGAGAAAACCACCTTTACATGCCCCTACGGCACCTTTGCGTACCGACGTATGCCATTTGGACTATGTAATGCTCCAGCTACTTTTCAGCGTTGTATGGTGGCCATCTTTCACGAGCTTATTGAGGAATCCATGGAGGTTTTTATGGACAATTTTTCTGTTTTTGGGAGTTCCTTCGATTCGTGTCTACGTAATCTAGATCGAGTGCTAGCTCGTTGTGAGGAGACGAACCGGGTGCTTAATTGGGAGAAGTGTCATTTTATGGTTCGTGAGGGTATTGTGTTGGGTTACAAGATTTCACACGCGGGGCTTGAGGTGGATTAGGCCAAGATTGATACAATTTCTAAGCTCTCGCCGCCTATTTCTGTGAAATCTATTAGGAGCTTCTTAGGTCACGCAGGATTCTATCGCCACTTTATTCGTGACTTCTTTAAGATAGCTAGACCTATGACCCAGTTGTTGGAGAAGGACAGGCCATTTGTTTTTTATGACGAGTGCACTAAGGCCTTCGAGTTGTTGAAGGAGAGGCTTGTTACTGCTCCCATTCTTGGTTGTTGAAAGTTTGTTCGTTGGTTTTGGTTTTGTTGATTACTACTATTGTCGGGTTCTCTCCAACCAAGGTTAGGGTGGTTACGCAATCCTTGGTTGTAGGTACCCGTTGGAGGACCTGACGGCCCAGGTCTATTATCAATGTAGTTTACTGTTTCAGTTTGATTATCCAATTCTTTCATACAACTCCAATTTTCATTTGGCCCACCACACCCTTCGCAAGCCATAACCGAGGCCGTTTTTGTCATTTCTAATTTTTTTTATTTTTGAAGAAAGGGCCTCGATTTAGGCTTGTAAAGAAGTGCTTTCATCAACCTTATGGGCGCCCGGGGCAATAGATTTGGTACCTCGGGGAGTGTCCCATTGAAAATTGTTTTGAGTGATTTCCTCAATTTGATTATAAATTTCATTTGGGCGACGATTACCTAGAAGTCCCCCGGAGCTAGAGTCGAGTGTTTGTCTTGTGTGTGGCAACAATCCATTATAGAAAGTGGATACTTAATGCCATACCGCAAGACCATGATGAGGGCATTTTCTTAGTAGCTCCTTGAACCTTTCCCAAGTTTCATATAAGGATTCCCCATCCTCTTGTGAGTATGTATTAATTTCAGTCATCAATTTAGCCATTTTAGAAGGGGGGAAATACTTATATAGAAACTTTTGGGCTAGTTCATCCCAAGTGTTTACCGAACCACTTGGGAGGGTATTAAACCAAGCGTTAGCTCGGTCTTTTAGTGAAAACGGGAACATTCGGAGGCGGATGGCGTCGTTTGATGCCCCATTGATCCGAAATGTATCACATATTTCCAAAAAGTTGGTAATATGTAAGTGGGGATCTTCGTCCGCAAGCCCACGGAAAGTTGCGGAGTTTTGGAGCATTTGAATCAAATGCGGCCTAAGTTCGAAGTTGTTGGCATCGACATTCGGTGCATTGATAGCGGCGCCGAGATTACCTACCGTGGGTCGTAGGTAATCCATTAGGGTACGTTGATCCGCCATTGGAAGTGGGTCCCCCGAAACTTTCTCTTGGATTTTAGCTTTAAGTCTTTTTCTTAGAAAGCGTTCGGGTTCGTCTAGAAGTTCTTTTATGTCTTTATTGGAACTGGAGCTCATGCACTGCGTAGGAAGTTCAGGTGCGGCGCCTGGGTTCCAAGTCCTGCAATAAAAACTAAAAGATTGCTGGTCAGAAGTCTCACCACGGCCCCGTGGTCGTGGTTACAGTGATTGTTTTCCAGATCCCAGCTACTGGAGAGTTCAACACGGCCCCGTGCTGCACCAACACGACCCCGTGGTCACCTCTCTGTAACTCAGAAAACAAAAACTGCCTGTAAGGGTGCTGAGCACGGCCCGTGTCCGACCAGGCACGACCCCATGCTGCAGTCTGCAGAAGCTGAAAAATTTTAAAAAAAATCCTAAAAAATAGAAAAAGAAGAAAAAATGATTAGGCCGTTAATTTCTAACTTTCTTAAAATCCTTGTGTCCCCGGCAATGCCGCCAAATACTTGATGCGCGTCGAGTGTGTTATGTTTTTATTAATATTTTAAGCCCATATTACACATTAGTCAAGTTTTAAATTTATAAAACACGATATTTTACTAACACTAAACACACATATGGACAAGTGCACCCATCGTGAGCATAGTATAGCATTGGTAAGATACCGAGGTCGTCCAATGACACAAGAACTTTTAGTACCGGTTTATCCTCAACGTCTAATCAAATCAAAATTTTTAGAAAAGGTTTTAAACATGAAAAATAAAACTAAAATGCTGAAAAATAAAAATAAATAAAAACAGATAGACAAGATGAATCACTTGGATCCGACTCGCCTTTAATGTAACCTTTGATGATTTCCGCACTTTTGCACTCTATAAGAGATTATCTTAGTTATAGTAGTAGGCCCCTCTTTTGAAGGTGACGCTACCCTCAACCCAGTGGTTTTAGTCAGCAAGGATGCAATCCCAAAGGGTCGGAATATTGAAAGATAATTAATTAAATTATTAATGCGTAAAGTGGTAGGCCCCTCTTTTGAAGGCAACGTTACCCTCGGCTAAGTGGTTTGAGTCAGCAGGGATACAATCCCAAGTAGCCGGGTTAATGTATTAATAGTAGTTTACATATGATGGGATCAAGCCATTCACACCCCCGCCATCCAATACTAGTGGGTACTGAAGAAGGTCCTAGTAAGATTGACCAAGGTCCTTGCAGGATCTATACAATGAACAAGGTAAGAACCTTACTAAACCATTCCCTTAACCCCCGACCAGGTAGCCAACATATCTCTATATAGATCGTAGAGATATGAATGGTGAAAATCTTTTACTTTATATAGACAGTAAAGTAATGGCAAGACACCACAGACAAATGATAAAGAAGTTTCACCTTCAACATAAGAAACTAGTTATTAAAGTCATTAATACAAAACCAAATAAAAAGTGCAAAAAGATCAAAAATCCAAAGTATTACATTAAATGCTTGTCTTCACCAAGTGATGTAAGAGGCAAAGCCAAACATGGCCTTTGATTGACAAGAACTCTTACGATCAATCTTGGATCCCGAGACTACTACACACACTCTAAGGTGGATGATGGTGGTGGATGTGGGTGTGGGTGTTGTAGTGGTGGTGAAGTGGGAGAGAGGTGGTTTGCCAAGGGGTGCCTTTGAAGTGAACCACGCACCCCTATTTATAGCATGCACAGAAGCCCGGACACGGCCCCGTGGCCATCCTTTTCCTCTTTCTTCATTAATTACAATTGTCTGCATTAGGCTCCACACGCCCCCGTGTTCGCTGGGCACGGACACGTGTGTAGAAGCGTATCTGTACTATTAAGATTATGCGAATCTTAGCGTTGACCATGGCTCGTGTTGAGCTGGGCACGCCCCCGTGCTGGGAATAGAAGCTTCTACAACTTTGTCATTTCTGCAGACTCCTGGCCACGCCCCCGTGTCCGCTGGGCACGAGGCCGTGGTCAGCCTTCTGCTTCTTGTTTTTGCTTGGGAAGATGTTGTCGAGGGGTCGGGCATGCCATGTTTATTCCTTTTCTTTGTATTTATGTTAGTTTTTGCTGCATATTTGTTCCTTTTGTTCATTTAAGCTCATTTGGTCATGAAAATACAAAAGGAAGACAAAAGCACACTTTTTCCAACATTAGTACTAAAAAAGGGTTAGTTTTATGCCTCATTTGATGTAATTTATATGTTGCATTTTACACACATCACCATACCAGCAGAAGAAGAAATTCTTTGTCGACCTTAAATTCTACATATGGGAGGATCCTTTTTTGTTTAGGATAGGTGCGGATCAGATGGTTAGGAGGTGTGTGACTACACCCGAGACCCATAGTATTCTTGAGCATTGTCATTCAGGGCCGGCTGGTGGCCACTACGGGGGAGCGTATACCGCTAAGCGAGTGTTTGATTCGGGGTTTTATTGGCCCACCATCTTTAGGGATGCCCACGAGTTTGTCCGTAGTTGTGATGCTTTCCAGAGAGCCGGCACCATCTCATCCCGGAATGAGATGCCCCAAAACCCTATCCAAGTGGTTGTGATTTTTGATATCTGGGGCATCAATTTCATGGGACCCTTCCCCATGTCACGTGGGAGTCGTTACATCCTTGTAGCTATCGATTATGCGTCTAAGTGGGTAGAGGCGAAAGCTTTGGCCACTAATAGTGCTAGGGTTGTAGTGAAGTTTCTAAGAGAGTTGTTTGCTAGGTTCGACACTCTTAAGGCCATCATTAGTGATCTTGGCACCCATTTATGTAACTCGCAGATGGAGAAGCTGTTGAAGCGCTATGGGGTCACCCATCGGCTTTCGACTGCCTATCACCTTTAGACGAGTGGACAGGTGGAGAATGCTAATCGTGCCATTAAGCGTATCTTGGAGAAGACTGTCGGACAGAGCCGCATTGACTGGGCCGACAATTTAGATGACGCACTCTGGGCTTTCCACACTGCTTATAAGACACCTATCGGGACCACACCCTTTAGGAAAAGACTAAGCAGTTGCACGACCACCACGTTAAGAGCGTGAAAGATTTTAATTGTGGGGATAAGGTGCTGCTTTATAATTCCCGGTTGAGGTTGTTTCCGGGAAAGTTGAAGTCGCGATGGACGGGTCCGCATTTAGTCACTGAGGTTTTTCCGTATGGCACTGTCGAGATTGAGAATGAGGAAGGCCAAAGGTTTAAGGTGAATGGGCATAGGTTGAAAATATACATTGAGGGCCCATCTGAGGAAAGAGAGGGAGAGACGCTTGATCTTCCCAAGGTTGGTATAAGCGTGTGTGGTGTAGGTATATTTGTTGTTGTGGAGTTTTGTGTATTCTCTTTCATTTTACTGTTGAGTCAGTCTTGAGTCGGTTTTCGTTTAGAGTCGATATTATGCTTGGGTTTGCTTTGTTTTGTTTGTGCAGGTTTGGAGGATACCGCCTGTAACAACCCGCATTTTGAAAGTCAAAGTACAAGTCAAAGTCATAGTCAAAGGAAGAAAAGATTGCTAATTGCGATCTGTCACTCCTTGCTTAACTACTGATTGTACACCTTGACTTGTAATCGAATTCTTTTATTTGTTTGCTTTAGTTGTATTACGTGGAGTATCTATAACAATCGAGGTTTAAATCGCATGTTAATCGCTAATCTAACTATCTCTTAATCGCTAATCGCATCGCAATCGCATTCGCAGCTTTAATTATAGGTTCTGGATATATTTTTACGTGTGTGTGCGGTTTATGTGTTACTTGTGCATGTTTACTTCATGTTTGTGGGGATTAATCGAAACGCAATCGCAACTCTATCGCAACGGAATCTAATCGCAAACGCTAAACGTAAGGTTATTTGTGTTGTTGTATGTTAGTTATATTATTTGTGTTATTATTATCTAAATCTATCGCATCATTTAATCGACACTCGCTTAAACGCATCGCAACGCTCAAAACACGAAACAAGATGTCAAAACCCAACTCGCGGCAACCTTTCGATCGAATGACCATTCAATCGAATGGTCATCCGTACGGATGACCATCCGATCGGATGGCCATCTGATCGGTCGCCATCCGATCGGATGGCCATCTGATCGGTCGCCATCCGATCCGTTACACTGAGCCGCCTTTCCTCTTTTGGACACCTATAAATAGCCCTGTCACATCACAAACACTGATGTGGCAGCTCTCTCTGCGACCCTTCGACTTCTCAGGCCATTTTCTCTCGATTCCTCGCGATTCTTGTAAGTTTTCAACTCAAATCTTGTACATCTATCATCTACACACACTTCTTCATCATTTTCACCTTTAAATCTTCACTTTTAACCATGAAATCGTCTGATTTGAGGTATTCTAGGATGATGTCATCATGGGGTTCTTATGAAGTTCAAGATTTGACCTCATTCCACGAAGAACAACTCAGATCTAAAAGATTTCAACATGATTAACACTGGTTTCATCTAGATCTAAACGCTTTCAGAGATTAAAAGGATTGAAAGATGCTTTCATAACTTTCTCTCAACTCTTTTACACTCAATGCACTCAAAACTGGTAGAATCGGAACTCATCCAGGCCTTCCACTCATCGCCTAGTGAAGTGTCGGTCTGAAATCTAATTCCTATCATCGAGATAACCGACTTAGCGGGTTGAACATGAAAAACCGTCAAGAACAGTTAACTGGTCGAACGGGGTGATTTCCCATCCGATCAGATGACTTGGACTTGGTGGGGTTTCCGTTGTTTAACACGTTGTCTTACCGTCTTGGTCAAACCACAAACTTAGCAAAATATTTCAAGTTTCAAAATGATCAGGTTGTTCAACGGATTGCCATCCGATCGAACGACAATCCGATCGGATGACATATGGTCTTCAACACTTAAACAATTTTACTAATGTTCAAAGAACATCAGTTTCTAACGGATTGCCATTCGATCGGAAGACCATCCGATCGAATGACCATCCTGCTGTGAACTTGTTCTCAAAGGAAATGTGTCGCTGAACGGATCGCCATCCGACCGAACGACCATCCGATCGGATGACCGTTCGATCGAACGACCTGAAAGGTAGAGATACTTTTCTGATTTTAAAATGCTACAACGAAAACTTCAAAGCCATCATACACAAACACATCCAGCCAAAACGAGTGGCAATCCGATCGAATGGCCATCCGACCGGATGACCATCCGTCCGGATTGTCATCCGATCGAATGACCATCCGATCGGATAACCATTCGTCACTCAGTCATTCTTCACTATTTAACGCGCCGTTCATCGCTTATGGTATCGTTCTGTAATCAGGCTAACTTTCCAGCGCTCCCTTCAATCCAAGACGGTGTTTATTTATTAAACGCTATCTCTGAGTATACTCGAACCCTTTTTGCTTTATGCACTTTTGGGTGTTACATACGTTACTTATTCAAATCACAATCGACACACAACGCAAACACTTTTATACATTGACCTTTACTGCATGTTATACATGTTATTCGATAAATGCTTGTATGTTATGTTTACACAGTGATTGTTGCCTTACACCTTAGCAACGATAGTACTATAGTTTGGACTCAGCACCTGTCATGGATAGGGGTTGTTAAGGGCTTTACTTCACGTGTCCCAGTGGGGATATGTGTTGCGCATTCTACAACTCTTAGTCACCACTGTGCATATTTCATTGTCGATAACCTACTAGCTTCACTTTGCTACATGTTGCATGCTGGTTATGCGTAAAACGATTTTGCTATCTATTATACTATTAAACTTGTATGCTCACCTTTACACTAGGTGTATTGACCGCTATTTTAACGTATGTGACAGGTGTTTGAATGCTTAGGATGCTTTGCTTGCTATCATGGAATCGAGCTTAGGAGAGTCTAGAAACAAACAATCTATGTCATGAGTTGTCGAAACAATTTATTGTCTTTGGGATATTATGTCTGTATTAACTTATTTGCTGAGTATGTTAGGGTATGGGACGTAACTTTAAATATTTTTGTAAAATTAGTTGTTATGGATTTCTCTTGGATAATCTGTTTCGCTCAGTGCCTCACCCCGATGTTTCCGCCATCGGTTGGGGTGTGATAGATTGGTATCAGAGCCATAACTATAGGGAATTAGGCAAGACTCGACCTAGTCCGGGCCGATGTCTTAGAAACGACCTAGCCTATAGTCTAAGTACCAACAGACCGCCTTGTGCGAACCCAGTAGGGGTTCCGCGCGAGCCTATTTCTGTTATTTGATCGATTCGCAATCATACTATACTCTATCACTCCGCCTTTCCTAAGACAGGCACGCTGCACTATTTTCGAAAATGAACGAGTGATTAAATCGAGACTAGGTGTGAAAACCACAAACTCTCGATTGGATCGCTTGTTCGACGCGCATTTTACTATAAACACGAGAATTTGCATTGAATCAGGAGTGAAATCCGTACTTTGACGAAAATTCTCTCTCTATCTCATGATTCTATCACACAAACAGGAACGTAGTCGCTAAGTTTGGGGTGAAACACGAACCTTGGTGACTTGTTCCATTCTCTATTTTGGTTTTACATAGCTCTCACCAAAGTCTCGATGGATTCCAACGACTCAAGTTGCGTGAATAACCGAAAGGATGTGTGCCATTCACCGTAATTCGGCGATAGAGCACAGTCTATTAGGCCAAAGCATGTACTCGAAGACCTTGAGAATAGTCGAATCACTTTGGGTAGTTGATGTCTATCAAGCCGAGACACTCTATTTTCGATTTCAAGCTCGCAATCGCTGATTTTATGTGTTTTGATTATGAGCCCACAACCGCTGACTCTGTGATTTATCGCTTTTTTATGCGAACTTTTATGTGTTTTATGTGGTTTTATATGTTATGTGTTTGATTTTGGTGATTTATACGCTTTTCGCTGTTCACTTTGACCGACACGTACAACTCGCACTGCACATCTATCTCAATACGCTAACAAATCACTGCTACTCGGCGAATGATCTCATGCTATGTTACTCGCTTATGCTATACTACTCGCTACGCTACTCGTTGTGTTACTCGCTAATCGCAATCGCTATCCTCGAACGCGCGAACCTTGAATACGTGCAAAATATAGTGTGATTTCTATGGGCTACGTGCTTTTATGCACTACGTGCTTATGTGTTTCTGTGGTTATGTGCCTACGTGACTACGTGACTATGTGCTTATGTGATTAGAAATGTTCCTGAGCTTTACTTAGTGGTAGTGTGTGTGAGGTGAGATTCGATTATATAGTGTTTGAGTCCTATGGCGATGCCTGTTGTAGACAATGTCGTCATTTGGATCCCGTCACTCTCGCGTTGCCCAAAGAAACCATGAGGACAAACGCATCGCTACCCTCGTCGCTAAGCAAATGGCGAAAGTTATTCCTCAAATCGTCAGTGAACTGAACGAAAATACCAGCAAGTCCTCTGAGGAATCAAGGACTGACTCGCCTAAAGGTACTTTCGGCTTTAAGTAGTTCAAGGCATGCGGCCCAAAAGACTTTACGGGCGAAGACGGACCTACCGCGATGTTTCAATGGTTCGATTCAATCGAAGTCACGCTCCGTCAGAGCGGATGTCCGGAACACCTACGAACTGTCAACGCAACCGGCGTCTTCCAGTCCAGGGCTCTGGAGTGGTGGATCACCGAAAGGAACAAACGTGGGAATGATGCAGCCTTTGGGCTCACTTGGGAGGAGTTAAAAGACCTCATGATGAAGGAATTTTGCCCACCTCACGAGCTTCAAAAGTTGGAGAATGAGTTCTGGCATATCAAGCAAGACAGTGGCGATAACGCCGGTCTAACTGCCCGCTTCAAGCAGTTGAGTATCATATGTCCAGGCCAGGTGGCAACACCTGACATGACGATCAAGAAGTACATTCGAGCCTTACCGGATTGTGTTGCTGACTTCGTGCAAGCCGCAAAGACAACAACAATTGAAGAAACCTACCTACTCACTGCTGAGATAAACGACAAGCGAGTTCTCGTTGGGTACTTCAAGAACACTCCGAAGAGCCTTCATCAAGCTACCGCAGCTCCCACCGCTGAAACTGCCGCACCGCAAGTCTCAAAGTCCTCCCGCCGTAAGAGAAAGAACAACAACAACAACAACAACAGTAGCAAGAATTGCGCTGTCACAGCCGCCGCTCTGCTCCAAGCTATTCCTGCTCAACCGCAACCCCAAAACCGCCAAGTAGCGGCACCGGTGACTAATGCACCACCGACCAAGCGTGCATATACTGGTCCTCACCCGGCTTGCCCTACCTATACCTATCATCATCCCGTGGGGATTGTTTGCAGATTTTGTGTTCACTGCAACATGTACGGCCACTTTACTGCCAATTGCCGTACTGGTCCACGTCAAGCTCTAGCTCCAGCTCAAGGTCAAGCTCCTGCACCACAAGTTCTTCTTCCTGCTCCTCAAGGCCAGCAAGTAGCTCCTGCACTCGCGATCCATGCTAGAGCTTGCTTTGCATGTGGTGATCCCAACCACTTTGCAAACATGTGCCCCAACAGAGTGGTGAAGCAAGAGCCACAGCAGCAGCAGCCTCAACATCAACAGCAGCAGCCTCAGCAGCAGCCAGCAGCCCGCGGACGTGCTTTCAACATCAACGCCCGCCAGGCTCAAGCAAATAACAACGTGGTTAATGGTACGTTCCTCGTTAATGGTATTTATGTTTCCTGTTTATTTGATACTGGAGCCGATAACTGTTTTTTGTCGTTAGAATTCGAAAAGCTCCTTAATCGTAAGCGCGCCCAACTCCCCTCGACGTTCGACGTTGAAGTTGCCACTGGAAGAACCGTTACTGTCCGTTCTGTCATACATGATTGTACTCTTGAGCTCCACAATCACATCTTTCCTATCGATCTTATCCCAATGTAGCTTGGTAGCTTTGATATCATAGTAGGCATGGATTTTCTTCATGAAAATCGTGCTGAAGTCGTTTGCTTTGATAAAATGATTCGTTTCTCGCTCGCTAATGGTGATCAACTTTGTGTCTATGGTGAAGTCGCATCGAAGAATCTCAAACTCATGTCGTGTGTTCAAGTGAGCAAATATCTCCGCAAGGAATACAAAGCTTTCTTAGCACACATCGTAGTAGCGGAGGAAAAGGAAAAGGAGGAAATTTATAAGGTGCATGTGGTTCGTGATTTTTCTAAAGTCTTTCCTGATGATCTACCTGGCTTACCCCCGAGTCGTGATATTGATTTTCGTATCGACCTCATTCCTGGAGCCAATCCTGTTGCTAAATCTCCTTATCGCCTCGCTCCGTCTGAAATGCGCGAACTCTTGAGTCAACTCCAGGAATTACTTGACAAAGGCTTTATTCGCCCTAGCACCTCTCCTTAGGGCGCACCAGTTCTTTTCGTCAAAAAGAAGGACGGGTCGTTCCGAATGTGCATCGACTATAGGGAGTTGAATAAGCTGACTATCAAGAATCGCTATCCCCTGCCCCGAATCGATGATTTGTTTGATCAATTGCAAGGTGCTACGTGTTTCCCGAAGATCAATTTACGCTCAGGCTATCATCAGTTACGCATTCAGGAGGAAGATATACCGAAAACCGCTTTCCGAACCCGATATGGCCATTATGAATTCGTCATAATGCCCTTTGGTTTAACCAACGCACCCGCGGTTTTCATGGATTTGATGAATCGCGTGTGTAAACTGTTTCTTGAACGCTGCGTCATCGTATTCATCGATGATATCCTTATCTATTCGAAGTCGAAAACCGAACAAGCGCAACATCTACGTTTGGTTCTCGAATTACTCGAAGGGAATAGACTCTATGCCAAGTTCTCCAAGTGCGAATTTTGGCTAGAGGAGGTTCAATTCCTCGGTCACATCATCAATAGTCAAGGTATACATGTCGACCCCGCGAAGATCAAAGCTGTTAAGAGCTGGGTTACTCCAAAATCACCATCCGATGTTCGTTCGTTCCTCGGATTGGCGGGCTATTACCGTCGATTCATCGCTGTCTTCTCGAAAATCGCAGTTCCGCTTACTTCTTTGTCGCATAAAGACAAGCCTTTTGTTTGGGGAACCGAATAAGAGACTGCCTTTCAAACTCTCAAGCATATGCTCTGCAATGCTCCTATCCTCGCTCTACCCGACGGAAACGATGACTTTGTTGTCTATTGTGATGCCTCGAACCTTAGTCTTGGTTGTGTTCTCATGCAACGGGACAAGGTTATCACTTACGTCGCTCGACAGCTCAAGATCCAAGAGAAGAACTATACGACCCACGACCTCGAGCTAGGCGCAGTTGTTTTTGCGCTGAAGATTTGGCGACACTACCTTTATGGTGTAACACCCCGTGTTTCGGAAAGTCAAAGTACAAGTCAAAGTAAAAGTCAAAGGAAGAAAAGATTGCTAATTGTGATCTGTCACTCCTTGCTTAACTATTGATTTAACTTCCTTGACTTGTAATCAAATCCTGCATTTTAATTGCTTTAGTTGTATAATGTGGAGTACTATAATAATTGATGTTTAATCGCTAATCTATTTATCGCCTTATCGCTAATCGCATCGCAATCACATTCGCAACTTGATTTATAGGTTCTGTATATTGTTTTACGGGTGTGTGATATTTATGTGTTACTTGTGAATGTTTACTTTATGTTTGTGGTGATTAATCGCAATGCAATAGCAACTCTACCGCATCGCAATTCAATCGCAAATGCTAAACGCAAGTTATTTATGTTGATTGTATATTAGATATAGTATTTGTGTGTGGCTATTATTAACCCATCGCATCGCTAAATCGACACTCGCTTAAACGCATCGCAACGCTCAATACGCGAAACGAAACGTCGAAACCGAACTCGTCGGACCACTCCGATCAAATGACCATCCGATCGAAATGACATCCGATCCGACACCTGTGCTCCTCTTTCCTCTTTTGGCAACCTATAAATACCCCTATCACATCACCAATAGTGATGTGACAGCTCTCTCATTCGACCAGCGTGCTCAAGCCCTCTTTTCTCTCGATTTCTCGCGATTCTTGTAAGTTTTCAACCCAAATCTTGTACATCCATCATCTACACACACTTCTTCATCATTTTCACCTTTGAATCTTAACTTTTAACCGTGAAATCAGCGGATTTGAGGTGTTCAAGGATGATGTCATCATGGAGTTCTTATGAACTTCAAATTTTGACCTCATTGCACCAAGAACAACTCAGATCCAAAGGATTTCCACATGATTAAACACTATTTTCACCTAGATCTAAACATTTTCGAGCTTGAAAGGATTGAAAGATGTTTATAACTTTCTTTCAACTCTTTTACACTCAATGCACTCAAAACCGATAGAATCGGAGCTCATTCAGGCCTTTTACTCGTTTACTAATAAAGTGTCGGTCTGAGATCTGGTTCCAATCGAAGAGATAACCGATTTCAGGTTGAACATGAACAACCGTCACGAACAGAAAACTGATCAGACTGGGGTGGTTCCCACTTCGGGCAGATGACTGGGACTTGACGAAGTTCCGTTGTTTAGCACATTGTCATACCGTCTCAATCAAACCGCAAAACTTTCAAAACTTAACAAGTTTCAAGAAGACCAGATTGTGGGACTGATTGTCGTCCAATTGGATTACCATCCGATCGAACGACAATCCGATCGGATTGCACTTGGACTTCAGCACTTAACATTTTCATAAGTATCAAAGACCATCAGTTCTGACGGATTGTCATCCGATCGGATTGACATCCAATCGAATGACCACCCTGCTGTGAACTTGTTCTCAACTGAAATATCTCGCCAACCGGATCGCTATCCGATCGAACGACCGTTTGATCGAACGACCTGATGGGTATAGATACTTCTCTGTTTTCAAAATGCTACAACGAAAACTTCAAAGCCATCATACACAAACACATCCATCCCAAACGAATTTCAATCTGACCGAATGGCCATCCGATCGAATGACCATCCGAACGGATTTACATCCGATCGAATGACCATCCGTTCAGATTTTCATCCGACCGGATTACCATTCATCACTTGGTCACTTCGCACCGTTTATCGCGTCGTTCAATCGCTTATGCTATCGTTTTGTAATCAGGCTAACTTTCCAGTGCTCCCTTCAATCCAAGAGAGTGTTTATTTACTAAACACAATCTGTGAGTATACTGGAACCCTTTTTGCTTTATGCACTTTTGGGTATTACATACGTTACTTATTCAAATCACAATCGACACACAATGCAAACACTATTTATACACTGGCCGTTATTGCATGTTACGTGTTATTCGATGAATGCTTGTATGTTATGTTTACACAGTGATTGTTGCCTGACACCTTAGCAACGATAGTACTATAGTTTGGACTCAGCACCTGTCATGGGCAGGGGTCGTTAAGGGCTTTACTTCACTTGTCCCAGTGGGGATATGTGTTGCGCATTCTACAACTCGCAGTCACGTCTGTGCATATTTCATTTTCGATAACCTACATGCTTCACTTTGCTACATGTTACATGTTGGTTATGCGTAAACGTTTTCGCTATCTATTATACTACCAAACTTGTATGCTCACCTTTACACTATGTGTATTGACCGCTATTTTAACGTATGTGACAGGTGTTTGAATGCTTAGAATGTTGTGCTCTTGCTTTTGTGGAATCGAGTAGGAGAGTCTAGAAACAAACAAATAAACAATTTAAATTCTGAGTTGTCGAAACAATTTATTGTCTTTGAGATACTATGTCTGTAATGATTATCTTGGTGGATATGTTTTGGTATGGGACTTAACGTTAAATATTCGGTAATATTAGTTGTTATGGATTTCTCCTTGACAATCTGTTTCGCTCAGTGCCGCGCCCCGATGTTTCCGTCATCGATTAGGGTGTGACATATGGTACCAAGTGTACGGTCTTCACCGACCATAAGAGCCTACAACACATTCTCAACCAAAAGGAACTGAATATGTGCCAACGCCGATGGGTAGAACTTCTCAACGATTACGACTGTGAGATTCGTTATCACCCTAGCAAAGCAAATGTTGTGGCCGATGCTCTAAGCAGAAGAAGCTATCTGCATAGCGTTCGTAACACTCACGCCCAGCACGACCTCGAAGCCCTGATTCGTGATGCCCAACACACCTGCATCATTGAAGATACCATGCGATAGGAAATGAAAAAGTGTGGTGCTGAATCGCACTTTGTTACCAAATCGAACGATATCTATTACTATCTAGATCACATCTGGATTCCAAGTTGCAATAACCTTCAAGATATATTGTTGACTGAAGCGCATAAGTCTCGATATTCCATTCATCCTAGCGCCGACAAGATGTACCATGACCTTCGTCTACGGTATTGGTGGCCTGGAATGAAGAAGGATATCGCAATCTATGTTTCGAAGTGCCTGACTTGTTCAAAAGTCAAGGCCGAACAACAAAGACCCTCTGGCTTGCTCGTGCAACCCGAGATCCCGATGTGGAAATGGGAGAGTATAGCCATGGACTTTATAATGAAACTTCCGCGTACACCTTTAGGACACGATAGCATCTGGGTTATCCTTGACAGTTTGACTAAATATGCTCATTTTCTGCTGATATGAGAAGACTTTAAGGTAGAAAAATTAGCCCGGATCTACATCGACGAAATCATCTGTCGACACGGGACGCCTCGTGACATCATCTCCGACCGCGATGGTCGGTTTACCTCGCCTCTTTGGGAAACGTTTCAATCTACTCTCGGTACTACGTTAAATCTAAGTACCGTTTTCCATCCCCAAACCGACGGTCAGACTGAAAGAACGATTCGTACCCTTGAAGACATGCTTCGCTCGTGTGTCATAGATTTCGGTGGTAATTAGGACGCACACTTACCTTTGGTCGAATTCTCGTACAATAACAGTTATCATTCTAGAATTCAAATGGCACCATTTGAGGCACTATACGGAAGAAAATGTCGATCGCCGATTGTGTGGCATGAGATCGGAGATGCGCAAATAACCGGTCCTGAGCTGCTGCAAGAAACGACTGACAAGATCCTCCAAATTCGAGACAACCTGCTGAAAGGTCGGAGTTGTCAGAAAAGTTACGCCGATAGACGCCGCAAGCCCCCTTGAATTTGACGTTGGCGATCACGTACTCCTAAAGGTTTCACCTTGGAAGGGGGTGATCAGATTCGGCAAGAAAGGGAAACTCGCGCCTCGATATGTTGGACCCTTTAAAATTCTGGAAAGGATTGGGAAAGTGGCCTACAGACTCGAACAACCGGAGGAACTTAGCAACGTTCACCCGACTTTCCATGTTTCGAACCTCAGAAAGTGTCTGGATGAGCAGAATTTGCAAGTGCCACTTGAGGATCTACAAGTGGATGAAACATTACACTTCGTGGAGAAGCCTGTCGAGATCATGGATCGAGAAGCCAAGAAGCTCAGATCTCACGCATTCCTATTGTGAAGGTTCGCTGGGAAGGCAAACGCGGCGCAGAGTTCACCTGGGAACTCGAAAGTGACATGAAGGCGAAGTACCCGTAACTGTTTGTTACGCCTGCGGCCTAATTTCGGGACGAAATTCCCTAACTAGGAGAGGCTGTAACAACCCGCATTTTGAAAGTCAAAGTCAAAGGAAGAAAAGATTGCTAATTGCTATCTGTCACTCATTGCTTAACTATTGATTGTACACCTTGACTTGTAATCGAATTCTTTTATTAGTTTACTTTAGTTGTTTTATGTGGAGTATCTATAACAATCAAGGTTTAAATCGCATGTTAATCACTAATCTAACTATCGCTTAATCGCTAATCGCATCGCAATCGCATTCGCAGCTTTAATTATAGGTTCTGAATATTGTTTTACGTGTGTGTGTTGTTTATGTGTTACTTGTGCATGTTTACTTCATGTTTGTGGGGATTAATCGAAACGCAATCGCAACTCTATCGCAACGGAATCTAATCGCAAACGGTAAATGTAAGGTTATTTGTGTTGTTGTATGTTAGTTATATTATTTGTGGGATTATTATCTAAATCTATCGCATCGCTTAATCGACACTCGCTTAAACGCATCGCAATGCTCAAAACGTGAAACGAAACGTCAAAACCCAACTCGTGGCAACCTTTCGATCGAATGGTCATCTGTACCATCCGATCCTTTACAGTGTGCCGCCTTTCCTCTTTTGGACACCTATAAATAGCCTTGTCACATCACAAATAGTGATGTGACAGCTCTCTCTGCGACCCTTCGACTTCTCAGGCCATTTTCTCTTGATTTCTCGCGATTCTTGTAAGTTTTCAACTCAAATCTTGTACATCTATCATCTACACACTTCTTCATCATTTTCACCTTTAAATCTTCACTTTTAACCATGAAATCGCCTGATTTGAGGTATTCTAGGATGATGTCATCATGTGGTTCTTATGAACTTCAAGATTTGACCTCATCCACCAAGAACAACTCAGATCTAAAAGATTTCAACATGATTAACACTGGTTTCATCTAGATCTAAACGTTTTCAGAGATTAAAAGGATTGAAAGATGCTTTCATAACTTTCTCTCAACTCTTTTACACTCAATGCACTCAAAACTGGTAGAATCGGAACTCATCCAGGCCTTCCACTCATCGCCTAGTGAAGTGTCGGTCTGAGATTTGATTCCTATCATCGAGATAACCGACTTAGCGGGTTGAACATGAAAAACCGTCAAGAACAGTTAACTGGTCGAACGGGGTGATTTCCCATCCGATCAGATGACTTGGACTTGTTGGGGTTTCCGTTGTTTAACACGTTGTCATACCATCTTGGTCAAACCGCAAACTTAGCAAAATATTTCAAGTTTCAAAATGATCAGGTTGTATAACGGATTGCCGTTCGATCGGATGACATATGGTCTTCAACACTTAAACAATTTTACTAATTTTCAAAGAACATTAGTTTCTAACGGATTGCCATTCGATCAGAAGACCATCTGATCGAATGACCATCCTACTGTGAACTTGTTCTCAAAAAAAATGTCTCACTGAACGGATCGCCATCCGATCGAACGACCATCCGATCGGATGACCGTTCTATCGAACGACCTGAAAGGTAGAGATACTTTTCTGATTTTAAAATGCTACAACGAAAACTTCAAAGCCATCATACACAAACACATCCAGCCTAAACGAGTGGCAATCCGACCGAATGGCCATCCGACCGGATGACCATCCGTCTGGATTGTCATCCGATCGAATGACCATCCGACCGGATTGTCATCCGATCGGATGACCATTCGTCACTCAGTCACTCATCACCGTTTAACGCGTCGTTCATCGCTTATGGTATCGTTCTGTAATCAGGCTAACTTTCCAGCGCTCCCTTCAATTCAAGACGGTGTTTATTTATTAAACGCAATCTGTGAGTATACTCGAACCCTTTTTGCTTTATGCACTTTTGGGTGTTACATACGTTACTTATTCAAATCACAATCGACACACAACGCAAACACTTTTATACGCTGACCTTTACTGCATGTTATACGTGTTATTCGATGAATGCTTGTATGTTATGTTTACACAGTGATTATTGCCTTACACCTTAGCAACGATAGTACTATAGTTTGGACTCAGCACCTGTCATGGATAGGGGTTGTTAAGGGCTTTACTTTACGTGTCCTAGTGGGGATATGTGTTGCGCATTCTACAACTCGCAGTCACCTCTGTGCATATTTCATTGCCGATAACCTACTAGCTTCACTTTGCTACATGTTGCATGTTGGTTATGCGTAAAACGATTTCGCTATCTATTATACTATTAAACTTGTATGCTCACCTTTACACTATGTGTATTGACCGCTATTTTAACGTATGTGACAGGTGTTTGAATGCTTAGGATGCTTTGCTTGCTATCATGGAATCAAGCTTAGGAGAGTTTAGAAACAAACAATCTATGTCATGAGTTGTCGAAACAATTTATTGTCTTTGGGATATTATGTCTGTATTAACTGATTTGCTGAGTATGTTATGGTATAGGACGTAACTTTAAATATTTGGTAAAATTAGTTGTTATGGATTTCTCTTGGACAATCTGTTTCGCTCAGTGCCTCATCCCGATGTTTCCGCCATCGGTTGGGGTGTGACACCGCCCGTACTCAATCTCCATTCGGGCGGGGATTTCGAGCTTATGTCATTATTGTAAAAGGCAGCCCCGGTATATCAGTCTTGGATACGATCGCGAAGGAAATGCTATACGGTCGTGTACGGGTTCAGATTGATGACACGCGCAGCTGGCACTGATTTTTATCCTAACCAGCTAAGTCCTTTCCAACTCGTTATCTTTTTATTTTTGTATATTATTTTAGGTTTTATTTCTTTTTTATTTTTAGTTGTCTTTCATCCTACATTGGGGACAATGTAAACTTTAAGTGTGGGGGTGGGAGACTACGTTTTTTTAGGTAGATTTGAGTAAAAAAATAAAAATAAAAATAAAAAAAACTAAAAAAATAAATAATTAAAAAATTAAAAAATCAGAAAAATAAAATTGAAAAAAAGTGAGGTTGTTGCGAGTCCCGATCCTTTAGCGCGTAGAAAGCAAAAACCTTTTCAAAACGTCAGTCAAAAGTGGTTTAATTGTCGAATTTACGAGTCGAGAGCGCATGTTTCTTTAAGTTGCGGGATAGTAGGTTGACTGAATCGGTTTTTAGGAATAAAAGGTTTTGGGATGCCTAGGATAGTGGATGGAGTCGGAGAGTTAATTGGTTGTGCATTATCAATATCGGTAGCCCTTATTTTCCACATGATAGTGAGATTTGAGCCTTTACTTGTTTCATATATATGGTCACTATTTTTGTTTCGTGTGTGTTTACCAACTGGTTGCATTACTTTAGAACTTGTGCGTTTTGATACAGTTTGAGACCTTCGATTAGGATTTGACATGGATATGATAGAGGCATTAGGATCACCCTATTTGTGTAGCCTTTGTGTTTGACCTGTTTCACCATTAACTTTAGACACCACTTTGAGCCTAAAACCATTCATTTGTTACCCGTTGTTGATTTGATAACCGGATCGTATTGTGTTATTGTTATCTTTATCTTGAAAATGAAAAAAAAAATAAAAAAAGGAGGAAAAGAAAAAGAAAAAAATAGAATAAAGTTGTGGGTCGAAATGACCAATATATTAGTGTTTTGTTTCGTGCTTATCCGGTTTATCGTGTGATTTCGTGTTTAGCCATTTATTCCTAAATAAAATAACCTACCTTTAGCCCTTACCTACCCATTTAAGCCCTCTTGATCCGTGTCGAGTTCTAACAATTAGGTGGAGAACTTATTGACGTACAAGCTTATGATAGTATGTTTCATAGTTCGGTTTTGAGAGTTCACTCGAAATTACATATATATAGTAGCCGAGAGATGAGTGAAATTGTGAGGGGTGTTGACATTGCATAGTTGATTGCTTGAAGGTAAGAAAAACTTGATTAGGTAGGCCCGTTTTCATTTAAATATTATGATTCGTCACCATTTTGAACGTTGTAAGTCTTGCGAAACCGCTGTGTTTAATGATTTTGTAGTTCCATTATAATTTGTTTGAGACTTGCGTTGTTGTTAAGTGTTTAAGTTGGACATGGTGCTTGGGATTTTGGTTAGGGACAAGCAAAAGGTAAAGTGTGGGGATATTTGATGTGGTCTAAATTATACATATTTTTATACTAATATTCTTACACTTTTGAGTAGTTTTAGGGTCATTTTCCTTAAAATTTACTCGTAGTTGGTTCATATATAAAGTTTGATGATGTTGAATGAAAACGAACTAAAATGATAGAATCTCATGTTATTCGTATATAATTTTATTATTGGATTTAAATGAGTTTAAATGAATAAATTTATAACGATAATAATTATAAAACATGATGATCCTTAGTCTATTGTTGTTAGTAATTAATTTGTTAAATGCATGTTATCTATTTTCTTTTTGTGAGCTAAATATGATACATGAGGAATTTTGGCCTTGTGGTTTTGCAGAATGGGTCAACGATGTTGAAGGAATTATTTTGGACAATACATATGTGGGACGCAAAAAAGGATTACTCTCCAGGCATGCATTTCGACAACATCAGTGGGTGGGCCGCCCACTTCCAATCATGCATGTGTACATTATTGATTATTCTTGAAGGAGTCATACTATAAAGAAACCCCATTTTGAGTATTATTAGGGATATATTAAGAATTGGGGGTTGGCTAGACGGCAGCAAGGATTTAATAGAGGGATTGGCTAATTCTTTTCAAACATTAAAGTGGGGATTCCAATAATTATTATTTTGGAGAACAACATTAGACAACAGAAGCATAGGGTTGAGTTGGACGGCTGAGAAAGGAACGAAAAAAAGAAAAGAATTTATTATTTTTTCTTTTTTTGGAGGCATTGTTTATAATTTTTTTTTCTGGTTGTTAAACTTAAATATTATAGGCATGTTTTCCCACTCGAATTGCTTTAAATTTATTTGTGTTTTGTCATCGATTATCAGTAGCTAAACTTTTTTATGGTTGACCAGGGTTGATGAACTAGATGATTGTTTAAATGATTAACTTTTGGTTTTAAATGAATGAGATGATTTACATGATATAATTTTTGAACCCGATTCTAAATATTTGTGTGTTGTTTTGATTGGTTGGATAATTTATTTATTGATTCCATTGCTCTATATACTTAGAAATATACTTTTGAGCCGGGAGTCAGTCTAGGTTGTAATCTTTCGGTCTGGACCTTGAAAGTGAGAAATTTAATTCAAGTTTAATAATTATTAAAACCAATTAATTAAAACGTGCAATCTTTTCTAGAGGTGAGAAATCTAATCTAGAATTGCTAGGTTATTAGTTGGGCGTTGTTTGACAGTTTGGGTGGCCTATAACTCGGGTTCATCTGTTTATTCGCGTCTAGAGTTTCCTAAGGTCTCGGAGTCTTAATTATTCCTGCTTCATAATTTGAGGGTTTTAGTAAATAAATTACTTTATACCTGATAGTTGTGGGACTTGGTGGTCGATAACTCGAGTTAGTCCATTCTAGCACTTCATCACTTGTCGTACTGTCAGGTTCGGTTTACCTTCCGGGGGTGGGTTTATCAGGTTAGGCAGGGTCTTCATTTAAAACCAAGGTTAGGATTTATTCATGAGCCTATGGATTCTTACATAGGTAACCTATTTTTCTCATACTTAAGTTTCACTCCAGTCTCTAGTTGTCTGTGCTTGGTGCTGTTTGGTCGTTTATTTATTTAAATTGCTTTTTAGTTTAAAAAATATTTTTCTCAAAACAAAACTAAATTATTAGGCTAGAGGTCGATAGAGGTTTAGTCAGTGTTGCAAAAATCGGCCTAGGCGGCCGATTAATCGGCGCCTAGGCGCTAGGCGGCTACTTACTGACTAATTTTGAGCTAGTCGGCCAATTAATCGGAGTCGGTCAAAGTCGTTCAAAATCGGTCCTAGGCGGTCAAAAATCGGATTAATCGGCCTATATTAATCGGTTAAAATCGGTCAAAATCGGTCCCAGGCGGTCCCAGGCGGTCCTAGGCGGTCAAAATTGGTCAGAATCAGTCAAAATCGGTCAAAATCGAACCATACTATCTGAAACTTGAAGTATTTATGTGAATTTTGAAGTATTATTTTTATATTATTGGGTATATATATATAATTTTGAAAAAATACATATAAAAATCCCAATCCGATTAATCCCGATTAATCCCTAGGCGGTACCTCACCGCCCGACTAGCGCCTAGCGTCTTCTACAACACTGGGTTTAGTATCAAGAGTCGCTAGATTGTGTCCACGGTTCGATACTTGAACTTATTTGTTTTACTAGTTACGACCGGTACACTTTCCGGTAGTGTGTGGTTTACGGGTTTTTTCAATTTTTAAAACTTGTTGACTTTAATTAACACATATTTCACACATCAGTTGGTCATTTGGATGAAAATGACAAAAAATGCCAAACGTGGGGGGCAAAATGGTACAAAAAGATCATTTTGGACGAAAATGGCAAACGTGCCCAAACCTCAAGGACGATTTTGGCAATTAACTCTAGTATATAAAAGATATCGAGTTCCTTGTTTTCAATGATGTCAATGCGGTGTCGAGTGGACCATGAAATTTGGCTATATATACTCCTCGAATCTAAACAAACCTCTATTAAACTTATATTATGATCGGCCTCATTTCATAAAACAAATAAACTGAGAATGTGTAGTTTAGAAAAGCGTGGGAACCTTTTCTTGCTAACACTTACAGGTGATGGTGTGGACGAACATCGCCTTAACTCTACCCTCATCTCCTCTATTCGATCAGCTCTATCAGATGCCAGCCTCCACTCCACTCATGGCTCAGTCTTGCTCACCATTGCGCAGGGAAAGTTCTTCTGTAACGGCTTCGACTTCAACACAACCGATACAATCTTCCAACTGATCAACCAAGTAAAGTGTATGGTCGCGGAGTTCATTTCCCTCCCTATGCCGACAATCGCGGTCATTACAGGTCATGCTATTGGTGCGGGACTGGGGCTTGCGTTATGCCATGACTATGTCTACATGAGGCGTGATCATGGTTTGTTGAGTATGAACGAGATTCATAAAGGGCTTATGTTGCCTGACTTTGCGGTTGAGTTGATAAGGTCCAAGGTGGTGAAGCGAGAATCCCTTCGAGATGTATTGTTGCGAGGAGTAAAGGTGAAAGCGGATGAGGCGGTAACGCTGGGGTTGGTGGATATTGCTTATGAAGACCGTGAAAGTGCGGTGGAGGGCGGTTTGCGCATGGGGGAGGAGTTAGCCAAGATGAAGTGGAATGGCGAGTTGTATGCGCAGATGCGTAAAGCTTTGTATCCGGAGTTGTGTAGCGCGCTCGGGTTGGGTTTCAAGCCAAAGCTTTAAGCGAGCCCAAATGCTTCGAGTAATCGATATTATTGTCTTCTTTATAACTAGTTGAACTTAATGTCGTGTTAGGCTTCGAGCTTAAAATAAATATACTCCTGTATTAAATTGGGTATTTTGCAATTGAGTCCATTTCATATTCAAATAACTACACGTCTTTAACCAGTATTGGTTCACACGTGAACCGCATGTTGCCACATGTTGCTGGGTGGGTTTGCCGAACCCACTCCGAATGGTGGTGCATATACTTTGTGTAAGTATTAGTGGTAGAAGGATAGGTGTGATAAAGCGTATTTTTTTCAAACTTTAAGAATTCGATGGAAATGGAAATAAAACGCAAACATGAAGGAATCAAATGCATAAAAAAATCATTTTGGATGGAACAAGGAAATATGACCAAACATCCGGGACGTTTTTATTATAATAGTATTATTGAATTTAGACTTTTATTATACATGTCGCCGGCGACGCGTAGCGATGTAGCAACTGCTTGACAGATCAGGACTCTAGGAATCGCCGCCATCATCTGGGACGTCTGATTCCGTCGCCGGTAGGTGTGTCGGAAACATCAAACGACCACCGTCTCTCTTTATCTCTGTTGTTGTCCTCTTCCTCCCTGTTAGTGACCTTCATTACATGCGGCAACAAAGCATTAACCCATATAAACGTGGCACACTAATTAGATTCCACCCAGCTATTAACCACTATTCATTTACGTTTTTTCTATTAACAATGCCACTAATTAGATTCCACCCAGCTATTAACCACTATTCATTTACGTTTTTTCTATTAACAAATAATAATAATAATAATAATAATAATAATAATAATAGTAAGACCCGTGTGCAAACACGGGTGGTTTTTAAAAAATTACGCATAACACATTTTAATAGAAAGTAAAAAAATAATTAGTGCAGACTTACAAAATTGATATGAACTAATGGTCAACAGGGTTAGTCAACAGGAGTTCCATTATGTTGACAACCTAACCACTGTTGTCTAGATGTAGGAAAATTGTGGTCGGGACTTTGTCAGAAATAGTAACCTCTTCTTTTTGTCGGAAATTTGTCGTCAATTTTGTCGGATGCTTGTTGGAAATCTTTTCCTACAAGGCTTTTTCCTACAAACGTATTTCTGTAGGAAATTGGTCGGAAACACCGTTTTCCGACAATTTTCCGACAAAAACCTTGGTCGGAAACGAGTCAATTTTTTAGTAGTGAAATTTATCAAACAATGAATGCTTCTATATTAGATGTTACATAAGTGTATGTTGTGAATTGTAGTCGACTATTTATGAATGTAATATTAGTCATTGCAAATTATTCTATTTTAGCTCCATTACGTCAATCACCTTTATCTAAGTTGAAGAAGTTTAAATTGAAAAACTTCAAATCTTAAACAAAATCAAGACTCAAAAATATATATCTATAGTTCATTACTAGAAAAAACTATAATATTAGTCATTGCACATTATTCTAATCAAAACACCTATATTACTCGTATGATAGATTGCATTTTGACAAGAGTCCATTTTGACTTAAAGTAAATCCGAAACCAGTTTGATCCAAACCCGCTTTTACACATTACGGTCGTTACCTAACCCGTCTCGTGACCCGTCCTTTGGCTACACTTAAATACTATAAAGATTCAAATCATGCATATCCATGAATAGAAAAAAACTTGCAAGTAGTTAATAGAAAATGTCTTTCATAAAGTTCTGTCCAAATCCAAATTTTGATAATGTGAATTAGATGGAACACATAGGATGTGTTGGATTTATTAGATGATGTTGAATATAAAACATTATATATGAACCACCATTGTATTTATTATGGTGTACAAATCAAATAGGCTCACTATCTTTGTTTTTAGTTTGTTGTTTTCTATTTGTATTCATGTTCTTGTTTGTATGCCTTACCATTCTAGTATGCAAGCTCATAAACCGCGAAAAATCTATCAAGATAACTGAATTATCACACACTAGAACGTCATTCCAAAACTAACACAAAACAATACAAACCATTATAAATAGTAAAGATACAACTACATGATACAACAAACAAAACCAACCTTGACCTTATCTCAAGAAAAAGACTACTACCTTTTTTAAAGATATGTACACATTTACTGAGTAATGGAGTCAAGTGGGATAACCAAAGGTGGAAAATCGGTTCTTGGTCCAGCAAGAGAGTAATAAGCAAGTATATGCGCAGGATGTTCCATCTCTCTACCATCTCCACAGTCAACCTTTCGTGGTGGGATTATTTCGATATTCCAAAAAGGGAGGGCCATTGTTAGCATATCCAATACTATTTTAGATTCCCTGTAACCTTGTACCCATAAGTACCTTAAAGATCTTAGCTGTAAAACCGCCATAGCAAGTGCGTTTTCACTGAAGCAACACCCTCTTACTTCAAGTTTTTGTAGGCTCGGGCAACCTCTAGAAAATCTGAGAAGCCCGGAATCAAATTCTCCGAGTTAGCCCAAAAGCATCCATCTTATATTCTGACTGTGTTGACCGATATAAGTCAAACCCACATCTGTTAACCCTCTAGGTCTAAGATAGAGTGCAAATCTTCTTAGTTTATTGCAGCCACTTAGTAAAGAGCAGATTTCGGTATCCAGTAACTCTCTCTATTATTACTCGCCCATTGTCTTTAAAGCGGACAATCAATTCCACATGTTCAGCATCATTAAGATCCATTGTTTTATTTTCGCTTTCAAGTGGCTTCAAGCTTGTTATCCATCATCAAATCTTGGTTAACATGGTGGCTCTAGCCCTTGTGATTATAACTACTCATGATCCCCTCTCTGATGTCGTCGATAACATCCTTAAGGTCCTGATCAAACAAATCTATTAATTTATCGTTGAAAGTCAACATGCATTCACAACTTGGGTGCTGCTTTGATAGGAACATATCAACGCTTTCTTCAGCCTCACGTGCTGCTTTGATAAGCCTTCTCTTCCAGTTTCCCGCATCTTTAAGTTCCAGTTTCCCACATTTAAGTTGCGAGATCTTTAAAATAGCGACCTAAATTCAAAACATGTAAATCGAGTCCCAATACACTGCATGAATATCACCAATTCGAATAAAAAACAGTTGAAAACCTTATAATCTAAAGCAGATAAGAGAATTTTATTAAACTTTATAATCTAAAGCAGATAAGAGAGTTTTATTAAACCTTATAATCAAATTCGGCTTGGAGAGAACAGTGGTTGAAACCACTGTTGGGTAATATTTTATTGGGTTAAAACAGTGTTTTGTGGAGAAAACAGTGGTTGTAACCATGGTTGGTTTTAACCCAACAGTGGTTTTAACCATTGTTTTCTCCACAAAACAATGTTTTGGCCGAACAGTGGTTTCAAACCACGGTTTTAACCCAATAAACCCAATAAAATATTTCCCAACAGTGGTTTTTCAACCACTGTTTTCTCCAAGCCCAATTTGATTATAATAGTGGTTTAACCACTGTTTTCAAACCCTATAAAGATATATGTCACTGCAATTCACCATTGCAGCTCTGCCTGCAAAAGTTACTTGGTTGTTTCTAATGAAAGAAAAATTGATGGCGGACAAATCTTCTAACGAATGCATAGGATGGTTCATATTAGCTGATGTGTTGATACTCTACAGCAAATATGAAAAGTTGAAAGGAAACGAAAAAAAACAATTAGAAATATACCAACTTACTTACTATGGTATGCAATTTAAAAACATCAGCAAGCCATATAGTCAATGACTTTAACTTTCATAAGCCATACATTCCTCGCAGTTCATCAGCAAACACACCATCTATGACTTTCCATCTATGACTTTTTTATGTTAGCATCATCTTCATCATTCTCCTATGTCTTCCATTTTTTCTTCAATTCAACTATTGGTACAGTTTGTTTCAAGATAACACAGTAATCGATCAGCTGTCATAAATAAAAATAGTAAAAACACCATACTCCAAGAACCAAAAATAGAAATTCAATTAAGACATAAAACATAATTTTAACTAATGTTCAAACGAAATACCTCCTCTACCTCTCACAACTGTGGAACATGAACCATATTACTGTAAGCTCGCTCATAACTTTCAAGAACCTACGATATAATAAACAATCGAAATCTAAATACCACTCTACAGTGCTTTTATGTAATAAGAACTAAATCTGAGTATATAAACAACAATAAATCACAGTACTTTTATGTGATAAAAAAATAGAAAACCAGAAATCTAAATACAACTCATGTAAATCATAATCTAATCAGTTATTACTTCCTCTTCGTCAATTAATTATACCTCAATATGATACAATTGTGGCCTCTTACCTCAACAACTATGGCATGGGTATATTTGTCATCACAGAAATAGCATAAACCCTTAGATTTCCATTCTTCAAAGCCTGCTATGGTCATAGTTCTTTTATTAGTTTGAGGTTTATTATTATCTCTCTGAACTTTTTTAAGTTAAGGGAAAGGACTAATCCCTTTGTTGTTATCACCATGTGTATTCCGAGTTGTAAATCTAGACCCTATTTTGGTTATTTAACTTTTTGACTCTTTCTTGCAATTTTACCAAACTATAGGCTTCTTGAATCAAAACATCCTAACTTGCAAACTATAGGCTTCTTGAATCAAAACATCCTAACTTGCAATTGAATTTCTTCTTCTAAACCAGCAAGAAAATGACTTAGAGCATACTCTGCTGGTAAATTCCGTTTAATAATAATAAAATTAAAAGTAACATGATAGTCCTTAGCATCTGCAGTTTGTTTCAGATTTTATAATTCATGCATAGGGTCATCAAATAAGTTGCCCAATCTTACCTCTAAAGCACTCTTAAGTTCATACAAGTTCTGATTAATCACACTCAAAGCTCTCCGCCACTGCGTTTGTGATGCCGGGTTTTCTCTGCCTTGGATCATCTGGTGTGTTTTCCACCATCTTAATCTCTATTTTCGGATTTATAAGCAGCATTTCAACACCATTTCATAAAACCTACAGTAACATACTTTTAAATGAATTGGAAGTGGTTAGAAATGTTAGAATAAAGACTAACCTCTTTCACTATCTCGGCGAGTTCAATCATTGTAAATTCACCGGGATTACCAATGTTGATTAGTCTAGTGTTCTCCCCTTCCATCAGTCGAATAAGCCCATCAACCTATTACCATTGCAAAAAAAAAGTCAATGTTTGACCACATTCCACCAATTAAATCATAAATGCATAATCATATTATCTTTTAATATAATACCATATCAGAGACATAACAGAAACTGCGAGTTTGGATTCTAGGGGCCTGAATAGTCAAAGGCTCATCACTGCAAGAATTTATCGCACATAGGTAAAATAAACTGAACTTACATTAACATGAATGCATTAATCATTATTATCAATCTATCAAATATCAAGAAGACAATAAATAAACAAATAGAATTAAAAATAGTTAAAATAATCATACTATAAAAAAGCTCTCTTGCTAGCAACACAAGGATGCACCCGACCTCCCATAGTCTTAACACCGCCACCGCGGTTATCCAAGTTCTGATTAATCACACTCAAAGCTCCCTGGTTATGTAACCACCCTGGTTTTCACATTTGTATTTGCTTGGCTTACATTGTAACAACTACCATATTTAAAATGGAATGTATTTGAACATACTTGCTTTATACTCATACATACTTATACCGACACGAACACGTGGATAATTTCAAAATTTGTTGTTATTTATACTATTAAACAATGCCACGTAAACTATAAGGACCTATTTGACATTCTTTGAAACCTGCTAGGAATCTATTACTTTTTAAGTCCAAGGACTAAATTGTCATTTCTGAAACTATATAAATACGAGGGTTAAAGTGCAATTATTTCAAACTATAAGTTTTGGGTTCTTTTTGTAATTTTTGGAAACTTATTTTATAAAGAAATAAATATATAGTTTTGAAATAAAAGTCCAAGGTTCATTTGGTCATTTTCTGAAACTTAAACTTTAGGGACTGAAACTGATTTTTAGAAACTCATTTTAACTGAATATCCTAACCTGGTTAACTTTTATGTAAAGGATTCTTCTTTAAAACTTAACCCAGTTAGTTTAACTAACTGGCTATTACAGGGACCATTTATGTCAATTCTCAAAACTTTAGGGACCAATTATGTACTTCTGATGAAAGTATAGGGCCTGTTATTGTAACTTTTCGAAAGTTCAGGGACTATTTTTGTACAAAATGAAACTTGAGGGGCCAAAGTGTAAATATCCAAAAATCCGGTTAAAAGGGGGTCTCCTGGGTGAGAACCGGCCCTTGTTAGATTCGAACCCGCGACCTCTGCGTTATAACCGAAGTGTCTTAACCAGTTTATCCTCCTGTACAGGAGCTGATAGATACAGATTTTAATTTCTTTTATATACTAATTAGAATTTTATTATAATTAATTTTAATTCAGAAAATTAAAAAGGGTTTTAAACCCAAAGAAACGGCCGGAACGGGACTCGAAACCGCGACCTCCGCAAATACAGCAACACGCAACAACCAGCTGGTCTACCAGCTCACATGTGAAATATATTAGATCATATTATATTTATGTTAACTTTAATTTCGAGCTGAATTATATACACAGCTACGCAGGTCGCGGATTTCGACCGAAATCTCACCAAAACCGATTTTTATTCATTCTTTTGACCTGTAAAGCTTACCCACATAATCCCCAACCCATCCCAACTCGTTCCAATCATTCAAACGACACATTTTGGTGTCAAAACACTCAAAAGAAAAAGAATTTTTATAAAAAAAAAAGTAGATCTAATCCACTAATTTGTGTCCAATCTGAGATCCAAACTTCGTGTATTTAAGTTCCCTACATTCCTAGCAACATTCCACACCATTTACAAACACTTAAACACCCGAAATCGTCGGATTAAAACCTGTAACTCGCCGGAATACTCACTTTTTCGCCGGAATTTTTCAATCCGATCATCCTTTCAATACCGGTTAGTTTTTATCCGTCCAATTAGTTTGTTTACACTTATGCAATGATTCCCAAGAGTTAATCTTGATATAACACAGTTTTCCCGTAGAATTGAAAGAGTTGACTTTCTGTTTGACTCCAATTGGAGAAGATGACCAGTTCCTGTTTGGTTATAAGTTTAGCAGTCCTAAACCAAACACAAACAGAAGCTTAGCCCAGTGGTTAAGACTCTGTTTGGTTACAATACAGACCCGGGTTCGAACCCAGGGGTCTGCATTTTTTTTTAAAAACGTTTTATTTTTAATATTTTTAACATTCCAATAATTTTTATAACATTATCAAACACTGTTACTTTTATTAAAAATATGAAGTCAGTCAATTTATTTATAAAACTAATTTTTACAATATTAAAACAGTTTATTATTAAATAATTAATAATAAATCGATTTTTAAGAAATAAATACTGAAATTTTCAGATTTATTATTTTAAATACTGATCTTTACAAAAATAATATTGTTACTCATATTTTATATAAATTTAATATTTATATAAATAAATCAGTATTTATACTTATAAATATAGTTTAATTTAATGTAATTAAATTATATAACTATATAATTTTTATCCAAACCACATAATTACCATTTAACAAAACACTACCGAATCCTATAGATTTAGGATTTCCAATTATCCAATTAAACATTATTATTGATACATATCTCATATTGTTGCATGTTCAATCAATTATAGTGACGTGGAATCTTATTTCCAAGAACTCTCACATTTGCATACTTGTTTGGACTTACTTGTAATCAAGGTGAGTTCATGTCCCCCTTTTCTCTTAACTGTTTTCAGTTTTATACTTCGGGGGTGGAATACATGTTACAATTATTACAGACACTTACAGACGCTTTTATACATGGTATGGTTAGCTTAAGGAGGGTTTTAGACGCTTAGATCATGTGAAAGGTGGGCACAACACTTAAGGCCATTAATCCTCGCCGTAGGACCTAGGGACATGAGTGATAGATCTATTTGGGTATAGCAAGCCCACACCCATGAGGCCGGGGCGGCCCATAGAGGTGACTATGTCTTCCAGCCGGAAGCCCGGTACAAATATGCTAGGTTTGAGTTTTCCTGCACCTTTTCACACATACTAATGGCTTTGCAACTCATTGGTGATCTCTTTTTCCTTAATTGCTACATACCAGGGACATTTATACACGCAAGACATATTTTAAAGGCTTATATACACAGACTTACACATGAACTCGCTCAACTTTTTGTTGATTTTTCAAACTACATGTATTTCAGGGAACTAGCAGGATCTGGCAGGGTATGCATGTGTCTAGCTGCGTTGGATAATAGATGTCATCCAGAGTTGTGAAGTTTGAGAGGTGTAACCTATTCCTGGACGGGTTACATGTCTCTAAACCTCGTCTTATCTAAAGTCTTTTGTGTGCCTTATGAACACGTTTTAAATAATTTATGGTTTGTAACTTATTTCAAATGTCGATGTTTCTAAACAATGTTATGGAGGTATTTTCTCACTTCTATTAATGGATGAACATCTCGTATTTTTATCATATAGCATTGTTGTGATTATTGCTATGGTATTAAGAAGTCACACCAAATAAACCCACGCTTCCGCAAAAGCCAGGGTGTGACAGGTTATACCCGATTTCACCACCAATAAATCATGAATATTCAGGAACATAACATACGAAGATTCCACAATTATTAAGGAAAAAAAACTCTTTGATTCAACAAAAATCGAGCGCACCTGAAGAGAGGTCTGATCACTAATCCAACGTTACTCATCCTCACATCTTCCTTGTAACCACGGCTAGTCACAATCTGGTTCAAAACATCACAAAATGTAACTGATGCGTGAGTGAAATTGATGCATAATTAACAACCTGAATTTAAAGTGTAGAACAAAGATTTACCATCATCCTAGCATAAGCAAATCCAATATGACCATCTCTAATCACACCAACAGTTTGCCCTTTGAGCAAACAGAGCAAAATTAGGGATTGTTACTGACAATTGTAATTCGAAATTTCAAATCCACAACCTAAACTTAAAAACAGAGGTAACCCACAACAGAATAGCTACCAAAACTGGATACAAAGCAAGAAAGGTATAACCTTTTTCACAGCACCACAAACGGGGGTGCTCAAATCTGTTGATCTTGGTGAAAAAATCTCACTACGAACTTAAATGAAACAACAAATAAGAATGGTGAAGATGAGTGTATGCACCAGTGCCTCTGCTCTGTTTGGATATGCCGATCTCAGTGATAACGCTGATGAGGTTAACTTTCTAATTGATTGAAGCCAGTCCCTCTGTTCTGTTTGATTGTTTGCGATTATGTTTTTTTTTATGAATAACTATGAACGGAGGGTTCGGAAACAACGATTCTGGTCAGCTTCAAGCTACTATTACGGCAGCGGAGGAGGTTGCTTCCCGTCGGAATCTCCGATGGCTGGCGGTTGCTTCCGACGCCGTACACAGTGGAGTTTTCTTATCTTCTTCTCCGTTGAAGTTTTCTTATCTTCTTCTCTGTTGCCATTGCTGCAATCTGGTTCCTTTCAATAGTTGCTATAGATAAGTGTTGTTTGAATTTTGAATGTAGAGCCTGAATGATGTTATATATGTGGAGACAGAATTTTGAATTTTGAATCTGGCCAAAGGCTTGAATTTAGAATGAAGGCCAGAGGTTTGAATTTAGAATGAAGGGCAGAGGTTTGAAATTTAAATCAAAGGCAGAGGATTGGATTTTAAATGTATTTTAAATTAAGCTTTATGATGTAATACTGACATAAGAAAAGCATTGTTGGACAGTCTTTATGGCTGCCACCTCAGCTTTTAGTTTTTCTTATGTCACTTAGATTTATCCTTTTATAGAAAGTATAGATAAGAGCACTTACATTTGAGTTTGCATCTCTTTCTCTATCTCCAAATTTTATAAAGTTCTATATTTCATCTTCTTCTCTATAATATTCATATCTTCAGATTTTAAAAATTGTAACCATTTGTTATTTTATCTCAAGAATTTAGGTTTGTATATCAAGCACGGAAGAAAGAAAAAATTACAAAAGAAAATAATGATGGAGATATGGGAGATTACACAAAATTTATAGTAAAATACCTTTTGGATATGGAGATTGAGATTTCAATGGATATGTTCCAAAGATACATCGTTAGATAATAAAATCAAAAGTATATACAAGAGAAAGAACATGTGTTAAATTTAACTAGTAGGGAACCCATGCGGAGTCGACACAGGACAGGAACATAACTCACACCTTGAAACGATATAAAAGTCATATATAAATTGTGCATGTATATATATAAACACCAGCGCTTTGTGTCGGGGAAAGTTTTTAATGGTCACAACTCACACGGGACAACTAAATGATAACATGTTGCGTTTTATGACGCTACAAGTAAACTGCCACAAAATCCGTACACTATGATAACTATGAAAACAATATTATGTTAAAAGAAGAGACCACAAAATCCGTACAATACGGAAACAAATGAAGAAATAATTACGCTAAAAATAAGAGATCGTTGTATTTATGAGATAGCTCTATTAGTTCTTTTGAACAATTACGATGACTTAAATTTTAACAGTGGTTTGGATTTAAATGAAGCATATGATTTCATTTCAATAATATACAAATTTATTTGAATGATTGCCTTCTTCACAATAATCTATGAACCATGAATCAGTTTACTCATTGATACTAAACCTAGTTTAAAAGATTTAGGGTCTGTTTGGTATGGGGTAATAGAATGAACGAAGGAATGGAATGGACGAGGTAATGGAATGGACGAGGGAATGCAATGGATCATTACCATTCCATGTCTTGTTTGGTTACCATATGAATGGCGTCGGTGGTGGGTGGTGGTGGTGGTGGTGGGTTGTGGCGTAGGTCGTGGGTTGTGGTATTGTTGATGAATGGTGCAAGAGGGGATGGAATGAAAAAAAAAACATGGGGGTGGAAGGAATGATTTTAAGGGAATGGAATGCCTTTTGTAATGGGTGATTCCATTCCATTGACCAACCAAACACTCTTTTCTTCATTCCCGCGTAATCACTCATTCCATTCCACCTCTCATTCCTGCATACCAAACACTACCTTACGTTATATGTATTCGACAGTGATTTATTCACAAAAGGACCATTACATGGCCTTTACCATAATAATACCTCACCTTTGCATTGAGTTATATTAGCTTGCAAAAGAACAAGTGTGAAACAAAGGCGTTTTTATTACATAAATTTAACAATCTCGGTAATCATATTCTAACACCCCAACTATATATTCATATTTATAAAATATTTCCTAGCAACATGACACGGCCCATTTAGTCACTAACTATATATACACAAATTTATATAATATTTGGGCTATAAGTGTTTTTAGTCAACTAGCACGGCCCATTTTCTTCCCATACAATATTGATATGGTTAATCACTAATGTATTAGTCAAAATGATAAGCCGAAGATTTGGATGGATAAGCAATATTAACCATCAATATTGCCAATACACTTTTTGCAATTATAATTAGAAATATTGATTTTTTTAATAATAATAATTCACAAGGCTACATTTAAAGCTACTGCAATAGATCTTGAATCACCTTTGCCATGCTTTTAAGACAATTTTCATTTGCGTACCAACTCGACCAGTCTATCTCACAACTAGGGGTGCAAACGAGCCGAGCCCGAGAGCTCGACCAGGCTCGAGCTCGTTTAACATATGAAAGCTCGAGCTCGGCTCGATTCGAGCTTTATTTCTAAAGCTCGAGCTCGGCTCGAAGGTAATTTTTCAAGCTCGAGCTCGGCTCGGACTCGATTCGTTTAGTATTTATTAATTAATTTATATTAATTGTAATTATTATTATACATATAATTTAGTTATTTTTTATATTTATATAAATGGTAATTATTATTATATAAATATATGTTTAATATATTAATAAAAATATATATAAACAGAAAGTTCGATTAGGCTCGCGAGCCGGCTCGAGCTCGATAACCGAAGCTCGGGCTTGGGCTCGTTTAATAAACGAGCTTGTTTCTAGGCTCGGGCTCGAGCTCGTTTAAGCTCGGCTCGTTCGAGCTTTTTTTCGAGCCGAGCTCGAGTAGCTCGGCTCGTTTGCACCCCTACTCACAACCCAATACATCACAGTCTTATTATAACCCAATACATATAAAGTTGGAAAATCAAATTAATTGAAACACAAAAATGAAAATCAAATAAATGATTGCCTTCCCCAAACCTACCATGTAAGTCAAGTATATAGTCCACAAAAATGAAAATGAACTATTCATTAATGGCTGCCAATGAATATATATATAAAGCATATCTACATTAGTCGTTTGTCGTTTATACAGTAAACAAAATGATGAAATCGCGTACCTACAAATGAACCAAGATTATTTTGTAAGTGAAGAAATATCACACCGGCCAGTACACAAGACCATTGGGTAAAGTTGGCAAAAGATGTCTCCGTGCGTCTCATAGTGATTCTGTTACCACTGTCACCTGGATTTTGGACCATAGTTAGAACCTGTTAATGATTTTGGAAATTGAAAACTACATATTTTTTAATTATATTAACCATCAATTAATCCAGTTCTAAAGATTTTTGTAAGACCCTTACTAAATTTAATAATACTTCATCATATAAAGTATGCATTTTACGACAAAAATGTCGTTTTACAAAACTATTCACATAACGATGTTCACCTTAAGTTTAAAACATTCAAAATATAGTTATAAAGTGTTTACACGAGTCATAGCTAACAAAAGGAGCTAGGATAATGCGGAAGCTTCATTTGATGTGTGTTCGGTTCTTGAAAGATGCTTGATCTTCATCCAAAAGTATGTAGTGATCACCTATAATCAAAACCGTCATAAACATTAGTTATGATAGTTTATAATACATTTAATCAAGTTCGCAATGCAAAATAATCGACACAAGAATTTTTGCCAGTTATAAAGGCCTTCGCGGACCGCGACCGATATCACCCCAAGCCTTCGCGGGGCGTGAGAGCTCTGGCGAGGCGCGACCGAATTTCATTTCTTCTGTCGTGGGGCACGACAGCCCTAATTCAACAGAAAGTTTGTTGCTGGCTCTGCATTTTTGCCCAGCATTGCCTAATTTTACTCATTTATTCATAACTTTCACAAAACATATCCTTTTACATAAAACTTGTTTCTAATCGACCGTAAAACATATGCCTACGTATCTAACACCTCGGGTTCACAAAATCTTGATTTATAAGCTAACGGCTTACAAATCCTTTAAAAATTATTCAACCCGTTACCTATAATACCCTTTTTCATATATTATGGCGAAGGCTAACCCTTGACCATTTTACCCATTCTTCGGGCTTACTATCACTAGCGTATTTCGCTCCCAATACATGGTTTATGCACGCATCAACATTCTGCTTGACATGTATTAATCAAGCGCAAGTTTTATCCTTAATAACTTAAAGAATCTTAATTCTCTAAGTTTTCGACCCATTCTAAGTTCATAACCAAATTTAGCGTTTCTGTTACTCGGCTCACGTATCAAGTTTAAGGTTTTTTTGCGTGACATATAATTCACTTACAAACCGCTAATTCACTATTTTCTTGTTTTGACCCATTTGGTTGTTAAGTGACATCCATCACTTCTTAAACATACCTAAACGCATCCAGATTTCACTATCTATACATTCACATATCAATGACCAAACTTGTCTATAAAAGTGTAACGAAACCATAAGTCGCGTACCTTATAGCTTATCCTTCAAGCGCGCCTCTGTTCCAACTTGACCACTTGACGCTTCACCCGCTTTGCCTATAGAGTTCAATCAACTTCATGTTTAGAACTCATTTCACAACTCATCACACGTAATTTACCAATTTAGTCGATTACGTGATTCTTTTACATTTTCATCATTTCAAGATTCATTTAGGCATTTCAACAAACATCTTGTAGGCGAGATTTATATGCATTCATTGTTTAAGTTCATGATTAATTTTAACCATGTTTTAGCATCATAATCAAGCCTTGATGTCTAGTGTACATAAACAACATTTATAACTTGCATCATAACATCAAGTTTCACAATTTACCACTCTAACTCAAGTGTTCATCACATTATCATTAAAAATCGATTTACTACATACAAGCTTAATCCTTCAATCGCTAGTTTATGGCACTACATCACCAAAATTCACATCTAGGGTTCATTCCTAGACTAGTATTCGTTTCAATTTCACCATTATATCTAACATACATGCTAGACATCTAGTTATGAATGTTCACCATAAACTTACAACATCACCAAAGATCAAATTTCGACATACCTTGTGATCTCCTAACGTGGTTGATCACGAAATTAGCTTTAGCACTGATTTTTGTTCAAATTCTTCTTTGATTTTTGATGATTTGTGAGCTTTAGGGTTTTGGAGAGAACCCCCTTTTGTTCTCCTAGAGAGATCGACCAAACACACACACTTATGTGTGTTTTGGTTTTTATTTTGTTTTAATTAAAACATCTTTCCATACTTGTCCCTTTTAGTCCCTCTAGTTCCAAGGTTTATAAAAAGGATTAACTTGTTCAAGTTTCTTTATTGGTTACAAATATGTATTTAACTAGGTTAATTATTCCTAGTTACGTAACTCTTGGTTATGACCAACTTATGTTTATATACATATATATATATATATATAATTTTATATTTTAGGGGTGTTACAAGTCCACCCCCCTTAAAGAGGGTTTCGTCCCTGAAACCGAAATACATACCAAAAAGGGAAGGGTAGAGGCGTCTCATCTCTTCTTCGGACTCCCAAGTAGTGTCTGATCCCTTTCGATGTTCCCATTTGACCTTCGCTTGGTCAATTTCCTTGTTCCGCAAGCTTTTGATCTTTCGGTCAAGAATTGCAATGGGTTTCACCACATAACTGAGTTTGTCATCCACTTCAATATCACCATAGTGGATGTAAGCTGTTTCATTGGCCAAACACTTCTGGAGGTGCGAAACATGAAACGTGCTATGTATACCGCTCAACTCCTCTGGTAGTTCCAGTCGGTGGGTTACTTTACCCACCCGTTCAATGATTTTAAATGGCCCAATAAACCTTGGGGTTAACTTCCCTCTTTTCCTGAACTGAATAATCCCATTCCACATAGATACTTTGAGCATAACTCTATCACCAATCTGAAACTCGATTGGTCTTCGTCTTTTATCAGCATATGATTTATGTCGGTCTTGAGCTGCTTTCAAATGAGCTCGAACCGTATCTATTTTCTCATTAGTGGTTCGAACTATATCCTTGTGGGCAAGTTCACGAGGACCCACTTCACCCCAACACACCGGGGTTCGACATTTTCTACCATAGAGCATCTCGTAAGGAGCCATCCCAATGCTTGAATGGTAACTGTTATTATATGAAAATTCGACTAAGGGTAGATAGACATCCCAGCTATCACCAAAATCAATGATACATGCCCGTAGCATATCTTCTAACGTTTGAATCATTCTTTCGCTTTGCCCATCTGTTTGAGGATGGTATGTGGTACTAATAAACAACTTAGTACCCATTTTGGCTCTCGTTTAGTTCTTGAGCTTTTTCAAGGAAATCGCCTCTACGCCAAATTCTCCAAGTGTGAATTTTGGCTCGAGGGGGTTCAATTTCTCGGTCACATCGTTAACAGTCAAGGAATTCACGTCGATCCCGCGAAGATTGAAGCAGTTAAGAGTTGGATTACACCGAAAACTCCGTCCAAAGTCCGTTCTTTTCTCGGATTGGCAGGTTACTACCACCAATTCATCGTTGTCTTTTCTAAAATTGTCGTTCCTCTCACCGCTTTAACTCACAAATACAAACCTTTTGTTTGGGGTTCCAAACAGGAGGATGCCTTTCAAACTCTCAAGCGTATACTTTGCAACGCTCCTGTTCTCGCACTCCCCGACGGAAATGACGATTTCGTTGTTTATTGTGATGCCTCTAACCTATGTCTTGGTTGTGTTCTTATGCAACCAGACAAGGTTATCGCGTATGCGTCTCGACAACTCAAGGTCCACGAGAAGAACTACACTACCCACGATCTCGAACTCGGTGTAGTTGTTTTTGCGTTAAAGATATGGCGACACTACCTTTATGGTCTTCACCGACCATAGGAGCCTACAACAAATCCTGAACCAAAAAGAACTAAACATGCGCCAACGCAGATGGGTTGAACTTCTCAACGACTATGATTGTGAAATACACTACCATCTAGGAAAAGCAAACGTTGTAGCTGATGCCCTCAGTCGACGAAGCTATTTGCATAGTGTTCATAATGTTCAAACCCATAACGATCTCGAAACCCTCATTCGCGACGCGCAGCACGCATGTTTCATTGAAAATACCTTGAAAGAGGAAATGAAGAAGTGTGGTGCCGAAACTCAATTATCGAGTAAATCGAACGGTATCTTTCATTATCTCGACCGTATTTGGATTCCTAGTCGTCATAATCTTCGAGAGATATTGATGACTGCCACAAATCTCGATATTCCATTCACCCCGGTGCCGACAAAATGTACCAGGACCTCCGTTCTAGGTATTGGTGGTCGGGCATGAAAAAGGATATCGCTCTCTATGTTTTGAAATGCCTAACTTATTCGAAAGTCAAGGCCGAGCATCAACGACCCTCTGGCTTACTCGAACAACCCGAAATCTCGATGTGGAAATGGGAGAGTATAGCTATGGATTTTATTACGAAACTCCCTCGTACGCCGTCTGGTCACGATAGCATTTGGGTTATCGTTGATCGTCTTACGAAATCTGCTCAATTCATTCCGATACGAGAAGACTTTAAGGTTGAATGATTAGCACGAATTTATACCGACGAAATCATTTATCGACACGGGACGCCTCGTGACATCATCTCTGACCGCGATGGTCGCTTCACCTCATGTCTCTGGGAGACTTTCCAGTCCGCTCTCGGTACAACTCTCAATCTCAGTACCGCATTCCATCCCCAGACCGACAGTCAGACTGAGCGCACGATCTGCACCCTCGAAGACATGCTTCGCTCGTGCGTTATAGATTTTGGTGGTAATTGGGATTCGCATTTACCTTTAGTAGAGTTCTCGTACAATAGCAGTTATCACGCTAGTATTCAAATGGCACCCTTTGAGGCACTATATGGTAGAAAATGTTAATCGCCTATTGTATGGCACAAGATCGGAGACGCGCGGATTACCGGTCCCGAGTTACTACAAGAAACGACTGACAAGATCTTCCAAATACGAGACAATCTCTTGAAAGCTCGGAGTCGTCAAAAGAGTTACGCCGATAAACTCCGCAAGCCCCTAGAGTTCGAAGTTGGTAATCACATACTCCTAAAGGTTTCACCTTGGAAGGGGGTGATCCAATTCGGCAAGAAATGGAAACTCGCGCCACGATACGTGGGTCCCTTTAAGATTCTGGAAAGAATTGGTAAAGTTGCCTACCGACTCGAATTACCAGTCGAACTCAGCAACGTACACCCGACTTTCCACGTCTCAAACCTCAAGAAGTGCCTAGCTGAAGAAAATCTTCATGTACCATTTGAAGATTTGCAAATAAACGAGACTCTACACTTTGAGGAAAATCCAGTAGAAATGATGGATCGAGAGACCAAGAAACTTCGACGCTCTCGCATTCCCATAGGGAAGGTTCGCTGGGAAGGCTAACGCGGCGCCGAGTTCACTTGGGAACTCGAAATTGATATGAAAGCTAAATATCTGCAACTCTTTGTTACGTCTACTACTTAATTTCGGAACGAAATTCCCTAAAGTAGGGGTGACTGTAACAACCCAACTTTTCAGATTGTTATCCTTTTTCTACTTGCTTCGATTTGTAACCGTTTTGTACTCCGAGATTCGATATAAATAAAGGGTTATGTTATACTAAATACATTTTCATCACGCAGCACCACTGCACACTTAAATGCTTTATATTCGCAAACGCTCAACGCTAACGCAACACGAATTACTGAGAATTATGCTATTTTAATTACCGAGTTTGTTTGTTTGTCCGGTAACCACTCTCGCCTTCGCACTCGCTTATCGCAACTCAAACTCGAAATGTGGATTTATTTATGTTATTGTGTTATTGTGTGTTTACTTGTTAATTATGTTATGTGTGGTTGTTATACGCTCAAACGCTAACTCTCACAACTCGATTTATCGCATCACAACGCAACGCAACGCAACGCAACGCAACGCTACACTCGACATCCCTCTAAAATACTTAAAGTACTAGCACTAACTAACGCAACATAACGCATTAAACGAGCATCATATACGCGAAAACGAGGATTTTCTGCACAAAACAGCACCTTCGAACGAAGGCAGCAGGTTCGAACCAGGTCCTCTTATGCGATCCCACCTCTGCTATAAATACCCAAGCCCCTTCTCCATTTCATTCACTTTGCCTTTCATACTGAAACGCTGCCGAATTGCTATCCGACTGTTTTCAAGTAAGATTTATCAGTTTTACATGATTCCACAACGTTTTCCACTACGATTTTCTACAAGATTCACTTCGATTTCATCAAAACTCTTCCATTCTTCAACCAAACTTCATCTTTTTCATAGAAAACCTTCATTCTTTTTACAAAATCTTCATCGTTTTCATCAAAACTTCTTACTTCACCACGGGTCTACACTTAACCGAGTGTATTGGGCCTAGCTATGGCTTCCCAAGTTAGAAATTAGTTGATTTCACACTCACCAAGTGTTAGATCTAGGTGAAAACTCTTTATAACCCTTTTAAACTTGATTTTTACACTAAAACAGACCTAAAACGGCATGTATTTTGTTCACTTAATAGTGGAACGAAGTAGTGTCAAAACCGTCTTGAATTAGACTCGAAAATACATCTGATTCAGGCGAAAATGCAACTCCGAACACCAAGAACAGCCACGGTTGTGAACCGGACTGTTCTGTGCGAAGCCTGGCTTCGTACGAAGGCATTGTCTTCATACAAAGGCACACATGGCTTCGTACGAAGGCACTGGTTTTACACATCATGGCCCGATTCTCATCCCTGACTCAGACAAAGACCTCTCCGACTCTAAGTTTAATCAGTAGCTTAAGGTTGGAGGGATGAACACTCGATTTTCCGAAGACAAACGCGAAGAACACTCGATTTTGGACAACGGAAGCATCACTTGTGTGAAGACCCACGGCATAACTTCATACGAAGCCTCTGTTTTCCCACCGACACTCTGATTTCGACCGTTTCAGCACTTTGGAGGACTTACGCCTCTGGTCCTGTATGCAGGCTGATCCGGCGCTCCCTTCAATCCATTCCATATCGTGTTTATCCTTAAGCACGCACTGTGAGTATACTCGAACCCTTTTCGCTTAACGCACTTTCGGGTGTTACATACGTTCTCTATCAAAAACACAGTACTTAAACGCTTTACAAACGCTAGCCGCACTCGCATGTTATACGTGATTAGTTGAATACTTGTTGCTATGTTATACAGTGATGACTTGCCTTCCGCCTTTAGCAACGATAGTACTATAGTTTAGACTCAGCACCTGTTTAGTCAGGGGTTGCTAAGGATCACACCTTTTACTTCACTTGTTCGCTTCTGTGAACATGTGTCGCGCATACTCTACTCGCAGTCATGTGGATAGCTAGTATCATTGTGATAGTTACTTGATTCGCCCGTTACATGTTACATGTTGGTTATGCGTAAACGCTTTTTATACTATATCTATGCTAAACTTGTGTACTCACCTTTACATTATTGTATTGACTTTTATTTTATCGTATGTGACAGGTTGATGTTTATCATATGCTGCAAATGGATAGGAAGTCTAGAAACTCATCTAATAAAAATCTAGGTTGTCGGATTTGTATTATTTTTTTTAGACTTAAATTTGTGATGATATTTGTGGAATATTTGTTCGTTAGTATGGGATAATGAACCTTTAAAATATTGTCATATAATAGTTGTTACGGATTCTCTTGAGCAATCTGATTCACCTAGTGCCGCGCCCCGATGATTCCGCCTTCGGTTGGGGTGTAACACCCTCGCTACTATGTTTATGAGACCTCACATGGCACCAAGCCACAAAATACTGGACACCTGTTGTTAACATGTGATTCCATCCTAGACACCTATTGTTGACTAGCAGTTCCATCCTCTTCTTGCCATGTATAAAACTTTCGGTGATCAAGCAGTTTTTTCAGTCAAAAAGGCGCAAAACAAAAGTGTGATCTTTTACATGTCTGGACTATGTAATAGAATCAGTTATTTTGAAGTGTTTACACCCTTATAAATTTCCCTTTTTCCATTTGTTTATGTGTTAGATTAGGAAGCATCAGTTTTACTATATTTTTTTTCATTGTGTTATATTAGGAAGCTACACGTAACACAAGTTACATTTGAAGTGTTTGCACCCTTATAAACTTTCCTTTTCCATCTGTGTATGTGATATATTAGAAAGTTAAACGTAACACAAGTTACATTTTTTAAACGGTAGGATTATGGCACAAATTACATATCAAAATCTTTTTACACCTTCATGTAGTTTTACTCCATAAATGATGTAATATTATTGGATTGTACGAGACTTCATACTCCTAATACATGCAACATTGCTTGGAACATCTGTTACATGGTTATATACTGGGATCTTTGTTCCACCCTCATCTTACAAAGGTTTAAACATATCAAAACCGCAACATATGTAACCGTATGTTGATTTAACATATGTCACATCATATTTCACGATTTTTAACTAGTATATTTGTTGTATAGTACAAGGGTTCCCTTATGCTCCAATTTTTTTATTGTGTATACATTCTCACGTATGGGCTCATATGTTCATGAAGGTTTTGATTGGTGTAACACCTCGTAAATTCATGTCCAATATTATATCGACACGTGTCATGAGCTTTAAACGTGTGAAGAATTACTTTAGAGGGACTAAAGTTGACAAACAAAGAAAGTACGTGAATAAAAGGATTAAAAATGTCAACATCGGATAAATATGCCTTTCAACGATCCTACACGATGTTTATACTCTTAAACAAATGAATAATGAAGCGTATGAAGCCGTTTGTGAAAGAAAGTGAGAGTTTACAAACCGCAAGGGTTAAAAGTGTCAACATGTTTAATTTATACCTCTGAGTGACCTTTTAGTGAACCCGAAGCTTTGTAACGATAAATTATGCTCACTAGAATAAGTGATAAAAATTTCACAAGGTTTCGTTTCCATATGAGAAAGTTATGCTAACATTCGTAAGTGAGGGGTTAAAAGCGTCAACGTTGAAATTTAAGGCTTTTCGGGTGATCATAAAACTAACCAAGGACTTAACAAAGTTTGGTTATGTCTTGGAGCCCTTAAAAGTTAATTTGGAGGGTTAAAAGTGCAAGAAATAAAGTTAAAACCACATTCAAAAGGACCAAGGGCCAAAATGCAAATTCTGTCAAACTTGTAACCTGAACCCGGCCCTCATACCGGCCGTGTAAGACCTTTAAGGTCCTTACGCGGGCCGCGTCCAACCTGCCAGCGACAAAAATCATCACAGCTGCCTGTTCCAGCCAGTTCCACCGACTTAACTTACCATTTTTCGATTCTAGGGGCTTGTTTGATGGTTTATAAGGGCCTAGGGACACTCGGGATGATCAGGAATCATCCCATAGACTTGTTGTCAGGATCTTGGTGAGTTAAAACCCATATATATAGAAGCTCACTTGCAACCATTTGGGCACTTCATTTGAAACTTTCACAACTCATTTTCTGGAGATCCCTGGAGCTCAAGACCACTTCCTATATGTCATTAGTCGTGCATAGGACTTCAGTAAGCTTCTATAACCTCTCTTAATTCAGTTTTACTTAGTTTAATGGCCTAAAGTCAAACCGTCGTAATTAAGGTTTGACTTCGTGATTAATCACAATTTGTCCAGTCAATCCTCGAATTGGAAGTACCTATGAGTTGGTAATTATGTGGGTAATAAACCCTTAAAAGAGCACCCTCTGATTCCCACTCTAACTAGGTCAATTGTCGGGTCAAACTTAATTATAAAAAGTCAACAGAAAGCTAATTTTCAAATAAATGCATAATTAACAATGTAGAAGCCATGCAACCTGTTTTATCACTCATATAACTTGGTAATTAATGTAAGAACATGTCTAAGCATGTTCAACCAGACAATTTTCAGTTTAGGCTCAGTTCGGAACCGAAAGTCGCAAAAGTAGACTTTTACTTTGACTTTCAGTTCTGACCCGATTTAGTTTGTTTTAGAAATTCCTTAGAGCTCTAATAGGACCAGGTTACATATTAGTATAACCCTCTGTGATTATACAACTTGGTTCATTAGTTATCCGATTCGTTTGCATGTTTTCGTTATATGCTTAAATGTTGACCATTATGCCATTTTGACCTTAAAACGAGATTTTTGAAAATGTAAAAGAATAGAAACCTTTATTACTGATTTATAAACTTGCCCTAAAAATTTGAGATCAGTTTGAGGTATAGATTAGGAGTTATGTTCAATAGCGTAAATGAAAAGCTTTTTTTTAATTAAACGGCATAATTAGCATATAACCTATTTAAACCCAAATTTTGATACCAAAATTTTTACCCACTGATGTAAAATAATATTTTGGGATTTTTAAAGATTTTTATTTATTTTTAGGCTGAGCATAACATAGAGTTCTAGCTTTGATTCGGTAATTGTCGGTTTTGCCCTTTTGGCCTATTAAATGAGTTTTACAAATCATTTTGATACCAAACCTTTTTCTACTGATCTTATATGATAAATAAAATATTTTAAGCTTTCTGGAATAATAAAAATATCAGCTTTCGTTATAAAACCCGGAAATCGCTTAAAATCGCTTTTTTACGCGTTTTAAACGCATAGTATGTATTAAAACTATTTTAAATATTTAAGACTTGACACCTACTGATATTTTTAGTAATTTTTTATATTCTAACAGTAAGCAAAAGTTTTAAACTCAGATTTCCAAATTTGACCTTATAAGCTTATGTGAAATTACCAAAATGCCCCTTCGGTGCATAATTTGGTTATAAATGATAAATTTCACATATATGTAATACCCTACTGATATAACTTATTTAAATTAAGTATTTTTACTAATTATATCAGACTTGAATCTCAGGTTAATATATAAACTCTTTTATAACCTTTTAAATGACCAAAATACCCCTTCGGGGCATAATTTGAGTTTAATTTCGTTTTGGGCATAATGGAAGGTATCCTACTGATATCTCATCATATTTAAGGCATATTAACTTAGGAAACCTGTTTATGACTCATTTGGTTACCCGTTATGCATTATTCGCGTTCAGTGCGGTTTATGTAACTAGTTCGCATAAACTAACCGAAACGGGTCAAGCCTTATCATTTTTATCTCAAAATCCAGAATATGTTTAGTTTACCCATATTAAACAAGTATACAAACTTGTCGGGTCTAAATCACATTCTAATCCGGTCTTCGCCTAATCGTGCGTTTTGAACCGTATATCTTCCTTTAAAACTAACCGGTCTAAGCATAGGCTTAATTAAGACCCGTTAGGAATCTAATAGGTTATTAAAACCTTCGTTCCAGATTTAGGAGCCCGGTAAAAGCTACCTGTACTTGCTGATTTGTACGGCTGGGATAAATTGTATAAATTTGCTCAGGTAAATACTTTTAACTTATTTTCCCTTATACGGGCTTGGGGTACGGTATATAAAATACCGCTTGGTCGGGTATTGAATATTTAATCGTATGAAGGTTAAATAATTTAGATAACCCGTTTAAACTGTTTTGTTTGCTTAAAGCCTTTGGGGGGTTAATGACCATGTCCCGGATATCCTTGGCATCATTCATTGAAATGGCCACGACCTAAGCACGGGGTGTAGGCATACACCTGCCAGTGCATATATATATATAAAGGTATAACCGACGGTATTGAGAATAAACTTGCCGCGGGTGTAGGACAGGTTTTGACTCCGAAACGATTGCGAAACGAACGTGAAACGTGCGGAATCCGTACACGAACGCGACCTAACACACGTAACGTAATATTAACGTGATTCTATTAGAAATCTGAAATCGTACAGCACCTTGAATCACTTTCTCTCTCTAGATTCTCTCTCTAGATCTAGAAAGCTCCATATGACAAATGTAGCAAAAGTCCCTAATCTATGACATAATCTCCTATTTATAGTCCAAGCCATTTAATGAGATTTCTCATTATTACAATTATGCCACCTTGCCTTTTTGTCTAGCTATCACTAATATAACAACTCGTTTTCTTCTGTTTCTCGCTACGGCTCGGATTGACGAAGGCGATAGACATAAATGTACTAACAGACTCCCCCTTGGATATTGCCGCAGTCAATCTCGATCATTGAGTCAAACTCGTAGCGTCTTCTTTTTCTCTCTCTCTCTTTGAATCTTCTCGAACATAATCCCGGTGGATCTGTCTTCAGCTTCAGCTTCTCCTTTTCGTAGACTCTTTTCTTCATCAGGCTCCCCCTTTCGTCAAGCTTCCGTGCTATAGGGATCGACACCTTGCTTTTCGATTACAAGCTCCCCCTTGCTTTGAGCTCGTCTTCAGACTCCCCCTTAGACTCAGTCTTCCGGGATCGTAGTCTGGAATCTCATCTGCAATCACTCAAACATTTATAAGTAATAGCATTTCAAATTTCAGCTATCCAGAAATTGTAACCTGGCTCACTCAAACATTTTAAACAAACAATTTACATGAATTTGGCAGTTTCATCGAATCGAATCGGAAACTAGCTCTATAACAGTATAAGCATCCAAATCCCTCACAGTTAATCAACCAAGTCCAAACTAATGACCTTGGAGATATCACAAACTGTTTTTGATTTTTTATTTTTAATTCAAGTTTCAAATTAATGAACTTGTTTTATTTTCATAAACACGATCAGCTTACTAAGATTTTGAAACTCAGCACTCAGACATCAGTTGTCGAAAATAAAGCAGAAATCAAAATCTTTTTGAATTTTCTAAAAATATAAAGCAGTAAAGAAATATGTACAAACATATTTACAGACAATATTTTTGTTTGAGTATGCGTCAGAGGATCATATCAGTTTATGACAAGTCACAAGTACCGTTGAGCTTAATTTCACTTTAAGAATTAAACAATTCACTTAGATTGTCGATATACTGGTCCACTTAAATTTTCATACAAATTTCAACTGATTCAGGATACGAATTAGGTATTTTAAGAACTTAAACCCATTCATGTGTCCCACCTCTTGAATATACTCCCGTATCCAGATCCCAAAATTCAGTCTTACAGGTAATTATAACACAAATGATATCTGTAAGGGGTTAATAATTTATGAAGAATCATGAGAGCTCAGGTCAGAACTACCGTTCAGCAGAGAGATCATGACTCAACTTGTAGGTGTGTCCCCTTTAGAGGATCTTTTTTACAACAGCATTGCTAAGCAATTTTATTGTCTTATCATTGATGCTGAGGGTGATGCTATGTTTCAAGCATTTGCGGAAAGTATTATTCGAGGACTAGGTCAGAACTACCGTTCAGCAGAAGTCCCGGAATAATACCCCAGATATCACTGAGTATAAAGACCTAGTATATCAGAAAAAGGAACATTTCAAACGAGATTTCAGGGGTTACCTATATATCCAAGTAGTGTTCCCCACAAAATAAGCAAGTGTTTGAATTTAGGTTTATATCCCGAAAAAGTTTACTAAATGTATAAAAATCTACCGACACATCCACGGTGAGATCGTTTAACACTTTTTAACTTTCCAATTCTTTAGCGTACTGTAACTGTCTACTGATGTACTATCATTTCCTCTTTTTACACAAAAACTCATTTTTGAATTTTATCATGTTTTTGACTTTTTCAAATTTTCTAATGTTTTTGGATTTTCTAACAACAATATATCTCCCCCTAAAATGCAAAACCATTTAAAGAAAATTTGACAACCAACATTGATAGCTTTGTCTCGCCATCCATTTTCTGCTTCTCATGCACTGATTTGCAGAAAATATAACATACCCCCATGATTTACAACCCATTGATCTTAACAGTTTGAAAACCGTTTTTCAATCTGATGAAAGTAATCATGTTTGTTCAGCCGTGAGGATTTCGGCGTATTCAATCAACATTTATTCAAACAAAATTAAAAACAAACATATTTTTGGTTTTTAATTTTTCGTATTTTTTAGGGTTTTGAAAATATTGTTTATTTATATATAGAAATCAATCAAACTAAACTCCCTGTTCAACCAAACCAGGGTTCTGCAACCTCTTCCTGTGCCAGGCTGCTCCAACTACCATTCTAACAATCTCCAGCTTCGTTGAGCACCTGCACATTCAACAATTTGATCATTTGAACAACGCAACCCAAGCCTGTTTAGACTCAGGTAGTTGAACATGAATCTTTCCAGGTAAAACTGGATAATTTCTTTCATTTTTCTCAAAAACATCATCAATTTTAATCTCAACTTTTTCATCTTTTACCGAATTATCATTTTTCTTAACAGACCATGTTTGACCCGTCGGTGTTCCTCGTTTATAAAAATTTGTCTCTTTTTGAACACTTTGTTTTTTAATAACATTTTTAGGTTTCCAAAACTCTTGAGGTTTTGTCATATCAACAGATGTTCTCCAACTCTGTGTTGTTCTGAATCTGGATGTGTGAGAATTCCAAGTCTGTCTTGAATCGAACCTATTCGGGTTTGATTTCCAATTTTGATTTGAAGCAAACTTGTTTGTATTGTACCTCCAAGTTTGTTTCGAATCAAATCTGGTTGACCTTGGTTTCACATCCTCAGATTTCTGTTTTTCAACATCAACAGGCTTTGGATTTGGACACTTTCGTGCAACATGTCCAATCTGATCACATTTAAAACACACTTTCTTTGAAACGTCCTTGGCCTGTTGTTGTTTCTTTTTCATAGCATCAAACTCCTCATTAGACTGTTGTCCAAATTTGAGTTTTTCCTCTTCTTTCAAGCTTTTCCCTTGAACAAAACTCATCTTTTGTTGCAAATTTGGTTTTTTACTTTGATTCCAATTCCGTTTCTTTTTATAACCCAAACCAGCCTTCATGTTTTTCTTCTTAAAACCAGGTTTGTTATAAAAAGATTTATGACCTTTACCAGCAAACTTTGGAATCACAGACTTCTCAATCTCAACCATTTTGAAAACTTTATCGACCTTCTCTGAAATCACATTCTGAATCGGGAATACAACATCTAAGAATAATTTGTCCGATCCAATCATGGTATAAACCAATCCTTTTGAATCATCATTCAAATTTTTCTCGGATTTTGTGTTTTTCAGATAACCATCATAAAGATTTCCTTCATCTTCATCCTGTGATTCAGACTTACCGTTTGTTGACTCATCTTTCAAAACGCTTTCAACAACCTTACTTACCACCTCTGAATCATTAGCATCATCAGATTTGGAGTAAGTCACATCGATACTTTCAGGTAACTGGTCAGCTATGTTCAAACCCTTTGCCACCTTTTCCTCATCATTAAAAGTATAATTGTTTCTCAATGGTGGTGGTACCTGATGAAACTCTGAACCAATACCCTTTTTGCAATTATCAGTATCTTTGTCATTTGGTGTAATGTTGAAAATGCGTTCGAGAATGTACGAAGAGTTATGATAACTTTGAAGTTTTGTAACAATCTTTTCTTTTTCAGCCAAGACTTGTTTCAAATTAGCAATTTCATCAACACACTTGTTCAATTCAATTTGCTTTTCTTTAAACTTTCTTTCATACATTTCTTTAGTAACTAAAGTTTCAGACAATCTTTGATCAAAACTTTTGACTTGGCTCTTCAAAGTATCATAAGCTTCTCGTACTCTCTGACTCGACCACTTTAAAGAATCATACTGTTTTTGTAAATCTTGAAATTTAGATTCTTTTTCAACACAATCGACACATTTTGCTGAACACAGTTGTCTATAAACATCATTATCCTTTTCAAGACCTTGACATTTCTGTGTCAATTTTTCAACTTTTAGTTTCAAAATTTCTTCTTTTTCAATCATTTCTTTACATTTTATTTTGAAAACATTTTCAAGTTTGCTTGTTTCAATATCTTTTGTTTTGATTGTTTCATCTTTTTCAATACAGGCTTTGCACATTTCTATGCAATTCCTGCATTTGTTTTCTTTTTCATCAACCAATTCAACATTCGATAGATCAGAAGATTTTCTAACCTCAGTCTCATTCAGCACCGGTTCTTCTGACTCAACTTTCTGATCTTCCTCCTTTTCTTCTTTCTAAGCTTCTTCATTCTTCTGCATTTCTTCAGCTCTCTGTTCCTCTCCAGCAAGCTTTGCAACAATCTTCACTTCTTCAATCATCTTCTTCAATTCTTCTTCTTTTCTTTTCTTCAGTTCTACCACCTTCGGTAAACTTGCTTCAAAAACTTCTTTTAACTTGTTCATCAAATTTGGCAAATAGCTTTTATCAGAAAGCCTTCTTGTGTTGAAAGTGCCCTCACTTGGAAACACATTGGTTACAGCATCAAAATCCACTTTTGATGGATCAACTACTGGATTACCCTGTGGATCCATGTAACACTCCAGTTCTTCATTCCATCTCTTGGCTCTTTGTGCTTCCTTAAATGGTTCATACAATTTGCCAATCTCCCATCTCGCACTGTCTCTTCTCCACCAAGTATCATGATCATCATTTGCAACAAATGCATATCCAACTGCATCTTCTTCAGGGCAAACTTGACTCCAGTCGTAACCTTCATCGTCATATATAACTGCAAGAGCCCTTGATTTTTCTTCAGGCTGTTTCAATCTTGGTGGCTCAGACTTGTTCTGATGGTAAATCGCTTTCTTGTAATAATCTTTGTTGAAAGGGTTTTCAGACTCAACATCAGCATACGCATTTCTGCACTCGCGCTTAAAGTGACCTCTTTGTTTGCATTTGAAGCATGTCACCTTAGATTTATCAAATCCCAGTTTGGTAGATGGTCCACCAATTGACTTTCTCCCCGTGATCTCCATGAACCGCTGTGCCCGACGAACCGCACTGGCCATGCACCATCTTATATCCATTAGTTCCATTTCCTCGGGGTCTAATTGATCATAATCTTCTTTCGTCAAGTTGGTGTTGCCAATCTTCCCTGCAACGAGACTTTCATACGATTCAAGTACAGATGCCAAGAAAACCATCTGTTGTTTTGCCGACTCTTCGCTGAAATTCTGCCCATTCTTCAAATCCACTGCGATATTACACTGAAACAAATTCTTGGAAGCAGATTGACTTGAAGTGTTTGAAGAAGATCCACTGTGAAGACTTTCATTGTTCACCAAACTTGAACTTTCTGCAGAAAATGTTGTTTTTGGAGATCCAGCCTGCGGTATATTTCCTCTGTAGTAAAGCTCTACATTCTGCTGATAAGCTGGATTGTTGACTTTAGATCTCTTTATCTCCAACTCATGACTTTCAAGCCTTTCAATCAGCAAATCCACTTTTAAATCTTCAGGCTTGATTGTATTTTTCAACATTAGAGCGAAATATTGCCACTCTTGATCATTTGGCAATGAATCAAACAATTTATCCACCAGCTCCTCTTCAGAAGGTAAAATTTCATGTCTGGTCAGCTCCATTTTCAGATATCCGAATCTTTCAATCATTTTACACACAGACGAATTTTTCATACAGTTGAATAAATCAAACTCTTTACGCAATAATTTCTTTTTGTTTTTAACAATTTCATTATTTCCTACACATTTTCTCTCTAACGCTTCCCACAAACTCTTTGAAGTCTTTTCTTGTTCGAGCAATGAAATAATATCCTCTCTTACTGACTGTTTGATCAATGTTATCATTCTATATTCAGCCACAACATTTTTTATATCTTTTTCTGTAAAATCTTTTGCATCTATTAACTCTCCTCCCTCTTTTACTGGTTCAACGTATTCATGTGTCAGTTTTAACCAGCTTTCAGGAGCGAAAGCTTTTACCCAACCCTCAAATCTGTTTTTCCACCAGTTATAATCTTCAACTTTCATTAGCTTCGGTGGTTTCTGTTGGCTTCCATACATGTTCTCAAACTTCAAATTCTCCGAAATCTCTCTTGAATATTCTCTCATTTCAGATCTTCTATCTGTCGATTCGGAAGTGAATGCGTTGTAGAATGTGTTGTAGAATTCTTCACCGTTGCTTGACATCTTCAATTTTTGTCTTGAATTTGCACTTTGTATATCTTCAATAACCTGAATTTTGATGCAAAAACGAACTGAAAATCTTCGATTACTCCTAAACGGCTAGGAATTTGGATCTGAAACTTGGTAGGGTTATAGATCAGGTGTTTTCGCACAACATATCAAAAAATCAGATGATTTGGACCGTAAAAACTTGTTCAATTTGACGACAATCAGTGAAAAACGTGAAAAATATGAAAAAGATGAAGAAATAGATGAAATCCGGATCTGAAACTGATGATTTTCTGCGCGGAAATGTGTGATAGATCAGTGCAATCGAGCTCCTGCTCTGATACCACTTGTAGGACCGGTTTTGACTCCGAAACGATTGTGAAACGAACGTGAAACGTGCGGAATCCGTACACGAACGCGACCTAACACACGTAACGTAATATTAACGTGATTCTATTAGAAATCTGAAATCGTACAGCACCTTGAATTACTTTCTCTCTCTAGATTCTCTCTCTAGATCTAGAAAGCTCCAAATGACAAATGTAGCAAAAGTCCCTAATCTATGACATAACCTCCTATTTATAGTCCAAGGCATTTAATGAGATTTCTCATTATTACAATTATGCCACCTTGCCTTTTTGTCTAGCTATCACTAATATAACAACTCGTTTTCTTCTGTTTCTCGCTACGGCTCGGATTGACGAAGGCGATAGACATAAATGTACTAACAGCGGGATTATATCATGTGGTGTGTCTATTAATCTTTAACCCGGTATTCAGCCCGGGCTACTGAACGTATAACGAACATGTAATTCCTTTACAAGTTTATATATAAATAATTATCCCAAGTTATAAAAAGTTTTATGCCATGTGCATTCAAATCAATTTTCTAAAACATTTTCAAAATGAGTCAGTTAATTGTATTTACCAGTATAAACTGACGTATTTTCCAAAAAGGCTAAGTGCAGGTACTAGACGGAATAGGTTGGCTACTCCTAGCATCAATAAAGAGTCTTGCAAGCTTATATGTTAAAATCTGTTGAACAATTATCTTTTATTTGATCCGCATGTGGATCCTTTACATTTCGTTTGTAATACTTTGATATTACTTTATATCGGTTTGTAATATATTCATCTTTTGCTTCCGTTGTGCATTAAATTGTGTTGTTTGACTATGATGATATCAACTACGTCACGGTACTCCCCACCGGGTCTACCGGTAATACGTGGAAATATCGGGGTGTGACAATTGGATACTATCTTTTTATCCATGTTTTGCATGTGTTACTCCAAAGTGGATAATACTTGTATAGCCAGGTTACACGTGTTACCTTTTAATTCAGTGTCTACACATGTTACACGTCATATAATGTGTTTTAATCTTAATATGTAGACAACGGTATACATGCAACATTACACATGTTTTTGCACACAAAATGTAGTATCAACGTTGCACGTGTTACTTATATTTACACCAACCCATTTTTGGTAACAAAGGGGTTGAACATATGTAACATGTGTTACACTAGAGGGTAACTCCTGTACAACGTCAAAGGTACCCACCACCTCCCCTTCATCGACTTCTTGCTCCCATTCTTCATCGGTTTCTCCATCTACCTTCTTTCGCTTTATGGCCACCTTTACCGTATCCGATATTGTGGTTCTTTTTCTTCCTGCCAAGATCCCTTCTCGTTTGGCTGCAACTGCTATGGTCAAGTCGTAATAACACAAGTTACACTCCCGTATTTTTAATCTACTGATTAAAAAAGATGGTAGTAACATAACTAACACAAGTTACCTTCCACCCAATTCATACCCTGAACTTGAAGACTCCCCAAATTTTGACTTTTTATCTGCATCATTTCACACATAGAAAAAACTGAATAAAACCACCCAAAAAATGTTACATATGTAAACAGTTACCATAAATACCTTTATTTTTCCTACACTTCAAACAACTACTATCCTATGGAACAAACTCCCTCGCTGCAAGCACTAAAAAACATTTAACATATGTTAGCACAACCTTTCGTATTTGTTTGTCGTCGTATCACATTTTTTACATCTATAGCTTTTTTTTGTTTTCTAGACTGGACAGTTGTGCTCCCCACAGCAATTGTAACTTGTAGTATATGAGACTAGTGTAACGAATTAAAGGGACAAAAGACACACGTCATGTTACATAATGTTAGCACAACGTCCAGTGTAACACAAGTTACAAATATGTGTTACACATGTGCAGCCCCTCTTTATGTCCAAAAAAGGGCTGGTGTAACTATAAATAACATGTGTAACATTGTTACAACATATGTACCTTTTAATTATGCTAGCAAAAAAACACAACTTTTTATATGTAAAATAAACGAGATCATCAACTATTAAATTATGTACTTTCTAAAGGTAATGTAAATGTGGTCATCGAGTAAGTTTATACAAGACAGTTAAAAACCCATCTAAACCAATATTTCCACATTTTAAAAGATATTGATTTTTTTGTAGAAAAAAACAACTGAGAATATCAAAAACTCAAAATGATTTTAACACAAAACAAAAACAAAAACCAGAAAACTACATAAACATTTACCCATTAACTAGAACACTTTGAGCACACAAATATCAAGTGTGAAATGATTTTTCAAAATAAAACACTCATGAGATTGTTGTTTCTCTCTCTAAAAATTGTGGTAAATTCGGTTCAAACCTGCTTCTCTCACACACACTTGTGCATGTGTTCTTGGTGTCCCAAATGAAGATGATGAAGATTGTTGTTTCTCTCTATAAAACAGCAACTTTCTCTCTCTAAAATACTTACCGGATCTAAAACCGTCCGATAAACACGATGAAGATTGTTGTTTCTCTCTCTAAAATCGTGGTAACTTAGGTTCAAACCTGCTTCTCTTTCACACACTTGTGTGTTTGTTCTTGGTGTTCTAGATGAACATGATGAAGATTGTAGGTTCTTTCTCTATGGCAGCAACTTTCTCTCTCTACAATCACCCTTCGATCAATGCTTCAAATGTAGAAGATCAAAGCCTGCTCCAAACAGTGTTCGTACGAATCGATTAGCCACTCCAACCATGATTATAACCTTCAATAAATTAATTTCAAAGAAACCCTAGAAAATTTCCTTTGATCTTCTGTATAAGAACTTGAAAAAGAAATAGAAAAGGAAAGGTGGGAAGAGAGAGAGGTGATGTGATAGATATTTATGATTTTGTTTGTACTAATATTATAATATATATCATGTACCAGAATTATGGTTGATTTTACATAAATACCCTTCAAGTACTCTCATTAACCTCATCAATGTATTTAATTTAAATCAATAAACCTTAAAAATTCATAAACCCTTGAATGATCTAGATCAATAGTTATAAATATGGTTTCTTAGGTTTTCTTACCACAAATAAGTTTTCTATATATCTTTTCCCTATATATATATATATATATATATATATATATATAGGGGAGAGTTCATTGAAGAACACTAAAAAAGTGGGGAACCGGGAAACACTTTTAAAAAAATCAACTTAACATGTTAAAAATCAACTTTTTCTAAAAAAAATCGACGTTTTTCCTTATAAATACATGAAGAAACATTTTTAATAAAACATAAAAAACTAAAAGATATTAAAAAATAGTTTAAAAATATATCTCTTATAAAATTAACTTAACATGAAAAAATCAATTTTTTTCAGCGTTTTTCCTTATAAAAATTGGTAGAAACTATTCCAATAAAAAAAATCATTTTTGTAAAAAAAAAATTAAGCCTTTTTAACTGCTTTTTTATTAAAAATGCTTCTAAAAGTATATATAAAGAAAAGAGCCGAAAAAAATTTAGAAAAAACTGATTTTTAACATGTTGAATTAAATTATTAAGAGTGTTCTCCGATTCCCCACTTTTTTAGTGTTCCCCAAATGAACCTATATATATATAGGAGAAGAGTATGAGTTGGGTAGAAAGTGTATTTTTCCTAGAAAGTCTATGAAGCAATGAGAATTGTACATGTGGCATTAAGTTTGTAATTTACATTTTAATTTTATTTTTGGAATTTATATTTCATTAACTAACATTGCATGATCTCGAAGGTAACTGATTATGTCCTTGATGTTCGGAATTTTGGTTGTGTTTCGAATCCAAATCTCATTCAAATCATATGTATATACAATTATTTCTAACGTTTTCTTCTTCACCAGCAGTATTCGTATTCAATAAATTTTTCAGAGAGAAAAATCATGACTTCAAACACACTTGTTGATTGTGGAGATGGTTATTAACATTTAACTGCAAAACCGTCAGCTTGTTCTTGGTGATGTGTTTTAACAGCAAGCAAATTCATACAGTTGTGTTTTAGCATTCAGATTCAAACAGTTGTGTTTTAACAGCAAGCAGATTCATACAGTTGTGTTTTAGCATTCAGATTCATACAGTTGTGTTTTAGCATTCAGATTTATACAGTTGTGTTTTAACAGCAAGCAGATTCATACAGTTGTGTTTTAGCATTCAGATTCATACAGTTGTGTTTTAACAGCAAGCAGATTCATACAGTTGTGTTTTAGCATTCAAGCAGATTCATACGCTGTGTTTTAACAACAAGCAGATTCATACGCTGTGTTTTACCATATATGCTGGTAATGCTGGAGGATTTCTTGACGTTGTGTTTTAACAGCAAGCAGATTAGCAAGCTGGTAATGCTGGAGGATTTCTTGACATTGTGTTTTAACAGCAAGCAGATTCATACGCTGTGTTTTACCATCCATGCTGGTAATGCTGGAGGATTTCTTGACGCTGTGTTTTAACAGCAAGCAGATTAATACGATGTGTTTTCTTGATGTGTTTCTTCATGAAGGATAGAAGGAAGAGAGAAAGAGAGAGAAAGGGAGAGAGAGAGAGAGAGAGAGAGAGAGAAATCGCAAGAAATGTGGGGTGGTTATGGAATGACAATTATTTCTATATTTAAAACAAGCTAAATGACATATCTACCCCTGATTAATTAAATAATCCTATTTTTAAGAAACACATATTACCAAAATGCCACCAAGATGATCTCAATCATTAAACACACCCATTGGATGGCCCAGATCGCTTCCTAGACTTTCTAGGAAAAACACATTTTTCGTAGGATCCCCACTCTATAGGAGAATGATCCGTTAGGAACCACCCTTTATTGCGGGAACCGCGAGAACCAGTGTGAACACAAACAGTAATACCTAAAAATATCTAAAAAACACCTAAAAAAATTCTTTTTTACTATTTTTTTTTTTTAAATCGCTATATTTCGTTGATAATAAAAAAAATCAAAAAAAAATCGAGTAACAGTTATCCATGCACATGTGCATCTATATGTATCAACATGAAATAAGGTGTTTGGGTACACTACTTTGAATACATTTTCTCTTTCATCTATCATTCCATCCATAATACAAAAACATGCACATGTGCATTTTTGTCATTTCTTTGACAAATTTTATAATTCATTACAAATATTAGACAATTGCACTTTTATTTACACTACCATATGTAATACACTACTTTTTACATTACCAATATTAGAAATGCACATGTGCATCTATATGTATCAACAAGAAATAAGGTGTTTTGGTACACTAGTTTGAATACACTATCCCTTTCGTCTATCATATCATCCATAATACACTACCATTACCTCCTACCATCCATAATACAATACCATTACCAATATTTTCACTTTATTACATGTATATAAACACCATTTATACCATCCAATCAACATATTACATCATAAATTGACAACTATAACCAAACCATCAACCACTAGATATAACTAACCAAAAAACATGTATATGGGCCTACTTCTCCATTCAAAATCACAAACTTTTTGTCACAAAACACGTTATATCATAGTTATACGTAATGATGCACATGTGCATTTTGAATATAGGTAATGTAAAAAGTAGTGTATTACGGATGGTATTGTAAATTAAAGTGCAATTGTCTATTACTGATAATGTATTACGAAATTTGTCAAAGTAATGATACATAAGCACATGTGCATGGATGACTGTTACTAAAAAAGAAAAGGTTTTTTTTTTTTTTGTAACTAAATATAGCGATTTTTAAAAAAATATATTAAAAAAAAATTTGAGTGCTTTTTTTATTTTTTTTAGATTTTATTTTGTGTTCACATTGGTTATCGCGGTTCTCGCAATAAAGGTGGTTCTCAATGAACCTTACCCTATATATATATATATATAGGATGGGGTTCAAGAGTGAACACTAGTGTAGCTTGCGAACTGATTGAACTAATCCTGACCATACACGTGTGTAGATCAATGGCCAGTATTTGATGTTGAAATACACTAGTGTATTTTACGATTTGATGATGAGATCCTGGCCATACACGTGTGTAGATCAATCAGGGGCGAAGTATTGTGGGTGCCCGGGGGTGCACCCGCCCACCCCAATGTTTCGGTTAGAAGTGTATAAGTTCTGATTTTTCGTCCGAAAATTTTAAAATTATATAGGATCGCCCCCCCTCGATTATTTTTCCTAAATTGTATATCTTAAATATTTATAAACTTTGTATTTAAATGATGGGTGGTTTTGTAAATATACACTTTGTTTTATTTGGAACTATTATTATTTGACCCGACTTGAATCGAATAGCTAACCCGACCCGACCCAACCCAAAACATAAGGATAGGAAAAAAAAAATTGGGTCCCATCACTTTACGCCCCCTCGAAACTTTTGGTCAAGCTCCGCCACTGAGATCAATGGCCAGGATTTGTTCACTCAGTTCGCAAATACACTAGTGTTCACTCTAGAACCCCACCCTATATATATGCAAAAAGCTTTGCAAATATTTTGTTTATAATTATAATGCCAATTCATAATTAGATGATTTTAGAGAGGTACGACTAAAAAATATGTTTATTAGGCTATGGGGGTGTGGGATAAAGCCCCTAGGGGCTTTATCAGGACACAATAGCGTTACGTTAGATCCACGTCAGTCAGGGAGCTTTATCACGCCATTCCTTAACTTGCAGGATGTGTGATAATGCCCCCTATTAAACAAAATAAAAAAAATATTGGATGAAATGCATGTGGGCCCCATCTGAACACAGCTTCTTCCTCGTTACCATGATGGCGGACAACCCATGATGCCCCGGTTTAAGTTGCATGGTGTGGGTGGTGGCGCGGAGGGGCGCTATCGGAGGTGAGGTGGCACGATGGCGTCCTCCATACCCTCCGGCCTTAACATATGACACTTTCAAAATGGAAAGTGTGGCCTATTCTTCAATTTGCAAAAATCTTAAAGGGAAAGATGGTGGCCTATGCGGCTATGCTACTTACAAAAAGATAAAAACAGCTACTCAACTTTCAAAATGATATAAACATCCTCTAGATTTTTGAAATTGACATTGACATTTACATCTCCTACACTTTTCTAAAAACTTTATAAATGTCATTTCCCCCCCTCTTGAGTTCAACTTAATTTATTTTGAAAACGTGTGGGATCAAATATAATGCCTTTTTATGCTTATTTTATGTACGTTTTCGATTGGTATACGTTTTGAATTTTATTGTATGTGTTGGTATAAATTCATATTTCAACGTAAACGATATAAATTCACGTTTCAACGTAAACGATATAAATTCACGTTTCGACATATTTTTTTATGAAAACATGTCTGCTAAAATATAATATGTTTTCATGCTTATTTTTGAGTACGTTATCAGTTGGTCTACGTTGTGTCGTAAATTGTGTTCGGAAACGAGTCTAGTCAAATATAATATATTTTCATTCAACAATATAAATTCGAGTTATTGTACGTTTTGACGCCTCTAAGTCTTTATGCAAAGGTAATAGTGGTGTAGTGGTTAGCTGGAACCCTTACTAAACGAACCAACCTGGGTTCGATTCTGTTTCTTTTGTAGCCATAGTGTTTTAGGTTGGATACGTTGAAACACACATTTTCATATGGTTAACGCATCACATGACGTACCATTGGTGTATTTGGTGTATTTGACGAAAAGCATCATTGCCACAACACGCGGCCTATCACAACAATCTAGTTTCAAATTATATAATAAAGTGTTGATCAATTAATTTGTTTATTTGGTGTATTTGACGAAAAGCAAACAAAAAAAAAGAATTGTTGAAGCTGTAGAATCAGGACTAGACATTACAAGTCCACCACCAAAATTCTAGTTGGGCACGTAATTAGTTCAACTAGGCTAATTTATGGAATTAAATCAAACCTAGAATGGAAACAGTTACAAGTTAGCCCAAGTTATGTGGGCCTTCTCCATTACATAAGAAGATAATATGGGAAGGGACGACAACAAGGAGGCCGATGAGAGGATAAACGAAAAGGGAATAAGAAGAAATTAAAAGGATGTTGTCCCCGAAAATCCTTAAAAATCTTGGTGTCTGTGACGAATAGAAAATGCGAGCCATAAAATATAAACAATTTTTAAAAAACATACCAAAAGAGCTTAAAATATATAAAAATGTATTAAAACTAACACCTCATTCTATGAATTGAATGACAATACCATTCAAATGTAATGTAGCCTTGACAAAATTAGACCATTAATACCATTTGCAATTAATGAATAGCTAACAAAGAAAAAGATCCCAAAATTCAACTAAGAGGGAATGAAAGGATTAGAAATTGTGACCTTTTATTATCAAAGCAACATATCAACCACCAATGTACATTCCACTAAAATTGTTAAACTTATGGACTAGAAATTTGCAATATGTGTTAAAAATGAGGTCTGGTTTAGTGGACTTAAATTTGTTTTTTAGCCCATAAAAACTTATACAGACTCCAAATTCCAGAAGTAGAAAAGTAAGTGCAATTCTTTTTATAAGCTCTAATAATTATGCTATATAAAATAACAATAAAAAATATATGATGTTTATTCGGGCTATTAAAATCGAATTAGGTTTAGGATTCCTGATTTCAAATTCAAATCAAATATTTAAATCGAATAAGGACCCAATTCAAATAAGCCAGAACTCAAATACAAGTAAATTATTTGAATTCAGCTCGAATCAAAATTTAGGTTATTTGATTACTATAGGAATAATTCGTTATTTGAATTCGGTTAGGATCAAAATTTCAGTTATTTGAGTACCATATGAAAATTGAAAACATGTAAAATGACTATAACTTTTAAAGATAACTTGTCAACATGTAAGAACCAATGATGTGCTTTATATGGACCAATATGACAGAAGTGGTGAGATATGACCAAGCTAGTTTGCTTCACCCCAAGAAAATTTGATTTTGATTGTTAAGATATCCCCTAACTTATATCATTTTCTCTCTTCTCCTTAATCAATCATGTTAAAATAACAAGGGATACTTGTTATAATCTTTCAGTTTAAATGTTTTATTTTGTTAAGATTGTTTCTAATTGTTTATTTTATGTTTTGATGAGGTATTAATGGTCGCTGATGGGCTGAACAAGTACAAGACAAAGGGCTATGCAGCTGGGCTTGATAAAAGAGATTGCTGGACTTTGGGCTTCAGTTAGTATAACAACTTTGGACATCAGCGTGTTATGACCGCGGTATATAAGCGAAGACTTAGGGTTTCATTTGTTATTCATTCATTTTTTTCTTTCTCAGTTGATCATTCGTCTCTTTGGTTTTCTCTCTCTAAAATACCTAGGGTTTCATATCTTAGATTCATCTTGAATCTGAGATTTCAGTGTGAGATTCGGTGTTATGTAAGGATTGTCGTGTTGATAATCCTAGTGTGTGAGAGTTGAGAGTTGGTGAGTGATTTTGTTCTGTTCTTTCTCAGTACTTGTTGTAATTATCAAACTTCCAGGGTAATAAAGATCTTTTGGTTGAGTTTCTTGTGTTGATTACTTTGTTGATACCAATTTTGACAAATCACCCCAAGAAAATTTGATTTTGACTGTTAAGATATCCCCAACTTATATCATTTTCTCTAGTCTCCTCAATCAATAAGTAAATCATGCAAAATAAGTGTTTTCAATATTTCACACGATTTGTTAGTTGCCAAATTTAATTTGTTAATAGTCAATTTGTATTCCGAGACAATACCTACCAAAGTTGGAAATGCTTATAAAAAGGAACTATGGAATTTTAGACTTTATTCAATAATATTATTTATTCTTACAAAAAAACATATGGATATACTTTTGAGCATCACATCCACAACTTTCATTGTATTCTACTGAAATATAGTCGATCCAAACTAAATTTTATCTTCCATATTTTATTACATATTACTATCGTCAAACAAATATTTGGAACATGATTCACCACGTATGAACATAAATGAAAGGCTACACCACCCCTATCAATGATTCATGGTGGTTGGCGTAGGTTGAACCACGATTACCACGGGTTACCTTTTTCCATTTTCCTATATTTTGACAGTTTAAAAAATAAATTAAAATAATAAAGTGGATAGTGGTTTGGGTCATGACCACACCCTTGGGGTAATGATTTTGGATGATGGATTAGAGGTGACGACATACTGACATGACGCATAAGTGGAGGGTCGTGATGGTCATGACCATACCCTTTAGTATAAAATGAAAACTCCCTCATAAACTGGCTTCACACAAACCGCGAGATGATAATAATAGAAATGGTTCATAACCTCACACCATCCTGAATTAATACCAAATACAACATAAACATTTTAAGGCTTAGAGATCTTGGGCCCGGTTTTAGCCCATGTTAGGTTTCTTGGGGCCTAAGTTGAAAACCCTAATTTATTTTCTATATAACCTAGTCAAGTAATTGTAATCTTTTGTGCCTCGAGCTTAATGAAATAACCCAGTTGCAACACGTGAACAGTCCCCCAATGGGATCGAACCATGTAAAATTCTTGTGTCTTGTTTTATTATTTTCTGTTTATTTGATATTCGTTTGTGCATGTGTGTTGGTTTCTGCATCGCTTGATACCTAACAATAGGTATCAGAGCCGAGGCTCGTTGAACACATTGTTTGTTGCACTGATAAACGATTCACAGGGAGATTTATTATTTTAGTGATGCCGTTGAAGTCACGATTGGAATTGTCATTGGATACGCGATTAGAAAAAAAAGGGATGGAATTTGTTATTGGAGTTGGTGCAAGAAAAAATAAATTAAGGCTCAGCGGTATGGGGAACGTCCTCCCTTAGTCCTGGTGCGCCGCCGATCCAAACACCACCCCCCCCCCCCCGGTCCTCATCCTCACCGTCTCTTTTGAGACGTTGGTGGTGCCGGTCCACAAAAGGACAAAAAAATTTATTTCTCCCACATGTTACCATTGATTAAATTAAAAAAAAAATCCCTAATTAACAAAATTACCCCAATTTTCAACCAAATTTTATATAAATTCAACACTTTTACACCAATTTTAACCCACTATAACCCCATCTCTCTCTCAATTTTTTTTAAAACCTTCTTCTTTTTTTATAAACATTCTTCTACAATGGATCCATTCAACCCGAATCCAAACCCGAATGTTTTTTCGGTGCCCGGGTACTATCCCACAATGGAACCGAACCCTTTCGCTCAATTTTCCGCGGGTTTCCAAAATTCTCCGAATGCTTTTGCAGGTTTCCAAAATTCTCCAAACGTTTTTTCGAGTACTCAACAAACTCAAGCCTTACAACACTTGATGATGCGTAGCCCGTTTAACATGCAACCCGTTCAAGCTTCTCAACCACCGCAACCCATTCAAACATCTCAACCACTAGTTCCTGATGAAGATGACGTTGAAGTCGTTCCCGAGTCCCAGCCGCAAACCTCCAAACGAAAAAAAGGAAAGCAAGTTGCGGTTGACCAAAGTCAACCTTCAAAACCGTAGCCGAAACAGCGGACGCTGCTCGAGGAGGAAGCCTTAGCGAAGGCTTATATAGGCTCATCCACACACCCCGTTAAAGGTACGTAAAGTTAACTTGAAATTTTTTTTTAGTATATACTTTTTAATATTAATTTTTAAATTTTTTGAAATATATATTTTTGTTGAATATAGGTAACAATCAAACCGGTGAGGGGTTTTGGAAAGCGGTATTGGCAAAGTTTCTTGAGATAATGGAACAAGGACCATATCGAGATCTCGACTCGGTATCTTCGAAATGGCGAAAGATGAGTGGGGCCGTGAACCGGTTTCGGAGGAATATAATAACATATATATACAAGTGGGCGTCGTAGTGGGATGAGCGACAATGATGTCTTCAAAGCAGCATTGGAAAAACACAAAACGAACCATAAAACCGCGTTCCCACACGTTCGGGCTTGGGAATTATGCGAAAGCCCCCAAAGTGGGCGCCGGTTCCGAATGAGGTTGAGATGGCAAAACGCCCCAAAGTTATGCGAAAGGCCCCAAATTGGTGTCGATTTTGACATGGGTTCGGATAACAGGGACAGTCATTGATGACTTTGTGAGGCTGCATGGAGGTGTGGACATTCATTAGTGAAATTCTACTTCTGAGAATGTGTCAGGGTTTGATGCCTTGGGACTCAGTGGAGGCACTGAAGGCTCGTGGATTCGAGATTCTGTTTTGCTTCATTTTGTTAGTGCACTATGTCTATTGACTTCGTCTTGTATCGAGTCATGTATAGGATAGGATAAATCAGTGCTCAGGTAGAAACTGATTTTAGTAGGTTTATTGGTAATTTCGTTTGAAACAACCAAGGGACATTTCAAACGGAATTAACAAAGTTAATTCCGCTTGAAATGGTTCTTGGCCATTTCAAACGGAATCACAACCACTATATATAGGTGAGCATGCCGTGTCATTTGAAACGGAATTAGATCTTGTAATTCGGTAACGAAGTGCTGCCGAATTGTCTCCAGGTGCTGTAAATCTATCAGATTAATACAAGAGACATTTAAATTGAATCGAGCATCCGTTTCATTGATTCCGCCTTTGATTCGGATAAACAACTCTTCTAAACGACTCATTCAAGTCGCACAACGATCCTACAAGTGGTATCAGAGCTCAGGAAGAAGAGTTCAGCTTGATTTCATCAGTTTTCTGACTTCTACACCTTCTTTTTCAAAATTCACAAGATTTTACGGACAAAATGGACTGAACTTCACACATTACATGCGAAACAGTGTTTTAACAAAGCCTTGAGAGAATCAGACCAAAATTCGGCTTAAAAGTGACTAAAATGGATCAAAAACCTAATTTCGTTTGAATGAGCAATGTAATTCCGTTTGAAAAGTTCACCTGATTTCGCTTCAAATCGTAATTCCGTTTGAAATAGCGTGTTGATTCCGCTTGAAAAGGGTAATTTCGTTTGAAAGGTTCATACGGAATTAGTTATTCCGCTTCAAAGTGGTATCCTGTTTGAAGATTTCGCTTGAAACAAGTGATTCCGTTTGAAAGTCTAATTCCGTGTGAAACATACATCTGATTCCGTTTGAAGTTCTGATTTCGTTTGAAATGTCATCCAAGTGATTTCGTTTGAACAAGTGTTTCCGCTTGAAGTCTAATTCCGCTTGAGACTTGATTTCGTTTGAAAGTGGAAATTTCATGTCAAGATCATTTCACATCAACCGAGTGTCAGTTTGTTTCAAGTTGTTTGATATTGATTAAACTGATTGTGTTTGTTTGATTGTTTTTGTCTCCAGGTAATTCAAGATTTCACATCATGGCTGAAGAATTCTACAATACGTTTTACAACGCATTTACATCCGAGTCTTCTGAAATATCAACTGTCACACCAAAAACCATTACAAAAGCGATGAATGAGAACATTAAGCATGATAACTTCTACGGAACACACTCGAAGCCACCAACTCTTGAAAGTATTGAAGACTATACATGGTGGAAAGAGCGTTTCATCAACTAGGCAAAAGCCTATGCACACGAGAGCTGGTTCTGTATGGAGTTTGGATATGAAAGACCAAAAGATGATAAAGGATAAGATCTTTCATTCAAGAAATTATCCAAAGATGACAAATCCGAATTTGCAGCTGAACAAAGAATGATTGCCTTAATTCAATCATCCATCAGAAATGACATGTTTACTTTGTTACAACATGATGGATCTTCAAAATCCATTTGGGAAGCTTTACGGGTTAAGGCAGAGGGGGGTAAACAAATCAGGAAAAACAAAATTGCTTTATTAAAAAAGGAATTTGATTTGTTTGATAGTCTTAACGGTGAATCAGTTCGACAAATGATTGAACGTTTTTGTCATTTAAAAATCGAACTGGAAAGATTTAAGATTGAAAAAACAAGAGAAGAAATAATAGACAAAATCATAGAAGCGTTACCACGAGCTGATCAGTGGCAAACGTTTGTGTTCATTTTGAAAAATGATGTTTTATATGAAACAATTTCTCTTGATGCGTTAATTGAAAAGATTGAAACTCATGAGCTTGAATTGCAGAAACAAAGCAAAATGAGCAGTTCTTTACATCAACAGAATGTTGGTTTGTATTACAAAGGTAATTCACCTTCGGTGAAAGCTGATAGTTCACCAAAGACAGCATTTAGTGGGGAAAGAACAAAAGAACCTCAGACAATCTCATCAAGCTACAATCCGGGTTATCATTCATCTGCCTCAAAAACTAGTTCTGAAGAAGCAGAGGAGATACTGTGCAACATTGCTCTTAAGTTGAAAAATTCTCCTGCTATGAGCATCAATGCGGCTAAACAGCAAATGAAACTTTCTTGCATCAGTTCTGGAATCGTATGAAGGTCTAATTGCAGGCAAAATTGGAAATTCCGAATTGACCAAAGAAGACTACGACCAGATTAATCCGGAAGAGATGGAACTCATTGACATTCGCTGGTGTTTAGCGCGTTGCATCCGCAGAGCTCAGAGATATATGGAGATTACTGGGAAACAATCATTAGGTGGTCCGTCAACAAAGCTTGGATTTGATAAGTCCAAAGTGACCTGCTTCAAATGTAAGCAAAAAGAATGCAACAATTATGCAGTTGGTGGAAATGAACATCCGTTCAATGATGATTATTACCGAAAGGCTATCTACCACCGAAGCAAAGAAGAGCCGAAATGATTGAAGATAAACCTAGAGAGAAATCTAGAGCTTGTGCTGTAATCCATCATGATGAAGGATATTATTGGAGTCAGATTTGTCCAGAAGAAGATCGTTTGGAAAATATAGTTACAGCTCATGGCAGAAAAACATCAAAAAGTCAACATTATGTTTTTGTCACTGAAATTCAAGAGGAAAACAAAGAAGAAAAAGACACAGCTGTAATCAAAGAGAAAACCAGAGAAGAAATTCTGAGCAAGAAAACTTATCGAGAAAGAAACATTGTCTTGAAGAGAATGGATGAAATGCAAGAAGAGTATGAGAGTGCTATCAGCAACAAAAGATGGGATAAGAAGAGAGAGTGCTATTTCAACAGAGAAGGTGAACCTGTTGTTCCGAAGAAAGACATAATTTTTGAAGATGTTCTTCTCATAATTCCTCGATATGCCGAATACTATAGAAATGTATTAAAAGATGACACTTATGCAAAAAGACATGAAAAGGAAATAAGATATGCCATGACATCGTGTTTGAGGAAGAAGGATGAAGAGAGAATGAAGAAGAATGTTGAAGAAATGGTAAACAATCTGAAGAAAACTGCTGAAGAGGTTAAAGCTAAAGCTGTTGAAGTTGAGGTTGTGAAGAAAGTCGAAGTTGTTAAAGAGGAAGTTTTGAAGGTTGCTGGTGATGCTGGTAATGAGGTTGGTGTTGAAGGAAAGCAGAAAGATGCTGATCAGACAGATGCAGTAGAGAATACCGAAGTACCAATCACTGCGGTAAATTCTGATTCTGAAACTCAAATCAAAATCGTTGAACAATGCAAGAAATGCATGGAAACGTGCTGTGCTTGTACTAAAAAGACGAAAAGTTCAGAACAAGAGATCTTGAATTCACAAAAATAGAAGAAGTTTTCAAAAATAAATGCAAAGAAATGTTAGAAAACGAAAAAGTTTTGAAAGATAATGATGAAAAACTTTTAGAAAAATGTCAAAAGTTAGAAAAAGAAAATGAAGTTTTGAAAGCAAATGTTTTGAAAATGACAGAAGAATGTGATAAAAAAGAAAATGATTGTCAAGAAATGAAGAAAGAATATGATTCAATGAAATTGGCATATCACATTACAAAAGAGTCATATGAAAAAGTGAAATGAAATTTGTTCAATCAAGATTGAATTACTGTTCTGAAACAACTAAGGAGTATAAGCGAAATTATGAAATAAAGCAACAAGTTGTTAATTCTTACATTGAGGATGTTGCTAAACTTAAGCGTCAGATTGCTGATTTAGAACAGGATAATAACAAGTTAAAAAGTTATCACGCGTCGTAATATGTGCTTGAAAGAATTTTCAACATAAAACCGGATGGAAAGGATTCTGAGCAAAACAAGAAAGGTATTGGCTCAGAGTTTCATCAAGTTCCACCACCGGAAAAGTTTGTATTTTATGATGATGAAAAGGTCGAAAAAGCTTTCAATTTGGTAGATCAATTGCAAGACAACATTGACGTAACATATTCCAAATCTGATGATTCAGATGTGGTAGGTAAGGTCGTTGAAAGTGTGTTGAAAGAAGATGCAGTTTGATGTAGGGTAAAATACACATATTTGTCTCGTGTAAAATGTATAATTTATATAGTTTTTATTTAGTTTTTAGTGCTATATTATATTATTTTATGTGGGGCCAGGTCCTGGTGCAAATTGAGCTAAAATGAGTAATTTATAAAAATGACCATCGCATCGACGGATTCACGGTCACAGGGTTCTATGAGCGAAAGCGAATGTTGAAGCAGAAATATAAAGTGATTGATAGTTGGAGTTTTCAAATACCTCATCATACGTGATTTATGAGATTAATTGGTATTAGAAATAAGTGATGGTTAAGGCTCACTAATTAAAAGGCCATAATACTAAAGTTGGTGGGTTGAAAAAAAAATAAAAGAATGGGCCTTGAGGTGTCAGACGAAAAAGGTCAATCATTGTTAAGGTTTTCGAAAATATTGTGGACTTCTTGCACAATTTTTAGTGGGCCGCAATTATCATAACTCATGTGGGCCGATTTGGAGGTGTCTTGGACTTGGGAGCACATGGACTTGGATTGTTTAGGGGATCCTATCATCGAATATAAGAAGAGACGCAGCAAGAAGAGGGCGGCTGTTAAGAGGGTGGCCAGTCGATATCAGACGCAGGAACGAAAAAAAAAGGACATCAGAGACGCACGAGCAGATCATCTTGGACGGTTTTGAGAGCAGATTTTACAAGAATTAAAAGCAGGGAATCGTTGGAGAAAAGCGGGAAGCACACGGAACGAAGATTGACGGGTTTTACCACTCTGATTTATCTTGTTCTTAGTTTTTCTTGTTTACTTCGATGAATTCTTGTTTGAGATTTTGTTTGATTGTTTTTAAGACTATGTTTCTTGGCTAGATCTTTTTAACTACTTAGGCTAATGACAATAGTTAAATAAAGTTTGGTTCTTTATTCGATTTTTGGCGTGGTTGTGGATTTTTCTTGTATTGTAAAAGCTTTGGGAATTTAACTTGGTGCATATGCGTGCTTGACGATTATTTTATCACTGTTTATTGCTTCGTATAATCCTTGGTGACGGTTTTTATCACATAATAGGGTTGTGCTAGGGTTCTTGATTTAGGTGACGGTCTTTATCACGTAATAGATCATTAATCCTTTAGGGTGAAAATCTAGTAAGTAACCTTAGAAGTAATATTCGGTAATTTAATAAAATCAAGTGTTCTGCTAAACTTGTCGCTGTGAGGCTCGAGGTTATTAATAGGTCTCGGTTTGGTTATAAGTCCTTAACATTCCATTGTCTATTAAACCAAGATTAAAACCCGTAGTTGCTTTAGACGTTCGCGCTGTGAGGTAGAGCGTCTTATATAGGCACTTTCAAGAAACTAGAGGACTGTGAGGAAATCTAGAAAACCGGTAAGCGTAACAGCCTAGGTAGTGCCACAAGAATCGCCTTGAGAGTGTTTGAGGGGCTTAGTGGTGTCTTAATAGGTTTAGTATCTAAAGATCCCGGTTCCATACCACAAAATCATCGAATAGAAATCCATTCTGAGTTTAGCTTGCGTCTAGCCTAGGTAGTCTTCATCACCACTGGTCAAAGTCTTCGTTCGAGTTCGTGTTAGTTATTTAGCTAATCTAGTATTCGTTATTTGCATTCTTATGATTTTTAGAAACCTCCCCCAATCATTTAAACAAATAGTTTGAGTCGTGTCAGTCTTAGTCTTTATAGAGTCTTAGCGTAATCCTTAGAGTCTCGTGGGTTCGATACTCGGACTTGCTTTAGCTTTACTACATTGATTGGTACACTTGCCGGTTGTGTGGTTTAGGGTTTAGATCGAGTCTTAGTTTATAAATTTAAAGCTTAGAGTGTCTAAATTAGGGTTAATTTTAGTTGTTTTTGTTAAACCACTTTGTGCACATCACAGTTGATACAGGTAAATCTGAATCACAGGATGAAAATGAAGGTAATTTTCATGATGGATATCTGAAAAACTCAAAATCCGAGAAAAATTTGAATGATGATTCAAAAGGATTGGTTTATACCATGATTGGATCGGACAAATTATTCTTAGATGTTGTATTCCCGATTCAGAATGTGATTTCAAAAAAGGTTGATAAAGTTTTCAAAATGGTTGAGATTGAAAAGTCTGAGATTCCAAAGTTTGCTAGAAAAGGTCAGAAAACTTTTTATAACAAACCTGGTTACAAGAAGAAAAACATGAAGGCTGGGTTGGGTTATAAAAAGAAACAAAATCGAAATAAAAATGAACCACCAAGTTATCAGACAAAGATGAAGTTTGTTCATGGAACAAGTTCAGAAGAAGAGAAAGAACTCAAATTTAGGCGTCAGTCTAATGAAGAGTTCTATGCTCAAAAGAAAAAGCAACAACCACATGTCAAAGATGTGTCAAAGAGAACATGTTTCAAATGTGATCAAATAGGACATCTTGCACGCAAATGTACAAATCTGAAACCTGTGGATGTTGACAAAAAGAAGTCTGATAATGTTGAGAAACAAAAATCTGAGGATGTGAAACAAGGGTCAACCAGATTTGATTCAAAACAAACTTGGAGGTATAACACAAACAAGTTTGCTTCGAAACAAACTTGGAAATCAAACCCGAACAGGTTTGATTCAAAACAAATCTGGAATTCTCACACACCCAGATTAAGAACAACACAAAGTTGGAAAACAACTATCGATACTACAAAACCAAACGAGTTTTGGAAACCTAAAGTTGTTGTTCAAAATAAAAATGTTCAAAAAGAGTCACATTTTTACAAAAGAGGTACTCCGAAAGGTCAAACATGGAGTGTTAAGAAACAAGTGATTTCGGTAAAAGATGAGAAAGTTGAAGTCAAAGTTGAAAAAGTCTTTGATGACAAAGATTTTCCGAAACTGCATGATACATATTGTGTTGAAATGCCTAAGGTTCAACAGACCTGGGCTACATTGTTCAAGTAATTGAATAGTTGAATGTGCAGGTGCTCAAGAAAACCAAAGATTGTGAAAATGGAATATGGAGCAGCCTGGCACAACGAGGAGAGGAGGCTGCTGAAACCTGTGTTGGTTGAAACAGGGAGTTTGTTTGTTTTTTGTACTTAAATAAACAATAGTTCAAAAACCCTAAAAAAAATGTTACTTGAATACGCCGAAACCCTCACGGCTGAACAAACATGATTACTTTCACAAGATTGAAAAACAGTTTTCAAACTGTCGAAAATTAATGGGTTGTAAATCATGGGGGTATATTATATTTTCTGCATCACAGTTCACAAGAAGCAGAAAATGGATGGCGAGACAAAGCTATCAGTTCGGTTTGTCAATTTTTTTTTAAAATGATTTTGCATTTTAGGGGGAGTATTGTTGTTAGAAAATCCAAAAAACATTAGAAAATTTGAAAAAGTTAAAAAAAATGATAAAATTCGAAAATGAGTTTTTGTGTAAAAATAGGAAATGATAGTACATCAGTAGACAGTTACAGTATGCTAAAGAAATGTAATGTTTAAATAGCGTTAAACAGTCTCACTGATGATATGCCGATAGGTTTTTATACATTTAGTAAACTTTTTCGGGATATAAACCTAAACAGTCTCACTACTGATAGTACATCAGTAGACAGTTACAGTATGCTAAAGAAATGTAATGTTTAAATAGCGTTAAACAGTCTCACTGATGATATGCCGATAGGTTTTTATACATTTAGTAAACTTTTTCAGGATATAAACATAAATTCAAACTTGCTTATTTTGTGGGGAACACTACTTGGATATATAGGTAACCCCTGAAATCTTGTTTGAAGGACCCCTCTTTCTGAGATACTAGGTCTTTATGCTTAGTGATATCTGGGGTATTATCCTGGGACTTCTGATTTTGCGGAAGCAATGGCCTAGTCCCCGTATAATACTTTCTGCTTGCTTGAAATATAGCGCCGCCCTCAGCATAAAAATGATGAAACATTGAAAAATGCTAATCATGTGCTGTTGAAGAAAAGATCCTCTAAAGGGGACACACCAAAAGTCGAAGCCGTCATCTCTCTGCTGAACAGAAGTTCTGACCTGAGCTCTCACGGTTCTTCACAATTAACCCTTACAGATATCATTTAGGTATATTCACCTGTAAGACTGAATATTGGGATCTGGATACGGGAGTATATTCAAGAGGTGGGGCACATGAATGAGTTTAAGTTCTTAATACACTTAATTCGTATCCTGGATCAGTTGAAATTTGTATGAAAATTTAAGTGGATCAGTATATCGACAATCTAAGTGAATTGTTTAATTCTTACTGTGTAACTAAGCTCAACGGTACTTGTGACTTGTCAAAAACTGATATGATTCTCTAATGCAAACTCAAACAAAAATATTGTCTGTAAATATGTTTGTAAATATTTCTTTACTACTTTATATTTCAAAAAATACAAAAAGATTCTTGATTCTGCTTTATTTTCGACAACCGATGCCTGAAATGCTGAGTATTAAAATCTAAGTAAGCTGATTGTGTTTCTGAAAATAAAACAAGTTCATTAATTTGAAACTTGAACTTTTAACAAACAAAAAAAAAAAACAGTTTGTGATATCTTCAAGGTCATTAGTTTGGACTTGGATGATTAACTGTGAGGGATTTGGATGCTTATATTGTTAAAGAGTCAGATTCCGATTCTGTTCGTTGAAACTGCCAAATCATGAAATTTGTTAAAATGTGATTGTTTAGAAAATTTGAGTAAGCCAGGTTTTCAAATCCTGGAAGTTCAAAATGTTGTTACTTATAAACGTATGAGTGTTGCAGATCTGATTCCAGACTACGATCCCAATAGCCGAGTCTAAGGGGGAGTCTGAAGACGAGCTCAAAGCAAGGGGAGCTTGTAACCTGAAAGCAAGGTGTCGATCCCTAAAGCACGGAAGCTTGATGAAAGGGGGAGCCTGAAGAAGCTGTTAATGTTAGAGCCAGAGTCAGATCCTGGTACAACATTCAAAGATAGAAGCTGATCAAAGAAGAAAGATTGATGGATGCTTACAGTGTTAGACAATTTGGAAAGAACATGAAGACTGATCAAGACTGTAGATGTGTCATGATAAAGACTCGACACTGAAGACTTCGTCAACATCCAAGGGGGAGTCTGTTAGTGCACTATGTCTATTGACTTCGTCTTGTATCGAGTCATGTATAGGATAGGATAAATCAGTGCTCAGGTTGCTAGAAACTGATTTTAGTAGGTTTATTGGTAATTTCGTTTGAAACAACCAAGGGACATTTCAAACGGAATTAACAAAGTTAATTCCGCTTGAAATGGTTCTTGGCCATTTCAAACGGAATCACAACCACTATATATAGGTGAGCATGCCGTGTCATTTGAAACGGAATTAGATCTTGTAATTCGGTAACGAAGTGCTACCGAATTGTCTCCAGGTGCTGTAAATCTATCAGATTAATACAAGAGACATTTAAATTGAATCGAGCGTCCGTTTCATTGATTCCACCTTTGATTCGGATAAACAACTCTTCTGAACGACTCATTCAGGTCGCACAACGATCCTACACATTTCTTGTTACCCACTTCGATGAAGCATCAGTGAATCTATTGTTGAATACTTTTTAGAGTGTGCAGGTTATGCGCCGCCGGTAGAAGTGAACCAACTTTCGAGTAGGAAAGTCTTGGCTGGCGGATTCGAGAGTTAAACGAGTCCAGTTTACAGCAAAGGACTCTGGGACTCCAGGTAATCCGCTTGAGCGTATTCGGAGGTCTGAGCGCGGATGGGATTTTTCGTCACAATGGGAGCACATGCGGTGTTCAGACACAATGTGGAAATCGAGGTTGGATTCAGAAGTTCAAGGATCTGAATGAAATCTCTCCTGGGAAGTTGTTGTTAGTGGAGAGTGCTCTATCCTCTATGAGTCTCTAGAGCCGATTATTTGAGTAAGTTGGAGCCAGTTTAGATTGAGGATGAATTATTGGCTGGCATTGCCATGACTGGGTCTATGATGACCGTATTGGAGCTATCGAGTGCTTCAATAGGCCTTTCAGGTTACTGATGAGAAGGGCCACTGCAACTAGGTAGATTGGTTGAAGTCTTAGCATGTTCTTAGGAACTTGAGGCATGGAGAACTTCTAATATTGAAGTTTTAGCTTGTTCTTAGAACTGGAGGCTTTGAGAATTTCTATTATTGAAGATTACTAGAGTTACTAGATGATTTGGTTGATTGTTTGCTTGGATGGTGGGTTAGAGTGTTCGCAAAGCCTTCAAGTGGGAGATTGTTGTTTGTGAAAGGCTTATAGATCTTGGGCCCGGTTTCAGCCCATGTTAGGTTTCTTGGGGCCTAAGTTGAAAACCCTAATTTATTTTCTATATAACCTAGTCATGTAATTGTAATCTTTGGTGCCTTGAGCTTAATGAAATAACCTAGTTGCAGCGCGTGGACGGTCCCTGACTAGGATCGAACCATGTCAAAATTCTTGTGTCGTGTTTTATTATTTTCTGTTTGCATGTGTGTTGTTTCGCTGCGCCGCTTAATACCTAACAGTTATGAGCATGTATCCTTTCAAAACTAATAGTTCATAAAAGGTTAAAATTAATATATTCATAAAAGGTTAAAATTAAGTTAGTTCTTATAAACTATAATCCAGTATATATTCATAAAAGGTTAAAATTAAGTTAGTTAGGTCTTATAAACTATAATCTAGTATCATCATGTTTTCAATAGAAAAGAAAAAAGAAAGTTTAGTTAGTTCACAAAGTCACGTGAAAAATATCATTATACATATGCTCTAAAATTAAAATATAAACTAAAAAACACTTTTTCTTTGTAAACTAAAGCATATGTACCAAACGTTTGTATCTATTAAATATGATTTAAATGCTACAACACAACCAACTATGAAGTTTGATGAAAACTGGAAAACCGAGCATTGTTAACAGTTTGTTATCTAGGTTGTGTGGTGTCGTCTCAAGTCTCTAGAGGGCTTTATCATGTCACGTACGCGACACATAAGTGAGAGTTTTATCGTTAACTTGTATGGTGTGAAATAACGCCCCCTGTAAAACCCTTTATTAACTATATTAAATAAATAAATAAACTCAAACCCGATTGGTTCAAACAGTGGGCCCCATCTTCTTACTTTTCACGGCCGCTATCGCTTTGGCGGAGGCTAAGGATAGCACCCTAGGCGGGGTGGTGTAGGGGTGCCATGGGGCGCCAAAATGGGTGAAGTGGTAGGTGGCGTGAGACCACACCACCCAACCTTATTATATTATTATAATATACTTCAATTTAAGCATATTTTATTTTTCTTTTATAACTTTTAGGATTAAGATAAGATATAATATTTTATAAAATTCAGAGTACGTCATTGTGTCTGCCTACTTTTATCTACGTTTTGATATGATTTTTTAAACCAAGCCGTGAGTAGTAATCTACTAGTAAAATCACAAACGTACATACTTCCAAATCTATCACATGATCGTTTTTTATAAAGTGACAACGTTCACCTTTTCATTACTTTAAATAATAATGTAATATTGTATAAAATTTTGAATATATCGTTGCGACGTACTTATTATTGCCTAAGTCTCGATAAAAGTTTTATTCAAAATTGAACGGGTCAACATCAACACCAGTACTGGTATTCGTTTTTACAGTTTTCTCGACGTTCTTATGATATTGTAACGAACTAAACCGATTCTTACCAAATAACATCATTGCCGATACGGTATTAGCCAAACTAGTACCAATATTTTTTTATGTTTTTTATCGGTATAAAACGCATGTCGATATCTGTAACAACCCTCGGTAAAACCAACACTCTTATAATATTTCCGACACCCTATTATATCTTAAAATATTCTAATGTGTCTTATAATACACCCCGTATGTGAAAACCGAGCCCAAAATATGTTATAGTTTATAAAATAAATTAAAAATCTGAAAATGTAAGTTGAGGCGGGCCGTGTCAAACCTCACCTCAACCTTACGCGGGCCGTGACAGTTCATAAAACGCGATTACACCAGAGGCCGACACGTGTCAACATCGTGGCGGACCTACTAGCTGACCCAGCTAAGCTACTGCGTTGACTGGTGTTGACGCGGGCCGCGTAAGGGTCCCCTTGTCTTTTACGCGGGCCGCGACAGGACTAGAATCAGCAACTATATAAGAAGGCCACCAGTCTACGTTTTCCGTCGCTCATTTCTTTCTTTCAATCTCGAAATTCTGTAGAGAAGTTATAATATTTCGGGTATTATACCCCTAATTAGCGAGGTTCTACTCCATTGTAAGTATTATAACCCCAGTTTCGTAATAGTTACGCTGCCCGATTGATTTAGGGTTCCGTAACAACTGTCGTGGTTCTGCCCGACGTAGTTGTTGGAATGCCGTCTCGGGGAGGGTATCATTAATAATTTCAAAGGGTTATGATACTAACCAATGTACATTTGTATAAATTATAGATTATATCTAGGAAACCCTTACGAAAAGCCTAAGACAGCAATGTGAGTTGATCCACTTTTTGTAAACCTTTTTATGAACTGTTTTACAAAACCTTACATATCCTTCCCTGCGAATAAACATATTGAGTATTTGTAAGAATACAATTATAGTGGGTATGTTGGGGTTTTGTATACAAAATTTGTTACCACCTGGTCAAGGAGTAACATTTCCACAAGTTGAGTATGACAGTACCACTGATGTTAATTGTGATGTCTTGGAAACAAATGTAATTGCGGATGTGGCCTCAATATTGTTTACTGTGACTTTTGATTTAAACTTGATTAAATTGGGATTCACTCACCAGTATTTCCCACTGACAAAATATTTTTAAAACATGTTTCAGGTAACCCAATATGACAGCCAATTAATAAAAAGCCAGCTGGAGAGCACTGAAGGCTTGGGATAATGTGGCTATAAAAGTTACCAAATAAACAGTGTTTTAAATTTAAATAATATAGGGTTCATCCTTATAAATGTATTGTAATAAGAAACTTGGGTTTTACCCATGTGATTATTAATATAAAATATGGTGGTTTTACTCTGATAAACATTTCCTAACTACGGTCCTGATGTAAATTCCGCTGCAAGATTAAACAAACCTGATACCACCAAACTCTGAGCTCGCGTCCGCCCGTTCCCGGGGATCAGGGATCGGGGGTTGCGACAGAAGGTGGTATCAGAGCCCAGCCACTGGTCTGAGCCAAAGAAGTGTTCTGCTGACACTTGAATTCTAAATTTTGTGTTAGGAAATAATTACGGAAATACGTTCATAACTGTATTTATTTGTTATGTGTTATTTGACTATCTGTTAGTTTTCAGTATGAGTGATCAAGGACCATCAGATGTGAATCGTCAGTTAGCTGATTCACCCAGGAGTGAAGGTACATCATCACAGCCTGCCCTCTCTGGGTATACTGCTGATCAGGAAGACGGGATATTTGCCTTTAGAGCTAAATCGGAGGAACCATTTCCTACTAAGAAACGAGGATGGTTCAGTAAAGAAGCTTTTGCTCGTAGGAAGAGAATGCGAAAATTGCAACAGCAAAGGGCTTTAGCAGCTATTAAGCGAGAGACATATGCCCATACTCAAGATATGCTAAATAGAAGCCTAGCTAATTTCCATATCTTAGCAACAACTGCTGCTGACCCAAGTCTGGAACAATTAGTAGCCCCACAACCACAAAACCCAGAACAACCCATGGAAATAGAAAACCAGGAAAACCAAGAGGAGATGTATGAATTTAACCCAGAACAACCCGTGGTGTCTTGGCATTACTTTACTCTCTATATAAATTAAAAGATTTACACCATTCATATCTCTACGGTCTATATAGAGATATGTTGGCTACCTGGTCGGGGGTTAAGGGAATGGTTTAGTAAGGTTCTTACCTTGTTCAGTGTATAGATCCTGCAAGGACCAGGGTCAAGCTTACTAGGACCTCCTTCAATACCCATTGGTATTGGATGGCGGGGGTGCAAATGACTTGATCCCCTCATATGTAAACTACTATTAATACATTAAACTGGCTACTTGGGATTGTATCCCTGTTCACTCAAACCACTTAGCCAAGGGTAACGTCACCTTCAGAAGAGGGGCCTACTACTATAACTAAGGTAATCTTTTAAAAAGTGTAAAAGTGCGGAAATCATCAAAAGATACATTAAAGGCGAGTCAGATCCAAGTGATTCATCTTGTCTATATGTTTTTATTTTATTTTTATTTCTGCATTTTTAGTTTTATTTTTTATGTTTAAAATCTTTTCTCAAAATTTTTAGCTTGATTAGACGTTGAGGATAAACCGGTACTAAAAGCTCTTGTGTCCTTGGACGACCTCGGTATCTTACCAACGCTATACTACGCTCACGATGGGTGCACTTGCCCAAGTGTGTGTTTAGTGTTAGTAGAATATCGTGTTTTATAAATTTAAAACTTGACTAATGTGTAAAATGGGCTTAAAATATCAATAAAAACGTATCACACTCGACACACGTCAAGTTTTTGGCGCCGTTGTCGGGGACACAAGGATTTTAAGAAAGTTAGGAATCAACGGCCTAATCATTTTTTCTTATTTTTCTATTTTTTATAGAATTTTTCTTAATTTTTCAGCATCTTCAGACTTCAGCACGGGGCCGTGCCCACTGAACACGCCCCGTGCCCAATCTTTGTTAGTGGCAATCCTATTTTAAGTCAGACAGTAGCTGAACACGGGGTCGTGCCCACTGAACACGCCCCCGTGTTCAAACACCAGTTACTGAAAACATAACCGTAAGATCCCGATGGTTGGTAATTTCTGACACAAATATGTGGTGGATCTCATAAAGATTTAGAATGTTACTTTCTAAATTACACTCCCCACTATATAGACCCATCGTTTTCCCTGTAACCTTAAGATGGCCGAAAGTAAAAACGATCCCTATCTCTCCCCCGAGGGCCCTCAACCATTTCTTTTAGATGACATAATTCTAGAAGAATTATGTCAGCTCGATGAAATAATTCTCCAATTAATAATAGAACTTGATATGGATACAAGTTATCCATCGCAAGACAACAATCAAGGAGAATTATTGGGGACGCATTCGGAATCTAACAACATCGTCGATACCAATAGCACCTCTAACTCTTGTGAGGACTTGAGCGATAGTCGTCCCTGTGTCGATTGTGTCATGAAGGACTCTCCATCGGTCTTCGCCGATGAATTCATAGACCTGAGTGATTCGACATACACCTTCTTTAACGAGAGCACAGATAAGGGGAATAAATGTAGGTTTCGCCTACCGGTATTTAGCTTAGGTTTTACCCTTTCCGATAACCTCTTGCGTTCTTGTCTAAAGCAAGAGCAATTAAGGTACCTTAGGCACTTCAATGTTGTTCTGTCCAGTAAGGAACCGCCCGATCAGGACAAATTCCTTAAAATAAGACGAAACTTCATAAAAACTCTCTAGCCACGGGGTCGTGTCCAGGTCAACACGCCCCGTTCCCGCCTAAAAATTGACCAAGTGGTTGTGTCCAGGCCAACACGTCCCGTGTTCAGAATACGGACAAAATGTGTCAGAGTCATGTCTGACCACGGGGCCGTGTCCAGCCGACACGGGGCTGTGGCTAGCGTGCTATCGTTTTCTATAAAGTCAGCATGATTCCTGCACATTTGGACATATTCCAAAGACCAAGATCTGCTAGGATTTTCACATATACCCTACAAGGTATATTCCAAAGAAGGTTCCCAACAACCATCTTGTCTTTACCACTTTTGTCTCTTGCTTTGTTCTCCAAAAACTCCTCAAAACCTCCATTAAAGCTTGAAACTTCCATGTTTTTAAGTTTTATTGTGATATTTGCTAGGTTTTTAACCAAGGAATCTTATAAAAAATAAGTATTATAACACTATTTTAAGTTATTTATGCTCTGAAATGTTTCAAAAGTCAGAAAAATAATTTAAAGCACTAAGATTACTTGTTTCAAAAACCTGCAGAATGGTGGCCACGGGGCCGTGCTCAGCGAACACGGGGCCGTGGCCGGAGTTACTGTTTCATTACTTTGAACTTTTCGACTTGTTTTCTTAGAATGTCGAGCCGGAACAGCGGAACATCCTCAGCTCACTCAAGGAACGATCGAAGGGGAAGAAGAACATCGGTGGAAGACTCCTTGGTCAACTATGTGTACGCCTTGCGAGAAGCCATTGATGAGATGACATTAGTGGAAGAAGCCTTAATTTACCGTATTAACCATTTGTCGGTGGAGTTAGAGGGTTGCCTTCAAGAAGTCAACATTTTGCACCAAAGGTTGAATATTTTTGCTTCACCTCCTATGGTGCCGATCGTCACACAAAGAGGGTGGAATGTCATGCCGGAAATGATTATTCCAGCCGGGTGGAATATCATGCCCGCGGAACCTCCTCTAGACGTACTACATGGGGTTCTGGTAGCCGTTGCGCCTCCTCCACAAGACATTGTGGAGAATGAGTCCGCCTTCTTTCTCCCGAGGGAGATAGAAGAATGGCTCAATGACATTTGAAAGACATCCTGCGGTTCCGAGTTCTACAAAGCCCTTAATTACCGGAAAGTCACTTCTGGGTTTTTCCTACAATATTTAGGGTAGAACTCCTTAGTGATTTCCTGCATTTTATGACCTATCTATCTTAGGATCTTTGTAGTTTTTCATTTTTAGCAACTTTATTTTTAATTTTTAGGATCTTTGTACTTATCACTCTTTAATGAATGATGGTTTTAAATTATTGAATGGTGTTTGGATGATGTTGTAATGGTTGAACACACTCGAAAAGGTGGAGGTTACAAAGGAAACGTTAAAACCACACCCCATGCACAAAAACAGAGCCTCCCGACAATTTTCCAACATTACTGCAAGTTCAGCACGGGGCCGTGCTCAGCCCAACACGCCCCGTGCCCAAGGCATTGCAAAAATTTGCCCAGTTCAGGTAACTGGGCACGGGGCCGTACTCACTGAACACGCCCCATGCCCAACCTTCTGTTAAATTTTGGTACTGGCAATCTGACCACGGGGCCGTGCCCGGACCAACACCGGGCCGTGGCCAGACGCCAGTAGCACAAAATTTTGTTTTTAACACCTTTTTAGACATTCAATCAACCTAAAAACTTATTTTTGGGACACATTGAGGACAATGTGTAATTTAAGTGTGGGGGGATGCTAAAACCTTGAATTTTGCAAGTCCTAAAAACAAGCCTTACACAAAACTCTATTGGAACCGCTTAGGGCTGTTCACGAGCCGAACCGAACCGATCAGACCTTTGCTCGTGCTCGGTTCGTTTACAAACCGATCCGAACCGAACCGAGCGTTTTTTCAACCGAGCCAAAGTCGAGCGAGCGTCTTTCGATCCGAACATTTTTCGAACGAACGTCGAGCGAGTATCGAGCGTTGTAGAATAAACAAGGAAAGTGACGATGGGAGTGCTAGTTATTAGAATAAAGTGCAGTTTTCGTCCCTGATGTTTCGTCCAATAGAACACAAGTAAAAATTTAACAAATAACAAGGAATACAAAAACACCCAACTAGTTCTATCGAGATTAACTAAGCGGGAAGATAAACCGTCGACTGATTGAAACATACCCTTGTTTTATCGGAAGTTTGAAATTGAATGAATCAATTGAAGCTAAACCCTTGCGAGTTGGCATCTTGGCGAGTGGCGATGGAGAAATCGAATAACGATGGCCAATGGGGGTTTTGATTAGGGTCTTGCACTTTTGAATCAAATGGCGGGTTGAGACTTGAGTATTGATCGACGTTTCACATTTTAGTATTTGAAATTTTGACTCACTTACTCAAATGGACATTTAAGCATTGGATAATGGACCATTGGTATTGGATTTCAATTATAATTACTTAAATGAGCTCTATTTGAATTTTGGACCAAACATTATTAATGTTGGTTTCTAGTCATTTCATTAAAAATGATACACATACAAACACAAATATATATGTATATATATATTAAAAGATAAATCGAGCCAACCGAGCCGAACCGAACTGAGCGGACCTTTGCTCATGCTCGGTTCGTTTACAAACCGAGCTGAATCGAACGATCAAATTTCGAGCATTTTCCGAGCGAGCATCGAACGAGCGTCGAGCGCCGAGCAATTTGAACAGCCCTAAACCGCTAATCACCCCAAATTTTTTCTTTTTTTTACTTGTTTTGGTTTAATTTGGGAATAACAAGTTCTAAAAAGGTTATATTTTACAAACTTACAACTGAAAGCATCGTGATAAAAAGAACCAACAGAAGAAAATTATGAAAATGCATGACAAATCTAATTAAAATTTGATTATATATATTTGATCACATTATAAACCCATTCCCACAACAAGTGAGTTTTGAGCCTTTATTGAGCATACAAACACATATCTTTAAACTAAATGCTCATTTTTCGTTTCTTGTGTGAATAGCCGCTTGGTTCTTACGACTCTAGAACTTGCCACGACGATAGATTCCCGGTCCTTACCAACGTAAACTCAAGAAAGTAAATGATGGAGGCATTAGGACTAACCCATTTTCCTTTCAACACCATTATTTTTCATTTTTATCACCTACCCAAAAGTCCTCCTAGTTAACCCCTTTGAGCCTAAACCTTTTTCATTTCTTAACCCACAAAACAAACACCCTTTACCCACCCAAACCTTTTTCTTTTCAACCCCTTTATTTTAGTAGAAAGCTTGGTTATCTTGTGACGTTTCTCTGGAAAAAAAAATGAAACTCTAGCAATAAACAAACAAGTTCCTCAAAGAAACTTTGTTTGAAGATACTTAGTTTGAATAAAAGTCACAAAAACAAAAAGTTTTACGACGACCGACGCTTTTTACGCTTTTAGCCCTTTTTACTAACCACTAACCAAAACCACCTACCCTTAGCCCAAGCCTAACCCTTTCCCAAAGTCCTCTTGATATGGTAGAAGTAAGTTCCATGCCGGTCTCGAGTGTTTCACAAAAATACATCTTCGGCCTAGTGTTGAGTGATCTCCCGTGAGGTATGTGAACTTATATATAAATGAAATTTTAAAAAAAGGCATGTTATGCCCAAATAAGTAATTTCTCTTATGAAACGTTCTAAATAAATCATAACGAATATGATTGTGAATAAAATAAAATAAAAATAAAACCCAATAGAGATCTTGGATTCCCAACACTCAAAACAAGCCCAAAACTTCTTTTCTACCCATTTCATTTGGGTGTGTAAGCCACATAATAAAGAGTTTTGCTTGAGGACAAACAAAGATTCGTGTGGGGGTATTTAATGTGTGCAAAATGCAACATGTAAATTACATCAAATGAGGCATAAAACTAACCCTTTTTAGTACTAATGTTGGAAAAAATGTGTTTTTGTCTTCCTTTTGAATTTACAGGACCAAATGAGCTTAAACAAGCAAAAGAAACAAATATGCAGCAAAAAACAACATAAATACAAAGAAAAGGAATAAACGTGACATGCCCGACCCCTCGGCAGCATCCCCAAAAGCAAAAACAAAAAACAGAAGACTGACCACGGGTCGTGCCCACCGGATACAATTAAATATATTATTATACACCATATACAATTAAATATATTATTATACATAACAAACGAGGGTGTCTTATGAATACTACCTAAGACACGTCTATATTATTTTATTATTTTTCTTTTCCTAATTTACAAAAATGCCATCAAACCATAGTTTTTTTGTGTGTATTCAACCCTTCAACTTCTATCATTACCACTTACACCCTGTTTTGGTAAGAGGATGTCTTATGAATACTACCTAAGACACTTTTCTATTATTTTATTATTTTTCTTTGCCTAATTTACAAAAATGCCATCAACCATAGTTTTTTTTATGTGTATTCAACCCTTCAACTTCTATCATTACCACTTACACCCTGTTTTGGTCAAAAATCAGATTAAAGATAATGTAAGCAAATTTGTTATGTGAGGTAGAGTGCTTATGTGATGAACAATGAAAAATAAGAATGCTTGATGAATGAAATGACGAACACAACGATTTGTACGAGGAAAAGCCCTTGATCACTAGTAGATCGCCGACATAAAAACCTCAGATAGTGAAAACTATCACTATCAACTATATTGAACAATAAGAATTACAACTTTGGATGTTGATTAAGTGTGGTACAATTGAATGCTAAGTGTGTGTGCTATGGTTTTCAATGTACGCGAATGTGTGTATACGAACGTGAGAATATGCCTAGAAACACTTAATCAACCCCTTTGAAATAAACTAACAACGAAGTCCGAAATTCTAGGAAGACCACGTCCAAGCTCCATGAACATTAGTGGAATTCATCACGTGCAACATCTTGAACGAGTTATGCCTGAGATTCCAGCTAAGACTTAGTCCATGTTGTTCACAACATGCATACGAACATTAGAAAACATAGAGAACAATTGTTAGAAATCATAAGTAATAATAAGGATCCTTGATTCTCAGGCTCCCTGCACCATCCGCTAAGGATAAGTGATCCAAACAACATCTCAGGATACATGATCCTCAATTAGCAAAACCTATGCCCTAACACACCCCTTCATCTTTCTAAAAACTTTGTAAAATGTCATTTTGACCCTTTCGAGTTTTGCGTATTTACTTTTATGTACGTGGGTTAAATATAATACGTTTTCATACTTATTTTGTATGTACGTTTTTTGTTGTATACGCTAGCACTTGCATATTGTGTTAACCGGACCTGTTAAGACCCGAACACGATAAGACACGAACCCGGAACAGCTAAACACGAACACGACACGAAATCTTATCGTGTCAGATTTTCCAAACACAAACATGAACCTGATAATAAACAGGTTACACGAAACGACCTGTTAAGACACGGAAATTTTACCAACGTATCATACAACCTGTTAAGATACGAACACGACATGTTAAGACATGAACACAACATGTAACTACATGTTTAATATTTAGTCATTAACATATCTTAACATGTATTATATAATGGTCTTAAATCTTAACAAGTCTTAACACGTCATATTGTGTCTGACATGACTTGTTAAGACACGAACACGATATAGGTAAACACGAACACGACACGAAATTAAACAGGTTTTATCGTGTCGACTTGTTATAGACACGAAACCTGTTAAGGTTAAACACGAAACCTGTTAACTTCGTGTAGGTTCGTGTCGTGTTATCGTGTTCGTGTCAAAATTGCCAGCCCTAGTATACGCTTTGTCCATAAATAGAGCAGGTCAAATATAATATGTTTTCACTAGCCGGTACAAATTCGAGTTACTTTACGTTTCAACTCCATCACAACGCGTGGTACCATTCTTTAACGTCTAAAAACACTATTTTCTTACATGCTTATATTTAAGTACGTTTCGTTATAAATCTAAGTTGGTTTACGTTTCGACGTAAATTTATCGGTAATGAGTCAGATCAAAGATACATTTTCGTACTTATTTTCATGTGTGTTTTCATTTGGTCTACATTTTGATGTAAATTTTATTCGAAAACAAGTCGTGTCAGATATTTGATGGTATAAGTTCGAGTTACTTTAAGTTTCGGCGCTACCGCAACAAGCGGTGGGTCAAAATGCTAGTTATATATAATTGGAAAGTGACCAGAATAGTAATTTGATTTTTATAATATATATAATTTTTTATACTTTTATCATTTCAATATTACAATTGATTATTCTTATATTTACTTTTAACTTTAAACATATTTATTTAATTTTAACTTTGAATTATTTTCTTTTTTCAATATTACTGATATTATCTAAACAACATCAATAGCGTATTGTATAACATCGGTATAGTCTTTTTATATATATTAACGTTAGCATGTGTTTATTATTATATACGATTTGATAAAAAGTTCTATTCGAATGACCGAACAAGTCACATATAGTTGATTTTTTTTTACCACAAACCAAACACATACCTACTAAACAACATTGGTAACGGTACCGTATTCGCTTTAATATATTTCTCAATGGCGGTATAAAATTCATTGAACGCAAAGTTATATTCGCAATAAAGTATATTTTGGTATCGTAAGCTATATTGAGTGTCTGTATGATACCGGTATCGTAACAGACCAATACCGACCGAACAACACCGGTACAACTATTCGTTTTTATGGTTTCCAATCGATGTAAAACACGTTTCGACTGCTATGCCTAGTGCATCATACTGATATTGTAATGAACCAAAACATAGTGAATAAATCATTCACAACCCAAGTTTTCAATCACTCTCAAACCCTATATATACAACTTCAACATACATAACTTACGTTGGCCAACCCTTGACAAAACATAGCATTTGGTAAGATCTGCCACTAAAACACACACCAGTGACAGTTGTATCTCTCTCTCTTATCTACCCCCTCCCCCCTTCACAACACATCCATTCAACTATCAATCTATTCAATTTCAAGCACCATGCAAGCTCAAGCTCTTCTTCAATCAACCCCACTTCGTGTCTCCCCACTCGACCCGATTCACAAACCCATCAATCTCAAACCACCCTCACTCTCTTCCACGCGCCGCCGCGCCGTTATCTCCGCCGTCGCCGCCGCCCCCAAGCGGGAAAAGGACCCGAAGAAACGGGTCGTCATTACGGGTATGGGTTTGGTGTCTGTTTTCGGGAATGATGTGGATACGTACTATGAGAAGCTGTTGGCTGGTGAGAGTGGAATCGGGTTGATTGACCGGTTCGATGCGTCCAAGTTTCCGACCCGGTTTGGTGGGCAGATTCGTGGGTTTAAAGCTGATGGGTATATTGATGGGAAGAATGACCGAAGACTTGATGATTGTTTGAGATATTGCATTGTTGCTGGTAAAAAGGCCCTTGAACATGCTGATCTTGCTGCTGATAATCGCTCCAAGGTTTTTATTTTTTTAATTATTATTTTTAAATAACTTTTTTTTTTTGGTGGGATCTGGTTGATATTTAATAATTGGGTTTTAGGGTTTGTGTAAATTGGTTATTGTATAGGATTAGGATAGTGATATCAGGATGAATGTGAATGTGAAATTAGCTAAATATGTTAGGTTTTAGCAAATGATTATTTGATTGATTAGGTATGCTTTGGTGGAGTGAAAATAGATAAGGGATTTGAAGCATGTATGATACATTATGTGCCTTTGGTAAAAGAGTTTGTGATGCGTGTAGCCGTGTAATAAGGGTCATGTGCAAAGTGCAGTAGATTGTTTTGTTGGAAAGCAATGTTAAGTGCATGATGATGTTTATGTGAATTTTGATCAATTCTATTTGTTTTGTCGTTGTTTTGTATAAGCGTGCGGGGAAAAAGAAGTATCAAATTTATAGACATATGCCTTCACTCTAGCAAAATCTGGTTCATGAGGCTCCTACATGCACAGGGTGTTGGGGGCCTGATGTACACATCCTTACCTTGCATTTCTAGAAGAGGCTGTTGTAAATGGCATGAATGTTACATGTGCGACTTTTTCAGACGGTTTTCCTTTCGTCCCAAAATAGTTCTAAGTATTTTCATTTTTTAAAATTCTTCTCTTTTAAAAAAAATGATTTAGAAGGTTTTGTGATTAGAAATACGTTTAGGCGACTTTAGTTTCAAGTTGTTCGACCAAGTCCTTATTAGTTTGTTTTTTTAATATTTTATTTGTCTTACCCGTGACCTGAAGCGATAGAACATAACCTGATTCTACCCAGTCATAAGTAAATGGGTCAAAAATTGCCACATCTACTAAATATCATTCTCTTTTTGCAACTATTATGATGCAATTACTTTGGGATAGAAAAAGAATACTTTTTTTTACATCAGGATTGACAATTCATTGTTTGTATGTGCCTTTTCTACAAACTAATTTCACTTTGTATTAATCTTGTAAGTTTTTTATAGGACATGAATACAATTTTCGATGTTAAACTAATTTTAGATCACTTATGGAATTTTACACTCTTTATGAAACAATGCACAGACTTCTTGATTTCGATATCCATATAATGTTTGCAGATTGACAAGGAGCGTGCCGGTGTGCTTGTTGGAACAGGAATGGGAGGTCTAACGGTATTTTCCGATGGAGTTAAGTCTCTAATAGAAAAAGGTTACAGAAAAATCACACCTTTCTTTATCCCGTACGCAATAACAAACATGGCGTCTGCATTATTAGCTATTGATTTGGGCTTTATGGGCCCTAACTACTCAATTTCAACCGCTTGTGCTACCTCAAACTACTGCTTTCATGCTGCTGCAAATCACATCCGTAGAGGCGAAGCTGATATGATGATTGCTGGCGGTACGGAAGCTGCCATTATTCCAATTGGACTGGGTGGTTTTGTTGCGTGTAGAGCGCTGTCTCAGAGAAACGATGATCCACAAACTGCTTCAAGGCCTTGGGACCAAGATAGAGACGGGTTCGTCATGGGTGAAGGTGCTGGTGTTTTGGTAAGTCTGTTGCCTGTTAATGTAACGAGTCAAAACGGGGTTAATATGAAATTATAAAATTTAGAAGGATATATTTATGAAAATTTGAACTTTTAGGAGGATGTATATGAAATTGCGCTGCCCTAGTTAATGGCTACGAATAAATAAATCATATTTTTGAATAATTGAATGAACTCATATTATTTGCAGGTGATGGAGAGCTTGGAACATGCAATGAAAAGAGATGCACCCATACTTGCTGAATACTTAGGTGGTGCTATTAATTGTGATGCGTATCACATGACGGACCCGCGTTCAGATGGACTTGGTGTTTCTTCTTGTATTCAAAGCTGTCTAGATGATGCTGGCGTGTCAGCAGAGGAGGTATTTTTTATTTCATTTCTAATGATTGTGAATTTATAACACTAAATGCATTTTATTTTTCAACTAGTAAATGTTGCATATTTGTTAGTGATCCATGTTATGGTCCCTATTTTGATACTAATTATGATTGTTGGTAGTGTTTTTTTTTACTCTCCGTTGCTTTTGTCAATTTGTATGATGCCCACTCAGTCTAGGAGTACAAACGAGCCGAGTTACTCGCGAGCTACTCGGGCTCGGCTCGAAAAAAAGGTCAAAGCGAGCCGAGCTTAAACGAGCTCGAGTCAGAGCTTCACTTCTCGAGCTCGAGCCGGCTCACAAGCCTAACCGAGCCCGTTGGTTATATAATTTTTAGTTAATATCTTCAATATATATAAAAATAATAGTAAATGAGGCGAGCTCGATCTTGAAAGTCTACCTACCAGCCAAGGTCGAGCTTTCATAAGTTAAACGATCTCGAGCTCGAGCCTAGACGAGCTCGGGCTCCGCTCAGCTCGTTTGCACCACTCAAGTTTATAATAAGTGATTCAGTTTGAAAAACCATATTAAAGCCAGATAATAGATCATTTGAATTTGATCATTTGTAAATTATGAATTCATCACAGTGAACGTTTTGTTTCTTAGGTTAACTACATCAACGCACACGCCACTTCAACATTGGTTGGTGATCTAGCTGAAGTAAATGCGGTGAAGAAGGTATTCAAGAACACCGCAGGAATCAAAATGAATGCAACCAAGGTACCCCACTCCCCCTATATATATAACGATAATTAAAAATAATTAAATAAGAAGTGTTGCTCATTTGGTTATGTTTCAGTCGATGATAGGGCACTGTTTAGGTGCAGCTGGAGGTCTGGAAGCCATTGCTACAGTTAAAGCCATCCAAACAGGGTGGCTACATCCCTCCATAAATCAATTTGTATGCTCTTCATTTCTATTGGAATGATATTTATTATTCATATTATTCTTCTATACTTATAAATCTCAACTTTTTTTTTGTGCGTGTAGAACCCGGAGCCTGCAGTTGAATTCGACACTGTTGCTAATGTAAAGCAGCAGCATGAAATTAACGTTGGTGAGTTTAATTGTTTTTATTTGTGAATCTTAAAGAGGTGGCAAAATGGGTGGGTCGGGTTATGTCTAGTTGCGACCCGTCAATTTTTTTCTTTCTTTTTCTCTATATTTATAAAATAACTAACTCATTAAATATATTATAATAACTTTATTATTAAGATTCTAGTATATTTATTTTGAATAAAGAAACAGCCACTTTTGTTCTGTTTTAACCGACGATACATTTTTTATTAAGTTTTTGAATACATGTGAGATCAGATGCAACCCGAGTTAACAATCGAAGAGTAAGTTGTAGGTTGTGGAATTTATGGGAGGTTGAGTGATTAAGATGTGTTTGTTGGTAATGTGCAGGGATTTCAAATTCATTTGGTTTTGGTGGACACAACTCTGTTGTAGCATTTTCTGCTTTCAAGCCTTGATTTGATGGAAGGAAATGCTGCATCATGGGCATATTTAGGCTTATGACACTGTTGTTTTAATGTTTGTTGGCCAATTTAGACATTTTAGAAGTGAGTTGAGTTCATTTTGTGATTTAGAGGATAGCAAGCAATGGTCCAAAATCTTGCCACCATTTTCATATATTTTGTTTAATCACATCTTTTTTTTTCTTATCCTTTATACCTATACTATACAGGGAAGAGATCAATTTAGAACACTATATATTTTGCGATAACACCCAACACAAACACAAGTCATTCATTATTTTTTCTTTCCGATCTTAAAAAGAATTAAAAAAAATAAAAATGAATGGCATAAATGTAAATGTTATTGTCTCTCTCTCATCCTTTATAAACTCTCAAAAAAAAAAAAAAAAATTTTGGTTATATCCATTTTCCAAAAATATATTGATAATTACGTCACTTGTAAAAGAGTAAAATGTCATTTCGTCGCTAAGGTACTATTTTCATTCAAAAAGTTTGAAATCTTGTTATTTTCATCTCTAAGAGTCAAATTTCGAGGAACAAAAGTTGCAATAACTTGCCTAAACTTAAGGATGAAAATAACAATAAAACGTCCAAACTTGAAAAACTCAAATGTACAAAAAAGTCTCTGTAAAATGGAAAAGCAAAAATGACTAAACCTCATGAACAATTTTAACATTTAAATCCTCGTAAAAAAAATACTTTATCAAGACAAATGAATTTAACCATGCTAATTTAAAATTCATTTGATTTTTCAATGAGATGTAACACATCATCCAACACTTAATACACTAAAAAAAATCTAAGTTAAAAATGATATAAAATACCATCCAATGATACCATTTTTTAGATGTTCATCGACACTATCATTTTTTAAAACAAAATACATATATTTATTTTAACAATGACACATTAATCTTTATCCAATCTTCTAATTTCACTTTATAACTCTTCAAAAATATCATTACATATTTTAAGTTTAAGAGCATTCACATCCAAGGAACCATATTATGTGAGGGGGGTTTTTATATTTATGTGGGGTATAAAAAGTGGTTATGAGTAGAGGAGAGATAAAAAGTTACTGTTCATCTGTATATTTGGGGGGACACTGTTCACCCGTTATAATTTTTTAATATATTTTGAAAGTGGTTGTGAGTGAAAGTGAGAGAAAAATGTAATGATAATATTATTTAATTGAAAGGAGAGAGAAAAAGTATTTGTTTTTAGTGGAAATATATTGATATAGGAGTTGTTTTTTAGTGGAATGTATGTATAATTTGATGGTTTGGATGTGAATGCTCTTAAGGGCCCGTCTGTATAACTTAACTTTGGGCTTGGGCCTGTACTCCACTGCATTTCATGGCCCAGTTCTTTTTTAACTCTCACTAAGCGGGAACATTCCCGCCAAAACACTCTATACACTTCCCGCCAATACCCCAGCGAGCCGATTTAGGGCAAAACCCCACCCCTCTTTCACTCTGCAACATCTTCATCGCTCGTAGATCGATCTTTCAATCTTGCAAACGAAATGGACATCACGGAAGAGATCAGAGCCACCAACAAGAAAGCCTTCACAGAGTTATTCGACTCAAACGTAACAAATCAATTCATTTCGCTTTCATCTTCTCTATCTGCTTTCGTTCATGTTTACTCACACTTTTTTTTTGTTGTTGTTGTTAGTACGATACCTTAGATGAAGATATCCGCAACATGATCCACAACAAACGCCGTCGTTTAATCTTCCAGCTCACTCACCTCTTTCAACGCGGAGCTGAAGATCTCGCTCGAAGGTTTAATCATTTTCACACTTATACATTCAATTGACTTCATATATTGTGTGTTAGGTTTGTTAATTTGTGAATTTTGTTTTTGATTTGTGTGTTATCTAAATTAGGTTGTTGCAAAACCCTAGCGAGTATATACAGTCGTTAGCGGATTTCATAACGGAGAGAACACGGAGTATTGATCCCAAGTACTTGAAGGAAGGGGAGCAAGTGTTGGTAGGGTTTGATGGACCGTTTGTGTCAAGGAAGGTCACTCCTAGAGATCTTCTTTCTGAGTTTATTGGTTCTATGGTCAAAGTTGAAGGGATTATTACTAAATGTAAGTTTTTTTCGTGATTTCATTGCATATTATAAATGGTTAGCATTTGCAAGTAGATACTTGTGGAAACCTAAGTTTAGAGAAAATATCTGGTTAGATTTAAAAGAAAGTTGTTTTATGATTCTGCTTCTGCAAGTCAAAATGTTGTAAATTTTTTAATCTTACTGTAACCAGGAGGCTTACATTTGATATATGTTGTTTTAGTGACATGTATTAGGATATGAACATGGTTTATGCCTATTTAGTTTGGTAGTTTGGCTATTTTACTTGCAGAGCTACAATAAGGTTAGGTGTTTATGGTGTTGGAAATTTGCTTTAGTACTTTTGAATTTTGATAAAATTATTGTTTGCTGTACTAGGGGATGATAGTGTAATATTAAATTTTAACACATATGGCTTGCATTGTTTTTATTTAGGTTCTCTTGTAAGGCCAAAAGTTGTGAAAAGTGTTCATTATTGCCCTTCAACTAAGCAATTTACATCTCGTGAGTATCGAGATATTACTTCTACAATGGGTTTGCCAACAGGTTCCGTGTATCCAACCCGGGTAATATTACGTTATTCACAGTATGTCACATTTCACAATCATAACTGAAGTTAAATGTCTCACTCATCATGTTATCTGTAGGATGACAATGGCAATCTGTTAGTAACTGAGTATGGTCTTTGCAATTACAAAGACCATCAAACACTTTCAATGCAAGAAGTGCCTGAAAACTCTGCTCCTGGTCAACTTCCGAGAACTGTTGATGTCATCGCAGAAGATGACCTGGTTGACTCATGCAAACCTGGAGATCGTGTGGCAATTGTTGGAGTTTACAAAGCTATTCCTGGGAAAAGTCAAGGCAGTGTCAATGGAGTATTCAGGTTAACTTAAATTTTCTTTATATTTTCTTTCACTTATACCATGGGCAATCTGGGTATTTTAACCAAATATATGATGATACCCAGGACCGTGCTTATAGCAAACAATGTTTCTCTACTGAACAAAGAGGCGAACGCTCCAGTTTATAGTTCCGAGGACTTGAAACACATTAAAAAGATAGCTGAGAGAGAAGATACATTTGACTTGCTGTCTAGATCACTGGCACCTTCAATCTATGGGCATTCGTGGATTAAGAAAGCGGTTATTTTACTTATGCTTGGTGGAACAGAGAAGAATCTTAAAAACGGGACCCACTTAAGAGGGTATGGTGCTTTTTTTGTTTTCAATTTACTTATTCATTAGTATGTTATGCAAATGATCAAGGTGATTCTACCACTACATTTTCAGTGACATTAACATGATGATGGTTGGAGATCCTTCTGTTGCGAAGTCACAGCTTCTTAGAGCTATTATGAATATTGCTCCACTGGCAATTTCAACCACTGGTCGTGGTTCATCTGGGGTTGGATTGACAGCTGCAGTTACTTCTGATCAAGAAACAGGTAAAATATTTCGATAAATTTGAGAAATCTGAATAAACATTTTTTCTGCTACTGATTATTTATGATATACTTTATAGGAGAAAGAAGGCTAGAAGCTGGTGCTATGGTTCTTGCTGACAGAGGTGTGATCTGTATTGATGAATTTGACAAAATGAATGATCAAGATCGTGTAGCAATACATGAAGTTATGGAGCAGCAGACTGTAACCATTGCAAAAGCTGGTATTCATGCATCGTTAAATGCCAGATGCAGTGTGGTAGCAGCTGCTAATCCCATTTATGGAACAGTAAGTATCTTAATGACCTTTATCCATGTCTCATATGACAGCTCATAACTTTATGTTAACGTAAACCGATCATCTGCAGTATGACCGTTCAATTACCCCAACAAAGAATATTGGGCTTCCTGATTCCTTGCTGTCACGTTTTGATTTGCTGTTCATTGTGTTGGACCAAATGGACCCTGATATAGATCGAAGAATCTCTGATCATGTTTTGCGTATGCACCGTTTTCGATCTGCTACAGATGGAGGTAGGAGCATTTGTGTTTATTTCAATGGTTTTGATCATTTCGTTAGTTTTATATCACTTAACGTCTAAGAAACATATTTTTGCAGGTGATGAAGTTTCAATGTATGGAAGGGAGGATGAATCTGATTTAGATACATCTATATTTGTTGAGTATAATCGAATGCTACATGGAAGAACAAGGGGTAGGAGACCTAACGCTGAAGCTCTGAAAATCAAGTTTCTTAAAAAGTATATTCATTATGCAAAACACAGGATTCAGCCAGATCTCACTGATGAGGTATATTCTTTCTTGAATCGGTATATGATTGTGCTTGTATATATTGATGTCAATAGAGGTAATGATGATAAGTTTTTTTGTTCAGGCATCTGAGCACATTGCAACTGCATATGCAGAGCTCAGAAACAGTGGTGGTGGCAGCAGGGTTAGTATTAACAGTTAGTTATTTGCTTAATTAAGCCTAAGATGCTTTGGTTTGTTTGATAAGGGATTTTTGATATTTGTAGACCGGAGGAACACTTCCGATTACTGCCAGAACTCTGGAGACTATTATTCGACTATCTACAGCACATGCTAAACTTAAACTGAGTAAACAGGTACTTTTATCATAAACATGCTCATTTGATTTGTGTTTTATCTCAAACATAAACTACTCTATAGTATTGTTTTTGTAATCATAATTAACACGTTCATTAGTTATTTAAAAGCAGATGTATATGTTGCCAAACCGGCCTGTTTTGAGCTATTGTAAAAAGTACCTAGTTTTGCTTGAACTCGTTTTGACTCGTTTTTGGTGTAGGTTTTAAAATCTGATGTAGAAGCTGCCTTGAGAGTTCTCAATTTTGCTATTTACCATCAAGAATTAACTGACATGGAAGAACGTGAGCAGCAACAGGAAAAAGAGCTAGAAAGAAAGCGCAAAGCTACTACTCAAACAGGGTGAGTTTGATCATCACCAAATATTGAATTAATTTGTAATTATATTTTTATGTATATATAGTGTGAGGTTGAAATGAGAACTCATTGCTCACGAGAACTTAGTTGAAGAGAATTTTGTTAATGTTGTATTTCAATAATAATAGTAGGGGTATGAAAAAATGATTTTGATTGTTTTTTTGCGAGTTCTCACAGTTCTTAAGATAACCCTCCCATGTATATATGTGTGTGTGTATATATATAGTTAGATTTATTATGCTTTTTTGTTTCTTTCAGGGCTGCAGCTGCAGCTGAACCTGAAGCAATGGACGTAGATGAACCTCCAGTAGCACCAACCATATCTGCTGAAAGGTGTGTGTTTCTTTTGCAACTCTAAAGTCATTTTTGTTTTTATACACTTACGAAGAACGATTAATGTATGATTTATTGTTATTTATCTAATGGATTTATTGATGATGTGTAGGGTTGCTGCATTTAGGCTTGCATTTGAGCGGCATAGACATGATACCCGATTTGAAAAAGTAACTATAGATGAGATTGAGCGGGTTGTTAACATCGGCGCAGCAGTACCTTACTTGAGGGCAGAGATTATGGTCCTCCTAGAGGTATATACATACATATACATTATAAATTTGGTTATTTTTTCTGTTTATTTACGACTTTACGTATTATGTGAAACTTAACACAATATCGGTAATTGTGTGCAGGACTGGAAAGAAGCGGTATATATCAACGGGGAGGATGTTTATGCTATATACTGAGTATTGCGTAGCATGGAGAGATGTTTTTATGGTATTTGATTCTTGACAGTGTTAGATGCATGTTTGTAACTTTTTAACTACCTTTTGTATGAATATTAAGTTTCCTATCCTATTTAGATAGTTGCTATTCATCCCCTTTAAATTTCACAACTAAACCATAGTTTTTGCTTGGTTAATAGTTTTTTCATAACTATTCATTGAATGTTTGTTTCAAGGGAAGAGTTAAACACACTAGAAATGAATACGAACATGAAAATGATAAAAAGCCCATAACTTGAAATAGGAAATTAAGATGATAAATTAAAGCTTTAGAAGAGGTAAGCCACAAGAGACACAGCAGCAGCAAGTAGAGCAGGTACTTGCAAAGCCATTCCAACACTCTCCATTGACGGGGACGGTGCAGGTGCTGCCCCATACTCCTGAGCCATGGCTCCATAACTGGCAAGGACCATCATTGTAATGGCGAGAGCGGTGGCTAGCTTCACACTTTCCATATTGGCCAAGTATGTAAGTATGTATATAATTACTTGCAGGGAAAGATTGGTTTGTTTGTTTGGGAAGTAAGGGGTGTGGGTTTTATAGAAGTGTTTAGTGGGGATTAATAACAGCTAATCACATGGGAAATATTATTGTTTTTAAAGCTAATAAATTCAAGGCATAATCATTTGAGGGTAAGTGGCCGGCGTGAAGCCAAAATCTTAAAATATCTGTCACTCCATTTGGCCATTGTCTTTTAGGCTGGCCAAAATTGTAATCTATCATTAAAAAATATATAAATAAATGATAATCTGGAACAATACACTTTTATACATTACTCTCTGTACCTGACCTGAGCTTGAACTTGAATAAACTTAACTGCTGATAATATTGCGTGACAACCAGAAATGACCAAGGGCTAGATCAAAACGATAACAGTACCACGCAGACTTGATGAGCCTAGACAAATTTGTAATCTATCATTGAAAAATATAGATAAATGATCATCTGAACCAAGGGCTAAATTTTTGTTATGTTAGAAAACTCGATATCTATTTTTTAAACAAGAAGCGATAGAGGTGGCGGGTCGACCAATTTACTTTTAATGAGGAATGGTTTAAACGGGTTGAAAGTCTCTCAATGTCCATTTTTAAGGTATACAACCTACTAAATGTTTTTTATTCATATACTTGAACTGATGTAATAATATTGTTATTGTAAACATAACATCACATCACATTGATTAGAGTTAATTACACAGATGGACCTGTGGTTTATAGCTAGTTTGTGTGTGCGTGTCTTGTCATCATTGCTCATTAGCTCAGACTTTAATTATAACTAGGTTTATGCCTCGCCTACGTCGTGGGACGGTAAGCCAAATATTTCTCAGTTTTATAACACGTGCTCATGTGTTTCGAATACATACTACTCATAACACAATCTCAATAAAAATTACATCAAGACGTAGATAAAAATACAGTCATCAAAGATTTTTTTAACTAAGTTTAGGAATTGTAGAGTAACTTTAATAAAATCCAGGAGTAGCAACGATTGTCCAGTAATAGCAAACGGTCACTATTCCCCAGACAGTGGCGGATCTAGAAAATAATTATAGGGGCAACGTTACAAAAAAAAATCTTAAGGGCCAGCGAAATCGAAAAAACGTCAATTTTTTTTACACTACTGAGGAACGTTAAGCTACCCCTTGTTATATGGTATGTCCGCCACTGTCCCTAGGTTGGTTCGTCACGATAGTAGAGGGACTAAACATGTATACAACCAACGTTAAAGCAGGGGGACTAAACACACATTTGCAAAAAAGTTAATCAATAAAAAGAAAGCTTTTTTAAAAATAGAAGGGCTGAAGACGTATATTAGCGAAGTTGAAGATTTAAAAATAATATACAAAATATTTAACACAAAAAAGGCCACGACCAATGAGAAAGTGTCAGGCGCCATGACCTTTAGCACAGGGACTAAACATGTATACTACCAAAGTTAAAGCACATGGACTAAACATACATTTACACAAACTTAACCAACAAAAAGAAAACCTTTTAGAAATAGAGGGACTAAAGACGTATATTAGCGAAGTTGAACGTTTAAAACTAAAACACAAAATAATTTAAAAAAAAAGGCAACAACCACCAGAGAAGAGCTGAGCTGCCTGACACCATTCTCGATGGGCAAAACATGTATACTACCAAAGTTAAAGTACATGAACTAAAGACACATTTACACAAACTTAACAAACAACAAGAAAGCTTTTTATAAATAGACAGGCTAACGACGTATATTAGTGAAGTCTAAGGTTTATACGTAAAATACAAAATAATTAGAAAAAAAGGCGACGATCAATGAGAAAGTGCCCTTCCTGGCCATGCCTTTTAAATATATATACAATACAATACTGTTTTTGTCTTTTTTTTTATTTGATACTTTCAATAATGTGAGTCATGTGTGGTTGATTGTTAGTCTCTATGAGGACATCATGCCATGCCATGTCTTTTTTGGAAGGAGACTTTCCCTGTACATAATTAAAAGTGATGGTTTTTTTTTTTTTTTTTTTGAAGGAGACTTTATCTTAACAGGACCGATCAGGTCTCCGGGGTCATGTTAAAGACATTCCATCGTCAGCCCCGCTCTTCCGGACACGATGTTCGATCGGGCCCCGGCCGGCGCGCAAGCTGACTTCCGCCCGGAAACCATACTGCCCCCACACGAGAGACTCGCTGGGGTAACAGCTGGGTAAAACCGGGTTGCCCTCAAGACCGCACCATGCCTCGGTAGGATACGATCCATCATTGGGACGACCCACCCCCGAAATGCCGCAGCCGGGGATCGAACCGGAGACCTCAAGAGGAAACCGGCCCAATCCAACCACTTCGGAACCAACTGGGCTGGAGGTGGGTATAAAAGTGTGATTAGGGGTGTTCATCGAATCGAATATCGAATTTTCGAATTATTCGAATCGAATTGTTCGAATAATTTTTATTTTTCCTTGAATTCGTATTCGATTCGAATTCGATTAAAACCTATCGAATTCGATTCGAATTCGTATTCGAATAAAAAACCCAATTCGTATTCGATTAAAATTTCGAATTCGAATCGAATTCGAATAAATTCGATTTAATTCAGATTCTTTAAAACATGTAAAAAACTATCAAAATGAAATATAAATTTTAAAGCAGCCATAAAGCAAGATATCACATTAAAAAGTTTCAAATAAAGTACCACAAGTTAAATTCAAACGAGAAGTCGGGAATAATCACTCTACATTACAAGTTAATATTTTTATGGTTAGAAATCTATTGATAGATTTGTTACTTAGGTTTTACTTATGGGTCATGCAGTGAGTTTGGTAATGGGTAATTTTAATACTTGGAAAATTTTTTGAAAATAATTTATAATATAGCTTAATAAAAGTTATATATGTATTATATATAAAAATAATAAATAAAAATGTATAATTTTTATTCGAATTTCGAATCGAATCGAATTTGAAATTATAAATTCGTATTCGATTTACTTGACTCGAATTGAATCGAATTCGAATTCGAATTCTTATAATCGAAACGAATTCTTGATAATCGAATCGAATTTAAACGAATTTCGAATTTTTCGAATTCGAAACGAATCCTGAACACCCCTAAGTGTGATGGTTTGAATCGTTATTTTTGTTTTCCCTCTTTTAAATCTGAGTTTGTATTATTATTTTCTAAGTGAAAAATGAATCGTCTTAAAATTTGGAAGATGATTTGTATATATCATACATACAAAGAAAAAAAGCCTAGTTAAGCTGGTTTAAAATCGAAACATCCATCAAAATCAATAAAACCAAACCGCGCTATGACTTGGTTTCACACTTTAGCCTTATTAGTCTATCAATTTTTTTGGCACGTATAACGTATTGGGTTGTCTTACTTACCCGTACTAGTATAGACATTCAAGTACAAATACTTATTTTTTATTAGCTCACAACAACTACATCGAATTGGTGTCGTTACCGGGGAATTCGTGCGCTTAGTGTTAGTTTAATTTAGCTGTTCTTTCTTGTTTTCCTAAAAATTTAAAAAAACAAACAAACCGCACAATGACTTGGTTTCACATTTTAGCCTTATTAGTCTATCAAAAGAAATTTTGGCACATATGACGTCTTGGATTGGCTAGAAACTTGTATTACTATGTAAAATATAACATGTAGTATTGATTTTTCTAGAAAAAAATACAACAATTTTACACAGATAAGACAAATTATTGGGGTTATTATATTTACCAGGATCAACTCAACGTTACAATATGATACAAAAAACCAATCCATAAGCCATTGTTATTCATCCTGATTTAGGGAAAACATTGATTTGAAATGGTTAAAAAACACGACAATGAAACAAAATTAATTACTGTTTTGTGAACACCCCTAAATATAATAATTCAAGCAATAGCTCATTAACTAATTCAAAACTTATATGTATATATGGAAGAGATTTATGCATAACACTAAATGTTGCGAGAACATGAAGAACAAAGCTAACTGTTCATTTTTTTCCAATTTGTATAAAATAAGATGATAGAATTGCAATGTTTCTTCTATCTTGAATATGTAGGCATGTATGCATGTGTATATGTATGTGTTTTTATTGTGCGTTCTTTTTAAAACGTGTGTTAAGAACTGTGAAAATCGCATAAAAGACTTATACGTAGTGCAATTGTGATTTAATGAGAGGGAGAAATATACGGAGGGAGACGGTTATGTAAGCACCTAATGTATTACACTTGAATCCAAATGCATAAGTGCATTATGTGATTCTCATAATTCTCAACACAATATTTACTGGTTTTGAAAACTTCATCTCTCATCATATATAGGATGGATTAAATGAAAACTCTTGCACAATTTTGATATAATTATGAACTTAAACTAAAGCTAAACTATGCTTGAGATCAATTAAAAAAACAACTAATACACAAAAACCATAAAACCACAAGGCAAACAATCCTTTTCATTTTTAGGCTTGATTACTTGCAATACTTGATATGTGATGAGACAAATGTTTAATCTACTATATAGACATATCGTATACTAATTCTAGATTAACCTTAGGCATGGTCTATGTCAACCTGACATTCCCTAACTATATGTTAACTATTGTGGAATGGCACCATCGAGTAATTCTCATTGATCACACCAACGAGGTATTTCCTAATTACACGACCTACTGTGAGATGGCACCATCGGGTAAGCAACGATAAACATTTGTCCAAATATCAATAAAATAAGCACAATCAAACTTCATTTGTATATAAACGAGTGCAATCATTCAAATGCTCGAAAACAAGTTCATAACCTTAAAGTTGATTTGCTACTTGTTAACTTGGCATGTGATTTAAATACTTGACTGGTTACGTATACATAACTTATATTGATTAATTGACTAACTTTGGCACAAGTCATAGCAAACCAACAGGACATCTCCTAACTACACTACGTAGGGCGAAATGGCTCCATCGGATCACATGAATAAATATGAATCCAAAGCGTCACAATTCAGAAAAGTTCAAGTGGCGAATACAATCACAAAAGTTTAAAGCTGAACAAATGACCAAATCGTCCTCCCGTGAGTTCGCCCTGAAAACAAAGAAACAATTACTAATATTTGAATTATGGTCTATACGGTTCTGTCCATGAGCACAAGTTAATTCCATATTTTTTGTCTCGAGTTCCACGCATTAGCCTTCGTGTCTCTCGTTGCCTTCCAGTCGACCAGCAAAAACCCACATCAAAAAGGAGTCCAATGGGCTGTCGCTTTTAGAAATTTAGTGGGCTTTTTTCAGATCACAACCCAAATTGTAAAAACTCGTGAATATTAATTTGAGTAATGTTATAAACCAGACATTTTAGGCCCAACCCATTACTTATAGGCTTTAGGGTTTATAGCTATAGGGAGGGGCTCATGCGAGAACCACCCTTATTGTGAGAACCTTGAGAACCAATGTGAACACAACCTAAAATAGCTAAAAAAACCTAAAAAAAACCTAACCCCCCCCCCCCCCCCCCCCCACCCCCCAAGCTAAAATGCTAAAAACTAAACCCCCAAAAAACCTAAAAAAATCTAAAATAAATCTAAAAAAATAAAAAAAAAATCTAAATTTTTTTTTTGAATTTTTTAATATTTTTTATGTTAAAATCGCTACTTTTAGAAGCAAAAAAAAAAAAAAAATTTAAATTTTTTTTTTTTTTGGCTTCGAAAAGTAGCGATTTTTTTATAAAAAATATTAAAAAATTCAAAAAAAATTTTTTTGTGTGATTTTTAGCTATTTTTAGGCATTTTTGGTGTGTTCACATTGGTTCTCGCGGTTCTCACAATAAGAGGTGGTTCTCGCATGATCTTCTCCCTATAGCTATATTCATCTATATATTGTAATGTTGAATAATGAGAATTCAGTTTATCTCTATTTCTCTTTTGTTTTTATCACGTTATCAGCACGAGAGTGCTCTACCCAAAAGCCCTAATTCATCTTCATCACCAATGAATCTGCCGTATAAAGTTTCTACAATGTTTCCATCTCGTTGGTTTTTGAGTCTTGTTAGAGAATTCTAACCAAGGCTTACATTGGAACACAAGAGCTACATTGAAAAAAAGAATAGTAATTATGTGGCTTCAAGAGTAATGAAGGGTAACAGATGTGAAACTGCCGCTACCTCTTATTTTCTGCAACATGTAGGGAACACATCATCAATGCTGACAACACCATTAAAAGGATGAAACTGATTCGGTGAAAATTCATACCCTGGATTAAGGTACTATTTAATTTATGTGTTTTCGTTTAATCTATCTTATAGGAGCACACACTTTATCATGACATTGTTACTCGTAATCAACTTTTATCTCTTCCCTTCACTCTCGCTCGACACCCACATACCCCACCAAACGTCGCAGCGAAAACACCGCAGCGAAAACGGAGACACGATGAATTTTGTTAGTGTTTCAACAAGTACCATGAAGCTCTTTTGATCTTATGACCAGAAGAAATACGTGGTCAGAACCTCCAACTATTTTTTTAACCACTAAATCAACCTTTTCAATGGATCTAGGTTGAAAAAAAAAACCAGTTACGGAAGTAGGGTTGTTTTATTTGGAAAACAAACCAAACCCCCCTTCCATTCGGTTTTTTTTTAATAAAAAAAAAAAACCCTTTTTACTTAGAATTATATATATTATAGACAGCGTAAAACGTAACCACTCTCAGAAAGTATCACCACCGTCAGATCTTCTCAACTTTAAATCCTATCCGTTTAAACTAAAAAAAATAACCGTAAATTGGGCAGTTGATGGCAGTTCAGCCCTTCTCTCCTAATTTGCTATAATTCATGCAAAATTCTAGGACTTCCAACTAAAATTTAACACCCACAATTTATCAGTTTAACCTACCAATTCGGTGGTGTTTAACCAACTCAGTTCCTAAAAAAATGGGTCAGTTTATTTATGATTTATATAAGGAGCATGAATTACCAGCAAAGCCATCCTAATTTATGGTTTACTCATTCAGTGATTGCTCTCTCTCATCCCACACCTATTATTCCTCTTCCTCTTCTATGTCTTCTAATTCCCTCCCCACAGGCATCAAAATTGCTCCCGACAACTCTATGGTCGGACGACAACGGATGGGATGATTACTGATGTTAAAGGCAATGATGGCATGAGGCAACTCCAGCGGCGCGTTTCGCGGACCACTACAGCGGTGACAGCGTCGATTCCACAAGCTTAAAGGGCGGCGGTTATTTCTCACACCGGCGACCCCTCTCCGGTCGGATTTCCAGACAAAACTACCCTAAAGAAAATATAATACGAATATATGATTAAAGTATGAATTTGCATTTTCTTTGATTAAGTCCAGATATGGCAATATCGATGACTAAGTCATGGTTGAATATATGTACATGTAGTTACCAGTGGTCACTAACTGTTTCGTTTGAAAGGTCAGTGGATTGAACTTGAAGGAGCAGTATGTTCTCATCAATAGCAACAATATCTATTTATTTATTTAATTTATACATTTTTTCTTTCTTGCAGTTATTCACTGTTTACGGTATTGTTACACATTTAGTTGAGGTAAGTAGCGGATTGAGTCGTGCATTGTTTTGATTGCTTTAGTTGTGTTTATAAGGTGTTCAATCAAATTCTTATAGTTTATTTTGAAATTGTTTTGTTAATTTCTTTGTGTATTAAATGACTATTCTAAGAATACTATCACTATAAGGGTGAAGGGAGTGGTTAAACAGGTGAAAGTGGCAAACTTTAAAATAGACCAATCAGAGAGTGCCACGTCAGAGAGGGTAAAAAGTTTAAACTTTGCTGAAAAGTGTTGGCAATGGTTTAGACACTTGAAAGTGGCAAACTTTTTTTTTTGTTTTTTTTTTTAAATTATATGTTAAATAAAAACAAATAAAACATTAAATTAATAAAAAAACAATTACATTAAAATGAAACTTAAAAAAAAACTTAAAATTCATAAAAATTACACGACACTAAAACAACGCAACCCCTAAAAAAATTAAAAATTACACTACTCTTCGTCAGAATCAACCAACAGGTGGGGCAAATCTTGACTTGCGAGATGAACCGTGAGATCGTGTTTAAGTCTCCAATGCGTATCTTCATCCATTAGCTCGCCCAACACTCTATTATCAAACGCGGGCTCGACCGGAGGATCCCGAATGTGTACCGGTGCAATCGCGTTTCCGTCGTCTTTTAAAATCATGTTGTGTAAAATAATACACGTGTACACAACATTCCTAATTTTTTTAACCGTCCTTGCTCGCATCGGCCGATTCAAGACACCCCATTTTGACTTCAAAACCCCAAAAGCCCTTTCGACGACTTTTCTTGCCGCCTCGTGTTGCCTTTTGAACATCTTTTCGTCTACTTCTTGAGGGTATGGGATCGATTTCACAAACACGGACCATTTTGGGTAAATTCCATCCACGAGCAAATAACCACGTTTGTAATAATGGTTGTTGACGTAAAATGGACATTTTGGCGCGGTTCCGTTTCGTTCCGTTAAGAATAACGGCGATTGTCCTAGCACATTGATATCGTTCTGCGAACCCGGTGGACCGCAAAAAGCATGCCAAATCCATAAATCTTGAGACGCCACTGCTTCGAGCATAACAGTCGGGTATCGGTGATCTCCTCTCATATACTGCCCTCGAAGCTCGGTGGGACACATTCGCCAGACGAAATGGGTGCAATCAAGGCTACCGAACATACCTGGAAGGTGATGTTGTTCTTCATGTGCGTCGTATAACAGTGACATGTCGTGGCTTGTCGGCCTACGTAAGAACTCCGAACCATATATTCTGCAAACCGTTTCGCAAAAATATTCTAGGCACTCGCGGGAAGTTCTTGCGGCCATATGCAAGTACTCGTCTCCTTCGTCTGGAGGGTTACCGGTTGCGAGCTGTTTAATAGCTGATGTAACCTTTTGCAGCGGCGTAAAGCTCCTCCGACCTCGCGCATCGTAGGCCTCTTGAAAGTATGCGTCATTCGCTTCCACGGCGGTCACAATATTTAAAAACAACCGTTTCGACATACGGAACCTTTGGCGAAAAATTGCGTCGTTGTATTTCGGGTCTTCGACAAAATAATCCGCCATGAGGGTCTCGTGCCCAACCTCCCGCTGACGTTCAATGTATCTCCTTTGGTTTGATGTGCCGGAGTCTTGTAGTTCGGCTTCTTCGAGTAGATTTTGGAAAAAAAAATGCTATCATCGGACGAGTCGTCGCTACTATCGGGTGGAAACCACAACGGGAAATCATCCGCCATTTTGAGTGGCAATACTTGGGTTAGTGTTTTGTATTTTTTGGTTTGATTTGGGGGTGATTTTGTAGAATATATAGGATTAAAATGGGTTTGTTTTGAATATATAGGGTAAAAGTTGAAAAAATAATTTTTTTTTTATTTTGAACGGCATATAGCCGTTATGTGGCAACGGTCAACATGCAAGTTGCATGTTTGTCGATCGGTGATGTGTAGCCGAAAACACAAGAACGCCGCGCGGCAAAGAAGGACGGCGCCGGTGTTGCCGCTCGGCAAACCGGTTTGCCGACCCCTTCACCGCCCCACTCCCTTCACCCTAACTCCTTAAAAATACCGTAACTTCTTCTTTGATGCACAACTTGCTTTTATGAACAATATTATCATCTCTAAAACAAGTAGTTAGCCCTTTTGGAACTTGAAGGTTTGAAAGTCATATGTAGTTATGTGAAGGATGTGCAATTAGAAAGTGTTAAAAATCAACATCACTTAGAATCTATTTAATTTGAAAATCATTTGTTTGATTGTATATATTTCAATAAATTTTTTAGATATATCATGTCTAAAATGGGTTTTATATATTTATATCATGAAAAACGGTTCCACCTGGGCAAGAATAAGGTGGTAAAATGGGTGGGTTGGGTAGGTTTGGGTAATGGGTTAGGATGGGTATGCGTTAGGATGGGTTTGGATTAGGATGGGTTTAGGTCAAGATGGATTTTTGCCAATATGAGTTTTGGTCAGGATAGATTTAGATATGATAGACTAAAAATATAAATAACTCAAAGAATTTTTAAAAAATCTTAAAAACTTCTAGAAAAATAAAAAAAATAATTAAAAAATCCAAAAAATTATAAAAAATCAAAAAAATAATAAAAAATTCTAAAAAATAATTCAAAAAAACCAAAAAAATAATAAAAAATCCAAAAAATTCTAAAATTTCAAAAAAATTATAAAAAATCCAAAAAATTATAAAAGAGTTAATTGCCAAAATCGCCCCTGAGGTTTGGGTACATTTTCCATTTTAATCCAAAATGAAGGTTTTGTACCATTTTGCCCCCAACGTTTGTAACTTTTTGCCATTTTCATCCAAATACCTAACCAAGTTACTTTATACCATATTATGGGTATTTTTGAACCTAACCAAGTTACTTTATACCTTATTATGAGATATTTTTGTAAATTCGGTCGGATATTCATCCGACCGAATTGTCATTCGTCACTTTCTGTCCAATACATACCAGGCCCATTAAATGCAATATGCTATTATGAATTTTCAGTCCAATTGCATTGAGTATAACTGGAAGCAGCCCATGTGTTGATGTGTACTTGAGGTCCAATTAGAAAATAGTAGTTTCAGAATCCATTAACTCTTGTCGGTCCATGTGATCATCTCGATTACATACAACTATTTCTTATTCACAATTTATTGTGTTATGTATGTGATTAAGTAATTGGACCAGATTCTTCAGAGATCATTTGCATGACTGATAAAGTTGTTTCAAAAATAACTTGGTTAGGTTCAAAAAGACCCATAATAGAGTTGATAAATTTACAAATTACCCCTTTTAGTTAATAAATTTCAAAAATACCTCATAATAAGGTATAAAGTAACTTGGTTAGGTTCAAAAATACCCATAATATAGTATAAAGTAACTTGGTTAGGTATTTGGATGAAAATGGCAAAAAGTTACAAACGTTGAGGGCAAAATGGTACAAAACCTTCATTTTGGACGAAAATGACAAATGTGCCCAAACCTCAGGGGCAATTTTGGCAATTAACTCATTATAAAAAATCAAAAATATAATAAAAAATCCAAAAAAATCTAAAAAATTTTAAAAAACCAAAAAAAAAAATCTTAAAAATACAAAAAATAATAAAAAATTCAAAAAAATTCAAAAAAATCAAAAAAATCTAAAAAAATCCAAAAAATCTAAAAAATCAAAAAAATATTAAAAATCCAAAAAAATCTAAAAAATTCCAAAAAATCAAAAAAATTCTAAAAAATCCTAAAAAATCCAAAAAATTCTAAAAAATCCTAAATAATCCTAAAAATCCAAAAAAAAAAAATAAAAAAAATCCAAAAAATTCTAAATAATCAAAAAATAATAAAAAAATAAAAAAATCCAAAAAATAATAAAAAATCCAAAAAAGTCTAAAAATTCTAAAAAAATCAGAAAAGTTCTAAAAAATATAAAAAATATAAAAAAATAATAAAAAATCCAATAAATTCTAAAAAATCCAAAAAAATGTTAAAAAAATACAAAAAATTCTAAAAAATCCATCAAATAATAAAAAAATTCAAAAATATCTAAACAATCAAAAAGTTCTAAAAAATCCAAAAATATTCAAAAAAAAAAATATTTTTTTTTAGATTTTTTAGATTTTTTTGGATTTTTTAGAATTTTGTGAATTTTTATTTTTTAGAATTTTTTGGATTTTTTAATATTTTTTTTATTGTTTAGAATTTTTTAGATTTTTTACTATTTTTTAGATTTTTTATTATTTTTTTGATTTTTTGTTATTTTTTTTTGTTTTTTAGTATTTTTTGTTTTTTTTATTATTTTTTGATTTTTTAGAATTTTTTGGAATATTTATAACTTTTTTGGAATTTTTATTGTTTTTTTATTTTTGATTTTTTTTATTTATTTTTGATTTTTTGGATTTTTATTAGTTTTTTGATTTTTTAGAATTTTTTTATTTTTGTTTTTTAGTATTTTTTGGACTTTTTTATTATTTTTTTGATTTTTTAGAATTTTTTGGATATTTTATTATTATTTTTTATTTTTTAGAATTTTTTATTATTTTTTGGATTTTTTTATTAGTTTTTGTATTTTTTATTATTTTATGATTTTTTAGAATTTTTTTGATTTCTTAGATTTTTTTAGATTTTTTAGAATTTTTTGATTTTTTAGAATTTTTATTATTTTTTTGGTTTTTTAGAATTTTTTTGATTTTTTATTATTTTTTTGAGTTTTTATTATTTTTTTTGATTTTTTTGAATATTTTTATTATTTCTAAGTTTTTATTATTTTTAAAATTTTTATTATTTGTGAAGCCAACGTCTACGAACACTCGAATAGAATGAAGAATCTGCCTGTGATGCTCTTTTTTGAGTTACCTATTTACCCACGTAATATCTATCCTGACTCACGAATTATTTTAAATATATATTATACAACCCATCCTGACCCATACTTAATTATTTCTTAACTTTTCCTGACCCATCCTTATTTTCAAAATGACCAAAAATAACCCAAAAAATCCAAATGGGTTTTTATTGCAAGACCTAGGCAAGATGGTTGCTTTCAACTGTGTTTATGCATTATTTTGAACAATGGTGTAACATGTTAAGTGCTTAGTTATAGTAATTTATGGTATAGTAAGTGGCAGTTTAATGCCACCATAGGGTGATCCGTGAAACGGGTTGTAATTATTTGGACCCGTGTACGCTGGTATTGGGTTTTCAAAACCCATGGGCGGTGGCTGTTGATAAGCTGGCTGCGAAGGCCCACCCATTTGTGGGTCCTCCCAATGAGGCGGGTAGTGACTTGCACTTGACTGCCTTGGGGAGCTAATATGAAAGTCCCCTGGTCGCACCGACATACGTGCACCGGTTCTTCTACGCCTTGGCGGTTGAGGAGGTGGCGGTTGAACTGGTGGCGGTGGAGGTGGTGGCGTAACTGCCACAAACCTATGATCCTCTGATGAATCTTGATGATGCGGCTGTGGCTGTGGATCCTGTTGCTGCTGAGACTGCTGCTGATGCTGCCCATGTGATGACGAGTGGTGTGATGGTGTATAATACCATGGGTGTTGATTAAAGAAAGCTTGGAAACTGTCGGGACCACCATAGGGTGATCCGTGAAACGAAGATCCGTCCGAGATCTCTATTGGGTGGTTCGGAGTGCCACTCGCAGGCATGACGGGGTCCGTGTCCTCGTCCATGTCGTCAGCATGATCACCAGAGAAGTGGTCGTCAGGACCCAGTGGGTTGAAACCCACGGGTTCTTGTAAGTAATCGGCCGGATTAAACTGGCCTCTAAAGATCGGTGTGGGGTCCCCGTAGGAATGATGGGACAGAGACCTTTGTAGTGGTACATATGAAGGCTGTGGGTTGTGAGGTTCATACGGGTTAAGTGCGGGCGGTGTCGAGCTATGCGAAACCGACCGTCTGGCCGGTTCAACCTGGTTTCGCCGGTTTCGGCGAGGGTCTTCGCTTTCCGTAGCAGTCGGAGCCCGTGTATTGGATGGTCCTGCCTCATGGTCGTTGGGGGCGGCTGCCGGCCCCTTTCCGCGTCCTCTTGTTCGGAAGAATCTTGGCGGCATTATCGATATTCCTGTCAGTGAAGCATGAGATAACAATACAAAGATATATGCAAATTTAAATAAAGGACAACACAATCAATAGTGGAATTTGTCCTATGTTATAAGTCTAGACTCAAAAGTTTAGATATGTGCAATTGTGTAACTGAGATTAAACACAAAAGGCTAGTGTTTAATTCACTCAGTGTTGGCTCTGATACCAACCTGTCACACCCCGATTTCCACGTGTCACCGGTGGGCCCGGTGGGGGAGTATCGTGACGTGGTTGGCAACGTAATAGTCAAACAACACAATATAATAATGCACAGCGGAAGCAAATTTAAAATAAGATACAACCGAATTTATTTATTGTAAACAAAGTCACAATTATCCGGTGTTTATCCACAGTAGGATCGAATTAAAAAAAAACATATTGTTTATGGTTCAACAGACTTCGGCATCTAAAGCTTGCGAGACTTCTAGTGATGCTTAGGAGAATTCCAGCCTATTTCGCCTAGTACCTGCATTTAATCTTTTTGGGAAAATACGCCAGTTTACACTGGTAAATACATTCAACTGACTCATTTTATAAAATGATTGAAAATTAGTTTGGATGCACATGGCATAAACATTTTATTTAACTTGGGAGAATTATTTTGATAATATAATAATCTTGTGAACGAATTACATGTTACTTATGCGTTCAGTAGCCCGGACGTATCCGGGTTAAAGATCAATAGACACACCACTGTAAGTGAGTTATACACGGGAGTACGCCTACACCCCGTGCTCAGGTCGTGGCAATCTCGTAAGATAATGCCGAGGATATCCGGGACATGGTCATTAACCCCCCAAAGGCTGTAAAGTAAACACATCTGTTTAAAACGAGCCGATCAAATTATTCAATTAACCACTAAGCGTGGAAGATTTGATGCCCGATCAAGCGGTACGCTATGTACCGTAACCCAAGCCCGTATAGGGAAAATAAGTTAAAAGTATTTACCTTGATGCAAAGTATAGTCACAATAATCAAATAGCAGGTAGCTTTTACTGTTTCTCCTAATCTGGAACGAAGGTTAAATATAACCTATTAGAATTCTAACGGGTCTTTTATTAAGCTTAAGCTTAGACCGGCTAGTTTTAAGATACGGTTCGTACGCACGATTAAGCGAAGACCGGATAGAATGTGATTCAGACCCGACAAGTTTGGAGACTTGTTTAATATGGGTTTATTAATCACATTCTGGATTTTGAGATAAAACCGATAAGGTTTGACCCGTTTCGGCTAATTTATGTAAACTTGTTACATAAACCGAGCCGAACGCGTAATATGCGTAACGGGTATTCGTAAGAGCCATATACAGGTTTCCTAAGTTAATATGCTTCAAATATGTTGTAACATCAGTAGGATGTCTTTCGTTATGCCCCGAACTAATTTAAATACAAACTATGCCCCGTAGGGGTAGTTTGGTCATTTTAAAGTTTGTAAAAGTGTTTATATGTTCAACTGAGTTACAGGTCTGATGTAAACAGCAAACATATTCATTTTGATGTGTTATAACAGTAGGCTAAGGCATATATGTGAAATTTATCATATTTAACCAAACTAGGCCCCGTGGGGGTATTTTGGTAATTTCACATAAGCCGACAAGCTCAAAACTAAGGTCTGAGTTTATCAACTTTTGCTTACTGTTAAGATATGATAATTTGCCTCTTATATCAGTAGGTATCAACCCGGGTATGTCCAATATAATTTTAAAACATACTATGCGCTAATAACGCTAAATAAGGCGATTAAGGGCCATTACCGGGTTCGATACTTAAATCTGATATTTTTATATTTCCAGAAGGCTTAAAATAATTTATTTATCATAACTAATCAGTAGCAAAAGGTTTGGAGTCGTTTGGATGTGTAAAACTCATTTTATGGCCCGTAAGGGCAAAACCGACAATTACCGGATTAAGCCTACGACTACTAGTTATGCTCGACCTAAAATTAATTAAAAATCTTTAAAAATCCAAAAATAATATATAACATCAGTGGGTAAAAGATTTGATATCAAAAAGTATGTTTAACTAGGCTTTACGCTAATTACGCCATGTTGTCAACATAAGGCCTTAATTTAGCGACAATGAGCATAACTCTTAATCTACAAGTCAAACTGATGTCAAACTTTGCAAACAAGTCTTTATATCAGTAACTAAGGTTTCTACACTTTTACATTTTCATAAATCATGATTTAAGGTAATAAGGGCATAACGGTCCACGTATGAGCATTTAACGGAAACTTGCATATTAATTGGATAACTAGTGAACCAAGGCGTATGATCACAGAGGGTTGTTCTAACATGTATCCTAATCCAATTTAAGCTCTGAGGCATTTCTAAAATATGCCCAAACGGGTCAGAACTGAAAGTCAACCGAAAAGTCAAACTATGTGACTTTCGGTTCCGAACCGGGTCTAAACAGGAAATAGTCGGGTTGAACATGTTGGGACATGTTCTTACACTAATTACTAAGTTATAACACTAATAAAACAGGTTATATATGATCTAGATAGCTAATTATGCATAAATGACCTTTTAATAATTCTGTTGACTTTTTAAGCAAAGGTTTGACCCGACATTTGACCTGCTTAGGATGGTGATCAGGGGCAACCCTTTTGGGGTTTTATTTCCCACATAAATACCATTCTAAAACTACTTTTAATTCGAGATAAGACTGAGTCATTAGTGACTAATCTCGAAGTCAAACCGTAATTACGACGGTTTGACTTTTAGCTAATTAACTAAGCTAAACACAACCAAATAAGAACTAGAAGACTTACAAGAGTCCAATGCACGAATTAGGAGCAGAGGGGAGAGTTCCTTAGCTCCAGAATCAATCCAATTATGCAGGAGAGATGTGTGAATGAATGTTGCACTTGAAGGCCCTTTATATAGTGGTTTACACACCACAATCTATTGACACAAGGGTCTACATCCTTCCACAATGGTTTAACACATGTCTCTAGTATGTAGAGGGTGCCTAGGGGTCGTTTATAACAGATAAAAACCGAACAAACAGGTCACAATCGCGAAATAACCTGCTGCAGAAGGTTTCTGTCGCTGGGCACCCCTAGCGCACCGTTACGCTACATCTGTAGCGGTGCGCTAGCCCGCTACAATGGGCCGTTGACTTATCAGGGTAGCGCACCGTTACGCTACTCTTGTAGCGGTGCGCTAGCCCCTTCTGAGACGTAAATTGTTGTTGTTTGTTGAAGTTTCGTAAAGGTAACCAATTATTTCGATCTTGGGTCCTATACCAGCACTCATGGACTTCCCAAAACGGTCTTGCACAGTATCAAACCCCACCATAATGATATGTTTGTTTTGGATTCAATAGCAAGACCCGTATATCTCGGTTTACCATTCAATTCACTAGTGGGGTCAAATCATGCTTTTCAAGATTCATTATTGTAGACAAAATTCTGTATTGAGGGTATAAAAGATGTGTATAACATTTAATCGGGTCTTGGGATTTATAAATAAGGTCGTTCAGAGGTAACAGTTTAACATGACGTCACTTTAAATCCTGCCGAATCATCTTTATTAAATCCGGGTTTACAACGCGTTTTGTCTGACATGACACGTGTCGTTTTATTATTGAACCCGAAATTTTCGAGGTGTTACATCCTCACCCCCTTAAATAAATCTCGACCCGAGATTTACTGAAACAAGTAAGGGTACTTTTCTTTCATCGTGGATTCAACCTCCCACGTGAAATCGGGACCTCTACGGGCATCCCATTTGACCTTTACAAAAGGTATATGCTTTCTCCGAAGCTTTCTTACCTGTCGATCTTCAATCGACACAGGTTTTTCCACAAATTTCAAGCTCTCATCAATATGCACATCTGTATGCGGCATGACATGTGATTCGTCAGCGGAACATTTCTTTAGATTGCAGATGTGGAACACATTGTGAATTCCACTGAGCTTTTCTGGTAAGTTCAACTTATAGGCAACTGACCCGACACGTTCGATAACCTCGAAAGGTCCTATGTATCTCGGGCTTAGTTTGCCTTTCTTTCCAAACCGCATCACTCCTTTCCAGGGTGACACTTTAAGTAGGACTTTTTCACCCACTTCGAAGTGAAAATCCTTACGACTTGGATCCGCGTAACTCTTCTGCCTATCCTGGGCAGCTTGGAGATTTTTACGAATCTGGACAATCTTGTCCGTCGTTTCGAATACGATCTCTGGTCCTGATAACTGGACTTCTCCAACTTCCGCCCAACAAACTGGCGATCTACACTTTCTACCGTATAATGCCTCGAAAGGCGCAGCCTTTATGCTGGTATGGTAGCTATTGTTGTAGGAGAATTCGATCAATGGTAGGTTCTTATCCCAGCTACCTTCCAATTCGATCGCACATGCACGTAGCATGTCTTCTAACGTTTGAATTGTACGCTCACTCTGACCGTCAGTCTGAGGATGGTAAGCCGTACTGAAGTTCAAACGTGTGCCCAAAGATTGTTGGAAACTCTTCCAAAAGTGTGACGTGTACCTAGTATCCCGGTCAGAGATAATAGCTACAGGTATGCCATGTAGGGCTACAATCTTATCAACGTATAACTGGGCTAACATGTCGGAGCTATAAGTCTCCTTGATGGGTAAGAAATGAGCTGACTTAGTCAGTCTGTTAACTATAACCCATATTGTATCATTGCCTTTCCTTGTCTTGGGTAACTTGGTAATAAAGTCCATAGTTACCATTTCCCACTTCCACGTAGGAAGTTCAGGCTGTTGTAGCAAACCTGACGGTTTCTGATGCTCGGCTTTGACTTGCGCACATGTCAAGCATTTTGCTACATGGGCGGCTACAGACTTTTTCAAGCCTATCCACCAATAATTTGCCTTTAAATCCTGGTACATCTTGTCAGCTCCAGGATGAACGGAGTATTTGGAACTATGGGCTTCTTGGAGGATGACATCACGAAGTCCTCCAAAAATTGGAACCCATATTCGTCCGTTTAACCGTAAGATTCCGTCCTTGCTAAGAGTCAACTGCTCCTCAGTTACTCCTAACTTTTCATTAGGATAGTTAGCTTCCAACACAGCTTCCTTCTGTGCAGCTAACACCCTTTCTATCAAACTGTTCTTTATCTCCATACGCCTGGCGTTAATTCGAATGGGTTTAACCCTTTCCTTTCTGCTCAAGGCGTCAGCGACTACATTCGCTTTTCCGGGATGGTATTTGATTTCACAATCATAATCATTTAAAGTTTCCATCCAACGGCGTTGCCTCATGTTTAATTCTTTCTGGTTAAACAGATGCTGGAGGCTCTTGTGATCAGAAAAGATCACAAACTTGATTCCATAAAGATAATGCCTCCACAGTTTTAGTGCGAACACAACGGCACCCAATTCCAAGTCATGGGTGGTGTAATTCTTTTCGTGCACCTTTAACTGTCGTGATGCATAGGCAATAACCTTGCCTTTCTGCATAAGCACACACCCCATGCCAGTATGCGAAGCATCGCAATAAACCACAAATTCTTCAATTCCTTCTGGCAATGTCAGTACTGGGGCGTTGCTCAGCTTTTGCTTCAGAATATCAAAGGATTCTTGCTGCTTAGGGCCCCAAACAAACTTAACTTTCTTCTTAGTTAAGGAGGTTAGGGGTGCAGCAATCCTTGAAAAATTTTCAATGAAACGCCGGTAATATCCTGCTAATCCCAGGAAGCTACGAATTTCTGTTGGCGTCTTTGGCTCTTGCCAGTTCATTACTGCTTCAACCTTAGCGGGATCCACCTGGATACCACGCTCACTGACCACATGTCCCAGAAATTGGACTTCCCTAAGCCAAAATTCACACTTGGAGAATTTGGCATAGAGCTTCTCCTTATGCAGAAGTTTGAGAATACATCGAAGATGTTTCTCGTGGTCAGCTTTGTTCTTAGAATAAATGAGAATGTCGTCGATGAAAACGATGACGAATTTATCTAAGTGCGGCTTGCAAACGCGATTCATGAGATCCATGAACGCAGCCGGTGCATTGGTGAGCCCAAAAGGCATCACTAGGAACTCGTAGTGACCGTAACGAGTCCTAAATGCAGTCTTGTCTACGTCTTCATCTTTGACCTTCAGCTGATGGTAGCCAGACCTCAAATCTATCTTTGTGAAGTAACTCGCCCCTTGCAATTGATCGAACAGATCGTCGATTCTGGGCAGAGGATACCTATTCTTGATCGTGACTTTATTAAGCTCACGATAGTCGATGCACAGGCGCATCGACCCATCCTTCTTCTTGACAAACAGGATTGGCGCTCCCCAAGGAGATGAACTAGGTCTAATGAAACCCTTAGCCAGCAATTCATCTAGCTGCGTCCGCAACTCCTTCATTTCCGTGGGTGCCAATCGGTATGGAGCTCTAGCAATTGGTGCCGCTCCGGGGATGATATCGATCCTGAACTCGACTTGTCTATCTGGTGGTAGGCCAGGTAGATCTTCAGGAAACACTTCTGAGTATTCTGAGATGACAGGGATGTCTTCTAACTTTGGTTTGGGCTCATCAATAATCACCTGTGCCATGTAGATGACACACCCCTTCTTCAAACATTTTGAAGCCTTGAGCATAGTCACGTGCTCAGGCAGTCCGTACTGGGTATCTCCCCGAATGGTAAGTGATTCACCAGACGGAGTCTTTATTACCACCTGTTTCTGGTTACAGACGATTTGGGCCTGGTTATGAGATAACCAGTCCATACCCAGAACTATGTCAAAACCAGCTAATTTAAACGGAAGTAGGGACAGAGGAAAAGAATGGTTCTTAATGGATATAACACATCCATCTAACACATTAGAGACGGTTTCTATGGTACCATCTGCTAACTCTACCTCATAGTTCACTTTTAGGGTTTTGACAGGTAAATTTAACAATTTACAAAATTTATGATCTACGAAGGACTTATCTGTGCCTGAATCAAAAAGTACTCTTGCAAAAACATCATTGACAAGGAAAGTACCTGTTATGACGTTATCATCCTGCACAGCCTCCTTCGCATCCATCCTGAAGACTCTGGCATTAGTCTTCTTAGCCTCCTCAGGCTTCTTGTTGTTCTTGGGGCAGTTAGTCTTTATGTGGCCCTTCTCATTGCAACGGTAGCACGTCGCATCTTTCATTTTCTTGCAATCCAAGGTTTTATGGTCCGTGGACTTGCAAATCCCACATGCAAAGGATTTCGACTGAGTCCGGGAGCTCGACTCCAGTCTGCACTTTCCATAGTGCTGTTTCTTGCAAGTTTTACACCTAGGCTTCTCATCAGACTTATGCCCATCCTTCCTCGACTCGGATCCCTTCTTGTTATCACCGTTCCCACGGTGTTTCTTGTTCGACCTACGCGAACCATCATCTTCTCGTTTCCTCTTCTCAGCATCTTTATTCCTCAGCGATCTCTGTCGGACCGCATCCAGTGTGAGGGATAAAGAAAGGTCAGTTACAGACCTGAAGGTAACTGGCCGAGAAGCCTTTACACTGGCCTTGATCTCGGGTTCTAACCCACCAATAAAACGGGCGATCCTCTTTGGCTCAGGGGTTACCAGGTAGGGAACCAACCTGGACAGTGTATTGAAGCTTGTCAGGTAAGCTTGGCAGTCGAGGTTCTTCATCACCAATGACAGAAAGTCATATTCTATCTTTTCCACCTCATGTTGAGGGCAGTAATTATCTTTGATCAGGGCAATGAATTGATCCCACGTCATGCTATACAACGGGATCTTTCCGGAGGCCTCCATCAGAGATCTCCACCATGCCAATGCTTCACCTTTGAAGGACTGTGACACAAACTTTACTATATCCCGTTCCGCGCACCCGCTGATGTCCACCACTGTGTCCATTTCATCCAGCCAAGTCATGCAATCAACGGCCCCCTTTTCCCCTGTAAAATCCCGGGGCTTGCAAGACACGAAGTATTTGTAAGTGCAACCCTTGTTACGGGGTCCTTGATGCAGTACCATATGCTGGGATTGGTCACTTTGATTGTTGGTGGACTGACGGTCATCACCGTCTTTCTTAGGTCCGTTCTTCTTGGGAGGAGGCTTGTTATGAGCCGCAGAATGTGTCCTTGGCTTTGAATGTGATACAGAGTGGGTCCTACTCCGGGTACCACTGTATTCTTCATATTGCCTATCCAAGGCTTGAGTGACAGCGCCATCAATGATCGCTTTTAGTTCGGCGCCCGTCAATGTAATCTGGGCGTTCTCATTTGGCGCCACAGGATGGCTATTGACTTCATTAGAGTTAGCCATTTGTATTGAACTGCTACAGAAAACAAGAACAATATTTTATTTGAAAGTTTATTATGGAATTACCCCTTAGGGTAACTCGTTAACCATGGTAACAGAGACCCTATTTGGTTAACTTATTAATCGTATTAATTTAGGATTTCAATTAAATTTATCCTAAACATAAAACCATAACAATATATATATATATATTAGCACATAAGGCTTGGTCACATGGACAATTTAATAAACTATGATTTCAGAGAATCAAGACTTTTAAGGTTTGAACCTAGTTCATTACCTTTATTAGACAGGGAGTCATAGCTACCACTGTCTTTTGGCTTATATAGAAATGAGCATGGCCCGTAGGCGCTATATTGCCACGTATGGTTGAATATGATCACCTTAATTGATGATGTAAATCCAGGATTCAGAGATCATTATACTGGATTAGGAATCTTCTAAAGAATCCTTATTCATTTAAAAATGACATGTGATTTTTAACGAATCACTCCTGCCAGGAGTGTTAACATGTTTTAAGATGTTAACAGGGATTTGAATCCTTTAAACCGGTCTTACCATTTTGGCCCGGTCTTATATTTGACACGAGGCTAGGTTTCACACTTAAAGATTCTTAATTAAATAATTACTTAGGCAGATTAAAAAGGAATGATTTTAATTTATTTATTTCATTTATAATTTATTTATGCCCAAATGGCACGCATGAAATTTATAAAAACAACACTCCATTAAGTTATACAATATTACATATTGCCCTAAATGGGTCTTTCACACATGAAATTTGCCCACGTAGGAGCTACAACATACTAACATGCCCACGCAGGGGTCTTACAGAAGACATGCCCACGTAGGGGTCTTACAGAAAGACATAAGTCCACGTAGGGACTAAACATACAACTTACCCTCGTAGGGGTTTATGGAAAGATAGACCCGCGTAGGGGTCAATACACACAACAACAATCACACCCACGTAGGGGCTTAACAACCAAATACAAGAGAAGATAACTGTGGAAGAATTCAACGACTCTTCTTATTCTTTCCCTTGATCAAACCAACCAATCCTTGTAAGAAACTCTCCGTCTTCTGGCGGTCGCGGCGAGACTCCTGCTCAACCTGATTCAATCTATGTAGAATTTCCTCCCGTTCTGGGGGAGAAAATCGTGGCGGCTGAGACTGCGCTCGAGTGATAGGCCTGGGAGGTATTGGGTATCCCTGATTCGGGTAGCTTACCCCCCATGGATCTCCGTAGGGTCCTTGGGCATTGAAGGAGTTATAATTTGCTGCTTCCATATAAGGATCTGCCTCAGCGTATCCGTAGTTGTTGTAAGTTGGTTGCTCAAACGGGTTGTAATTATTTGGACCCGTGTACGCTGGTATTGGGTTTTCAAAACCCATGGGCGGTGGCTGTTGATAAGCTGGCTGCGAAGGCCCACCCATTTGTGGGTCCTCCCAATGAGGCGGGTAGTGACTTGCACTTGACTGCCTTGGGGAGCTAATATGAAAGTCCCCTGGTCGCACCGACATACGTGCACCGGTTCTTCTACGCCTTGGCGGTTGAGGAGGTGGCGGTTGAACTGGTGGCGGTGGAGGTGGTGGCGTAACTGCCACAAACCTATGATCCTCTGATGAATCTTGATGATGCGGCTGTGGCTGTGGATCCTGTTGCTGCTGAGACTGCTGCTGATGCTGCCCATGTGATGACGAGTGGTGTGATGGTGTATAATACCATGGGTGTTGATTAAAGAAAGCTTGGAAACTGTCGGGACCACCATAGGGTGATCCGTGAAACGAAGATCCGTCCGAGATCTCTATTGGGTGGTTTGGAGTGCCACTCGCAGGCATGACGGGGTCCGTGTCCTCGTCCATGTCGTCAGCATGATCACCAGAGAAGTGGTCGTCAGGACCCAGTGGGTTGAAACCCACGGGTTCTTGTAAGTAATCGGCCGGATTAAACTGGCCTCTAAAGATCGGTGTGGGGTCCCCGTAGGAATGATGGGACAGAGACCTTTGTAGTGGTACATATGAAGGCTGTGGGTTGTGAGGTTCATACGGGTTAAGTGCGGGCGGTGTCGAGCTATGCGAAACCGACCGTCTGGCCGGTTCAACCTGGTTTCGCCGGTTTCGGCGAGGGTCTTCGCTTTCCGTAGCAGTCGGAGCCCGTGTATTGGATGGTCCTGCCTCATGGTCGTTGGGGGCGGCTGCCGGCCCCTTTCCGCGTCCTCTTGTTCGGAAGAATCTTGGCGGCATTATCGATATTCCTGTCAGTGAAGCATGAGATAACAATACAAAGATATATGCAAATTTAAATAAAGGACAACACAATCAATAGTGGAATTTGTCCTATGTTATAAGTCTAGACTCAAAAGTTTAGATATGTGCAATTGTGTAACTGAGATTAAACACAAAAGGCTAGTGTTTAATTCACTCAGTGTTGGCTCTGATACCAACCTGTCACACCCCGATTTCCACGTGTCACCGGTGGGCCCGGTGGGGGAGTATCGTGACGTGGTTGGCAACGTAATAGTCAAACAACACAATATAATAATGCACAGCGGAAGCAAATTTAAAATAAGATACAACCGAATTTATTTATTGTAAACAAAGTCACAATTATCCGGTGTTTATCCACAGTAGGATCGAATTAAAAAAAAACATATTGTTTATGGTTCAACAGACTTCGGCATCTAAAGCTTGCGAGACTTCTAGTGATGCTTAGGAGAATTCCAGCCTATTTCGCCTAGTACCTGCATTTAATCTTTTTGGGAAAATACGCCAGTTTACACTGGTAAATACATTCAACTGACTCATTTTATAAAATGATTGAAAATTAGTTTGGATGCACATGGCATAAACATTTTATTTAACTTGGGAGAATTATTTTGATAATATAATAATCTTGTGAACGAATTACATGTTACTTATGCGTTCAGTAGCCCGGACGTATCCGGGTTAAAGATCAATAGACACACCACTGTAAGTGAGTTATACACGGGAGTACGCCTACACCCCGTGCTCAGGTCGTGGCAATCTCGTAAGATAATGCCGAGGATATCCGGGACATGGTCATTAACCCCCCAAAGGCTGTAAAGTAAACACATCTGTTTAAAACGAGCCGATCAAATTATTCAATTAACCACTAAGCGTGGAAGATTTGATGCCCGATCAAGCGGTACGCTATGTACCGTAACCCAAGCCCGTATAGGGAAAATAAGTTAAAAGTATTTACCTTGATGCAAAGTATAGTCACAATAATCAAATAGCAGGTAGCTTTTACTGTTTCTCCTAATCTGGAACGAAGGTTAAATATAACCTATTAGAATTCTAACGGGTCTTTTATTAAGCTTAAGCTTAGACCGGCTAGTTTTAAGATACGGTTCGTACGCACGATTAAGCGAAGACCGGATAGAATGTGATTCAGACCCGACAAGTTTGGAGACTTGTTTAATATGGGTTTATTAATCACATTCTGGATTTTGAGATAAAACCGATAAGGTTTGACCCGTTTCGGCTAATTTATGTAAACTTGTTACATAAACCGAGCCGAACGCGTAATATGCGTAACGGGTATTCGTAAGAGCCATATACAGGTTTCCTAAGTTAATATGCTTCAAATATGTTGTAACATCAGTAGGATGTCTTTCGTTATGCCCCGAACTAATTTAAATACAAACTATGCCCCGTAGGGGTAGTTTGGTCATTTTAAAGTTTGTAAAAGTGTTTATATGTTCAACTGAGTTACAGGTCTGATGTAAACAGCAAACATATTCATTTTGATGTGTTATAACAGTAGGCTAAGGCATATATGTGAAATTTATCATATTTAACCAAACTAGGCCCCGTGGGGGTATTTTGGTAATTTCACATAAGCCGACAAGCTCAAAACTAAGGTCTGAGTTTATCAACTTTTGCTTACTGTTAAGATATGATAATTTGCCTCTTATATCAGTAGGTATCAACCCGGGTATGTCCAATATAATTTTAAAACATACTATGCGCTAATAACGCTAAATAAGGCGATTAAGGGCCATTACCGGGTTCGATACTTAAATCTGATATTTTTATATTTCCAGAAGGCTTAAAATAATTTATTTATCATAACTAATCAGTAGCAAAAGGTTTGGAGTCGTTTGGATGTGTAAAACTCATTTTATGGCCCGTAAGGGCAAAACCGACAATTACCGGATTAAGCCTACGACTACTAGTTATGCTCGACCTAAAATTAATTAAAAATCTTTAAAAATCCCAAAATAATATATAACATCAGTGGGTAAAAGATTTGATATCAAAAAGTATGTTTAACTAGGCTTTACGCTAATTACGCCATGTTGTCAACATAAGGCCTTAATTTAGCGACAATGAGCATAACTCTTAATCTACAAGTCAAACTGATGTCAAACTTTGCAAACAAGTCTTTATATCAGTAACTAAGGTTTCTACACTTTTACATTTTCATAAATCATGATTTAAGGTAATAAGGGCATAACGGTCCACGTATGAGCATTTAACGGAAACTTGCATATTAATTGGATAACTAGTGAACCAAGGCGTATGATCACAGAGGGTTGTTCTAACATGTATCCTAATCCAATTTAAGCTCTGAGGCATTTCTAAAATATGCCCAAACGGGTCAGAACTGAAAGTCAACCGAAAAGTCAAACTATGTGACTTTCGGTTCCGAACCGGGTCTAAACAGGAAATAGTCGGGTTGAACATGTTGGGACATGTTCTTACACTAATTACTAAGTTATAACACTAATAAAACAGGTTATATATGATCTAGATAGCTAATTATGCATAAATGACCTTTTAATAATTCTGTTGACTTTTTAAGCAAAGGTTTGACCCGACATTTGACCTGCTTAGGATGGTGATCAGGGGCAACCCTTTTGGGGTTTTATTTCCCACATAAATACCATTCTAAAACTACTTTTAATTCGAGATAAGACTGAGTCATTAGTGACTAATCTCGAAGTCAAACCGTAATTACGACGGTTTGACTTTTAGCTAATTAACTAAGCTAAACACAACCAAATAAGAACTAGAAGACTTACAAGAGTCCAATGCACGAATTAGGAGCAGAGGGGAGAGTTCCTTAGCTCCAGAATCAATCCAATTATGCAGGAGAGATGTGTGAATGAATGTTGCACTTGAAGGCCCTTTATATAGTGGTTTACACACCACAATCTATTGACACAAGGGTCTACATCCTTCCACAATGGTTTAACACATGTCTCTAGTATGTAGAGGGTGCCTAGGGGTCGTTTATAACAGATAAAAACCGAACAAACAGGTCACAATCGCGAAATAACCTGCTGCAGAAGGTTTCTGTCGCTGGGCACCCCTAGCGCACCGTTACGCTACATCTGTAGCGGTGCGCTAGCCCGCTACAATGGGCCGTTGACTTATCAGGGTAGCGCACCGTTACGCTACTCTTGTAGCGGTGCGCTAGCCCCTTCTGAGACGTAAATTGTTGTTGTTTGTTGAAGTTTCGTAAAGGTAACCAATTATTTCGATCTTGGGTCCTATACCAGCACTCATGGACTTCCCAAAACGGTCTTGCACAGTATCAAACCCCACCATAATGATATGTTTGTTTTGGATTCAATAGCAAGACCCGTATATCTCGGTTTACCATTCAATTCACTAGTGGGGTCAAATCATGCTTTTCAAGATTCATTATTGTAGACAAAATTCTGTATTGAGGGTATAAAAGATGTGTATAACATTTAATCGGGTCTTGGGATTTATAAATAAGGTCGTTCAGAGGTAACAGTTTAACATGACGTCACTTTAAATCCTGCCGAATCATCTTTATTAAATCCGGGTTTACAACGCGTTTTGTCTGACATGACACGTGTCGTTTTATTATTGAACCCGAAATTTTCGAGGTGTTACAACTACTTATCAATCGTCATAAATTTCTTCGATTAAACACATTATACTTCAGTGTTTTTGATTGATAGTCGTCTATAAATCAAATCATACATATACTGATTTCAATTTAACTGAAGGACTAGAGTTAGGGGGCTGGTGTTATTCACTGGAAAATAAATTTTTGAACTTGGTTTTAGCTGGTGCTGATTTAGGGATAGTAGACAAAGAGAATCAAAATTTAGGGATAGTAGATAGAGAGAAGGTAGAGAGAAGCAGGAATCATTCTATTGATTTGTTTTATATGCTTTACCCCTTTTGAGACACATATTAAACCGCAATATATTCATGTGCTAACTTATTTATTGACAGTTGCTTTTTTTATTAACAGGATTTGTTTGTATACCTCGATTAACAATCTTTCGTTAATCTGTCCATTGTCTATGAAGATGTAACAAAATGGGTAGCTGTACAAGAAAAGCCCAAAGACGAGAGTACGTAGTTACTTGTCAAAGATACAGTTATCAGATTTATTTGTTATCAACCTGTGAGTGTGAGTGTATGCAATTATTAATATAACATTGTACTTATAGTTGTTATTCGGATTTAGATGACAAACGAAGTATGATAAGGCTAATAATAACTTGAGAAGTGCTTTATTTCTTGGCTATGATCATGTTATTGTTGAATATGGTCATTTTATTTCTTGGCTACAGTATTTGAAGGTGAGGTTTTACTTTCCGTTCATATTACACGTATAATTATAGATAAAAACTGTTGTAATTACAATTTCAAAAAACCCGTCCACCGGACGGGTTTACTACTAGTTTATGTGGGGAGTAAAAACAAGAAAAGGGTGCGACTGCGAGAATCCTGATTTGCTTAATTACACTCTCATTCCCCCCTCTTAAACTCAGATAGTTACACCTTATAGTTATTTTCAATTTCTTTGAAACTAGAAGATATAAACTAATATTTTAATATAGCTTAGTATTTGTCTAAAATTTGTTAATGATTAGACAAATCATAGGGTGTTTCAACACCGCTATTATTGAATATCCACTTTCGAACATCAGGATCAAAATATGGTGTTTTGTACTTGCCTTTTGCCCGTTTGGGTCGGAGGTGTGTTTCTAATGAAGTTTAATTAAAAAAAAAAATATTTCACGCTAATCTTGAGTTCAACATGATGTTCTATCAAATATATACACAGACATATTTGTTTAACATAGATAATTTTTCATTACTATATACATAGTCGTACTCTACGTCTTTGATATAAGAATCTCCAAACGAAAGTTAAAACCATAGAAATTCACTATATATTTCTTTTTCTCCAATAATAATAGTAAATTTTCAAATGGTCTATAAAAATTATAAAAAAAAACTCTAAGATTTTATGAATTACATCTGACTTAACATTGTGGATAACACATCATCAATGTTGATACATTCTTTAAGTCACACACTCATATTATGCTTTGTCCTAAAAATACAAAGTGTATTTTCACAAAATACTCGAAGGTCATATCATGTCCTCTAACTCGCAAAACAGAAAAAAAAAAACATTCCTACTTAAAATTATTATATACGTACAATCTATTTTATAGCCCATTCCCTGAAGCGAATGTGGCAACCTTTTAGTGTCGATGGAATATTTTTTTTCATTCATCCCAGTAGAGGCCATATGTATGGATGATCATGATTAAAACCTGACATGAGGGCCTCAAATCAACTTATCAGTACCACGGGGAGGTCCGAAAAAGGAATTAAAACACTCGCTTCAAATGCGGATTGACAAAGCATAAATATACATGTCTAGAAGCTCCAGCAGAATTATCACAAATTTGAGTGACAAATGTCTAACATACAACAAAACTACTAACTTTATCACAAAACATAAGAAACATTTATATTAGTTGTCCCAACATAGATACTATTAATACTAATTCACATATTAGTAGTATATCAAATGCTCTAGAAGAGCATCGGCATCTTACACGTATAAGTTTTGGTTTGGTTTGAAACTCTTGCAATGTTCCATTTTTACTTCTTTGCATTAACTTTTATTTATTTTTTTTATTTATTTCCTGAAGAAATATGCATGCTAGCTCCAGTAGAGCTATTATTGGTGATGAATGTCTGGTAGATAGCGGTAGTACTAACACTATTCTCAAAGATATGAAATTTTTCTCTGAGTTGTCTCCGGCAGAGACACCGATTAGTACTATATCTGGTGTCAGTAACCTTATCGAAGGCTCCGGCAGAGCACACATAACATTATCTTCGGGTACCAAGTTAACTATTGATAATGCATTATATTCTAGTAAATCCAGAAGAAATTTACTTAGCTTTAAAGATATTCGAAAAAACGGTTACCATCTAAAAACAATATCTGAAAATAATATTGAATATCTTCAAATTACTTCAAACAAAAATGGCAAAGAAACAATTGTTGAATAATTAGAAGCCTTATCCTCTGGATTATATTGTACTAATATCAATCCTATCGAATCATGCATTATTCAATATATGGCATGACCGTCTAGGTCACCCTGGTAGCATAATGATGAGACGAATAATCAAAAGTGCAATTGGGCACCCTCTCAAAAACTTAAAAGTTTTGCTACCACAAGACTTATCATGTGCAGCATGCTCTCTGGGCAAACTTATAACTCGGCCCTCACAAACTAAATTGATACATGAAACCCCATCATTTTTAGAAAGAATCCAAGGGGATATCTGTGGGCCTATTCATCCTCCGTGTAGCCCATTCCGCTATTTCTTGGTCTTAATAAACGCATCCTCAAGGTGGTCACATGTGAGCCTTTTAGCTACTCGAAATGTAGCATTTGCCTGACTTTTAGCTCAAATCATACAATTGAGAGCTAATTTCCCCGATAATCAAATTAAAAACATCCGGATGGATAATGCGGGAGAGTTCACATCTCAAGCTTTTAATGACTATTGTATGTCAATTGGGATCAATATTGAACATTCAGTACCTCATGTTCACACACAAAACGGTTTAGCTGAATCTATGATTAAACGATTACAAATAATCGCTAGACCACTTTTAATGAGATGTAAACTACCATCTTCTGCATGGGGTTATGCTATTTTGCATGCCGCTGCACTGATTAGATTGAGACCAACTGCTGATCATGAATACTCCCCATTGCAACTGGTCTCCGGATGAGAACCAAGTTTGTCCCACCTTAGAATTTTTGGTTGTGCGGTATATGTACCAATACTGCCACCACAATGTACTACAATGGGACCCCAAAGAAGACTGGGTATCTATATTGGTTTTAACTCCTCGTCCATTATTAGATACTTAGAACCAATGACGGGAGACATGTTTACAGCACGATATGCTGACTGTCATTTTGATGAAATGATGTTCCCAGTCTTAGGGGGAGATAAGGACAAAGAAAGACTGGTAACACAAGAAATAACATGGAATGCATCATCGCTATCAAATCTCGACCCCCGAAGTGGTCAATGTGAATATGAAGTTCAAAAGATCATACATTTGCAAAAAATAGCGAATGAATTACCAGATGCCTTCATAGACACGAATAGAGTGACAAAGTCACATGTACCAGCATCAAATGCACCTGCTCGAATTGAAGTAATCCCAGAAGCGATTACTATACAACGAAAGCGTGGGAGACCAATCGGTTCCAAAGACAAAAACCCACGGAAACGGAAAGAGCAAGGTAACGCAGTTGGTGAAAACTCACAAAAGATTATAAGTGAAACCCCGGAAGAGGTAAATGTCCCAGAAGAGACAACTATGAATCCAGAGGAAAATGAAGTTTCAGAAGAAACACCGGTACCGAACGAAAATGAGATCTCTATTAATTATGTACAAGATAGTACAATGTGGAACCTGAATAAAACACGTGTTGATGATATATTCGCATATGCTATAGCAACGGATGTAATCAATGAAAATGATTACGTACCTAAAACTTTAGAAGAGTGCATGCACAGAAATGATTGGCCAAGATGGCAAGAAGCCATAAATGCCGAATTAAATTCGCTCGAAAAGCGACATGTTTTCGGACCTGTAGTCCGAACGCCCATAGATGTCAAACCAGTAGGTTATAAATGGGTGTTTGCAATAAAGAGAAATAAAAAGAATGAGATTGTACGATATAAGGCTTGACTTGTAGCACAAGGGTTTTCCCAAATCCCAAGAGTTGATTATGAGGAAACCTATTCCCCTGTAGTGGATGCGATAACCCTTAGGTTCCTAATCGGCCTCACAATCTCTGAAGGACTTCATATGAGACTAATGGATGTCGTCACCGCATATTTATACGGGACACTTGAAAATGACATCTACATGAAAATCCCTAAAGGATTAAAATTGCCTGAAGCATTAAAATCAACACCTCGAGATATGTGTTCTATAAAGCTCCAGAGATCTTTATATGGTCTCAAATAATCTGGCCGTATGTGGTACAATCGATTTAGCGAATATCTCAAAAAAGAAGGATACAAGTCTGATGTAATCAGTCCATGTGTTTTTATAAAAAGAACACTCTCAAATTTCACTATAATAGCAGTCTATGTTGATGATATCAACATCATCGGATCTCCTGAAGAGATAGAGAAAGCTGCTCAGTTGTTAAAGAAGGAATTTGAGATGAAAGATCTTGGTATGACAAAAGTATGCATCAGACTACAATTTGAGTATTTGTTCAATGGCACATTTGTCCATCAATCAAACTACATCCAGAAGATGTTAGTACGTTTCAATATGGATAAAGCACATCCGTTTAGCATACCTATGGTTGTCCGACCGCTAGATCCACACAAGGATCCTTATCGCCCTCAAGAAGAAGGCGAAGAAGTACTTGGTCCAGAAGTACCGTACTTAAGCGCGATCGGTGCCCTTCTGTATCTCGCAAATAACACAAGACCTGACATTGTATTTGCAGTTCATGTACTAGCGATGTACAGTTCGAATCCAACACGTAGACACTGGAATGGTGTAAAACATATATTCTGGTATATTTGCGGGACACAAGACTTAGGTCTTTTCTATCAGAAAGATCAAAAGTCCCAGCTTGTTGGGTATGCTGATGCCGGATATCTATCAGATCCTCACAAAGCAAAATCTCAGACAGGTTATGCAATCACATACGGTGGCACAACAATTTCTTGGAAGTCAACTAAGCAAACACTTACAGCAACATCATCAAATCATGCCGAATTAATAGCACTATATGATGCTGGTCGAGAATGTGTGTGGTTGAGATCAATGATTAATCACATACAAGAAGCATGCGGATTGGAACAGATCAAGAAGGAGCCGAGAATTATTTATGAAGACGATGCTGCTTGCATAGCTCAAACAGAGAAGGTTATATCAAGGGTGATCGAACAAAGCACATCTCACCAAAATTTTTCTCAACATATGACATACAAAAAGAAGGGGAAATTGATGTTCGCCAGATTAAGTCAAGTGAAAATCTAGCAGACCTGTTCACGAAATCTTTACCTAGAAGCAGTTTCTAGCAGCTATCACACAAGATCGGTCTTCGTAGATTGAAAGATGTTTGTTGAATTCAGGGGGAGAATTATACATGCTGTACTCTTTTTCCCTTAACTAAGTTTCGTCCCACTGGGTTTTCTTAGTAAGGTTTTTAATGAGGCAGCATAGCTGATCCAGTAGTATCAGTTTATTTATTCAGGTCCTGAAGTACCTATTTAACATCATCCTGAAGTACATTGTTAAACTGTGTATAATTCTAAATGTCTGAGGGGGAGTGTTATAAACCAGACATTTTAGGCCCAACCCATTACTTATAGGCTTTAGGGTTTATAGCTATATTCATCTATATATTGTAATGTTGAATAATGAGAATTCAGTTTATCTCTATTTCTCTTTGGTTTTTATCAAGTAATTTAATTTATGAGTTTATTAAAGTTCATTTGATTTTTAGGAAGTCAACCATAGTTTTCTAAATGTTCGATGTAAGAGTTTGGTATTTTATATTATATCAATTTTCTCTCTAGAGTTATCTATTTTATATTTTACGATTTCTCATAGTTCAGTCCTAAGAGTTATAACAAGATTTGTAGGCAAAACTGATTTTGAAATTAAAAACACAGTTCCTATAACAATTTACATATTCAAGTGTTTTAAACACTCATAAATTATGTAGAAGGAGGACGATCAAGTAAAAAAGAGCTAAAACCGAAGCAGCTGGGAAACAACATGTGTATCAATGAAGAGAGAGGGGGGGGGGGGGGTAGGGGTAAAGATGTTTATTTATTTACTTTTAATCCAAAACTATTTGATTCTTTACTTTTAACCAAAAACTATTTGATTTTTATACTTTTAACCCCAAAACTTTTCATCTTTTGCAATTTAACCTCACAATTTTTTTATTTTTAACTTTGGTCCTCTATACTTTTTATTTTTCGCAAAATTACATTCCGTTCTAAATTTTGTGAGTTAACATGGCCCAACCAGCATCAGCATCGTGCGGACATATTATATGTTGATTACGTTACGTTACCTTACCTATATGTAAACCCCTCCAACGGTGTGGAGGGTGCAAGCTCCTTCAGTTTTAATGCACATAAATGGATGCTTACAAATCAATCTTGTTGTTGCCTTTGGGTTAAGGACAAATCGGTTCTTACCAAATCTCTCTCCACAAATTCGGAGTATTTGAAAAACCAAGCCACTGAATCAGGACAAGTAGTCGATTACAAAGACTGGCAGATCGTGATATCGCGAAGATTCCAAGCCTTAAAGTTATGGATGGTGCTAAGGAGCTATGGGGCGAATGGTTTGAGAGAAGTCATAAGGAAACATGTGAAACTGGCTAAGGATTTTCAAATGCTTGTGAGTGCGGATAAAAGGTTTGAGATTATAGTGCCTAGATATTTTTCTATGGTGTGTTTCGAGTTTCTCCTAAGGTGATTGGTCAGTGCTATGACACTGAGCACGAATCAAACGAGTTCAACCAAAAGCTGTTGCAATCTGTGAACACGACAGGGTGTGTTTACATGACGCATTCGATAGTTGGAGGGGTTTATTTTATTCGGTTTGTTGTTGGGGCAACTCTCACTGAAGATAGGCATGTGATAATGGCTTGGAAGTTGATTTGTGATCAAGCAACTTCCATGTTGTGTACACCAACGCCTAAGCGTATTTAAGGATGGATATATGGAGCGCTTCGCTAGCTTAATTAAGCACAATATACTATCTATTTACTAATTAAGTTATCTAAAATAAAGCAATTCTACTTGCTACTCTTCATATAATGAAGAGTGAAATATAGATATTTGTGGTGCATAAAAGCCTTTTCAATTCGGTGCTACTCTTCATTGCAGCATGGATAAATCTGAAATAACTTATGCTTAAATAATTAAATGGTCATAGTGGTATGTTTAAATTACTATTTGGTCCTTACGAAAATTATGGATTAACTTTTTGCCGCATTGTATCGATTTTGATACATAACATTAACGAATAACGAATGTTCAAAAAATCTATTAATCTAAGCAGTGGTGGAGTTTGAACAAAAACTTAGTGGGGTCAGACTCTCAAAATTCAAATATGTGGGAGCGGGGCTCTTAATAATCCAATTTTTACACTACAAAAAATAATCCGGATATTTTCGATTAAATTAACTCTACGAGCGAAAAATCGGTGAGGGCCGGGGCACCCCTCTCCCCCAATAAAGCTTCATCAATGAATCTAAGGTAAGTTGATCATTTTACTTTTCTATAAAATTAAGCATCTTTAATATACAAAGCAATCTGCAATTTGGGTCGCTGTGATTTTAGTAAGGAATCACTTTGAGTCCTTACTTTGGAAATATAGCTTCTCAAGTCCATCTACTTTAGGTTTTGTTACATTATGAACTCTTCCATCTGACACCATTAGGATTTTCCATTAAATGCCTAATGACCAGAGTTTGGAGTGGGGGCAAAATTCTATTTTCACTCTCAAAGATGTTATTATGAACCTTTCTCTCTCATCAAAACCAAGTTGACTCTCTCTTTCTCTCATCATAACCATCTTTGACGCTCTCTCTCTCTCTCACACACACACACACACACACACACACATGAAAACCAACTCCACGACCCCTCACTACACAACCACCATCGCACACCACCCTCATTGCACAAGCACCACCACCTAGTGTTTGGTGTGAAACGAGGGGGTTTATGTACAAAACAGTGTCATATGGGGGGAAATTGGATGTTGATTTCGTTTACGAACTGCCACAACGAGAAATAGAGGCTGATTTGACTCTGTTATGAGATCCTGACAAGGAGAAGTTAGTGGAAGCGATTGCGTTGGGATTGGGGATGAGGAAATTAGGGTTTGTTTTCAATCAAACAATTGTGCAAAATAAGAAGGGTTATACTTTGCCAAATAGTGTTAAAATACTAGTATATTTCCAGTATAAATGTGCCTATTATTTATATATTTTATTTCTCACAAGTTATTTATAAATTCTATTTTGTCATAACCATTCCTTTTATCTTTGTTTTGTGAGGTTGGGCTCTCCTCTTGTCTTGGGCTTGCTTTACAGCTGGGCTCCTTCTCTTGGGCTTGTAGCCGTTTAAAGACAGCCGGTGTTAGCTGGAGTTTAGGGTTTCTAGCCCATATAATGTGCAGATGGTTCCAAGCTCTCCACACTCGAGCTCCTCATTTCTTCTTGTCTTCATCATTTGTTCGCTGATCTTGTTCCCTATCCTCACAAGTACATTCGTGAGTCTAGGGTTTATCTTCACTTTTACATATCCTCCGGTTGGAGATCTTCTTTGTTTCTTTGTTTGATTGTTAATCTGTGATGACAGATTTGCGTTGTCTTTGTATTTGATCCTAAGTTTCATAATAAAGTTGTTTGATTCTTGAGTTCTGACATGGTATCAGAGCCCCAAGGTTGATTCGGGCTCTGGTTCTTCATCCGCTGCGGTACAAGGTTCCGATTGACTTTCTCTCTTCCGGTCTAGGGTTCCTTCCTTTGACGGCATCCTGTGTTCTGGTCCCTGTTTCTGGAGTAATTTCATGCTCAGTGGAGACGGTGTAGATCTAGAAGTGTGAAACCCTAAAGTCTAGGGTTTGGGGTGTGACAACCCGTGATTTACGACACCTAATTACGTGATTAATAGGTGATTAACGCAATAATAAATAGTGTTTACAGCGCAAATTAACTTAATTAGGCCTTTGGAGTGCCCAGGAACGGTTATTCGACTATACAGTGCGCGTATGGTGATTTACGGAAAGATCCGGTGAATATTAAGCGACGACGAACTGATACCGTACAAGATACTGGCAACGCCGACAAATACGGATTTTCTACGAATAGTTTATATTTATGAATTTGATATTGTGAATTTGTTTCACTTCCATACGTCGCAAAACTCAAACAACAACGAGAAACGCGATGGTAGGGAACGCATCGGCAACGAAACGAGAGCGACGGAAACGCCTGTCACCTTCGAAACCTGCATTTTTCGCTATATTTAGCTCCGTAATAAAGTTTTAGTAATTACAATCGAAAACGGATCGAAAAACGGATTAAAGACGGCAATGATGTAATTTTTCGCGATTATTACCGTTATCGCGCATGAACGCGACTACAACGGACACCAACATTATTTTTACACGCTTTTAACTCTGAAATATTATTTTACTAGGCTACGGTGACTTCGGTTTTTAAAACGGGCTCCGTAGAAACTTACGGGCCACTTACACATGAGGTGGCTTGTGGGCCCTGGGCCCAAACCCAAAACTCACAAGCCTAAATCTACACGTAATATATCAGATCTTTTCTTAAAAATCTATCCATAATCTCTACCAAGATTGCCTTGAAAATCTGTCCAAAATCTTTTTACAAGATCTCAAAAGATTACAATCTATAAGGTCACAACACCTTTATAAAAGACCATACACCCCCTTATTCTTCAAATGTGCAAAAAAAAAACACACCACAGACTTTGAGTCTGTCTCTCTACCCTCTCTCGATAGATATACACACATAAAATACCCTATCTTCTTCCTCATTTGTCCAAGGTCTTCATCATCCTCAAACAACATACAACAGACACACACATCCACACCTTTGTACACCCACCCCAACCCCCTTCCTCCTCGATGGACCGACCGGCGACCACCACCACCAGGCGGTGGTGGTGCGACGATGAAGCACAGGGGCGGAGAGAGAGAGAGACAGAGAGGTTGAGACAGAGCCGTCTCCGAGAATAATAAAAAACTTTTGGGCCTCGGGCGAGACAAAAAAGTTGGGCCCCTTTCTATAATATAAACTTATCATTATATATATCCAAAAACCACGATGCAACGATAAACCACTGCGTTTGCAGCCCTTAAACCACTGCGTTTACGGCCCGTTCGCAGCCGTTATACGGCTGCGTTTACGACCGTATAACGGCTGCGAAGAGGTAAACGCAGCGGTTAACTGTTGCGTTTGCATCCGGTTATCTGCTGCATTTACGGCCTGTTCGCAGCCGTTAAATGGCTACGTTTATGGCCGTATAACAGATGCTTACTGGCTCGCAGCGCTTTAACGGCTGCAAACGCAGAGGTTATCCTCTATCACGAGACTGGTAGCTGTTTAACGGCTGCGTTTAACGGCTCGTTGTAGGCTCACGAGTTATTATCGATCACGGGACTTAAATCCTCTACGTTTTGAGGAGTTCATAATTTTACACACACAATTAAACCAAAAGTCCTTTCGCTTCTTAACAACAATGTAATAAACTACTACTTACGTTATTGTCGATCGTGGGACTTAAAGCCGAACATAACATCAGCAAAGTTTAAGCTCATCAAACCACTAATCTATATTCTATATACCATAAAACTGCCTCATGTGAAGTAAAAAAATAGTTAAATATTTCATGAGCAGTTAAACAACAAGTTCAAACACTGCTATTAACTACACAACTAGCAATCTCCTCCTTGGAACCCTAAAACTCCCCTACCTCTTCTTCTAGGGTTCTTAAATCTCAATAAACATCAAAATTAGACATACAAGAACATCCCTAATCAACCAATTAGAGCCAAAATACCAACATCCATTCAAATTTCAGAAGAATCCCAAGTTTTTCACACCCAAACCCTCAAAATTCTACAATTTTAACCTAATTTATGGATGAAATACATACAAAATTCGAAATTATTGGACTGGGGTTGAAGAATTACCTGTTGTATGCTTCAAATACAATCCAAATACGTAATCGCCTTCATATGTGTGTGTATTTGTTGTGTGAGGAGCATACTGAACAATCAACAACGTAGGGGAAAGGATTTGATTTATACGATGCATTAGGTTTAATTTTCTTTTTTTTTTTTGAGCACACAGGCATTACTATTAGGTTTAATTTTAATTTTTTTTTTTTGAGCGCACAGGCCCCAAACAGGCAAACACATCAGACTTTGGGCCTCATGTTTCCGTATTAATCACATCTCAAAGTTCAGCATTTGGGCCTCACTCTCCTGCATTTGGGCCTTTTTGTATAAGTAACATAATAAGCCTCTTACCTCTACTGGGCCCCTAATATTTTTGGGCCTTGGGCGCCTGCCCAGCTTGGCCGGCCCAAGAGCCGGGCCTGGGTTGAGAGAGAGAAACGCAGGAGAGAAAGAGATGAAGCGGAAGAGAGAGAGAGAGCGGCGCCGCCACTCACGGCGGCGGCTGTGGAGGCTCACGGCGGCAGCAGAGCCGGCGACGGCGGTGGTCGTTATTTCCGACGAGATTTCTCCGGTAAGCCCCCCCTCTTGTTCTCTTTCTCGATTTTTGGTCGGACCGGCTCCGGCCGTGTTTCTGTTGATAATGATGATGTGTTTTGATGATGAGGTTGACGGTTTGAATCTGATTCGGGTTTAGCTTGGGCCACGGTCAAATCCGGTTCACGTTTCAGGTCGTGGTTCGACTCATGTGTCGGTTCGGGTCTCGTTTCAAGTATTGTGCAACCCGGTTAAGGTTCGGGCTCGGTCTTGGCAAAATCAATGGTTCAAGTTCTGGATGCGGTTCACCTTTTCGATTCGGATTTAAGAAGGTTCAGGACTGTTACGATTCAGTTGACTCGGTCAAACCGAGTCGACTCAGTGTTCGGGTCAGCAGGATCAGGTCAACAGTTGGTTCGATGTCAGTCGGCTCGGGTCAGATTTTGAAGCGGTTCGAGTCAACTCGGTCAGCTCGGTTTTCGACACGAGAAGATGGTAAAGATTTTACGGCGCAATACATTTCATTATTCTTATAATTTTATTTATTTCGTGAATGAGCTCGACCGATACTTTTAGCGACTATTTACACTTTAATTTGGCATATTTGATGAAAAGCTATATATATTGCGTGAATTGATTGAATTTTGATGAAAAATAACGACAACATGTGTTGTCGGGGGCGTCCAAAAACAGAGGAAACTCTGCCCGTTTTTCGAGAAAACCCGTAAACAAAACACGTTTTATTATGAGACGAAACTTTTTATCCAAGGAGCTTTTATAAAGACAAATACGAATGTAAAACCTCTTTCGACAACAACTTACAACTTTCGATATCAAAGATTCGGAATTTATTTACAACAAATAAATATAATTATTATATTTATTATAAACTTCGGAATTTCGACAACTCCTTTATAAAGTCAATATAATTATTTATATTGTTTCAAACGCCGAACACACATTCGTTTATAAAAATAAATATAGTTATATATTTATTTTCAAACACGACAATCCGACGAATCTTTCATGAATATGACTTTTTATATTCACGTCAAACGCCTAAATGGCATAGACATACACTTTGATAAATATCATACGAGACGTATATACGATACGAATTGGTTATACGTTATTTTCATACAAACTTTTGAACATACACGTACGATTTCTCGAGACAACTAACGCGATTATATCAATATATTTATATACTTTTATATAAATATTCATATATTTTAAACCTCACGAGAACTAAGTCTTTTTCAAGACTTATTAGATTGCTACTGTCATTAAACGAGACTTAACACGTATAACTTAATCTTTTCCATTAAGTTAACAACTTACCTTTGAATCGTTCGATTAACGACTCGGTAGAGCTCGGTGACACGTAGTGTAGTTACCGCATTTATTTAGAAACTTATTAGATATTCCGTGTTAGGAATATTGTAGAATGCACGCTAGCGAGTCTCAGTTTGGAAACGACATCACGAAGTCGTAATTAGCTAGCTTTGCACAGGAATATTCAGGTGAGTTCATAACCCCACTTTTTACGGCTTTACATTTTTATAAATGTTTTCGGGGTGGAAAGACATGCACGTTTTGCAAAAACATACAAAGTATTGAACTAACGCAAAACTCGTATTTCTAAATCATATTACGAAGTGATTTTGAGGAACTCAAATGATTTACGAAAGGTTTATACTAAACATACCGGTTTTCAAACAAACGTATCTTTCGGAATATGCATACCCACGAATTCTAGTTTTCTAAACTACGGGTAAATACAAGAAGCACTCTTGGTGAGAACGAGTACCAAGTATGATGTGTTTTGAGGAAGGCTCAGTCTTAGAGACTGAGGGAGGATCAGTCTTAGAGACTGGGGTAAAATACATGTACAATGATTACAGACATTTTTATACATGGTATGGTTAGCGTAAGGAGGGTTACTACTTAGATCATGTGAGTGGGTAGGCGGGAACTGGAGGCCATTAATCCTCATTGTAGGACCGAGGGACGTAAGCGGTAGATCTATCTGGGTGTAGCGAGCCCAACCCCAGGCCCAGCAGAACGGACCTTGGGGTGACTTTGTGCCTAACGCGAAATCTGCTAGGTTTGAGTCTTCCTACTTGCACTTCACACATATCAATGGCCTTGCAAACCATTGGTGATCTCTTTTTCCTTATCTGCTACATACCAGGGATTTTATACTTACGGAAACTTCTTGTTCATACAAATTAACTACCATGTTTTATACAAATTTAAAGCATTATGCGGGTATGGAGTCAAAGTCAGGGTGGGCATTGACGGTTATGCGAACATTACAAATACAAGGCTTTACAAATACATGGTTTTATGAACATAACGTGTTACAAACACAACGTTTCCATATAACTTGGCAAGAAAATGATTTTTAAATTCATTTTCTCAATACTATTTCAAAAACCGGTTATTCCAAAGATTTATTTCAAATCTTTCACAATACCAAAGATTTATTTCAAACCTTTCACAACTCAAAAGATTTATCTCAAATCTTTTACGAACAAACTATGAACTCGCTCAACTTTATGTTGATTTTTCGCATGTTTCTTTCTCAGGTTGCAGTTCTAAGACAAGGCACGGTTGGAATAGGAGAACCATTGGAGAGTCGAGTACTTAGCGGGCGTTCAATTTCTAGAAAGACTTAGCTTCTTTGCTTCCGCTGTGCAATGAAGATACCAGTCCAGTCACGCCAGCTCTGATAATTTCGGGGTGTGACAGATTGGTATCAGAGCTATAGGTTACAGCGAATTAGGTTTATGTTGTGATACCTAGGCTCTAACCTCACTTTTCTCTGGGACTTAGACTATTAAGACGTTGAATACATACAGAACGCCTAGTACTCGAATATGGTCTCCAACCGTTGCCGAAAAACAAACAGTCAAAATTTTGTTTTCAAACATACGCTATTGTGATGTTTTATACACGGTACACGAAACGATTACATACAGTACACAAAAATCTGAGAGTTTAGGAAACATGCATTTAAGACCTTCGGAACAGGGAGTCAGTCTGAGAGGCTGGGAGGATAGTCTAGTGGGACTAGGAGATTCAGTCTGAGAGGCTGGGATGATAGACTAGTGGGACTAGGAAGTTCAGTTTGAGAGGCTGGGAGGATAGTCTAGTGGGACTAGGAAGTTCAGTCTGAGAGGCTGGGAGGATAGACTAGTGGGACTAGGAAGTTCAGTCTGAGAGGCTGGTAGGATAGACTAGTGGGACTAGGAAGTTCAGTCTGAGAGGCTGGGAGGATAGACTAGTGGGACTAGGAAGTTCAGTTTAAGAGGCTGGGAGGATAGACTAGTGGGACTAGGGGAATTACTTGATTGCTTATTGGTGACTAACATGTTCATTTGATTATATGATTGATTATTTGTGCATGTATGTGTTTATTAAAGGTCATCACGTAGGAACCGCGAATATTAACTCGGGCACGCACTATTATCCATATTGTCTATGATAGTTTAACATCCCGAGCAGGCAGCCTACGCATAACAAAACGCTAGTGCACGAGAATACATGGAACTTAAATCTTACGTCAACGGATGTCGGGGTACATCACATTCTACATGGAACACAACGCTAGTGCACAGGTATACGTGAAACTTAAGCTATACATCAACGGAGGTTGAAGTGCGACACATACAACTATCGAGGCGAGGCCTTTGAAAAGACACGATGGCGCAATTCAATGACGACGCTAGATTCCTGTCAGCAGGAGAACTAACGATCAGGAAACGACAACTTGTCACGCGATCCTGCAACGACACGAATCACGCCAGGGAGAAGACGATTGTCTCCGCATTCCCCCTACCTAACTAACGACGAATACACTATGTTCGACATTCCATGGTAATGTCACCTAACAATTGGTCGTCACACGAAACCCCAGGTAAAGTCCTCAAATTTCTATTATTGAAATTTCGAATTTCACATTTACTGAGTAGATTTTCATATCTCTACTCCTCTTAAGGGTCATTGTATCACGATCATTTCTTTACAAGTTACATACATGGTTTTTCGTTGTGACCATACCGAAAGTTTTCTTGTCGATACATATGTTTATTGTCGGATTGCGCTAAAACCAAGTTTGACTGTTTGAACTTGTCCATTACACATATTCACTTCAGAGCATCATATGATGTATTGGGAGCATCATATTCAAAATTCGTTTTAAAAAGTGTTTCATCTGTTCCGAGTCGAAGTAAACTTGTTTGGCATTCGACTCCGTTAAATTGTTTGCTGATTTCGACACCTTGTGGTGGTAATTTTCACTTATTTGAACCTTGCGCTAAACTCATTTACATATCTTATGCACGGATTTAATTATTTATTTATTGATTCAGATTAAATCCGCTTTGATTTATCACATTACAACAGTCTTAATACAATTGTGTGTTAAGACAATGGTACACAAATTCATTTCATATTCCGGTGTACCTCATAACGGTTCTTTCAACATCGATCAAATGCTTTGCGACATTCATTGCTTCTTCACCTTTGATCGAAAACATTGTTTCATTGATGTTCCATTTTCAATTGAAAATTCTATGATGTCATTTGAAACAAACTTTCAGATTCACTTTATTACGCTTTCATTTGATTTCAAACACGGTGAATTTGTTTGATCACCGCTATTATTGAATTATTTAAATCACTATGACACCTTGTGGTGTTGGTACAAACTTGTAGCTTGGGCTAATCATGATTGAGCGTTTCATGCAAAACACAGGTGATACTTGTTCGATCACCTCTATTATTAAATTGTTTCATTCATTGCGACACCTTGTGGCGTCTGTATGACTTGCAGCTTGCGCTGATCACGATCGAACGTTTCATGCAAACTACTACATTTGAGATTGTTGATTCTAAGTTCATCCAGTGGATGTTATTGCTTCTAGAACTCATTTACATGTTATAAACGTTCATATGAAATTCGATTGGTTGAAGTTCCTGTTCATTGTTGGATCCCTGTTAACTTAGTCACATTAGTGACTGTACCTATACGTCTTGTTTCCTTTGGCATCGATTTGCTGAAACACATTTATTGTAAACCATTGGGTTCTTATTGTTGAGGAATGTCATGATTCGAATAAGTATTGTTTAGATTACGCGGTTATTCACTTTGTTATTATTCGGACTTACCTGCGAACAACACAATTCTGAGGAGATAACATAGTCTAAATTTCGAGGACGAAATTTCTGTAACAGGGGGAGAATGTGACAACCCGTGATTTACGACACCTAATTACGTGATTAACAGGTGATTAACGCAATAATAAATAGTGTTTACAGCGCAAATTAACTTAATTAGGCCTTTGGAGTGCCCAGGAACGGTTATTCGACTATACAGTGCGCGTATGGTGATTTACGGAAAGATCCGGTGAATATTAAGCGACGACGAACTGATACCGTACAAGATACTAGCAACGCCGACAAATACGGATTTTCTACGAATAGTTTATATTTATGAATTTGATATTGTGAATTTGTTTCACTTCCATACGTCGCAAAACTCAAACAACAACGAGAAACGCGATGGTAGGGAACGCATCGGCAACGAAACGAGAGCGACGGAGACGCCTGTCACCTTCGAAACCTGCATTTTTCGCTATATTTAGCTCCGTAATAAAGTTTTAGTAATTACAGTCGAAAACGGATCGAAAAACGGATTAAAGACGGCAACGATGTAATTTTTCGCGATTATTACCGTTATCGACGCACGAACGCGACTACAACGGACACCAACATTATTTTTACACGCTTTTAACTCTGAAATATTATTTTACTAGGCTACGGTGACTTTGGTTTTTAAAACGGGCTCCGTAGAAACTTACGGGCCACTTACACATGAGGTGGCTTGTGGGCCCTGGGCCCAAACCCAAAACTCACAAGCCTAAATCTACACGTAATATATCAGATCTTTTCTTAAAAATCTATCCATAATCTCTACCAAGATTGCCTTGAAAATCTGTCCAAAATCTTTTTACAAGATCTCAAAAGATTACAATCTATAAGGTCACAACACCTTTATAAAAGACCATACACCCCCTTATTCTTCAAATGTGCAAAAAAAAAACACACCACAGACTTTGAGTCTGTCTCTCTACCCTCTCTCGATAGATATACACACATAAAATACCCTATCTTCTTCCTCATTTGTCCAAGGTCTTCATCATCCTCAAACAACATACAACAGACACACACATCCACACCTTTGTACACCCACCCCAACCCCCTTCCTCCTCGATGGACCGACTGGCGACCACCACCACCAGGCGGTGGTGGTGCGACGATGAAGCACAGGGGCGGAGAGAGAGAGAGAGAGACAGAGAGGTTGAGAGAGAGAAACGCAGGAGAGAGAGAGATGAAGCGGAAGAGAGAGAGAGAGCGGCGCCGCCACTCACGGCGGCGGCTGTGGAGGCTCACGGCGGCAGCAGAGCCGGCGACGGCGGTGGTCGTTATTTCCGACGAGATTTCTCCGGTAAGCCCCCTCTTGTTCTCTTTCTCGATTTTTGGTCGGACCAGCTCCGGCCGTGTTTCTGTTGATAATGATGATGTGTTTTGATGATGAGGTTGACGGTTTGAATCTGATTCGGGTTTAGCTTGGGCCACGGTCAAATTCGGTTCACGTTTCAGGTCGTGGTTCGACTCATGTGTCCGTTCGGGTCTCGTTTCAAGTATTGTGCAACCCGGTTAGGGTTCGGGCTCGGTCTTGGCAAAATCAATGGTTCAAGTTCTGGATGCGGTTCACCTTTTCGATTCGGATTTAAGAAGGTTTGGGACTGTTACGATTCAGTTGACTCGGTCAAACCGAGTCGACTCAGTGTTCGGGTCAGCAGGATCAGGTCAACAGTTGGTTCGATGTCAGTCAGCTCGGTCAGATTTTGAAGCGGTTCGAGTCAACTCGGTCCAACTCGGTCAACTCAGTTGACTCAGTCAACTCAGTGAGTTGACTCGGTCAGCTCGGTTTTCGACACGAGAAGATGGTAAAGATTTTACGGCGCAATACATTTCATTATTCTTATAATTTTATTTATTTCGTGAACGAGCTCGACCGATACTTTTAGCGACTATTTACACTTTAATTTGGCATATTTGATGAAAAGCTATATATATTGCGTGAATTGATTGAATTTTGATGAAAAATAACGACAACATGTGTTGTCGGGGGCGTCCAAAAACAGAGGAAACTCTGCCCGTTTTTCGAGAAAACCCGTAAACAAAACACGTTTTATTATGAGACGAAACTTTTTATCCAAGGAGCTTTTATAAAGACAAATACGAATGTAAAACCTCTTTCGACAACAACTTACAACTTTCGATATCAAAGATTCGGAATTTATTTACAACAAATAAATATAATTATTATATTTATTATAAACTTCGGAATTTCGACAACTCCTTTATAAAGTCAATATAATTATTTATATTGTTTCAAACGCCGAACACACATTCGTTTATAAAAATAAATATAATTATATATTTATTTTCAAACACGACAATCCGACGAATTTTTCATGAATATGACTTTTTATATTCACGTCAAACGCCTAAATGGCATAGACATACACTTTGATAAATATCATACGAGACGTATATACGATACGAATTGGTTATACGTTATTTTCATACAAACTTTTGAACATACACGTACGATTTCTCGAGACAACTAACGCGATTATATCAATATATTTATATACTTTTATATAAATATTCATATATTTTAAACCTCACGAGAACTAAGTCTTTTCAAGACATATTAGATTGCTACTGTCATTAAACGAGACTTAACACGTATAACTTAATCTTTTCCATTAAGTTAACAACTTACCTTTGAATCGTTCGATTAACGACTCGGTAGAGGTCGGTGACACGTAGTGTAGTTACCGCATTTATTTATAAACTTATTAGATATTCCGTGTTAGGAATATTGTAGAATGCACGCTTGCGATCTCAGTTTGGAAACGACATCATGAAGTCGTAATTAGCTAGCTTTGCACAGGAATATTCAGGTGAGTTCATAACCCCACTTTTTACAGCTTTACATTTTATAAATGTTTTCGGGGTGGAAAGACATGCACGTTTTGCAAAAATATACAAAGTATTGAACTAACGCAAAACTCGTATTTCTAAATCATATTACGAAGTGATTTTGAGGAACTCAAATGATTTACGAAAGGTTTATACTAAACATACCGGTTTTCAAACAAACGTATCTTTCGGAATATGCATACCCACGAATTCTAGTTTTCTAAACTACGGGTAAATACAAGAAGCACTCTTGGTGAGAACGAGTACCAAGTATGATGCGTTTTGAGGAAGGCTCAGTCTTAGAGACTGAGGGAGGATCAGTCTTAGAGACTGAGGGAGGATCAGTCTTAGAGACTGGGGTAAAATACATGTACAATGATTACAGACATTTTTATACATGGTATGGTTAGCGTAAGGAGGGTTACTACTTAGATCATGTGAGTGGGTAGGCGGGAACTGGAGGCCATTAATCCTCATTGTAGGACCGAGGGACGTAAGCGGTAGATCTATCTGGGTGTAGCGAGCCCAACCCCAGGCCCAGCAGAACGGACCTTGGGGTGACTTTGTGCCCAACGCGAAATCTGCTAGGTTTGAGTCTTCCTACTTGCACTTCACACATATCAATGGCCTTGCAAACCATTGGTAATCTCTTTTTCCTTATCTGCTACATACCAGGGATTTTATACTTACGGAAACTTCTTGTTCATACAAATTAACTACCATGTTTTATACAAATTCAAAGCATTATGCGGGTATGGAGTCAAAGTCAGGGTGGGCATTGACGGTTATGCGAACATTACAAATACAAGGCTTTACAAATACATGGTTTTATGAACATAACGTGTTACAAACACAACGTTTCCATATAACTTGGCAAGAAAATGATTTTTAAATTCATTTTCTCAATACTATTTCAAAAACCGGTTATTCCAAAGATTTATTTCAAATCTTTCACAATACCAAAGATTTATTTCAAACCTTTCACAACTCAAAAGATTTATCTCAAATCTTTTACGAACAAACTATGAACTCGCTCAACTTTATGTTGATTTTTCGCATGTTTCTTTCTCAGGTTGCAGTTCTAAGACAAGGCACGGTTGGAATAGGAGAACCATTGGAGAGTCGAGTACTTAGCGGGCGTTCAATTTCTAGAAAGACTTAGCTTATTTGCTTCCGCGTTCATTTTGATACCGGGTTTTAGGCAAGACCGGTCTGATTATTGGGACACAGAGAGGGTTCACTATGTTGCATTTGTGTCTGGTTTGGTCTGTTGTGTTGTGGCTCCCTGGTCATTGTCTGCGGAGGCACCTTGAGTGACGAACCTCTGATTGGACCTCTGTCCAGGCTTCGCCGATGGCTGTTTGGTTTTTTTGTTATTTATCTCTCTGTTTGGTAATTTTGTTTGCTTATCTAGTTGTTTGACTGTTATGTTCTGTGTTTCTTTATCTTGCTATTATGACTGATAAAACTGAGTCTGCTGTGACTTTGATTAGCAAGTTAGATGCTAGTGACCCATTATATCTCCATGCTAGTGACTCTAGTGGGCTCTCAATAGTTAGCATAAAACTAAAAGGGACTGAGAATTATGTGGTCTGGTCTAATGCTATGAAACTTGCTCTAATGGCTAAAAATAAATTAGGCTTTATTGATGGAACTTGTAATAGATCTAAAGACAATGATATTCTTGCTAGTCAGTGGGATCGATGTAATTCTATTGTGCTCACCTGGATTCCGAACTCTGTTTCTGATGAATTATATGTTGGTCAAGTCTATTCTAAACTTGCCTCAGAAGCGTGGGATGACTTAAAAGATACCTATGATAAAGTTGATGGGTCTGTTGTGTTTAGCTTATATAAAAAAATCAACTTCGTTAGTCAAAATGGCTCTAGTGTGTCTGAGTATTATCATAAAATCAACACTATGTGGAAACAGTTTGATGCCATGCTACAATTGCCTTCTTGCACCTGCAATGCTTCTACTAAATTCAACGAGTTCAGTCAATTAATCAAACTTATGCAATTCTTAATGGGATTAGATGACATTTATCAACCTGTTAGAACCAATCTGTTAACAAGGGACCCTTTACCAACTATCAAAACTGCTTTTTCTGTCATCTCTAGAGAAGAATCTCATAGAGGTTCAAACAATTCTTCCAAAATCTCTAATGTTGGTTTTGCTTCTAAATCTAACAATTTCAATGATAACAAGAAAAAAAATCCCTAAAGGTCCTAATCAAAATCTAAAATGCTCTCATTGCAACAAGATTGGACATACGGTTGATAAATGTTTTGAACTACACGGTTATCCTTCAAACTATAGATCAAAACCTACTCAAGGCAGTTCTTAGTGGACTAGGTCTAACAATGCTGCTAGTATTGGTACTGGTTCTTCTATGAATAATTCTGCAAATGATAAAAATACTAGCTCTTTGAACTCTTTAACTGCTGATCAATTTTCTAAGTTGCTAGGTATGCTTAATGAGAATAAAACAGAAGACACAAATAAGTCCAATGTAGGAGGTAAATGTTTCAATTCTTTCTCTGAATACAAAAATATTTTCTGTTTCAACTCAAAACTATTATCTTCGCAAAATCAAAACTGGATTATTGATTCTGGTGCAAACCAGCATATGGTTATGTCTAGTAAAAATATGTTCAATCTTGTTGACGTTTCTGAATATAATATAACTGTTAAGCATCCAAATGGTACTGATGCTAAAGTCACTCAAATTGGATGTTTTAAACTTTCGGACTCTGTGATTCTAAAAGATGTGTTTGTTGTTCCTGAATACTGTGTGAATCTTATTTCTATGTATAAGCTAGCTAAAGACAATAAGCTTAAGGTTGTGTTTGATGAAAACTCTTGCTATATTCAGGATTCATGCTTAAAGAAAACCCTGGTGACTGGTAGACAAACTGAGGGTTTATATTTCTGTGGTAACTCTCTGAGTTCTAGTTTTTCTTGTCTAAGTATGGCTGAAAAAGCAAAGCTCTGGCATGCCAGGCTAGGTCATCCAGCTGAACAAGTGTTAAATGTTCTTCAACTTAAATCTGAGTCTACTTCTAACCCATGTGATATATGTCACAAGGCTAAACAACATAGGTCTCCCTTCCCTCTCAGTGACCATCAATCAACAAAGGTTGGTGACCTCATTCACTTAGATGTTTGGGGTCCCTACAAGGTCACTAGTGTGGAAGGATACAAATACTTTCTTACTATTGTGGATGATTTCACCAGATCCGTTTGGGTTTATCTGATGAAATCTAAATCAGAAGTTTTTGAAAATATAGAAAGTTTTTACAATCTTGTTAAAACTCAATTTGAAGTCAACATCAAAGTGTTTAGGAGTGATAATGGATCTGAGTTCACCAATTCTCAAATTACTGCTTTTGTTAAACTAAAAGGTATCATTCATCAAACTTCTTGCACATATACTCCATAACAAAATGGTATTGTGGAGAGGAAACATAGACACCTATTGAATATTGCTAGAGCTTTGCTGTTTCAATCCAATGTTCCTCTTAGGTTCTGGTCTGAATGTGTTCTTACAACATCTTACTTAATTAACAGGCTTCCTTCTTCTGTGTTACATGGGTGTTCTCCTTATGAAAAATTGTTTGGTTTCAAACCTTCTCTTGATCACTTGAAAATCTTTGGTTGTCTTTGTTACTTTACTATTTTAAATAATCCTGATAAACTTGAAGAAAGAGCTGAAAAATGTGTTTTTATGGGATACTCTAATTTTAAAAAGGGATATAAGGTGTGGAGTCTAGAACAGAAAAAGTTCATCTTCTCCAGGGATGTTAGTTTCCATGAAACCACATTTCCTTTTAAAAATAAATCACATTCTGTTCTAGAAAGACCAAATAACTTAAACCAATTAAACTTTTTTGATAACTTTGAATTTTCAAGTGACTTAAATCCCAATGATGAAGAGAAGGTCTCCACTGACTCAACTACCCTGACACAGCAACACGGTGATGAGGTTGAATCACCTGTGGATAGTAATACTCAGCGGTCATCAGGGACTGATGACTTATCTGAGAGTAATGAGTCCTTAGGAAATGAAACTGGTCTTGTGAGGGCTGAGTCTAGTAGTGTTAATGACGAGTCTAACCTTCCTGAGGGTACCATTCCTACTAGAAGATCCTATAGATCCTCGACTGCCCCTAAAAGATTTGATGACTTTATTGTTGGCAATGCTAGATATAGCTATGATAAGTATGTCAATTATTCTAACTTGCCTAGTGATAATATCTGTCTTGCTGCAAATATTAATAAAATAATTGAACCTTCCACCTATAAAGATGCTATTAAAGATAAAAGGTGGATTGATGCTATGAATGATGAACTATCTTCTCTTTATAAAAACAACACTTGGGATATTGTTGATCTTCCTAAAAATAAAAACCCATTGGGTGCAAATGGGTTTTCAAAGTTAAATACAAATCCACGGGTGAAGTTGATAGGTTTAAAGCTAGGGTTGTTGCAAAAGGGTTCAAACAACGTGAGGGAATTGACTTTGAGGAGACTTTCTCTCCTGTTGTTAAGATGGTTACTGTTAGATGTGTCATTAGTCTCTCGGTTCAAAATAATTGGCCTCTATATCAACTTGATGTTAACAACGCTTTCCTCTATGGAAATCTTAAGGAAGAAGTCTACATGACTTTACCTGATGGTTTGAATATTGACAATAAAAATCAAGTTTGCAAATTGAATAAGTCCCTATATGGTCTAAAGCAAGCTCCACGCATGTGGAATGAAAAACTTGTTCAAGTCTTAGTAAAAATTGGTTTTGTCCAATCCAAATGTGATCACTCAATGTTCATTAAATCTGAAAACACTACCTTTATTGTTCTCTTGGTTTATGTCGATGACATCGTACTAACCGGGAACAATGAAAGTGAGATAAAAAGAATCAAGCATCTTTTGAAAAATGAATTTTTAATTAAGGATCTTGGGTTACTTAAGTTCTTCCTTGGTATTGAAGTGATTAAGGTAAATGAAGATGTGTTTCTATCCCAAAGAAAGTATTGTATGGACCTTTTAAATGAATATGGGACGAGTGGAAGCAAACCTTCTAGTTGTCCCATAGAACAAAATCATGTCTTAACCATCCTAACTATGAAAGAGTCACAGGCTGTTGACGTAACCCAATACCAAAAACTGATAGGTAAACTCATTTACCTATCACACACCAGACCTGATATTGCTTACTCAGTTCATTATTTATTTCATTTCATGCATAAGCCAACTGAGGCTCATACCCAAATTGCTTTCAAGGTGTTACGATACCTTAAAGGTGCTCCTGGCACTGGGATTCTATTTAAAAAGAGCCATACCTTTCAGTTAACTGCCTTTGCAGACACGGACTGGGCTAAATGTGTGGACAGCCGTAGGTCTGTCACTGGTTTTTGTATATTTCTTGGTGAATCCTTGATATCATGGAAAAGCAAAAAACAAAGCGTTGTTTCAAGGTCTTCTGCCGAGGCAGAATACAGGTCCATGTGCAGTGCCACATGCGAAGTGTTGTAGCTGCTGAATGTTTTAAGGGAACTCCAGGTTGAAGTGAATATTCCAGTTGTGTTGAAATGTGATAACACTGCAACCCTGTCTATTGCTGCCAATCCAGTCTTTCACGACAGAACCAAGCATTTCGAAGTTGACCTGTTCTTTCTAAGGGAGAAAATTACTTCAGGGCTGATTAAAACACATGGGGTTAAAACCGAACATCAGCTGGCTGATATATTCACCAAAGGTTTGCTGCCAAAGGCCCATGCTGAGATGTGTAAGTCATCAGGCCTTTCTATTTTTTTGCACATTTAAACTGAGGGGGGATGCTAAAATACTAGTGTAGGGACTACACGAGTAACAAGTGCGAATACCACAGGGAGCAAACATGCTATTTTAAAAAGGTGGGGACTAAAGATAAAAAATGGCAAACCACAGGGACCATCCGGGCAATTAACTCAAAAAAATAAAAATAAGTTATGCTTAAAATTTACCAACTACTATTCATTACCACTTAGTATTCACATGTATAACAAGGCTTCGCGGTTAAAAGTGTTAGGAATATCCTGGCGAGACAGCTAAATCTCAACAATCCGGCGGACGACTTTTTTTTGGAATAACTGGGCAGCGAGCAAATGCAGCATGTTTGTTTGGAGGGCACTACAGGGGAGGATCCCAACTGCAACACAGTTAAGAGGAAGAGGCATACAAATCCCTTCAATTACGTGCAAGGTATGCGGCCGATCAGAGGAAACACCGGATCACCTACAGGTAACATGTAATTATGCGGAATTGGTATGGGATCAGATACGGAGATGGGTGAAGATGACCGAGACATCAAAGCCAGAAACGCTAAAAGAATCGATGAATTGTATAAACGATTATCAATGCCCAAAGGTAAAGAAGAAGGCTGTACATGCAATCTTTTTATTAACAGCATGGAGTATTTGGAAAAATCGGAATGCAAGGGTCTTGAAAGATAAAAGCGATGCCGTCTATAAGCTAATTGAAGACATAAAAGAGGAGTCGTACCAATGGATGAGGCAGAGAACAAAGGTGCAAATAACATCGTGGGAAGAGTGGAGGTTTTTCTCGTGGTGTAAATAAAGTATAAAAAATGTTTTCCTTTCAAATGTAACTAGTCATGAAACATTGTAAACATGGTATGGTTTCAGTAACTTCTTGCTATTGGGCCAGAGTATCTTTCTGATGAATAATAAAGTTCCGTTTGCTATTCAAAAAAAGAATATGGTTGTAATTTCAGCCATACCTTTATTAAACAACTAGAAAGGGCATTCGATACCCTCGTGGAAATTGATAGCATTAATTTCTCTTTAATACAATTGCTATATTCAGAAAGATATTTTTCGAAATAAAATTGGAGTACTTTTTGTTTGCTCTAATCGTTACAAGGGAGAAGTTAACATGACGAAAGTAGTTAGGAGTTAGGACCATTCTCCAGGCATTAATGACGAAAGTAGTTAGGAGTTAGGACCATTCTCCAGGCATTAATGACGAAAGTAGTTAGGAGTTAGGACCATTCTCCAGGCATTAATGATGAAAGTAGTTAGGAGTTAGGACCATTCTCCAGCCATTAAAATTCAATCCTCGTGAACCATGTTGACATACATAACCACCACGTCTCATAATAAATGAGTATTTTTGTACCGATCATCCGGTTGGAGATCTTCTTTGTTTGATTGTTAATCTGTGATGACAGATTTGCTTTGTCTTTGTATTTGATCCTAAGTTTCATAATAAAGTTGTTTGATTCTTGAGTTCTAACAAATAGGGAGGTTTTGTAGGCTGTTAAGTTGAAGGGTGAGAGTGATTTGATGGAGTGGGTGACTGTTGTGGTGAAACTGGAAGTGAATGATGATGATGGTGATGTCGATGCAGATGTGCTTTTTTAGGCGTTAATGAAGAATTTGGATATAATATTTCTATTTAGATTTATAACTATCAGATCGCGGCTTGATGTACCAAAAATTTTCATTTCGTTGCATCCAAGATTTTTGTTTCGGCAATCGTATGAAGAATGGATGCAAGATAAATACTTTCCAGTCTCCTATTTATTGAATATTGTTATTGTATTAAGTATTGAAGTGAAGTAAAAAATTGGAAACTATCTCTTTTCTAACAAAGAAAAAGAAATATAAAAAGCTTAGTAATTTAGTATACATAAATATTAGAATAGAAAGAGAGTTCTTTTTCTTAATCTCATGAACAAGATCTAAGAATCTATTTAGTTGATGGAAAAGGATGGGGGCAGGTCTGAGGATCAACCGGTAGTGGGCGAGGGGATTGCTTTTTCCTTGAACAGTTCTTTCAAAAAAACGAATAGATCTGATTCATGAGTCATAACAAGACAATTCATGATTCAGATGCTTAATAATAAGTAAGGAATAATCAATTTGAATTCATGAATTTACCTGGGTGGTCAATTTATGGGCCAATCCAATAAAGGATTTTTATCTTCGAAACCCATTGTATTGTAAGGGGTAGTGCACGAGAAAAAAATCATGCAGAAATGATCGACTCTTTGGACGCCCCGAAAATACTATGAGGTGTTCGGAAATGGTCGAAGTAGTTGAATAGGAGGATTATGATGACTATAGCCCTTGGTAAATTTACCAAAGACGAAAATGATTTGTTTGATATTATGGATGACTGGTTACGTAGGGACCGTTTCGTTTTTGTCGGCTGGTCCGGCCTATTGCTCTTTCCTTGTGCCTATTTCGCCGTAGGGGGTTGGTTCACGGGGTATGGTGGGGCGGGGGTTTGGGGCATGGGTTGACACGTGGATTAGACCGTGGGTTATGGTGGGGCTTGGGTTGGGGGCATGAGTTGACACGTGGAGTTGGAGCCCCCCCACAGGTGAGTGACGTGTCCGTGGGGTATGGCGGGGCTTGGGTTGGGGGCGTGGCTTGGCAGTTTATTAAAAAAATTACAAAAAATATCGTGTTTGGCCGGTTTGTCGCCCCTTCATAGCCTCAACGACGCTTGTGACGAGAGCTAGCTCTTCTTTGTGGGTCCAAGAGGCCATCGGTCAAGTGGGTTAGGGTAGCGGGTTCGATCAAGTGGGGGTAGCGAGTTCGATCAAGTGGGGGTAGCGGTGGTTTGGGATGGGGTAGTGTAAGGACCTGCAAAAATGTCACGGCCCCCGACCCGGTTTGACCCGTTTCAGGAGCCGCGGGACAGAAATCCCGTGGTATTTTAATTAACAGCGGAAGTTTCTTCAGGATCTTTTTAAAACTGAAATATTTCCCGATTATTTTATTTCACAATTCGGGATAAGACCCGATAATTTACAATCTTGAGATTACACCAGGAAATCTTTTATTTTACAAAACATGTTTCTGTATTTTTATTCTGAGCCACTTCCTTAAGCTGATAGTGCTTCACGGCACTTTTCCTGGATCACAACAGATCACCTGAAACATGTTTGAAAAAGGTTTTGTCAGCGGGAAATACTGAGTGAATCATTCTATTTACTAAAACGACCTGTTTGTTATAAGTTACAGTATTAAGAGCGATTACAATGTCTCTATCTTTTTAATTAACTGATCCAGTTGTCACTTGACCGGACTTGTGACTGTGGACATATCACTTGCTGGGTCCGTTCACCCACAAGTGATAAATAATTAGTAGCTATGTGCACATCCCCCCACATACTGGCAGTAATTTCAGATTACATAGACTTAATCCCTGTAATTATAACCTTTGAAAATAACATGTTTTTGTAAAGTAATTTGATAAAAAGAGAATGACTCACTTTGCAGATTTAGCAGAGCTTTATTCTACTGATTAGCCTTGATAACCTAGTTTAAATAATCAGGCACACAAACTAGGTTAGTAACTTAATACAACATTTACGATAACTCACGAGATTACAACCTTCACAACGAATGACAAAGTGCGATACTTAAACATCCATCGATTTAACGACGAATGACAAAGCATAAACCCTAATGTGGGCAGCACTTAAACATCCATTGGATAGTTTAATCGATCGGACATTGAATCGTAGCAGCGATCGAGTTATTACCCTGAATTGTGGCAGCACTTCGTGATCAGTGTGTGTTTTTAGACTATTTCTATAATAACTCGGAGTGTAATTGGAATTTAAACGTCGCATCAACGCCGAGAATCAAGTTCCACAGCAACCTATTTATATCTGAAAAATCGCCCCCCTCGCGCCACGCGAGGGGTTCTCTTGTTCCTGTCGCGTGGCGCGACAGGCCCTAGTCTACTATAGGCTTGCTTCGTGTCCAGGTAGCTCAGCTGAGTTGATTTCGTGTTATTTTTAATTTTTGACAGCAAACTGTGTGGATTTTACCGAGTAGGGTTTACCCCCCTGAGTTTTAGGGGCCCTGATCCTGATTCCGAGTGTTCTGAAAATTTTAGGGTTTATGCAGAATCACTTGGGTTTCTCAATTAGGGTTTCCTATTGGATAATTTAATTAAATAAATATAACTTTTGATGAGAGTTGTTACATTCTCCCCACCTTAATAAAAATCTCGTCCTCGAGATTTACTGGAATAAATGAGGATACTTTCGCTTCAATTCTGATTCCAGCTCCCAAGTGCATTCAGCTCCTCTCTTTGAATCCCATCTGACTTTGACTAAAACTAGTCGTTTATGTTTAAGAAACTTGATCTTTCGATCCTCAATTTGAAGAGGTTTCTCCACAAATTTCAGCTTTTCGTTTACCTCTATATCTCGAATAGGTATTACCAGTGATTCATCTGATAAGCATTTCTTGAGATTGGATACATGAAATACATCATGTACTCCTGCTAATTCTTCTGGTAGTTGTAAACGATAAGCAACTGGTCCTATACGTTGGATCACTGAAAATGGTCCTACGTACCTTGGACTTAACTTTCCTTTCTTACCGAATCTAACTATTCCTTTCCAAGGAGAAACTTTTAACAATACTCTGTCTCCAACTTGGAATTCTAACGGTTTGCATCTATTGTCTGCATAACTTTTCTGGCGATCTCGAGCCGTCTTCAGCCTTTCCTTGATTTGAGTAATCTTATCAGTCGTCTCTTGCACTATTTCAGGACCTGATAATTGACTTTCTCCTATTTCTGCCCAACAAACTGGAGTTCTGCATTTTCTTCCATACAGTGCTTCAAATGGGGCGGTTTCAATACTTGAATGATAGCTATTGTTATAGGAGAATTCAATTAATGGTAAATGATCATCCCAATTCCCACCAAAATCTATTACACATGCTCGGAGCATGTCTTCTAGAGTTTGGATCGTCCTTTCACTTTGTCCGTCTGTTTGTGGATGATTTGCAGTGCTCAGATTTAATCGAGTTCCCATAGCTTGCTGGAAACTTTTCCAGAAATGAGAAGTAAAACGACTATCCCTATCCGAAACAATGGAGAGTGGAACTCCATGTAGGGATACAACTTCATCTACATACAATTTAGCCAGTCTTTCCATGCTAAAGGTTTCTTTCATAGGTAAAAAGTGAGCTGATTTGGTTAATCGATCCACAATTACCCAAATCGCATCATTACCTTTTCTGGTTTTGGGTAACTTAGTAACAAAATCCATTGTTATAAGTACCCATTTCCATACTGGCATTTCTAATTGTTGTAGTAACCCTGAAGGTTTCTGATGTTCTGCCTTAACTTGTGAACAAGTAAGACATTTAGAAACATATCTTGCTATGTCCTTTTTCATTCCTATCCACCAAAAGTTCTTCCTTAAATCTTGGTACATCTTATTGTTTCCTGGGTGCATAGTATACCTAGATTTATGAGCTTCTTCTAAAATCTTAGGTCTTAAGTCTCCCTGCTTAGGTACCCAAATTCTACTTTTGTGGAATCTCCAAATTTCATCTGCTCCTTGTTCTAATTCTTTGATTCGTCCTTTCATTCCTTCAGCATCATCCTTGATTGCTGTAGTTTGAACATTCTTTAATTGTTCTATTAAATCTATTTGTAGATTTAATCTGAGAGCACGAGCCCGTCGTTGTTTCTCATAATACTTACGACTTATGGCATCTGCAACTACATTTGCCTTTCCTTCGTGATACTGAATATCACAGTCATAGTCACTTAGGATTTCCATCCATCTCCTTTGCCTCATGTTTAACTCTTTTTGCCCAAATATATATCTTAAACTTTTGTGGTCTGTGTAGACAGTAAATTTACTTCCGTAAAGATAATGTCTCCAAATCTTAAGGGCAAAAATTACGGCTCCTAATTCTAAATCATGAGTCGTATAGTTTTCTTCGTGCTTTTTCAATTGCCTTGAAGCATATGCAATCACCTTTTTGCGTTGCATAAGCACACATCCATATCCTAGTTTTGAAGCATCACAATATACTTCAAAATCTTCAGTTCCTTCTGGTAAGGCTAAGATTGGTGCTTTTGTTAATTTCTGCTTCAATATTCTAAAGGCTTCTTCTTGCTTAGGTCCCCATTCAAACTTAATGGCTTTACAAGTTAACTTAGTTAATGGTACGGCTATCTTGGAAAAATCCTTAATAAACCGTCTATAATACCCAGCTAAACCTATAAAACTTCTTATTTCCATTGCTGTTTGTGGAACCTTCCATTTGGTAATTGCCTCTATCTTAGCAGGATCTACGTGAATACCTTCGTGATTCACCATGTGTCCTAAGAATTGCACTTCTTGTAACCAAAATTCACACTTTGAGAATTTGGCATAAAGCTTTTCTTTTCTTAACAAAGTTAAGAGTGCATGAAGGTGTTCACAATGCTCTGTCTGACTTTTGGAATAAATAAGTATATCGTCTATAAAAACAATTACAAATTTATCCAAATACGGTTTACAGATTCTATCCATCATGTCCATGAATGCTGCAGGTGCATTCGTTAACCCAAAGGGCATGACTGTAAACTCATAATGACCATACCTAGTTCTGAAAGCAGTTTTACGTATGTCTTCTTCTTGTACCTTCAATTGATGATATCCGGAGCGTAAATCTATCTTAGAGAAATATCTAGCCCCCTGAAGTTAATCAAATAGATCATCAATCCTAGGTAATGGGTATCGATTCTTAATTGTAACCTTATTCAATTCTCTATAATCGATACACATTCTCATTGAACCATCCTTTTTCTTTACAAACAACACTGGCGCTCCCCAAGGGGATGAGCTAAGTTGTATGAATCCTTTACTTAGTAATTCATCTAATTGCTTTTTCAGTTCTAACATTTCTGTGGGTGCTAACCGATAAGGTGCCTTGGCTATCGGTGTAGTTCCTGGAATTAGATGAATCCTAAATTCTACTTCCCTATCTGGAGGTAATCCTGGTAAATCTTCTGGGAATATATCTGGATATTCTGAGACTACAGGAATTTCCTTAAGTTCTTTACTCTTAGTACTAATGATTACCGAAATCATATATACTATTCCTTATTTTCGTTCATAATTAGCAGCTTTCATTACTGATATGAACTTCATAGGCTTACGTGGTTTATCTCCTGTAATCCTAATTATTTCTCCGGTGGGTGATTGAATTTCTATGGAATTCTGATCACAAAGGATTCTAGCATGGTTGGCTACTAACCAATCCATTCCTAATACAACATCAAATTCAGCTAATTTCATCGGCAATAGTTTTGCAGAGAATTTATGTCCTAAAAGTTCTATGTTTTCTTCTTGCAAAACTTTATCTATTTTAACTGAATTTCCGTCTGCGGTTTCAACTGTAAAAATCTGCCTAATATTGGTTAAAGGTAAATTAAGAGCTTGACAGAATGAAGTATTTATAAAACTTTGGTTTGCACCAGAGTCAAATAATACTTTGGCGTAAATGTTGTGAACTAAGAACGTACCCGCTATCACATCTGGGATGAGTTCTGCTTCTTGAGTGGTCAGCTGAAATGCCCTGGCATTCTTCTTAATAGTTCCGTCGGTCGCCTTGGTTTTGTTGTCTGCTGGTTTAATTAATTTAGGACATTCTGTTTTGAAATGTCCTGCCTCTCCACAATAGTAACAAATTATGGATTTCTTCCTGCAATTTTCTTCACGATGCCCTACCGTTTTGCAAAAATTGCAATATACTTTGCATTTTCCAAAATGTTTCTTTTTGCAATTTTGACAGAACGGCAAAGTTGAAGATTGCCCTATTCCTCTTCTCTTGAAGCTGTTATTATTACCCGTACGAAATCCTTGGGTAATTTTCTGAGCTAATTCCTTCTTCCTGTTTTCATCTTGGGTACGTACTAGTTCATCGGTTAGGGTATTAGCTAACTCCACAGCATCGTCAATAGTGCGTGGTCTCGCAGCTTTAACGATATTGCGAATTTCACTAATCAGTCCCCAAATGTAGCGAGAAATGAGTACCGGTTCTGGCGAAGCCAGCGTTGGTACCACTCTAGCATATTCAAAGAATGTCGAAGTATAACCACGACAATCTACACCCATCATCCGATGATTTAAAAACTTATTCGTCATCTGTTCCTTTTCATACTCGGGACAGAATTTTCTTTCTACAACACCCTTAAATTCTTCCCAAGTCATAGCATAAGCTATAATTCTTCCTTTTGATTGTAACACAGTGTTCCACCATTCGAGTGCTCCTTCCTTGAAGAGATTTGATGCGTACATGACCTGATCATCTTTAGCACATTTACTTATTGCAATTACTGCTTCGGTTTTCTCTAACCATCGCAATGATGCAGTTGCTCCTTCATTGCCTGCAAATTCAGTGGGTTTACAAGCAAGGAATTCTTTGAAAGTGCAACCAGGCGTTGCAGTTTTCATTTTCTTAGGAAATGGAGCTTGATGTGGTTCCCCATTATGATTAACATTATCATTGCCTCCATTTACACTATTACTGAAGTTATCTTCAGAAATACGTTTACTAGGAACGATGTGTTGCGGTTCGATTGGATTCTTTATAGCCGCAACGAATGCTGGAATATCATTAGCTATTCCTTGAGCAACAATATTTTCGATATCTTGCCGAGTCATATATTGATCTCCTGGATGTTGCTCTGACTGATTAACCTCATTTACTGGTTCATTACCAATTTTTGACATCTGATAATAAATTTTATGTAAATAATTAGTATAAATATAAATATAATAAAACAGTTTGCACATAATCACATTAACATGTATAATAAAAAATTATTGATTTCAGAAGTTTCATTTGTATATATCATATTATGCCTCGTACACACGATTATCATACAACGTTTTATTGTTAAGTTATTACACATACTGGTTATTATGATTATTTATTAACACATATTCCTACAAACTCCCATTATCTGGTCAGCTAATTTCTTAAAAACGACACTCCCTTTCGTCATACTTCCAAGTAACTCTTTCTCCCACATCCCTAATCCGATTTCCTGCATCAATTAACTCTTCGCCCCAGAGGCGAAGTTCAGTCAGATTCCCAGGGCTCATGGTTGGGTATAGTGGAGGTTCTGGGTCAACTTGTGGGAAAAATGTATCAGGGTTGTTTAAAAGATTTTGGTATTGCCAATCAGTTTTCCACCATTCATCTAATTCTACTGGTAATGGTTGAGGTTGGACAATAGGATCTGGAATAGCAGGTTCCAGATTGATTGGGATTGGAGCTTCTAGTGGGTAGCTAAAAAGATCTTCTTCAGTAAATATAAGGTTTGGATTAGCTGCTTCAAGGTTTCCATCGGCAGGTCCGATGAGGTCACTCATTACTAATTGATGATCTAAAACTTCCCAAGGAGTCATTTTCTGTTTCTGCCTAGAACTTTCTCCGACTTCTCTTTCTGTTTGCTTAAAACTCTTCTCAGCTTCTATCTCTACTTGATTAACATTTTCCTCAATTTCTACCCCTTTTCCTTTGTCTTTTGGTTCTTCAGTTTTGGTAACTTTTCTTGTTGCTGGCTTTTTCCTTCGTACTCGTCTCCAGCCCACAAATCTGCTTCTTTTCTTGGGTTTAGGTTTTGCCAGTGGTTTGGATTGAAATTCCATGGGTTCTTCTTTATCAGCGAAGTAACCAGTGAATTCCTTGGAAACTTCTATCTTAACGGGATAGAGGTTAAGATTTTCTAAACCTTCAGATATCTCATTCATGCTGTTTAGCATATATGCAAAATACATACCAAATGTTAAAATAACAAAATTTTATAGATAACCCATAAATTTTATTGCCTACATAAAACAACTGACAAGTAAATTATACTACGATTTACTGTAACTTATTTAATTACTAAATAAGGTTTCTGGAAATAAAAGTGCTAAAACTTTTTAGTATTTAGAGATTTGCATTTTCTGCTACTGAGGCTAGCATATAAAGATTTGCCCATTTCTCATCTAATTTGTCCTCCCAAGGTGATTTATTGATTAAATCCTGGGTTTCTTGTTTAACTTTCTTCTCTCGGTTTTTCCTTATTTCCTCCTGACTTTTCCTAATAATCAAACTTCTTTTATTAGGAGAAAGTGGTTCCTCGTAATATGCCTTACGGACAAATATTCCTTCTTCAGGAATTACATAAGGTTTTGTTTGGGATGAACTTCCCTTCTCGTTGGATGACCTATCTAGTTTAAGATAGATGTTTGACAGCTTTTGTTTACCCATACTGTAATTAACAAATAATCAGTTAATAAAACACATAATTGGAAATCAGTAAAATTAAGTATTTCTAAATACTTAATAGGCTTAAATCAGTGGCTCTGATACCACCTTATTTCTGTCACGGCCCCCGACCTGGTTTGACCCGTTTCAGGAGCTGCGGGACAGAAATCCCGTGGTATTTTAATTAACAGCGGAAGTTTCTTCAGGATCTTTTTAAAACTGAAATATTTCCCGATTATTTTATTTCACAATTCGGGATAAAACCCGATAATTTACAATCTTGAGATTTCACCAGGAAATCTTTTATTTTACAAAACATGTTTCTGTATTTTTATTCTAAGCCATTTCCTTAAGCTGATAGTGCTTCACGGCACTTTTCCTGGATCACAACAGATCACCTGAAACATGTTTGAAAAAGGTTTTGTCAGCGGGAAATACTGAGTGAATCATTCTATTTACTAAAACGACCTGTTTGTTATAATTTACAGTATTAAGAGCGATTACAATGTCTCTATCTTTTTAATTAACTGATCCAGTTGTCACTTGACCGGACTTGTGACTGTGGACATATCACTTGCTGGGTCCGTTCACCCACAAGTGATAAATAATTAGTAGCTATGTGCACATCCCCCCACATACTGGCAGTAATTTCAGATTACATAGACTTAATCCCTGTAATTATAACCTTTGAAAATAACATGTTTTTGTAAAGTAATTTGATAAAAAGAGAATGACTCACTTTGCAGATTTAACAGAGCTTTATTCTACTGATTAGCCTTGATAACCTAGTTTAAATAATCAGGCACACAAACTAGGTTAGTAACTTAATACAACATTTACGATAACTCACGAGATTACAACCTTCACAACGAATGACAAAGTGCGATACTTAAACATCCATCGATTTAACGACGAATGACAAAGCATAAACCCTAATGTGGGCAGCACTTAAACATCCATTGGATAGTTTAATCGATCGGACATTGAATCGTAGCAGCGATCGAGTTATTACCCTGAATTGTGGCAGCACTTCGTGATCAGTGTGTGTTTTTAGACTATTTCTATAATAACTCGGAGTGTAATTGGAATTTAAACGTCGCATCAACGCCGAGAATCAAGTCCCACAGCAACCTATTTATATCTGAAAAATCGCCCCCCTCGCGCCACGCGGGGGGTTCTCTTGTTCCTGTCGCGTGGCGCGACAGGCCCTAGTCTACTATAGGCTTGCTTCGTGTCCAGGTAGCTCAGCTGAGTTGATTTCGTGTTATTTTTAATTTTTGACAACAAACTGTGTGGATTTTACCGAGTAGGGTTTACCCCCCCTGAGTTTTAGGGGCCCTGATCCTGATTCCGAGTGTTTTGAAAATTTTAGGGTTTATGCAGAATCACTTGGGTTTCTCAATTAGGGTTTCCTATTGGATAATTTAATTAAATAAATATAACTTTTGATGAGAGTTGTTACAAAAAACGCCCAAAAATGTCCCGTAAGTGAAAACCCGGACCCCTGAAACCCTAGTGCTTATGAAAAACCAAGAAATCAAGAAATTTGGATTTCTGGCGGGCCGTGTAAGCCATAAGGCTAGGCCTACGCGGGCCGCGACATAGCAGCAATCGATCGGGACATGTTCCAGGCCACGTGTCAGCCACGTGGCAGGCCTACACGTGACACGGTAGCCCTAGTTGTAGACTAGGTGGCCCTCGCAGGCCGCGTAAGATCTTTAGAAGGTTTACGCGGGCCGCGTAAAACCCAAAAATCAGCTATAAATTGAACCAAGCATGGCCTGTTCATGCTAGAATGGATTGGTTAGTAGCCAACCATGCTCGAGTCCTCAGTGACAAGAATTCCATAGAAATTCATACATCCACAGGAGAAGTAATTGTGGTTACAGGAGATAAGCCCCGAAAGTCAATGAAATTTATTTCAGTAATGAAAATGGCCAGTTATTCAAGAAAACAAGGAATAGGATATATGGCTTCGGTAGTTATTAATACCAAAAATAAGGAACTCAAGGAAATCCCAGTAGTATCAGAATACCCTGATATATTCCCAGAAGAACTACCTGGATTACCACCCGATAGGGAAGTAGAATTTAGAATTCATCTAATTCCTGGAACTACACCGTTAGCTAATGTACCTTATCGGTTAGCACCCACCGAAATGCTAGAATTGAAAAAGCAGTTAGATGAATTATTAAGCAAAGGATTCATACAACCTAGTTCATCCCCGTGGGGAGCACCAGTGTTGTTTGTGAAAAAGAAAGATGGTTCGATGCGAATGTGTATCGATTACAGGGAACTGAATAAGGTTACAATTAAGAATCGACACCCATTACCTAGGATTGACGATCTTTTTGATCAACTCCGGATACCATCAGTTGAAGGTACAAGAAGAAGACATACCTAAAACCGCTTTCAGAACTAGGTATGGTCACTACGAGTTTACAGTCATGCCATTTGGATTAACGAATGCTCCTATAGCATTTATGGACATGATGAATAGGATCTGTAAGTCGTACTTGGATAAATTTGTAATTGTCTTCATTGACAATATACTTATTTATTCCAAAAGCCAGGACAAGCATTGTGAGCATCTACGAGCACTCTTAACTCTGTTAAGGAAAGAGAAGCTTTACGCCAAATTCTCGAAGTGTGAATTTTGGTTGCAGGAAGTGCAATTCTTAGGCCACATGGTGAATCACGAAGGTATTCACGTAGATCCTTCCAAGATAGAAGCGATCACCCAATGGAAGGTCTCGCAATCAGCCACGGAAGTTAGAAGTTTTCTAGGATTAGCCGGGTACTATAGACGCTTCATTAAGGATTTCTCTAAGATAGCAGTACCATTAACTAAGCTAACCTGTAAAACAGTTAAGTTTGAATGGGGACCTAGGCAAGAAGAGGCTTTTAAGATTTTAAAACAAAGTTAACACACGCTCCAATTCTAGCCTTACCAGAAGGAACAGAAGATTTTGAAGTTTATTGTGATGCTTCTAAGCTAGGATTAGGATGTGTGTTGATGCAACGCAAAAAGGTAATTGCGTATGCCTTAAGGCAATTAAAAAAGCACGAAGAAAATTATACGACTCATGACTTAGAATTAGGAGCAATAATTTTTGCCCTTAAGATTTGGAGACACTATCTGTATGGAAGTAAGTTTACAGTCTATACAGATCATAAAAGTTTGAGGTACATATTTGGGCAAAAAGAATTAAACATGAGGCAAAGAAGATGGATGGAAGTTCTAAGTGACTACGACTGTGATATTCAATATCATGAAGGAAAGGCAAATGTAGTAGCAGATGCCTTAAGTCGTAAGTATCATGAAAAACAAAGACGAGTTCGTGCTCTTAGATTAAATCTTCAAGTAGATTTAATGGAACAACTGAAGAACATTCAAGAAACAGCAATCAAAGATGATGCTGAAGGAATGAAAGGAAGAATAAAAGAATTAGAACAAGGGATTGATGGAATTTGGAGATTCCACAAGAAAAGGATTTGGGTACCTAAGCAAGGAGACTTAAGAAATAAAATTTTAGAAGAGGCCCATAAATCTAGGTATACCATGCATCCTGGTAATAATAAGATGTACCAAGATTTAAGGAACAACTTCTGGTGGATAGGAATGAAAAAGGATATACCTAGATATGTTTCTAAGTGCCTAACTAGTTCATAAGTTAAGGCAGAACACTAGAAACCTTCAGGTTTACTTCAACAACTAGAAATGCCTGTTTGGAAATGGGAACTAATAACAATGGATTTTGTTACTAAGTTGCCTAAAACTAGGAAAGGTAACAATGCGATTTGGGTAATTGTGGATCGATTAACCAAATCAGCTCATTTTCTACCCATGAAGGAAACCTTTAGCATGGAAAGATTAGCAAAATTGTATGTAGACGAGGTAGTATCCTTACATGGAGTCCCGCTCTCCATTGTATCAGACAGGGATAGTCGTTTAACTTCACATTTTTGGACAAGTTTCCAAGAAGCAATGGGGACCCGATTAAATTTGAGTACTGCATACCATCCCCAAACAGATGGACAAAGTGAAAGGACGATCCAAACCCTGGAAGACATGCTCAGAGCATGTGTAATAGATTTTGGTGGAAATTGGGATAATCACCTACCATTAATTGAATTCTCCTATAACAATAGTTATCATGCAAGTATTGAAGCTGCCCTGTTCGAAGCATTGTATGGACGAAAATGTAGAACTCCAGTTTGTTGGCCAGAAATAGGAGAAAGTCAATTATCAGGTCCCGAGATTTTACAGGAAACCACCGACAAAATAACTCAAATCAAGGAAAGACTGAAGACCGCTCGAGATAGCCAAAAGAGTTATGCAGACAATCGACGCAAGCCACTGGAATTTCAAATTGGAGACAAGGTACTCTTAAAAGTTTCTCCTTGGAAAGGAATAGTTCGATTTGGTAAGAAAGGAAAGCTAAGTCCAAGGTACATAGGACCATTCCCAGTAATCCAACGCATAGGACCAGTCGCCTATCGCCTACAACTACCAGAAGAACTAGCTGGAGTACACGACGTATTTCATGTATCCAACCTCAAGAAATGTCTATCTGACGAATCACTGGTAGTACCTCTTCAAGATATAGAAGTAAATGAAAAGCTAAAATTTGTAGAGAAACCACTCCATATAGAAGATAGAAGGATTAAATTCCTCAAACACAAAAGATTGGTACTAGTCAAGGTCAAGTGGGATTCAAAAAGAGGACTTGAGTACACCTGGGAACTGGAATCGGAAATAAAGCGAAAGTATCCTCACTTATATCAGTAAATCTCGGGGACGAGATTTTAAATAAGGTGGGGAGGATGTAAGGACCTGCAAAAACGTCCAAAAATGTCCCGTAAGTGAAAACCCGGACCCCTGAAACCCTAGTGCTTATGAAAAACCAAGAAATCAAGAAATTTGGATTTCTGGCGGGCCGCGTAAGCCATAAGGCTAGGCCTACGCGGGCCGCGACATAGCAGCAATCGACCGGGACACGTTCCAGGCCACGTGTCAGCCACGTGGCGGGCCTACACGTCACACAATAGCCCTAGTTGTAGACTAGGTGGCCCTCGCGGGCCGCGTAAGATCTTTAGAAGGTTTACGCGGGCCGCGTAAAACCCAAAAGTCAGCTATAAATTGAACCGAGCATGGCCTGTTCTTCTGTGTACGTAAAACTTTTAAAACATGTTTCAGGTAATTTACTGTGAACCAGGGAAAAGTGCTGCGTATCACTAAAAAGCTTGAAGAGGTGGCTCAGTAAAAACTTTATAAACATGTTTTGTAAAACAGGGAATTTCCTCGTAAAATTCATTTATTATAAATAATGGTGTTTGTCCCAATTTTGTGAAATAAAATAATTGGGCATTTTCCATTAAAAAGATCCTGTCAACATTTTCGCTGCCAAATTAAATAATAAATACCACGGGTTTCTGTCCCGCGGCTTCTGAACCGGGTAACACCGGGCCGGGGGCCGTGACAGGTAGCCGGTGGGGTTGGGGTTACATTTATAGGGGATGGGGTGACCGCTTGGCTTGGCCAAACAGTTAGAATTTAAAATTCAAACACCCGCTATGACATGTCCAACAAAGCGAATAGGAGGCTGCCACATTGGACCGCTAGCCCGCCCCACACCCGGCTTCAAACCCAAGCCCCAAGGGCCACACCCCAACCCAAGCCCACCCGGGGTGGTGGCTTGGGCGTTTTCCCCCAACCCACGCCCAAACCCAAGCCCATCAACTAGGTAGTACCCATACACGTACTCAACCCCGTTCACAAAGAAACTTCCTTTGGGTCCTATATAATTTACCCGATCATTGAAAAGGGGCGAGTGGTTTATGATGGTAATATCGTTATGTGAACCTGGCATACCGAAGAACGCATGCCATATCCAAAGATCTTGGGACGCAACCGCTTCAAGCATGATGTCTGGCATCCCGTGAAATCCACTCGTGTGAGCGCCTTACCATGCGATTGGACAAAGTTCCCAACAAAACCCAATAAAAACGACTCTATTTAATTACGAAATTATACAAAATACAACAGATAAAAGCGTATGTTTTATAATACAACAGTTTTGTTTAAAGTTAGAAATACAAGTGAAAATTTATCGAATAAATTTTTGTATGTATACGTTTTGTTTTTTTTTTTATTTGTGATGATAAATTAAGTCAGAGGATTTTCATTAGATAAAGATATATGTTTTGAGACATGATATATATATTCTTCTAATGGAATATGATGAATTTAACACAGTTCCAATCCAAAATTTAAATGAGTTATTACTACACCAAAACCAATAAAGGCCTCAAAATATGACAACCTCCAAACCCTTCCACTAATTCGAAGAAACCCTTAGCTAGTGTTTGTTTCACAGAATGGAATGAAATGAAATATGGATGGAATTGGAATTTAGATTCAATTCCTTATGTTGTTCGTTTCAACAAGGAAAGAGATTGGAATGTCAATTCCATTCTTGATCATGTTCGGTTGACAAATGAATTGGAATTGGAAATGAATTCCTTCAAACTCCTTTAACTAAAGGAATTCAACATCCTTCCAAATTTTGAAGGAATTCAAGAAATTCATTGGAATCTTCCACTGATCACCGATGTTGAAAACCTCGAACCGAACTGGTCCGTCGTCGACCCGCATCACCTCGTCCCAACCCAGCCCACCGCAAACCCGTAACAATCCAAACTCGATCAGCCCGTTAACGGCCCGAAATGTCGAGACCCGGCCTGTTAATGACCCTTAACGTTTCGACCCAAACCGACTCGTTAGTGACCTGAAGTGACTACACCCAACCCGTTACCGACTCGGCACGTCTTGACTCGGCCTGGTCTGAAACGTCTCTGTTGATCGGTTTTGTTTAAACATAAGGGAAAACATGAAAACATACATGTCACCGCAGACAGTGCAGTAGAGAATCCAATGATGGAAGAAGCCATGGAGTTCGACATCTTTGTTAAGGTGATCTGGTTCCTCCTTAGGGTGCTAACTGATGATGGTGATGATTAAACCGAATAGGGGATTCGGTATGGAGAAGAGGTCGATGATGTTATGATTATTAGGTTATGTCTAAGTGTGTAACTGTGTAACCCTTTAACCTCTACATAAGTCTCCTTATATAAGCACCAAGGAGGAAACCTAATTAGTTAATAAGGATAATATGGTCCATCAACAATTACCAACTAATTATTTAATAGGTTGTTATATATTTTGATCTATATTATGTAAATGATTATAATGGCTACTAGATTAAATATTAGATCATAATATATTTAATCTTACATTCTCGACCGACCCAGACGTTGTTGACCCGAACTGGCTCACCCGATCGACAGGCCGGTATTGATAGATTTCAGTTCATTTGCCAACCAAACACATGAAGAATGGAATTGAGATTCCAATTCTTGTTGGAATGTTTAAATTTCAAATCCATTTCCTTCTAATTCCTATCCAAATTCCGAATCCAATTTCATTACATTCCATGAAACAAACACTACCTCAGGGTATTTGGCAAATGTGATTAAGGTTCGGATTTTGGGTTGTCAGTTGTGAATTCTAATATGATATTATTTCGCAACTCATGATCATCGCGAAGAATTTGATTTGATGTATAGTGTGTTTCACATTTGAAGTTTGTCTTTAGATTCTTTGATACCCGTAAAAAAGAAATATACATGTAAGAAGATATAACAATTTAATGAATATTATATCTATGATTATGATGGCAATTCATTCTTGACATTATTTAGACAATTGTTACTTCATATGCATCAAATCAAAGCAAGGCTTAATTAGCAAGAAAGGTACAGTTATAGAATTAAGTATTCATGGAAACTTTCATCCATATGTCAGTTATAGCATGTTCTATGGAATGCTGGGGTGAAATTGCTTTTAAGTAAAAAGATTATTCACCTCAAATCAATAAGTTGTCGTTTACGGTTCGGTTAGATTCTTTTAAACCGCATAATCAACATATGTTGCCACAACCACCAACAAAGATTTCTCAACAGTAGGACCACCTAGGTACATCACCTAAACAAAGAACGACTATGAAAAAGCAAGGAAGAAACATTTTTTCAACAAATTATTTAACTAGGATGCATTAGTTTGGATATGTTTTTGGCTTTAATATGGCTAAACCGATAAAAAAACGGAAATTTCATTTTATAGTTTCAGTTGGTTTCGGTGATATTGAAGAGGGATTCTTAATTAACATTCCGTCGCAACGCGCGGGTTGACATAAACTTGTTACATTACATATAATAATGTATATAAATAATTTTATTTTTAGTATTAACTTTTATTTAAAGTAAATAAAAATAATTTATTGGTATGTCATAAATTAGATTTGTTATTCTTATTAATAATTGTTATGCGAATTTAATTAATAATTAGGTATTATAAAACTAAAATCTATGTTAACGGTTTATACATGACAAATAATATTTTAATAATTAATGATTAATTTATTACTTGGGTAAAAAAAAAATCATATAATATTAAAAAATTCATATAATATTAAAAATTCATATAATTTTTTTTTTCAATGCCCTCTGTTTAGTGGTCCACGACATATTTAGTCCATACAAATTTCCAGATTACAAAATCACCATGACTATTTTTCGATTTTGGGGTAATTTTATGAAACTTTTAAACTTATACAATATTATGTGAATTTTAAATTGTGTTTTAAAACATTATATATTTTGCATTACAAACTCAGAGGTAGATCATATACAAAACAATCTTAATCTAGGAAGTATAGGAAATCGGGTCAAACGAACTCCGATTAACCTCATTCCGGCGGCGTTAGAACCGACTCGTCGAATCCTATTCATATATATAGGGAGGAGCTCATGCGAGAACCACCTTTATTGTGAGAACCGCGAGAACCAATGTGAACACAACCTAAAATAGCTAAAAAAACCTAACCCCCACCCTCTCAAAAAACCTAAACCCCCCACCCCCCCCAAAAAAAACCTAACCCCCCCCCCCCCCCCCCAAAAAAAAAAAAACCTAAACCCCCTCCCCCACCCCCCAAAAACATAAACCCCCCCACCCAAGCTAAAATGCTAAAAACTAAACCCCAAAAAAACCTAAAAAAATCTAAAAAAATAAAAAAAAAATCTAAATTTTTTTTTTAATATTTTTATGTTAAAATCGCTACTTTTAGAAGCAAAAAAAAAAATTAAAAAAAAAAATTAAACAAAATTTTTTTTTTTTTTTGGCTTCGAAAAGTAGCAATTTTTTTATAAAAAAATATTAAAAAATTTTTTTTTGTGTGATTTTTAGCTATTTTTAGGCATTTTTGGTTGTGTTCACATTGGTTCTCGCGGTTCTCGCAATAAGAGATGGTTCTCGCATTATCTTCTCCCTATATATATATATATATATACTAGGTTATAATCCCGTGTATTACACGGGTTGAATAAATAAATTTTATATACTAAATAATAAAACAATGTGTCTTTAAAAACTTTTTTTATTAGACGGGTTGAATAAATATAATTTTATATATTAAATAATAAAAATATATCTATAAGAACAATATTGTACGGGTTGAATAAATGTAATTTTATATACCGAATAAAAAAATAATATCTTTAAAACCACGTGTATTACATGAGTTGAATAAATGTAATATTGTTTACCAAATAATAAAATAATACATTTTAAAAAAAAACCTCATTTATTACACGGGTTGAATAAATGTAATTTTATATACCAAATAATAAAAAAATTACATCTTTAAAAATATGCGTATTACACGGTTTGAATAAATGTAATTTTCTATACTAAATAATAAAAAAATATATATATCCTTAAAAAACTCCGTGTATTGTACGAATTGAATAAATCTAATTTTATACATCAAATAATAAAAAGTTATATCTTAAAAAACCTCATGTATTACATGGGTCGAGTAAATGTAAATTTGTATAGTGAAAATAAAAATATTTAATATATTAACACAAAGTTTGGTTTTCGTGAAAAAAAAAATAGATTATCCTGTTGTAGCAAAATTTGTTAACGAAGTCTCAACAAATTTAACTCTTTATTTAAAACTCCGTAAATATATAAATGATATTAGTTAATTTTATTTCAAGTTTCGTAAAACCTGTTTGATACCAAACTAAACAAAATGTTCAAATATATAGTTAAGATCAAATTAGATAATTAAGTTTGAATTTAAAGTAAATAGATAAATATAAAAGTAATAATTAATTCAAATAAATAATAGAGTAAATTACGATTTTGGCCACCGTCGTTATATCACTTTTACTCTTTTAGCCCAAAAAGAATTTTTTTAAAGTTTAAGCCCCCAATGTTTTTTTTTCTAACCTTTTTGGCCCTAACGTTTTTTTCCTAACTCTTTTGGCCCTTAACATTTAATGGATGGGGTTAGTGTTAGGGGCCAAAAGGGTTAGAAAAGAAGACATTGAGGACTCAGATGCTAAAAATAATATTTAATGGATGGGGTTAGTGGGTACACCACGATCCAATACGTGGATCGTGGCTACCCTAACGATTTAGGTAACTATGATACATACATACATACATATATTTAAGTGTGTATATATAGAGTAGTTATCCCAATGGCTTTTGTTTAAAAAAAGAAAAAGAAATTGATTTTCTATCTTCGTTTTCATTTTTGTTTAGAAAAACCATGATTTAATTATAAAAATAGTATTTTTCTTACTTGTGTTTTAAATTATAACATGGTTATGTTGTTCGATCATATTTAGTTTTAAACTATAGAATTTATAATTTACTCTAATCAATATTATAAATGAGAAGAATATTAAAGTAAATAATAATTATCCATAAGATATTAAACTAAATAATATTTAGTAGAAGGGTTATTTATAATTAATTAGAAAAGATTAAATTAAAATAATAATTATCTATAAGAGATGCTCTAATATGATGACAAGTGTCCCCAAAGTGCTTTCTTTTATTATATAGTATAGATATGGTTTAGCTTTAGGGTTTATAGTTTAACGTTTAGTGTTTAGCTTTAGGGTTTGGCATTAATATTGAACGGACTTGGGCTTGGGCTTGGGATGCTTTTGGGCTGAGGCTTGTAAAAACAATACTAATATATTACATATATTTACATGATAACCTAGCGGATCTCGATCGATCTGTATTTGGTTTGAGTTGAATGGCGGCAGAGATTGCGTTTGATGTGGTTGAACAGATACTGGTAAGATTGGATGTGAAAGATATAATCCGATGCAAAAGTGTGTGTAAGTCATGGCAGTGTATTATATCCAGTCCTGGTTTTGTTAAAGCTCACTTGAAGCATGCTGCTGATGTACGTAGAAGGATCGGTTGTGACAAAATAGCTTTTTACTCCAACTATATGTATATTGTTGGTTCTTGTAATGGCCTAGTATGTGTCTCTCCTAGAGACGTTGAACTTGTAGTAACCAATCCTAGTACTAGAGAGACCAACATACTGCAAACGCCTTTCTATCGGCCTGATGAAATAGTTGTAATGATCAGGCACGTGGTATGCTGCTTGGGTTTTGGTTATGATTGTTCTACAGATGATTACAAGGTTATTGTAGGGTTTAGGAATAGGGTTTTGGAAGAGCGAACACTTTTTCATGTGTTGACATTGAAATCAAATACCTGGAAATTTATTGGAGAAGTTAAGTATAAGAATTATGGAAACCATTCTGGTATCTTATGTGGTGGGGCGCTTCACTGGTTTATGCGTGATGCAAAGAAAAAAGTAATCATGTCTCTAGATTTATCTACAGAGGAATGCAAAGAAATCCCCCAGCCTGTGGAAGCGGAACGGGAATGTGTAGGCTTTTACGATCACAATCTCGGGGTTGTAGAAGGATGTCTATGCATTTATTCATCCTGTTCTCCTTCCCCTTTGTCTAGTAAGATATGGGTAATGAAAAACAACAAGTGGGAAGTATATAATAATAATAATAATGACATCAAGTATGACGTTGCACACTCCTTGACCCGTCTTCAGGTGGTGGATTCACAAAATAGGACTAGCTATGTCTACGTTCACGACGATGGTAGAGTTGTGCCCAGCGCTGGGCAGCATATTCGTGCTAGTATGTTTGTCAAGAGCCTCGTATCTCCCCATCCCAGGGACAAACCAAGGTTTGAGCTAAATGTCTTTTCTTTTGAGGTATTATGTATTTTTCTGTTGTGTATACATGTAGGGGCAGCTTGAATAAAATGATTAAGAAAGAGGAAGAGGTCTTGTAAGCATAAAAAAGGCTCTGGTATTATATCCATATGAGTTATAACATTGGTCAAGTATATATTTTTAATTTACTAGCTGTTTTGATGCTATTCGGTCAATTTCCATTCGGTTCACTAAGGTAGCGACACAATATCCGTTATAACACTCGAAACCATAAAAACGAAAGCAAAAGCAAAAACAATAATAATAAATATTTGTACCGATACAGATGTCGTTCGATCGGTTTGGTTTGTTTGCGTTTTATGTTTATTTTTTCAACATTGTGATATAAATTTTATTGAAAACAGATAGAGTGCCACTATTGTATCCAACCAAACTGAAACCGATCGAATAACATTTGTATTGGTACCCGTATTTATTTTTATTGTTTTTGCTTTCGGGAAACTAACACCGTACTGCTACCATAGCATACCTAACCGAAGCGAACAACATCAATACCGGTATTTGTTCATTTTTTATAGTGTCCTGTTTGTTATCGGTACAGTGCCGCTATCATAGTGAGCCGAACCGGAACCGAATGAACAACATCGGTTTTGGTACCGTTTTTATTTTTTATTGTTTTTTTTTTTGATAAACTGACACCGTAGAGCTACCGTACTGAACAACATTGGTACCCGTACCGATATTCATTTATCAGCGCAGACAGAGTTGTACTGTAACAGTACTATAACGAAATGAACCGATACCAAAATGTTAATAAAATAAATAAACATAAATGCGTATTTAGAATTTTTTTTTAAAGTTAACGTACATAATTTCTTATTGAAATATCAAGTTAAATAACAGATATCTACTACTAAAAAATGAAAAACAAATACTTAAATTTATTACTTCCTATTTATTAGTGCAAAATCAAATATAACTATAAAAAAAAATAGAGTTAATTACTCGGATAGTCCCTGTGGTTTGTCATTTTTTACCTTTAGTCCCCACCTTTTTAAAATAGCATGTTTGCTTCCTGTGGTATTTGTATTTGTTACTCGGGTAGTCCCTACACTGGATGAAGGTTAATTTTTTCAGTTAATTTTGATGTGAAATGGCCAAACTACCCTTTCTTATTAAAAAAATAATAATTAAAACATTACAATTAAAAAATTCCCCCCACCATCTCCGGTGATCTTTAACGTAGGCCACCACCATCAGGTCCTTTTATAATACCCTGTCTTTCTCCTTTTTTTTTTCTCACCTGCACATCACTACCAGGTCCACCATGAACCACCAGCAAAACCACCCCCATTAATTCAACTAGCACACCCAAAAACCAAAACCCAAATGAAATACATAATACTTAAGCCCAACTTGTTTGGTTCGCTTACGTAATTACAATCCGCGGCAAAGATGGGGTGGGGTAATACGTCTGATTTTGTGTTCTCCGGTACAGGTGGATTGGACAAATCGAAAAAAATAGGGATGTTTGATGTGGAAGGAGACGGCGTGGGCGGTGTGGGGTGAGAGAGTCGGCGTGGACGGTGGGGGTACGGTGGATGAGGGCAGGGTGTGGAGCACCAGAGACGGTGGCCGACCATCGGAGAGTGGTGGCAAAGGAGGCGGAGAGGATGATGAGGTTGTATTGGGAGAAGTAGTGGAGGAGGAAGTGGAGGCGCTCGGAACAGGCTCATCGGAACATGGTGGTGTTGAAGGTCGGATGGTGGTCTGGTGGGGATGAAGGTCGGATGGAGGAGAGAGAGAGAGAAGGGAGAGAGATAGAAGGAGATTATTAAACTTTATAATTAAATTAAATGATGGGACCCATTTGTTTTAATGACCAGTCAGATTTCTTTGTTTATTTATTTATATTAAAAGTGAGGGTATTTCAGTCATTTCACACGTAGTTAACTGAAAAAATTAACCTCCATCCAGTGTAGGGACTACACGAGTAACAAGTGCGAATACCACAGGGAGCAAACATGCTATTTTAAATAGGTGGGGACTAAAGATAAAAAAATGGCAAACCACAGGGACCATCCGGGCAATTAACTCAAAAAAATAAAAATAAGTTATGCTTAAAATTTACCAACTACTATTCATTACCACTTAGTATTCACATGTATAACAAGGCTTCGCGGTTAAAAGTGTTAGGAATATCCGGGCGAGACAGCTGAATCTCAACAATCCGGCGGACGACTTTTTTTGGAATAACTGGGCAGCGAGCAAATGCAGCATGTTTGTTTGGAGGGCACTACATGGGAGGATCCCAACTGCAACACAGTTAAGAGGAAGAGGCATACAAATCCCTTCAATTACGTGCAAGGTATGCGGCCGATCAGAGGAAACACCGGATCACCTACAGGTAACATGTAATTATGCGGAATTGGTATGGGATCGGATACGAAGATGGGTGAAGATGACCGAGACATCAAAGCCAGAAACGCTAAAAGAATCGATGAATTGTATAAACGATTATCAATGCCCAAAGGTAAAGAAGAAGGCTGTACATGCAATCTTTTTATTAACAGCATGGAGTATTTGGAAAAATCGGAATGCAAGGGTCTTGAAAGATAAAAGCGATGCCGTCTATAAGCTAATTGAAGACATAAAAGAGGAGTCGTACCAATGGATGAGGCAGAGAACAAAGGTGCAAATAACATCGTGGGAAGAGTGGAGGTTTTTCTCGTGGTGTAAATAAAGTATAAAAAATGTTTTCCTTTCAAATGTAACTAGTCATGAAACATTGTAAACATGGTATGGTTTCAGTAACTTCTTGCTATTGGGCCAGAGTATCTTTCTGATGAATAATAAAGTTCCGTTTGCTATTCAAAAAAAGAATATGGTTGTAATTTCAGCCATACCTTTATTAAACAACTAGAAAGGGCATTCGATACCCACGTGGAAATTGATAGCATTAATCTCTCTTTAATACAATTGCTATATTCAGAAAGATATTTTTCAAAATAAAATTGGAGTACTTTTTGTTTGCTCTAATCGTTACAAGGGAGAAGCTAACATGGCGAAAGTAGTTAGGAGTTAGGACCATTCTCCAGGCATTAATGACGAAAGTAGTTAGGAGTTAGGATCATTCTCCAGGCATTAATGACGAAAGTAGTTAGGAGTTAGGACCATTCTCCAGGCATTAAAATTCAATCCTCGTGAACCACATAACCACCACGTCTCATAATAAATGAGTATTTTTGGGCGTCATATGTTACAAGTCTATCAGCCTAACATTATGTCATCTGACTTTTTTTATTTTCACCACTAATAAATGAGTATTTTTGGGCGTCATAATAAATGAGTATTTTTGGGCGTCATATGTTGGGCTCGTACTCCGGCTGAGGCCCATAAGGGTTAGGAGGTGTTGAACTATGTGAGACCGACCGTCTAGCCGGCTCAAAGAGGTTTCTCCGGTTCTGCCGGGGATCGTCACTCTCCGTTGTAGATGGAGCTCGCGCATTTGAAGGTCCAGCTTCATTATCATTGGGGGCGGTGATTGGCCCCTTGCCTCTTCCTCTTCTCCTGAAGAATCTTGGCGGCATTTTGTTAATCCTGTCAATATGGCATGAGATAACAAAACAAAAATATATGCAAAATAAAGGACAATACAAACAAAGTGGAATTTGTCCTATGTTATATGTCTAGACTCGAAAGTTTAGATATGTGCAATTGTGTAACTGAGATTAAACACAAAAGGCTAGTGTTTAATTCACTCAGTGTTGGCTCTGATACCAACCTGTCACACCCCGATTTCCACGTGTCACCGGTGGGCCCGGTGGGGGAGTATCGTGACGTGGTTAGCAACATAATAGTCAAACAACACAATATTTAATATGCACAACGGAAGCAATTAAAAATATAATACAACCAAATTTAATATTGTAATATCAAATGTCACAATATTCGGAAGTTTATCCACAGATGGATCGAAAACAAAATGAAACGATGGTTCAACAGACTTCAGGCATCTTAAGCTTGCGAGACTTCTAATGATGCTAAGGAGAAATCCCAGCCAATTACGCATAGTACCTGCATTTAATCTTTTTGGGAAAATACGTCAGTTTACACTGGTAAATACAATCAACTGACTCATTTTGGAAAATGATTGAAAATTGGTTTGGATGCACGTGGCATAAACATTTTTATTTAACTTGGGAGAATTATTTAAATATATAATCTTGTGAACGAATTACATGTTCCTTGTGCGTTCAGTAGCCCGGATCTTGTCCGGGTTAAAGATCAATAGACACACCACATTATTCTTTTGTGCACTGACGGGTGTACACCTACACCCCGCGCTTAAGTCGTGGCCATTTCGTAAAATGATGCCAAGGATATCCGGGACATGGTCATTAACCCCCCAAAGGCTTTAAGTAACAAGACTGTTTAAACGAGCCGATCAAATTTATTCAATTACCCACTCAGCGGTGGAGGATTTGATGCCTGATCAAGCGGTATTCTATATACCGTAACCCAAGCCCGTATAGGGAAAATAAGTTAAAAGTATTTACCTGAGCAATGTATAAATCACAATAAGCAAAATGCACGTAGCTTTTACTGGTACTCCTAATCTGGAACGAAGGTTTATGATAACCTATTAGAATTCTAACGGGTCATTAATTAAGCTTAAGCTTAGACCGGTTAGTTTTAAAGATACGGTTCGTACGCACGATTAAGCGATGACCGGATAGAATGTGTTTTAGACCCGACAAGTATGAAGTCTTGTTTAATATGGGTATATTATACACATTCTGGATTTTGAGATAAAACCGATAAGGTTTGACCCGTTTAGGCTAATTTATGTAAACTAGTTACATAAACCGAACCGAACGCGTAATATGCGTAACGGGTAATAATGAGAGCTATTTACAGGTTTCCTAAGTTAATATGCTTCATATATGTTGTGACATCAGTAATATGTCTTTTATTATGCCCGAAACCCGAAACGAATTTAAACACAAACTATGCCCCGTAGGGGTAGTTTGGTCATTTTTAAGGTTATAAAAGAGTTTAAGTGTTTGCCTGAGTTACAGGTCTGATGTAACAGCAAAAATAATTATTTTACTAAGTTATAACAGTAGGATAAAGTATATATGTGAAATTTAGCAATTATAACCAAACTATGCCCCGTAGGGGTATTTTGGTAATTTCACATAAGCCGAAAAGCTCAAAACTGAAGTCTGAGTTTAACAACCTTTTCTTACTGTTAAAATATTATAATTTGCCTCAAATATCAGTAGGTATCAACCCTTGTATGTTTAAAATAGTTTTAGTACATACTATGCGTTAAAAACGCTTAAAAAGGCGATTATAGGCCATTTCCGGGTTTGATACATAAATCTGATATTTTTATATTTCCAGAAGGCTTAAAATAATTTATTTATCATATGTGATCAGTAGAAAAAGTTTTGGAGTCGTTTAGATATGTAAAACTCATTTTATAGCCCGTAAGGGCAAAACCGACAATTACCGGATTAAGCCTACGACTATAAGTTATGCTCAGCCTAAAATTAATTAAAAATCTTTAAAAATCCCAAAATAATATATTACATCAGTGGGTATTAGATTTGATATCAAAAAGTATGTTTAAGTAGGCTATACGCTAAATACGCCGTTTAATTAACATAAAGCTTTAATTTTTACGCTAACGAGCATAACTCTTAACCTACACCTCAAACTGATGTCAAATTTTGTATGCAAGTTTATATATCAGTAATTAAAGTTTCTACTCTTTTACATTTCCAAAAATCACGTTTTAAGGTAATAAGGGCATAATGGTCAACATATGAGCAATTAACGGAATCATGCATATTAATTGGATAACTAATGATCCGAGGTGTATAATCACAGAGGGTTATACTAGCATGTAACCTGGTCCAAATAAAGCTCTAAGGCATTTCTAAAACATACCATAACGGGTCAGAACTGAAAGTCAAAGTATAAGTCAAACTATGCGACTTTCGGTTCCGAACCGGGTCTAAACAGGAAATTGTTGGGTTGAACATGTTTAGACATGTCCTTACACTAATTACCAAGTTATATTAATGATCAAACAGGTTATATGTGTTCTACATTGCTAATCATGCATAAATTGCAATTTAAACTTTCTGTTGACTTTTTAATTACACGTTTGACCCGACATTAGACCTAGTTAGAGTAGGAATCAGGGGGAACCCTTTTAAGGTTTTATTACCCACATAATTACCTACTTAGAGGTGCTTTTAATTCGAGATATGACTGAGCCATTATTAACTAATCTCGAAGTCAAACCGTAATTACGATGGTTTGACTTTTAGCTAAATAACTAAGCTAAACATTATTAAAGAAGGATTAGCAGACTTACAAGTGTCTAATGGTTGATTAGGAAGGCCTGGAGAGTGCTCCTGTGCTCCACAATTGATCAGAGATGCTTGAGGAATGAATGATCAATGTGTTTGCACAAAGAGGCTTTATATAGTAAACCAAGACACCACAATGTGTTGACATCTTAGTCTACTACTGTCCACAACATTCCCACATGTGTCCCTAGTGTTTAGGGGTTGTTTAGAGGTCAAGAGGGATGAGGAAAACCGTTAAAAATCAGTTTCATGCGCGTAACAGTAAAACATCAACTTTTCTGTCGCTGGGCAGCTGCTTGCGCACCGTAAGACTCCTGTTGTTGCGGTGCGCAAGCGTTCATCAGGGACCAAAATTTTGTTCTTTCATGCATTCGAAAGGGCAACCTCATTATCCGATTTTGGGGCCTTGTTTTATCAATTAGGGGCCCTTAAAATGTGCCTTGTACTATTACATACCCTACCATTTGGTATGTTTCAATGAATTCATTTTGAAAGTGCCGAACAAGAAGGTTTACCGTGCATTTTCTTCGTAGGAGTCCACTACCTCAATTATTGTCAAGAATTTATGGATTTAGATGTTTAAGATATATATACTTGGGTCTTGGGATTTATAAATGAGGTCGTTCAGAGGTAAAAATTAACATGACGCCACTTTTAAATCCTGCCAAAACATCTTTATTAAATCCGGGTTTACAACGCGTTTTGTCTTACATGACACGTGTCGTTATCTCATTGAACACGAAATTTCGAGGTGTTACATCCTCACCCCCTTAAATTAAATCTCGACCCGAGATTTACTGAAATAAATAAGGGTACTTTTCTTTCATGGTGGATTCAACCTCCCACGTATACTCGGGACCTCTACGGGCATTCCATTTGACCTTAACAATAGGTACATGCTTCCTTCAAAGCTTCTTTACCTGTCGATCTTCAATCGACAAAGGTTTTTCCACAAACTTCAAGCTCTCATCTATATGCACATCTGTATGTGATATAACTAGTGATTCATCAGCAAAACACTTTTTCAGATTGCAGATGTGGAACACATAGTGAATTCCACTGAGCTCTTCAGGTAAGTTTAACTTATTGGCAACTGACCCGACACGTTCGATAACCTCGAAAGGTCCTATGTATCTCGGGCTTAGCTTGCCTTTCTTACCAAATCGCATCACCCCCCTTCCAGGGTGATACTTTTAGCAACACTTTGTCACCTACTTCGAAGTGAAAAGCTTTACACTTCGTATCTGCGTAGCTCTTCTGCCTATCTCGGGCAGCTTTGAGACGGTCACGAATCTGGACAATCTTGTCCGTCGTTTCAAAGACTATCTCTGGTCCTGATAATTGGACATCTCCAATTTCCGCCCAACAAACGGGCGATCTACACTTTCTACCGTATAATGCCTCAAAAGGCGCACCCTTAATGCTGGTATGGTAGCTATTGTTGTAGGAAAATTCGATTAACGGTAGGTTCTTATCCCAACTACCACCCAAATCGATCGCACATGCACGTAGCATGTCTTCCAACGTTTGAATAGTACGCTCACTCTGACCGTCAGTCTGGGGATGATAAGCTGTACTAAAATTCAAACGTGTGCCCAAAGATTGTTGGAAACTCTTCCAAAAATGTGATGTGTATCTAGTATCTCTGTCAGAGATAATAGACACAGGTATGCCATGTAAGGCTACAATCTTATCAACGTATAACTGGGCTAACATGTCGGAGCTATAAGTCTCCTTGATGGGTAAGAAATGTGCTGACTTAGTCAGTCTATCAACTATAACCCATATTGTATCATTTCCTTTCCTTGTCTTGGGTAACTTGGTAATAAAATCCATAGTTACCATTTCCCACTTCCAAGTAGGAAGTTCAGGCTGTTGTAGCAAACCTGACGGTTTCTGATGCTCGGCTTTGACTTGCGCACATGTCAAGCATTTAGCTACATGAGTGGCTACAGACTTCTTCAAGCCTATCCACCAATAATTTGCCTTTAGATCCTGGTACATCTTATCAGCTCCAGGATGAACGGAGTATTTGGAACTATGGGCTTCCTGGAGGATGACATCTCGAAGTCCTCCATAAATTGGAACCCATATTCGTCCATTTAATCTTAGAATTCCGTCCTTGCTAAGAGTTAACTGCTCCTCAGTTACTCCTAACTTTTCTTTAGGATAGTTGGCTTCCAACACAGCTTCCTTCTGCGCAGCTAACAACCTTTCAATCAAATTATTCTTTATCTCCATGCGCTTGGCATTGATTCGGATGGGTTTCACCCTCTCCTTTCTACTCAAGGCATCGGCGACTACATTCGCCTTGCCGGGATGGTATCTGATTTCATAATCATAATCATTTAAAGTTTCCATCCAACGGCATTGCCTCATGTTTAATTCCTTCTGATTAAACAAATGCTGGAGGCTCTTGTGATCAGAATAGATCACACACTTGATTCCATAAAGGTAATGCCTCCACAGTTTTAGTGCGAATCCAACGGCACCCAACTCCAAGTCGTGGGTGGTGTAATTCTTTTCATGCACTTTTAACTGTCATGATGCATAGGCAATAACTTTGCCTTTCTGCATAAGCACACACCCCATGCCAGTGTGCGATGCATCGCAGTAAACCACAAAATCTTCTATTCCATCTGGCAATGTTAGTACTGGGGCGTTGCTCAACTTTTGTTTCAGAATATCAAAGGATTCTTGCTGCTTAGGGCCCCAAATGAACTTTACTTTCTTCTTAGTCAAGGAAGTCAGGGGTGCAGCAATCCTTGAAAAAATTTCAATGAAACGCCTGTAATATCCTGCCAATCCCAGGAAGCTACGAATATCTGTTGGCGTCTTTGGTTCTTGCCAGTTCATAACTGCTTCAACCTTAGCGGGATCCACTTGGATACCACGCTCACTCACCACATGTCCAAGGAATTGGACTTCTCGAAGCCAGAATTCACATTTAGAGAATTTGGCATAGAGTTTCTCATGATGCAGGAGTTTGAGAATACATCGAAGGTGTTTCTCATGGTCAGCTTGATTCTTCGAATAGATAAGAATGTCGTCGATGAAAACGATGACGAATTTATCTAAGTAAGGCTTGCAAACGCGATTCATGAGATCCATGAACGCGGCCTGTGCATTGGTGAGCCCAAAAGGCATCACTAGGAACTCGTAATGACCATAACGAGTCCTAAATGCTGTTTTATGCACGTCTTCATCTCTAACCTTCAGTTGATGGTAGCCTGACCTCAAATCAATCTTCGAAAAATAACTTGCTCCTTGCAATTGATCGAACAAATCGTCGATCCTAGGCAAAGGATACCTATTCTTGATCGTGACCTTGTTAAGCTCACGATAATCGATGCACAGACGCATCGATCCGTCTTTCTTCTTGACAAACAGGACTGGCGCTCCCCAAGGAGACGAGCTAGGTTTAATGAAACCTTTAGCTAGCAATTCGTCTAGCTGTGTCCTCAATTCTTTCATTCTGTTGGGGCCAACCTATAGGGTGCTCTGGCAACTGGCGCTGCTCCGGGGATGATATCAATCCTGAATTCCACTTGCCTATCTGGTGGCAAACCAGGTAGTTCCTCCGGAAAAACTTCAGGGAATTCAGAAATGACTGGGATGTCTTCAATCTTCGGTTTGGGCTCATCAATAATCACTTGTGCCATGTAGATGACACAACCTTTCTTTAAACATTTTGAAGCCTTGAGCATAGTCACTTGCTCAGGCAGCCCATACTGGGTATCTCCCCGAATGGTAAGTGATTCACCAGACGGAGTCTTTATCACCACTTGTTTCTTGTTACAGACAATTTGGGCCTGTTTATGAGATAACCAGTCCATACCTAGAACTATGTCAAAACCAGCTAACTTAAATGGAAGTAGAGACAGAGGAAAAGAATGGTTCTTAATGGAGATAACACATCCATCTAATACAGTTGAGACGGTTTCTAGGGTGCCGTCTGCTAGCTCCACCTCATAATTCACATTTAAGGTTGTGACAGGTAATTTCAACAGTTCACAAAACTTATTATCAACGAAAGACTTATCAGCGCCTGAATCAAAAAGTACTCTAGCATAGACGTCATTTACAAGGAAAGTACCTGTAATAACGTTGTCGTCTAGAACCGCTTCCTTTGCGTCCATTCTGAAGACTCTGGCGTTGGTCTTCTTGGCCTCTTCAGGCTTCTTGGTGTACTTAGGGCAGTTGGTTTTAATGTGGCCCTTTTCATTGCAACGGTAGCACGTTGCGTCTTTCATCTTCTTGCAATCCAAGGTTTTGTGATCCGTGGACTTGCATATACCACAAGCATAGGTTTTCGACTGAGTCTGAGAGTTCGACTCAAGTCTGCACTTTCCAAAGTGCTGCTTCTTGCAAATTTTGCATTTGGGCTTCTCACCAGAATTATGCCCATCTTTCCTTGACTCCGATCCTTTCTTGATGTCACCGTTCCCACGGTGCTTCTTGTTCGATCTACGTGAACTATCATCCTCACGTTTTCTCTTCTCAGCCTCCTTATTCCTCAGCGATCTCTGCCTGACCGCATCCAAAGTGAGGGACAAGGATATGTCAGCTACGGATCTAAAAGTAGCTGGCCGAGAAGCCTTCACGCTTGCCTTGATTTCCGGGGCTAAACCACCGATAAAATGAGCTATTCTTTTTGGTTCCGGGGTTACCAGATAAGGAACCAACCGGGACATCGTGTTGAAGCTCGTTAGGTAAGCTTGACAGTCAAGGTTTGTCATCACCAATGATAGAAAATCAGACTCTATCTTCTCCACCTCATGCTGAGGGCAGTAATTTTCCCTGATAAAGGCAACAAATTGATCCCACGACATGTTGTACAATGGGATTTTTTCGGTGGCTTGAATCAGAGATCTCCACCATGCTAAAGCTTCACCCTTAAAAGACTGCGACACAAACTTGACCACGTCTCTCTCAGCGCATCCGCTGATATCTACAACCGTATCCATCTCATCTAGCCACGTCATACAGTCAATGGCTCCTTTCTCCCAAGTGAAATCCCGGGGTTTGCAGGAAACGAAATATTTATAAGAGCAACCCTTGTCACGGGGTCCCTGGTTTAGTACAACCTGCTGAGATAGAGCACTGTGGTTCGAGGAGTGTCGATCATCATCTTTATTCGAGTCGTCCTTTTTGGACGGTGGCTTTGAAGGCTGTGTAGTTAGGGTCCTACTACGAGTCCCACTATACTCTTCGTACTGCCTTTCCAAGGCCTGTGTAACTGCGTCGTCTATTATTGCTTTCAATTCAGCATCCGTTAAATTAATTCGGGCGTTCTCGTTATTCTCCACTGGATGACTATTTATCTCGTCTGAGTTAGCCATTTTAATTGAACTGTTGCAGAAAACAAGGACAATAGTTTATTTGGGAGTTTATTATGGAATTGCCCCTTAGGGAAATTCATTAACAATGGTAAACAGAGACCATATTTGGTTAATTTATTAATCATATTTATTTAGGATTTCTATAATAATTTATCCTAATTATAAAACAATAACAGTTTTATTTGTGGCACAAAAGGCCTAGTCACGTGGACAATTTAATTTATAAGTTTATGATTTCAGAGAATCAAAACATGAAGGTATACTGGCACAATAGGCCTGGTCACAAGGACATTTATAAATTATAAGCTACGATTTCAGAGAATCAAAGCATGAAGGTTTGAACCTAGTTCATTACCTTTATCTGACAGGGAGTCATCGCTACCACTGTCTTTTGGCTCATATAGAATTGAGCAGGGCCCGTAGGCACTATATTACCACGTATGGTAAAAATATGATCATCTTAATTGATGACCTAAACCCATGATTCAGAGATCATATAATTGGGTTAGGAATCTTTTGAAGAATCCATTAATAATAATGACGTGTGTGATTTTTAATGAATCCCGTCTGCCAGGAGTGTTAACATATTTTCAGATGTTAACAGGGATTTGAATCTTTTTAACAGGTCTTACCATCTTGGCCTGGCCTTATTATGACCCAAAGGCTAGGTTTCACTCTTTAAGATTCTTATTTAAAAATTTACATAGGCAGATATTTATTTAAAAGGAATGATTTTTTATTTATTTATTTCATATATAATATTTATGCATATAACAACAAGATGAAATTTATAAACATAACATTCCATTTATTTATTAAAATATTACACGCTGCCCTAAACAGGTCTTTTGAAATAACAAACTTACCCACGCAGGGGTTTAAACAAGGATTTACCCACGCAGGGGCTTAATAGCACACATACCCACGCAGGGGCTTAATAACAAAATATACCCACGTAGGGCTTAATAACATAATAGTCCACGCAGGGACTTACATAAATAACATACCCTCGCAGGGGTTTACAAATAGATAGGCCCACGCAGGGGTCAAAACAAACAAGCATACCCTCGCAGGGGTTTATACAGCTAATACAGGCCCACGCAGGGGTCAAAATAAACAACATACATACCCATGTAGGGGTTTATACAACAAGATATTCCCACGCAGGGGCTCAACAACAATTGGAAGGATTCAATGATCCTTCTTGTTCTTCCCTTTGATCAAGCTTGCCAATCCTTGGAAGAAGCTCTGGCTCTCCCTACGGTCACGGTGGAAGCCTCGCTCTACTTCATCCAACCTTTGTAGGATTTCCTCCCTTTCTGGGGGAGAAAACCGTGGCGGCTGCGATTGCGTCCGGATAATAGGCCTAGGAGGTATCTGGTACCCCTGAGTTGGGTAACCTACTCCCCATGGAGCTCCGTATGATCCCTCCGGGTGAAGAGCATTATAATTAGCCGCTACCATGTAAGGATCGGCCTCCGCGTAACCATAGTTGTGGTGAGTCGGTGGTTCAAACGGGTTGTATGCCATGGAACCCGTGTATGCTGGGATTGGGTTGTCAAAACCCATCGGTGGCGGCTGCGGTACAGCTGGGTTAGAGGGTCCACCCATTTGTGGGTCCTCCTGATGTGGCGGATAGTGGCTGCCACTGGATTGACGTGGGGAACTGAAATGGAAATCCCCTGCTCGTGACGACATGCGAGCACCGGTTCTCCTTCACCTCGGCGGTTGCGGAGGTGCCGGCTGCACTGGCGGCGGTGGAGGCGGTGGCGTAACTGCCACGAATCTGGAATCCTCAGAGGGATCCTGTTGTTGCTGCGGCTGCTGCTGCTGAGGCGACGAATGGTGAGGAGGTGTATAGTACCATTCGTGCCGGGTAAACATAGCTTGGAAGCTATCTGGACCAACATAGGGTGATCCGTGGAACGAAGATCTGTCGGAGATCTCGATGGGATGATTTGGCGTACCACTAGCAGGTTCGACGGGATCCGTGTCCTCGTCCATATCCTCCGCGTGATCTCCGGAGTAGTGATCTTCTAGCCCCAGTGGGTTAAAACCCACGGGTTCTTGGATGTAATTGGCCGGGTTAAACCGGCCCCTGAAAGCAGGTGTGGGGTCCCCGAAAGAATGATGCGATAAAGATCGCTGTAATGGTATATATGAGGGTTGAGGGTTGTTGGGCTCGTACTCCGGCTGAGGCCCATAAGGGTTAGGAGGTGTTGAACTATGTGAGACCGACCGTCTAGCCGGCTCAAAGAGGTTTCTCCGGTTCTGCCGGGGATCGTCACTCTCCGTTGTAGATGGAGCTCGCGCATTTGAAGGTCCAGCTTCATTATCATTGGGGGCGGTGATTGGCCCCTTGCCTCTTCCTCTTCTCCTGAAGAATCTTGGCGGCATTTTGTTAATCCTGTCAATATGGCATGAGATAACAAAACAAAAATATATGCAAAATAAAGGACAATACAAACAAAGTGGAATTTGTCCTATGTTATATGTCTAGACTCGAAAGTTTAGATATGTGCAATTGTGTAACTGAGATTAAACACAAAAGGCTAGTGTTTAATTCACTCAGTGTTGGCTCTGATACCAACCTGTCACACCCCGATTTCCACGTGTCACCGGTGGTCCCGGTGGGGGAGTATCGTGACGTGGCTAGCAACATAATAGTCAAACAACACAATATTTAATATGCACAACGGAAGCAATTAAAAATATAATACAACCAAATTTAATATTGTAATATCAAATGTCACAATATTCGGAAGTTTATCCACAGATGGATCGAAAACAAAATGAAACGATGGTTCAACAGACTTCAGGCATCTTAAGCTTGCGAGACTTCTAATGATGCTAAGGAGAAATCCCAGCCAATTACGCATAGTACCTGCATTTAATCTTTTTGGGAAAATACGTCAGTTTACACCGGTAAATACAATCAACTGACTCATTTTGGAAAATGATTGAAAATTGGTTTGGATGCACGTGGCATAAACATTTTTATTTAACTTGGGAGAATTATTTAAATATATAATCTTGTGAACGAATTAAATGTTCCTTGTGCGTTCAGTAGCCCGGATCTTGTCCGGGTTAAAGATCAATAGACACACCACATTATTCTTTTGTGCACTGACAGGTGTACACCTACACCCCGCGCTTAAGTCGTGGCCATTTCGTAAAATGATGCCAAGGATATCCGGGACATGGTCATTAACCCCCCAAAGGCTTTAAGTAACAAGACTGTTTAAACGAGCCGATCAAATTTATTCAATTACCCACTTAGCGGTGGAGGATTTGATGCCCGATCAAGCGGTATTCTATATACCGTAACCCAAGCCCGTATAGGGAAAATAAGTTAAAAGTATTTACCTGAGCAATGTATAAATCACAATAAGCAAAATGCACGTAGCTTTTACTGGTACTCCTAATCTGGAACGAAGGTTTATGATAACCTATTAGAATTCTAACGGATCTTTAATTAAGCTTAAGCTTAGACCGGTTAGTTTTAAAGATACGGTTCGTACGCACGATTAAGCGATGACCGGATAGAATGTGTTTTAGACCCGACAAGTATGAAGTCTTGTTTAATATGGGTATATTATACACATTCTGGATTTTGAGATAAAACCGATAAGGTTTGACCCGTTTAGGCTAATTTATGTAAACTAGTTACATAAACCGAACCGAACGCGTAATATGCGTAACGGGTAATAATGAGAGCTATTTACAGGTTTCCTAAGTTAATATGCTTCATATATGTTGTGACATCAGTAATATGTCTTTTATTATGCCCGAAACCCGAAACGAATTTAAACACAAACTATGCCCCGTAGGGGTAGTTTGGTCATTTTTAAGGTTATAAAAGAGTTTAAGTGTTTGCCTGAGTTACAGGTCTGATGTAACAGAAAAAATACTTATTTTACTAAGTTATAACAGTAGGATAAAGTATATATGTGAAATTTAGCAATTATAACCAAACTATGCCCCGTAGGGGTATTTTGGTAATTTCACATAAGCCGAAAAGCTCAAAACTGAAGTCTGAGTTTAACAACCTTTGCTTACTGTTAAAATATTATAATTTGTCTCAAATATCAGTAGGTATCAACCCTTGTATGTTTAAAATAGTTTTAGTACATACTATGCGTTAAAAACGCTTAAAAAGGCGATTATAGGCCATTTCCGGGTTTGATACATAAATCTGATATTTTTATATTTCCAGAAGGCTTAAAATAATTTATTTATCATATGTGATCAGTAGCAAAAGGTTTGGAGTCGTTTAGATATGTAAAACTCATTTTATAGCCCGTAAGGGCAAAACCGACAATTACCGGATTAAGCCTACGACTATAAGTTATGCTCAGCCTAAAATTAATTAAAAATCCCAAAATAATATATTACATCAGTGGGTATTAGATTTGATATCAAAAAGTATGTTTAAGTAGGCTATACGCTAAATACGCCGTTTAATTAACATAAAGGAGCCGCTGACTCGTAGACCGAAGCTCACGGGAGAGGGGTTCTCTAGAATCTCGGATGAGGAAAAACAACTTCTAGTGGGCAGATTTTCGGATGAGGAGGTTAAGGCCGCGGTGTGGGAGTGCGGCAGTGACAAATCTCCGGGTCCGGACGGATTCTCGTTTGCTTTTTTTTAAGCATTATTGGGACAAGTTTGGGCCGATGTTTAGAGATTTGCTGGAAGAATTTTATGTGCATGGGGTTATTAGCAGACAGTGTAACTCCTCTTTTGTGGCTCTAATCCCCAAAGTGACGGATCCGCTGACTCTCTCCGACTTTAGGCCGATCTCTCTCATCGGGGCGGTTACTAAGGTCGTCTCGAAAGTCTTAGCCAATAGATTGAAAACAGTGTTGGATTCGGTAGTGGCACCTGAACAATCGGCTTTCATCAAAGGGCGTAACATCTTAGACGGGCCGCTAATCATTAACGAGGTTCTCTCATGGGCCAAAAAATGTAAAAAAAAGTGCATGTTATTTAAGGTGGATTTCGAAAAAGCTTACGATAGCGTCGCATGGAAATTTCTCATAAATGTCATGCATCATATGGGGTTCCCGCCGAGGTGGAATAACTGGATAATGGGGATTCTCTTTACAAGTCGCTCGTCCATTTTGGTGAATGGTTCCCCGACAGAGGAATTTGAATTAAAAAGAGGACTTAGGCAAGGGGACCCCCTGTCCCCATTCCTATTTACTTTGGTTATGGAAGCGCTCCATGTGATGATGAAAAAGGCGGTGGAGGCAAGCACTTTTAAAGGGGTCCCCCTTCCTAAAAACGGTCCTAACCTCTCTCATCTTTTCTATGCGGACGACGCGCTTTTTATAGGGGAGTGGTCCGAGTTGAACGTTAGGAACCTCAATCGAATCCTTAGATGCTTCTTCATGGTGTCGGGGTTAAAAGTCAATTTTGATAAAAGTAAGCTGTATGGGGTGGGGGTGGATAGTGTCGAAGTGGCGGGGATGGCAAATATATTGGGATGTCAACAAGGAGCATTTCCTTTTGTATATCTCGGACTCCCTGTCGGGTTGAATATGAATCGGGTCGGTGGTTGGAAAGCTATGATGGATAAATTCCTGGGTAAGCTCTCGGCATGGAAAGCTAGATCTTTATCATTCGCCGGGAGAGCTACCCTTGTTAAATCGGTCTTGGGCGCCCTCGCTATTTATTACTTGTCAATTTTCAAAGCCCCTAGTGCGGTTCTCAAGAATTTGGAAGGCATCCGTAGGAAATTCCTTTGGGGAGGTGCCACTTGTATTCGAAAAATTAGGTGGGTTGCATGGGAGAGAATATTGAAGTCTAAGAAGTCGGGTGGCGGGGGTGTAGGGGGTATCAAGGAGCTGAACTTAGGGCTCATGGCGAAGTGGTGGTGGCGGTATAAAAGTGACAGCAACCAACTTTGGGGGAGGGTCATTGACGCCATTCACGGCGGGGGTAGAGGCGGAAATATAGTCCCGGTTAAAAAGACGAGTAGCGGGATTTGGAATAACATCGTCAAGGTCAATACAGAGTTCTGCAAGGTGGGGATTAACTTAAATGAGCACATCATTTTTGACGGTTCCACCTCTGGCAGCACTGGATGGAAGTGGAAAAGCAGAGGGAAGTGTGTTGACTTTTCGGTCAAACAGGTCAGGAGCGACTTGGAGGTGTGTGGGTAGCCGAATATCCAAGGCCAACAATTCAAATGGAATAAGCTCGCTGTCCCTAAGGTCAATTTTTTTGTGTGGAGGGCCATTAATGGCAATATCCCGACTGCTACGGCATTGGCGACTAGAGGAGTGCAGATTGGGGACGACCGATGCAGAGTTTGCGGCCTAGCTAGTGAAACCGCTGACCATTTGCTGGCCTCGTGTGTCTTCGCCAAGGCAGTTTGGTGGCAGGTCTTCGTGTGGATGCAACTTCCTATTCCGACCTCGTTCAATACTCTCAATCAACTGATTGTGCACTGTCTCAGTCAAGGCTTTGATAAGAAAAGAGAACATGTTACCCATGCTGTTTGTCTGATGACAGCCTGGTGCATCTGGCTGCACCGAAATAATAAGGTTTTTAATCGGAAAAACAGTTCAGTCAACATGGTGGCGGAAGAAATTAAAGTTAGCACTTTTTGGTGGATGACAAGAAGGGCCAAAATAGCTGGGCTCACTTTGGAGGGCTGGAATAACTTCAGTACTGTAAACTTTGGCTAACTGCTTCTGTTTGTTTCTTTTTGTTTTGCTATGCTTCTGTTTTGTGGGTTCCTTAGCTTCTTGCTAAGGTTCCTTGTTTCTTAATTGAATGGAAGGTTTTGTTTGGCTGGCCAAAAAAAAAAAAAATTAACATAAAGCTTTAATTTTTACGCTAACGAGCATAACTCTTAACCTACACCTCAAACTGATGTCAAATTTTGTATGCAAGTTTATATATCAGTAATTAAATTTTCTACTCTTTTACATTTCCAAAAATCACATTTTAAGGTAATAAGGGCATAATGGTCAACATATGAGCAATTAACGGAATCATGCATATTAATTGGATAACTAATGATCCGAGGTGTATAATCACAGAGGGTTATACTAGCATGTAACCTGGTCCAAATAAAGCTCTAAGGCATTTCTAAAACATACCATAACGGGTCAGAACTGAAAGTCAAAGTATAAGTCAAACTATGCGACTTTCGGTTCCGAACCGGGTCTAAACAGGAAATTGTTGGGTTGAACATGTTTAGACATGTCCTTACACTAATTACCAAGTTATATTAATGATCAAACAGGTTATATGTGTTCTACATTGCTAATCATGCATAAATTGCAATTTAAACTTTCTGTTGACTTTTTAATTACACGTTTGACCCGACATTAGACCTAGTTAGAGTAGGAATCAGGGGGAACCCTTTTAAGGTTTTATTACCCACATAATTACCTACTTAGAGGTGCTTTTAATTCGAGATATGACTGAGCCATTATTAACTAATCTCGAAGTCAAACCGTAATTACGATGGTTTGACTTTTAGCTAAATAACTAAGCTAAACATTATTAAAGAAGGATTAGCAGACTTACAAGTGTCTAATGGTTGATTAGGAAGGCCTGGAGAGTGCTCTTGTGCTCCACAATTGATCAGAGATGCTTGAGGAATGAATGATCAATGTGTTTGCACAAAGAGGCTTTATATAGTAAACCAAGACACCACAATGTGTTGACATCTTAGTCTACTACTGTCCACAACATTCCCACATGTGTCCCTAGTGTTTAGGGGTTGTTTAGAGGTCAAGAGGGATGAGGAAAACTGTTAAAAATCAGTTTTATGCACGTAACAGTAAAACAACAACTTTTCTGTCGCTGGGCAGCTGCTTGCGCACCGTAAGACTCCTGTTGTTGCGGTGCGCAAGCGTTCATCAGGGACCAAAATTTTGTTCTTTCATGCATTCGAAAGGGCAACCTCATTATCCGATTTTGGGGCCTTGTTTTATCAATTAGGGTCCCTTAAAATGTGCCTTGTACTATTACATACCCTACCATTTGGTATGTTTCAATGAATTCATTTTGAAAGTGCCGAACAAGAAGGTTTACCGTGCATTTTCTTCGTAGGAGTCCACTACCTCAATTATTGTCAAGAATTTCTGGATTTAGATGTTTAAGATATATATACTTGGGTCTTGGGATTTATAAATGAGGTCGTTTAGAGGTAAAAATTAACATGACGCCACTTTTAAATCCTGCCAAAACATCTTTATTAAATCCGGGTTTACAACGCGTTTTGTCTTACATGACACGTGTCGTTATCTCATTGAACACGAAATTTCGAGGTGTTACATTCGTTGCATCCAAGATTTTTGTTTCGGCAATCGTATGAAGAATGGATGCAGGATAAATACTTTCCAGTCTCCTATTTATTGAATATTGTTATTGTATTAAGTATTGAAGTGAAGTAAAAAATTGGAAACTATCTCTTTTCTAACAAAGAAAAAGAAATATAAAAAGCTTAGTAATTTAGTATACATAAATATTAGAATAGAAAGAGAGTTCTTTTTCTTAATCTCATGAACAAGATCTAAGAATCTATTTAGTTGATGGAAAAGGATGGGGGCAGGTCTGAGGATCAACCGGTAGTGGGCGAGGGGATTGCTTTTTCCTTGAACAGTTCTTTCAAAAAACGAATAGATCTGATTCATGAGTCATAACAAGACAATTCATGATTCAGATGCTTAATAATAAGTAAGGAATAATCAATTTGAATTCATGAATTTACCTGGGTGGTCAATTTATGGGCCAATCCAATAAAGGATTTTTATCTTCGAAACCCATTGTATTGTAAGGGGTAGTGCACGAGAAAAAAATCATGCAGAAATGATCGACTCTTTGGACGCCCCGAAAATACTATGAGGTGTTCGGAAATGGTCGAAGTAGTTGAATAGGAGGATTATGATGACTATAGCCCTTGGTAAATTTACCAAAGACGAAAATGATTTGTTTGATATTATGGATGACTGGTTACGTAGGGACCGTTTCGTTTTTGTAGGCTGGTCCGGCCTATTGCTCTTTCCTTATGCTTATTTCGCCGTAGGGGGTTGGTTCACGGGGTATGGTGGGGCGGGGGTTTGGGGCATGGGTTGACACGTGGATTAGACCGTGGGGTATGGTGGGGCTTGGGTTGGGGGCATGAGTTGACACGTGGAGTTGGAGCCCCCCACCGGTGAGTGACGTGTCCGTGGGGTATGGCGGGGCTTGGGTTGGGGGCGTGGCTTGGCAGTTTATTAAAAAAATTACAAAAAATATCGTGTTTGGCCGGTTTGTCGCCCCTTCATAACCTCAACGACGCTTGTGACGAGAGCTAGCTCTTCTTCGTGGGTCCAAGAGGCCATCGGTCAAGTGGGTTGGGGTAGCGGGTTCGATCAAGTGGGGGTAGCGAGTTCGATCAAGTGGGGGTAGCGGTGGTTTGGGATGGGGTAGTGTAAGGACCTGCAAAAACGTCCAAAAATGTCCCGTAAGTGAAAACCCGGACCCCTGAAACCCTAGTTCTTATGAAAAACCAAGAAATCAAGAAATTTGGATTTCTGGCGGGCCGTGTAAGCCATAAGGCTAGGCGTACGCGGGCCGCGACATAGCAGCAATCGATCGGGACATGTTCCAGGCCACGTGTCAGCCACGTGGCGGGCCTACACGTGACACGGTAGCCCTAGTTGTAGACTAGGTGGCCCTCGCGGGCCGCGTAAGATCTTCAGAAGGTTTACGCGGGCCGCGTAAAACCCAAAAAATCAGCTATAAATTGAACCGAGCATGGCCTGTTCATGCTCGAATGGATTGGTTAGTAGCCAACCATGCTCGAGTCCTTACTGACAAGAATTCTATAGAAATTCATACATCCACAGGAGAAGTAATTGTGGTTACAGGAGATAAGCCCCGAAAGTCAATGAAATTTATTTCAGTAATGAAAATGACCAGTTATTCAAGAAAACAAGGAATAGTATATATGGCTTTGGTAGTTATTAATACCAAAAATAAGGAACTCAAGGAAATCCCAGTAGTATCAGAATACCCTGATATATTCCCAGAAGAACTACCTGGATTACCACCCGATAGGGAAGTAGAATTTAGAATTCATCTAATTCCTGGAACTACACCATTAGCTAAGGCACCTTATCGGTTAGCACCCACCGAAATGCTAGAATTGAAAAATCAGTTAGATGAATTGTTAAGCAAAGGATTCATACAACCTAGTTCATCCCCGTGGGGATCACCAGTGTTGTTTGTGAAAAAGAAAGATGGTTCGATGCGAATGTGTATCGATTACAGGGAACTGAATAAGGTTACAATTAAGAATCGACACCCATTACCTAGGATTGACGATCTTTTTGATCAACTCCGGATACCATCAGTTGAAGGTACAAGAAGAAGACATACCTAAAACCGCTTTCAGAACTAGGTATGGTCATTACGAGTTTACAGTCATGCCATTTGGATTAACGAATGCTCCTACAGCATTTATGGACATGATGAATAGGATCTGTAAGTCGTACTTGGATAAATTTGTAATTGTCTTCATTGACGATATACTTATTTATTCCAAAAGCCAGGACAAGCATTGTGAGCATCTACGAGCACTCTTAACTCTGTTAAGGAAAGAGAAGCTTTACGCCAAATTCTCGAAGTGTGAATTTTGGTTGCAGGAAGTGCAATTCTTAGGCCACATGGTGAATCACGAAGGTATTCATGTAGATCCTTCCAAGATAGAAGCGATCACCCAATGGAAGGTCTCGCAATCAGCCACGGAAGTTAGAAGTTTTCTAGGATTAGCCGGGTACTATAGACGCTTCATTAAGGATTTCTCTAAGATAGCAGTACCATTAACTTAGCTAACCTGTAAAACAGTTAAGTTTGAATGGGGACCTAGGCAAGAAGAGGCTTTTAAGATTTTAAAACAAAGGTTAACACACGCTCCAATTCTAGCCTTACCAGAAGGAATAGAAGATTTTGAAGTTTATTGTGATGCTTCTAAGCTATGATTAGGATGTGTGTTGATGCAACGCAAAAGGTAATTGCGTATGCCTTAAGGCAATTGAAAAAGCACGAAGAAAATTATACGACTCATGACTTAGAATTAGGAGCAATAATTTTTGCCCTTAAGATTTGGAGACACTATCTGTATGGAAGTAAGTTTACAGTCTATACAGATCATAAAAGTTTGAGGTACATATTTGGGCAAAAAGAATTAAACATGAGGCAAAGAAGATGGATGGAAGTTCTAAGTGACTACGACTGTGATATTCAATATCATGAAGGAAAGGCAAATGTAGTAGCAGATGCCTTAAGTCGTAAGTATCATGAAAAACAAAGACGAGTTCATGCTCTTAGATTAAATCTTCAAGTAGATTTAATGGAACAACTGAAGAACATTCAAGAAACAGCAATCAAAGATGATGCTGAAGGAATGAAAGGAAGAATAAAAGAATTAGAACAAGGGATTGATGGAATTTGGAGATTCCACAAGAAAAGGATTTGGGTACCTAAGCAAGGAGACTTAAGAAATAAAATTTTAGAAGAGGCCCATAAATCTAGGTATACCATGCATCCTGGTAATAATAAGATGTACCAAGATTTAAGGAACAACTTCTGGTGGATAGGAATGAAAAATGATACAGCTAGATATGTTTCTAAGTGCCTAACTTGTTCACAAGTTAAGGCAGAACACTAGAAACCTTCAGGTTTACTTCAGCAACTAGAAATGCCTGTTTGGAAATGGGAACTAATAACAATGGATTTTGTTACTAAGTTGCCTAAAACTAGGAAAGTTAACAATGCGATTTGGGTAATTGTGGATCGATTAACCAAATCAGCTCATTTTCTACCCATGAAGGAAACCTTTAGCATGGAAAGATTAGCAAAATTGTATGTAGACGAGGTAGTATCCTTACATGGAGTCCCGCTCTCCATTGTATCAGACAAGGATAGTCGTTTAACTTCACATTTTTGGACAAGTTTCCAAGAAGCAATGGGGACCCGATTAAATTTGAGTACTGCCTACCATCCCCAAACAGATGGACAAAGTGAAAGGACGATCCAAACCCTGGAAGACATGCTCAGAGCATGTGTAATAGATTTTGGTGGAAATTGGGATAATCACCTACCATTAATTGAATTCTCCTATAACAATAGTTATCATGCAAGTATTGAAGCTGCCCTATTCGAAGCACTGTATGGACGAAAATGTAGAACTCCAGTTTGTTGGCCAGAAATAGGAGAAAGTCAATTATCAGGTCCCGAGATTGTACAGGAAACCACCGACAAAATAACTCAAATCAAGGAAAGACTGAAGACCGCTCGAGATCGCCAAAAGAGTTATGCAGACAATCGACGCAAGCCACTGGAATTTCAAATTGGAGACAAGGTACTCTTAAAAGTTTCTCCTTGGAAAGGAATAGTTCGATTTGGAAAGAAAGGAAAGCTAAGTCCAAGGTACATAGGACCATTCCCAGTAATCCAACGCATAGGACCAGTTGCCTATCGCCTACAACTACCAGAAGAACTAGCTGGAGTACACGACGTATTTCATGTATCCAACCTCAAGAAATGTCTATCTGACGAATCACTGGTAGTACCTCTTCAAGATATAGAGGTAAATGAAAAGCTAAAATTTGTAGAGAAACCACTCCAAATAGAAGATAGAAGGATTAAATTCCTCAAACACAAAAGATTGGTACTAGTCAAGGTCAAGTGGGATTCAAAAAGAGGACTTGAGTACACCTGGGAACTGGAATCGGAAATGAAGCGAAAGTATCCTCACTTATATCAGTAAATCTCGGGGACGAGATTTTAAATAAGGTGGGGAGGATGTAAGGACCTGCAAAAACGTCCAAAAATGTCCCGTAAGTGAAAACCCGGACCCCTGAAACCCTAGTGCTTATGAAAAACCAAGAAATCAAGAAATTTGGATTTCTGGCGGGCCGCGTAAGCCATAAGGCTAGGCCTACGCGGGCCGCAACATAGCAGCAATCGACCGGGACACGTTCCAGGCCACGTGTCAGCCACGTGGCGGGCCTACACGTCACACAATAGCCCTAGTTGTAGACTAGGTGGCCCTCGCGGGCCGCGTAAGATCTTTAGAAGGTTTACGCGGGCCGCGTAAAACCCAAAAGTCAGCTATAAATTGAACCGAGCATGGCCTGTTCTTCTGTGTACGTAAAACTTTCTAAAAGACGAAAGATACTGCTCAAATTCGAATTTTCACTTAGGGAAACGCTGCTACGAGTACAGGGTATTAACTCGATCACTGCTACGATACAATGTCCGATCGATTGAAACCGATCCGATGGATGTTTAAGTGCTGCCCGAATCGGGGCTATGCTTTGTCATTCGTCGTGAGGGTTTTGATTTCGTGAGTTATCGTAAATGTTGTATTAAGTTACTGACCTAGTTTCGTATGCATTGTTATTTAACTAGGTTACAAGGCTAAATCAGTAGGCAAGGTTCTGTCCGATTAAAGTTGCAATGTGAGTCATTCTCTTTTTATCAACCAATGTTTTTCAATACCCAAATTATTTTCAAAAGTTATAATTACAGGGATTAAGTCTTGGTTATCTTGAATCACTAGCAAGTGGGGTATTGTGCACATTACTAAATTCTCACAGTTAGGTTCACCAATTTAATAGTGATAATCATCACTACTTGGGTGAAAGGACCCAATAGTGGTATGACCATCGTCACCAGGGTGTGACACGACGCCAGATAAAAATAAGATAGTAGCCATTGTAATCGCTCTTATGCTGTAATCTATAACTAATGTGTCGTTTTATATAACCTGAGTGACTCGCTAGTATTTCCCCGCTGATAAAATCTTTTAAAACATGTTTCAGGTAATTTACTGTGAACTTGGGAAAAGTGTTGCGTAGCACTAAAAAGCTTGAAGAGGTGGCTCAGTAAAAACTTTATAAACATGTTTTGTAAAACAGGGAATTTCCTCGTAAAATTCATTTATTATAAATAATGGTGTTTGTCCCAATTTTGTGAAATAAAATAATTGGGCATTTTCCATTAAAAAGATCCTGTCAACATTTTCGCTGCCAAATTAAATAATAAATACCACGGGTTTCTGTCCCGCGGCTTCTGAACCGGGTAACACCGGGCCGGGGGCCGTGACAGGTAGCCGGTGGGGTTGGGGTTACATTTATAGGGGATGGGGTGACCGCTTGGCTTGGCCAAACAGTTAGAATTTAAAATTCAAACACCCGCTATGACATGTCCAACAAAGCGAATAGGAGGCCGCCACATTGGACCGCTAGCCCGCCCCACACCCGGCTTCAAAGCCAAGCCCGCCCCACACCCGGCTTCAAACCCAAGCCCAAAGGGCCACACCCCAACCCAAGCCCACCCGGGGTGGTGGCTTGGGCGTTTTCCCCCAACCCACGCCCAAACCCAAGCCCTATACCCCACAGTCTTATGGGGCACTCAATACACAAACCCAAGTTATAGGGGTATGGTGGGCGTGGCCAAGCCACATCAATTTTTTAAATATATATATATATATATATATATATATATATAAACCATTAAAAACTACATAAACATACATAATAATTACAAAAAACATAGTATCAAAATAAAACAATCATTCTTCGTCGTCTTCGTCGGTTTTGAACCCATGAATCGTTGAAACATGATCCACCAAATCAGATCGAAGGTTGTGATGTATATCCCTTGACTTGATAAAAAATTCATTTGACAATTTATCTTTGTCTGTAACTGTTACGTTATCTGATTGGGGGTCATCGTCATCATAGTAGGTAACGACCGCTCTACCTTCATCCTCCAAAATCATGTTGTGAAGAATGATACATGCGTACATCACGTTTCCAATCTGATCCTTGTCCCATAGTCGACAAGGCATTGCCAATATTCGCCACATTTTCTTCAAAACACCAAACGCTCGCTCGACGTCTTTACGTGCAACCATTTGGACCCTGTTAAACTTTAATCTCTTTGGATCTATGGTACCGTGTCTTGTGAACGATTTTACGAAAACCCCCCACTCCGGGTAAATCCCATCAACTAGGTAGTACCCATAAACGTACTCAACCCCGTTCACAAAGAAACTTCCTTTGGGTCCTATATAATTTACCCGATCATTGAAAAGGGGCGAGTGGTTTATGATGGTAATATCGTTATGTGAACCTGGCATACCGAAGAACGCATGCCATATCCAAAGATCTTGGGACGCAACCGCTTCAAGCATGATGTCTGGCATCCCGTGAAATCCACTTGTGTGAGCGCCTTACCATGCGATTGGACAAAGTTCCCAACAAAACCCAATAAAAACGACTCTATTTAATTACGAAATTATACAAAATACAACAGATAAAAGCGTATGTTTTATAACACAACAGTTTTGTTTAAAGTTAGAAATACAAATGAAAATTTATCGAATAAATTTTTGTATGTATACGTTTTGTTTTTTTTTTATTTGTGATGATAAATTAAGTCAGAGGATTTTCATTAGATAAAGATATATGTTTTGAGACATGATATATATATTCTTCTAATGGAATATGATGAATTTAACACAGTTCCAATCCAAAATTTAAATGAGTTATTACTACACCAAAACCAATAAAGGCCTCAAAATATGACAACCTCCAAACCCTTCCACTAATTCGAAGAAACCCTTAGCTAGTGTTTGTTTCACAGAATGGAATGAAATGAAATATGGATGGAATTGGAATTTAGATTCAATTCCTTATGTTGTTCGTTTCAACAAGGAAAGAGATTGGAATCTCAATTCCATTCTTGATCATGTTCGGTTGACAAATGAATTGGAATTGGAAATGAATTCCTTCAAACTCCTTTAACTAAAGGAATTCAACATCCTTCCAAATTTTGAAGGAATTCAAGAAATTCATTGGAATCTTCCACTGATCACCGATGTTGAAAACCTCGAACCGAACTGGTCCGTCGTCGACCCGCATCACCTCCTCCCAACCCAGCCCACCGCAAACCCGTAACAATCCAAACTCGATCAGCCCGTTAACGGCCCGAAATGTCGAGACCCGGCCTGTTAATGACCCTTAACGTTTCGACCCAAACCGACTCGTTAGTGACCTGAAATGACTACACCCAACCCGTTACCGACTCGGCACGTCTTGACTCGGCCTGGTCTGAAACGTCTCTGTTGATCGGTTCTGTTTAAACATAAGAGAAAACATGAAAACATACATGTCACCGCAGACAGTGCAGTAGAGAATCCAGTGATGGAAGAAGCCATGGAGTTCGACATCTTTGTTAAGGTGATCTGGTTCCTCCTTAGGGTGCTAACTGATGATGGTGATGATTAAACCGAATAGGGGATTCGGTATGGAGAAGAGGTCGATGATGTTATGATTATTAGGTTATGTCTAAGTGTGTAACTGTGTAACCCTTTAACCTCTACATAAGTCTCCTTATATAAGCACCAAGGAGGAAACCTAATTAGTTAATAAGGGTAATATGGTCCATCAACAATTACCAACTAATTATTTAATAGGTTGTTATATATTTTGATCTATATTATGTAAATGATTATAATGGCTACTAGATTAAATATTAGATCATAATATATTTAATCTTACATTCTCGACCGACCCAGACGTTGTTGACCCGAACTGGCTCACCCGATCGACAGGCCGGTATTGATAGATTTCAGTTCATTTGCCAACCAAACACATGAAGAATGGAATTGAGATTCCAATTCTTGTTGGAATGTTTAAATTTCAAATCCATTTCCTTCTAATTCCTATCCAAATTCCGAATCCAATTTCATTACATTCCATGAAACAAACACTACCTCAGGGTATTTGGCAAATTTGAATCTATGTGATTAAGGTTCGGATTTTGGGTTGTCAGTTGTGAATTCTAATATGATATTATTTCGCAACTCATGATCATCGCGAAGAATTTGATTTGATGTATAGTGTGTTTCACATTTGAAGTTTGTCTTTAGATTCTTTGATACCCGTAAAAAAGAAATATACATGTAAGAAGATATAACAATTTAATGAATATTATATCTATGATTATGATGGCAATTCATTCTTGACATTATTTAGACAATTGTTACTTCATATGCATCAAATCAAAGCAAGGCTTAATTAGCAAGAAAGGTACAGTTATAGAATTAAGTATTCATGGAAACTTTCATCCATATGTCAGTTATAGCATGTTCTATGGAATGCTGGGGTGAAATTGCTTTTAAGTAAAAAGATTATTCACCTCAAATCAATAAGTTGTCGTTTACGGTTCGGTTAGATTCTTTTAAACCGCATAATCAACATATGTTGCCACAACCACCAACAAAGATTTCTCAACAGTAGGACCACCTAGGTACATCACCTAAACAAAGAACGACTATGAAAAAGCAAGGAAGAAACATTTTTTCAACAAATTATTTAACTAGGATGCATTAGTTTGGATATGTTTTTGGCTTTAATATGGCTAAACCGATAAAAAAACGGAAATTTCATTTTATAGTTTCAGTTGGTTTCGGTGATATTGAAGAGGGATTCTTAATTAACATTCCCATAAACTTGTTACATTACATATAATAATGTATATAAATAATTTTATTTTTAGTATTAACTTTTATTTAAAGTAAATAAAAATAATTTATTGGTATGCCATAAATTAGATTTGTTATTCTTATTAATAATTGTTATGCGAGTTTAATTAATAATTAGTTATTATAAAACTAAAATCTATCTTAACGGTTTATACATGACAAATAATATTTTAATAATTAATGATTAATTTATTACTTGGGTAAAAAAAATCATATAATATTAAAAAATTCATATAATATTAAAAATTCATATAAAATTTTTTTTCAATGCCCTCTGTTTAGTGGTCCACGACATATTTAGTCCATACAAATTTCCAGATAACAAAATCACCATGACTATTTTTCGATTTTGGGGTAATTTTATGAAACTTTTAAACTTATACAATATTATGTGAATTTTAAATTGTGTTTTAAGACATTATATATTTTGCATTACAAACTCAGAGGTAGATCATATACAAAACAATCTTAATCTAGGAAGTATAGGAAATCGGGTCAAACGAACTCCGATTAACCTCATTCCGGCGGCGTTAGAACCGACTCGTCGAATCCTATTCATATATATATATAGGGAGGAGCTCATGCGAGAACCACCTTTATTGTGAGAACCGCGAGAACCAATGTGAACACAACCTAAAATAGCTAAAAAAACCTAACCCCCACCCCCCCCCCCCCCAAGCTAAAATGCTAAAAACTAAACCCCCAAAAAACCTAAAAAAAATCAAAAAAAAATCTAATTTTTTTTAATATTTTTATGTTAAAATCGCTACTTTTAGAAGCAAAAAAAAAATATTTTTTTTTTAAAAAAAAAATTTAAAATTTTTTTTTTTTTTGCTTCGAAAAGTAGCGATTTTTTTTATAAAAAATATTAAAAAAAAAATTTTGTGTGATTTTTAGCTATTTTTAGGCATTTTTGGTTGTGTTCACATTGGTTCTCGCGGTTCTCGCAATAAGAGGTGGTTCTCGCATTTTCTTCTCCATATATATATATATATATATACTAGGTTATAATCCCGTGTATTACACGGGTTGAATAAATAAATTTTATATACTAAATAATAAAACAATATATCTTTAAAAACTTTTTTTATTAGACGGGTTGAATAAATATAATTTTATATATTAAATAATAAAAAGATATCTATAAGAACAATATTGTACGGGTTGAATAAATGTAAATTTATATACCGAATAAAAAAATTATATATTTAAAACCACGTGTATTACACGAGTTGAATAAATGTAATATTGTTTACCAAATAATAAAATAATACATTTTAAAAAAAACCTCATTTATTACACGGGTTGAATAAATGTAATTTTATATACCAAATAATAAAAAATTACATCTTTAAAAATATGCGTATTACACGGTTTGAATAAATGTAATTTTCTATACTAAATAATAAAAAATATATATATCCTTAAAAAACTCTGTGTATTGTACGAATTGAATAAATTTAATTTTATACATCAAATAATAAAAAAGTTATATCTTAAAAAACCTCATGTATTACATGGGTCGAGTAAATGTAAATTTGTATAGTGAAAATAAAAATATTTAATATATTAACACAAAGTTTGGTTTTCGTGATAAAAATAGATTATCCTGTTATAGCAAAATTTGTTAACGAAGTCTCAACAAATTTAACTCTTTATTTAAAACTCCGTAAATATATAAATGATATTAGTTAATTTTATTTTAAGTTTCGTAAAACCTGTTTGATACCAAACTAAACAAAATGTTCAAATATATAGTTAAGATCAAATTAGATAATTAAGTTTGAATTTGAAGTAAATAGATAAATATAAAAGTAATAATTAATTCAAATAAATAATAGAGTAAATTACGATTTTGGCCCCCGTCGTTATATCACTTTTACTCTTTTAGCCCAAAAAGAATTTTTTTAAAGTTTAAGCCCCCAATGTCTTTTTTTCTAACCTTTTTGGCCATAACGTTTTTTTCCTAACTCTTTTGGCCCCTTAACATTTAATGGATGGGGTTAGTGTTAGGGGCCAAAAGGGTTAGAAAAGAAGACATTGAGGACTCAGATGCTAAAAATAATATTTAATGGATGGGGTTAGTGGGTACACCACGATCCAATACGTGGATCGTGGCTACCCTAACGATTTAGGTAACTATGATACATACATACATACATATATTTAAGTGTGTGTATATAGAGTAGTTATCCCAATGGCTTTTGTTTAAAAAAAGAAAAAGAAATTGATTTTCTATCTTCGTTTTCATTTTTGTTTAGAAAAACCATGATTTAATTATAAAAATAGTATTTTTCTTACTTGTGTTTTAAATTATAACATGGTTATGTTGTTCGATCATATTTAGTTTTAAACTATAGATTTTATAATTTACTCTAATCAATATTATAAATGAGAAGAATATTAAAGTAAATAATAATTATCCATAAGATATTAAACTAAATAATATTTAGTAGAAGGGTTATTTATAATTAATTAGAAAAGATTAAATTAAAATAATAATTATCTATAAGAGATGCTCTAATATGATGACAAGTGTCCCCAAAGTGATTTCTTTTATTATATAGTATATATATGGTTTAGCTTTAGGGTTTATAGTTTAACGTTTAGTGTTTAGCTTTAGGGTTTGGCATTAATATTGAACGGACTTGGGCTTGGGCTTGGGATGCTTTTGGGCTGAGGCTTGTAAAAACAATACTAATATATTACATATATTTACATGATAACCTAGCGGATCTCGATCGATCTGTATTTGGTTTGAGTTGAATGGCGGCAGAGATTGCGTTTGATGTGGTTGAACAGATACTGGTAAGATTGGATGTGAAAGATATAATCCGATGCAAAAGTGTGTGTAAGTCATGGCAGTGTATTATATCCAGTCCTGGTTTTGTTAAAGCTCACTTGAAGCATGCTGCTGATGTACGTAGAAGGATCGGTTGTGACAAAATAGCTTTTTACTCCAACTATATGTATATTGTTGGTTCTTGTAATGGCCTAGTATGTGTCTCTCCTAGAGACGTTGAACTTGTAGTAACCAATCCTAGTACTAGAGAGACCAACATACTGCAAACGCCTTTCTATCGGCCTGATGAAATAGTTGTAATGATCAGGCACGTGGTATGCTGCTTGGGTTTTGGTTATGATTGTTCTACAGATGATTACAAGGTTATTGTAGGGTTTAGGAATAGGGTTTTGGAAGAGCGAACACTTTTTCATGTGTTGACATTGAAATCAAATACCTGGAAATTTATTGGAGAAGTTAAGTATAAGAATTATGGAAACCATTCTGGTATCTTATGTGGTGGGGCGCTTCACTGGTTTATGCGTGATGCAAAGAAAAAAGTAATCATGTCTCTAGATTTATCTACAGAGGAATGCAAAGAAATCCCCCAGCCTGTGGAAGCGGAACGGGAATGTGTAGGCTTTTACGATCACAATCTCGGGGTTGTAGAAGGATGTCTATGCATTTATTCATCCTGTTCTCCTTCCCCTTTGTCTAGTAAGATATGGGTAATGAAAAACAACAAGTGGGAAGTATATAATAATAATAATAATGACATCAAGTATGACGTTGCACACTCCTTGACCCGTCTTCAGGTGGTGGATTCACAAAATAGGACTAGCTATGTCTACGTTCACGACGATGGTAGAGTTGTGCCCAGCGCTGGGCAGCATATTCGTGCTAGTATGTTCGTCAAGAGCCTCGTATCTCCCCATCCCCAGGGACAAACCAAGGTTTGAGCTAAATGTCTTTTCTTTTGAGGTATTATGTATTTTTCTGTTGTGTATACATGTAGGGGCAGCTTGAATAAAATGATTAAGAAAGAGGAAGAGGAACCGAATGAACATCGGTTTTGGTACCGTTTTTATTTTTTATTGTATTTTTTTTGATAAACTGACACCGTAGAGCTACCGTACTGAACAACATTGGTACCCGTACCGATATTCATTTATCAACGCAGACAGAGTTGTACTGTAGCAGTACTATAACGAAATGAACCGATACCAAAATGTTAATAAAATAAATAAACATAAATGCGTATTTAGAATTTTTTTTTAAAGTTAACGTACATAATTTCTTATTGAAATATCAAGTTAAATAACAGATATCTACTACTAAAAAATGACAAACAAATACTTAAATTTATTACTTCCTATTTATTAGTGCAAAATCAAATATAACTATAAAAAAAAAATAGAGTTAATTACTCGGATGGTCCCTGTAGTTTGTCATTTTTTCATCTTTAGTCCCCACCTTTTTAAAATAGCATGTTTGCTCCCTGTGGTATTTGTATTTGTTACTCGGGTAGTCCCTACACTGAATGAAGGTTAATTTTTTCAGTTAATTTTGATGTGAAATGGCCAAATTGCCCTTTCTTATTAAAAAAATAATAATTAAAACATTACAATTAAAAAATTCCCCCCACCATCTCCAGTGATCTTTCACGTAGGCCACCACCATCAGGTCCTTTTATAATACCCTGTCTTTCTCCTTTTTTTTCTCACCTGCACATCACTACCAGGTCCACCATGAACCACCAGCAAAACCACCCCCATTAATTCTACTAGCACACCCAAAAACCAAAACCCAAATGAAATACATAATACTTAAGCCCTACCTGTTTGGTTCGCTTACGTAATTACAATCCGCGGCAAAGATGGGGTGGGGTAATACGTCTGATTTTGTGTTCTCCGGTACAGGTGGATTGGACAAATCGAAAAAAACAGGGATGTTTGATGTGGAAGGAGACGGCGTGGGCGGTGTGGGGTGAGAGAGTCGGCGTGGACGGTGGGGGTACGGTGGATGAGGGCAGGGTGCGGAGACCAGAGACGGTGGCCGGCCATCGGAGAGTGGTGGCAAAGGAGGCGGAGAGGATGATGGGTTTGTATTGGGAGAAGTAGTGGAGGAGGAAGTGGAGGCGCTCGGAACAGGCTCATCGGAACATGGTGGTGGTCTGGTGGTGTTGAAGGTCGGATGGTGGTCTGGTGGGGGATGAAGGTCGGATGGAGGAGAGAGAGAGAGAGAGGGGGGGGGGGGGAGAGAGATAGAAGGAGATTATTAAACTTTATAATTAAATTAAATGATGGGACCCATTTGTTTTAATGACCAGTCAGATTTCTTTGTTTATTTATTTATATTAAAAGTGAGGGTATTTCAGTCATTTCACACGTAGTTAACTGAAAAAATTAACCTCCATCCAGTGTAGGGACTACCCGAGTAACAAGTGCGAATACCACAGGGAGCAAACATGCTATTTTAAAAAGGTGGGGACTAAAGATAAAAAAATGGCAAACCACAGGGACCATCCGGGCAATTAACTCAAAAAAATAAAAATAAGTTATGCTTAAAATTTACCAACTACTATTCATTACCACTTAGTATTCACATGTATAACAAGGCTTCGTGGTTAAAAGTGTTAGGAATATCCTGGCGAGACAGCTGAATCTCAACAATCCGGCGGACGACTTTTTTTGGAATAACTGGGCAGCGAGCAAATGCAGCATGTTTGTTTGGAGGGCACTACAGGGGAGGATCCCAACTGCAACACAGTTAAGAGGAAGAGGCATACAAATCCCTTCAATTACGTGCAAGGTATGCGGCCGATCAGAGGAAACACCGGATCACCTACAGGTAACATGTAATTATGCGGAATTGGTATGGGATCAGATACGGAGATGGGTGAAGATGACCGAGACATCAACGCTAAAAGAATCGATGAATTGTATAAACGATTATCAATGCCCAAAGGTAAAGAAGAAGGCTGTACATGCAATCTTTTTATTAACAGCATGGAGTATTTGGAAAAATCGGAATGCAAGGGTCTTGAAAGATAAAAGCGATGCCGTCTATAAGCTAATTGAAGACATAAAAGAGGAGTCGTACCAATGGATGAGGCAGAGAACAAAGGTGCAAATAACATCGTGGGAAGAGTGGAGGTTTTTCTCGTGGTGTAAATAAAGTATAAAAAATGTTTTCCTTTCAAATGTAACTAGTCATGAAACATTGTAAACATGGTATGGTTTCAGTAACTTCTTGCTATTGGGCCAGAGTATCTTTCTGATGAATAATAAAGTTCCGTTTGCTATTCAAAAAAAGAATATGGTTGTAATTTCAGCCATACCTTTATTAAACAACTAGAAAGGGCATTCGATACCCTCGTGGAAATTGATAGCATTAATCTCTCTTTAATACAATTGCTATATTCAGAAAGATATTTTTCGAAATAAAATTGGAGTACTTTTTGTTTGCTCTAATCGTTACAAGGGAGAAGCTAACATGGCGAAAGTAGTTAGGAGTTAGGACCATTCTCCAGGCATTAATGACGAAAGTAGTTAGGAGTTAGGACCATTCTCCAGGCATTAATGACGAAAGTAGTTAGGACCATTCTCCAGGCATTAAAATTCAATCCTCGTGAACCACATAACCACCACGTCTCATAATAAATGAGTATTTTTGGGCGTCATATGTTACAAGTCTATCAGCCTAACATTATGTCATCTGACTTTTTTTATTTTCACCACTAATTTTTCTTTGTTCTCTTTTTCACCAATCTCTTTTATGTATGTCACTTATTGCAAACTGTGTCATTTGTTTTCAATAATTACAGAAAGTGTATTCGATGTTTGCAAACCCTTGCAAGTTATGTTTTTTAGCCCCAACTTAGTTAATTTTTTTGTGGTTAAATCTGACCAAATGAACCCCACACGATGGTATTTTGTTCAATTACTCTCATGTGGGGTCCATTTGGTCAAATTTAACCACAAAATACCCTCATGTGGGGTCCATTTGGTCAGATTTAACCACAAAAATTAACTGAGTTAGGCTAAAGGACATAACTTGCAAGGATTTGCAAACATCGGGTACATTTTCTGTAATTATTGAAGACAAAGGACACAGTTTGCAATAAGTGACATACATAAATGACGATTTTTGTAATTTACTCATTCATAAATCTTCATTATTAACTATTTTATTCAATCCGTATTATTAGTTTTATAATATAATCGTTTATGTTGTAAGATCAAAGTAACTAGGTTTAAAGAAGTTCGCCGCGTTGCAGCGAATTTCTTTTGTTATTTAGTCTGTGTTTACATGTGCTTTGAAATCACTACAAGCGTGTTGCGAACGGAACTGCTAACAAGAATAAAAAGAAAATGTAGAAAAAAACACTAAAAGATAACCGAAAGAAAATCAACAAAAAAAGTTATATGGTAACGATGTTAAGTACCAATTCGGTACCGACTTTTGGCGTTCCTGGGTACCGGTACCAAATTTGCTGAACCGAAAGATCTTAAGTACCAATTCGGTACCGACTTTTGGCGTTCCTGGTACCGGTTCACTACCGTTTTTTACCTTCATATACCGGTACCGTAACCGGTATTTTCGGTATCAGTACCGATTCTGTATCGGTTGGCACCGAACTCATCTCTACCCCTGAAACTAAAAAAAGAAAAAAATTAAAAGTTGAAGAAAATCAACAAAAAAAAGTTGTACGATACCGTTGATCGTACGGTAACCGTGATCAGGGATGAGCAAATGGTACCGGATAGCAGCCGAACCAAAAGATTCCCAATATCAATTCGGCACCAACTTTTGGCGTTTTCTGTATTAGTGTCGGTTTTTACCTTCATGTACTGATACCGAACAAGACCGTACCAGTATTTTCGATACCAGTACTGGTTCAATACCGGTTGACACCAAGCTTATCCCAACCCTGATATTAAAAAAAGGATTAAAGTAAAAAATAAAGAAAATAACTATTATTATAATATTAAAATAATAAAAGTATTAAAAAAACTATATGTTATTATAATATTAAAATTACTATTCATTACAATTCGTTTATTAATATATATATAATATATAATATTAATAATTAATAATAATATATATTAATAATAATAATAATTAATAATATATAGTAAAAATAATTGATTAAACAAACACTATCTTCCTTTTCACTAACAATTAATTTTCAGATTATTAAGTTGTAGAAGTACTCACTCTAATCTCACTAGTGATTTAAACTTGTCTTCCTTTTCACAACAATTAATAATTACAGTGATGTAACTCGTCGACATGTGTAAAAATTAAATGGTATAATAGTTAGCGGCGGATCTGGATGAAAAAAATCAAGAGTATCCGATACATAAAACATTTTGATTTTTTTTCACGACGCTAAGAAAGTATCCCAAGCACCCGTGACCCCCACATAGATCCCCCCCTGCTAATTAATAGTTTACCCATCTATAAATCATAGACCTAGACCTCACTTGCAAAACAACATCATGAATCCTTTAGACCCTGTAGAATTCAGAAGAAATGGCCATATGGTCATAGACTTCCTTGCTGATTATTACCAAAATATCCAAAACTACCCTGTCAAAAGCCAAGCCAAACCAGGCTTTCTACTAGAAAGTTTGCCTGATTGTACCCCATTGCACCCCGAGTCAATTGAAACCATAATCAACGATGTGCAAAGAGATATTATTCCAGGTATAACACATTGGCAAAGTCCAAACTTCTTTGCCTATTTCGCGTCTAGCGGAAGCACAGCGAGCTTTCTCGGTGAAATGCTTATCAACGGCTTTAATGTCGTAGGATTCAACTGGGAATCATCTCCGGCTGCAACCGAGCTGGAGATGATTGTTATGGAATGGTTATTGAAACTACTACAACTTCCCAACTGTTTCTCATTCTCAAACGGTGGAGGAGGTGTTTTGCATGGAACTACTTGTGAAGCCTTCATATGCACGTTACATGCTGCAAGAGAAAATATACTTGACCATATTGGAAGAGAAAATGCACAAAAGCTTGTGGTATACTGCTCTGATCAAACACATTTTTCTTTCCAAAAGTCTGCGAAAGTTGTTGGGATCAACCCGAAGAATATTCGACAAGTTTCAACGTCGAGATCATCAAATTTTCAGTTATCCCCACGATTACTGGACGAGATGATTAAGATAGATATTGAATGTGGGTTGGTTCCAATGTATTTATGTGTTACTGTTGGGACAACGTCAATGGCGATGGTGGACCCCGTGGGACCGTTGTCAGATGTGTCCAGTGCATATAATATGTGGGTCCACGTGGATGCCGCGTATGCTGGTACCGCCTGTATTTGCCCCGAGTTTCGTCACTTCCTCAACGGTGTGGAGGGTGCAAGCTCCTTCAGTTTTAATGCACATAAATGGATGCTTACAAATCAATCTTGTTGTTGCCTTTGGGTTAAGGACAAATCGGCTCTTACCAAATCTCTCTCCACAAATTCGGAGTATTTGAAAAACCAAGCAACTGAATCAGGACAAGTAGTCGATTACAAAGACTGGCAGATTGTGCTATCGCGAAGATTCCAAGCCTTAAAGTTATGGATGGTGCTAAGGAGCTATGGGGCGAATGGTTTGAGAGAAGTCATAAGGAAACATGTGAAACTAGCTAAGGATTTTCAAATGCTCGTGAGCGCGGATAAAAGGTTTGAGATTATAGTGCCTAGATATTTTTCTATGGTGTGTTTTCGAGTTTCTCCTAAGGTGATTGGTCAGCGCTATGACACTGAGCATGAAGCAAACGAGTTCAACCAAAAGCTGTTGCAATCTGTGAACGCGACAGGGTGTGTTTACATGACGCATTCGATAGTTGGAGGGGTTTATTTTATTCGGTTTGTTGTTGGGGCAACTCTCACTGAAGATAGGCATGTGAGAATGGCTTGGAAGTTGATTTGTGATCAAGCAACTTCCATGTTGTGTACACCAACGCCTAAGCGTATTTAAGGATGGATATATGGAGCACTTCGCTAGCATATTAAGCAAATTCTACTATCTATTTACTAATTAAGTTATCTAAAATAAAGCAGTTCTACTTGCTACTCTTCATATAATGAAGAGTGAAATATATCGTTATTCCTGGTGCATAAAAAGCCTTTTCAATTCGGTACTACTCTTCATTGTAAGCAGTATGGATAAATCTGAAATAACTTATGCTTAAATAATTAAATGGTCATAATGGTATGTTTAAATTACTATTGGTCCTTATGAAAATTATGGGTTAACTTTTGCCACATTGTATCGATTTTGATACATAACACTATCGGATGTTCAAAAAACTATTAATTATCTAAGGTAAGTTGATCATTTTTCCTTTCTATAAAATGAAGAATCATTTAATATATAGAGTAAACTGTAATTTGTGTCCCTGTGATTTTAGTAAGGAATCATTGTGAGTCCTTACTGTAAGGACCTACAAAAATGTCCATAAACGACCCGTAAGTGAAAACCCGGACCCCTGAAACCCTAATGTTCATAAAAAACCAAGAAAACAAAGAATTTGGATTTCAGGCGGGACACGTAAGACATAATCCTAGGCTTACGCAGGCCGCGAGAAGACATCTGGCATCCGGGTCGCGTTCTAGGCCACGTGGCAGTCACGTGGCAAACCTACATGTGACACGCTAGCCCTACACGTAGACTAAGGGCCCTCGCGGGCCGCGTAAGGTTCAAATTAAGGTTTACGCGGGCCGCGTAAAACCTAAGAATCAGCTATAAATGGCCTGTGCATGGGACTTGCTTCTGTGTTCGAAAATTTAGCTTCAAAAGTCCATATTTTGCTTAAAAACGACTATTAAGGTGTCAAGACGTTGCTACGATACAGGGTATCAACTCGATCACTGCTACGATACAATGTCTGATAGATTGAAACCGATCCGATAGATGGTTAAGTGCTGCCCGTATTTGGGCTATACTTTGTCATTCGTCGTGAGGGTTTTGATTTTGTAACACCCCGTGTTTTCACAAGTCAAAGTCAAAGTCAAGGTCTAAGTCAACGACCTCTTTCGCGCAACTTGACTTGTAGAAATTTCTTTATTTTATTTGTATTATGTGGAGTAAGTGTCGTTAATGCAATAATCGATGTGTGTTAATCGTTAATCAATCGACTTACGACTGTGAATTATAGGAAGTAACAATGCGATAAAGTTAACTAATCAATAATCAAGCTATGCTAATCGAATAGACTTCTAATCACAACTCGAGCTACGGATTTTACTTGTTATAATACGTGTGTGTGTGCCTTACGTGTTACCTGTGCATGTTTATTTATGTTATGTTGTGATAATCAAGCGAACTCAATCGAAACTCGAAGTCTAACTCGAAATGCAATCGAACTCGAATCGTGAACCGAACTATGATAATAGTGGAAAATAGATTATGCGAGATATGAGTGTTTAGGACTGAAAGTAATTTGATTAGGAAACCCTATCGTATCGTACCGCTCGCAATCGAAATCGAAATATCAGAGATTGTCGCGCAAAACACTCGAAGGGTGCGACTGATCGAGCTGCCTGGCCGATCGGCCAGCCCTTACCCCTTTTGGCATCCCATAAATACCCCTGTCATTGTCATTCTTTCCACTTTTGGAAACCTCTGACCGACCAGCACGTTCAGCTCACCTTTTCGCAGATTTCTCTCGATTCCGGTAAGTTTTCGTCCTAATCCTTGTACTTTCTTGATCAATACACACTCCTACACCTTTCTACCTTTCAAATCTTAACTTTTAACCGTGAAATCATCAAGATTCAAGTGTTCTAGGATGATGTCATCATGAGTTCTTGAAAAACTTCATGATTTGGCCTCAATCCACCAAGAATAGCTTGGATCTAACCGATTTCCACATAAACAAACAAATATCTGTAGTAGATCTGAACATATACACGATGAAAAAGGATCGAAAAAGGGATATTCCAACTTTCTTTCAACTCTTTTACACTCAATGCCGTCAACCGATAGAAACGGGGTCTGTGACGTTTTGCAAATCACTTCGGTGGTTGCATGGCTCAAGATTCGTATTCTACCCACGAGGTTAACCGGTTGCGGGTTAAACGTTAAAACTCCATTCCGAACAGTTCACCGGCCAGGTTTGGGTGATTCCTGCCCGTGCAGGGGAAACAAGTAAGAACAAGGGTTCTATGGTTCGATTCGTTGTCAAAATACCTCGATATAACGACAAACAACCCAGGACAGCCAAGTGTTAGACGAATAGGCTGATCAGGTCAGAAAGCTAACCGATTGGGCTGCTGCCCGAACGGACAGCCAGCCGATCGACCAGGCCAGCCGATCGGCTAGCACGTGGCCCCACACAATCAATTAACCTATTTCGAAGACTAGTTTTGAACGAACTGTTGTTCGATCGGATTACTCTTCGGATCATGAGATACTATGCTTCAATACTTAATCGATTTTTCAACATGTTCAATGCACTCGAAGTGCCATCCGATCGAACGGTCGTCCGATCAGGTGACACCATGTTGTCCGATCGAACGGCAGTTGTGTTATTCGATCGATCAACTATCCGACCCATTGCACCACACTTTACATTTTCATTTAAAGTCTTTGACTAGTTGACTTGTCCGATCGAACACCTGTTCGATCGAACACCTGTCCGACCCAAAGACCAAACATTGCAATTCATTTGAATGCCTAACCGATCGGGGTGCCGGCCGATCGAACAGCCGTCCGATCGACCGACCTAAAAAGTAAAGGTACTTCAAGGTTTTCAAATGCTACAACGAAAACTTCAAAAGTCAAACCATCATACACAAACACGTTCATCTCATAGGAAGAAACAATCCACTCGAACAGCCATCCGATCGGCCTACCGACCGACCGGACAGCGAACCGAACGGTCAGCCGTTCGATCGACCCGCCGTCCGACCCTCCAACACTTGTTTTCCGTTCTACATTTCACTTATCATTATGCTACCGAATCTATTCAGGCTAACCGTACTCGCTAAGCGCTCCCTTCAATCCATAAATCGCTGTGAGTATACTCGATCCCTTTTTGCTTTAAGCACTTTTGGGTGTTACATACGTTACGAATATTCAAACTACAACTATCACACTACTCAAACTATTTGGCAGTCAACCCGCAGTCATTGGTATCGATGGATCTATGTCGATAACTAACGTGCTTCATTTCACTATGTGTACGTGCTGGTTATGCGTAAACGAATTCGAACTCTATATGCTAGTATCAAACTTGTATGCTCACCTTTACATTATATGTATTGACTTTTATTTTAACGTATGTGACAGGTGCTTAGGATGCATATGTGGTAGGAATTTGAAGCTAGAATAAAGATTTAGAGCCCAACAAATAGTTGTCTGTAGTGGTCAAGCTAAGGGTCTCTAGAAGCAGATAAACAATTGCTCCATTTTGAAATCTGAGTTGTCGGAACAGAATATTTGCCTAGTTTTTGTCTGTAATAATTGTTGTACTGTTTGAGATACGGTATGGGACGTATTATTTTAAATTGAATAGTATTGATAATTGTTATGGAAACTTCTGGACAATCTGTTTCGCTCAGTGCCGCGCCCCGATGATTCCGCCATCGGTTGGGGTGTGACAGATTGGTATCAGAGCCATAACTATAGGGAATTAGGCTAGACACGACCTAGTCCGGGTCGATGTCTTAGAAACCTAGTCTATAGTTAGGAACCAACAGACCGATTTGTGCATAACCAGTAGGGGTTATGTACGAGCTCATTTCTTGCTATACTCGCACTACACTCGAATTTCTCGATATGAATGAGCAATAAAGTCAAGAATAGGTGTGAAAACCGCAAACTCTCGACTAAGGTTGCTTAATCAACACGCATGTTACCTACAAATAAGGAGAATTATGCCAAATCAGGAGTGAAATCCGTATTTTGATGAATAATCTCCTCTATTTTATTAAAGCTCAGGAACAAAAGTCGTTAAGCTAGGGGTGAAACCCTAACCTTGACTACTCGTTCCGCTCATTTTTACAAACTCTCACTAAAGTCTCGACGGACTCCAACGACCTGAAGTCACGACACGACTAACGGAATGTGTGCTGAACGCCCAAGAAACGAGGCAAGGACACAGTCCTGAAGGTCAAACGTAGACGACAAGTCCTTGCGAATAGTCGAATCACTTTGGTTAGTCGAAGTCTACTAGCCGCAGACAGTCTACCTCTCGATTTTTGTGTGTTTTAATTCTGAACCCGCAACTGCTGACTCTGATAATCCGTCGATTTTGTGTGCTCATATATGTGTTTACCTGTTTATGTGTTTAAATTCTCGGAGATTTACTCGATTTTTACCTTCACTCGATCGACACGTACGACTCGCACTGCATTTGTATCTCAAAACGTTAACAAGTCATTAAATTATGGCCGTTTTATCCTACGATATACGCTTATACTACGCTATCCGATATACTAAAACGCGATCGCTATATTCGAACGCTCGCGAACTTTGAATGATAGGTTTCTGTATTCTGACTGCCTCTTGTGTTGAAAATGTTTCTGTGATTCCGTGCTTATGTGATGATGTGATTCTGTGCTCTACATGTTTATGTGTTTATGTGATTTGTGTTCTACGTAGTTATAGGTCTATGTGTTTACATGGTACGTGTTACTGAGCTTTAGTAAGTAGTAAACGTGTGAGGTGAGATTCGAATACAATGTGTTGAGTTCTGTGGCGATGTCTATTGCAGACAATGTCGTCCGGATCCCGTCATGCACTTTCTCGTCAAGAAAAGAGAGACAACCGTCTTGCTTCCATCATCGCTAAAAGTGTGGCAAAGGCCGTGAGCGATGTTTACGAGAATGCCAGCAAATCGTCTGAAGAATCAAGAACCAACGCTCCTAAAGATGCCGCAAGGCCTTTCAGTTTCAAGCAATTCAAGTCTTGTGGGCCAAAAGAATTCACTGGCGAAGGAGGTCCCACTGCACTATTTCACTGGTTTGACTCCATCGAGGTTACTCTGCGACAGAGTGGTTGCCCTGATGACCTCCGTACTCTGAATGCTACCGGCGTTTTCCAGTCCCGTGCACTAGACTGGTGGATGGCCGAGAGGAACAAGCGAGGGAACGATGCAGCCTACGGTCTGTCATGGGACGAGCTCAAGGAAGTTATGCTAGAGGAATTCTGCCCTCCTCACGAACGTCAAAAGCTAGAAGATGAATTTTGGCATATACAGCAAAAGGATGGTGACAATGCTGGTCTTACTGCTCGTTTCAAACAGCTCAGCATTATCTGTCCCGATCAAGTCAAGACTCCCGATATGACGATCAAGAAGTACATCCGGGCCCTGCCCGACTGCGTTGCTGATTTCGTGCAAGCGGCTAAGACTACGACGATCGAGGAAACTTACCTACTGGCCGCTGAAATCAACGACAAACGGGTTAAGGCTGGGGTCTGGGATAAGACTTCGAAGCATCTGCATCAAGCTACTGCTACCGCACCAACTGCTGAACCAACCTCATCAAGCAACAAGAGGAAGAACAAGAGAAAGAACAGCTCCAGCAACAAGAACTGTGCGATCGCTGCTGCACCTATTCAAGCTGTACCTGCCCAACAGCATCAAGTAGCGGCGCCTGTGGCAAATGCACCGCCTGCAAAGCGTGCATACACTGGGCCACACCCGCTCTGCCCTACTTGCACCTACCACCACCCAACTGCCATTGCTTGCCGTTACTGTGCTCATTGCAGCGTATATGGCCATTTTACTGCCAACTGCCGTATTCGTCAAGCTCCTGCCAATCAAGCTCTACTCACTGCCCCACAGGGTCAACAAGCGCCTCCGGCATCCGCAGTCAAAGCCAGAGCCTGCTTCGCATGTGGCGACCCGAACCATTTCGCCAACATGTGCCCAAACAGGGTTGTGAAACAAGAGCCTCAGCAACAGCAGCCACAGCAGCAACAACAACAGCTGCAGCAACAACAGGCCGCACGCGCCAGAACTTTCAACCTCAACGTGCGTCAAGCCTAGGCCGACAACAACGTGGTTGATGCGTGTGAAGTGTTATATATATTAGGTGTATATTTTAAGCCCCTTTAACACTTTTTAGCCAAGTTTTAAATTTATAAAACACGATATTTTACTAACACTAAACACACATATGGGCAAGTGCACCCATCGTGAGCGTAGTATAGTGTTGGCAAGATACCGAGGTCGTCCAAGGACACAAGAGCTTTTAGTACCGGTTTATCCTCAACGTCTAATCAAATCAAAAAGTTTAGAAAAATGTTTTAAACTAAGAAAAATAAAAACTAACTAAAAATGCTGAAAAAAAAACAGATAGACAAGATGAATCACTTGGTTCCGACTCGTATCTAGTGTAACCTTTGATTATTTCCGCACTTTTGCACTTATTTATCAGATTATCTTAGTTATTGTAGTAGGCCCCTCTTTTGAAGGTGACGTTACCCTCAACCCAGTAGTTTGAGTCAGCAAGGATACAATCCTAAAGGGTCGGATTATTGAAAGATAATTAATTAAGTTATTAATGCAAATTATGGTAGGCCCCTCTTTTGGAGGTGACGTTACCCTCGACTAAGTAGTCTGAGTCAGCAGGGATACAGTCCTAAATAGCCGGGTTATAGTATTAATAGTAGTTAACTTATGAGGGGATCAAAGAGTTTGGACCCCCGCCATCCAATACCGTTAAGTATTGAAGGAGGTCCTACTAAATTTGACCCAGGTCCATTGCAAGACCTCTAAACGCTGAACAATGGCAAGACTCTTACCAAACCGTTCCCTTAACCCCCGACCAGGTAGCCAACATACCTCCATATAGACCGTGGAGATATGAATGGTGAAAATCTTTTATTTTATATAGACAGTAAAATAATGCCAAGACACCACAGACAAACGATAAGGAAGAATCACCTTCAACATAAGAAACTAGTTATTAAAGTCATTAATACAAAACCAAGTAAAAAGTGCGAAAAGATTAAAAATAAAAAGTATTACACTAGACACTTGTCTTCACCAAGTGATGTAAGAGACTTAGGCAAACATGGCCTTGATTGTCAAGAACTCTTACGATCAATCTTGGATCCCGAGACGACTCACACACTCTATGATGGACAATGGATGATGGTGTTATGGTGGTGGTGGGTGGCGGGTGAAGTGTGAGAGAGGTGGTGTGCCAAGGGATGGTTTGAGCTTGAGCCAAGCACTCCTATTTATAGGCTGAACAGAATCTCGGGCATGGCCCCGTGTCCAGTGGGCACGGCCCCGTGTCCAGTGGGCACGGCCCCGTGTCCACATCCTTCTCTTTCTTCATTTAATGCTGCTTGTCTTATTAGTTGACCACGCCCCCGTGTCCGCTGAGCACGACCCCGTGTGCAGAAGAATCTTTGTACTATGAAGATTTGCTTAGATTGTACGAATCTTATAGTTGACCACGGCCCCGTGTCCGCTGAGCACGGCCCCGTGGTGGGCAATAGAAGCTTCTAGCACTTTGTCTTTTCTGCTGACACTTGGGCACGCCCCCGTGCTGGCTGAGCACGGGGCGTGTTCAGTCTCCTGTCTTCTTGTTTTGCTTGGGAAGATGCTGTCGTGGGGTCGGGCATGTCACGTCTTGTTCCTTTTCTTTGTATTTATGTTAGATTTTGATGTCTTTTTGCTTCTTTTATTAATTTGAGCTCATTTAATCCTGAAAATACAAAAGGAAGACAAAAGCACACTTTTTCCAACATTAGTACTAAAAAAGGGTTAGTTTTATGCCACAATTGATGTAATTTATATGTTGCATTTTGCACACATCAGTGGTCAATGGTACGTTCCTTGTGAATGGTATTTATGCTTCATGTTTTTTTGATACTAGAGCAGATAACTGCTTTGTGTCGCTCGAATTCGAGAAACTCCTTAGTCGTAAACGTTCTCAACTCTCCTCGGTATTCGATGTTGAAGTCGCTACCGGAAGAACCGTCGCCGTCAAGCAAAACTTGAATCTTTGCTTGTCCTCAAGCAAAACCCTTTAATATGTGGCTATTACACCCCCAAATGGAATGGGTAGAAAAGAAGGTTTTTGGGCTTGTCATAGAGTGTCGGGATTTCCAAGATTATTTATTTAGTTTTATTTTTATTTATTTACAATCCTATTCGTCATGATTTATTTAAAACTTTTCATAAGATAAATTACTTATCAGGGCATAACATGCCTTTGTAAAATTTTATTTATGTACAAGTTCACATACCTCACGGGGATCACTCAACACTCGGCCGAAAATGTATTTTTGTGGATCACTCGAGAGCGGCATGGAACTTACTCCTACCATAGGCTTGCCAAGCAATCAATCAATCCTCCTCCTTTTTAACTTATATACCTTTGTAAATATCAAGAGGACTTTGTGGGTGAAGGGTTAGGCTTGGGTTAAAGGTAGGTGGTTGGGTTAGTGGTTAGTAGAAAAAGGGCTAAAAGCGTAACAAGCGTCGGTTTTCGTAAGACTTTTTATTTTTTATTTTATTTAATTTTTTTATAACTTTTATTTTGATGAAGCTATTATTCAAACAAAATTATTTTTGATGAACTTGTTTGTTTATTTTCTTTTGCTTCATCATCAACACACATTTGTTTTTTTTTTTTTTTTTTTTTTTGAAAAGTCATACGAAAAATCGAACTTGTTACTAAAACAAAGGGTTAAAAATGAAAAAGGTTTTGGTGGGTAAAAGGGTGTTTGGTTTGGGTTATGAAATGAAAAGGTTTAGGCTCAAAGGGGCTAACTAAGGGGATTTTGGGTAGGTGGTAAAAAAAAATAATGGTGTAGAAATAAAAAGGGTTAGTCCTAATGCCTCCATCATTTACTTACTCGGGTTTAAGTTGGTAAGGACCGGGAATGTATCGTCATGGAAAGTTCTAGAGTCGTAAGAAGCAAGCGGCTATTCACACAAGAAACGAAAAATGAGCATTTAGTCTAATGATATGTAATTGTATGCTCAATAAAGGCTCAAAACTCACTTTTGTGGGAATGGGTTTTTATGTGATCAAGTATATATAATCAAATTTTAACTAAGTTTGCCATGCCTTTTCATAATTTTCTTATGTTGGTTCTTTTTATCACGACGCTATCGGTTGTAAATTAGTAAAAATATAACTTTCTTGAGAACTTGAATTTCCCGAGTTAAACCTAGACAAGTAAAAAAAATGAAAATTTTTGAAAAAATTTGGGGTGATTAGCGGTTCCAATAGAGTTTTGTGTAAGGCTTGTATTTAGGACTTGCAAGATTCAAGGTTTTAGCATCCCCCCCACACTTAAATTACACATTGTCCTCAATGTGTCCCAAAAATAAATATTTAGGTTGATTGAATGTGTAAAAAGGTGTAAAAAGCAAAAATTTTGTGTTACTGGTTACCTGGGCACGACCCCGTGTTGAGTGGACACGACCCCGTGCTCAGGTGCCAGTAACGAAAACTTACAGAAGGTGAACACGGGGGCGTGTCTGCTGGGCACGTCCCCGTGTCTGTCAAAGTCTGCAGAATTAAAACAAACAGCAGGTTCAGGGGAATGGGCACAGGGGCGTGTCGGCTGAACACGGCCCCGTGTGGACAATCTGCACGGTTGAAAAACAGGTTTCTTTCTTCGGTTCTCATGTCCCGGCTTTAGTAGTACTAATGCTTAGTACTCTAAGCCTTGTATGTACCTGTTTAATCAAAAAACTCTCCACCAAAACATAGCAAACATCCTAATTTTACCAAGTTCAACATCCATGTCAACAAAGTTAAAAGAAAAAAAAATAAAAGAAGTTAGGGAAAGTAAATTGTTCAACACTTGGCACGCATGCCTCAAATTGTTCAAGATGGAAAAGGGTTAACCTGGGGAATCACCAAACAACCGCTTCTTCCTCCGCTCCTCCCGCCTACTCCATGTCCTCCTCCTCCTCCTCATCATCATCATCATCTCCTCCATGGCCCGCAATGTGGTCCCAAATGTATCCAATATCATCTTGGATATCGGATATGTTCCTCTCGATAGCTCCAACCCGGTGGTACGTGTTGCTCGCCATGTTGTAGGTGTTCCTGGTGCACATAAGGTTTTCCTGCAACAAATCATGCAAACTTTGGAAATTAGGAAAACCGCCTCCGGAGGAGGATTGGCCCGGATCACCTTGGGGTTGGTACTGATACTGATGATGTTGTGGAGCGTGAAGGACAAGTGCCTCCTGCGGGTTCCATGCATGACCTTGCATCCTTTGAAAGTTTACCCTCCCGTCTTCCGCCTCATAAATTAGGTTCATTGAGCGGCAGATGTGTATATCTACCCTACCCAACCATGGGCTTCTTTCAAATGACCTAGGTATGCGGGTGAAGTGCCTGAAGAGACGGTACACCCATCCCCCAAAGAAAATAGGAGTCGGTGCACTAGCAAGGCGGTTATGATGCATGTTTCGGAGCATGAGGAACGGAACATCGAGCGGCCTGCGGTTGTGGATGCAGTGGAGGACAACCAAATCTCTTAACCCAACGACGCCACCGCTATCATGCCTTTGACTAAGAGAGTAGCCGAGGAGCCTATGGATGTATCGGTAGAGCGGATCCCTCAACTTCGTGCTCTTAGTGCTGCTTGGATTGTAGTACCCTTCACCAATCTGAGCCCATGCAGCTTGGCGATCGTTTTCGTCTATCTCTCATATCCCTCCGGTATTTTCCTCGTTTCCCGCATCCTCTTCTGCATACAATCCGACAATCGACCCAAATTGTGCCATAGAGATCAAATACCTAGTTCCGCCACATCGGAATGCTACCCCATCGTTGTCGAATGGGTCACACCTTGAGTTGAATGCGAAGGTGCTATAGAATTCCAAAGTGCATTCGTGGACGGAACGGAGTCGAGTTGTTAAAGCGACTCTTAGTGGTCCCGTGACAATATTGTTGAAACGGTCGATTTGATTCACCATAGTTAACAGTTCCGTGCATGCTTGCCTCGGGTATTCCTCCGGCCTTGTTTGGAGTATCTCGTATCTAGCCCTAGCATCGAGCTCATTGGCGTTAAATCTTGTGAACTTTCTAGCCATCTGAAAGAATACACCAAAAGTTAGCACGAAACAGAAGTATTTTCGGACAAAACTGCAAACAGTAGGCTGGACACGACCCCGTGTTCAGCGGACACGGCCCCGTGTCTAGGCGTCTGTTACACAAAAATTCCATTTTTCGACCCGGTTTCGAAAACTTGAAAATTTTTGGTCCAATAGATGCGGTTTCCCCCGAAAATGAAACCCTAAGTGCCGTTTTTCCCAAAACGACCCGTTTACCCAATCAATTTTTATCTTTTTCGGTTCAAGAACAAGGGTTTGGGGTTTTCATGAGAAATCGGGCGAATCTGTGAACAATACAAGTGGACTTACTTCCCTTAACACTAATCTAACTAAATGCAAACAAATTTAGGCAAAAATTTGAGGTTCGTTTCGAATGAACTTCAAGAACCCTAGATTTTTCCCCAAATTTGTGGTGTTTTAACTACATGCAAGTAACTAATCTAACTACTAAAAGTGATAGAATCATACCTTGATGTTGTTAGAGTGATAGGAGACGTCGAAAATCTGCGAAAAATCGCCTGGAACCAGAGCTTTTTCGGGGAAACGGGGCGTGTGGAATGTTGTAACTGTTGTGAAAAAAGGGGATATATCCCGACTGCAGCGTGGACACGGCCCCGTGCCGAACAAAGTTAAAAAAAAAAATTTAGTGCTCGTGCGAGTGCCCTTATTTCCCATAAGCTTTGGTTAGAAAACTTACCGCTTTAGATGTCGTCCCGATCGCTCGTAACTTACCAGGTATGATGTTGATGTTTTCATTCTTCCACTGTTTGAAACGAGATCTCTTCCTCTTCATCCTCAATGAATCCTTGATAGAGTTTCAGCCGTTGGCCATTGACTTTGAATGGAGGCCCATTTCGAGATTTAATTTCTACTGCACCGTGTGGGAAAATATGGGTGACGGAAAAAGGTCCTGACCACCTAGACTTTAATTTACCAGGAAACAATCGAAGTCGTGAATTAAACAAAAGAACTAGATCTCCTACCCGAAATTCATTAGGTTTAATATGTTTGTCATGCAAATTTTTCATTCTTTCCTTATAAATTTCAGAGTTTGAGTATGCATAATTCCTAAGCTCGTCTAATTCATTTAAGTGACAAAATCGATTTTTACCAGCAAATTCTAAATCTAAGTTTACATTTTTTATTGCCCAGTAGGCCTTGTGTGCAATTTCTACTAGTAAGTGACAACTTTTTCCATAGACTAGCTTATATGGGGTTGTACCTATTGTTGTTTTATAAGCAGTTCGAAAAGCCCATAAAGCATCATCTAATTTATTTGCCCATTCCTTTTTATTTAACCCTACGGTTTTTTCAAGTATTCATTTTAAACCTCTATTAGTCATTTCGGCCTGTCCGTTTGTTTGAGGGTGATATGCTGTTGAGACCCGATGATAGACCCCATATCTTGTTAAAAAAATTTCAAGTTGATGGTTGCAAAAATGGGTACCTTTATCACTTATTAATGCTTTAGGTGTGCCAAAACGAGAGAATAATTTTTTCAGAAATCTTACCACGACTCTTCCATCATTTGTTGGAAGTGCCTCGGTCTCGGCCCATTTAGACAAGTAGTCTACTGCCACAAGTATATATTTGTTTCCTTTCGATGGTGGGAAAGGTCCCATAAAGTCGAGTCCCCACACATCAAAAATTTCACAAACAAGAATGCCATTTTGTGGCATTTTGTTTTTGGAAGAAATATTACATGTTCTTTGGCAAGCATCACAGGTCTTGACAAGACTTTGGGCGTCTTTGTAAATGGTTGGCCAATAAAATCCTGAATCAAATACCTTTCGTGCGGTACTAGCGGCGCCATGATGCCCTCCGTATGGACCTTCATGACAATGGCGGAGAATTCTTCGTGCTTCGCCACCATGTACGCATCGTCGGACGAGTTGGTCAGCACACATTTTGAAAAGATATGGATCTTCCCAAAAATAGTGTTTCACATTGGCAAAGAATTTTTTTCTTTGATGATGTAGCCACCCTTTTGCGACTATACCGCTAGCTAGGTAGTTAGCATAGTCGGCGTACCATGGTTCTTCCTTATATTCCACCATTTCCAGGGACTTAGTTGGAAATTTTTCGTTAATTTGCTCGTCCCTGGTCGCTTCTAAAGCTGGGTCTTCTAAGCGTGAAAGATGATCTGCTGCAGTGTTTTCTGCTCCTCTTTTATCTCTGATTTCGATGTCAAATTCTTGGAGGAGTAGAATCCACCGAATCAAACGTGGTTTTGCATCTTGCTTTTTGAAGAGATATCGAATGGCTGCATGATCTGTATAGACTATAGTTTTAGAAAGAACAAGATAAGAACGAAATTTATCAAAAGCGAATACCACAGCTAGTAATTCTTTTTCAGTTGTTGTGTAATTTTCTTGTGCATCATTAAGTGTTTTACTAGCATAATAAATGGGGTGGAAATGATTTTCTTTTCTTTGTCCCAAGACAGCCCCAACTACAACGTCACTGGCATCACACATGATTTCGAAAGGAAATTTCCAATCAGGCGCTATCATGATAGGTGCATTGACTAACATTTCCTTTAGGGTTAGAAATGCCTGATTGCAATCCTTGTCAAAGATGAAAGGGGCATCTTTTTCAAGTAATCTTGTTAGATGCCTCGAGATTTTAGAAAAGTCTTTGATAAACCGCCTATAAAATCCGGCATGCCCTAGGAAACTTCTGATAGCTCTTACGGAGGATGGAGGTGGTAATCTAGAAATGGTATCTATTTTGGCTCGATCCACCTCCATTCCTTCGCTTGAGATCTTGTGACCGAGTACTATTCCCTCCGTTACCATGAAATGGCATTTTTCCCAATTAAGGGCGAGGTTAGTTTCCTCACATCGGGATAGATTCGTTCAAGGTTATCGAGGCATTGGTCGTATGAATCCCCAAAGATAGAAAAGTCGTCCATGAAGACTTCCATTGTCTTTTCTATCATGTCATGGAAAATGGCTACCATGCAACGTTGGAATGTTGCGGGGGCATTACATAGACCAAACGGCATGCGTCGATAAGCAAAAGTTCCGTAGGGACATGTGAAAGTTGTCTTCTCTTGGTCTTCGGGTGCTATCGGGATTTGAAAATAACCTGAAAAACCATCCAAGAAACAATAAAATTTATGACCGGATAATCTTTCTAACATTTGATCAATGAAGGGTAAAGGAAAGTGATCTTTTCTTGTTGCTTCATTTAATCGTCTATAATCTATACATACTCTCCATCCTATGACGGTTCTTGTAGGTATCAATTCATTTTTTTCGTTAGTTATCACCGTCATACCTCCTTTCTTTGGAACTACTTGGACGGGACTTACCCAAGGGCTATCGGAGATAGGATAGATAAGTCCGGCGTCAAGTAATTTGATGACTTCATTTTTAACCACTTCTTGAACATTTGGATTTACTCGACGTTGTGGTTGTACTACCGATTTATAGTCATCATTCATTAAAATTTTGTGTGTGCACATGGAAGGACTAATTCCTTTTATGTCTAGAAGTTTCCAAGCTCTTGCGTTTTTGTGTTTTTTCAAAAGACTAATTAATTTTTCTTTTTCTAAGCTATCTAATTTAGACGAAATAATTACAGGTAAATTACCATCTTTGTCTAGAAAAGCATATTCCAAACCTTTTGGAAGTTCTTTGAGCTCAAGTGGTGGGTCTTTAGGAGACTCCTTATTTGGTTGCTCATTTTGATCAAGAACTTTAAAAGTTTGTTCTATGGCGACCTCTTCTTCAACAAAGTGGTCAATCTCTTCACTTGTATCGGGTGGTTCATCTTCATCTTCAATTAGGGGGTCATTATTGCCGAAAGGATATTTCATTGACCGTTCGAGATCGACACTTCTTTTAAATGCCCCTAATTGAAGAGGTAAATTTTTGAATTTCCGGTTTTTCAAAGCTTCGTGAGTTTTTACAAATGGTCGTCCCAACACTAGAGGAGCGTCATCGAGGATGACAAAGTCGGTCGGTATTACCATTTGATTTGTTTGAACCAACACATCCTCAACTACACCGATTGATTTTATTACTTTCCGATTGGATAGAAAAATGGGTATTTGAAGTGGAGAAAAATCAATAATACTTAATTTTTCGAAAATGTAGTTAGGCATTATGTTAACACAAAGATCTTTATCAATTGTAACGTTACTAATAAATGAATTTTGAAAGAAACATGGAACCGGTGTAATGTTAATTTCAAATGGGTCTTCTTTTATTAGCGAAGTTTGATCATTAGTTAACTTAACACTTACCGTTTCGTCAATCCTAGCGTTAGTGTTTAACTCTTTTAAAAACTTAGCATGAGTGGGTACTAAACAATGATTTTCGAAAGAAGGTGACAAGAGATTAATTTCTTCAAAATTAGACTCTTCTTGAATTTTAACGTTGTCGGACTCACCTTTTCTGTTGTTTAACTCATGTGTCGGTTTTTCACTTATTTGTTCTTCCATTTTTACACTTTCAGTTATCTCTTCATTTTTTAATTCTTCTCTTGCGCGGAACTCATCTTCCCTTGCGCGAGATTCTTTTATATTGCGATCGATAACTCTAAGGTGTTCTAATATCCTATCGGGGTTATAGAAAAAGAATCGGAATTTCAAAGCTTGAATCCGGTTGTTCGACCCTTTGTTCCTCATAATACCCATGTGAAGTAGATGGTTCGCACCATTGTTCTTCATTGTAAGCATATGATGGATAAGGTTCGGAATTTTGTTCTTCATAATACTCATATGAGGTGGGTTGTTCACGCCATGGTTCCTCATAGTAAGTATACGAAGGTGGTGGCTCATATCTTGGTTCCTCAAAGTATGAGTATGAAGGCTCATACCTTGGTTCATCAAAATATGAGTATGAGGGAGGAGGTTCATACCTTTGGTCTTCATAGGATGTGTATGAAGTTGATGGCTCGTACCTGGGTTCCTCATAGTAGGTGTACGAATTGGATGGTTGATATGAGTGATTATTTTGAACCGAGTGTGTGTTACGACAATTAGTGCAATAATTACTCCTATAATCATCCTCCTCATAGGTGTAGTTGTAACCTCCTGAGTATTGATCCATAAGAATCACTCAGCAGACCACAACCAAGTCTCGAGATCAGAAAACAAAAATAAAAACGGAAACAGAAACTGAGGCTGGACACGGCCCCGTGTACAAAATCTGTATCTGGGCGTTTTAATTAAATTCACTGATCTAGTTGAGCACGGGGCGTGTTCGGTGAGCACGGCCCGTGTTCAAGCTACTGTTACTGGGTGTTTTTATGAAAATGTGCAGCACGGCCCCGTGTTTAGTGAACACGGCCCCGTGTACAGGTTACTGTAAATGCAAAACTAAACTAAAATGCAGAAAAATGTGCGCACGTTTTTAAAAAGGTTTTGAAAAAACTGATTAGGCCGTCAATTTTAAGCTTTCTTAAAATCCTTGTGTCCCCGGCAACGGCGCCAAAAACTTGATGCATGTGAAGTGTTATATATATTAGGTGTATATTTTAAGCCCCTTTAACACTTTTTTAGCCAAGTTTTAAATTTATAAAACACGATATTTTACTAACACTAAACACACATATGGGCAAGTGCACCCATCGTGAGCGTAGTATAGTGTTGGCAAGATACCGAGGTCGTCCAAGGACACAAGAGCTTTTAGTACCGGTTTATCCTCAACGTCTAATCAAATCAAAAAGTTTAGAAAAATGTTTTAAACTAAGAAAAATAAAAACTAACTAAAAATGCTGAAAAAAAAACAAAAAAAAAACAGATAGACAAGATGAATCACTTGGTTCCGACTCGTATCTAGTGTTGTCACACCCTCAAATTACCACTTAGGGAGTGTCCCTGTTAGGCGTGTGACCATTAGTAATAAGCCACCAATTACATTGAATCCATAAGTTTAAAATAAAGTTTCATCATTTAATAGTAATAAAATCCAAACAAAAGTAATTCAAAAACCATCAAGCTCAGCGGAAGCGTTAACGTAACATAATGTAAATACTTTCTAAACAACCATAGTAAATAAATGTTTGATAAATAAACCCATCAATGCAACCATGACCACTCACACCCTCCAGCCAGCAAGTTCCTGTTCACAAGTACCTAACGACCTGCGAGCATGTAATAAGTGTATCAGACAAAGCTGGCGAGTTCACAGTTTTAGAAAACGTTTGTTACCAGTTGTATGTAAAACAGTTCATTAACCAATGCAAGTAATATTGTTAATATCTCAATTCCGAACAAGACGGCTCCTGAAGTACATGACTGCCCTTCCCACGTACTCCTATCCAGTACTGGGCCCCGACTGGGTCATTAGTTCACATCCGTCCTATCTAGGAGCGGTGTGAGGGTGCCAAACCTAAGTAGCGCTACCAACTAATACCCGTTACCCTCCAGGTAACATAATAAGGGACTTACAAAAATGATAGGTGAGAATATTAACCAATATACCCGTTTTTACCCAAACCACTGACTGTCCCCAACCACTGGGACGCATGCTCGAATGTAGCGAACTCACCTTAGATTGCTTGGTATGTTATGTTACCCGTTCCATATTACTCAACCAATCCTAATATGGTCATCATACAACAATCAGTTTGGCATAAACAGTCAATCACGCATCTTTACATATGCTAGTGATAAGGTCATGTTTACACATTTAAAGTTGAACACACACCTAACTAGTTTGCATGAAATCACCTAGCCATGCACTTATCTTGTTATGAATACTACTGCACACGTTCCATATATAAATACATATACAGTCCATAAGTGATAAGCACATATGTTAGCAATTAAGGCCATATTTACATCATATCTCACGTCAAGTGATTCTGATTATTATTCCCGTGAGTGAATATCATAAGTTACTAGCCCACTAGCATTAGACACAACATCATCAACACATGACCAGTTTAGCATGCAATTCTATACGGATCCGGTGTGGGCTTTGGTCCGATCAGAATGTTATAACAGTTGTATGATCCACTTAGTTCCGGCCCAACCAATGCTACACTTTCTATTTGTTTCTACCCAGCCCTCTTCGGCCCAAAAGAACGTTGTTTTATTCCCAGCAATGAACCCCCAATTGACCGTGTACTTTCCCAAACCTATGCAGCCCATTGTTACCATTAATCAATAAATCGATTGTTATCAGTCAGCCAATTAAATGACATGTATATATATATATCGGCTCAACAACTAAATATGTTACCTGCTAAAGCATTCGGCCCATTCACTTGTGATATAGACATTTAATCTGTCGCGAAACATGAACGGGTTTGATCACAGTTTAGAACATGACAAATCTAACCAATACATACTTGAAGTTATGAACTAACCACACCAACATCCAACAACAGTATGCATGGCACCCTCCTAGTTGTCATACCTAGTTTATAATCAGCATAACTTATCGTATCGCACAACCCGACCCAACCCGTTACACATGATAACGTATTACCAACAGAATCAGCGATTTTTATTTCTAATTGTTTACAAGCCGCAACCAACCCGGATCCTATCCGCACATATCTCGTGACAACACGCAATAATACATCAAGATCATAAAATAGAAAGCACACTTCATCAATTAATAGTTAACATGGGTAGAGTTTTACTAACCACTAAACTGATCGGAACAATGATATGTCAACCGGGATGCCTGCCGTCTTCAATCGGAACAAGAAGTAGGGCAATGTTATGTGACATACAAGGGTTACGTAACATATAAATGGAATACCCAAACCTAAGTGGGTCGGTGGTCAATTCAAATGGCACATGGGCCGAGATCAATTTAATCAGTAAATGGGCTGATAATTGATTTAATTTGCAAGTGGGCCGGTGATCAATCTAATTAGTAAATGGCCGAGATGGGTTTGGGAAAACACACAGGGTGTGTGATGGGCCTGGTTAACACATTGAACGCGGTTGTACGCGGCCCAACTCGTTCGGTTTCCTGACTCAGTTGAACGGTACATAAAACATTTTAACAATTCCACACAGTTGATCAGTTACACAAACGTAATCAATCAGTGTTGCGTGACACGAATAAACAAACGTAGAGACACATGCCAAAAAGTTGCAGCATTTTAAAGTAGTTCTAACCTTAATTATTCGGGTTGTCACATCATCCCCAACTTGAAAGAAATTTCGTCCCGAAATTTGATAAGCAATCCAAAACAGCATGGTGTTTGTTAGATCAGGGTGACTGTGGATTTTTCCCAAGTGCCACATCATCCCCAACTTGAAAGGGAATTTCGTCCCGAAATTCGCCAATGATATCAGAAGTTGATACAACCGTTTGAACAACTGAGGGTACTAGAGCTTACTCCGATCATCACGTTCCCACGTTAACTCCGGTCCACATCCTGAGTTCCAACGAACTCTCCCAATCGAAATTCGACTATGCTAACGAATCTTGATGTCCTAGTCCATGATTTCAGTAGATTCCTCAACAACTGCAACTTGTCATTAACCTCAGACCCTAATAAGGGTATCACAAGCGTTTCGTCGAACAAACACTGCCTTAGATTCGGGACATAAATGATATCGTGCACGTTACCCAATTCATCGGGTAACTCGAGTTTGTGAGTCACGTCACCGATTCTATCCAGAATCCTGACTGTCCCAATATATCGTCAATTAAGCTTGCCACGCTTCCCAAAAGCGTACCGCACCCTCCTAGGGTGAGATTTCTATTCATGACATGTTCGCCTGCAGCGAAATTCGAGCTTTTCTGGCGGTCACATGCTACCACCAAACGATTTCCGATCCAAGCAATCTTCCCAAGAGTTTCGAGTACAAGTCCTAGACTTGTGATTTGATTGTTATCCACCTCAGTCCACCAGGAGATTGGCATTATCATCCAAGCAATGCCTCAAACAGAGCTGCATACGTACCAATACGGTAATGGCTGCAGTAGGACTCATCCAAAGGTAAGTGCCCCTTCCAGATGTTTACTAAAGTCAATCACGCACAGGCTCGCCGCATGCCTTGGTGTGCCAGAATGGTCAGTTACTCTGTCCGGTTGTCCTTCAGTGGTAAACAATGCCCATGTCTAGACGTGAGCCAAGGGTGTTGTATATTGCTAGTCACAAATCAGATATAGCTCAAAATCAAAGGTAACAGGAGTTGGCACCTTGTGCCTAAAGCCGTCTCTCTCAGAGGAACATTCACAGCTGTGAAGACTCGTCGGTTTCCTTGTTTGCAAGAAAGTGTGATGGTGACGTGAGACAATCAACGATCACCCAGGTGATATTGTCCCTGTTTCAGGTTGTAAGTAGACTAGTGACAAAATCCATGTCAGTCTGTTCTCATTTCCATATGGGTGTTTCTGGTTGCTAATACTTAACCTTGACTTTCCCACAAGTCCAGCATCAGTCCCATAGCTAGGTGGGCCTTCATGCCCGATCACCTGTACAAGGTTTATAAATCCTAATGTCTCTCATCTTAACCCAGATGACTAGAATATCGAGACCGGTGTGCGTTGCTTAACATAAATTTCCTACAGTTATTGTATAATGAGATCCACATTCGTTCCATGAGGTGACAAATATCGTCCGACCTGCCAACGGTCGCTCCTCCATGCCCCGCATGAGTTCAACTTGGATATCATCTTCGTTCAGTTCTCCAATTCGAATAGAGCGCGTCTGATCAGGTAAGTTAGAGTCGATAGTAAACTAGAAAACTCATACACGTTCAACTTCCACAGTTGTAATCCTCCCAAAAGTTCCATCCAACGATGCCATTTACTGATTTAGCTCTTTCGAAACCAGGGTACACGGGAGGCCCTTGTGATCGGTCTAAGTAACGCATTAGGTACTGTCCAAGTAATGCCTCCAAGTACATCCAAAGATCACGGTTTCCACCACCGATGGTGTGTCGTGCAGCTCCTCTTTGTAACTACGTTACGTAAGTCATCACTATCTCGTGTTGCGTCGACGCGTAACTGGGACTCTGATTCGAACCATAATGATATACCACTGAATCACCCGCGCCCTCGGGTAAAGACGATGCTCAGGGCATTGCAAAGTTGGGATTCGGAAGCTGAAAAGAAGTCCTCCTGTTCTGTCTTTCACGAACACAACACCTGGCTGTGCTAAAGAGATTTAAGCTACGCGACCTTCGAAAATCCTGTGATTAGTCCGTGAAAATATCAAGCGGGACCAAGAAATTGCTGTATCCTTGAAGGACTCTTTGGTGTCGATCAATTTCCCACCAAAACGGGTCTTAGCGAGGTCCACGTGCATTCCCACTTCGTTGATTATATGACCCAAAAAGGCTACCTCTCGAATCCAGAAGTTATATTTATCAAGACTTCGCGCGGTGTGGCTCCTCCCTCAGAAGCTCTCAATAAGATACAAAGCTGTCCATGATGTTCGTTTCTCCTGGATAAGATTTAGAACGTCATTTAATAGCATGGTCGGTTCACATGATCCATAAATCTGCGGGTGTGATGATTACCCCAAAGGTCATGGAATACAAGGTCGTACGGCCACACTGCGTTTAATATGCCGCTTTAACAACATTCTCCCCTTGGACTTCCATTTGATAATAGTCCGTTTGTAAATCAATCCTCGAATAAAAGCTTGTCCCTCGCAACTAGTCGACAGGTTGTCACTACATGGTCGAGACAAACGGTTCTCGACTGTCACCTTGTAAAGTTCTCGATAACCAGCACACGTATGGTAAGGCTTATCTTCATGGGTGTAACTGGGGCTCCTCAAAGCGAAAAGCTAGGTCCGCCAAAACTCCTGTTCAACAGTTTCTGTAATTGATTGGGCGGCTCTTGCAACCCTCCTGGTGCAAGACGATAAAAGTACGAATATTCGGAGCTGCACCTGGCGTGAGATCAAACTGAGTTTCTGCCTAATAGTTGTGGAAGTAATCCTGGAAGTTCTTCAAGTAACTCATCGGAAGAAATTTTAGACAACTGGTGGATCCTCAATCCTCTCTTCCTTAGCCTTATCATCAGTAACCGTTGTTAACAATGGCGAGGTAATCCCTCCGAAGACACTTCTGGGCTTTCATTGTAGAATTGATGCTAACCTTTACACAACTCTAATATTCTGGAACAAATGACGATTCTCCACTAGGGAGAGGGGGGGTACGCAATGTTTTCTTCTCACAGGGTATATCTGCGTGATGTATAGGTAACCAATCCATACCGAATACTGCATCAAACTATCAAGGGTAGTAGAAGGAAGGTCGACGTCGAACACTTGTCTCAGAAGGTCGAGTTTGCATCCCAACAACCATGTGGGGTTTCAGTTGACTTGCTATCAGCCGATTCCACAGTAGGTTCGGTTTCAAGGAGCATCCGGGTTAAGCAGAACAGTGACAAAGTGATTAGTTACCAAGAACGTGTAGGCCACCATGTTGTTATAATCCTAGCGTCGTCCTCGCCCATCCTAAATGCCCTTCCACTAGTACCACATCCAGTGTTGTTGCTACTGCTACTAGAACTCCCAAAACTGTTATTGTTCCCTGGGTTGTTGGCGCCTAGCCTTAACATTGGCCATTCCTTGTTGAAGCCACCATCATTTCCATACCGAAAGTCAGGATTTGTGAGTATCTTGATGTCATCGTGATTGTTGCTTCTAATGCCGATGAAACGGAGTCCTGCAGCCTTTCACCAACAGGGTCAACCTTTTTACATTCCGTGCTACGTCCTAAGGCGCTACTCATTGTGCTGGCAGTTACACATTCTACACCATGGCCGACTGTCATCGTTTATGTCCCGATTGATTTGTGAGAGTTGACTCTCATAAGTCGTTGACTAGGATTTAAGGATCAAGTTGGAGTCAATTTGCTGGTGTTCGCTGCCGGTAATCAGGGTCCTTCTAGTACTGAGGTTGGTAAGGCACTACGCTCATCCTCTTGTCCATCGTTCTTGCATGTTGACTGAGTGCTACACGATATGTTTCCAGAGTGTTGTAGCAGTGACCGCACTTCGGGGTCTAAATCGTCAGTACATTAAGTTCCCACAAACAAAGAGGAGTGAGAGGGGTACAAACCAATCATTGATGCTTCAACGTCCAACTCGGGGACGTTCGTACAAGCACCTAACATTCTACACAGTTCGCTAGGCGTTCAGGTGGGTGTTCAGGTAGTACTCGATAGCATCGAGATTTGAAAGAATTCAGAGATAAATATAAAGATCATGTTCGAGTAGGAGACAATCACTGCTACGACTCCTATAGACTTGTTACGTTTCACATTGATCAAATAACATAGCAGATCCCCTTTTTCACTTGTTAAGTCTCACTGGGACTCGCATGCACCCCACATTATTATTATGTGTGCACCCACAATAATATTGCGATTTGCATGCTCATCTCAGTTCCTCCTAACTCATGTCAAATGGTTCCCTAGACTCGAATAGCAAACGAAGAACATCCCAAAACATGAGTCACGAATGTTTATGGTAACACCACACTATCAATCCCTTAACACATGTAAGTAACACATGAATCCATACTGTTGTGCTAAACATGCAATCACATGCAATATAAATGTTCACTAGCTATGCTGTGCAATGAGTAAATGAGAGACGAACCTTGCTATCTGGAGCTGAGTGTCATGGTCGTATTCTTGCTTTCAGAACTGTTCGGTTATAGTCTGGTTTTATAAAAACGTTTTAAAACCAAGTTCACTATAACCAGTGGCTCTGATACCAAACTGTCACACCCTCAAATTACCACTTAGGGAGTGTCCCTGTTAGGCGTGTGACCATTAGTAATAAGCCACCAATTACATTGAATCCATAAGTTTAAAATAAAGTTTCATCATTTAATAGTAATAAAATCCAAACATAAGTAATTCAAAAACCATCAAGCTCAGCGGAAGCGTTAACGTAACATAATGTAAATACTTTCTAAACAACCATAGTAAATAAATGTTTGATAAATAAACCCATCAATGCAACCATGACCACTCACACCCTCCAGCCAGCAAGTTCCTGTTCCCAAGTACCTAACGACCTGCGAGCATGTAACAAGTGTATCAGACAAAGCTGGCGAGTTCACAGTTTTAGAAAACGTTTGTTACCAGTTGTATGTAAAACAGTTCATTAACCAATGCAAGTAATATTGTTAATATCTCAATTCCGAACAAGACGGCTCCTGAAGTACATGACTGCCCTTCCCACGTACTCCTATCCAGTACTGGGCCCCGACTGGGTCATTAGTTCACATCCGTCCTATCTAGGAGCGGTGTGAGGGTGCCAAACCTAAGTAGCGCTACCAACTAATACCCGTTACCCTCCAGGTAACATAATAAGGGACTTACAAAAATGATAGGTGAGAATATTAACCAATATACCCGTTTTTACCCAAACCACTGACTGTCCCCAACCACTGGGACGCATGCTCGAATGTAGTGAACTCACCTTAGATTGCTCGGTATGTTATGTTACCCGTTCCATATTACTCAACCAATCCTAATATGGTCATCATACAACAATCAGTTTGGCATAAACAGTCAATCACGCATCTTTACATATGCTAGTAATAAGGTCATGTTTACACATTTAAAGTTGAACACACACCTAACTAGTTTGCATGAAATCACCTAGCCATGCACTTATCTTGTTATCAATACTACTGCACACGTTCCATATATAAATACATATACAGTCCACAAGTGATAAGCACATATGTTAGCAATTAAGGCCATATTTACATCATATCTCACGTCAAGTGATTCTGATTATTATTCCCGTGAGTGAATATCATAAGTTACTAGCCCACTAGCATTAGACACAACATCATCAACACATGACCAGTTTAGCATGCAATTCTATACGGATCCGGTGTGGGCTTTGGTCCGATCAGAATGTTATAACAGTTGTATGATCCACTTAGTTCCGGCCCAACCAATGCTACACTTTCTATGTGTTTCTACCCAGCCCTCTTCGGCCCAAAAGAACGCTGTTTTATTCCCAGCAATGAACCCCCAATTGACCGTGTACTTTCCCAAACCTATGCAGCCCATTATTACCATTAATCAATAAATCGATTGTTATCAGTTAGCCAATTAAATGACATGTATATATATATATCGGCTCAACAACTAAATATGTTACCTGCTAAAGCATTCGGCCCATTCACTTGTGATATAGACATTTAATCAGTCGCGAAACATGAACGGGTTTGATCACAGTTTAGAACATGACAAATCTAACCAATACATACTTGAAGTTATGAACTAACCACACCAACATCCAACAACAGTATGCATGGCACCCTCCTAGTTATCATACCTAGTTTATAATCAGCATAACTTATCGTATCGCACAACCCGACCCAACCCGTTACACATGATAACGTATTACCAACAGAATCAGCGATTTTTATTTCTAATTGTTTACAAGCCGCAACCAACCCGGATCCTATCCGCACATATCTCGTGACAACACGCAATAATACATCAAGATCATAAAATAGAAAGCATACTTCATCAATTAATAGTTAACATGGGTAGAGTTTTACTAACCACTAAACTGATCGGAACAATGATATGTCAACCGGGATGCCTGCCATCTTCAATCGGAACAAGAAGTAGGGCAATGTTATGTGACATACAAGGGTTACGTAACATATAAATGGAATACCCAAACCTAAGTGGGTCGGTGGTCAATTCAAATGGCACATGGGCCGAGATCAATTTAATCAGTAAATGGGCTGATAATTGATTTAATTTGCAAGTGGGCCGGTGATCAATCTAATTAGTAAATGGCCGAGATGGGTTTGGGAAAACACACAGGGTGTGTGATGGGCCTGGTTAACACATTGAACGCGGTTGTACGCGGCCCAACTCGTTCGGTTTCCTGACTCGGTTGAACGGTACATAAAACATTTTAACAATTCCACACAGTTGATCAGTTACACAAACGTAATCAATCAGTGTTGCGTGACACGAATAAACAAACGTAGAGACACATGCCAAAAAGTTGCAGCATTTTAAAGTAGTTCTAACCTTAATTATTCGGGTTGTCACAAGTGTAACCTTTGATTATTTCCGCACTTTTTCACTTATTTAAGAGATTATCTTAGTTATTGTAGTAGGCCCCTCTTTTGAAGGTGACGTTACCCTCAACCCAGTAGTTTGAGTCAGCAAGGATACAATCCTAAAAGGTCGGATTATTGAAAGATAATTAATTAAGTTATTAATGCAAATTATGGTAGGCCCCTCTTTTGGAGGTGACGTTACCCTCGACTAAGTAGTCTGAGTCAGCAGGGATACAGTCCTAAATAGCTGGGTTATAGTATTAATAGTAGTTAACTTATGAGGGGATCAAAGAGTTTGGACCCCCGCCATCCAATACCGTTAAGTATTGAAGGAGGTCCTACTAAATTTGACCCAGGTCCATTGCAAGACCTCTAAACGCTGAACAATGGCAAGACTCTTACCAAACCGTTCCCTTATCCCCCGACCAGGTAGCCAACATACCTCCATATAGACCGTGGAGATACGAATGGTGAAAATATTTTATTTTATATAGACAGTAAAATAATGCCAAGACACCACGGACAAACGATAAGGAAGAATCACCTTCAACATAAGAAACTAGTTATTAAAGTCATTAATACAAAATCAAGTAAAAAGTGTGAAAAGATTAAAAATAAAAAGTATTACACTAGACACTTGTCTTCACCAAGTGATGTAAGAGACTTAGGCAAACATGGCCTTGATTGTCAAGAACTCTTACGATCAATCTTGGATCCCGAGACGACTCACACACTCTATGATGGACAATGGATGATGGTGTTATGGTGGTGGTGGGTGGTGGGTGAAGTGTGAGAGAGGTGGTGTGCCAAGGGATGGTTTGAGCTTGAGCCAAGCACTCCTATTTATAGGCTGAACAGAAGCTCGGGCACGGCCCCGTGTCCAGTGGGCACGGCCCCGTGTCCACATCCTTCTTTTTCTTCATTTAATGCAGCTTGTCTTATTAGTTGACCACGCCCCCGTGTCCGCTGAGCACGACCCCGTGTGCAGAAGAATCTTTGTACTATGAAGATTTGCTTAGATTGTGCGAATCTTATAGTTGACCACGGCCCCGTGTCCGCTGAGCACGGCCCATGGTGGGCAATAGAAGCTTCTAGCACTTTGTCTTTTCTGCTGACACTTGGGCACGCCCCCGTGCTGGCTGAGCACGGGGCGTGTTCAGTCTCCTGTCTTCTTGTTTTGCTTGGGAAGATGCTGTCGTGGGGTCGGGCATGTCACGTCTTGTTCCTTTTCTTTGTATTTATGTTAGATTTTGATGTCTTTTTGCTTCTTTTGTTAATTTGAGCTCATTTAATCCTGAAAATACAAAAGGAAGACAAAAGCACACTTTTTCCAACATTAGTACTAAAAAAAGGTTAGTTTTATGCCACAATTGATGTAATTTATTTGTTGCATTTTGCACACATCAGTGGTAAATGGTACGTTCCTTGTGAATGGTATTTATGCTTCATGTTTGTTTGATACTAGAGCCGATAACTGCTTTGTGTCGCTCGAATTCGAGAAACTCCTTAGTCATAAACGTTCTCAACTCTCCTCGGCATTCGATGTTGAAGTCGCTACCGGAAGAACCGTCGCCGTCAATTCCGTTATCCGTGATTGTACTCTCGAACTCAACAATCACGTCTTCCCAATCGACCTCATTCCGATGCAACTCGGTAGTTTCGACGTCATAGTAGGCATGGACTTTCTTCGAGAAAACCATGCTGAAGTTGTGTGCTTCGACAAGATGATTCGTTTTTCGCTCGCAAATGGTGACTTATTGTGTGTTTTTGGCGATACTACTTCAAGGGGGCTCAAGCTTATGTCATGCGTGCAAGCCAGCAAGTATCTCCGCAAGGAATACAGGGCATTCTTGGCTAACGTTGTAGCAGCGGAAAAGGAAAAGAAAGAGAAGAAAGGAAATGAAAGACGTTCCTGTGGTTCGAGAATTTCCTAATGTTTTTCCAGAGGACCTTCCCGGACTACCGCTAAGTCGTGATATCGACTTTCGTATCGACCTCATTCCCGGAGCCAATCCTATTGCCAAAGCTCCTTATCGACTTGAGCCGTCCGAAATGCGCGAACTCTCAACCCAACTCCAGGAATTACTTGAGAAAGGCTTCATTCGACCGAGCACCTCTCCTTGGGGCGCGCCAGTCCTCTTCGTCAAAAAGAAGGACGGGTCATTCCGGATGTGCATCGACTATCGGGAATTGAATAAGTTAACTATCAAGAACCGCTATCCCCTACCTCGCATCGACGATTTGTTTGATCAACTACAAGGCGCTACGTGTTTCTCCAAGATCGACCTACGTTCAGGATACCATCAGCTACGTATTCAAGAGGAGGATATACCCAAAACCGCGTTTCGTACTCGTTACGGCCACTACAAGTTCGTTGTCATGCCTTTTGGTCTAACCAACGCACCAGCAGTTTTCATGGATCTGATGAATCGCGTGTGTAAACCATATCTCGACCGTTTCGTCATCGTATTCATCGACGATGTCTTGATTTATTCCAAATCGAAGACCGAACATGTGCAACATCTACGTTTGGTTCTCGAGTTACTCCAGGGGAACCAACTCTATGCCAAGTTCTCCAAGTGTGAATTCTGGTTAGAGGAAGTTCAGTTTCTGGGTCACATTGTTAATAGTCAAGGTATTCACGTCGATCCTGCAAAGATCGAAGCTGTCAAGAGTTGGGTTACGCCGAAGAACCCGTCTGAAGTCCGCTCTTTTCTCGGACTAGCTGGCTATTATCGACGATTTATCGAAGGAATCTCAAAGATCGTTGTACCACTTACTTCTCTCACGCATAAAGACAAGCCTTTTGTTTGGGGAACTAAACAAGAGACTGCTTTCCAAACCCTCAAGCACATGCTTTGCAACGCTCCTGTCCTCACATTGCCCGACGGAAACAATGATTTCATTGTTTACTGTGATGCTTCCAACCTTGGTCTCGGTTGCGTTCTCATGCAACGGGACAAGGTCATAGCTTACGCATCTCGTCAGCTCAAAATTCACGAGAAAAACTATACAACCCATGATCTCGAGCTAGGCGCAGTTGTTTTTGCGTTAAAGATTTGGCGACACTACCTGTACGGTACCAAGTGTACGATCTTCACCGATCATAGGAGCCTACAACACATCTTTAATCAGAAGGAACTTAATATGCGTCAACGCCGATGGGTAGAACTTCTCAACGATTATGACTGTGAGATCCGTTATCACCCAGGCAAGGCGAATGTTGTTGCCGACGCACTCAGCAGACGGAGCTATCTGCTTAGCACTCGTAATGTTCAAGCCCAACACGATCTCGAAACCCTCATTCGCGACGCTCAACATGCATGTTTTAACGAACGCACCCTGAAGAAAGAAAGAACCTACCACGATGGAGCCCAACTTGTGAGCAAATCGAATGGGATATTCCACTTTTTAGACCGAATTTGGATTCCCAAACGAACTGACTTACGACAGATTTTGATGGACGAAGCCCACAAATCCCGGTATTCTATTCATCCCGGTGCCGATAAGATGTACTAGGACCTTCGCTATAAGTACTGGTGGCCGGGTATGAAAAGAGATATCGCTCTCTACGTCGGAAAATGCCTAACTTGTGCTAGAGTCAAGGATGAACATCAAAGACCCTCTGACTTACTCGAATAACCACCAATGCCCATGTGGAAGTGGGAGAGCATAGCCATGGACTTTATAACCAAGCTACCGCACACGTCATCAGGTCACGACAACATTTGGGTTGTGGTCGACCGTTTGACTAAATCAGCTCACTTTTTGCCGATACGAGAAGACTACAAGGTAGAACGATTAGCCCGAATCTACACCGACGAGATCATTTGTAATCATGGGACGCCTCGTGACATCATTTCTGATCGTGATGCTTGGTTTACTTCGCCACTGTGGGAAACGTTTCAAACGGCACTCGGTACATCGCTTTATCTAAGTACCGCTTTCCACCCTCAAACCGACGGTCAGACTGAAAGAACGATTCGTACTCTTGAAGACATGCTCTGTTCGTGCGTCTTAGACTTCGGTGGTAATTGGGATAAATACCTGCCGTTAGTCGAATTCTCGTATAACAACAGCTACCATTCTAGCATCCAAATGGCACCATTCGAGGCATTATATGGAAGAAGATATCGATCGCCTATTGTGTTGCACGAGATCGGTCACTCGCAACTAACCGGTCCTGAGCTATTACAAGAAACGACAGACAAAATTTTCCAAATTCGAGACAATCTGGTGAAGGCTCGGGATCGACAGAAAAGTTACGCCGATAAGAAACGCAAGCCCCAGGAATTTGACGTTGGTGACCACGTACTCCTAAAGGTATCACCTTGGAAGGGTGTGGTCCGATTCGGCAAGAAATGGAAACTCGCGCCTTGGTATGTTGGACCTTCTAAGATTCTGGAAAGGATCGGAAAAGTCGCCTAGAGACTCGAATTACCGGAGGAACTTAGTAATGTCCACCCGACTTTCCATGTGTCAAACCTCCGAAAGTGCCTCGCCAATCACGATCTACATGTCTCTCTAGACGATCTACAAGTGAACGAAACATTACACTTCATGGAAAAGCCTGTCGAAATCATGGATCGTCAAACCAAGCAACTCAGGCGCTCACACATTCCTATTGTGAAAGTCCGATGGGAAGGCAAACGAGGCGCAGAGTTCACTTGGGAACTCGAAAGCGACATGAAGGCTAAGTACCCGCAGCTGTTTACAGAGAAAGTCTAGAAAGAGAAAGTTCTCAAACGTGATTCACGGTGATGTACAACTCTCAGCCTAATTTCGGGACGAAATTCCCTAAACAAGGGGAGGCTGTAACACCCCGTGTTTTCACAAGTCAAAGTCAAAGTCAAGGACTAAGTCAACGACCGTTTTCGCGCAACTTGACTTGTAGAAATTTCTTTATTTTATTTGTATTATGTGGAGTAAGTGTCGTTAATGCAATAATCGATGTGTGTTAATCGTTAATCAATCGACTTACGACTGTGAATTATAGGAAGTAACAATGCGATAAAGTTAACTAATCAATAATCAAGCTATGCTAATCGAATCGACTTCTAATCGCAACTCGAGCTACGGATTTTACTTGTTATAATACGTGTGTGTGTGCCTTACGTGTTACCTGTGCATGTTTATTTATGTTATGTTGTGATAATCAAGCGAACTCAATCGAAACTCGAAGTCTAACTCGAAATGCAATCGAACTCGAATCGTGAACCGAACTATGATAATAGTGGAAAATAGATTATGCGAGATATGAGTGTTTAGGACTGAAAGTAATTTGATTAGGAAACCCTATTGTATCGTACACTCGAAGGGTGCGACTGATCGATCAGGCTCCCAGCCGATCGAACAGCCAGCCGAACGGACTGCCGTCCGATCGGACAGGCTGTCCGATCGAGCTGCCTGGACGATCGGCCAGCCCTTACCCCTTTTGGCATCCTATAAATACCCCTGTCATTGTCATTCTTTCCACTTTTGGAAACCTCTGACCGACCAGCACGTTCAGCTAACCTTTTCGCAGATTTCTCTCGATTCCGGTAAGTTTTTGTCCTAATCCTTGTACTTTCTTGATCAATACACACTCCTACACCTTTCTACCTTTCAAATCTTAACTTTTAACCGTGAAATCATCAAGATTCAAGTGTTCTAGGATGATGTCATCATGAGTTCTTGAAAAACTTCATGATTTGGCCTCAATCCACCAAGAATAGCTTGGATCTAACCGATTTCCACATAAACAAACAAAGATCTGTAGTAGATCTGAACATATACACGATGAAAAAGGATCGAAAAAGGGATATTCCAACTTTCTTTCAACTCTTTTACACTCAATGTCGTCAACCGATAGAAACGGGGTCTGTGACGTTTTGCAAATCACTTCGGTGGTTGCATGGCTCAAGATTCGTATTCTACCCACGAGGTTAACCGGTTACGGGTTAAACGTTAAAACTCTGTTCCGAACAGTTCAATTCGATCGGACGTTTCTTCTGCTGATTGGGTCTGCTTCCCGGCATACCCTTTCTCGCTAGGTCTTTGGTACCCTTTTCCCGAATTTATGATGCAATTCTTTCGGACCACCGGCATCTCCTTTGCCCAAACCATGCCCATGGTCTGGAGGGTATTAATCGTACTCAACCAAATTAAAAATCTTCACTGTCCCGACCTTTGTATCAAAGATATGCCAATCGCTTACCGCCTCCGATCCCACGGTTCTAGCCGGTTTTTGCTTTTTTCGACTTCCAACAAACCCCTTATTCTTAAATCCACCAAAAACGAAGATGGATGGCAACGCAAGTTCTTCTTTGTCAAACGAGACTCCATTGATGAGGGTGCTAGCCTTCCGGTGGAGTGGTTAACCACTGGTAGGATCATGAATGTTCCCATGTACCTTTAGACTTTTATCTTTTGCTAATATCCTCTTATTTGATCCTTTTGCAGTGAATTTTAAGGAAGTAGCTCCCCCTACTGCGGAATCAGAAAAAAGAATCAAAACTGTTTACCAATTATCTGCAAGTGACAGGAGTTTTACCACACATATCTCGAGTTCCAGTCAATACTCATCATTTGAAATGTCTGGTAAGGATTACTTTTGAAATAATTAATTAGCACAATATAATATAATGAAGGGTAATAAAGATGTAAGACTTTTTCCCTTTACTCAGCACCGGCCAAGATCCCTGAAGTCTTTGACCTCGACGAGCTGGACGGTTATTCCGATCAGGTCCAAATCAAGAAGGAACCTAGTCCCAAGGCCACGGCCTCATCCAAGCCCAGCAGTTCCAAGGCCATCGTCATTCCCAAACCTTCGCTAGCTACCAAGCCCCGGAGTTTAAGCTCTCGTAAAAGGAAAGAGCCCGATTCCCCCGTTATCTCTGATATATTTCCCTATGAGAAACACGGGTTCATCGAAGCAAGCGGATTTATGACTTCTTTTCTCAACCAGGTTAGTATCCTTGAGCCATATCCTGCAGCTTATACCACTTATAAGTATTTATTAAAACCAATACCTGTCTTCTTATTTTTGCAGGGTCTTGAACGTCTGGTTCATCTATATCAAGAATCCTGTGGGCTCAACAAGACGCTTGAATCCAAGTTGAAGAAAGCCGAGGTTACTGTTTTGGACAAAAATCAAGCTAAGATAATGCAACCAAACGTTCTGTTGTGAGGTGTGATGCTTGAATCAATGAACAATGCTAAGGATCACTCAGAAATGTAATGAACAAGTGACACAATGATTTATACAAGGAAAAAGCCCTTGATCAAGAGTTGATCTTCGGCATAAAAAACCTCGGGTGATGGAAACTACCGATCACCAACTCAGATTAAACAAAAATGTATTACAACTTTGGATGATAGCGAGCTTGTTACAAGGATCACTAGAGTGTAATGTGCAAAAAAGTGTGTAATCGCTAAGCAAACTGTCGAGAGCAGATGAGAGCAGTTACGAATGTGTGTGTTTAGCCAAAAATAGCCAAGTGTTCTAATCTAGCTCGCTATCCCTTTATAAATTTGGAAAAAAATCTAATCTAACTAACTATCCGCATTTCATGCAAGTCTTCCACGACCTCCATAACATTCATATCAGTTAAGCACGTGCGGAATAAAAAGAGAATATGCTCCAGGAATATCGCCAAGACCAAGTCCAAACACGTACTCCTGCAAAACAACATCATATTCAAAGCAGACAATCGTTAGTGTAAGGATCCTCATGATGATCCTGGATCCTGATCCTACAATACTCTCTGAGGATCACTAATTCAAACAGAATTGAGGATCCCTAAGCCCTACAGTAATTGAGGATCACTGATCATTGGAAAATCCTCCCCTAACAATTGCCCCCAAAATATAAGGAGTAATTTGTAAATAAACGAGTTATATTTTCTCGTTCTTATCCGTAACAAACCAACGGATATATAGCCGTTACTTTATGACTAGCCGTTGCCAATCTGACGTCACTGAAGTGACTATCCTGCAAAATCATGATTATAAATTGAAGTTAGAGATAAGGGTTAGGAGGCATTTAAATTCGTGCGTTTCATCCTTTAAATCCTCATTCGAAGACTTGATCAGGTACTTCTCTTTCCTTTCTCTCTTCATCTTCTCATTCTGTTTCTTCTTCTTCACCATCATTATGACCAAGATGATGCTGAGATCTTCACCGGCTAAGGATCACAAAAAGGACAGTCCCTTAAAGACCCAAGGGATCATTGAAGACTCTGGGAAGGAACGATGTTGCTTTACTGACCCACAGATAGACAGAATTCGCCATTGCTTCCCGGCGAACACCGTTTTTAAAACTTTTGATCCCACCGTCCTAAGCGACTTTGTTTCTGAAACCTGGGTAGCTTTTCCGGTCACCCCATTTACGATAGGATACTCGTATCATTTTCCTGATTTCACCCAATCTTTCTTCTCTCTCACCGGCATCTCCTACATCCAAGCAATGCCAATTATTTGGAGGGTCTTGTATACCCTTGAAAGAATCATTGTGCAAGAAGGTATCGATCTGGGAATGTCAGAGTTAGCAGAAATGTACGACCTTGTAAGCCATGGATCTCATCGATATCTATTCAAACATAAACCTGGTGAAGAACACCCCATCTTCAAAGCCACTAAGAATGACACCAACTGGAAACAGCGATTCCTCTTTGTCAGAAGGGATTCTATCCCTGATGGAAAGGATCTGCCTAGAAAATGGACCACTCATGGTAGGATAGAGGATCTTGAGAAGGATCACAGGATAACCTTGTTTCTGCTAAGGATCACTAACATCCTTTTGTTTCTATCTTGCAGCTATTACTGTTTCACACCTTATTACAACACCTGCAACGAAGGAAAGGCTTGCTGCTTTCTGGAGGCTTGATCCTGCAATAAGATCATTTCAACCAAATACCCAGGTTTCTCAACAAGTATCCTCAGGCTCTGTTACAATGTCAAGTAAGTATCCCATTTTGAGCATAACTAAATGTTTATATTAAAATGAAATAAGGATACTTATCTGTTTTGGATGTGTAGGTGCTGGAAAATCATCGAAGTCTGCTACTCGTTTCAGTGTCACTGACCTTGATACTGTCCGATCCTCAAAGAAGAAGCCTGCTGCTAGTCCATCCGTCACAATCCCCAAGGCAACCACTTCTAAGGGAAGGGGCGGAAAGAAAAGGAAGACTGCTGATACCCTAGAAGGCCTGCCTCTGATCCAGCATCAGTTCGAGTAATACGTTGCTGAGGTGAGAATAACTGATCCTTTAATGTGATCCTTGTACATGATCCTTCCATACTGAGGGTAAGGGATCCTGAATTGTATCCTTTCTTTTGCAGAAATTTGCTGAAATCCAAGATTACGTAGGGAGCATTGAAGAGGTTGAGCAAAAGTGTTTGGACCTCCAGAAGATCATGCTGGCCAAGGATCAGAGGATTGCCTCCCTCGAGAATGATGTCAATCTGGTGAAGAGGGAACTTGTCCTAGCTCACATCACTGCTGACCAAGAGAAGGCTGCAATCACAAATGATGCTAAAGTCTCCGCTGCTATTGCTATGTATAAAACCAAGTTGCAGATGGCCCAAGAAGCTCAGGATCCTGACTTTGACAAGAGCAACTGGGACATAGAGAGCTGGACGGCTAGGTTAGCTGAGCTGGATGACGAAGAAGAGGCTGGTGAGGTCCTAGCAATCGAGCCTGGCAGCAGCGGGGTTAAGGATCATGTGGGTGATGTCGGAGCTGGAGGAGCTGGTGAAGGTGATGGTGATGCAGCAAAGGTGTAGGCTGCTGAAATGGGCGATGATGGATATTTCTAGATGTGGCCGGAGCCCATTTTTTTATAGTTTGGTAATGGTTTTTGTTTTGATGATGTTTTTTCTGAACAATGCTGGTCTGTAATAACTTTAGACAATAGTTTCTAGGGTTGAGGATCATGGATCCTTGGACAATAGGTAGGATAATGGGTGGTGGATGGATCCTCTGTTTGGGGGATGAAGCCACTCGTTATCCTTCCGTCTTTACTTCCTGCACTCTTAAGACCCGTTAACAATGGACACCCTTTTGCTAACCCATGTGGACGGGCCACGTTTTGCTGGTAGAAACGTGGGTTGGCAATTTTGACAACCTTGAAGGGTTTAACGTTTTGTGAATAAATAAAATCTTAACTTTTTGGCTATTTCCCGTGTTGTTATCCTTGTGAATACTTTACTTTTCAATTGTTGTGATATATATTTTGTCTGAATTTATTAAGTAAAGAGGAAAAAATTTAATAAATATCCTCAAAAGTTTAGGACATGATCAAGGATCACATATCCTATAGTCAACAAGTTCTGAAAAGTAGTGTAGTTTAAGGATCATAAGTTCAGTTGTCAAAGGATAAGGGTTACTCATGTAAAAAATCAAAGTAATTAAGGATCATACCTGAGAATCAAAGTTAGGATCCTAACCTTTAACACTTATAATCAGGATAACCAAAAGACAAACCTTAGTAGAAGGTAAGGATCAAGGATCCTTGGTCATTTAGCTTCAAAAACCTGAAATAGGATACAACTTGGGACTAAGCCAATATAAGATAAAAGTTAGTAACTGGGGACAAGCCCAACAATTCGGGGGACAAGCCCAATATACTGGGGACAAGCCCAAAGGATAACTGGGGACAAGCCCAAAGGATAACTGGGGACAAGCCCAAAGGATAACTGGGAACGTTAGAAAATGCCAAAGGATCGTGTGTAAACTGGAGTATGGCCCTCACTGGCGACTATCCAAACTTAGTGACATGAAAATGCCAAAACCTTAGCTAACGTGAAAACGTTAGAAACCTTAGGAACGGATGTATGGTACGTCTACCATTATACGTAGGATCCTGAATACAGCTAGTACAATGAAATTGTCAGCCCCTAAAGCGAGTACAGGTCCCATTACCATGAACTGTACCAGGATCATCGTGTGCTACTGGCGAAACTGGGGACAGGCCCAAACTGGGGTCAAGCCCAAATAACTGGGGTCAAGCCCAAATAACTAGAGTCAAGCCCAAATGACTGGGGTCAAGCCTAAATAACTGGATACTTCTGTGGATACTCAATCCTTTGTTAAGGATACCTGAACCTTCAAAACTCAGAATCAAGTGAAAGGAGGATAAAGGATGCAGGATCCTTATCCTTATATAAGATAACTAGAGAATGAAATAGTTTGAGATTAGAATATTACCAAAATGAGGATCATCTGTCCTGTAAGGATCCTTCAAGGATACTTGTCAGGTAAGGATCATGGATCCTTATTACATGAAGTATTTCTTCAAATGGACAGCGTTCCAAGCTCTTGGTAGCAAATCACCTTCCATTGTTAGCAATCAATTAGCCCCCTTTCCTGCCTCAGCTTCGATCAAGTAAGGGCCTTCCCACTTTGGTGCCAACTTTCCATCAGCAGGATTGGTGGTATTCTGAAATGCTTTCCTTAACACCATATCACCGACTTGGAATTTCCTGATCCTGACATTTTTGTTGTAAGCTCCAGCCATCCTTTGTTGATAACTGGCCATCCTTATCCTTGCCAAATCCCCGAGTTCTTCTATAGTATCCAAGTCTTGAACCAAGTTTTCAGCATTTTCTTCAGGATCACGAATGCTTGTTCTTGCAGTAGGAACCACCATCTCTGTAGGGATCACTGATTCTGCTCCAAATACCAAAGAGAATGGAGTTTGGCCAGTAGCATTCTTGGGAGTTATCCTATCAGTCCAAAGCACATAAGGTAGTTCTTCTGCCCACTTTCCTTTCTTGGATCCAAGCTTTTTCTTCAAATTGTTGATGATGATCTTGTTGGATGATTCTGCCTGACCATTAGCTTGTGGGTGGACTGGTGTTGATGTTATCATCTTAATCCCCCAGCTTTCACAAAAGTTAGTAGTTCTACTCCCAATAAATTGGGATCCATTATCACAAACAATTTCAGAAGGGATACCAAATCTAGTAATAATGTTTCTCTTAATAAAGGATATCACTTCCTTTTCTCTGACTTGAGCAAAGGCTTCAGCCTCTATCCACTTGGAGAAGTAATCAGTCATAGCAAGCATGAATACTTTTCCACCAGGTGCTTTAGGAAGCTTACCAACTATATCCATTCCCCATCTTATAAATGGCCAAGAAGAGGATATAGGATGCAAAAGCTCTGCTGGTTGGTGAAGGATATTACTGTGTCTCTGACAAGGATCACATTTCTTGGCATATTCCACAGCATCCTTCTTCATAGTAGGCCAATAGTATCCTGTCCTCAGGATCCTTGAGAACAATGCTCTACCCCCAGTGTGGTTTCCACAATATCCTTCATGGAAATCCTTTAGGACTTCTTGGATTTCAGGATCCTCAATGCATCTTAGATATGGACCTGCAAGAGATCGTTTATACAACATATTATTCAATATTGTAAATTGAGATACCTTGATTTTGAAAGCCCTAGGGTTTTCTCCTGTAGGAATTTCTCCATGTTGAATGTATCTCATGATTGGATCGATCCATGATCCTGAATGAGATTGAGTATCATCACTAGGGATGATGGCAGAATCCTCTCCTATCTCCATGGCTACATGATCCTCGATAGCAGGGGTTAGGATGTGGATAATAGGGATCTTGATATCCTCCGGGATCTTCAAGGATGATCCTAGGTTGGCTAATGCATCAGCCTCTGCATTCTCTTCCCTTGGTACCTGTGTCAAACTAAAGGAAACAAAAGAGAGTGCCAATTCTTTGACTATCTCTAAATATTTGATTAGCTTTTCACCTTTAACAGCATAGGATCCATTAAAGTGATTAGTGATCAATAATGAATCCACATGTACCTCAAGATACCTGATCCTTATATGCTTGGCAATTTGCAAACCAGCTATCAAGGCTTCATACTCAGCCTCATTGTTGGTAGTTTGAAATTCACTAGCTATGGAGTGGGGTATTATGTCCCCCTGTGGAGATTTTAGTAGTATTCTAAGTCCTGTTCCTTTTACATTGGAGGCTCCATCAGTGAAGAGTATCCAAGGATCCTTAGTTTCTTCAAGCTGTTGGACTTCTAACTCAGCTTCCTTTTGCAAGTCACTACTGAAATCTGCCACAAAGTCAGCTAAGGCTTAGGATTTAATGGCAGTTCTTGGCTCATATCTTATATCATATGCACCAAGCTGCACTGCCCACTTAGCCATCCTTCCTGACATTTCAGGTTTCCTGAGAACATTCTTAATTGGAAAATTAGTCTTAACAATAATGGCATGAGTCTCAAAATAATGTCTTAATTTAGTAGATGCCATAATTAATGCAAGGATAAGTTTCTCTAAGTGTGAATGCCTGGATTCAGCATCAAGTAAACTCTTACTTACATAATAAACAGGATGTTGTGTACCTTGGTGATCCTTAACAAGGACCGCACTTACTGCTTTTGAGGATACTGCTAGGTATAAGAATAATATATCCCCCTTTTCAGGTTTCATCATGGCGGGGGCTAAGGATAGGTAATCCTTAAGAGCTTTGAGGGCACTTTCATGCTTCTCAGTCCATTCAAATTTCTTGTTCTTCCTCAGGATGTCATAGAATTCCTTGCACTTTTCTGAGGATTTGGATATGAACCTGTTCAAGGCTGCGATCCTGCCTGTCAATCTTTGCACATCCTTGGCATTGGCAGGAGATTTGATATTCACAATAGCCTTAATCTGCTCTGGACTTGATTCAATGCCCCTCTTTGTCACCATATAGCCTAAGAATTTACCTGCTTTAACACCAAAATGACACTTGGAAGGATTTAGTTTCATATTAAATTTATCAAGGATATTGAATGCTTCCTCCAAGTCTTTAAGGTGATCCTCAGCCTTCTTGGACTTAACCACCATGTCATCTATATAAACTTCCATAGTGTGTCCAATTTGTTCCTTGAACATCATATTGACTAGCCTTTGATAAGTAGCACCTGCATTCCTTAGTCCGAACGGCATAGCAATATAACAATATATACCAGTTGGGGTCATAAAGGTTGTATCCTCTTGATCAGATGGTTCCATCTGAATTTGCTGAAATCCAGATGAAGCATCCATAAAAGTCAACAACTCATGACCCGCGGTAGCATCCACCATGAAGTCAATGTGGGGTAATGGAAAAGGATCCTTGGGACATGCCTTGTTTAAATCAGTAAAATCGACACATACCCTCCACTTTCCATTTTTCTTTTGAACAACAACCACATTGGCTAACCATCTTGGATACTTAACCTCTCTTATCATACCTGCCCGAAGTAGTTTATCTACCTCCTCCTGGATAATAGCATTCCTTTCAGGTGCAAACTTCCTTCTTTTTTGATGAATTGGCTTGAATGACCTGTCAATGCCGAGTTTATGAGTAATTATATCTTTAGATATACCTGTCATATCCTCATGCTTCCAGACAAAGGTAGTTTTCCTTCTTTTAGGGAAGGATACTAGATCCTGTTCAATTTCGCTAAGGATCCCTGATCCTATGAAGATCCTGGATTCAGGATCCATGAGGATTTCTTTTACATCCTGCTCTCTTGCCTCCAAGACATCTCTTGAAGGATACTTTAATTGCTATTGCTCCCTTGGTCTTGAGGCTGGCTTCATTGATGAGGTATAGCAATTCTTAGCTTCTTGTTGATCACTCTCAATTTTCACCATTCCCCATGGACTAGGAAGCTTCACGCACTGATGATAAGTAGATGGAACTGCCTTCATGTCATGTATCTATGGTCTGCCAAGGATAACATTACAACAAGATAAGCAATCTATAACACAAAACTTCTGATAAGAATGGAGTCCTTCAATATAGATAGGGAGTTTGATGTCCCCCAATGTGTTCTTGGTTTCCCCACTGAATCCCACAAGGACTGAGGATCTTGGGACAATATCAGACTCCGGAATATTCATTTTCTTGAGGACATCAAGCTGAATGATGTTCACAGAGCTTCCTCCATCGATTAGGATCCTGCGAACAAAGTGGTTAGATATAAATAAGGTGATAACAAGAGCATCATGATGAGGATCCTGGACATCAACACGATCATCCTCATCAAAGGTTATGACTTTATCCTGGGTAACAATGGACGTCCGGAAGGGTCTGTCTCCATTATCCATCTTGGTTTCCTTGGCATGTCTTTTGGCTGCTGAAAAGGAAGTACCACAAATGTCTGATCTGCCGGATATGAAGTTTATAACTTATGCACCTGCTGGAGGAGCAGGAGCCCTTTCCGGGATCCTTTCAGGATCCTGGATCCTTGACTTCTTTCGTCCCAAAAGCTCCTTCAAATGTCCTTTGCTTAACAGGTAACCAATTTCCTTTCTAAGTGCAATACACTCTTCAGTGAGATGCCCGAAATCCTCGTGATATGCACACCACTTGGACTTATCCTTTGTAGCAGCTGGTTTATCACTTTTTCTCAGCCACCTAGCTTTCTCACCTAAATTCTTCATTGCAAGAATTAGTTCATTGTTATCAACAGAGAAACAGTATTCAGAAATGGGAGGATAATCCTCATCATCTTCTTCCTGTTCCACTGCATGCACGTTCTGGTTATCAGATTTGTTGTAGGACTTTGATTTGTTGTTCCTGAAATAAGATCCTTGCTTTTCCTGTTTTGAGGATCCTGTCAGTCTTTCCTGGATCCTTTTATCATCCTCTAATCGGATGAATCTAAGGGCCCTGGTTCTTACTTCATCAAGATTCCTGCAAGGGGTCATGACAAGATCATCATAGAATAAGGAATCCCTAAGCAATCCCATTTTAAAAGCTTCTACAGCCGTAGCAATATCCAGGTTAGGAATGTCTAAGGATTCTTTACTAAACTTAGTGATGTAATCTCTAAGTGATTCATTTTGACCTTGTGTTACCCTATATAGATCACTAGTTAATCGTTCAAATTTTCTACTACAAGAGAATTGACTATTAAACAAATTAACTAGATTAGCAAATGAAGTAATAGAGTAAGGGGGAAGACTTAGCAGCCATTTAAGAGCAGATCCTGTAAGTGTGGATCCAAAACCCTTGCATAGACATGCTTCTTTTAACCTCTCAGGAATTGGATTGATCTCCATCCTCTCCCTGTATTGAGCTACATGTTCCTCTGGATCCGTTGAACCATCATATAGCTTCATAGTTGGTATTTGGAACCTCTTGGGTATCTCAGCATCACAAATAGGTGGTGCAAAGCGAGATATCCTATGGCTGCCATCTGCAATTTCAGGAATGGGTTTAACCACTCCTGGTACGCTGGATATCATATCCTTAAGCTTCTGTAACTCCCTGGCCATAGCCTGATTGATACATGTATCCTGCATAGAGCCATGGTTAGTGTTATATGAATTATTAAAAGTGTTACCTCCTAGAGGATTCATGTTTGGAATTCCAAATGTGAATCCATATTGACGGGACTCTGGTATGATTGAAGGACCAGAGGAAGCGATGGTCTGCATTGGTATGAAGTCTCCTTGATGAACATCCGAGCTTGGAGGCTGCATACTTCTTAAGAATCCTTGATCCTGAAAGATGTTAGATCCTTGAGGCTGAGAGGATCCTTGAACCTGAAAGGATCCTGGAACCATAAAGGATCCTTGGACCTGGGAGGATCCTTGGACCTGGGAGGATCCTTGGACCTGGGAGGATCCTTGGACCGTGTGCATTCCCAAATATCCTCCTGAGCTGACGAAGGATCCCTGTTGCTGAAAAGAGGATCCCGATGGCTGAAAATAGGATCCCTGAGGCTGGAAGTGAGAGCCAAATGCTTGACTCATAGTTGCTGTTCCATAACGCCTTTCTGATGGAGCACTTTGATACTGGATGCCCGGAACCGCCGATTGTAGGGTAGTCACAACTGGAGTGTCAAAATTCAACGACCTTGGCATTAGAGGAGAGTGATCCTCCACTGATTTCTTCTGTTTCTTGATCTCAGCGATCTCCCGGAGGATCCTTTTGTTGGTTTTGTCCTGCTCTTGTGCGTGATTCCTCATCTGCAAAATCAGAGTGAAAAGATCATTAGTAGTAGGATTAGAAGAAACAGAAGAAGTTGGTGGTTTTGAGAAAATGGGGGTTTGTCTCTTCGCGGCATCTTCAGCATTCTTCTGGGATCCAGAAGGTGGTGGAGGCAAAGGTGGAACGCCTTGTGAAGAACACATTGCCGGCATTGAATTTGAAGTGTTCTTCGCTGAGGAAGCCATCTACTTGGTTATAATGAACCGAAATGACCACAAAATATGAATCTTCTTAGGAATGAAGCACCAATTGCCCCATGGTGGGCGCCAAACTGTTTTGGTCAAAAATCAAGCTAAGATAATGCAACCAAACTTTCTGTTGTGAGGTGTGATGCTTGAATCAATGAACAATGCTAAGGATCACTCAGAAATGTAATGAACATGTGACACAATGATTTATACAAGGAAAAAGCCCTTGATCAAGAGTTGATCTCCGGCATAAAAAACCTCGGGTGATGGAAACTACCGATCACCAACTCAGATTAAACAAAAATGTATTACAACTTTGGATGATAGCGAGCTTGTTACAAAGATCACTAGAGTGTAATGTTCAAAAAAGTGTGTAATCGCTAAGCAAACTGTCGAGAGCAGTTACGAGTGTGTGTGTTTAGCCAAAATAGCCAAGTGTTCTAATCTAGCTCGCTATCCCCTTATAAATTTGGAAAAAATCTAATCTAACTAACTATCCGCATTTCATGCAAGTCTTCCACGACCTCCATAACATTCATATCAGTCAAGCACGTGCGGAATAAAAATAGAATATGCACCAGGAATATCGCCAAGACCAAGTCCAAACACGTACTCCTGCAAAACAACATCATATTCAAAGCAGACAATCGTTAGTGTAAGGATCATCATGATGATCCTGGATCCTGATCCTACAATACTCTCTGAGGATCACTAATTCAGACAGAATTGAGGATCCCTAAGCCCTACAGTAATTGAGGATCACTGATCATTGGAAAATCCTCCCCTAACAGTTACCATCTCCGATCAGGGCATGATTGCAGCTGCCAAATCTCGGCACTACGAGGAGAAGTTCAAGGTTATGACCCAAGAACACCAGACTGCTCTCAACAAATTTACTCTCCAGGCCCAAGCTGATCTTGATGCTGCCCATGCTCAACATGAACGGGATATGGTCAGCTACCGGGAAAGCCTTAAAAGTTCCGTCGTCACTTCCCTCCTCCAGGCCAGACTAAAGATGGCCCATGAAGCCAAAACACTGGGCTTCGAATGCCCTTCTTGGGACGTCAGTGCCTGGGAAACAAAGCTAAGGAGTCTTGGCGGCAGTTCTACCAAACCTGCAGCTGAAGGATCTTCAAAAGCAATCTAAAAACCAACTGGTGCTGAGAGGGATGCTGAGGCTGATCCCGAGACGAATGCTGCTGAAGATACCATGAACGAAGAGGGCGCTGTCTCCTAAAACTTATTTTCTTTAAATTTGAGAGTTATGCTTATGTTTGAACAATTTTATTTCTTGTCCTATGAACAGTTTTCATTTCTGTATTAAAACAACTTGATAGCCGAAGGTGGATGGGTCCTAGGTTTTAGGATGAAACCTTCGGTTATCAACTGATATTGCTTATTTCAAATAATTTCATCTTTCAATTGGCTTGCTATTGCTCTCATATCCTGATCAATATACTCAGTGATATATTATGAAAACCTTTTTCAAATAGAATTTCTAAAAATTCAATTAATTTCAGACAAAACTGCTAAAGAATAAAAGATAGCCCATTCTCTAAAACCTGTTTTGATAATACTTGTTTGATCAGGGTTTTCATTTTCAATTCAAATATTTAAATGAAATATCCCGAAACGTATTCCAAAAATACATTTCGAAGACATATCCTAAAGATATATCCTTAATCAGAGTTAAACAATTCATTTAAGGTTTACACAGGAAAGATCATACCAGGAATTGAGTGTAGCCCTAGTATTAAATTCCAACCCCTTTTGTGACTTCTCCTACTAAGATGTCCCCTGTTCGAGACACTTAGCTCAACTTTGATCCTTTGTGCTTCATACAATTACTTTAGATGGAATGTCCCCTGTGCATGAAGTCCTCAAACACTTAGAAAATTTTTGAACACTAGTTCCAATTGTATAGACAATTTTTTGTGTTACAGGGGTAAAACCCAAAATATACTGGAGATAAATCCTTTGTATCCTGGGGAAAATCCCAAATTTTCGTGCGCTACAGGCGGGAGTGTATAAACTCCAAGACTTAGCAAGGTGAAAACCTTTAAACCTTAGAGAGTATGAAAATACCCTTTCGTGAGAGAGGGTGATCAATCCTCATATACCTTAAGGATTCAGGATATAGCCAATAGTAACGAATTTGTCAGCCACTTTTACATGAACTGGTCCCGCCACCTTGAACTATTCCCGAATAACTTGCGCTCCAGGCGGGGTGTTTAAACCCAATTCGGAAGAAAGGTAAATACCTTTAAACCTGTGAAGGGATCAGGATCCCTTAGACATGAGGGAGGGGGCCAATCCTCTAATCTTCCGAAGTATCCTGAGTGTATATCCTGGTGCTACATCCCGAAGCATATACTGCAAAACAATCGTAAGCTAAGGTGGGTGTTAGCCTGGCTAACACCCCTCCGATGCTTAAGTCAGTAATGGGTTTAAAATAGTAAATAATATCAAAATTTGATAAAAGAGACAGAATCCATACCACCCTGAGTCAGAATTTGAATTCCATACTCACTTAAAATAGAGCTTTAGATGTATAGCATTCCAGGATCTCGGTAGCATATCCCCCTCCATATTCTTGAGTCGGTATGCTCCTTTTCCTGATTCTGATTCAACCTCATAGGGTCCTTCCCATTTCGGAGCCAACTTTCCATCAGCAGGATTAGTAGTATTCTGAAAAGCTTTTCTTAATACCCAATCTCTAACCTGAAATCTTCTAGTCCTTATATTCTTGTTATATGCTTTAGATATCCTCTGTTGATATGCTGCCATCCTTAGCCTTGCAGCGTCTCTTGTCTCATCAATAGTATCCAGTTCCTGGCATAGGACTTCAGGATTCTGCTCAGGATCCCTGAGGTTGGATCTCGATGTAGGTATCACCATTTCTGTCGGGATCACCGTTTCTGCTCCAAACACCAAGGAAAACGGGGTTTGGCCAGTTGCACTCTTCACCGTTGTCCTATCAGCCCACAGAACAAAGGGTAATTCTTCTGCCCATCTTCCTTTCTTAGCCCCTAGTCTCTTTTTCAAGTTGTTGACAATTATCTTGTTCGAGGATTCTGCTTGTCCATTCGCTTGAGGATGTACCGGGGTAGACGTGATCATTTTGATTCCCTAACTCTTGCAAAATTCAGTAGTCCTTTTACTTATAAATTGAGATCCATTGTCACAAATTATCTCAGCTGGTAATCCAAACCTAGTCAGGATATTCCTTTTTATGAAGGATACCACTTCTTGATCTCTAACTTGAACAAATGCTTCTGCTTCAACCCACTTGGAGAAATAATCCGTTATTGCCAACATGAAAACCTTTCCACCTGGAGCCTTTGGAAGCTTTCCCACTATATCCATACCCCATTTCATGAACGGCCAAGGGGAAACAATAGGATACAGCGGTTCAGCAGGCTGATGTAATATGTTACTATGTCTTTGACATGCGTCACATCTTCGAGCATATTCTGTGGCATCTTTTCTCATCGTCGGCCAATAATATCCTGTCCTCAATACTTTTGAGAATAACGACCTGCCCCCAGTATGGTTACCACAATCCCCTTCGTGTATATCCTGAAGTACTTCTTTGGTTTCGGGATCCTCCAAACACCTCAGATATGGTCCTGCAAGAGATTTCTTATACAAAACGTCATTTATAATAGTGAACCGTGATACCTTCATTCTAAAGGCTTTAGGATTCTCATTCTTTGGGATGTGTCCTTCCCTGGGATATCTCATGATTGGAGCCGTCCAGGACTTAGGATCCTCCTCGGGATACTCATCATCAGGATCCTGAATACTTATTACTTCCTTATCCTGAGGATTTGTCACAGGATATAGGATATGTAATATTGGTATTCGGGTTCCTTCCGGTATCCTGACCGATGATCCCAGATTTGCCAAGGCATCAGCTTCAGCATTTTCCTCTCTTGGTACTTGTTCAAGTGTAAAAATATCGAAGTATCCTGCTAATTTTTTGAGAATTTCGAGATATTCAGCTAACTTTTCACCTTTTACTTCATGATCTTTTACAAGGACATCATTTACTGCATTCCCTGATACTGCAAGATAATGGTTCACCATTTTCAGGCTTCATCAATAAGGGTGCGGTTGAAAGATATTGCTTCAAATCCTACAAGGCTGCTTCATCCTTAGCTCCCCATTCGAACTTCTTATTCCTTGCATTTTTCCGAGGATCTCGAAATAAAATATGTTCAATGCTGCTACTCGGCCGGTTAACCGTTGAACATCCTTCATATTCGAAGGTGATTTTATATCCAGGATAGCTCTAATATGCTCCGGGCTTGCCTCTATGCCTCTTTTGGTTACCATATATCCTAGAAACTTTCCTGCCCCCACCCCGAAATGGCACTTAGCAGGATTCAGTTTCATGTTATACTGATCCAGGATATCAAACGCTCCCTTAATATCCTGGAGGTGATCCTCATCCTTTTTAGATTTCACCACCATATCGTCAATATATACCTCCATGGTGTCCCCCAGCTTGTCTTTAAACATCATGTTTACCAACCTCTGGTATGTTGCACCTGCATTTTTCAAACCAAAGGGCATAGCAGTATAACAATAAATACCTATGGGTGTTATGAAAGCAGTATCCTCCTGATCAGAGGGTTCCATTTGGATTTGCTGAAATCCTGAAGAGGCATCCATGAAGGTTAACATCTCATGGTCGGCGGTAGCATCTACCATTGAATCAATATGAGGTAGAGGAAACGGGTCTTTGGGACATGCTTTATTTAAGTCTGTGTAATCTACACAAACTCTCCATTTCCCATTTTTCTTTTGTACCACGACTACATTCGCAAGCCATCTAGGAAACTTCACTTCTCTAATCATCTTGCTCCTTAATAGTCTTTCAACTTCCTCTTGGATGATCACATTTCGCTCCGGAACAAATTTTCTTCTCTTTTGTTGGACCGGCTTGAATGACCTGTCAATACCAAGCTTATGTGTTATAATATCCTTGGATATACCTGTCATATCCTCGTGCTTCCACACGAATGTCGACATCCTGCATTTCAAAAAAATTAGTCAATTGATTTTCAATATCCTGAGGGATATTGGTTCCTACGAGCACCGAGATATCCGGATTATCCTAATCCAGGATAACTTTCTTTACATCCTGTTCCGAAGCCTCCATGATATCATGGGCCCGCATCTTTAACTGCTATGCTTCATTAGGCTTGGTCGAGGATTTCATTGAGGATGAGTAGCATTCCTTCGCCTCCTGCTGATCACTATCAACTTTAAAGACCCCCCAAGGGGTAGGGATCTTGATGCACTGGTGATAAGTCGATGGCACAGCCTTCATGTCGTGGATCCATGGCCTGCCTAGAATGATGTTATAGCAGGATAGGGAATCCATCACACAGAAGCGTTGTATCGAGTTGACCCCTTTAACATATACTGGCAACTTTATCTCCCCTATGGTATTCCTAGCTTCTCCACTGAAACCAACGAGCACAGTGGACTTCGAAGGAATGTCCATCGGAGATACATTCATCCTCTTCAACGTTTCCAGCTGAATTATGTTGACAGAGCTACCATTGTCCACTAATATCCTGCGTACAAAATGGTTAGCAACATATAATGTTATTACGAGAGCCTCATGGTAAGGATCCCGCACAGTATCCCTGTCATCACTGTCGAAAGTGATCACTTTATCAGTTGTAAGGGTGGTCATCCTGGCTGGTTTGTCTCCCCTTTCAGTCTTAGCCTCCTTTGCATGTCTCTTGGCCGCAGAATACGAAGTCCCACAAATGTCGGATCCTCCTGAAATAAAGTTAATTATTTTGGCATCTGCTGGGGGTGATGCTGCTCGTTCAGGATCCTTCTCGGGATCCTGCCCTTTATTCTTCTTTCTTCCCAGCAAATCCTTCAGATATCCCTTGCTCAATAGGTAGCTTATTTCTTTCCTTAGAGCAATGCAATCCTCAGTCACATGTTCGAAATCTTCATGGAAGGTACACCATTTGGATTTATCCTTCCAATCAGCTTTTTGTTGATTCTTTCGAGGCCACCTAGCTTTGTCTCCTAAACCCTTCATAGCATACATCAACTCAGGTATATTAACAGAAAAGCAATATTCAGATAATTCAGGATATTCTTCAGGATCCTCGTCTTCAACAGCATTCACTTTCTTGTTATTATTTCTGCCATATGGCTTGGAGCGATATGGTTTATACGAGGATTCTGATTTCCTGTTGGTCGATTCGTAGGTTGAGGTAGAATTCATCCTCTCTTACATCTTTTTGTCATCTTCCAGGCGAATATATCTCAAGGCCCTGTTACGAGCTTCATCGAGATTCCTGCAGGGATTCATTACAAGATCCTGATAAAACTGATAATCCTTTTGTAACCCCATCTTAAAAGCCTGCACAGCTGTTACAACATCAAGATGTGGGATATCCAAGGATTCCCGACTAAACTTGTTCACATAATCCCTCAAGGATTCCTGAGGTCCTTGAGTTATCCTGTAAAGATCACTGGTTAGTTTTTCAAAACTCCGGCTGTAAGAAAACTGACTATTAAATAAATTAACCAAATGAGCAAACGAAGTAATTGAGTGATGAGGAACATTTAACAACCATTTTAAGGCCGACCCCATCAAGGTAGAACCGAAACCCTTGCACAAGCATGCTTCCTTGAGTTCCGGAGGGATAGGGTTAATTTCCATTATTTCCCTATACTGGGCAATATGCTCTTCAGGATCCTTAGTCCCATCATAGAGTTTCATGTTGGGGGTCTGAAATCTCTTTGGGATTTCAGCATCACAGATAGGATATGCAAAGCGGGATATCCTGTGGCTGTCTTGGGATACTTCCGGAATTGGCTGGACCACTCTAGGTACACTGGATATCATGTCCTTCAATTTCTGAAGCTCCCTAGTAAATGTCGACGTCATATCTGCATCCTGCAAAGACCCATTGTTGTTAGTAGCAAGAATATTATTATTCGACACGTTACCGGTCTGAGGATTCTGGCCATATCCTGAACCATATCCTGAGCTCCTCACAGTTGACATCCTGACCGAGGAGGGTATCTCAGGAGTATGATTCTGAGAATGGCTTGGCATGATATTCCCCCGGTTATCTTTAGTGTAAACTGCAGAACTGAAGTTCAAAGCTCTAGGCTGCAAAGGAGTTACAGTTTCTTCAGCTGGTCTACTTGGGCCGGATTTCAAGAGTTGTATCTCTCTCATCAGCATCCGATTAGTTTCCTGCTGCTGCCTCATATGTTCCTGTACACTACCAAATAAATTCAGAATTTCATCATTAGAAGCCAAAACAGGACCAGATCCCTGGGTACTGGGAGCGGGAATAACATCCCGAGCCACATGACTTTCAGTTCCGTGTGAAGAAGTTTGCATTCGTGGAGGGGGAGGTGGAAGCACCGAACCAATTGTTGCAGAGGTTGTAGCAGACATGGTGGAAGAGCTCATGTTTGATCTCGAGGCCATTGAAAACGATGTAGCAAAAAGTTTTGACAATAGAAAACCAAATAATGATTTTACTAAAGTTTTTAGCAAAAATAGCACCACTTGCCCCACGGTGGGCACCAAATTGTTTTGGTCAAAAATTACCGAAGCAATTAAGTGATCAAATTAGTTAAGTGAGGTAGTGTGCTAGAAATATGTGTGAAAATATGTTAATCAAGTTAATTGCAAAAACAGTTTCAGGATACGGCTCAGGATATAGAGCTGTATCTATGATCAAACAATGAGCAAAAAAGTAAAGGTTGACACGTGATGTACGAGGAAAGCCCTAGATCAATCTAGATCGCCGGCACAAAACCTCGGGAGCTGACAATCGCAGCTGCCTTGTTCTTCTATTACTTCAAATACCAGGATATAGTGCAGGATGTGATACGGATCAACTAGGTGTTACAATGTAATTCGAGTACAAGTGTTTGTGTATAGTGTTTGCTAGAAGCTAGAGAGCAAAAGTGTGCGAAAGAGTGTGTGTAAAAGTTGTGTGCCTTAATCTGATCCGCCCCATCTATGTATAGTAAAAGAAATGCAACAAACTACCTTAATAAACCGGGATCCGGCGGATATTCCCCACTTGAACGTTGTAGACCTGGTCTTTCAGGTTCAACGTCTCTCATATAATAGATTTGCCCGAGTCCTAAGGAGAAGAAGTCCATCTGACCGTTAGTAACCCACAGCCTCTAACCTGCACGTGGTCAATTTAGTTAACACTAGGATATCGCCCAGGATGTTACCAATATCCTGATCCGGTATCCTGGCCACAGGTAAACAATCAAAAGCAGGATATTAATCAGGATATATACGCTCAGAAAATGGCCCATAACAGCAGTATCCTTACATAGAGTCCCACTCTCCATTGTATCGGATAGGGATAGTCGTTTCACTTCACATTTCTGGACAAGTTTCCAAGAAGCCATGGGGACGCGATTAAATTTAAGTACAGCTTACCACCCCCAAACAGATGGACAAAGTGAAAGGACGATCCAAACCTTGGAATACATGCTCAGGGCATGTGTAATAGATTTTGGCGGAAACTGGGATGACCACCTACCCTTAATTGAATTCTCCTATAACAATAGTTATCATGCAAGCATTGAAGCAGTCCCGTTCGAAGCACTGTATGGACGAAAGTGTAGAACTCCAGTTTGCTGGGCAGAAATAGGAGAAAGCCAATTATCAGGTCCTGAAATCGTACAAGAAACCACCGACAAGGTAACTCAAATCAAGGAAAGACTGAAGACGGCTCGAGATCATCAGAAAAGTTATGCAGACAATCGACGCAAGCCGCTGGAATTTCAAATTGGAGACAAGGTACTCTTGAAAGTTTCTCCTTGGAAAGGGGTAGTCCGATTAGGAAAGAAAGGAAAATTAAGTCCAAGGTACGTAGGACCATTCCCAGTAATCCAACGAATAGGACCAGTCGCCTATCGCTTACAACTACCAGAGGAGTTAGCCGGGGTACATGACGTATTTCATGTATCCAACCTCAAGAAATGTTTATCTGACGAATCCCTGGTAGTACCACTTCAAGATATAGAGGTAAATGAAAAGCTAAAATTTGTTGAGAAACCACTCCAAATAGAAGACAGAAAGGTCAAGTTTCTCAAACACAAAAGATTGGTACTGGTCAAAGTCAAGTGGGATTCCAAAAGAGGACCCGAATACACCTGGGAGCTGGAATCGGAGATGAAGCGAAAGTATCCTCACTTATTTTAATAAATCTCGAGGACGAGATTTTAAATAAGGTGGGGAGGATGTAAGGACCTGCAAAAATGTCAATAAGCGACCCGTAAGTGAAAACCCGGACCCCTGAAACCCTAATGTTCATAAAAAACCAAGAAAACAAAGAATTTGGATTTCAGGCGGGCCTCGTAAGACATAAGCCTAGGCTTACGCGGGCCGCGAGAAGACATCTGGCATCCGAGATGCGTTCTAGGCCACGTGGCAGTCACGTGGCAAACCTACATGTGACACGCTAGCCCTACACGTAGACTAGGGGCCCTCGCGGGCCGCGTAAGGTTCAAGTTAAGGTTTACGCGGGCCGCGTAAAACCTAAAAATCAGCTATAAATGGCATGTGCATGGGACTTGCTTCTGTGTTCGAAAATTTAGCTTCAAAAGTCCATATTCTGCTTAAAAACGACTATTAAGGTGTCAAGACGCTGCTACGATACAGGGTATCAACTCGATCACTGCTACGATACAATGTTCGATCGATTGAAACCGATCTGATAGATGGTTAAGTGCTGCCCGTATTTGGGCTATACTTTGTCATTCGTCGTGAGGGTTTTGATTTCGTGAGTTTATCGTAAATGTTGTATTAAGTTACTGACCTAGTTCGTGTGCATTGTTATTTAAACTAGGTTACAAGGCTAAATCAGTAGGCTAAACTCTGCCCAATTAAACCTGCAATGTGAGTCATTTTCTTTTTATCAAACAATGTTTTGCAATACTCAAATTATTTTCAAAAGTTATAATTACAGGGATTAAGTCTTGGTTATCTTGAATCACTGGCAAGTGGGGTATTGTGCACATTACGAATCTCTCACGGTTAGGTTCACCAACCTAACAGTGATAATCATCACTACTTTGGTGAAAGGACCCAATAGTGGTATGACCATCGTCACCAGGGTGTGACACGGCGCCAGATAAAAATAAGATAGTAGCCATTGTGATCGCTCTTATGCTGTAATTTTTAACTAGGAGTCGTTTTATTAAAATTGAGTAACTCGCCAGTATTTCTCCGCTGATAAAATATTTTTTAAACATGTTTCAGGTGACCTACTGTGAATCAAGGAAAAGTGCTACGGAGCACTAACAAGCTTGAAGTAGTGGCTCAGTTAAATAAATAAACATGTTTTATAAAACAAGGGATTTCCTCGTGAAATTCCCTTTATTGTAAATTATGTGGTTTGTCCCAAATTGTGAAATAAAATAATTGGGCATTTTCAAGTTTTAAAAGATCCTGTTAAACTTCCGCTGTCAAATCGACTAATAAATATCACGGGTTTCTGTCCCACGGCTCCTAGACCGGGTAACACCGGGACGGGGGCCGTGACACTTACTTTGGAAATTTTGCTTCTTAAGTTCCTTTGCTTTAGATTTTGTGACATTATCAACTGATGTGCGTGTAGCGTAATATATTTTTATGTATATTTTAAGCCCTTTTTAACACTTTAGTCAAGTTTTAAATTTATAAAACACGATATTTTACTAACACTAAACACACATATGGGCAAGTGCACCCATCGTGAGCGTAATATAGCGTTGGTAAGATACCGAGGTCGTCCAAGGACACAAGAGCTTTTAGTACCGGTTTATCCTCAACGTCTAATCAAATCAAAATTTTAGAAAAAGGTTTTAAACATGAAAATAAAAAAAATGCTGAAAAATAAAAATAAAATAAAAACAGATAGACAAGATGAATCACTTGGATCCGACTCGCCTTTAGTGTAACCTTTGATGATTTCCGCACTTTTGCACTTTTTAAGAGATTATATTAGTTATAGTAGTAGGCCCCTCTTTTAAAGGTGACGTTACCCTCAACCTAGTAGTTTGAGTCAGCAAGGATACAATCCTAAAGGGTCGGAATATTGAAAGACAATTAATTAAGTTATTAATGCGTAATGTGGTAGGCCCCTCTTTTGAAGGTGAGTTACCCTCGGCTAAGTGGTTTGAGTCAGCAGGGATACAATCCCAAGTACCCGGATTAATGTATTAATATTAGTTTACATATGAGGGGATCAAGCCATTCGCACCCCCGCCATCCAATACCAGTGGGTATTGAAGGAGGTCCTAGTAAGCTTGACCCAGGTCCTTACAGGATCTATACACTGAACAAGGCAAGAACCTTACCAAACCATTCCCTTAACCCCCGACCAGGTAGCCAACATATCTCTATATAGACCGTAGAGATATGAATGGTGAAAATCTTTTATTTTATATAGACAGCAAAATAATGCCAAGACACCACGAACAAATGATAAGAAAGTTTCACCTTCAACATAAGAAACTAGTTATTAAAGTCATTAATACAAAACCAAATAAAAAGTGCGAAAATATTAAAAATCAAAAGTATTACACTAAATGCTTGTCTTCACCAAGTGATGTAAGAGACTTAGGCAAACATGGCCTTTGATTTTCAAGAACTCTTACTATCAATCTTGGATCCCGAGACTACTACACACACTCTATGATGGATGATGGATGATGGTGGTGGATGTGGGTTGTAGTGGTGGTGGAGTGTGGGAGAAGTGGGAGAGAGGTGGTTTGCCAAGGGATGCCTTTGAAGTGAACCAAGCACCTTTATTTATAGCCTGCACAGAAGCCCGGACACGGCCTCGTGCCCATTGGGCATGACCCCGTGTTCATCCACTTTCTCTTTCTTCGTTAATTGCAATTTGTCTGCATTAGCTCCACACGCCCCCGTGTCCGCTGGGCACGGCCCCGTGTGCAGAAGCGTATCTGTACTATCAAGATTTGCTTGGATTTTGCGAATCTTAGTGTTGACCACGACCGTGTTGAGCTGGGCACGCCCCCGTGTCGGGAATAAAAGCTTCTATAGCTTTGTCCTTTCTGCAGACAACTGGCCACGCCCCTGTGTCCGCTGGGTACGGGGCCGTCGTCAGCCTTCTGTTCTCTTGTTTTTGCTTGAGAAGATGTTGTCGACGGGTTGGGCATGCCACGTTTATTCCTTTTATTGTATTTATGTTAGATTTGGCTGCATTTTTGTTCCTTTTGTTCAATTAAGCTCATTTAGTGTTCTAAGTGTTCTACTAATCGGATCGTCACCCGATCGAGTGACAAACTGTTGTGAACTTGTTCTCGCAAAGTGTTCTACTAATCGGATCGTCACCCGATCGAGTCGCTGTTCGATCGACCGACCTGAAGGGTAGAGATACTTCTCTGTTTTCAAAATGCTACAACGAAAACTTCAAAAGTCAAACCATCATACACAAACACATCCTTTCCAAACGAGGTGACAATCCAATCGAATGGCCATCCGATCGATGACCATCCGAACGGATTGCCACCCGATCGACTGGCCATCCGATCGGATTACCATCCAACACTTGGCTCTCCGCCGCCGTTTAAACGCACTGTTCGACGCTGACGCTATCAATCTGTAATCAGGAAAATCTCAGACGCGCCCCCTTCAATCCAACCAAGTTGTGTTTACTTGCTGAACACCAACTGTGAGTATACTCGAACCCCTTTTTATCGCATTTTGGGTGTAACATACGTTCCTATTAAATCAAATTTATCAAAACGAATTATTCAATCAAACTATTTACCACTTGCGAATAACTATTATACATATTTACACGTGATGCTAGCTACATATGTGTTAGGACTTTTACTCGCGAGGTCCCGCCTTAACTAGTATAGTACTATAGCACCCGACGGGGTCTAGTTAGGATGAATAGCAATCACAATCACAGCTCGAGTAACTTAGCTGGTAGTATATGTCTTATATGCATGTATGTTGAGGTATCTCGTTTATGTATTTGGTGATTCGCAGCACTTTTAACTATTTTACGCTACTCTATCAAAACTTGTATACTCGCCAATACTTTTGTATTGACGTTGTTTTAACGTATGTTGCAGGTTTAGTCGTAGTCTCCATCAAATCAAGCTAGGAAGTCTAGAAACACACCTAAAATCTAGGTTGTCGGATTTGTATTGTTTGAGAGAACATGAAAATTCATGGCAGCTTATGTGATTGTACTTGTTTATTAATATGGGATAATGAACGCGTTAAATACTGTCGCAATTTAGTTGTTATGGATTCTCTTGAGCAATCTGATTTGCCTAGTGCCGCGCCCTGATGGTTCCGCCATTGGTTGGGGTGTGACAGATTGGTATCAAAGCCATAACTATAGGGAATTAGGAAAGACACGACCTAGTCCTGGTTTGTTGTCTTAGAAAAGACCTAGTCTATAGTCTAAGTACCAACGGGCTGACTCGTGCGAATCCAGTAGGGTTTGCACGGGCCTACTTGATACTCTCATTCGAATTCGCTAAAAGCTACTACTTCGCGCGAACACCACATACTACACTTTCACGCGGAGAGCCTTTCCTAAGGCTAGAATATTACTTAGCCTTTCCTAAGGCCAACACAATACACACGTTTTCGAAAATACTCGTGTAACACAATCGAGTGATCCAGTCGAGATCAGGTGTGAAAACCAAGAACTCTCGATAAGGTCGCTCACTCAGCGCATTTTTCTAGCACGAGAACATTCCGTTGAGCTAGGAGTGACATCCATATCTCAACGAAGGTCTCCATTTCAAAATCTAGTGGAACTCCCGAATTTATTCGAAGAGCACAACCACAGCTAGGAGCGAAGTTATTAAGTCAGGGGTGAAACCCGTATCTTAATAAATCGTTCCGCTCTCTATAAAAATGGTTTTCAAAAGCTCTCACCAAGGACTCGACTATAACGATAACTCGAGCCACGCGATGACCAGGAAGACGAATGCCATGAGCTGCATCCCAGTGGAAGCATAAGCCTTCTAGGGCAATGTGCATGCACGAACTTGTTGGGTATAGTTGGGTTACCTTGGGCAGTCGACGCCTAAACACCCGAGGCACTCTATCTATATTTCTAGTATGTGACTTGCCGATTTTACGCTTGTTGGAATCTATTTACGCTTATGTGATTACAATTTAAAACTTTACGCTTCGTCGATTTCTCGATTTATCGATTTTCGCTCTCTGCTTTTATAAACGCACAACTCGCACAGCCATCGCAATCTAAAACGAAAACCGAATGTTCGCAACAAAACTAATGTCTAATTACCTCGCGCAATCTACACTGACATGTATGTGTGTAAATATAAACTACAACTAACTATAAGTACAAAACGAATCAATTATGTGAGAACTTAGGAATCTCGTGTCTCCTATGTGGCTCCTACGTGACATCTATTATATTACTCGCTACAAGTTTAATCGCACTCAGTCGCATCACAAAACTCAAAAATCATTATGATCGAATCTCACTCCAAATGTCTCTCTGTCTAGATGTCTTCCAACGACTCTTCCTCGAGACAAACAGCTAGGAGAAGAGCCAAACGAAGCACCGAAAAGAGGATTGCCTCACTTGTGGCCAAGGTCATTCCTCAAATTGTCACTCAAGTGCACTCTCTCAGCAGCTCTCGGACCTCGGAAGACTCTAAGACGGAAGCGCCACAATCTGCTTTCCTCTACAAACATTTCAAAGCATGTGGCCCGATGGAGTTCACAGGTGAAGGAGGTGTATCCCAGCTACTCCAATGGTTCGATTCTATCGAAGTCACCCTTCATCAGAGTGGGTGTCCCGATAGTTTCCGTACTACTTGCGCAACCGGGGTATTTCAATCGCGAGCACTAGACTGGTGGACAGCCGAATGTAACAAACGTGGGATCTCTGCAGCTTACGCTCTCTCTTGGGATGAGCTGAAAAAGCTTATGAAGAAAGAGTACTGCCCTCCCCACGAAGTTCAGAAGCTAGAAAACGAATTTTGGGAAATCAAGCAAGTCGAAGGTGACAATACTGGCTACACCGCAAGGTTCAAACAACTTAGCATAATCTGCCCAAGTCAAGTCAACACTTCAGAAAAAGCCATCATGAAGTATATTCGTGGCTTGCCTGAGTGTGTGGGCAATTTTGTCGAAGTTGCAAGACCTACTACCATCGAAGAAACCTACCGCTTAGCCGCAGAAATCAACGACAAACGAGTCTTGGACGGATTCTTCTCCAAGAATCCTGTCAAACAAGCTCACCAAGCAATCGTCATCAATTCTTCCGAAGATTCCTCCGATGATTCTACCGATGATTTTCCAAGTGAGTCCTCGGATGAATCCTCCGATGACAACGTACCGTTTCAGGAAGCTCAGCCCAGCCGCAAAGCGAAGGACCATGAGCCCAAACTCTTCAACAACTGAACTGTCGCAACCGGAACCTCTTCAAGCGATTCCAGTTCACTCGAAGCGCGACTACAACAGAACTCATCCCCTATGTCTCATGTGTACGTATCATCACCCGCCAGAAGCTAACTGTCGTTTTTGCGAAAATTGAAACTGGTATGGTCATATTACCCAGCATTGCCGCACGGGGCCGCAAACTTAAGGAATTTCAGCAACAATCGAAGTCTCCGCAGAAGTCCTCCACAACAACATTAGTTATGCTTCCAATGTTGTAATGATACGATTTTTGCCGTTAATTCCTTTTATTTGTTTGAACTTGCTCCATTTCTCGGCGCAATGTGGACTCTATCTATCTCTCACTCTCTCGCGCTCGCGCATGGACTATATGCTAGCACTATGTACTATATAATGCGTTTTACCCCTACTATGCGTTCTTGAGATAAAGTACGATAAACGTGCAAGGATCAAATTAATCACGGGTGCACACGGGATTACTGCGATCAGTGCACGGAGATCGTAATGAGTTTTAATGATGCCATAACGTTAAAAGCATGGTCAAGCGTGGTGGATACACCGCTGGTACTTCCTATATATAAGCATCTTGACCATGTCGACACAGTGTGACATCAATTCACGGGACAGAGGCGTGTGGTTGAAGCGTGGTGGATACGCCGCTGGGGCTTCCTATATATAAGTGCTTCGCCATGCCAACCAATGTCTTGTGAAGAAAGTGCCATACAAGTTGAACGTTATTAGACCAAGTATACTATTGAAATCTATTTTCGACACACTACACTACATCGCAAGGCGTAACAATCTCAATCGCAACTCAAAGCGTGTAATCGCTAGACTTCTCGTAAGTCAAACACGCTCGCAATCGCATTATTGCTAGAATCTAACTCGCAATCTCGATTGCTTATAATGTGTTCGCTCAATCGCTTATTATGTGCATCGCGCTATCGCATATCGCTTGTGTATCGCTTTATTGCTTGTGTATTGCTCTATCGCCCATCGTGTATCGCTTAACGTTTATTGCTATCGTTATCACTTACCGTTATCTGTGTTATGATAGCACACATGACCTCGCTTCACGAGACGAAACTGATAGGGATAAAACATGGTGGATACGCCGCTGGTACTTCCTATATATAAGTGTTTTAGCCATATCAGCAGACTTTCGTGGAAAAAGGCCATGTGGGGCTTAATGTTAGTTAAAATTTGTGGTGTTATCTAATCTAATCAAATCGAATGTTTCCATCGCTTGCAACGCATCGACCGTCACCTATCGCCCGACGGTTGTCGCTTATCGCTTTTCGCTTATCGTCGTCGCCTTCACCATTGTGTTTGTGTTGTGCTATCGATTATCGCGTACTTTTTATCGCTTATCGCACCTGCTTGTATCGCTAAACTGAGTTCGTAAAAGACTTCGTCGCTCAGTTTGCCCAATCCTTCTTTTACACTCGGACCGACCACCTTTCGCTTGGACCGAGGAAATCGAAATTTATCAGTACTATGTCGATACACATGACACCGCCTCACGGGACGGAAGCCATATGGCTAAAACATGGTGGATACGCCGCTGGTACTTCCTATATATAAGTGTTTTAGCCACATTGTCGAACTTTCGTGGGAAAGTGCCATGCTGGGCCGACTTTAGATGTAAAACTTTTTGATATTATTAAAACCTTTGTGTAAACAAAGCTTTTCTTACAAAACTTTTTCTAAAACTTGATCAAAACCTTGGTACAGAACGAGATTTTCTTGTAACGATGGTGTAACAATCGACTCAAGTTATTGCCGCGTGACGAGAAAATTTCGTAAAACGAGTTTTAAACATCCTAAAATCTTTTAGCAACCTAATAAAACCCCACTCATAGCGCTGGTGTGAACATCGAAATAGTTTAATGCCGCACTGTGGGAAGATTTTTCATAAACAAGTTTCTTCAAACCTTTTTCGAATTAATCAACTTTTCGAGAATTCAAAACACTTTTGGATCGCTTTTGTGTGTTGCCATCTCTTGTATACGTATCGCCTTACTCGCTGCCATCGCCAGTCATCGCGACACTCTCACTCGTCGAATTTCAATCGATCGCTCGCTTATTTCTGACGCTTATAATCGCTACTCTCACTCGCATTAACTCTCGCAACCCTTCTTATGGATTAATTTCGGGACGAAATTTCCTAAAGCAGGGGAGACTGTAACAACCCGCACGCTCGTGCGTTGTTACCACTCGCTATACTCGTTACGCCTAGCACCAGAGATTCGGATCATAGTGTAACTATATCGAATACATCGCTATTTCGCAGTATTTTTGCATATTACGCATACTTTATCGATATAACACATCGCATCACAGGCACTAACGCTCACGATGACATTGAGTGAGGACCTATTCTACCCTCCTCGATGGCCGTGATGCGTCGCAGAGTAACGCATATTCGAAACGAAACCCGGTTATTGTATCGCAACTTTGAAATGTGGATATTTATACGACCCTATGTGACTAATTATATTAAATATATGAATGTGGGTATGAAAAGGTGTGACCAAACTATCAAAACAAAACATCGAAACGCAATTCGTCGGAGACCACCGATCGAATGACTGGTCGATCGGATGGCCACCCGATCGGATTGCCACCCGATCGGACAACCACCTGGTCGGATAGCCGCCCTATCCATGGCACTCCCCCACCTTTCTCCTCTTCACCTATACATAGCACTTGTCACATCACTTGAGCAGTGATGTGACAGCTCTCACTCGACCAGCACGCTTTGGGGCCATTTTCTATCGATTTCTCATGAATCTTGTAAGTTTCTACCTCAAATCTTGTACTTCTATGATCTACACACACTTCTTCATCATATTCTCTTCTGAATCTTAACTTTTAACCGTGAAATCAATGGATTTGAGGTGTTCTAGGGTGATGTCATCATGGAGTTCTTATGAACTTCAAGTGTTGGCCTCATTCCACCAAGAACCACTCAGATCTGAAGGATTTCCACAAGAATAAACAACATTTTCACACAGATCTACACATAATCATGAATAAAAGGATTGAAAGATGGTTTTCTAACCTTCTTTCAACTCTTTTACACTCAAGCACTCAAAACCGATAGAAGCGGAGCTTGTTCTGATCTTCTACTCGTTCTTAGTGAAGCATTGGTTCAAGATCTGAGTTCTATCAAAGAGACTACCGATTTCGGGTTAAACATGAGCAACCGTCTCCAACAGTGGACTGATTGGACTAGGGTGATTCCTGCCCGATCGGGTCACCTGGGTGTTGATAGGGTTCTGTTGTTTGGCACGTTGTCACACCGTCTCGAGAAAACCGTAAAACTTTCAAAAACAAGAGTCAAGACAACTTAGGCCGCCGGAACGGATTGCCACCCGGTCAGATTGCCACCCGATCGGACAGCCGTCCGATCGGCTTGCACCTGATTCCACACTTAAACCATATTTCAACTCTTCAACAGTTTTGAACGTTGAACGGATTGCCGTCCGATCGGATTGCCATCCGATCGGATTACCGTCCGATCGAACGACCATCTGACCATGTGATGTTTTAAACTTCAAACAATTTTCAACATATGCAATGCATAGTTAGTTCCAAATGGAATGCCACCCGATCGGATTGCAATCCGATCGAGTGACAAACTGCTGTGAACTTGTTCTCGCTAAGTGTTCTACTAATCGGATCGTCACCCGATCGAGCCGCCGTTCGATCGACCCACCTGAAGGGTAGAGATACTTCTCTATTTTCAAAATGTTACAACGAAAACTTCAAAAGTCAAACCATCATACACAAATACATCCTTTCCAAACGAGGTGACAATCCAATCGAATGGCCATCCGATTGGATGACAATCCGAATGGATTGGAACCCGATAGACTGGCCATCCGATCGGGTTGCCATCCGATCAGATTACCATCCAACACTTGGCTCTCTGCCGCCGTTTAAACGCACTGTTCGACGCTGACGCTATCAATCTGTAATCAGGAAAATCTCAGACGCGCTCCCTTCAATCCAACCAAGTTGTGTTTACTTGCTGAACACCGACTGTGAGTATACTCGAACCCCTTTTTATCGCATTTTGGGTGTAACATACGTTCCTATTAAATCAAATTTATCAAAACGAATTATTCAATCAAACTATTTACCACTTGCGAATAACTATTATGCATATTTACACGTGATGCTAGTTACATATGTTTTAGGACTTTTATTCGCGAGGTCCCGTCTTAACTAGTATAGTACTATAGCACCCGATGGGGTCTAGTTAGGATGAATAGCAATCGCAATCGCAGCTCGAGTGACTTAGCTGGTAGTATCTGTCTTATATGCATGTATGTTGAGGTATCTCGTTTATGTATTTGGTGATTCGCAGCACTTTTAACTATTTTACGCTACTCTATCAAAACTTGTATACTCGCCAATACTTTTGTATTGACGTTGTTTTAACGTATGTTGCAGGTTTAGTCGCAGTCTACATCAAATCAAGCTAGGAAGTCTAGAAACACACCTAAAATCTAGGTTGTCGGATTTGTATTGTTTGAGAGAACATGAAAATTCATGGCAGCTTATGTGATTGTACTTGTTTATTAATATGGGATAATGAACGCATTAAATATTGTCGCAATTTAGTTGTTATGGATTCTCTTGAGCAATCTGATTCGCCTAGTGCCTCGCCCCAATGATTCCGCCATCGGTTGGGGTGTGACAGTTTTGGGTTAGTGGTTAGTAGAAAGGGCTAAAAGCGTAAAAAGCGTCGATCGTCGTAAAACTTTTTGTTTTTTTGTGACTTTTATTCAAACAAAGTTTCTTTGAGGAAGTTGTTTGTTTATTGGTAAACTTCATTTTTTTATAAGGAATGTCACATGAAAACGTAGCTTTTTACTAAAATAAAGGGTTTAAAAATAAAAAGAGTTTTGGTGGGTAAAAGGGTATTTGTTTTGTGGGTTTAGAAACGAAAAGGTTTAGGCTCAAAAGGGTTGACTAGGAGGATTTCGGGTCGGTGGTAAAAAAATATGAAAAATAATGGTGTTGAAAAGAAAAAGGGTTAGTTCTAATGCCTCTATCATTTACTTACTTGGGTTTAAGTTGGTAAGGACCGGGAATGTATCGTAATGGCAAGTTCTAGAGTCGTAAGAAACCAAACGGTTATTCACACAAGAAACGAAAAAATGAGCATTTAATTTAAAGATGTTTATTTGTGTGCTCAATAAAGGCTCAAAACTCACTTTTTGTGGGAATGGGTTTATAATGTGATCAAGTATATATAATCAAATTTTAACTAGATTTGTCATGCCGTTTCATAATTTTCTTATGTTGGTTATTTTTATCACGACGCTGTCGGTTGTAAATTTGTAAAAATATAACCTTTTTAGAACTTGTTATTCCCAAATTAAACCAGTACAAGTAAAAAAAATGAAAAGTTTTTAAAAATTTTTGGGGTGATTAGCGGTTCCAATAGAGTTTTGTGTAAGGCTTGTTATTAGGACTTGCAAGATTCAAGGTTTTAGCATCCCCCCCCCCCCACACTTAAATTACACATTGTCCTCAATGTGTCCCAAAAATAAATTTTTAGGTTGATTGAATGCGTAAAAAGGTGTTTAAAAAAATTTATGTTACTGGGCGTCTGGACACGGGCCCGTGTTGATCCGGGCACGGTCCCGTGTTCAGATTGCCAGTATCATAATGTAGCAGAAGGCTGGGCACGGGGCGTGTTCAGTGAACACGGCCCCATGTCCAGTTACCTGAACTGGGCGTCTTCTGCAGAACCTTGAGCACGGGGCGTGTTGGGCTGAGCACGGCCCCGTGCTGAACTTGCTGTAATGAAGAAAAATTGTCGGGAGGCTCTGTTTTTGTGCATGAGGTGTGGGTTCAAGTTTCCCTCAGTAACCTCCACCATTCCGAGTGTGTTTTATCCATTACAACATCATCCAAACACCATTTAATACTTAAAAATCATCATTCATTAAAGAGAGAATTACATTAGGTCCTAGAAAATTAAAAATAAAGCAGAAAATAAAAACTTAAAAATTCCTAAGATAGATAGGTCGAGTGATACATGAAATCATCCTAAGGAGTTCTACCCTTATTGTAGGAATATCAAAAACCCGGAAATAATTTTCCGGTATTTAATGGCGTCGTAGAACTCGTAACCGAGGGGTGTCCCTTTGTAACACCCCGAAAACGGGTTTGGTAATCAAACCACGTTAATACTAAAAGACGGGTAAAATACCGTTAGTGGTAAAATTTACCCGGTGAATATTAGGGCTTAAATAAAAATCCTAATATCAATTAAAAAAAGAGAATAAATGCTTTGAGAAAACAAAGTTATAAGAAGCCTGAGTTAACAGGACTTAAATTAAGACAGGTCATAACCCCCGGAACCTACTAAGATAACTAGGAATAATTAACTTAGTTATTAATGGGTAATTAAGTGAATGAATAAAAATAAAAATCAAGACTTTTAACCCTCTTTATAAAACCTCTAACAAGAGGGACTAAATGTGGCAACTAGAGAAGTGTTTTAATTAAAACACTTATATAAAAAAAGAAAAAGAAGAAATCAAACACACACACACATGTGTGTGTACGTATGAAGACCAGGAGAAGCTCCAAGGAGCTCAAAACCCTAGTTCAACAAATTCATCAAATTGAAGCTTGATTCAAGCCCAAAATCGATGCATGGATACATAGAAACGATCACCTAGTCATGGGGATCACAAGGTATGTTGAATTTTATTATTTGGTTATACCTTGAAATTATGATGAACAATCATAATCGAAATTTTGGAATGAATGATGAATCTATGAGCATTGTTGTGATGAAATTCATGTTTAGAGACAAACCCTAGATGGAAACTTGATGAATTAGTGTTAAAAACTAGGGATTTGATGATTACCCTTATATGTGCTAAGTGGGTTTTGACTAAATAATGAAGATGATGATATATTTGTGCTAGAAATCATCATAATTGATAGTTAATGGGAGATACTTAAAAAAATTGCAAGTTTGAGTATTTGATCATACATGATTGAGATGGGTTCTTGAATGTTGTAATGAAATTGGTAAATTATTTCATGAATATGGATGTTTGAAATCATGATATCTACTAGTTGATATGTAAAACTTGGTTATATTAAGTGTTCGGATGAATGCTAGCGATATGATGAAACGGGTTTCACTTATAGATGAGAACCCTTAATTCTTGAGAAATAAATAAATAAGTTAGCTTTGATAATCGCTTGAACTAGTTGAAGTGTTAAAAATATAAGGAACGGGGTTAAAAGATTAGTTAAAATGGTGGCTTAAAAGAACGCCTACCGGGTCATTTGAAAATGCCTAAACTAGCTGATGAACTTGAATGTGCAATTCATGTACTAATGGCCATTTGACTTTAGAAAAGTTAAACTGGCCTACAATGCGACGAATGATAATTTTTGGATATAAAATGCGTAAGGTGGAATAATCGTATTAAGTTATGATTAAACCAACCACCTTGTGAATGATGAATGATAGTTGGCGCTTAACAAGCTAGGTGAAGCTTGGGGAGAAAGCGGGTCAAACGAATCAAGTATGAGAAGAAAGGTGTAATCTGGATACGAGGTAGGTAAAGCTTACACCCATTTGTAATATACGTAATTGTTTTATAGGCGATAAATACAACAATGGATTATGTTCAAAAAAAAGTGTTCCGACATGAACCGAAATGAGTCGGAACGAATAAAAACGATCAAAACCAAGGTTAATGGTAAAAAGAGGCGAAATGGTAGTTTAGTCATGAATTGACTAAGAAATTATAAGTTTTCTTAAAACTATCTAGTAACATAACTAGTAATGGAAAAAGGGATAAAAAGGATAATTTAGTCACATGATGACTAAATGTAAGTGGAGATTAAACGGATACCCACGGCGTAAGCCAAAATGGGTTAAAAATGTAAGAAAAAGGAATATTTGTAGTAAATTTCGAAATGGGTTGGACGTGTGAATGGGTAGTTAAAAACCATGCTTTGTTATAAATGAAAATGTTTGGTCATATATGCCAAACGGGTCAAATGGTGGTGATAACACCATTTGACAATATTGACTAATGTTAGTTGTCAAGTCGTATGTTCACAGAAGTGAACCAGAGGTGGATAAGTGCGACGCTATAAAGTGGCGGCAAATAAAAGCAAGGTATAAATCGGGTCTATACGTTGACCCGAGCCAGGTACGCCTAAATGAATTTATAGTTAAAAGTGCAATTTTGGTCAAATAGATAGTGATGGTCCTTCGCCGTAAAATGAAGGACATAAAATTGACCAAAAAGTCCTTAATGGGTAAATCGGGGGCAAACGACCCTTAGAGGTTGTTTTAGGAACTTGTATTATGATTATGAGGCCCTTAGATATGTATAAAAATTTTAGGTAATGACATTCGTGGGTCGAATGTCTAAAAACGGGTCTTATGCGTAAAATGACTAACCGAAGGGTAGAAACTGGGATTATGGATCGGTGGAGGTATCCACCCCCCCCCCCCAAAGTATCTGCACACCCCCCTAACCCTAAATGACCCTCATTGCCCAATACGCCTGAAACTGGCCCCACCCATACGCCCTCATTGCCCAATACGATTGAAAAGTATTTACACACCCCCCCTGCCATCTAATTAATGCCAATCATTGGGTGTCAGCCAATGATTACCAATGATTGGGGTGTGTGGAACTTTATTTTGATAGGGTATTTGTATGGGGAAGTTGTGAAATATTAAGAAAATTAAAATTCTTTTTATAAAATGTTGTTATAAAAAATTGTGTTAGTATTATAAAAACTTCATATTTTTATGAAATGAATTGTGAATATTATTAAATGCCAATTTTTTATAAGTATTATTAAATGTCAAATTTTTTTTTATAAAACGAATTGTATATATTATAAAATGCCAATTTTTTATAAGTATTATTAAACGTTTTATTAAATGTCAACTTTTTTATTTATCAATTATTATTATGTGTTTAATTTTATTAAATGGGTATATTATAACGTTTTATTAAATGTCAACTTTTTTATTTATCAATTATTATTATGTGTTTAATTGTTTCTATAACGCAATGTGTATGTTAAAAAATGTCAACTTCTGAAAGTCTTTAGTTGTTTTCCAATTGTCGTTTATTAACCATAACGCAACAAGAAACGTAATTTAAAATGTAATTAAACATCGTTTCATATTAATACACAAAACATGTAACTTTGATACAGAATGCGACTAAACCCTAAACCCTAGATCGCTATTTGTTACATATTTTTGAATTCTTGTACAGGAAAACGATGGGTGCAGCATACACAATATAAACACAGCCACGGTTGTCTTGAAATTGTGTACCGAACCCAACCTTCCAACGGGATTCTGCTTCACATCTACCACACTGAAATGGCATAAGGGATCAGGAGGTTGGAGTAGTGGAGTCGGCATTTCGTTTATCAACCACCGTCCAGCCTTCCACGTCTTTTCGGGATGGTGAGCGAAGTAGCATTCCCATTGGTGGAAGGCTCGTGAGAACACTAATGAACTCCTCTCTTGGAAGGACATGTTACGGGGCGGACCGCGTTGGCTAGCGTCACTTGGAGCTGACGAGTCAACAGGCTACTCCGATAACACGTAATCCTAGATCGGCGTTCTAGTGCATGAATCTGAAATACGAACGTAGTTTCTCCATATACCATCACGTGTCTGAACCGGCTTTTAAACCGGACGGAATCTACGGAGAAACTGTTCGATTTCACGGTTTGTTTGAGAACCTGGTTCAGATACACAACGGTCTCTTTGCTTCGTCCACTAGAACTATTTGTGTATGCATTCTTTTGGTAGTTACCAAAAGAATACATACACAAATAGTTCTAGTGGACGAAGCAAAGAGACCGTTGTGTATCTGAACCAGGTTCTCAAACAAACCGTGAAATCAAACAGTTTCTCCGTAGATTCCGTCCGGTTTAAAAGCCGGTTCAGACACGTGATGGTATATGGTGGTCACGGAACTACCGGGCGTCGGTAGATGCTATCAAGAGTGCACCGTCAGAGTTCCGAGTGACTTGCCTAATGATGTTGGATGATGCATCCCCCACCGCCAAGCACCTCACCCTAGACCGACGTCCCGGCGCATGAATCTGAAATATGAACGCAGTGCACTTCTCCATAAGAATTACGTTTCCACCACCGTCAAAACACCGACTTTTGATATCCTGTTAAAAAACATAGAATTATAGTGTTAGACTCGATATTAGAAATTATATTGTAAAATATAATAAACAAACAACACCACCACCAACACCATCGCCACCACCACCACAGCCGACCACCCACCACCACCACAGCTGACCTCACCACCACCAAAACCACCACAGCCGACCTCACCACCTCCAAAACCACCACAACCTACCACCCACAACACAACACCACCGTCAACCACCACCACCCCAGCCGACCCACCACCACCACCACCCCAGCCGACCCACCACCACCACCACCACCCCAGCCGACCCACCACCACAACCACCCCAGCCGACCCACACCCACCACCACCACCACAACCACAACCCCAACACCACCATCACCCTAGCCGACCCACCACCACCACCACCCCAGCCGACCCACCCCCACCACCACCACAACCACAACCCCAACACCACCACAACCCCAACACCACCACAAACCGCCAAAATAAAACCACAAAAAAACAAGGGTAAACTAACCTTGAATATTCCGACCATATAGACCGATACGAGAGCAAAAACTATACGAGAGACGCGTGCGGTCCCCTTCCGGATTGTCATCGTGTGGTCCAGAACTCGTCTAACCAAAAAATAACTTTTATATTTGGATATGTACACTGTACTTGTTCTCGGTTAAAGTATAAAGGAAGTGAAACTGAACTTCAATGAGACCCGTATGGGTCGATGAGAGGCATATGCAAGTGGGGTGTCATAAATGTCCTGTCAACTTTTCAGAAAAGGTAGGTGGATATGGGTCTCATCGGGCTATACGAGGCATATGGGCTGAAAAGTTGTCAGGATCCGTACCCACCATACGCGCGTATGGGCCTATGAGCGGCATATTGGTTTGGTTTTTTTTTTAAAAAGCTTGTATATGTTGGTTGCAAATGTCGGGTATTTTTGTCATCCTTACTTGCCATAGAAATATACACCATCTTCACAAACACAAATTCACAATGGTTGTTTGCAGAAGTGGTAGGACGGCTGCACTAAGAACATCTTGGACTGAAGCTAATCCCGGACGTCAATTTTACACTTGTCACAGTATGGTATGTTTTTAATGTATTTTTTTTTCCATTAACCCTTGTATATTAGTGATTTATTTATTTTTTCGTGTCAGCGTTCTAGGTGCAACTTCTTTGTGTGGGTCGATCCTCCCATGTGTCGTCGAGCATGTGTGGTCATCAAAGAACTGATGGATACGAAGGCTTTGCTTAAAAACGAAGTCAATTTTTTGAGAGAGGAGGTTCGAATTTATAAATTGCAAGAAGCGGAATTTGAAGATATTCATTCAAGTGTTGTTCGTAAGAGGGAACGTTGGTTGATAATCAGTTGGATTTTTTTTGTGTTGTTTGTCTTGTTATTTTTCATTGTTAGTATGTAAGTTTATGCAAGACATGTAATCGAATATTAGTTATAAATACCGTTTTTTATATATATTAAGTTTTAAAAAAAATGTAATCGAATATTGTGTTGTTTGTCTTGTTATTTTTCATTGTTATTATATATACTAAGTTTTTTTTTTTAAATGTTGTTTTTTAAAATAAGTCGACTAAGCATAAATAACTAAGCATAAATAACAAAACGAACAAACATTCATCAAGTTACAAATGTTTAAACATACCAAAATAAACAAAAAGAAATAAATATTTGTTCATACATGCCCACAAATGTTTAAGAAAATAAAATTCACCCAACAAAAACAAATACTAATCCTCCATCTCCTTATCGTTGTCGTCAGAATCATCCCCACCACCTGCCTGCGTCCCGAACGGACCTGCCTCCATGTCGAAACCCGGATACACTCGTGGATGTGGCGGGGGTCGAACCGGCAACCCCGCCTGGGTACGTCTCTCGGCCTCACTAGCCATCACCCACTCCATCAAATCCTCCATCCGGTCCATCCGCTTGTCCATCCGCTGAAACTGATGTGTCCAGCTGGCCATCATACCATCCTGACCCGCCACCAGCCTCTCAAGGAGACGTTGGGTGGACTGAGGCAACCGCACTGCATGATAAACGCGTTGTGGAATCTGTGGCGGCTCCTGCGGATGCCCCTGGTCAACCTGAGGCTCCATGTCTCCATCCATAGCAGGCACGTCAGCAATATGCGGCATCTCCACCTCCCCAGCCTCGAGCAGTGGCTGGTGGACTATTGGTTGGGGTTAGGGCTGTAAACGAACCGAACGAACACGAACAAGGCCTTGTTCGTGTTCGTTCGTTAAGGAAATAAATGTGTTCACGAACGGTTCATGAACACTTACCGAACGAGATTTTATGTTCGTGTTCGTTCATTAAGGAAATGAGCGTGTTCACGAACGGTTCACGAACACAAACGAACACAAATAAATTAGGCGAACTCAACGAAGGATAAAGATAGATGGCCCAGAGAGTAGCACTCGAACTTGAATCCCTTATTGTGGAACGAAGGTCGATCGTATTCGTAGATGTAAATAATGAGAAATGAATGGGAAATGATGCATAAACAAGGTGAAAGTAGGTTTCCTAATTTAATTGTTAGGGAAATAAAATAAATAAAAGTTTAATAATATAAAAAGTACAAATAAAATATAAGAAAGTAGAAATATCTTCAATTAAAACACAAACATACGAACATAAACGAACGCAAATCAACGAATGTTCACGAACACCTTACTGAACGTTCACGAACACTATCGAACGAACGAGACCTATGTTCATGTTCGTTCATTTAACTAATCGAACGAAATTTCTTGTTCATGTTCGTTCATTTATTAAACGAACGAACATAAACGAACTTCCCGCCGAACGGTTCACGAACTGTTCGCTGAACGTTCGGTTCGTTTACAGCCCTAGACTTGAGGTTCATAAATCTGTTGGTGTTCGTTAACAAACCGATGCCCGATATCCGGAAAGTTCACCGCAATCTTCATCCCTCTCATCGTCCTAAGATCTAAGAGCTCGTGTGGTGCTGGGGCCGGCATATCATCAAGGAATGGGTAATACAGACTGCAATGCTGGGCAATACGCGTGATAAACGCCCCTCCAATCAAACGGCTACGCCTCTGCCGTTTGCCGTACGAGGCGAAATACTCCGCCAGACAGCGATGGAGGGCGCACGGTGTGCCCGTATATAAGCAGTACAGAAAGAACAAATCCACCTTCGTGACCCACTCGTTGCTTTTGACACGCGCAGAGATCGACGTGGCAATGCAGCGGTGTATGTAGCGAACGAGTGGGTCAGGAATGTCAGAAACTCGGGCCTTCTTATCGAAGGGTCTTCCAGGACATAGAGTGGGCCACCAAGCAAACAACTGATCATCAGGCATAGCCCAAATCGCGGTGGTATAGATGTCCTGAACTAACTCATCATCGGTATAGAACCCGGTGGCAACAGCAAACTGACGCAGCGACCAATTTTGTCGCTGCCCAAACAAACAGAAAGATACCTCGGGAGGCGGTGCTTCCACGTTCGGATCGTCCATATCTGAATTGGGCCGGTCAGTCGGCCGTGGACGAAACACGAATGTGGACAGAAACTCCACCATCATGGTCCTATAAGACGGCGCAGCCGCCACCGAAAACATGCGATCCCACGGGGAATTCTCCCTGATCAAACCCCGGGCTCTCTCCTCCTCCCCGACCTCCCGTAAAGCCTCCCATGACAACGCCCTCTGCTGACCCACCTTCATTTGTCGCAACCTGTTAAAACGTTTATACTCCCTAGAATTGTTCGGGTAGTCCATAAAGGGATTACCCGAACAATCACCCCCGGCCATCTCATCGAATCCAAGCACTTGTATTGCACCAAACTCCTCCTCGTCTGACGACATATCTGCAAAAATTAATATATAATACGTGTCATATTATAAACTTTTTACAATTTTTATAAACTTGTAAGAAATTTCTAACAAATTAACATCTAAATAATCGACAAACCACCACCACCACAACCACCACCACCACCACAACAACGACCACCACCACCACAACCACCACCAACACAGCCGCCTAACCACCACCACAACCATCAATAACCACCACCACAACCACCACCACCACCGTCAAACCCCCACCACCACCACACCCGCCTAACCACCACCACACCCGCCTAACCACCACCACCACCACCGTCAAACCCCCACCGCCGTCAATCCCCCACCACCGTCAAACCCAACACCGCCGTCAAACCCAACACCAACACTACCGTCAAACCCAACACCACCGGCCATAATTTAAAAAAAATAATAATAAACGAAGGAAAGATGAAATAATACACTAACCTTTTATGAAAATATGGACCGTATAGGTTGATACGTTCTAAGCCGAGCTATACGAGAGAGACAGTGTGTGTTTCTTGGTGTTTTAGTGTGTGGGTTTTAGATCTATTCTCTATTTGGTCAAACCTGAAAAGTAGTCTTTGAATCAATGAGGGGCGTATAGGGCAAAAAGGGCGTATAGGAGTTGTTGTTAAAGCGTACGAAGTGTATAAAGGGTTTACTAGAACCAAATTATCAGCTCCTATACAGGAGGATAAACTGGTTAAGGCTTGTGTGTTCTATGTGAGTTGTGCGATTTCGAATCCTGTGGGAGGCCGGTCTGATACAGAAGGACCCCTTCCTTTTTTATTTGACAACTCCTATACGCCCCTTTTTTCCCTATACGCCCCTCATTGATTCAAAAACTATTTTAAAAGTGGAAACCACCAGGGGAGGCTTATTGGTCAATGAGACACTCATAAGGTGTCAACCAGGGGAGGCTTATTGATCAATGAGCACCTTATAGGTGTTGTATATGTGTCTCATTACCTTATACGACTCATTTGAAATTAATTTTTTTAACAATTTTATGTGGTAATTAAGGGTTTTTTATGTTATAAAACACCCTAATTAATATTTTTTTTTTAAATTGTTGCATACACTATATTTCATGGATGTTACACCTTTGCCAAGTTAACAAATTCTTTTTCGTGAAGTTCTATTACTATCTACTAACGCCTTACCCTGTGTAATACGATACATCTACTAACACCTTTTCTATTATTATTATTATTGTTTATTATTATTATTGTTATTATTTATTATTATTGTTATTATTTATTATTATTATTATTATTATTATTATTGTTATTTATTATTTATTGTTGTTATTGTTATTATTGTTTATTATTATTATTATTATTATTATTATTATTATTATTATTATTGTTATTATTGTTATTATTATTGTTGTTAAAATTATTATTATTATTGTTATTATTTATTATTATTATTATTGTTATTATTTATTATTATTATCATTGTTTATTATTATTTATTGTTGTTATTGTTATTATTGTTTATTATTATTATTTATTATTTATTGTTGTTATTGTTATTGTTATTATTATTGTTTATTATAATAATAATTATAATAATAATAATTATTATTATTATAACAAATAATAATAATAATGATAATAATAATAATAAAACATATGCACATTTGCCAAGTTAAGGGTTTTTTATGTTATAAAACACCCTAATTAATATTTTTTTTTAATTGTTGCATACACTATATTTCATGGATGTTACACCTTTGCCAAGTTAACAAATTCTTTTTCGTGAAGTTCTATTACTATCTACTAACGCCTTACCCTGTGTAATACGATACATCTACTAACACCTTTTCCAAGTTAACAATTTATTTTTCGTGAAATTCTTTATTGTTGTTATTGTTATTATTGTTTATTATTATTATTTATTATTTATTGTTGTTATTGTTATTATTGTTTATTATTATTTATTATTGTTAGTATTATTGTTTATTATTATTATTATTGTTATTATTGTTATTATTATTGTTGTTGTTAAATTTATTATTATTATTATTATTATTATTATTATTATTATTATTATTATTATTATTGTTTATTATTATTATTATTATTATTATTATTATTATTATTATTATTGTTATTATTTATTATTATTATTATTGTTATTATTTATTTATTATTATTATTATTGTTATTTATTATTTATTGTTGTTATTGTTATTATTGTTTATTATTATTATTATTGTTATTATTGTTTATTATTATTATTATTGTTATTATTGTTATTATTATTGTTGTTGTTAAAATTATTATTATTATTGTTATTATTTATTATTATTATTATTGTTATTATTTATTATTATTATTTATTGTTGTTATTGTTATTATTGTTTATTATTATTATTTATTATTTATTGTTGTTATTGTTATTATTATTGTTTATTATAATAATAATAATTATTATTATTATTATTATTGTTAGTGCACTATGTCTATTGACTTCGTCTTGTATCATGTAATAGGATTATCAGTGTATAAGGTAATTTAGCTTGAAAGTGGTGATTTACCTTGAAAGTGTCACATGTCATTTCAAGGGAAATCATGATTTAGCTTGAAAGTGTCACATGTCATTTCAAGGGAAATCATGATTTAGCTTGAAAGTAGCATGTGTCATTTCAAGCTAAATCAACACACTATATATAGCTTTCAAGCTAAATCATTTTAAGACTTTTGCCATTTTAGAGATTTGAAGAGCTCTAGTTCTAGAGAGAGAAACTAGAGAGAGAAAGTCTCTAAGTGATTCAAGTGAGTGTACAATTTCAGATCTTATATAGAATCACAGTTTATATTACATCTTGTGTGTTTCGGTCTCGATCGTTCACGGATTCCGCACGTAGAACGGTCGGTTCGCAATCGTACGGTGTCTAAACAGGTCCTAACAAGTGGTATCAGAGCAGGAGCTCGATTGCGTTGATCAAACAACAAGATTCGTACCAGATTACAGCGTTTTTAGATCTAAATTGCATCATTTCTTCTTCATCTACTCATTCTTTCACGTTTTGATTGGTTTTTCGTCAAATCGAACGGGATTCTATGGTCCGAATTGGATGATTTTTAGAATATTGTGCGAAAACAGTTGATATACAATCCTGCCAAGTTTCAGATTCAAATTCCTTGTTGTTTAGGAGATTTTCAAGTTTTTGTGTCCGATTTCGCTGCAATCAGCAAGATTTTGCTTGACTTAGTTACAAACAGCAAGATTTCGCTTGAAATTCAAGCGAAATCCTTATTCAGAAGATTTCGCTTGAGATATCTGTTCAATTTCGCTTGAAAGTTGTTGATTGATTGAAGCGAAATAGTGATTTAGCTTGAAAAAGTTCAAGCGAAATAGATTAGTTGGATTTCGCTTGAATCGTTGGACTTGTTTTATCAGATTTCGCTTGAAAGTGCATAGTATTGTGTGAAATTTAAAAAAAAAAAACGAGGCTGTCAGTATGTTGGGATAAGGGATCATGTGATGTGTGTCGGTTTGCAAGGAGAAGGTTGTCAGATAGTTTGAATCTAGGAACAAGTCATCACGTGAACTTTCAATAATTGTCGGCCATTTCGATCAAGTGAGCATGTGAAACACATCAGTCCACGTGAAGTTTTGATGTCAGACATTCTTAAATATAGAATTCATGTGCTGGTTCAGGTCATGTGAAGTGTTTTAATTTGGTCGGTTCATGATGACAGTTAGCATGAAAAAATAAAATGTTATCAGTCCACTAAAGAAGTGCCAACCGATCAACTCAAGTTTTGTCGATTTGTAGAGTGATTTGTGTACCCGAAAGGATAGCAATCTCATCCGAACAGACAGTGTTGTCACGAGATTATTTTCACTGTTGACTTGTGTTGACTCACTCGATCAGATACACGTCCGATTCATTTGTTTAATATTGTTGAAACTGATTGTTTGTTTGTTTGTTGTCAGGTTATTCAAGAATTTTAAATCATGGCCAAATCGTTTGATGAACAGGAAAACGAGAATCTTAAAGATTTAAATGATTGGACTTCTGGATCTTGGTTTGATAAGAGAGATAAGAAGGACATTTGGAATAAAAGATTCGAAAATTTTTTCTGCATGAAAAATGAATCTTTGGAAAAGTTGGATAAACGGTTTGATGATTTGATTGATAGGTTAGATAGATATGAGATAAGGGTTTCAACTGCTGAAAAAATCTTAAAATTTGCTGAAGCATTACCAATAGAATGGGATGAATTTTTGAGTGAACTAAAAAAGAATGAAATTTTCTCAAAGCTTCATTTAAGAGAATTCATCAATATGCTTAGATCACATATGTTTGATAAAGAAAAAAGAAAAGAGGAGTTGATGAGTGAAATGAAAAAGGATTTAGAAAAGATAAATTTGGAAGTGATCATCGAAATGAGAAAAAGATTCTATGTGTGTCTTGCAGCAAAAAGGGTTATGAAATACGATATTAAGAGAGGTTGTTATATTGATGAAAATATGAATCCTCTTGATTTTGTTAAAATTTTTTGTGCAGGAACATACAGGATGGAAACAAAGAAAGAAGCTGATGCTGAAAAGATGAATGAAAAGTGCTCAAAATGTGATAAACTTGGAGCAGACAATGCCAAATTTTTGAGTGATGCGGAGAATTTGACATTGGAAAACAAAGCTTTGAAAGATGGGAAGAAAACTGATGATGAACAGATTCTGGAGTTGCGCTTGAACTGCGAAAAATTGAGATCTGAAAATGACAAACTTTTGAAGAATGTTGAGAGTTTGTCATCAGAAAATAAAAATTTTAAACAATTAGAAAATGATTTCAAAAGTCAAATAAAGATTTTAGAAGATGAGCGAGATATTTTTGGTAAAGATAATCTTGAAAAACAAATTGAAATCAATTCTCATCTTGCTAAAATCATTCAGCTTGAAAAAGAAGCTGAAAAAGCTCGGATGAAAATCAAAGAGCTTGAAGTTAAATTGAAAGGTTTTGTGACTTCGGCACCATATGAGTGTCCAAAACCGATCAATTCTGTTCCAATAAGTGACAATGTCACAAATTTTGACAAAGTCAAAATTGAAGATTGTGATGAAATATCTGATGATGAAAAAGAAAAGAAAAGAAAAATATTTTTAGATTTACAAGAAAATTTTCAAAATACTGTTTTGCAATCTACTGAAACAGGTGAATGTTCTAAACAAAAACCAGTTAAGAAGAATGCAGAACAGAAACAAAAAGATAAAAATTTGAAAAATTCTAAAATTGAAAATAAAAGTTCATCAGATAAATCATCCAATCATTATCAAAAATTACAAAAATTTGTAAATGAAAACTCACAAAATGTTGGTAATAAGTGGTGCAGGTTTGACCACAGTGCTCAAAAGACAAATCCAGCATTGAAAAGGAGAAATGATTATCACCAAGCCAAACAATGTTATGATCTGAAGGTTTGGAATGACAGAAGTGGATGGTACGATAACAGAGTGTGCTATACCTGTGGTGTTAGAGGACACATTGCTGTTAACTGCCAGAATTGGAGTTATGAGACAAGAAGATGCTTTAATTGCCATATCAGAGGACATCTTGCCAGAGATTGCCCAAGGAGATCTATGGGAAGATCGAGGGTTGAATCTCAGAGAACGGTAAAGAAACCAGTCAACGTCAAGCCCAAAGAACAGAAGGTTCAAGAACCTAAAGTTCAAGAAAAGAAAGTAAAGCTTTCACAGGGACAGAGAGACAGACTGGGGAAGAAGAGGAAGAAGGCGAGAGAGTATTTGGAGAAGATTTTGTCTTCAGGTTCACCAGTTGGTTCGAATAAGAGTTCTGATGAATCGATTCACTCAACTGCAAAGCCAAGCAAATCGAATTCTTCAGATACAAATCTGAGGACAGAAAAGAAGAAAAAGAAGAAAAAGAAGAAAGTTATTGGCGATGAATCTGACTCATCCAAGTCAGACAAGCCAAGCTCGGGCAATGAATCTGATTCGATAAAATCAGAGGAGCCACAAGTTGAGGTAAAAAAGGAAGAGACAGTTCCTTTAATGAATGAAGAGAATTTTCCACCATTACGAGCCGCAAACCTAAAATCAAAAGGTGTTGATGCTGGAAAAATGTTTAATAGCAATGTTAAACATATTTTTAGTAAGATGGTTGATGGTAAGGAAAAAGGAGTGAAAGAGTTTTATGAAGAAAAGAGAAAAGCTCAAAATGCGCCTAAGGCTGGTCAGGCTTGGGTGTCAAAATCTGTTGGTTGAATTCCTGACTTGCCGGAGCTTCCAGGTTGGTAAGCGTGAAGCAGGTATCGGCATCATTCTTGAGAAATTCACAGGATGGTAACTATGATATTTCGTCTTACATGTGGTAAATCAGGGACATTAAGTTGTACTTGATTTCCTACAAGTGTTTGTGTTGATAGAATTCTAATAATGTTAAATTTTTTTTCAAAATGTTTAAAAGAGAACAAGGTGATTTGATGACCCCGAACTCATAAGAGATGGGTAAACAAACTAATTTTTCCGGAAAAACCATTCTGATTAAAACAAACTTAAGTGTTTTGAAATCATTATGGGAAAATAATTTGTTGTAAGGGGGAGTGTTGATTGAATACGCCGAAACCCTCACGGCTGAACAAACATGATTACTTTTATCAGATTGAAAAACGGTTTTCAAACTGTTAAGATCAATGGGTTGTAAATCATGGGGGTACGTTATATTTTCTGCAAATCAGAGCACTTGAAGCAGAAAATGGATGGCGAGACAAAGCTATCAGTGTTGGTTGTCAAATTTTCTTTAAATGATTTTGCATTTTAGGGGGAGAAAAATTGTCATTAGAAAATACAAAAACATTTGAAAATTTGAAAAAGTCAAAAACATGATAAAAATTCAAAAATTTGAGTTTTGCGTAAAAAGAGGAAATGATAGTACATCAGTAGACAGTTACAGTACGCTAAAGAAATGGAAAGTTTAAATGTGTTAAACGATCTCACTGTGGATGTGTCGGTATATTTTTATACACTTAGTAAACTTTTTCGGGATATAAACATAAATTTCACACTTGCTTATTTCGTGGGGAACACTACTTGGATATATAGGTAACCCCTGAAATCTCGTTTGAAAGGTTTTGTATTCTGATATACAGGTTTTTATACTCAATGATGTCTGGGGTATTATTCCGGGACTTCTGCTGAACGGTAGTTCTGACCTAGTCCTCGAATAATACTTTCCGCAAATGCTTGAAACATAGCATAAACCCTCAGCATATATGATAAGACAATAAAATTGCTTAGCAATGCTGTTGTAAAAAAGATCCTCTAAAGGGGACACACCCACAAGTTGAGTCATGATCTCTCTGCTGAACGATGGTTCTGACCTGAGCTCTCATGATTCTTCATAATTTATTAACCCCTTACAGATATCATTTGTGTTATAATTACCTGTAAGACTGAATATTGGGATCTGGATACGGGAGTATATTCAAGAGGTGGGACACATGAATGAGTTTAAGTTCTTAATACATCTAATTCGTATCCTGAATCAGTTGAAATTTGTATGAAAATTTAAGTGGACAAGTATATCGACAATCTAAGTGAATTGTTTAATTCTTACTGTGAAATTAAGCTCAACAGTACTTGTGACTTGTCACAAACTGATATGATCCTCTGACGCAAACTCAAACAAAAATATTGTCTGTAAATATGTTTGTACATATTTCTTTATTGCTTTATATTTTCAGAAAATTCAAAAAGATTTTGATTTCTGCTTTATTTTCGACAACTGATGTCTGAGTGCTGAGTTTTAAAATCTAAGTATGTTGATTGTGTTTCTGAGAATAAAACAAGTTCATTAATTTGAAACTTGAAGTTTTAAAATCAAAAATTCAAAAACAGTTTGTGATATCTCCAAGGTCATTAACTTGAACTTGGATGATAAACTGTGAGGGAGTTGGATTCTTTAACATTGCTAAATCTATACAGTTTGTTGATAGGGGGAGTGGATTAGAGAATTTGATTGAGAATTCAAAATGCTGTTACTCATAAATGTTTGAGAAATTGCAGATGATATTCCAGACTACGATCCCGAAAGCAGAGTCTAAGGGGGAGTCTGAAGACAAGCTTGAAGCAAAGAGGAGCTTGTAGATGGAAAGCTAGGCATCGATCCCAAAGCACGGAAGCTTGATGAAAGGGGGAGCCTGAAGCTGATGGAGAAGAAAAAGATTGAAAGATGCTTTTATTGTTACAACTTGAAAGAGAAGGCAGAATGATCAAGACTGAAGATGTGTCATATTGCAAGAATAGTCACTGAAGACTTCGTCAATATCCAAGGGGGAGTCTGTTAGTGCACTATGTCTATTGACTTCGTCTTGTATCATGTAATAGGATTATCAGTGTATAAGGTAATTTAGCTTGAAAGTGGTGATTTACCTTGAAAGTGTCACATGTCATTTCAAGGGAAATCATGATTTAGCTTGAAAGTGTCACATGTCATTTCAAGGGAAATCATGATTTAGCTTGAAAGTAGCATGTGTCATTTCAAGCTAAATCAACACACTATATATAGCTTTCAAGCTAAATCATTTTAAGACTTTTGCCATTTTAGAGATTTGAAGAGCTCTAGTTCTAGAGAGAGAAACTAGAGAGAGAAAGTCTCTAAGTGATTCAAGTGATTGTACAATTTCAGATCTTATATAGAATCACAGTTTATATTACATCTTGTGTGTTTCGGTCTCGATCGTTCACGGATTCCGCACGTAGAACGGTCGGTTCGCAATCGTACGGTGTCTAAACAGGTCCTAACAATTATTATAATAATAATAATAATTATTATTATTATAACAAATAATAATAATAATAATAATAATGATAATAATAATAATAAAACATATGCACATTAAAAAAAACGATGTTATATCTAGTCCCGGTAAACGGGTCGGGCCGGGGGTCGGGTACGATCTTTGACCCATGACGATATTTTATGAAATGAATTTTGTGTATTATAAAATGTAAATTTTTTTATTTATCAATTATTATTATGACTTTAATTATTTTTCACTTGTCATTTATTAACAAATAACGCAATAAATACACGAAACATCGTTTTATATTAATACACAAAACATGTCATTTTAATACAAAATGTAACGACTAAACCCTAAACCCTAAATCGCTAACTGTTACATATTCTTAAATTCTTGCAAACTGTATCGGTTATTCAGATCTTTATACGGTCACCATATTGTTGCTATCAAGTTTAAGGATGCGTTCCACGGTAAACGTGCTTTCCGCTTCCCCATTACCACATGAAGAACCAATCCGTACAGAAGGAGTTCTCCCTCGAGGTTGCTGACGCAGAAGCATTGTCGTCGGTGGAGGTGGAAGAACATTCCAGTTCACCCTCATAGTCACCGGTAAATATCTACTTCCACCGTCACAGACTATGGGTGCAGAAGCATTGTCGTTGGTGGACATTCCGGTGCATGAATCTGGAATACGAACGCAGTTAAGCGTTTGAATCTGAAATATGAACGCAATGTACTTCTCCATAAGGATTACGCTACCACCACCGTCAAAACACCGACTTTCGAAATCCTGTTAATAAAACATACAATTATAGCATTAGACCCGACATCCGAAAATATACTGTTAAAAATAATAAATAAAATAATAAAAATAACATATGCACATTTAAAAAAATGATGATATAAGTCTAGACCCGGCAAACGTGTCGGGCCGGGGGTAGGGTAGGGTTACGCTACCACCAACACCACCACACCCGACTAACCACCACCACCACCACCACTACTACCACCACAACCACCACCACACCCGCCTAACCACCACCACCACTACCACCACAGCCACAACCACCACACCCGCCTAACCACCACCACAACAACAGCCACCACCACCACCACCACCACAGCCACCACCACACCCGCCGAACCACCACCACAACAATCACCACCACCACAGCCACCACCACAGCCACCACAACACCACCACAGCCACCACCACCACCGCCGTCATTCCCCACCAAAGTCAATCCCCCACCGCCGTCATTCCCCACCACAGTCAATCCCCCACCACCATCAAACCCAACACCACCGTCAAACCCAACACCACCACAAACGGCGGAAATAAAACCAAAAAATAAAAAAAGGTTGAAGATTAAGCAATAAAATTTGGAATACAAACTAACCTTCATCGTGTGGTCCAGAGTTTGTCTTGTGAAAATCGTGTGGTCCAGAGCGTGTGTGTGTGTTCTTGGTGTTTTAGTGTGTGAGTTTTCAAATTTTAGATCTAGTTTACCCCTTTATTGAAGTTGGGAAAGTGTTTGTGTTCAATGAGGGCCGTATGGTTCAATGAGCAACTTATAGGAGTTGTTGGGTTTAAAGTGTATGAAGTCTATAAAGGATTTTCTAGAACCAATTCATCAGCTCCTGTACGGAGGATAAACTGGTTAAGGCTTGTGTGTTCTATGTGAGTTGTGCGAGTTCAAATCCTGGGGGAGGCCGGTCCGATACAGAAGGACCCCTCCCTTTTTTATTTGTGTAATTCTAATTTTTTTATTATTCATTTATTTATATTAAAATTAATTACTTTTATTAAAAAAAAAACAGATTTCATTTTTAGTTTGAGTCAACAATTTTAAATCCCTTTAAAACAATAGTTTTCTTTTATGGAGTACTCTTTTCTTTTAAATGAAGCACTTTAATTAAAAAAAAATTATAAAAAAATTGTTGCGTACACTATATTTGACGGATGTTACAATATATTTAAATTATAATAAAGAGAAACATTAATAAGTTCGTTGCGTACACTATGTTTCACGGATGCTACACCTAACACAAGTCAATAACTTCTTTTTGTTGAGTTCTATTACTACGTAGTAACGCCCTACCCTGTGCAATACGAGACATGTACATAGTCTCCCATTCCATAGCTTCCATACTTCGGTATATATTCCAAAGTCCATTTGGTACTGGCATCGGGCTATCATCCGCTAACTTAACCATGATGAAATGGCTATCTTCGACATAAGCAATCGTTAAAATGGAATGGTTCGGGTAAACCTGCGGTCCATCGAACATCGGGAAGTAAGTTTGACAAACACCGTTGCTTAAATGTTGAACAATCACCCCAAATTTTTGAGCCACCAACAACCCTGTGTAGGGCAACCACATCCAGCATGCCATAGGTGCAGGTTCAACATTTAACCAATTTATCGATCGATACACATTATCGTAACATCCCTTGTCCAATGATTCGAGTATATGCCCCCAACGCATTCTGTTAATGAACATCTCGTCGAGTAGCTCTTGGCGGACCCACTTCCACTCTTTCTGGTCATACCCCAAACCCATAGCTATGGATCGAAACCCACAATTACCATCCGGCTGGGCATCTTCGATATGCGTTATGTATCTCCGATAGCTAGATGGAAGCCAATCCTTAAAACGCTCGATCACGTTTTTGTACCTATAATTGGAAAAAAAAAAACTAAAAAATATTTAAAAATAAAAAATTGAAAAAGAATTCTAAATATATGTATGTATATACGTATGTACCTGTGCCCGGCCAACCGTGGAAAGTCTTTATCTATAATTGGAAGTTTATTTTTTTCTTCTTTGGTTTTCTTTGAACGACTACGTCACACATTTGGCTTTTGAGTGTAGTCGTTCCTCTGTGATTCAGGTTGTTTATCTTTATTCTTTTGTTGTTTTACTTTCGTAGTTGGGCGGCCCCTAGTATCTTGTTGTACCTCAGGCGGTTGATGGTCAGTCATACTTGGATTCAACACCGCTTTCATCTTCGACAACATACTTTTTACCACTAGAGGTGGCTGCGTATGTAGTTGCTGTGTGAGGTTATCCATTTCCGCCTGAATATTACACTCGGCTTGATTAAGTTCTTCTGTCGAAAAATCAAGTTTTGTCCAGAATTTATCTATCGCGGCAAGTGGAATTTTGCAACCTGTTTTTCAAGAATCATTGTTAAAACATGAAGTATAATGATGATTATATTCTATGGATCGAAGCATATGTTATAGTTGTTATGTTACCTGTATTTTCCCACCACTCCATCTGACAAGCACATGGCAACCCACAACCCGTAGAAAGCTGGTGGCCACAAGTCCCCCCTCCTGCCCTCAACGCATTTAGCTTCTTCCACTCGACAACCAATAACTCTAAGCCTTTTAGGGAAACATTACCGTGTAAGTTGTCAAAAAATAGAAATCTGTGGTCCCCCATTTGCACGGACCTGCTCTCCTGAAAACTAAGTTTTATTTGTATCTTTTGTGACTCTACAACTTTGCCAACATGACACACAAGTCTATGGAGCGAGTTGTTTGGCCCTTTAATGTATCTCTTAAACTTAGAATGCTGGCTTTCAACTCTGTTGGTTGTATGTTGACCAAAATTGGGGACTGTGTTAGTCCAAGCTGAAACGAACTTTTCTTTATAATCTTTCAGCCACACATCATACAAATAATCCACAACATCTGGAAAAAAAATTGAATACAATGATTTGTAATCTTTGTATGTATATATGTATGCATGAATGTATGTAAACTAATATAATATGTACCTGATCGTCCGTCGTTAACCAGTCGCGTGAAAAGCCGCTGAAAGTTATAATTGTATATCGTTGGAATGGGAGAATTACACAGTCGAGACCAAGAAAGCTTGAATATTTTCCAGTCTTCATCCGTAAATTTTGCCCGACAGTATTTTAGAATATTCTGTGAGATGTGCCACCTACATAGCAATTTGGAAGCTTTTGGGAATACTTTATCGCAAGCATTCATCAAAGCTTGATCCCTATCTGTTACAATTACACGTGGCTCCATGCAATCTACCAACAATTCTTTGAGCTTCTCCAGGACCCATAAGAAGTTATCTTTTTTTTTCTTTAGAGACAAACGCATGAGCCACACAAAAAGACTTGTGTGTCGATGTCACACCCACAACTTGAATGAACGGAAGCTTATACTCATTCGTCTTGTAGGTAGCATCAATCATCAACACATGTGGGAATGCACGCCACATGTTGTACGAGTCCGGATGAACGAAAAAAACCTCCTCGACCGCGTTTGTGGAGGGATTCACTCTGGTGAAATAAACGTACCTTTCTTCTTGCAACATGCTCTCCAATATTTGCATTGGAGTTCGATCGCCGTACATTTTTCGTTTAATCTTTTTAATCACGTTTTGTACATCTTGTAGAATGCACACGCTATGTGGGTATTGATTTCTTATGGTTAAATGTATATTTGTAGGCTCCATGTCTTGCATATAAAGTCTCTCCACCAGTGATTCTTCGTCCGGGGTCAGCCTTCTAGCAAACGCGTGGCCCTCGAGAAATTCAGCAGGCTCATGGTTGTGAATGTTTTTCTTCTCCACAAGGCTCCAACTACCACTACTTGAGTCTAGTTTCCCTATCAGACTAAAAGGACAGCCGACCTTTTTGCTACCGGAACGCCGAACGGATGCTTTACTTTTGTGTTCGCCTCCACGATCGCATTGCAACCATATCTTCACTGTCCTTGCTGACGCACCTTCGCCTTTTTTCCTCGTTCGTTGGGTGACAATGACGTAACCTTTCGCAACTTCTCTTTTGTATACCCAATTCTTCAATTCTTCAAGTGACCCAAATACCTCAAAAAAAAAGGTTCATTAGAAATCCACATAAATGAAATTAATATATTAATTTGTCAAAAAAACAATAAAAAAACTCGGGTTCAACATCGGGTTCGGGTTAATATGTATGACACATTTTAGGGTTTGTATGAAATTTTGTGTCATACATTTTCTGTGAAATAATCAGTATACATGCCTCGTTCGTGTTCGTTCGATTCATTTACAAGCCTAAGTAATCTATTTTTAACAAAATATTTCACCAGAACATATATAATATTTCACCAAAATGATAACGAAATCGGGTTAATATGTATGACACAATTTCGGGTCGGCTTCGGGTTAAGGTCGGGATGGGTCAAACATTTTCTAGATTTCTCCTACCTAATAAAAATTATATACATACGAATAACACGTATACAAAATCATTTTATCCACTCTAAAAATTATATCAACATTATGTAACACGAATAACACGTAATTGACGGTTATGTCATACCTCTTTTGTTTCTTTCTCGTCATTAGCACCTACCTCGTTAGCAGGTTCCTCGTTAGCACGCTCGTCGTCGTGAACACCTTCCTCGTTAGCAGGTTCGTCGTCGTCAACATCCTCCTCAAAGTACATTACACCTTCCTCGATTTCGTTATCATTTTCCTCAAAGTCCTTAGCACATTCCTCGACTTCGTTATCATTTTCCTCAAAGTCGTTAGCACCTTCTTCGACTTCTTTATCATTTTTCTCATACTCCTTAGCACCTTCCTCATACTCTAACTTGTGTTTGTTTTCCGTATACGAATGGTAAGTCCCGTATTCGTGTCGCGGATAACTTTGGGCAATATTGTAAGATGGTTCCCCCTCATCTATAAACACCTGGTTCAAGTCAGGTAACGTGGGTCGCACACCTCCGTCATCACAACGAGGCACGGACACAACCTCCTCCTCACCTCGATCAACGCCGGATAGCCAAACGCTTTCGGAGACGTACGACTGGTTCGAATCTTCGCCAAAAATATTACCAATGCCCCAAAACGACATCTTTATGCTTCACGGTCTCAACCACATTTTTAGTTAAGAATCTTCAGGAGTTCAGTCGGAATTTTGCGAGTTTGAAAAAAATTGGAAGCCATAAATCCCGTATGCTTGGGTAAATAAACATTCTTGGTCAATAAGGGTCGTATAGGTCGATAAGGGTCATATGGGTCACTTTCACGCTTTTTCAGACTGAACTCCTTTCATGTCAGTAATTATACCTTAAAATCATCAAAATTCGTGCCGATAAGCCTCTCATTGCTCAATGAGAGGCGTATAGGGTTTAATGCTCCAACTACCCCAACCTTATATGCCTCTCATAGGGCAATGAGAGGCTTATCAAAACACTTTTTCTGGCACATTAATTGCTTTCACATTATATAAGCCCCTTATTGCCCTATATGCCACCTCTGGGGGTGTGCACACAAAAAGGGGGGGTGTGTCAATACCCTCACCCTTATGGATTCCTTATGTTAAATCCACCACAAAAATTTTTGTGGAGGAATAAAATTAGTTGTTTAGTATGGGAATAAAATGTGAGAAGTGAAAAGAGCGAGTTTAATGTTTAAATGCTCAAAAGTCCCCTAAACGGGTCAAAATAGACTAAGAAGTAAATTGTGGTTAAATGCTTAGATAGATACAAATGAATCGGTGAATGTAAACGCCACGTAAACTCTATGATGGGAGCGAAAACATTAAGGTTTGACAAGCCCGGGATGGGTAAAAATGATAGGAATTAACTATTTTTCTAGAGCATGTAGTGAGATAATAATGCCAAACGGGTCGAATAATCACCTAAAGGATTTATGAGCCAATAGTGAATAAATCATATTTTTATGCAAACCGAGGTGATAAACGGGTCCGTAATTTAATTACGGACGTGTAGGAAAAAGAATCACGCAAAACGGACAACTAGATCAAAAGTTATGCACGTTTTTTGTATAGGTTAAGTTAGAAAAATGAAGCTGGGTATCTGCAGCACCAGCCAAGTGAACATTTTGTCGAAAACAGGTCATCGCGGCACGCGACAGTGACCTGGTAACACAGTCGCGCCCCGTGAAGGACTTGCTTAAGTCTGTCGCGCCCCGCGAGGGACGCAAAAGCTGGAAATTTCTTGATTTTTGTTCGTTAGGGTATTCGGACGAGTTTATATATGTTATAAACGTAATATAACTAAAATCATTTCATGGTTTATGAAATGTAGGTATATCCTTGGATGACGGATGACGATCAAGCTCTACGAAGAACCGAACACGATCAAGATAAAAGCTTCCGCACGTTGTTTCGTCGTCATTTTTAAACGACGAATCCATTCATCTTAAGTTGTATTACCTTTAAATTGTAAAAGTTTTAATAAACTCTTATTTCTTAATGTATATGTACTCAAAATTACATGTTTATTTTCGTAATTTATACGGAAATCGTTATATAATAATAAGGGTCTTACACCCTTAGATGTCGTTGAGCCATTCTTCTATCTCTCTCGGGAGGAAGAAGGCGGGCTCATTTTCCACAACATCTTGTGAAGGAGGAGCGACGGCAACCGGGACCCCATGTAATATGTCTCGAGAGGGTTCCGTGTGCATGACGTACCACTCGGCCGGTATGATGACTTCCGGTACCACATTCCATTCCCTTTGCATAATGATCGATACCAAAGGAGGAGAAGCGAGAATATTCAACCTTTGGTGCAAAAGGTTGACCTCTCGAAGACACCCTTCTAGCCCCACCGTTAAATGATTGATACGGTCGACCAAAGCTTCCTCAACCCCCGTCATTTCATATATGGACTCTCTCAAGGCATATACATAGTTGACGAGAGAGTCTTCTACCGATGGCCTTCTTCCTCGTCGGTCGTTTCTGGAGTGTGATGAAGATGTTCCGCTATTTCTGCTTGATATTCTAAGAAAACAAACCGAAAGAAATTTCAAATTAATGAAACAGTGCTTCGGACACGGCCCCGTGGCCACCTCTCTGCAGGTTTTTGAAACAAGGAATCTTGAAGTTTTAAATTATTTTTCTGACTATTGAAGCATTTTTTTAGCAGAAATAACTTAAAACAATGTTGTAAAACTTATTTTTGACAAGATTCCTCGAATAAAAACCTAACAAATATCACAATAAAGCTTGAAAACATGGAGATTTCAAGCTTTAATGGAGGTTTTGAGGAGAAAATGAAGAAGAAGGCAATGGACAAAAGTAGAAAAGACAAGATGGTTGTTGAGAACCTTCTTTAGAATATACCTAGTATGGTATATGTGAAGATCCCACCAAATCTGTGTCTTTGGAATGAGTCCAAGTGTGCAGGAATCTTCCTGCATTTATAGAAAACGACAGCACGCTGGACACGGCCCCGTGTGCAGACAAAATTCTGACACTTTTTGTCCGTATTCTAACCAAAAGTTAGATGGGAATCTTTGGGTGGAAACGGGGGCGTGCTGACCTGGACACGGCCCCGTGGCTAGAAGTTGTTATGAAGTTTTCTCTATTTTTAAGGAATTTATCCGGATCGGGCAGTTCCTTACTGGACGGAACAATACCGAAGTGCCTGAGATACCTAAGTTGCCCTAGTTTTAGACAAGAACGCAAGAGGTTATCGGAAAGGGTGATTCCTAAGCTAAATACCGGTGGGCAAAACCAACCTTTATTTCCCTTATCCGGGCTCTCGTTAAAGAAGGTATATTTCGAATCGATCAGGTCTATGTATGCATCGGCGGACACCGATGGGGAGTCCTTCACGGCACAATCGACACAGGGATGACTATCGCTCAAGTCTTCGCAGGAGTTAGAGGTGATTTCGGGAGCAACGATGTTGTTATAATCCGAATGCGATCTCACTAATTCTCCTTGATCGTCGTCTTGAGATGAATTAGTTATTTCCATTTCAAGTTCTTTTATCAATTGGAGAATTAGTTCTTCCATTTGAAATAATTCGTCAAGAATCATTTCATTTAGAAGAGATGATTGAGAGCATTCGAGGGAGAGATAGGGATTATTTTTACTTTCGCCCATCTTAAGGCTACAGGAAAACGATGGGTCTTTATAGTGGGGAATGTATTAGAAAATAACATTTTAAATCTTCATGAGTTCCGCCACATATTTGGCATCACGTACCATAAGAGGAGCGAAAGTAAAAAAAATCAGTATCGCTCATGTTTGTGTCAGAAATTACCAGCCGTCGGGATCTTACGGCTCTATTTTCAGTATAAGTAAACTGCCATTTTGGTCCCTGAGGTTTGGTTACTTTTGCCACTTTAGTCCAAAACTCAAACCTTTTGCATCTGGGTCCCTGTGGTTTCAGTTTTATTGCCATTTTGGTCCAAAAATGAAATCAGATCATACTTGTCTTATAAAATCGTGCAATTTTGTCATTTTCCTCAGGGGCAAATCAGGTCATATTTGTCTTATAAAATATGGTATTTATTTATAAAAAAAATGATCATTTTGCCCCTGCAGAAAATGACAAAATAACAGGATTTTATAAGACAAATATGAACTGATTTCATTTTTGGACCAAAATGGCAATAAAACTGAAACCACAGGGACCTAGATGCAAAAAGTTTTAGTTTTAGACTAAAGTGGCAAAATTGACCAAACCACAGGGACCAAAATGGCAGTTTACTCTTTCAGTATCTGAAACTTGGGCACGGGGGCGTGTTTAGTGGGCACGGCCCCGTGTTCAGCTACTGTCTGACTTAAAACAGGATTGCCAGTATCAAAGATTGGGCACGACGTGTGTTCACCGGGCACGGCCCCGTGCTGAGCTCTGCAGAAGCTGAAAAATCTAAGAAAAACCCTAAAAAAACATAAAAATAAGAAAAAACGATTAGACCGTTGATTCCTAACTTTCTTAAAATCCTTGTGTCCCCGGCAACGGCGCCAAAAACTTGATGTGCGTGTAGCGTGATATATTTTTATGTATATTTTAAGCCCTTTTTAACACTTTAGTCAAGTTTTAAATTTATAAAACACGATATTTTACTAACACTAAACACACATATGGGCAAGTGCACCCATCGTGAGCGTAGTATAGCGTTGGTAAGATACCGAGGTCGTCCAATGACACAAGAGCCTTTAGTACCGGTTTATCCTCAACGTCTAATCAAATCAAAATTTTAGAAAAAAGGTTTTAAACATGAAAATAAAAAAAATGCTGAAAAATAAAAATAAAATAAAAACAGATAGACAAGATGAATCACTTGGATCCGACTCGCCTTTAGTGTAACCTTTGATGATTTTCGTACTTTTGCACTTTTTAAGAGATTATCTTAGTTATAGTAGTAGGCCCCTCTTTTGAAGGTGACGTTACCCTCAACCCAGTAGTTGGAGTCAGCAAGGATATAATCCTAAAGGGTCGGAATATTGAAAAAATAATTAATTAAGTTATTAATGCGTAATGTGGTAGGCCCCTCTTTTGAAGGTGACGTTACCCTCGGCTAAGTGGTTTGAGTTAGCAGGGATACAATCCCAAGTAGCCGGGTTAATGTATTAATAGTAGTTTACATATGATGGGATCAAGCCATTCGCACCCTCGCCATCCAATACCAGTGGGTATTGAAGGAGGTCCTAGTAAGCTTGGCCCAGGTCCTTGCAGGATCTATACACTGAACAAAGGCAAGAACCTTACCAAACCATTCCCTTAACCCCCGACCAGGTAGCCAACATATCTCTATATAGACCGTAGAGATATGAATGGTGAAAATCTTTTATTTTATATAGACAGTAAAATAATGCCAAGACACCACGGACAAATGATAAGAAAGTTTCACATTCAACATAAGAAACTAGTTATTAAAGTCATTAATACGAAACCAAATAAAAAGTGCGAAAAGATTAAAAATCAAAAGTATTACACTAAATGCCTGTCTTTACCAAGTGATGTAAGAGACTTAGGCAAACATGGCCTTTGATTGTCAAGAACTCTTACTATCAATCTTGGATCCCGAGACTACTACACACACTCTATGATGGATGATGGATAATGTGGTGGATGTGGGTTGTAGTGGTGGTGGAGTGTGGGTGAAGTGGGAGAGAGGTGGTTTGCCAAGGGATGCCTTTGAAGTGAACCAAGCACCTCTATTTATAGCCTGCACAGAAGCCCGGACACGGCCCCGTGTCCATTGGGCATGGCCCCGTGTTCATCCACTTTCTCTTTCTTCATTAATTACAATTTGTCTGCATTAGCTCCACACGCCCCCGTGTCCGCTGGGCACAGCCTCGTGTGCAGAAGCGTATCTGTACTATCAAGATTTGTTTGGATTCTGCGAATCTTAGCATTGACCACGGCCGTGTTGAGCTGGGCACGCCCCCGTGTTGGGAATAGAAGCTTCTATAGCTTTGTCCTTTCTGCAGACAACTGGTCACGCCCTTGTGTCCGCTGGGCACGGGGCTGTGGTCAGCCTTCTGTTCTCTTGTTTTTGCTTGGGAAGATGTTGTCAAGGGGTCGGGCATGCCACGTTTATTCCTTTTCATGTATTTATATTAGATTTGGCTGCATTTTTTTATCCTTTTGTTCAATTAAGCTCATTTAGTCCTGAAAATACAAAAGGAAGACAAAAGCACACTTTTTTCCAACATTAGTACTAAAAAAGGGTTAGTTTTATGCCTCAATTGATGTAATTTATATGTTGCATTTTACACACATCATCAACCCTTCCCTCTAACACCGTAAAGATTTTCCGTTAAATGCCTAACGGCCAGAGTTGGGGTGGGGGCATCAAAACCATCTCCACCACCACCCCCACTGCACTAGCACCACCGTACCACCACACCGCCTCCTAGCGTTTGGCGTGAAACAATGGGGGTTTATGTACATAACTGTGTCAGACGAGGGGAAGTTGGATGTTGAATTCGTTTACGAACCACAATAACAAGGAATAGAGGATGATTTGATTATGTTACGAGATCCTGACGAGGAGAAATTAGCGGAAACGATTGCGTTGGGATCGGTGATGAGAAATTAGGGTTTATTTTCAGTCTGACAATTGGGCAAAATAATAAGGGTTATACTTTGTCAAATAGGGAGGTTTTGTGGGTGTTTGGGATTCCTTCTCAAAAATGACTTATTAACTTATCTATTATATATAATAAATGAAAGTTATTTGGGCCACGTGTCACTTGATTAGGGCATCCTCAGTTCTCTTTTCCCGCCCAACAGTGCCATCCCCTTTTCCTTATATAATCTCTCTTCTCACTTCTAATCTTTGTTTACAAACCTTGGGTTCTTTCTCTCTCTATATTCAGCCGATTCAAATTCAAATTTCACAAACCCTGCAAATTATTGAGATAATTCTTTCCATCCAAACCTTAATCTTCTTCAGACGCCACCATAAAATCTTCTTTTGTTCATCGATTACTTCATCAAAAGGTTTGTTCTTTTTTTTAGTTGAAATACTTTCATGATTTCCTCTTATTTACACTAATCCTAATTTCTACTCGTAATCTAATCATATGGTTCCAGGGTTGTTGTCATCAAAGTTGAAATCCGCTTAGCTGCGGATAAGAGAACTGCCATAAGCTGGTATGTTTGAATATGTATTGAAATTAGCGTTTTTTCTAGATGGTGATGATATGAGTATAACATCTGTTGATTATTGATGTTTGAGTAAGTTCAGCCATTATTCTTTCTGAAATTAGAGTTTCATTGGTATTATCTGTTTGTAACAGCAGTGGTTCAGCATCTCCAGTGGATTCAACATCAGGTGTTTGCTATTATTGTTTGATGTTGTTTGCTATTATTGACGGATGTTGTTTGCTATTGTTGTTTGATGTTGTTTGCTATTGTTGTTTGCAGTTCAAGATATCTTAATTAAGGTAATAATTGTATTACATCCTGTTGAAAATTAGAATTGATAAATTTAGGGAAAGTGAGGTTGAAAGTTAATAACCCAACAGTGGGGCATTTCATTCTACAGGTTCCAAAAATTAAGGGTATTCTCATATAATGATGATGATTATTCCACGGCTGTTTCCAGTATTATTGTTCCAACATCGTTTAAAGTATGTGTTTTTTGCTACTCTGATTTTCAATTTTGAGTTTTTTATTTTGAAGTGATATACTCTAATTCTCGGTTTATATTTCAGTCTAATCACAGTTGTTTGAAATTCATACAATCTGCTGCGGGTTATTATAGGTTTGTATTCAAAGAAGCATAAAGTTTAATTAAACACAAAGAAAGATTATTAAATTTATAGTTTACTTGCTTATGTCTAAATGATGATGATGATTATAATTCACTTGTGCAGAAGATGATGATGGAAAACCCACAGTAGTTCCTACTAAACGCAAGAAAGGATCTGCTATTGTTGTAAGATAAGATTTTATGTTACTAGAGAGTCTAGAGTAATGGTGTTTCCTACCTTTTTTGTATTAAAAGAAGCATAAAGTTTGTTTTAAAGGAGCTCTTTATGAACAAAGACTGATGAGGCCTATCCACTGTTGAAGACAAGGTCCTGTTAAAGACAACCACTTTATGTACCTAGAGTTTGATTAATCAAAGGAAAACGACTGTTTAGTATCAGCAGTGGTTCAGCATCTACAACGGATTCAAATTTAGTATTTAATTATCAGTGGTTCTTGTGTAACTTTAGTATTTCATTATGAGTTTGTTTCATGTTGTAAGAATCAGTGAATTCTCAGATAATAGATTGTTTTGCCGGATTAGATTATGTGTTAAATTATAGTTCTTTAAGTGATTGTTTCGTTTTCTTGAATTCTATGTAATTTTGTAAAGAAGTACAATAACAAACAGTGGTTTTAACATCTGTTTGCAATTTGGTCAATAGTTAATGGAAACCCCTGTTAGGTTGAACAGTAGATGTTATTAACTTAAACATCTGTTCAGGAAAACGACTGTTTGCACTTTATGTACCTAGAGTTTGATTAATCAAAGGAAAACGACTGTTTAGTATCAGCAGTGGTTCAGCATCTACAACGGATTCAAATTTAGTATTTAATTATCAGTGGTTCTTATGTAACTTTAGTATTTCATTATGAGTTTGTTTCATGTTGTAAGGATCAGTGAATTCTCAGATAATAGATTGCTTTGCCGGATTAGATTATGTGTTAAAATATACTTCTTTAAGTGATTGTTTCGTTTTCTTGAATTCTATGTAATTTTGTAAAGAAGTACAATAACAAACAGTGGTTTTAACATCTGTTTGCAATTTGGTCAATAGTTAATGGAAACCCCTGTTAGGTTGAACAGTAGATGTTATTAACTTAAACATCTGTTCAGGAAAACGACTGTTTGCACTTTATGTACCTAGAGTTTGATTAATCAAAGGAAAATGACTGTTTAGTATCAGCAGTGGTTCAGCATCTACAACGGATTCAAATTTAGTATTTAATTATCAGTGGTTCTTATGTGACTTTAGTATTTCATTATGAGTTTGTTTCATGTTGTAAGAATCAGTGAATTCTTAGATAATAGATTGCTTTGCCCGATTAGATTATGTGTTAAATTATAGTTCTTTAAGTGTTTGTTTCGTTTTCTTGAATTCTATGTAATTTTGTAAAGAAGTACAATAACAAACAGTGGTTTTAACATCTGTTTGCAGTTTGGTCAATACTTAATGGAAACCCCTGTTAGGTTGAACAGTAGATGTTATTAACTTAAACATCTGTTCAGGGTTAAACAGATGTTTGTGGTTTAACAGATGTTTGGCTCTAAAACAAACATCTGTTTAAGGTCAACATCTATTTGAGTATTGGTCCTGTTGTAAAATTTGTTTGACCCAACAGTGGTTTTCCTAAAAAACAGCCACTGCTCACTTTTTTGTTATTGATGGTGTTAATTAGTGATAGATTGAAATTATCAAATAAAAACTAGAATTACAATGATATTACCATTTTACCTCATCTTTACATACCAATGAGGTAAGATTTCCTCCAACATTGTTTTGATCATACAATTTAAAAAATTCTTTATAACTATTTGTTGGAAATCAAATCAGTAATTAATGCTAATTTCTTGAGCTTTAGACATTTAAAACATGCAAAATGTGAATTTCAAACTCACGGTTTAAAAATTAGAAAAGTCATCATGACAATGACAGTTGCTTTCAAATCATCATCAGTAATTACTAATAATATCAGTAATTACAGAAAAGTCATAATGACAATTGACGTTCGGTATCTACTGATAGGAAAAAATAGCCACTGGTCACTTTTTTATTCTTGACATCCATTGATATTTACCATCCATGGTGTTAATTAGTGATATATTGAAATTATCAAATAAAAACTATAATTAAAATGAAATTACCATTTTACCTAATCGTTACATTGCAATGAGATAAGAGTTCCTCCAATATTGTTTTCCTGATGAAATTTAATGTTAAATTAAAAAAAAATACTTGATGGGTATTTGTTGCAAATCAAATCACTAATTAATGGTAATTTCTTCAGCTTTGGACTTTTAAAATATGCAAAATATGAATTTCAAATTAAATTTATGCAAGATGGTAATTTAGAATTGACGTTCTCTCTTTTTTTTTCCTACTTTGCATATGATTAGTAATATTTATTTACTTTAATAAGGAGGGATATAAAGATATACACTACTTACCTTTCAGTTCCCAATAAACATCAGTTCCCAATAAACATCATCACAATTGCGGTCAAATCAAATCAGTAATTACTAATAATATCAGTAATTTTGAAATTCAAAATTCAAACCATATATATTTTTATCCTTAATGTTAAATTAAAAAATAAAAAATAAATACTTTTTGACTATTTGTTGCAAATCTAATCAATAATAATTAATTGTAATTTCTTGAGCTTTTGACTTTTAAAATATGCAAAACTAGAATTTCAAACTGACGGTTATTATCTCTCAGTAATTTTGAAATTTTGAAATTTGAAATAAAAAATATGTAAAAGGTAATTTAAAATTCACGTTCTCTTTTTTTTTTCCTACTTTGCATATTTCAGTTCCCAAAAAATATCATAACAATTGCTTTCAAATCAAATCAGTAATTACTAATTAATATTAGTAATTTTGAAATTCAAATTTCAAACCATATATATTTTTATTATTCTATAAATAAGATACAATATTCTATAAATAAGATACAATTATCTGATTTCACATTCAAATCTCACTCGCTCATATATGTGACCGTAACTTTCTCTCTCAAATGCATCTTTCTTGTGATTTAGTAGCTAATTTCCCATTACACTTCTTTGTTCGAATGTTTGTTGATAATGTTTACATGTTATCGTTCCTGTATCATTGTTCCAACATCGTTGTTTCAATGTAAATTCGCATCTCACATCAACCTTTCAACATCGATGCTGCAGTATAATTGTTGCAACATCGTGAAAAGTTGCATGTGTTACCTTTTTTTATGGCAGAGATGCAACTTTAAAGTTACATGTGCCATTTTTTTTATGATTTCCGTTAAATCCAAAGTCACGTTTTCTTGCTCCAGGAAGATTTTCTTCTTTTAAAGAAAGTATACATTCGTCCAAAGCTCGTGAAAACTCAGATGTGCAATAAAAATGAAAAAGACACGATTGAATTTTAGATTAGTTTCTTATTCTTATTTGTGTTGTCAGTAATATGGAGTGTGGTGATAGAGACGTGCAGTTTATGGCGATGCTGAAGGACATACATCAAGAGGTTCAACAATAGATGTAGTGGAAACTAAAGTTTATTAGTTCTTGCTGTTATTCTTAGATTTGAACTTGAATATTGTTCAGTATGTCATGTAATTGTTGGACTTTTAGTTTTAAGGTCCTGAATAAATGATTAAATATAATTTTATGAATCTTTGTCGTGTTTTATTTTTACTTATTATTTTTTGTTTCAGTAATATTTAGATTATGTTGATGTTGAATTGTGTCTTAAGATCTGTTTGGTAAGTCAACAGAGGATTAATAGTGTCAAGGATTTGTTTAATGGTCCAACTCTGAAAGGGTGGTGTGGTTATAACAGCTGATCATGCTAAGGACTGTTATAATTAATTCATGCTCCATATAAAGACTGATGGGCTTATTGTCTCATGAGGGCTATGCACTGTTGAACGCAAAGTCCTGTTAAAGACTAGCACTTATGGTGTAGTTATAACAGCTTCTACAGCGGATTCAACTTTAGTATTTATGTATCAGTTTTTCTTATGTAACAGTGTTTAGGACAAACATTGGTTCTCTATACTTTATCTCTCGAGACAAACCTATACAAACTCAAAGATTAACCATTGCCCAACAACAAAAGTGGTTCATCATCAGCAGTAGATATTCTATCTTTGTTTTTGTTAACAGTATTTATATGTCCAAACTATTAATATTATATCTCTGTTTATGTTAACAGTATTTATTTAATTTCAAACATCTGTTTATGTTCAAACAGATGTTTCAGGTCGAATATTTATTTAATTTCAAAATTTTGTTTATGTCCAGATTAGATGTTTAACAGTATTTAATTTAAAACATTGTTTTAATGATAAAATGGCAAGTTAAATTTCAAAAAGTGGGAGAAAATGAAGCAGCTAAAGAAAAAGGGATATGAAGATGGTTTGTACATTGCACCAGACAAATCCACTATGGTTGCAGAGATACCTAAGCCAGATGGTACTAAAAAGGTTGATGTAACCACAAATGCCATTTCTGATGCAAAAGGAACGGTAAAAAGGGATATGGAGGCAAAGGATAAAGCAAGGTGGGAACAGGAGAAAAGAGTTTGTATGGAGAAGGATGAGCAGGGTGTTTCTGAGGCCAAGAATGAAGAAAATCCTGAGCCTAAAAGAAAACAGCCCACTAGAAAAGTGAAGGAACCCAAATCCACACCTCCCAAAAGCTCCACACATCAAACCTCAAAACGAGCAGATGTTAAAACATCTGTTGTATCGACAGCTGTAGATACTTCAGTTATTTCAACATATGTTACACCAACAATTTGCACCACTTCAACACAAATTCAATCCACTGCCTTACCACAAATCCCATTACCATCAAAAACATCCTCATTACTACCAACACCACCTGTCAAAAAGGAAAATACTCCAGGTGACACATCATCTGTTGTAATGGTAACAGTGGTTGAAACACCAGTTGTTTCAACAACTGTTAGTCAACCATCTACCACTCAAATCACTACCACTCAACGCACCAAAACACCACCAACCTCTCCAAAACATAAAAGGAGAAGGATAATTCTGAATGTTGATCCTTCAACACCGCAAACATCCACCCAACCATTGTCCCTTGTTACCATTCCCAATGCTGTCCCATTCTCTTCAGCACAAGTTTCAAATTCAAACACTGCCATTCTTCCTGCAGGAGTCCTGTATCCATTAGAACTGGAAGCAGTTAGAGAGGAGATCAGATCCTTCTACTCTGAAGATGACCCTGCTAAAAGGAACTTGCCATCTGTTCAAGGATATCCAAGGCCTAATAACATTAATGAATACTTGAAGTTAAAGGCTGAACAAGCAGAGGATATCTCCAAAAGAAATACACAAGGAAAATCTGACAGAGAGATTCAAACATTTTACCAACATTTGCTAACCCAAGTGAAAATTTTGGAGCAGTTTTCAAAAGATCTCTGTCAAAATTTATCAGAAAGAGCTGATGAAACTTTGAGGAAAGATTATATTGACTATATCATGACTTACAAAACATACAAGGGAGAAAAGTACAAGTACAAAGAATGGACCATCAGTGAGCTAGAAAGTGAAACAGCCAGAATTCAAGATATGATCAAAAAGAAGGTGAAGCAGACTCCTCCTATCTGGGCAAAGTTTAAGAAAAATGTACCAGATAGGTCTCTGCAGCTGAAGAGAATGAAAGAAGAGTTAATAACAGCTAATTTTGGGTCAAAGAACCAAGTGTCAAGGTGGAAAGAGGATAAAGTGTTTTTCTCTTACAAAAAGCTGGAAGAATTAAGAAAGAAAGATCCTAATGTTCCCCAAAAGCCTGTTTACCCTGAAGCAGTGGTTCCAGCTATGCCAAAAAAGCTACAAATCAGGAGATCCTAATACAGATTCGTTGGACTTTGAATTACAATTCAAAGGGCAAGTCAGGGAATTTTTGATGAGGCAATAAAGATTCACAATGGAAATGTGATATTTGGGTTTGTGTTTTACAGTTTATAGCAGAGTTAAGATTACTAGGTGTGGTAATGTTTGCAGTTATATAAGAAATTTTATGTATTTGTGAATTTGGTAAGTAACTGAATTGACTTTGAAAGTCAAAGGTGAAAGAAACATGGTTGACTTCACTATTGGCATTGTTTGTTAATCCTGTTTTGTAGTAAAAATACTCTTTGAGCTTTTTTTGAGCTGTTTAATTTGTTATCCTTTTAGTGAATTTTCTTTTTCAGTTGACCCATCTAATATAAAACACATGATTAAATCATATGGTCAAATTGTTAAGGGTCTTGATGATTTAAGTTGCTAATTGTGTGCCGTCTATTAGCTAATTATTTGTAATTTATGTTAACAGTGTTTATATTTTAACAGATGTTGACCAAAAGTCGAACAGATGTTGGCGAATAGTGAAACAGATGTTGACCTCAAGCAGATGTTTTGGTTTGTGGCCAAATATCTCTTTATGAGCAAACATCTGTTTAACTTCAAACATTTGTTTAAGGCCAAGCATATCTTTATTGGCAAATTCTGTTTATGGCCAAACATCTGTTTAAATCCAAACATCTGTTTAAGTCCAAACAACTGATATAGAACGCCAAACATTTGTTTAAGCCCCAACATCTGTTTAGGTCTAAACAGATGTTTAAATATCTGTTCAAAACACTGTTCAATCTAACATGGGTTTCCATGCATCTGTTGACTAAAAGTCAAACAGATTTTCAAACCACTGATTGACTTATCCAAATTTCTGTTGAATACTAAATGAGATGTTGACCAAAACTCAAACAGCGGTTGACCAAAAGTCAAACAGATGTTGACGAAAAAATGGGATTATCCGACCCGGTTACATGGGATATTTTTAAACTTCTAACATTTTAAAGATCCTCAGAAAATCTCGGTTCATTTCTCTCTCCACGTTTCTTTCTACACTTTCTCCAACAAAATCTGTCATCTTCTTCGATTTCTTCCGATCTTCATCAATATCATCTTGTATAATAATAAAGGTATTGTTAAATAATCTGATTTGTTTTGTATTTTTTATGTTTATTCTTTTAGTTATGAATTCTTTGGGCGATTATGGTTCTTGCTATTTAAATGAAGAAGTTGTAGTCGACGGTAGTGTATTCATGTATGTCCCTGTTTTTTTTTTTCAATCCATTGTTGGTTATGATTGCGTTTATTGTTGCGGCTTATACTTGAACAATTTTTTATAGTCCTAATTTTTTTGAATATCCGATTAATATGTAGTTATTATGCATGAGACATATATGTTTCTAAAAAAAGTGATCTGCATTTCCTGTATCTACCATTTGTGTTATCTATTGTTGATTTTATTGGATTTCACTTTGCTCATGTATTTATCTTATTCTGATTTATGATATACCATCTGATGTATTCTCATGTGTATTTAAAAAAGTTGAATTTATTTTGATTAGTACTTGGTATACTGTTTTTAAGTTTTTCTTTTGAATAGACACAAGTCACTATCCTGTTTTTCTATACAATTCATACAGCTGTTGATCGTTCTTGTATATTTGTGATACTTAATCGGAAAAGTAGGTTTTAAGTTTTAATTATATGATTTGATGTAAAAATATATATATATTTCGATATGATAAGAAATTGCATGTATTCTCACCTTTTTGATGTTGTCTATTGTTATTTTGATATATATTAGTTGTATCATCTTTTATTTAGATGAATTGCATACCTTAATGCATTGTATTCATTTGTTTCTTAATGTTATTGATTTTGATTATATATGATTGATACTGTTACAGTTTTATGTGAGAATGATTTATGGATTTCCGTGTTACCTTCAAAGCAGTAAAAGGAAATGTTTGGTTAGTAGTTTATCCGATCTTAGTTTAACACTTAATTTAAATTCTTCAAATTGGTTTGTTCTTGCAAACAGTTTTTAATGTCAAACATTTGTTTAAGCGCAAACATGTGATTGTTAAATGTTATCCACTGCTGAAGGCCATCCTCTGTTTCTTCATAAACAACTGTTGACCATTGACTGACCAAACATATGTGTTACATTTTGTTGTGTATCCACTGATAGTTAAAAAATAGTCATTGCTCCCTTTTTATTGTTGACATGCACTGAAATTTACAATCATTGGTTTTTTTTAAAATCATCCACTGCTCACATTTTTATTCTTGATGTGGTTAATTAATTATAGAATGATATTATTAACTGAATACTAGAATTACAATGATAGGTTAACTATATTATCTAATCGTTACATTCCAAAGAGATAAGAGTTCCTCGAATATTGTTTTGGTGATAAAAATTAAAGTTAAAATAAAAAATAAAATAAACTGTTGTATAAAATCAGTGTTTTAACACACTGATGGCTATCCACTGCTAGCAAAAACTTACTCACTGTTCTCATTTGTGACTGTTGCAAACCAGTGTTATTGTTCCATCAGTGGTTTCCTACCAACTGTCCTCCATTATCATCAGAGGTTGGCACGTGGACAGTACATAGCGGTAAGATCTATTAGTAACCGATGCCACGTCAGCATTCACTATTTCACCAAAAAAATAAAAAAAACCCTGATCAAAACCCCCAAACAGTGTTTTTACTGTCGAATCGAATTCTAAATTCTTTTCTAAAAGCAGTTATCATCCATTTCTCTCAAAATCACTCATCCTCTTCATCGTCTTCTTCCTCTCGTAATCATAATCAAATCACGATGACTCTCCCACGCAAATCCACACATAACTACTTAGGTCTACTTGAAAAACCCAGTCACACCAAAACCTTCAATTCCATCATTGATGTTCTGTCTTCTTCAAAGTACAGAACTTTGTTGACTTGTGATGCTCCGATCTACATGGATACCCAGCAAGAATTCTGGAAAAATGCTAAGTTGGAAACTAAGGATAAAAAGCCCTTAGCCATCAATTCTTCTATAAAGGACGTTCCAGTCACAATAACACCTCAAACCATTTCGGAAGTTTTTGAACTCGATGATCTTAAAGGTAAAACATCTTTCCCTAAAGAAGAGTATCAAACGTTTTTCATTCAAATGGGTTATGAAGAGGAAATCAAAAAAGACACTTTAGAAAAAGGCAGTTTTCCTCCTGCCACAAGGTTTTTGTTTCATACCCTACTGATGTGTGTCTCAAACAAGACCACTGCTTTCAATGAAATCCCATTGAAGATTCAATATCTAGGTTATGCTATATTACATGGTGAAAATTTTAACTATTCCCAGGTAATCTTCAATTATCTTGTTAGAAATGTTAATAAAAAGGCGTTTTTGCTCTTTCCAAGGTTTTTAAGTTACTATTTTAAAAAGAAATTTTCAGAAGATAATGCCCATGTGCTTATCCAGGGTAATCCTTTTTCAATTAAGAGCCTCACTACTGAAACCTTTACAAGGATGTCAAAACTTTCCAAAACACAAGCAGAGGTTCCTGAGCAGACTTCAGCAGCTACCACTGCTCCTCAGGCACCTGCTGTTGAGCCCACTGCTCAAGGTGATGATAGCAATAAAACAACTGCTGTTAAACCCCCACCTAAAACCACCAAAAGACCAAAACAGAAAAAATCACAAAAGCCCCCCAAACCCAAAACAAAGGTAACTCTGGAAGATGAAATCCCAAAGCAACTACCAGTGACAGCACAAAAGTCACCAATAACCACTGCTGCTACTACCTCACAGCAGTTGGAAGAAAGATCTCAACCTGAGCCTCAAACTCCTCCTGCTTCTTCTAAAAAAGAGCACGTTGTAATAATAGGGACACCAAATTATGATGCTCTGGAATCACTTGATTCCATCATCCACAGCCCACTGCCCGGGGCAAATTCGCTTTCTACATCTATCCTCACTTCTCAAATCCCCCCAGAAACAAAACTTTTGTTGGATGCAGTTGATTTAGCCCGGACACAAACCAGTTCTTCTCAAACACCTGTTAATGAGGATATACCTCAACAAGTGATTGGGTCTGGTGTCTCAATCATTGCTAACCCACCAACAACTGAGGAGGTTACACTGCAGGAAATACAAGTACTTCCTGTCAGTAGTTCAATTGGAGCAGCAACTACAGGTGTTGGATCCACTGATCTACACCTGGCCAGTTGTTTCATCAATAAGACTCCTCTGAAGGCAATTTCCTCTCCAGCAACTGTGATATCCGCTGCTGTCTTTGTTCCAACCCCTGGTTCTATTAAAAGGATCCCAATTGCTGAGGAAAGAAGTCCCCAGTACCAAGAAAAAGGGGCATCTGTGGATGACTTTTGGGAAACTTTCCCTAAGTCAACTGCTGATACAACCACTGCCAGTGGGAAATCAGATGATCCCATTAACTTGGGTGATGGTTTAATGTACAAGGAATTGAGGGGGAGGGTTAAGAAATTGGAAACTTCTGTTGCAGATATTAAGTCAATGCTCCAACAGTTGTTACAAGCCCAAAAGGCAACACCCACTGCAGCACCAGATACAACATCTGCTCCATCATCTGCTCCTACTCCCATTGAGCTTTGGAGTTTATTTCAACCTGTGCTTCACCAACAAAGGGCATATTCTGATCATCAACATGAAATACAGATTCAAAAGATCAGAAATATGATGGAAGCTAGGTTTATGGATACACAAGCAGACATAAAGGCATTGAAGGCCCACTCGCTGAAAACCACTGGTTCTGCTCCTCCTACTATCATCTTTGTGGACAACCCACCACCAGCTGATGCCAAAAAGTGGGAGAAAATGAAGCAGCTAAAGAAAAAGGGATATGAAGATGGTTTGTACATTGCACCAGACAAATCCACTATGCTTGCAGAGATACCTAAGCCAGATGGTACTAAAAAGGTTGATGTAACCACAAATGCCATTTCTGATGCAAAAGGAACGGTAAAAAGGGATATGGAGGCAAAGGATAAAGCAAGGTGGGAACAGGAGAAAAGAGTTTGTATGGAGAAGGATGAGCAGGGTGTTTCTGAGGCCAAGAATGAAGAAAATCCTGAGCCTAAAAGAAAACAGCCCACTAGAAAAGTGAAGGAACCCAAATCCACACCTCCCAAAAGCTCCACACATCAAACCTCAAAACGAGCAGATGTTAAAACATCTGTTGTATCGACAGCTGTAGATACTTCAGTTATTTCAACATATGTTACACCAACAATTTGCACCACTTCAACACAAATTCAATCCACTGCCTTACCACAAATCCCATTACCATCAAAAACATCCTCATTACTACCAACACCACCTGTCAAAAAGGAAAATACTCCAGGTGACACATCATCTGTTGTAATGGTAACAGTGGTTGAAACACCAGTTGTTTCAACAACTGTTAGTCAACCATCTACCACTCAAATCACTACCACTCAACGCACCAAAACACCACCAACCTCTCCAAAACATAAAAGGAGAAGGATAATTCTGAATGTTGATCCTTCAACACCGCAAACATCCACCCAACCATTGTCCCTTGTTACCATTCCCAATGCTGTCCCATTCTCTTCAGCACAAGTTTCAAATTCAAACACTGCCATTCTTCCTGCAGGAGTCCTGTATCCATTAGAACTGGAAGCAGTTAGAGAGGAGATCAGATCCTTCTACTCTGAAGATGACCCTGCTAAAAGGAACTTGCCATCTGTTCAAGGATATCCAAGGCCTAATAACATTAATGAATACTTGAAGTTAAAGGCTGAACAAGCAGAGGATATCTCCAAAAGAAATACACAAGGAAAATCTGACAGAGAGATTCAAACATTTTACCAACATTTGCTAACCCAAGTGAAAATTTTGGAGCAGTTTTCAAAAGATCTCTGTCAAAATTTATCAGAAAGAGCTGATGAAACTTTGAGGAAAGATTATATTGACTATATCATGACTTACAAAACATACAAGGGAGAAAAGTACAAGTACAAAGAATGGACCATCAGTGAGCTAGAAAGTGAAACAGCCAGAATTCAAGATATGATCAAAAAGAAGGTGAAGCAGACTCCTCCTATCTGGGCAAAGTTTAAGAAAAATGTACCAGATAGGTCTCTGCAGCTGAAGAGAATGAAAGAAGAGTTAATAACAGCTAATTTTGGGTCAAAGAACCAAGTGTCAAGGTGGAAAGAGGATAAAGTGTTTTTCTCTTACAAAAAGCTGGAAGAATTAAGAAAGAAAGATCCTAATGTTCCCCAAAAGCCTGTTTACCCTGAAGCAGTGGTTCCAGCTATGCCAAAAAAGCTACAAATCAGGAGATCCTAATACAGATTCGTTGGACTTTGAATTACAATTCAAAGGGCAAGTCAGGGAATTTTTGATGAGGCAATAAAGATTCACAATGGAAATGTGATATTTGGGTTTGTGTTTTACAGTTTATAGCAGAGTTAAGATTACTAGGTGTGGTAATGTTTGCAGTTATATAAGAAATTTTATGTATTTGTGAATTTGGTAAGTAACTGAATTGACTTTGAAAGTCAAAGGTGAAAGAAACATGGTTGACTTCACTATTGGCATTGTTTGTTAATCCTGTTTTGTAGTAAAAATACTCTTTGAGCTTTTTTTTGAGCTGTTTAATTTGTTATCCTTTTAGTGAATTTTCTTTTTCAGTTGACCCATCTAATATAAAACACATGATTAAATCATATGGTCAAATTGTTAAGGGTCTTGATGATTTAAGTTGCTAATTGTGTGCCGTCTATTAGCTAATTATTTGTAATTTATGTTAACAGTGTTTATATTTTAACAGATGTTGACCAAAAGTCGAACAGATGTTGGCGAATAGTGAAACAGATGTTGACCTCAAGCAGATGTTTTGGTTTGTGGCCAAATATCTCTTTATGAGCAAACATCTGTTTAACTTCAAACATTTGTTTAAGGCCAAACATATCTTTATTGGCAAATTCTGTTTATGGCCAAACATCTGTTTAAATCCAAACATCTGTTTAAGTCCAAACAACTGATATAGAACGCCAAACATTTGTTTAAGCCCCAACATCTGTTTAGGTCTAAACAGATGTTTAAATATCTGTTCAAAACACTGTTCAATCTAACATGGGTTTCCATGCATCTGTTGACTAAAAGTCAAACAGATTTTCAAACCACTGATTGACTTATCCAAATTTCTGTTGAATACTAAATGAGATGTTGACCAAAACTCAAACAGCGGTTGACCAAAAGTCAAACAGATGTTGACGAAAAAATGGGATTATCCGACCCGGTTACATGGGATATTTTTAAACTTCTAACATTTTAAAGATCCTCAGAAAATCTCGGTTCATTTCTCTCTCCACGTTTCTTTCTACACTTTCTCCAACAAAATCTGTCATCTTCTTCGATTTCTTCCGATCTTCATCAATATCATCTTGTATAATAATAAAGGTATTGTTAAATAATCTGATTTGTTTTGTATTTTTTATGTTTATTCTTTTAGTTATGAATTCTTTGGGCGATTATGGTTCTTGCTATTTAAATGAAGAAGTTGTAGTCGACGGTAGTGTATTCATGTATGTCCCTGTTTTTTTTTCAATCCATTGTTGGTTATGATTGCGTTTATTGTTGCGGCTTATACTTGAACAATTTTTTATAGTCCTAATTTTTTTGAATATCCGATTAATATGTAGTTATTATGCATGAGACATATATGTTTCTAAAAAAAGTGATCTGCATTTCCTGTATCTACCATTTGTGTTATCTATTGTTGATTTTATTGGATTTCACTTTGCTCATGTATTTATCTTATTCTGATTTATGATATACCATCTGATGTATTCTCATGTGTATTTAAAAAAGTTGAATTTATTTTGATTAGTACTTGGTATACTGTTTTTAAGTTTTTCTTTTGAATAGACACAAGTCACTATCCTGTTTTTCTATACAATTCATACAGCTGTTGATCGTTCTTGTATATTTGTGATACTTAATCGGAAAAGTAGGTTTTAAGTTTTAATTATATGATTTGATGTAAAAATATATATATATTTCGATATGATAAGAAATTGCATGTATTCTCACCTTTTTGATGTTGTCTATTGTTATTTTGATATATATTAGTTGTATCATCTTTTATTTAGATGTATTGCATACCTTAATGCATTGTATTCATTTGTTTCTTAATGTTATTGATTTTGATTATATATGATTGATACTGTTACAGTTTTATGTGAGAATGATTTATGGATTTCCGTGTTACCTTCAAAGCAGTAAAAGGAAATGTTTGGTTAGTAGTTTATCCGATCTTAGTTTAACACTTAATTTAAATTTTTTGGTATGATAATTAGCAATAAAAGTGTTTCTTTTATTTATGCTTAGATTTTGCCAAAACAGTATCAAAATTGGATTCAACAGTTTAATTATCCAATTGGAAATACAAATATCTGAACCACAGCTGGAAATGTTTTTAAAGTCAAGATCTATCCCCTAAGCAATGGCAGATATTATTTTTATAATGGTTGGTGTCAATTGGTAGACAGTTTGAAAATACCTTCAGATTCATGGTTGATATTTCATTATGAAGAAGCTTTACAAAGTTTCAGAATATTGTATTTTTATCAAGACATTGCTCTTTCTCCTTGTGAAGAGTTTTACTACAAACCATCTGGTAACGAAGATTTTGTGGTATGTAACTTCGAATATTATTCATCATGTAATTTTATTGGAGATACAATTGTTTATTTGTTGTGTTTTATTTTTTTACTTAATTTTCTGATATATTTTTACTAATGTACTATATAATGTGTTTTATTCTGATTGTAGAGTATTAATCGTTCTTTTGTTCATCACAAGATGTTAAACACTATTCCTTCATATCCGGTCGTTATTAAAGGATCTGAAAACAAGAACTGGTCTGTAGGGGTGGAAGATATCAACAATGAACTTTACATAATTACCGGATGGAAGGAGATAAAGAATGACTTGTCATTAACTGCTGATCATCTCATTGTCTTTGAGATGATAGATCTTCAGACTTTTCATATCACGGTTTTCAATTGTGCTACCTGTGATTTAGTGCTTCCACCTGAGGTTTGTGCTGTTGTTAAACAAAAGGTGATAGAAGAGATTGTGTTGAGTTCAGATAGTGAAGTTGTACAGGACGTCGTTGATGTCAATAATAGTGGTATGGTTGTTGGGAATGAAGATGATCAGATCGTACCTCTTTCTTTCCGTGTGGACGGTCATTTTGTAAGTTTGTGATGATGAGTTTACTAATATATAATACTTTAGTCAGATTTTAAAGATGTGTTAATTCTTTGTTTATTGAATTGTTCGTTGTTTGTTATAGCACCTTTTTAAAAAACAGGCTGAAGATCTTGGACTGAATCGTAAGATGGGTTTGAAGATTGTGGACGTGGCAGGTGATGTTTGGAATATTCAAGCTGCTATAGGTTCATCTCGAGGTCAACCAAGATATTATCTGCAAGGAATGAGAAAGTTTGTGAGAGATAAAGGCATGGTTTCAGGTCAAGCATTTACACTTAACTTTGTAAAAGGTAAAAAGTTTTTTATGTTCGGATGAATGTTTGTGGTTTGAAGAAGGCAAATGCAGAAGCATACATTGAACTAAATTTCCGGGTTGTAGTTGTTTGCTTTTCGAAACTGACACTAGACTTGTTTGTTTAGTTTTGAAGTTGTGATTCTAAAACTATATATGTACATGTAAATTATTAGCTCCATGTCTAACGGAAACAATGTGGAGTTGTGAACTAAAAACAATATACTCCGTTTTACTTTTGGTCAACATCTGATTGACTTTTGGTCGTATAAATAACAGTATAAGATGGTTGATGTAATGCGGTCGTATTAATAACCAATGGTAATTAATTAATCTAAATAACTTTCCCGAGTCCGGGAAGCAATCCCGGGTAAAAACCTAGTATAAGTTATAAATGAGAAGTTAGAAATTCTGACTTCTCAAAAATGACTTCTCAACACACAAAACCCTCCAAAATAATCTAACCCAAACACTCAAAAAAAAACTTATTAACTTTTATAAGTCAATAAGTCTTAAGTTGCTCCAAAATAAGCTAACCCAAACACTCAAAAAACAACTTATTAATTTTTATAAGTCACCACCATAATACCTTTTTGGGAAACAAACGCGTTTGTACGTATTTTTTAAAGTGATTGCTTTGCATCTTTTGCATAATTAATAAAAACAACTTAACATGTTATATCAACATAAATGAAAGAACATGCTCAACAAGGTAGAATAGAAGTACAAATTATATGAAATATATGTCAAGATGGCATGTATCTCACTTGATTGTAGAATTTAGTTATCCTTTTCCTTTGGGCTTTGGCAATTGTTTTAGGGGCGATTTAAACCAAGGTATCCAAATAGATGTTGTTTGTTGGTACATCTTATAGGCTTCAACTCTATACTCTTCTTTAAGCATTCTTTTCTCCACAAGTGTAGTCACATAAGCTAGACACAAGGTGTTTATGAGTGCACCAACAAAGACCCAAGCACCACCTAGGTTCCAACCAAAGATGGAAAGTCCCCACCACCATAGTTGTTCGCCAAAATAGTTTGGGTGTCTAGAATAATACCACAAGCCTTCATAGAGATTGGGCACGATGGCCTCTCCTTCCTTTTTCAGTTTTTCATTCATGCTCACAAATGTGTGAAGTTGGGTGTCGGCGAAATAGGCGTAGATGATGCCACAAATGCAAACAACTAATGCAATTATGTCCCATGTGTTTAGTGGCTTGTTGATCGAGTGAACTATATACAAGGGTAGACATACTCCAAATAGAAATACCTGTTTGGGAAAACCGGAAATCATATATCAAATTTTCCAAAGAGAAAGGATCGGTTATGATTTCGCTCATTAATTTTGCAATCGTTGTTTTGGATCGTAAATTTTGATCACAATAACCAGTTTTCTAGTAGTGAGAACCATGACAACATGCGGGTTCGCAAAGATAATCAATATGTTTACCTGTTGAATGAGGTAAACACCAAAGAACGAAACCCACCACCAGTTTTGGCCGTGCTGTCGAGCCATATCTGTGAACCTCCAATCTTCTCTTGCGCCCCATTGCCATTTCTCCCGACGAAAGTAGTTATGAGTCAATCTAATAGCCCAAACCCATGTCAAAACCACCACCACCATCGACCGCCACAAGTTATATTCTGCACCAGGGTGACTCCAAAAGTAATGCACCAACATCACCGGAATCACTGTCCAATACAAATCTATCATCTGCATATATATATAACCAGCAGATCCTCTAGTTAAAAAACACAAACTAAATAACATCAACTATAAACTGTCAGCTGAAATGTCTAATTGAATAAACTAAAAAACACTACTTTTTTCACACTATTCTAATCAACTCCTAATTCCACACAAGTGTATACCGTGAAACTTGAACCCTCGACCACGTGAAAGGGGCACCCAGGCCTGTCCCTGAAAATCTTTTAGAATTTCGGGGGGGCTCTAGGCAAGTAGAAAAAACGGGCCCCTAAAATACAAGAGCTTTGTGTTTTTTTAAATGGGTTTAAATTTAAAACACTATTAGATTTAGTTGGGTTAGATAAGAATTAAGTTTATTTCTCTATATGGGCTTAAACTAAATAGAATAAGTACGAGTCTAAAAATATATTTGGTTTTAACTTTTAGTTTTAACCATGTATTTGTTTAAAAAAAAACATACATAGATAATAAATTTTGGGCCCCGTGTGAGAGTGGGTCCTGGGCGGTTGCCCACCTTGCCCCTCTCATGAGCCGGCCCTGAAGGCACCATTTTACGCGCAGCCAAAGGCCTTTGGTAACCACTACTAATTAACAAATCAGTATGTTTGAGAGACTCCGTAAAATTTTGAAAAAAAGACCACCAACATCCTAGATTTCGTCGGTTTTGGTGGGAACTCATTGCCGACGGATTCTTGTCAGTAACCACTTTCCCCAACGGAATTGGCTGCTAGTGATACTCATTTGTTTATTAGTGAATCTAGATCAGAAACTATATATACCCAGTTGCTGGATTGGAGGAGGCTAATGAGCCAGAAACCGACATCGATGTTGAGGAAGAAGAGGGTGTTAGCTAAGATAAGAGGGTGGTGATAGCACCAGTACCAGAGAGGGGAAAGAATATGGTGGTGGTTATTTAGGAAGTAAATGTAGAAGATGATTGAAGGGAGAGGAGCTATGAATGCAATCAAAACATTCTTTAAAGCCATGTTTGATTCACTAAATTAAGATCAAAAGCATGATATGCCTAAGGAAAAATTACAAGTTTTGTCCTTTATCTTTAGGGTACTTTACAGGCGGTGTCCTTTTTTTCAAAAGTTGACAGGCGGTGTCCTTTATTACGAATTTTGTTACAAGTTTTGTCCTTTAGGCTTAACCTAGTTAGATTTTCTTGTTAAATTTTGTCACCCAAGGGTATTTTAGTCTTTTTACCCATTTCTTTAATATTATTTAAAAGAATATTATTATTATTATTATTATTATTATTATTATTATTATTATTATTTATCTTTATGGTTCTGCAACCACCACCGTTCACCACCCTAAATCACCACCTGCCATCATCAACCACCACCGGCAAGTTTCCATTTAATCCCCAACCTTCCATGTTTAACCTGGTCAAACACTTTCACAATTTCATCAATCTCCAATTTCCCCCAATTTTCATCAATCTCCAATTTCGCCATCTGTGATCCTTGCCACAAGATTGAGAAAGTCATAAAAGCAATCACACCCCACCATCCGAAGGCCTCGTGAGCGGAAACCGTTACAAGTTAATATCAAGTATGATCAGATCAAACAAAATATTATGAAACTATGATACTTACCAGTATCAAATCAACATTATGTAGGAAATCAACTTGGTGCGTGACGAGTAGGATCGTTTTGTTTCTTAGAGCCCCCCTCACACACTCCTACAATAAAAATCAAAAACAGAACTGTGAGAACTAGTACCAAAACTCTGAAAGCAAATGAATAAACTTTGGTGTTACTATGATCACCTTAAATATTTCGGAACCCGTGTGAGCGTCAACGGCGCTAAAGACATCATCAAGAAGATAAATGTCACAATCTTGATAAACCGCTCGGGCGAGTTGGATCCTCTGTTTCTGGCCGCCACTGAGGTTAATCCCCCGCTCGCCGATCTCTGTTTGATCACCAAATTCCATCATTTCCAAGTCTTTCTCCAAGCAACAGTTCTTGATCACTTCTTTGTACTTCCGTCTATCCATTGTCACGTATCTACGGTGGCCGCCGCACCTGAAGACTAGAAACAACGACGACAGTTCACCACCGTCTTCACCGCCTTAACGCCGCCACAACAACCACCCACTACCCCTCCGTTCACCTCCACCCGAGCCGCACCTGAAGACCCATCCTTCATCCCTATTTGCAGAAAATCATCAAAATGTTCCACCCTTCATCTTTTAAATCAGATTCAAAGCTTTCGATCTCGTATTCAAAACCATCTAATTTGTGGGTTTTCGATCTCAGATTCAAAGCTTTAAATCAGATTCAAAGGATTTGAAGATTGAAAAAAAAAACGGGCTTCTAGATTCGATGGTGATGATGAACAATCAATGGGCATGAATCGATCGTGATGATGAACAATCAGGGGAAGGAGATAACAGAGAAAGAGATGGAGAAGAGCGAAGGAAATTAGGGTTTCTAGGGTTATAAAAGGGGAAATGAAGTGGTAGGGTGGAAAAGACATAATTACCCTCATGTGCTTATCATGTGCCACAAATTAACTGAGTTTTTTAACCAGGTTGGGTGAAAAGGACAAAACTTGTAACAAAATTCGTAATAAAGGACACCGTCTGTCAACTTTTGAAAAAAAGGACACCGCCTGTAAAGTACCCTAAAGATAAAGGACAAAACTTGTAATTTTTCCTATGCCTAATGAAGAGTGTGTGTTATATATACAGCCACTAGCCCACGGTTGGACATTCTTTTTTTATGTTCACTCCATTATTATGGGCTTATGGCTTTTTGAATGGTATATTTTTTCATAACATTTTAAAAGTGTTGGATGAACGTAGGTAAATAATTTCATTATTTCCTTTTATAATTATAATGTTTTATATCTACTCCTTCAAATTTAACAATAAACACTAAACATATTTTATGGTTATACATTTCGCACAGTAATATAGAATAAAATCATTTATAATATTAAAAGTGTATATTGTTTTATAACGTTTTTCATTTAGCGAAATAAAATCAATTATTTAGCGAAATAAAATTAATATAAGAACTGATTTAACTTTATTTATCACGAAATGCGTAAAAAAATATGGACAATTTGGATTAGCGTAAGTTGTTTGAATTTTTGAAGTTTTGTTATTGGTTTGGTTTACGACCTTGAATTTTGAATTAGTTTTGGTCATTTTGGTAAGAATCCAATAGTTACAAAAAAGAAGCAAAATAACTTATTATGTAGTTTCATTTATATACTATAATTAACAGTGACGGATTTAGAAAATCCTTATAGGGGCAACGTTTCATATAAAATGGGTAAGAAAATTGAAAAAACGTCATTTTTTCCAAAATTTACACTAACGCCGGAGTGTAAAGGGGTAGCGGAGGCTGCCCCTAGTAACATGCTAGGTCCGCCCTAATAATTAACCTCTTATTAATTTAATATGTACATGGTATAGTGTTAAGGTTTTTTTCCATCCAAAAAAGTAAAATGTTCAAATTCTGAAATGTATAGATATAGAAATTTAATAGGTGTATACTAAGCATATACTACCAAACATGGACAAGTTCATATACATGAAGGATAATTAAGGCCTGGTCTATTCGCACACGGCCTTTGTCTTTTTGCACACTCAAAGCGCCCCGCTTTGGCCATAGCGGGGCGCTTTGAGTGTGCAAAAAGACAAAAAGCGGTGATGTATGAGCCAGTGTGCACCCACCCGCGGAGCTGCCGGTGGTATGCTGTGGCAAAGTAATCTGCCAGGCAGGCTGCTAGATCGCAGGGCTGTCGTCGCAGTAGGCAGTATAGAAAGAAAAGGTCACTGAGGTTGACCTTCTCCCTGCTGGCACCCCGCGGCACGATAGTTGCCGCGATAACATGGTGCAGGTATCGAAACAAGGGGTCTCTAATGGTGGTGGCCTTTTGCCAGGATTTCCCAAAGGGAACCCTGGAAATGGCCCTCCAGAAACTGATAAGCGTCTGCCTGTCCATCATCTTAACCGCCTGCGTATATAAATCAGTATCAAGCTCGGCCTCTGTGTACAAACCTGTATAAACAAATAATATTAAATAAACAAATAATAATAATAAACAAATAATATTAAATAAACAAATAACATTAAATAAACAAATAATAATAATAAACAAATAATATTAAATAAACAAATAACATTAAATAAACAAATGATATTAAATATAAAATAATAAATAATATTATTTAAACAAACCTGTATGGACAGCAAACTGCCGCACACTCATCTGAAACTCCTGACCGGCGAGACGGAATGTAACCTCGTGGACTGGAAAATACGGGTCCTCCACGTAATCCGCCGGATGCGGCGCGTATGTAAACGTGGAAAGAAACTCCCACGTAAGCTCAGGGTACGAGTCCTCCATCGCTAACTCAAATAGGCGCGACCAAGGAGTATCTAGTCCAACTATCTCACGCGCCCGCGCGGCCTCTCCCACGGTCTCCAGCAGGCCCCAGTCTATCCCTACATGCTCCCCAATGGGGATGGTGCGCAACCTCGCGCATCTCCCCCTCGCCCGTGACCCCGGCGGAAACTGCAGGTACGGACATGCCGGCTCTCCCTCCTCTCCCACATCTCCCTCAGCCTCCATATGCTCAATCTCGTCATCGGAGGAATCCATCCCTGCACGTTGACAAGATAATATTAAATATAAAATAATAAACAAATAATATTACTAAACAATTTAAATAATAAACAAATAATATTATTTAAACAATTTAAATAATAAACAAATAATATTAAATATAAAATAAACAAATAATATTATTTAAACAATTTAAATAATAAACAAATAATATTAAATATAAAATAATAAACAAATAATATTATTTAAACAATTTAAATAATAAACAAATAATATTATTTAAACAATTTAAATAATAAACAAATAATATTAAATATAAAATAATAAACAAATAATTTTATTTATAAAATTTAAATAATATTAAATCTAATTTAAATAATAAACAAACAATATTAAACAAATAATATTAAACAAATATTATTAAACAAAAATTATTAAACAAATAATAAAAAACAAATAATATTAAACAAATATTATTAAACAAATAATATTAAAAAAAAATAAACATGAACCAAAGCGCCGCGCTTTGGCCTCGGCGCGGCGCTTTGGTTCTTCGTGATGAAGAACAGCCCCACCCGATCGATCCAAACGCCCAAATCAAACAAACTAAAACACGTAACTTGAACCAAAACAATAAATGAAGTTAGATCGTACCAGATAGCGGTTGAAAGCTTGAAAACGTTGATGATCCGGCTCAAGTGTGTGTAAATCGCACCTTTTGTGTGTGTTTTGTGTTTTGTGTTGAAATGGGGGAGAAGCTGCCCCGCTTCAGGTATAACGAGGGACCAAAGCGCCCCGCTTTGGCCATAGCGGGGTGCTTCTGTTTTTATTTCAGGGCAAAGCGCTTAGCTTTGGCCATAGCGGGGCGCTTTGGGCCTTTTTTAAATTTTTTAAAATTGTTTTTAATTCACAAACGCGTCGATAATAGTCTAAATTTTACGTTTTTTTCCATTATACATCATTTTTTATTATATATGGAGTATACTGCAAGTTCCGGGTCAAATCGGTTACGTGTGATGTCTTATTCCGTTATATCGTATCATTTGGGTTTGAAAGCACAAGTACTCCTGTAAGAGGTGTTATGTGTATCAACCGCCTACCGCACATGAACATGACGTATTTTTTCATTAGTTGTAGTATTATGATGTATATGGTCATTTTGGGTCGTACAAGTGCGTATTGAATCTGATTGGGTCGTGTCGGTGACATTCGGTTTTTAACGTGATGTAACGCATATATTGAACAAACACAAACGTGATTATTATTAAACACATTTAACCTACATCGTGAACATATGGGGTTACATTAAGGTCAGGGGCACGATACGTAAGCATTTCGTACGCGTTGATCTGATCCCTGTATAATGTGTGCCAGGCTGCTGCGCGCTCTGTTCTGTTCGCTGTCCAGAGTGGGTTTGGGGGAGGCATTGGATAACAACCTCCAAGCTCTACATGTATGAAATGCCCATGGTCGACGAACACAACCGCAACCACCAGGTGAGGTTGCTCAGCTTCGTTTGGCCCGCCCAGCAGAGGGAAAATTGTATTGCTCCCACGCATGTCGAAGGTGTAAACAATCACACCGTATCGTTGGGCAATAAGAAACCCCGTGTCAGGCATCGTCATGTAATTTTCGATATCTGCTCGTCCCACCCCCTTGAAATCGATCCGTCTAAGCAGCGCATCATAATGTCCTATGTTTTCCGGATCGAAAAACTGCCTCCAAAGCGATTCGTTCGTACGTAACTCCTTTATAAGTTGTTTCCGGATCATCAAATATGAATTTTGTTTCACTCCTAACCCAACAGCCACCGATCGAAACCCACAATGACCATCTGGTTTCACGTCCTTTATTCTAACGATGTATGGATGGATCACTTCGGGAATCTGAGATGCGTAGTTGCGGATCGCTATATCCGTCTTAGGACCGAGCTTGATCATCGGGAAATCAGGGTGCAGGTTGATCGGTTTGGTATTCTTTTGTCTTCTAGAATCTTCGGGTGATATGTACGAGCTGTGACGGGGAAGATCATCTGAGGCCTCGACCCAAGTTTCTTCCGACGGAATGTACGAGCTTTTTCTAGCGGCTACAACCTTTCTTTCTTCCTGCGTTTTCAATGTTGGGCGACCACGAGTTTTCTTCAGAACAGCAGGAGGTTTTTTGTTATTGTTCCCTGGATTGAGGATTTGCTGAAACTTTTCAAAGAAGCTCCTTTTCACTTGAGGGGGTGTTGGATCGATCTTTTGTTTCAATTTTTCAAATTCCGCGTCTACATTGATATCCTCTATGTTTTTCTTTGCAGGCTTGAAGTTAAGCTTCTTCCAGAACACGTCTATGTGTGTGATCCGGAGTTGCTGACCTGTGGATGAAAACAAATTAGGTGGCAGAATCATAACGAGAAAGGTCAAAGATATTAATTACCTTTATTTTCCAACTTTTCCAAACGACAGGCACATGGCAAACCACAGCTGGTAAAAAGTTGGCAACCACAGCTTGCACCGTAGGCTCTCAACCCGTCTTCCTTACGTTTTAGTTCCCTACTCAAAAGCTCAATCGCATATATTGAAACCTTTCTGAGAATATATGCAAGCATGGGCTGCTTCTTGTTGTGCGTCATCACTTTTCGGAGGCTTGTTTCAAAGCTACTACTAATCTCGGTGTATTGTCTATCAACAACATGATCAACATACAGTACAAGTTTATCCAGTGTGTTGCGATGACTTGGAAAGTGACTTTTTAGTGTTGCATGCATGCCCTCAACCCTGTTGGTCGTAGTTTGTGAAAGTTGATAGTTTTGTTAATCCAGCATGATACAAACTTTTCACGGTACGGATCCAACCAGGATTTCTTCAAATAATCAAAAACCTCTAAAATTAAAAAAAACGTAAATAGTCAGTTTTTGTTATTATATAAAATTTGAACATAATTATGTAAGAAATACCTACGTTCATGGTCATCTTCTTTCAGCTGTGCTTCAAGGTTTTCCAAGTTATACCTGTATATTTCCTCGGTCGTAGACTCGCACAATAACCAAAATCTACGTACGAATTCTTTCCATTCCTTGTCAGAGAATTTCTTCTTGCTGTTCTTATTAATATTTTGTTGAATATGGAACCGACAAAGATACTTATGCGCTTTTGGAAAAACTTGTTCACACGCGTTCATTAGCGCAAAATCCCTGTCTGTTAAAATCATGCGCGGTTCCATATATCCTACCAGCATAGACTTGATCCTCTGCAACACCCATAGGTAGTTCTCTGACTTCTCAGCGGAAATTACCGCACAAGCAGCCGTAAACGATTTGTTTGTCGACGTCATGCCTACGACCTGAACAAATGGCAGGTTGTACATGTTTGTTTTGTAGGTGGCGTCAATCATTAGCACATGCGGGAAGGTACACTACATATTGAATGATCTTTCGTGAACAAAGAAGACATCTTCAACTTCGTTTGATATCTCATTCGTGCGCATGTAATAAGTGTAATTTTTTTCGAGAAGAATGCTTTCAAGTTTTTGCATCGGAGACTTACCGACATTTTTTTCGGCGTTGTTCTTCTGAACAGCGTTGTGTATATCTTTCGGAATAAGCTTTCTAGCCGGATTGTTTTTTGTCAGCGTTCGCCAGATACTTTGGTTGGGAATGTCTTGCTCTGTCAGCTCCTTAACCAGTTTTGTATCCTCCGAAGAAAGCCTTCTCGCATACGCGTGACCCTCTAAGTTTTCAATAGGAGTGTGGTTATGCTTCGCCTTCGTCACCTCGATCCTCCAAACACTTCCGGATGATTCCGAAAACCCGATCATCTCGAACGGGCAGCCTATTTTCTTGCTACCCGTTTTCCTCTGTGTAGCTATACTCTTATGCTCCCCACCAAAAGTACATTGAAACCAAATCTTGTAATTCTCTCCTCTTTTATTCGACCTCTTAGTCACAATGAGGTAACCGTTGTCTTTTGCCGTGTCTTGTACCCAACGCACCAACTCTTTACGTGACGAAAAGGTCTGCGTTGTATCAAACGAAAACGTAACCGGGTAACAGCCTTCCTCGTCAACAGACACATCCCCCGGCTCACCATCGTCACCGAGGTCCGAATATACTTGATGTTCAAAGTTGTGCTCGCCACCGTAACCGAAATTCGAATAACCTTGTAAGCTCTGTTGACAACCGTAACTGTCGTTTGGACCACACTCCTGCTGTACAAAGCTGTACTCGCCACCGTAACCGAAATTCGAATAACCTTGTTGTGCGTAAGGGTCCTCCACAGGGGTATTCAAATCCAGCGTCACCGTGTTATCACGATAACGAATGCCAGATACAACCTCTGCCTCCCTCAAGTTGGACGAGACCGGTTTCTCATACGAGTCAGAAATAGCGGTCCCCTCGTAAGAATCAGGAACAACTGTCTCGTCAGAATATTGACCGAAAATATAGTTGTTTAACCACGACATCGTTTTTCCAAGAGATGTAACTAATACAGCAAAACCGCGCGTTATTTTGAAGAAACACAACGGATGGGGAATAAAGGCAATACAGACCTTTGATCTGAAATGAAGGCAACCACGAGGGTGAAATTTGATCTGAATAAAGGCAATACGTTATTTTGAAGGAACAACTGTCTCAGATGTTGCTTTTAAAAGGCAAAAAGGGTGAAATTTGGGGTCGAAGCGCCGCGCTATGGCCAAAGCGCGGCGCTTAGGGTTAACGACAAACCTCATAATCAGCTTTATGTCTCTCAAACAATAACTCATGTCTCAAACGTCAATCAACTCACCTTTTGTCGATCTAAGCGCCGCGCTATGGCCAAAGCGCGGCGCTTTGAGGTGTGAAAATAATTTTGGTCGTGTGCAATTAGCATGACCCATAATTAAATAGAAATTTTCAATAGAATGAGTTTACGCATAACCATCAGGATTGTTTTATTGGGTGTTTGAGTGTGAATTTTACAGTTTTTTTCTTTATCTTTTAGTTAATCATACACATGAGTCGGTAGATAAAAATTTATTTTCAAAATATTAATAAACATATAAAAGTTACTAATCTGTATAATCTGTATAAATCAATATATAAAAATTAACCTATATATTAAAAACTGTCTGGAATGAACAGTAATAAATATATATTATAAATATAACGGAAGTAATAAAAATACGATTGAATGAATGGTATCGGGTACCGGTACCGGTATTAAATTTACCAAACTGGGTCATATTATAAACCGAATGGAATGAACAGTAATAAAAATAGAATTGAATTAACATCTATATATAATCTAAAATTTAGTTACATGTTCTGTTTTAAAATCAACATTTATGATGTTTTAAATGCGGTACTTAAAATAATATAACCATCGTTTTTTCAATTTGCTTCACCGTAATCGATTCTTATTATAATGGTGAATGCTATTGAATGTCCATTGAATTCAATTACCTACCCTTCAATTGAATCATTTGCCTTTTCATGTCCCTTCGATCCTCAAAACCCACAGACAGATCGATTTCGTCTATAGCCGATCTATCTCTGTCGCTCTCATCTTCTGTCATCTTTAGATTCTTCGCACATCAAAACCCTTAAAGATGGTGGTGTAGGATCATAAACAGCCCCGATTAACCAACCAATCTGATGCAGCGGCGGTGGTTTCAGAGTGCAATCAGTTTACCGGTGACTAAGGTAAGTCAGACCTCTTATTTTGTTTCTTTATTTTCTGAAACTGATGAACGTTTTTTATGGTCTAGGGTTTTGCTGGCTATGATTTGATGAACCGTCGTTAAATCTGTGGCGAGGATAAGGGTAAAAACGACTACCGGTCAGTGATGAATTCTCTGGAAGTTGGTTTTCGGTCAGGAATAGCTGCTGCCATAATTGGGTTTTTGATTTACAATGAATTCTGGTATGCTTATGTACAGGTTCAGGTTAATGACATTAGGATTCAAAGTTTTCTACAATTTTGGTTAGAGATGTAACTAAAGAACAGGTTTTTCTTTTTTACTTCTAGAACCTGTTACATTTTGTTTTTGTTATGTGTTTTGGTTGTTAAAGTGAATCTTTAGGTCACACATTCAAGATTGATGAGGTTTTGGATTTGTATCAATGCAAGAAAGGCTTGAATGTTTCTACATCGGTGACCAGTCGGAATCAGAAACCCAAGCCGGAACCATTTGTCGCCGGCATTTAAGTAAGAGAAATTTATCCTCATATCTTGATGTATCTTCGTATTATGATATTAATCGTGTGATTTACTGATTTATAGACCATGGTTTATATAAACTTTTTAACACGTACAAACAAGTTTAAGCTTCCCCATTAGTTTAAATATATAGAGAGAGATATATATAGCAATGCATCTTTTGAAGAGGTAGGTGGATTAATTTTATGTTTTTAATTGAGATCCTCTCACTTTTATTGAAAATGTGTGGTAATGACTTCAAAATACAAAGGATAATTATCAGGTCAATGTAAGACACACTGTCATTTCTAGCATGATGGTAAATAACTAAATATCAAAGTTTTTTTTATAATTAATTTAGAAATAATTTTAACATTATAAATTCTCATTTACTTTGAATATTGCAATTTAGGCATTTTAACATTATAAATTCTCATTTACTTTGAATATTGCAATTTAGACGTAAGATACAATGGAATCACACAAGATGCAATGATGAAAAACAAAAGTACATAAGACCACCCATAGTGGTGAACTTTTTGGGCGTTTTTTGGTTAAAAAATGCCCCACACCGCCGTGTTCTCCGCCCCAGTGGCGTTGTTTAACAAAATAGGGCTGGAGCGTTTTAAAATCAATGCCGGAGAGGGAATGGATTTGGCCAATCACATGTAGGTTTTATGGGTTTGTCGAATAAAGTATTTTTGATGTTTTTTTTGTTTAATTTTATTTACACCCCTTTTTAACAATGCCCCATAATGCCTACATCCCCACTACACGCATTTTAGAAAAAACGCCCCATAATGCCCCCATTGCTGATTGGGCTGCCACATGGCGTAAAACGGCCAACGGTAGGGGCATTACCACTACACATGGTCTAAGAAATTATGTCTTTTGAAGATATTGGACTCTTTATATCTGACAGATTTGGTCTTACACTTGGCAAACTTAGGAATTCTGACATAATTAATAATCTGTTTTGGTGGTGATTAATTGTAGTTTGCAGTGGCATAAGATGATATTTTCCAGCCCAATGTTGTTTGATAGTTTAGAGAGATCCAAATATGTATAGGGCCCGACTTGCATACATTATAGTTTTTATTTTTTAAACCACTAGAAACTAAGTATAATTTAACAGTTACCTGTGGGACTTTAGATCTTTCTACAACAAGTGTTAAGTTTATAGATAATAATGGGACATGATAAGTCATTAATCTTGCATTTTGTAACATCAATCATTTTTTTCTGTCTCCCGTTTTAACCCGACAGAATTGCTCCTTGATGTACAATATCTTTAAAAAAATATTTTTTTAACTAACCTGACCCGTTCTGACCCGAACCCATTTTGACCCGAACCAAAACAACCCTTTTTAAAATTGACCCGTTTTGACCCAAACCCGTTTTGACCCATGACCCGACCCGACCCGACCAAACCCGTTTGCCAGGTCTATATAATATATAATCTTGAACATATATGATTTGGCCAACTATATTTTTTTTACTTCACTGATCAATATAAGTATAAAATTTGAAGGTCAGGTTTGTAAGGCCTTTGTAATTATTAAGTTTGGGGGGTTTTGGGACTGTTTATTTCAACAACTTATAGTAATGCATGCTTAATTAAATTTCAGGAGAAAAGGGGAATAGTCAGAAACTGGAAGACCCCTGCACTACTAGGGATCCTTTTTCCATTGCATAATAAAAGGATCTTTGGCTTAGGTATGTTTTTTATCAGTTATATTAATATATTATACCGTTTTATTATTTTCTACTTAGTGAATAACAAACATGAATAGGCATATGTCTATTGGTGTTTTGTCAAACGGCTTGCGAAGTAGACAGCAACCAAGACTTGGAGTCCATTTATACTATATTTCGTATTTTATACATGCCTATTTTATTAATGACAACTGTTGTACTATTCTCTCATAAGACCCTCCGGCGTACAACCTGGGCATTGGCGTGGAAGAGCCATTCTGGCTCGCGGTCACTTGCACACTACGCCATGTAAACGTGTGCAGGGTAGGGTAAGACAAAGGCAACGGGTAGAAACGGTTGATAAGGAGAATTCTTTAAAGCCTATATTTAACATCCTTTGAACACATAATTCTTTTGCTTACAAACCGACACTACATTACGCAATACATACCCTATCATTTGTCGCAGCCGTTAGTCATCATTTATACCCGTCGTTGGCCACAACTACCGACTGTTGCTACATCCATCCTTCTGATTAAGTTGATGCAGTGCCATACTACCAACTAAGGTTTTGCGTAGTGTCGGAGTGCTGATTCTGTGACTTACGCAGCCGGCCCTTGTAACACCTCGAAAATTCACGTCCTATAATGTATTGACACGTGTCGTAAGCTTGAACGTGTGAAATTATATTTACAGGGACTAAAGTTGACAAACATGGAAAGTATGTGAATATAAGGGTTCAAAATGTCAACAAGGGATAAATATACTTTACAGTAACCCTACATGATGTTCATAACCTCAACCGAATAAATCATGGATCATACAAAGCCAATTGTGAAAGAAAGTGAGGAATTACAAACTACAGGGGTTAAATGTGTCAACATGTTTAAAGGTATACCTCTGAGTGACCTTTTAGCAAACCCGAAGCTTTGTAATGCTTAATTATACTCACAAGAATGTGTGATAAAAATTTCACAAGGTTTCGTTAAGGTATAAGAAAGTTATGGCAATATTCGTATACGAGGGGTTAAAAAAAACGTCAACGATTTAATTTCTCGCGATTTTTACACAACCGACGAACGAACACGCAAACATCGACTACCGATCCTAATTTGCGTATTTAAGTATTAATATTATGCTCTACGATGCTTACATGATGTTCGGGTGCGAAGACGGGCTTGTGGGCCTTGGGCCCAAGCCCACAAAACCTCCACTATATAAATGAAAATAAAATAAAATAAAAATAAAAATCATTTTCACCATCTCTTTCTCTCTCTAAAACTCTCTCTCTCTCTAGAAACTTTTCCGGCGGCCGTTTTCCGGCGGCCGTTTTCCGGCCAAGGGTACACTTTTTCGACTATATCCGACGTTCCGGATCGCGTGGTGTGGTTAGTTTTAGCTAATTCTTAGCGGTTTGAGCTCTATGGCAACTCCGGCAACATTCCGATCAAATTCCGGCGAGTCCGTTTTAAACTTTTGACTTTGCAGATGCTTCGATCGGGACTTTAGGAGCATTTCTGCACAGTTTCAAGAAATTTCATTCTCCGGCGAAATCTCGACTTCTGACATGGTTCTGGCGAGTTCCAGCCGTCAGTTTTCGACGAAAAATATATTTTTGGACTCCTAGTGACCTATAGAGTCCATCGAACCACTTTCGACTCGGGTGAAAAATTTAAGTTCGGGACGCTCTCGGGCTCGACTTCTGACATGGTTCTGGCGAGTTCCAGCCGTCAGTTTTCGATGAAAAATATATTTTTGGGTTCCTAGTGACCCGTAGAGTCCATCGAACCACTTTCGACTCGGGTGAAAAATTTAAGTTCGGGACGCTCTCGGGCTCGGTTCAACATGGTCAACAGGTCAAACGTGGTCAAAACTGGTCAAGGGGAAGTTTTGGGTCATGTTAGTGCCTCGGTTCAGTTTTGGGTTCGGTCAAACCTGGTCAACATCGGTCAAACCTGGTCAACATCGGTCAAACCTGGTCAACTGTTGGTCAACGCAGTCAACACGAGGCTCGGTAAAATTTTAACGATGCAATTTTGTTATATTATGTGGGCATTAAACCCTTAAAAGGGCACCCTCTGATTCCCACTCTAACTAGGTCAAATGTCGGGTCAAGCTTGTTATTTAAAAAGTCAACAGGATAATTAATTTCTAATTTAGGCATAATTAGCAACGTAGAACACATACAACCTGTTTGATCATTAATATAACTTGGTAATTAGTGTAAGAACATGTCTAAACATGTTCAACCCGACAATTTCCTGTTTAGACCCGGTTCGGAACCGAAAGTCGCAAAGCTTTGACTTTTGCTTTGACTTCAGTTCTGACCCGTTTTGGTATGATTTAGAAATACCTTAGAGCTCTGGTTGGACCAGGTTGCATGCTAGTATAACCCTCTGTGATTATACACCATGGTTCATTAGTTAACCGATTAATACGCATGATTCCGTTAATTGCCCATATGTTGACCATTATGCCCTTTTCACCTTAAAACGTGATTTTTGGAAATGTAAAAGAATAAAAACCTTAGTCACTGATGTATAAACTTGTACCCAAAGTTTGACATCAGTTTGAGGTGTAGATTAAGAGTTATGCTCGTTAGCGTAAAAATTAAAGCTTTATGTTAATTAAATGGCGTATTTAGCATATAGCATACTTAAACATACTTTTTAATATCAAATCTTTTACCCACTGATGTAATATATTATTTTGGGATTTTTAAAGATTTTTTTTATTAATTTTAGGCTGAGCATAACTCATAGTCGTAGGCTTAACCCGGTACTTGTCGGTTTTGCCCTTACGGGCCATAAAATGGGTTTTACATATCTAAACGAATCCAAACCTTTTGCTACTGATCTTAAATGATAAATAATTTATTTTAAGCCTTCTGGAATGGTAAAAATATCAGCTTTATGTATCGAACCCGTAAACGGCTTTTAATCGCATAATTAAGCGTTTTTAACGCATAGTATGTACTAAGAGTATTTTAAACATACCAAGGGTGATACCTACTGATATTTGAGGCAAATTATAATATTTTAACAGTAAGCAAAGGTTGTTAAACTCAGACTTCAGTTTTGAGCTTTTCGGCTTATGTGAAATTACCAAAATGCCCCTACGGTGCATAGTTTGGTTATAATTGATAAATTTCACATATATACTTTACCCTACTGTTATAATTTATTAAATGGAGTATTTTTGCTGATTACATCAGACCTGTAACTCAGGTTAATACCTAAACTCTTTTATAAACTTGAAAATGACCAAACTACCCCTACGGGGCATAGTTTGTGTTTAAATTCGTTTCGGGCATAATAAAAGACATCTTACTGATGTCACAACATATTTGAGGCATATTAACTTAGGAAACCTGGTTAGGACTCTTATGATTACCCGTCACGCCTTTTGCGCGTTCGGTTCGGTTTATGTAACTAGTTTACATAAATTAGCCGAAACTGGTCAAACCTTATCGGTTTTATCTCAAAATCCAGAGTGTGCATGAAATACCCATATTAAACAAGTCTCTGAACTTGTAGGGTCTAAATCACATTCTATCCGGTCATCGCTTAATCGTGCGTACGAACCGTATCTTTGAAACTAGCCGGTCTAAGCTTAAGCTTAACTAAAGACCCGTTAGGATTCTAATAGGTTATTATAAACCTTCGTTCCAGATTTAGGAGCCCAGTAAAAGCTATCTGTACTTGCTGATTTGATACGGCTGGGATTGAATTTATATTTAGCTCAGGTAAATACTTTTAACTTATTTTCCCTATACGGGCTTGGGGTACGGTATATAGAATACCGCTTGGTCCAGCATTGAATCTTTAATCGAATAGAGGTTAAATCATTGATATGCTCTGTTTTGAAATGTTTTGTTTGCTTAAAGCCTTTGGGGGGTTAATGACCATGTCCCGGATATCCCTGGCATCATCTTACGAGATGGCCACGACCTGAGCACGGGGTGTAGGCGTACACCTTTCAGTGCATAACTCAATATTGTGGTGTGTCTATTGATCTTTAACCCGGTCTACGGATCGGGCTACTGAACGCATAAGAAACATGTAATTCGTTTACAAGTATTATACTCAAATAATTATCCCAAGTTATAAAAGGTTAATTTTGCCTCTGTGCATTTTAATCAAATTATAAAACATTTGTGCCATGTGCATCCAAACAAATTTTAAATCATTTTCAAAATGAGTCGGTTGATAGTATTTACCAGTGTAAACTGACGTATTTTCCAAAAAGGCCAAGTGCAGGTACTAATCGGAATCGGCTGGCTACTCCTAGCATCATTAATGAGTCTCGCAAGCTTAGATGCCTAAAGTCTGTTGAACAAAGTTATCTTTTGTTTAAGATCCGCCTGTGGATCCATCTTACGTTCCGTTGTGATATTTGATATTACTTTTGAATCGGATTGTAATATATTTTTTATCATTTGCTTCCGCTGTGCATTTAAATTGTGTTGTTTGACTGTGATGTTACCAACCACGTCATGATACTCCCCTACCGGGCCCACCGGTGACACGTGGAAAGTCGGGGTGTGACAGCCCTTTACATGTCATCGGTTGCTACCACCTTTGTTCCACTTAATTGGACATCAAGATGAACCATGACTGAGTCGCGAGTATGCTTGGCTTTTATGAGGTTACGGTCGGGTCCCATAGCCGATGAAGGTTCCGTCTCACACCATTCCTTCTTCCGGTAAATGGGCTTTGTCCGATCGTAAAACTTTAAGCTCCGGTAATCCTTTTTTCCTTTGATTATTAAGTTATATGTGCACACTCATTCTTAGTGTTAAGGAAAAAAAAACACAAACCGTAACAAACCGAAAGCGGAATGAACGACTGTGAATTTTGTTTTATTTCCGACGACTTGGCAACATAAAAAAAACGAAACAGAAAGTGTAAGTTTGTTACAGTGTTCAAATTCTTTTTCTACATTCACCCATTTAGGTTCCTTCGTTTAACTATAAAATAGATAAAATAGATTATATATATATATATATACAAATATGTATTTTAAAAAGGGGAAAGTGAATATGGGGCTGTTACACACGTAAGCTTAGGTGCGAAACCCTTAAAACTACGTAGTTTTGGGTAGTAAAATTAAAAAAGCTACTATTTTTCTTTTTATTCCCTTTTTCAGTTCCAATTTCAGAGCGTTCACGATTCATCTTTGAAATATTAGTATGAAACTGAGTAGTGTTTTGTGTGAAACGAGTTTCAGTTTATATTTATGGCTCTTGCCCAACTAACAATTTTTTGTAATCTTCTTATGTTCATTTAACGATTTGACTGAATTTCCACATGATTACAATTTTATGTATTATAGTGGTATTTCATGATTAAGTGCATCTAATACAAACCATTGAATCAAAATAAGTTTAGGGTTTCCACAAAATATCTATGTGACATCAGTGAATTCATTATGTTGAATTGCTCCTCTGTTAAACCAGAATATATGTCTATTGAATTTTCAACTTCAAATTAAATTTGAGATTAAAATATGAAGATTACAATAGCTGCGTAATTCCACCATATTTGTTGACTAGGTTTTCAAGATTATCATTATCCAATATTTCAGCCAATTTATAATCCAGGTAAATTTCTTACATAATCAAATTACTTTTCAGTGTTTGACTTTAATGTTAATTCTATCCATCTCGGTTAGAAGTTGCTAGCCATTTGGATTTTGATTTATGAGCTTTGAGGGTTGTTTTTGAATTCATTGTCCCAGATTATAAAGATGAATGCTGTGAAATTGGAATGGAAAGAGGGAATAAAAAGAAAAATAATATTAACTTATTTTAGTTTTGTTTAACAAAACTACGTAACTTATTGCTCTACATTAAAAAAATAGGAATAAAAAAACTTGGTAACGCATCACTTCGAATGTGTAAAGACATATAAGGGGAGAAGTTGGCTTTTGAAAAAAATAAACTTGGTATCGTTATAAATGGAAAGGCAACAAAAAAACTTTCAACTATAATTGATTGATTTCCATAAACAACGTAATTGTGCATATTTATTTTTGGATAACCGTCTACATAAATGCTTCGTGCTTTTCCTTCGCAGGCCTGCTTATGCAGATTCGGATTCAGAAGAAACAGTTACAGTGACCCACATGAAAGGTATACCGTCTGCACTTAGTGTTAGTAATGAAAACCTGTACTACTTTTCGATGCATATATACGTAAACATAGTATACCATTTTTAATAGTTTTCTTTTCGTTATTTCACTGCAGTCAGTTGGCTGGTGATGGGATTGGGGATGACGGTGGCATGCGTTAGCTAAAGTTTGGTCTATGTGTTATCCAATAAGATAGGAAGGCGTGCGAGAGTTTATGCGTTTTCCCTTTTTCTGTTTCATGTTTTTTTCCCTTGGAAGACATCTTTTTTCACTTCTTTTTGGCTGGCAAGTTTTGCCAAGGAAACAACTTATGGCCCATGGTTTAATAAACTTTAATCACGCCCCTTTGTAGGCATATTGTCTTACATGTTATGCACCGGCCGTGTCAGACATCTTACCACGAACAAACAATAGCTATTATGCATGCCGTGCATCGCACGGGCTTTTTCCCTAGTATATATTAAAAACTGTATGGAATGAATAGTAATAAATATATATTATAAATATAATGGAAGTAATAAAAATACGATTGAATGAATGGTATCGGGTACCGGTACCGGTATTAAATTTACCAAACTGGGTCATATTATAAACAGAATGGAATGAACAGTAATAAAAATAGAATTGAATTGAATGAATGGTATCAGGTACCGGTATTAAATTTACCAAACTGGGTTTATTTTCGGTACCGGTTCGGCACCGGTATTCATCGGTTTTTACCCTGAAATACCGGTGCCGTACCAGTACCGACCGGTACCGTACCAGGTATATTCGGTACCGGTACCTATTTTTGGGATTTCGGTAACGGTATTTTCGGTATCGGTTGGTATCGAGCTTATCAAATCCTGTAGCAACGTAGCAATGCAAGTAATTGCACCGTTTAGATTACTTTTCATACACACAGTAAGTAAACTGTATTTCGATTAAATGAGGTTTTATATATACAACAACTTATTTTGCTTTATTTTTTGCCTTTTTCTGTAATGAATGAATTGTAGCATATAAAATTAACTTGGATATTTAGATTATTGATGAGCAAATCGTATCAAATCCTGTAATCAAACCGGTATCGTATCGGTACCAAATTTATTTTACCAAATCATTATTTGGTACCCACCTTTTGGCGTTTTCAGAATCGTTACTTTCGGTTCGACACCGGTTTAGCACCATACCTGTATTTATTTATTTTACCTTCAAATACCATATCGTATTTTACCGAGCATTTTCAGTGCCGGTACCTAATTTCGATGATTTTCTGAATCGGTACTTTCGTTGCCGTTATCGGTACCGAGCTCATCCAAATTTTAACGTGTTAGCACCGTAATAACTGAACTGAAAACAACCGAATTTCCAACGTGTAGGATGTGTGGGTCCTATTATTATATATTATGTTATTTAAAATCGCTTTTTTTAGGATAGAGTGACTATCCTTTTCACGACATTTTTATTTATGTTTTGATATTCGGTATCTGCTTGCCGTTACTGATACGCGTTTGCAGTCATTGGGTCCCGCCGCAACGCGCGGGCGGAAAATCAACTAGTTAAATGAAAAATTAGATGTTTAAACCTGGCGCGCAGAAAGGAGTTATCATGCTTATGATAATTAAAGGATATAAATATATGAGGCTAATCATCACACCGCTTATCCTACTCACATGCACATTATATGTGCCAGAGCTTAATTTCTAAATATATATTTGCTTATTCAACTCTAAACATTAGGTTCAAACCTATAAAATATTCAATTATCTTTGTTTCTAGAATCAGACTACCTTGAACCTAGAAAGGCTCGCCAATTGTGATACCTCCTATTCTTATTTATGTTGTTAAGATTACATGTCTTTAATTTAACAAAGAAAACTATTAAGAAATATATATAACTTTATAATTTTGTTACTACTTGTTTATCTAAAATAGGGTGTAAACGACTCGAATCATTTGTAATAAACTCAAAATCAGTTTGTTAAAAGCTTGAATTGAGTTGTGCTACAACATAAACTAAATCCGGATTAATAAAAATCAAGTTTTACACATAGCATATGACAAGACAGGTTGGAGTCTAGTCGAATTCAAGCTCAACACGACTCGTACACCCATTCATAATTAACTGGATACATAAAAGAAGATTTGTATACAATCAAGATAAATTCACAAGGTAATTAATATAGTTTTAATAAATATATAAAGTTTTGATTTTGTGGATTGAGATAACACGCTTTATATTGGTCCCCCCTTCAACAACTAAGCCTAATCAACGCACACACTTCTAGTTCTTTTTTGCCTTTCTCTTTTCCTCTATTTGGAGAAGTTGATTGTAAAGAGAGTTACATAAGTTAAAGTCTAATCATGTATTATTATTTCAAACTAGTATTCTATAGATCAATAATAAGTGGTTTTGCTTTTTTTGATATATGCTATCGATATATTTAACCTTTTGAAAATAAGTTGTACACTTGTACCCGTCCTGATGGAAAGTTTCCCTGTTGATACAAATAAACCGAAACATGAACCAAACATGAAATAAACGAGTGTAGGACTAACTAGGTTAAATGGTTTCGGGTCAACAATAGGTTAACATGACAAAGTTTGTGTTAGGTTTGGATAGACATGCATGTAACCCCTGTAACTTATAACCTAAAAGAAAAAAATTGAGATCGAATATATATTATAGTTCAAATTTTCAAACTTTAATTGATTTTAAGGATCATTTCAAATTTTCAAACCTTAATTTATTTTATGTATTTACCATGTTATTTGTTTCTTGTAACACGTCCGTGGATTCAAGTTGCTAACCCATTTCATCCATTAAAATAATTGAATTAAACAGTTGATATTTAAGCCTGGATTAGGGTCTAACATATTGTTACAATTAGCTAAGTCGTCATATTCCGGTTTTATCTTCTTCTATATTTTTCTTTCCTCAACTCTTACGGGCTCCAACCTACTCGTCTTTAGCCAACTTGAGAGATGGTCACCGAGCCGCAGACAGGGATCAAGAGTTGATTCATGTTTTTGGATTGCTCCGATCCAAAAAAAAAAATGTAGAAAATAATTAATATTATTTTATCTTTTTTTTCATAGCTTGAAATCGTTCCATCACATCGTCGTCTTTTACTTTATCAAAAGTTTATTTTTCGACCCCACAAACCATAGCATTATTCAAATATTCCGGGCCCATTCGATTGCGTAAATCCGTCTTGACATGCTTCAATTTAGAAAAAAAAAAATATTTCAACGGTTGCGGTTGCGACTGGTAAAACGAAAGCTAGCTTCACTACCTGATAAACCAAAGGACAAGAACTATGTGTTCCGGTTTCCACCATAAGACGAACAAGATCACTTATTCAACTATAACATCGTTATGCGTCTTGGGTTAACTTTATTAATTATATTAATTAGGGACTCCTTTCAATTTTATTATTGTTAAATTGGGCTTATTTTATCATTCGGGCATAATTATTCTACAAGTTTTCGGGTTGAAAATGTTTGAGCTTATAAAAAAATGGGATTTTAGTAATATCAAGTATCCTATTTTTTGGTTAGAGGTATCCTCATATTTTTTTAGGGGTATCCTTTATATAAAACCGGAAAAAAAAAACACTACGAATACGGGGTTGAGCCGTAGCCCATGCTACGGCTCATAATACTTTGGTTCCGCCCCTGACCGACACCATGCCCAAAAGATGTTCCGTACAGCCCCATCAAATTTTACACTACACTAGAGAATTTGACATGTTAGTATATGTTGTAAAACGAGTTACCTTCAACCCACGCGTTGCGGCGGGATGCTGATTAAACCCAAACCAATCCGCGTGTTGCTGTTAGGACGTGATAGGAATTCAATTGGTATTAGTCCGGCCTCTTACGGTTCCAACACCAATTTTGGCTGATATTTTTATATTAGATGTTGATATCTTAAGCGAATAATTAGATGTAAAGTTCTGCGAGGTGTGGCGTGCAAGTTGCAACGCACACTTAAAACCATTAAAAAAAAGTAATGGTGAAATGTTGTTGTGACCCTGCGCGTTAAGAGGGCGATGCAAAACTATGAAAAAGAAAACTAATGTCGAAAAGCTTCTACAAACTCAAAAGGTGTTGATATAAAAGTTTCAAATCTTACGAACTATAAGATCCAAACAAAAACTATGTAAGAGGACCCGGGGTGGTAATGGTTTTGCACGTTATAAGCTTTTATCACTCGTGGAAATGAAGAAAACACCACCGCCACTCACCAACATCACGCACAAAACTTCAAAACGCGTTGATTTTTTGACGCGTTAAACTTCTGCCGTTTGGCATTTTCGAGGAGCAAACCACTGCCACTCACCAACAACAGCAGCAAGACCGGAGAAACCGTCGGCGTCGGAGCTCCGGCGACAACAACAGCAACAACAAAAGCTCCATTGTTGCTGATCTTCTGCGTGTCCACCGGAGAAACCGTCGGCGTCGGAGCTCCGGCAACAACCTATTCTCGTCATTCGGTCCCCAATAGCAGGTATTCTTAGGTGATTGTGGGTCGATTTCACTGTGTGAGCGAAAGCCCCATATCAATTTAGGAGATTATAAGCTTATCTCCTTCAATTTTGTGTTAACTTGAACTAGGGTTCATGGTGATTATGTATGTGATTTTTTTTTCTTTTTTTTTTTTTTTGAACAGAAACTTCATATAGAGTTGTAGCAGAATATTTATTTGTGTTAATTTATAATTTAAAAAAATTAAAAATTAAAAAATTTGTCAGTGATGGAATTTGTACAAGTGATGACCATTTCCAGCAAAAAAAGGTGTGAGTGATGTAAATAATGGTTGATGACATGACAGAACCTGATTGGATGTTGTCAGTGATGGAATTGTTTTCAAGTTATACCACCCCTACCCCCCCCCCCCCCCCCCTAATAATAAAATCCTTTTTGATGGATCTATATTCTCTTAATTTTTAACGGATATCACGATAAATTGAAATCATAGGTATAGACTAAAAAAATAGAAAACATTTATAAAAAAGAGTTGAGTATAGTAATTTAAAGTTAATTTCCAAATACGTTTCTCTCTTTTTTCAATTTTTTTTTTCTGGTGGTGGGTCTGTCACTTGACAATAATTTCTTATACATGTTCATATCTTCCAACATAGATTTTAGTATTTCCAGATATATATAGTCTCGCTCATCCAAATAAGCATTTCAATCAATCTAAGATATCACACAATACAGTATGCATGCCACTACAATACCATAGTATCATATATGACATATGAGATGCAACAAAACATCATGCAGCGAATACAAAACTAATCAAAATAAAACTAATAATAATCATTAATCCCAACATACAACCATCATATACTCATAATATCATATCTGAGATACGTTCGAGAAGAAGACCAATGTTAACCGAATGTCATCAAAGAGCCTTTTATAGTTTTATTTATGTTTTATTCATGTCCTTTTTTTCCCACACACAAAGACACTACACATGTTACAGAGATTTTAGAAAATTGAGATGCTAGTGAGAAAAGCAAGGTGTGGTGGCCGGCCAGAATTCCGAGCGGCGGCGGAGTGGACCGACGGTTCTCTTCGGTAGTGACGGTAAAGCGTTCTGATGTTGGTTCTCCTCGGTGGTGACGTCCAGCGGTTCTTCTCGGCGGTTTCCGACGAAAAGTTCAAACGACTCAGGCAGTCTGACGAAAGAGGCGGCATCGGCGTTATAAAAAAGCAGAAATGTCATCTTGCTCTCTATGTCACCCACGGCTCGCACGCATATCGCCCGAGTCAAAACCACAATACCCACCGTGTTTGTAGTTGAAAAGACCCGTCACAACCGAATTTCCACGCCGTTTTCTTTGTCTTCAATTTTGGTGTCATCATCGTCTGGGCAATATCCTGTTCATGTCGGTTTTTTGGTTTATATTTTGCTAATATACAAATGAGTCACGATTATAAATGTATGTATGTATGTATCCGACAGATTACCGGTGGTTATTGTGGTGTCGGTGAGATTACATAGGGCATGAAATGGTGGCAGAGAGAGGGGAATACAGTGGGTGGAGGAGAGAGATCCGTTTGTTTATAAAATGTAAGGTTATGACGGTGGTTAAATGTGTTCGTCGGTTACGGCGTATCCGCAAAGTACACCCGTAGCGTCTGAGGGAAAAAGGATTATCTTTTTGTTGGATCGAGATTGTGGGTTTGTATTCCGGGTAACAGCCGGAACTTGTAATTTAATTAGTTTTGTCGGTTTTTTGAAATTTGATGGGTGCGACGGTTGGATGTATCTTTGGGATATGAAACGCGTCCCATGGTTTTTTTCCTTGAATGAAACGGTGTGTTCCAGTGAAATGCTATGAAGGTTCTTAACGGTGTGACTTTTAAACACATAAGACATAACCCAAGTTGATAATTGTATAAGAGTATAATAAACACCAGAAAATACGAATTCGAATCAAATATTTGCGCAATCTTTATTGAACCAACGATTAGCAACTATTACAACTGGGAATTGAATGTGATTACAAGGAAATAAAAAAACAAGAAGTGTGATGAAGTGTGCCCTAATCCCCCTTTTATCCAGCTCTAAAAGCCTTTAACAGAAAATTAAAGAAATTGTCACTAACACCCCCTGCACTTATGAGTAATAAGCCAGGACACCCTTTAACTTCTAAAAACTCCTTATTTTGACTTTAAACTTCATCAATCTCCGCCTTAAAGCCAAAATCATGACTTTAACCAAATTCTAAACTAGTAATACAGAAATCAAACTTCCTTCCACACAGAGATTTAGTCAGCATGTCTCCAAAGTTTTCTTTTGTGTCAATATCCTTTACCAACACTTTCATTGCACTTACAACATCATTCTTTATTCTTCTACAGTGTGATTTTCTACGAATGCCTTCCAATCTCTAAACTTCTAAAATACATCATTCTTATGTTTGATAACAAACACCCAAACGCTTCTTGAGAAGTCATCAATAATGGACATGAAATACCTAGCACCTCCTAAAGATTCAAACCTTGCAGGATCCAACAAATCAGAGTGTATACAGTCAAGTATACCCTTAGTGACATGTTTACCAACCCCAAACGTAACTCTTTTGTGTTTGCCTATAATACATGTTTCCAAGAATCCTATAGAGTAAATTGCCATTTTAGTCCCTGAGTTTTGTCCAAATTTGCCATTTTGATCCAAATAGTTTTATTTTCCCCCCTGGGTCCCTGACTTTTACATTTGTTGCCATTTTGATCACTTTGCCTAACTCCATCCAAAAATCCAGTTACTCTTTTCAATTTAAACCTTTTCAGTTGCCATTTTGATCCAATTCCAAAAAATCAAAAAAATTCCAAAAAATTCTAAAAAAATCTAAAAAATTCAAAAAAATCTAAAAAAATCTAAAAAATTCTAAAAAATCATAAAAATTCTAAAAAACCATAAAAAATCTAAAAAATTCAAAAAAATATAAAAATCAAAAAAATTCTAAAAAACCATAAAAATTCTAAAAAATCCAAATAATTCTAAACGGTTAGCGTCGAAACGGTTCGGTTCGATACGGTACGGGTCGAAACGGTTCGGTTCGATACGGTACGGGTCGAAACGGTTCGGTTCGAAACGGTTCGCGTCGAAACGGTTCGGTTCGAAAGGGTTCGCGTCGAAACGGTACGGCTCGAAACGGTTCGGCTCGAAACGGTTCGGGTTCGAAACGGTACGGTTCGAAACGGTTCGGGTTCGAAACGGTTCGCGTCGAAACGGTTCGGTTCGATACGGTACGGGTCGAAACGGTTCGGTTCGAAACGGTTCGCGTCGAAACGGTTCGGCTCGAAACGGTACGGGTCGAAACGGTTCGGGTTCGAAACGGTACGGTTCGAAACGGTTCGGGTTCGAAACGGTTCGCGTCGAAACGGTTCGGTTCGATACGGTACGGGTCGAAACGGTTCGGCTCGAAACGGTTCGCGTCGAAACGGTACGGTTCGAAACGGTTCGGCTCGAAACGGTTCGGGTTCGAAACGGTACGGCTCGAAACGGTTCGGGTTTGAAACGGTTCGCGTCGAAACGGTTCGGTTCGAAACGGTTCGCGTCGAAAGGGTACGGTTCGAAACGGTACGGGTCGAAACGGTACGGGTCGAAACGCTTCGCGTCGAAACGGTTCGGCTCGAAACGGTTCGGGTTCGAAACGGTACGGGTCGAAACGGTTCGTGTCGAAACGGTTCGGCTCGAAACGGTTCGCGTCGAAACGGTTCGGTTCGATACGGTACGGGTCGAAACGGTACGGTTCGAAACGGTTCGCGTCGAAACGGTACGGTTCGGGTTCGAAACGGTTCGCGTCGAAACGGTTCGGTTCGATACAGTACGGGTCGAAACGGTTCGGTTCGAAACGGTACGGGTCGAAACGGTTCGTGCCTAAACATTTAATGATTTTTGGATTTTTTAGAATTTTTTTGATTTTTTATGATTTTTAGAATTTTTTATATTTTTTTGAATTTTTTAGAATTTTTATGATTTTTTAGAATTTTTTAGATTTTTTTGAATTTTTTAGATTTTTTTGAATTTTTTAGATTTTTTAGAATTTTTTTTTATTTTTTGGAATTTTTTTGATTTTTTTGGAATTTTTTTGATTTTTTGGAATTGGATCAAAATGGCAACTGAAAACATTTTTTAAGGAAATCCCCAAAATACCCCTGTTACAAACTGGGTTTTTGGATGGAGTTAGGCAAAGTGATCAAAATGGCAACAAAATGTAAAAGTCAGGGACCCAAGGGGGAAAATAAAACTATTTGGATCAAAATGGCAAATTTGGACAAAACTCAGGGACTAAAATGGCAATTTACTCAATCCTATATCACAGCTTTTTATGTCACCCAGTACTTGTTATTTTTTCAACTCTTACAACCCTTAACTGCTTATGTGGCCTAATCTCTTATGCCATAGACAACCCATATCACCATCCTTACCTATGACAGCAACAGAAGCCAATGGCCCATTAATAACACTCCCATCTAGCACATACGCATTGTTATCCTTTCTTGTTCAAGTTAACAACATTGAAGATCCTCCTCTAATCACCTTAGCTTTTTCCCTTTCAAAAGTACCAAGAGACGATAAACTTCTCTTTAGGCTAGGTACATACCTGACATTGAGTATTTCCACTTGACTGTCATTCTTTAACTTGAATATGACTGTACCAATCCCTGCAATTTTGCAGTGTTTATCATCTCCAAGTTTCACATGATTGTGCTCTTCATACTTCAAATCTTTAAAGAATGTTTTCATAGGTGTCATGTGGGAAGAACCCCCTGAATCAAGCACCCACTGGCCACTGCTCCTTCATGTCACAACTTGTAACACGCATCACATCAGTACTATTATAACCATCAGATGCATCTTCTTGAGAGTTATGATTGACATGTGTTCTTGAACTATTACCAGCCTCACTTTTTCTCTTTTTCAATTATGGGTGGTCTTTCTTTAAATGTTTCTCTAAGTTGCAAACAAAACATTTTCTTTTAAATTTTGATTTTGATCTTAAAGCTAAACCTTTAGGCATCTTGTTGTTTAGTCTGTGACGAACGCAACAGATACCGTTCAAACATCTGTACCGGTACATTACTTTTAGTTATGGTTTTCTCGACGTATCGCACCGGTACATTATTTTTAGTTATGGTTTTCTCGACGTATCGCAATAGAGTTTTTTTTCGTACGGTAAGCCATAGTGAAGTCAATAACCAAATCGATACTAGCCAAACAACATCGGTACCAGTACCTGTATTCGTTTTTATACGTATATGTATAAAACGTGTTGATGTTCTCTTGGGCATATCTCTTTCGGTTGCTACACCGAACTGATACCAAATGAAAGCCCGCTACAAAGCGCGGGGAATCAGTTACGTGTTAGAATAACAGTTTCGACTTGTTTACGAAAAAATATATCAAGTTAGATTTTACAAAACGTAGGTCATCAAATTTTGAAGTTTTGGCTACATCCACTCGATGGTATAAAAGTAGACCATGTTATAATCAAATATTTAGTAGGTATGGCAATTGAACCTAAAACTTGAAGTATTTGAGACAAGTATAGGCCCTTATATGGGATTGTTGTTTAATTTTTCACAAATAACATTTAGTGTATAAGTCACCATGGGATTTGGTGATATACCCGTATACCCTGCCCGGGTGATAACGGATACTTGTTTACCCGATTATATAACCGAAATAATTTCTTTCATTTACCTTTCATTTATTTTAACTATGTCATATATATGGTATATCCTTGAATTACATGGTTTTCTTTTTCTTTTTCCTTTTATTGGCACCGAATCTTCATTTGCTACCGCGATAGCCCTAGTTCTTCGAAAACATATTCATGATTTGCCAATTTGATCTTTCATGATTTACAATTTGATCTTCATGATTTGCCAAAACTACATTGATAACATTCATATCGTAATTGATTAATAGTCACTCGACGGTTTAGTGCATCCTTTATGACATTGTTTATGCACTGAATTGCGTAAATGTCATTCTTACGCTTGGTGAACACTTTTTACCCTTATAATACAATGTTTTCTGGCTTTATTTTCAAACATAAAGTCGACAACTCATACTAGCAAGCTTCAATCAAAACTCCAATACTTCATGACATGTTTAAATAAAATCTTTCATATTCTTCTTACATAAAGATCAATCAAAACTCCAATACTTCATGACATTTAAATAAAATCTTTCATATTCTTCTTACATAAAGATATCAAAACAAAATTGGATTTTGGATTAGATCAGTAACAGTTGATAACCTGATAAAACCGATCGTGAGTTGAACAAAAATAACTGTACCAAAATAACCAAACAAAAAAACAGAGCCAATTGTTGGTCTCAGTAGTTCAAAAATATCGGCAATATCTGCACTTGTTCAGTTTGCATACGATAGATAGCCGAACCAGAACCATTGTCTAAATGTTTGATGTTGCACAATTTGGTTGTTTTGGTTCATGTTAGAAAAATCGTTAGGTAACGACAATGGCAGAGTTTATAAATTTAGGCTTATATGTGAATTAAACTATTGAAATATTTTATTTCTATCAAATCCAATTAAACCAGCCCCAAAAAAAGGCCTGTCAACCGAACAATAACCAAATTGCTTTATACAATTAACCATTCGTTAAGCACACTGCACATATCCTATGCAAAGCATCTCATCAACTCATCAAGCATTTCATCAGGCCCACTCAACCCATTTTAAATACAAAGTGATACATTTATCTATAAATGGGCCAAGCTTGTGGTATCTATCATTCAACTTTATAATTCATTCTTATTCAAGTCCAGTCTTGTCCAGATGCAATACTATCTCATGTGGGTACTGGGTGGCTTATTTGCAGGTCAATCAAGTATTCTAACTAGACACAGATAAACAAACACCTACTATCACACCTTGACCGAGACTATAAGTCAGCTTAGCTAGCAAGATTATGACACTAATGATTTGCTTAAAAAGAGCAAACGCAAAACAAAATCGCATATCGTAATCCTGAAAGAGTCGATGAATAGACCTTATCCTAGATTTCCCTCCTTGCCTATGTTGTCTACGACAGATATGTAGACATAGTAATTTAACCAAACTTGGTGTATTATACACATTCATTAAACAGTCTATAATAGCAGAGCGGAAGCCTTGGAGCAACTGTAAGGCTGCTGCCATGTGACCTAGAAGTCACATGTTCAGATCCTAGAAACAACCTCTTGAAAAAATGCAGGTTAAGGATGCCAGACCCAATGGCCCGAAAACCCCCCACCCTCGCATGCGGAGCCTCGCGCACCACGGCACCAGGTTTGCCCCTAGTAGCCGAGTAATGTTTCGACACAACAGAGTTAAAAAATAATATTGAATCCAATTCTCGGTTTTAAAAAAGCGTGCCTGAAGCGCACTTAAGCGCAAGGCGCACACCGTGGTTCTTTTTCGCTCTGTGCCTAGAATAATTACAAGAAGCACCAAAAAGGCGCGTTTTGGGGGATTTTTCTGGGCTTTTTTTTGGCCTGAGGCACGCGCCTCTCGTACGCGAGGCGTTTTTATGCATCTACTGTTGTACCTTGGGTATATTGGCTTGTACATGCAACTAAAATCATATAAAAACCTGACCTATAGCTATATTTTGGGTAGGAAAAGCTAAAAACCTATAGGATATATAAAAAATATATATATAATTAGCTTGCGCCTCGGGTTTTGACTTCGTCGCTTTTGTGTGCCTCTCGCTTTTTAAAACCAAGATTGAATTTGTAAGTAAATAATACCACTGATAACTCAAAAACGATTATGCATAAATCCTCAAAATTCAATAGCTTACACATAAACATCTTTATAACTTATAACCTAAAACCAAATCACATTCAAAGACCTCAAGTTCTACAAACCCTAACCAATACCTTTTTCTCCTTTTCTCCAAGCTCGATTTCGAAAAACAAATCCAAGCCACCACACCTTCAAACCCTGTCCAAACCAAAAACCAAAAACCAAAGAAACAAAACAATTAATTAAACACCTCCTCTCAACAAAAAAAAACCACAAAATTGTAAAAAAAAAGACAAACCCTAAATCTTATCAATATCTTCATCTTCAAACTCAATATAATCATCACCAGCATTATCATCATCCTCATCAATTCCACCACCAGCAATCCCTTCATTCAGCCTAATATTCTCCGGCAACTCACCGTAGGCCTTCAACAGTCTAGCCTCATCAGGCATGTATTTGAGGATGACGTCAGCCTTGTCATCCTGATAATCACGTAAACCGACTAGAATAATGTCACCGGCGGCAATCCATACCTTCTTGTGCATCTTACCGCGGATGTGAGAGAGGCGCTTTGTGCCGTCGATACACATGGCTTCGCAACGGCCGTTGCCGAGCATACGGAGGACCTGTGCGTATTCCTGACCGTCTTCTTTGAAGACTAATTCACGCTTTTCATCGTCGGCTTCGTTCTTACCTCTCTTGCGATTCTTTCCTCCTTTTCCTTTGTTCTTCGGCATGATTTGATCGGCAGAAAATTGGGAATTTGAAAATGGAAACCCTAACCCTAGTTCTTGGTGTTTGTTTGTTAACCTTGCGTGATTGCCGCTTGTGCCGCAATAGATGATTATACTTATAGTTTTATAGTTACTGGTTTGTCCCTGTAGAATGTAAGAAGTATGAGAGTAGTCCCTATGGTTTCTTTATTGGAGAAATGGTGTATTAGGATGTTTCAGATTTGCTTAAATTAGCCCCTCCCGCAGGCTATTTAAAAAGTCCGTGGCTCGAGGCTTGCTCGAAGTTCGCTCGAAAAAAGCTCGGTTTTAAACAAGCTGGCTCGAATTGTAAACGAGCCGAGCCCGAGCCCAAGGTAGGTTCGATCCGTGGCTCGCTCGTTAGTTGGCTTGTTTAAATTAAACCCCAAATTATGTGTGTGTGTGTGTTCTAATATATTTAAGAAATGTTGTTTAATTAGCAATATGGTTATTTTTTATCGAAAGAAATCGATTGTTAAGCTATAGTCTTAATAAGTAATATTGATTTAAAAATATATATATATATATATATATATATATTAATGTAAGTAACATAGAATCTTTTCTTGTTCGTTTTATTTATAGTTTGCCCAAAATTACTATTCTATTAGTCTAAATAATGTTTTATTTATTGTTTTTTGGTTTTATGTATACCATTATGTGTAAAAATACAAAAATATAAAGTTATTTAAACAAACAAGTCGGCTCGATGAGCCACGAGCTGGCTCGAGCTTTTGACGAGCCGAGCCCGAGCCCAACTTTTGAGCTCGTTAAGAAAAATGAACCGGCTCGATTCGATTTTTAAACGAGCCGAGCCTGAGCCACCTTGATTCGGTTCGGTTCGACTCGTTTACAGCCCTGCCATCTCGTGACTAACTTATCTTTTTGTTTTAGTCTGCATTTTTTATGAGATGTTAAAAAAATGAAAGAGAGGTTAACGGGTTAAATGAAATGTTAGGAAAAAAATCAACTTGTGGATTATAATATGAATATAATAAATAATATACTTTTGAGTAAACTGCAATTTTACACCCTGAGGTTAGGTGTCATTGGCACTCCTACCCCCCTTAAGGAAATAATTGCAAAATTACACCCCACTGTTTGACCTTATTTCGCACTTTTACCCCCCGCCGTCAAATTGAGTTAACAGTCAACTGAATAACATAAAAGTCAAAGGGTAAAATTGTTCTTTCACTCTTATCTAAAGCTTCTTGGATAAACTAAACCCTATAAGTAACATGTCCACGCACAATTACCCCCCCACCTTCCCACCATCGAGCTCTCACCTTCTTCTTCGATCACAACCACAGGCGATCACAACCACCATCTTCTCCGATCACAACCACCATCGATCCACCATACACCGGCGACTCCATCTTCTCCGATCACAACCACCATCTTCTCCGATCACAACCACAGGCGATCCACCATCTTCTCCGATCACAACCACCATCGATCAGTCGAAATGTCGGTCTTCTTTTGGCTACTCCGCTATATCATCCGCCACACGAAAGGTATAATATGCCAATGTTAGTTAATCAGGGTCATATTTAGTCATTATCATGTTATACACAAGGGTTAGGGTCTGATTTGGTTAATGTTGGTTTTTTTACAGTTGACCTGACGATGAGCTTATCAAGCTCATCTATGGTGTTCCACCTGGTGGTCTCTGTGTTTGGGAGGCCTGTCCTCAACTTCCATCTACCACCGGAGAGTTGAGCGGATGTTTAGTCTAGTAGTTATTAGGCTTTTGTGTAATATGTAGGTTAACTTAACTTAATCTAAGCTTTTGTGTAATATGTAGGTTAACCTAAGGTAACTTATTTAGCTTTTGTCTAGAAGCTTTTGGGTATTTTGTTTGATCAAAATTAGGTTGTTGACATTATGTTTGATTATGTTTGATCAAAAAAGCTTTTGGGTAATGCATACAATCTCTTATATCCTCCGTGTTAAAATGCATACATTCAGGTTGATTATGCATTTGCAGCTTGTTTAGTAACCTGAATGTTCTAAAATGACAGTTTCCTTGGTTGATCACACTGAATTTTCTGAAAGTTGGGCATGAAATCTGTTTGATTATGCATTTGCAGGTTGATTATGCATTTGCAGCCTGCAATGAGGCCTTTGCAGTTTGGGCATAATCATGTTTGATTATGTTTGATCGTGTTTGATCACACAGTAACTGAACAGCATATTATTCAATCAAATTGCAATCTACCACCTGTGGCATTCCATTTAAGATGAACATAAAAGGGTAACCTTGGAAATTACCAAATACTACTGGTATCCACCTTTTCCTCCTGTTGTGTCCTCTAGTTCAGCTATATATAGCCTCAATGGCAGTTCAAGTTCCTAAAACCAAACCACTTACCATAAAAACATCTTACAGTTATCCAGCAGAGAAAATGGCCATTGTCACAAGATTGGTGAAAGATAGAGCAGTGGTTATATTCAGCAAGAGTTCTTGCTGTATATGCCACAACATTAAGCCAAGTGTCCCAGCTGTTTTTATAGGACAGGAGCTCGTTGGTGGATCCAATGAGATCATGAGTCTGCATCTCAAAGGAATGCTGGTCCTTCAGTTGTATGCAATGAGTCCTTCAGTTTGGGCATAATCATGTATACACTCATTATGTTGACCTGGTTGATCATGTATACACTCATTAAAATGACCTGGTTGATCATGTATACACTCATGTGCATACACTTATGGTCATAGTTTGGGCATAATCATGTGCATACACTTATGTGATGCAAATTGTGCCATACTCAAAAGTGCCATAAGTTCACATTAGCAGCACACTTATGTGCTCCAAATTGTGCAGCACACTCAACAGTGGCTTAATCAGATTCTGGATGTATACACTTATGTACTGCAATTATGATTCTGGATGTATACACTCATTATGTTGACATTGCAGGTATGATTGTATGCATTCCCAGTGGTTGAACAGGTATTTGCTTGTTAGTGTGAACACCTTATAGAAATAGGTATGATTGTTACGTTTCATATTTTTAACAGGTATGATTGTTACGTTTCAGGTATTTGCTTGTTAGGTTTTAGATCAAAGAACAGCTATTTGATTTTGGCGGGAAGGGTTTTGTAAATTTCAGGGGGTAATGTTGTGTGTTATCACAAAGTACAGGGGGTAATAGAAAAGGACAAATTAGTAATTTACCAGTGGGGGGTAATTGTGCGACTTAATAGGAATGTTGGGGGGTAAAATGTAAGGGTAATATAGTCATTTCAACTTAGACTTAACAGTTCTGTTACTCAATTTGACGGCGGGGGGTAAAAGTGCGAAATAAGGTCAAACAGTGGGGTGTAATTTTGCAATTATTTCCTTAGGGGGGTAGGAGTGCCAATGACACCTAACCTCAGGGTGTAAAATTGCAGTTTACTCTATACTTTTTTTTAATGGCTAACGTTGCACACCATGGGGATTGAAGCCCTGACCTCTCCTATCCTAAGCTCTATCTAAACTCACTAATTGACTATTTCCAAGTAGTTAATACAAGACAAATGGTTATCAGGTTGTGGCCTTGTCAAGCTAACATTTAACATATGTCTTTTATATGTAGTGTTTTACGAGTGTGATCTACAATTAAACTACACAAGGAGCGATCGCGGTGTTCCCGCACATTTTTTTAATGTTTTGTTGTTATGAATTTGAATATATTCTAAAATTATTATTATTAATTATTATGGGAAAATATCAAATAGGAAGTTAATTTTGGCTAGAAATGATAGAAAGCCATAGGATTATGACATGTGACAAATTTTAAAATAAAGAGAAAGGGTATTTTAGTCAATCTCATCATTTCTTCTTCCTTCTTCTCCCCAGTTACTTCAAAACCCACCATTTTCAAAACCCACCATCTCCAACATTTTCTTCACTTACTATCTCAATAATCACTACATTATAGTGTGATTTTCGTCATCAATCAATGATTCAACCACCCGATCAACGTGTTCTTCAGCTTTTTTCGAAAAAAACCCAGTTTAATTTCATTCAAAATCTCGTTTTTTCTTTGTGATTTTGAAGATAATCACTCGATTTGTTCGATTCAATCGTTGATAAGTGTTTCAATCATTCAAAAAGCGTCAATTGTTGAAGAAATCACTTCGATCCATGTAAGAAATTCTTTAATTTCATTTTTACAATATGGGTTTTTGATTTAGTCATTGCGTTTTACGATCTTGGCGGGGGTCCCGGGGCAGCGCCCCTGGTAGCGGGGTCCCAGGGGCGGCAGCCCCTGGCGGGGTCCAAGGGGCAGAGCCCCTGGGAAAAGATCAAATAGGAAGTTAATTTTGTTGTACTAAAAACGCATCAGAAAAATTAATTTTCCAGAAATTGGCTCATTTCGAAGACAGTAATTCGTAGACAGTTCACAGACAATTCACAAACAGTTCACAAACAGTTTTATGTGTCCATTGCGTTTTAGAAATAAGAGAGTTTTATGTGTTTTCTGGCTATTGCGTTTTAGAAAAAAACATTTTTAAGTATCTTTAGTCATTGCGGTTTAGATAAAACACATTTTTGAAGTGTTTTTAGTCATTGCGTTTTAGGTAAAACACATTTTTAGGTGTTTTCAGTCCATTGCGTTTTACAGAGAAAACTTTCTTTTGTTTTTTTAGGTCATTGCGTTTTAGAAATGAGACATTTTTAAGTGTTTTCTGGCCATTGCGTTTTACAAATAAAACATTTCTTTGTGTTTTCTGGCCATTGCGTTTTACAAATAAGACATTTCTTTGTGTTTTTTGTGCATTGCGTTTTAGGTAAAACACTTTTTTATGTGTTTTCAGTCCATTGCGTTTTAGAAATAAGACATTTCTTTGTGTTTTCTGGCCATTGCGTTTTACAAATAAGTCATTTCTTTGTGTTTTTTGTGCATTGCGTTTTAGAAAAATGTCATTTTTTTGGTTTTTTTTTTCATTGCGTTTTACGTAACTGGTGGTTTTTCTATTGCGTTTTACATAACTGGGTTAAAAATTTTTTTTTTTAAATATAGCAATAGCATACTCGTTTTAAAGATAAAAAAACGCTCGTTTTTTTTGTGCAATTTTTATAAAAAAATAATGTCGTATGAAAGAGTTATTAACGTTTAAAAAATGAGGGGGAATTGGAGGAGAGAGAAACTATTGGCTTTGATTGACTAGAATGCCCTTGAACAAACTCACGCGCATCTTTTCTTTCTTTCAATTTCCCTGATTTAATCTTAGCTCTTGATTAACTTAATGGATGGTCAAGATCACTTCCTAGCCTTCCTAGCCAAATAAACTTCCTATTGTATCCCCACCCTAATTATTATAAAGAAAACATGTCTTTGTAAGATTACTATTTGATAAGTGATAACCATTTTAAATAACGAGTACAACTCTTTGATCGTCAGATCTGCTTGATGAAAAATGTTACTACCTAACATTTTCGTAATGAACATAAAAGTAGTTATCTTCACCATTGACTAATTGAGTAGTAAATATCATGGTTGTTGAAGTCGCAAGTCGGCCGGTGGGGTAGGGACTAGCGATTAATCGGGATTAACCGGGGATTAATCGGATATAATCGTGATTAATTGTAATTAATTGAAAACTAATCGAGATTAATCGATGATTAATCGAGGATTAATCAACGACTAGTCGGGATTTCTACAACCATGGTAAATATATAGTGTATTCACCAATGAATAGAAGTAAACATTGTTAAATGCATTTTTAGAAATAATAGTGCATTCATTCCTAATAATCCAGTAGTAATAGTATTTGCTACGCAACATCATAAACTCAAATATCCAATACCAGCAAAATATCCAAGAAAAAGAAATAACAAGCAAGTTTTCGCTACAAATCAAAACTTCTAGTAACTTGAACCCTTGTGACAGCAACAAACATAGATATAGGTCACTCAAACAAACAAGTTAGGCCTTGAAGCCTTGTATGTGGTCTTGAGCTTTCTGGTTGGAGGTCTAACCTTCTTGAACACCAACGGGAACTTGATCTTGGAGTTGTGAAACTGCTTAGTTGACTCCCTCTTGCAGAGCTTAGCAGGAATGGTAGCGGTTTTGATTACCTGAATGCAGTGGTGGCGGACTCTGTGACGGGAAGCCATCTCAGTGTACATCTGTTCGATAGAACCGTTCAGGGTTGTGTCCCTGTACTCCTTGTACATGTTGTGGTATCCAGTCCTTGACTGGTACCTCAACCAAATGCCATAGTTCTTGATAGTTGTGGGGTTTTTCTCGAAAATCTACAGAAATATAAATAAACACAGTGAGATTTGTGTTTATACAATCACAACATACACAAAACCATGCAAAATAAAACTCTGTAAAACAAATGTCAATAGCGATGAATAGTGAAAAGCTACCAATGTGCCACATTGCGATAGCAACAAAATGTCGACCTCTATTCGATGTTTAGTGATGAAGTAGCAAAAGAGTTGATGAATATTTACATGTACAATAATTCATTAAAAATAGCTAAAATACAATATAACCAATCATCTAAACACGCTTTTTTCAATCATGAAACAAAAAGAACACTGAAGGGCATCGCTATTTATAAATATCAGAAAATAAAAAAGTAAGAAAAGTCATTAATTGTCGTAAAAAAAACCCTACTAGCACCATATAGGTGCCTCACTACGTCACGCGCTATAGCCAATATTGACATATATGTGCATGATCATTTGCAATGAATAAAAACTAAAATTAGTATCATGTAACTTGACATCAGAACAAACTTTTTGAACATAAGAAATACTAAAAAGACGTAAAAATATGTGATGACTTTCATTCGCGGTACCACATTGGTAAATACAAAATGTTAATTATATCAATGAAGCAATTTCAGAATATTATGTACCATTTTCAAACCAAAACTGTATAATGTGGGATTAAATTTTATACATAGCACCAACTAGTTCCTTCATAAAATAAGGCAAATTGAATTTTAATAATCCGAACGGGCTCTTTTTAGCCGATAATAATCACAACTCAGTTAATTACCCACAATAATCCAAACTCTTCCATTTTGTTAAAAAAACATAACAGAGTTTAAACTTATAAATAGACGACGAAAACAGTGCTTCAACTCGGATGTTTGAACTTCTAACTAACAAAAATCAAGTCGTTTAGAGCACTGTTTCGAGAAAAGTTTTACATCGATCGACTCGTATCCTGGTTCTGATCAAAATCCGGAAAACATCGGTTTGTAATTTGGAAAGGAAAAAAAACTTAACTCCGTTATGTTTTTCAACGACGGATTATTTTAGCAACAAAATGAAAAAAAAAAATCAACTAAAATCACTAGCTAATATAACTACAAAGTAAAAAAAAACTTTTTGTAACAAAATTCTAACAAGTTTTACATTTGAATAACCAATTACTACATGTACATAACATAACATTAAAATAGCATGAACAAAAAAAAAATAGAATTATACCTCGTTGATAGCAAGCATCTGACCATTGCTCTTCTTGACCTTCTTGAGCTTCCTCAAATAATACCTAATTTCAACAACAAAATCAACAAACACAAACACCACCTTCGTAAAACATTAAATTTATTATAAACCAAAGAGTAACTAACCAGAACTTGCTCTTAGCACGGACTTCATTGGTGGCCCAAAGCTTCATACGATAGATCTTCGGTTGCTCATCTGATTCCGTAGGTAGAGCTCTGCCGACCACCTGAAACTGATGAAACTGCACCAACACACACACAACTTACATTTATCATTTTGGTGAAACCCTAACTTAAGTCGGAGAATATTAGATGAAAAATTGAATGCATTAGAATTGTGATAGAAGAATTAAGAAAAGTGAAGAGAGGATAGGAACCTTGTAGCTCATTTTTCCGGCTGGATCGGTCTTCAACGGCGACGGCGGTGTGGCTAACGAAGTGGTTTAGGGCGTATAGATTCGTATATAAGTGAAGAACCCTAGATCTTGGACTCGACTGGACTGGACTGGACCCAAACAAACGGCCCACACAAATGCAGTAAAGCCCAAGTTAGCTTTTCTAAAGACAAATTCAAATAATGTTTTTTTTCATTAACAGGAGTTAATATTAGGGGTGGCAACAAAAACCCAACCATGATATTTTGGGTTATTTTAGGCCTCTTAAAAAAATGAAATAAGTCATAATGGGCTGGGGATTTACTCATGATGGGTTAGAATGGGTTTTAAAATATCCATTTAAATTTTAACATGGGTCAAGATGGGTTTTTTACCATCTAACCCTAAAACGCATATGGGAACGGGATATCAGTCGTGGATTCAACACAATCGATTCCTTCACTCACAAGAACGACAATATCAAACACCATAAAATAAATCTTCTTCCCCATTTTTTCTCAATCACCGCCATAGCTACATCTCTCTGACCTGCTGGACCTCATCTCTAATCATCTGCACTGTTTCTCACAGGTATTCTATAGTCTCTTACACTTAATTACCAAGTTATGACCTATATTGTTGAAGATCTGATGTTACTGCATCTTAATTAGCTGTCAAATTGTTATGTAATCGCTATCTGTTTATGTATGATTAGCTTACTTGATTGCTGATTTGAGTTAGGAGAGTTTAGGTTTAGCGGATCCGAATTTGGCTATGAAAACCTAGATTTATACGCTAAATTAGTTGTGGAATTGTTATGTAATCGCTATCTGCATATGTATGATTTGGTTATGTGATTGCTGATTTGAGTTATGAGAGTTTAGGTTTAGCGGATCTGAATTTGGCTGTCAAAACCAAAGTTTAGGAACATTCTTTTTTGGATTTTTTTATCTTAGTCAACTGTTTGGGCTCATCAAAATTGTTGAAAATTTTAGATTGCTTTTGAAAATTTATTATCATCTAGAATTAGTCAATTATCATTGATTCTATGGAGAATGATTAATAGAGTATATATGTTTATTTATTTGTAGGAGACAAATTATGTCGACTAATCCCGAGTTCGAAGATGAAGTTAGTTCATTCAGTTCGAGTAAAGACCATTCAATAGTTTGGAATTGTTTTGAGAAAATACCACCTGGACGGGTTAAGAAAGCGAGTTGTAATGGTTGTGGAAAGGTGTTTAAGGCTAACATGGGAATAACTAACATGAAATAAGAGTAATTCCGTCATTTTTGGTGAATTATATACTGATGTTGAATCTTAGTTCGTGGGTGTATATGATTCTTCATATTAGTTGGTAGGTGTCTTAATGCACTTGTGCTTTTAGATTTTGATTTCAAATCTGTTTACTACACCATAATAGCTACAAATATAGGTTGATCAACGATGCTTTGGGTTGGGATAAAACAAAATCAATGACCGCTTTATGATGTATGTTAGAAGGTGCGTTTTGATCTCTCCTTAATGGATGTTGATGTTGTTTATACTTTTTAAATGTTTTGGTGGCTAAGAAACGTGTATAAAGTTTCAATGAAATTTTTGGCTAGGGTTTTATTTTTTTATTTTTTTTTAATTTTCTGATTTTTTTAATTTTTTCTATTTTTTTAAATTTTCTGATTTTTTTTAACTTAATATGCTAAGACCACCCGTAGTGGGCGTCTTCTCCCCCTAAACACGCCCAAAAACGCCACCTCTCCCATCTCTGCCGGCGTGATCCGGCATGTTTTCGCCAAAAAAAACCCCTGCCGTGTTTTGAATCACGCTTTGAACAATTTTGTTTGGCCAATAGCATTTAATCTTCCTTTTTTTAGTCCAATAGCTTTTTTGTTGTTTTTTATTATTTTTATTTAATTCTTTACACCCTTTAACATAATGCCCACATCCTCAATACACCTATTTTAGAAAAACGCCCAGTAATGCCCCTTGCTGACTGTACTGCCACATGGCGGAAAACGCCCAAGGATGGAGGCATTATTCACCCTTACCACTACGCATGATCTAAGGGTTTGGATAAAATGGGTTGAATTGATAAAAAAAATTTGAAGGCGCGTTGGTTTCTTTAGGGGTATTATATTTTATCCAAGACAATAGATTATCTCTCCTCCAATCATCCCACCCCCGGTTTTTAAAACATTAATAAAATTTTCATACGATATTATTTTCTTATAAAAATTGCACTATAAAAACAAATGTTTTTATCTTTAAATCGAGTATAGTATCACTTTACTTTTGAAAAAAAAATCGAAAACACATATACGTAAAATACAATGGATGTCACAACATAATATAACACAATGAAGCATCAAATTCAAAAATGTAATGGAGATAATAGTGATATGGTATTACGGTATACGAGGTGGTCTCAGCAAAGGGTATCGGCAAGCCCTTTGTCGATCGGCAACACCGCCGCCAACAAAAATTGTCGTGCGGTGACTAGATGAATTGGAGACACTTTGCCGATGGGGGAAACCATGATCTGACCATTGGGACTTGCTTTTCAAACGGCATTATAGTCGTTACATATAAAAAATGTTTTTTTATAAATCTATATAAACCACACCCATTCTAAACAAATTCACACAAACCCACATCCTCATTACTCCAAATCTATAAATACCTACCCTTAATTTATTTAAAAATGATGGAAGAAATACTTATTTTATTCCCACCCGATAGCAGTGATTCATCCAATAGTAGCATAAGTTTTTTTCCAAAAACTCATCGACGAAGCCGAACTACAAGACACGGGCACATTTAATAAGTAATATTATGTCCGTCGTGGTCGTGAGAGTGGCCACGAAATCCTTATGGCGGATTATTTTGTCGATGAACCGACATATAACGAAGAAATTTTTCGTCACCGGTTCTGTATGTCAAAAAGTTTGTTTCAAGAAGCAACACGAGGCGACAAGAAAAGACGTGGAACGGGCTTTTGGTGTTTTGAGGTCAAAATCGGGTATAATGAATCGGCCAATGCGTGCTTAGAGTGTGAAAAAAATTAGGTCTGTGGTGTATACGTGTATTATTTTACATAATTGTAAAAGACGACGGAAACGCGATAGCACCGGTACACATTCGGGATCCTCCAGGCGAGCCCGCACTCGATGACAGTGTCTTAAACGAGCTTATGGATGGAGATACGCATTGGAGACTAAAACATGATCACGTTGAGCATCTTGGAATAATGGATTTACCACACCTATTTGTGAAATCCGACGAAGAGTAATTAATTTAGTTAGTTTAATCTAGCTTATTTTTAAGTATTTTAATTAATGTATTTTTTTTTGTTTTTTTTTTTTTAATTTAAAGTAATGTTTTTTTTTTAAGTTAATGTAATGGTTTTATTTAATTTATTGTACTTTTATTAATTAAGTTTTTTAAAAAAATCAATTTGCCTAATCTCATTTTAGGCATGCATCATTTATGTTTTTTTGGATAATATGCAAGGATGAGAGGGAAAGTACATGACACAACATAATTGAGTGGGGGGAAAGTTTTCCTAATCCCCCTAGGCATGCACCCCTTACACCCTTAGAGGGATGATGTTCATCAAGTATCTTATAAAAATTCTAAAGAAGTGAGTTGAAGTTTAGTTTTGTTAAGGTCTTTGACTAAATGAAAAGGTCAACGACAGAGTTGAGTGTTTATAGATGGGTTATTGGATTTTATCACTCTGAACTATTGGGTATTGGATGTTGTCACTCCCAACTATCAATTTGATTCCCATCACTCCCAACTTAACACTTTGTGTGTTGTGTCACTCCGGTTGAGTGGTTTTTGGCTCCCATTTTGTCTTTTAGGAGCAGATTCACCTGCAACCATTAGTAATTCACAAAGTGTTAGCCTAATATCACCAATAACACAAGTCAAACACTAAAAAATGTTCACATGCGGGGTGACACAACACACAAAGTGTTAAGTTGGGAATGGTGGGAGTCAACATGATAGTGATAGTTGGGAGTGACAACGACAAATACCTAATAGTTGGAAGTGATAAAATCCAATAACCCTTTATAGATTGATTATTTTTGTTAGAAAACAAAAACTTTTAAGGGTTGAAGTGTTTTTAAGAGGTTTAGATAAATACAATAAATTAATGTTTAGTAAAAGTTTTATGTCATGTAAGGGGATAGAGAAGATCTACTTTTATAAATATTCTTACAATACCTGCTTTATAAATATCTTTTGTTTCCATTTCGTTTCTTTAAATATTCTTACAATACCTGTTTTATAAATATCTTTCGTTTCCATTTCGTTTCTTTGCTTATGAGTCTATTTAATTTTGGTTAGGGTTCATCCCTTTTGATTTGGTTGCTTTTTCTATGTCGATAGTGTCCATCTGTCTTTTTGTTGCTACGGTCTACTAGTGGGTTCAATTGGATTATATATGATTTTCATGGGTCAAATGTCGATAGTCTCCAATTTTTTTTTTGTTGCTAAATCATAGTTTATATAAAAACTATATTTTATTATATTAATGTACTAGAATTACCACCCGCCGCAATGCGGCGGGGGATTCATTATATATCATGTTAAATGAAAGGCAAATATTTCTCACATGACCACGAGCTTGTGTGTAAAACCAAGAAAAAAATAACTAAGTCGATATCTGACTCGCACGTTGTGACAGACCAATAGACGCGCAATAGATGAAAAAATGTTAAACCCCACACGCACGTTGCGGCATGTTAACTCGGAAATTTAGAACGACTCGTTAAACAGAGAATTTATGAAAGATGAAAAGTATATAAGTGATCAAAGTTGAAAGTAAAAAAAGTGTTGAGGTTAAATTATAAAAGATGAAAAGCTTTGGGTTAAAAGTACAAAAAAATTAAAGGGGTTAAATTGCAAAAGATGAAAACTTTTGAATTAGAAGTGAAAAATCAAATTAATCAAAGGGGTTAAACTACCAAAGATTGAAACTTTAGACTTAAATTGCCAAATACTAAAACTTTAGAGTTAAAAAATAAATCAATTTCAGATTATGAAAACAAATGAGATAAATAGATTTAGTTAAATTGATGTTTAATAATAATAATAATAATATTATTATTTAATAAAAGAGATAAATAGAAAAATAAGGATAAGAAATTAACAGAGAATGACACGTGTCCAAAAAAGATTTTTGTTTATTAGTATAGAAAGATTACCAGTAATCATATATGACACATTGTTTAGGACAAAGCTAGAAAAAACTCATGAATTTTTTGCTAAATTTACATATAGGTCCTTTATGGTAATTTTTTTAATGATCTTCTTTTATTTATAAAAAATGATAAATTATTTTTGTTAAGCTCAATTAGCTATCTATAGAAATTAGCCATTTTGACTTTTAAACATGCTTTTAAATTTTGACAGAGTTGGTGGTTTGAAAACCAATGTATTAGAAACTTTAACAACTTTACCAATATGCAACCTCGGAGAGGTGGATGTCGCAAAGAAGGTTAATACTACCATTTATGTAACGTGTCGCGGTAATGCTCGGACATTCCCACTAGTGATGTCATATACATTAAAAATACACTATACTTTTTTGGAAGTTATACTCATTTCAAATCTATTGTTGCAGCTCTACTCAAAGAAAAGTACCAAAACCAAAGAGACCTACCATCAAGTCTCTATTCAGTTTTTTTCTTCTTTTCTTCTGGTTTTTCCCTTTACAAATGCAAAAAAGATTTGGAACTAAAATTTGTATTTTAAATGATGTAAATTAATTTACGGGAACTTCTATTGGCACACCGGCCAATCTATTCACACACTTTCTTTTTTCAATACGAGTCGTATAAGTCCAAAAGTCAAATCTACAAATGTCAGTCCTTGTCTGCCGGCTTGCTAGACCTATACGGGTCGTATTACATTGTTTTTTATAAATTTTTTATACGTTTAATCATAATTATAACAAAGTTTAATAGAGGAATCTATTTATTTTTTAAACATATTTTTTTTAATTTATCATGTAGTATACGTTTGGTACATGTTTATTATACTGTACTATACTTATACTATAGTATCGATGTTGTAACTGTATTATATCCTACACTTATAATATCGTTTCTTATACTATATTATACTACATATATACTATATTATACTACAACTATAAGCATATACGAGATCTATACTTGTCACACCCCAACCGATGGCGGAATCATCGGGGCGCGGCACTAGGCGAATCAGATTGCTCAAGAGAATCCATAACAACTATATTGCGATAATATTTAATACATTCGTTATCCCATACTAACAAATAATACAATCATATAAGTTATCACAGATTTCTTGTCCTCTCGAACAATACAAATCCGACAACCTAGATTTTAGTTGAGTTTCTAGACTTCCTAGCCTGATTCGATATAGTCTGCGATCTAACCTGCAACATACGTTAAAACGTTTGTCAATACAAAAGTATTGGCGAGTATACTGGTTTGATATGTATAGCATAATAGATTAAAAGTGTAGCGAATTTCCACATGCATAAACGTAACACACGACATATACACTCACAAAGCTGATACTACCAACTAAGTCCTCGATGCTCGAATATGCGATGGCAAACTAGACCCCGTCGGGCGCAATAGTACTATACTAGTCATGGTGGGACGTCGCGAGTATAAGCCCTAGCACATATGCAACTAGCATCACGTATATCTATGCATAACAGTCATTCGCAAGTGATAATTTGATTGCTTGAATAATTTGGTTAATAAGTTCGATTTGTTAGAAACGTATGTTACACCCAAAATGCGATTAAAAAGGGTTAAAGTATACTCACAGTGCGTATTAGCGAAAATACAGCTTGATAGGGTCGGTTGCGAGTACGTCTGCGTTAATCATGGAAGGATATAGTAAACGATGCATGGTCAAGCGAGAATAGCATCGAAAAGTTAGTTATCTGGTCGGATGGTGCTCATCCGTTCGGATGGGATCATCCGATCGAACATGTATTGACTCGTTCGAATTGTCATCCGATCGAATATGTATTGACTCGTTCGAATTGTCATCCGATCGAACATGTGTGACTCGTTCGAATTGTCATCCGATCGAACATGTGTGACTCGTTCGAAATGTCATCCGATTGAATATGTCTGACTCGTTCGAATTGTCATCCGATCGAACATGTGTGACTCGTTCGAATTGTCATCCGATCGGATGACATGTTATCCGTTCGAATGGCATGTCTGTTTAACGTTCCGGTCAGCTGTTTTCGAGTGTTTTCGGAAGTAATACGATGCGGTCTTGTTGGGACGGTGTAATCTCGCATTAACCATTGAAATTCTATCAGTTCCGACCCGTTCTAACGGCCGGGAGCCACCCCGTTCCATCAGATCTGGCCGTTCCTGATGGTTTCTCATGGTTAACTCGAAATCGCACAGTTCCTTGGTTAAATACATAAAATTAGGTGAGATTTGTTATCAAAATATGCGGAAATCGCCCAGATCTGAGTCGTTTATGGTGGGATGAGGTCACAATTTGAAGTTCATATGAACTCTTGGTGACATCACCTTAAAACACCTCAAATCAGTAGATTTCACTGTTGGAAATTGAGTTTTGATAGATAGAATGGTGTAGAATTGAGTGTAGATCATAGAAGTACGAGTTTTAGGTTGAAATCTTACCGGGATCGCGAGGAATCGAGAGAAAAGGGTCTTGAAGCGTGTCTGGTCGAGTGGGAGCTGTCACATCACTTAAACAGTGGTGTGACAGGCTATTTATAGGTAACAGAGAGGAGAAGGGAGTGACTGGGTCGAATGGCCATCCGTTCGGATGAGGCTGTCCGTCCGGATGGCTATTCCGACGCGGTGAGTCTCTCCGTTTTCGATCGTTTTGATAGTTTTTGAAGTACGTGCGTTTTATATCATTATTATGTATTCATATATATATATATCACTAGGGGTCGTATTTACGTATCCATATTCAAAAGTTTCGATAATTAACAATCGGTTTTCGATTCGAGTATGCGATAGTAGCGACGTTTCACGGCCATCAAGTAGGGTAGTATAGGTCCTTTCTCGATGTCATCGTGATCGTTATTGTGTGTTGTGCCACAAAGACTGACGGGGTACCACTCACTCGTATTATCATCATCGTCACGACGACCGGAGCTATAGCACTCACCCGAGAGTCCTTGTTAGCGTTAGTTGTTTTACGTTCGACACATCACGGCCACTGAGGAGGGTAGAATAGGTCCTCACTCAATGCCCCCGTGAGTGTTAGTGTTCGTGATAACAGTGTATTGCGAAAATATGCGATTTATCCTTCGAATAGCGAAGTATGCGATATAGTTACATTATGATCCGAATCTCTGGTGCTAGGCGTAACGAGTATATCGAGTAGTAACATCGCACGAAAGTGCGGGTTGTTACAGTGTCCCCTGCTTTAGGAAATTTCGTCCCGAAATTAATCCAATAGGTAGACTTTTGAGAGTTGATCCAGTATAAGTAGCAATACAGCGAGCGATTTGACCGAGAGTTGACAAGCGAGAGTGCTTCGAATAAGAGAGATCGATTGCGATAGCGAGAAGGCGACGTAAAGACAAGAGTAATATCCCACGAGTTGTCGTTACAAAGCACCTCGTGTTGCGAAGAATTCGTTAGTTCGATGCGATTGTAATTTGAAGAACTTGAAAGGTTTCTCATGACGTAGGGTTAACTGAGTCGGTCGTTAACCAACGTTACAAGAAACATTCGTTTTTAGATAATCAAAAGGAAATTTTGGATGGAAATCTAGGAAATTTCGTTTTAACGTAAGGTCAACTGAGTCGATTGTTAACCAATGTTGCAAGGAAGTTTAGCTCGTAAACATTTTTAAGAAATTCGAAGATGAAAACTGAGGTTACGGAAACTCTTCTAGGGCATGGGTTCAAGCTGAACTTGATGTTGAACCGACGTCTCAAGAAAGTCTCGTTTTCGATATTGCAAAAAGGTTTAAGGAAAAATTGGGCTCATGAAGGTTCCTCTTGGACATGGAGTTAAGCTGGTTCGATGTTACCTCCACGTTGTGAGGAGTTTCACTTGTCCCATGGTTTTAATAAAAGTTATATATATATATAAATCAGTTTTAACCGTTTGAAGAAGACAATTTAGCATCGAGCCCCACTTGGAACCTTCCCACGGAAGTTCGTTAATATGATTAAAACATTTATATATAGGAAGTACCAGTAGCGTATCCACCATGTCTTTCCCATACTACTTCCGTTCCGTGAGGCGGTGTCATGTGCGTCGATACGACATGGATAGAATTGCGTTCACTCGGTCCAATCGATAGAAGGTCAGACCGAGTATAAGATAGAATCGAATAGGTTAAGCCGGAGAGTTAAATTGCGAACATAGCTACAACAGCGTGCGCGAGTAGCCTGATGACACAAACATTTATGTGTCGTGAGGGTAGGCGTCGAGCGATAAGCGATAAGCGAATAACGCATTTTCGATTAGATTCCACTTTAAAACCACATGGCACGTTTCCACGAGAGTTTGCTAACATGGTGAAACACCACGTTTAACCAAGTTAGTCTGCCTCGTGAAGCGATGTCACGTGTACTAATACCACACAGACTGCAATGAACACCAAGCGAGCGATAAGCGGTTCGCGATACACGAATAAGCGGTAGACTATACACGATAAGCGATTAGATGATTTAAGCGAATAACACAACACAACACACCAGTAATGACGGCGGCGATAAACGAATTACGATAATCGGCAGTTGTTGCGTGCAAGCGATGGAGGTATACGCGATTTATGCGATTCGATTTGGTTGATTAACACCACAGAGTTTACTAACATCAGGCCCCACATGGCCTGTTTCCACGAAAGCCCGCTAATATGACTAAAACACCTTGCTTTAACCATATGAGCTTTGTCTCGTGAAGCGAGGTCATGCGTGCTATCTTAACACAAATATCGCAGATAACGGTATAGCGATAGATTGTTACACAACAAACGATATAGATTCACATAATAAGCGGTAGAAGTTACGAGATACACATGATAAGCGATTACGATTAGCCGAGTTTTGTTTCGAATAAGCTTAACGTTACCTTGCGACGCATCACGGTTATCGAGGAGGGTAGAATAGGTCCTCACCCGACATCATCGTGAGCGTTAATGTGCTTGATGAGATTGATTGCTATAGACTTACGGCCAGTCTTGCGTTGATGCAATTGTCCTGCAAGGCAGACTCTCCAGAGTCCATTGATGAGGCGATTGCATTGCGTTTGCAGACTTACGACAAGTCTTGCGATGATGCAATTTCAGTTGTTACGCCTTGCGATTGAGTGTAGTATGTTGAAAATAATCACAATAGTATATAGGTCTAATAACGTTCAACTCCACACGGCACTTTCTGCACGAAACTTCGGTAGTATGGTAAAGCACACCTTGCTTTACCCCTATTACTTAAATCTCGTGTTTTGGTGTCATATTTTGTTCAAACGCTGATGGCACCTTAGAATTCACTACGATCTCCGTGCACTGCCCCAAATAATCCCGTGTGCACCCGTGATTAGTTGTTCCTTGCACGTTTATCGTACCTCGTTCTAAGAGTGTAGTGAGGGTAAAACACATTATTTCGTGATATAGTATATAGTATGTGTGTGAATCTAGTCTAAGTGTGATGACTAGAGTGTGAGAGAGAAAACAAAAACGAGAGTTAATGTTACGCATAGTGGCAACGTCGAGTAATGGAGTAGGTTCAAAACTTAGAAATTAACGTCGAAAATCGTATCATTACAACTTTATCCTACGCTTTCTAGATGTCTGGTGCTAAAGACTTTTGCTGGATCTGTTGTTGTTGTACTCAACTTCACGGTTTGATGCGGCAGTTGTGGGTGAAGTGACCGTAACGATTGCAGTTATTGCAATAGCGACAGTCAGCCTCAACTGGATGATGATAGGTACACGAGTAACACTGAGGATGAGCTCCGGTGTAGGCTCGTTTTGGAAACATCGGAACTGCTCGAAGAGGTTCCGGTTGTAGCAGTTCGGTTGTTGATGAGCTCGGGCTTGAAATCTTTCGTTTGCGGCTGGGTTCGTCGGTGTCCTGCGAAGAGGTGTCGTCGTTGGAGGATTCGTCTGAGGACTCACTTGCAGAATCTTTGACCGAGTCGTTGGAAGAATCGTCGGCAGAGTCATTAGAAGAATCTCCGGTAGATCCGTCAGAGGAATCGTTAGCAGATTCGTCCGAAGGATCGTCAGTAGATTCATCAGAAGACTCGTTGTTAGGATCCTCTGAAGGATTAATGTCGATTGCCTGATAAGCTTGCTGGACAGGATTTTTGGAGAAAAATCCTTCCATGAGTCGTTTGTTGTTGATTTCTGCGGCTAAGCGGTAGGTTTCTTCGATGGTAGCAGGTCTTGCAGCTTCGACAAAATCACCCACACACTCAGGAAAGCCGCGAATGTACTTCGAAATGGCTTTTTCTGAAGTGTTGACTTGACTTAGGCAGATTATGCTAAGTTGTTTGAACCTAGCGGTGTAGCCAGTGTTACCACTTTCGAGTTGCTTGATTTTCCAGAATTCGTCTTCCAGCTTCTGAACTTCGTGAGAAGGACAGTACTCTTTCTTCATGAGCTCTTTCAGCTCATCCCAAGTGAGAGCGTAAGCTGCGGAGATTCCACGTTTGTTACGTTCGGCGGTCCACCAGTCGAGTGCTCGTGATTGAAATACTCCGGTAGCGCAAGTAGTGCGGAAACTATCGGGACACCCACTTTGACGAAGGGTAACTTCGATAGAATCGAACCACTGGAGTAGTTGAGTCACACCTCCTTCACCCGTGAATTCCATCGGGTCACCGGCTTTGAACTGTTTGTAAAGAAAAGCAGATTGCGGCGCTTCCGTCTTGGAGTCTTCCGAGGCTCGAGAGTTGCTGAGAGAGTGCACTCGAGCGGCAATTTGAGGAATAAGCTTAACCACTTCCTTAGTCACAAGTGATGCAATCCTCTTATCGGCACTTCGTTTGGCTCTTCTCCTAGCTACTCGTCTCGAGGTAGAGTTGTTGGAAGGCATCTAGACAGGAAGAGACTTGGAATGAGATTCGATCATAATGATTTTTTTTGAGTTTCGTGATGCGACTAAGCGCGTTCCAAAACTTGGTGCGATAGTATATTAGTATGCGAATCACATAGGAGCCACATAGGAAACACGAAATTCCTAAGTTCTCACACAATGACTTGTTCGTTTATACGTATATATATATATATATATATATATATATATTTATATAGATGTAATTTGTATTCATACACATACAGGTCGGTTTAGAATATGCGAGGACGCGTTGAGGTGAGAAAACGATAGCGAAGGCGATAGATTATGCATTAGTTTTGTTGCGAACATTCGGGTTTCGTTTTAGATTGCGATGGCGGTGCGAGTTGTGCGTTTATAAAGCAGGGAGTGAAAATTTGTTAAATCGAGAAATCGATAAAGCGTAAAGTTTCAAATTGTAAATAAGTTCTAACCATTGGTAAGATCGGCGGTTCGTATGATAGAGTGCCTTGGGTGTTTAGGCGTCGACTACCCAAGGTAGCCCAACTATGTTCAACAAGTTCGTGCGCGTGCGTTGACCTAGAAGACTCCATGCTTCCACTGGGATGCAGCTCATGGCATTCGTCTTCCTAGTCACCGCGTGGCTCGGGTTATTGCGATAGTCGAGTCTTTGGTGAGAGCTTTTTGAAAACCAGTTTAGAGAGTGGAACGGCTTATTAAGGTACGGGTTTCACCCCTGACTTAACAACTTCGCTCCTAATTGTGGTTATACTCTTCGAATAAATTCGCGAGCTCTACTAGATTTCGGAATGGAGACTTTCGTCGAGATGTGGATGTCACTCCTAACTCGATGAAAGGTTCTCGTGCTAGAAAAATGCGCTGAGTGAGCAATCCTATCGAGAGTTCTTGGTTTTCACACCTGATCTCGACTGGATCGCTCGGTTTCGTTATGCGAGTATTTTCGAAAACATGTGTATTGTGTCGACCTTAGGAAAGGCTAAGTAGTATTTCAGCCTTAGGAAAGGCTTCTTCGTGTGAGGTTGTAGTACGCGGTGTTCACACAAAGTTGTAGCTTTTAGCAATTTCGATCGAGAGTATCAAGTAGGCCCGATACAAACCCTACTGGGTTCGTACGAGTCGGCCTGTTGGTACTTAGACTATAGACTAGGTCAATTTCTAAGACGTCGACCTGGACTAGGTCGAGTCTGGCCTAATTCCCTATAGTTATGGGTTCGTACGAGTCGGCCTGTTGGTACTTAGACTATAGACTAGGTCAATTTCTAAGACGTCGACCCGGACTAGGTCGAGTCTGGCCTAATTCCATATAGTTATGGCTCTGATACCAATTTGTCACACCCCAACCGATGGCGGAATCATCGGGGCGCGACACTAGGCGAATCAGATTGCTCAAGAGAATCCATAACAACTATGTTGCGATAATATTTAATACATTCGTTATCCCATACTAACAAATAATACAATCATATAAGTTATCACAGATTTCTTGTCCTCTCGAACAATACAAATCCGACAACCTAGATTTTAGTTGAGTTTCTAGACTTCCTAGCCTGATTCGATATAGTCTGCGATCTAACCTGCAACATACGTTAAAACGTTTGTCAATACAAAAGTATTGGCGAGTATACGGGTTTGATATGTATAGCATAATAGATTAAAAGTGTAGCGAATTTCCACATGCATAAACGTAACACACGACATATACACTCACAAAGCTGATACTACCAACTAAGTCCTCGATGCTCGAATATGCGATGGCAAACTAGACCCTGTCGGGCGCAATAGTACTATACTAGTCATGGTGGGACGTCGCGAGTATAAGCCCTAGCACATATGCAACTAGCATCACGTATATCTATGCATAACAGTCATTCGCAAGTGATAATTTGATTGCTTGAATAATTCGGTTAATAAGTTCGATTTGTTAGAAACATATGTTACACCCAAAATGCGATTAAAAAGGGTTAAAGTATACTCACAGTGCGTATTAGCGGAAATACAGCTTGATAGGGTCGGTTGCGAGTACGTCTGCGTTAATCATGGAAGGATATAGTAAACGATGCATGGTCAAGCGAGAATAGCATCGAAAAGTTAGTTATCTGGTCGGATGGTGCTCATCCGTTCGGATGGGCTCATCCGATCGAACATGTATTGACTCGTTCGAATTGTCATCCGATCGAATATGTATTGACTCGTTCAAATTGTCATCCGATCGAACATGTGTGACTCGTTCGAATTGTCATCCGATCGAATATGTTTGACTCGTTCGAATTGTCATCCGATCGAACATGTGTGATTCGTTCGAATTGTCATCCGATCGAACATGTGTGACTCGTTCGAATTGTCATCCGATCGAACATGTGTGACTCGTTCGAATTGTTATCCGATCGAATATGTATGACTCGTTCGAATTGTCATCCGATCGAACATGTGTGACTCGTTCGAATTGTCATCCGATCGGATGACATGTTGTCCGTTCGGATGACATGTTATCCGTTCGGATGACATGTTATCCGTTCGAATGGCATGTCTGTTTAACGTTCCGGTCAGCTGTTTTCGAGTGTTTTCGGAAGTAATACGATGCGGTCTTGTTGGGACGGTGTAATCTCGCATTAACCATTGAAATTCTATCAGTTCCGACCCGTTCTAACGGCCGGGAGCCACCCCGTTCCATCAGATCTGGCCGTTCCTGACGGTTTCTCATGGTTAACTCGAAATCGCACAGTTCCTTGGTTAAATACATAGAATTAGGTGGGATTTGTTATCAAAATATGCGGAAATCGCCCAGATCTGAGTCGTTTATGGTGGGATGAGGTCACAATTTGAAGTTCATATGAACTCTTGGTGACATCACCTTAAAACACCTCAAATCAGTAGATTTCACGGTTGGAAATTGAGTTTTGATAGATAGAATGGTGTAGAATTGAGTGTAGATCATAGAAGTACGAGTTTTAGGTTTAAATCTTACCGGGATCGCGAGGAATCGAGAGAAAAGGGTCTTGAAGCGTGTCTGGTCGAGTGGGAGTTGTCACATCACTTAAACAGTGGTGTGACAGGCTATTTATAGGTAACAGAGAGGAGAAGGGAGTGACTGGGTCGAATGGCCATCCGTTCGGATGGCCATCCGTTCGGATGGCCATCCGTTCGGATGGCCCATCCGTTCGGATGAGGCTGTCCATCCGGATGGCTATTCCGACGCGGTGAGTCTCTCCGTTTTCGATATTTTTGATAGTTTTTGAAGTACGTGCATTTTATATCATTATTATATATTCATATATATATCACTAGGGGTCGTATTTACGTATCCATATTCAAAAGTTTCGATAATTAACAATCGGTTTTCGATTCGAGTATGCGATAGTAGCGACGTTTCACGGCCATCAAGTAGGGTAGTATAGGTCCTTTCTCGATGTCATCGTGATCGTTATTGTGTGTTGTGCCACAAAGACTGACGTGGTACCAGTCACTCGTATTGTCATCATCGTCACGACGACCGGAGCTATAGCACTCACCCGAGAGTCCTTGTTAGCGTTAGTTGTTTTACGTTCGACACATCACGGCCACTGAGGAGGGTAGAATAGGTCCTCACTCAATGCCCCCGTGAGTGTTAGTGTTCGTGATAACAATGTATTGCGAAAATATGCGATTTATCCTTCGAATAGTGAAGTATGCGATATAGTTACATTATGATCCGAATCTCTGGTGCTAGGCGTAACGAGTATATCGAGTAGTAACAACGCACGAAAGTGCGGGTTGTTACAATACTACACCTATAGGCCTATACGAGACCTATACTATACCTATAGTTTATTGTAATATACTATCCTTATATTGTTGTATCTATGTTATAATACATGTAACAACAAAATACGTCAAGTAATGATACGGTACGACACGTATAGATACAATACGACACATAAGAGTACAGGTGAATTTAAAACAAAATGGCACGTAATCATACCATACCATTACTTGACATATTTTGTCGTTACATGTCGTATTATGAGATCTATATTATAAAACTATAGCTTATGTGAGATCTATAGTTTATTATACTATACTATACTACAAACATACTATAATATATTATACTACAAATATACTATAATATACTATACGTCAAAATACGGCCCGTATCGCATCGAAAAGGCAAAACCTACTTTGATTTTACCCCTATACGCATCGTATAGCTCAAAACTAGGTCGTATAGTACCCTTATACGACTCGTATAGACCTATACGATCCGTATAGACCCCATGATTTATCAATTAACCCCTTGTTTTTTTTAGAATTCCGGGGGTCTATACGGATTGCATAAGTCTATACGATCAGTATTAGCCTACTATACAACAGAGTTTTGACCTATACGATTGTATAGGAGTGAAGTAAAAGAATTTAAATTTTGGGTTTTTGCCGTTTCGATGCGTATACGTGTCGTGTTTTGTCATTACGTGTCATTTTATGAAGTATACCTTCTATACGTGTCGTTCCGGTGACGTTCGGTTCCGTGTGGTATCATATTATATGATTACGTGTAATTTCATTTGGAATCCATTTGTACCCTAACGTGTCATGTTGTATGTATACGCGTCGTACGGTATCATTACTTGACGTATTTTGTTGTTGAATGTCATATTATGATGTATAGTGTCAATATGTTCTGGATTATCGCATATATTGTTTGTACGGGTCGTGTCGGTGACGTTCGTCGTTCGGTATTGTCATGTTTATTGTTTGTAAGTGTCGTATTAGGGTGTACATTGTCTATACGTGTCATGTTATAGCGTATTATGGCGTATTATGTTATTACTTGTCGTATTGTTTCGTATTATGGTGTATTATGTCTATATGGTGTTGTATTTTTGCGTATATTGTCGTTTACTTGATGTATTGTATACATTAAACAAAGAAAAAACACTTGTAATACATTATACAAACAAACTACCTTTAAAATTACAAATTAACCTATATGATACATATACGGGACCTTTACTATGCATATACATGCTCTGTATATTATACTACATTATACGATACATATAACAAACCTATACTACACTATCTTTTCCATCACACAGAGAAAAAACAATAATATACCATAAACATTGTATAGATAACATACAAGTGAAGTTATTCGGGTGGGGGTTGCTCTAAACCGACTCCCTACAATGTTAGGAGAGGTATGTATTCGCTTGCTAAGGATTGTACATAGTATTCTTAAAAATAAGAGTAAACTGCCATTTTGGTCCCTGTGGTTTGGTCAGTTTTGCCACTTTAGTCCAAATCTCAAACTTATTACATCCAGGGCCCTGTGGTTTGCATTTTGTTGCCATTTTAGTCCAAAATCCAAAAAACCCCCTTTTTGACTGTTGAGAGCTGCCTATTTTGTCCTTTAGTGCGGGGGTATTTTGGTCATTTATGTTTTATTTAAAGCAATTCAACAACAACAACCAAACCCAGAAAATGAAGAACATCTTCTTCAACAACAACAAAACCCAGAAAATCAAGAACATCTTCAAAGTTCATCATCAAAACCCAGAAAATCAAGAACATCTTCAAGAAAAAACGAGGCTCAGATCTGTATCTTCAAGAACATCATCAAACATCATCATCAAAACCCAGAAAATCCAGAAAATCAAGAACATCATCTTCAAGAAAATCAAAAACAAAAAACAAAATTCAGATCTGAAGTTACAAAACAAAAAACCGACTCAAAACACAACATCAGAACCGAGTATTTGAGGAGGAATCAAAGGAGTATTTGAGATCTGATCCACCTCCAAATTCGTTTTCAACAAATTCTCTCTACAGTCCCTCTTCGATACACATCACCACCACCACCTGCCACCACCACCACCCCCTCTCGCCGCCAAGCACCACCACCACCGCCGCTGTTCTTGGCGTTGTCGGAGACGGCACCTTCGTCTGCCGCCGCTGTCTAATACATCCTTATCCCGCCGTATTCTAGGTCTGCTAACTCATCTAAACCCAAGGAATCAAAGAATCATCCGAGCGTGAAGATTACTCCGGGTGTGCAGAAACATTCGAGAGTTGACAAGCACCGACAACCCCACTCTAATCTTGAATTCAGCGAGTTGGTTCAAGATGCTTCTTCAATCAACCTTCAGGGGATACACCAAAGTCACGTTCCATCGCCTCAAAATGAACTCAGACTCTGGCGATATTCATACACCCATAAAAAAGCTGGATTTTGACTCGGTTATGGAAGGGGTTGCTGAAGAAGGATGGGTTACTGAGGAGGATGAAAAAGAGCTGATTGTTCAGGAGAAAATTACAGAAAATCCCTCTGAACAGGGAACTGTTGTCCAGGATGGTGGATTGGAGGATACTGGGTTTGGCGGTGGACGGTGGTGATCTGTGGTGATGACGGTGGTGAACGGTGTAGAGAGAGAGAGAACTGAGAGAGAGAGATCGGTGTTGTTTTAGAGAGAGAGAGAACTGGGGAAGATGATGATTTGGGGAAGATGAAAATGTGATGATGATGATTTATAAATGAAAAGCAAAATAAAAAACAAATTGGCCAAAATACCCCTGCACTAAAGGACAAAATAGGAGGTTCTCAACAGTCAAAAAGGGGGTTTTTTGGATTTTGGACTAAAATGACAACAAAATGCAAACCACAGGGCCCTGGATGTAATAAGTTTGAGATTTGGACTAAAGTGGCAAAACTGGCCAAACCACAGGGACCAAAATGGCAGTTTACTCTAAAAATAATTTAAGAATGTTTTTATCTAAAAAAATATTTTTTTAGAAAACTTTGTTAAAACCATAAATAATGTATAAACAAATTTGTAAAAAAACCTTATCCAATACGACTCGTATAAACCTATACAACATGTATAGGTCCAGTAAACTAGATAAAATCTGACACATCAGTCTTTTTGGAAATTGAAAAGGCTATACGACCTGTATTGAGATTGTCGATTTAAGGATCCAGGGTATCCCAATAATACGACCCTCATAGAAACATAAACTATCAGGTGTCTTATTTTTTTGTCGGTGCGGGCAATCCCACTAGTATTTGTCTTATTATTCAACGTATACAAATTAAACTGGCGGGAATAGTGGTTTTCACCTATAGGGTGAAATAGGCGGTGGTGGCCATCTATTTGCTCATATGGGTGGCAAAGAAAATAGTGTCAGGCAGCTGCCTGATACTCTCCTATTGGCCCAACAAATTTACGATTTTATCCTGCTTTAAATTTACGATATTGCCATGAGTTCAAAATTATGATTTTACCCCCCACTTAAAAATAAATTTACGCTTTTGCTTCCAGCTAAAAAAATCAATTTTCCCCGCGGTTCAAATTTACCATTTTGGCCCGTTTAAATTTACAGTTTTGCCATTAGTTTTTTCCCTTAAAATTACGATTTTGCCATCAGTTCAAAATTATGTTTTTCCCCCACATAAAAATAAATTTATGCTTTTGCTCCCAGCTAAAAATTCCAAATTTGCCATCGGTTCAAATTTACGATTTTGCCCCCTTTGAATTTACAGTTTTGCCACTAGGTTTTTTTTATCACAACCAAGTTACGATTTTGCCCTCAACTTAAATTTACATTTTCTTCATCGCTTTTGTTTGTTTTCCTGATTAAATTACAGTTTTGCCCCCAGTGAAAATTACAGTCATGCCGACAGCTGCGTGCAACTCCCTCATTGGTCCATTTAATTTACGATTTTATCCCTGAATGAAAAATACGATTTCGCCCTCAGTTCAAAATTACGTTTTCCCGTCATTTTAATTTTTTTTGCAAAACTATAAAAGTTTTTTGTTTTAATTGGTTGACTCCGTTTAACTTTTTTCGGTGTTAAGGAGCTGTCTAACACTCGCTCATTAGTCCTGAAAAATTACAGTTTTGCCCTGAGCCGAAAATTACGGTATTATCATCGTTTTAGTTTTTTTCCTAGCAAAATTATCGTAATGTTTTATTTATTGGTTGAGAATTATTCGGCCATCGCCCGCAACGCGGGCGGGGCAACTACTAGTTTGATAATAAAGAGGACCAATCGAGATATATAGAGTTGACGAAGGGGAAATTCTGTAAATTTTCACCAGCACCAACTCAACTCAACAAGCCTAAAGTGTAAATCCCCTTCTTCTTCTTCTTCTGTTTGCAAGAGCAATGGAGAAGAAAAACGGGTCGAAGAAGATGAACATCGCCATCATTCATCCTGATCTTGGAATCGGTGTGTCTCATATTTTTCTTCTTTTGTTTTGTTTTGTTTTGTTTTCATCTATTTTGATGCTTGAGATCGTACTCTACAACGTTCACATGTATTCGTTTTTCATAATCGATCATAGATTTTTTGCTCTGCAACTTCATATTTCATCCTCTCCTGCTATACAAATCTATCTCCATAATCAGTTTAGGTTTATTTATTTTGGTAGATCATAAGCTCTATTTCTGTGATATAATTCCATAAAATATTTGTTTACAATTATCGGTAGAAAATACGATTGCAAGCCTAATCTCCATATACATACATAGAAGATATGCGTGTCTTCAGATTAATTTAAGACCATAGAGAGCCTCCAAAGGGGTCATTTGAGCAGCCCAAGTTTGGTAGGTAGGTAGTAAATGAAACCAATCTTTAGGATATCTTATATACATTTCGAGAGACTTCCGTTTGACCATCGGATTGTGTGTGGTACGCCATGTAACCGAACGATTTCGTTGATAAATGTATCGGCAACACTAATTCTATTAAAGTCAGAAGATAAACCGAAGAAATGCCCAAACGATCGATCACTACCATTATGACGGTTTTACCATGAGAAGAGGGTAGAGTAGTAATATAATCCATTGCGATACTTTCTAAGACTAGTTCCGGAATCGATAAGGGTTGAAGCAGACCGGCGGGAGGAAAGAACGAAGCTTTGGTAATTTGGCATGTATGACAAGCAGCAATAAAGTTTTTAATGTTCTCTCGCATGTTTTCCAGTAAAAATTGGATGAAAGCCGATGGTAAGTGCGGGTAATTCCAGCATGACCACCCACCACTAAAGAATGAAACTCAGCTAATAGCTGTTGGCAAAGATCTGAGCCTGTCGGAATTACTAAGTGGCCCTTAAAGAAAAGTAACCCAACTGCAAATTTGTAATCAGAAAAGGCTTCAGGTTTGTCACGTAATTGCTGCTGCAGGGCCAACCACTCCGGATTAGTGATGCTGGCGTTGCGAAGAAACGCGATTAGGGGCAGTTCCAGTTGGGAACACGCAAAAAAATGGGCCGATAATACACGAGACAGTGCATGAGCAGCCCCATTGTTCTTACCCAGTCTGTATACGATATTGAAGTCATACCCAAGAAGTTTTCCCAACCAATGCTGTTGTACCGATGTTGGAATAGTTTGGCTTTGGAGATTTTTCAAGGATTGTTGGTCAGTTAAAATGAAGGGGTAACAACTTTGATTGAAATTGAAAGGAAAATTACAGAGAATTTATGAAACAGATGAGAAAAAAAAAAAGAAACTCAATGCAGAAGATGAGATGAGAGAGAGAATAACCAAGTGTCTAACAATTTTCTTTTCTAACAACCCATTCTCCTCATGCTCCTTTATTCTTGCCTGCACCCATTCGGTACCTGCTGATGTGGCATAGTAATGAAAATCATCACATTTGGTTGTTGGTTTCCTGACCCGTTTCTCTTTGTGGACTGGCCCCATGATTGCATTAGTATTTTCCACCTTGTCTAGCCCATTGATGTTATCATTCACAACAATTTTAAACTCTACCTTCGTGATTTCTGTGATATAGTTTCATAAAATATTTGTGGAAAAACATCAGGAGAAAATGTGTAGTTCCATTGCATGCCCAATTGATCTTAGTTATGATATTTTGTTTGTTCTTTTTAATATTTAGGAGGAGCCGAAAGGTTAATAGTTGATGCGGCAGTTGAACTAGCATCTCATGGTCATAATGTTCACATTTTCACATCTCACCATGATAGAAATCGCTGTTTTGAGGAGACACTTGCAGGTCAGCAAATTTGTTTTCTCATTGTTAAAAATATTCAATAACTTACATTGTTCATTTGAATATCCAGGTTCATTTGCAGTTACAGTATACGGATCTTTCCTTCCAAGACACATCTTTTACCGTTTTCATGCGGTTTGTGCATACATACGTTGCATATTCGTTGCTCTATGTGTGTTGTTCAAGTGGCCATCTTTTGATGTTGTGCTTGCTGATCAAGTCTCAGTCGTCATTCCAATATTAAAGCTTAAAAAATCTTCTAAGGTTGCTATTTGTAATTTCATATCTTTAATATAAAGTAGTGTTAGCACTAAGGGTGTTTACGGTCCGGTTTTGACGTGTTTAAGTCAAACCATGAGCCAAACCGTTAGTAACGGTTTTTGATTATTGAAAATCGAAAACTAACCGTTAAATTTAAAACCGAACCAAAACGGTTTGGTTCCGGTTTGGTTTCATGGTTTGAACTCCTTGAGAGTTTATACGACTTGTCCAAATTAAGACTTGAAATATATACAAAATTCATAAAACAAAGCATCCAAATACTTCAAAAAAGAAAGTCCAAATAGGAAGTTTTGGATGATATTAAATAATGTTGTCTACACTATGAATACCATCCAAACTTACTGCAAAAGCTTTCACAACTTTAAATTTTCTACATTAAACGATTTTGAAGTACACTGAAGTTGTAATTTGAAAATATGTACAAAAATATGAGAAGCAAACATATACAAAAACATGAGAAGCAAAATTGTATATAAAAGCGAAGAGATCGACATAATACATCTCATTTTAAGGCTCACTCAATATGAGCTGTCATGTTTTAAGGTAAGCCCAAATAAAGTTACAATACAAATAGTTGAATATAAATATAAATAATTAACTAAGCCAACAAAATAATAAATATATAATATGAAATATCTAAAAAAACTATTGTTAATTTTATGGTCCGGTCCAGTTTATTACTGTTGGTTTTTCGCATAAACCGTAAACCAAACCGTTCACTATGGTTTATAAATTTTGAAACCGATTGACCGAAAGTTAAGAAAGAAAACCGACCGCGAAACCAAACCGATCACCTGTTTGGGCGATTTCACGGTTTTAAACTGAACCATGAATACCCCTAGTTAGACGGTTCAATACAAAACCAATTAAGTACAAAATTACGAGAACCACATCTTTTAATGTTGTGCTTGGATGATGTTCTTGCAGTTCTCTGCTTAAAATTGGTTATGTATAGTAGTGTTAAATCATAAATGCCATTAGTGTTTATTAATTGAATTCTTTTTTTTAAATATAGGTTGTATTCTATTGTCATTTCCCTGATTTGTTACTTGCAAAACACACGACTATTGTTAGGAGAATATACCGGGCACCCATAAACTATTTGGAACAATTAACAACAGGGATGGCAGATTTAATTCTTGTTAACAGCAAATTTACAGCATCCACTTTTGCTGCAACATTTAAGCGTCTTGATTCTCAAGGTATAAAACCAGCTGTGCTGTACCCTGCCGTAAATGTGGACCAGTTCAGTCAACCGAATGGTTATAGGTAAAGGATACATACTCTCTTTCCTTCTCTTGGTATCTTTCTAGTTTGAGGTTGATTGCCTGTATTTAAAGTTGACGTTTTTTAGGGTCTTAGTTCAAATTTTTTATTTTTGCAGGTTGAATTTTCTTTCAATCAATCGTTTTGAAAAGAAAAAGAATATTGACTTGGCAATATCAGCATTTGCAATGCTTGGGTCTCCTGACGTGACATTGACGATTGCAGGCAAGTTTACTTAAATCTTTAAGCCAGTGAATAGTTAAATATGTATGTATGTATTTATTTAATCTTATGTTACAAATTTTTCTGTAGGTGGATTTGATGAGCGATTGAGAGAAAATGTTGATTACTTGGAGCAATTAAAAGTCTTGGCAGAAATTAAAGGTGTGTCTAAGCAAGTCAAATTCATCACATCTTGTCCAACAGCCGAAAGAAACGCTCTTTTGTCTGAGTGCCTATGCGTTATATATACACCAAAGGTGCCATACAAACCTCTATAATCTCAAATATATAAAATGCATATATATATATAGGTAGAGGATCCTGTAAAAAGTGCTCAAAGTGTGAGAAGTGTATTATAACACTATATATAATACTATATAACACCATATAAACACCGTATAACAATATGTAACACCATATAATACCATATAACACTATGTAACACTATATATCATTATATAACAAATATAACACTATAGGTTGTCTGATAGCATGTCTATGATAGATGTATAGTGTTATATTTGTTATATAATGATATATAGTGTTACATAGTGTTATATGGTATTATATGGTGTTACATATTGTTATACGGTGTTTATATGGTGTTATATAGTATTATATATAGTGTTATAATACACTTCTCACACTTTAGGCCCTTTTTACACTATCCTTACCCTATATATATATATATTTATGTGTTATCCTTGAGAAACTTCGAGATTAGACGAATTAAATGTAGAACTCAAAAATCTTTGTAAGGGGTGAATGGATAGTAGAGGGGGAATACCGACTCGTATACCTGGAAAACGGACGGGGTAACAGGTCAGGACGGGTCGGGTCGTTTAAAAGATGGTCGCTTTGGTTCGGGTCAAAATGGGGTTTGACAGATTTGGGTACGGGTCAAAACAGGCTGTTTTAAGAAATGATCAATAGCTGGCTAACACTAACTATGAAACTTAATAACTAGAGCAGGCAGCAGGCCAGTTAGAGCTGTTTTCAGGTTGTGTAGTTTCTTATTGGGATTGTTACATATATCCCCCTATTTGAAACCTTAATTACATATATACCCAAGCTAAAAATTAAATTACATATTTCCCCATCTTTAACAAAAAGACAAATATACCCTTTTCATAAAAACCTCCTCCCTCTACGCACCATTCGTTTCATCCTCCCTGGCCACCGTCAAATTCTTCACCGGCGACCACAACCGGACTGCCAATGACAAACAAAAACGGCGATGAGGGACGTAAACGGCGACAACGGAGCACAACATGCCACGAGGAACAGAAACAGCGAGGAAATGAACTATGTTTTCAAAACTCTTGTTGGCTTCAAATCCTCCACGGCTCCACCGGAACCGATGACAACCTCCAGCTAATCCTAATAGATGTGGTATTTTTTTATTAATTTCGCGAGTAACAGGATTTATTTTGGTATTCGACTCTTTATTATTTTTGCAATTAGTGTGTTTGATTCAAGATTTCATCAATTTTTTCACAGTAGGTTTGTTCAGGTTTGATTGAAGATGGGAAGTGAAACAATGGGGTGTGCAGGTGCTGTATACAAGAAAAATTCTGTTAAAATGGAGTATGAATGTTAAAGAAGCACTTTGTTATAATAAAAAAAGCCAGATATAAAAATTCGTAATACTAAAAAAAAACTAAAGCTGAAAGTTAAAATTTAAACTCCAAGTGTGTTATGACTAAAAAAAGGTTGGAAGACAGCCTAGTAATTTTTTTACGGTACGGTTATGAAAAATATGGCACGAGAAGAACGTAAATTGCTAACTAGTGTTAACATAATCTGTGGATTGCAGATTTGCAGGATAGCTTCATCACATAATATGTTTAACCTTTAGTATAGCACATATAAAAAATAAAGAAAGTAAAAACTGATAACAAAAAGAAAAAAAAAAACGAAAATAAGGCTTTAAAAAAAATACAAGTAAGAAAAAGAAAAAAAAAACTATTACTTAAAAGGGTAAATTTGAGATTTATATGGTTTAGTAAAGAAACAGGGGTAAATAGTCATTCTCTAATTCATTTTTAATTTAATGGGTATATTTGATATTTTTAGATTTTTGGAAGGGGGAATATGTAATTTATTTTTTGGGTTGGGTAAATATGTAATTTATGAAGTTTATAGGGGGATATAGGTAATTGCCCCTTTCTTTTTTAGTGCTAGCTAACTATTGATCATTTATTAAAAAGCCTGTTTTGACCTGTACCCAGTGTTGCCAAACCCGTTTTGACCCAAACCAAAGTCCAAAACGACCTGTATTAACCCCCACCCAGAATGCCCGTTTTGCCAGTACCTAACGTTTTTCTTGGTCCAAACACCATATAGTATAACTAATGTGATCTACTAGAGGTGGCAGTTTTGAAAGAGTTACATATGAGTTGGTCGGTTTGAGTTTCATTTCATCACAACTGGCACAAAAAGTTAGCAACGGGTCAAATTTGTTAACAGGTCAGACGGGTTGAAAGTCATCCATAGTGTATTGTTTTGCATACAACCTTCTAAACCACCATAATCGTGTATTACTATTATAATATTGTTGTAGTCATACTGTTTTTGTTATTATACTTGATGCATTTAGTATTTATAAATATTTAAAAGGGGTTGAAAAGTGTAATTGGGTCAAACCAACCGTTTCATTCTGTATTAAAAACTGACCCAAGTTTCAAACCTATTTTGACATGTTACCCAACCCAACTAACCTACCCTGCGTTCCACCTACAATCTACTAAAGATTTTAAACTATATTTGTATCCATACTTTGTATGTAACTAAGGATTGGTGTGGTTGTAATTCACAGGATGAACATTTTGGTATAGTTCCACTTGAGGCAATGGCGGCCCACAAACCTGTGATAGCATGCAATAGTGGTGGCCCGGTGGAGAGCGTGAAAGATGGAGAGACAGGGTTCTTGTGTGACCCGTCACCACAAAGCTTCTCATTGGCCATGGCCAAGTTCTTGAAGGACCCCTCGTTGGCAGAAAATATGGGCTCGAAAGCCCGAGCCCATGTTGCTACATCATTCTCTACCAAAACTTTTGGCAACCAGTTGAATCAATATATCATGGATGTAGTGGAACAACACAAACGGACAAAAGCAGATTAAAGCAAGATAATGTTAGGAGTTAAGAGTGGTATTGATCTTCCAGTTGACCTTTTTCGTCCGGTTGTGGCATAACTTTAGGAGCTTCTTGATCCATTTGATTTGTATGTTTCCATACATTTGTTCATAAGTATAATGTTGGAAGCAAAAAAAAAAAAACATATAGAGCAAGCATATTTCGAGAAACCCAAAAACATTACTGAAGCAAGTAATTTTAAAAAATCTGGAATATAGTATGTATAGCCCTATTTCCATTATGTTTGCATGTATTATAGAATAAAAAGTAGTCGAATCGAATGTCCTTGCGCGACTTGAGTCAAAGTCCATGTGGGGAACGGAACGTTCAAATGGCGTGCCTAAATTTAAATCATATAATTTTTCATATCCATCTTGAATAAGAGAAGTGTAGAACTTTTCTCATTGCTGGAGGGTTATATGGAAATTTCTTGATCCTTGTATGTGGATATTTGTTGGAATGAATTGTTAAGAACAACAGCGTGGCGATTATGCGAAGGTAAATTTATTCTTGATACCTTGTTTTTGGAAATCATAAGAGTTAGGACATCATTTCACATACGTGTAGCTGTTTTCTGTTGTAGATATCATTATCGGGCAGTAAGTTCAAGTGGATTTGCAGACTTGTATATAGACTAAATGTTATTTGCTTAAATCACATTAGCATGGTTTTATGAGATAAACAAGCTTATTGTGTTCTTGAGATGTCGGTTGTGAGGCATAGGCGATGCCAACTCATGATATAACGGCTTTGGGTTACTAGCGTTGAAATGGATTTCTAATATGCTCGTGTGGGTTGGGTTGCCCCCGGTGTGATACGAACCAAGTCGTAATCAAATGATCCAAAGAAATTAGACAGAAGCCAGAAAGAACTTTAGAGAGAATTCAAACTCAATTCATAATTTTTCATTCATAATCTTTTAGAAACAAATGCATATGGCTTTATAGCCTTGGGAAACAACTGATGGAAATAAACTGCAAAACTACCCACTACTCCACTATAAAATAACTAATTAAGAAATAAGTAAAATGGTAATATGCATGTGAATAAAGTTGGACGTGGGTCTTGGAGATGGTAGATGTGGCACACATCACGGTGGCTCCCACATCTAAGTCTCATTGATGACTTGAGCCCTTATCGAAGCTGAAATTGACCAAGCATATCACCATTCTGATGCTAACACCCTTGAACTCACTGGGTAGTTTATTATGTATATTCGCTTTTCAAGACGTATCGAACGTTTTAGGATATTATTTGCCAAAAATTTTGGTTCATTTTTTAACAAAATCAGTGTGTTACAATCCTCTAAACAAGGCTGAGAAGAAAGATGAAAACAATTTCAAAACTTGATTCACCATCAATCATCCATAAACAAGTCAGAAAAAAATGTATATTTTCTCTTCATTGATACTTAACACCCAAGTAATACATGACAATCAGGGATGTGCATCGGCTCATTTGGGTCGGTTTTGGGCTCAAGCCGAACCAAAAATCGAAAATTTGGTCTTTGGGTTTTTGAAAACCATATGCTTTCAGTTTTTTGGTTTTCTATTTCACAATCAGTTCGGTTTAGTTTTCAGTTTTTCCATTTGGGCTTGAAATTTTTGGGCCTAGCTATTTGTTAGTTAAGAATTGATTGATTGTTACGTATTTGGGCCTAAATTTTTGGGCTATATATAGTTTCTTAATTTTTTATAAACTAGGATTGCGACCCGCCACAATGCGGCGGGGATTCTTTAGTTATAACTAAGTCAATCTAGGACCCGCACGTTATGTTAAACCTGTCAAACGGGGAAAAAATAGACGATGTAAAAACGTTCACCCACACACGCACGTTGCGTCGTGTTAACTCGCAAAATTTAGAATGAAACGTAAAAACGTTAAAACAAAGACGCACGTTGCGATTTGTTAAGTCACAAAATTTAGAACCAAGCATAAAGCGAAAAATTTGCGGAAAATGAAAACTATAAAGGACCAAAGTTAAAAGTAAAAAAAGTTATGAGGATAGATTGCAAAAGATAAAAAGTTTTGGGTTAAAAGTAAAAAAAAACAAATAGTTTTGAGTTAAAAGTAATTTATGAAATACTTTTGGGCGAAAAGTAAAAAAAAAATCATTTTTTTTGGAAAACCCCTAAAGCCAACGTTACGACAACCATATGCATAACCATTTTTTCTTTGAAAACCCCTCAAAGCACACCCCGCGTTGCGGCGGGGCGTAAAACGGTGTTAAATAGTACTAATGTCACACAACCGTCATCGACCACCAATACTGACTCGACCTAGGATATGCGTGTTGCGACGAACCTTTCAAACATGAAAAAATAGTGGTAAAAACGTTGAACCACACATGCACGTTGCATCGTATTAACTCGAAAAATTTAGAACTATACGTAAAACCAAAATTTGCGAAAAATGAAAAGTATAAGTGACAAAAGTTGTGAAGTTAAATTGCAAATAATGAAAAGTTTGGGTTAAAGTTAAAAAAACAAATTATGTAAGGTTAAAATTGTAAAAAGTAAAATCCTTTAGGTTAAAAATAAAAAATCAACTTTTTTTTTAAAGTCACCCAAAGCACAATGTACAAGTACTAATGCACAAAAAAGTTACAAACTTATATATGGAATAATTACTAAACATTAAAAAATAAAAGGTTTTCTGGATTTTCAGAAAACAAAACCAAACCGTTGTTTTTGTCTAGTTCGGTTTTGTCGGTTAATTACTTTTAGTAGCACCCCTAAATTGACAACACTATCCCCTTCATGGTTTTTACTCAGCATCCTTATACAAAAACTTAAATCATCATCATAACCTTAAACGTGAGATCAGTCAAATAACGTACATGGAGCGGTTTGATAGTCGTGTGCATAATACGGAGGAGTAAGTTTTTACCGGTATGTGCATCTAAATTAAAGCTCATTGACATCCAAATACATATATACACACACATTCTGTTGTCTATCTTCAACATCACTTTCACCTTTTTTTAGTCATGTGATCCTACCTCTTAAACTCTCGGGCCATATCAAACTACAATTACACCAATGTGACAATGTCTATCTACCCTATAAGCATTCGTTATCATCGTCACCAGCACAAACACATACAAATTTGGATAGAGCCACTACGGATAACGGGTGAGCGTGGTCCTAATCTTTTCACCTCCCTTGTGTTGGGGCTAGATTTAGGGGTTGGTTCATCAACTTCCAAAATTTGATTGTGTGTGCATTTGGTTCTGCTTTGTTGTTTTTGTTAGTGGTGTACCGAGAATTCTTTTAACTGGGGTAATTAAATTTTAATGATCAAATGTCTAACAACCAAATTTACATAGTTTCAGTTCAAGTCGAGTTAGACTCAAACCTTAACATCCAAGGGCGGACCTACCCACAATGGTGGGTGGGCGGCCGCACCCCTTGAAAAAAAAATTCTAAGTGCTAATTTTCGTCAAAAATCCCAACCGCACCCCTTGGATGTTTTCAACCACACTCCTTCAAAATTTTCAACCGCCCTCCTTGGAAAAAATACTATGAATTTATAAAAAAAAATTAAACACTAATTATTATGAATATATAAGTATATAACACAATTTGTATAATTATTCTTTAACCACTTATTCACTTTACTTAACCAAATCTACAATCTAAAAGGAGAAATATCAATATTCAAGACACAAGATGTTATGTTTGCAACGAAGAAGAGGAGTCTATTGATCACCTTGTTACGGGGTGTCTAGTTGCGACGATTCTATGGCAAGCTATAAGCAGATGGTGTCGTACCCAACAAATATTTGCTTTCTCTTTTCGGGATTTAGGTGCTGTTTGTTTTTTCTGCAGGAAAACCTCTTCTGCTGCAGGCCACATCTGCAGGCATCTGCAGGAGAATAGGTGGACCAAATGTCTTCAGTCTGCAAGGAGAAGAGGGTTTGTTTTTTTTTTTTATATAAAACATCTTCACACACAAACACACACACAGATCTCTCTCTACTCTCTCTCTACCACCGCCATCTTCACCACCGCCACCACTTCACCACCGTCATCATCACCACCGCCAGCATCACCACCACTTCACCACCGTCATCATCACCACCGCCATCATCACCACCACTTCACCACCGCCATCATCATCACCGCCATCGATTTAGGGTTTCGGAGGTGGAGGTCGATTTGGGGGTTTTGTTTCTGATCGATTTGGGGTGTTTTGTTTGCCATCGATTAGGATTTCGGAGGTGGAGGTCGATTTGGGGGGTTTGTTTCCGATCGATTTGGGGTGGTGGTGGCGGAGCAGGGGTGGTGGTGGTGGCGGAGCAGGGGTGGAGGTGGTGCCAAGAAGAGGTAAACCTCTGCTTGGAAAAGCTAAGGTCTCATCTCTTCCCCAAGAAGAGGTTGGGGAGAGGTAAAAAGCACTTCTCGAAAAAAAAAAAAACACTCTACAGCACCTAAACCTCTTCCCGCGTCTGCACGGTGCAGACAGAAGAGGCCAGGAAGCTCTTCTTCCAAAAAACAAACACCACCTTACTGGAGGTGCATAATCATCTTGGCCTGAAGGAGCCAGAGAAATCTTTCGTTCGTGGTATCATTATCATAGGCTGTTGGAGTATATGGAGATCAAGGAATGAAGGGAGATTGCGAACAAGACGATCAGAATGGATAAGATCATTAGCGAAGGGAAGTTAGTTGGGTTTATTTGGGCTAGGAATAGATCTAAATGTAAGGATTTATCTTGAAAAAACTGGTGTAAATTTGTGATTATGTAATTTCAGTGTGTTGTTTGGCCTCCCGGTTTTCGGGATGGTGGCGTTTCTAGTGAAGCTTTCTTTTCAAAAAAAAAAAAAACAACATTTTCTCACTTATAAATACCGCATAACATTGGACGTGCAAGAATTTTAACATACATTACTTTGTGGGAAACAAACAACATACTACTACACCACTAGATTATGGATGAAATCATTTCCATAAATTTTATTTATAATAAGTACCCGTAATTTAAACATGCTTGAATGGGCTTAGGCTTTATTAAAATTATGCATTGGAGGCATTTTAAAGGTTAAACATTAAAATTATGCATTGGATGCATTTTAAAGATTGAACACTAAAATTGTGCGTTGGAGGCTGATGACGGGGTAGCTCAAGCCTCAATAAAATGACTAGAATACATGACAGCTTAAAGGGTTTAAAACCCGGGAACTAAGGTGAACAGCAAAAAGAACATGTACAGTAATCAGTCACCTCACTGATTACTTGTAAAACTCTCCCACAGCCGCAAAAGAAAGCATGTGCACAGGGAACTCTCTTTTATCCGCAAGTCCGACGCCTTTAACCCCCAAAAGGGTAAGTCCCTCACTGTAAGCACAGATTCACTAGTCAAAGGTTTCTCCTTTGAGAAACACATTCCCCTATAAAATGCAGGCCATGCCACCATGCAAAACACTCCAGGATCAGCAGAGATTATTCCAACTCTCTGATTCTTCTTCTCCCTCTCGAGAACTAGCTTCATGCTTGCTTCTCTTCTTCACTTAAAATAATGCAACTTCTCCAATGATCACATTCTGGGTTGGATTCTTATCAGTTCAGAATTCAAGGAGAACAACAACAATACTAGTGAACCTCTCTCCACGTCTTGCAAACGTGGGGGGACCCCACGACCAGCGTTAGGCAAAGCGGAACCCTTGAACCCTTCTGCCTGACCAGACTAACCACTATCCTTGGTCTTGTATTTGTTGTAGCAACAAGTTGGCGCCCACCGTGGGGCTACGCCGCTTATTTTTCTTAAAAGACCAGTAGTGTAGCTCCATTTTCTCCAAAATCATCATGTCGGAAAGAGAATCCCCCGGTGAAGTTAATCAAGTGTCACGAACTCCGACACCCAATGCTAGCCAAATGTCACCGGCTACGTCTACACCCCTCTCCACCCCGGGAGGAACTCCAACGGGAACCATGTTCCCGGAGTTTACATCTTTTCAAACACCAAACCCATCCCGATCAGGGGTTCCTTCTCCTCAAGTTGGTGTCATGAACACTCTGGAACGAGTCGATTTGACACCGGAGGGAGTAGCTCGACATTTCCTACAAATGAGATCTCTTCTCAACCAACACGTCAGCCAAGAAAGAGAAAAAGGAGTGAGAATAAGGCTAGATTATGATGAGCCTGAACCCTCACTATCACCCGGTCCACCACCACTTCCTTTCACCGGCGCGCGACCAAGTACTTCTCACTTTGAAGCTGGTCCAAGTGTGACAAGCCAACCGTTTAACCCAACCCCTCATGCTTATGGGAGACCAAGTCCAACGGCTTTTCCATTATTTACTTCATAACTTGTTGTAACCGGCACTCCCCTTGGACACGAAACCACTCTTGAACAACTATGGCAGTCACCAGCTTCAAGTATTCCCCCTCCTGTTGCCACTACGTGGGAACAAGCCTTGGCGGTCTTGCCTTTGGCTCGGAGTACAACCATGAGCACTCCCATGGGAGCAAACTACACAGCCGCCGCTGAAAGCCTTCAAGGCTTTAACCTGATGCCACAGATGATGGAACATTTTCCTTGGTCCCAACTCATCAACCAAGTGTTAAGTACCTACCAAGGAACAATAAGTCATAACGCAAGGGTAGAGGAAGACCTTGCTAAACCCTACAAACCTAGCAACCTTTCCTGTTTCTCCCAACAAATCACCGATTATGACTTCCAAACAAAGATCAAGATGCCATCTCACATTAAAACATATGACGGAACCGAGGATCCAGAAGATCACCTCCAGATCTTTACCAGCGCTGCTAGAATCGAAAAATGGTCTAACGCTGAATGTTGTCTCATGTTCATGCAAACCCTTGTCGGGTCAGCCATGATATGGTTCAACTGTAACAACCCGACTTTTTGAAGTCAAAGTCAAAGGCATAAAAGAGTGCTAACCATATCTGACATTTCTGGCTTGATTATTGCTTGTACTTTCGAACCTCGATAATCGATGTACGATAGTTATCGCTATTTTGTTGTTACGATTTGTGATTTGTGGAGTAACAATGCGATAAACGCAGTTAAACGCTAATATACTTAACGCTATCTCATCACTATCGCATCGCAACTTAAATCACAGTTATGGATATTGTTTTACGTGTGTAATTATGTGCTTTACTTGTGTGTGTGCTGATGTTATGTTTAAAAGTGATTATCGCAAACGCAATCGCAACTCCATCGCAACGCAATCTCATTGCGAACTGGAAACGCAAGGTTACTTATGTTGTTGTATGTTAGTTATGTTATTTGTGTAACTATTATTTAAAACTATCGCATCGCTTACTCGCAACCCGCTAAAATGCAACGCAACGCTCAACGCACGAAACGATAATCGGAAACTAACTCACCCAAGCCATCCGATCGAATGACCATTCGATCGGATGGCCATCCGACCCAATAACCTGCACCGCCTCTTCCCCTCTTCACACTATAAATACCCCACCTGTTACATCACTATTCATGATGTGACATCTCCCCCCCCCCCCCCGACCAGCACACTCTCAGCCACTTTTCCTTCGATTTCTCGCGATTCTTGGAAGTTTTCATCTCAAATCTTGTACTTCTATCATTTACACACACTTTTCCATCAATTTCACCAACAAATCTCACTTTTCCACCGTGAAATCCACTGATTTGGGATGTTCTAAGATGATGTCATCATGGAGTTCTTATGAACATTGAAGTATGACTTCATTACACCAAGAACAGTTCGGATCTAAAGGATTTCAACATGTTTCAACATTGAATTCATCATAATCTAAACATTTTTCGACTGAATTTCACTTTTCTTCAACATTCTTCATTTTTTTACTCAAAACCGATAGAATCTGAGCTCGTTCGGGCCTTCTACTCATTCTCTAGCGAAGTGCCGGATTGAGAATGGATTCCTATCCAAGAAGACGACCGAATCACGGGTTGAACATGAAACACCATCATGAACAGCTGGTTCGGGACGAACGGGGTGATTCCCGTCCGACCGGATGAGTCAGACCTGATGTGGTTCCCATTATTTAACACTTCATCATACCGTCTCGATTAAACCGCAAAAACTTTTAACCTAACAAATTTTACATGTTCTTCAAACGAAACAGGTTGCTCAAACGAATCGCCGTCCGATCGGACCACCATCCGATCGAACGACTATTCGGCCAAGTAACTCATGTTCTCAACACTTAAACAATTTTCACAAAACTTCAAAGAATCTCAGTTTCAACGAAGAGCCAACCGACCAAACGGTTATCCGTCCGGATGACCATCCGACCGGATGACCTGACACGTAGAGACACTTTACATTTTACAAAATGCTACAACGAAAACTTCAAAGTGCATACACAAACACATCCTTCCCAAACGGACAACCCCCCGACCGAATGGTCATCCGTCCGGACGGTCGTCCGAGCGGATCACCATCCGTCCCCCATTTCACTCCGACATGCTATTTAACGCACCGTTCAACGCTTACACTATCATTCTCTGATCAGGCTAATCTCTCAGGCGCTCCCTTCAATCCAAACTTGTGTTTATTTCTTAAACACGAACTGTGAGTATACTCGATCCCTTTTTTCTTAACGCACTTTTGGGTGTTACATAAGTTACTTATATCAAATCACTTCGACACACAACGTAACTACTTTTTATACGATGACCGCTCTGCATGTTATACGTGTTATTCGATGAATGCTTGTATGTTATGTTTACACAGCGATTGTTGCCTGACACCTTAGCAACGATAGTACTATAGTTTGGACTCAGCACCTGTCTTGGACAGGGGTTGTTAAAGGTATTTCTTCACGTGTCACAGTGGTGATATGTGTTGCGCATTCTACAACTCACAGTCATGTTTGTGCATATTTCATTGTCGATAACTTACCTGCTTCACATTTCAACGTGATACATGCTGGTTATGCGTAAATCGCTTTCGCTATACGATACTATTAAACTTGTATGCTCACCTTTACACTATGTGTATTGACTTTTATTTCAACGTATGTGACAGGTGTTTAGGATGCTTATGCTATGCTTGCTATTATGGAATCAAGTTAGGAGGTCTAGAAACGTCACATTTAAATCTGAGTTGTCGGAACAATTTATTTTTCTTTGAGATACTCTGTCTGTAATAACTATTTTGCTTGATATGTTATGGTATGGGACGTAACGTTAAATATCTAGTAATATTAGTTGTTATGGATTTCTCCTGGACAATCTGTTTCGCTCAGTGCCGCGCCCCGATGTTCCGCCGTCGATTGGGGTGTGACATCAACGACCTACCCGCCAGAAGCATTCGAAGCTTCGATGACCTAAGCAAAGGGTTCTTGGCCAAATTTTCGCAGCAAAGGAGGTACGTTAAGGATGCCACGGTAATTTTCCAAATAAAGCAGAGAGATGATGAAAGCCTCCGAGAATTCATCGAAAGGTACAAGAAAGAAGGGTTAACATACATGGGTGCTGACGAAAAAATGAGGGTGGCAGGCTTCATGAACGCCATTACCTCCAAATATCTCACAAGGGACTTCAACAAGTGCCTACCCAAAACCCTTGAAGAAGCTCTCAAAAGGGCTGAAGCTCACATTCGAGGGGAGGAAGCGGTTGACATTAAGGAGCAAAGAAAAAGGGGACCTAGTTGGCGAGGCAACAGCCCCACTAGAAAGAAAGGGAATTTTAATTCCTATGATAGACATCCCAAAAGCTCAGAGCAACGAAGGCCTGAAGGTCGGAACCCTCCAAGCAGGGAGAAGATCGTGAACTTTACAGCTCTAACAAAAACCCCACATGAGATCCTTGCTACTCAAGAGGTAAAACAAAGCGTCCGACCTCCTCGACCTTTACCAAAGAGCAAAAGAAACAAAAACTCCACTCAGTTTTGTGAGTTTCATGAAGAAAAAGGCCACCATACCAACGATTGCTTTCAACTCAAGAAAAGAATTGAGGAAGCCGTCAAGTCCGGAGAACTAGCCCATTTGGTAAAAGGGGTAAGGGACAAGATAGCTGAAGGAAAAAAGCAAAGAAGTAAACATGGTGGATTTCGATCAAAAAGCTTCCCACAAACGGCCACGCTTGGAGGCTTGTGAGCTTCAATGTATCTGCTTCCCACCACTAGGAGGGGACCTACTCTCGAACCCTTTGGTGGTTGAAGCAACTGTGGGAACAATAAGAACGAGCAAAGCTTACATTGACACAGGGGCAGCTACCGAGATCATGTTCGAGAAGTTCCTCAATCGTCTAAGCAACGAAGAAGGTTCAAAGCTTCAACCATCAGGGACCTCTATAAAAGGTATCGCCGATATACCCCTCAAGCCTTTGGGCCAACTAACCCTTGATGTCTGTTTTAGTGAAGGCAAGATGGAAAGAACCAAACCACTCACTTTTGTGGTTATCAACATTCCCTCCAACTATGATGTTATCATAGGGAGGCCAGGGCAATGTGCATTCGGTATGGCTGTTTCAGTTGGTCAAGGCACCATAAAATTCCCCACCAAGAGAGGGATTGCAACCCTTCAACCTACCCAAGAGGCTTACATGGTTGAAGGGGAAAGCTCAAAAAATGAAGATGACGAGTAAGGGCTGATCATAAACCCCAAATATCCCGAACAAAGGATAAGGGTTAATACAAGCCTTTTCCAAAGAAACCCTCTCATACCATGAGAAGCTGCTAATACACTATAGTGATGTCTTCGCTTGGTGCCCGGAAGACATAACGGGTATCCCTTGAAGCATTGCTGAACATGAGCTGAAAATACCACCCGATGTCAAGCATGTCGTCCAAAAGAAGCGAAGCCTAGCTCCCGAGAGAAGCCTGGCAGCTTGCCAAGAAGTTGAAAAGCTTGTTCTAGCTGGGATCCTTCGGGAAGTTAAATATCAATCCTGGGTTGCAAACCCATTTATGGTTTGAAAACCAGACAAGTCTTGGAGAATGTGCATCGATTTCAAAGACTTGAACAAGGCATGCCCGAAAGATTGTTATCCTTTGCCCAAGATTGACCTCAAAGTGGACTAAGGGTGAGCAAGTTTAGGTCTGGACCGAAAATAACCGAGAACCAAACCGAAAATATACCCAACCTGACCCAGGTATTTAGATCGGTTCCAATTTTTCGTATAAAATTGTGTCGGGTCGGGTCGGTTCTCGGTTCTTTTCATGGTGAAACCCGACTTGGACCTATGGACCGGAACCGACCCTATATTTAGGGTAGTGAATCAATTCTGTATTTTATGTTTGATCAGTTCTCGGGTCGGGTCGGGTAATGATTGGGTAGGGTCAGATTTTTCCTTTTGCTCACCCCTAAAGTGGACTCACTCACAGGGTTCCCGTTCAAGTGCTTTCTTGATGCCTATAAAGGCTACCACCAAATTCAAATGAAAAAGGAAGATGAAGACAAGACGACCTTCCATACCGAAAAAGGTATCTTTTGCTACCAAAAGATGCCTTTTGACCTGAAAAATGCAGGTGCGACCTATCAACGCATGATTGACCAAGCGTTTGCTAGTCAAATTGGCAAAAACATGGAAGCATATGTCGACGACTTGGTGATCAAAAGCAAAACAGAATACCAAATGCTTGACGACATACAAGAAACCTTCCAAAACTTGAGAAAAATTAACATGAAACTCAACCCTGTGAAGTGCTCATTTGGGTTTGAAGAAGGCAAGTTTCTAGGGCACATTGTGGGGAAACAAAGTATAAAAGCCAACCCCAACAAGGTCAAAGCCGCTCTTGAAACCAAATCTCCACAAAGCAAAAAAGAAGTTGAGAGTCTGAATGGAAAGCTTGCAGCCTTGAAGCGTTTTACCTCAAAGTTGGCCGAAAAGTCCCTACCCTTTTTCAAAACACTTAAAGGGTGTGCCAACAAAAAAAAAATTCAAGTGGACTGAGGAAGCAGAAGAAGCTTTCAACCAGATGAAGCAGCACTTAGCTTCACTCCCGGACATCGCGACTCCAGAAACATGAGAAGTGATCTCTATCTACCTCTCGGTTGCTGAAGAAGCAATAAGCACGGTCTTAACCATCGAACGTAACAAAGTTCAGGTACCCGTCTACTTCTTCAGTAAAACTTTAAAACTAGCAGAGATCAAGTATCCTACTTTGGAAAAACTTGCTCTAGCCCTAGTCCAAACGGCTAAAAGGCTTCGAAGATACTTTCAAGCACACCCAATACAAGTGGTCACCGACCAACCTATCAAAAGTGTGCTTGAAAAACCAGAAAATTCAGGGCGGTTAGCCAAATGGGCTGTGGAACTAGGTGAGCACAAAATCACCTATTTTCCAAGAAAATATGTCAAAGCCCAAGTCTTGGCTAACTTTATTGTAGAAGTCCCAAAGCAAGTCACCAAGGAAGTTAATCCAACTACCGCTGAACCTTCTGACCCTGAAGCCTGGAAGCTTTTTACCGATGGGGCTTCAAGCGTTGAAGGGTCAGGAGTTGGGCTCATTTTAATAAACCCTGAAGGGTTAGAATTTACATATGCTCTTCGACTTGAATTTCAGACCACTAACAATGAAGCTGAATACGAAGCACTGATAGCTGGTTTGAAGATAGCCAAAGAAATGAAGGTTCAAAAGCTTCAAGTCTTCACAGACTCATTGCTTGTTTCAAGTTAAGTCAACGGCAACTATGTAGCAAAAGAGCCCAACATGAAGAAATATCGAGAAAAGTCTAAAGAATTGATGAACACATTCCAAGAATGTACCATCTAACAAGTCCCAAGATCTCAAAACAAGAGGGCCGATGCCTTAAGCAAACTTGTCTCTCTTACATTTGCTTATCTTACCAAGAAAGTATTGGTTGAAGTGTTGAAAACTCCCTCAATTTAAGAGCTAGAGGTTCAAGATGTGATCATTGAAGAAGGCCCCAATTGGACGACTCCTATTGAAAAATTCCTCAAAAACGGTGAATTACCCGTTGACCAGACGAAGGCTGAAAGGGTTCGAATCAAATCCAGGCAGTATGTGTTGCAAGGATACATCCTTTACAAGAAAGGTTACCTTGCACCACTACTGAGATGTGTTGGCCCGGAACAAAGCCAATATCTGATCAAATAGGTTCACGAGGGGATATGTGGAGCTCATTTCGAACCAAGATCGGTGGTTGCAAAACTGATGAATCTCGGATACTTCTGGCCTTCCATGCATCGAGACACCACCGAGCAGTTAAGAAAATGTGAAGCTTGTCAGATACATGCACCAGTGCCCAAAAGCCCCAAACATGATCTCGTTCCCATCTCTTGAGCCTGGCCATTCCACAAATGGGGAATGGATATTGTTGGTCCATTCCCACCGGCCAAGGGTGGGGTAAAATTCTTATTGGTGGTTGTAGAGTACTTTACCAAGTGGCCTGAAGTCAAACCACTTGCAAAAATCTTGGGCAAACAAGTCATTGACTTTGTGTGGGAAAACATCATTTGTCGCTTCGGGCTGCCGGGAGTATTGGTCACGGATAATGGGAAACAATTCGCTGAGAAGCCTTTTAGCACCTGGTGCAGGAATTCAGAATAACTCAAGTGTTCAGCTCAGTTGCATACCCACAATTTAATGGCTAATTTGAAAGAACAAACCGAAGCATCGTAGAAGGAATCAAGACCTGATTGCGGAGACATGAAAACAATTGGCTTGAAGAATTACCAAACGTTCTATAGGCAATACGAACAATGGAAAAAACAAGTTGTGATTCCAGCAGAAATAGGAGTTGTAACTCAAAGAACACTCAACAGAGACCTTGAATCAAACAACAAAGAGACCATGTTGAACTTGCAACTTCTCGAAGAAATCCGCGATCAAGCCGCTATACAAGAAGCCAAGTATAAACAAAAAATGGAAGCTTATTACAACACCATAGTGAAACATGAACGCTTTAAGCCTGGAGACCTTGTACTACGAAATAACGAAGCCAGTAAAAAAGAAAACCAAGGTAAACTTGGCCCAAAATGGGAAGGGCCATACACAATCTTGGAAGCTCACAAAGTTGGATCCTACAAACTGGCAGACGCAGAGGGCAAAAAGCTTCCTCGTCACTGGAACGACAAAACCCTTAAAAGGTTCCATGTCTGACAAAAAGATTGTTTGAAATGTATTACAAGAGTTGTTCTGTTCCCCTTTTGTAACCAGCTGAACCTCTTGAATGAATGATGAAGCTTTTTATCAAATTTGTCTTTCTATCCTACTATCAAGTTGAGAACCTAGCAAAAAACTCCATGGCAAGGGCCATGTAAGGGGATGAGCTCCCAGGCCACATTGCTCAATAGGTTCAAGGGTTGAATGAACCTATATAAGGGGTGAGTTCCTATATCAATACAACTCCATGAGACTTAGAAAATTTTTCAACAAACTTGTCTCATAGACGGATTCGAACAGCCTACACCAAATGTTCTTTAAACCTTAGAAAACGGTTTACAAAACAAAAAATTTGTTAAGAAAGAAGGATAGACAACATGTGCCCTTTTATCTAGTGAAGCCTTGAAGCTAAAGTGACTGCAGCACTAAAACTTCTTAAGGAGAATTAGATAAAGAGACACATAGAACAAACAAGACAAATCATCATCAACACATGAACAACGAAATCATAAAACATCAAACATGCATAAACATAAAGGCTTTAGAAGCCATACAACTAAAACATTGTTCCAAACAGCCGTCAAGGCTAACCAGCAAAGAAAAACCATAAGGGTCTCCACCAAACCTACAAATTGTTTAACAAGTCATCACGGCCAACAACCAAACCTTAGCGATTTCAAGAGTTAGAAATTGTTCAAATAAGCCATAAAGGCTAAACCACCAAATGAAAACCTTAAGGGTTTTCACACAACCTAGATTGTTCAAACATATAAAACATGAAATTGTTCAAGGTGCTAAGAAAGCTACGAATAAAAGTTTTCATTTTGCATCACTAACCACGGACTTTGATGCACCAGCCTCACCTCCTTTTGCCTTCTTGGTTTTCTTCTTCTTTTTTCCCTCCTCAACAGCTGTTCCCGAAGCTTCAAGGCCTGGATCCTTCGAACCTTCATCAGAACCAGAGACGGTCTCCTCACTATCCCTAGAGCATGAGCGATTTTTGGACAAAGATTTAAGCGCTTCCCTACAAGTGGCCTCGTCAAGCCCACGCGGCTTCAAACCCTGCAAAATAGGAAGGGGTTTGCCAAAACACTTCGAGACCTCACCCACATAAGGATAGGTCAAATGCTCCATCTCTCGGACCGAATCTTGAAAAACCTTATGAGCTTGGGGCTGATAAAAGGAGGATTTTTCCTGAGGTCACCGGATTGACAGGCTTTGTAACCAGCAACATAGCCTTGATGCCTTCCGTGAATTAAAAGCTTGTTGTACATCACCCAAAACACTGTTAAATTCAGCAAAATGAAGGAGAAAGGTAACTACCTGTTGAAAACCATGCTCAATAAGCCACTTGTTCTCGTTAGCTACTTGAGCATGGGAAACTGTCAACCTATTCTTCTCCTCCAAAGAAGCCTCCAACTGCTTCTTTAACCCTCCACTTGTTCTCGTTAGCTACGGTCAAGCTCCTCAACCTTTTTACCCCATGCCTCTTCTTTCTTCGCAAACTCCCCACTCTCCGTTTTCAAAGTGACAATAGAGGCCTTCATCTTGTCTCTCTTCTTGGAGAATTCTTCATATTCATGCATCCTTTTACTGAAACGAGCAACTCCTTGAGGAAGCATAACAACAAAGTTACAAGCATTCAGCATCAAATGGGATAACATCATATCGTCATCCATTTCGGCAATAGTGCCACGAACCAAGGGAGGGGCAATGTGGTTCAACACATCCTCACAAACAGCTGCATCCTTAAGGCTATCACCAATCTTAACATCCCAATCAGGCACATACACTGCATTCACATCAAGACCTTCAGAACCACTAACACTTTTAGCAGGCGAACCTGCTACAACAGCGACTTTCTGAACAACCGATTTCTTCTTAGCAACCACCAACTATTGCTCTTTACCAACGTCGTCAATAGGACCCTGGTCCACGGAAGCACCAATTTCATCACTTAGATCTATATGCTCAGGAGTGGATGGTGGACTAGAAGCATTCAACAAACGTCGATTTGAATGACGAGTAGACGTCTTGGGAGCAACAAATTTGGTAAAACCCTTCACATTTGGCACATTTATATAACCAGAACCTTCGAACCGATGTTCCGACCCCCTAGCAACCGCATCCTCGCCAGGTGTAGCTTCGGCATCCCCAAACACGACATCAGAAGTGTCATCATTCTTCACAAAATCAAGCGCAGACATAACTACAAAATAAAAACAAATACAGGGTATAAACAAACAAATAACAGGAACATAATAACATAACAAAACAAATGCATACCCTGACCATCTTTCATAAGCACCGGATCCCTATTAGGTCTATCCCACAAATTACTAATACCCAATAACACTAGTAAATGCTCGGGGAAATGACGAACCCTCGAAGGACACTCCCTGATGATTTCAAGAAAACGAGTATTTATCTCAAGAGCAGAGGGTTCAGGTTCATTGAGAACGACTTCCGGATGTCTCCAAACCATTTTAAAAGGAACAATCTCATCCGAAACCCAAAAGAACCAGTCCTTCCAGGCACCAAGAATGGTGACCATAGATGAAACCAAACAAGTGTCGACTTGAGATGTTTCAGATGTGAACCAATCACCATTCTTTGCTAACCGGAAAAATCGATGAAACGACAAAAGGGTTGGATCATATCCGGAAGCCCGACATAAAACCTCAAAGTGCAAAACCCTAGCCAAGCCCTGAGGGTGGATCTGACCAAATGAAACGCGGTAATATTCTAGAACATTCAACACAAAGTTTGAAAAGGGATGACAGAGATTAGAAAACTCAAAGTGACGACAATACAAAGCAACAGAACCAGGAGGACACCGATCGATAGAAGTATCGCAACCTGGTGCAACCGGTTTAAATCTCAACCCAGTGCCCCATTCCAAACAAAAAGCTTCTACTTCTTGGGTTAAGCGCGAGAATGTTACCGCTAAATCCTTACGAGCACCCATACTAAAAGAAAATAAGAAGAAGGAATGAAAATCAAAACGAACCTGGAATGAGAAACAGGAATGAACTTGGGAGAAAAATGGGTAGAGATTGTTTTCTTCTAAGAGATAAAGGACAATAAACGATAAAAGATGTTATAATTACACAACAGTAAATTAAAAACCGCCGCCTGACAAAAACTACCACTAGTCACATCAACTGTCTTTTCAAAATTTGAAACCAAAATCTCAACTGCTCCGAACCTTTTAAGCCTTCAAGCCTTCAAGCCTTTAAGCGAAAAAAATAATATAGAAAAGTCAGAAGCATTTGTGCTTACATCCCAAAAACCTCTGACTTGGGGGGCTGATGACGGGGGTAGCTCAAGCCTCAATAAAATGACTAGAATACATGACAGCTTAAAGGGTTAAAAGGTTAAAGGGTTTAAAACCCGGGAACTAAGGTGAACAGCAAAAAGAACATGTACAGTTATTAGTCACCTCATTGATTACTTGTAAAACTCTCCCACAGCCGCAAAAGAAAGCATGTGCACAGGGAACTCTCTTTTATCCGCAGGTCCGAAGCCTTCAGCCCCCAAAAGGGTAAGTCCCTCACTGCAAGCACATATTCACTAGTCAAAGGTTTCTCCTTTGAGAAACACCTTCCCTTATAAAAAGCAGTCCATGCCACCATGCAAAACACTCCAGGATCAGCAGTGATTATTCTAACTCTCTGATTCTTCTTCCCCCTCTCGAGAACTAGCTTCATGCTTGCTTCTCTTCTTCACTTCAAATAATGCAACTTCTCCAATGATCACATTCTGGGCTGGATTCTTATCAGTTCAGAATTCAAGGAGAGCAACAACAACAATACTAGTGAACCTCTCTCCACGTCTTGCAAACGTGGGGGGACCCCATGACTTGCGTTAGGCAAAGCGGAACCCTTGAACCCTTCTGCCTGACCAGACTAACCACTATCCTTGGTCTTGTATTTGTTGTAGCAACAGAGGCATTTTAAAGGGTAAACATCAAATAACGGAAAAAAATAAGATTTGACCCACATGGACCACATTGTTTCCATGGGAAACACAAGGAAAAGATGGTTGTCGGTAGTCCAAAAAGGTTAAGCTATAGTTATAGTACATACACTCTACTCTAGGCTAGAAATCCGTATATTACTATCTTATACAAATTCCATAAATTATATATAAATATAACTTACAACATTTGTATGCAATGAGGTTTGTACATTGTGTTTTTATCGTTTTCCTTGCATTTGAGGGGTGTACCCATGTTTGAGTAGGTTGTACCCACTTTGGGTTTTTAAACACATTTTCTTCTCTCTCTGTAACATCTGTACTTTTCTCTTTCTCTCTACTTTCTCTCTTTCTAGAGATTTCCACCGCATCATAATAGGGTTTGTAGAGGAGGTGAAAGTGGAGGAGAGAGAGGGCCGATGAAGAAGTCCGGTGAGTTTCGCCGGAGGAGTTGGTTGTTGTTTGTTTCTTCTGATTTTTGAAACACACACATATTTGTGTAAGTAGAGATGATGAGAGAGAGAGAGGTAGAGAGTGTCCCAGACTGATTGGCATGGTGGCCGGCCACCACGTACGATGGCGGAGCCATGATGGATTTTGTGGAACCTTGTATTGTGTGTTTGTGTAAGGTATGGTTTGTTTTTTAGCTTTTGTGGGTTTGTTTTGGCTTTAAATGGTGAAAATGTGGTGGAACCACGATGGTTATGTGGCGGCGCCTTGTCAGCGCTGTCGTTTGTCGGATTGTTGGTGTTTATTTGATCAACTGTTTTGGAAGGTTGTTGCATACGAGTGTTCTATCCGGTGATGATGATGGTTGCTACTTGACATGGCAATTCTGGTTGCAACCGTAGCGCCAGTGAGCTGTACTTTGTTGATTATGGCGATGAGGATTTTGAATCTGAGCCTTTTTTTTTTTACCTTTTTCTTACAAATGTGGTTTGTACGTTATGGTTAACCTTTGTTTTGCTTTCTTTTGAAGCCATATGGGCTGGTTTCTTGACTTTTGTGGCATTGTTAGGTTGTTTTCTATAAAAACAATGGGTTGGTTTCGTGAGTTTTGTGGGTTTTAAGCACAACTCCAGAGATTTCTTTCTCTCTCTAACTTTATATCTCTTTTCTTTTTCTATTTAATGTCTGAGGTAAACCCCAAACAAACACACACATATGTGTATAAGTAGAGATGATGAGAGAGAGAGAGAGTGTGGCGGACTGATTGGCATGGTAGCCGGCCACCACGTACGGTGGCGGAGCCACGACGGATTTTGTGGAACCTTGTATTTGTGTTTGTGTAAGGTACAATTTGTTTTTTTAGCTTTTGTGGGTTTGTTTTGTCTTTAAACCTGATTTAAATCGATAAAATCAGACATCCTGACCAACCACCAGTTCTGGTAACGAAGTGACGACGGAAATGTGGTGGAACCACGGTGGTTGTGCGACGGCACCTTGTCAGCGCTGATGTTTGTAGGATTGTTGGTCTTTATTTGATCAACTGTTTTGGAAGGTTGTTGCATGCGAGTGTTCTATCCAGTGATGATGATGGCTGCCACTTGGCATGGCAACTCCAGTTGCAACCATGGAGGCACTGAGCCGTGCTTTGTTGATTATGGCGATGAGGATCTTTGAATCAGAGTCTTTTTTTTTTTACTTTTTTTCGACTTTGGTTTTGACAGTTGTGGTGTTGGCGGTTGTGATGGTTGTGGACGCTATTGCTGTGATGATTTTGATCTACCATGGAAATAAAAATTTAAACATAGTTACATATATCCAAAAATTGTCAAGTTACATGGGAAAATGAACTTATGGTATCATCAAGGGTAAATGAGTAATATTGGTTTATGGTGTAATTATTTGTACAACTTGCCAGGAAAAAAAGATTCCTTAATATATTTTAACAACCCAATGCAATAGCTGAAAATTTTTCAAAGCTCCACCGCGTCACGACGGGATACCTTTCTAGTTAAACTATAAATGGTTAGTCTTGTAGACTTGGTATTTACAAAACTATATATTAACATAAGATACGACTCAAGTTACAAAACCAGTAATGAAGATTTAAAAATATTGTGTTTCATCGCTTTTATTTTTTCAATTAACTTTTTTGAATTAACATATATAATAAGAATGGGTAAGATAATATAAGCGAGAAAAAGAATCTTTAACTCACATTATTGTAATATGTACCACTCCTCCATGTAAATGTCGTAATACGTTGGTTGTTGTGGACTCGGCCCGAGGGATGGGTGATGTGGCAATGAGAGAGAAAGCCGAAGCGGGATGGAAAAGTGATGTGACATACTGACATGACAGTACCGACGGAAACACCGCCTCCACCTCCAGATACCGCCCAAGACCTTCAAACAGTGTTGGGATATCCCGTGTCCCCACCCTTGACGTGCTTTCGCGTGTCATCTATATCATTTAATGACACACATTGCACGTCATTAAAGGTTTATTTTCTAGTAGTGAGTGGAAAAACACACATTCTTAGCTTGGACCAAGATAAAGTTATCTCTTGTATAGTCAAAGTCAGGAATATGTGATATGTATAAGTGTTGCATCTTACGTATATGATATTGATATATGTATGTATTTCATGTTTACAAATCATTTATCAGTTATGTCTATAAAGGATATTGCTTACCGAACAAGTATGTCATGGTTTTTTCCATTTCATGCTTTTGGAAAACTTCTGTTAGTGGTTTGGACTTCGGATTCAATTAACAATACGCTACAAACGAAAGCTTAAGAGTGTGTGTAATGGAGCGCTACATAGCTGATAGCGCCATCTCTTAGTATAAAGCCTCATGGCGCGTCTGAACACCGTTACAAGGGGCGCTATGGCGGTCATGGGCGAAGGATAGTGGGGGCGGCCAACCCCCCGAACTTTTCGTTCAATAGTGGAGAGTATGTAGTTTTCGTATAGAAATTTTTGGTTATATACGTTGTCGACCCCCCGTTTTATAGAAATTTTTGGGTATATACGTTTTCGACCCCCGGGCCGGAAGTCTCAAGCTTCGCCACTGATGGCGGTGGAAAATCTTGGAGCCACGATAGATATAGCGGCGTGAACATTTGCACCATCTTTCCCCCCACTCACACACACACACACATATATATATATATACATACATACATGTGTATGTATAATTGAAGGGGTTATATAACCCCCTTACCACTACACCCTCTTGTGATATAAAGTCTAATAAAGCCCCTCTCTTACGCATTTCGCCACTTGTCGCATAATGCCCCCAAAGGGCTTTATGACTACACATGGCCTAAGGGTGTCCGGAGTGGGCGGCAAACCCACTCGGCAAAGCGGTTTACCGCGCAGTAACACCGACGCCGATGGGTTTTGCCGATCGGTTTGGTTTGATCATCGGTGAAGCTATACCGAACGATGAAGATGATGATTTGACTATTGGGGAGCTTTGATTGGATGGTATATTGTGTTATTTTTTTTTTAAATAATAGTTTACCTAATCCAAAGTGTTTAACCACCGTCAACGTTTTTGAGGAATAGGTAAACTGATGTGGCACTGTTTGATTGGTCAATTTAAAAATTTACCACTTTCAAGTGTCTAATCACTCCCTACACCCTAATAATGTAAATGTTTCATGGTTTTTACTTTAGACCTCTTAATTAAGATGCAAGTTTTATTTAATAGTAATACAAAGAAAACTACTTTTAAAAATAAAGAGTTAAATGTCATTTTAGTCCCTGTGATTTGGGCCATTTTGCCAGTTTAGTCCAAAGGTTTCATTTTTAATCTGAGTCCAAAAAGGTTTCACAGTTGCCATTTTAGTCCACTGGGTTAACTTTATCCATTTTTTCTGTTAACGAGAAGGCCAATTCGGTCATTTTATATGGCTGAATTGCCCTTTTAGTTAACAGAATTACATAGAAAATGACCAAATTGGCCTTCTCGTTAACAGAAAAAATGGATGAAGTTAACCAAGTGGACTAAAATGGCAACTGTGAAACTTTTTTGGACCCACAGGTTAAAAATGAAACATTTGGACTAAACTGACAAAATGGCCAAAACCACAGGGACTAAAATGGCATTTAACTCAAAAATAAAAGTATCATAATTAAAAAAATATATCATTGTTCGTTTATTTTTTAAAGACATTATGAGTGTATACAATAGACCACTCGAAACTTGAAAGCAGAAATATCCTGAAGATCTTTTGCTTCTCGTATTTAATAACATCAAGAGCATTTAATTTGTATCGATCATTTCAACTTGAATCTACCCACACATTTATTATAAATATTTAATGTTACGTCCATTATATATTTTTTTTAATTCATATAATCATATCCTTGTCTTTTGTTCTACTTTCTAAAAAATAATTTTTTAAAACTTATTATCATTAGAGGGAGAATTATTACTGAAATTCTTGTCTTAACAAAAACTTATAATTTGTTTTCATTATTGTGATATCTCCTTAGACTATCTCCAAGGGCACCCTTAGCTGTCTAGTCAGCTGCCACATCATATCCTTATAAATACTTAAAAATCCTTAGGCCATCCGTAGTCATAACGCCCGGCGTTATGCGACACGTGGCGCGCCACGTCAGCGTGTGGGCGTTATGAGGCCTTATGCATTTAAGCCCGTAGTCATAACGTCCCTACCTCATCATTACCCAATTAATTAATAAACCCTTAAATTATAGATATATATGTATATATATATGTCTGTGTGAGTGGAGGGAAAACAAACAACAAGCATGGCGCCGCTATGGAGGTCGCGCCCCTCTCTTCTTTCTCCTTCATGGCGCCCCTCGTTTTGGTGTGCCCGGCGCCATGACCGGGCATACCGCCCCACTACGCAAGACCTTAGAATCCTTAAAATCCTTAAAACCTCCTAATTTCTTCTCCAACCATACAAACATCCTTACACATCCTTATATTTTCCACATCACTTGTCTTTTTCTTTAAAATAAATTAATAGAAGTAAGGATTTGAATAAGAAAAAAAAATATAAACATAATATTGAAATTGCTTAATTTTTATATAGTGGATTTGGTAAATATTATTTGTGTAAATAGAATTTTAAGGTAAGCCATAACTATATACAAGAAATAAACGAGGCTGGCAAGTTAAACAAAACAATGTTGGTTGTTTTATATCAAGTGAAATAATTAAAACTAAAAGAATAAATAGTCAAAAACATTTTTAATGTTTGACCCATTTGTACGTGTGACTATGGGCTTTGTTCTAATCTTTAGAAATATTTTACCATATTTTCTTTTAGTTTAATTACTTAGATTATCCATATGTATTTAAATAATTAGTATAAGTAGTTTAGTAATGCCTAAAATAAAAGGTAAAGTACATTATAAAAACATAGAAACTACATTACATAAAAATAAACTAGATTTAAAGAAAAAACATATTAAAAATAAACTGAAAAACTACTCTCTGTTATAAATATATTATTTATATTATGGTTATCAACACTAAAAATAGATTAGCTTCTTCTCCAAGTTTTCTTCTCCTATATATACTTCCCATTGTATCTCTTGTATGATATATCTATCAATAAAATATTAGTCTGTTTCTCCCTACATCTTTTTCTCATTGTTTGCTATTAGGCTAGTTTCACAACACGTTATCTTCAACCAAATAGGATCGAATTTTAGTGTGGTCAACAAAATCCCCTAATATATTTATGTATAATTCGTATTATTCAAAGTAAACTGGTCATATGATTGTGCAGATACAATCAAATAATTTGATTCAAACTTAATTATTATGTATAGTTTGCCGATTCGACAAATTTATCTCACATCATGTTGCACCATCCATCCATAAAACTATTGTTTTATATGAACTTATTTCCATAACCCAAAAATATCCTTAATAGTGAATTCGATATCTAGAGGAATGAGATGGTATGAAGATGTTCATAAATATTTTTAAATCTTTCACACGTCGTTTCATCATAAAACTGTGTAAACCAGATTGATGAACTGCTTTACCTCTCCCAATTTTCTTATCCGTTCTAAGCACTAAATGAATGGAATAAAGATGTTTTGTCATCAAACCTTGCAAGTGATAAAAAAAAAGTTTACACGTTATGTGAGCAAATTCGACACTTTAACGGGTTCAGAGTTACAAAATAAACCGGATTATTTACATCTCACTATTGTCATTTAATTAGTTGTTGAAAACACAAGCTTCATGACAATATATTTTGTATTATTTCCATTTATGTTAAAAAAAAAAATCTAAACCATAATTCATTTTGGGAATTAAATAATATTGGTATTTTTATTGATCTCATGACATGATTGTTGTTGATTTTACATGCACCAAAGTTAAAAAATAGTCTTATCTAACGTATTATGATAACACCTTAATTTCTATGTGCTATTATCAATTTATCAGGAATGTAATATTATATATAAATTATTAATGGTAATTGATCCATGATTTGATGACTAATAGAAAAATACAAAACAGTAGTTTATAGTGGTGAGTTTGGTTAGTGTTTTTCATAATATTTTATGTTATTAATTATTTTGCGTGCTATGATATTAATTATTTTGCATGCTAGCTACACCGTTAGTTATACAGTCGATTACATGTTATAACGTGTTTTTATGGTATATCTTGTATTCTATATCTTATTGGTTATTATATAGATAGTATTGAATAGAACAATTAAACCAAAGTTGTGGTTTATTATTAAAGTTGTAGTTTATTATTGAGTATAGATATACTTATACATTACACTCGAAGTGTCATACTCATAAATCTTATATGACTTGGCTATCTAATTACTTCTCTATTGGTGTTATGAAAATTGCAAAGAGAAGATTATTACAAGGGAAACTTGGATAAATATTTTCGGTTGTCACACCTCAAATATGCTCTTGAAATAGCAATATTATTAAAGGGTATGAAAGGTTTGAAGTGACTTTATATTCGTATGTCTAAGAAAATAAATAATGAAAAGCTATTAAGCTTGTTCTTGTTATTCCATTCCCTAAAGTGAATGATATTATATAACGATCATTGAAAATGTTGTGATCATGGACATAGTTAAGAAATTTTGTAATGATGGTCATTTTAATAATGAAATCGATCATCAAAAGTGCTATGATAACCAAGTAAATAATGAGACGAATATTAGAATTGTAATAATGGTCATAATGAGATAGACCACTAGAAGTAGCAAATTAAAAGAGTGATTACATGAGAACAAAATGTGTAAAGGGTAAAAGTTATACAACATGATAGTTTGCAATGATAATGCGTTGTTCTCTCGCATAATGCAACTAATACACATACGATCGTAAACTAGAAGTTTATGTATCATGATTATTTACTTAGTTGGCATGACCGGTTAGACCGCACCAAGTCAATGATGATGTGAAACATAATGAAGAGCTAAAAGATTCTTTAAGCTGGTAATTAGCATGTAATGTTTGCTCTCAGGGGAAATTTTATATTTTGCCATATAAAAGAGGGTGTGTATGCCTAAATAATCTGGAAGTGATTAAAGGATACGCATATCCTAACATGATACCATTTAGTGTTTTAAATCGATACATCGTCTAAATGGTTATCAAATCCACAACCTGAAGTTTTGTATGATTGGGGCTTAGCTAATGTGATAGCAAGCATATTAATCCAGATTAGTATATTTATTTGGAAATAATGAATTTGATTCCCAAGTTATTAACTATCATTGGAATAAGTGTTATTATTGAGATATTTACCAAATGTCTACTATTGATTACAAAGCCAATGATCATGAGAGGAGCAAACGTTCATTTAGGTACATGTAATTTTAATTCACATCAAGCCAATAAGTTATAGTTCTCCACATACAGTTGGTTTTTGGTCAGCAACCAAAGATGTCTCATCAAAGATTTTGGTTGTATGACATATATTGAAACTCATCCACCACACCGCACAAAGATGAGACTTCTAAAAAGTTTAAGAATATGTTGGGTATAAATAATCGTCTATTATTGAATACTTAAATCCATTAATGAGAAATTTGTTTATGGCTCATTGTTTTTCACTTTAGTGAATGAATGTTCCCAACATTAGGGGGAGATAACAAGCATTTGGAAAGTGAAAAATGGAATGAATTGTCATGTCATCTTGATCCTTAGACTATAAACGGTGAACCAGAAGTTCAAAAGATAATTCATTTACCAATATTAAAGAACAAATTATCAGACAAGTTCACTGACCTAAATAGAGTGACTAAGTAAGTCACATAATCAACTGCCTATGCTCCAGTTATATTTGGGTCCCAAGAGGACAACCACATAGTTTGTAATAAGTCTATTGCACGCCTAAAGCGTGGTAGACTAGTTGATTCCAATAATAAAATTCCTCGAAAATTGGAGCAAATAATTAAGATGGTCAAGTCGAGGTTATAGTAATAAGGTCTCCTAAAGAGACAGTAGACATGATGGTTTAAGAAGAACCTCAGGTACCTGAAAATAAAGAGATCTCGATAAGTTGTATCATGTCTAAGATATGCATGGAATCAAAATAAAATCGACGTCGTTATACTTTTGTATATAATATAGAGCTTGAAATGATGAAGTGTTGAGGATCATATTTTAAGATCTGCCTATGAATGAAAACATATAAATGATTGGCCAAATGGAAAGACACAAATAAGTCAGAGTTGAATTCTCTAATAACATGGAAAGTTTCTGGACCAACAGTCAATACAACTGAAATTGTAAAATATGTTGGATACAAATGGGTCTTTTATGCGAATCATGTGAAAATTAAACAAAGTGATATTAGGCAAAATTGGTGGCACAAGTATTTTCGCAAAGACCTATAACTGATTATGAGGAGACGTATTCTCCGGTGGTGGATGTATTGGCTTTCCAATATTTAGTTAGTCTGGTACTATAAAGAGAGAATTGATATGTGTTTTATGAAAGTTATATATCACTAGATACTAAAAGTTTACATGAAAGTCCCTCAAGGATTTAATTTATTAAAATCATGAAAAATAAGTTCTCGAGAACTATATGATCATTGTATATAAATTCATATTTGAATACGTTGAATATAATTGGAACTCTTGATGAGTATTGTAAAGCATTTAAGTGCTTATAAGGTTAGTTGAAACATCTTAAGGATGTAATTCTTGTGCACCAATAACTATACATAGAAAACTTGTGCCAAGTTATTATGGCATCTTAATGTACAATGTATAAGCATGGTACAATATGGATTAAATATTCAAGACATCCTTGCATATGATATAGAAATCAATGAGGAGGAATATGTAATAGAACTCCTAAAGAGTGAATGCACATACATTGTTTTTCAAAGTTGAAAGAAGTATGTATATGATTGCAAATGGCTGAAGCATTGATTTCAAGTCCTCAAGAATGTATCTTTATAAAGTTAAAGATAGTATGAACTAAAATAGTCAAGTTGAGTGTTGTACAACTCATGATATATTCTGATAAAGAGCAATATAAGTTTGATAATATTATCCATCTTTATCAAATGTTCTTTCTTAAAAGTTCACTATAATCGCAATTTACAGTGATGATGTCTGAGCATCATCAAGAGAAACTGGCGAGCATTTAGAAGGGGAATTTTTTAATGACCCTAGCACAGTCTAATTATTACTCGACTTGCAGTTCGAGTATATTTGTAATCATACATTTATTCATCTATCAAACTACAATTAGAAGTTGTTGGGACATTTTAGTATGTATAGAGCTCAACCTTATAGTATGTTAAAGGTTGTTTAGACACTTTTTATAAGAAATGATTATTATCATCTCCTACTAAAGTAGAGATTCTCATTTCAAAAGTACCATGGCTAAAGTACAATTGTGCATTAACTTAACTTTCTAGCTATGCATGATAATATATATTTTTTTATTTGAATTTATCACCATGATTTAGCACATGTCCAATGAGGAGACATTTGAATGGTAAAGCAGATATGTCGATACCCTAAAGGTAAGAATGATATATGTCTATATTTTACTAACCCATGAAAGCTAGTTCTGTTAGTCTTTTAGATATAAAGAATGTAACATAAATAGTATTCGATCTTATGGTATTTGTTCGCAAGAGTAAGCACTAGAAGTCTCACAAGACGATTTTACAACATTACTCAATATAAAGGATTGCACTTCAAGGCATCAAACGACAAGTCATTCTACAAAAGTTTTGAGCAACTTTCGAGGATGATGGACACACTTTACTTAAATGATACATATTATAATGAGGGGGAGATTTATTCAAGTTGCACTCTTTTTCCCTTAACTAAGTTTTATCCCAATGAGTTTTCTTAGTAAGGTTTTTAATGAGGCAACATACATCATCCAGAAGTATCAGGGGGAGACGATACGCGCTGCACTCTTTTTCCCTTATCTAAGGTTTTGTCCCACTGGGTTTTCCTGGCAAGGTTTTTAACGAGGCAGCATCTCCAAGCGTATCAAGTTGATAACCAAGGGGGAGTGTTATAAATATATTATTTATATTATGGTTATCAACACCAAAAATAGATTAGCTTCTTCTCCAAGTTTTCTTCTCCTATATATACTTCCCATTGTATCTCTTGTATGATATATCTATCAATAAAATATTAGTCTGTTTCTCCCTACATCTTTTTCTCATTGTTTGCTATTAGGCTAGTTTCACAACACTCTCCATTTTTTCTTTTAATTTTGGATCAATCGAATATATTGGATTAGTTGAAAAAACAATTAAATGTAGTCCATATATAAAGTTGTGAATATATTAAAGGGCTAAGATGTTGGAATAATTTAATTGAGAATTTTCAACATATACATTTTCAACATATACATTTCAGATGGCAGGGAATACTCGCTCGCAGTCATTGGTTGAAATGGGCGGCCTCTATTGTACCAACCAGTTTATTATTTTATACACGCTTTAAAATAACGTTTTTGCCCCGAAATAGTGTTTCTCTGCCATTGGTTCAAATGTGCCGCGAGCAATACCCATTGGACCAACCATTTTATTATTTTATACCCAGTTAAAAAATACGGTTTTGCCCCCAGTTAAAAAATACGGTTTTGCCCCAGCTTCAAAATACATTTACCCTTTTGCTCCGAGCTAAAAAATACGATTCCGCCCTCGGTAAAAAATTATGCTTTTACCCTCAGCCAAAATTACGTTTTCGCCCCAGTTCAAAATAAAATTTTGTTTTTCCCCCCGGCTCAAAATTACGCTTTTACACCAGTTTATTATTTTATACCCACTTTAAAATTACGGTTTTGCTCACAGTTTAAAATTACTTCTTTGCCCCCAGTTTAAAATATAATTATGCTTTTGCCCCCAGCTAAAATTTACGAATTTCCCCTCGGTTCAAAATTACGATATCACCCTCAATTCAAAAAAATGTTTTTGCCCCCAGTGCAAAAAAAAAAAAAAAAAGGTTTTCCCCTAGCTAAAAATTACGATTTTACTAAAAAAAATATGACTTTGCCCCCAGCTAAAAATCGTGTCAAGAAGCTGCCTAACACTCGCTCATTAGTCCTTACAAATTACTGTTTTGCCCTGAGTTCAAAATTGCGATCTTGTCATCGTTTTAATTTTTCTTTCTAGCAAAACTATAGTACTGCTTTTTTTATTGGTTGAGAATTATTCGACCATCGCCCCGCAACGCGGGCGGGACATCACCTAGTTTGTTGACAAAGAGTAAAATAAATATATGAATTAATGGCACAAGAACCAAGATTTGCTAGCCCTTGCAGACGGACTTTGCTTATAATGCGCTTTAATGCGCCTGTAAATATGGATGAAATTCACATCATCACAGGCGTTCATGGTTTGAACGCAGTGGAGATAGTCTTATGAACCGATAAAAAAGGTAAAATACAGCTTTAGACCTTTAGTTGAATATCTGAATTTCAACAGGGTTAAAGACGTAATTTCAGTGAAGAATGTTTTTACGAAGTTTTCTTAGATAGAAATTGATGATTTGTAAAAACAAAAAATAAAAGTATGATAAGAGCTTAAAACGATAAAATTACGAAGTTTTCATAGATTGAAAATTGATGATTTGTAAAAAAAAAAAAGTATGATGAGAGCTTAAAACTATAAAAGTATTATAAAAGTATGTTAAGAGCTTAAAACGTTTTCTATGGGAAATTTTAATATGATAACATAACATGTGTAACATAATTTTTTTAGTAAATTGCTATTAGTTTAGTGGTTATTGCTATACTTACAAAATCCAAATGTCTTGCAATTTACATATCAAAGTTTCTATTTTATTGTGGTTTTGGTCCACCACACTAACTCCATCTAACTTATAGTTAATTCCTGATCACATGAGAGGCATGTGCCGGGTATTTTGGTGATTAACCTTTAACCATTAAAAAAAAACCAATTTTACTAAGGATGGCAACAAAACCCGAACCTGACGGGAAAACCCGATACCCGAAACATACGAGACGGGTATGAGATCAAGTAATCGGGTATAAAGTCGGGAATGGGATTTGTTTTGAAAATTTGAGACGGATATGGGATTTAATGTTATACCTATTTACTGCCACGATTACCCAATTATGCATACCCATTTATCTGTCCCAATTGCCCTTTTACTCGTTAATATGCCCTATATAAATATATATTTTTACTTATAGATTATTTATTAAGCCATTTACTTACCCAGTTACCCCTTAATTACCTGTATATTAATATTAAATATTAATTATTAATTAATATATTAAAAACAGAAGTAACATCACCTAGGGATGAATAAATGGTACCGGGTACCGGGTACCGGTACTGCTATCGAATTTACCAAACCGAGTATATTTTCGGTACCGGTTGGGTGCGGGTCCGGTACGGTACCGGTATTTACGAGTTTTTACCCTCAAATACTGGTACCGAACAGTACCCGTACCCAATTTTGGGGATTTTCAGTACCGGTTGGTACCGAGCTCATCCTAACATCACCTTTGAGCTCATGTCACGTAGCAACACAAGTAATTGTATCGTTTAGATTGCTTTTAATACACATGGTAAGACTGGACGGTATGGAGGATCGTCTCCCTCCGTCGCCGATCCTCCAGCCATTTCGCCCCCTCGTGGTCGGTCCTCCAGCGTCCTCCTCGTCGACTTGTGGACGTTGAGGACGATCTACTACAAGACAAAACACACTCACACACACATATACATACAGCTTATATATATATATATATTATGATCATCCCCCATTTCCTTACCTCCATCATTTTTGCCCCACCCTCACACCCGATCTAAATGGCGTTTACGTTGCGGATCATCCTCCAAGGAAGGACCATCACCATACCGTGTAGCCTAAGTAAATGTTAATATAAATTCAATGACACTACAAGCACCCCGCTTTAAGCTATTTATAGACCCTAGAACTCTAGAAGACTTATATAGTCTTAGGACTTTTATCTCACGTTTAATACTTTTACAAACATTTGACTAGACGCCTTATATAGTCTTATGACTTTTATCGCGTATTTAATTTAAAAGCATTTGACTAGAAGCCCTATATAATCTTAGCACGCGAAAGCTTGTGAGGATAATCAGCATGCCTTTGTCCCTCTGGCGTTTGACACGTTCGGCTCCTTGGCGCCGGAGGCGGTTCGATTCTTGGCTAGAGTTCAGCGTGTGGTCCACAGTAACTTTTCGACCCCTCAGGGGCGAGACTTTGTTTTTAGTAGATTATGGTTTTCTATTCAGAAGGGGATGGCGGCGCAGTTTGTTGCCCGTCTACCTGCTATCCTTATATAATTTGCCCCATGATTAATTTAAAACCACAATTTTTACAAAAAAAAAAAAAAAAGCATTTGATATGTGTCAAACATTTCACCTGAAGTCTACCCTAACATTTAAGTGTTTTAAGACTTCTTTTTCCAACATGTTTATATAGTTTTCTCTCAGAATCTATTTTACGTGTCACAGTCACATTATACATGATACAGCTATGTAAAGGAACATAAATTTTAACAGTACTCGTTAATTACAAACCAACACTATTTTTTAGGAAATGGGTCACAATTTTATTAATAAAACTAATAAAAAAAAATAAAGATACTCTCTTTAAACATTTGGAAAATTGTAGTACATGAACCGTGTACAAATTCAAACGAAAATAAATATGAACTACAACATATTTAATAAGACAATCGATTCAAGCCAATATCTTTAAAAGATAAAGTCTTCAACTTGATCTTTAATCGCGTCTACTTGTATGATTCGTCGTGTTTTCAGTCCGTTGTGTAGGCTTCAACGAGGTCTTGAATAACGTTTTCTTGTATAATAATTTCCTACAAAAAGAACAAATAAATGTTGACGGTTGTGGCTGAGGCACAAATTTCGCGCCTCTACTAAAGACGACGCGTCTGTCTCCTAGGGTACAACAACCGAAGCAGTTTGTACTGCCGGAGAAGGCCTCGCGCCCGAGGTTACACCGGATAAAAACATAGTGTTAGACCTTTTGGAAATTAAGAATAGAAATGTAGCTGAATCATGTAGAGAAACTTATTTCTATATATTCCCAACATATGGGTCATCAAGTACTTCTCCTTCAAGGACTCTTCATGCATATCTTTATGTCTCTTTGTATTCTTACTCTTGTAGTTTTTATATATCAAACCCATCAAGTTAGACACATAACCTACTTTTAATACAAGAGACACGGGGTAGAGAAAAATCTCACTTAATTAGAGATTTATTAGAGACATAAACTCTAATAAAAAACTAATAAATTGACATAAAAACTCTAATTAAGAGTTTATGTTCCATATATGAAGAGTCTAGTAAATAATTATAATTTCAATAAATTATAATCTTACTAAATTAATATCCATTCATAATATCTAAATTTCCAACAATCCCCCATATGAATGGAGATTGATCAAAACACACAAAGTTTTCAATGGAACCTCGACAGTTGAGTATTGTCGGATAAGTAGGTGTCCCTTTGAACTTTCCATTGTGAAGCAAACTTAGCCTCCTAGCGGTTTGTAGACATGATGTTCTTGAACAAACCCCCATTTATGTTGACGACAATACACTTCACACAATACTCTCCTTAGCCGGGTCATCCCCTCATAGTCGTGTCCAATAATGGTCGTGGAACACTTTCCTTGTTCTGCGAGAGCTCTAGGAATTGTGCCCCCAATTCCATTCGAAGCGACCCTACTTCTCTCTAACATAGGTGATTCTCCTTAAATCATTAAAAGCATCGTGGTTATCATGATTACGCAAAATCATTTTCCACATAATATGCTTAGCCTCACAATTTGTCACTGAATTTCATAGGAATGAACTAGGACGTATTTAAACACTCTTTTATCGTTTAGGGAGTATATATAGCCATATATACTAGCTTATGCATATCAGCTATGCCCCCATAATGACCACCCTTAGGCATATGAATTCGTTGTCCTATTGAACTTAGATCTTGGGATCTCCAGTCAACTAAGGTAGGTTTCCTTCACACACCCTTTTTCCATGGGCTTTAGTATCATTCCACAACTTGATCTCTAATAAACCCTTAGGTTGTTGGATCCATAACATTATCTTTGTCTTTGACAAGTCACTAAAGATAACTTTGCAGTTGAGATCAATTGTCATACGTATTCGTAACTCGAAAGTTAACATTGCCTATTGTCAACTTCTAAGACTATAACCTCAGTGGCCACCTGAATCTGGTTATAATATTTGTCTTAGAATGATAGATTTATCATTTAAGGCAAACACATCTTCATTATGCACTACGACATTTGTGTCCTCCACTTAGTCGTCTATTTGCAATGGTAGATTGGATTACAAAATCCTTATTGCCAAAAACAAATGCAAGACACCCCCACATTGAAGTGCTATTGGATAACATCTAGATGGGTTAATGAGAACCATTTCTATATACCCTTATAGGGTTGTTTCTTAAATGGATCCTCCCCCACATTTCTTGCCATTTGATCAACATTTCCGTAACACTACTTATGGCGACATTTATACACATATGATTGAATAAGATCAACCTCATTGTATCAGTGAATTCAACTCATATTGCATTAGCTTACATAAGCTTCCGAGCTGACGAAAGCAACACATGCCATTGTCATAAGTTTGTCACCAACTTAGAATAATTCTAATTTAACATGTAGAATAAGCTTAGACAATGAGTTCTCCTCATTAGCTTTTCGAACAAACTCTTAAAAAGTTACATGTCTTTTCCTTATAATGAATGAAAATTCTCCCTCGACTTTGTCTATACACATTTTTTTTTGTGTTCATACACATTTGAATGTTTAGAGTTAATTAGTCTTCGTCAAGACCTATAATTAACCAAGTACTAGTCTAGCATGCTTTAGACTACAATACTTTAGCATGTGAACAGAAGATGCATCATTCTGATTCTTCACAGCCCTAAGGATATCATAATATCACTTTGCAACATTCATCCCTTATTAAGACAAAATAATGAGACTTATTCATAATCCTAAAACATCAATATTTAGGAAGGTCTCACAAATTATTGTATATAGCACATAGCTAAATTTTATCATTCATTTAAGGAACATAACTTGTTTACCTTTGATCTCCGACACTTTACCATTGACTCATAAGGACTTAAACATAGGTCTTAATCCAAGTCATTTGGTGAACACATTCATCACCAACAAGATGAATGTTCCTCGTCTACAATCACTATTATGTGTGACATAGAGTCAACTAGATTGACACTCAACAACATGGCATTCATAATTTTGCCATAAGTGATTTGCACACAATTATTGTTATTCATTAGGAGATATGTATATTTAGGATGCTCTCCCAAACGTAGGTAAAATCTCCATATAGTTCTAACAATAATCAAGTGGTAGACGCATCTACGTGTAGATCACTTGGAACAAATCTCGCAATATTTATTATTCACACTTGTGAATTTTCCAAAGACTTCTAACGAAGTATGTCGACATGAATCTCGTTTGTGTATTTCATCTCAATACACTCAGTACGTTCTTTCATTATTCTCTCATGATGTGGTTACACATTTGATGTCTCGTCTTTGACATTTAGTCAATGCAACAACTCTTTAGTTTTTTATGTCCAAGAATTTTCATATACTATCCGTTTAAAACCATATTCTATTAAACAATGTATAATTGGCGTTATAATTATTTTCACAAAAATATTTTATACGTCACAAATATTAGTGATTTATTTATTTGTAAAAAAATGCATGTGTTATCCGAAGATATTGAACACAAAACAATAAAATACATTGGAAATTAAATCATAAGTGCTGAACACTTTTGAAATTTAAACGGAAGTATAGACGATATGTAGACATCAAATATAAAGTTCTTTGATCCTCAACACTTTATAATCTGACCGAAAACTTCTCAACGATATCGTCCTATGGCATATCTTGAGGTACTCCCTCAATAAGACTCCATGCACTTGTAAGTACAAGTTTCCCATTTCATCTTGAAACTTTAAACTTGGACAATTATGCTCAAAACAACATCAAGTTGTTACAAAGACTACATTTATGTAGTAAACTTGAACAATTAAATTTGTTCATAACAACACCAAGTTGTTTTTTCACCAAATAAATGACTAATTAAGTGTCATCAAGAAGCTCTACTCAAGAGTTTCTCTTTTATTCACCACATGCTACTTCTAGTAAGAGTAGCGAACCATTTGAATTATCAATGTTATGCAAAACTTTGTTTTAAAAATTATTCAAAACAATTTTTGCAATATACAATATTAATAATATCAATTAGGGTTATGAAAACGTAGATCAAAACCCAAAATATCAAATGGTTTTATATCGTTTAGTCTTACGACACATGTACTAAACATTTTCTAACATACATGTTAGAAAAAAAATGTTATAACGAGCACATTATAGAATTGAACGTTTACATAAAACGTTTTTCAAAGATATAGTTTATAAATAAACCATTTCTCATCATTTTTAATGCACACATAGGCAATTAAATGTTTACATAAAACATTTCTGTTCATTATGAACAATCTCTAACCGTGTATTCGTGATACACATTTTCTAACACACGTGTTAGAAAATTTAAGTCATTTTATGTATACAAAACATGACCAAATTAAAGAATTAAATGTCATCACTAAAACTCATCAAATGTCATCAATGAAAATCTACCCAAGAGTTTCACCATATGAAGAGTTAAGAGTCTCAATAATTATAGACTTAAGCTCTAATAAAACTCATCAAATGTCATAAAAAAAACTCTACTCAAGAGTTTCACCATATGAAGAGTTAAGAGTCTCAGTAATTATAGACTTAAACTCTAATAAAACTCATCAAATGTGTAATAATCCTCAAATAAACCGATACCCTTATAAATATTTCTGACACCCTAGGATATTTTAAATTGACCCAATACGTCCCAAAATACAACCCATACGCGAAAACGGGCCTCAAATATATTAAATAGTATTAAAAATAAATTAAAAATCTGAAACTTAAGCTGAAGCGGGCCGCATAGACCCACCCCAAACCTTACGTGGGCGGTATGAAGGTTAGAACCTGATTTCGTTTGATTTCTTAAGTTCAGGCGGGCTGCGTAAGACCCCCGTTAACTTCACGCGGGCCGCGAGAGTCCCAAAATGTGGCGCAGCCCGGTGATGACACGTGTCATCATCGTGTCGAGCCTAGTAGATGACCCAGACAATCTACCCTGTTAACCAGGGTTGACGCGGGCCGCGTAAGCCCAACCCATGAATTACGCGGGCCGCGTGAGGACCAGTTTCAGCACCTATATAAGAAGGCCATCGGGTTCAACCAGAATTCGCTCACAATTCGTTTCTCAATCTCAAAATCTGAATATTAGGCTTTATAAGCAGGCATTATACCCCCTAATTAGCGAAGTTCTGCTCCGTTGTAAGTATTATAACCCCTGGATACGTATTAGATACGCTGCCCGATTGATCTAGGGTTCCGTAATGGCTGTCGTGGTTCTGCCCGACGTAGTCATTGGAATGCCGTCTCGGGGAGGGTATTGCTAATGTTAAAATGGGTTATTATACTAACGCGTGTACATTTGTGTAAATTTTAGATTATCACCAGGAAACCCTTACGAAAAATCTAAGACAGCAATGTGAGTAATCTCCTTTTTGTTAACAGTTTTTACAAAACCTTAACTGTTTTACAATGCAATTTAGCAGTGATTGAGTCTTTGTAATTCTTCAATTACTGCCGGTATGTTGGGGTTTTGTATACAAAATGTACTACACTGTGAGTAGTAAGTCGGGATGACAATACGTTACCATTGGACAATGAGTTAGCCAATGTGTAATATGACCCACAAGTCAGGATTGACAGTACTAATGGAGTAATTGTGTAGATATAAACAATGTAATCGCTCTCAATACTGTTTAAATTTAATTTATGTTTCTTCATTAAACTGGGATTCACTCACCAGTATTTCCCACTGACAAATGTTTTTAAAACGCGTTTCAGGTAACACAATGTGAAAGCCAATTAGAAGCCAGCTGGACAGCACTGAAGGCTTAGAAAAGTGGCTATAAAAGTTACCTAAATAAAGAAAGCGTTTTAATTCAAATAAAATGGGAATTATCCCTGTAAATCAGCATGTAATAAAAACTTGGGTTTTATCCCAATATGTTTATTTATATAAGTGGTGGTATTTTACTCTGATAAACATTTCCTAACTACGGTCCTGATGAAAAATTCCCCTGCCAAATTAGACAATACACGATACCACCGAAACAGGCTCGCGGCCGCCCGTTCCCGGGGATCAGGGATCGGGGGTTGCGACAGAAGGTGGTATCAGAGCTAACCCACTAATTCAGCCACAGAGGTGTTCTGCTGACATCAAAATTTAAAGTGTTAGGAAATAAATTACAGAAATACGTGCATAACTGTATTTAATTGTTATGTGTTATTTGACTATTTGTTAGTTTACAGTATGAGCGACCAAGGACCATCTGACGCGTATCGTCAATTGTCTGGTTCACCTTGAAGCGAAGGCACCTCCTCTTCTCAGCCTGCCCTCTCAGGGTATTCTGCTGATACGGAAGAAGGAATCTTTGTGTTTAAGGCTCAGTCGGAAGAGTCATTTCCTCAGAAAAAGAGGGGATGGTTCAGTATAGGGGCACACGAGCGTAGAAAACGTATGAAAAAGTTGCAAGATCAGAGGGTATTAGCAGCAGCGAAGAGAGAGACAGATGCCTATACCCAGGATATGATAAATAGGGGTATAACCAACATCCACATCCTAGCAACTACTGCACCTGACCCAAATTTGGAGCAAATAATAGCACCCCAACCACAACTGCCAATCCCAGACCAACAGATGGAGATAGAAAACCCTGAAAACCAAGTAGAGATGCATGACTTCAATCCGGAAGAAATACCTAGGGTACCTGCACCAAACCCCCTAGACCCAAATTACGATCCCTGGTGGGATGACGTTAGGGACTATGTGCAACGTTACCCGATACATGAAGACACACCCATGCAGAACATAGGAGCCTACCCAGGTATGGACCCTTTAGATCCCTATTTTCACGATGAATACATTAGGGAAATTTTAGATGATCCTTACCGATTCCAGGCACCTACACCCCCACACCAGGAACCCGCACCCCAGATTCCAAACCCAGTCCTAGAACCTGCACCCCCAATGAGTGCAGAAAACGTACAAGAACTTAGGACATTTGGTGAGGAAATTTTAGAAAGCAGTGAGAGAATGAGACAGGTGGGAGAGCGTCTCGTATGGAAATACAATGAGCGCAATATGGATTTCTGGATGAATCCATATCCATGAATGTGATGGAGGAGATGGTAATAATATAATAATATAATATAATAAAATAAAATAAAAATAAAATATGTGTGTACGGATGCCTACTATTATTTATTTCTGCTGGTATTGTTATTTTTATTTCAGTACTGGTATGTAATAGATAATAGATGAATAGAGTAAAGTCGCAATGATCGACGCTTTTGGCAAAAATGCGTATCATGTGATTAACTATATTAATATTATTTTGTGATATTAATACGGGGTAAATGTTTAAAATTTAGATGGCCGACGAAGGAAATCAAGGAAATCTGAATAACGATAACCAGAGTAACATTAACGTGGTTAATGAGAATCCGAGCATCAATAACAATGGAAACCAAATGGATAATAGTGTCGTTCAACACATAGTGGCACAAGGAATTATAGATGCAATGCCATTTATTATTCAAACTATTCAAGAAGCAAATAATAAAAGTAAATATAGCAGTAAGCGACCAATTGAACCAACTGTGTCTTATGGTTGTTCTTACAAAGAATTCTGTTTCTGCAAACCAATAGAATTCTCGGGCAATGAAGAACCCATTGCAGCTCTACGCTGGATAGAGAAGACTGAGGTTGTTCTGAAAATAAGTAAATGTGAGGAAGAAGACAAGATAATGTTTGCTTCCAATCTATTTAAGAACTCAGCCTTAGAATGTTGGAACACTATCCTCCAGTCAAAAGGAAGTGATAAGGTATACAATATGGAATGGGAAGAATTTAGGAATATGGTAGAAAGGAAGTTCTGCCCTCCTAACGAAAAAGAACAAATATCAAACAAATTCCTAAACCTTAGGATGAATGGAGTGGATAGTAAGGGGGTACACAAAGTTATTCTTTGAATATGCTAGAATAGTACCAACCCTTGCATCACCTGAACCAGTATTAATCTCCCGTTACATCTGGGGATTAATTGGAGAGATTAGACATGTAGTCAAGGCAGCTAGACCTCAAACTATAGAAGAAGCTGTAGAACTAACCAACACCTTGACTGATGAACTAGTCCGTACCAGAGAAGAACACCAGAGGAAAAACCTGGCCCAGAGGCATACTCAAGAATTCCGTTCTGGAAATTACAACCGTAGGAATATGGGTTCTACCTCTGCACCTTTCTGCAAGCTCTGCAAGAAAAAGCATTCGGGAAAATGCTCTACTCTTTGCAATTATTGCAAGATGCCAGGACACAAGAAAGAAAATTGCAGGAAGAAATCCAGTAATGGATTATGCTACAACTGTGGAGAAAAAGGTCATATCAGGCCAAACTGTCCAAACCTAGCCCCAGCTGCAGACAACAAGAACACTAAAAATGCTAGAGCATTTGTTCTGATTGCAGATGAAGCCAAGATGATTCCAGATGTCATAGCTGGTACGTTTTTAGTTAATGATGTCTTTGCTAAAGTATTATTTGACTCTGGTGCAAACCAAAGTTTTATTAATACATCATTTTGCAAACTCCTTAATCCGTCATTAACTAAACTACCACAAGAATGTCTAGTAGAAACGGCTAATGGAGAAACTGTTAGGATTTCTGAAATCTTGCAAGGAGCAAGAATAGTAATTTTAAACCAAAAGTTTATGGCAAACCTTTATCCCATGAATCTAGCAGGATTTGATATCGTTTTAGGAATAAATTGGTTAATAGCTAATAAAGCCAGTATTTATGTGATCAAAAGTCAATCCAAGTAAATTCACCAAAGGGTAAAACGATCACAATTAAATGAGATAAACCATCTAGATCCACAAAATTTATCTATGTAATGAAAACTGCAAGTTATATAAGAAAAGGTTCTATAGTGTATTTGATTTCCATAATCACTAACACTAAAGGAAAAGAACTAAAAGACATTCCAGTAGTGTCTCAGTTTCCAGATGTATTTCCAGAAGAATTGCCAGGGCAACCTCCAGATAGAGAAGTTAAATTCAGAATTCACCTGCTACCAGGAACGTCCCCGATTGCCAAAGCACCTTACCGTTTGGCACCCGCCGAAATGCAGGAACTGAAGAAACTAGGGATGAGCATATGCCACCGAATACCGATCCCATACCGATCCCGATCCCGAAATACCGATACCGTGCACTTTTTGGTATCCTGATCGGTATCCACTTTTTGGCGTTTTCGGTATCGGTACGGTACGGTATCGGTATAATACCGATACCGACCCTCAAAATACGGTATAATACCGATACCGTACCGTACCGATACCGAACCGACATGTTTCGGTATCGGTATCGGTACCTAGTTTGGGTGAAATTCGGGATCGGTATTTGGCGGTATCGGTATCGGTTCGGTATCGGATACCGCCTTGCTCATCCCTAGAAGAAACAATTGGATGAATTGCTAGAGAAATGATTTATACAACCAAGTTCGTCACCATGGGGAGCACCGATATTATTCGTTAAAAAGAAGGACGGATCGATGCGTATGTGCATTGACTACCGTGAATTAAACAAGGTCACGATTAAGAATCGGTACCCATTACCGAGAATCGATGATTTGTTCGGCCAACTGCAAGGAGCTCGATTTTTCTCTAAAATCGATTTAAGGTTAGGATATCATCAATTAAAGGTACAGGAAGAGGATATTCCTAAAACCGCATTTAGAACGAGGTATGGTCATTATGAATTTACTGTCATGCCATTTGATTTAACCAATGCCACAGCTGCATTTATGGACATGATGAACCGAATATGTAAGCCATATTTGGATAAATTCATAATTGTTTTCATAGATGATATTCTCATTTATTCTAAGAATAAAGAGGATCATGCAAAGCATTTGCACGCACTTCTAAGTTTATTAAGAAAGGAAAAGCTTTATGCTAAATTTTCAAAGTGCGAATTTTGGTTAGAACAGGTACAATTTCTTGGACATTTAGTTAATCATGAAGGAATTCATGTGGATCCCACAAAGATCGAGGCAATTACTAAATGGAAAACCCCTGAATCACCAACCGAGGTTAGAAGTTTCTTAGGATTGGCCGGTTATTATAGAAGATTTATTCGAGATTTTTCTAGAATAACCATTCCTTTAACTAAGCTAACCTGTAAATCTGTTAAGTTTGAATGGGGATTAAAACAAGAAGAAGCTTTTAGAATTCTTAAGCAAAGATTAACTAATACACCCATATTAGCGTTACCAGAAGGAACTGAAGACTTTGTAGTCTATTGTGACGCTTCTAAGTTAGGTTATGGATGTGTATTAATGCAACGCCAAAAGGTTATAGCGTACGCCTCTCGACAACTTAAGAATCATGAAGATAACTATTCAACCCATGATCTTGAATTAGGAGCTATAATTTTTGCTCTCAATATTTGGAGACATTACCTTTATGGTAGTAAGTTTACCATATTCACAGATCATAAGAGTTTAATGTATGTTTTCGAGCAAAAGGAGTTGAATATGAGACAAAGACGCTGGATGGAGATGCTTAGTGACTATGATTGTGATATCCAGTATTACGAAGGAAAAGCAAATGTAGTAGCAGATGCTTTAAGCTGAAAGTATCATGAAAAACCAAAAAGGGTACGTTCTCTTAAATTAAATCTACAAGTAGATTTAAATGATCAACTAAGAAAAGCCCAAGAATCAGTAATCAAGGAAGATACTGAAAAGCTAAAAGGTATGCTAAAAGAATTAGAACAAGGAATAGATGGAATATGGAGATTCCATAAAAAGAGAATGTGGATACTTAAATTAGGAAACCTACGTTGTCGTATATTAGAAGAAGCCCATAAGTCTAAGTATACGATGCATCCAGGAAATGATAATATGTACCAGGATTTAAGGAAACATTTCTGGTGGATAGGAATGAAGAAGGACATAGCAACTTATGTTTCTAAATGTTTAACTTGTTCACAAGTTAAAGCTGAACACCAGAAACCCTCAGGTTTGTTACAGCAATTAGAAATGCCAGTATGGAAATGGGAATTAATAACAATGGATTTTGTTACTAAATTACCCAAAACATGGAAAGGTAATGATACAATCTGGGTGATTGTAGATAGCCTAACTAAGTCAGCTCATTTCCTACCAATGAAGGAAACTTTCAGTATGGAACAGCTAGCTAAATTATATGTAAATGAAATTGTTTCATTACATGGAATTCCTTTATCAATTGTTTCTGATAGAGATAGCCGATTTACCTCTCATTTTTTGTCAAGTTTCCAAAAGGCAATGGGAACCAAGTTAAATCTAAGCACATCTTATCATCCTCAAATGGATGGACAAAGTGAAAGGACGATTCAAACAATGGAGGACATGCTTAGAGCTTGTGTAATTGATTTCGGAGGTAATTGGGACGATCACTTACCTTTAATAGAATTTTCTTATAATAATAGTTATCACACAAGTATCAATGCTGCACCATTTGAAGCAATTTATGGACGAAAGTGCCGAACCCCAGTCTGTTAGGCAGAAATTGGGGAAAAGCAACTATCTGGACCTGAGTTAATGCAAGAAACAACTGACAAGATTATTCAAGTCAAGGAACGACTGAAAGCGGCACGTGATCGACAGAAGAGCTATGTCGATAACCGACGCACACCATTGGAATTTCAAGTAGGAGATAAAGTATTATTAAAGGTCTCTCCTTGGAAAGGAGTAGTAAGATTCATCAAAAGAGGAAAGCTAAGTCCCATGTATATTGGACCTTTTGAAATCATTAGAAGAATAGGACCTGTAGCCTATCAGCTACAACTGCCAGAGGAAATGGCAGGAATACATGATGTATTTCATGTATCTAATCTCAAGAAATGCTTAGCTGATGAATCGCAAATAGTACCTCTTAAGGATATAGAGGTAAATGAACAACTCAAGTTTGTAGAAAGGCCTCTACAGATTGAAGACAGGAAAGTCAAGAATCTCAAACACAAGAGATTAGTTCTAGTCAAAGTAAAGTGGGACTCCAAAAGAGGACCTGAGTACACATGGGAGCTCGAATCTGAAATACAAAGGAAATATCCGCAATTGTTCCAGTAGATCTCGAGGACGAGCTCTAAAACAAGGTGGGGAGGATGTAACAATCCTCAAATAAACTGATACCTTTATAAATATTTCTGACACCCTAGAATATTTTAAATTGACCCAATACGTCCCAAAATACACCCCATACGCGAAAACGGGCCTCAAATATATTAAATAGTATTAAAAATAAATTAAAAATCTGAAATTTAAGCTGAAGCGGGCCGCGTAGACCCACCCCAAACCTTACGTGGGTGGTATGAAGGTTAGAACCTGATTTCGTTTGATTTCTTAAGTTCAGGCGGGCCGCGTAAGACCCCCGTTAACTTCACTCGGACTGCGAGAGTCCTAAAATGTGGCGCAGCCCGGTGATGACACGTGTCATCATCGTGTCGAGCCTAGTAGATGACCCGAACAAGCTACCTTGTTGACCAGGGTTGACGCGGGCCGCGTAAGCCCAACCCATGTATTACGCGGGCCGCGTGAGGACCAGTTTTAGCACCTATATAAGAAGGCCATCGGGTTCAACCAGAATTCGCTCACAATTCGTTTCTCAATCTCAAAATCTGAATATTAGGCTTTATAAGCGGGCATTATACCCCCTAATTCGCGAAGTTCTGCTCCGTTGTAAGTATTATAACCCCTGGATACGTATTAGATACGCTGCCCGATTGATCTAGGGTTCCGTAATGGCTGTCGTGGTTCTGCCCGACGTAGTCATTGGAATGCCGTCTCGGGGAGGGTATTGCTAATGTTAAAATGGGTTATTATACTAACGTGTACATTTGTGTAAATTTTAGATTATCACTAGGAAACCCTTACGAAAAATCTAAGACAGCAATGTGAGTAATCTCCTTTTTGTTAACAGTTTTTACAAAACCTTAACTATTTTACAATGCAATTTAGCAGTGATTGAGTCTTTTTTAATTCTTCAATTACTGCTGGTATGTTGGGTTTTTGTATACAAAATGTACTACACTGTGAGTAGTAAGTCGGGATGACAATACGTTACCATTGGACAATGAGTTAGCCAATGTGTAATATGACCCACAAGTCAGGATTGACAGTACTAATGGAGTAATTGTGTAGATATAAACATTGTAATCGCTCTCAATACTGTTTAAATTTAATTTATGTTTCTTGATTAAACTGGGATTCACTCACCAGTATTTCCCACTGACAAATGTTTTTAAAACGCGTTTCAGGTAACACAATGTGAAAGCCAATTAGAAGCCAGCTGGACAGCACTGAAGGTTTGGAAAAGTGGCTATAAAAGTTACCTAAATAAAGAAAGCGTTTTAATTCAAATAAAATGGGAATTATCCCTGTAAATCAGCTTGTAATAAAAACTTGGGTTTTATCCCAATATGTTTATTTATATAAGTGGGGGTATTTTACTCTGATAAACATTTCCTAACTACGGTCCTGATGAAAAATTCCGCTGCCAAATTAGACAATACACGATACCACCGAAACTGGCTCGCGGCCACCCGTTCCTGGGGATTAGGGATCGGGGGTTGCGACAAAATGTCATCACTAAAACTCTACTTAAGAGTTTCACCATATGAAGAGTTTAATTAGTAATTATAATTTCACTCAAATGGATTTAGAAATCACAAATTAAAGTTGGTGATAAATCCCACACAACTACACCATCATTTTATAGTGATTTAATTCTTGAAGCCAATCAAACATCAACTTCAATGTATGACCTTTTATTTCAAAATCATACAAAGCATTAAAAACAATGCTACAACAAATTACTTAGATAAAATGTTTACATAAAACATTTCAAAGCATTTGTATTTTAACCATTTTTAACAATCATGTTAAAATGAAAGAAATTCTAACCCGCACGTTAGAAATATTAACATTTCCACAAAATGTTAATTCGACTTGCTAAAAACACATATATGGTTCAAATAAATAAGTCATTTCTAATACACACGTTAGAAACTAAACAATTAAAAAATTGCTTCCAAACTAACGCTTTTCATGAACGTTTCTAACACACATGTTAGAAGACAAATGATTACATAAATCATTATAAGAGTTATTTGTTCATATCAATCCATGGGTGGATGAAGATTCTATTTTAAATAGAGACTTAATTAGAGAAATAAAACTCTAATCAAGTAACATAAAACTCTTATTTAAAGATAATTTAACGTTTACAAAAAACGTATGGTTTACACCAATAATTCCGGTCCAACACACATGTTAGAGAATTTAACATTTACAAAAAACGTATGGTTTACACTATAAACCCGATCTAACACAAAAGTTAGAGAAATTAACAATTCCCAAAATCGTTTCAAAACCAAACGTTTGAACCAAAACTATTCGTTTTGTACCACGGTATAGGATTTAAGATTGTATCTCAATCTCAAGAAATCCAAACACAACAAGTTGTACTACATACATATTTCCCCAAAAAAAATATTTATAAGATCATAATCTCTAAAAATATTTTGTTTATTATAAATCTTTTCGTGAACCCAAAATCCTTATAAGTAAGGTTTTAAGATTGTAGCAACAATCTCACGAAATCTGTTTTAATCTTGTAGGAAATGGGTCACAATTTTATTAATAAAACTAATAAAAAATAAAGATACTCTCTTTAAACATTTGGAAAATTATAGTACATGAACCGTGTACAAATTCAAACGAAAATAAATATGAACTACAACATATTTAATAAGACAATCGATTCAAACCAATATCTTTAAAAGATAAAGTCTTCAACTTGATCTTTAACCGCGTCTACTTGTATGGTTCGTCGTGTTTTCAGTCCGTTGTGTAGGCTTCAACGAGGTCTTGAACCACGTCTTATTGTACAATAATTTCCTACAAAAAGAACAAATAAATGTTGACGGTTGTGGCTGAGGCACGTGTTCAACACGCTTCCCTTAAAACAGATTTCGCGCCTCTACTAAAGACGATGCGTCTGTCTCCCAGGGTACAACAACCGAAGCAGTTTGTAGTGCTGGAGAAGGCCTCGCGCCCGAGGTTACACCGGATAGAAACATAGTGTTAGACCTTTTGGAAATTAAGAATAGAAATGTAGTTGAATCATGTAGAGAAACTTATCTCTATATTGTTCCCAACATATGGGTCATCAAGAACTTCTCCTTCAAGGACTCTTCATGCATGTCTTTATGTCTCCTTCTTATATTGTTACTCTTGTAGTTTTTTATATATCAAACCCATCAAGTTAGACACATAGCCTACTTTTAATACAAGAGACATGGGGTAGAGAAAAGTCTCACTTAATTAGAGATTTATTAGAGACATAAACTCTAATAAAAAACTAATAAATTGACATAAAAACTCTACTTAAGAGTTTATGTTCCAAATATGAAGAGTCTAGTAAATTATAATCTCACTAAATTAATTTCCATTCATAATATCTAAATTTCCAACAATTTTTACTTTATAAGGTCATCAGAAGTCAACAATCATGTCAACTTCATAAACAACTAGGTGGACTCATGGACGAGTTAGATAGGGACGAGCACAACATACATGTTAATCCAATGTGATTCTGGATGATGCATTTGTGTGATCGAAAGGATTAGTTTACGAACGAGCCAGTGGCCCCATTTCAATTTTTTTCTTGTTTTATTCTCCCAATTCTTTGTTGTTTAATGATATTTAATTAAAAGAGAGTTATATATAAACTTACTAGTATTAAGCCCCTGCATTGCAACAGTTGTCGTAAAATTGTGTCAAGTAATTTCAATGCTATACTACTGTCAGCGACCACCAACACCGGCAAATCTCGTAAAACAGAATTAATAAAAACGGAAAAAAATAATGTCGAGCAAAAAACAGACGTAAAATCTTTGAATCACGCACGCTTGTTGCAGAGAAATTAAACCGAAACGTAAAACATAGAAAAAATAACTAAGTCAATCCAGGATCCACGCGTTGCGACGAACTTTTTAAACGGAGAAAAATAGATGTGTTGCGACATGCCAATCAAACGGAAAAAAATATACGAAAAAATGTTGAGCCCCACACGCATGTTGCGGTGCGTTAACTTACAAAATTTAGAACGAAGCGAAAAAAATGGGAAAGATGATAAGTATGGTGCACCAAAATTGAAAACAAAAAAGAGTTCGGGTTAAATTATAAAGGATGAAAAGCTTTGTGTTAAAAGTAAAAAAAACAAAGGGTCTAAATTGCAAAAGAAGAAAGTTTTGGGTTAGAAAGGAAAAAAGAAAAAAAAACCTATACATGAGGTCCAACATCATAAATTACAAAAAAAAGTTAAAAATTTTATTTTTGTAAAATTATTATCTATCTATACTTTCTATAAAATGGCAAATGGGCATGACATAAGAAAAGCTGACGTGGCAGCTATACAGGCTAGCCAACAATGCATTTCTTATATCATTATTGCATTATAAATATTAATTTAAAATCACTTTAAAATACATTTAATTTATACAAAATTCAAACCTCTGACCACATTCAAAATTCAAAATTTTGGCTCCAGATTCAAAATTCAAACCATACTTTCAATCCATCTCTCTCTCAAACCTTTATCTTCTTCATTCAATCGTCACAAACCCTATTCAATTATGAGGGTCTCGAACCTTTTCTCTCTCTAAGATTCTCTCTATCGGTCGATGTTCTCTCCTTCCTTCCAAATCCTCTAATCTAGAATCATATGTGATTGTTTCTGTGAAGTAATGGATCCTTCAACTGGTGGGACTCCCCCACCAGACCGTTTCCCTCATGATTTTCCCTCCAAATCAAGGGAGGAGTCTCTTTCTCGCCGTATTGCCACAAGGTCCTTTGGTGCTCTCAAGAACAAGGGTGCAAGTGACGGTACTACCTGCAAATCCACATCAGGGTTGTCGATTTCAAGTAACAAAGGTATTCAAAAGCCATCTAAGAATGATAGGAATCGACTGCCGCTATCGTTTCATCTTCTGCAGGTTCGATCATCATTTCTCTCTTCAATTCCATTTTCAATTTATGATTTCGTTATTGTTGATTGTTTTACGAAGGAAGTTATTCGATCGATTTAGGTTTTATATTCATGATCGTGTTATGATGTTTGATGATTGATTGTGGTTGAGTGATTGTGTAACTGGTGTTAATTGTTTGTGTTTTGATGATTGTTTTGTGAAATTAGGGTTTTGTTGATTGTTGTGGTTGATTGGTAAGTGATAGTGAAGGTGAGTAGTGAATGTTATTGGATGATTGATGAATTATTATTTTGATGTTTAGAAGTTTGAATTGGTTGTGAATATGTTTTCCAATTTTGCATTATATATAAAGAATTTGATTGTTTTCAGGTCTTAAAAGATGGTTGTGAATACGTTTTCCAATGAAACAAGTCTACTTGATTTCTTAAAGCCCATTGTGTCTGAGCTCTGCAACATTCTCAAGTTTTCGGAGGATGTGAAGGTTTTAGTAGAAACATTTCTTGAATTTGTCGTTCACCATTATAAAGTCAGCAAGGAACATACAAGTATATTACAGGCTTTCATGATATCACTGGTATTTACTATCTATTAACAAACTGATCAATGCTCTCTTTTTTGACAATATTTAACGTATTTACCGAAATGATTTTTTTCATGTTTTAGTGTTGGGTTGGTTCTTCTCTAGCGAAAAATAAAATCAATAGAAGTGAGTCGTTTGCTCTTGCAAAGAAGCACTTTGATTTCAGCTGCGACGAAGAACAAGCAGAATCGGTCTACAAAAAGCTGAAACAAGTAAAGGAAATTGTACGATGCATTTTTTTATAACATGCGATTTATACTAGCGTACGTAATGTACGTTAAGGCAATTGTACGATACACTTTTCCTACGTTAGTAGGGGTGCCCATCATTGGTTCCATCACTCCAAAGATACCATGAAAGATGGTTCAATGTCTGAGATTTGATCAACTTTCAACGCGTTATGGCTACAACGCGTCATAAGTTCCACGCGTGATAGGATTGAGCGGCGGTGGTGTTCCACGGGGATCCACGCGTGGTCACCGTGCCACCACGGAGCGCCCCATCCCCCTAAGGTCATCAGAAGTTAACAATCTTGTCAATTTCACAAACAACTAGGTGGACTCATGGACGAGTTAGATAGGGACGAGCACAACATACATGTTAATCCATATGATTTCGGATGATGCATTTGTGTGATCGAAAGGATTACTTTACGAACGAGCCAGTGGCTCCATTTCAATTTTTTTTTTCTTATTTTATTCTCCCAATTCTGTATTGTTTAATGAAATTTAATTAAGAGAGAGTTATATATAAACTTACTAGTATTAAGCCCACGCGTTGCAGTGGTTGTCGTAAAATTGTGTCAAGTAATTTCAATTTCATACCACTGTCAGCGACCACCAACACCTGCAAAGCTCGTAAAAAAATTTAATAAAAACAGAAAAAAATAATGTCGAGCGAAAAACAGACGTAAAATCTTTGAATCACACACGCTCGTTGCAGAGAAATTAAACTGAAACGTAAAACATAGAAAAAATTACTAAGTCAATCCAGGACCCACGCGTTGCGGCGAACTTTTCAAACGGAGAAAAATAGATGTGTTGCGACATGCCAGTCAAACGAGAAAAAATATAGCAAAAAATGTTGAACCCCACACGCACGTTGCGGTGCGTTAACTTACAAAATTTAGAACGAAACGAAAAACTTGGGAAAAATGAAAAGTATGGTGCACCAAACTTGAAAATAAAAAAGAGTTCGGGTTAAATTGTAAAAGATGAAAAACTTTGTGTTAAAAGTAAAAAATAAAGGAGTGAATTACAAGTTTTGTCCTTTATCTTTATACCAAATTTTAGGCGGTGTCCTTTATCTTTAAAATTGACGAGTTTTGTACTTATTGTTTCAAAATCCTGCACGTTATGTCCTTTAACCCTAACCTAATTTGATTTTTTTTATTAAATCAGATCATGTGTATGGCACATGAGGGTATAATTGTCTTTCTACTTTAATATTAAAAAAAAACATTTTATAGAAAAAAAAAATATACATCAACTTCATTTCTTTCTCTCTCTAAGCAACCAAACACTATTTCTCTTTCTACTCCATCTCTGTATACCACCACCAGAAGCTCCTTCCACCACCACTTTTCCTCTCTCCACCTCTTTCCTCTTTCTATAGACTACACTACACCACCCCCACCTACTACCCTTCACCAACGACCACCACAGCCCCACCAGCCACCGTCGCAGCCTCTCACCTTTCATGTTACAACCACCACCTACAATTTGAACCCTCACTGCACCTGAAACCATCTCCAACTTTATCGCACAACCCACGCTGCTCTTGAACCCCACATTGCAACTTTTGTTTGTGTTCAGATTTGGGGTTCAGTTATTGCTTTTTTGTTACAACTCCGATGATTACGCTATGAATATTTGCATGTCAATCGTTGCATTTAGTTTGCTTAATTTAGCTGAGAATTGTTCAAACTCGTTGTGGGTTTTAGATTTGGGGGTTTGGGCTTTAGATAGTGTCCACTGCTTGTTATTTTTACATCATGTCATATTAAGCCTTATTTGATCACAGTAAATAGTGTTATATATTTGTACAGATTCTTTGAAAGAGTTGAATGCTTTATCAATTATAGAAGGAATTAATATTTTTTCTCCTAAAAAATAGATCAAATTTATGTAAACTTTCAATATTGGGTCCTTTAATTTTCATTGGGAGAACATGTTTCGGCAGATAATAATGGGCCCAAATTTAGTTTCCATAGTGCAAGTTTAGGTTGACTTTGTGGGACAACACACAAACCCCCGTCACCACTGTCTGTGTAGTGTAGAGAGGTAGAGTGGTGGTGGTGGTGGTGGAAGGAGGTGTTGGTAGCATAGAGAGATGGAGTAGAGAGAGAAAAAGTGTTTGGTTGTTTAAAGAGAGAAAGAGATGAAGATGACTTATAACCTTTTTCTTGTAAAATGTTTTTTAATATTATGCTAAAAAGACAATTATACCCTCATGTGCCATGCACGTGATCTGATTTAACAAAAAAAAATCTAACTGAGTTAGGGCTAAATGACATAACGTGCAGGATTTTGAAACAATAAGTACAAAACTCGTCAATTTTAAAGATAAAAGACATCACCTGAAATTTGGAATAAAGATAAATGACAAAACTTGTAATATAAATAAAATTTGCAAAAAGAAAAAGGTTTTGGGTTAGAAATGAAAAAAGAAAAAAAACTGTACATGAGGTCCAACGTCATAAGGATAAAGATAAGTGATATCTATATAAGGGAAAGTTCAAATGAAAACCACTTTTATTATGAAAACTAGAAAATTAACTAAAAAAAGCCTATAAAACACACCAAATTTCTTTTTTTACAATTTTTTTATTAAAAATCGCTATTTTTTATATATAAAAAAACTTTTTTTTCAAAAAAAAAAAATTAGTACACATGTGTAATAATACACATCTGTAATACTACACATGTGCACTACAAATTTTTTTTTGAAATTTTTTTTATATATAAAAAATTGCGAAAATTGGTATGTTTTTTTTTTGGTTTTTTTAATTAGTTTTCGAGTTTTCGCAATACTAGTGGTTTTCATTTGAACCTTCCCCTATCCATATATTAGTTATTAATATTAAAAATATATATTAAACAAATATAAATAAAATTTATGAGGTTGAAGGAGAGAATGTCATGTGGACATTATTTGAAGTCTTTTATTATAAGTTAGATTAGATAAAGAGCTTGTAAAAATTTCGAACTTATTTCATTCTCCTAATTCTTTATTTTTTAACAATATTTACTTGTAGCGATTACAAATTTGAATTTCAAATTTAAATTTTACTCCAATTATATAACACTGAAATATATCTTATTAGGGGAAGGTTCATTGGGAACACTAAAAAAGTGGCGAATCGGAAAACACTGCATTTAACATGTTAAATATATCTAAAAGTTCAACTTCACATGTTAAAAATCATTTTTAAACAATTTTGACGTTTTTCTTTATAAATACATGTAGAAACATTTTTAATAAAAAAAAATTCAAAAACTAAAAATATAAAAAAATGTTTTAAAACAGTTAAAAAAAGGCTAATCTTTTTTACAAAAATGAATTTTTTTATTGGAATAGCTTCTACCCATTTTTATAAGGAAAAACACCGAAAAGAAGTTTAAAAAAATAATTTTTAACATGTTAAGTTGAATTTTCTAAGATATATTTAACATGTTAAATGCACTGTCCCCTGGTCCCCACCTTTTCAGTGTTCCCCAATGAAACTCACATTATCTTATTATATCCTTTCAGGTTATATATTATTTAATCGTATACTATCGTAATAATTTATAGAGTAAATTACTTTTTGAGTACCTATTTTAGTAATTTTAACCACTTGAGTCAAAAATCAAAAAGTTTAACGCCCTGAGCCCCTAGTCGCTCATTTTATAACGTTTTGAGTCCAATTTTGTTAAAAAAATTGGACTCAAAAGGTTTAAAGTTGGACTCAAAAAGCTATAAAAAGCGTCTAGGTACTCTTGGACTCAAATGGTTAAAACAACTGAAACTTAAGGACTAAAAAAGTAATTTACTCTATTTATAGCTATGAAAAACACATGAGTTTATTACACAGTATGCTAAGATATTGCGAGGGTGATGAACAGTAATTTGTTGGCTGGTGGAGGACGTCCATGAATTTGATTGCCAACTGCAGGTGTTGATTTTCGGTGAACGGGGTCTATTCCAGTGAAGGAGGTGAGATCTGGTTGTTGTATTTGTTGGCAGTGGTGACCGGCGACGTTTCCTTAAAACGTGGTGGTGGTTGATGGGTTGGACAGCGATACTCGGCTGCTAGGGGTGATTTCGGCCAACCGATGGCATTTTCCGATAATATTCGGATGACCTAATGTGCGGGTCGTAGGCAAGGAGTCGTGACATGGTGTTGAAGGTCCAATGGTGATGATAAATAATTTATCGTGTGTGAGATAGATTTGGATGTAGAGAGAAAGGGAAAGCTTGCGTTTTGTGATGAAGTTAGTTGATTTTGGGCCATTGAGGCTTTAGCCTAGTGATAGAGGGAAAACCCTCTACGTGTTTAAATAAGAGGAGGTCATGAGTTCAATACTCGAAAGTGAATCATATTTTATTTGAATGAAAGTACAGGGAGAGAGAGTAGATTGTAAATTGGCTCATTCTATACACACCCCCTCTCTTCCTGATTACACCCCCTTGTGAGAGGAAAACTGTCGGTCCCACGCAGGCCCCACCTGTAAGTATGTGAGAGGAGGGGGGGGGGGGGTGAAAAAAGTAAATAGGGGGGGGGGGGGGGTGTAGAAAGTAGCACCCTTGTAAATTAAGTATCTGAAGACTGCAGTGAGTAGCAGCACTTTTGAAGATAAATAAGGTAAATCTATGACATTTTTTCGGATATGTGTTTGCCTTATTATAGAAAATTTAAAACTAAAACATTTCGTTAGCAATGAAGAGTTGTAATTTCTTTTGTGAAATTGAAATGATAAATAAAGCATATTCATTTGATTAAGGAAATTTATTTATAACTTTATATTAATAAACTTAGTGCTACACCAATCTATTTATAACTTACTTCCCACATCCAACAATCAATTATAAATTGAAAAAAAAACGGATAACGTATCGAACCGGAATCAAAATTGATCAAACATCGGAATCAGTTCGATATTCATTTTCATGGCTTCCATTTCCGATAAATTGACATTGTATCGCTATCGTACCGTGCCGAATGGAACATCAGTATCAGTACCTATAATGAATACATAAACCCGTACTGTGACGACTCGAACTTATACCGTCTGAACAACATCAGTACTAATACTGGTATTCGGTGTCACAGTTTTCGATCAATGTAAAACACATATTAATTACTATACGAATTGTCTGTATCATACCGTTACGATACCAAGCCGAACTAACAACAACCGAAAGTCAGCCGCGTGGCGCGAAAAACCCACTAGTGTATATAAAATACAACAGAATAGTGACTGTTACACAAGAAGTGACATATAGATTCCTAGTGATAAGCCACAACCTTCTCTTCTACGAGGCCTGGGTTCAAACCTAGCACCCCGACCGATTTTTTTATTTTTCTTTTATTTATTTGTTTTTGAATTACCCTTTTCCCTATATTTTTTATAACATCTACTTTTTTTCGTTGTTTTTAATTTTCTTGGTTATTTTATTTTATTTCTATGATTTTTTATTTAAACTATTTTTTTAAAATTTTGTTTTTTGAGTTTTCCTTTTTGATTTACTTGGCACCTACTTCTTTTTTAGAGTATTTTTAACTATTGTTAAAATTTTGCTTATTTGGTTGTTTTTTTAATTTCTTTTTTTGTTCCCAAGCATACCTTTGCCACTTAAAAACACGTTGTATTATTTTGGATATTTGGGTTGTTTTTTCCAATTGCTATAGCGACTAACTATATCGTATATTAATTGAACTGACACGACTAAATTCTCACCGCGGAGAGTAGACGAACTCCACTAGTTATATCTAAAAGGTGATATGATGTGCTAAGAGTAAATATAAGTTAAGTATTGATGTACTATTTTGGAAATCTTTAGTTGAAGGATGACTCTAGTTACATCAAGCGGTAGCGAAAATCTCAAAAAATAGGTACTAGTTGAAGGATGACACAAGTTACATCAAGCGGTACCGAAAATCTCAAAAAATGGGTACCGATAACGAAAATATTCGGTACGGTATGGTTTGGTACCGGTATAACTGATATTTAAAGGTAAAAACCGGTAACAAATTAGTACCTAGAATATTTCGGTTCGAGAAATTCAATACCGGTTCCAAACCAAGACCCTGTACCATTTACCCATCCCTAATTATCACCGTAACACTTAAGTTATTTAAGAACATTAGCGGTGGTTAAGTTGTAGGATTTAATTGCCAGTATAATCTAAAACATCTAACTTATAATAAAAGGCTCCAATTAATGCTATATCTCTCCTTTAACCTCACAAATTTTATTTATATTTGTTTAATATATTTTTTTTAAAAGAAAACTTCATTAAAAACAGCGGCCAGCCTGACCAAAAAACAACGGGCGACCCACCCAACAACGAAAACCTTACAAGAATTTACACCACTTATCCCAATCTATCTCTATACATTTAGATCTACTTTTAAACCAAAGATATCCAACGGACTTAATCGACCTAACAACCTCATCGGCCTTCGGAGTAACATCGTTGAAAACCAGATCATTCCTCGCTTTCCAAATGAGCCAACATGTAATTACCACAATCCCTTGGAACCTTAACTAGAGCTTCCCCACAAGGCCACTATGCCGGTGAACTTCAAGCTGGTCCTTGAACGAGAAAGCCACTGGGAAGGGGGTCCTGCACCAACTGCACACTTTGTCCCAAACCTCAGCTGCAAAACAACAAGCCGTAAACAGATGGGAAGCAGTCTCCTCGGCAGAAAGACACATCGGACAGACGACATCGGCAACCAGAATGTTACGCTTCGCTAATTCCACCCTCGTTGGGAGCCTCTCCATCTCCGCCCTCCACGCGAACACATTACACTTTAACGGAACCCATTTACACCAATCCCAAATGAATCTCCCGCCCACTAAATCCGGTTCCATCATTCGTTTCACGGCATACACACTGAACTCCCTGGAGCCGTCTCCCACCCACCGCCACTTGTCTGAGCCCTCAGTTAACCTGGTATCCCTCAACAGAAAACACAAGGCTGACCATTCAGCCAACTCGATATCGCTAGCAGGCGGGTTACGCCAGTTCCATGAAGCCCCCGGATTAGACAAAGGCAACATAATTCGGTCCCGCACCAAACATTTTTTATTAACCTCAAGCCGAAACAAGTTGGGGAAACAGAACCTAAGCGGGTCCTTCGATAACCAAGGATCCAGCCAAAAAACAAAATCCATCCCGTTGCCGAGAACTCCATCCATGAAGTGCCAAAAATGGTCCTGATCTCGCACCGGAGTATCCACCACTTTAACAATGTTCCCCCACACACCACCCAGAGATTTTTTGAGCGGGAGAAAACCCCAATTCTTACCGTGATCATGAATAGCCGACACCACTTTAACCCACAAGTTGTTTCTCTCCGTCTTGAACCTCCATGCCCATTTCAAAAGCAGCGAGATATTGATTTGCCCAAGTTTACGAATCCCGAGCCCCCCCCCTTGTTAATAGGAGACGCCACTATATCCCAAGCGACCCAGCTTAACTTCTTTTCTGTACTATTTCCGCCCCACAGGAACCTCCTTATTATAGACTCGAGCTGATTAACTACCCCAACTGGTGCTTTGTATAACGAGAAAAAATAGTTGGGAAGGCATTCCAAAACCGATCTGATAAGGGTGATCCTTCCTCCAATAGATAAAACCGAAGCCTTCCAAAGAGAAAGCCTAGACTCAAAAACGTCTAAAACCGGACTCCAGTTCGCAATCCGATTCATATTGGCACCCACAGTTAACTCAAGATACTTGAACGACAACAAATCCTTCTTACATCCGACCCTCAAAGCCATATCATCTAACTCCCCCTCCGACGTCCCGATCCCATAAATATTAGACTTGGCCAAGTTAATCCTGAGACCAGAGCAGATATGAAAACCTCTCAAGATCCTTACAACGTTAAGAATAGAAACCTCTTCCCACTCACCGACAATAAGTGCGTCATCCGCATAAAGAAGGTGAGACAACACAGGACCATTATTGGGAAGCCTAATCCCCGACACCTCCCCAAAAGAAACCGCCTTCTCGAGGCAACACGAAAGAACCTCCATAACGACCAGAAAAAGAAACAGGGACAGAGGATCCCCTTGCCTCATGCCTTTATGGCACTTGAAATCAAAGGTGGGCGACCCGTTAACTAAAACCGCCGACCTAGCAGAGGCAAGAATCCCATGAACCCAATCACACCACAAAGACAGGAACCCCATTTGAAGCAAAGCCATCCTAACAAATCCCCAATTAACATTATCGTATGCCTTCTCAAAATCCAGCTTTAATAAAAACGCCTTCTTTTTGCACTTCCTAACCCAATTAATCGTTTCACTAATAACAAGCGGGCCATCGAGAATAAACTTACTTTTAAGAAACGCCGACTGACACTCCGAAATCACAGACGGGAGGACCTTTTTAAGACGATTCGCCAACACTTTAGAGATAACTTTATTAATCGCCCAACCAGACTAATCGGCCGAAACTCATTAAGATTAGTCGCATCTTTAATCTTCGGGATAAGCGTGATAAAAGACGAGGCACACCCTCAACTAATCTCCCTCCTGACATAAAACTCGTTCAACACCTCCACAAAATCAGCTTCGAAAATGTCCCAGAAGTGCTTAATAAACTTAAAGTTCAGCCCATCAGGGCCTGGGGCCCGATCCCCCCCACAATCCGCTACCGCCACCTTTATTTCCTCCAAGTTGAAACTAGCCACCAGGCAATCCGCCTCACCCTGGCTAATCTTTTTAATATTCTCACAACTGACGAAAGGACGATCTGCCAAATCCTCCTTAAACTTATCCCAAAAAAATTGGAAGACGTTTTTTTTAATAACACTCGGCTTGGAGCACCAAGACCCATTAATCTTTAGCCCAGGGATTCTATTACAAGCTTTCCTGCAATTGATCATAGTGTGAAAGAACTTAGAATTTTCATCCCCCTCTTTTGCCCAAAAAACCCGAGACCGCTGCTTCAGGTCCTTCATTTTATTCTCATCCATCTCCTTAATCAGTCTCTCATTTTCTTCTAAGATCCACTCTTCTTCCTCCTCCAATTCTCTACTTTCCATAAGAACCTCCAGATTTTCTAATTCCGACCTCGCTTTAGCTTCTGCCTCTCCTTCCTTTTTTAACATCTCATCTCTCCACTCCTTCACATTATTCCTAATAAATTCAAACTTTTTCAGCAACCGAATATCTGTCGGACCATCCCACACAAACTTTGACGCCGCTTCTCTAACCATAGTGTCGTAACCTGGACGACACAACCAAGAATTGAACACCCTAAAGGGTTTAGGACCGAAGTTAATTTCCTTAGTAACAAGAACAAGAGGACAATGATCCGACCACTCCTTCGGCAACGCTCTCAGACAAGCCTCCGGCCACAGCCCAAAGAACTCCCGACAAACCAAAACCCTATCTATCTTGCTGAGTTTTCTCCCACGACTGGCCCACCTAGTAAACTTCCCGTCTTTCATATCGTACTCCAATAACCCTGCACTGAATATGAAGTCATTGAACTCCCTGGCACAAGCCGGGTTAAACCGGGTATTAAGCCTTTCCTCCGAGCACCTAACAGCATTACAGTCTCCAAGAAAAATCCAACACCCCGGTTGCCCATTCGACTCATCCTGAAATCGTTGCCACAAAACGATCTTGGACTGGAGATCTTGAGGCGCATAGACATTAACAATGTTCAGCAGTTAACCACTCCCTTTTAACTTCCCTTTAACCAGCAAAAAATTCCTATCTTTAACCGAATCGATCATCTCAAACAATCTATTATCCCAAACACTGAGCAGGCCCCCCGAAAGACCGGTGGAATCTACCCAATCAAAACCGAAGTCTCTCCCACCCCACAGACTCGCAATGCCCAATTTATCGACAGACGCGCACTTAGTTTCTTGAAACGCCGCGAAAGAGATACCCGAATTACTTTTAATCCTTGGATTGTGGGAGTGGGTCCGCTGCACAACCGGTTGGCAAAAAGGGTTTGTTTGTTTTTAACTCAAGGAAAAAGTCAAAGAGGTACAGGAAAGGTGGTTCTAATTCTGAAGGGGTTTGTGAGAGCCCATCTCTCAACTTGGACTCTAGTGTCAAGTCCAGGCCCATTAAAAGAAAAAGAAACATAGCCCATTTTGAGGAGGACAGTGATCCATTTTCCTTGGATAAATTTCTGGGCCCTGAGAATGTTAAGGATGTTAGGGGGAGCGGAGGGTTTTTTGCTAACGACGGGGAATTGGGGGATAATTCGGTAGTTGGTGGGGGCAGGTCCCTCGACTTGAACCAGAGATTGGATGCGGATTGTAACTCATCTTCAAATATTCAGAGGAGGGGGAGGAGGGTGTAGATGGTGAAGATACGGCTGTTGTAGATGTGGAAGTAGGTGAAACCGTTCGTATCGGGGTTCGCCTAGGCATGGATTTGGAAAATAAAGAGGAACTCATCAAGAAGGTTATCTTAGGAAAAGGTATTAATGACTCTCTACAATGAATTTCCTGTCTCTAAATGTTAGAGGGTTGGGGGGTGGGGAAAAGGCGTCGTGGATATTTTCTTTTAATATTAATAACCAATATATTGATATCACTTACCTTTATCAAAGATTAATAAATAACTTCAATTAATGTCACATAACATTTTCTCATTCAAATCTAATATCTAATAAATTATTAATATTTGTTGAACTAATATAAAAGTAATTAATAATTCACAAATATTAAACTAATCAAAAAATGATAATAAATAAATTGAAACCATATAGTGTATTATGTAGATAATAAATAAGTATTTAAGTATTAATTAACTAGAGTTTACTCTATTAATATACTAGGGAGAAAGCCCGTGCGATGCACGGCATGCATAATAGCTATTGTTTGTTCGTGGTAAGACGTCTGACACGGCTGGTGCATAACATGTAAGACAATACGTCTACAAAGGGCCGTGCTTAAACTTTATTAAACCATGGACCATAAGTTGTTTCCTTGGCAAAACTTGCCGGCCAAAAAGAAGTGAAAAAAGATGTCTTCCAAGGAAAAAAACATGAAACAGAAAAAGGAAAAACGCATAAACTCTCGCACGCCTTCCTATCTTATTGGATAACACATAGACCAAACTTTAGCTAACGCATGCCACCGTCATCCCCAATCCCATCACCAGCCAACTGACTGCAGTGAAATAACGAAAATAAAACTATTAAAAATGGTATACTATGTTTACGTATATATGCATCGAAAAGTAGTACGGGTTTTCATTACTAACACTAAGTGCAGACGGTATACCTTTCATGTGGGTCACTGTCAACTTTTATAATACTAATCACATTCGTACCAGAGCTTTACGTCGGAGTCGACAATTTACACCATTCTGCTCGTTCTCTGTTAGTGTGTCAGTTCATCAATCGTTTCATTCTACGCTCTTCGCTAACCTAAATTTGAAAAATAGTTACGACTTTTCGTGTCAAACTTCCCCTTTCAAATGTAGAAACTAATATAGTTGATGATATAATTGTTCCATTTTCCAGTTCTTTTATATGGATAATCAAAGCTACTACAAAAGTTGTACTCTTTTCTATCCCAAAACACATGTGCAAGTTATTCAGATGTCTGAATAGAGATCCACACATATAAAAAGAAGGCTCGAACAACAGCTTTCATATATGTTTTAAGTTCTTGCAAGAACGGCTTGTTTTACATGTCCGGACATGTGAAGGCCATCTTCGTGCATTGGCCTTGATCCTAACATGTGTCGCTAAAACATCAAAGCCGTTGTAAACAAACCAAACATCCAACAAACCGTGAGTACATCTATAAACAATAATAGTGAGTATATCTATATACAAATCAAGCATCCAACAAACTGTTGGTGAACCTTTCGATAGAAAGTTCCTTTATTTTTATTTGTTAATACATATATAAAATAACTAATAGAGTAGGAGAACCGTTTAACTTGCTCTATCATAACACCTTCTTTAAGCTCTCCAACTCCTAAATAATCACACATTTAGATCGCTCATATTGCATTACTAATGTAGAATCTTTGTTTTTTCCAAGTGAAGAAGTTTGCTAGACAAACTATTAATCCCTTTAATAGTTAATCCACATCTCGCAAGATTTTAAATTTATACACAAATCATGTACCTTTCACGACACTGCTTACCAATATGACTGAGAAGAGACTTTGTTATGAGAGACCATTTTGTGGGCCCATCCATATGTTTTCACCAGCTCAAGGACTTTTTCATCCTCCTACAGCGAAAATAATAATAATAATAATAATAATAAAAATAAAAATAAAAAGAGACCATAAAAGCTGTTTTGATCAAACGTGTCAAAGAGTAGGAGGGGATGTGGTGAAAACCTCATGAGTCTATGGACCTTTAATAAGTTCTGAATTAAGAACCTTTTTCCAGCGATGCAGACACTGGACTTCAGATCTATCAGAAAAATACACAGCTGCAAACACCAACTTTTATAATTGATTTAAAATAAAAATCCTGTAAAGCCCATGAATTCCAATCCCATATAAAGCATAAGAAAACTAATAAGCTGGTGAGAAAAACAAAAAGAAATTACGTTGTATAAATATGTAGGGACCAAAGTCTCATATGGATCACTGAGAATAATCACTCCATGAACATTAATTAATCGAAATTTCAACAGCAGTAACTATATGAAACCAAACCATTGAAATCATATGAACATTGAAATTTAAAATCAATGACTCAATAAGACGGGCACTATTGCCTTTTTTGTTAGACTTGAACCCGTACCACTTTAATAAGAATAAAAACATGTGATACCACTAACCCAAGACGCCATCGACTTTTTTTAGTTATCTAATATACTTTAATGATTGGCATTTGTTTACTTATTGATATACACGACTCCTTATAACTTATCATTTCTCTCATTATATATGTGAGAATGACATGTGAGATAGAACCTTTTATTTATGTGTGGGAACTGAACTTAACTATGGATTGGGAGTGGCTGGGGGAGTTCTTGAAGGGAATAGTGAAGCCCGCGGCCGCCACCGCGGTGGTCAGGGGCGGCTCAACCATTTTGGTGGCCTAAGGCGAAGTAAAAGCTTGTGGCCTTTTTAGTCACGTCGTCTACAGGGTACGTTTAGCCAATCCCGAATAAAAAAAATACTAAAAATGGAAAAAATTCGTACCAGCCATTCCTTGTGGCCTTGAAACCCCTCGGTTTTAAGGTTTTAACTAACTATACAATAATTTATGAAAACTACTCTCTGTAGAGTAATTAGGAAAACAAACCTTGATGAAAAACACCGGCTGTGTGGTGGGAATTGCGTGTGGTTTCCCAAATAGAGTTCAAAGCAGGTTCGGTTTGAACCAGATCAGGAACATTGTTAGGCACAAAACGTATTTGATGTTGCCCATCTGCAAATACAAAAGCATAATAAGTTATAAAAGAACTGAGAATAAGTTATGATAAGAAATTGGCTCCTGAATAATTTGAATACCATAAAATGATGAAGATTGACTTCTTGAGTTAAAGTGGATAGTTTCTTTTTCTTTTTGTGGCTTTCGGCGACAGGCATTGTGGTCAGAAAGCCTCTGGCGACAGCTCCGCTTCTTCCCATCAAATTCTAACAGCCCGTGAAATCTTTAACAGTCATTGGAAAGCACAATTGTGTTGTTTTAGAACTGGTTGAGACGGGTCGGGTCAGGTCAGGTTGACCGACAAACATTTGTACCCATCGTAACAAATATGAATACATTAATAAGCTACCTTTTACAAATAAACAATGTAGGACTGTAAACACTTTTAAATTACACTTTAGCTAACTTTTAATAACAAATTCGCTTTTATCTTAAATTATTTGATTTGACCCGTTACATATGAATACAAAAACATAGTTGTTAGTGGGGGTTTTCAGTAAAATGTAGCCTCTATTACCAGCATGAGTCAGCATACGGTTCGACCATAACACATGGATGCAATATAAAGGTTGTTTGACCATTTTTCATGCAGAATGAACATACAAACAAAAATCTTCATAAAAAAAAGTAAAAAAAAAATCCCAGCAATTACGGGTTTTACTATTACGGTTCTACCTTCACATGGGTACTCGGGAAGGCGGATGTTCTCAAGGTTTCTTGTGTCTCGTCCATTATTTTACGCCTCGGGATACTCAAAATGAACGCTTGCAACTAAAAAAGAGGACTGATATCAATTTCAACTATGTCTATTACGAACCACATTTTTTTATATACCTAAGGGCCCTAAAATCTTTAAAAATATTCCGCATCCCTATAAAAAAAACTCTGAGTCCACCACTGATTCAAATACACAAGATATTATCCTACAAAACATCTTGGTTCCACCACATATTATAATCTCCAAACCAGTAATTGGACCGAAATATGAGAACCCCACATAAAATCCCACCCAAAGAGAATCCACACTTTTTTGTTTGAAATGATATATATATTTGCACTTGAAATATACGTTTTCAATTTGTACTTGTAAAAACTATGTCTGGAACAATTGAATACACAAAATAGACAGAATAATTTATGTATGATTTAACCACACTTCTGTACAACACCTACTACCATATTTATAGGAAGATATACAGGTACTTACAATACACTAACCGATGTACATAGTTAACTGTGTAATACTTCAGTAACTGTTTAAAAAAAAAAAAAACTCGCCTCTTGTAACAACGGGTTGTCTTGTAAATTCTAATTAAAAAAAACTTTATACGCTCCTCCAATCAATCGTTAATGAAGAAAATACAAGCTAAAATATAACTCGCCACTTGAACCAAAATAGAATGGAAGGTTTTCTGCCCAAAAGTTGAAGGTCGTCCTCGGTATTTGTCTTTTGCCTGAAATCAATATAATGGCCAGCTCGTCAGTTTCTATACATAAACATGATTAACAAACTCTGATTGATATTCCTGATTTTAGTAAATAGTATGTATATCAACGAACCTCTAGTTTTCTTAAATTCGATCAGTATATCTATATGTATATCGGCACACCTTTGAAGCCAACACAAATGTGTAAATTAAAACAATCAAGATGGTATGTGGTTTGATCCAATGTGGAACGATTCGTACATATATGCTTGTGAAAGCTTTGGACAGCTGCGAGTGGATATTTCTTCTCCATTCAGTGTAGTAGTTCTTCCAGTTATACCTACCCATCTTTCTCGTAATATAGGCTGATCAATCACGCCAAGAATCTGATATGAATCAAAGAAAAAGCTCAATAACATACACAGGCTTCAATTGAATATTCAGATGTTTATACCCTATTGAAAGTTGCAGAATGATAATTGTTCATACCGGTTTACCTCTTTCCAGTAATGCAATGAGGGTGCCAAACAAGGGTTTGCCTGATAAAAGCAAAAGCAACCACCTTGAATCAATCTTGAAACAGATGGCTAAGAATTTCATAAGAGATAGAGCAAAAAGTTACCGGTAATAAAACTCTTTGTTCCATCTATTGGATCTAAAACCCATACATAATCTGCAGATTTCTCTTTACATTGCCAACCATTCTCCTCTCCATAACTGCAATCAGCGGTTTCCATTATTTATAAGAGGCAAGAATAACTACTTGGACATTTAAACAATTAACCAGACATCAAATACTCTGTGGTCATGTTTTCTTGTTTCTATAGTCTTCAGTTACAAAAAAAAGTATAGCTTGAACATTCATTCATTTTATGAGAAACAAAGCAAGATTACAGTTTTTAATCGATTAATCCACATTGCATCAGAAGCAATGCTATCAAAACCATTGATAACATAAGCATTCTTCCTTCAATATCCATCTAATCACGAGGACCAAACCGGAAATTCGAATCCAACGGAGCAACTTACATTGCATGAGAAGGCAAATTCTCCTGTAATATAGAAATCATAGCTTCCTCCGCAGCTCTATCAGCTATTGTCACTGGACCTTAAAGTTAACCACAACAAAAAATACACATAATAAAAATATATATATATATATATATACAACTTTCAGCCCTAAAATTCTTCATCTTTTCAATAGACACTCAATTAATTCCAATACTCTCACCCTAAAATGTACAACAATTTTCAGCCCGCCCTATAATTCTTACAATTTCTCAATAGATAGGCAATTAATTCCAATACTCTTGTCCTAAAATATACAACAAATTTACATGCATTTATAAAATAACTAAATCCGAATATATTAGGAAAAAAAAGAAACTAACTTAAATCTTCTTTATCACTAATATCAAATCTCTTCAAAAAATACTTGCGTATAACATCACCAGCAGCATCGGCTAACTTGTCAGCAATAATCGCAAAACGATCGAGTTCAGAATCGCTAAGATCGACGGTCTTAAAGGCAGAGAAGTGATTACAAATTAGGGAAATAAGCCATGACTGCTCCGCATCCAAACTGATTTCAAAACTAACCTAAAATGGTGATGCAAGAGTGAAGCTAACCTGGTCACTTCCTTTCCGGTTCTAACTCGCGAAATAGCAGACGAAGGAGTTGATGTTGAGGGAAATGGGGGATTTCATTTAAGATATAGCAATGATGGGAGCTTCAACCGATCATATTTATGGCATATTTGATTGAAATCGGACCTTTGGCGTGCTTTTGCGGTTTATCGATGTAGGTATTAATAATGTATTTATTTTCTTTTATGTATTAATGTATTTATCAATTTATTATTGAATGGTGCTAGAAAGACAATTTTACCCCTAAACTAATCTCATTTATTATTGTACTATAAGCATAAAAACTTGTCTATATATACCGGCATCCCTCTGAAATGCTTTATAATATAGTATAGATATAGATATAGATAGATATATATAGATATAAGTACTGCATTTAAAACATCATAAATGTTGATTTTAAAATAGAACATGTAACTAAATTTTAGATTATATATAGACTAGTCTAAGTTCCCGTGTAATACACGGGTGGCTAAACAACAAAAAAAATTATACTTTAATACGTAAATACTTTATTACATCCTGATGATATTGAGCTATAAGAGAGTAACTGAGTGCTTCTCTTTGACATCCTAAAGTTATGTATATTGATCGTAAACATAATTTTTCCATAGATATAAAATAAATAATGATCCAACCTCGAATTAGTGTTGAAGGCCTTCCACATTACATAAGCAATGATTCCCCTAAGAGTAGAAACAAAAAGGCCCCAACATTGTATCTAGTTGAAATATCCGATGATCGGAGTTGTGTTTGCGTGTCAACCCAACCCGACTCATCCCATACCATAAAAAAAATCAAGGAAGCCTATTTATAAAGAAAACCTCAAATTAGGCATGCAACTAAAGTAATTAATTCAATCTTTTGTTTTTCTAAACGGGGACGTGTCACGGCCCCCGACCCGGTTTGACCCGTTTCAGGAGCCGCGGGACAGAAAATCCCGTGGTATTTATTTAATTGAGTTTGACAGCAGAAGTTTTCATCAGGATCTTTTAAAATGTAAATATTTCCCGATTATTTTATTTCACAATGCGGGATAAAACCCGCTAATTTACAATAGTTTGATTTCACGAAGAAATCTTTTTATTTTACAAAACATGTTTCTTTATTTTATACTGAGCCACTTTCTTGAGCTTGTAGTGCTATATGGCACTTTTCCTAGATCATATGTGATCACCTGAAACATGTTTGAAAAAGGTTTTGTCAGCGGGAAATACTGAGTGAATCATTCTATTTTTGCATAATGATGCATAGTTATCAATTACAGCATAAGAGCGATTACAATGGCTTCTATCTTATTTTTATCTGGCATTCTGTCACAATGGTGACATGTCACAATGGTGACGATGGTCATACCACTATTTAGATCAATGAACCTAAATAGTGACGATTATCCCTGTAGGTCAATGAACCTAACAGTGATTATCCCGAGTAGGTCAATGAACCTAACTGGGAGACAATTAGTAATGTGCACAATACCCCACTAACCAGTAATTCAAGATATCCACGACTTAGTCCCTGTAATTATAACCTTGAAAATAATTTGAGGTATTGTAAAATATTTGATAAAAAGAGAATGACTCACAAACTGTGAGAAAAGAAGAATGACTCACATTGCAGATTTATACGGGCAGAGTTTGGCCTACTGATTTAGCCTTTTATCCTAAATTTAATAACAAGCACACAATTCGGGGTTAGTAATCAATCCAGCATTTACGATAACTTACGAGATCAAATTCTCACAACGAACGACAAAGTGCAATACTTCATCCATCGAATTAACGATGATCCGTCGAATTAACAACGAACGAAAAAGTACGATACTTAAACATCCATCAATTTAACGACGAATGACAAAGTATAACCCTAATGTGGGCGGCACTTAAACATTCATTGGATATATTGATCGATCGGACAATGAATCGTAATAGCGATTGTGCTAATACCCTGATTGCGGCATCGATTTAGTGCCTGTGTGTGTTAATTGTGATAAACAGAGCATAACTCTGTGTAGAATTGGAATTTCTTCGTCGTTTCAACTCCCAGAATCAAGTCCCAAACTCCTGTATTTATAGGTGAATTTTGTCCCTTAGGCGGCCCGCGTGAGAATTAAGCTAACTTGAGGCGGCCCGCGTGAGAACTATTTTTATGCATAGGGTTGCCACGTGTGGGACTAGCTCAGCTGAGTCGACGGTTTCTGAAAATTCCTTTCTGCCTACGTTTTAAGTGGATAATCGTCAATAGGGTTTAACCCCCCTGAGTTTTAGGGGCCCTAATCCTGATTCTGATTTTTCTGAAAATCTTAGGGTTTGTTCAGAATCACTTGGGTGTCTCAATTAGGGTTTCCTATTGGTCAATTAAAGTAATAATTAGTACTTTTTGATGAGAGTTGTTACATTCTCCCCACCTTAAGAAAAATCTCGTCCTCGAGATTTACCGGAATAATTGAGGATACTTTCTCTTCATTTCGGATTCCAGTTCCCAAGTATATTAGGGTCCTATCTTTGAATCCCATTTCACTTAAACTAACACTATTTGTTTACCTTTATATTTTGGAAAGGTACTACCAAAGATTCATCTGATAGACATTTCTTGAGATTGGATACATGAAATACATCATGTACTCCAACTAACTCTTCCTGGTAGTTGTAAACGATAAGCAACTGGTCCTATACATTGGATTACTAGAAATGGTCCTACGTATCTTTGGACTTAGTTTTCCTTTCTTACTCCTTTCCAAGGAGATACTTTCAATTACATTTTGTCTCCAACTCGAACTCCAACGGCTTTCATTTATTATCTATATAACTTTTCTGACTATCTCTAGCCGTTTTCATCCTTTCCTTTGTGATACTGAATATCACAGTTGTAGTCACTTAGGATTTTCATCCATCTCTTTTGTCTCATGTTTAATTCTTTTTGCCCAAAAATATATATCTTAAATTCTTATAATCCGTATAAATAGTACCCTTACTTCCATACAGATAATGTCTCCAAATCTTAAGGCAAAAATTATGGTTCCTAATTCTAACTCATGAGTGGTATGGTTCCTTTGTTCTTTGTCAATTACCTTGATGCATACGCAATTACCTTTTTGCGTTGCATTAACATGCATTCAAATCCTAATTTTGAAGCATTACCTTATACTTCAAAATCTTTAGTTCATAAGGCTAATATATGAGTATTTGGTTAATTTCTGCTTTAAGATCCTCATTCAAACTTAGCTATTTTACAAGTTAACTTAGTTAATGATATAACTATCTTAGAAAAATCCTTAATAAATGTCTGTAGTATCCGACTAAACTTCTAATTTCCATTGCGGATTAGGGAACCTTGCATTTTGGTAATATCTTATCAGGATCTAAATGAATACCTTCATGATTCACCATATGTCCTAAGAATTGCATTTTTTGTAACCAAAATTCACACTTCGAAAATTTGGCGTAAAGCTTCTCTTTTCTTAACAAAGTTAAGAGTACATGCAAGTGCTGAAAATGTTCTTCCTGATTTTTGGAATAAATAAGTATATCGTCGTTGAAGATAATTACCAATTTATCCAAATATGGTTTACAGATCCTATTCATCATGTCCATGAATGCTGCAGGTGCATTCTTTAATTCGAAGGGTAGGACTGTAACTAATAATGACCATACCTAGTTCTGAAAACAGTCTTAGGTACATCTTCCTCTGATAAATTGATAATATCCGGACATAAGTTGATCTTAGAAAACTATCTATCTTTCTGGAATTGATCAAATAGATCATTAATTCTAAGTAATGGGTATCGATTCTTAATTGTAACTTTATTCAATTCTCTATAAGCAATACACATTCTTATTGAACCATACTTTTTCTTAACAACCAATATTGTGCTAACCGATAAGGTTCCATGGCTTATCGGTAAAATTCCTGGAATTTAGATGAATCCTAAATTCTATCACCCTATCTGGTGATAATCCAGGTAAATCTTCTGGAAATACATCTGAGTATTCTAAAATTACAGAAATTTCCTTAAATTCTGTATCTTTAGTATTAATGATTACTGAAATCATGTATACTATTCCTTGCTTTCGTTCATAACTAACAACTTTCATTAGATATGAACTTTATGGGTTTTACATGATTTATCTCCTTTAATCATTATTACTTTTCCAGTGGTTGCTCAAACTTTTGTAGAATTCTTATCACAGATAATTCGAGCATACTTGTTTACTAATCAACCCATTCTAACATATCATCGAATTCAACCAATGTGGTTGCATAAAATTTATGACTTAAAAGTTCTATTTCTACGTTTTGCAGAACCTTATTTACTTTAACTAAATTCCCATCTGCCAATTCTACTGTAGAAATTTATCTAATGCTTGTTAATGGTAAGTTAAGAGTTTGGTAGAGTAAAGTATTTATAAAACTTTGGTTTGCACCAGAGTCAAATAATACTATTGTGTAAACGTTGTAAGCTAAGAACATACCGGCTATCACATCTGGAATCATCTCGGCTTCTTGAGTAGTCAGCTGAAAGGCTCTCGCATTCCTTTTTGCTCCTTCTGCTGGTTTGGCTTGATTGTCAAATGGTTTATTTAGTTTTGGACAATTTGGCCTAAGATGTCCAGTTTCTCCACAGTTGTAGCAAACTGAAAATTTCTTCTTCCTGCAGTCTTCCTCTTGATGTCCTGGAATTTTGCAAAAATTGCAATATCCTTTGCATCTTCCAAAATGCTTCCTTTTGCAGAAATTGCAAAATGGACTATTAGAAGATTGCCCATTCCCTCCTTTCTTGAAATTGTTATGGTTACCCGAACGGAATTCTTGGGTAATCTTTTGGGCTACTTCCTTCCTTCTATTTTCTTCTCTTGTCCGTACTAGTTCGTCAGTCAGAGTATTGGCTAATTCCACCGCATCATCAATCGTGCGAGGTTTCGCAGCCTTGACAATATTACGGATTTCGGAAATCAATCCCCAAATATAACGAGAAATAAGTACCGGTTCTGGCGAAGCCAGGGTTGGTACCACTCGAGCATATTCAAAGAATGTCGTAGTATACCCCCGACAATCTACATCCACCATCCGATGGGTTAGAAATTTATTTGCCATTTGATCTTTTTCATATTCAGGACAGAATTTTCTTTCTACAAGACTCTTAAATTCTTCCCAGTTCATAGCATACGCCATCCTTCTTCTTTTCGCTTGTAACACCGTATTCCACCATTCTAGTGCCCCTTCTTTGAAAAGATTTGACGCATACATGACCTGATCATCCTGAGCACATTTACTTATGGAAATAACTGCCTCGGTTTTCTCTAACCAACGCAGTGCCGCAGTCGCTCCTTCATTGCCTGCAAACTCAGTGGGTTTACAAGCAAGAAATTCTTTGTAAGTGCAACCAGGCGTTGCAGTTTTCCTTTTCTTAGGGAGCGGAGCTTGTCGTGGTTCATTATCATGATTAACATGATTATTGCCTCCATTTACGCTATTACTGACGTTATCTTCAGAAATACGTTTACCAGGAACAACTTGTTGCGGTTCGATTGGATTTTTAACAGCAGCAACGATTGTTGGAATAGCATTGGCTATCCCTTGAGCAACTATTCCTGGAATAGTGTTGGCTATCCCTTGAGCAACTATATTTTCTATATCTTGCCTAGTCACATATTGATCCCCCGGTTGTTGCTCAGATTGATTAACCTCATTAACTGGTTCATTATTAGCGTTTTCCATCTGATATCTAATTTATATATACATAATTAGTATAAAGGAAATAATCCAATGTCATAATTTAATTGCACATAATCACATAAACGAATATGCAAACAAAATTTGTAACTTTCTAAAATTTCCTTATATCTTGCTTCTATATACACCCGTTTTATTATTTATTTTACACATACCGATTTTACTATTACTATTACACAATCATAGTTTCATAATCCACTATCCTTTGTCAGGTGATATTCTAGTAACGGCGTTCCTTCTCATCGTATTTCCAGGAGATCTGTCCCAAAATCTCTTGGATCCTATTCCCAGCATCCATTTTGTCAAAATGACGAAGTTCAGTCATATTCTCGTTACTCATTGGTAAATTTGGTAAAGGTTCTGGATTGAACTTAGGAAAAAGCCTATAGGGATGGTTTTGTAACAGTATTTCATTAGTCACCCATTCGTCTATTTGCGAGTGGATTGAAAGGTTTGTAATAGCTGGTTCTAAATTCATTGGTAGTTGTGTTTTAAGAGAATGAATAAAATCATTTTCATTAACAGGCTCATTAGTATCATCGGTTGCCATTATAAAATCTAGTTCTTCTTGAGATGGTAATCCCTCAATTTGCCTAGAACTTTCCCCAATTTCCATTTTCTTAGACTTGGGTTTCTCGAGAGGTAAAGCGTTGAATTCTATAGGTTCTTCTATGTCTGGAATATATCTATTGAAATCTCTGGAAACTTCTATTCTTACTGGATAGAGATTTAAATTCTGAAGGGCTTCCGACAGATCACTCATGCTGTTTATGCAAGATACACACAGTTACTAAGTTTATATCAAATTTCATAGAAAACTTTTAAATATTATTTCATATTGGGTAACTATGAAACAACCGAATATGAAAACATACTAGGTTTTATTTGTAAATTTATTTATAAGGTTTCTAGACTGTAGATAATAAAAGTGCTAAAACTTTGAGTCAAATTATTTAAAGATTTATAATTACTACTTCAGTAGCTAACATATAAAAATCTGCCCATACTGTTCACAATTAGTCAAATAATTAAAACATATAATCACAAAATAGCAATAAATAAAAATTAAGTATTTTCTAAATACTTAATTGGCTTAAATCAGTGGCTCGATAAGTGGCTCTGATACCACCTTTTTCTGTCACGGCCCCCGACCCGGTTTGACCCGTTTCAGGAGCCGCGGGACAGAAAATCCCGTGGTATTTATTTAATTGAGTTTGACAGCAGAAGTTTTCATCAGGATCTTTTAAAATGTAAATATTTCCCGATTATTTTATTTCACAATGCGGGATAAAACCCGCTAATTTACAATAGTTTGATTTCACGAAGAAATCTTTTTATTTTACAAAACATGTTTCTTTATTTTATACTGAGCCACTTTCTTGAGCTTGTAGTGCTATATGGCACTTTTCCTAGATCATATGTGATCACCTGAAACATGTTTGAAAAAGGTTTTGTCAGCGGGAAATACTGAGTGAATCATTCTATTTTTGCATAATGATGCATAGTTATCAATTACAGCATAAGAGCGATTACAATGGCTTCTATCTTATTTTTATCTGGCATTCTGTCACAATGGTGACATGTCACAATGGTGACGATGGTCATACCACTATTTAGATCAATGAACCTAAATAGTGACGATTATCCCTGTAGGTCAATGAACCTAACAGTGATTATCCCGAGTAGGTCAATGAACCTAACTGGGAGACAATTAGTAATGTGCACAATACCCCACTAACCAGTAATTCAAGATATCCACGACTTAGTCCCTGTAATTATAACCTTGAAAATAATTTGAGGTATTGTAAAATATTTGATAAAAAGAGAATGACTCACAAACTGTGAGAAAAGAAGAATGACTCACATTGCAGATTTATACGGGCAGAGTTTGGCCTACTGATTTAGCCTTTTATCCTAAATTTAATAACAAGCACACAATTCGGGGTTAGTAATCAATCCAGCATTTACGATAACTTACGAGATCAAATTCTCACAACGAACGACAAAGTGCAATACTTCATCCATCGAATTAACGATGATCCGTCGAATTAACAACGAACGACAAAGTACGATACTTAAACATCCATCAATTTAACGACGAATGACAAAGTATAACCCTAATGTGGGCGGCACTTAAACATTCATTGGATATATTGATCGATCGGACAATGAATCGTAATAGCGATTGTGCTAATACCCTGATTGCGGCATCGATTTAGTGCCTGTGTGTGTTAATTGTGATAAACAGAGCATAACTCCGTGTAGAATTGGAATTTCTTCGTCGTTTCAACTCCCAGAATCAAGTCCCAAACTCCTGTATTTATAGGTGAATTTTGTCCCTTAGGCGGCCCGCGTGAGAATTAAGCTAACTTGAGGCGGCCCGCGTGAGAACTATTTTTATGCATAGGGTTGCCACGTGTGGGACTAGCTCAGCTGAGTCGATGGTTTCTGAAAATTCCTTTCTGCCTACGTTTTAAGTGGATAATCGTCAATAGGGTTTAACCCCCCCTGAGTTTTAGGGGCCCTAATCCTGATTCTGATTTTTCTGAAAATCTTAGGGTTTGTTCAGAATCACTTGGGTGTCTCAATTAGGGTTTCCTATTGGTCAATTAAAGTAATAATTAGTACTTTTTGATGAGAGTTGTTACAGGACGGCACCCGGTCAAAACTTTATTAATAAAATTAAAAAAATAATAGTTACACCTAAAGAGCATTGGGTCTTCCGAGACATACCCCAAGAACACCAACCTCAAAAACGCCTAAGGCCTTACAGAACGGGTTTTAACAAACCCCTACCCCAACCACACTAACAAATAACAATTACTACTTCTAACTCTACTCACGACCACACACAACCCAAGTATTACAAACATAAAACCTATTCAAAATCCAAACAAAAAATAAACGAAAACAACCAAAATCAAGACTAAATACAGTTCAAACAAAAAACATCAATCTTCAAAACTCTATCGGCTTTCATACGCATCAGCAACAAACTTCAACCTTCTAGCCATCATTCAAGTCAAACCCAAGTCCAATAACCTGGATTTACCACCAAACCCAACAATACCTATCAGCAAATAAACAGTCAATAAACATTCAATGTGAGTTTAATCCCAAGTCCACAAATTTCATGCCAAAAACTAAAAAACTGGTTGAAACTTTAAGTGAATTCATTTACAAAATAAATTATGAATCAAAGTAGAAAGCTTATCACATTATATGTTTTTGTCCAATTTTGTTCTTAATAAGTATTTATTGTGTTAAATAGTATTACAAAAACCATATTAATACAATAATAATCTTAACATTTGAATTAAACAATTTTAGAAATTGTGTGCATTAAAACAGACTTCGTCAACTTTCAACCGTTTGACACTTTGACGCATTCAAACCGTCTTCTTTTAACCGATTAAAAGGTTCTAGGTTTTATAATATGAAAATGGGTGACTTTTAACTCATTTGGCCAAAACCTATTTAGCCTTTTTTTATAAACAAATTACCCCTTTGATGTGTTGTAAGCTGACCCGCTTATAAGTAAATATGTCAAGTTTAAAATCATAATCAACAGGGAGTATTTGAATAATCCTGAAATGCAGCTGGCATAATCTGAATGTTGAATTCTTCTATAAATTATATTTTCGGGTTCCTATAAAACTGAAAGAACAGAACCCATGAAATCGAATCAACGCCCAATTGTAAAAACCAAATAACATCGAAAAAAGATATAAAATCACCTTAATTGGCAGAGACTTGTCTCGGAGTTCTTCTACTCGTTAGCGACCAACAATTCATCACCGATTATAGCCAAGTTAGATTTAAAAGCTGAAAAACTTAGTCCAAGGTCCAAGGCTTCGATTTACTTCCTAAACCAGATAAAAATGACTCCAAGTCTGTTTTAAGTAAGTCGTTGTCAATTTCCCTCAAAGTTTACAACTTTGTTTTAGTAAACAATCACTTTCATTCAATTGCAACCGGATATAATTATACTAATAATGACGATGAACATTGGCATGCTCGTTTCGACAACAGTTGCTCACATAGGCATAGGCACGACAGGTTAGAAGTTGAGAAAATAGAATAGCACGTATATGAAAGATGGTTGTCTAAAAGTTTATGTTCTTTCCCATATGAATTCACCTAATAATTTTCTAATTTCGTAATTATTGTAGTTAAGTTACAATAAAATTGGATTAGAACATACCTACCTACAACATAATATGTGAGCCTAACCTTAAGACCATATTTCGGCAACTCATGAGCTATCATTAGCAACTAAATAATCACTCCAAACAAATATAGATCACAATAAATAAGAATCGTAACCTTTGAACAAAACGGTTGATGAGGTTGTTTGGATGAAGTTTGGTGACCCAAATCAACCCACATAAAAGTAAATGATCAAAAGTGACACCTTTGTTTAAAATTATCAACTGTTTCAAAATATAAATACACACTTGTAATTTATAGAAAGTAAAACAAACCACATTGGCACTTTGAGTAGAACACAAAAACACACCTGAGTTCTTTAAATTTTGCAGCAAGATCTTTCAGTGGAACACATTTCTGTTTGTGCAAGTTGAAGAGCATGTACGTGATATCATGAAATCATTTTATAACCCATTACATTTAAGAAAACAATTTACACATTAAGTTAAATTATTTAATAAGACCAAAGACATACCTTAATGTACTCAACAAAAATCAAAAAGCAAACCATGGTTGGCATATTGAACTTCATTTTCTATAGTACTTTCAGCATCTACTTTAAAATCCCTTTTTCCATTTCTCAAACTCTAAAGCTGCTGATTAGATTGAATTTAACCTATCAAATGTTAAACACTATATGGAGGTCGAAATTCGTGTCGACTCGCTAGCTTTTATATTAAGTTGAAATCAAAGAGAATTTTACATATATAATAAACTAAATTTTTATAAAAATAAAAAAACCATAAAATTTGTATTCTTCAGCTATTTAGTCGCTAACCAGCGAATAACGCCAAAACCTCGCAACGCTACGGCACGCGCTATAGTGGGCGCTATTACCACTATTGACATCTATGAATCTAATCTCTTTTAAATAGAACAATTTAGGACATTATACGAATTTTAATATAAGTTAGACTAATTTTGACCCGTTTAACTTGTACCCATTTTATATTTTGCTACGTTTTTTTTTTATATTTTACTTATATCAAATAAAATTAAAGCATGAATTGACCCGTTAAATGAGGTGCATATTGGTGACTTTGCAAAAGAAAATTAACGGAAATTACCTGGTCATAGTTAAGTTCCTCTGAAGGCAGCACCTTTCCCTGCAAAAAAATATATTAAAAAACAGCGTATTATCATCAGGTTTCTAGAAATTGACTGCGAGAATTAACATCACCTAAAGGCAGCACCTCCCCATGAAAAAAAAAGAAAAGAAAATCAAACTAATTGACACATAACTCCCATTTTTAGATTAAAAAAAACTTACAGCAAAAAAACCACCAACTCCATTGCCAGCATCCACAATTATATGAAATCCTTCCAACGGCTTTTTTGTTATCCTGAAGCAGGTGACAAAATTAAAATGACAATGTTCCTTCAAGATTAGATAATACTCGGTTCCGCTCATTTTACCTGTTATGATAATAGCTCCAGTTGTATAAAAATGTTCATTTTTTTGTCAATGTAGTATTGAATACTGCTAGTGTGGCCTGCCACATCGACTGGGCGAATGGGCAAGAAACAAAAAAAAATGTTAGCTTGTTTCATTGTATTCACCACAAACAACACATGTTTTCGAGGGAACCTGGATTCTCCTTCTAAGCAGCAAAATTATAGTCAACATTCTCTCTTTCACAGCCCTCCATGCCACAATTCCTACCTTCTTTGGAACCCACGAATTCCACTCAAAAACATAATTAGGTCGAACCCTATTAACTGATTGCACACATACTTTAATGCTCCTAACATCAGTTCCAATCCAATTCAGCACTCCCAAACCCTACCCTAACTCAATTTAAACAAACAGAAACCTGAACCCTAACAACGTGTCACTTAAGACACTGATAATACATGCGGTAGCTATCATTAGCAACTAAATAATCACTCCAAATAAATATAGATCACAATAACACTTGAAAAAGATTAACAAAATGAACATAGAGAAACCTGATTGTAAGAGACTTGCCAATCTTTGACTTTTCAACCATAAACAATCTATAACCCTAGAAGATAAGATATCAACAATTGGTGTTTAGAAAGGCATAAAGGGTTTGATATGAGTTTCGGGCAACATTTGAATAAAGTGGAAACCTGTGTAGGAAGATGAGGTGAAGTTGTATAATGAAAGCTCTTTCCAGTGCTCTTTGCAAATTGAAGATTTCGAATGAAAATGAGAATCGGCCGATGCTCTAATCGGATTACATCATAAATCCCCTCAAAGACTGATTTGGTAGAGTGTCTTTCTCACTCCCCATAAAGACAGTCACTTTCATTAAACAATCGCTTTCAAGTCTGTTTTAAGTAAGTCGTTGTCAATTTCCCTCAAAGTTTACAACTTTGTTTTAGTAAACAATCACTTTCATTCAATTGGAACTGGATATAATTATACTAATAATGACGATGAACATTGGCATGCTCGTTTCGACAACAGTTGCTCACATAGGCATAGGCACGACAGGTTAGAAGTTGAGAAAATAGAATAGCACGTATATGAAAGATGGTTGTCTAAGAGTTTATGTTCTTTCCCATATGAATTCACCTAATAATTTTCTAATTTCGTAATTATTGTAGTTAAGTTACAATAAAATTGGATTAGAACATACCTACCTACAACATAATATGTGAGCCTAACCTTAAGACCATATTTCGGCAACTCATGAGCTATCATTAGCAACTAAATAATCACTCCAAACAAATATAGATCACAATAAATAAGAATCGTAACCTTTGAACAAAACGGTTGATGAGGTTGTTTGGATGAAGTTTGGTGACCCAAATCAACCCACATAAAAGTAAATGATCAAAAGTGACACCTTTGTTTAAAATTATCAACTGTTTCAAAATATAAATACACACTTGTAATTTATAGAAAGTAAAACAAACCACATTGGCACTTTGAGTAGAACACAAAAACACACCTGAGTTCTTTAAATTTTGCAGCAAGATCTTTCAGTGGAACACATTTCTGTTTGTGCAAGTTGAAGAGCATGTACGTGATATCATGAAATCATTTTATAACCCATTACATTTAAGAAAACAATTTACACATTAAGTTAAATTATTTAATAAGACCAAAGACATACCTTAATGTACTCAACAAAAATCAAAAAGCAAACCATGGTTGGCATATTGAACTTCATTTTCTATAGTACTTTCAGCATCTACTTTAAAATCCCTTTTTCCATTTCTCAAACTCTAAAGCTGCTGATTAGATTGAATTTAACCTATCAAATGTTAAACACTATATGGAGGTCGAAATTCGTGTCGACTCGCTAGCTTTTATATTAAGTTGAAATCAAAGAGAATTTTACATATATAATAAACTAAATTTTTATAAAAATAAAAAAACCATAAAATTTGTATTCTTCAGCTATTTAGTCGCTAACCAGCGAATAACGCCAAAACCTCGCAACGCTACGGCACGCGCTATAGTGGGCGCTATTACCACTATTGACATCTATGAATCTAATCTCTTTTAAATAGAACAATTTAGGACATTATACGAATTTTAATATAAGTTAGACTAATTTTGACCCGTTTAACTTGTACCCATTTTATATTTTGCTACGTTTTTTTTATATTTTACTTATATCAAATAAAATTAAAGCATGAATTGACCCGTTAAATGAGGTGCATATTGGTGACTTTGCAAAAGAAAATTAACGGAAATTACCTGGTCATAGTTAAGTTCCTCTGAAGGCAGCACCTTTCCCTGCAAAAAAATATATTAAAAAACAGCGTATTATCATCAGGTTTCTAGAAATTGACTAGAAATTGACTGCGAGAATTAACATCACCTAAAGGCAGCACCTCCCCATGAAAAAAAAAGAAAAGAAAATCAAACTAATTGACACATAACTCCCATTTTTAGATTAAAAAAAACTTACAGCAAAAAAACCACCAACTCCATTGCCAGCATCCACAATTATATGAAATCCTTCCAACGGCTTTTTTGTTATCCTGAAGCAGGTGACAAAATTAAAATGACAATGTTCCTTCAAGATTAGATAATACTCGGTTCCGCTCATTTTACCTGTTATGATAATAGCTCCAGTTGTATAAAAATGTTCATTTTTTTTGTCAATGTAGTATTGAATACTGCTAGTGTGGCCTGCCACATCGACTGGGCGAATGGGCAAGAAACAAAAAAAAATGTTAGCTTGTTTCATTGTATTCACCACAAACAACACATGTTTTCGAGGGAACCTGGATTCTCCTTCTAAGCAGCAAAATTATAGTCAACATTCTCTCTTTCACAGCCCTCCATGCCACAATTCCTACCTTCTTTGGAACCCACGAATTCCACTCAAAAACATAATTAGGTCGAACCCTATTAACTGATTGCACACATACTTTAATGCTCCTAACATCAGTTCCAATCCAATTCAGCACTCCCAAACCCTACCCTAACTCAATTTAAACAAACAGAAACCTGAACCCTAACAACGTGTCACTTAAGACACTGATAATACATGCGGTAGCTATCATTAGCAACTAAATAATCACTCCAAATAAATATAGATCACAATAACACTTGAAAAAGATTAACAAAATGAACATAGAGAAACCTGATTGTAAGAGACTTGCCAATCTTTGACTTTTCAACCATAAACAATATATAACCCTAGAAGATAAGATATCAACAATTGGTGTTTAGAAAGGCATAAAGGGTTTGATATGAGTTTCGGGCAACATTTGAATAAAGTGGAAACCTGTGTAGGAAGATGAGGTGAAGTTGTATAATGAAAGCTCTTTCCAGTGCTCTTTGCAAATTGAAGATTTCGAATGAAAATGAGAATCGGCCGATGCTCTAATCGGATTACATCATAAATCCCCTCAAAGACTGATTTGGTAGAGTGTCTTTCTCACTCCCCATAAAGACAGTCACTTTCATTAAACAATCGCTTTCAAGTCTGTTTTAAGTAAGTCGTTGTCAATTTCCCTCAAAGTTTACAACTTTGTTTTAGTAAACAATCACTTTCATTCAATTGGAACTGGATATAATTATACTAATAATGACGATGAACATTGGCATGCTCGTTTCGACAACAGTTGCTCACATAGGCATAGGCACGACAGGTTAGAAGTTGAGAAAATAGAATAGTACGTATATGAAAGATGGTTGTCTAAAAGTTTATGTTCTTTCCCATATGAATTCACCTAATAATTTTCTAATTTCGTAATTATTGTAGTTAAGTTACAATAAAATTGGATTAGAACATACCTACCTACAACATAATATGTGAGCCTAACCTTAAGACCATATTTCGGCAACTCATGAGCTATCATTAGCAACTAAATAATCACTCCAAACAAATATAGATCACAATAAATAAGAATCGTAACCTTTGAACAAAACGGTTGATGAGGTTGTTTGGATGAAGTTTGGTGACCCAAATCAACCCACATAAAAGTAAATGATCAAAAGTGACACCTTTGTTTAAAATTATCAACTGTTTCAAAATATAAATACACACTTGTAATTTATAGAAAGTAAAACAAACCACATTGGCACTTTGAGTAGAACACAAAAACACACCTGAGTTCTTTAAATTTTGCAGCAAGATCTTTCAGTGGAACACATTTCTGTTTCTGCAAGTTGAAGAGCATGTATGTGATATCATGAAATCATTTTATAACCCATTACCTTTAAGAAAACAATTTACACATTAAGTTAAATTATTTAATAAGACCAAAGACATACCTTAATGTACTCAACAAAAATCAAAAAGCAAACCATGGTTGGCATATTGAACTTCATTTTCTATAGTACTTTCAGCATCTACTTTAAAATCCCTTTTTCCATTTCTCAAACTCTAAAGCTGCTGATTAGACTGAATTTAACCTATCAAATGTTAAACACTATATGGAGGTCGAAATTCGTGTCGACTCGCTAGCTTTTATATTAAGTTGAAATCAAAGAGAATTTTACATATATAATAAACTAAATTTTTATAAAAATTAGAAAACCATGAAATTTGGTATTCTTCAGCTATTTAGTCGCTAACCAGCGAATAACGCCAAAACCTCGCAACGCTACGGCACGCGCTATAGTGGGCGCTATTACCACTATTGACATCTATGAATCTAATCTCTTTTAAATAGAACAATTTAGGACATTATACGAATTTTAATATAAGTTAGACTAATTTTGACCCGTTTAACTTGTACCCATTTTATATGTTGCTACATTTTTTTTTTTTATATTTTACATATATCAAATAAAATTAAAGCATGAATTGACCCGTTAAATGAGGTGCATATTGGTGACTTTGCAAAAGAAAATTAACGGAAATTACCTGGTCATAGTTAAGTTCCTCTGAAGGCAGCACCTTTCCCTGCAAAAAAATATATTAAAAAACAGCGTATTATCATCAGGTTTCTAGAAATTGACTGCGAGAATTAACATCACCTAAAGGCAGCACCTCCCCATGAAAAAAAAAAGAAAAGAAAATCAAACTAATTGACACATAACTCCCATTTTTAGATTAAAAAAAACTTACAGCAAAAAAACCACCAACTCCATTGCCAGCATCCACAATTATATGAAATCCTTCCAACGGCTTTTTTGTTATCCTGAAGCAGGTGACAAAATTAAAATGACAATGTTCCTTCAAGATTAGATAATACTCGGTTCCGCTCATTTTACCTGTTATGATAATAGCTCCAGTTGTATAAAAATGTTCATTTTTTTGTCAATGTAGTATTGAATACTGCTAGTGTGGCCTGCCACATCGACTGGGCGAATGGGCAAGAAACAAAAAAAAATGTTAGCTTGTTTCATTGTATTCACCACAAACAACACATGTTTTCGAGGGAACCTGGATTCTCCTTCTAAGCAGCAAAATTATAGTCAACATTCTCTCTTTCACAGCCCTCCATGCCACAATTCCTACCTTCTTTGGAACCCACGAATTCCACTCAAAAACATAATTAGGTCGAACCCTATTAACTGATTGCATACATACTTTAATGCTCCTAACATCAGTTCCAATCCAATTCAGCACTCCCAAACCCTACCCTAACTCAATTTAAACAAACAGAAACCTGAACCCTAACAACGTGTCACTTAAGACACTGATAATACATGCGGTAGCTATCATTAGCAACTAAATAATCACTCCAAATAAATATAGATCACAATAACACTTGAAAAAGATTAACAAAATGAACATAGAGAAACCTGATTGTAAGAGACTTGCCAATCTTTGACTTTTCAACCATAAACAATCTATAACCCTAGAAGATAAGATATCAACAATTGGTGTTTAGAAAGGCATAAAGGGTTTGATATGAGTTTCGGGCAACATTTGAATAAAGTGGAAACCTGTGTAGGAAGATGAGGTTAAGTTGTATAATGAAAGCTCTTTCCAGTGCTCTTTGCAAATTGAAGATTTCGAATGAAAATGAGAATCGGCCGATGCTCTAATCGGATTACATCATAAATCCCCTCAAAGACTGATTTGGTAGAGTGTCTTTCTCACTCCCCATAAAGACAGTCACTTTCATTAAACAATCGCTTTCAAGTCTGTTTTAAGTAAGTCGTTGTCAATTTCCCTCAAAGTTTACAACTTTGTTTCAGTAAACAATCACTTTCATTCAATTGGAACTGGATATAATTATACTAATAATGACGATGAACATTGGCATGCTCGTTTCGACAACAGTTGCTCACATAGGCATAGGCACGACAGGTTAGAAGTTGAGAAAATAGAATAGTACGTATATGAAAGATGGTTGTCTAAAAGTTTATGTTCTTTCCCATATGAATTCACCTAATAATTTTTTAATTTCGTAATTATTGTAGTTAAGTTACAATAAAATTGGATTAGAACATACCTACCTACAACATAATATGTGAGCCTAACCTTAAGACCATATTTCGGCAACTCATGAGCTATCATTAGCAACTAAATAATCACTCCAAACAAATATAGATCACAATAAATAAGAATCGTAACCTTTGAACAAAACGGTTGATGAGGTTGTTTGGATGAAGTTTGGTGACCCAAATCAACCCACATAAAAGTAAATGATCAAAAGTGACACCTTTGTTTAAAATTATCAACTGTTTCAAAATATAAATACACACTTGTAATTTATAGAAAGTAAAACAAACCACATTGGCACTTTGAGTAGAACACAAAAACACACCTGAGTTCTTTAAATTTTGCAGCAAGATCTTTCAGTGGAACACATTTCTGTTTCTGCAAGTTGAAGAGCATGTACGTGATATCATGAAATCATTTTATAACCCATTACCTTTAAGAAAACAATTTACACATTAAGTTAAATTATTTAATAAGACCAAAGACATACCTTAATGTACTCAACAAAAATCAAAAAGCAAACCATGGTTGGCATATTGAACTTCATTTTCTATAGTACTTTCAGCATCTACTTTAAAATCCCTTTTTCCATTTCTCAAACTCTAAAGCTGCTGATTAGATTGAATTTAACCTATCAAATGTTAAACACTATATGGAGGTCGAAATTCGTGTTGACTCGCTAGCTTTTATATTAAGTTGAAATCAAAGAGAATTTTACATATATAATAAACTAAATTTTTATAAAAATTAGAAAACCATGAAATTTGGTATTCTTCAGCTATTTAGTCGCTAACCAGCGAATAACGCCAAAACCTCGCAACGCTACGGCACGCGCTATAGTGGGCGCTATTACCACTATTGACATCTATGAATCTAATCTCTTTTATATAGAACAATTTAGGACATTATACGAATTTTAATATAAGTTAGACTAATTTTGACCCGTTTAACTTGTACCCATTTTATATGTTGCTACATTTTTTTTTTTTATATTTTACATATATCAAATAAAATTAAAGCATGAATTGACCCGTTAAATGAGGTGCATATTGGTGACTTTGCAAAAGAAAATTAACGGAAATTACCTGGTCATAGTTAAGTTCCTCTGAAGGCAGCACCTTTCCCTGCAAAAAAATATATTAAAAAACAGCGTATTATCATCAGGTTTCTAGAAATTGACTGCGAGAATTAACATCACCTAAAGGCAGCACCTCCCCATGAAAAAAAAAGAAAAGAAAATCAAACTAATTGACACATAACTCCCATTTTTAGATTAAAAAAAACTTACAGCAAAAAAACCACCAACTCCATTGCCAGCATCCACAATTATATGAAATCCTTCCAACGGCTTTTTTGTTATCCTGAAGCAGGTGACAAAATTAAAATGACAATGTTCCTTCAAGATTAGATAATACTCGGTTCCGCTCATTTTACCTGTTATGATAATAGCTCCAGTTGTATAAAAATGTTCATTTTTTTGTCAATGTAGTATTGAATACTGCTAGTGTGGCCTGCCACATCGACTGGGCGAATGGGCAAGAAACAAAAAAAAATGTTAGCTTGTTTCATTGTATTCACCACAAACAACACATGTTTTCGAGGGAACCTGGATTCTCCTTCTAAGCAGCAAAATTATAGTCAACATTCTCTCTTTCACAGCCCTCCATGCCACAATTCCTACCTTCTTTGGAACCCACGAATTCCACTCAAAAACATAATTAGGTCGAACCCTATTAACTGATTGCACACATACTTTAATGCTCCTAACATCAGTTCCAATCCAATTCAGCACTCCCAAACCCTACCCTAACTCAATTTAAACAAACAGAAACCTGAACCCTAACAACGTGTCACTTAAGACACTGATAATACATGCGGTAGCTATCATTAGCAACTAAATAATCACTCCAAATAAATATAGATCACAATAACACTTGAAAAAGATTAACAAAATGAACATAGAGAAACCTGATTGTAAGAGACTTGCCAATCTTTGACTTTTCAACCATAAACAATCTATAACCCTAGAAGATAAGATATCAACAATTGGTGTTTAGAAAGGCATAAAAGGTTTGATATGAGTTTCGGGCAACATTTGAATAAAGTGGAAACCTGTGTAGGAAGATGAGGTGAAGTTGTATAATGAAAGCTCTTTCCAGTGCTCTTTGCAAATTGAAGATTTCGAATGAAAATGAGAATCGGCCGATGCTCTAATCGGATTACATCATAAATCCCCTCAAAGACTGATTTGGTAGAGTGTCTTTCTCACTCCCCATAAAGACAGTTGATCCAAACCCACCGATGCATCACATCCCTACATCATGTTTCACTGTAATTCACTTAAAACTGAATTCTAAACATAACAAATGCATATAATACATCTATGTGTCTACATATGTCTGTTCTTTACAATGGAAACATGTAACTAAGAACGTAAAGCGTTTGATGCTTAATAACGAAACACAACCCATATGAGAGCAATAGATGGTTCATGTACACCTTGAAGTACATACAAAAAGCTTTCTTAACTTTTTAACCCATCCATAGCTTCAAAACTCTATCCCGACCACCCGATGCAACTTTCTCATCATCTGGACTCCAATCCACAGCCAAAACCTTAACAAATTGAAAGAAAAGAATGATAATAATTATCATCTTGTTGAAATGACCTTTATTCTTGTTAACCTTCTTTTTTTTTAAGAAAAACAATATAAATTAAAAAAAATAATAACCTCATCTTCATGACCAGGAAGGCCTTGCTTCAATTTATGTGTCCTCACATCCCAAACCTAAATATATAACATGTTTAAGATCATAAGAAATTAAAACAGTACTTGTAAATTTATAGAATTGATCTGGATTATTCATTATTTATAATCAATTATGAACAAAATTAATGTTACCTTCAAGGTAGAGTCCTTGCTACCACTCAAGAGAAGCCTGCTGTCATATGAACCAGAAACCCAACTTCCATATCTGCAAAGAAAATAAGAATACACACAAAAAAATTGAAATTAGAACAATATTATATTCAAATAAACAGAACAAAAAGTCTGTTTTATTAAATTTTCAAACTCCGTAACAACATGGCAACATAATAAATCTGTATACATAATCAAAATAAGCGATTAGGGTTTATGATGGAATGAATGAACTGGAAAACTAAGAAAAGAGGATTAACCAGAAACAAATAGAAATCCATTACGATGTATTAGAACATCAATAAACAGACAAATTACAACAATCAACTGGTTAAAATCTCATATAAAAAACAATTAGCGGATCCATTAACATCAACAACAACATATAAATCATACAAAAAAATTAGGGTTTTCTAATAAAAACTAAAAATTAACATACAGAGGTGGAATCCAACTTACCGATCCTTGTATTTCGAAGTCTGATGATGAACATAAAACATAGCAGGCTTCTTCAGTGATCGTTTCAAACATCCGATTAAAAGAAATAATTTGTATATAGGCGATATAATTGGAAACGGTTCCATAATTTCCTAATAAAACTTCCAATTATTGAATAAGATTGCAACCTTCCATATATAATCTAAAGAAACCGCGCAGAGAATTGAAGGAATTGAAGGAAATTGAAGGAATTGAAGGAAATTAGATAGAAGAAGAAAATGCCGCCCAAAATCCCATTTCTCTGGCCAAAGAAAGCAGCCACCTCAAAGTCAAAAAGTCAACCTTTATTTTGCTTTAGTATAATAGATAGATAATAGTTTATTCAAGTTTTCTAAAAATATTTTTTTTTTAATTTATGGTGTTGTATCTCATGTATAGGTTTTTTTTCTCTTTTCATTTCTAAATCAAACTTTTCTTCTTTTGCAATTTAGACCATTTGTTTTTTCCCGTTTGACTGGTCCGTTGCAACACATCTGTTTTTCTCCGTTGGACAAGTTCGTCGAAATGCGCGGGTCCTGGATTGACTTAGTTATTTTTTATGTTTTACACTTCGGTTTAATTTCTCTGCAACTAGCGTGCGTGATCCAAAGTTTTACGTCTGCTTTTCGCTCGACATTATTTTTTTCCGATTTTATTTATTTTTTTTTACGAGTTTTTCCGTTGTAAGTGGGCACTAAGAGTGATATAACATTGGTACTACTTGACACAGTTTTACGACAACCGTTGCAAAGTCAGGGCTTAACAGTAGTTATTCATATTTGAATTGTATTATTAATTTGTCATATGATATATAATATTCATAACCAAGAGAAAGAATCTTAAAATTATATCTTATATAATACTTAAGTGATAGTGATATCTATTTTATAATTATAATCACACTCACTCTTCGATTTTCTTTACTTAGAGAATTATATTATACTAATTTTTAGGAGAAAAAACACACGGTGGAACAATAATCTATTGAAAAAACTACACCATTGAGGTCCTTGTGGATATCGTCTCGCTAATGAACAACCTTAACAAGAATATCAATTGTCTTACTTGGTATTGTTTTTTTAAGCTAGGATTTAATATGTTTAGGGGTATCTTAAAAACTAGGGGTGTCAATCGTGTCGGGTTGACGGGTTAACGGGTTGTGGGTTGACGGGTTGAAATGTTCAACCCAAACCCGATCCATATTTTTATTCGGGTCAAAGATTTCAACCCTAGCATGACCCACATAAATTCGGGTCAACCCGAACCTGACCCATTTAACCCGTATTTTTAAACGAGTCATACAATTTGACGATTTATAAACGAGTTGTTGGATTTTAAACGGATTATCGATAATAAATTTAATGATAAGTATGAGTGTAACAAATAAATAATATAATGTGTTTTTTATTACTGATCATGTAAAATAGAATCAGAAAAAAAAACAAAAATATAAAAGTTTTTTTTTTCTAAATAGTTAAACGGGTTAATGGGTCAACCCGCTTTTATACAGGCCAACCTGAACCCAACCCGCTTTTAATACGTGTCAACTCGACCCGACCCGCTTTTTTTAAACGGGTCGTATTAGTTGACCCAAACCTGCTTTTTCATGTCGGGTTGACGGATCGTGTCAAGAATTGCCGCCCCTATTAAAAGGTATACCACTATTTCAATTATGTAGCTATTCTTAAATTAAATAACGTTTATTTGAAAAGAAAAATGAAACTATGCAACAACTTATCAATCACTAAGGTCATCCAAGAACTAATTAATGAAAAGAATTAAAATATTTTTGGTGTTATGTCATGATAATAGGGAATAAATCATAGAATAATTGTATATATTATTAATCCTAGGAGAAATATACAAGGATAAATATGGAGCAATCACCAATAAAAAGAATCTTATAATATGATTCGATCACCACTATCCATTTGCTGTTGATAATTTTGATTCGAACTTATTTGAAGAATATTTCAAGTAATATTTATATACTATTAATTTGTAACATATTTAGGCATCATGTTCTTCTACATTGTGTTTAAAAGGTGTTCTATGTTAAAATTATGTTGTACACTTAGTTTAAGTTCTTGTAAATAATAGGTAATAGGATATTAATTTGTAACATACTTAGGCACCACTTTCTTGTACATTGTGTTTAGAAGGTGTTCTATGTTAAAGTATGTTGTACACTTAGTTTAGGTTCTTGTAAATAATAGATAATAGAATATATGTAATATGAAATGTATAACATTTTCAGGCTATAGAGGTTGTACATTGTGCATTGTATCTTATTTAACATCTATGTAGGTTTTATGCTTTTTATTGGATGATTTAGGCGGTGGATGATGACACATGATAAAACAAGGTTTACAAGCCCTGAACGGTTTTATGGTGTTCCGATAGTAGTGCTAAAAAGGTGAATGGCCTCTGGTAGCGGATTGGATTGCATGTGACCGACCAAATCAGTAGATAATGCTAAATGTTGTGCGTATGTGTAAGCTACATCGCCAGCGAATATCATCAGTAATTGATTGTTGTATAATGTATAACTGAGTTTACATAAAAGTTTTACTTCTTTTGTGTTTCGCTGAGCTGATAACGATCGAATCTTGTCCCGCGGGGTAAACCGTAAAATACGAGCTGATAACGATCGAATCCTAACGTTTGAGGTAAAATACGAGCCCATAACAATTGAATCCCGTGCCGCAACGCGTGAGGTAAAATATAAGTCCATAACGATCAAATCCCGGATCACATAACAATTGAATCCCGCTCCGCAACGCGTAAGGTAAAATACAAGCCCATAACAATTCGATCCCATTAAGATTGAATCCCGTGCTGCAACGCGTGAGGTAAAATACAAGCCCATAGGAATTAAATCCCGCGCCGCAACCCGTGAGGTAAAATACAAGCCCATAACATTAACGATATAATGATTGAATCCCGTGCTGCAACATATGAGATAAAATACAAGCCTAAAATGATTGAATCCCCCGCCACAACGCGTGAGGTAGAATACAAACCCATAACAATCGAATCCCGCGCCGCAACGCGCACGGTGTCAAATACTAGTTGATATTTATTTTACAACTATAACCACACTCCCTCTTTAGATTAAAAAAAAATGTGTCGTGAAAAGTAAAAACCTTACACCAATGTTTTAAAAACCGGTAAATACCGGCCGATTATACCGGTATTACCGTTTTCGGATTTAAATCCGGTCCAAAACACCCCGGTAAGTAGAAGAAACGGCATCGACTTTGTACCGCCGGTAAAATCCGGTATACCGGTACCAGCTCAAGTCTGTTTTTGGGTTAGGATTCTTTTTATCGGCCCATCTTCATGTTTACTCTCAACTTTAACCTAATGGCTTTTAATATTTTATCTCCATTGATCAAAATTCAAAACTTGATTCATCAATCCATCATTCGCGACTTGTTCCAGACTTTCATCACTCCATCGTTCGTTCCAGATTTACATCTACATCCAATTTTGGATTATTTTTTGAGTTGATGTTGTAATTTATGGAATTATAAAGTTAACTAGTCAAACCGGTTGAACCGCCAGGTACAACCCGGTTCAACAGGTTAAACCATTTTTGTGCCTAATCCGGTATGATTAAAAAACCGGATTTTAAAACATTGCCTTTCACACAACAATTAGGAATCAAGGTTGGAGTGGACTGTATTTAATTTGATCCTATGAAAATTAATTAACTATATATTAATTTATAACATTTTGTTGCATTATTAGTTGTAATTTTAGCAAAAATGGTTGTACCCACTTGATTATTTTTGTCTTTAATTTTTATTTTGTCTTTAATTATTATTTTACTTTTAATCCAAATACTTTAATAATTTTACAACTTAATCACAACATCATTGGTTGTAACATGTACTTAAGTGGTTGTACCTTAATCAAATAATAATGGTTTCCTTACTTTACCAAATTCAATATGTTTTGTATGCATGTATGGTTGTAAATTGTGCTTAAGTGGTTGTACTCTAATCAAATAATGGTTTCATTATCTTACCATATTCAATCGGTTTGATCCATTCAAAGTTGTGTTGTTTTATTTGTAAATTACTATTATTTATAATAATCTAATTAATTTAGCCAAAATCTTGTATAAATATACTTTGCAACATATTGATACGATGGTTGTTGTAATGTATGCATTATGGTTTGTATAGTGGTAATGATATATATTATATATAGATTACGATGAACCTGTCAAACGGGAAAAAATAGACACGGGTTCATCGTAACGCGCGAGTCCTAAATCAACTTAGTTATTTTATTCTATGTTTTACGTTTCGGTTTAATTTCTTCGCATTAACACCGCAACTTCAGTGTCGGTGGTCACTGATAGTAGTGTGGCATTAGTGCTCGCCCCCGCCGCAACGCGGGGGGTGCTTAATACTAGTTAAAATCAAAAGTGACGATAGGAGTCTAAAGGATGGTGATTCACGATGAATGAAGAATTTATGCAAAGGTAAGAGATGCTAGTCAAAGTGAATGACTTATTGACGAAGACAAAGGTTTTTTTGTTGATGAACTTGTGGTAACATAAAAAGCTTACGAGGCCAAAGAGGGGTGGTGATAGCATGAGGTAGTCGAGAACAAATAAGGGCATTCGGGTTCTTGAAACGAATCAACCGGGAATGACGAACAAGAAGCATGACAAATAGGGCTGGTATGGAACCTGATCAAGAGAGCCTAGTAAATTCGATCAAAAGAAGTGATCAAATTTGTAACGAGTTGGGTTGTATCCGTACGAAGCTATAATTCGATCAAAGAGAAGATCGAATCTGTTTGTAGCCGAGTTGAAACATCTGTGTGAAGACAAGGAGAAGATCAACCGAACGAAGACTTGACCAGTGAAGAAGAATTAGATTAGAACTAAGTCCTATTAAGATTAGAAAATTACTGAGCATGCGAGACCGTTTTGGGTTGTGTGGAAGCAACTAATCTCGTTGAAAGCGAAGACGTTAATCACTCTGTTCAAGCGATCAGAAGAGGTGCAAAATCTTGTAATTTGATCGGTATATGATCAAATCCAACAAGATCTGTGCGAGTAATCAAGAAAATGTGAATCTTGTAATTCGATCAAGGAGTTATCGAATCCGGCAAGATCAGTCACACATTAGTTGGTATTTTTGTGGGAGTTTCTACCAATATAGAAACCCGTAACCACAAAGAGTTTATACCAAACGTCAAGGAAGAGTTCATAGTCGAAGAACAGCGGATCAACCTGTGTTGTGTAGTTTGATCATTCGACTCGGATTTACTCACAACATGTGATTGTTACGATAAAATTTTCGGACAAGATCGGACGTGAAGCGGGTCCAAATCAGAATTAAGGAGGCGAATGAAGAGATATTTCTGATTTGAAGGATTATACATAAAGTTATAGATAATTCAAGTTAGTTAGAGATAAAAAAAATAGTTTGGTTTATTTCTTAAATTAGTTTGAATTGTCTGTTTATTAGATAAGTATATTTGGTTAGTTTATTTAATTATTTTAAAAGAGTTTGAGTAGATTTAGAATTAGTTTATGTTTAGTATAAATATAAGGTTGGGGAAGGTTTAAATGAGAACGCTAAATATTGTGAGAACAAATAAAAAAATTGCGAGAACTTGGTCAAAAACAATTCAAATTCAAAAAAAATTTCTACACTTATCATTATTATTCGAATACAATGTTAGAAATTTAACTTACTTGTTTAAATTTACGTGAATTCGTAAATAAAAAAAATTTACACATGTGTAAGTTTGCCATTTACACATATGTAAATCTGTTATATTTACACATGTGTAAAAAATCTAAAAAGAGTGATTTTGAAAGGAGAAATGAATTATTTGATGTTGTAAATTCTTTTTTTGATGTTGTATCTTAATTACAATGAGGTTTGTATTAAAAAATTGGTTTTGATTGGTTTTTTTCATTCGTTCTCACAGTTCTCGCAATATTTAGCGTTCTCAAGATAACCCTCCCCATACAAGGTTATCTATTAAGTTTTATTTGTCAAGTTAGGTTTAATAATATAAAGAATATGAGACGTGTGAGTCTCTAAATCGTAAGTATTTGGTTTTGTATGTTCATAATTGGAAGTCTGGGCTAACAGTTATGTGGTTTTTTTTAGTTGAATGAGGTAACACCCCTTTCACCACACCATGGTTATATGACACCTCATATAAGATTTATTAATCTATGCTAAATAGTGTTGTCGAAACATTGCATCTAACTCACTCTTAACACTGCCTTTAAAGATTTTCATCACTTTGAAGGTAATCAGAGGAAAAGAAAAAACAGATTGCCAAACACACAATTTTATTGAAGAAATCTAACTCAAAAACTTCAATTACATAATCCCTACCCTATACACGGTATTTATAGACTAACCAACACATGTTAGAATATCACCAGGATTCTGCATTAATTTAAACCACATAATTATCTAAAATAACTCCTTATTTTAGGAATAGATAATTATCTCATATTTAAATTAAACTTGGACTCCACTCCAAGTTAATACCCGAGCCCGATCCACGCCAAAGCCACAATCGGACTCAGACATTCGCCAACAATCACCCTCTGAATTTCTGAGTCGTGGAGTGTAACTCTTGCACTCCAAGTAACGGCCTCATCTCCATGAACTTTATACACGCCAAGGCTTTTGTTAATGGATCCGCTTTCTGTTTATCTCCGGATACGTGTTCAACCACCACTTGCTCATTTTCTACACATTCTCGAATAAAATGATATCGAGTATGGATGTGCTTACTCCTACCGTGAAAAACCGGGTTCTTTGATAATTCGATTGTTGATTTATTATCAACTCGGATCAGCACCTTTTGTTTCTCCGACCCTGTCAACTCTGCCAATAACTCCCTTAGACAAATTGCTTGACATGCAGCTGCAGCAGCTGCCATGAATTCAGCCTCACACGAAGATAATGCTACGGTAGCTTGCTTTTGCGAGCACCATGTGATAGGCGATGTACCAAGGTAGAAAATATGACCCGTAGTGCTTCGACCATCATCTCTGTCAAAGTTGTGACCACTATCGCTATATCCTACTAATTTCATGTCATTACACCGCTCATACTTTATTCCAAATGAGGTTGTTCCCCGGAGATAACGTAGGATTTGCTTAATGGCAAGTGCATGTGATTTTATCGGACTTTGCATGTAGCGACTAACTACCCCAACAGAGTATGACAAGTCTGGGCGTGTATGCAGAAGATAGCGCAAGCAACCCACTAATTTTCGATAATGAGTAGCTTCAACTTCTGGCTCCTCTTCGCATTTCGACAATTTGAGTCCCGATTCCATTGGAATTAAAGTCTCATTGCAATCTTCCAGACCAGCTTCTTTTAGGATTTTCATAGCATAACTCTCTTGCTTGATTTTCACACAATCATTTTCTTGAGAGACTTCGATACCCAAGTAATAAGTTAGCTCACCTAAATCTGACATTTCAAACTGAGATGCCATCTTTGCCTTAAACTGATTTATGAACTCTAAACTTGTGTCTGTCACGAATAAGTCATCGACATAAACTGCCACAATAATAAATTCACCATTAGACACCTTTTTATAAACAGCCTTTTCATGCAAGCATCTTTGAAAACCAATATTCTTTAGAATACTATCAAGCTTTAGGTTCCATGCCCTCGGAGCTTGCCTTAGCCCATATAATGCTTTTGCTAACTTGTAGACTTTTTCTCCCTCTCCCGGTTTTTCAAAACCCTCAGGTTGAGTTACGTACACTTCTTCCTTTAACTCACCATGCAAGAAGGCCGTTTTGACATCTAGATGATGAATCTTCCATCCTTTCCCGGCTGCGAGAGCAATCAAAAGTCGTATTGTCTCGAGTCGAGCTACTGGCGCAAACACTTCATCAAAGTCAATACCAGGTTGTTGTACATAGCCTTTAGCAACTAAGCGCGCTTTGTACTTATTGATCGTGGCATCCGCATTTCTCTTGATTTTGAATAACCACCTTAACCCGATGGGCTTAACACCTTTTGGCAGAGGAACAAGTCTCCGTGTGTTATTCTTCTCGATAGAGTCTATCTCAACTTTCATTGCTTTAACCCATTTCGGTTTATTTTTAGCTTCATTAAAGTTCCTCGGTTCCTCGTCAAATGTTAACAACAGTTCATTAACATTCAGCTCGTAATCATTCAATTTTCTTGGTAACAAAGACACACGGGTTGAGCGACGTACCGGGACAGGCGTAGCATCGCTGTCAGAGTCTGTTTCTTCTCTTTGTGGACTGTTTGCACGAGTTGGGCCCTCGATTAATTCATTTTGGACCTGACTGCTGGCTTGCGGCGTTGTTTCTTGGCCGTTTACGGGCTGTTGTCCAGCTGCTGCTGGGTTCACTTCATTGTAGTTTGGCTGTTCAATTTCAGCATCTTGAGTATCTCCCCATATAACCGTAAAGGATCCTGGTTCGCTTTCAGCTTGGGTTTGATATCCGGGCACATTTTTCCAGTTCCAACCTCTTTTCTCATCACAATCAGCATAGGCACTAATAATAATTTTATTTTCACGCGGATTGAAGAGACGAAATCCACCTGAACCGGGTTCTTTGCCGAGATAAACCAATGGTTTGGACCTGTCATCGAGTTTCCTCAAGTGCTTTGCAACTATTCTTTCGTAGGCCACACAGCCGAATACTCTTAAATCTTCCAGGTCCGGTTTCTCACCATAAAATTTTTCGTATGGTGTAACTCCTACCAATGCTCGCGTAGGGGTTCGATTTATAATAAAGGTTGCATGTCGAACAGCTTCGCCCCAGAAATAATTTGGTACACCCCTTGCTTTCATGAAACACCGAGTCATCTCGAGTAGCGTTCGGTTTCTCCGTTCAACAATGTCGTTTTGTTGAGGTGCATAAGGGGCCGTCAACATTCGTGCTATACCTTTTTGGTCACAGAACCGGTTAAGATCATGAGAAGTAAATTCACCGCCTCTATCCGTATGGAACGTTTTAACTTCTTTACTGGTTCGCTTTTCAATCGCCGTTATGAATCTTTTAATGACATTTGACGCGTCACTCTTATTTTTCAAGAGAAAAGACCACATATATCTTGAAAAATCGTCAATAAGTACCAGAATATAAATATTACCGGCTTGTGTGGGTGGATCGACTGGTCCGCAAAGGTCCCCATGTATCATATCAAGAATATGTGTTGCTCTATATGTTGCTTTTTTTGGGAAGGAGCGTTTCGTTTGTTTAGCAACCATGCAAGACTCGCAGAACTGATGTTGATGCTTAACAATCGGTACCCCTTTAGCTAACTTGTGCATCAAATTCACCGCACCAAAGCTGATATGGCCAAGTCGGGCATGCCATAACCAAGACTCTTCATCAATGTTAGCTTGTAAACAATGAGGTTTTCCAACTTTTAGTCGGGTTTTATAAAGACGATTTTCACTTCGCTGGACTTTCATAAGCAATCTTCCACCTTTGTCTCGCATGGTTAAGAATTTTCCCTGAAGACGAATATCACAACTGGATATTGTAGCTTGTCCAAGACTGATCACGTTACTTCGGAGCGATGGAATACAGTAAATATCTTTCAGTAGTTTCTGCTCTCCGCTCTTTCCTTCAAACAAGATAGATCCCTTTCCTTTTATACTCACGCACGACCCATCTCCGAATCTCACCCGTCCGGTTATATGTTCATTTAATTCAGAAAAGTACGAGTAATTACCGGTCATATGATTACTCGCACCGTTGTCCAAATACCATACATCATCTTCTTCATTATTGGTTTCGATCTTTGGAGGGATAAACTTATTTTCATTCAAGAATATCGTTTCTTGAACATGGTTCATCATGAAAAAAGTTCCTTCCTCATGATCCGCATCTCCCTCTTTCGTCTCCTTGAGATTTGCCTCGTGGTCTCGGGTTCGTTCCGGGCATCTTGAGACGAAGTGTCCGTACTTGTCGCAACGATAACACTTGATATTTGAGAGGTCACGTTTGCCCTTTTGTTTTTGATCTTCACCTTTTTTCGAGGAATCGCGCTGACCATGATTTTGGGTGTTACCCCGACCACGGCCACGACCACGACCTCGAGAGTTTGCACCACGACCTCTACCCCTGTTTGAATCATAGGATCTGTTGGAAGATTCGGCCCTTGAATAAAGCAGTTTTCCTTGAGTCTCGTTGCCTTTGTTCTCTTCTTTGATCCTTTCTTCGTAAGCTTTCAATCTACCAACCACATCTTCGAACCCAACGGTTTTAAGATCCAAAACCTGTTCAAGTGATGCCACAATGTGGACAAAACGCCTGGGAACACTTGTGAGAAATTTCTTTACCAACTTGTGTTCAGATATGACATCTCCAAGTGTGGCTGATTTTGAAGCAATACCGGACAACTTCGCTGCATAATCATCTATCGTACCGGTGTCTTCCATCTTCAAACTATCAAACTCGGCAGTTAATGTTTGAAGTCTCGCTTCCTTCACGCGTTCAGCCCCTAGATTCCTTGTCTTAATAGCCTCCCACATCTCCTTGCCGGTTTTCAGTTTCCCGATTTGAAGAATCAAATCTTCCGGTATGGATTGAAATACGAGGCCCTTAACAATATTGTTTTTTTTGGCATCGTCTAAGCCCGGATCTATCACTTCCCAGACTCCATGAATTCCAAGAATTACTTCCATTCGCATGCTCCATATGGTGTAGTTTATTGGCGTCAACATCGGACATTGAAACGTCAACATGTTTGGTTCTTTTGTCGGCGGATTTGACCCGCTTGCATCAATACTCCCTGTCATCTGAAACTTTTTCCTGGTACGCGAATACGTCTGCAACAAATCTTTTTCCAGCCCTGTAAGACGGTCAGAACAGATTATGTTTTGATTCGTGTCGAACTCGCGTAGGACAATCAACGGTTTTCCGTTTCCAACCTACTATGTTCGACTTCCACAAGACAATCAGCAGTCACGGGGACTGCTTCCAACTTCTTTTATGAATCAAAACAGAATCGTATGCCAGCAAGATGGTCTCCGTCTTTGATATCTCCTCACAACCAATATCCTCTAGATCGCAGGAATCGATTGGCACGAGCAAGTCCTTGAATAAACTTAAGGCTCTGATACCAATTGAAGGTAATCAGAGGAAAAGAAAAAACAGATTGCCAAACACGCAATTTAATTGAAGAAATCTAACTCAAAAACTTCAATTACATAATCCCTACCCTATACACGGTATTTATAGACTAACCAAAACATGTTAGAATATCACCAGGATTCTGCATTAATTTAAACCACATAATTATCTAAAATAACTCCTTATTTTAGGAATAGATAATTATCTCATATTTAAATTAAACTTGGACTCCACTCCAAGTTAATACCCGAGCCCGATCCACGCCAAAGCCACAATCGGACTCAGACATTCGCCAACACACTTTACTATTCATAATTTTAGCGTTGTATTAAACACGTAAATATTATTAATATCATTGTCATTGTCATTGTCATTGCATATCAACTCTATACTTTTCCTACACATGATATGGTTTATTGAGATTTGTCATCAGGAAATGACATCTACACAAATGTACATGACCAATAAACATACTTATATAGTTATATGGTATTATGGATGCTCAAAATCCTTAAGCTTCAAGGTAAATCAAATCATATACTTGCTGTAATGAAATCAAATATATGAAATGTAGATGACAAATAAAGACCAGTGGCGGATCTTGCCCGTTGAACCTGCCAGGACCGAAAGACACTGGCACTAAAATTAGCACTACGGCCGAAAAACTTTGTCAGGGCCGAACATAGTACATATACAAAATTTCGATCGAAATGCAGAAAATTAGCAATACGGCCGAAAAAATTGCCAGGGCCGTGGCCCTGCCACGGCTCCACTAAGATCCGCCCATGATAAAGACACAACATCCACATAAAAGTGTCAAAGCACTTGGTCCGGAAAGTACAAATGGATCAACGAGAGAGTAGGAGAGTTTAGAGTGAGAAAGTACGTACATATTACCTTTTTTGAAATATTATGGTATTTATACTTTTGGAGTAGCTGACTTGACAAAGGTGGTCCTTCCCAGACTGGCCGTTTTCAGGCAGTTTTTGATGTAGGTCCCAAGTTAGTTATGAAATTAAAGATTCTCATAGGTCCAGCTCGGAAGAGTAAGGTCGGACCAAGTGTCAGAGCACTTGGTCCGGAAGAAGATGGACCGGTCCGTATGCCTTGGTTTGGTTCGGCGACTTGACGTTGACTCATCAACAAACAACAATAAAAAACTTCAAAACATGCATACGTAAGGTCCTTCGTATATGGTAATAAATAATTGTTATATGTCTTTCTTCTTCCAAGTTCGAGGACTAACAAGGAATTAGAAGCCAATTCCTTTTTGTCATATGTTTGGTCAATTTACAAACATTATTATTATAACAATATAACTTATAAGAGTACACACTTATTGCATTATCCCAAAAAGGACTTCAACATGTGCCTTTCCAAAAGTTTAAATCAACCATTTGACGGATAATATTGGTCAATATTCAAATTCAATAAAAGAACTTCATATACACAACTTGGATGAGTTTTGGAAAATTATTTGGTTGCCTTTTGTTTTATATTTTTTTATCTAAACAATAATGAAAACTTAATTTTCATAAACTTTTAATTGAGTTTATTTAAAAGAAGTTAAAAGGCGTGTAAAGTTATTCATAAATTATTCTCCTTGAATATTGAAGTTTGTTTAATGTCTAATAAATAAATTAATAGATATGTTAAAATGGTAAAAATTCGAGCATCAAGAAAACTCATAATTAAATTTTCTTTCATATTTTAAACTTGGAAAGAAGAAAACTGTTATGCGTTTCTACACTTCGATATAATATACGTATTATGAATATAATTGTTATTACAAATATAACATTCGGCTCATCAAACGACAAGTAACTGATCTACCTACGTCCAGTGGCGGATCCAGGATTTTTTCCCACTGGGTTCACTTTTTCAGGTGCTCGAATTTCGGTCAACTCGACGTTATAATTTTTGGGTCGGGTCGGGTCGGGCTTTATCACATAGTTTTTCAGTGATGCTTCTTGGCATTCCTATCCCAAATAACCTGAGGATGCGTTATGACAGATTCAAGGTCAACGTGAGGTTCATCTCTGCCACCAATTGTGGACTTATATCACAACGTATTGGTTACTTTTCTATAAATTGTTGGTGCATATAAAGCTGAATGAGCAGTTCTTAGATCTTGACAAATGTTGTGCTATCATCTAAGCAAGCAAATAGGGATATGTAGAACTTGTTGGCTACTGTTTATGTAACTTAGATGTCTAAAAAAAATACCCGACCATTGAAACAGGCTTTAATATAAGACAAGGATTGCGAATAAAATCAATAAACCAAGAAGAATGTGGGTCAAATGGATCATAAACATATTTTATAAATGAATGGTCAAGAGAAAACTTTTAAAAATGAACAAAGTATTTGCAGGTCTCACAAGATTCATATTTCATCATACCCTTTTGAGAGACCTCAAAATGTGAATAGCTAAACCTGCAACAAGCAAACATAATCACACAATGGCAAAAAGATTTTTTTAAATGTTAATACTTACATCTCAGTTGACATTAGAGAATATCCATATGGAAAAAATGTGAGCTGTAGAGGAGATAGTTGTTCTGTCACAAAGAAAAAACCAGTGGAGGCTGGATAGGGTGGAGCTGTGGAGGCGGGATGTGTATTTGTTTTAACCCTAACTAGTAGTATTTAGTTATTGGCTTTACAACAAAAAAAAGAACAAAAACAAATAAAACGCAGGATGCAAGGATCGAACTTAGGATCTTAAGATTAAAAGGCGCAAATTATACCAGTGGAACACTAGAAAGATTTTGTAATGGGTTCCCTATATATTTTACTTATGGGTTCCTTTTCAGTTTGTTATATATATTTGCACTAAAAAATAAAAACCGAATGGGTTCCTGGGAACCCGATGATTGTTAATAGGTCCGCCCCTGCCTACGTCTAACACATAAAAACATACTACCTTCGTCCCATTAAAAGTGTCATGTTTTGAATTTTCAAAGTCTTTATTTATAAACTTTGACTTTAATTATATATTTTTTGTGTTATATAAAACTTGATGAAAATTAACCCGATAAAAACATTTGTAAAACACACTCAAATCATATAACTTTCATCAAGTATTATCTAACACAAACAAAATTATTTAGGGTCAAAGTTTATAAATAAAGACTTTGAAAATTCAAAATAGGACACTTTTAGTGGGACGAAGGAAGTAAATTTTCTCCTCAAAATTATATAAAATATAATTACACATTTCTCCTAAAAATTATATAAAATATAATCACACATAGTTTATTTAGTTAATTTAGTTAACAGAGTGTGCATAACCTTTTGGCCTTTGGATCTACTTTAAAGATTAGCTATGAGGATCGATTTGACTTTTGAATCTACTTTAAAGATGAGCTATGAGGATCGATTTTAGAAATATATTATTTTGAAAATTGTTAATAAACAAGTTGTTTTCTTTTTAAAATGTTAACACTAAGGGTGGTGTAGGGAGTGGTTAGACACTTAAAAATGGTAAACTTCAAAATCAACCAATGAGAGTGTATCATGTCATTCAATGAAAAGTGTTTAAACTATGCTGAAAAGTGTTGGCAGTGGTTAGACACTTCATAAATTGGTAAACTATTATTAAAAAGAAAAAAAAAACATATAAAGCAAAATCATCTCTCACAAACTTGTTCACCGCATCGGCAAACCTTTACCTCCCCACCATGTTCACCGCACGGCAAAGGGGGTTGGCGACGATGTGTCCGAGCAGCAAAGCGAGATTGCCGCACCCCTCTACCGCCTACACAGTAAACCCTAAGGGTATGACGCTACTCAAAGTGCTGACATTGAAGTTTTTAATTTAAAATTCTTTTTTTATGGACATAAAATTTAGTTCTTTAATCTTTATTCCGTAATGTTGCAAAGTACAAAAGAAGCCAAATCAAAGATGATGATTATGCAAGAGCAAACGGATGTATATTAAAAAAATATCAAACGTACAAATAAAGAAAATACGATTATTTTTTTGAATCACAAACTAACTTAATCTTAAAAAATAGTTCTATATATTTTGAATCATTTTATACGTTCACCTTTTGGATAGAGATGACATTTTACCACTACGCCATGTCAGGGATAAACGTAACAAAAAAAACCTTAGACCATGTATAGTGGTACACATGAATTATGGTCCTATCAATGGACGTTGTGCGCCATGTGGCAGTCAAGTCAGCAATGAAACATTATAGGGAGTTTTTCTAAAATGTATGTAGAGGGGATGTGGGTATTGTGGGGTATTATGTTAAAAGGTGTGTTAAACAATTAAATAAAAAAACAAACAAAAAATCTTATTAGCCAAGCAAAAAGGAGATTAATTGTGATTGGCCAAAACAAAATGAACGAGACGTGGAAAAAAAAGGCCAAAACAAAATTCTATGGAAATAACGCCCATGGGGGTGGTTTGGCAACGTTTGAAGCGTTTTTTTAGAGAAAAAACGCCCAATAACCCTTCACTACGGGTGTTCTTAATTATCAACACTTTACCATCAGAGGACATGTTAGACTATACCAATTTCTAGAAAAAAAAAGTTTTCTGAGATCATGTAATTTTCAAAAACGACTTTTATCCTTAAACCATTTTTCAAACCGGACCCTATGGACTCCAAAAAGTCCAAGGCTAAGGCTAATTAAATTAGCAGCAGCACGCCATTTCCCAACACAAATTAACCTTCACAAACATTCATTGTCAACTACTTTAACCCTCCCTCGCGAATTATCCAATAAAACGTGACTCTTGACAACACATGAACAAGGGCGGCCACAACAGCCCTTGTCGTCAACGAAAACACCTAACAAACCGCCACCTCAAACACCCCTTTTTGTAGCTGTATTAAAACCCCACACACAACCAACCTTTTCCATTTAAACCACCTCCCCTCCCCCCTCCTCCTTTCAATCACTCTCTCTTCATTCCTTTTCTTTTCCTCCAAATGGAGTCTCTCGTCACCGTCTTTGTTCGGCTACTGCCGTACATTCTTTCCATTGCAGCATTTTTCATCTTCTTTGAACAAATCAATTACTTAAAAAAGAAACGCTCGGTCCCGGGGCCGAATTTAGTGTTACCCTTTTTCGGCAACGCTATTTCACTAGTACGTGACCCGACGTCGTTTTGGGATCTTCAATCCACCATGGCGAAATCCTCCGGGTTAGGATTCTCAACCAATTACATAATCGGCAGATTCATTGTTTTCATTCGGTCAACTGAACTTTCCCACAAAGTCTTCAACAACGTTCGGCCAGACGCTTTCCACCTCGTCGGCCACCCGTTCGGCAAAAAGCTATTCGGCGAGCATAATTTAATTTACATGATGGGTCAAGAGCATAAAGACTTACGACGTCGTATCGCTCCAAATTTCACTCCTAAAGCTCTTTCTACCTACACTGAGCTTCAACAACATATCATCCTCAAACACTTGAAATCATGGGTCGATTCACCGGATTCCGGGTCCAACCCGTTTCCTCTCCGGTTACTCTGCCGAGATATGAATTTAGAAACGAGTCAGAACGTTTTCGTCGGCCCGTATTTAAGTGGCGAGTCGAGAAAACGATTCGAAATCGATTACAACTTCTTCAACGTCGGGTTGATGAAATTGCCGGTGGATTTACCGGGTTTTGCGTTTCGTAACGCGAGATTAGCGGTTTCACGGCTGGTGAAAACACTCGCTGTGTGTGCAGAAGATAGTAAAACGAAGATGAAGTTAGGTGAAGAGCCTACGTGTCTTGTTGACTTCTGGATGCAAGACGCACTTCGCGAAATCGCCGCCGCGGAAGATTCCGGCGAGAAACCATCGCCGCACACCTCCAGCACCGAGATCGGCGGCCACCTGTTCGACTTCCTGTTCGCGTCACAAGACGCCTCAACTTCGTCACTACTTTGGGCCGTCACGTTGCTCGATTCGCATCCGGAGGTTTTATCTAGGGTTAGAGAAGAAGTCGCCGGAATCTGGTCGCCGGAGAGTGATAAACTAATCACGGCGGAGGAGCTGAGGCAAATGCGGTACACAGAGGCGGTGGCGAGGGAAGTTATCCGGTACAGAGCTCCGGCGACACTGGTCCCACACATCGCCGGAGAAGATTTTCCGTTAACGGAAACGTACACGATTCCCAAAGGTACAATTGTGTTTCCGTCGGTTTACGAGTCATCATTCCAAGGGTTTATTGACGCGGACCGGTTCGACCCGGACCGGTTTATGGAACACCGGCAAGAGGACCGGGTTTATAAGAAGAATTACCTGGCGTTTGGAGCGGGGCCCCACCAGTGTGTGGGGCAGAGGTATGCAATTAATCACTTGGTTCTCTTCATCGCGATGTTCATTTCATTGTTTGACTTCAAACGAGAACGATCGGACGGTTGTGATGAGATTGCTTATGTCCCCACCATCTGCCCACGTGACGATTGCAAAGTTGTATTGTCACTTAGATGTAGACGATTTCCATGTCTCTCGTGAGTGTAAAAACATGGTGGTTTGTGTTGGGAGTTATACATTTGTTGGATTGTGATTAGGTGGTCGAACCATGGGTGACTTGTGGTTATTTGTTACATGTGGAATGCCCCGTTATTTTTTTTTTGTTAAATGGATTTGATGATTGTTTAAATAAGATTCTAGAATTTCATTATAGTATTATCCGTCTTAAAATGTTCTTTTTTATTATTTTTTGTTCAACTTTAGTATAGTTTTAAGCCTTCCCGAATTCTTGTTTTCAATGTTTTTAAACCCGGACCGGGCCGGCCGGTCAGACCGGTCCGGCCGGGACCCGGAGACAAGAGCGGGCCGGTTCGCTTGTTTGAGCCGCTTCAACATTGGGCCAGTGGTCGGGCCGGCAGCCGGGCGGTCGGGCCGGCGGGTCATGGCCAGTGGGTCGGGCCGGTAAGAAATGTTGCTGGAAGTTTTTCCGGCAAGAATGGTGGTTTTAACGTTTTTCCACCCTCAGCCATGCCTGAATCCGTCCCGAGTTTCAGAAAAGAAAAAAAAATACATTAAATGGGGATCGTTGTATGAGAGGAGTCATGATTAAAAAAAAGACTTGTGAATCGGGATGATCGGAAAATTGTTGGCTGACTGTTGAAACCTAACCTGAGCATCAGTAGCGGCTCTTCCAAATAACAGGAGAAGATAACCTAATTATTTACTTATATGTTTGAATTGGGCTTTTTCTTTAATTTATAGCCCAGTGCCCTAATATATTTTTCTTTAATTTATAGCCCAATGCCCTTAAAATTATTTGAAAGTGGTGTCTTACGGAAAAATGGGTGGGTACATTACTTTTTTATTTGTCTTTCTCATTTATTTAGTTATGGTCTACTTTAAAATCATATATATATGAACACTTATATAGTTATATAATTTATGACGTAATCCGGGTCTTAAATCCGGTTGAACCGGTCGGACCGGTCCGACCTTTGACCCCATAAGGTGACCGGGTCGACCTCCGGTCCGGTTCTGAAAACATTGCTTGTTTTTCTCTGGAGGTTTCTAATATTAATTTTACTAGGTTATAACCTCGTGTATTACACGGGTATCCGTCTTAAAATGTTCTTTTTTATTATTTTTTGTTCAACTTTAGTATAGTTTTAAGCCTTCCCGAATTCTTGTCTATCTCTGGAGGTTTCTAATATTAATTTTACTAGGTTATAACCTCGTGTATTACACGGGTTGAATAAATAAATTTTATATACTAAATAATAAAACGATATATCTTTAAAAACCTCCTTTATTGCACGGGTTGAATAAATATAATTTTATATATTAAATAATAAAAAGTTATATCTATAAGAACCATATTGTACGGGTTGAATAAATGTAATTTTATATATCAAATAATAAAAAAAGTTATATATATTTAAAATCACGTGTATTACATGGGTTAAATAAATATAATATTGTTTAACAAATAATAAAAAAAGTTATATCTTTAAAACCATCGTGTATTACACAGCTTGAATAAAGATGATTTTATATACCAAAAAATAAGAAAATTATATTTAAAAAAACTAATCGGTATACTTGGTACATGATAGATATGGTGATTGCGGAGATAATTATTGAAAAGAAAATACGGTGGTCAAACATGTTATTCAAGAAGCAAATAAGCAGCCATTTGAGTGATAAAATATAAATTATATTTAAAAAGCCCGTACTAAATATAATTTTATATATAAAGTAATATTGAAATTATATACAATTTGTTTAAAATTATGTAATAAAAAAGATATAATAATTTTTTTAATAATGAAAATAAAAATAAATAATATATTAATACAAAGTTTGATTTTAGTGATAAATAATTTAGTTATTTAAAAATATCTTAAATTAACAATTTAACTTTAAGAATAATATTTTATTAGAAAAAAAGAAGTATTCTATTCGACATTTAAAGTAGAATAAGATTTTATATTAATTTATGTTTATTTGGTAATCGAAAAGAATAAGAGTAAATTTGTCTATTACAAATAAAAAGTATGTGTTTGTCATATGATATAGAAAATCAAATAAATAATATTATAAATAAGAAGTATATATTAAATTTAAATTAAATAATAATTATCCATAGTTAAGTAGAAGTAGGGGTGGCAAAATGAGTGGGTTGGGTAGGTTTGGGTAATGGGTTAGGATGGGTTTGGGTTAGAATGAGTTTATTAAGAAATGGGTTAGGATGGGTTTAGGTCAAGATGGGTTTTTGTCAATATGGATTTGGACATTAGGTTAAAAATATAAATAAATAAAAAAAATCAAAAAAAATTAATAAATTAAAAAATTAAAAAATTAAAAAAAATTAAAAAATTAAAAAAATAAAAAAATAAAAAAAATTAAAAAAAGGTTCAGTGCTACATACCATTTGCAGTTTGAAGAATGTGCAAACGTGTCTCAATGCCATTCTGTATTTGCAGTTAAAAAAAAAAAAAAGCTTTGTAACTTAACATTGAGTCAATGGCAATCACAACCTTGCACTGCATGCCAAATGTTAAGTTACCAAATTCTGTATAAAAATTAATTTCTTTATCAGCCTATCATTATATTAGGCACATACCATTTGCAGTTTGAAGCTCTTCACCAAACATTACTCAACATTAAAATACGACAAACCTGTTGCTGAATCTGCTGCCCAGGAACACCAGCATGGCTTCCCCCTGGACGCGGTCCATGCTGACCTGGTTAAACCATTGGCATGTAAAAGTTTGACATTGGGCTTCCATTTGGGCTCATACCTTGAACAAGTTGATTTTCATTTGGTACAACGAGTGTAAAGAAAGCAACAGGAAACTGGTTTGCCCTATGATACTAAAAGAACAAAAAACAACTGATATGGAGTCAAATTTTCATATTGCATACAATGATTCAACTAGACATCAACTTTACCAAAAAAAAAAAACTAGACATCAACTAACTATTAAAAAGTAGAAGTAGACTTTTTTGTATTGACTTTTTTGATGACTGTGGACATTTTGGGCCGAAGCTTTGTGACCTCTTGAATACATAATAACCCGACCTTCATGAACTGCACACCTTCGGCTCTTAACCTATCATCATCACCCCCTTTTAACAACACCGGGTCCACCTGAATAACGATCAAAACAAGACCAATATTTCACTCGTTTAAAATTAAAATAATATGCTTACAACCCGCCAACCCATTTACAACTTGATTACAACCCGCCAACCCATTTACAACTTGATTACAACCCTAGTATTTAGACCAGAAAAGAGAAGCGTAGCCCGAAAAAAGTGATTGGAAGATAATGTTTGGTGGCGTAAAAATCCATAGAATTTGATATCTAAATGCCCTAATCACTTCAACTGCCACAATCTATATACAAATTTCAACAATCTATAGACTTTAATATCCAAATTTCAACTGTCGCAATCTATATACAAATTTCAACAATCTATAGACTTTAATATCCAAAAACCTAAATTGATCAACAAAAACCCAAAAAAGCAGCAAAAAAATCCAAATTTGACTCACCCCTTCAAGATTTGAATACTAAAACCCTAAATTCTTAATCAAAACATTGAATTTCATCAAACCCATAAAACAATTTCAATAACTTACTCAAAACGTTTGCAGATTCGTCTGTATGAAGATTCGTTTGCAATTAATTCGTCTGTATGGAGATTCGTTTGCCAAGGGTGGAAGAAGCTCGAAAAAGGAATGATCCAAACATTGTATGGAGATTCGTTTGCCAAGGGTGATTCACTGTATGGAGATTCGTCTGTAGACGAATCACACCAAGGGTGAGAGCATGATTAGAAAGGATTATCGTATGAAGATTCACTGGAGTACTGGACGCAGCAGAAACGAAGATTATCGTCTGTTGTATGAAGATGCGTGTTTTAGGTTTAGGGAGTAAAAACCCATCTTGACCCATGTGAAAATTTAGATGGGTATTTTAAAACCCATTCTAACCTATCTTGACTAAATCCCTAGCCCAATCTAACTTATTTTCTTTTTTAAATAGGCCCAAAATAACCCAAAATATGATAGTTGGGTTTTGTTTGCCACCTCTAAGTAGAAGAGATTAAACAAAATAATATTTAGTGGAAAAGTTATCTATAATTATTTAGAAGAGATTAAATTAAATAATAATTATCCATAAGATATTAAACTAAATAATATTTCGTAGGAGGGTTATCTATAATTAATAAGAAAAAATTAAACTTAAATAATAATTATCTATAAGACATGGCTTAATATGACGACAAGTGTCCCAAAGTTGATTTCTTTTATTATATAGTATTGATTTGTGGCTAACAACCTTAATTAATACATACTGGCCACGCATTTAATGAAGTGTAGAGTTGTGTGTAGTTGTGATTATACGGTTTATACCACATTAAGATATTGTTGGGTAATTACAGTAATAATCCAATCAAACCACATACTTTCTCTCTCTCTCTACATCCTTTCATCTTCCCACCCACATAGAACGCCATGGATGCTCGACGATGATAACTCAGTTCGATTAGTGTACGAGGTTTGTTTGACTGTCCCTGTTGATAGTTCTTGAGTTTACCTTTCACCCTAGTTGGGGTTTGTTTTCATCCATTCGCTCCCTGGGTTCTGGCTGTGTGTCGGAATGGCCGGTAGAGATAACGGAGAAGAGAGATGGCAGGATGTTCCGAGTCACCGGAAGACGGAGGATAAGGGAGACGGTTACAGATCGGGGAACAAAAATGAAGGTAATATCACCAAGTTTTTCAATACTAATCTTCCAACCGGATGCAACCCGTGGGATGTGGCGGACTTTGTGGGGGGTTGCGGAGAAGTGGCTGCTATGTACATTGCGAGGAAAAAGGATAAAGAAGGGATAAGATTTGGCTTTTTGAGTCTCAAAAACGTCAAAGATGCTAGAGCGACGGCAAGAGTTTTGAACGGTCTGAAGATGGGAGGATGCAATCTTCGGGTTAATATAGCCAAATTTGCTGCTGAGAACGTGGAATGGTGGGATGCGGATGTTCATCAGAAAATAAGGAAGAGAAGGAGATTAAGGACAAAGGTAAGAAGATACAAGTAGGTAGTGAACTTAAAAGCTCGATGAGGACCAATGAAGGGTGGCTGAAAGAGGGTGTGTCTTTCAAAGATATGTTAAACCAGGATGGTCGTGGCAATAGAGTGGAGGTAACAGAGAAGGTGGTCGAGGTTAATGACGAAACTAGTGCATTCTTCGATTTACAAAGAAGAGCTGTGGTGGGTAGGGTTATAGACATTCCCACTCTCACGAAGATGAATTTGTTGATCAAAGAGGCTGGTATAACCGAGTTTAAAATTTATTATCTGGGGGGTCTTAACTTGATGATAGCTTTTGAGGATGATATTGACGCGGCGGATTTTATTTTGAACGTGAAGCTATGGGGTGGGTGGTTCTCGTCTTTAGATATTTGGGAAGGTCAGACGTTGCAATAAGAGAGGGTGGCATGGATCAAGTTTCATGGCATGCCGCTTCATCTCTTCGAGAACAAGGTTTTTGACGATATGGCGGGTAAGTTTGGCAAGGTGGTTCAAAGATCTCAATTGTCTCCTGATGATAGGGATCTGTCGGTTAATTATGTCGGCATATTGGTTGATCATGGTGACAGAATCAAGGATACAGTTACTTTGAGGTGGAAAAATAAAAAGTTTAAAGCGTGGATCCTGGAAGAGTTGGACGACTGGGTCCACGATTGCCTGACGGAAGATGTTTGGTTGGAGGTGATAACCAGAGAAGATGAGGGGGTTCCTTCTGCTTCGGCGGACCCAGAATAGAAGACAAATGGGCAGGAGGGAGAAGACGGAACGTCTCTTAATCAGTTTCACGAAAATGTTGGTACCGAGGAGGAGGATTTTAATGTTGGGGGGAATATGGACGGCAGTGGTGATTCCCAAGCCAAACTAGGTAATTTACATAGATTCACCTCGGTCTCTGTGGAAGGAAAGAAAAATAGGAAAAAACCTTTTGACATATCTAAAGATAAACATAAAGCGAAGGCCAGTGGGGTCAGCCCAGAGAACTGTCTAAGGCCCAAAAAACGTACCAGACTTGATTTGGATGATTCCTTTGAAAAATTTGGTTTTGTGGGCGCGGACCCACTGTTTAACCTTAACGTGGAGAGTGATTTTGGAACTATAGAGCAGACAAATTTAGGAAAGTATATTGATAAAAACAAGGAGAGTTGTTCCTTTGGTATGGTTGATAATTTGGGGGTTCCTTCCAGCTCGAACTCTCAGACAATGGATCCAGGGATGGTTGGCGTCATCGGTAAAAAGGAGAAAAACGGTGGTGATTTACTTAAGGAGATAGAAGCCACTGTTTTGCTAGGGAACATCAGGGTTAATTTAAGAGATCACAGCTCATTTATCAAGGAAGCGATCATCAAAGAAGGTAACAATGTGGTTCAATCATGAATTTTATGTTTATAAATGCTTGCGGTATTGGGGAAGGTTTAAAGGATGGTTGGATTCGGGGGTTAAAAGTGAAACACAGTATCGATTTTTTGTTGATTCAAGAGACCAAGAAGGAAGATTTATCTCGGTTCAATTTAGCCAATTTCTGGGGGAAAATGGGATTTTGGGATGGAGTATGTCAGATCGGTTGGTATGTCGGGTGGCATTCTTTGCATTTGGGATAAAGGGGTTTTCGAAGCGGTCTTATCTGTTAAAAATAGACACTTTTTGCTTATCAAAGGGAAATTAAAAGAAAGTGGGTTGAGTATGAATGTGGTGAATGTTTATGCCCCGCAATCGGTCAGTGTGAAACAAGTGGTATGGAACGAGATATCGGAAGCTATTTTGGAATATCCTGGGATGTGGGTGGTGGCTGGTGACTTCAACGCCCGTCATAGATCCGAGTGAGAGGAAAAATTCCATGTTCAATATGTCGTGCTCTAATAATTTTAATAGTTTCATTTTTAATTCTGGACTTTTAGAATATGACATGAAGGGCAGAAGGTTTACTTGTGTTAGGAACAACGGGAAAAAACTGAGTAAAATTGATAGATTCTTGGTATGTTCGGTTTTTTTAATCGATGGCCGGATGCTATTTTACGGGCTCTCCCAGTTAGCTATTTTGATTATAGTCCAATTATTTTGTTGTCTCGGATGAGGAATTTTGGAGCAAAGTCGTTTAGAGTATTTAATTCCTGGTTGGAGAAACATGGGTATAAGGAAGCCGTGGAGAAGTCGCTGGAGGGGTTTGCTTTTGATGGGCCTTCGGATGTGGGCTTGTTAATAAGTTTGCTTTGATCAAGAAGGGGCTTAAAGAGTGGAGAGATGATATGCGAAAAAAAAGAGGGGGAGGTGGTCAGTAGAGCGATTGAAGAAATGGAAGAATTGGAGATTTGTATGGAATCGCGAGATCTAACGGGAGAGGAAGAATGGACTTTTTTGGCGAACAAAAAAAATGTTGCTGGAAGAAGAGCGAGGCAAAGTCTCGTAGATGAAACAAAGATCAAGAACGAAGTGGGCTCTTGACGGTGACGAAAACACCAAATTTTTCCATGCTCAGGTGAATGCCCAGAAAGTCGTTAATCAGATCCCGGGTTTAAACTTAGGGGGACGTTGGGTTTCTAAACCTTCGTTGGTCAAGTTGGAAGTTATGAAGTTCTTTAGGAATAGGTTCTCGAAAGAAGTTCAGAATAGACCGAAAGTGGAATGTCAAGGCATTAGGCAGTTATTTGACCCAGATAAAGCCTGTTTGGTCGAACCATTTACATTAACGCAATTAAAATCTGCTTTAAAGGAGTGTGGGGATGACAAGGCTCCTAGGCCTGACGGTATGCATTTTTAGTTCATAAAATCTTTTTGGCAATTATTCGAGGCATACTTTATGAAAATCTTAGAGTACTTCTATGAGAATGGGGTTTTCAACAAAGGGTGCAGTTCTTCGTTTATTTCGCTTATTCCCAAGATCAAGGACCCGGTGGATCTGAAAAATTATAGGCCGATCAATCTTATCGGGATTGTCAGCAAGGTGGTCTCAAAGGTTCTTGCGAATCGTCTTAAAAGTGTTACTGGATCGGTTATTTCTGAATCTCAATCAGCTTTCTTGAAAGGAAATTATATTTTAGATGGTCCTCTTATAATTAATGAGTTATACACTTGGGTGAAGAAATTCAAGAAAAAGGTGTTTTTTTCAAAATCGATTTTGAGAAGGCTTATGATAATGTAAACTGGGATTTTCTGTTATCTATTGTCTCAAATGGGGTTCCCAACGGGATGGTGCGGGTGGATGAAAGGAATTTTGGAATCGGCTAGGTCGTCAGTTTTGGTTAACGAATCTCCGATGTTTGAATTTCAATGCTCGGAAGGGATTAGACAAGGCGACCCGATTTCTCCGTTTCTTTTCATCATTGTCATGGAGGCTTTGTCCTTTATGATTGATAAGGCGAAAAGCGATGGGATTGTTTCAGGCATTCAAACTCCTCTGAACGGTCCGAAGGTATCTCATTTGTTTTATGCGGATGATGCCATAATTTTGGGAGATTGGTCTAGTGACAATTTAACTAGTGTGGTTCGAATTCTTCGGGTATTTCACATGTGCTCCGGTCTAAAGATTAATATAGCCAAGTCTAACTTATATGCGATTGGTGTGGGCAACAGGGAGTTGAAAAATATGGCTGAGATTATTGGTTGTCAAGCGGATGAGTTTCCGTTCAGGTACCTTGGGTTGACGGTTGGCGCGAATATGAATAGGATCTTTAATTGGAGGCCGGTGTATGACATTTTTGATGCGAGACTTTCAAAATGGAATGCTGCTATGTTTTCGGTTGGAGGGAGAATCACATTAATTAAGTCGGTGCTCGAGAGTTTACTAAATTATTATTTTTCATTTTATAAAGCTCCTATTCAAGTTATTAAGGATCTTGAAGCGAAAATAAAAAAAATTGTGGGGAGGTAGCAACTCTGTTAACAAGATTCATTGAGTGTCATGGGATCGAGTGGCTCTTCCTGTGAAGAGTGGAGGTTTGGGTATTAGTAAACTTAAAAACACCAACATCTCTTTGCTGGCAAAATGGGGTTGGCGATTCAAGGAAGACAAAGATAAACTTTGGGTTAAAATGATTGAAGCGATTCACAGGATGAGAACTAGTTAGGATATGTTTCCGGTTAGGAAAGCTATGGGGGGAGTTTGGAGCAGTATTATTAATTTGTTGGTTAACTCCAAGATTGATAACATGCGTTTAAAGGATTTCATCAAAGGGGAGGTTGGTAACGGGGATACGATTTCGTTTTGGCTGGATCCTTGGATTGGAAGCGCTCTGCTTAAATCTCTTTTCCCGACTTTATTTGAGCTTGAAGTGAATAAGAATTGCAAGATTTTTGATAGGATGTCGAATAATAGGGTGGGCTCCAGGTATGCTTGGCAATGGAAAAGGTCGCTGAGGATAGGTTCGGAAACGAACGAAATGATCGGTTTGTGTAGCTTGCTTCAGGATGTAGAATTAAAGGTAGAGAAAGATAGATGGTCATGGGTTGGGGCTACGGATAAAAGCTTCAGTGTGGGTGAGGTTAAAAGGTTATTGTTCAAAAACAACGGGCATTCGGTGGATTATTATCCGGTATGGTGTAAATGGCTTCCCAGCAAGTGTAATGTTTTTACTTGGAGAGTAGGGTTGGACAAGTTGGCTACTATGGATGCGTTAAGAAGAAGAAATATTGACATGGGAGATTCCGCTTGCGTGTTGTGCGGCGATGGCGAAGAATCGGTGGAGCACCTATTTACCTCATGTAGTGTCGCGTCGGTCCTATGGCCTATCATTTGCATGTGGTGCAACATTCCTAATATCTTAGCTTTCTCGGTTAAGGATCTTCTGGAGACTCATGAGCATATTGATTTAAAAGGTAACAAAAAAGAGGTAGTTCAAGGAATTATTAGAATTGGTTGTTGGAGCATTTGGAAAGCTAGGAACGAAGCGAGATTCAACAACAAGGCCTTTAAATTAGAGGGGGTTGTGCGGGAAATAAAGACGGTCGGTTTTTTGTGGCTAAATAGTAGATCGAAGAAAATAGATATTAGTTGGGAAGATTGGTGTACATTTGTCAATATATAATGTTTGTGTTATTGTTTCGCCTCCGGGCCAAACTATACCATATTCATAACAACGACAGTTGTAGTCTTTGACTCTCTGTCAAAAGGTGAAGAACTATGTTCAAACCTTAATGCCTTTGATCCAATTAGATCATTGCCTATAATTTAAATTGTCCATGTGACAAGGCCTTTTGTGCCACCCTAATACTTTTAGTGGTTTCATAACCTGGACTAACTATAATAAAAAGTTCAAATAAATATTCTTCAAAACTGATTAAACCAATTAATCAATGTGGTCTATTCATACCATGGTTAATGAATCACCGAATATGATGATTCAATATAAGACCACTAAATAAGTTGTTGTCATTTAATATATAGCATTCAAGCTTCTCCATGGCTAACTCGGATGAGGCACATAGTCACCCAACTGACGGAAATAATGAAACTAGATTGAACATAACGGGTGCTGATTTGCTAGCTATGATAGACACTGCTGTAACTAAAGCTGTTGGCAGAGTATTCAGGGAGTCGAGTGCTACTCGCACCAAGACTCATTCAGTGGCTCATTCTAAGCCCCTTTCCAAAACGCATACATCTAAAAAGGATGAATCTCAACATTCGTCAAATCAAAACAGTCAACCATCCAAGAACATAGTGTTCGACCAGGAACCACGTCCCAAAGCTTGTTCCTATAAGTACTTTGTCTCTTGCAAACCAATATATTTCACTGGTGAAAAAGGTGCCATTGATCATATTTGTTGACATAAGTGGGTGTGCCAATGAGGATGTTGTTAAGTTTGTATCACAGTCGTTTAAAGGTGATGCCCTAGTTTGATGGAGGGCATTAATACCGACCTCGGGGAAAATTCCACTTTACAATCTTTCGTGGGATAAATTTGTTGAATTGATGAGAGAAACTTTATGCTTGCAACATGAAGTAGAGAAAGTTGAAGCTGATTTCCTAACCCTAGTCATGAAAAATTTGGACTGTCGGGCCTATGTTACTAGCTTCAACTCCATGTCTAGACTGGTGCCTTATTGTCACACCCTGACTTTTGCGGAAGCGTATGATGTGTGACTTGATCGATATCATTGTATTCAATTATAATAAACAACTATATGATTAAAACATGATGTTCATCCATTTATAAGTTTAAAATGTTACAAACACAAGTCATTTAAGTTTTAACCAACATATCCTCTAGTTATGTTACAAATCAAAAGTGGATGACATCGAAACTTGAATTTTATGTCTTGAAAACAAGACCAGCGCCCAAGATCCATCTTGTTTTCCTGAAATACATGTAATTTTGAAAACATCAACAAAAGTTGAGCGAGTTCATGTGTTTCTGTATGAGTTCGAATAATCTTGTAAACATTTGTAAGTATGCCTTTGAAATCCGGTATGATAGCGTCTATGAATAGATCAATTAATGATTTGTAAGGTCATTAATATGTGTGCAATGGTGCAGGAAGGCTCAATCCTTTGCGTATTTCGTACCGGGCCACCCGGCGGGGACGACATAGTCACCACATGGTCCAACTCGCGGTCTCATGGGTGGGTTTCACAACACCCAAATAGATCTATCACTCATGCCCCTCGGTCCTTATACAAGGATTAATGGTCTTAAGTTAACGCCTACCCATTCACATGATCTAACAGTTCATTCCTTAGCTAACCATACCATTTGTAAAAGTTTGAAACATTTGTAACATGTATTTCACCCCGAAGTTATAAAACTAAAAACAATTAAAAGAAAAGGGGGACATGAACTCACAGATTTGTGTCCTGTAACCTGTAACTCAAAGATCTCGTCCTGATGTCGTACCACTACCTACACACGTGCTATGTTTTATTAGACGGCTAGGTCGTGCAACGACTCTTAGTCTTAGTTGTTTATTAAAACTTATTTTGGAATTCTTGGTATACTTTGAGTTATATCTTTGATGTGTATTATATAATTCCCAAGTATATAATTATTAGTTAAAATAATTATATTTTAACTTATGTTATGTTTATTTCATTATTTGGAATATTGTTAAAACAATATATTTTTAACTTGGTTTATTATGTATTCTTACATATGTATTTTTCCAAGTATGGGTATACTTGTACTTGTGTATTATCATACTTGTGTATTTTGCCAAGTATTGGTGGTGTATTCCGGTGTGTATTTATACGTATGAGAATACGTATTTTCTTGTATTTATTAAGTATTTTATACTTAATCTTGTATTTATTTTTTCCGAAATATTATTTTTAATCAACTAAAAATCACCAAATTTGTATTCTTAAAATGTATGTATTTTAAGAGAATTTTTATAGAAAATTATCTATAAACTTTACTTGACAAAAATAAATATACTGTCGTATAAACCTCAAAAATATTATATTTTTAAGATTAACTTAGAAAATATATATGTTTCTAGTCTTCACCCAAAATAACATGTCTTCCAGTTGTTTAAGAAAATATATATTTTTCTCCACTAAAAAATAATATATCTTCAAATTGTTTAAGAAAATATATATTTTTATCCACTCAAAATAATATATTTTCTGTTTGACAAAATATGATATACTTTGTAATACTTGTAAAAATCCACATTTTCCGTTTATTTGGTTTCCAAAATATCCTTTGTCATACTTGTCGAGTTACGAATTTATTTCCGGAATATATATATATATAGGGAGGGGCTGATGCGAGAACTCCATTTATTGTGAGAACCATGAGAACCAATGTGAACACAACCTAAAATAGCTAAAAAAACCTAACCCCCACCGCCCCCCCCCAAAAAAAAAAAACCTAACCCCCCCCCCCCCCCAAGCTAAAATGCTAAAAACTAAACCCCCAAAAAACCTAAAAAAATCTAAAAAAAATCTAAACAAATCTAAATTTTTTTTTTGATTTTTTTAAATATTTTTTATGTTAAAATCGCTACTTTTCGAATAAAAAAAAGTTTTTTTAAAAAAAAATTTAAAATTTTTTTTGCTTCGAAAAGAATTGATTTTAACATAAAAAATATTTAAAAATTAAAAAAAAAATTTGTGTGATTTTTAGCTATTTTTAGGCATTTTTGGTTGTGTTCACATTGATTCTCGCGGTTCTCGCAATAAGAGGTGGTTCTCGCATGATCTTCTCCCTATATATATTCTCATATATAGGGAGAAGATCATGCGAGAACCACCTCTTATTGCAAAAACCGCGAGAACCAATGTGAACACAAAAAAAAATGCCTAAAAATAGCTAAAAATCACACAAATTTTTTTTTTTGAATTTTTAAATATTTTTTATGTTAAAATCGCTACTTTTCGAAGCAAAAAAAAATTAAAATTTTTTTTTTAAAAAGATTTTTTTTTTTGTTTCTAAAAGTAGCGATTTTAACATAAAAAATATTAAAAAATTCAAAAAATTTTTTTTAGATTTTTTAAGGTTTTTTGGGGGTTTAGTTTTTAGCATTTTAGCTTGGGGGGGGGTGGGGTTTAGGTTTTTGGGGGGTGGGGGAGGGGGTTTAGGTTTTTTTTTTTTGGGGGGGGGGGGGGTTAGATTTTTTTTAGCATTTAGCTTGAGGGGGGGGGGGGGGTTTAGGTTTTTTTTTTTTGGGGGGGGGGGGGTTTAGGTTTTTTTTTTTGTTTTTTTAGCTATTTTAGGTTGTGTTCACATTGGTTCTCGCGGTTCTCACAATAAAGGTGGTTCTCGCATGAGCTCCTCCCTATATATATATATATAGGGGGAGGTTCATTTGAGAACAAAATTTAGTTGACAAGAAAAAAAACAAAGGGTACAATTGTAAAATATTAAGTAGTTATTCTTTAATCTCATTTATTACAATCTTTAAGTAATTAATTACCCATAAAGACTATTATTGTCTACACTAATTTTCATTGCCTACACACATAAAAAGTTATCCTACACATTTTGAAAATTATCCTACACATGCTCAAATTTATCCTACACAACTCGTAATTTATCCTACACACCTAGTAATTTATCCTACACTCTAAATTATTTTTTTAATTTTTGAAAAAATATATATTTTTTGAAAATAAGTTACAAATTTAATGTAGTTAGCTATTAAAAAGGAAGACTAGATATTAATGATCTATGTGACTTTACCAATATACCCTTACATTAAAATTAAATGAAAATATTAAATGAAGTAAAATGAAACATTCTTATTGGTTGAAACTTATTCTTTTTTCTTCTTACAAAAAAATTCTTCTCATTTGAACCTTCCACTATAAATCATTAATTCTTTTTTTTGTAAGAAGAAAAAAGAAGAAGTTTCAACCAATAAGAATGCTTCATTTTACTTCATTTAATATTTGTATTTAATTATAATATAAGGGTATGTTGGTAAACTTACAAAAATCATTAATTTGTATTCTTCCCCTTTAATAACTAACTAAATTAAATTTGTAACTCCTTTTCAAAATATATACTTTTTCCAAATTAAAAAAAACAAGTTAATTTAAAGTGTAGAATAAATTACTAGTTGTGTAGGATAAATTACGAGTTGTGTAGGATATATTTTCGAGGTGTGTAAGATAAATTTCGACTGTGTGGGATAAAATTCTATAATGTGTAGGATAAATTTCGACTGTGTGGGATAAAATTCTATAATGTGTAAGATAAATTTCGACTGTGTGGGAAAATTTTGATATGTGTAGGTTTTGTAGATTATATGTAGGATAATTAAAGATTAGTTGACTAATTAATTAAAGAGTTGATAATTAATGATATGAGTTATAAATGAAATAGTATTTTACTAATATGCCCTTTCTTCTTTTTCTTCTCACATTAAATTTCTTCTCAAATGAACCTTCCCCTATATATATATATAGAGAGAGAGAGAGAGAGAGAGAGAAAGTATAATGTACAAAAGCCCTAATTATACTTCACGTACGCGACTATCCTGACCGTCAGTTTTTTGTGATTATCACGCATGGATCAGATTTATCACGCATGGAACAGATTATCACGCATGGATCAGATAATCACGCATGGATATAAGCCACTGAAATAATCACGCATGTATTAAATAATCACGCATCTAATTAATCACGCTTTTAATCCCCTGATCTGACGGTCAGGATAGTCGCGTACGTGAAGTACGATTACTCATAATGTATGTTAACCGCTATATATATATATATATATATATATATATATATTTATAGTCCTTATGTCGTTTGTCCGATTGTCCAATATTCGGGTATAATTTATATATTTGTTTTCTTGGAATTTTGGTAATATTTTCATATTACAATTTTGGTATATTGGTGAGTTATATTATTTTCAAGTTCCTAAAATAATATAACTAATACAATCAATATACAAATAGCACACAATTTGTGACATCTAAATATATATTTTCCTAAATATATACTTAGTCATTTTTATTATAAAAAATCAACGTCCAATATTTGTAATAAAAATTATGGCAAATTTTTATATGAAAACCATGATCAAAATTTACTTGTAAACACTTGTTTAAAAATATTTTTCTAAGTGTTTAATTTCTACCAAAATTTTGCCATAGTTTCCCCTTAAAAATGGAGGTTTCCATGCTTGAAAGCATATCATTTTCTTTTTAAAATTCATCACCAATCATCAACAATCTAAACAAGACTTACCATGAGCCAAAAATATGCAATTTACACTATGTCATGAACTTGAAAGTTTGTAAAAATTTGTAGTAACTTCACATGTTGTTTAGTAAGTTTTGTTACCTCTAAAAACATGGTTTTTAGTTTATAAAACTCATTCTTGTAATTTTTGTTCTTTACAACTTATATGATGATTTTCTGAAAATAATTCTTCTTGTATTTTTCTTGTTACCAACACTATTCTAACTTTGTTTTAACACTTAAAATATGTTTATTTTCTTTAAAAACCATGATCATGTTAAATCTTGTAATAAACCTTGTTTCTTGAAAATATTATCTTTGAAATATTTTATTTTCAAGACTTAATACTTGTAAACATAATCATTATACACTAAAACAAGCTTATATTCAAGTTCATGATTAACATAAAGGATGGTCATTATGATTTTCTCAAGATCCATCCTTATACTTGCTAGATCATGTGTTTAATCATCATCTAGCAAGCTTCTTATGATGATCAACATCATAATCACAAGAAATCAACAAACAATTTTCATACATACACTAAAACAACTTAGATTTTAATGTTATTAAGCTTTATGTTAAAGATCATCTTCATGTTTCTTTGTGATTCTTAAGATTAACAAGTTACATAACCTTTTAACCACAAAAATTAGAAGTAAAAACAAGTTGTGAGGAGGTTACTACTAGCTCTATGACTAGGGAAGAAACAAAGATGAAGATGATGATAAATGAGGTGGATAAAAGCTCTAGGTGAAGGTCCTTCAAACTCCAAAGCCTCCAAGCTTCTTAACTATGTTCCTTGCACCCTTAGATCACCTTGGAATGTTTGAGAATGACTTGAAAATGGATGTGTATGGTGGTGGTGTGTGAGCCGAGAATGGGAGGAAGAAAGGAGGTGTTTGTGTGTTGAAGATGAAGTAATGAGGATGTGGTTTAGTCTTATGGTTTAAAAAAAGAAAGACTTCCAACAAAACATGGTCTAATGGTTAATGTGCTTATAATCATTCATACATATCCATTAAACAATTAGAAAGAAATCAAGGGGTGGGTCCCCATGTTGGACCGTCAATTGAGGGGGGGGGGTCTAGTTGTGATTTAATCCTTAGTTAGGAAGTTAAGTTAGATTGTAAGGGTATTAGTTAGGGTTATAAGTGTTATGGTGTTTTAGGATGTGTTATGATGTTCGGTGACCATAACTAGCTTCGTAACACTAAAACAATGCTTTTAGTGAATATTTGGTGTTTCGGGTAGTGTCCGGTTGTTCGGTTGGTTACTGATTCGTTAAGGTGCTAAATAGCGCAGTTTAGTGTGCTTTATGTTGTCTTTTATGACAGTTTTGATTCCCGACACTTATGAAGGTATTCTGGACCATTAAATCATAATTTTGCATTATATTTTGTAGTTAAAATGCTGATTTTTGCTGATTTGTGCAGAATTATGCAGTTTTAGTGAGTAGGGATCACTAGGAAGGTAGTTTTGTGATCTCTACTTTCCTACACACTATTCTAGTGTAACTCTTGGCTTTAGGCCCAATCTGTGTCTTAATATCATGTCTGTCTGAGTACTGAACTCCCGTCAGTACTTCTAGTTTGTCTGATAACTGTGCTAACTTTGTTATGTGCACTAATTGTGTCACATTGTGTTGCATGTAATAATGATAAATATTCTTGCAATATGTAATGCACTTGTATGTATATGACATTAATCAGAAAATCATTCATATCCTTAATTTAATCAAGTACAGTTATTAAGATACAATTTACTGTTTAACATTGTACGGATACATGGAAAATTGTCAGTTGTCACCCTTATTTGGTAACTCCGGAACCTAAACGCATAGCACGTTTCATAGGTGGCTTGGCCCCTGAGGTTAAAGGACATGTTAAGGCCTCAAAGCCTGCCACTTACCGGTCAGCAGTGGATCTGTCTCTATCTCTAACATTGGATATTATCCGAAGTAGGTCGGTAAAGACTATAGATGAAGGAAAGAGAAAGAGAGAAGATGATAACTCGCATCGTTCTGATAAGGTAAAGAAAGGTAAGTCTGGATTTAAGAAAAGCTCCAATCAGTCGGGTGAATAGCCCTGGTGCAAGAATTGTAAGGAATCACTTCGGGAAATGCACAATAGATCCGCAGGCTAAACTGTAAGACCCTTACAATAAACTAACGGTTTTCGTATAGTTTACGAAACATGTAATTATGATTGCATACACGTTGAAAATTATGGTTAAATTAAAACTTTTACAAATTTAAATTAATAGAACATAATGTAGTTAAGTTCGTCGTTTTAAAATAACGACGAAGCAATGTGCGGAAGCTTCTTTTCCCATGTGTTCTGTTCTTGTACGCCGCTTGATCTTCATCCGTGAACTCTTGACATTAACCTATAATCAAAACCAACTTAAAAGTTAGTTTTGATAGCTCATAAACAAGTTTAAACAAGTTATATGCGTCAAATAGCAAAATAAAATCAAATTGCCAGCTTTTTCAGCTCTCGCGGGTCGCGAGAGCTTAGCCTTAATCCGTCGCGGGCCGCGACGACTGTCGCGTGTCACGCCCAAACATCTGGAACCTGTCGCGTGGGGATCAGTTTTCTAGCGGGTTTGTTATAAAAACCTGCATTTCACCCAGCTCTAGTTTTAATCAAATTCCAACTTTAAATTGTCATAATTTTTAATCTAGATGTCCGTTTTACACGATTCTTTTTCCTACGCGTTCGTAATTTGATTCTCCATCATGTGGAGTTATAACCCGACATCCGAATTTATAAAATATACGATTTCAAGACCTCGGCTTGAAATTGGTTTACTAAGACTTTTGGCCTGTTTAAGAAATTTAAACAATTTAGTCTAAAACTAGCTCCTTTCTTTTCTCACCTCATAATTCCATATCTAAAATATCTGCTTATATTCCACCACAACTATTTTTGTGGTGGATTTAGCGTAACGAACTTATTATCCCAAATTTACCCCTCGGTTGGTCATTTTACGCAAATGACCCATTTTTTTTTGCATTTAACCCACTAATATGTATGCCTAAAACTTTTCAAATTTAATGGTTCCATAGTCATAATGCAAATTCCCAAACAACCCACATTGGTCGTTTGCCCATTTTACCCTTCAAGGGTGTTTTGGTCAACTTTAGTCCCTCATTTTATGACGAACGACTTTCGTCACCTATTTGACCAAACTCGTATGTTTAACTAAAACTATTTTATGCGTACCTGGCTAGGGTCAAAACTAACACCTGTTTTAATACCGCATCAATTAGTCGCTAATTAATAGGAATGCAATTCCTTACGCTATTCACCCTGTGATCATAATACTCGACAAACATCATTAGTCGATATTGTCCGATGGTGATATAATCACCATTCAACCCGTTTGGTCTAACGACCATTTTATCCTTGTGAGATGGTACTTATTTACCATCCCGTCCATGTAACCCGTACCGGTTTACTCCGTTCTATCATATTGCTTAATTTTTTTTCTTTATTCATTTAACACATCATGTTTTACGCCGTTGAGCGCCTTTTTTCAAAAACAATTGTTTGTTCGTTAGCTCGTAGACAAATTGTCGTATTACCCTTTTTACTCATTAAACTTTATGCCATAATGTATCTTTTCTCAAAACTCTTTGTTTATTCGGTCTACACATGGCCGAATCAATGTTTTGCTACTTTTACTTATTCCGAAGCGTATTATTACGCCTCAGGTTACCATAATCAATCTATCGTTTTATCTTATTCATAACGACTATAACAAGTAGGTGTTCTAATAGTAAAGTGTAAGTTTTACTTACCTTGCGCTCAAATACATCTTTCCTTCATACGCGATCTGTTTGACTCGCTCCCTTCTCAAGCTTCCACCTAGCTTGTTAAGCGTCAAACTATCATCATTCACAAGGTGGTTAGATTAGTCATTACTATTCACGACTATTCCACCTTACGTATTTTCTATGTCGAAACTACTATTCAACTTCATCATTGGTTAGTTTAACTTATCAAAAGTTAACTACTTTTGATCACACGATTTACACAATTAAGTCTAAATAAACATGATGTTTAGAACCCTTATTGCTTCATATTTCGCATAATTTGACATATTATTCAAATGCGTGTTTCACTCGAAATTTCAACATTTTAGCTTTCATTTAGGCATTTTAACAAACACCTAATGGGCATAATTTTACACATTTACAAACTAGTTCATAACTAGTCATTTTTACCAAGATCAACATAAAAATCAAATCTCTATGTCTAGTGTTCATGAACTACATCTAGAACTTGTATCATAACATCGTTTTCTTACAATTTTAACATGCAATATTTTATGTTCATCACAATGATATGAAAACCCACTTAGCACATATAGGGGGAATCAACAATTTCCTAGTTTTCCAACATTAATATATCAAGTTTTTCTACTAGGGTTTGTTCCTAGACATGGTTTCAACATAACCACACTCATACATTCAACATTCAAACATGAACTTCAATTCATGAGTGTTAATGTCACACCCAGATATTTCCACGTATTACCGGTGGGCTCGGTGGGGAGTATCGTGACGTAGTTGATATCATCATAGACAATTTATCACAGTTTATATACACAACGGAATTCGAAAGATAAAATCATTACAAACCGAATGAAAGTAATATCATTTATTACAAAACGGTTGTAAAGGATCCACAGGCGGATCAAAGTTTAAAAGAAACATTGTTCAGCATATTTATAACATCTAAGCTTGCAAGATTCTTTATTGATGCTAGGAGTAGCCAGCCTATTCCGTTTAGTACCTGCACTTAGCCTTTTTGGAAAATACGTCAGTTTACACTGGTAAATACAATTAACCGACTCATTTTGAAAATGTTTAAGAAAATTGATTTGAATGCACAAGGCACAAAATATCTTTTATAACTCGGGACAATTATTTAAAAATAATCTTGTATACAGATTTAAATGTTTGCCGTCTGTCAGGGCCGGTTAGAAGAGCCGGACAAGATTAACTGACACACCACAGGTATAATACCCACAAGGAATTTTCCTTATTGTGGGGTACCTTTTATACATACGCAACTGTCAGGTGTATGCCTACACCCCGTGCTTAAGTCGTGGCCATTTTCTTAATAATGATGCCAAAGATATCCGGGACATGGTCATTAACAAAACAGATTAAAACGGGTTATGCAAGTAAATTAATCACAATCCGATTTAAAACAGTTACATACCCGACCAAGCGGTATTATTATAACATCGTATCCCAAGTCCGTATAACGGAAAATAAGTTAAAAGTATTTACCTGAGCAAGTATATATCACAATCAGCGAGTGCAAGTATCTTTTACTGGTCTCCTAATCTGAAACGAAGGTTTTAATAACCTATTAGATTCCTAACGGGTCTTAATTAAGTCTATACTTAGAGCTGTTAGTTTTAAAGGAAGATATACGGTTCAAAATGCACGATTAAGCGAAGACCGGATTAGAATGTGGTTTAGACCTGACAAGTTTGTATACTTGAATAATATGGGTAAACTAAACACATTCTGGATTTTGAGATAAAAATGATAAGGTTTGACCCGTTTCGGCTAATTTATGCAAACTAGTTACATAAACCGCACCGAGCGCGAAAAATGCATAACGGGCAAACAAATGAGTCATGAACAGGTTTCCTAAGTTAATATGCCTTAAATATATTGTGACATCAGTAGGATACCTTCCATTATGCCCAAAATGGATTTAAACTCAAATTATGCCCCGTAGGGGTATTTTGGTCATTTTAAAGCTTATAAAAGAGTTTAATTATTAATCTGAGTTTCAGGTCTGATATAATCAGTAAAAATATTCATTTTTATAAGTCATAACAGTAGGGTATTGCATATATGTGAAATTTATCTTTTATAACCAAACTATGCACCGTAGGGGCATTTTGGTAATTTCACATAAGCTTTAAAGGTCAAAATTAGAATTCTGAGTTCAAAAATTTTGCTTACTGTTTAATTATAAAAATTTACTTACAACATCAGTAGGTATTAAGTCTTATATGTTAAAAATAGTTTTAACCCATAATATACGCTTAAAACGCGTAAAAGTCGGTTTTAAGCGATTTTCGGGTTTAAATAGGAAATCTAAGTTTTTGATCAGTTTATAAAGTTCAAAATGTTTTATTTATTATATAAAATCAGTAGCAAAAAGTTTGGTGTCAAAATATTATGTAAAACTCTTTTTATTCAAAAAAAGGGTATAACCGACAATTTCCGAATTATAGCAAGAACCCTATGTTATGCTCAGCTTAAAAATAAATAAAAATCTTCAAAAATCCCAAAATATTATATTACATCAGTGGGTAAAAATTTTGGTGTCAAAATTTGGGTTTAGATAGGCTTTATGCTAATTACGCTGTTTAATTAATAAAAAGCTTCATAATTACGATATTGAGCATATCTCCTAATCTAGACCTCAATCTGATGTCAAATTTTTAGGACTAGTTTATAAATCAGTAATAAAGGTTTTTGTCCTCTCACATTTTCAAAAATCTCATTTTAAAGTCAAAAGGGCATAATGGTCAACATTTAGGCATATAACGGAAACATGCAAATGAATCGGATAACTAAGGAACCAAGTTGTATAACCTCAGAGGGTTACACTAACCTATAACCTGGTCCTAATAGAGCTCTAAGGCATTTCTAAAATATGCTACATTGGGTCAGAACTAAAAGTCAAAGCAAAAGTCTACTTTTGCGACTTTCGGTTCCGAACCGAGCCTAAACTGAAAATTGTCGGGTTGAACATGCTTAGACATGTTCTTATATTAATTACCAAGTTATAAAAGTGATAAAACAGGTTCCATGGCTTCTACATTGCTAATTATGCGTTTATTTGAAAATTAGCTTTGTGTTTACTTTTTATAATTAAGTTTGACCCGACAATTGACTTAGTTAGAGTGGGAATCAGATGGTGCCCTTTTAAGGGTTTATTACCCACATAATTACCAACTCATAGGTACTTTCAATTCGAGAATTGACTAGACCATTAGTGATTAATCACTAAGTCAAACCTTAATTACGACGGGTTTGACTTTAGGCCATTAAACTAATGAAGCACGAATTAGAAAGGTTAAGGAAGCTTACTGAAGTACTAAGCACGACTAATGATCCTTAGGGAATGGTCTTGAGCTCCAGGAGACTCCATAAAAAGAGTTATGAATGATTTCAAGTGAATGTCAAAATGTGTTGCAACAAGTGTTCTTATATAGTGAATTAGATTGCATGGGATCACTCCAACTAAGTCTACAGATGTTTTCTGATGGTCCCGTGTGTCCCTATGCATGAAATACCACTTGCTCAGCCTCTGGATTTCGAAAACAAGCTCTCAAAGGCGGTGGAATAGGCTGATACAGGCATCTGTCCAAGAAAACTGATGCTGGCACTTTTAGGCGGCCCGCGTAAGCTCCAAGTGGAGTCTTACGCGGCCGGTATGAGGCCCAGATCCGGTCAAAAAGGTTTCAGAAATTGCACATTTGGTCCCAGGTCCTTCCAAACTTGATTTTAATTTGTTTTTATTACATTTTAACCCCAAAACTTGACTTTTAAGGACCCTAAGTCATAAACCACCTTCGTTAAGTCCCCGGTTAGTTATACGATCACCGAAAAGTCATGAATTTAAATGTTGACGCTTTTAACCCCTTACTTACGAATGTTAGCATATCTTTCTCATACGATATCGAAACCTTGTGAAATTTTTATCACTTATTCTAGTGAGCATGATTAATCGTTACAAAGCTTTGGGTTCGCTAAAAGGTCACTCGGAGGTATAAATTAAACATGTTGACACTTTTAAGCCTTGCGGTTTGTAAACTTTCACTTTCTTCCACAACCGGCTTCATACGATTTATAATTAATTCGTTTAAGGGTATAAACATCGTGTAGGGTTATTGAAAGGTATAATTATCGAATGTTGACACTTTAAATCCTTTTACACACATACTTTCTTTGTTTTTCAACTTTAGTCCCTCATATTCAATCCATTACACGTTTAAAGCTCATGACACGTGTCTTCATTATTTTGGTCGTGATTTTACGAGGTGTTACATCCTCACCCCCTTTGTAACACCCCGAAAATATAAAACTTTATATTAGAATTATAAAGTATAAAATAAAGGAGAATAAACTGACTAGGACTAGATAACCCAGTTAGATACAACATTGTGAAACCAAATAAATGGATGGGAACTCCTAAATTAATAAATGAAACAATAATTTAGGGACCTAAGTTACAAGGTTGGAAACTTGGGTGATTATAATTAAAATAACACACACCAAACACACACTTAGGTGTGTTTGGTCGAACAAGAACACAGGGGGCGACACAGGCTCCCCACCAAACCCTAGTGCATGTCAAACTTGATCAAATTGAGAGTTCAAATCAGCTCCAAATCGATCTTCAAGCATGAATTAGTGATCACCTTGTTGAGGGGATCATAAGGTATGCAAAATTTTGATATTTTGATCCATCTTAAATTATAGGTTAATTGTGAAAAACTGAAATTGAGCTTGATTATGTCTTGCATGGATGAAATTAGAAGTAACATGGCATCTAGGGATAAACCCTAGATGATTTCTTATTAAAATCTAGCATTATACTTGTGGGGTTTATAATCACCATTGTAGGTGATTAGTGAGTTTGTAGAAACTAAATAAACACTAGAATTATGGTTCTTATTCTAGTGAAATCTGAATTCATGTGGTGAATCTGAAATTTTTGATGTTAAAATTTAGTATAGATTTGTTAATTGAAGTGAATGTAGATGAAAATAACATGTCAAGAACCTAGTAATGGTTATGTAAAAATCTGACCCGCTAGGTGTTTGTTAAAACGCCTAAGTGAGGAGTAAAACGTTAAAGATCGGACAAAAACGCAGATTTGAATATCATAATGAATTGTCCGATTTTTGGTTATAAAAGAGTTCTAAATTTGGTTGTGAATGGAACTCTATAGGTAAAGAATCCGGGTCGTCAAGTGGACAAGCCAGAGGTGATACACGCTAGAAAGGTGTGCTTAAAAGGTACGTAACCACGGTTTTGTTACGTTTTGTTTGTTATGTATTTTTACTAATAGACATGAATTTAGAATAGAGTACGAATTTGGATGTCTAGTTGAAGTGACGAAGATCACTAGATAAGTAAATGGGTTAAATGTTAGTTAGAACAAGTTTGGTATGTTGTAAAATGGTGGTTCCCATTAAACAACCAAACGGGTCAAATAATGGTCGAATTTTGTAGAGATTGAAGTGATTAAAACATCACACATTAAAATTGAGTTATGAAAACGTAATCCATGGAATGGACGTGATACGCTATGATTGACAAGCCCGGGAATGGGTAATTATGGTTAGAAACCAATGTCGATGAATTACGCAAGTATGTAACTTGATTCGTTACATTTGGTAAATTTTGATAACTAGCATATTTGTAGTTGAAATGTAGAATAGAAGTTGAATTAAGTTAAAGCGATAATGTTCGCTATATTGAATAATAGGTAAAGAATTGGTTAGACCTCGTAGGTAGTCATCATAATGGAGGATTCCTTTGATGAGCCAAACGGGTCGGATAATCAAATAATGCGTGGTTAATGCATCGTAATATGGCTACTCGGTCTTTGTTGTTGTTAATAAAAAGACATATTAGAATACGAGAATTTAGCATATTAGTTTGTTAGAATGAGAAATCCGAGGATTCGGGTTTGGGTGAAATGTATAAATGAGACAAATAGCAAGTTTGCAGAGTCCAGCGTAAGTTACGGTCTCCACCGTAACTTACGATGGAGAATAAAAATGTTACGGCAGTTCAACACTGCCCTACGGCAGACCAAGGTTAACCAGCGTCTACCGTAACTTACGGTAGACACCGTAAGTTACGGTAGAGCCCAGAAATAATTGTTAAAACTTGCATATCCTAGCTAATCGAATCCGGTTTTTGAACGTAGCTTCGATTAAGCAATATTTCTAAGAACTCTAACACTAATTTTGTTATAAATCTCCAGTTTTCAGGTTTTGCAAGTATATGGACAATGATCAAGCATGTTTTGAAGAACCGAACACGACTTTTGAAGCTTCCGCGATATCCAACTTTAATAGACAATGTTTTTGGAATGTAAACAATTTGCTAGACAATTTATGAATGTTTGAATTAGTCGGTAGTTGACTAAAGTTTGGTCACTTTGGAACTTAACTTTTAACCTAGACGCACTATATATATAAAATCATATTAAATTTAGATTTAAGTCAAGTAGTAATTAAAAGGGTGTTACACCCTTAAAAGAAATCTCGACCTCGAGATTTACTTAAATAAATGAGGGTACTTCTCTTTCATTGTGGACTCTACCTCCCACGTATACTCGGAACCTCTACAGGCATCCCATTTAACCATTACAATTGGTACCTGCTTCCTTTGAAGCTTCTTAACCTGTTGATCCTCGATCGACAAAGGTTTCTCAACAAACTTTAGGCTCTCATCTATGTGCACATTCGTATGTGGTATGACTAGTGATTCTTCATCAGCTAGACATTTCTTCAGATTACAGATGTGGAATACATTATGAATACTACTGAGCTCTTCAGGCAAATTTAACTTATAAGCCACTGTTCCGACACATTCGATGATCTCGAATGGTCCTATATATCTTGGACTTAACTTGCCTTTCTTGCCGAATCGCATTACCCCTTTCCAGGGTGATACCTTCAGTAGTACTTTGTCACCAACCTCAAACTTTAGAGGTTTACGCCTTTTATCTGCGTAGCTTTTCTGCCTATCCCTGGCAGCTTTGAGACGATCTCATATCTGTACAATCTTATCTGTCGTCTCCAGGACTATATCAGGTCCTGTTAGTTGGACATCTCCAACTTCTGCCCAACAAACGGGCGTTCTGCACTTTCTTCCATACAAAGCTTCAAAAGGTGCAGCTTGTATACTGGAGTGATAACTATCATTGTATGAAAATTCGATTAATGGAAGATGATCATCCAAACTTCCACCTAGATCAATAACACAAGCCCTTAACATATCTTCCAGTGTTTGAATAGTACGCTCACTTTGACCATCCGTCTGAGGATGGTATGCCGTGCTGAAGTTCAATCGAGTGCCTACGGATTGTTGAAAACTTTTCCAGAAATGCGATGTATACCTCGTATCCCTATCAGATATGATAGACACTGGCACTCCGTGGAGAGATACAATCTCATCCACGTATAGCTGAGCTAACTTATCTGAGTTGTGTGTTTCCTTAATAGGTAGGAAGTGGGCTGACTTAGTCAGTCTATCCACTATCACCCAAACAGTATCATTTCCTCACTTTTTCTTCGGTAACTTGGTGATAAAATCCATAGTCACCATTTCCCACTTCCAGGTGGGAAGTTCAGGCTGTTGTAGCAAACCTGACGGCTTCTGGTGTTCTGCTTTAACTTGAGCACATGTCAAACATTTGGCCACATAAGTGGCTATAGACTTCTTCAAGCCTATCCACCAATAATTCGTCTTCAAATCCTGGTACATTTTGTCACAGCCAGGATGAACAGAATACTTGGAACTATGGGCTTCCTGAAGGATCACTTCCCTAAGTCCTCCATAGATTGGAACCCGTATCCGTCCATTCAATCTTAGGATTCCATCCTTACCATATGACAACTGTTCTGCAGTGACTCCCAACTTTTCATTTGGATAGTTAGCTTCTAATACGGCTTTCTTCTGAGTGGCTAACAATCTTTCATTCAAGCTGTTCTTTAATTCAATGCTCTTGGAATTGATTCTTATGGGCTTCACCATTTCCTTCCTACTTAAGGCATCGTCGACCACATTAGCCTTGCCTGGATGGTATCAGATTTCACAATCATAACCATTTAAAGTCTCCATCCATCGACGCTGCCTCATGTTCAGATCCTTCTGATTGAACAGATGTTGAAGGCTCTTATGATCAGAATAGATCACACACTTGGTACCATATAAATAATGCCTCCAAAGTTTTAGTGCAAACACAACGGCACCCAACTCCAAGTCGTGGATGGTATAATTCTTTTCGTGCACTTTTAGTTGTCGGGAAGCATATGCAATAACTTTACCCTTCTGCATTAGCACACATCCCATGCCAGTGTGCGATGCGTCGCAGTAAACCACAAATTCTTCAATCCCTTCGGGCAATGTCAACACAGGAGCATTGATTAACTTCTGTATAAGAATATCAAAGGATTCTTGTTGCTTAGGACCCCAATCAAACTTAATATTCTTCCTAGTCAATGAAGTTAGGGGTGCAACAATCCTTGAGAAATTTTCAATAAAACGCCTGTAATATCATGCCAATCCCAAGAAACTACGAATCTCTGTGGGCGTCTTCAGTTCTTGCCAATTCATGATGGCTTCAATCTTAGCGGGATCTACCTGGATACCACGCTCACTAACCATATGTCTAAGGAATTGGACTTCACGAAGCAAAATTCACACTTTGAAAACTTGGCGTAAAGCTTTTCTTGTTGAAGAAGTTTAAGAATACAACGAAGATGCTTCTCATGATCAGCTTGATTCTTTGAATAAATGAGGATGTCATCAATGAAGACGATGACAAACTTGTCCAAGTAGGGTTTGCAAACGCGATTTATGAGGTCCATGAATGCTGCTGGTGCATTAGTGAGCCCGAACGGCATCACTAAGAACTCGTAGTGGCCATAGCGAGTTCTGAACGCAGTCTTATGCACATCTTCATCTCTAACCTTCAGCTGATGGTAACCAGACCTTAAATCAATCTTGGAGAAGTAACTTGCCCCTTGCAATTGATCGAACAGATTGTCGATCCTGGACAATGGATATCTGTTTTTAATTGTAACCTTGTTCAGCTCTCTTTTTATAATCAATGCACAACCGCATTGATCCATCTTTCTTCTTAACAAACAGAATAGGTGCTCCCCAAGGAGATGAGCTAGGTCTAATAAATCCCTTTGCCAATAAATTATCCAGTTGGGTTCTTAACTCTTTCATCTCAGTTGGGGCTAACCGGTAAGGTGCTCTTGCAACAGGTGCTGCTCCAGGTATTATGTCGATTCTGAACTCCACTTGCCCATCTGGGGGTAAACCAGGCAGTTCTTCAGGGAATACTTCTGAATATTCAGAAATGACAGGGATATCTTCAATTTTGGGTTTTGGTTCATCAACAGTTACTTGTGGCATGTAGATGACACAACCTTTCTTCATACACCTTGATGCCTTAAGCATGGACACTTGCTTAGGCATCCCATACTGAGTATCTCCTTGTATGGTAAGTGGCTCACCATACGGAGTCTTGATAACCACTTGTTTCTTGTCATAAACGATCTGGGCTTGGTTATGAGATAACCAATCCATGCCTATCACTATATCGAAACCAGCTATTTTTAAAGGAAGCAAGGATAACGGAAAGGAGTGGTTCCTAATGGATATAAAACATCCATCTAGCACGGTTGAGGCAGTTTCTAAGGTACCATCGGCCAACTCTACTTCATATTTCACGCTTAGGGTTTTAACAGGTAAATTGAACAACTTACAAAACTTATCATCTACAAATGACTTATCCGCACCCGAATCAAATAACACCCTTGCATAAACATCATTTATAAGGAAGGTACCTATTATCACATTATCATCCTGAACGGCTTCTCGTGCATCCATTCGAAAGACCCTTGCATTGGTCTTTTTGACTTCTTCAGGCTTTTTGGCCTACTTAGGGCAATTGGTCTTGATGTGCCCTTTCTCATTGCAACCATAACAGGTCGCATCCTTCAACTTCTTGCAATCCAAAGTCTTGTGTTCTTTGGACTTGCAGATCCCACAACCAATCGGCTTCGACTGCGACTGCGACTTTGATTCAAACCTGCAATTCCCGAAATGACGTTTCTGGCAGGTTTTGCATTTAGGCTTCTCATCCACTTGCTGGTTACCCTTGTTAGACCCAGAATTCTTCTTGTGGTCTAAGTTCCCCCTATGCTTCTTGTCAGAACGACGTGAGTTATCATCCTCACGTTTCCTTTTTCTTCTTCAGAAATCTTAAGCGATCTCAGCCTGATCGCATCCAGAGTAAGGGATAAAGACAAATCAGTTGCTGACCTAAAAGTAGTAGGTCGAGACGCCTTCACACTAGCTTTGATCTCCGGGGCTAAACCCCCAATAAAACGAGCGATACGTTTTGGTTTCGGTGTAACCAAGTATGGAACCAATCGAGACATGGTATTGAAACTGGTGAGGTAAGTCTGGAAGTCTAAGTTCTTCATGACTAAGGTCAAGAAGTCAGTCTTGATCTTCTCAACTTCGTGTTGAGGACAGTAATTTTCTTTGATTAGAGCAATGAACTGCTCCCAAGACATGTTATACAAGTGGGCCTTTCCTGTAGCTTGAATCAGTGACCTCCACCAAGCTAGAGCTTCTCCCTTAAATGATTGTGACACAAACTTCACAATATATTTCTCTACACAACCACTAATATCAACCACCGTGTCCATTTCATTGAGCCAAGTCATACAATCGATGGCTCTTTTCTCCCCTGTGAAGTCTCTAGGCTTACAGGCGACAAAATATTTATAAGAACAGCCCTTAACACGTGGTTCGTGTTTGAGCTCAATCTTCTTAGACGGAACACTCCTCTGATTTGTTGAGTGATGAGAATCACTCTTGCGAGCTGTATGAGTTTTGGAGGGTGGTTTTGAATGAGGTACAGACTAAGTTCTGACATGGGTACCACTAGATTCATTAAACTGTCTGTCAAGAGCTCGCGTAACGGCATTATCTATTAATGCCTGCAATTCCGCGCCTGCTACATTAACTCTGGAAGTGTCATGATTCTCCCTTGGGTGACTGCTGACTTCGTTTGACCCAGCCATGTAGCTTGATTGCTACATAAAATATTGACAAGATTTATTCAAAAGTCCATTATGGAATTGTCTTTTATGGCAATTCATTAACCATGGTAATTATAAACCATATTTGGTTAATTTATTAAACATATTTGTTTAGGATTTTCATTATAATTTATCCTAATTATAAAGTAATAAGGGTATTATTAATGGCACATAAGGCCTAGTCACAAGGACAATTATAAACCATGATTTCAGATAATCGAGGTATTAAGGTTTGAACGTAGTTTATCACCATTTATTGACAGGGAGTCGTAGACTACAATCTGTCTTTTGTCTTATATGACATTGATGATGGCTCGTAGGCCCTACATCACAAATGGATGTTTAAATAATAAAGAAGGAATTGGAAGAATCCAATATAAGAATGACATGTTTGATTTAACGAATCACATCTGTCAGGAGTGTTAACATGTTTTCAGATGATAACAAGGAATTTGAATCCTTTTTAAACAGGCTTTACCATTATGGCCAGGTCTATAATGTCATGCGGGCTAGATTATACCTTTTAAGATTCTTATTTAATATTTAATAGGCAGATTATTTTAAAAGGAATGAGATTTTTGATTTATTTATTTCATATATTATATTTATGCCTATAATGACGAAAATTGAAAATTCAACATTCTACACTAATTAAAAAGAGTACATATTTGCCCTAAACGGGACTTTAACAGAAATAACTTGCCCACGCAGGGGCTAAACTGAAATTACAAGTCCTCGCAGGGACTGGATACAGAAATAGATGTCCACGCAGGGACTTGATTGAAAATTAAAGAAACACAAAACAAACAAATAAACAAAGGATCTCAATGATCCTTTTGCTCTTCCCTTTGATTAAGCTTGCCAAACCCTTGAGAAATCCCCGGTGGTTCCTACGTTCCTCTTGAACCTCCCGTTCCACCTGGCTCAACCTCTGTAGAATCTCCTGTTGCTGCTGGGGCTGAATCAACGGCGGCTGTGGCGGCTGCTGATGCGGAGGTTGAGGAGGTGGTGGGTGTTGATACCCATAAGGTGGGTACCCGGTTTGGTAGGAGGATGCGTAAGGCCCTTCAGGATGAAGGGCATTGTAGTTGGCTGCTACAAGGTATGGGTCAACATTGGGGGCATTGTAGTAGTTATACCCTGGGTAGGCAGGCTGCTCAAAGGGGTTGTATGCCGCTGTACCGGCGCATGTAGGAATTGGGTTATCATAACCCACTGGTGGCGGTGCGACTGGCCCAGATTCCACCTCTGAAACAGGGTTAGAAGACCCACCCATCTGTGGGTCTTCATATAATGGCGGGTAATGACTGCCACTTGAATGCTGAGGGGTGCTGATACGGACTCCCCCTCGCACGAACATCCGTGCGGTTGATCTCCTACGCCTCGGTGGCTCCGGAGGTGGTTGCTGCACTGGTGGTGGTGGCGGTGGAGTAACCGCTACAAAACGCGAATCCTCCAAGGGATCTTGCTGCTGCTGCTGTGATGAGTGGTAACTGGGAGTAAACACCCAGACGTATTGGGAAAATCTTGCCTCATAACTGTCTGGACCACGATAAGGTGATCCATGATATGACGACCCGTCCGAAATCTCGATGGGGTGAGTAGGTGTTCCGGTTGGCGGCTGGGCAGGTTCCGGATCCTTTTCCATGTCCATGGAGAAATGGTCCTCCAGTCCCAACGGGTTATAACCCATTGGCACATCAATTTGGTTTACCGGGTTGAACCGGATTTGAAAGTAGGGTGTTGGGTCGTTGAAGGAATGGTGTGAGTTGGGGTTTTGAAGGGGTATAAAAGAGTGATGTGAGTTGTGGGGCTCGTTCTCCGATTGAGGCCCGAAAGAGTTGAGGTAGGAAGGTGAGGAGCTCAGCGAGACTGAACGCCTCGCGGGTTCTAAATGGGTCCTCCAGTCTTCTTGAGGACTTGTGCTTAAAGTGTCTGATGGAGTTCGTCGGTGTGAATGCCAGGCCTCGTGATCGTTAGGGGCGATGAATGGCCCCTTGCCTCTTCCTCTTCCTCGGATTCTTGGCGGCATTGTTTTTTTTAGGTTCTGTCAAAACAAACAAAAGAAACAATAAAGGACAAAACAAAATAAGTCAGAATTAGTCCTAAGTTCTTTGTCTAGACTCGAAAGTCGAGGAATGTGCAAACTGTGTCATTGAGATTAAACACAAAAAAAGCTAGTGTTTAATTCACTCAACGTTGGCTCTGATACCAACCTGCCACACCCTGATATTTCCACGTATTAACGGTGGGCCCAGTGGGGAGTATCGTGACGTAGTTGATATCATCATAGACAATTTATGACAGTTTATATACACAGCGGAAGTCGAAAGATAAAATCATTACAAACCGAATGAAAGTAATATCATTTATTACAAAACTGTTGTAAAGGATCCACAGGCGGATCAAAGTTTAAAAGAAACATTGTTCAGCAGATTTATAACATCTAAGCTTGCAAGACTCTTTATTGATGCTAGGAGTAGCCAGCCTATTCCGTTTGGTACCTGCACTTAGCCTTTTTGGAAAATACGCCAGTTTACACTGGTAAATACAATTAACCGACTCATTTTGAAAATGTTTAAGAAAATTGATTTGAATCCACAAGGCACAAAATATCTTTTATAACTTGAGACAATTATTTAAAAATAATTGCCGTCTGTCAGGGCCGGTTAGAAGAGCCGGACAAGATTAACAGACACACCACATGTATAATACCCACAAGAAATTTTCCTTATTGTGGGGTACCTTTTAAACATACGTAACTGTCAGGTGTATGCCTACACCCCGTGCTTAAGTCGTGGCCATTTTCTTAATAACGATGCCAAGGATATCCGGGACATGGTCATTAACCCCCCCAAAATCCATATACCAAACAAAACAGATTAAAACGGGTTATGCAAGTATATTAATCACAATCCGATTTAAAACAGTTACATACCCGACCAAGCGGTATTATTATAACACCGTATCCCAAGTCCGTATAACGGAAAATAAGTTAAAAGTATTTACCTGAGCAAGTATATATCACAATCAGCGAGTGCAAGTATCTTTCACTGGTCTCCTAATCTGAAACGAAGGTTTTAATAACCTATTAGATTCCTAACGGGTCTTAATTAAGTCTATACTTAGAGCGGTTAGTTTTAAAGGAAGATATACGGTTCAAAATGCACGATTAAGCGAAGACCGGATTAGAATGTGGTTTAGACCCGACAATTTTGTATACTTGTATAATACGGGTAAACTAAACACATTCTGGATTTTGAGATAAAAATGATATGGTTTGACCCGTTTCGGCTAATTTATGCAAACTAGTTACATAAACCGCACCGAGCGCGAAAAATGCATAACGGGCAAACAAATGAGTCATGAACAGGTTTCCTAAGTTAATATGCCTTAAATATGTTGTGACATCAGTAGGATACCTTCCATTATGCCCAAAATGGATTTAAATCAAATTATGCCCCGTAGGGGTATTTTGGTCATTTTAAAGCTTATAAAAGAGTTTAATTATTAATCTGAGTTTCAGGTCTGATATAATCAGTAAAAATATTTATTTTTATAAGTCATAACAGTAGGGTATTGCATATATGTGAAATTTATCTTTTATAACCAAACTATGCACCGTAGGGGCATTTTGGTAATTTCACATAAGCTTTAAAGGTCAAAATTAGAATTCTGAGTTCAAAACTTTTGCTTACTGTTTAATTATAAAAATTTACTTACAACATCAGTAGGTATTAAGTCTTATATGTTAAAAATAGTTTTAACCCATAATATGCGCTTAAAACGCGTAAAAGTCGGTTTTAAGCGATTTTCGGGTTTAAATAGGAAATCTGAGTTTTTGATCAGTTTATAAAGTTCAAAATGTTTTATTTATTATATGAAATCAGTAGCAAAAAGTTTGGTGTCAAAATATTATGTAAAACTCTTTTTATTCAAGAAAAGGGTATAACCGACAATTTCTGAATTATAGCCAGAACCCTATATTATGCTCAGCTTAAAAATAAATAAAAATCTTCAAAAATCCCAAAATATTATATTACATCAGTGGGTAAAAAGTTTGGTGTCAAAATTTGGGTTTTGATAGGCTTTATGCTAATTACGCCGTTTAATTAATCAAAAGCTTCTTAATTACGATATTGAGCATATCTCCTAATCTAGACCTCAAACTGATGTCAAATTTTTAGGACAAGTTTATAAATCAGTAATAAAGGTTTTTGTCCTCTCACATTTTCAAAAATCTCATTTTAAAGTCAAAAGGGCATAATGGTCAACATTTAGGCATATAACGGAAACATGCAAATGAATCGGATAACTAAGGAACCAAGTTGTATAACCTCAGAGGGTTACACTAACCTATAACCTGGTCATAATAGAGCTCTAAGGAATTTCTAAAATATGCTACATTGGGTCAGAACTGAAAGTCAAAGCAAAAGTCTACTTTTGCGACTTTTGACTTTCGGTTCCGAACCGAGCCTAAACTGAAAATTATCGGGTTGAACATGCTTAGACATGTTCTTATATTAATTACCAAGTTATAAAAGTGATAAAACAGGTTCCATGGCTTCTACATTGCTAATTATGCGTTTATTTGAAAATTAGCTTTCTGTTGACTTTTTATAATTAAGTTTGACCCGACAATTGACTTAGTTAGAGTGGGAATCAGATGGTGCCCTTTTAAGGGTTTATTACCCACATAATTACCAACTCATAGGTACTTTCAATTCGAGAATTGACTAGACCATTAGTGATTAATCACTAAGTCAAACCTTAATTACGTCGGGTTTGACTTTAGGCCATTAAACTAATGAAACACGAATTAGAAAGGTTAAGGAAGCTTATTGAAGTACTAAGAACGACTAATGATCCTTAGGGAATGGTCTTGAGCTCTAGGAGACTCCAGAAAAAGAGTTATGAATGATTTCAAGTGAATGTCAAAATGTGTTGCAACAAGTGTTCTTATATAGTGAATTAGATTGCATGGGATCACTCTAACTAAGTCTACAGATGTTTTCTGATGGTCCCATGTGTCCCTATGCATGAAATACCACTTGCTCAGCCTCTGGATTTCGAAAACAAGCTCTCAAAGGTGGTGGAACAGGCTGATACAGGCATCTGTCCAAGAAAACTGATGCTTGCACTTTTAGGCGGCCTGCGTAAGCTCCAAGAGGAGTCTTACGCGGCCGGTATGAGGCCCAGATCCGATCAAAAAGGTTTCAGAAATTGCACATTTGGTCCCTGGTCCTTCCAAATTTGATTTTAACTTGTTTTTATTACATTTTAAGCCCCCAAACTTGACTTTTAAGGACCCTAAGTCATAAACCAACTTCATTAAGTCCCCGGTTACTTACGAATGTTAGTGTATCTTTCTCATACGATATCGAAACCTTGTGAAATTTTTATCACTTATTCTAGTGAGCATGATTAATCGTTACAAAGCTTCAGGTTTCCTAAAAGGTCACTCAGAGGTATAAATTAAACATGTTGACACTTTTAACCCTTGCGGTTTGTAAACTTTCACTTTCTTCCACAAACGGCTTCATACGATTTATAGTTTATTTGTTTAAGGGTATAAACATCGTGTAGGGTTGTTGAAAGGTATAATTATCGAATGTTGACACTTTGAATCCTTTTACACACATACTTTCTGTGTTTGTCAACTTTAGTCCCTCATATTCAATCCATTATAGGTTTAAAGCTCATGACACGTGTCTTCATTATTTTGGTCGCGATTTTACGAGGTGTTACAGTTAATTAGAATTTTAAGATGTCACCAAATAACGAAATTCGACTTACCTAGTGATCTCCTAGCTTGAGTGATCACGAATTTATTTAAAGCCCCAATTTTTAGCTTGATTCTCCTTCAATTTTGTTGGATTTTATGAGTTTTAGGGTTTTGAAAGAACCCCCTTGTGCTCCTGATCGTTCTTGCGCACGCACACACACACACACACACACTTTTGATAAGTTAGTGTGTGTGTTGTGTTTTATTCCTATTTTTAATAAAAACATGTTTGCCCATTTGGCCATTTTAGTCCTTCATGTTTCATTTTGATCATATAAGGCTATAACTCATAGTTTATCACTTAAATTCATATTACTAACTAGGTTAATTATTCCTAGCTAACTTAGTAGGTTCGGGGAGTTAAAACCCATTTTTTTAAGACCCGTTAACTCGGGCCTTTTATATACTTTGTTTTCTCAAAGTATTTAACCTTCTTTTAATTAATACTTGGTTTATTTATTTAGATCCTAATACTTACCGGGTAAATTTTCACCACTAGCGGTATTTTAACAGTCATTAATATTAATGTGGTTTGATTACCAAACCCGTTTTTTTGTTGTTACATAAACCCTGTGGAATCTGCAAGAAGAAGGGTCACCAAACGAATGCAAGGACCTGAAGAATGCAACCTGTTATGGTTGCAATGAAAAGGGGCACATCAAGTCCAATTGCCCGAAAAACGCAAAGAAGCCCGAAGAGGCTAAAAAGACAAACACGTTGCCAGGGAAGCGGTGCAGGATGACAACGTTATAACAGGTACTTTCCTCATAAATGATATTTATGCTAGAGATTTATTCGATTCAGGTGCAGATAAGTCCTTTGTAGACACTAAATTCAGTAAATTATTAAATCTGCCTGTTAAAACTCTAGACATTAAATATGAGGTAGAACTAGCTGACGGTACCTTAGAAACTGCATCGACAATTTTAGATGGATGTTTCATATCCATTAGGAATCATTCTTTTCCATTGTCCTTGTTGCCAATGAAATTGGCGGGGTTTGATATAGTTATAGGCATGGATTGGTTAGCATTTAACCAATCTGGTGAATCAATCACTATTCAAGGAGATACGCACTACAAATTGCCTAATCAAGTGTCTATGCTTAAGGCATCCAAATGTTTGAAGAACGGTTGTGTTATTTACACGGCACAAGTGACAGTAGACGTACCGAAACCCAAGATAGAAGATATTCCAGTCATCTCAGAATACCCATATGTTTTTCCTGAAGAACTACCTGGATTACCTCCCGAGAGGCAAGTAGAGTTCAGGATCGATATTATACCAGGAGCAGCACCAGTCGCACGAGCTCCATATCGCTTAGCACCGACCAAAATGAAGGAATTGAGAACCCAATTAGACGAACTTTTGAAAAAGGGTTTTATTCAGCCTTGCTCGTTACCATGGGGAGCACCAATTCTGTTTGTGAAGTAGAAAGATGGTTCAATGCGTTTGTGCATTGATTATCGTGAACTAAATAAAGTAACAATCAAGAATCGCTATCCATTGCCCAGGTCGACGATCTGTTTGAACAGCTACAGGGGGCAAGCTTCTTCTCAAAGATTGATCTAAGGTCAGGGTATCATCAACTAAAGGTCAAAACTGAAGACGTACACAAGACCGCATTTAGAACAAGGTATGGCCACTAGGAGTTCTCAGTGATGCCTTTCGGGCTCACTAACGCACCTGCAACATTCATGGACCTCATGAATCGAGTCTGCAAGCCGTATCTTGATAAGTTTGTCATTGTCTTCATCGATGACATACTTATTTATTCCAAGAGTCAAGCCAATCACGAGAAACATTTACGATGCATCCTCACACTTCTACAACAAGAGAAGCTTTACGTGAAATTCTCTAAATGTGAATTATGGCTTCGCGAAGTCCAATTCCTTGGACATGTGGTAAGTGAGCGTGGTATCCAGGTGGATCCCGCTAAATAGAAGCAATCATGAATTGGGAAGCACCTAAGACACCTACTGAAATTCGTAGCTTCTTAGGGTTGGCAGGATATTACAGAAGATTCATCGAAAACTTTTCAAGGATAGCTGCACCTCTAACTACTTTAACCCACAAGAATGTGAAATTTGACTAGGGTCCCAAACAGCAGGAGTCCTTCGAGATCCTCAAGCAAAAACTGAGCAATGCTCCTGTGTTGACATTGCCTGAAGGAATAGAAGAGTCCGTTGTCTATTGTGATGCTTCGCACACGGGTATGGGATGTGTGCTTATGCAAAGAGGCAAGGTGATTGCCTACGCATCACGACAACTAAAGGTGCATGAAAAGAATTACATCACCCATGATTTGGAATTGGGTGTCGTTGTATTTGCACTTAAACTATGGAGACATTACCTGTATGGAACTAAATGTGTGATTTACTCAGATCACAAAAGTCTCCAACACTTGTTTAGTCAGAAGGATCTCAACATGAGACAAAGTCGTTGGATGGAAAAATTGAACGATTATGATTGTGAAATTCGCTATCATCCTGGCAAAGCGAAAGTGGTCGCTAATGTTTTAAGCATGAAAGAAAGAGTTAAACCTATATGGATCAATGCTAAGAGTATTGAATTGAAGAACAGTCTAAACGAGAAGTTTTTGACAGCACAGTAAGAAGTTGTAATGGAAGATAACCTTCCAGAAGAAAGATTAGGTGCAACTATTGATCAGTTGTCACCTGGGAATGATGGAATCCTGGGATTGAATGGTCGAATCTGGGTTCCGATTCATGGAGGACTTAGAGATATAATCCTTCAAGAAGCTCATAATTCTAAATACTCAGTTCACCCGGGAAGTGACAAAATGTATCAAGATTTGAAGGCAAACTATTCGTGGATGGGTTTGAAGAAATCCATAGCCACACACGTAGCTAAATGTTTGACGTGCTCTTAAGTTAAAGTCGAACATCAAAAGCCGTCGGGGTTACTGCAACAACCAGAACTTCCCACATGGAAATGGGAGATGGTAACCATGGATTTCATCACCAAGTTACCTAAGACAAGGCATGGGAATGATACAATATGGATCATAGTTGGCAGACTGGCTAAGTCAGCTCATTTCTAACCTATCAAGGAGACTCACAGCTCCGATAAACTAGCCCAAATGTATGTGGACGAGATTGTATCTCTCCACGGAGTGCCAGTGTCTATTATATCCGATAGGGATACTAGATACACTTCTCATTTTTGGAAAAAATTCCAACAATCCTTAGGCAATCGTTTGAATTTCAGTACTGCTTATCATCCTCAGACGGATGGGCAAAGTGAGCGTATGATTCAATCACTCGAAGACATGCTTCGAGCATGTGTCATTGATTTAGGTGGAAGTTGGGATAATCACCTTCCTCTGATTGAGTTCTCTTATAACAACAGTTACCATACGAGCATTCAAGCTGCGCCTTTTGAGGCCTTATATGGAAGAAAATGCAGAACACTCGTCTGTTGGGCAGAAGTTGGGGAAACTCGGCTATCAGGACCTGAGATAGTCCTTGAGACGACGGACAAGATTGTTCAGATCCGTGATCGTCTAAAAGCTGCCAGAGACATGCAGAAAAGCTACGCAGATAAAAGGCACAAACCTCTAAAATTCAAGATAGGAGATAAAGTGTTACTCAAGGTGTCACCCTGGAAAGGAATGATGCGATTTGGTAAAAAGGGTAAACTAAGTCCAAGATACATCGGACCATTCGAGATCATCGAATGTGTCGGGAGTGTGGCCTATAAGCTGAACTTGCCTGAAGAGCTTAGTGGAATTCACAATGTGTTCCACATCTGCAACTTAAAGAAATGTCTAGCTTATGAGTCACTAGAAATGTCTCATAAAGACGTGCAGATAGATGAAAGCCTAAGGTTTGTCGAAAAACCTATATCGATCGAGGATCGACAGGTTAAAAAGCTTCGAAGGAAGCATGTGCCGATTATCAAAGTAAAATGGGATGCCCGTAGAGGCCCAGAATATACATGGGAAGTTGAATCCACTATGCGACAAAAGTACCCTCATTTATTTCAGTAAATCTCGAGGTCGAGATTTCTTTTAAGGGGGTGAGGATGTAACACCTCGCAAAATCATACCCAATAATGTGAAGACACGTGTCATAAACCCTAAACGTGTAATAAGTTGACTTTGAAGGACTAAAGATGTCAAACAATGAAAAGATGTATGCGGAGGGACTAAAAGTGTCAACGAGAAAAACTGATACCTTCTGGTAGTCTACATACAAACCGGGAGACATAGAATATTTATTCACGCTCCTATATATGGCCATTATTGGCTAAAGTTGTCTTTTGATAAGTTGCAAGACAATAATAGAGATTATACAAGTCAAGGGGTCATTTGTGTAAAGTTTTAAAATTATTCCCGCTGGTCAGATCGTATACGGACCGTATGGGTTCTTTCCTTACGGTCCGTAAGGACTGGTACTGGGCAGAAAAATTGCTTGGCTGCCACACAAACAACCAAAACGAGTCAGAATGATACCAGAGGCTGCTAGCTGTTTTAGGACACGTTTGAGGACACTTGTTAGCTTCTCATAACACCCCTGGACAGCTGGTAGCAACATAAGACATCCTCTTGCACTATAAATAGGTGCCATACCCCTCACTTCTTCCTTGCTCGTTCAAAATTATCATCTCTTCTCTCTAGCTTGGTTTCTCTGAGGTTCCTGATCAATAGGAAGCTCTCCATAGTTCAAGTTTCGAGCTAGGACCCTTTGTAAGTGTCCTTAGCCTCCTTAGTTCGGTTTTTATGCATTTAAAAGCCGAAAGTCAAAGTTGTCGCAATTCGGTTTAGACCTAAACGGTCCAGCCATAGTTCAAGGCGAATATGGCTACGTGATTGTAATTAGGTAGGTGTTAATCCCTCAAAAGGGCACCTTCTAATTACCACGTTTACTTAGTTAATTGTCGGGTCAAAGTAATTAATATAAAAAGTCAAACGGGTCAGTATTTTTTAAATAAATTCAAATTTGATAATGTAGAGGTTATAAAATATGTTTTATCACTTTAATAACTTGGTAAACATTATTAGAACATGTCTAAACATGTTCAACCCGACAATTCTAAGTCTAGGCTCGGTTCGCAACCGAAAGTCGCAAAAGCTTGACTTTTTCTTTGACTTTTAGTTTTGACCCGAATTAGCTCAGTTTCTTTATGCATCAAGGTGCCTTTGTGACCATGTTATATTGTAGTATAACCCTCTGAGGTTATATTACATGGTCACCTAGTAATCTGAGTTTATTTACTTGATTCCGTTATTATGCTTAATGTTGACTAAAATGCCCTTTTAGTCAAAAATGAGATTTTTAACATAAACAAGCATGTAAATGAATTACATTCTGATTAGTAATATTATTTAACATATTTTGAGATTTATAATCTGGTCATAAACTGAAGTTATATAATAAATCGTAAAACATGCTTTTATAATGACTAAAATACCCTTTTGCATGCAAATTAAGTTTTAAACATAATTTTGATATAAAACTCATTACCCACTGTTAAGATATCATATATAGGACTAATTGGTATTTCAGGTCAGATTACTTACTGAGTATATGCATGAGTTTTCGTATTATGTTAATAAATGACGATTATGCCATTTTCACACATAAATTGGGTTTTAAATAAGATTAACATGCATGAACCTTTTATTACTGATATGATATGATATGATATGATATGATATGATAAATAAATTACTTTGACCATTCAAAGCTAGTCATAACCTCAGAATTTCCTAAACATCGAAATAATCGTCATTTATCGATATTTACGACATTAAGGTGCATAGTATGGTTTTAAACCATACTTAGCACCCAAGACTTGATACCTACTGATTTTGTAAATCATTTTTAATATTCTTACAGTAGGTATAAGTCATGAACTCATAATCCCAAATAAGTCCTTCAAAATATGTGTAAAATGACCAAAATGCGTTTCCGGTGCATAGTTTGGCCATAAATGGTAAACCACAAATATATATGATATCCTACTGTTAATATAACATGAATTAAATATTTTTACATAAGGTTTATGACCATAACCTCAGTTTGCATGTAAACCCCTTTTATAAATCATAAATTGACCAAAATGCCCTTATGAGGCTTAATTCGATTTTAAAATCTTTATGGGCATATTTGTTGATATCCTACTGATATCATAACATATTTTAAGCATAATAACTTATGGAACTTATATATGACTCATCCGGTTACCCGTTTATGCTTATATGCGTTCGGCACGGTTTATGTAACTAGTTTGCATAAATTAGTCGAAACAGGTTAGACCTTATCTTTTGTAACACCTCGCAAAATCGTACCCAATAAAGTAACGACACGTTTCATAAACCCTAGACGGGTAGTAAAATTTAATTGGAAGAATAAAAGTGTCAACATGCAATCTTTGCCTCTGAGTGACCATTCATCAAACTCGGGACTTTATATGTTCACAATATGCTCTCGAGAATGACCAATAATAATTATAAAAGTTGAGGGATTAAATATAAAAAGTTTCAAATTTTAGTCCTCTGATCAAAGGCTTACGGACCGTAAAAGGTCCAGCTTACGGTCCGTAAGGACTGTAAACGGGCGACACAATTCAAAAGCGGTTACAGGCCATAAAGGCTAAAGCTTACGGTCCGTAAAGACTGGTACTAGGCAGAAAAATGGACAGCTGCAGGTTTGTCACCTTCTTCACCCATATTTCGAAACCGGGGGTTGTTGCCTGTATTTGGACACGTCTAGGGACACTTGTTAAGCCCTCACAACATCTCAAGACACCTGGTTGCAACATGGGACTCATCCTTGCTCTATAAATAGCTCCATGACTCTCATTTCAAACTTACACAAATTCAAAAATATCACTTCTTCTCTCTAAGCATCTTCTCTAGGATTCCTGGTCAAGAAAGAAGCCCTACTCAGTTCAAGATTCGTGCTAGGACCCTTTGTAAGTGTCCATAGCTTCCTTAGTTTGGTTTTTGTATGTTTAAAGGCCGAAAGTCAAAGTTGTCGTAATAACGCTTTGACTATCGGTTTAGACCTAAACGGTCCAGCCATTATTTGAAGAAAATATGGCTACTGATCGTAATTAGGTAGGTGTTAATCCCTCAAAAGGGCACCTCCTAATTACCACGTTTTCTTAGTTAATTGTCGTGACAAACTAATTAATATAAAAAGTCAAATGGGTCAGTTTTTAAATAAAATCAAATATGATAATGTAGAGGTTATAAAATATGTTTTATCAATTTAATAACTTGGTAAATATTATTAGAACGTGTCTAGACATGTTCAACCCGACAATTCTGAGTTTAGGCTCGGTTCGCAACCGAAAGTCGCAAAAGTTGACTTTTGCTTTGACTTTCAGTTCTGACCCAAATTAGCTTAGTTTCTTTTTGCATTAAGGTTCCTTTGTGACCATAATATATAGTGGTATAACCCTCTGAGGTTATATTACTTGGTCCCTTAGTAATCCGAGTTTATTTACTTGATTCCGTTATTGTGCTTAAGGTTGACTAAAATGCCCTTGTTGTCAAAAATAAGATTTTTAACATAAACAACCATGCAAACGAATTACATTCTGATTAGTAATAATATTTAACATATTTTGACATCTAGAATCTGGTCTGAAACAGTAATTTCATAATAAATCCCAAAACATGCTTCAAAAAGGACTAAAATACCCTTTGCATGCAATTATAGTTTAGACATGATTTTGACATAAAAATTCATTACTCACTAATATGATATCATATTTAGGACTAATTGGGATTTCAAATTAGATTACTTACTAAGTTTATGCATGAGTTACGTATTATATTAATAAATGACGATTATGCTCTTTTCACACATAAAATGGATTTTAAATAAGAATAACATGCAAAACCTTTTTTCTATTGGTATAATATGATAAATGAATTATTTTGACCATTTAAAGCTGGTCATAACCTCAGAATTTCCTAAACATCGAAATAATCGTCATTTATCGACTTTTACGACATTAAGGTGCATAGAATGGTTCTAAACCATATTTAGCACCCAAGACTTGTTACCTATTGATTTTATAAACTATTTTTAATATTTTTACAGAAGGTATAAGTCACCAACTCAGAATCCCAAATAAGTCCTTAAAACTATGTGTGAAATGACCAAAATGCCCTTTCGGGGCATAGTATGGCCATAAATGATAAACCATACATAAATATGATATCCTACTGATAATATAATATAAATTAAATATTTTTATAGAAAGTTTATGACCAAAACCTCAGTTTGCATGGAAACCCCTTTTATAAATCATAAAATGACCAAAATGCCCTTATGAGGCCTAATTCGGTTTTAAAATCTTTTGGGGCATAATTGTTGGTATCCTACTGATATCATAACATATCTTAAGCATAATAACTTATGGAACTTGTACATGACTCGTCCGGTTACCCGTTTATGCCTATACGCATTCGGTGTGGTTTATGTAACTAGTTTGCATAAATTAGCCGAAACGGGTTAAACCTTATCATTTTAACTTCAAAATCCAGAATGTATTTAGTTTACCCATATTATACAAGTCTCCATACTTGTTGGGTCTAAATTACATTCCAATCCGGTCATCGCTTAATCTAGCGTTTTATACCGAAAATCCTTCTTTAAACTAACCGGTCTAAGTTTACAACTTAAATAAGACCCGTTAGTAATCTAATAGGTTAATAAAACCTTCATTCCAGATTAGGAGCCCCGGTAAAAGCTACTTGCACTAGTTTGCGTACATTATACGGCTGAGTAGATAAATCACGCATTTAGAAGCTCAGGTAAATACTTTTAACTTGTTTTCCCTTATACGGGCTTGGGATACGGTATAATACTACCTCTTGGTCGGCTATGGAATCATTTAATCGGATTGTGATTAATAAATTACATAACCCATTTTAATATGTTTTGTTTGATAACATAAACATTGGGGGTTAATTCGACCGTGTCCTGGATATCCTCAGCTCATTTAATTGCAAATGTCCACGACTTAAGCACAGGGTGTAGGCATACACCTGACAGTTGCGTATGTAAAAAGGTATACCCACATTGTTGGGGAAAACTCCTTGTGAGTTTATATTAGTGGTGTGTCGGTTAATCATGTCTCGGCTACTATCACGGGCCCTAAATGTATGACAAACATGTAAATCTGTATACAAGATTATTTTTATATAATTGTCCCAAGTTATAAAAGATTATTTGTGCCGTGTGCATCTAAACAAAATTTTCATAAATGTTTTCAAAAGAGTCAGTTAATTGTATTTACTAGTGAAAACTGACGTATTTTCAAAAGACTAGTGACAGGTACTGTTAGGGCATGGATTTTATGCTAAGGATCATCTATCCTAAGACTGGGCATGGATCACGGATACTTAACGGATTATGCCGGGAGTCTGAGGATCCAGAGTCTGAGGATCCAGGATCCTTAACATTACTTATAATTTCTAACAATTGTCACATTTTTAATGTTTATACGCAGATAATGGACTTAGTGGACTAACTCTCAGCTAGAATCTTGGGAATATTCCTTCAAGATGCCTCACATGTGCTATTTTCACAATGGTCATGGGTAATGAACGTGGGAGCTTCCATATTTTTCGCAAAGTTAGTTGTTAGCAGGTTTACCTATTATTTTAGGGGATATTGAGCTGGTAGAACACACTTTTTGAGACACAACACCTCTTCTACTCGCTCTCGAACACACACACACACTAGAATTCCTTGTAGCAAGCTCAATATCTTCCAAAGTTGTAATCTTTTTATGCAATATAGTTGGTGATCGGTAGTTTCCATCACCCGAGGTTTTTTATGCCAGAGATCTCATAAGATCAAGGGCTTTTTCCTCGTATAAATCTCGGTGTTCATCATTAATTTCATTCATATTTTTGTTCATACATTTGTTCATTAATTCAAGCATCATACCTCACAAAAGAAGATTTGGTTACATTATCCTAGTCTGATTTTTGACCAAAACAGTTTGGCGCCCACAGTGGGGCAATCGGTGCTTCATTCTTGAAAAATTTCGTTCATTTCATTCATTTTTGTGCATTACCTTCAACCACATGGCTTCTCAGGGAAAAATTACTACAAGTTCCATGTCGGCGGTTACCTCATCACAGGGCATTCCACCGTTGCATCCTCTTCCCCATGCATTCCAGAAGAATGTTGAGAATGCTCCGAAGAAACAAACCGCCGTTTTCACAAAACCAACTGTAGTTTCTTCCTCTACACCTACTAACAGTGATCTTTATACTTTGATTTTGCAGATGAGAGGATACATGCAACATCAGGAAGAAAATAATGGCAGGATCCTTCGCGAAATTGATGAAATCAAGAAATTGAAAAAATCAGCAGAGGATCACTCCCCATTGATGTCCAGGTCGTTGGATTTTACTACTCCATCATCAACAATCCAGTTTTCCAAAGGATCCAATGTCCAGATTCAAGGATCCTCTATCCTTCGGCAAGGATCACTGGAGTCAGCCCAGCACTCCACAGCATCAGGCTCTCAGTACCAAGGTTGATTGTCGAGTATACGCTATGGATTATTGGCAATGACTCAGGCTCAAGGATCCTACTTTCAGCCTTCTGGATCCTCTCAGCCTCAAGGATCCTCTCAGCATCAAGGATCCTTCTTCAGTTCTGGAGGATATGTGGGAGCACAGACAGTTCAAGGATCCTTATTCCAAGGTCAGGGATCCTCTTCTCAGGATCAGGGATCCTCTCAGGTTCAGGGATCCTCTCAGGTTCAAGGATCCTCCTTTCAGGTTCAAGGATCCTCATCACAGGTTTACGGATCCATGGATTATCCTCCAAGACCCCCAACCACAGCACATCAAGGATCCAACATCTTTCAGGATCAAGGATTCTTAAGGAGTGTACAACCCGAAAGTTCAGATGTTCATCTAGGAGACTTCATCCCTATGCAGACTATTGCTTCATCTGGTCCCTCAATTATACCAGAATCCCGCTAATATGGATTCACATCTGGAGTTCCAAACTTGAATCCTTTAGGAGGTAAAACTTTGAATAATTCTTATAATACTAACCATGGCTTTGTGCAGGATACAGGTATCAACCAAGCTAAGGCTAGGGAATATGATATCCAGCGTTCCAGGAGTGGTTAAGCCCATTCCTGAAATTGCAGACGGAAGCCACAAGATATCTCGTTTTGCACCACCTATTTGTGATGCAGAAATTCCAAAGAGGTTTCAAATACCAACCATGAAGCTATATAATGGCTCAACGGATCCAGAAGAACATGTAGCTCAATACAGAGAAATGATGGAGATCAATCCCATCACGGAGTGGTTAAAAGAAGCATGTCTATGCAAGGGTTTTGGATCCACACTGACAGGATCAGCTCTTAAATGGCTGCTAAGTCTTCCCCCTTACTTTATTACTTCATTTTCTAATCTAGTTAACTTGTTCAATAATCAGTTTCCATGTAGTAGAACATTTGAAAGGTTGACTAGTGACTTATATAGGATCACCCAAGGTCATAATGAATCACTAAGGGATTACATAACTAAATTCAGTAGAGAATCCTTAGAAATCCCTAACTTACATATTGCTACGGCTGTAGAAGCGTTTAAAATGGGTTTACTTGAGGATTCTCAGTTCTATGATGATCTTGTTATGACACCTTTCAGGAACCTAGATGAGGTAAGGAACAGGGCCCTTAGGTACATCCGTTTATAGGATGACAAAAGGATCCAGGAGATATTGTCAGGATCCTCAAAGCAAGACTAACAAGGATCCTATTTCAAGAATAACTGATCTAAGCAATACTCCAAGCACGACAACCAGAATGTGCATGCTGTGAAACAAGCGGAAGATGATAAGGATTATCCTCTTATTTCTGAATATTGTTTTTCTGCTGATAATAGTGAACTAATCCTTGCTATGCAGAATTTAGGTGACAAGGCTAGGTGGCCAAGGAAGAATGACAAACTGCCTGTTACCAAAGACAAATCGAAATGGTGTGCTTACCATGAGGATATTGGTCATCTCACAGATGAGTGCATAGCATTAAGGAAGGAGATAGGTTACCTTTTGAGCAAATGATACTTGAAGGAATTGCTTGGAAGGAAAAGTCAAGGATCCAGGATTCTGAGAAAGTTCCTGAAAAAGCTCCTCCTCCACCAGCTGATGCTCAAATCATCCATTTCATCTCCAGAGGTTCTCAGCAGCTAAAAGACATGCAAAAGAAAGATGGAGAATGGGGACAGACCTGTTAGAACTTCCATTCTTACCCAGGAAAAAGTCGTATCCTTTGATGAGGATGATCATGTGGACATACAGGATCCTCATCATGACGGTTTGGTTATTACATTATTTATATCTAAGCATTTTGTTCGCAGGATTCTCATTGATGGGGGAAGCTCAGTGAACATAATCCAGTTGGATGTCCTCAAAAGAATGAACATCCTTGAATCTGATATTGTCCCAAGATCATCTATCCTTGTGGGATTCAGCAAAAAGACAAAGATTACATTGGAGGACATCAAACTTCCTATTTATATAGAGGGAGTGAATTCTGTTAAAAAAATTCTATGTTATTGATTGCTTATCTTGTTGTAATGTTATCCTTGGCAGGCCATGGATACACGATATGAAGGCAGTCCCCTCAACATATCATCAATGTGTCAAGCTCCCAACTCTATGGGATGTGGTGAAGATAGAAAGTGATCAGCAGGAGGCAAAGAACTGTTACACTTCTTCAATAAAGCCAACTTCCAAGGAGCAAGACGTCATGGAGGCAAGAGAGCAAGACGTCAAGGATATTCTGTTGAACCCAGAGGATCCTGAATCAAAAATTTTTATAGGATCTGGGATCCTAGACAGTATTGAGCAGGATTTAATATCCTTCTTGAAAAGAAGAAAGTCTACCTTTGCTTGGAAACATGAAGACACGACAGGTATATCTAAGGATGTTATTACTCACAAACTTGGTATTGACAGGTCTTTCAAGCCAATACACCAAAAAAGGAGAAAGTTTGCACTTGAAAGGAATGCCATTATCCAAAAAGAGGTAGACAAATTGCTCAAGGCAGATAAGACATATTGAGGAAGAATAAGAAGTTTGAGTGGACTGATAAGCATGAAGCTGCACTCAAGGCTCTTTAGGATTATCTATCCTCAGCACCAGCCCTGATGAAACCAGAAAATGGAGAATCATTATCCTTATACTTAGTTGTTTCAGCTAAAACAGTACGTGCGATCCTAGTTAAGGATCATGAAGGCTCTCAACATCCAGTATACTATGTAAGTAAAAGTCTACTTGATGCTGAGTCCAAGTATTCTCATTTAGAGAAACTTATTCTTGCTTTAATCATGGCATCTACTAAATTACGTCATTATTTTGAGACTCATCCTATTATTGTCAAGACTAACTTTCCTATCAAGAATGTTCTTAGGAAACCTAGAATGTCAGGAAGGATGGCAAAGGGGGCAGTCAAGCTTAGTGCATATGATATCAAATATGAACCAGGAATTGCCATCAAGTCCCAAGCTTTAGCTGACTTTGTGGCTGATTTCAGTAGTGATCTACAAAGGGAAGCTGAATTAGAAGTTCAACAACTTGAGAAGACCAAGGATCCTTGGACACTCTTCACGGATGGAGCTTCAAATGTTAAAGGAACTAGACAAAGCACACTACTAAAATCGCCACAGGGGGACATTATACCCCAATCCATTGCATATGAATTCCAAACCACTAATAATGAGGCAGAGTGTGAGGCCTTGATAGCAGGTTTGCAATTAGCTAACAATATGAGGATCAGGTATCTTCAAGTATATGTAGATTCTCTATTAATTACTAACCATTATAACGGTTCTTATGCTGTCAAACGTGAAAAGCTAACCAAATACTTAGAAATAGTCAAGAAATTGGCAGATTCTTTTGCTTTTTTCAGTCTATCACAGGTACCCAGGGAAGAAAATGCAGAAGCTGATGCTCTAGTTAATCTTGGATCATCACTGAAGATTCCAGAGGATGTGAAAATACTCATCATCCATGTTTTAACTCCTGCAATTGAGGATCATGTAGCCATGATGATAGTGGAAGATTCTACAATTGTACCCAATGATGGTGCACAGTCAAATTCAGGATCCTGGATCCTTCCAATCTTGAGATATATACAGAATGGAGAAATTCCTGTTGGAGAAAATCCTAGAGCCTTCAAGACTAAGGTATCTCAATTCACATTATTAAATAACATCTTATATAAAAGGTCTCTTGCAGGTCCATATTTAAGATGCATCGAGGATCCATAAATTTGAGAAGTTTTAAAGGATTTTCATAAAGGAGACTGTGGAAATCACACTGGGGGCAGAACACTGTTCTCTAGGATCCATAAATTTGGGGGCATATCGTTTGTTAACAATGGATGGTGATCTCTTACCAAGATCTTGGAATGCTGTTCCTCTCAAAAAATACTTTAAGTAAGAAGGATCAGGGATCCTCAGCGATACCAGTATTCTGATTAAGGATCCGGGATCCTCAAAGGATATATGATTCTACATTTGGTATCACATTACTTTTATTTTCATTCATTTTATACTTATTACTTATCATAAGTCAAAGATGTTAAACATTTAACATCTATTTTCATAAAGTTTAAGTTTTTGCAGAGTTGTTATCATTTACGGAAGATCAAAGTGGTTGGCCAACTCTCCATAGTTTTTGGGCTTGTCCCCAGTTATTTGGGCTTGTCCCCAGTTTGTTGGGCTTGTCCTCAGTTTGCTGGGCTTGTCCCCAGTTTCGCCAGTAGCGCACGATGATCCTGGTGCAGTTCAAGGCAATGGGACCAGTACCCGGTTTAGGGGCTGAGAATTTCATTGTACTGGCTGTATTCAGGATCCTACGTATAATGGTAGACGTACCATACATCCGTTCCTAAGGTTTCTAATGTTTTCACGTTAGCTAAGGTTTCGGCATTTTCATGTCGCTCACGTTTGGATAGTCGCCAGTTTGGGCCATACTCCAGTTTACACCCGTTTATTTGGGCTTGTCCCCGGTTATTTGGGTTTGTCCCCAGTTTATTTGGGCTTGTCCTAAGTTTGTTGGGCTTGTCCCCAGTTTATTTGGGCTTGTCCCCAGTTTGTTGAGCTTGTCCCCAGTTTATTTGGGCTTGTCCCCTGTTATTATGGGTTCATTCCCAATTATTTGGCTTGGTCCCAAGTTTATTTTTCTTACAGGATCTTGGAGCTCTAAAGTTATACAAGTTCTGAAAATAAGGATCCTGGATCTTCGAAACTTTACTTTTCACAGTTTGTTTATTCAGTAATAATTTACAAGGATATAGAATCCTAACTTGGATTCTTTGGTATGTTATATTCTAACTTTTTCTAAGCCGCAAGTTGTCTCTTATCCTTTTTGGTTAAGGATCATTGATCCACATTTGTCCGAACACTTCAAGTTTTCTGTAAAAAGTTTAACATTATCATCAGATTTCCAATAACTTTCCAGTTGTTTGGAGATGATACCTTCGAAAATAGAAAGCATAAATGAAAAATAAAGAGGGAAGAAACAACAACAGGTGTAGCTAAAAAATCTTAATGTTATAACCCATTCATTATGTATCAAAATCACCTGGCCTGTATTTCACCAGCAAAACAGTGGACCATCCACCCAGGCCAGACAGGGCTATCTAACAGTTACAATGTCTATGCATAAATTGAAATGCAGGAAGTTTAATAGCGAACGGTGTAGAAGGATTCATTCTCCGCAAACAGAAGGATCTTCTTATCTGTAAAGGCACTTGAGGAGTTGTCTATAACTCTATATTTTGCAATGATGATTATAGCAGGTCTTATCAGTGATGACAAGCAGTGTAACGACGAGTTACCAGCAGCAACAGCTAGTCCGCTTCAAAAGGAAATATGACAGCTGTGAATCCTTATCACAACTGCCATATTGGGGGCAATTGTTAGGGCATGGATTTTATGCTAAGGATCATCTATCCTGAGACTGGGCATGGATCGTGGATACTTAACGGATTATGCAGGGAGTCTGAGGATCTAGTGTCTGAGGATCCAGGATCCTTAACATTACTTATAATTTCTAACAATTGTCACGTTTTTAATGTTTATACGCAGATAATGAACTTAGTGGACTAAATCTCAGCTAGAATCTCGGGAATATTCCTTCAAGATGCCTCACATGTGCTATTTTCACAATGGTCATGGGTAATGAACGTGGGAGCTTCCATATTTTTCACAAAGTTAGTTGTTAGCAGGTTTACCTATTATTTTAGGGGATATTGAGCTGGTAGAACACACTTTTTTTACACAACACCTCTGCTACTCGCTCTTGAACACACACACACTAGAATTCCTTCTTGTAACAAGCTCAATATCTTCCAAAGTTGTAATCTTTTTATGCAATATAGTTGGTGATCGGTAGTTTCCATCACCCGAGGTTTTTTACGCCGGAGATCTCATAAGATCAAGGGCTTTTTCCTCGTATAAATCTCGGTGTTCATCATTCATTTCATTCATATTTTTGTTCATACATTTGTTCATTAATTCAAGCATCATACCTCACAAAAGAAGATTTGGTTATCCTAGTCTAGTTTTTGACCAAAACAGGTACTACACATAATAGGCTGGGAGCTACCGGGAGTTAAATAGAGAATCTTGCAAGTTCGTAATGCCTTAAGTCTGTTGAACATGTTTTTGTATTATATTTAGATCCACATGTGGATCCTTTCTTTACAACCGTCTGTATATTCTTTTATCGTACTTTACACTTTCGGTTTGTAATAGTAATTTCTACCAAGACTTCCGTTGTATATTTGACTATGATGATATCAACTACGTCACGATACTCCCCACCGGGCCCACTGGTTAGTGGTTAACATATCGGGGTGTGACAGGTTGGTACCAGAGCCAACGTTGAGTGAAGTAAACACGAGTCTTTTGTGTTTAATCTCAATGACACAGTAGCACATTCCTTGACTTCCGAGTCCAGGCAAATGACCTAGGATTAATCTCAATCTTACTTGGTTTATGTATTTTGTTGTTTTCTCTCTTTTGACATGAACACATACCAAAATGCCACAAAGAATGAGAGGAAGAGGAGTAAGAGGAGGAAGAGGCAAGGCACCAATGACGGGAGAAGGACATAGTGGTGCAGGGCCGTCACATCGGCATACTCCCTCCGCAACATTTAGCTCAGACCCATATGATGGTTGGAGGCATTCCCTTGAGCCCGCGAGGTGTTCAGTCTCGCTCAGTACTTCACCCTCTTATCACCATTCTTTTGGACCCCTGCAACCTGATGAGCCCCAAGGCTCCCGCCATTCACAGCATTCGGTGCACTCGCACCATTCACATCACTCCTCTCACCACTCTTCGCACCATTCTTACTCTCAGGGCCACTTCAACCCTGACAACTACATCAATGAACCAGTGGGCTATAACCTGCTGGGACCAGAGGATCATTTTCCTCAAGATATGGATGTGGACGATGATCCAGATCCTGAAATGCCACCATCTGGGACGCCCACGCATCCCATTGATATCTCCAGTGGTTCTTCTTATGCAGGATCGCCATATCGAGGCCCCGATTCATGGGCTAAAAGGTGGAACAGCTACAAGTGGGAATATACTCCCTCTTATCACAACTCACCACCACCGCAACGGACTCCCTCTGAGGATCTGTATTTTCAGGCGGTCACACCACCACCACCACCGCCAGCACAAGAACAACCTCTGCCACCACTAGAACCATCGAGGCGAAGGCAAAAAGCACGAATGTCCGTGCGAGTGCGCATACGCATCAGTACCCCACAAACTTCAAGCAACTACCCTCCCATTTTTGAAGATCCACAAATGGGTGGGCCTTCGAACACTGTGCCAGAAATTGACACTACACCGGCCACTTTTGCACCACCACCATCTCCAGTGGGTTATGAAAACCCAATTCCTGTTTACCCAAAAACAACTGGCTATAACCTGTTTGAGCCACAGGCCCCTACGGGTTATAACTACCAACAACCTGCCTATAACCCATACGTTGAGGTAGTAAATTATAACGCTCTTTACCCCTCACCTTTTCCACCTGCATACCCAACTGGGTACCCTGCTTATGGGTACCAATACTCACCTTCTCAACCACAACAACAACCTCAACCTCCACCTCAACAATCACAAACACAAGAAATCTTACAAAGGTTGGAAGAGGTTGAACAAAGGGCAGAAGAACGTGAAAGAAAGACCCACATGTTCCTTAAGGGTCTTGCAAACTTCATCAAGGGGAAGAAGAAAGATCATTGAAGACCCCTACTTTTGTTTTGTAATTTTTATTTCAATTAAGTCCCTGCGTGGACATTTCTTTTAAGTTTTAGTCCCTGCGTGGACAAGTTTATTTATTTAAAGACCCGTTTAGGGCAGTTTATGTAATTTGTAACACCATTTATGAAAACTTTTCTTTTAGAATTACATTTGTTGTCATACATATATATGCATTATATCATTGGCTAAACTATCATTTTAAATAAATAATTGATCTGCCGATAAACTTCAAAAGACTGTCTTAAAGGTATAACCTAGCTCATAAGTCAATATAGACTTGGCTATGATGGTGAACCCTCTTAAGATCCAAAATCCTTGTTGACATCTAAGAACATGTTAGCACTCCTGGAAAATGTGGTTCGATAAAATCACACTAGCCATCTTAATACTTGGATTATTCCAAAAAAAAATTCTACTGCCTGAATGATTAATAAATCATGGCTGATATTATCAAATAAGATGAATATATTAAAACATCAATTAGTGATGTTATTGATCCGTATTTTGGGACAAATATACCATTTATAATAACGACAGTAAGTTGTCTATGACTCTCTGTCAAATCTTGAAGCCTTGATCCTATAAGATCATGGCCGAAAATTTAAGAAAATGGTCTTCGTGACAAGGCTTTTGTGCCACCCTAAAGCCCATAATGGTTCATATAACCAAGGTAAACCATAATAAAAAGTTAAATCTTCAAAACTAATCAAACAAATAAACCAATATGGTTTAATTAAACCGTGGACAATGAATCACCTAATATGATGATTCAATATAAGACCACTGATAAGTTGTTGTCATTTGTAATATAGCATTCAAAGCTTCGCCATGGTTGACTCGGATGAAGCTAATAGTCATCCTAATGAAAGGAATGATAACACAAGATTAAACGTAACGGGTGCTGATCTACAAGCTATGATAGACAATGTTGTAACTAAAGTTGTAGGCAAAGTATTTAGAGAGTCGAGTGCTACTTGCACCAAGACTCATTCAGTGGCTCATTCTAAGCCCCCTTCCAAAACACATACATCTAAGCAAGACGACTCTCAACATTCGTCAAATCAGAAAAGTCAAACATCTAAGAAGATACAGTTTGACCAGGAACCACGTTCCAAGACTTGTTCTTATAAGTACTTTGTCTCTTGCAAACCAAGAGACTTTACTGGTGAAAAAGGTGTCGTTGATTGTATGAAATGGCTAGACAAGATGGAGACAGTTGTTGACATAGTGGGTGTGCTGAGCAGGATGTTGTAAAGTTTGTATCACAATCTTTTAAGGGTGATGCACTAGTTTGGTGGAGGACACTAATTCATGCCTCGGGGAAAAATCCACTTTACAATCTGATGTGGGATAGGTTTGTTGATCTAATGAAAGAAACTTTTTGCCCGCAACATGAAGTTGAAAAAGTTGAAGCTGACTTCCTAAACCTGGTAATGAAAAACTTAGATTGTCGAGCCTATGTTACTAGCTTCAACTCTACTCTCGATCGGTACCTTATTTGGTTACACCAGAGCCAAAGCGTATTGCACGCTTTATCGGTGGATTGGCTCCCCAGGTAAAGGGACATGTGAAGGCTTTAAAGCCTGCAACCTATCGGTTAACAGTAGATCTGTCTCTGTCCCTGACTCTGGATATTGTCAGGAATAGGTCTGTAAAGACTATAGATGATGGGAAGAGAAAAAGAGAGGATGATAACCCACAACGTTCTGATAAGAGGAAGAAGGGTAATTTAGGGTTTAAGAAAAGCTTCAGCCAGTCGGGTGAAAAACCCTTGTGCAAGAACTGCAAGAGGAACCATTTCGGGAAATGCACAATCGATCCGCAGGCTAAACCCTATGGAATCTGTAAAAAGAAGGGTCATAAAATGCTGGAATGCAAGGACCTGAAGAATGCAACCTGTTATGGTTGCAATGAGAAGGGGCACGTCAAGACCAACTGCCCGAAAAACGCAAAGAAGCCTGAAAAGGCTAAAAAGACAAATGCCCGAGTGTTCCAAATGAATGCCAAGGAAGCAGTGCAGGATAATAACGTTATAACAGGTACTTTCCTCATATATGATATTTATGCTAGAGATATGATTCTGGTGCAGATAAGTCATTTGTAGACAATAAATTTAGTAAACTGTTGAATCTGCCTATTAAAACTCTAGACATTAAATATGAGGTAGAACTAGCTGATGGTACCTTAAAAACTGCTTCAACAATTCTTGATGGATGTTTTATATCCATTAGGAACCATTCCTTTCCATTGTCCTTGTTACCAATGAAATTGGCGGGGTTTGATATAGTTATAGGCATGGATTGGTTGTCATCTAACCAAGCTCAAATTGCCTGTGATAAGAAACAAGTTATGATCAAAACTCCTTCTGGTGAATGAATCACTATTCAAGGAGATACGCATTACGGATTGCCTGATCAAGTATCTATGCTTAAGGCATCCAAATGTTTGAATAAAGTCTGTGTCATTTACATGGCACAAGTGACTGTAGACATGCCGAAGCCCAAGATAAAAGATATTCCTGTTATTTCAGAATTTCCAGACGTCTTTCCTGAAGAACTACCTGGTTTACCTCCTGACAGGCAAGTGGAGATCAGAATTGATATTATACCAGGAGCAGCACCAGTCGCACGAGCTCCTTACCACCTAGCACCGACCAAAATGAAGGAATTAAGAACCTAGTTAGATGAATTATTGGAGAAAGGCTTTATTCAGGCAAGCTTGTCACCTTGGGGAGCGCCCATTTTATTTGTAAAGAAGAATGACGGTTCAATGCGTCTATGCATTGATTATCATGAGCTAAACAAGGTAACAATTAAGAATCGCTATCCATTGCCCAGGATTGATGATCTGTTTGATCAGCTACAAGGGGCAAGTTTCTTCTCAAAGATCGATCTAAGGTCAGGGTATCATCAACTAAAGGTCAGAACTGAAGACGTACACAAGACCGCATTTAGAACAAGATATGGCGACTATGAGTTCTTGGTGATGCCTTTCGGGCTCACTAACACACTTGTAGCATTCATGGACCTCATGAATCGCGTCTGCAAACCCTATATGGATAAGTTTGTCATTGTCTTCATCGATGACATACTTATTTATTCCAAGAGTTAAGCCGATCACGAAAAACATCTCTGATGTATCCTCAAACTCCTGCAACAAGAAAAGCTTTATGCAAAGTTTTCCAAATGCAAATTCTGGCTTCGCGAAGTCCAATTTCTTGGACATATGGTAAGCGAGCGCGGTATCCAGGTAGATCCCACTAAAATAGAAGCAATCATGAATTGGGAAACACCTAAAACACCTACGGAAATTCGCAGCTTTTTAGGGTTAGCAGGATATTACAGACGATTTATCGAAAACTTTTCAAGGATAGCTGCACCTCTAACTACTTTAACCCCTAAGAATGTGAAGTTTGACTTGGGACCCAAGCAACAAGAGTCTTTCGAGATTCTCAAACAAAAGTTGAGCAATGCTCTTGTACTAACACTACCTAAGGGAATAGAAGAGTTTGTTGTTTATTGTGATGCATCCCACACTAGTATGGGTTGTGTGCTTATGCAAAGAGGCAAAGTGATTGCCTATGCATCACGACAACTGAAGATGCACGAAAAGAACTACACCACCCATGACTTGGAATTGGGTGCCGTTGTATTTGCACTTAAACTATCGAGACATTACCTATATGGAACCAAATGTGTGATATACTCAGATCACAAAAGTCTCCAACACCTGTTTAGCAAGAAGGATCTCTACATGAGACAACGCCATTGGATGGAAACATTGAACGATTACGATTGCGAAATTCACTACCATCCTGGAAAAGCGAATGTGGTCGCCGATGCTCTAAGCAGGAAGGAAAGAGTCAAACCTATACGTATTAATGCCAAAAGCATAGAACTCAAGAATAGCTTGAACAAAAAGCTGTTAATTGCTCAGAAAGAAGCAATGCTGGAAGTTAACTTTCCAAGAAAAAGGTTGGGTGCAACTGTTGATCAATTGTCACCTAGGAATGATGGGATTCTCAGATTGAATGGCCGAATCTGAGTTCCTATTCATGGAGGACTGAGAGACTTAATCCTCTAAGAAGCTCACAATTCTAAATATACAGTTCATCCTGGAAGTGACAAGATGTATCAGGATTTAAAAGCAAATTACTGGTGGATGGGTTTGAAGAAATCCATAGCCACACACGTAGCTAAATGTCTGACGTGTTCACAAGTTAAAGCCGAGCATCAAAAGCCGTTAGGTTTACTGCAACAACCAGAACTTCCCACTTGGAAATGGGAGATGGTAACCATGGATTTCATTACCAAGTTACCAAAGACAAAACATGGAAATGATACAATATGGGTTATAGTTGACAGACTGACTAAATCAGCTCATTTCTTACCCAGCAAGGAGACGCATAGCTCTGATAAACTAGCCCAACTGTATGTGGACGAAATTGTATCTCTCCACGGAGTGCAAGTATCTATTATATCTGATAGAGATACTAGATACACTTCTCATTTTTGGAAAAGTTTCCAATAATCTCTAGGCACTCGTTTGAATTTCAGTACAGCTTATCATCCTCAGACGGATGGGCAAAGTGAGCATACGATTCAAACACTCGAAGACATGCTTTGGGCATGTGTCATCGATTTGGCCGGAAGTTGGGATGATCATCTTCCTTTTATAGAGTTCTCCTACAACAACAGTTACCATTCGAGCATTCAAGCTGTGCATTTTGAGGCCTTATATGGAAGGAAATGCAGAACGCCCGTTTGTTGGGCAGAAGTTGGAGAAACTCAGCTATCAGGACCTGAGATAGTCCTTGAGATGACGGATAAGATTGTTCAAATCCGTGATCGTCTATAAGCTGCCAGAGATAGGCAAAAGAGCTATGTAGATAAGAGGCGCAAATCTCTAAAATTCGAGGTAGGAGATAAACTATTACTCAAGGTGTCGCCCTGGAAAGGAGTAATGAGATTTGGTAAAAAGTGCAAGCTAAGCCCAAGATACATCGGACCATTCGAGATCATCGAATGTGTTGGGAGTGTGGCCTATAAGCTGAATTTACCTGAAGAGCTTAGTAGAATTCACAATTTTTTCCACATCTGCAACTTAAAGAAATGTCTAGCTGATGAGTCGCTAGCAATATCTTATAAAGACGTGCAGATAGACGAAAGCATGAGATTTGTCGAGAAACCTATATCGATTGAGGATCGACAGGTTAAAAAGATTCAAAGAAAACATGTGCTAATTGTGAAAGTAAAATGGGATGCACGTAGAGGCCCAGAATATACGTGGGAAGTTGAATCCACTATGCGACAAAAGTACCCTCATTTATTTCAGTAAATCTCGAGGTAGAGATTTCTTTTAAGGGGGTGAGGATGAAACACCTCGCAAAATCGTACCTAATAAAGTAACAAAACGTGTCATAAACTCTAGACGGGTAGTAAACTTTAATTGAAAGAATAAAAGTGTCGATATGCAATCTTTGACTCTGAGTGACCATTCATCAAACTCGGGACTTTATATGTTCACAATATGCTCTCGAGAATGACCAATAATAGTTATAAAAGTTGAGGGATTAAATATAAAAAGTTTCAAATTTTAGTCCTCTGATCAAAGGCTTACGGACCGTAAAAGGTCCAACTTACGGTCTGTAAGGACTGTAACTGGGCGATACAATTCAAAAGCGGTTACGGGCCGTAAAGGCTAAAGCTTACGGTCCGTAAATAATATTTTTAACATAAAAAACCATACAAACGAATTACATTCTGATTAGTAATAATATTTAACATATTTTGACATCTAGAATCTGGTCCGAAACAGTAAGTTCATAATATATCGCAAAACATGCTTCAAAAAGGACTAAAATACCCTTTTGCATGCAATTATAGTTTAGACATGATTTTGAAATAAATATTCATCACTCACTAATATGATATCATATTTAGGACTAACTGGGATTACAAATCAGATTACTTACTAAGTTTATGCATGAGTTTCGTATTATATTAATAAATGACGATTATGCCCTTTTCACACATAAAATGGATTTTAAATAAGAATAACATGCAAAACCTTTTTGCTACTGGTATAATATGATAAATGAATTATTTTGACCATTTAAAGCTGGTCATAACTGTAACAACCGTCTAATTTCTATTCGAATTGAATAATAAGATGCAGGATTTTATATAAAAAGTACTTTACTACAACATAAGTACAAAATCAAAGTTTTAAAGCGATCACAACTAGTCACTATCAACTAGTTTAAACATTCAAAAACATGATTAGTAAATTGTTTACATTAAAAACATTGTCTAAACAAAGTTAAATTAATGCGGAAGCTTTAAAAGTTCGTGTTCGGTTCTTCAAAACATGCTTGATCGCCATCCGGAAAGTCCCCATCATCACCCAGAGTCAAAACCACTTAAAAAGTTAGTCTTGACATTAATATAATGCATATAAACGAGTTCTAGTATCGAATCATCAAAAATAAAATAAAAATTCAGTTTTGGTCCTGTCGTGTGTCGCGCCAGAACACCCTCGACGTGTCGCATTTCGCGAGCACTCCCGCGTGTCGCGCCAGATCCCATGGATCCTGTCGCATGGCGCGGGGGAGACGGTTTTCCAGCAGGTGCAGGTTTTTGACCTGCATTTCCTGCCAGCTCCGGAATTCACAAATTTTAATTTCAGATGGTCACAACTTTTGATCTGAAGGTCCTTGTTTTAGGTGATTCTTTTTCCTATACGTCTGTAATTTAATTACCGACGCGCCTATTACTATTACAATTACTATACCGAAAATTTTGGTTTACGGACCGAACGACTAAAATCACTATATAATTGTTCGACCCATTACATTTACATTCATTTTGCTAACATTTCAATAGTAACCATAAGGCGCTTTTACCCAACATCCGAGGCTTAATATCACAGGCATTTCATTACCAATCTTATGGTTTATGCTCTCGTGATTGTCAACGCCAAATGCTACTATCAAACACCAACACTACTAACTACAAAATTATTCGACCCGTTTGGCTCAATTGTGGAATCCTCCATTTATATTGACTACCAAACGCTTCTTAACCCAATCTTAACTTATTAATTCAATTAGTGAACATTATCACTTTAATCAACGTAACTTTTGTTCTAAAACACAACTATACGCGTTCTAATATCAAATTTACCTAATGTAACGAGTCGAGTTACATACCTTCAAAGCAAGCCCTTCAAACGCGCGTCACCACCGGCTTGTCCACTAGACGCTCCGGCTTCCTTCCCTATAGAGTTCATCCATAGCATGTTTAGAACTCTTTTCTAATCATATATCACATAGTTTGCCAAAACATTACAAATATGCATTTTAACTTGAAATCTCAGTTTTATGCCTTCTTTGAGGCATTTTTACAAACACTTTAAGGGCAGAATTTTACATGATTCATTATCAAGTTCATAACTTGTCATATAGCCCAAATTTACATCAATCAAATTATCTTACATAAATGTTAACCATAATAATCCTAAAATCACTTCACAAATATCAGATTACACTAGAACAACCACCAAAATCCTAGTGTTTATTAAGTTCCACAAAAACCCACTAATCACCTTCAATGGTGTTCATGGATTTCACTAAAATTAAGCATGATTTCAACATGTACTTGTCTAGGGTTTACTCCTAGACACTACAGTGTTCCTATTTCATCTATATAACAAACATGCAACCATAATTTCGAATTCTCTAAGTTCACTCAGAAATTCAACTAGAGATTTCTCATTAAATTTACATACCTTGTGACTCCTTTTTCAGTGGAGATCACTATTTCGTGCTCGGATTTTGATTTAGAATTGATTTGGACCATCAATTTGAGAGATTAGACAAGAACTAGGGTTGTGGGGGTTTTCTCCTGGTCGCCCTGTGCTTCAATCGACCAGACACACACTCTTGTGTGTGTTTAGTGTATTTTTATTTTGTTTTTTTTAAATCAAGTTTCGGATTTAACACGTTTAGTCCCTCCATTTTCCTTAGTTCACATTTTGAGTGTTTTAACCCACTTGCGAGTCACTACAAGACTTGTGATTAACTGGGTTATTTAGTCCTAATCAGTTTGTTTTTCGTTTATTTAATATTTTGTAATTCTAATATAAAACTTTATATTTTCGGGGTGTTACAAGTCCACCCCCTTAAAAGGGTTTCGTCCCCGAAACCATAGTACGTACCAAATAGTGTAGGGTAGAGCCGTTGCATCTCTTCTTTGGACTCCCATGTGGTTAATCACTTTGTTTAATCACTTTGTATTTGACCTTTACTTGATTAATCACTTTGTTTCTCAAGCTTTTTTACTTTACGATCTAGAATCACAATCGTCTTCACTGCGTAATTAAGACTATTATCCACTTCAATGTCATCATAATGGATGTAAGCTGTTTCTTTGGCTAGACATTTCCGGAGATGTGATACGTGGAACGTGCTATGTATCCCATTTAACTCCTCAGGCAGTTCGAGATGGTACGCTACTTTACCAACCCGTTCGATGATTTTAAATGGCCCAATAAACTTTAGGCTTAACTTTCCTCTTTTTCTAAACCGAATAATCCCCTTCCATGGAGATACCTTTAACATAACCTTGTCACCGACTTGAAATTCGATTGGTCTTCTTCTTTTGTCTGCATACGATTTTTGTCGATCCTGAGCCGCTTTCAAATGGGCTCGAACCAAATCAATCTTCTCATTCGTGATCTGGACTATATCCTTATGTGCAAGCTCGTGCGAACCAATCTCGCCCCAACACACCGGGGATCGACATTTTCTACCGTAAAGCATCTCGTACGATGCCATACCGATGCTTGCGTGGTGACTGTTATTATATGAAAATTTGACCAATGGTAAATAGACATCCCAACTACCCCCGAAGTCGATAATGCATGCTCGCAACATATCCTCCAACGTCTGTATTGTTCTTTCACTTTGTCCATCCATTTGTGATGGTACGCGGTGCTAATGAACAATTTAGTTCCCATTTGTTCTTGGAATTCGCGCCAAAAGTTCGAAGTAAACCGTGTATCTCTGTCGGACACAATAGATACCGGTACCCCATGACGTGCCACTATCTCGTTTGTATATACCTCCGACATCTTTTCTGAAGTATATGTCTAATGTATAGGAATAAAGTGAGCACTCTTCGTCAATCTATCCACAACCACCCATATAGCATCGAATCCTCAGCTCGTCCTAGGCAGTTTGGTCAACAGGTCCAGGGTGATATGTTCCCATTTCCAAACCGGGATTTCCAATGGTTGCAGTTTACCATATGGCTTTTGGTGTTCAGCCTTGACTTGTAAACAAGTCAAGCACTTCTCTACATATTTAACTACATCCCTCTTCATTCTGGCCCACCAATAGTTTTGCTTCAGATCGTTGTACATCTTGGTTGCACCCGGATGAATAGAATAACAGGATTTATGAGCTTCATCGAGTAGAAGCGTCTTGACTCCACATGAGTTTGAGACCCATATTCTTCTGAATCGAGTCTTCAACCCGTTGTTACCATTCGCCAAATCCTTCAGCTGACCGACTATCCTTTCCTTTTTCAAGTTTTCCTCTTTCACTGCCTTGGCTTGTGCTTCTCGAATTCGTTCAAGTAAACCCGAGGTTACAACAAGCTGCATCGACCTCACTCGTATTGGGACATAGTCCGATTTCCTGCTCAATGCATCCGCCATAACATTTTCCCTTCCGGGGTGGTAATGTATTTCGTAGTCGTAGTCTTTTACCGTTTCTAACCACCGCCTTTGTCGCATATTTAACTCCTTCTGATCGAAGAAGTATTTTAAACTCTTGTGGTCAGTAAATATGGTGCACTTTACCCCGTATAAATAGTGCCTCCATATTTTTAACGCAAACACCACCGCTGCCAGTTCAAGATCGTGCGTGGGATATTTCTTTTCGTGTACATTTAATTGCCTCGAGGCATAAGCTATTACCTTGCCTCTTTGCATTAAAACACATCTGAGCCCCGAAAGTGAGGCATCCAAATAGACTACCAAGTCTTCGACTCCGTCTGGCAACGTTAATACCGGAGCTTGAGTTAACTTCTCTTTTAGCGTTTGGAACGCTCTTTCTTATTCGACACCCCAAATGAATTTCTCCTCTTTCTGAGTTAACTTAGTTAGCGGCGACGCAATCCTGGAGAAATCTTGAATGAATCTCCTGTAATATCCCGCAAGCCCTAAGAAGCTTCTAATTTCCGAAGGATTCTTCGGTGGGCTCCATTTCGAAACGGCCTCTATCTTTGACGGATCTACCAATATTCCATCGACACTGATGTGTTCAAAATGCAACATATAAATTTCATCAAATGAGGCATAAAACTAACCCTTTTTAGTACTAATGTTGGAAAAAGTGTGCTTTTGTCTTCCTTTTGTATTTTCAGGATTAAATGAGCTCAAATTAAAAAAAGAAGCAAAAAGACATCAAAATCTAACATAAATACAAGAAAAGGAACAAGACGTAACATGCCCGACCCCACAACAGCATCTTCCCAAGCAAAACAAGAGATCAGAAGCCTGAACACGCCCCGTGCTCAGCCAGCACGGGGGCGTGCCCAAGTGTCAGCAGAAAAGACAAAGTGGTAGAAGCTTCTATTGCCCACCACGGGGCCGTACTCAGCGGACACGGGGCCGTGGTCAACTATAAGATTCGCACAATCCAGCAAATCTGCATAGTACAAAGATTCTTCTGCACCACGGGGTCGTGCTCAGCGGACATGGGGGCGTGGTCAACTAAAAAGACAAAACTGCATTAAATGAAGAAAGAGAAGGATGTGGACACGGGGCCGTGCCCACTGGACACGGGGCCGTGCCTGAGCTTCTGTTTAGCCTATAAATAGAAGTGCTTGGCTCAAGCTCAAACCATCCCTTGGCACACCACCTCTCTCACACTTCACCCACCACCCACCACCACCATAACACCATCATCCACCACCATCATCCATTGTCCATCGTAGAGTGTGTGAGTCGTCTCGGGATCCAAGATTGATCGTAAGAGTTCTTGACAATCAAGGCCATGTTTGCCTAAGTCTCTTACATCACTTGGTGAAGACAAAGTGTCTAGTTTAATACTTTTTATTTCTAATCTTTTGCACTTTTTATTTGGTTTTGTATTAATGACTTTAATAACTAGTTGCTTATGTTGAAGGTGATCTTTCCTTATCGTTTCTCCGTGGTGTCTTGGCATTATTTTACTGTCTATATAAAATAAAAGATTTTCACCATTCATATCTCCACGGTCTATATGGAGGTATGTTGGCTACCTGGTCGGGGGTTAAGGGAACGGTTTGGTAAAGGTCTTGCCATTGTTCAGCGTTTAGAGGTCCTGCAATGGACCTGGGTCAAATTTAGTAGGACCTCCTTCAATACTTAACGGTATTGGATGGCGGGGGTCCAAACTCTTTGATCCCCTCATAAGTTAACTACTATTAATACTATAACCCGGCTATTTAGGACTCTATCCCTGCTGACTCAGACTACTTAGTCGAGGGTAACGTCACCTCCAAAAGAGGGGCCTACCATAATTTGCATTAATAACTTAATTAATTATCTTCCAATAATCCACCCTTTTAGGATTGTATCCTTGCTGACTCAAACTACTGGGGTGAGGGTAACGTCACCTTCAAAAGAGGGGCCTACTACAATAACTAAGATAATCTCTTAAATATGTGCAAAAGTGCGGAAATAATCAAAGGTTACACTAGATACGAGTCGGAACCAAGTGATTCATCTTGTCTATCTGTTTTTCTTTTTATTTTTATTTTTCAGCATTTTTAGTTAGTTTTTATTTTTCTTAGTTTAAAACATTTTTCTAACTTTTATTTTGATTAGACGTTGAGGATAAACCGGTACTAAAAGCTCTTGTGTCCTTGGACGACCTCGGTATCTTGCCAACACTATACTATGCTCACGATGGGTGCACTTGCCCATATGTGTGTTTAGTGTTAGTAAAATATCGTGTTTTATAAATTTAAAACTTGGCTAAAAATAAGTGTTAAAGGGGCTTAAAATATACACCTAATATATATAACACTTCACACGCATCAAGTTTTTTGGCGCCGTTGCCGGGGACACAAGGATTTTAAGAAAGTTAGGAATCAACGGCCTAATCATTTTTCTTATTTTTCATTTTTTTAGGATTTTTTTTTTTAGTTTTTCTGTTTCTGCAAAGCTCAGCACGGGCCGTGCCTGGTCGGACACGGGCCGTGCCCAGCATCATCACTGGCAGTTTTTATTTTCTGAGTTACAGAGAGCTGAACACGGGGCCGTGTCGGTGCAACACGAGGCCGTGTCAAACTCCCAGTAACAGGGATCCAGAAAACAATCACTGTATCTCTGACCACGGGCCGTGTTCACCGAGCACGGGGCCGTGGTGAACATTCTGACCAACGTTCTTTTCTGTTTTTATCGCAGGACTTGGAACCCAGGCGCCACATTTGAACCTCCTACGCAGTGCATGAGCTCCAGTTCTAGTAGAGACATAAAAGAACCTCTAGAAGAACCCGAACGCTTTCTCAGAAAAATACTTAAAGCTAAAAATCAAGAGAAAGTTTCGGGGGACCCACTTCCAATGGCGGACCAACGTACCCTCATGGATTACCTACGGCCCACCGTAGGCAATCTCGGCACCGCTATCAATGCACCGAATGTCGAAGCCCACAACTTCGAACTTCGGCCACATTTGATACAAATGCTCCAAAACTCCGCAACCTTTCATGGGCTTGCGGACGAGGATCCCCATCTACATATTACTAATTTCTTGGAAATATGTGATACTTTTCGGATCAATGGAGCATCAAACGACGCCATTCGCCTTAGGATGTTTCCATTTTCACTAAAAGACCGAGCTAAGGCTTGGCTTAACACCCTCCCAGTTGGCTCGGTAAACACCTGGGATGAACTTGCCCAAAAGTTTCTATATAAGTATTTCCCTCCTGCTAAAATGGCTAAATTAATGACTGAAATTAATACATACTCACAAGAGGATGGGGAATCCTTATATGAAACTTGGGAAAGGTTCAAGGAGCTTCTAAGAAAGTGTCCTCATCACGGTCTAGCGGTGTGGCAACAAGTATCCACTTTCTACAATGGGTTGTTGCCACACACAAGACAAACATTTGATTCAAGCTCCGGGGGACTTTTAGGTAATCGTCGCCTAAATGAAATATATAATCAAATTGAGGAAATTGCTCAAACCAATTTTCAATGGCACACTCCCCGAGGTAATAAATCTATTGCCCCGGGCGCCCATAAGGTTGATGAAAGCACCTCTTTACAAGCCCAAATCGAGGCCCTCTCTTCGAAAATCAAAAGGCTAGAAATGACAAAAACGGCCTCGGTTATGGCTTGTGAAGGGTGTGGTGGGTCACATGAAAATTGGAGTTGTATGAAAGAATTAGATGAACAAGCAGAAACGGTAAACTACATTGATAATAGACCTAGGCCGTCGGGTCCTCCAACGGGTACCTACAACCAAGGATGGCGTAACCACCCGAATCTTGGTTGGAGAGATCCCGGCAATAGTAGTAACCAACAAAATCAACGAACTAATTTTCAACAACCACAAAATTTCTCTCAACAACAAGGTGGAAGAGAAAGGCTTGAAGATACCATATCTCGCCTCATCTCCGACACCGAAAAGAAAAACTCGGATCGATTTCAACAATTGGAATCGAATTTTAGAAATCAACAAGCTAGCATTCAAAACGTTGAAAAACAATTAAATCAACTAGCTCAAAATTTCTCCGAGAGACCACAAGGCGCGTTACCAAGTAATACCGAAACCAACCCAAAGGCGCAAGTACACCTCATCACATTGAGAAACCGAACCGTGGGTCCCGAGGATGCGCCATTACCACCAGTTGAAGGAAGTCAACACCAAAGCACGACTTCACCCACACCTCAACCAGAAAAGGCACCCTCAAATCAAGAGCCCACCAAGACTCCTCCAATTCCATACCCCGGTAGGTTAAATCGTCAAAAGACCGATGAGCAATTCGCAAAGTTCGAAAATTTACTAAAACAATTGCATGTTAATATTCCTTTTATTGAGGTCCTAACCCAAATGCCTAAATATGCAAAATTCATGAGGGATTTCCTCACTCACAAAAGGAAAATTGAATCATTGCAATTAGTTAACTTAGGCGAAGAATGCTCCGCTTTAGTACTCAACAAACTTCCACAAAAGAAAATCGACCCCGGGAGCTTCATAATTCCTTGCTCGATTGGGAAGTCCCCCGTCCGTAATGCATTAGCCGATCTTGGGGCTAGCATTAACCTCATGCCCACATCAATGTTCAAACGACTCGGCCTAGGAACAACAAGCCCTACAAAGATGAGCATACAACTCGCCGACAGGTCCGTCAAATTTCCACAAGGTGTCGCTGAAAATCTGCTGGTCAAGGTTGACAATTTCGTTTTTCCAACCGACTTTGTCATCCTAGATATGGAAGAAGACACCGATGTCCCTCTCATCCTCGGGAGGCCATTTCTAGCCACCGCCCAAGCAGTGGTGGATATGAATGACGGAACTTTAACATTGAAGTTTGGGGATGAGGAAGTGAAGTTTGAATGTGGAAAGAAAGTAGAGGAAGAAGACCCGGTCAACTACATGAAGGTCATAGACTCAAGCTTGGATGACGCTCTCCGACGGTGTAATATGGGATGCAATACATCCCACTTGGGTAACATGTGACCAGGCTTTGGGTCTAGCCAAGGACCCTTATAAACGTGGCGCACCACGGAGGCATTCCGCGGAACTATCCTTAGTTTAGTTTAGATTAATTTTCTTGTTTTCTAGTTAGTTTTAATTTTCAGGAATAAAACACACTTGAGATGGCAAAGGATGCAAGGGAAACTTGAACCAGCACTCTATACAGGAAAACAGAACCGTCCGACAAATTTCTTCGTTTACAGTAAGTTCGGCACGGGCCGTGTCCACCCAACACGGCCCCGTGCTGCACAGTCTGCAGAAAAAGACCCAGTTCAGGTAACTGGACACGGGCCGTGTTCACCCAACACGCCCCCGTGTCCAGACTTCTGTTTCTCTTGTTTTAATTTTGTTATTGGCACTTGAACACGGGGCCGTGCCTGGACAACACGGGGCCGTGTTCAGCGCCCAGTAACACTAAAATTTCGCTTTTTACACCTTTTTACACATTCAATCAACCTAAAAACTTATTTTTGGGACACATTGAGGACAATGTGTAATTTAAGTGTGGGGGGGATGCTAAAACCTTGAATCTTGCAAGTCCTAAATACAAGCCTTACACAAAACTCTATTGGAACCGCTAATCACCCCAAATTTTTTCAAAAATTTTCATTTTTTTTACTTGTCTAGGTTTAACTCGGGAAATTCAAGTTCTCAAAAAGGTTATATTTTTGCAAATTTACAACCGATAGCGTCGTGATAAAAAGAACCAACATAAGAAAATTATGAAAAGGCATGACAAGCTTAGTTAAAATTTGATTATATATACTTGATCACATAAAAACTCATTCCCACAAAAGTGAGTTTTGAGCTTTTATTGAGCATACAATTACATATCATTAGAACTAAATGCTCATTTTTCGTTTCTTGTGTGAATAGCCGCTTGGTTCTTACGACTCTAGAACTTGCCATGACGATACATTCCCGGTCCTTACCAACTTAAACCCGAGTAAGTAAATGATGGAGGCATTAGGACTAACCTTTTTATTTCTACACCATTATTTTCTTTTCTTTTTTTACCACCTACCCAAAATCCCCCTAGTTAGCCCCTTTGAGCCTAAACCTTTTCATTTCATAACCCAAACCAAACACCTTTTTTACCCACCAAAACCTTTTTTTCATTTTTACCCCTTTGTTTTAGTAACAAGTTCGATTTTTCGTATGACTTTTCAAAAAAAAAATTATATATATATATATATATATATATATATATATAATTTTGTGTTCATGATGAAGCAAAAGAAAATAAACAAACAAGTTCATCAAAAATAACTTTGTTTGAATAATAGCTTCATCAAAATGAAAGTTACAAAAATAGAAAGTCTTACGAAAACCGACACTTGTTACGCTTTTCGCCCTTTTTATACTAACCACCAACCCAACCACCTACCTTTAACCCAAGCCTAACCCTTCACCCACAAAGTCCTCTTGATATTTACAAAGGTATATAAGTTAAAAAGGAGGAGGATTGATTGCTTGGCAAGCCTATGGTAGGAGTAAGTTCCATGCCACTCTCGAGTGATCCACAAAAATACATTTTCGGCCGAGTGTTGAGTGATCCCCGTGAGGTATGTGAACTTGTATATAAATAGAATTTTAAAGAGGCATGTTATGCCCTAATAAGTAATTTATCTTATGAAAAGTTTTAAATAAATCATGACGAATAGGATTGTAAATAAATAAAAATAAAACTAAATAAAGAATCTTGGAAATCCCGACACTCTACGACAAGCCCAAAAACCTTCTTTTCTACCCATTCCATTTGGGAGTGTAATAGCCACGTATTAAAGAGTTTTGCTTGAGGACAAGCAAAGATTCAAGTGTGGGGGTATTTGATGTGTTCAAAATGCAACATATAAATTTCATCAAATGAGGCATAAAACTAACCCTTTTTTAGTACTAATGTTGGAAAAAGTGTGCTTTTGTCTTCCTTTTGTATTTTCAGGATTAAATGAGCTCAAATTAACAAAAGAAGCAAAAAGACATCAAAATCTAACATAAATACAAGAAAAGGAACAAGACGTAACATGCCCGACCCCACAACAGCATCTTCCCAAGCAAAACAAGAGATCAGAAGCCTGAACACGCCCCGTGCTCAGCCATCACGGGGGCGTGCCCAAGTGTCAGCAGAAAAGACAAAGTGGTAGAAGCTTCTATTGCCCACCACGGGGCCGTGCTCAGCGGACACGGGGCCGTGGTCAACTATAAGATTCGCACAATCCAGCAAATCTGCATAGTACAAAGATTCTTCTGCACCACGGGGTCGTGCTCAGCGGACACGGGGGCGTGGTCAACTAAAAAGACAAAACTGCATTAAATGAAGAAAGAGAAGGATGTGGACACGGGGCCGTGCCCACTGGACACGGGGCCGTGCCTGAGCTTCTGTTCAGCCTATAAATAGAAGTGCTTGGCTCAAGCTCAAACCATCCCTTGGCACACCACCTCTCTCACACTTCACCCACCACCCACCACCACCATAACACCATCATCCACCACCATCATCCATTGTCCATCGTAGAGTGTGTGAGTCGTCTCGGGATCCAAGATTGATCGTAAGAGTTCTTGACAATCAAGGCCATGTTTGCCTAAGTCTCTTACATCACTTGGTGAAGACAAAGTGTCTAGTTTAATACTTTTTATTTCTAATCTTTTGCACTTTTTATTTGGGTTTGTATTAATGACTTTAATAACTAGTTGCTTATGTTGAAGGTGATCTTTCCTTATCGTTTCTCCGTGGTGTCTTGGCATTATTTTACTGTCTATATAAAATAAAAGATTTTCACCATTCATATCTCCACGGTCTATATGGAGGTATGTTGGCTACCTGGTCGGGGGTTAAGGGAACGGTTTGGTAAAGGTCTTGCCATTGTTCAGCGTTTAGAGGTCCTGCAATGGACCTGGGTCAAATTTAGTAGGACCTCCTTCAATACTTAACGGTATTGGATGGCGGGGGTCCAAACTCTTTGATCCCCTCATAAGTTAACTACTATTAATACTATAACCCGGCTATTTAGGACTGTATCCTTGCTGACTCAGACTACTTAGTCGAGGGTAACGTCACTTCCAAAAGAGGGGCCTACCATAATTTGCATTAATAACTTAATTAATTATCTTCCAATAATCCACCCTTTTAGGATTGTATCCTTGCTGACTCAAACTACTGGGGTGAGGGTAACGTCACCTTCAAAAGAGGGGCCTACAACAATAACTAAGATAATCTCTTAAATATGTGCAAAAGTGCGGAAATAATCAAAGGTTACACTAGATACGAGTCGGAACCAAGTGATTCATCTTGTCTATCTGTTTTTCTTTTTATTTTTCAGCATTTTTAGTTAGTTTTTATTTTTCTTAGTTTAAAACATTTTCTAACTTTTTATTTTGATTAGACGTTGAGGATAAACCGGTACTAAAAGCTCTTGTGTCCTTGGACGACCTCGGTATCTTGCCAACACTATACTACGCTCACGATGGGTGCACTTGCCCATATATGTGTTTAGTGTTAGTAAAATAACGTGTTTTATGAATTTAAAACTTGGCTAAAAATAAGTGTTAAAGGGGCTTAAAATATACACCTAATATATATAACACTTCACACGCATCAGCACTTATGTTGTGGCCGAGGAATTGCACCTCTCGTAACCAAAAGGCGCACTTTGAGAATTTTGCATACAACCTTTCTCGTCTGAGTGTCTCTAACACCTCCTGTAGATGATGCGCATGATCTGCTTCACTTTTCGAGTGCACCGGAATGTCATCGATAAACACGATTACCGACTTATCCAACATCGGCTTGCAAACCCGGTTCACGAGGTCCATGAAAGCTGCGGGTGCATTTGTCAGCCCGAATGACATCACGAGGAACTCGTAATGTCCGTATCGCGTGCGGAAAGCCGTCTTCGGTACATCCTCTTCCTTGACCTTTAATTGGTGATATCCCGATCTAAGGTCGATTTTCGAAAACCAATTCGCACCTTGTAATTGGTCGAATAAATCGTCTATTCTCGGAAGCGGGTATCGATTTTTTACCGTGAGTTTGTTTAACTCCCGGTAGTCGATACAAATTCACATGCTTCTGTCCTTCTTTTTCACAAATAGTACCGGCGCTCCCCAAGGAGACACGCTCGGCTTTATAAATCCTTTATCGAGCAAGTCTTGAATTTCCGACATTAGTTCTTGTAATTCTGACGGCACGAGTCGGTACGGCGCTTTAGCTACGGGTTTCGCGCCCGGAACCAATTCGATTCCGAACTCTACCTCCCATTCAGGCGGTATCCCCGGTAGATCTTCCGGAAACACATCTTCGAATTCACGTACTACCGGCACGTCTCCAATCTTCGGTGATTCTTTCTCGGGCTCATTCGCGTATATCATAAACGCTCTACATCCATGCTTCATGAGCTTGTGAGCTTCCAACATCGAACATATTATAGGATTGCCTCCTTTCTCGCCATAAATTGTAACGTGTTTTCCGCTCGGAGATGTTAGTTTTATCTCTTTACGGAAACACACGACTTTCGCGTGATGTCGGGATAACCAATCCATCCCAACACTTACTTGAAACTCTCCCATCGACATCGGGATTAAATCTATCAAGTACTCCTCGTCATCGATACTTAATTTACAGCCTTGACAAACATCACAAACTATGAAACTTTTGTGTCCCCTATTTCAACTTCTAAGGGCGCAGATAATTTCGTCAATACAAATGAAGGATGTCGAATAAATCCATGTGAAATAAAGGATTTATTCGCACCCGTATCAAATAATACATGTGCAGGAATCGAGTTTATTACGAATATACCTGAGACCACATCGGGTTCTGTTTTCGCTTCAGCCGCTGTTAGTTGGAAGGACCTGGCCTTCGCCTTTGGAGCTTCTGTTGGAGATTCTTTGGTGTCTTTCTTTCCAACTAAGTCCGGGCATTCGGACTTTTTGTGACCCGGTTGGTAACACATGTAACACACAGAGACCTTTCCCGGACATAACGATGCGGTGTGCCCCGTCTTCCCACATATGGGACACGGTTTGTCTTTGAAGCGGCACTCACCCCTGTGCCCCTTTCCACACACCTTGCAACTCGCAGATCCACCTTTCACATCCATCTTCTTCACCGATTCAGCCGTTCGAGCTTTCTTTGTAAGGCTCGGGTTAACATCCATTACCCTTCGTTCACCCCTCTCGATTTGTTTCTTCAACTCGATCTCCCGCTCCCAGGCGGTGTTAATGATTTCCGTGAGGGTTTCATACTTTGAGGGAGTCATAAACTCCCGGTATTCGGTGCTCAACATGTTGTAATAGTAGTATATCTTCTGCTCTTCAGTGGTCACTAACTCATCGCATAATCTCAGCTTATCCATAAAAATGCATGTGATTTTATCGATTGTTTCACCCTTTTGTCTTAACTGGATGAACTCCTCTTTGATCTTGTTGATGACTGCCTTGGGACTATGATGTTTAAGGAATGGCACCTTAAACTCGTCCCATGTCATGACCCTTGCCGCTTCGGCTCCTATCTCCTTCTTTTTGTTGTCCCACCAATCCTTGGCTTGACCCCTCAACTGACCCGTTCCGTAAGCAACAAAATCACTCACGTCACAGTGGGTCCTTTCAAACTCCCCTTCGACGTCACTTAGCCATCTTTGGCATATTATCGGGTCAACCTCCCCATTGTAAATCGGCGGTTTACACGCCATGAACTCCTTATACGAACATCCCTTACGTTCTCCAGATTTCTCTCTCATAAGGTTGACATTATCTTCCAACCTTTTAACTCGTTCTTCGACTAACGATAACACCGTGTTTTGAATTTTGTCTATGAAACCGGATAAACCGCCCTGAATTGCCTTTCCCACTTCTTCGGCAATTATTTCTTTCATTTGTTCGGTGCTTGTCGGCACCGAATCATTATCATTCATTTCCGTCATCTTGAAACTGAAATGTTTACATCAATTATTAAACATTTCATTTATAACATAGCTTTATTTACTTCGGTTTAGCCAAGTTCGTAACTTGCTTTGACCGTTCTCATTTAGTGCACTTTCCGGATTTGAGTGTGTTAACGCACTCTTCCCGTGCACATAAATGATCTCTTTTACTTACATAGGATAAGATCTACTAAAATAAATAATTAATCCTTACCGGACGATCGATCAAGCTTGAACCGAACACTTTGTTGACAACCTTGAGCTCTGATTACCAACTTGTAACAATCATCTAATTTCTATTCGAAATTAATTAAAATATGCAGGATTTTATATAAAAAGTACTTTATTGCAACATAAGTACAAAATCAAAGTTTTAAAGAGATCACAACTAGTCACTATCAACTAGTTCAAACATTCAAAAACATGATTAGTAAATTGTTTACATTAAAAACATTGTCTAAACAAAGTTAAATTAATGCGGAAGCTTCAAAAGTTCTTGTTCGGTTCTTCAAAACATGCTTGATCGCCATCTGGAAAGTCCCCATCATCACCTAGAGTCAAAACCACTTAAAAAGTTAGTCTTGACATTAATATAATGCATATAAAGGAGTTCTAGTATCGAATCATCAAAAATAAAATAAAAATTCAGTTTTGTTCCTGTCGCCTGCCGCGCCAGAACACCCTCGACGTGTCGCGAGGACTCCCGCGTGTCACGCCAGATCCCATGGATCCTGTCGCGTGGCGCGGGGGAGATGGTTTTCCAACAGGTGCAGGTTTTTGACCTGCACTTCCTGCTAGCTCCGGAATTCACAAATTTTAACTTCAATTGGTCACAACTTTTGATCCGAAGGTCCGTGTTTTAGGTGATTCTTTTTCCTATACGTCTATAATTTAATTACCAACGAGTCTATTACAATTATTATACCGAAAATTTTGGTTTACGGACCGAACGACTAAAATCACTATACAATTGTTCGACCCATTACATTTTACATTCATTTTGCTAACATTTCAATAGTAACCATCAGGCGCTTTTACCCAACATCCGGGGCTTAATATCACCGGCATTTCATTACCAATCTTATGGTTTCATGCTCTCATGATTGTCAACGCCAAATGCTACTATCAAACACCAACACTACTAACTACAAAATTATTCGACCCGTTTGGCTCAATTATGGAATCCTCCATTTATATTGACTACCAAACGCTTCTTAACCCAATCTTAACCTATTAATTCAATTAGTGAACATTATCACTTCAATCAACGCAACTTTTATTCTAAAACACAACTATACGCGTTCGAATATCAAATTTACCTAATGTAACAAGTCGAGTTACATACCTTCAAAGCAAACCCTTCAAACGCGCGTCACCACCGGCTTGTCCGCTAGACGCTCCGGCTTCCTTCCCTATAGAGTTCATCCATAGCATGTTTAGAACTCTTTTCTAATCATATATCGCATAGTTTGCCAAAACATTACAAATATGCGTTTTAACTTGAAATCTCAGTTTTAAGCCTTCTTTGAGGCATTTTTACAAACACTTTAAGGGCAGAATTTTACATGGTTCATTATCAAGTTCATAACTTGTCATATAGGCTAAATTTACATCAATCAAATTATCTTACATAAATGTTAACCTTAATAATCCTGAAATCACTTCACAAATATTAGATGACACTAGAACAACCACCAAAATCCTAGTGTTTATCAAGTTCCACAAAAACCCACTAATCACCTTCAATGGTGTTCATGGATTTCACTAAATTAAGCATGATTTCAACATGTACTTGTCTAGGGTTTACTCCTAGACACTACAATGTTCCTATTTCATCTATATAACAAACATGCAACCATAATTTCGAATTCTCTGAGTTCACTCAGAAAATCAACTAGAGATTTCTCATGAAATTCACATACCTTGTGACTCCTTTTTCAGTGGAGATCACTGTTTCATGCTTGGATTTTGATTTAGAATTGATTTGGACCTTCAATTTGGTGTATTTTTATTTTGTTTTTATTAATTCAAGTTTCGGATTTAACACGTTTAGTCCCTCCATTTTCCTTAGTTCATATTTTGAGTGTTTTAACCCACTTGCGAGTCACTACAAGACTTGTAATTAACTGTGTTATTTAGTCCTAATTAGTTTGTTTTTCGTTTATTTAATATTTTGTAATTCTAATATAAAACTTTACATTTTCGGGGTGTTACAATAACCTCAGAATTTCCTAAACATCGAAATAATCGTCATTTATCGACTTTTACGACATTAAGGTGCACAGTATGGTTCTAAATTAGCACCCAAGACTTGTTACCTAATGATTTTATAAACTATTTTTAATATTTTTACAGAAGGTATAAGTCACCAACTCAGAATCCCAAATAAGTCCTTAAAACTATGTGTGAAATGACCAAAATGCCCTTTCGGGGCATAGCATGGCCATAAATGATAAACCAGACATAAATATGATATCCTACTGATAATATAATATAAATTAAATATTTTTACAAAACGTTTATGACCAAAACCTCAGTTTGCATGGAAACCCCTTTTATAAATCATAAAATGACCAAAATGCCCTTATGAGGCCTAATTCGGTTTTAAAATCTTTTGGGGCATAATTGTTGGTATCCTACTGATATCATAACATACCTTAAGCATAATAACTTATGGAACTTCTACATGACTCATCCGGTTACCCGTTTATACCTATACGCGTTCGGTACAGTTTATGTAACTAGTTTGCATGAATTAGCCGAAACGGGTTAAACCTTATCATTTTAACTTCAAAATCCAGAATGTATTTAGTTTACCCATATTATACAAGTCTCCATACTTGTTGGGTCTAAATTACATTCCAATCCGGTCATCGCTTAATCTAGCGTTTTATACCGAAAATCCTTCTTTAAACTAACCGGTCTAAGTTTACAACTTAAATAAGACCCGTTAGTAATCTAATAGGTTAATAAAACCTTCCTTCCAGATTAGGAGCCCCGGTAAAAGCTACTTGCACTAGTTTGGGTACATTATACAGCTGAGTAGATAAATCACGCATTTAGAAGCTCAGGTAAATACTTTTAACTTATTTTCCCTTATACGGGCTTGAGATACGGTATAATACTACCGCTTGGTCGGGTATGGAATCATTTAATCGGATTGTGATTAATAAATTACATAACCCGTTTTAATCTGTTTTGTTTGATAACATAAACATTGGGGGTTAATGCGACCGTGTCCTGGATATCCTCGGCTCATTTAATTGCAAATGGCCACGACTTAAGCACGGGGTGTAGGCATACACCTGACAGTTGCGTATGTAAAAATGTATACCCACATTGTTGGGGATAACTCCTTATGAGTTTATATCAGTGGTGTGTCGGTTAATCATGTCTCGGCTTCCGTCCCAATCCCTAAATGTATGACAAACATGTAAATCTGTATACAAGATTATTTTTATATAATTCTCCCAAGTTATAAAAGATTATTTGTGCCTTGTGCATCTAAACAAATTTTTCATAAATGTTTTCAAAAGAGTCAGTTAATTGTATTTACCAGTGAAAACTGACGTATTTTCAAAAGACTAGTGACATGTACTACACGTAATAGGCTGGGAGCTACCGGGCGTTAAATAGAGAATCTTGCAAGTTTGTAATGCCTTAGGTCTGTTGAACATGTTTTTGTATTATATTTAGATCCGCATGTGGATCCTTTCTTTACAACCGTCGGTATATTCTTTTATCGTACTTTACACTTTCGGTTTGTAATAGTAATTTCTACCAAGACTTCCGTTGTGCTATAAACTATGATGATATCAACTACGTCATGATACTCCCCACCGAGCCCACCGGTTAGTGGTTAACATATCGGGGTGTGACATCATTTCAAGTTCAAAATCCAGAATGTATTTAGTTTACCCATATAATACAAGTCTTCATACTTGTCGGCTCTAAATTACATTCCATTCCGGTCATCGCTTAATCTAGTGTTTTATACCGTAAATCGTCCTTTAAACTAACTGGTCTAAGTCTATGACTTAAATAAGACCCGTTAGTAATCTAATAGGTTAATAAAACCTTTGTTCCAGATTAGGAAGCCCCGGTAAAAGCTACCCTCACGAGTCTAATTACATTATACAGATAGATCTCGCATTTAGAAACTCAGGTAAAAACTTTTAACTTATTTTCCCTTATACGAGCTTGAGATACGGTAAAATATTACCGCTTGGTCGGGTATGGAATCATTTAATCGGATTGTGATTAATAAATTACATAACCTGTTTTAATCCGTTTTGTTTGATAACATAAACATTGGGGGTTAATACGACCGTGTCCTGGATATCCTCGGCTCATTTAATTGCAAATGGCCACGACTTAAGCACGGGGTGTAGGCATACACCTGACAGTTACGTATGTAAAAAGATATACCCACATTGTTGGGGATAACTCCTTGTGGGCTTATATTAGTGGTGTGTCGGTTATTCATGTCCCGGCTTCTATACTGGGCCCTAAATGTATGACAAACATGTAAATCTGTATACAAGATTATAGTATAATTGTCCCAAGTTATAAAAGAATTTTGTGCCTTGTGCATCTAAACCAATTTTCATAAATGTTTTCAAAAGAGTCGTTTGATTGTATTTACTAGTGAAAACTGTCGTATTTTTTAAAAGACTAAGTGACAGGTACTACACGCACTAGGCTGGGAGCTTCTGGGCGTTGAGTAGAGGATCTTGCAAGTCCGTAATGCCTTATGTCTGTTGAACATGTTTTGTATTATATTTAGATCCGCCTGTGGATCCTTTCTTTACAACCATCTGTATATTCTTTTATTCGTACTTTGAAACTTTCGGTTTGTAATAGTAATTTACCTTCCAAGCCTTCCGTTGTGCTATAACTTTGTTTAATTGACTATGATGATATCAACTACGTCAAGATACTCCCCATCGGGCCCACCGGTTTGTGGTTAAAATATCGGGGTGTGACAATCCACTTTTAATATGAGACTTGTTTTATACTTGTTAATCTCGCATGCTAAGTGTACTTGTGTCTATATGCTCATTAACTTTGCAAGCCTACCTTAACAATTATAGCGCTATAGGACTAACGCCCCGCCCGTATTCTAGTGGTATTGTTAAGTAAACCATGTTACACCATCTTCGTTTCGACGATGTTTGGTAATCATGATTGCGTTAAACTCTGATTTGACATATAGTTTACACTTGTTTAGTAAGTTAGTAACAGGATATAAATTTTATCATGTTGGATATGAGTAAACGTTTTTCACTATTATGCTATGTATTAAACTTGTATACTCGCTAACTTTTTGTTGATCATTATTTTAATACATATTGCAGGTCACTAGTTGATGACACGAAGAAACTATTTATGCTGGATTTAGATACACGCCTTAAAGATGAACAATTACTTTATTTCATGATTTATGTTTGCTACTTGATGTATTTGATTTTGAACAATGTATTCCATTTTAGTACTAATGAATTTTGGATCTTTAATGATTGTCACAATTAGTGTTATGATGTCTCGAGCAATCTTTCTGTCTCACTCCGATGTTTCCACCATCGGTTGGGGTGTGACAGATTGGTATCAGAGCCATAACTATAGGGAATTGGAAAAAGTTGTTATGCTTTTGATCTAGTCTTTTTAGTTAAAGAACATCTCTTGTTTGTGCTTAAAACTATTTGCATTCTCTCTTATTTGCTTCTCATCTATTTATTGGTCTCAAATATACATGCCCTTCCTAAGGCAAACACAATACACATGTGAAGACTTGAAGACACTCTTATACTACAATCGAAACGACTCACCAAAATAGGGGTGATTCCCGCATTTGGTGACGACTTTCAATCCGCTATACATGTTATTTTGCACGAAATTTCGCCATCAAGTCAGTAGTGATATCCATATCTTGATCGGAATTCCCATTTCATATTCTAGTGGATCCTTATCGACAAATCGAGATTATATCTTGTTTCGTTCGATAAGTACCAACCACATTAAGGTACGATGTTACCAAGTTAGAGGTGAAACCCGCATCTTGATAACGAGTCCCACTCTTCGATTTTTTCAATCTCGCCAAAGCCTCGAAATCCTTAAATTAGTAGGGACATGTAGTAACTGGAAGGGTGAATACCGTTAACCGTTCCTCGGGGAGAGTATTCTACCTATTAGGCTAAAGCATGTTACCCTAACTCAAAAAGGATCTCGGTCACTTTGGAAAAGTCTTAGTTTCATCCCGAGACATTCCATGTTTTATATTGAATCTCTTTTATGTTCTATCAATTTTAATGTGTTTTACATTTGATACGCTATTCATTTCAACGTTGAAGACAAGAGTCAAACTCCTCGAAATCTCAAACAATAATAATTCTTCGTAAACAAATTAAATTTACAATTCTTTTATCATTATATGTGATGATGCAATGTGAATTCTTGTTATGCTTATGTGAACTACTTTAAACATTTACATGCTACGTGACATATTACATGATATAAACTATTTTTTCCAAAACATTATGATCAAATCTCATCCTTTCCTCTGTTTTGATCCTCTTTCTAACTCCATCAAGGGATCCAAGGCTAACAACAACAAGAAGATGCTCGCATTCATGGCCAAGCAAATGGCTCGTGTGATACTTGATATCGTGAGCAAGGTTACCTCAACCAATACCCCCAACTCCTTTGTCGATTCCAAGGTCGACCAACCTAAGCCTGTTTCGTTCAACTACAATGTTGCAGCCCCCGACCCTACCCTATGAGCCGGTGCCGCGAGCCTGACCGGTGGTATCGGTGTATATTTAATTTGCAGCGGATTAAAACATCGGGATCGTAGTTAGGAAAACTTTTCCAAGTTTGTAAAACACCAAACTTTTATATTTAAACAAAAGGGCTAAAACACATATTTCATTTATAATGTATTTATAAGGATAAACCCTAATTGCTGAAAACATAAACTTCTTCTTTTATTCAGGTAACTATAGCCACTTTATTTAAGCCTTCAGTGCTCCATGGCTGGCTTCTAATAGCTTCACATCAAGTTACCTGAAACACGTTTTGAAAACATTTTATCTGCAAGAAATACTGGCGAGTTCATTCTATATATATATATATATATTGTTATACTTTGCAGTATTAAGAAGGATATTACAATGTTTATTCTACCAAAAACTCAATCAGTATTTGTCACTGAGCCTTTCGCGTGGCGCGAGAGGCCTAAAACTGGCAAAAATTTTGAATTTTGTTGATGGAACTTGTTTATAAGGGTTTTAAGACCTTCATAACTAATGTTTATGTTGGTTTTGACTATAGGTGAATGTTATGGAACTCCGGATGAAGATCAAGCGAAGAACACGAACCGAATACACACCTAAATGAAGCTTCCGCAAAAGATCTTGTTTTGTTTTTAGAAAGTGAAATGTGTAAACACTTATAACTTAGTTTTTGAACGTTTTAAACATGTATGAATGCCTGGACGAAAAAGTTTTTGTTAAGTCGCATTTACAATACAAAATGCATATTTTAATGATATAATTATGTTAAAGCGGAATGGATCTTACAACTCCGTTGTTCGGTTATATATTTTCTTGGATGAACTTTTACAAATAGAAGCACATTGAATGTGTGAGGCTTGAGTGACTCAGTTGTCGCACGCTATCTCGCCATCATGTGTTTCAATATCAACCAACCTATCAATGAGGGCCTCCACCACCACCGTGTCACAATGTTGCTTCACTAAGCATGTTACGAATGAATCCTCAGTTTTGACTTCATTGCGCAAGGGTATGATAACAAATAATCCATAATTCTATCAATTCGATCAAAAAGTTCATCGTGATTGTTGATTTCAACTTTGACAAGCTTAATCTCTGTGAAATTAAACGAGTTTAGGTTGAGCTTAGACTAGCTCGGACTTGTCTCAAGTGCACACCAAGTCATTTGTGACGGTAAATGCCTGAACGGTGGCGAGGTGAATACAAAATTGAGTTCTTGTAGCATCAAGTTGAAACTATAATCATACTCTCACCTTGCTCATGAGAGCACACGATAGTGTAATTTATTTATAGCAACAATTAAAATATATTGATATGCATGGGCGAAGGATAGTGGGGGCGGGAGGGGGCGGCCGACCCCCCGAACTTTTCGCTCAATAGTGGAGAGAATCTAGTTTTTGTATATAAATTTTTTGGTATATACGTTTTCGACCCCCTGGTCGGAAATCTCAAGCTTTGTCACTGTTGATATGATAATAAATACTAATAAATGATGAAAACTTACAAACAAAAAGTTGATGTGATGATTATACATATGAAGGGTTAGTTTCACACAAGAAAGAAAAACGATCCACATATCCAAAATGAGTCCTGATTTGGATTGAGACAATTATGAATATTAGACGAGACGTTGAAAGAAGTAAAATGTCTAGAAACATGCGTGAGTGTGATAACATAAATCTAGGGGCTATATTTTCAAAATCAACATGAATTGACACGTATGTGTCCCACATGTTCTAAAACAACTGTCACTTCAACCTTTTAACATGGATATACAAAAAAATTCTTTTTATTACGAATCAAATACCGATAATTAGTAAAAAGAATAATATCTAGAAAAATTGCCTAATTATTTAAGATAGTGTTTGGTTTATAGCGAGGGATGATTATAATTATGGATTTGAATTTTGAATCATTTGATTGTTGGGAGCAACCAGATTTCCATAAGCACTAGGTGAGTTTTCTATCAATGGATATAAATACCCTTAACATTTACTAATTGCTTAATAGCACTTTTAACTTTCAATTTATACTACACCACTCCTAACTTTTAACTATTGGCCGATAGCACTCTCAAACTAAGGGGTTGTTTGTTTAGGTCTGAATAGCCCCATTAAGAGGCAACCTCTGCATCGAACAGAGGTTAAGGTGTTTGGTTCACAAAATAAAGACCTCTTAATGAAACCATTCAGAGCTGAATGGTTCAGATAGTTTTGAGATCTGAATAGAACTTGTTACGTCTATACCCTTGCCCTAACCACATTTCTTCCACAGCCGCACTCCTTCCCTCATCTTCTTCCACCGCTGAACTCCTCCACTCTGCAGCGCCCTCCCCCTCAATCGGAGGTCCACTGGTTCCCTTCTTCCACCGTCGACCTTCTTCCACTCTGCAGCGCCGCCATCTCCTCATCCAAGACCTCTGTAGCAGCGCCTTCTTCCATCTGTTTTTGTTCTACCGTCGACCTTCTTCCACAATCGATTAAGGTACTGTTCTCTCTTGTTTGATTTTGAAGTTGTCTGTTTCAAACTTGTACAAACAGACAACTGTGCCGATTGCCTTCTCCATCTGTTTTCGTTCTATATATCTCTGTTCCGAGATTTGATTATTTTCAGTTTTGATTACCATATATCTCTGTTTGCTATTCAGTTTTGATTATTTTCCCAGATTTGGTGTTTGTATTAGAAGCTAATTTATCCCTATTTTGTTCTTTATGATATATACAGTAAGCATATATATTGTGATGTATAGTTTGAAATTGATTTTGAATTTGACATATACAACAAGCACATATAAAAACAACTAGAAAAATTACATCTATGTGATTTATAGAAAAGTGCATGAATTTGCTATATATCTCTGGATGTATAGAAAAGTGCATGAATTAGAAAAATTACATGAATAAAGTAGTCATAAAATTGTAAATTAGTGAATTGTACAGTGGTAAAAATTCAATCATGCACATGCACAACTGAGAAATGTTAGCTGAGCGCTCATATGGGGTTTTGAAGGCAAGATTCCCAAACCTAAAGCAAATGGCTCCCTTTTCTTTTCCAATACAAAGAGACATAGTGATTGCTTGTTTCGCCGTCCATAATTTTATAAGGAAATGCAATATTCATGATCAACTATTTATGGACTACGACGAGAACACTTTGTTTTCCGAAATACAAAGTGGAGAGAGTGATGGGCAGTTCGTTCAAGACATAGAATGGGGCTCACAAGGCATTGAATATATGAATACCTTATGTAATCAGATTGCTAGTCAGCTATGATCAAATGGTTCAAATTAAAATTGTACGAATAGTATGAATTTCTATTTGGATTGTAGTATGTTTCCATGAACTTTGAAGAACTTATGTGTAACTTGGATTTTCTATTATTTTTGTATTTTTTTTAAGTTATTCATCATTCAGTACAAAGCACTAAACAAACAGCTATATTTCATTCAGCACAAAGTAGTTCAGAGGGGTAGAAATGTCATTTTACAAAGTCATTCAGAGGTGAAACCAAACAGCACTTTACTGGTTCAGCACTTATTGGTTCAGAGTCTCTTAACCATTCAGACCTCTTATTCATTTAGCACTTATTGATTCAGATGTTTCCAAACAGCCCCTAACCTAGCTTGTTGACATCAGCTGCCACGTCACCAAACCAGTGCCACATCATCAAAAAATTCCATGTCAAATGCCACGTTACCACACAAGTGTCGTATCAACAAAAAAAAACTAGCTCAGTTAGGGTTCATTTAGTTTGAGGTGGTATCGGTCAATAAATTGAAAGTTGGGAGTGGTTTGGTACAAATCAAAAGTTGAGAGTGCTATCGGCCAATTGGTGAAAGTTTTGGTTATTTAAATACAATGTCTCTTTTATCAAATATAAGTTTAGTGGAGAGTTCATATGAGAATAATTTTTTTTGTAAGAAGAAATTTCAACAATAAAAATGATTTTTTTTTACTTCATTTAATATAAGTATTTAATGTTACTACATAGATCATTAATTTGTAGTCTTTCTTTTTAATAGCTAACTACATTAAATTTTTTGTAACTTATCTTCAAAATATATATTTTTTTCAAAAAAAAAAAAATTAAGTGTAAGATAAATTACGAGTTCTGTAGGATAAATTTCAACGTGTAGGTTAAAGTTCCAAATATGTAGGATAACTTTTGATGTGTGTGGGCAAAAAAGGTTAGTGTGGAGGATGATAGTCTTTACGACTAATTAATTAGTCAACGATGATAATAAATGAGATAAGTGAAAAAAAACTATTTAATGTTTTATAAAATTACCCTTTGTTCTTTTTCTTCTTAATTAATTTTTTTTTTTCAAATGAACCTTCCCCTATAAGTTTATAGGTTTTATTTAAACCAATATCCTTTGTTATTAATGTTAAAACTTACAACTTTATTTTTGATTACCTATGTGAAGATTTTTGAAGAGATTACTTACCTTTGGATTAACATACCAAGCATGTTTTATTTGAAGTTCTCTTATCCACAATTAATACGTAAAAAATGCATCATGGACGGATTAACATACCAAGCATGTTTTATTTGAAGTTCTCTTATCCACAATTAATACGTAAAAAATGCATCATGGACATGTGAGGTAAGATAATATTATGAGCATGCGTATATTTTTTATATACGCCTAAAGTAGTTTTTGTTAAAAGCGTTAGGGGTAGGGTGGTTATCACTCACAACATCCAATCAATTTCGGCCACGTCATCGAGTTTTATTTTATCACTAGTGGTGGGTTTTAGACCATGTGTAGTGGTTTGAGCAATAATGCTTCCACCCTTGGGCGTTTTGCGACACGTGGTAGTCCAGTCAGCATGGGGGCATTATTGGGGGTTATTGTAAAAGTGGCGTAGTGGGAATAATGCCCAATAACGCTCCTTCCAATCATTAAACAATTATTTTTTTATAGAGAAAAGGGTAAAAAAAAATAAGAAAATGAAACTTACAGTTGGACCACTCCCATTGGCCAGATGCAATTTTCAGTTGGACCACTTCAGCGTTGTTTAAAAAACGCGGAGCGAATTAAAAAAAAAACGCTAAAAAACGCCGGTATGTAATGGCCAAGGGGCGTTTTTTGGCGTTATTTTTCAATTTTTTTTTAAAAAAACTCCCCACTACGGGGGGTCTTAGTGGAAATGTTCATCACTCACAACACCCAACAATTTTCCTCACAACCCAACAATTTCACTCATTCTCTCCAACTTTTCACGCATGATAATCTTCACGCGTTATATAATTGACGCGTGATAACAAAAAATAAAACCACAGGGACCTCGATTCAAAAAATTTAAATTTTAGATTAAAATGATCAAAGCTCAAGGACTATTTTGAAAGTTTACTTACTCTAAATGAAATGTTTTATACATTACCCGTAATAGAAAAAGACAACATAATGAATATTTTTAGATTAAATCATTCGCCATTATTGAAAGAAGAAGAACAAGGAGAAAAGACAAATAGACAATGCAGGAGGCACATATTTATAAATGGTTCACAATGATCAAATAATTAAAGTGGAAAAGATAAATGTATTTTATCTTACATTACATAAACATGGAACATTTTTTTATAATAAAATTATTTATTTATGACCCGTATGTTTTCAAAAATAGAGATAAAATGTCAATGTCCCTTTTAATTATGTTCATAGCCAATAGGAAAAGTTAACTCACTACCGTTACCCTAGGTCAGCAAAAGGAAAAATCACCATAGTATCAATTTAGTCAATTTTGTTTACCCACATAATCATTTAACATTTAAAATCTTTTAAAATATTTGTAACATATGATTTTATATATCGACATTATGTCATGTGTTTCGATATCATAAAGTAAAAATATTGAAGTGTTACAACTTACAACATTGAACAAAAATAAACGAATGTGTCAAGATTGTTTGGCGTACAAAACCAATACCATATGCTGTGTCAATTGATACAAATCTTGCAACGTACTGCATGAAGCCGTCAAGCGTTACATGTTCATTTTGTGAATGGGCTTCCATGACATAAAACTGTGTGTGACGGTCAAATGTTCATTTTTTTTTAAATATGATTAGTATCTATTTTAACTTATAAGTTTGGTTAAAACAAATAAAACTTTTTTAAAATATTATCAATAACTATTTTAATAATATATTTAACTAAAACCACTATTTATTACCTTTTCAATTGATAAAAAAGGTTTTTAAAAATATATATAACTAAAACCACTATTTATTACCTTTTCAATTAATAAAAAGGTTAATTCCTCTTTAATCCCATAAGCAAGATATGACGATGAAATCTTTATCTGTGGCATAGAAAAAAAAGATATAAAATAATGAGTCGCCTACTTTAATAATTTACTAGGTTATCGATCTGTGTATTACACGGTTTAAGAATAGAAATTATGTAATTTTATAATTTTCACACAAAATTTAAATAACTGAATTATTATTCTTACAAACAGGGGAAATAAATCTAATTATCGGTTTGATTAAATCAAAAAAAGTAAACATGGCATGAATGCTATATTTACTTTTTATAGTGTTCTGTAAAGATTCAAAGTTATCATATATATATATATATATATATATAGTGTAAGTATATGGAGAAAACCCATTTTAGTGAGAAAACTTAGGAAACTAAAATATGTGGTCCACATTCATCCACATCACCTCATCCAAACTCATGCTTTAAGGGTATTTTGGTCTTTTTGTTTTTTCTTTGAATATTGTGCTTTGTACTTTTCACCTTTTTCAACCCATCATCCATCACCTTTTTCAAACCATCACCATCCATTCTCTCTCTAAAATACCACATTTGAGAATTCAAAAATATCTCATTCTTCTCTCTATCTTGTTCTCCTGTATATTCACCATCATCATCATCATCATCCATTCTCTCTCTATCTTCATGATTCAATATAAACACCAAGAACACACACACAAGTGTGTGTGAGAGAAGCAAGCCTGAATTCGTTATTGTTAAAGAAAGAGAAACACCAAAAACACACACACAAGCGTGTGAGAGAAAGAGAAACAAGATTCTCCATCGTGTTCATGAAGAACACCAAGAACACACACATAAGTGTGTGCGAGAGAAGCAGGCTGAAATCGTTTGGTTGCATGAGTTTTTAGAGGGGGAAAGTTATTCGAACACCAAGACCAAAAACACACACAAGTGTGTGAGTGAGAAGAAGGTCAGAAATCCTTTGGTTCATGGGTTTTAGAGAGAGAAAGTTGTTAGAACACCAAGAACACACACAATTGTGTGAGAGAGAAGCAGGTCAGAAATCGTTTAGTTACATGGGTTTTGGTTGAGAAAAAAACTTGTTAGAACACAAAGAACATACTCACAAGTATGACATGGGCTGGTTCCATGTCTTAATGTTATTTATTTGGTAAAAGTTGAATGATTTTGTGTGTGTATTAGTAAAATAGATTTGATAGTTTGTTGGGTATTTTTTTTATTTTAAATGTATTAAAAAAATTTAGAATTGAGATAATGATTCTTGTTGTTGTTGTTGTTGTTGTTGTTGTTGTGTGTTGTTGTTGTTATATATTAGTTACATTTAAAAAGTCCATAATATAATCGTTGATGATCTCGTTTATTTTACAAAAAAAAAAATTGTGGTTGGTTTGGTTGCTTGTTTGAGGCTTTTGATCTGAACAGTAATTGTTTTTGTTAGTTTGATTGCTTGTTTGGGGCTTTTGATCCGAATACTAACTGTTTTTACCTACTTACAACCGTTGTAACACGTGTTACATCTTTTTACTCAGCTGTGCATTTTCCTTTTTATAATCCCATCCTCAACGTAAAGATACATCCAATGTAACACGTGTTACAAAAGGAAATTACCTACTTACACGTCTCTATTACGTTGATTTAAACAGTTATTTAAAAACATCCACTTTGCAACACTTGTTTATTTGAAAGTTCTTAAAACAACCGTTGTAACACGTGTTACAACTTTTTTAATGTTGTGCATTTTCCTTTTTATAATCCCATCTTCAGCTTGAAGATACATCCAACGCAACACGTGTAACATCCTTACATGTCTCTATTACAAATGGATGAAAACAGTTTTTTTAAAACATCCACGTTGTAACACTTGTTTATTTGAAAGTTCTTAAAACAACCGTTGTAACACGTGTTACATCTTTTTACTCAGCTGTGCATTTTCCTTTTTATAATCCCATCCTCAACGTAAAGATACATCCAATGTAACACGTGTTACAAAAGGAAATTACCTACTTACACGTCTCTATTACGTTGATTTAAACAGTTATTTAAAAACATCCACTTTGCAACACTTGTTTATTTGAAAGTTCTTAAAACAACCGTTGTAACACGTGTTACAACATTTTTAATGTTGTGCATTTTCCTTTTTATAATCCCATCTTCAGCTTGAAGATACATCCAACGCAACACGTGTAACATCCTTACATGTCTCTATTACAAATGGATGAAAACAGTTTTTTTAAAACATCCACGTTGTAACACTTGTTTATTTGAAAGTTCTTAAAACAACCGTTGTAACACGTGTTACATCTTTTTACTCAGCTGTGCATTTTCCTTTTTATAATCCCATCCTCAACGTAAAGATACATCCAATGTAACACGTGTTATAAAAGGAAATTACCTACTTACACATCTCTATTACGTTGATTTAAACAGTTATTTAAAAACATCCACTTTGCAACACTTGTTTATTTGAAAGTTCTTAAAACAACCGTTGTAACACGTGTTACAACTTTTTTAATGTTGTGCATTTTCCTTTTTATAATCCCATCTTCAGCTTGAAGATACATCCAACGCAACACGTGTAACATCCTTACATGTCTCTATTACAAATGGATGAAAACAGTTTTTTTAAAACATCCACGTTGTAACACTTGTTTATTTGAAAGTTCTTAAAACAACCGTTGTAACACGTGTTACATCTTTTTACTCAGCTGTGCATTTTCCTTTTTATAATCCCATCCTCAACGTAAAGATACATCCAATGTAACACGTGTTACAAAAGGAAATTACCTACTTACACGTCTCTATTACGTTGATTTAAACAGTTATTTAAAAACATCCACTTTGCAACACTTGTTTATTTTAAAAGTTCTTAAAACAACCGTTGTAACACGTGTTACAACTTTTTTAATGTTGTGCATTTTCCTTTTTATAATCCCATCTTCAGCTTGAAGATACATCCAACGCAACACGTGTAACATTTTTCAAAACATCCATTTGTACCACTGGCTATCGTCCGGCTTGTCACTTATTTGAAAGTTCTGTAAACAACAGTTGTAACACGTGTTACAACTTTTTACTCAGACGTGCATTTTCTTTTTATAATCCCCTCCTCAACGTAAAGATACATCAAATGTAACACGTGTTACAGCAGGTTTTTACCTACTTACACGTCTCTATTACAAATGGATGAAAACAGTTTTTTTTTTAAAACATCAACTTTGTAACACTTGTTTACTTGTTTTGTTCACAGGTGAAAAGATGTTTTGTGTTCAAGATGAAGATGGTTATCAAGAAGCGAAGCCCGCCGAAGGATTAAAACGCATCATCAGGTTTTCATGGTGACGATGGTGTGTTTTTTGGTTGGCTGCTATGTGTTGTGAAGATGGATGTTGTTGTGAAGACCATATGTAACATGTGTAAGATGGCTATACGTGTGTTACTGCGGGTAACATGTGTTACATATATGGTGTTACATGTGTTACACCCAATTGGTTAAAGATGTATACCTATGTTACATATATAGGTTACACATGTGACCTATATGTTGCAACATATGTTAGCTACATATGTTACATTTCTGCTAGCTACATTCTAAACTGTTTGTCCTATATGTTGTAACATGTGTTTCACTTCGGGGTAATATATGTTGCATACAGGGTTTTACACAGTTATACATAATGTAATAGTAAGTTTAAATGTTAAAATGTTTTTTAGATGGGCTGTTAAATGCTAAAATGTATAAACTTCATAATTTATTCAGAATATCACGTTAATTTTACCAATAAAAAGTCGTGTTTTTTTGTGGGATAATTAGCTACATATGTAGTAACAACGTTACACCAGTAACTTATAGATACCCCAGCCTTTTTTTGGACACACATGGGGGCTGCACATAGGTAACACATGTTTATAACATGTGTTAGACTAGTGAGGTAACACATGTATAGCCACGTTATACATATTACACATAGTTGTTACAGGTGTTACAACAAAACTTTACACATGTACACATGTTACATAGGAGATCAATAAGTTTAACTATAGAAGATTAATACTGGTGTACTTGTTTTGTTCATAGGTGAATAGATGTTTTGTGTTCAAGATGAAGATGGTAATTAAGAAGCGAAGCCCGCCGAAGGATTACAACGCATCATCAGGTTTTCGTGGTAAAGATGGTGTGTTTTTTGTTGGCTGCTATGTGTTTTAGAGAAAGAAAGCTAATGTTTTGGAGAGATTGTTTACTGATGAGTTAGCATTGACGACAAACTTGAAGAACTAAAACAAGAAATCCGACGGAAGAATGATTATTTAGTGATGAGTTAGCCTTGACGACAAACTTGAAGAACTAAAACAAGCTAATGTTTTTGTTGGCTGCTATGTGTTTTAGAGAATGACTTACGTTGACTTTGGAGTTTAAGGGATACAACCTGTAACATGTGTTACACTGAAGTGTTACACAAGTGTTTCCAATTTACACATGTTACATCTTGTGTAATATATGTAACCTGATTAAGCAACAGCTAGGACCTGCTTAGTATCGTACAAACTAACTAGTTGTATATCAATAGTTGTAATGCTTAAAAAAACTAACTAGTTTTATATCAATAGTTGCAACGTCAAAGGTACCCACCACCTGCCCTTCATCGACTTCTTGTTCCCATTCTTCATTGGTTTCTCCATCTACCTTCTTTCGCTTTATGGCCACCTTTTGTCATATCCGATATTGTAGTTCTTTTTTTTTTCCTGCCAAGATCCCTTCTCGTTTGGTTGCAACTGCTATGGTCAAGTCGTAATAACACAAGTTACACTCCAGTATTTTTAATCTATTGATTAAAAAAATAGTAGTAACATAACTAACACTAGTTACCTTCTACCCAATTATGCCCTGAACTTGAAGACTCCCTAAATTTTGAGTTTTTATCTGCATCATTTCACACATAATGTTTTGTTAGGTTTCTTCCCAGTCCCAGTCCTGCCCAAGAAATGAAAAACACAAATATTAGTAGTCAGCAAAAGAGTACTTGCTAAGATGAGGATACAACAATTACCATTCACCATTTCAATATCCACTCATATCAAAACAAAATGTGTAACACAATGTATGCACCATATATTGTCCGAAAGTGTAACATATGTTACAACATACAGGACAAACAGTTTAGAATCTAACTAGCAGATAAACAAGTGTAACATGTGTTACATATGTGCAACCCCCTCTTTACGTTGAGGATGGAATTATAAAAAGGAAAATGCACAGCTGAGTAAAAAGATGTAACACGTGTTACAACGGTTGTTTTAAGAACTTTCAAATAAACAAGTGTTACACCGTGGATGTTTTAAAAAAACTGTTTTCATCCATTTGTAATAGAGACGTGCAAGTAGGTAAAAACCTGTTGTAACACGTGTTACATATGTGCAGCCCCGATTTTTGGTAACAAAGAGGTTGAACATATGTAACACATGTTTGTAACATGTGTTACACTAGAGGGTAACTTCTGTACAACATCAAAGGTACCCACCACTTGCCCTTCATCGACTTCTAACTAGCAGAAATGTAGCTGGCAGAAATGTAACATACGTAACTAGTTATGCCTGCAAAAATTTGAAACATTTAACACTAATTATAAAAAAAGAACAACTTAGCCAACAAAATTTTGAAACCTTTACTGTAACAATTATGGATTTTCAAACTAATTATCTACCAATAATTGGGATGCCCAATTTAAACAAAAAACAGAAAACAAAATAAAGCAAATCCAATTCATAAAACCTAACACAAACCCAACCCATAAATTATTGGCCAACAAACTGAAAATATCAAAAAGCTGAAAATACCAAAAAAGGGTTGGGGTAACTACAAGTAACTTGTGTAAAAAGATGTAACACGTGTTACAACGGTTGTTTTAAGAACTTTCAAATAAACAAGTGTAACATGTGTTACATATGTGCAACCCCCCTCTTTACGTTGAGGATGGGATTATAAAAAGGAAAATGCACAGCTGAGTAAAAAGATGTAACACGTGTTATAACGGTTGTTTTAAGAACTTTCAAATAAACAAGTGTTGCAAACTGGATGTTTTTAAATAACTGTTTAAATCAACGTAATAGAGATGTGTAAGTAGGTAATTTCCTTTTGTAACACGTGTTACGTTGGATGTATCTTTACGTTGAGGATGGGATTATAAAAAGGAAAATGCACAGCTGAGTAAAAAGATGTAACACGTGTTACAACGGTTGTTTTAAGAACTTTCAAATAAACAAGTGTTACATCGTGGATGTTTTAAAAAAACTGTTTTCATCCATTTGTAATAGAGACGTGCAAGTAGGTAAAAACATGTTGTAACACATGTTACATATGTGCAGCCCTGATTTTTGGTAACAAAGAGGTTGAACATATGTAACACATGTTTGTAACATGTGTTACACTGGAGGGTAACTTCTGTACAACATCAAAGGTACCCACCACTTGCCCTTCATCTACTTCTTGTTCCCATTCTTCATCGGTTTCTCCATCTACCTTCTTTCGTTATCGTAACACATGTAACATGTGTTACCTCCTAGTATAACACACAATAACAGTTACTATTCAGATCAAAAGCCCAAACAAGCAACCAACCCCCCCAAAAAACAGTTACTATTCAGATCAAAAGCCTCAAACAAGCAACCAAAAACCTGCAAATTACATAAACATTTACCCATTTTTACAACCATTTTAACAAAAGAATCATGTTCATCTTTAAAACATCCATTACACAAAAACCTATAAACAACCATTTTAACTAAAACATCAAGTGTGAAATGATTTTTCAAAATAAAATACTCAAGAGATTGTTGTTTCTCTCTCTAAAATAGCAACTTTCTCTCTCTAAAAACACTTACCGAATCTAGAAACCGTGTGATGAACACGATGAAGATCTTCAAACGCCGGAAATGATGAAGATTTGTACCGGATCTGGATGTCGAACGACGGCTTGTAATCAGAATCTGGATGTCGAACGACGGCTTGTTTCTCTACACCGCCGCCACCGCCGTAGACGGCGCTGCAAACGCCGGAAATGATGAAGATTTGTACCGGATCTGGATGTTGAACGACGGCTTGTAATCAGAATCCCCACACCGGATCTGGATCTCTCTCTCTACCTCCTGAACTCTCTCTCACACACACTTGTGTGTGTTCTTGGTGTTTATTTTGAAACATGGAGATGATGATGATGATGATGGTGTGTGTACAGAAGAAGAAGAAGAATGGATGATGGTGTGTGTACAGAAGAAGAAGAATGGATGATGGTGTGTGTACATAGATAGAATGGATGATGATGATGATGGTGTGAGTACAGAAGAAGAAGATAGAGAGATAAGGAGATATTTTGAATTCTAAAGAAGAAGAAAGGAAAAGGAAGAGAGAGAATGATGATGTTTGATGGTGATGGTGACAGAAGAGAGAGAATGAGATATGGTGATGCTTTGACACAAATACCCTCCTGGCCCACTCATCAACATAACTAATGTATTAAATTTAAATCAATAACCATCAAAATTCCTTAACCTTTAGATGATCAAGATCAATGGTCACAATTTGGTTTCCTTAGTTTTCTCCCTAATAAATGGTTTCCTATATATCCATTCCCTATATATATATATATATATATATATATATGGGACCGCTAAAATGAAAACCACCTCTAGTTATGAGAACCACTTATTAGCCCTTAGATCAACTTGATGGATGGATGAGATTAAAAGTAAAAAAATTAATATTAAATGGTTTTTGTCTTATTATGTCTTTAATATTATAATCCAAAAGGGTAATTTAGTAAAATAACTCTAGTTTGTCTTTTTATCTTTAATGTTTTTTATTAGTTTTTTGTATTATTATATTACTTTTTATTTTTTAAACATAATTTTTTTATTAACATTTTAAAATTCAGATTTTTTAAACATTTTTTATACTTTTTACAATTTAAGTTTTACGTTAAACTTTTTACGTTTTACGTTATTTTGATGCGCCGTTTTTACGTCGGGTTTTTTCAATCGTCGTTATTTTAACACGCCGTTTTTTTACGCGCCGTTTTTTACGCGCCAATTTTTTAACGCCGTTTTTTACGCGCCGTTTTTTAACGCCGTTTTTTCAACGCTCCGTTTTTACGAGCCAATTTTTTAACGCCATTTTTTACGCGCCAATTTTTTACGAGCCAATTTTTTAACGCCATTTTTTACGCACCAATTTTTTAACGCCGTTTTTTACGAGCCAACTTTTTCACGCGTCGTTTTTTCAACGCGCCGTTTTTACGTTTTACGCGCCGGTTTCTTACGTAAACGTTTTTCTACGTTTTACGCGTCGGTTTTTTACGTTTTACGTTAAAAATTTTACATTTTACGTTTTACGTTTTTACGTAAAAAGTTTTACGTTTTTACATTTTACGTTTTACGTAAAACATTTTACGCTTTTACGTTTTACGCGCCGGTTTTTTACGTTTTACGAGCCGGTTTTTTACGTTAACGTTTTTTACGTTTATACGATTTACGCGCCGGTTTTTTACGTTAACGTTTTTTTACGTTTTACGTAAAACTCTTTACGTTTTACTAAAAAAAATTTACGCTTTACGTTTTACCTAAAACTTTTTTCGCTTTACAAAAAACTTTTTATGTTTTACGTAAAACTTTTTACGTTTTACGTTTTTACGTTAAAAAAGTTTACATTTTTTACGTTTTACGTTAAACTTTTTACCTTTTACGTTAAAAAGTTTACGGTTTAACAATTTTTTTTACATAAACTTTTTTACGCAACACGAACGCACCCAGAAAACGCAAACTCGGTAGGTGTCTCAGATAGATTGTTATCGTCATCGACTAGGGAAAATAATATAAAAGGCCAACAACATCAAAACAAAGCGTATCTCGAAAAAAAAAGGGGTTTGGCTCAGATTTTCCGATAATAAAAAAGGCTGCAAAATGGGGTTGCAGGTTCAAAAAACCTACCATCCGCCGTCTTTGCCGCGCCATCGTCATCAAAATCAACGTTTTTTTTTTTTCATCATCACAGCCGATTCAAATAAAGGCACCATATTCAACCGATTTAAATATTCAAAAAGAACCAAGAACACCATTCAAACATATTCAAACAGTTTCCACAGAATTCAACCCAGATTCAACAGAATTAAAAACCCAGATTCAACATTCAAACCCAGATTCCAAACCCATATTCAAAACATTCAAAAGGCACCAGGATAAAACAAGAACACAGGCAAACCCACAAAAGTCCACTAATCAAATTCACCATATAAAAACAAAGAACACATGCAAAAAATCAAAGAAACCCAACCAAAAAATCAAACCATCAAACCCACATAGTTCATCAGACCCACATACCAAAATCAAAATCCCCAACATATCAAAACAGAGATAAAAAAAATACTAGGGAAATCAACAAATCAGGCCCAAGAAACTCGTCGGGAGGAGACCGGGACCTCCGCCGCTCACGGCGGCGCTGCCGCCGGTCCACCACCCAGCCACTGCCACACCACCAAACCCACCGCCACACCACCAAAACCACCACAAAGCTGCCGCCGGTCCACCACCCAGCCACTGCCACACCTCCACCGTCTTCCACCACCTACCAACCACCTCCCACCACCCAGCCATCGAACCGCCACCACCGCTCACGGCGGCGCTGCACCCCCCAATCGGAGCGGCGATGATGGCGGCGGTGGTGATCTCACGGAGCTTCCGTTTTCTGTTCTCCGGCCTTGTCGTCGCTGTGTGTCGCCACCACCACAGTGGTGGCCAGTCGTTAAGTTGAGCAGGGGGTACAACTGTACAAGGGGGAGGGGGCCGGAGATGAGGGTGTGTGGTGGATTGAATCTGTCGAATCATTTTTCAAGAGAGAGAGATGAGGGGTATGTGGTGGATTGAATCTGTCGAAGCATTCTTCTGTGTTGTGGGTATTTTTAGAGAGAGAATGGTTACAATTTGGGGTTTTGAAATATCAGAGAGAGAGAGAGAATGAATAAATGGAACATGTATGATTTAAATAGAACATTTTGGGGTGTGTGGTGAATGTTATGGGGCATTAAATGAAGAGAGAAAGAGGGGGATTTGACATTTCGGGGTAAAAGACCAAAATAACCTTTTAGTTGGCATGATCTAATTGGTTGAAAGTGGTTCTCATGGTTCTCATAACTGGAGGTGGTTCTTTATATATATATATATATATATATATATATAGGGTAATGCTCCATAGAAAACCTTAGATTTTGAGAAAACTTTGCAAACTCAACATGTGGCCTAGATTGCTCCACATCAACATATGATTTTAGAGCTTTGGAGGGTAGGATTGTCTTTTTACACATGTTGTATCATTTCATACACACACCCCAATACACTGTAAGTCATTTCATTCACCATCATAAGTTTTGTACTTCACCCAACCCTCTTACCAACTCCTTCATCTTTGTCTCTCTAAAAAACATCAAGAACACTTTTTTTTTCAATTTTATCAGATTTGAACAAACCATTTCTCAAAGACCTAGATGTAGATCTTATACTCATTCCTTTCTATTGAAGCCACCAAATCTGAGGATCGAAGCAATTATCGAAGCTCTTCAAGAAAAGAAAGTAAGGTGTTGCTCTCATCACATCTTTAATTCTGTTTTTAGAGAGAGAAAACTGATGTTTTGGAGAGAGAAACAACAATATTCATCTTGTTCATCTGGACACCAAGAACACACGCACAAATGTGTGTGAAAGAAACATGTTTAAAGATCTTACTTTTGTTATTTACGTAATTTGTTTAGATTTATATTTTTTATGATATTTGATAAATTTAAATTCAGAGCTTCGTTTGTTTATTTCAAAATTTTAAATCAAGACCAAGAAGAAATTTTTGTGTGCCCAATTTCTTTCTTAAAAAATCTGGTCTTCTTAGTTGTTTCAGATCTATATGTGTTTCAAACATATGGGTTTGAAGCAGATTTGATGTTAGATTCATTACTTTTGAGTTTTTTTATGAGTTCGTTGATTTTCGATGATGTTATTTTCAAAAAAATGTTTGTCTTTTTTTTTTCATCCTTACCAGGTGGTGATTCTACTAGATGGCATATCCTGTTACTACAACCCGTAGCTACATATGTTACATTTTTTTACAGCTACATATGTAACGACCCTTTGTTATATATGTTAATGACCAGCTTGTTGGAATAGGTTAATGGAGTTTATGCAAGAGATGAGTCAGCAAAGGGAGCAGATAAACAGCAAAGACAGACCGTCAATGGAAGCTCCACCGCTTCTTAGTGATCTGTGTTTTCGTTTACTAGTAATATGTAATGTGAGACTCTTATTATTTTGTCTAGGACGTGTTGTAACACATGTTAGATCAGTATATACACATCATGGTGTTTTGTAAACCACTAGCTTATACATGAATACATGTCAGGTTACAAAAAGATTATAACAATGGCTTAACACATGTTATACATTCCAAAATGTGCAAAACAAATGACCCGTTTCATATTATACATTCCAAAATTACCGGTACATGTGTTACCATAAATGGCTCGTTTCATATTACACGTTACATACTAACTTGTACATTTATTACTTGTACAAGTTTTACGCTGAGTATCCACATTATCGGATATTTTAAACATCAACAAAAATAAAATAGATATTACTTGTTTTTTTTAATTAACAAAAGGTTAACACACGTTATATATCATTCTAACAGGGGCTTAACACATGTTATACTTGAACACATGTCAGGTTACAACATGGTGTTCTGTTACAGCATGAACCACCAACACATGTTATAAATGAACGAAGACTTCTTTCCCAAAGGATGTGACTTATTCAATGTCCCCGCATTAACGTCGCCTACATCCATCCAGCTTGTCAATTGAATATCTTTTATGGATCTGTTTCTGTAAATCAACACACGTTATATATCATTCTAACAGGTGCTTAACACATGTTATGGGTCTGTCTATGTAAATCAAGCAACCCAACAAAAAAACAATTATTGTTAAGATCAAAAGCCCCAAACCAACAAAAAAACCCGTTCAAAATCTCATCCTAAAGTTTTGGATTTATTTAAAATACATGAACATTAACCATTACTAGAACACGCATTAACTTCGCCTACATCCATCCAACTTGTCAATTGAATATCTTTATGGGTTTGTTTCTGTAAATCAACACACGTTATATAACATTCTAACAGGGGGCTTAACACATGTTATGGGCCTGAGTCTGTGAATCAAGCAACCCAACAAAAAAACACTTACTGTTCAGATCAAAAACCCAAACAAGCAACCCAAACGAACAAAAAAACAGCTACTGTTAAGATCAAAAACCCCTAACAAGCAACCAAACCAACAAAAAAACCCCTTCAAAATCTCATCCTAAAGTTTTTGATTTATTTAAAATACATAAACATTAAGCATTACTAAAACACCTTTAGCACACAAAAACATATTAACAACCATTTCAACAAAAAATCAAGTGTGAAATGATATTTCAAGAACACTTACCGGATCTATAACCGTCCGATGGACACGAAGAAGATCTTCAAACCTTCTTCTCACACACACACTCGTGCGTGTGTCTTTGTGATAAAGATTGTTGTTTCTCTATCTAAAACATCAACTTTCTCTCTCTAAAAACATTCATCTTGTCATCGTTCTCTCTCTAAAACAACATACTTCAAACTTCTTCTCTCTCACACACTTGTATGTGTGTTCTTGGTGTTATAGATGAACATGATGAAGATTGTTGTTTCTCTCTCTAAAACAAAAAAAATCATATCTCTAAAAACTTGTGTCATGCCATCATTCTCTCTCTAAAAGATCTGGGATTAGTGTTTGTTGAGATCACTTTTAGATCTGGGATTAGTGTTTCTTGGAATCTTGAAGGTAGATATTTGAATTCTTAAATGAGATCATCTTCTTCTTGTTCGTCTTCACGTTTGTGGGGTGGGGGAGGAAAGAGAAAGAGGTAAGAGAAAGAGTTGGTGATTTGATGGTAATGCATAGGGAAGTGGAGTGGGTTATTTTCAATAGTCAAAAAGCCCCTTTTTCACTACCCAAATTGCCCTTGCAGTTGTACTAGACAAAATATAAGAATTATTTTAAATCTAATAATTACCCAAAAAAAGTAGAGCCATTGATCAAACACAATCAATGGATGAGGTTGGGTTTCCAAGGTTTTCTAAAAAAGATGGGGTTTTTCATATATATATATATAGGGTAGGGTTCATGAGTGAACAATGATTTATTTGTGAACAAAATGAACTTATCCTGACCATTGATTTTGTAGATCTAGATTTTTTCTTTAGTGGCAAGATTGTAATTATCTTTTGTAACTTACATGTAATTTAATAGACACAAGGGTATAATTGTATATTTCTATCTTCATTTAATTAATTAATTTTTTCTCTCTCCTGATTTCTCTTTCCAATTAAAAGAATATTTAATTACATTCTTTACATTCTTTATATTTGTTTCTCTCACATATTACCTAACTTAATAATTACATTTTCTATACATATATGTATTAGATCAATGTTTGATGAAAAGATGTATAGTAGAAACAATATGTAGTAATACACAAGTGTATAAGTCTGGTATATTTCGACATTTATACACATATGTACTTGAATAATACACAAGTGTATAAATCTGGTTTATAGCGACCCGTGGAAACAAGATGTAATAATACACAAGTGTATAAGTCTTGTATATACTAATCTGTATACACATATGTTAAAAATCAATTGAATTAGGTTTAATATTTAATTTTAAAAGGAACATAACAATTTATATAAAAAAAATTAGCCATTCAATCTCTTATAATTAATAATTAAAATAATAAAGAAATAATTAAAAATGAGAGAGAGAGTTAAGAGAGGAGAAAATTAAGGGATTCTAATTAAAAGTACTTGACTAATGTCAATCTTACCATTTTAATCTAAAAAATGATCAAGGGTCAAGATTAGTTCACTTAGTTCACTCTCAAAAAGTTGTTCACTCATGATCCTAATCCTATATATATATATATAAAGAGAGAGGGGGGGGGGGGGGGGGCAGGTTAACGTACAAATGGCTTAACCATTCTCACTGAAGATCCAACCCGTATCATCAATTATTGAATCATTTCATTTTACCTACATTGCGTACGCGATTGTATTTTCAATGTGCGATTTTATTCATCAACATACGATTTTGTAAAAACAATATAACATGCGATTTCAAACAAACTTGCACATGCGACTTTAGGCAATTTTTTGAACATGCGATTCCTGTTTTTTCAAATACAGCATGCGATATCATGATTCTTTACACACATGTGATTTTCATTTTTCAAAAACATAACATGCGATTCCTGTTTTTTTCAAATACAGCATGCGATTTCATGATTCTTTACACACATGCGATTTTCATTTTACAAAAACATAACGTGTAATTTTACCTCGCGTACGCAATGTATGTTAAGACGTATTGTACGATATACTTTTTCTATATATATATAGTTTACAGTTATTTTTTTAGATTAAAATTTATTTAGGAGGTTTGATGAATTGGAAAACAAAAGATATGAGGTGTCAAGTGACGTTATTTGGAATTATTTACTAAAAGTAGAATTTTAATATAAAATCATTCATATATATTTAAGTTTTTAACAAAATAAAAATCACTAATGTATATAACAATTTCTAGGAAATAATAAATAAGTATTTAATAAAAAGGAGCTTAAGTTTCAATTAATTAAATTATGATGTTTAATTAAATGTTGATTTTTTGACGTGTTACGACTCATAAATATTAATTAATCCCGTGGTTTTAAGGTTTGAATAAAGTGGGCTATTGGTTTGGTATACATCTCTACACTCTTATTTTTTTTTCCCACGTCTACATCGTTTATCATAAAAATAGTTTACTTAGCGGTTTTTATTTGACTATGGAGATGGTCAATGCAATTTCAAAACTATAAATTAGCAACAAATGTATGCTTTATGTGGTTGTAACATTGGTATTGGGAGTTTTTAAAAAAAAATGTATTTTTCACTTTAAACCAAAAGATTTTAATCTTTTGCTTTTTTCCCTTTTGACTTTTTTACTTTTAACAAAAAGCTTTTCATCTTTTCAATTTAACCCCCAACACTTTTTTTATTTTTAACTTTGGTCCCCCCGTGCTTTTCATCTTTCACAAGTTTTTCGTTTTAAGTTTCGATATAAATTTTTCGAGTCAACACGCCACAACGTGCGTGTAGGAGTCTACGTTTTTCCGTCTGCTTTTTCCCGTTTGACAGGCAATCGCAACACGTCTATTTTTCTTCGTTTGACAAGTTCGTCGCAATACGCGGGTACTGGATCGACTTAGTTATTCTTTTCTACGTTTTACATTTATGTATATTTTTTTTCGTAATAACACGCTACAACAGGCGTGCGTGGTTCAACGATTTTACATCTGTTTTTCGTTCAATATTATTTTTTACTTTTTTATTTATTTTACTTTTACGAGCTCTTCTGATTTTGGTGGTCGCTGGCACTGATGTGGCATTAGTGATACTTGGCACGATTTTTTACGAACGTATTTAACATATTGAGTTTTTTTACAATAATTTGTTTCGACTTTACACCTATATCTCCTTTACTTAAGAAAAACTAATTTTTATATGTATATTTTTATGTACGTGTCGATATAAATTCGATTTGCTCTACGTTTCGACGTGAATTTTTTATGGAAACGAGTCTGGTTAAATATAATACTTTTCGTTTAAAAAACAAATTTTACCTACATATTTTTATGTACGTTTCGGTATAAATTCGAGTTGGTGTGTTTCGACGTAAACTTTTTGGGAAACAAGTCAGGTCAAATATAATATGTTTTCGTGACTTTTATGAATGTTTTGTAAATTTTGTTTCGATCCAAGTGGAGTCAAATTGCGGTTTCTTTTTTCCTTTCTTAAAAGTTCCAATTAATCTCTTTTAATTATATGTGTCAGCATTTCCGTTATAACTGTTACATTTTCTATGTAAGACTCGGGCCACATATAATACGTTATAATTGTACGGTACAAATTTGATTTCTTTATGTTTTGATCCAATCGCAATGATTATATAGGTTGCATTGAGTTCAATAAGCTACGTCGAAACACATGTTTTCATATGATTAACGCATCATATAACGTTTGGACTAATCCATTCTATGTTTGCGATGTACCGGCGCCGCCGCGCGCGGGTCTTGTTCCTAGTTATAACATATTTGATTATTTAATAAGTATCAAAATTTTATATAAATTTAACATATATTTACTCTCATTAATCTGGAATGAACTACAAATTTACAAACACTAGTTTAAACCGTTAATCTTTTAATGACTATTTACAAAGTCTTAAAAATCTATCTCGGTTGAAGATTCACCAATGTGAAGAATCGTATACAAAATAACATGAACAATATGACTAACTCGATAGAATCTTAAAATATGTAAGGCTAGCTACATAGAGAATCGACCGGAGAAGACGAAGGCGCACAATAAAGTGTGACTATTCTAAAGCGTGGGTAAAGCTACCGAAAATATATCCGAACTATTCCATTCACAGGGGCGGACCCACATAGAGCGGGCCGGGGTCCCGGACTCCAATGTTTTAAAAAAAATTAATAGATTCGATATATTAAATTTTATAAGGACCCCATAAATACAGTTATGTGGACACCATAACAAGAAAAGGAAAGTTGGTGTGGTGGTAATTCCCTCTTTTTGCCAATAAGAGGTCATGGGTTCAATGCTTGTATAGCTTGTTTTTCTGTTTTTTTTTTTAAATCTAATTCAAACTTTGCTTTGACCCGACCCAAACGAGCACCGACCCTTTGTTATGAAAATTTTGAACACCGGAAAAAATGGACCCTATTGAAAAAAAAATCTTAAATCCGCCATTGTCCATTCATACATGTTTGAGAGTTGCATAGTGAACCCTTGCTACTTTGTATTATTAAACACTATACATGCTTTAATCTTTGAATAAAGTAAAACAACTTTTAACTGGTCTAATATATTTTCTCTTAAACTCAACAAGACTAACTTGGGATTAAAAAAATAAAAAAGAAATAATTGCTGCTTAAATTAATTTGAAATATATATTCAACAGATTACTGTGTGCTCCTTTTTCTTTCGTTTGATTATTACTTATTATATTCAAACTCTAATGGATATGAGCAATTGACTTTTTCTATGTTCATATTTAATTAGGACTCTTTTTTTAGTCATCCACATAATTAACGACTATAGCTAATTTGTATTTGTGCATATTGTGATACATACATACTAAGGGTGTCGTTTCAAAATCGAAAGCAGTCCGCAGCTACCAACCCTATTAAGAAGAAACCCCGGGAAGTCTAACCCGATCAATTACTGTCAAAACCTGATTATCATACATTGGATCGATATTCAGTTTTCAACTTGTCGGCGATTTCAATCCACAACTTGGAGGTCTAACCTGATTAATTACTACAGGTTCATTTACTTTTACTGTCTGTTTTTATTTTAATAATATTTACACTGTTTGACACCAACTTAGACTCTTGGAGTCTTTGAATCTTGGATGATCATTCTATATTCAGCCCAATAACCCATTTGGGTTACCAAGTCTCAAAGCCATTATGGATCAAACACCAAATTAGGCCCAACCACCAAACCAATTAGCCGATTTAGCTGCCCATTTAACCAACCCGATTGCCATATACCAATTACCACCGACCCGAATTCACCCGACTCCCGAAAGTACCCGAAACCCGATATATTTGATATCACTGTCCTTTTTGTACAAACCGTTTGTATGCCTTGATGTTTGTTCGTAAGTAGGGTGAGATTTCTTATTGATTTATTTGCCTTTTGACAACGCCAATAAGTCAAATTGTTTCAAAAAGCTCGAAATTGTAGATTTTTCAAATAACTTATTGACTTTTTAGCTTTTTAAAAAAACCAATAACTCAATAAGCCATTTCTTAACTCAATAAGTCACGTTGTTTCAAAAAGCCCGAAATTGTAGATTTTTCAAATGACCTATTGACTTTTTAGCTTTTAAAAAAAAACCAACAACTCAATAAGCCATTTCCTAACTCAATCCAAAACACCCCTGTAGTGAAATTTCCTCACGTAACAGAAATAAGTTAGTTGGTATCGATTCGGGTCGTTATGGTATCAAAACCAAAACAAAAAATAAAAATAAAAAAATTAGTCGTATATGCCAAAATTTTATCGACGTGGTTCTAATAGTAACAATACTGATATCAATGTTGTTTGGTTGGAATCGTTTTGGTTCGACAAGACACCAGTACGTCATCGACACTTGCTATAGCATAAAATTAAAAAAAAAACAATTTTGTATACAACTCATTTTTCAGCATAAATTCAATCGAAAACAAACAAAAAGGCTATCATAATCAGTTATGATAATATCGATACCGATACTGATGTTTGGGTTGTCACGATCCTGTTACAATATAGCTTATGATACCAAAATAATATTATATTTTGCATACCCGTTTAGAATGAAAATTATGTTAGATATGGAGATAAGAAAAAAAAGTCAATTCGCTCGTTTCGGATTTTGGTTGGTATCTGTAACACCCCGTGTTTTGAAAGTCAAAGTCAAGATTTAAGTCAAAGGGAGACACGATTGTTAATTGCGATCTGTCACTCCTTGCACAATTCCTGTTTTGACTTCTTTGACTTGTAGATAGTCTTTTTATGCTTTTACGTTAGTTGTATTATGTGGAGTATTTGTTAATAACCGAGGTTTGATCGCTATTTATCGATGCTTATCGCATGTTTTACCGCTTTATCGCTTATCGCAATCGCACTCGCAACTCGAATTACGCGTCTTGTTATGATTGTTATGGGTGTGTGCCCTTTATGTGTTACTTGTGCATGTTATTTATGTTTTATGATGTGGTGATTAATCAAAACGCAGTCGCAACTCAATCGCAATCGAATCGCAAATGCTAAACGCAAGTTAAATAGGATGATTGTATGTTGATATAGTAGTTGGGATTAAAAGTAATTTGAATGAGGAACTCTATCGCATCGCAACGCTCAACACTCGAATCGAAACTGCAAAACTCATTGCGCCGAGCACTCCAATCGAGTGGTCAGCCGATCGAAGTGCCACTCGATTGAGCTGCCACCCGATCGAGGAGCCACTCGACCGAGCTGACACCCGAACGGGTTGCCACTCGATCGACCAGCCACCTTTCCCCCTTTCCTTTTATGGAAACCCTATAAATACCCTCATATGTCAACATTTAAGCATATAACGGAAACATGTAAATGAACCGAGCCTATACTTAGAATTGTCGGGTTGAATCATGCTTAGGCATGTTCAACTAATAATTACCAAGTTATTAAAGTGAGAAAACTGATTTTATGGTTTCTTATATTAATAGTTATGAATTTATTTAAAACTAACCCGTTTGACTTTCATTTGACCCGACAATTTAACTAAGTAAACGTGGTAATTAGGAGGTGCCCTTTTGAAGGTTTAACACCTACCTAATTACGGTCATGTAGCCATGTTTGTTACGAACAATGGCTCAACCGTTTAAAAGTCAAAGCGTTTATCGCAAACGCTTGACCTTTCGGCTATAAACGCTAAATAATTTAAACTAAGCACGAAAGGACATTTACAAGGGTCTAAGGGATAGAAGGAGGTTCTCAAGAAGCTCAAGATCCTCCAAGAATTAGAGAACAAACAAATTTGAAATGAAAGTGCAAATGAAAGCTAAGAACAAAAGGGTATTTATAGGTTTTTGAGGACCGTTAAGATCGTTCCTCGATAACCGAGCCTTGATCTGGACCGTACACTTCATACCCACTGATTTTTAAAACTATGGGTGCCCAAAATAGCCCCTAGAAAGCTTAAAAACCACTTACAACACCTGGAACAGCTGGGAAATCAGTTTTACTGCTTCTGACATACTCACACGGGCCGCGTAAGGTTCCAGGGAGGCTTACGTGGGCCGCCTGAGGTCCCTGGTTCAGCAATCAAGTTTTAAAAACGACAGTTTTGGTCCCTGTTTGCATATAAGGTCATTTTTGGCACATTAACGGCCCGTTAAGCCATTTTCTAGGCTATAAAATAATCCCTAAACATAAGGGACATGAAACATGCTCAAAAACATGTCGGATGTCGGTTCGTTTGGCCGTACGGTCACGTTGTTCGTCTAATTACGATGAAATACGAACGGACGCTAAAAACGATCCACACTACGCGACGAATGGAATTTTATCATGCCGAACACTAAAATAAAATATTTTAATGCTTACATAAATATTTGGATGTCCGGATATATCCAGAACGTAAGATATGCGCGAAAATGCAAACTTATGCACTTTTTGACACTTTTAGTCCCTGCATGACTTAAAAGTTTATTTTTGCGCACCAAACACCTCTAAGCCTATATCTAAGCTATATAAAGGACAATTAGGGCATGTTTAACTCATGGTCATAATCCGGAAAGTCCGATATCCTACGAATAGGTATACTTTTGCAGTTTGACGCAATTAGTCCTTTAATTGCGCAAAGTAGCGCGAAATGTCATTTAATGATATCCAAGCCTTCCTTGGCCCATATTGATCATTCCTAAGCATATACTTAAATATTACTACGCTCCCGTTCACTTAAATGGTCACCGAAAGGCGTAGATTCAAAAGTTGACGCTTTAGGTCCCTCTATTGCGCAAACTTGCGCATCTCATCATTTAATAGCATTGAAGCCTCATCTAATCCATATTAGGAATTCTTGAAAGTATTATTAAACATCACGATGCTTCGGGTTTGCTAAAAGGTCATCCAGAGGTATAATTAAACATATTGACACTTTTAGTCCCTCTAACTTGCAAAGTTGCGCGTAACTTTACTTATAGGCATAAAAACCTTAGACGGCCAATAATTGGCATTCCCTAGAGTATAATCAAATACCATGATGCTCCCGGTTTGTTAAAAGGTCGCTCAGAGGTAAGAATTAACATGTTGACGCTTTTAACCCTTCATTGCGCAAACTTTCAATTAATTACGCAAACGGCTACACTCGATCGACAAGTGGCTCATTTGTGAATATAATCATCGTGAGAGGTTATTCAGAAACTTATTTTAGGTATGCTAACACTTCCAGTCCTTTCATTATCAAAGTTTTCGATTTTTCGAAAAATTTAGTCCCTTAAATTCCATGTTTGACTTCATTAGGGTTTATTACACGTGTCAATACACCATTGGACGTGATTTTACAAGGTGTTACAGTACGTGCGGATTGCCACCCGATCGGATAGCCATCCGATCGAGTGACCATCCTGCTGTGAACTTGTTCTCAATCTAAGAAGTCTCACCAATCGGATTGCTACCCGATCGAGCGGCCGTTCTATCGATCGACCTGAAAGGTAGAAATACTTCTCTATTTTCAAAATGCTACAACGAAAACTTCAAAAGACAAGCCATCATACACAAACACAACCATCTCAAACGAGGTAACAATCCACTCGCACGGTCACCCGATCCGATGACCGTCCGAACGGATTGTCACCCGATCGACCGGCCACCCGATCGGATTACCGTCCGATCCATTGACACTTCACATCATTTTACACGTCGCTTATCGTTATTGCTATCGTTCTGATCAAGCTAATCTCACTCTAAGCACTCCCTTTAATCCATCATCGCTGTGAGTATACTCGAACCCTTTTTGCTTTACGCACTTTTGGGTGTTACATACGTTACTTATACTAAATCACATCGAACATACTACGCAATACTTTAATGCTAACTGTTACTGCATGTTATACGTGACTTAATGAATGCTTGTTCGTTATATTTACACACGGAATGTTGTCTACCTGCCTTAGCAACGATAGTACTATAGTTTGGACTCAGCAACTGTTCACTCAGGGGTTGTTAAGGACAATTAATTACATGGCTCACAGTGGTGAGTGTGTATTACGAACTGCCTTGGGCAGTCAACCCGCAGTCATTAGTATCGATAGGTTCATGTCGATAACTAACGTGCTTCATTTCACACTGTGTACGTGCTGGTTATGCGTAAACAATTTCGAACTCTATTATACCTATCAAACTTGTATGCTCACATTTACACTATGTGTATTGACTTTTACTTTAACGTATGTGACAGGTGCTTAAGATGTTTAGATGCTTGGCTTGCTGTGAAATCAAGGCTAGGAAAGGACTAGAAACAAATAAACAAGTTGTCTGTATTTGAAATCTGAGTTGTCGGAACAGAACAATTTGACTAGATTTTGTCTATAATAATTGTATTACTTTTTATGTCATGGTATGGGACATCAAGCTTTAAATAATTGGTAATTATAGTTGTTATGGAAACTTCTGGACAATCTGTTTCGCTCAGTACCACGCCCCGATGTTTCCGCCATCGGTTGGGGTGTGACAGTATCAAGAACTGTGCTGTCATTACCACTGCTGCCCCGCTTCAAGCCGTACCGGCTCAGCAGCAATCTCAGCACCGATCAGCTCCAGCACCAGTTACCTATGCACCGTCCGCAAAGCGTGCATACACTGGCCCTCACCCTGCTTGCCCGACATGTACTTATCATCATCTGGTGGGTATTGCCTGCAGATTTTGTGTGCACTGCAACATGTACGGCCACTTTACCGCCAACTGCCGTACAGGTCCTCGACAAGCACCAGCTCAAGCTACAGCTCATCAAGCTCTACTTCCAGCTCCTCAAGGCCAACAAGCGGCTCAGGCACCCGCGATCAACGCTAGAGTCTGCTTCGCGTGTGGTGATCCCAACCATTTCGCGAACATGTGCCCGAACAAGGTTGTGAAACAAGAACCCCAGCAGCAGCAGCTGTCACACCCCGACCACGTAAAACAACAAAACGTGGCGGAAACGTCGAGGAGTGTTGTAACATAATCATTGTTTCATAACACATGGAAATTGAAATATTGTTTTATTGATTAAAAGAGTTACAATGTCTTGACAATCAAAGAAACATAACATAAATAACTAGTCTTGCATCTTTTATTGTCACTAAGGCCCAAGTCCCGCCTAAGTGTATCTTGATAAATCATATGCATCATACCCTGAAACACATGTGAAAATAGGTACGTCAGCATAAAAATGTCTGTGAGATACATAGGTTTTGTGAAAATAGAATTCATGACTTATGTTTAAGAAAATGTTTAGTCATGAACCTTGTAATTTGATTTGTTTTTGTAAATCATTTGAAAAGCAATAAGATCAGATGATATGTATAAATAAGAGAATAAATGTATGGGTAAATGAATAACCATGTAAAATGAGTTTGTATAAGATAAGTTGTTTGTAAAACAATGTCTTGTGAAAATTATGTTATTTGTATAAAATGTTATATGTCTTAAATTGAAATGATTCAAATAACGCTACGATATGTAATACCATACAAGCACTTATATATAGGAAGTACCAGCGGCGTATCCACCATACTTGTATCGTATTACACACGCCTCGTTACTTAAATCACTTACTCAAACCAAACCAACAAGGTAAGATGTTTATGTATAATCAAATGTCAAATGTATTGAATAATATGTCAAAATGTTTATGTGTCAAATGTAAATCATGTAATGTGCAACCAAATGATATGTATGGCTAGTGAAATGCATCAACTAAACCATAGGTGAAACGCACAAAACAAAGTATTGAAGTAAAACTTAGTTTAAATCAAAGTTATGTTTTGTGGAAATGCATGCTATACTGATACAGACATCTATGCGGTATTGTGAGAATGCATACATCCAAGCCTTGAGACTGAGGCGATAAACCCTTAAACAAATTAAAGGTTTATCTAAGTTATGAGAATCGAATTCGGTCATTCCTTTCATCCAAACCTACCTAGGATGTCCGGAACGGGAGTTGTCAATTCCTATGGTACCACTACCTACTAACGAACGGCGTGATCGGTGTTAATGAATGTATATTGATCCATCAAAACGAACCAAATATCATATCAAAATGTAAGCATGTGAATGAATAATAAATGTACTAAGTATGATGAACATACATAGCATGTGACGTGAAGCAAATGTACTAAGTATGATGAACATACATAGCATGTGACGTGAAACAAATGTACTAAGTATGATGAACATACATAGCATGTGATAAATAACAAATGTACTAAGTATGTAACAAATGAACATACATAGCATGTGACGTGAAACAAATGTACTAAGTATGATGAACATACATAACATGTGATAAATAACAAATGTACTAAGTATGTAACAAATGAACATACATAGCATGTGACGTGAAACAAATGTACTAAGTATGCAACAATGAACATACATAGCATGAAATGTAATGTAAAACAATGTACTAAGTATGCACACACTGGACATACATAGCATGAAATGTAATGTAAAACAATGTACTAAGTATACACACAATGGGCATACATAGCATGAAATGTAATGTAAAACCATGTACTAAGTATGCACACAATGGGCATACATAGCATGAAATGTAATGTAAAACAATGTACTAAATATGCACACAATGGACATACATAGCATAAAATGTATTGAAATCATGTACTATAAATGTACTAATGAACATAGCAAGTATATGATGTGAAAACAGGAAAGCATGAAAGTAACAAGTAGGCACATGTGTTTCACCCCAAAATGTTTGGAAAACAGTAAAAGGGGGGTCTATGTACTCACTTGAGATTGCTTAGTAGTCCTTGAGTAACAACCAAACAATGCTAGAGATCACGAATATCAAACGGCACCTAATATAGGTAACTATGTTAATATACCGGACCTAAATCGGAAGATCGGATAGAATGAGGGCTTGTAAACCAAATGAGTATGAGAACTCATGTAATATGGTTTAACAAAGCCTACATACTGAATGAAACCTAACCTAAGTGCTTACGACCCATCACGACCCGTTTAGGTAGCTTATGCTACTTTAACGCGTCGTTCGCGTGAAACGCGTCCGGACCGCTTAACTAGTCCTATGACAAGTAATATATGCCCTAATATGTCTAATATTGTTGTCAAATCAGTTTAGATGTCAAAAGTTACGTTACATATGTTCAAAATGAATTTTGGCGTCAAAGGGGTATTTTGGTAATTTATCTAAGGCATATAAACTACCTATCATACAACTAACTAAACGTCGTGACCATAAGGTATAACCTCGGAAGGTTATTCCCTATATATTATGGTCACCTAATGTGTTTGGTCGGATCCTAATGATCGACCAAACGGGTCGGGTTCGAAAGTATAAGCGATTGTTTAGATCGCTTACCTTACGACCCTATATAAGCACTAAACTAAAAGTGACGAGCTAAGCATGTTAAAACATGCTTAACTAAGTTAGAAAACAGGTTTGGTATCAAAACAAACGGTTTTGATACCTAAAAGTAGTTTGGTTACAAAATACGCAATAACACGCATTTTGGCCGAAACTACGACTCGTCACTGAGCCTAGATAACGTGGTAATCAGTAGGTATAGTCACTAGGGACTATAACCATCGTGATCACGCTCACGTTATGAAGTTCAAATGAACTTCGCATTGACCATAAACTGGTCAATGCAGAAAGTCAAACAAAGTTCGACTTTCGGACTAGAAAAGCGATAAAAGAACGAAGGAACACTTACAAAGGATCCCCGCAAGATTGATAATCCAAGTATTCTCAGGTATGAGGTGATGAAACACCCCAACTTAGAGAATTCTCAGATTTCAAGTGGGTTTTGCAATGGGGATGGATGGGTATTTATAGTTTTCGGAGAGCCGTTAAGATCGTTTCTCGAATAACGTGATCGAATCCCATCCGTACAAGTGTTGGAATGTTATGATGCATCATTTTGCCCACCACAAGAGATTGACATGTGGCATTGGCCTTTGGGGAGTGTTTAAATCTGTTAATCAGCAGTCAAAAACGATTTTCTGCATCTGACCCATGCTTGCGCACCGTAACACTCAGAGTGTTGAGGTGCGCAAGGACCTACTTTCACAGAATTACACTTTTGGTCCCTGTTAGTGTTCTGAGCTATTTCCGACATGTTTAAGGCCCGTTAACCCCATTTCAAAGCTCTAAAATGAAGTTAAAGTATAGGGAACTTAAAATGTGTTCAAAAATATCTCGGGTGTCGGTTCGTTTGGCCGTACGATCGCGATGTTCGCTTAATTACGACGGAATGCGCATAAGCGCGAAAAACGATCCAAATTGCGCGACGAATGGATTTTTCTCATGCCAAACACTAAAATAAAATATTTTAGAGCTTACATAAATTTTTGGATGTCCGGATGTAGTCAGAACGTAAGTTATGCGCGAAAATGCAAACTTATGCACTTTTTGACGCTTTTAGTCTCTGAATGACCAGAAAGTTTATTTTAGCACACCGAACACCTCAAAGCCTATTTCTAAGCTATGTAAAGGATATTTATGGTATTTTTAACTTATGGTCATGTTCCGGAATGTCTGTTACAGTTCAAATTGGCATACTTTCGCAGTTTGTCAACTTTAGTCCCTGTAAGCGATTTAACTCGATTTTGCCATACCAAAGCCTTCAAAACTTATTTCTAAGTTATGTAAAGGTTATTTAAGGTATGTTAAGCCTATTTCACTATTCCGAAGCGTTTGTTGCATTAAACGGGTTATATTTACGCATCAATGCGCGTATAACCTTCCAGAAAGCGATTTAAAGCTTGAAATCGAACAAGAATTGATAATGTGCAAAGGATACACATATTTGTACATATCCCAAGTATGAAATACAATATTTCATTGATACAGTATTTGTTTGATGGCCGTGGAGGCACAGGTGTTACAGCAGCCTCAGCAACAGCAGCAGCAACAACAACAAGCCGCCCGCAACAGAACTTTCAACATCAATGCGCGCCAAGCCCAGGCTGATAACAATGTGGTTAATGGTACGTTTCTCGTGAATGATATTTATGCTTCGTGTTTGTTTGATACTAGAGCCAATAACTGTTTTGTGTCGTTTGAATTCGAGAAGCTCCTTAATCGTAAGCGCTCCCATCTCCCCTCGACGTTCGATGTCGAAGTTGCCACCGGAAGAACCGTCGCCGTCAATTCCGTCCTCCGTGATTGTACTCTTGAACTCAACAATCACATCTTTCTGATCGACCTTATTCCGATGCAAGTCGGAAGTTTTGACATCATAGTAGGCATGGACTTTCTTCGTGAAAACCATGCTGAAGTTGTATGCTTTGATAAGATGATTCGATTCTCGCTCGCAAATGGTGATTTGTTATGTGTTTATGGCGAGACTGCTTCTAAGGATCTAAAGCTCATGTCATGTATCCAAGCTAGCAAGTATCTCCGCAAGGAATACAGAGCTTTCTTGGTTAACATTGTAGTAGCGGAGAAGGAAAAGAAAGGAAAGACAGGAGTGAAAGACGTTCATGTGGTTCGTGAATTTCCTAATGTGTTTCCTGATGATCTTCCTGGCCTGCCGCCAAGTCGTGATATTGACTTTCGTATCGACCTCATTCCTGGAGCAAACCCTATTGCCAGAGCTCCTTACTGACTCGCTCCGTCCGAAATGCGCGAACTCTCGAGTCAGCTCTATGAGCTACTTGATAAAGGCTTCATTCGCCCGAGCACCTCTCCATGGGGCGCGCCAGTCCTTTTCGTCAAAAAGAAGGATGGGACGTTCAGGATGTGCATCGACTATCGGGAATTGAATAAGTTGACTATCAAGAATCGCTATCCCCTGCCTCGAATTGATGATTTGTTTGACCAGCTACAAGGTGCTACGTGTTTCTCCAAGATCGATCTACGCTCAGGTTATCACCAACTACGCATTCAAGAAGAGGATATTCCCAAAACCGCTTTCCGAACGCGATACGGCCATTATGAATTTGTTGTTATGCCATTTGGTTTAACTAACGCACCCGCGGTTTTTATGGATCTGATGAATCGCGTGTGTAAACCTTATCTCGACCGCTTCGTCATCGTGTTTATCGATGATGTCCTGATCTATTCCGAGTCGAAAACCAAACACGCGCAACATATACGTTTGGTTCTCGAGCTACTCCAGGGGAATCGACTCTACGCCAAGTTCTCCAAGTATAATATGAGTGTTTTCGAGTTTAAGAAGAATCGAGTAAAATGCCTTGGAAAAGGTGTATGTTAATGGAAATAACGAACAAGTATAATAAGCACGTAAAAGGCATGTCGAGAATAACACATAAAGAATAGATCAATAAATCAAGTATCGACACATAGTAAGACAAGTATTGACACATAAGAATAGCAATTCAAGTATTAACACACCAGCGACTTATATGTTTAAAAGTCAAAGCGAATAAATGAGAAACGAGTAAGTAGCATGCAAGTAGTTTCAAGCAATACACAAGAATAAAGCTCCAAAACTATAGACTAGGTTAAAGCATTCATACTTTTCCTAATTCCCTATAGTTATGGCTCTGATACCAATATGTCACACCCCAACCGATGGCGGAAACATCGGGATGAGACGAAGTGTGTATAGATTGCAAGAGACTTCATAACACTATGTGACAATATTTAATTAAATTCGAATTTCATTGCAATTGCTAAATTGTCATACAATAATCAAAACGAAATACAACATTGTTCAAATTTCAACATAACATCAAAAGATAAATGAATTAAAGGTGTGTATCTAGTCCACCCTATTCTTGTTTCATCTTTCATCATACTTCAACAATTTAACCTGCAACATGTATTAAAATAAAGTTTCAATGCAAAAAGCAAAGACGAGTATACAAGTTTGTTTACATAGCATAATAGAATAAAAACTCAAATCCAACATGATTCATAATATGTGATTACTAGTATGCAATTTTTGGCGTACAATATGATCAAACCCTAGAATACAACGCATAAAAGAGCCTAATCCCAAAATTTTAGCGGGGTGGTAATGTTTAACTTAACAATACCCAAAAGTATAACGGGCGGGGCGTTAATCCTATAGCGCTATAATTGTTAAGGTGGGCGAGCAAAGTTAATGAGCATGTAACGTTCCAAAGCGTTCACATAGCATACGAGAATAACAAGTAACTCACATTAGTTTCATGTTTAATCATGGATATAGAGTAAGTTTGATTGAGTTTAAAAGTTGTTTGCATAATTATACATGTTGCATCCCAAAGTAAAAAGGGGAAAAGGGGATCGAGTATACTCACACAAATTGCTAAGTCTTCCGATTATCCAAGTGTTGACGAGCGTAAAAGATTTGGAGGATGGAACACCGAGGTCATCCTATATGGGCAAACGATGGTGCATGAGTAAACGGGAGTCCAAGAGAACGAACGAGAGTGTTATCCTAGATGTTGAAAATATCGCGAACGAACTCGTTAAATAAGATTCCGATTATTAAGGTTTACAAGTAGATTAAGCGGATTTATAATTTAGTCCTTTTAAATTAATAAAAGACATTATAATTAATTTGTTGATTATTCTGGAGTTTATTATAAAAAGATAAAAGAAATATTTGATTCATAAATTTATGGATTAATAATAATAAAAGATTTTAAGAGGAAAGGATTTGAATAGAAAACTTGTTTAATTAATATTGGTTTTAAGGATTACAAAAGTTTTTAAAAGGATTCTAAAAGGAAAAGGTTTTATGGTTAAAATAAAAATGTCCAAAACCGGCCCATACAAGGCTCGAGACCTCTTGTTCACATGCACGTAGCCCGACCAATTGGGCTACGTGTCTAACCCGCTAGGATAATGGATTCAAATATACTTATATTATAACTACACTAAACCATATTGATTAATAATGATAAAAAAAACACAACGATTTAAACGGAGGTCTGGGTTCGAACCCGCGACCTCTGCGTTTGACTAAACAACATCAGCCATGACTTTAGTCTTGAAATACTTTTGAGTTTTATTTTATTTATACTTTCTTAACCATATCATCATCTTTGTTTTAAATATCCACAGAACTGTTTCAAACTAACAATACCTCATTTGGATTTATATTTTATATGAACTAAATCTAAAAGTCAACTTCTTTATAATAAAACCATCGAATATCACTGTTATATGTGAAAGATTACAATTGATTTTTCTTGTTTCAGTTTGTTTTGTAAAGGTCTTTTAAAGCTTCATTTCCAAAAAAAAAAAGATTCAGTTCATCCCTCATTTTATAAAAGCAAATCGAAATGATCCAAAATTTTGGAGTGTATGACTTTTCATTATATATAAAAAAAAACATCGAACACAACAGTCAATTATTTTGGAATGATGAAGATGTTAGGATTTATACCAACAGAACACGAGTAACAAGAGAGATAAGAATCGTATACCGGAAACAACCGAGTCACCGACTTGACGAAGCGTGACCCGAACGGAAAGCAGACTCGCCTGCGTTGCCGGAAATGGCCGGCCTAGAGCCACCGTGCGCCGCCTGAACCACCACTCGACTCCCACCTGGTCGTCGTGCAATGCGGCTGATGCCGCTGTTTGTTGTGCGCCGCCACCCAAGATGGTGGCTGGTCGTTTGTCTAGAGCGAGGGGAGAAGAGCGAGAGTAATGAGAGAGAGATGGAGGCTTGTCTTGTTTGTTGGGTGTGGCTCACCGGAAAGGCGGCGCCGGAAAGGGTAGCCGGAACCCTAATCCGGTGACCGGATTCTAAAGAGATGGAGATAGGGAGGTGAAAAGCTTATTGTTGTTTGTGAGAACTGCACATATAAACGAGAGATGTATAGGTTCTTGCATCTCATTTTTAGGAAAAACCCAATATAGTCCCTTGACTTTGAAAGGTGTAAATAATTAGTTGAATTAACTTAGTTTAAGTTATATAACATAGTTGACCAAGCTAACTAGGTTATACGTATTTTCTATAAGAACTAATCTTTACAATTAAATTAACCGGGTTAGTTTGTATCCTTTCCTAACTTTAAAATTTAACGAGACTAACTAGATTATTATAAAAATAAACTTTCAGATAGTAAAATCCATTAATTTAATTAATTAAACCATGAATAAATACCCATTTTTTTATAACGAAATAGATTAAAGATAAAGATTTTTCGACGATTATAACGAAACGACTAATACAAGGATCCAAAGTTTCCAAAAATAGGAATATGAACAATGGTTTCTAAATATGGAAAGTTATGAAAACGCGGAGCGTTACACTTCCGTCCTCACTTTACCCGACGGAAACGACGACTTTATTGTCTATTGCGATGCCTTAAACCTTGGTCTTGGTTGTGTTCTCATGCAACGAGACAGGGTTATCGATTACGCATCCCGTCAGCTCAAGATCCACAAGAAGAACTATACAACCCACGACCTCGAACTAGGCGCAGTTGTTTTTGCGTTAAAGATTTGGCGACACTACCTGTATGGTACCAAGTGTACGATCTTCACCGATCATAGGAGCTTACAACATATCTTTGACCAGAAGGAACTTAACATGCGTCAACGCCGATGGGTAGAACTTCTCAACGATTATGACTGTGAGATTCGTTATCATCCTAGCAAAGCAAATGTCGTTGCCGATGCAATAAGCCGACGAAGCTATTTGCATAGCGCTCGTAATGTTCTAGCCCAGCATCATCTCGAAACCCTTATTCGCGAAGCCCAACATATCTGTTTTAACGAACGCACCTTGAAGAAGGAAAGGATCTACCACGAAGGAGCCCATCTTGTGAATAAGTCGAATGGGATATTCCACTATCTGGACCGAATTTATATCCCTAAATGGACCGACTTGCGACAGATTCTGATGGACGAAGCCCACAAATCCCGGTATTCCATTCATCCCGGTGCCGATAAAATGTACCAGGACATTCGCTACAAGTACTGGTGGTCGGGCATGAAGAGAGATATCGCCCTCTATGTTGGGAAGTGCCTGACTTGCTCGAAAGTCAAGGCCAAGCACCAAAGACCCTCTGGCTTACTTGAACAACCCCGATCCCTATGTGGAAGTGGGAAAGTATAGCTATGGACTTTATAACGAAACTCCCGCGTACGCCTTCAAGTCACGACAGCATCTGGGTTGTCGTCGACCGTTTGACCAAATCTGCTCATTTTCTACCGATACGAGAAGACTACAAGGTAGAAAGATTAGCCCGAATCTACACCGATGAGATCATTTGTCGACATGGGACGCTTCGCGACATCATCTCTGACCGTGATGCTCGGTTTACCTCGCGTCTGTGGGAAACGTTTCAAACGGCTCTCGGTGCTACGCTTAATCTAAGTACCGCATTCCACCCTCAAACTGACGGTCAGACTGAGAGAACGATTCGTACCCTTAAAGACATGCTCCGTTCGTGTGTCATAGATTTCGGTGGTAATTGGGACGCTTGCCTGCCGTTAGTCGAATTCTCGTATAATAACAGTTATCATTCCAGCATTCAAATGGCACCGTTTGAGGCATTATATGGAAGAAGATGTCGATCGCCAATTGTATGGCACGAGATCGGGCACTCGCAATTAACCGGTCCTGAGCTATTGCAAGAAACGACTGACAAAGTCCTCCAAATTCGAGACAATCTGCGGAAAGCTCGGAGTCGTCAGAAAAGTTACGCCGATAGACGACGCAAGCCCCTTGAATTTGACGTTGGCGACTACGTACTCCTAAAGGTATCACCTTGGAAGGGTGTTGTCAGATTCGGCAAGAAAGGGAAACTAGCGCCTCGATATGTTGGACCTTTTAAGATTCTGGAAAGGATCGGAAAAGTCGCCTACAGACTCGAACTACCGGAGGAACTTAGCAACGTCCACCCGACTTTCCATGTGTCGAACCTCAGAAAGTGCTTGGCTGAGCATGATTTAATTGTACCTCTAGAAGATCTTCAAGTAAACGAAACACTACACTTCGTGGAGAAGCCTGTCTAGATCATGGACCGCCAAACCAAGCAGCTCAGACGCTCGCGCATTCCCAATGTGAAGGTTCGATGGGAAGGCAAACGAGGCGCAGAGTTTACTTGGGAACTCGAAAGCGACATGAAGGCGAAGTACCCGCAGTTGTTTGTTACGGATTCGGCCTAATTTCGGGACGAAATTTCCTCAACTAGGGGAGGCTGTAGCACCCCGTGTTTCGAAAGTCAAAGTCAAAGTCAAGATTTAAGTCAAAGGGAGACAAGATTGCTAATTGCGATCTGTCACTCCTTGCACAATTCCTGTTTTGACTTCTTTGACTTGTAGATAGTCTTTTTATGCTTTTACGTTAGTTGTATTATGTGGAGTATTTGTTAATAACCGAGGTTTGATCGCTATTTATCGATGTTTATCGCATGTTTTACCGCTTTATCGCTTATCGCAATCGCACTCACAACTCGAATTACGCGTCTGGTTATGATTCTTATGGGTGTGTGCCCTTTATGTGTTACTTGTGCATGTTATTTATGTTTTATGATGTGGTGATTAATCAAAACGCAATCGCAACTCAATTGCAATCGAATCGCAAACGCTAAACGCAAGTTAAATAGGATGATTGTATGTTGATATAGTAGTTGGGATTAAAAGTAATTTGAATGAGGAACTCTATCGCATCGCAACGCTCAACACTCGAATCGAAACTGCAAAACTCATCGCGCCGAGCACTCCAATCGAGTGGTCAGCCGATCGAGCTGCCACCCGATCGAGGGGCCACTCGACCGAGCTGACACCCGAACGGGTTGCCACTCGATCGACCAGCCACCTTTCCCCCTTTCCTTTTATGGAAACCCTATAAATTCCCTCATATGTCAACATCTCTTGACGTTGACAGCTCTCTCCCTCTCAACTCGCTCCAGCCGCTATTTCTTCCGATTTCTCGCGATCCTTATAAGTTTTTCACCTAAACCTTGTACTTTCTTAATCTACACGCACTCCTACACCTTTCTATCTTTTGAATCTTAACTTTTAACCGTGAAATCACTAGATTTGAGGTGTTCTAGGATGATGTCATCATGGTGTTCTTATGAACTTCGTGTTTTGGCTTCAATCCACCAAGAACAACTTAGATCTGAACAATTTCCACACAAATAAGCAAAGATCTTTCATAGATCTGAACATATTCATGATGAAAATGATTGAAAGATGGTTTTCCAACCTTCTTTAAACTCTTTTACACTCAATGCACTCAAAACCGATGGAATCGGAGCTTGTTCTAATCTTCTACTCTTTCTTGTGGATGTGTTGGTTCAAGATCTGGATTCTATCCACGAGGTTACTGATTTCGGGTTAAACATGAAACACCGTCTCGAACAGTTAACTGGTCGGACTAGGGTGGTTCCTGTCCAATCGGGTCACTAAGTCTTGACGAGGTTTCTGTTGTTTAGCACGTTATCAAACAGTCTCGAGAAAACTTCAAACTGTCAAAACAACAAAGGAAGAAGACGATCAGGTCAACTGGGACGAATTGCCGTCCGATCGGAATGCCACCCGACCGGACTGCCACCCGATCGGATTGCACCTTGGGTCCCACACTTAACTTTTATTTCAACATTTGAGGTTTTGAACATTGAATGGATTGTCGTCCGATCGGATTGCCACCCGATCGGATTACCACCCGACCATGTGATGTTTGACTTCAAACCCTTAAACAATTTTCAACATGTTCAGTACGTGCGGATTGCCACCCGATCGGATAGCCATCTGATCGGGTGACCGTCCTGCTGTGAACTTGTTCTCAATCTAAGAAGTCTCGCCAATCAGATTGCTACCCGATCGAGCGGCCGTTCGATCGATCGACCTGAAATGTAGAGATACTTCTCTATTTTCAAAATGCTACAACGAAAACTTCAAAAGACAGGCCATCATACACAAACACATCCATTTCAAACAAGGTAACAATCCACTCGCATGGTCACCCGATCGGATGACCGTCCGAACGGATTGTCACCCGATCGAACGGCCACCCGATCGGATTGCCACCCGATCGGATTACCGTCCGATCCATTGACACTTCACGTCGTTTTACACGTCGCTTATCGTTATTGCTATCGTTCTGATCAGGCTAATCTCACTCTAAGCGCTCCCTTCAATCCATCATCGCTGTAAGTATACTCGAACCCTTTTTGCTTTACGCACTTTTGGGTGTTACATACGTTACTTATACTAAATCACATCGAACACACTACGCAATACTTTAACGCTAACCGTTACTGCATGTTATACGTGACTTAATGAATGCTTGTTTGTTATATTTACACATGGAATGCTGTCTACCTGTCTTAGCAACGATAGTACTATAGTTTGGACTCAACACCTGTTCACTCAGGGGTTAAGGACAATTAATTACATGGCTCACAGTGGTGAGTGTGTATTACGAACTGCCTTGGGCAGTCAACCCGCAGTCATTGGTATCGATAGGTTCATGTCGATAACTAACGTGCTTCATTTCACACTATGTACGTGCTGGTTATGCGTAAACAATTTCGAACTCTATTATACCTATCAAACTTGTATGCTCACCTTTACACTATATGTATTGACTTTTACTTTAACGTATGTGGCAGGTGCTTAAGATGTTTAGATGTTTGGCTTGCTGTGAAATCGAGGCTAGGAAAGGTCTAGAAACAAGTAAACAAGTTGTCTGTATTTGAAATCTGAGTTGTCAGAACAGAACAATTTGACAAGATTTTGTCTGTAATAATTGTATTACTTTTTATGTCATGGTATGGGACATGATGCTTTAAATAATTGGTAATTATAGTTGTTATGGAAACTTCTGGACAATCTGTTTTGCTTAGTGTCACGCCCCGATTTTTCCGCCATCGGTTGGGGTGTGACAGTATCAATTTGTTTTGTTACAGTATGATACAATAGCCACACTCAATATAACAAATGAAAGAGAGAAAAACATGAATACATGTATTGGCACCAATATTGTTGGGACCATAACGTATATTTAGAATTTTATAAAGCATTACGTTACATTATTAGATTAAAGAAAAGAGTAAACATGAATTTATACAAATAATTTGTGAGATAGTTTTGATAGCGTACACGTTTGTGTTTTGATTACTTGCACATTACTACTTACAACTCTATTTCAAAAATAAATTTTTATTGAGATTAGATAAAAAAAATAGTTATTTTGCAACAACTTAGTTATAAGAAATAAAACAAAATATACTTATAATAATAATAATAAGGCAAATTGGATTTAAATAATTTCAACTCACTGTTATTGGCCAATAATAATCCCAACTCATTTAATCACCAATAATAATCCGAACTATTCACTTTTGTTTGTAAAATACTCCCAGTTAAAAAAACACTAACTAGGTTAAAAAATTGCTGATGTGGCATCTGATGTGGCCCTTTTAGCTGATGTGTCATATGACGTGGCAGTTGATGTGGCATTTTTTGATGACATGGCAGCTGATGTGGCAGTCTACGTGGCATTTTCGATGACGTGGCAGCTGATGTGGCAGTCTACGTGGCATTTTTCGATTACATGGCAACTGATGTGGTAGGTGACGTGGCAAGCCACATCAGCAATTTTTTTAACCTAGCTAGTGTTTTTTTTAACTGGGAGTATTTTACAAACAAAAGTGAATAGTTCGGATTATTATTGGTGATTAAATGAGTTGGGATTATTATTGGCCAATAACAGTGAGTTGGGATTATTTAAATCCAATTTGCCTAATAATAATAATAATAAAATAAATGTTGACAGTGTAAAAATGAAAAATTCTATAGTTTTTTTTAGGCCGACAAGTGTTGATACGACTAGAAACCCGACATAAAAAATAGGTTTTGGGTCAACTAACACGACCCCTTTTAAAACAAGTAGGGTTCAGGTTGACCTGTATTAAAAATAGGTCGTGTTCGTGATGACTCGTATAAAAATTGGTTGGTCCGTTAACCCATTTAATATTTAGAAAAAAACCTTTATATATTTATTTTTGTTTTTTTTTTTTTTCCAGTTTTCCTTTTTACATAGTTAGTCATGTAAATGTTACTTTTGTCACACCATATTATTTATTTGTCCTACTTATACTCACCATTAAACACGTTTCCAATAACATGCTTATAACCTAACAACCCGTTATAACTTATCACCGTGTATGACTCTTTTAAGAAAATGAGTTAAACGGGCGATGTTTTGATTTACTCGAATTTATATATGTTGCACATCTCATCCCGTCAACCGGTTTACCCGTAACCTATCCATGGTTGCAAGAGTCACTAGGCGCTCCCTAGTCGGTCGACCGGAGAGTTGAGAGTATTCGGCCTAGGCGGAGAGTACACGGGGAGTACTCAGACATGTTAAATTACAAAGAAATTAGTTTTCGAAAATTAAATGTACGTCAAATAACATAAATTTACTAATATTTATAACAAAATACGTGAAGATGATATTCATTCTTTAATATGATAGGCATACAAATTATGTTTTATTTTATGTTAAGTCAAACTCAGCCCGAATTGACATACTAGATCCGATTTTGGCCGATGCTGACCACATTTGATTGATTCCGAGTAATTAGGCAGAGTTGAAGAAAGTCGCCTCGGCCGCTTACCTTGTAGCGACTACTTAGGGTGTACTTGGCCTTGGAGACCTTGTTTTACCACCATGAACCTTTCACTTCACCAACCCTAACATAATTGACATCTCTGATCTATCATAAGACTGGAGGGTATGGGGAAGGTCATCCCCATGAGGATGGGCCGCCACTTAGGACGCCACATCACCATCCTCCATGGGATGACCCTCCTTGCAATATGAATGGGGTAGAGGATGGGCCTACCCCACATGATTTTATTTTTATTGTTTCATTTTTTTATTTGTTTAACTTTTATTGTTTAATTTTTTTTGTTTAACTTTATAAAAACAATTCAAAATTTAAATAAAAGTAAGACATAAAAGAAGATAATAAAATCCATTACATAACCTACAAAAAAATACACTACCTAAAATTTATAAAAAAGACTAGATTTAAAAATTTATAAAAATTACACTACTCGCTATCGTCTTCGTCACCGTCCCCGCCGTTTGCGCTGTTCCATATATGTTCTACCAAATCGGATTGAAGGTTTGCATGCGTGAAATCGTTGGTTAGCGAGAACGAGTTTAAATCCTGTTGCGCCGGATCTACCGGGACAGTATTCCCGATAGATGCATTCTCATCATACTCACAAATCAGCCGACCTTCGTCTTCAATAATCATGTTATGGAGCAAAATGCAAGCGTACATACAAAGGCGCAACCTCTTCGGTGTGAACGCACGTGCCGGTTGTTCAATGATGGCCCTTTTTTGTAGAACACCAAAACAACGTTCGATGTCTTTTCTTGCAGCTTCTTGACGCTTGGCGAATTTTTTCCGTTTTTCGTCCTCGAGATATGGAATAGTCTTGACAATTGTAGAGTAAGACGGATATATTCCGTCAGCAAGATAATACCCGCGTCTATACTCAACCCCAGAAAGTGAAAAACTGGTGTCCGGACCGGTTCCATTAACGACATCGCTATAACAACCCTCCTAAATATTTTTCGACACCCCTAATATATTTTAAAATGTCCCTATATGTCCTAAAGTACACCCCGTATACATAAACGGGCCTCGAATACCTTTATTTTTATTAAATTAAATAAAAACAAGATTTTTATGTCGCTCGCGGGCCGCGTAGCCTTTGGCTACGTCTTACGCGGGGCGCGACAGCAAGGCACTAGGGCAACACCCGGAGCTGCCACGTGTCATCATTCGTGTCGACCCTATAGTGCTGACCCGGATAAGCTAGGCCCTACCACCCCTACTACGCGGGCCGCAAAAGCCTTAGAGGACTCTTACGCGGGCCACGAGAAACTTGAAATCGGCTCCTATAAATTGGGAGCTCGGGCCTTCAGTTGAAACCGCTCACACCAACTTTCTCTCTCACAATTCTACGTAGTATAAGCTATTTCCGGGCATAATACCCCCTAAATAACGAAGTTCTGCCTCGTTGTAAGTATTATAACCCCGGTTACGTATTAGATACGCTGCCCGATTGATCCAGGGTTCCGTAACGGCTGTCGTGGTTCTGCCCGACGTAGTCGTTGGAATGCCGTATCGGGGAGGGTATTACTAATGGAAATATAAAGGGTTATTATACTAACGCGTGTGCATTTGTGTAAATTATAGATAATCACCAGGAAACCCTTAAAGGAAACCTAAGACAACAATGTGAGTAATCTCCTTTTTGTAAACTGTTTTTACAAAACTTTAAATGTTTTGCAATGCAATTAAGTAGTGATTGAGTATTTGTAATTCTTCAATTACTGCCGGTATTATGGGATTTTGTATACATTACTTGATAATCTTCACAATTGGACAACGGGTTAGCCAATGTGTGATATGACCATAGCCACAGATACGGTCGAGTGGCAAGTACTGAATGAGTAATTGTGTAGATATAAACATTGTAATCGCTCTCAATACTGCGAAAATTGATAAAACTCTTCTTGATTAAACTGTGATTCATTCACCAGTATTTCCCACTGACAAAATATTTTTAAACGCGTTTCAGGTAACAAAATATGAAAGCCAACTAGAAGCCAGCTGGACAGCACTGAAGGTTTGGAGAAAGTGGCTATAAAAGTTATTTAAATAAAAGAAGATATTTTATTAAATAAAATAGAGTTTATCTCTATAAATTAGTTTGTAATAAAAACATGGGTTTTATCCCAATATGCTTACTTATATAAAATATGGTGTTTTTACTCTGATAAAATATTTCCTAACTACGGTCATGATGTAATTTCCGCTGCCAAATTGATAAACACCGATACCACCAATACTGGTCTCGCGGCCGCCCGTTCCCGCGACAGATAATGGGACGGGGGTTGCGACAATCACTAAAGATCGCCGATTGGTATAGCACGTTGAGGTCGTTAAGTGAACCGGGGAGACCAAAGAAAGAATGTCAGATCTACAAATCTTGTGAGGCCACGGCCTCAAGTATTAAGGTTGGATGGTCGTGATCACCTCGCGTATATTGGCCTCGCCACGCATTCGGGCAGTTCTGCCACGCCCAATGCATACAATCAATGCTACCGAGCATTCCCGGAAACCCGTGCCGTGCTTCATGAGCTTGGTACAACTGTTGAACATCATACGCGTTTGGTTTCCGCAAATATTTTTTACTATATAGTTTTACCACATTATGGAAAAACAGATACAAACATTCCCGCGTAGTTCTTACCGACATCTGTAAGTACTCGTTCAAAGCGTCGGCCACTGTCCCGTACGCCAGTTGGCGAATGGCCGCAATACACTTTTGGATAATAAAATTTATTAATGATAAACCTTGGCGGTCTCTGTTAATCCGTTGTCACCTGGTAACGCTTTCAGACGAGACGTCTTCCTCTTCCATAATAATCTGCGCCACCCTTAGCACAACGTTTGCGTAAAACATCTCCTCTTCCTCCTTCGAAAACGATGACCACCAAGAATTAGATTGCATTGTGGGTGAAAACATATTTTTTTATAAAAGAGTGGTATAAAAATGAGAGTGTTTTGGGTTGAAAGTGGGAAGAAAATGGTGAAAGAATGGTATAAAATGAGAGTGTTTTATAGAAAATGAGGTATTTTTTTATTAAAGAAACTAGCCGTAAATAACGGCTATATTTTGAAAATGAGACCCGTCGAGCTCGTCTTCCGGGCGACGGAGAAGCTGGGAGGTGTCTATGGGGGGCGGTGTGGGGGAGCGGCGCCGAGCGGCCCCATACCCTCCAGTCTAACAACACGTATGCTTAGAATAGTAATAAATTTCATAAATTATTACTTTGACCTGAAATAGAAAAAAAGAAAAAAAAAACTTCTGGATTACTTTGACCTGAAATAGAAAGAAAAAAAAAAGGGAAAATTACTAAACTAGCCGCTTGACCATGTGGTTTACGAAAATAGCCATTTGACCAGGCTTTATGCACCTTCAATCCAAGTGAACTCCCATTTTTATGCACCTTCAATCCAGCCACAACCAAGCGGACACGTGTCCCGCAAGCCGTTTCATGCCCATGCCGCTACACAAGCTAGCCGAGCCGTTTCATGCACAAGCCGAGCCGCTTCGCCCTGGAACTAAGCCGCTTCGCCGAATCTCTGATTTTATGCCGGTTTGTGGTACTGCTAAGCCGAGCCGCTTCATGGACAAGCCGAGCCCCTTCGCCCCGATCCCGAGCCGCTACACCCTGAACTAAGCCGCTTCACATGTTACCTTCCCCCAAGCCGCTTCATGGACAAGCCGAGCCCCTTCGCCCCGATCCCGAGCCGCTACACCCTGTACTAAGCCGCTTCACATGTTAAATGAAAGTGAGCTCCGGATTTTAAAATATAAAATTTATCATATATTAACGGGAAAATTAAAATTTAATTTTACAAATTACGGCATCATTAAATGAAAGTGAGCTCCGGATTTTAAAGATAAGAAAAACGTCATGAAAGCCAATACATAACACGCCTGATAAGAAATTGACATAAATATATATATTTATCGCATGTTTTCCATCTCCTTGCCCATATAAACTCCAATAATGATACCTGCAAATTAAGAAAAAGATAAGTAATTTTGAGTTTGAGATTTTAAAGCTAAGAAAAACGTCATAAAACCGAGAGGTAACCCACCCGATGAAAAAATTGGCATAAAAACGAGAGATTCTTAAAAAATACAACATTGAAAAAATTTGTCCCACCTATACTTCAAAAACCAATTTGGCTAGCTTCTGGGAAAGGGGGCGACGCGGCTCGGCTTCACCTTGAAAGGTCATGGCTTCTACTTGTAGCGGCTTGGCTAGCTTGTGGGGCAGGGGCGCGAAGCGGCTCGGCTTGGGTCTGAAACGGCTCGGCTAGCTTGTGTAGAGGCATAAAGCCTGTTCAGGTAAGCGGGACACGTGTCCGCTTGGTTGTGGCTGGTTGAAGGTGCATAAAAATGGGAGTTCACTTGGCTGGGGAAGCGTGAAAGAGCATTTTTATGCCTGGTCAAATGGCTATTTTCGTAAACCACATGGTCAAGCGGCTAATTTAGTAATTTTCCAAAAAAAAAACCTTCTGGATTACTTTGACCTGAAATAGAAAAAAAAAAAAAAAAAAAAAAACTTCTGGGGGTTCTGGAAAAGAATGGCGTCTTGGGGGTTCAGGTTCTAGAAAAGAACGGTCGTGTAAGACTCTAAAAAGCCCTACTTACACTTTTCCACCACTCGAAAAGAGAGTCCCAGAGAAGCCAAAACAACCGCATCTTCTCTCTCTTCCACCGTCTTCTCTCTCCTCTCTTCAGATGGAAGGCGGTGGAGAAGAACCGATCCATCATGATCCTCACTTCTCCCCTCTCGAGGAGGAATCATCGATCACGGATCCTCTTTCCGACGAACTTCCTCCTCCTCCGACCACCACAGCTCCCCCAACCCTAACCGATGACCTTCGCGATAACATCATCAAACAGGTATCTCATATACAGTTTAATTTGTTTTAATATGCGATTATACTTCTATTATGCCTGTTTGATTCGTAGAATTTTTCAATTGATGATCTGATCAACTCAGTCACGCTTTCGTTACTGCGATTTTGATACTTATGTTGTGGTAATAAGTTTGTTTATCTATGTGTGTATTGCAATGATATAGTTCCGCCTATTGGTGCTGGTTTTGCTATAGAAGTCTGTGTGCACGCACATGTAGGTATTATTTTTCTTCAGTTTAGGTATAATTAAGCTTTGTTTGTTGCAAGTTATATGGTATGTGATGGCAATTATAAGGAAGGTTCTAAAAGAAGTCATATGTAAATTAGTGTTTTATAGGATATATGCACATGGTATTGGAAGTTATTGAGTGAATAAGGAAGCTTGATTTTGCAAATTTTGGGGAAACACTTGGTTTAAAAAAGCGCGAAGCGCTCCGAAGCGTTTTGGTTCCAAAAGCTTTAAGCGAAGCTTCAAGCGCGAAGCGAGAGCTTCACGTATACGAAGCGCTCAAAATAAAAATAAAAAATAAAAAATAAAAAAAAATACTGTACACATCAATATGACCTATTATGCTTGTATAATAAACACAAAAACATGATTAAAAAACACACTTAACACATAAAAACATAGTTAAAACATAAATTAAAGTCGAAACACACTTAAAACATAAACATAAAAATAGTCTTTTCCGATGAGGACTTTTCCGAGGCAGCAGTAGTGCTCTTTGATCCTGAGGCCATTATGATTTCTAAACAGAAATCAATTTGCAGAGATAATAGGAGAAAGAGGAAGGGAGCGGCTGATATGTTAAAAGATAGCGGCTGATTATTAGGGTAAATAAGTAGGGCCTCATTTAAACCCTATTTAAAGACTACTGGGCCTAAAAAATGGCCCAAATGCGACCTGATTGGGCTGAAGCGTCGCCTCAAACCATCATCGCTTCCCGCTTAAAGCTCGCTTCAAAACGCTTCACGTGTTGTAACGCTTCAGACCAAAAAAAGCGTTGTTCCAAACGCTTCAGCGCTTCACGCTTAAAGCTCGCTTTTTTAAACACAGGGGAAACATATGACTAGAATCAGTTTAGTCTTTGTTTACTTTCCTCAATTGATTGTAGGCAGAGATACAAATGGAGAGTTCTATGAGATGAATTGACAGCATCATGTAAAAATAGACGATAATATTCTACACTTGACATATTAGTTCATTGATGCCACATTATTTTATCTTAGGTATAATGATTGTCGTGTTGAAACCCTGACTTTGTAATGTAGATTTTTTGTTGGAACGAGATAGTTGAGACTCGAGAAGTATGTATATAATCACACTGTTGTTTACCTGACTCTAGGTTAATATGAGCCAAATTTTCATGGTGGTTGTTATAGGACTTATAATTACTTCACAGATAACTATGTAGGTAACTAGGTAAGCGTCTTGATGTTTATTAAATATCATTAAATTAAATGCAGTAATATGGAATTAACTTTTCTATGTTTGAAAACTGAAATGTGGAATGCTTATGTATCAGTGAAAGTTTCTATGGGGACTACAAGTCTATTATGTATGAAGAACGATGAAAATATGATTTATCGTGGTTTAGCTTATAAATGCATGAATAGAAGTTATATGTTAAAATTTATCATTGCATCCTTGTGTATGGATGTGCTTATTGAATTAGACTACTACTTGAGTATCATCAGCGGAAGTTTCTATGGGGACTAAAAATCTATTATGTATGAAGAAAGATGAAAGTTCATTAATCATGAACCAAAAATTAGTAAATAGCAGGCAAATCTCAATTTTTTTTCGTGAATAGGAGAGATGTTGGGCTCATAAGGAATGCCCGACTCAAATACTACCAACGTGTATTGAGCACATTAGCTTCTGATGAGAGAACTCTAAAGTTAAGTGTGCTTGGGTTAGAGTTATAATAAGATGAGTGACATTTTGGGAAGTCTCCATTTGTGTAACTAAAACCAAATTGTAAGCTTTTGGTTAGCAAAACGGACAATATTGGTTGGTTTGAGTGACCGGATGTTACAAATGATACCATAGCCACTTGTGTGTCGCTCTCGGTGATGGGTTATTGGGGGTGTTTGGGACACCTTAGGCGAGTTCCACATCCTTGATTGGGTGGTGGGTAAATCTCATCGAGTATGTGAGTTCATAAAGGGGGATTGTAACACGCTAGGCAAATCCTACATTGGTTGGTATGAGGGGTCGTGAGTTGCATTAGGATGGGTCACCTCTTGGCTCCCTTTTTGCATAGCATCATAGGGTTCAATCTTGGTTTTAAATTGCGTTATGCGCTCTGATGCGTTTTGGTCCAAAAATCCGATGCGTGATGCGCACGCATCACGTATACTGGACGTCTCTTAGTATAAAAGTACCATAAAATAATCATACATACTTAGTCTTTAAAATAACAAAACATTAATAAGCATACTTAGTCTTTAAAATAACAAAACATTAATAAAACATACTTAGCCTTTTCAGAAGTCAAAACTCCAATTTCCAAGGCTTACTTTTCAGAAAAGTTATCTTTTGCTTATATTTCCAGCTGTGTAAAATAAAAAAAAAATAAAAAAAGGTGACTCTTCATTTTCCCTCCAAAGCCAAAATAAAAAACCCCTTCATTTTACATATTGCACGCATCAGATCGCATATTGCAATGCTTCGCATCATGCGATATCACCACATCACCGCCGCATCACGTAATCTGCTCGCATCGTTACACCTGATGCGCTGTTTCTACCGCAATGTGCGCATCACGCATTATGTGCGTATCATGCGCGCATTTTAAAACCAAGGGTTCAATGTTTTATCTGTTAGGCTGTTGCATCTTCCAAGTCTAGAATAAGAGGTGATAGATTTATAACTAGCAATCACTGATGAGGAGGTCCCTTTAATATATTGTTCAGAGTAGGAAGCTAGCATGTGCTGATGTGCATATACTCTTTTTATTGGTTGGTGAAAGGAATCAACTTATTAAGAAATTATTATTCTCTTATTTTTTTTCTTTCTAAAATTACCACGAGGTTACGGAACATACCGGATTTTTTTTATAGTTCGTGTTTAAGTTATTAAGTTTTGTTAAATTATATTATCTTAAAGAGATTTGTGTTTTTTTTATTCAGGTGGAATACTATTTGAGTGATGAAAATTTGAGAACCGACAAGTTTTTGTTGAAGTATCTTGCAAAGGACGAGGAAGGCTATGGTAAGTCATTCACTCATTCACCGCTTTATACTCCACTTCAACATCTTTTTTTATTGACTTGGGCCTTAGGGTGCTTTGAGATGGGTGAATACATCACTTGTTAATCTTTAATAATTTTTTAGGTATAGATTGCATTATATTGGGATGGGCATTTGGCTCTTAGGTACAACTTCAGAATTCAGATATTGCTTTAGAATACACTTCTGAACCATTTTTTTTGTTGCAAAAAGTTCAAAGACTCAAAAAATAAGATGCATTTTTAAGGCTCTCGGTGTTCCAAGGTGCTTAGGGTCTCGAAAACCGAGGCACAAGGCAAAGACAAAGACATTAGCCTCACGTACATGAGGCGCTCGGAATTAGAATACATTTATAATTTATAAATTAATTATACATGACACTTTCGATCTTATTAACAGATAACATAGAAATACTTGCAAATTAGTTAGAAACAACAGAACAGAAAAATAATAAAATCAGACAAATCCAACAGCTGTTTAGAAGACAAATTCAACAGCTGTTTAATAATATATCTAGATTATAGTGAACTGGAAAATAGAATCTCATTGGACAGACACATCCAACAGCTGTTTAGTTTAATTGGACAGACAAATGCAAAGCTAATTAAACTTGAGTAACGGTTGTTTAGTTCAATAAGACAAATGCAACAGACTGATATATAGGATCAGAAAATCTGCCCTGAGTTATCAAGAAATTATAGAGCAACAAAGGTGAAGCAGATTCACTCTGATGTGTTCTCATGCTAGAAGTTCATAAAAGTTGCCAAAAAAAGAACAAATATAAACTTCAAAACTTTGTACCCCATTAAATCAAATAAAAAAGACAAAACAGAACAACAATCAAGTCATCAAAATCAAACCACAGATGGAGAAATTTACTAACCTCAAAGTGGATAAAGACAGCAGTTAGGCGTAGAATGTTTACCTTCGAGGACAGTTAAGCTGCAAATTCACAAACATAAACAAAACATAACAACATAGAAATCAGCAAAAGTCAAATTGACAGTTGGGAAATTCACGAACTTCAAAGTAGTTTTTACAGTATATAGGAGGCAGGAGTGGTTCAGTTTGAAGGAACAAAACAAAAAAAAATTACATAATTGAAAAACGTATCTGTAGAACATACTTAAAACGAGAAGTATGAAACAATTGGTGAAGCAAAAGCGAGTAGGACTGTAGGAGCATGAGGAAGTAGTAGATAATCGGAAGCGACCTTAAACGGTGCTTCAGCGGTTCAGCCAAAAGCAACCACCTCAACCTGTAACTCATGGTCGTGTCGCTTCATATGCTCTGAAGTGATTTTCAATTTGCCTCGACCGTCTAGCTTTTTTTTATACCAAGGATGCAGTGGTATCTGGGAGACTAGGATAAGTTGTTTGGCAGTTTGATTTGATTATTTTACCCTGTCTTTGGCAGTTCCATTGGATTATGCTTTGTGTGAATATCTTTCTTCCCTTTAGATTTTTTCCACTTTCGTAATGCAGAACTGTTCTAACCCAAATGTTTATGATATTGGTTGGTCCAAGATAGGACTGCGTGGAGACGTAGGATTAAGGTTAAGGACTTTTAGGGGATATTGCAGAAAGGTCTTAGGTGTATTTTAGGGACGTAGGTTTTCTTATTCTTTAAGTGACCTTACCGGTGATTGCATTCCTGTGTTCATGCCCAAATGTTGTTGTATGATATTATACATGACTTACATTATATTGTGTCACTCTGATAACTTTCTTGGTATTGCTGACTTCTTATTTCTATGTTCTTTGACTTGGGGTGTTGGTATGTTGTCCGTTTTGGAGCCGAGGGTCTCTCTGGAAGCAGCCTCTCTATCCCTAGGGATAGAGGCAAGGTCTGTCTACATCCCACCCTCCCCAGACCCTATAAGTAGCTTTGCTATTTGTGGGATTTACTGGGTATGGTTGTTGTTGTTGTTGGCCTACTACTTTTAAGCAAAAATTCGAAATAAAGCTTTATAGTTTATACTGACCCTCACTCATCCTCTATGATGTAATGGATGAGAAATTTTTTAAACTGTTTTTAACAAAACTAAGGACATTAGCTTTTTCAGTAAGGTCGAGTGAACTAATAGATTGAAGTTGTGATATCTTTTAAAAGAGCATGAAGGTATCTCATAATATAAAATGGGATCTTCTGCCTTCATGAAATAAGGGCGCTGACTAATGACTAAATATGACAAAATAATCTTCATTCAGGGAGTTGCATATTTTTTTTTTGCAGTTCCTATAGCAGTTATCGCTTCTTTTAAGAAAATGAAGAAGCTGACACATCACAAATCAGTCATTGTGGCTGCACTTAAGGAATCTTCTCTTCTGGTAAGCTGCATAAGTCATCATTTCAGAGTGTCTGTACTTTGTTATCATTTCACCAATATAACCAACCAGCAAGTGATTTAATTCTATATTGGTTGTCGCCTAATTCCGTTAATCAATTTGCCATGCCTAACATAGCGTTGAATATTATCAAAAATTGAGCTTCTGTTGATGGCTGCAGACTTTAAGTTCAAATGAGAAGAAGGTTAAGCGCATTCATCCTTTTCCATTGACTGAGGTTTTGGATCCAGAGGTATACTCTTCTTTTTTTGCTAGCGATAGTGTGATATAGAGTTTCAATTTTTCTGTTGTATTTAAATATTATTTTTGTAATATGAATTGAAAAAAAACATATATTTAGAAACGAAGAATCAACTTTTCATCTCTTATTGAAACATAATGGTGTTCTCTTGGGCATGACATCTAATAAAATAGTCCTTTCTTCTATGCCAGCTGTGCACCGTTCTGGTAGAGAATCTTCCAGAGGATCACACAATAGAGAACATGAAGAAGATATTTTGCCATGCGGGAACGTATGCCTCTTTTTCATCCATCATGTTTCTAATTTTGTATTATTTAACTTCTCTTTTGTCAATTCTCAAAATGATATCATTTTTTAGTATCAAGAAGATTACTATTCATGAAGAAAATGCTACAAGGGATACAAAAAAATGTAGTATTGAGGAGAAGCTTCTGAGTGGTAAGGTAAACTTCAAATTCTGTAGAACATGACCCATATAGTGTGTCAGTTTGTTATCTTTTTTCTAACCAATGGTGATGATAATCTCGCACACTCTTTTAAGTAGGTTATTCTTATTACTCTGTATTGTTGGTCCTATGTCTAGAAACCAATGTGAGGCATGTCAGATTACACAAACGTGTCTACGCGAGATTTGACATATTCTAGAGTATATTCAAGGTTTTTTTTCTTTATTTGAGGATGTTTGAATATGCATTTTCATTTCTAACGATTATTGCCATTTTGGTTGCTGTGTGCAAGTTGTATGCAAGTGTGGAATATGAGACTGTTGAGGCTGCTGAGAAGGCGGTAAGTTTGAAGTTCTCATTTCAGTTGACAATTTGACATCCTTTCTAGGAGAGGTTGAATGATTTGCGGGTTGGGTATCGGGTTTGAAAGGTTGAAATGGGTTCAATTACGATTACAAAAGCTATGACACTTGTCCAAATATTTTACATTCTCTTGTAAATAATTACCGTGTCAATTATGATTACTCAAATTTTATCATTTCAATAATAGTTTTTGTATAAAATGATTTTAAGAGGTTTTTACGTATTAGAAATAAAATTTGGGGTACTTTCGGCCTGTTTGCCCTGCTCAACGTATTTGATCTGTTTTCTTTTAAGTTGATCTTTTACTTTACTCGTTTGTTCTATTGGTGATAAATAATTACCTTAAGCCGATTGTTTTACGCACACGACTGGATTTGATCTTCTACAGGTTGCTACTTTAAACAATGAGCATGACTGTCGACATGGCATGCGAGTCAAGCTTCTCAAGCGGAGGGTAACTCATTCTTTCCACCAATTTATCTCATTATAACTTTGATTTTGCTAATATTATCTTATAATTAGGTCAAGAATACACAGAAGAAAAAGGGGCATGATTCTGAGAAGAAAAACATCCATGTAGAATCGCCCGGTGACAAGGAGAACCAACAATCAAGTGAGCACCATGATGATATAACGGATGAAGAGGTATTTTTCTAGAAGTGCCAAACATTTTTTTAGTTTTTTTAATAGTTATCGCATCGCGTTAATTATGATTGCCATTAATGGTGTTTTCTTACACTTATTGATTAGCATGCACACCATAATGGGGACCATCAATCCAAAGATAAGAATGGAAACCGTGGTCAAAACAGTAGACGTTCTAGGAAATCGAAGCATCATGGACCTACTGGCATGGGTAAGACAGTCATTAACTGATTTGCGTCCCTGCTTTGAAAATCTGGAACATGATAACAAACTTGTTTGCATTGCAAATTCAGGTCATGGGACAGTGTTCCATAACCATGGGGTTGAAATTTCTAAGCCGCCTCCTGGACCAAAAATGCCAGACGGTACAAGGGGATTCACAATGGGACGTGGACGGGCTGTAAGTTGACATTTGCGTGCCCGATCTGCCTTTGTCCAGGGTTTTTTTTTGTGCACCAAATATGCAATCAAAATCTGGATTGGGGCCTCACAAAATGTGCTGTCATCTGCAAACTTAAATTATTGTGGATTATTTTACTTTTGTGTTGCTTTGTAACATATGACCGTTTAAGTTTATGGTGTTTACATGGTGTGGGTTGTAATGTCAACATTTTCTATAATATGGGTTCATAGTTCATACAATTTGTTTTTCTGTGTGAACTTTCTATCGGAAACTACCAATAATATGTTAACCAAATAGCTCATTACGCATGTTGCGATGGGCGCATTATCTTCAAGAGGATTAAAGGCCAAAAAAAAGAAGTGGAAGATGGATTCCAAAGTGAGGATGTGTTCACTTTTCAACATTTAGATGTCAATCATACCCAGTAAATCCTATAAATAGCAGGGTCTGTGGAGGGTGAGATGTAAGGCACGCGCACACACACACACACTGTGACACCTGTGCCTTCACGGCCATCAAACAAATACCAAATCAATGAAATATTGTATTTCATACTTGGGATTTGAATAAATACGTATATCTTTTGCACATATCAATTCTTGTTCGATTTCGAGCTTTAAATCGCTTTCTGGAAGGTTATACGCGATCGGATGCGTAAATATAACCAGTTTAATGCAACAAACACTCTGGAACAGTGATATAGGCTTAACATACCTTAAATAACCTTTACATAACTTAGAAACAAGTTTCGGAGGGTTTGGTATGCCGAAATCAAGTTTATTCACTTACAGGGACTAATTTCGACAAACTGCGAAAGTATGCCGATTCGTACTGTAACAAACATTCCAGAACATGATCATAAGTTAAACATGCCCTAAATATCCTTTATATAGCTTAGAAATAGGCTTTGAGGTGTTTGGTGCGCAAAAATAAACTTATATGATCAACAGGGACTAAAAGCGTCAAAAAGTGCATAAGTTTGCATTTTCGCGCATATCTTACGTTCTGAATATATCCGGACATCCAAAAATTTATGTAATCATTAAAATATTTTATTTTAATGATTGGCATGATAAAAATCCTTTCGTCGCGTAATTTGGATCGTTTTTCGCGTCCGTTCGTGTTTCGTCGTAATTAACCGAACAACGCAACCGTACGATCAAACGAACCGACATCCGAGATATTTTTGAGCATGTTTCATGTCCCCTATACTTTAACTTCATTTTAGAGCATTGGAATGAGGTTGACGGGGCTTAAACGTATAAAAAACGCATCAAAAATCAAGTTTGGAGTTTCAGGGGCCTGTTCTGCCAAATTTCAAACTTGCTGGTCTGCAAGGTCCTTACTGTAAGGGGACTTGCATACGGTCCGTAAGCAGCCCCCAGATACCAGAAAATTGTTTCCAGCTTGTTCCAGCTGTTCTCCATGTTTGCAAATGGTTTTGGGCAATCTATGGGCTCATTCAGGGGTACACATGGTATTACAAATCAGTGGGTACAAGTGTGAGGTTGAGATCAAAGCTCGGTTTTCGATGAATGATCTTAACGGCTCTCCGAACACTATATATACCCCATCCCATTTCACTTCAAAACTCACATTTGACCTGATGGTTCTCTAAGTTGAGGTGCTTTCACTTCATACCTGAGAATAATCGGGTCAAACCTCCATTTCTTGGACCTGTTGTAAGTCCTCTTTCGTTCTTTTATGCGTTTTAAGCATGAAAGTCAAACTGTGTTTGACTTTCAGCCTTGACCAGTTTATGGTCAACACGAAGTTCGTTTGAACTTCGCAACGTGAGCGTAATCACGATGGTCATAGTCCCTTGTGACTATACCTACTGATTACCACGTTGATTAGGTGTAGTGACGAGTCGTAGTTTCGGTCAAAATACGCTTTAGCGCGTATTTTGTAACCAAACTACTCTTGGGTATCAAAACCCTTTGTTTTGATACCAAACCTGTTTTCAAACCTCGTTAAACATGTTTTAACATGTTTAGCTCGTCACTTTAGGTTTAGTGCTTATATAGGGTTGTAAAGGTAAGCGGTCTAAACAATCGCTTATACTTTCGAACCCGACCCGTTTGGTCGATCATTAGGATCCGACCAAACACATTAGGTGACCATAGTTGTATAGGGAATAACCTTCCGAGGTTATACCTTATGGTCACTTCGTTTAGTTAGTTGTATGATAGGTAGTTTATATGCCTTAGGAAAATTACCAAAATGCCCTTTTTGCGTATAAATTCATTTTAAGCATATGTAACATAAATTTTGACATCTAAACTGATTAGGCAACATTATTAGACACGTTAAGGTATATATTACTTGTCATAGGACTAGTTAGGCGGTCCGAACGCATTTTACGCGAACGACGCGTTAAAGTGGCGTAAGCTACCTTAACGAGTCGTAATGGGTCGTAAGCACTTAGGATAGGTTTCGATTTAGAATGTAGGCTTTGTTAAACCATATTACATGAGTTCCTATACTAATTTGGTTTACGAAACCTCATTTTATCCAATCTTCCGATTTAGGTCCGTTTATTTACATAGTTACCTATATTAGGTGCCGTTTGATTCCGTGATCCCTCTAGCTTTGCTTGGTTGTTGTTCAAGACTTCTAAGCACCCTCAAGTGAGTACATAGTCCCCTCTTTTACTGGTTTTCAAACGTTTTGGGGTGAAACACATGTGCCTACTTGTTACTTTCGTGCTTTCCATGTTTTTATATCATATACTTGCTATGTTCATTAGTGCACTATTAGTACATGATTTCATTATGTTTTTGCTATGTATGTCCTTTTAGTGAATACTTAGTACATCATTTTACATTACATTTTATGCTATGTATGTCCATTTAGTGCATACTTAGTACATCGTTTTACATTACATTTTATGCTATGTATGTCCATTTAGTGCATACTTAGTACATTGTTTTACATTTCATTTTTATGCTATGTATGTCCATTTAGTGCATACTTAGTACATTGTTTTACATTACATTTCATGCTATGTATGTTCATTTGTTGCATACTTAGTACATTATTTTCATAAAACATGCTTACATTTTGGTATGACATTTGGTTTGTTTAAATGGCTCAAAAATACATTCATTAACATTAGCTACACCGTTCGTTAGTAGGTAGTGGTACCATAGGAATTGACAACTCCCGTTCCTGACATCCTAGGTATGTTTGGATGAAAGGAATGACCGAATTCGATACACATAACTCAGATAAACCTTTAAATTCGTTTAAGGGTTTATCGCCACAGTCTCAAGGCTTGGATGTATGCATTTTCACAACACTGCATAGATGTTTGTATCAGTAAAGCATGCATTATTTTACAAAACATAACTTTTGGTTATAATTTATCAAATGCATTGTTTTGTACATTTCTTTCTTATAGGGTTGAGTAAATGCTTTTAATCAATAAATGTTTTTATTCACTATACATTACATTTAGTTATACATGAACATTTTAACATTGGTGGTTTGTTTGGTAAGTGATTTAAATAACGAGGCGTGTGTAATATGATAAAAGCATGGTGGATACGCCGCTGGTACTTCCTATATATAAGTGCTTTTATGGTATTACATATCGTAGCGTTATTTAAACCATTTCAAGTTAGACATAATACATTTTACACTTATATCATATTTTCATGAAACACTGTTTTACAAACAACATATTTTATACAAACTCATTTTTACTTAGTTATTCATTTCATTATGCATTGTTCTTTTATATCATCTGATTTCTTATCACTTATGTATAATTAATAAAAGAAAACATTTTACAAGGATCATGACTAACTTTTATCAAACACTTCTTTAAACTTATAAGTCATGAATCCTAAATCAATAAAACCTATGTATCTCACAGGCATTTTTATGCTGACGTACCTATTTTCACATGTGTTTCAGGAAATGATGCATAGGATTGATCAAGTTACACTTAGGCGGACTTGGGCCTTAGTGACATTAAAAGACGCAAGACTAGTTAATTATGTTATGATTCTTTGTTTGTTAAGACATTGTAACTTCTTTTAATCAATAAAACAAAAATTTCAATTTCCATGTGTTATGAAACAATGATTATGTTACAACACTCTCCGACGATTCCGCCATGATTTGTTGTTTTACGTGGTCGGGGTGTGACACACACCTTACCTCTATCTTTAAGGATACAGAGGCTGTTTCCAGAGAGATCCTCGACACCAAAGACATATAGTAGAAAAGTGAGAAACTACACATATCTTTAAAAAGAGCAATACTAAAAAAAAAAAAGTGGTGGATAGGTAACATGTATGAAAAACACAATCAATGCAAAATCCGCCTAGACCATAAAGAGACGTTGAACATCTGCCCCAATGTTCAGACCTAATGAATCTACTCCTAAAAGTCTTTAACCTTAATCCTACATCTCCATAGACCTTTATCCTGTACCATGTCCTTATGTCCTTAGAGAGGTGTAACTCTAGCAAATCTTTCCTAATCCACTCATCCCAAGTCAACTTGGGCCAACCTCGACTCCTCCCTTCCACAGTTAAGCCTTCTACTGCTCTAACTGGTGTTGTCAATCGCCTCCTCTTCACATGCCCAAACCATCTCAATCTTCCCTCCTTTATCTTATTCAAAATAATAGTTACTCCTAACTTTTCCCTAAAATCCTCATTTCTTATCCGGTCTAACCTTGTATGCCCACACATCCACCTTAACATTCTCATTTCTGCTACCTCCATCTCGCGCGCTTGTGCTTTCTTAATTGACCAACAGTCTGTCCCATACAAAATAGCAGGTCTAATCGCAACCCTATAAAATTTCCCCTTTGATTTGGTTGGGAACCTTTTGTCACACAAAACCCCTGTGGCTGCTCTCCACCTACACCAACCGGTCTGGATGCGATGTGCTACATAGCTATCTATCCCCCCATCGCTTTGTACAAACAATCCTAAATACCTGAACTTAGTAACCTGAACCCCTTGACCGCCAATAGTAATTTGAGTGTCATCGCCATCGCTGGCACCACTGAAATTACAATAAAGGTACTCAGTCTTGGAGCGACTAATTCTTAAACCTTTTACCTCTAAACTGCTCGCCACTCCAATAACCTCGCATTCAGGCTCCGTTTAGTCTCTGCCACTAACACAATATCATCTGCGAAAAGCATACACCATGGAATTTAGGAATGGCAATGGGCCGGGTTTGGGCAGGGTATTAGTAATCCCAAGCCCGTACCCGGTTGTAATTTTTTGGCCCGTACCCGGCCCGTTACCCGTCGGGTATTTACCCATCGGGTATCGGGTATACCCGTGGGCAACGGGTATACCCATTAATTTGTTAAAAATATCATTGAAACTCTCATGTACAAATTTTTACTCTAATGCTTATATAATTTACTACTTTAATAACTACAACAAAGGAAAATATGACCAATAACATACAAACATATCATATTCAAATGCATATTTGAAACATATATCTGCATAATTAACTAATTAATGTACTGTTACTTTAAAACACATAATCTCAGTTTATATAATTAGCATTTAATTGAACACCAAACATGAAAAATAGCAGCATTAATCAGAACCCAGGTAATCTCCCTAACAACTTGAAATGTATTTAGACAATTCCAAAACTAACACATATTTTTAATCTGCATAGAAACAACATAACTAAACATAAAATCTTGTGTTTGTATGTTAAAGTCTTGAAGACAAACAACAAAGCATAATAATATGAATAAGTGTATGTACTAAAGTTTATATACATGGAAAATTAAATTTAAAATAATATGCTTTTCGGGTATTATTCGGGTAAACAGGCCGGGTATCGGGCGGGTATCGCTAAATCCCATACCCATACCCGAATATTTTTATACTTTTAATCCCATACCCGACCCATACCCGTCGGGCTTCGGGTATACCAGGCCCGTATGTTTTGGGTTTCGGGTATACCCGTCGGGCTTGGGCTTTTTTGCCATCCCTAATGGAATTGTCTCTTGAATCGACCTAGACAACTCATCCAACACTATCGTGAAAAGAAACAGATCAATGTAGACCCTTGGTGAAGTCCTACCTCAACAGGGAAGAAATCGGTATCCCTTACAGGCGCACAGACACTAATTTCAAATCTAACATACATATCCTTAATTATGTCAACATACTTCCCAGGAACCCATCTATCCTCCAAACTATTCCAAATTAATCTACGTGGTACACTATCATATGCTTTTTCAAGGTCAACGGACACCATATGTAGATCCCGCTTCTTCTCCCTATATTTTTCTATCAGTCTTCTTAGGATGTGTATCGCTTCTGTAGTTGACCTCCCTGGCATGAAACCAAACTGGTTTAACGTAACATGGGTTTCTTTTCTAATTCTAGTCTCGATTACCCTTTCCCATAATTTAATAGTATGGCCTAGTAGCTTTATCCCTCTGTAATTTCCACAACATTGGACGTCACCCTTATTCTTATATAAAGGAATTGTGACACTATTCCTCCACTGATCTGTCAACATTTAGAAGTAATTAATACAAAATATAGTAAATGTGATAATGCATGATGATGCATATTATCTCATCACAATATGTTACTAACAAAATTGTATCTTTGTAACAGTTTATGAAGTTGTGACCATATAGACGATGGATGATTATTAGCATATTTCAGTTCGCATTTTAGCTTCCAAATAGGACACTACAGATTGCTCTGTACCTTGCATTTGGTTACTAAAATAGGACGCTGCCTTTTCATCCTTTTGGCTTGTTCCTGCTGAGTATTTTTCTTGTGATTTTATGTAGTTTTTGGCAGAGATCTCATAACACTGATTGATCCGCTCTTCCTCTTCATTCAGTTTATTAGATTCTTCTGCTAAAGAGAAATAAGGATTTTCTTCAAGGAAGTTCATTAAATCCTTATTTTCTTCATCTTCACTTGTTGACACTTCCCATTTAATTTGGACTTCCTCTTGATCCTTTGGGACTTCTTCATTTGATGAGTAGCCTGCTGTTATTATTTCTTCCTTCGTTTTCTTGGTTGGCTCGTCATCACCCCATCCGGTTGGGATGATATCTTCTATTCTTCCAGTATCTACTGGTGGCGTGTATTTGACCATGTAATCATACTTTCCACTTGGTTCCCCAAGTGTGTCATAGCCCTTTTCCCTTGAATACCTTTGTTTGGCCTTTTGTTTTCTGCTTACTTCTTCTCGATATCTTCGTTCCTCCTGTTTTTCTGCCTCTATGGCTTGGTTTGTCACTTGTACAGTCTGCTCCTTTTTTGAATAATTTCGAACTGCATAGTAGCTTCTGTTTTGCTCAATCGCTTGTTGGTCATGGCTAAACCTTCATAGACTTTCTGCAAAATACATTGCAGCCAGTTCTTCTTCATCTTCTCTGAGGTCTTCCTGGTCATCTCTGTTCCACATGATTTCTTCATTTACTGAAGACGCTCTATGACCATAGAACCTCATAGATATAGAACCATCTATTCTGGTTCCAGTATCTAAGCAGATGAGGATCGTGGTACGTTTGAAAACTAGGGTTTTTGTTTAACAAACGGCGGAAATACCAAGATTAAACTTATAAAAACTCAAACTCAAACTTTTATACAGAAAATTCACTTGATTACAAACGATTACACACTGAAATTTAGAGAGAGAATTGGACTATCAGATGATGTCTGGTGTGTCCGAAACTCTAATACAAGCTGGACTTATATAGGACTAGAAAGTATTATCCCGGGTGCTCTGAGGGCCCCATTGGCTGATAATTTCAACTTTCGTTGCCTAAATAGTACAACTTTACTATCAATAATACTCGCTATGTTACAAAAGACTTTTTCTAAAGTCTTCACACGGGCCCCTCCTTAGAGAGTCACGACTTTAATCTGTACTACCATCTTTGTCTTATAAGGAAATAATTGGCCACCTTTACTAAAGGAGGGGCCCGTCTGAAGACTTTAGAAAAAGTCTTTTGTAACATAGCGAGTTTTATTGATGGTAAAGTTGTACTATTTAGGCAACGAAAGTTGAAATTATCAGCCAATGGGGCCCTCAAAGCACCCGGGATAATACTTTCTAGTCCTATATAAGTCCAGCTTGTATTAGAGTTTCGGACACACCAGACATCATCTGATAGTCCAATTCTCTCTCTAAATTTCAGTGTGTAATGGTTTGTAATCAAGTGAGTTTTCTGTATAAAAGTTTGAGTTTGAGTTTTTATAAGTTTAATCTTGGTATTTCCGCCGTTTGTTAAACAAAAACCCTAGTTTTCAAACGTACCACGATCCTCATCTGGTATCAGAGCAAGGATTAAGGTACATATGGCTGGCTAAGTTTACTATCAAGATCTGCAGAATCAAGAGCTAAAGGTACTATTTATTAATTCATGTTAAAAACTTATTAAGACATATGTTTTAATTAATTATTCAAAAGATTCAAGCCTAAACGCAGAAGAAGAGTAGCGTGTTAACCTTGAAGTGAGAAAAATTAATTAAGAATTATATGTCTGAAAGGTTTGAGGCATCCATTAATGAATGGTATTCAAGCTCGCGAGTTGCAGGTCTTGAATATTTAAATCTAGAATTTCCAAAATCTATTTACCAAGTGTCAATTGATAATATAAACTTTATATGTTTTCACCAGAAAAACCAAAAACATTGTACTTTTTCAGAAAATCCGCATCTAAACTATATTTCTGATAGTATAATTACTTTGCAAAACCAACTAGAATTTAATTTTGATCAGTTAAGTCTACTTAGTCGTGTGTCTATTAAAAATTTTCACCAAATTTCTGAAACTCAAAATAAGCAAGAAAATCAGTTCAGAGAGATCCTCAAAAACCAAAACAAAATCACCACAAAAATACATCAGCTCTCAAAGGAGATTGAAGAACATAAACCCTACACAAAAACAGAAAATCTTAACGACAAAATCAAAGAAGTTGAAAAAATTCTTCAGGAGGTTAAACACGTGCTCACTTCATGAGCTATAGAACAACAGAACAAACAGAGTCGTTCAAAGAAGCATTCAAAGCCGTAGAAGCAATCGATCCACCAGCAATTGGATTCGCAAAAGTTGCTACTGGAACAGCTACCAATCAAGCAACTGCTATTAAACAAAACAATCTTCTATTACAACTTTTAACTAAAGTTGCAGAAGACGCCCAGCAAAGTCGGGAAGAACTTGGAGAAATAAAAAGAAGCCTTACAACCTTGCTTAAACAAAAGGAGCAAAGAGAAGACACGTCAGAGGCTCTTGAAAAACTAAGTAAAGGGCTTGAAAGAATCAAGATAGGAGGAGATCCCCTTGTTCAAAAGAAGAAAGGTCCCTTTTATGTGTTTGAGGACCCAAAGAAGATCTTTGAACAAGAAAAGGAAAAATTACCAAAATGAACAGAACAAGAAGTTTTCAGCTTCCAGTCAGAGCAGGTGAAGGAAGTAGTAGCACAATCCCCAACCAAGAAGAACAGATAAGAAGTTACCAAAGGGCGAATAGATTCAAGCATGAAGCTCAACGAAGACTGCCAAATACAATGCAAAGCAGACAATATAGAAGGAGTCTGGAAAGCCAAATTGACCCGGACCAAGAACTCCAACTGTCACAAAGAAGACGAGCCAATATAGTACCAGCTGAAGTACTATACGATTCAAGATGGTCGGAACCAAGACACAGAGTGTATCAACACTACAGTGAAGAAAGAATCCTGGTAGTTGGTGAAAACCAACAACTTGATATGGGGTTTATCAATGAAACCTCATATAGAGCTTTAAGGGACTCCGGGATGCAACATATCCATTTGGGCATGGTGATGATAAGGGTACATGCTCTTCATAGAAGGGATGCTGGAACAAATGTACTTGTGGTCTTGAGAGATACAAGATGGAATGATGACAGAGCTATTATTGGAACCATGGAAGTTGATATGGGGAGAGGAACGCAGTTGGTATACATAGCACCAAATATGATGCTAAGTATACATGATTTTCATAATCATATTCAACTGGCTATCCAAACAAGAGGCTATGAAGAATGGAATAGTGGAGAGTCAAATCTTCTAATTACAAGAGGACTGATTGGAAGACTAACTAATACAAGTGTAACGGACTTAAGATATAATGTTCAGAACGTTTCTGAATATTTAGCCTCAAACGGAGTTCAAGCAATTGCAGGAGAACCATGGTCCACAGAAAGACTGCAAGGGCAAAAATGGATACTCAAACCAACCAGGAAGCCAAAAATAGAAAAGCCCGAGAAAGTAGATACTAGAACCAGAATAGATGGTTCTATATCTATGAGGTTCTATGGTCATAGAGCGTCTTCAGTAAATGAAGAAATCATGTGGAACAGAGATGACCAGGAAGACCTTAGAGAAGATGAAGAAGAACTGGCTGCAATGTATTTTGCAGAAAGTCTAGGAAGGTTTAGCCATGACCAACAAGCGATTGAGCAAAACAGAGGCTACTATGCAGTTCGAAATTATTCAAAAAAGGAGCAGACTGTACAAGTGACAAACCAAGCCATAGAGGCAGAAAAACAGGAGGAACGAAGATATCGAGAAGAAGTAAGCAGAAAACAAAAGGCCAAACAAAGGTATTCAAGGGAAAAGGGCTATGACACACTTGGGGAACCAAGTGGAAAGTATGATTACATGGTCAAATACACGCCACCAGTAGATACTGGAAGAATAAAAGATATCATCCCAATCGGATGGGGTGATGACGAGCCAACCAAGAAAACGAAGGAAGAAATAATAACAGCAGACTACTCATCAAATGAAGAAGTCCCAAAGGATCAAGAGGAAGTCCAAATTAAATGGGAAGTGTCACCAAGTGAAGATGAAGAAAATAAGGATTTAATGAACTTCCTTGAAGAAAATCCTTATTTCTCTTTGGCAGAAGAATCTAATAAACTGAATGAAGAGGAAGAGCGGATCAATCAGTGTTATGAGATCTCTGCCAAAAACTACATAAAATCACAAGAAAAATACTCAGCAGGAACAAGCCAAAGGGATGAAAAGGCAGCGTCCTATTTTAGTAACCAAATGCAAGGTACAAAGCAATATGTAGTGTCCTATTTGGAAGCTAAAATGCAAGGTGCCTCTTCTTGTAGTCAACAGAGCGAGCTGAAAGATGAGCCGTCTGGTTTGACTAATGAATTTACTCACTCAGGGTATACAATATAGGAAGATATAGATGAACTCGAATACCCAACGCTGAGAAGAATGATTAAAGAATCAAGAAAAGAGGCTGGATTTTCATCGGTAACATCGGGTTATAGACCACCGCAGGAACCAGTCATGGGTCCAGTAACCTACCCTCCGGCTAGAGCAAGAACACAACAAACAAGACAAGATTCTATATTCAATGGGAGTTTTTTTCCCAAAAGAGTGTTTGTGGAAAAAGTAATTACCAAAATAGGTGATTTAAAAAATATTTACCTAAATAGGTGTTTTCTCACCTCTCACCCTCTCATCCTTCACATTTATGTTGTTCTAAGAAAAAAACTTCTTTTATCAAATTTAGACCATTTCAATCCTCATACTTCACCTTCAAATTTATTCCCACACAATAGAGGCTCTCGTCCTCACAATTCACATTCCCTTGAATATTTATGATAAATGATTTATCATAAATCCTTGAATTTTCTGTTTCAATTTTATTTAATTTAAAGTTGTTTCATCTTGATCTTAATATTACCTCCATTATTATAACTTAATGGTGCAGTACAATTTGTGAGTTGGGTTTTTCTTCTTCAAAACCGTATGATTTGTGTTTTCTTATAGTATTATTTGGGTGTTGAATGATGAATTTGTGTTTGCAGGTTGAAACGCATTTTTGAAGTGAATATGGCCGAACTTACAACTGAGAAACCAAAACCAACCCCGAGCAGTTAACCGGTGAACCCGCACACAATCAACAATTAACCAAAATCGAACTTTCAAACCTGTGTGAAAACGAACCGAAATCAAAATCTTAAATCTAACCTTGAACCTAGGTGAAACTGAAATCGAACCTTGAACTTAAGTGAAACTGAAATCGAGCCTTGAACCTGTGTATATTCGAGATCGAACATTCAAACCTATCGAATGTGTGATTGTGTGAAACCAAGGAGCGATGGAACGGATGAGTATTTTTCTAATAAAATTTGTTGCTTTATCTCTCTTTCTTTGAGGTTTTTTGCTGGGTCATTGAAATCAAAATTATAGAGCACGTAATTGCTTTCCATAACGAACAAATTCTTATTTTCAATGGTTAAATCTCTCAAAATTGGGTAACGATTCTTAAGAAACACTTACAACACCAACATTACGAAAATTGTTTCAAACTCGGATAAACTCCCACAAACACAATCAATGTCTTTTTTCAAATCTCCCACATCAGTTTCTTTTTCCTCCTGTTTTGGATGAATCGAAATCGTGAGAGGGAAAGCTTCTTGGGTTTTGATTTTAGTTTTTTAAGTTAAAAAGAAAAAAACACCTGTTTTGGTAAATATTTTTAAAATCACCTATTTTGGTAATTATTTATTCCACCAACACCCTTTTGGGAAAAAACTCTATTCAATGGAGCAAAAATCAGAGAAAGATCAGAAGCTATGAAAAATGGCTTAGGATCTAATATGTGGAATCTTCCATCAGCACAAACAAATCAAGGGGCCATGTTGGTTTTACCAACATATATTGGTGCCTATGAAGACACAATATCAAGATGGGAGTCAATTACTCTGAATTTGGTCGATGACCCAGGGAAGGTTTGGCCAAGCAATAGAGCCAAAATAAACTATATAGAAAACCTCCTTGGAGAAGATGAGAAAAAGGCATGGATCCAATGGCGAACAGCATACATAGATGAATATAATACATTGGAAGGGATAGCAGATGATACGCAAAATATATTATCCCACGTTAGAAGAATATTTCTTCTACAGGTGTAACAACTCTCATTAAAAGTCCTATTTATTTCTTTAATTGTCCAATAGGAAACCCTAATTGAGAAACCCAAGTGATTCTGAATAAACCCTAAAATTTTCAGAACAATCAGAATCAGGATCAGGGCCCCTAAAACTTAGGGGGGTTAAACCCTAGTTGATAATATCAACACAGTTTCACGTGTAATGCGAATTTTAGCGGACAACCAACTCACCTGAGCTACTGGGACACGAGGCTACCCTATGGTAGTAGGGTGCCCCTCGCGCCATGCGAAGGACCCTCGCGCCACGCGAGGGCGCGGTTTTCCATGTATAAATAGAGGGCAGTGGGACTTGCAATTACGCGTTCGTTCGACGTTAAAACTCAAAACGTACATTGAAATATAGTAGAAACAGTCCAAAACACACACAATTCACGAAGTGCTGCCGCAACAGGGTAATAACTCGATCGCTGATACGATTTAATGTCCGATCGATAGAAATCAATCCAATGGATGTTTAAGTGCTGCCCAAATTAGGGTTATGCTTTGTCATTCGTCATGAATTCGATGGATGTTTAAGTATCACACTTTGTCATTCGTTGTGAAGGTTTCAATCTCGTGAGTTATCGTAAATGTTGTATTAGTTACTAACCTAGTTTGTGTGCATGTTATTTAAATTAGGTTATCAGGCTAATCAGTAGGCTACGCTCTATCCATATTAAATCTGCAAAGTGAGTCATTCTCTTTTTATCAAATTGCTTTCCAAAACCCTATTTATTTTCAAGGTTATAATTACGGGGATTAAGTCTTTGTAATCTTCAATTATAGCCGGTATGTGGGGTTTTGTATACATTACTTGATAAACTTCACCATTGGACAACGAGTTAGCCAATGGGTGATATGACCATAGTCACAGACACCATTGGACTATGAGGTTACCAATGGATGGTCGAGTGACAAATACCGTGGGTAGTTGGTTGATATGTATAAACATTGTAATCGCTCTTAATACTGTAAATTATAACAAACGCGTCGTTTTAGTAAAAAGAATGATTCACCAGTATTTCCCGCTGACAAAACCTTTTTCAAACATGTTTCAGGGGATCTGTTGTGATCCAGGAAAAGTGCCGCGAAGCACTACAAGCTTAAGGAAGTGGCTCAATATAAAATAAAGAAACATGTTTTGTAAAATAAAGATTTCTCAGTGAAATCATATGATTGTAAACTACCAGGGTTTATCCCGAATTGTGAAATAAAATAATTGGGAAATTTCAGTTTTAAAAATATTCTGTTAAAATCTTCCGCTGTTAACTCAATTAAATAAATACCACGTGATTTTCTGTCTCGCGCTAGAATGGTGGAATACAGTACTTCAAGCCAAAGGGAGAAATATGGCCTACGCCATGAATTGGTAAGAATTTAAGCATTTAATAGAAAGAAAATTCTGTCCCGAATACGAAAAAGAACAAATGGAAAATAAATTCCTGAACCATCGGATGGTGGGTGTAGATTGTAGAGGATATACTTCGACATTCTTCGAGTATGCGAGAGTAGTACCAACCCTGGCTTCGCCAGAACCAGTGCTTATTTCTCGCTATATTTGGGGATTGATTGGCGAAATCCGTAATATCGTTAAAGCTGCGAGACCTCGCACTATTGACGATGCGGTAGAATTAGCTAACACCCTGACTGACGAGCTGGTACGTACAAAAGATGAAAATAGGAAAAAGGAACTGGCTCAGAAAATTACCCAAGGATTTCGTGTGGGTAATAATAGCAACTTCAAGAGAAGAGGAACAGGACAATCTTCAACTCCGCCATTCTGCAGGAATTGCAAAAAGAAACATTATGGAAGATGTAATGTAATTTGCAACTTTTGCAAAATGGTAGGACACCTCGAAGAAGACTGCAGAAAGAAAACAAGGGTCTGCTTTAACTGTGGAGAAATGAGACATTTTAAACCAGAATGCCCTAAATTGGTTAAACCAGCAGACAATAAAGCTAAACCAACCGACGGAGCTACCAAGAAGAATGCAAGAGCATTCCAGTTAACTACTCAAGAAGCAGAACTCATTCCAGATGTGATAGCTGGTACGTTCCTAGTTCACAACGTTTACGCAAAAGTATTATTTGACTCTGGTGAAAACCAAAGTTTCATAAATACTTCATTCTGCCAAGTTCTTAACTTACCTTTAACCAACCTTAGGCATATTTTTACAGTCAAAACAGCAGATTGGAACTTTATTAACATAGATAAGGTTTTGCAAAAAGAAAATATAGAACTTTCAGGTTATAAATTTCATGCAAACCTATTACCAATGAATCTAGCTGGGTTCGATGTTGTGTTAGGAATGGATTGGTTAGTAGCCAACCATGCTCGAATTTGTGATAAAAACTCTATAGAAATTCGGGCACCCACCGGAGAAGTAATCATGATTACAGGAGAAAAGCCACGTAAACCCATGAAGTTTATTTCAGTAATTAAAGTTGCTAGTTATGAACGAAAGCAAGGAAAGTATATATGATTTCAGTAATCATTAGTACTAAGAATAAAGAACTTAATGAGATTCCTGTAATCTCAGAGTACCCAGATGTATTCCCAGAAGAATTACCAGGATTACCACCAGATAGGGAAGTAGAATTTAGAATTCATCTAATTCCTGGAACTACACCGATAGCCAAATCACCTTATCGGTTAGCACCTACAGAAATGTTAGAATTGAAAAAGCAATTAGATGAATTACTAAGTAAAGGATTCATACAACCTAGTTCATCCCCTTGGGGAGCACCAGTATTGTTTGTAAAGAAAAAGGACGGATCAATGCGAATGTGTATCGATTATAGGGAATTGAATAAGGTTACAATTAAGAATCGATACCCATTACCTAGGATTGATGATCTTTTTTATCAACTTCAGGGAGCTAGATATTTTTCTAAGATCGACTTACGCTCTGGATATCATCAATTAAAGGTACAAGAAGAAGACATACCTAAAACTGCTTTCAGAACTAGGTATGGTCATTATGAGTTTACAGTCATGCCCTTTGGACTAACAAATGCACCTGCTGCATTCATGGACATGATGAATAGGATCTGTAAACTGTATTTGGATAAATTTGTAATTGTCTTCATCGACGATATACTTATTTATTCCAAAAATCAGGAGGAACATTGCCAGCACTTGCATGCACTCTTAACTTTGTTAAGAAAAGAAAATCTTTATGCCAAATTCTCGAAGTGTGAATTTTGGCTACAGGAAGTGCAATTCTTAGGACACATTGTGAATCACGAAGGTATTCACGTAGATCCTGCTAAAATAGAGGTGATTACCAAATGGGAGGTTCCACAATCAGCAATGGAAATTAGAAGTTTTATAGGTTTAGCTGGATATTATAGACGGTTTATTAAGGATTTTTCCAAGATAGTTGTACCATTAACTAAGCTAACCTGTAAAGCCGTTAAGTTTGAATGGGGACCTAAACAAGAAGAAGCCTTTAGGATCTTAAAACAGAAGTTAACTAATGCTCCAATTCTAGCCTTGCCAGAAGGAACATAAGATTTTGAAGTATATTGTGATGCTTCAAAGCTAGGATTAGGATGTGTGCTAATGCAACGCAAAAAAGGTAATTACGTATGCATCAAGGCAATTGAAAAAGCACGAAGAAAATTATACGACTCATGACTTAGAGTTAGGAGCCATAATTTTTACCCTTAAGATTTGGAGACATTATCTGTATGGAAGTAAGTTTACTGTCTATACGGATCATAAGAGTTTAAGATATATATTTGGGCAAAAAGAGTTAAACATGAGACAAATGAGATGGATGGAAATCCTAAATGACTACGACTGTGATATTCAGTATCACGAAGGAAAGGCAAATGTAGTTGCAGATGCCTTAAGTCGTAAGTATCATGAGAAACAACAACGGGTTCGTGCTCTTAGATTAAATCTACAGTTAGATTTAATGGAACAATTAAAGAATGTTCAAGAAACAGCAATCAAGAACGATGCTGAAGGAATGAAAGGACGAATAAAAGAATTAGAACAAGGAAATGATGGAATTTGGAGATTCCATAAGAAAAGAATTTGGGTACCTAAACAGGGAGAATTAAGAGATAAGATTTTAGAAGAAGCTCATAAATATAGGTATACCATACATCCAGAAAACAATAAAATGTACCAAGATTTAAGAAATAATTTCTGATGGATATGAATGAAAAATGACATAGCTAGGTATGTTTCTAAGTGTCTTACTTGTTCACAAGTTAAGGCAGAACACCAGAAACCCTCAGGTCTACTACAACAATTAGAAATGTCTGTATGGAAATGGGAACTCATAACAATGGACTTTGTTACTAAGTTACCCAAAACCAGAAAAGGTAATGATGCGATTTGGGTAATTGTGGATCGATTAACCAAATCAGCTCATTTTCTACCAATTAAAGAAACATTCAGCATGGAAAAGTTGGCAAAGTTGTATGTAGACGAAGTAGTATCCTTACATGGAGTTCCACTCTCCATTGTATCGGATAGGGATAGTCGTTTCACTTCCCACTTCTGGACAAGTTTCCAGGAAGCATTGGGAACCCGACTAAATTTAAGTACGGCATACCATCCTCAATCAGATGGACAAAGTGAAAGGACGATCCAAACTTTAGAAGATATGCTTAGGGCATGTGTGATCGATTTTGGTGGAAATTGGGATAACCATTTACCTTTAATTGAATTCTCCTATAACAATAGTTATCATTCAAGCATTAAAACTGCCCCATTCGAGGCACTGTATGGAAGAAAGTGCAGAACTCCAGTTTGTTGGGCAGAAATAGGAGAAAGTCAATTATCAGGTCCGGAGATTGTGCAAGAAACTACCGACAAGATCACACAAATCAAGGAAAGACTGAAGACGGCTCGAGATCGCCAGAAAAGTTATGCAGATAATAGGCGCAAGCCGTTAGAATTCCAAGTCGGAGACAAGGTACTTTTAAAAGTTTCACCTTGGAAATGAGTAGTTAGGTTCGGTAAGAAAGGAAAGCTAAGTCCAAGATACGTAGGACCATTCCCAGTGATCCAACGTATAGGACCAATTGCTTATCGTTTACAACTACCAGAAGAGTTAGCTGGAGTACATGACGTATTTCATGTATCTAATCTCAAGAAATTCCTATCAGACGAATCTCTAGTAATACCTCTTCAGGATATAGAGGTAAATGAGAAGCTAAAATTTGTGGAGAAACCACTGCAGATAGAAGACAGAAAGATTAAGTTTCTCAAACACAAGCGACTAGTGCTAGTCAAAGTCAAGTGGGATTCAAAGAGACGATCCGAATACACATGGGAGTTGGAATCAGAAATGAAGCGAAAGTATCCTCACTTGTTCCAGTAAATCTCGAGGATGAGATTTTTATTAAGGTGAGGAGGATGTAACAACTCTCATTAAAAGTCCTATTTATTTCTTTAATTGTCCAATAGGAAACCCTAATTGAGAAACCCAAGTGATTCTGAATAAACCCTAAAATTTTCAGAACAATCGGAATCAGGATCAGGGCCCCTAAAACTCAGGGGGGTTAAACCCTAGTTGATAATATCAACACAGTTTTACGTGTAATGCGAATTTTAACGAACAACCAACTCACCTGAGCTACTGGGACACGAGGCTACCCTATGGTAGTAGGGTGGCCCTCGCGCCACGCGAGGGCGCGGTTTTCCATGTATAAATATAGGGCAGTGGGACTTGCAATTACGCGTTCGTTCGACGTTAAAACTCAAAACGTACACTAAAATACAGTAGAAACAGTCCAAAACACACACAATTCATGAAGTGCTGCCGCAACAGGGTAATAACTCGATCGCTGATACGATTTAATGTCCGATCGATAGAAATCAATCCAATGGATGTTTAAGTGATGCCCAAATTAGGGTTATGCTTTGTCATTCGTCGTGAATTCGATGGATGTTTAAGTATCGCACTTTGTCATTCGTTGTGAAGGTTTCAATCTCGTGAGTTATCGTAAATGTTGTATTAGTTACTAACCTAGTTTGTGTGCATGTTATTTAAATTAGGTTATCAGGCTAATCAGTAGGCTACGCTCTATCCATATTAAATCTGCAAAGTGAGTCATTCTCTTTTTATCAAATTGCTTTCCAAAACCCTACTTATTTTCAAGGTTATAATTACGGGGATTAAGTCTTTGTAATCTTCAATTACAGCCGGTATGTGGGGTTTTGTATACATTACTTGATAAACTTCACCATTGGACAACGAGTTAGCCAAGGGGTGATATGACCATAGTCACAGACACCATTGGACTATGAAGTTACCAATGGATGGTCGAGTGACAAATACCGTGGGTAGTTGGTTGATATGTATAAACATTGTAATCGCTCTTAATACAGTAAATTATAACAAACGCGTCGTTTTAGTAAAAAGAATGATTCACCAGTATTTCCCGCTGACAAAACCTTTTTCAAACATGTTTCAGGGGATCTGTTGTGATCCAGGAAAAGTGCCGCGAAGCACTACAAGCTTAAGGAAGTGGCTCAATATAAAATACAGAAACATGTTTTATAAAATAAAGATTTCTCAGTGAAATCATATGATTGTAAACTACCAGGGTTTATCCCGAATTGTGAAATAAAATAATCGGGAAATTTCAGTTTTAAAAAGATCATGTTAAAATCTTCCGCTGTTAACTCAATTAAATAAATACCACGGGATTTTCTGTCTCGCGGCTCCTGAAACGGGTCAAACCGGGTTGGGGGCCGTGACAACAGGACCCCTACCAAGGAAATACAGAAGAACAGGATAGGGCCTACAATGAAATAGAAAGGCTCTCATGCAGAAATCTGAAAGATATATTTCTATATCTGAATGATTTCAAGAGACTAGCAGCACAATCAGGAAGACTATACTTGTCCCCAGAATTATCAGACAAAGTCTTCAGAAAGATGCCCCCAATTATTGGGAAAGAGTTGGAAGAAGCATGGAATGCTAAATATCCAGGAAGTAATGTTAGCGTTATTCCAAGAATACATTTTTCATACCAATACCTCACAGAGATCTGCAGAAAGGCAGCGGTCCAAAGGGAAATAAAAAATCTTCAGTTTTGTAGCAAAATCCCAATACCAGGCTATTATGAGAAAACAAAGATATATGGCCTGAGAAGATCAACAACCTACAAAGGAAAACCGCGCGCTTCCCATGTTAGGATATTCAAAACAAAGCATAAAGACAGAGAAAGAAAATGCAAATGCTTCATATGCAGAGAAGAAGGTCATTTCTCTCGGGAATGTAAAAGTAATAAAGGAAATATAGTAAGAGCAGCTGTCATGGAAAACCTAGACCTACCAGAGGAATGGGATGTGCTATCAGTTGATCAAGATGAGCCAGAAAGTGATGCAATCTGTTCATTTTCTAAAGGAGAAGGAAAATCTAAAGACTACATATCAAATGTGTTGTCTGGAAATTTCCTAGAAGAACTAGCAGGAGTATTAATTGGGGAAGAAGAACTAAGAAGAGAATGGAGGTTTAAAGTTAAACTCCAGGAGCATCAAGAAAACTGTGAACATGAACTGCTAATGAACCAAGAAATTGTCACTAGCATAAATTGTTCATACTGCAAGGAAAAGACGGCATCAAGAGCTAGAAGTAATTGTCTAAAGTGCCAAATAACGGCTTGCCCGTTATGCTCAGACTACTATCTAAACTTCAAAGTAACCCCAAAACCAAAAGAGATAACTGGTTATGATAATAGGGATAGCCTTATTAAAGAACTCCTTCTTTATAACGCTTACCTTATTAAAGAAAATGAAAGCCTTAAAGGAAGACAAACAGAAGAAGAAGAATTGAACAAAATTCTTGAGGAAGAATTTGAACAGTTCAAGCCTTCCCAAACAACTGAAGAAACGGAGGAGGAGTTGCAAAGCAGTAAAATCTTTGATGAAGATGGAGTAGAGATTGTATCTGAAGAAAAGGCTCTAAAGGCAAGTGGTGAACCAGAAAAGAAAACCAAAATATACAACAAGTTGTATAATATGGTCATCACCTTCAACATACCAGGAGAAAAAGAATTCAGTCTAAGAGCAATCTTAGACACAGGAGCCACCTCATGTTGTGTAAACAGTGAGGTAATACCAAAAGGAGCCCTCGAAGAAAGCCCGTACAGAATTAATTTTAAGGGCATAAACTCACAACAAATTGCAGAAGAAAAATTGAAGCATGGGCAAATGACCATAGCTGATCATGCTTTTAGAATCCCATTCACTTTCTGCATGCCAATGAGAACTGATGATGGCATAGATATGCTTCTAGGATGCAATTTCATAAGAAGTATATATGGGGGAATAAGAATTGAAGGGAACATAGTTACATTCTACGAAAATGTAACCATGGTCAAAACAGAGCAAGTCACAGAAGTAGCCAAATTTGCCATTGAAGAACTATGCATGAATTATGAAGAATACCAAGCAATCCAAGAATCTGCATACTTTAACATAGGGCATACTAGTTGTCACGACCCCCGACCCACCCTGGACGGAATCGGGAGCCGCGAACAGCCAAGTGGTACCGATGATTATTTTGAAAATTATTGCAGCGGAAATTTCATCAGGACCGTGAGTTAGGAAAAATATCAGAGTTTAGAAAACACCGGATTTTATTTATTAAATAGATGGAATAAATCCATATTTTACAAAGGTAGCTTTAATAAGGGATAAACCCAATTACATAAAACAATATTTCTTAATTTGATTTAATTAATAAAATAAGCCACTTCTTGAAGCCTTTCAGTGCCGTATCCATCTCTTACTCCAATTTACTGTAATTACCTGAAACGCGTTTTAAAAAGATTTTGTCAGCATGAAATACTGGTGAATCATTCTATTTAATAAAACAACCTGTTTGTTATAATTTACAGTATTAAGGGTGATTACATTGTTTCTATATCAACCAACTACCCACAGTATTTGTCACTCGACTTGTTTCTGTGACTGTGGTCAGATCACCCATTGGCTAACTCGTTGTCCAATGGTGACAGGAACAAGTAATGTATACAAAACCCCACATATCGGCTGTAATTTGGTGATTACAAAGACTTAATCCCTGTAATTATAACTTTGAAAATAAACATGCTTTTGAAAGTAATTTGATAAAAAGAGAATGACTCACATTATAAGCATGTAGATTTATATGGGCAGAGCTTAGCCTATTGATTAGTCTTGTAATCCTAGTGCACACGAACTAGGTAAGTAACTAATACAGCATTTACGATAACTCATGAGATTAAAACCCTCACAACGAATGACAAAGTGTAATCACTTAAACATTCATCGGATTCACAACGAATGACAAAGTATAATTACTTAAACATCCATCGGATTCACAACGAATGACAAAGTATAATCACTTAAACATCCATCGGATTCACAATGAATGACAAAGTATAATCACTTAGTATGTATAACGAATTCTCGAGCTAGTGTGTGTTTTGTAGTAATCACTTAGTATGGATAGTTTTAATCGATCGGACATTGAATCGTAGCAGCGATCGAGTTAATACCCGGTATCGTAGCAGAATCCGAGCTAGTGTGTGTTTTGTAGTAATCGGATCATAACTCAGCATGTATAACGAATTTTCTCGTCGTTCAAATGCCAGAATTCAAGTCCCAATGCCTGCTATTTATACTTAAAATTCGACCCCCTCGCGTGACGCGAGGGGTCACCCTGGGGGCGTCGCGTGACGCGACGGGTCACATATCATTATAGGGTTGCCACGTGTATTTGTAGGTTAGCTGAGTCGACGGATCGAAGAAATTCAATTTTGACAACGAGTTATGAGGATAATCGTCAAGTAGGAAATACCCCCCCTGAGTTTTAGGGGCCCTGATCCTGATTCTGTTTGTTCTGAAAACTTTAGGGTTTATGTAGGATTACTTAAGGGTCTTAACTAAGGTTTCTTTGTGAACAAAATATAATAATAAATAATAGTTTTGGTGAGAGTTGTTATGGTTTGGGATAAAAAGGAAATAAAATGGTGAGAAAAGAAAATGGACTTGCTTTGTAACTTTAGGGTTCAACTAGAAAACCTCCTGGTAGAATTTTGGGTATAATTTCTGAGCTATATAAAAATATATATTTGTAATTGTGTTAAGTATAGTACTCCTAATTCAACCTTATCCCGATGTCCCGAGACAGAATCCCAACAACTTAGTCGGGCAGAGCCCTGACATACGTTACGAGGCTCAGATCAATCGGAAAGGGTAGCGGTGATCGGGAGTTAAAATACTTAAAACGGGGCATCACTTTATTATTATTATTATGGGTTAAATAATAATAAATAATATAACTATAGAATTGAGGAAGGGGCGAGACTGACAACAAAAGAAAAAGAAGGTTGAATGATTTGTTTGCTGAAGGGAGGTGATCTATTTATAGGATTCCAATTTGTTTGGTGATCTTACACGTATACAACATGCACCACTTCAAATTTTAATTTGTAGGAGTATTCTTTTCAAATGACACGTATCCTATCTATCTATACATTTAACTTTGATGTACCTACCTTCATGCAAATATTTTATTTATTTATATTTGGTTCTGATCTGATTATGTGCACCCATAAATTTCAAATATTAAGTTTATTTATTATTTTTATTTCTTACGTAAATAAACATAAGTGGTTTGTTAATTTAATTATTTTATTTCTTTATTTATTTTATTCTTTACGTAGGTTTTTTATTATTATTATTATTATTATTATTATATTTTATTAATTTATATATTATAATTAATTCAACTACTTCATTTATTTGACGCGTATAATTTCTAAAATATGACGTTTTATAAAATAATAAATATATCACCAGAATGAGAATATTTTTGTTTACATTTTGAACCAAATTTCATTAAATATAGAGTAGGTTTAAATACAATGTATTTTTATAATTTATTTATTAAACGGTTCCTGGGCCCGTCTAGGTACTTTTTATTTCTTACAGTTAACTTACCCGTAATCTACCCATATACAGGCCAATTATTTATTTCAACCAACTATATAAAATAGTGTTTAAAACTATTTGGGTTGAATAATTATATTAAAAATAAACTATTTACTAGTTACTAGTGGTTAATAAATTTAACCAAACCTATAATTTATATGATAAAATTTAGGAATGTTACATTCTCCCCACCTTGTTTTAAATCTCGTCCTCGAGATTTGGGTTACGATATTTCTTTTAGACTTTATGTCATATTTTAGTCAATAAAAACAATATTAAGGTAGATGACACGGAATCAAAATATCAAATTTTGTGAATATGAGTTGTACCATAAGTAGGATTCAATGGTTCAACTGAATTAGTTCAAGAAATCGAGGTCAAAAGAACGAGATAAAATGATATAATTTCCAAAGTGACTAGGTTTAAGCCAAAAGATATATGGTTAATAAATATTTAAAATGAATGTGAAGGACTTTTAGAATCAATAAAATTCTTTGTCAAAATAAAGCTTACTTTGATTGGCAACTGAGGAAGACTTAGAATCGACAGGTTCAAAATGAAATAAAAGCATGAAAATGATTTGTCAAATATTGAATTATGATATGAGAAAATCAATGTGCTGAAATGAGTGAATTGCAAAGATACACGAAAAGATAATAGAGTTAGTGTATCATTGTTTTAGAGTTCCAAGTTGTTTTAATTGTGAAACAATGTGATAGTACACTATTAGTGACCATATTTTTTCATACTATATCCTAGAGATCGAAATATAATAAGAACAAGTTGTTTTGGCATAACCAACCATTATATTATATTTGTAAAGCAAATGTAATATATATTATTTTTACGCATTTTTTTTTACTATATGTAAATGGTCACCACTTTTAAATAAATATTATTTTAGTATTTTATTATACTATGTAAAATAACTTATATTTACTATGTAATATATATTACAAAACACCGTAATGAAGTTATTACAAAATATTTTAGTATTATTATTTTGTAAAAGAAATCACTATTATTTATAACGTTAAATGAAAGTTGTAAATAAAGATGTAAAAATATTTATTGTATAAAAGTATTTGTAAAATATTTTGTAAATATATAACACTTAATGGGTCGATTCTATGTGATTACTTATTTTCATTTTGAAACCATATAACGTTGTGAATGTATTTACAAATGTTGTAAATAAGTGAAAACGGGGACTATTCTTATATATTACAATGTTCCCCTAACCCAACGTAGTTGATGACTACCATATTATTTTTATATGGTCATTTTCTTGCCAGAGCGTTACGGTACATAGTTACCACAAAACATGTGATAGACAATTATTTATATAATTTTATTCGTCCCTCTAATTCTTGTATTGTTTTATGAAAATATGTCTTCTCCTTACAGTACAAAGTATCTATATTTTTATATAAAAATATTTTTATATATAATTAAAATTTACTAAATAAGTATGATAACTTAATTTATATATATTAACTAGTCATTATCATGGGTGGATATTGGTTAGTGCTGCCTTGTTTAAGCATAGGTGATCAGTCCATGCCTAACTAAGGCTAGGCTATCCAATACCTGCTCCGGATAATAACCTTAGTACCTAAAAATAATATTAACACTACTATTATTAATATATTATTACCAATAATAAAATTATTAATAATAGATAACTTAAACATAAACTTAAATGAAAGTATACCTCAACATAATTATATATATATATATATAAAAGTATAAATTCTTCACCTCAATTATTTAACAAAATTCATTGACTCGATATCAAAGAGTCATAGTTTTGCAATAACGCGGTTTACAGTAAAAATCAAATATAGCGAAATGATATTTGAGTTTGGATAAAATGACAAATTAGAATGAAGTCCTCTAGTGGTCTTCACAAATCGAATGAACCAGATGTGCAACAAACAGTGCATGTGTAACGTGTGGATTTACCAAGAAATGAAATAGATCAATATTCACTACTATGAAAGAAATTCTCATGGTATGATGACCATTAGGGGGAGTAGAAATGCAAAAGTCTATTCACAGAGGTCAGAATTTTAACAAAAGAAATTTTAGAATTTTATCTGAAATTTTGTGTGATAACTGTTTGTTAAGTGACATTACTAAGGAATGTCAAATAAAATGAAATAGGGGAGTTGCAAAGGTATGTGACTCCTTTTGTAGTGATAATAATTATGACTCTGATTAGACCGTGCACCGATTGTTGTGAAATCCTGTTCTAGCGTACCTCAGCGAGATTCATGTCGTTTATAGGATTATGTGGCCAAGTGCTGCTTTTTGATTAGTAGTTCTTCTACTGACAGGATTCGTATTGGTGTCGTCGAGCCCAATCATATTTTCCAAAGGTCTTGCCTTGAAATTCGTGTGTGACATACTTTGACGTCTATGGTCGTAACATTTTAAGTTTCATGTGTTTTCTTGTGCACTAGCATAACTTTACATGCTTCTTACTTGCGTTAATAGTTTATGGTAACGTATTGGAAATTCTTTATACTTTTGATGGTGTCCCAACTTAAAGAGTTTCCATTGTTTATACTGTCACACGAGTTTCGAGGTAGATGATCAAACGAAATAATGTTTGATATCAGAATGATAGATGTATACGAGAGATTCCTGATAAAGAAATCTATAATTATCTTTAGCACATATGCTTGTGCTTTATTCTTAATTGACTTTTGGAATTCCGTATAGATATACGTATCTATATAATCATATATTTCACATGCTGTAATATACATACCCTCTATAAGGTTAATGTATTTAACAAATTCATATCTCCAAAAACAAGTCAGATATCAGGTCATGATACTATTTAGGGAAATCTTGTCACTTGTTTGACATATTATATACCCCGTCTTATCCGGTTCGCGCCGGAGAGGTAACCTCAGTATATCCGGACAAGCTGGAGAGTCTGCTACACCATACCCAGTCTTGCCGAAGAAAATTTTCTATTTCCCATAAATAGTATCTTTTCAAAAGTGCCTCTTTTATTAGGCTTTTATCCAGAATTAGGGAAATTTGTATTCCCGTAACATATATTATTTTAGACCAAGTAATATCACTAAGCAAGAACTAATAGCAATTAAGTGATATTGCCTGCAATGTTTTAATCGTCATTCTTACGGCATACCAAAATCCATCATACTTTATTTACACAAGTATTTTAGTTTATCTCGAAGTTGATACTAAGGCATCTTAAGTTCAAGTCTAAATGCTATCATGTGTGTTACCATAAAATATCAAGTTCCTAACTCTTTGTTTAAACTTAGGTATTTTATTACAACACCTATTGGCTTAAATCAGTGGCTCTGATACCACCTTCTGTCACGACCCCCGACCCACCCTGGACGGAATTGGGAGCCGCGAACAGCCAAGTGGTACCGGTGATTATTTTGAAAATTATTGCAGCGGAAATTTCATCAGGACCATGAGTTAGGAAAAATATCAGAGTTTAGAAAACACCGGATTTTATTTATTAAATAGATGGAATAAATCCATATTTTACAAAGGTAGCTTTAATAAGGGATAAACCCAATTACATAAAACAACATTTCTTAATTTGATTTAATTAATAAAATAAGCCACTTCTTGAAGCCTTTCAGTGTCGTATCCATCTCTTACTCCAATTTACTGTAATTACCTGAAACGCGTTTTAAAAAGATTTTTTCAGCAGGAAATACCGGTGAATCATTCTATTTAATAAAACAACCTGTTTGTTATAATTTACAGTATTAAGGGTGATTACATTGTTTCTATATCAACCAACTACCCATAGTATTTGTCACTCGACTTGTTTCTGTGACTGTGGTCAGATCACCCATTGGCTAACTCGTTGTCCAAAGGTGACGGGAACAAGTAATGTATACAAAACCCCACATACCGGTTGTAATTTGGTGATTACAAAGACTTAATCCCTGTAATTATAACTTTGAGAATAAACATGCTTTTGAAAGTAATTTGATAAAAAGAGAATGACTCACATTATAAGCATGCAGATTTATATGGGCAGAGCTTAGCCTATTGATTAGTCTTGTAATCCTAGTGCACACGAACCAGGTAAGTAACTAATACAGCATTTACGATAACTCACGAGATTAAAACCCTCACAACGAATGACAAAGTGTAATCACTTAAACATTCATCGGATTCACAACGAATGACAAAGTATAATTACTTAAACATCCATCGGATTCACAACGAATGACAAAGTATAATCACTTAAACATCCATCGGATTCACAATGAATGACAAAGTATAATCACTTAAACATCCATTGGATAGTTTTAATCGATCGGACATTGAATCGTAGCAGCGATCGAGTTAATACCCGGTATCGTAGCAGAATTCGAGCTAGTGTGTGTTTTGTAGTAATCGGATCATAACTCAGTATGTATAACGAATTTTCCCGGCGTTCAAATGCCAGAATTCAAGTCCCAATGCCTGCTATTTATACTTAAAATTCGACCCCCTCGCGTGACGCGAGGGGTCACCCTGGGGGCGTCGCGTGACGCGACGGGTCACATATCATTATAGGGTTGCCACGTGTATTTGTAGGTTAGCTGAGTCGATGGATCGAAGAAATTCAATTTTGACAACGAGTTATGAGGATAATCGTCAAGTATGAAATACCCCCCCTTGAGTTTTAGGGGCCCTGATCCTGATTCTGTTTGTTCTGAAAACTTTAGGGTTTATGTAGGATTACTTAAGGGTCTTAACTAAGGTTTCTTTGTGAACAAAATATAATAATAAATAATAGTTTTGGTGAGAGTTGTTAAGGTTTGGGATAAAAAGGAAATAAAATGGTGAGAAAAGAAAATGGACTTGCTTTGTAACTTTAGGGTTCAACTAGAAAACCTCCTGGTAGAATTTTGGGTATAATTTCTGAGTTATATAAAAATATATATTTGTAATTGTGTTAGGTATAGTACCCCTAATTCATCCTTATCCCGATGTCCCGAGACAGAATCCCAACAACTTAGTCGGGCAGAGCCCTGACATACGTTATGAAGCTCAGATCAATCGGAAAGGGTAGCGGTGATCGGGAATTAAAATACTTAAAACGGGGCATCACTTTATTTTTATTATTATGGGTTAAATAATAATAAATAATATAACTATAGAATTGAGGAAGGGGCGAGACTGACAACAAAAGAAAAAGAAGGTTGAATGATTTGTTTGCTGGAGGGAGGTGATCTATTTATAGGATTCCAATTTGTTTGGTGATCTTACACGTATACAACATGCACCACTTCAAATTTCAATTTGTAGGAGTATTCTTTTCAAATGACACGTATCCTATCTATCTATACATTTAACTTTGATGTACCTACATTCATGCAAATATTTTATTTATTTATATTTGGTTCTTATCTGATTATGTGCACACATAAATTTCAAATATTAAGTTTATTTATTATTTTTATTTCTTACGTAAATAAACATAAGTGGTTTGTTAATTTAATTATTTTATTATTATTTTATTTCTTTATTTATTTTATTCTTTACGTAGGTTTTTGATTATTATTATTATATTTTATTAATTTATATATTATAATTAATTCAACTACTTCATTTATTTGACGCGTATAATTTCTAAAATATGACGTTTTATAAAATAATAAATATATCACCAGAACGAGAATATTTTTGTTTACATTTTGAACCAAGTTTCATTAAAAATAGAGTAGGTTTAAATACAATGTATTTTTATAATTTATTTATTAAACGGTTCCTGGGCCCGTCTAGGTACTTTTTATTTCTTACAGTTAACTTACCCGTAATCTACTCGTCTAATAATATAAGTTTTTTTATATACTTTTCTTTTATTTTAGAAAGGTCACCCATATACAGGCCAATTATTTATTTCAACCAACTATATAAAATAGTGTTTAAAACTATTTGGGTTGAATAATTATATTAAAAATAAACTATTTACTAGTTACTAGTGGTTAATAAATTTAACCAAACCTATAATTTATATGATAAAATTTAGGAATGTTACACTAGTCTAGCATTTCAAACAAAGTTTGGGAAACTCTTACAAAGACTAGAAGACCAAGGACACATTGGTGAAGAACCCCTAAAGCATTGGCAGAAGAATAAGGTGAAGTGCAGAATTGATATAATCAATCCTGATATCACAATTCAGGATAAGACGCTTAAGCATGTCACGCCGACAATGAAAGATCAATTCAAGAGACATACTGACGCCCTGTTAAAACTTGGTGTAATCAGAAGAAGCAAAAGTCGCCATAGAACAATGGCGATAATGGTAAATTATGGAACATCTATTGATCCAAAAACAGGAAAGGAGGTCAAAGGCAAAGAAAGAATGGTGTTTAATTACCGTACATTAAACGATAACACCTACAAGGATCAATATTCGTTACCAGGCATCAACACGATCATCCAAAGGGTAGGAAATGCAAAAATCTACTCTAAGTTTGATCTGAAAAGTGGTTTCCATCAGGTAGCAATGGCTGAGGAATCTATTCCATGGACGGCCTTTATAACTCCTGAAGGATTGTACGAATGGCTTTTAATGCCGTTCGGTTTGAAGAACGCACCAGCCATTTTTCAGAGAAAAATGGACCACTGCTTTAAAGGCACAAAAGGTTGCATAGCTGTATACATAGATGACATTCTTGTATTCTCAAAGAATGAAGCTGACCATGCCAAGCACCTTGAAAGAATGCTAGAAATTTGTGAAGAAAATGGTCTAGTACTAAGTGCAAATAAAATGAAGATAGCAGTGAAGGAAATTGAATTCCTTGGGGTGGACATTGGAAATTCAACAATAAAGCTCCAACCACACATCATAAAGAAGATTGCAGAATTCAAAGATGAAGAGCTAAAGGAAAAGAAGGGATTAAGATCTTGGCTTGGGATCTTAAATTACGCTAGAAACTATATCCCGAACCTGGGAAAGTTGCTAGCACCTCTGTACGAAAAAACATCACCCCATGGTGACAAAAGAATGAAGGACTCAGACTGGAAATTGGTCAAGGAAATAAAAATGAAAGTTCAGGAACTCCCAGATATGAAGATACCCCAAGTTGATTCATATGTAGTCATAGAAACAGACGGAAGCATGGAAGGATGGGGAGCAGTATGTAAATGGAAAAAGAAGAAGAATGATGCAAGAAGTGAAGAACAAGTTTGTGCATACGCAAGTGGCAAATTCCCAGTAGTTAAATCTACCATTGATGCTGAAATCTATGCGGCAATGGAGGGATTAAAAGCCTTCAAAATTTACTACTTGGACAAAAGGGAAATAACTCTGAGAACTGATTGCCAAGCAATAATCAGTTTTTACAATAAGTCAACCAACAACAAACCATCAAGGGTCAGATGGTTAAACTTCACAGATTTTGTCACAGGATCTGGTGTTCAGATAAACTTCGAACACATCGACGGAAAACAAAATATTCTTGCAGATAACCTGTCTAGAATTGCTAATCTTTTACAATCGCAGGAATGGACAGGGTGCTCTAAAAATACGCAAGGACTGAATCAGTGGAAGAATGCATACGAGGAAGTCAAGAATGGAAAACAAATGGGATACGACACCTCTATGGAGGACCAGCAACTCAATCTGCTATTACAGGGCCTGACCTTGCAAGGGTTGAAGAATACGAAGCAATCACCAGTGAAGAAATGGCGCCAATTACAAACCAACCTTGGATGCTTAATGACCCAAGAAGCAACAGGCGACATCAATTATTCAACCAACAAACCAACAAAGCACTTGGCGAATTATCCTTCCTTGTATCTATGGCAGAACTCAACCTGGCCCGATACAAAGCCCACTCAACAAGGAATAATAGCTATGGTGACAACAGGCCCAACAACGAAGCCCAACTCAGAAGACTCAAAAATGCAGTCCGCATCATCAGGGACGCAGCAAATTGGACCATACTCTAGAAAGCCAACATGCACCAAAAGAAGCAGGGGAGCCTACCATAATAAAATATATATCAATAATTGCAGGTGTGACGAATGCAATGACGTAATTCTCATCAATGGGGAACGCATTATTCGATGGGAGGGACACATTGCACAGTCACGACTTTAATCTGTACTACCATCTTTGTCTTATAAGGAAATAATTGGCCACCTTTACTAAAGGAGGGGCCCGTGTGAAGACTTTAGAAAAAGTCTTTTGTAACATAGCGAGTATTATTGATAGTAAAGTTGTACTATTGTAAAGTCTTCACACGGGCCCCTCCTTTTGTAAAGGTGGCCAATTATTTCCTTATAAGACAAAGATGGTAGTACAGATTAAAGTCGTGACTGTGCAATGTGTCCCTCCCATCGAATAATGCGTTCCCCATTGATGAGAATTACGTCATTGCATTCGTCACACCTGCAATTATTGATATATATTTTATTATGGTAGGCTCCCCTGCTTCTTTTGGTGCATGTTGGCTTTCTAGAGTATGGTCCCATTTGCTGCGTCCCTGATGATGCGGACTGCATTTTTGAGTCTTCTGAGTTGGGCTTCGTTGTTGGACCTGTTGTCACCATAGCTATTATTCCTTGTTGAGTGGGCTTTGTATTGGGCCAGGTTGAGTTCTGCCATAGATACAAGGAAGGATAATTCGCCAAGTGCTTTGTTGGTTTGTTGGTTGAATAATTGATGTCGCCTGTTGCTTCTTGGGTCATTAAGCATCCAAGGTTGGTTTGTAATTGGCGCCATTTCTTCACTGGTGATTTCTTCGTATTCTTCAACCCTTGCAAGGTCAGGCCCTGTAATAGCAGATTGAGTTACTGGTCCTCCATAGAGGTGTCGTATCCCATTTGTTTTCCATTCTTGACTTCCTCGTATGCATTCTTCCACTGATTCAGTCCTTGCGTATTTTTGGAGCACCCTGTCCATTCCTGCGATTGTAAAAGATTAGCAATTCTAGACAGGTTATCAGCAAGAATATTTTGTTTTCCGTCGATGTGTTCGAAGTTTATCTGAACACCAGATCCTGTGACAAAATCTGTGAAGTTTAACCATCTGACCCTTGATGGTTTGTTGTTGGTTGACTTATTGTAAAAACTGATTATTGCTTGGCAATCAGTTCTCAGAGTTATTTCCCTTTTGTCCAAGTAGTAAATTTTGAAGGCTTTTAATCCCTCCATTGCCGCATAGATTTCAGCTTCAATGGTAGATTTAACTACTGGGAATTTGCCACTTGCGTATGCACAAACTTGTTCTTCACTTCTTGCATCATTCTTCTTCTTTTTCCATTTACATACTGCTCCCCATCCTTCCATGCTTCCGTCTGTTTCTATGACTACATATGAATCAACTTGGGGTATCTTCGTATCTGGGAGTTCCTGAACTTTCATTTTTATTTCCTTGACCAATTTCCAGTCTGAGTCCTTCATTCTTTTGTCACCATGGGGTGATGTTTTTTCGTACAGAGGTGCTAGCAACTTTCCCAGGTTCGGGATATAGTTTCTAGCGTAATTTAAGATCCCAAGCCAAGATCTTAATCCCTTCTTTTCCTTTAGCTCTTCGTCTTTGAATTCTGCAATCTTCTTTATGATGTGTGGTTGGAGCTTTATTGTTGAATTTCCAATGACCACCCCAAGGAATTCAATTTCCTTCACTGCTATCTTCATTTTATTTGCACTTAGTACTAGACCATTTTCTTCACAAATTTCTAGCATTCTTTCAAGGTGCTTGGCATGGTCAGCTTCATTCTTTGAGAATACAAGAATGTCATCTATGTATACAGCTATGAAATCTTTTGTGCCTTCAAAGCAGTGGTCCATTTTTCTCTGAAAAATGGCTGGTGCGTTCTTCAAACCGAACGGCATTACTAGCCATTCGTACAATCCTTCAGGAGTTATAAAGGCCGTCCATGGAATAGATTCCTCAGCCATTGCTACCTGATGGAAACCACTTTTCAGATCAAACTTAGAGTAGATTTTTGCATTTCCTACCCTTTGGATGATCGTGTTTATGCCTGGTAACGAATATTGATCCTTGTAGGTGTTATCGTTTAATGTACGGTAATTAAACATCATTCTTTCTTTGCCTTTGACCTCCTTTCCTGTTTTTGGATCAATAGATGTTCCAGAATTTACCATTATCGCCATTGTTCTATGGCGACTTTTGCTTCTTCTGATTACACCAAGTTTTAACAGGGCGTCAGTATGTCTCTTGAATTGATCTTTCATTGTTGGTGTGACATGCTTAAGCGTCTTATCCTGAATTGTGATATCAGGATTGATTATATCAATTCTGCACTTCACCTTATTCTTCTGCCAATGCTTTAGGGGTTCTTCACCAATGTATCCTTGGTCTTCTAGTCTTTGTAAGAGTTTCCCAAACTTTGTTTGAAATGCTAGACTAGTATGCCCTATGTTAAAGTATGCAGATTCTTGGATTGCTTGGTATTCTTCATAATTCATGCATAGTTCTTCAATGGCAAATTTGGCTGCTTCTGTGACTTGCTCTGTTTTGACCATGGTTACATTTTTGTAGAATGTAACTATGTTCCCTTCAATTCTTACTCCCCCATATATACTTCTTATGAAATTGCATCCTAGAAGCATATCTATGCCATCATCAGTTCTCATTGGCATGCAGAAAGTGAATGGGATTCTAAAAGCATGATCAGCTATGGTCATTTGCCCCTGCTTCAATTTTTCTTCTGCAATTTGTTGTGAGTTTATGCCCTTAAAATTAATTCTGTACGGGCTTTCTTCGAGGGCTCCTTTTGGTATTACCTCACTGTTTGCACAACATGAGGTGGCTCCTGTGTCTAAGATTGCTCTTAGACTGAATTCTTTTTCTCCTGGTATGTTGAAGGTGATGGCCATATTATACAACTTGTTGTTTTGGTTTTCTTTTCTACTTCACCACTTGCCTTTAGAGCCTTTTCTTCAAATACAATCTCTACTCCATCTTCATCAAAGATTTTACTGCTTTGCAACTCCTCCTCCCTTTCTTCAGTTGTTTGGGAAGGCTTGAACTGTTCAAATTCTTCCTCAAAAATTTTGTTCAATTCTTCTTCTTCTGTTTGTCTTCCTTTAAGGCTTTCATTTTCTTTAATAAGGCTATCCCTATTATCATAACCAGTTATCTCTTTTGGTTTTGGGGTTACTTTGAAGTTTAGATAGTAGTCTGAGCATAACGGGCAAGCCGTTATTTGGCACTTTAGATAATTACTTCTAGCTCTTGATGTCGTCTTTTCCTTGCAGTATGAGCAATTTATGCTAGTGACAATTTCTTGGTTCATTAGCAGTTCATGTTCACAGTTTTCTTGATGCTCCTGGAGTTTAACTTTAAACCTCCATTCTCTTCTTAGTTCTTCTTCCCCAATTAATACTCCTGCTAGTTCTTCTAGGAAATTTCCAGACAACACATTTGATATGTAGTCTTTAGATTTTCCTTCTCCTTCAGAAAATGAACATATTGCATCACTTTCTGGCTCATCTTGATCAACTGATAGCACATCCCATTCCTCTGGTAGGTCTATGTTTTCCATGACAGCTGCTCTTACTATATTTCCTTTATTACTTTTACATTCCCGAGCGAAATGACCTTCTTCTCCGCATATGAAGCATTTGCATTTTCTTTCTCTGTCTTTATGCTTTGTTTGAATATCCTAACATGGGAAGCGAGCGGTTTTCCTTTGTAGGTTGTTGATCTTCTCAGGCCATATTTCTTTGTTTTCTCATAATAGCCTGGTATTGGGATTTTGCTACAAAACTGAAGATTTTTTATTTCCCTTTGGACCGCTGCCTTTCTGCAGATCTCTGCGAGGTATTGGTATAAAAATGTATTCTTGGAATAACACTGACATTACTTCCTGGATATTTAGCATTCCATGCTTCTTACAACTCTTTCCCAATATTTGGGGGCATCTTTCTGAAGACTTTGTCTGATAATTCTGGGGACAAGTATAGTCTTCCTGATTGTGCTGCTAGTCTCTTGAAATCATTCAGATATAGAAATATATCTTTCAGATTTCTGCATGAGAGCCTTTCTATTTCATTGTAGGCCCTATCCTGTTCTTCTGTATTTCCTTGGTAGGGGTCCTGTAAAAGAAATATTCTTCTAATGTGGGATAATATATTTTGCGTATCATCTGCTATCCCTTCCAATGTATTATATTCATCTATGTATGATGTTCGCCATTGGATCCATGCCTTTTTTTCATCTTCTCCAAGGAGGTTTTCTATATAGTTTATTTTGGCTCTATTGCTCGGCCAAGCCTTCCCTGGGTCATCGACCAAATTCAGAGTAATTGACTCCCATCTTGATATTGTGTCTTCATAGGCACCAATATCTGTTGGTAAAACCAACATGGCCCCTTGATTTGTTTGTGCTGATGGAAGATTCCACATATTAGATCCTAAGCCATTTGTCATAGCTTCTGATCTTTCTCTGATTTTTGCTCCATTGAATATAGAATCTTGTCTTGTTTGTTGTGTTCTTGCTCTAGCCGGAGGGTAGGTTACTGGACCCATGACTGGTTCCTGCGGTGGTCTATAACCCGATGTTACCGATGAAAATCCAGCCTCTTTTCTTGATTCTTTAATCATTCTTCTCAGCGTTGGGTATTCGAGTTCATCTATATCTTCCTGTATTGTATACCCTGAGTGGGTAACTTCTTTAGTCAAACTAGACGGCTCATCTTTCAGCTCGCTCTGTTGACTACAAGAAGAGGCACCTTGCATTTTAGCTTCCAAATAGGACACTACAGATTGCTCTGTACCTTGCATTTGGTTACTAAAATAGGACGCTGCTTTTTCATCCTTTTGGCTTGTTCCTGCTGAGTATTTTTCTTGTGATTTTATGTAGTTTTTGGCAGAGATCTCATAACACTGATTGATCTGCTCTTCCTCTCCATTTAGTTTATTAGATTCTTCTGCTAAAGAGAAATAAGGATTTTCTTTAAGGAAGTTCATTAAATCCTTATTTTCTTCATCTTCACTTGGTGACACTTCCCATTTAATTTGGACTTCCTCTTGATCCTTTGGGACTTCTTCATTTGATGAGTAGCCTGCTGTTATTATTTCTTCCTTCGTTTTCTTGGTTGGCTCGTCATCACCCCATCCGGTTGGGATGATATCTTCTATTCTTCCAGTATCTACTGGTGGCGTGTATTTGACCATGTAATCATACTTTCCACTTGGTTCCCCAAGTGTGTCATAGCCCTTTTCCCTTGAATACCTTTGTTTGGCCTTTTGTTTTCTGCTTACTTCTTCTCGATATCTTCGTTCCTCCTGTTTTTCTGCCTCTATGGCTTGGTTTGTCACTTGTACAGTCTGCTCCTTTTTTTGAATAATTTCAAACTGCATAGTAGCTTCTGTATTGCACAATCGCTTGTTGGTCATGGCTAAACCTTCCTAGACTTTCTGCAAAATACATTGCAACCAGTTCTTCTTCATCTTCTCTGAGGTCTTCCTGGTCATCTCTGTTCCACATGATTTCTTCATTTACTGAAGACGCTCTATGACCATAGAACCTCATAGATATAGAACCATCTATTCTGGTTCTAGTATCTACTTTCTCGGGCTTTTCTATTTTTGGCTTCCTGGTTGGTTTGAGTATCCATTTTTGCCCTTGCAGTCTTTCTGTGGACCATGGTTCTCCTGCAATTGCTTGAACTCCGTTTGAGGCTAAATATTCAGAAACGTTCTGAACATTATATCTACAGCCCGTTACACTTGTATTAGTTAGTCTTCCAATCAGTCCTCTTGTAATCAGAAGATTTGACTCTCCACTATTCCATTCTTCATAGCCTCTTGTTTGGATAGCCAGTTGAATATGATTATGAAAATCATGTATACTTAGCATCATATTTGGTGCTATGTATACCAACTGCGTTCCTCTCCCCATATCAACTTCCATGGTTCCAATAATAGCTCTGTCATCATTCCATCTTGTATCTCTCAAGACCACAAGTACATTTGTTCCAGCATCCCTTCTATGAAGAGCATGTACCCTTATCATCACCATGCCCAAATGGATATGCTGCATCCCGAAGTCCCTTAAAGCTCTATATGAGGTTTCATTGATAAACCCCATATCAAGCTGTTGGTTTTCACCAACTACCAGGATTCTTTCTTCACTGTAGTGTTGATACACTCTGTGTCTTGGTTCCGACCATCTTGAATCGTATAGTACTTCAGCTGGTACTATATTGGCTCGTCTTCTTTGTGACAGTTGGAGTTCTTGGTCCGGGTCAATTTGGCTTTCCAGACTCCTTCTATATTGTCTGCTTTGCATTGTATTTGGCAGTCTTCGTTGAGCTTCATGCCTGAATCTACTCGCCCTTCGGTAACTTCTTATCTGATCTTCTTGGTTGGGGATTGTGCTACTACTTCCTTCACCTGTTCTGACTGGAAGCTGAAAACTTCTTGTTCTGTTCATTTTGGTAATTTTGCCTTTTCTTATTCAAAGATCTTCTTTGGATCCTCAAACACATAAAAGGGACCTTTCTTCTTTTGAACAAGGGGATCTCCTCCTATCTTGATTCTTTCAAGCCCTTTACTTAGTTTTTCAAGAGCCTCTGACGTGTCTTCTCTTTGCTCCTTTTGTTTAAGCAAGGTTGTAAGGCTTCTTTTTATTTCTCCAAGTTCTTCCCGACTTTGCTGGGCGTCTTCTGCAACTTTAGTTAAAAGTTGTAATAGAAGATTGTTTTGTTTAATAGCAGTTGCTTGATTGGTAGTTGTTCCAGTAGCAACTTTTGCAAATCCAATTGCTGGTGGATCGATTGCTTCTACGGATTTGACTGCTTCTTTGAACGACTCTGTTTGTTCTGTCGTTCTATAGCTCATGAAGTGAGCACGTGTTTAACCTCCTGAAGAAGTTTTTCAACTTCTTCGATTTTGTCGTTAAGATTTTCTGTTTTTGTGTAGGGTTTATGTTCTTCAATCTCCTTTGCGAGCTGATGTATTTTTGTGGTGATTTTGTTTTGGTTTTTGAGGATCTCTCTGAACTGATTTTCTTGCTTATTTTGAGTTTCAGAAATTTGGTGAAATTTTTTAATAGACACACGACTAAGTAGACTTAACCGATCAAAATTAAATTCTAGTTGGTTTTGCAAAGTAATTATACTATCAGAAATATAGTTTAGATGCGGATTTTCTGAAAAAGTACAATGTTTTTGGTTTTTCTGGTGAAAACATATAAAGTTTATATTATCAATTGACACTTGGTAAATAGATTTTGGAAATTCTAGATTTAAATATTCAAGACCAGCAACTCGCGAGCTTGAATACCATTCATTAATGGATGCCTCAAACCTTTCAGACATATAATTCGTAATTAATTTTTCTCACTTCAAGGTTAACACGCTACTCTTCTTCTGCGTTTAGGCTTGAATCTTTTGAATAATTAATTAAAACATATGTCTTAATAAGTTTTTAACATGAATTAATAAAGAGTACCTTTAGCTCTTGATTCTGCAGATCTTGATAGTAAACTTAGCCAGCCATATGTACCTTAATCCTTGCTCCGATACCAGATGAGGATCGTGGTACGTTTGAAAACTAGGGTTTTTGTTTAACAAACGGCGGAAATACCAAGATTAAACTTATAAAAACTCAAACTCAAACTTTTATACAGAAAACTCACTTGATTACAAACGATTACACACTGAAATTTAGAGAGAGAATTGGACTATCAGATGATGTCTGGTGTGTCCGAAACTCTAATACAAGCTGGACTTATATAGGACTAGAAAGTATTATCCCGGATGCTCTGAGGGCCCCATTGGCTCACTTAAGTCTACATTCACACACCTTTTCGCCTTAAAAGTAGATGATTCAGTAAAACTGTAAAACTAAAGCAAAAAACAGGGTAAGTTGGTAAACGTCGTGATAGTCTTTATAGTTAGTTATATATGATGTTGAAAGTGAATATGCAGTTATAACTTAAATTTTTTTGTAAATTTAAATTCAATTAAACTACATTATAGAATGAATTATACGTCAAGGATTGGATAAATAAATGAATTAAATGTTAACTTAATTGTAAAAAAAGTTTACATTTTTATTTTGTTTCCTGTTTTAAGTAATGCTTTATTTTAGGTTTTACTATCAAATAACTTAACTGGGTTAGGGGCTGTTTGGCAACTTCTAAATTATTAAGTGCTGAACCAGTAAGAGGTCTGAACCATTAAGAGCCAGTATAATGCTTAACCTTTCAGAGGCGAATGTCTGACCAATTCAGATCAGAGGTCTTAACCATTCAGACTCTGTATAATTCTTAACCATTCAGATGTAAACGTCTGAACCATTCAGACATTTGCTCGCGAAACAAACAGTCTGAACCATTAAGTGTTAAACCAGTAAGAGGCCTGAACCATTAAGAGCCCCGTTAAGAGGTAAACAAACAACCCCTTAATCTATCATGTAAATATTAGTTAGATAATCAATGAGAAAATAATCAGAAATAAATTTTGATACAAACAAATGGGTGGGATGTGTTAATCGTATAAACACTTTACATAACTGGTTACCACCCTCTGTTACGTAGGGATTGGTTGTAATTTGCCCAACAAACTTTAACAATCTTATAAGTCTCTTGTGATCGAATCAAGATCTATCAAGCATCTTCTTTCTCAGATTTCTGCCCTAAATCAGAGAAAGAAGAAACAAAACCAAAATGATAGATCTTTATTCGATTACAACAAACTTATAAGATTGTTACAGTTTATTAGGCTAATAACGGTTAATCTTTCTAGTTTGAGATATTACAAAAGCCCTCAACTGCTAACTGACTCTTAACCACGTAACACTCTGATTTTAGGTTTTATTGTATCCATCAATTATGTGTTAGTGTGTTACTACATACAATTGCATTATGCTATGTGCAATGCTTTTTTAATTTACCAGTGGTTTTAAAATGAAAAAGACCCAGTACAGTTAGAACCAGATATGGTGTGTGTATATATTGTACATATAACCTTATTTTTTTGCGTAGATAATATTTTTATTTTTCATAGGTTATAAGATTTAGAAGAATTATAACATGTAAATATCATAATAAAAAGGATTCACTTCCGTTACTTAAAACGTAACATCATAACAGAACAACTTGCCAAGTGGAAATTACCATAATAAGTTACTACATGCCACTAAACCATAAACAACATGACCAAAACCATAAACACAAACCTTAAACCGGACAATCTCAAACCTCTAACACCACCCGAAACAACAACCCGAATGTCATCGACCACGGGCCCACATAACGAGCTCATATCATCACTTCGAGTGTTATAATACACGCTATAAAACGCCACCCGTGTCCTCTCGGCCTTAGCCGTGAAGTTCACGTTTTCAGTTTGGAAAGTTGAATTGGCATTGGGCGTGTAGTGGACGTTTTCGGCTTGGTCACCGGCAAAGGCCATGACCGCAAGTGGCTGCTTGCACGAGTCACCCGCATGGCCTAGCGAAAATGACATTGTATAAGGTTTGTTTGGAGTGGTTGTGACCATTTGTGAGATGATTCCTTCTTTACCCGAGAGTAACTCGATGGCCCGTTTTCCTCCAGGAACCGAGAAGTGGTAGGAGTCGATGTAACGAACTGCCCGGTTTGACTCGACTATCCAACCCGGTAATGATGAGGTTTCTTCGTCAAGGTTGGTTGGGAGTAGGACTCCTAGGGAAGCATTTCTAAACATCCATGGACCTTCTTCAAAATCACCATTCAATACTGCATTATCTGTAATCATAAAAATAAATGTTTAGTTACTTTTAAATCGACAATGCACCAAGGAGAACAAAAAAACAAAGCCCGAAGCATTCTAGACGGGTATGAGAACAATTTTAGAATATCCGTGGGTTTGAAACGGGTATGGGATTAGATGACACCAATCCCATTAACTGAACCATCTACCCGAATATATTAATATATGTTGTATTATTTTTAAAAATAGAGGAAAGTACACAGATGGTCCCTGTGGTTTACCAAAATTTTGAATTTGGTCCCTAGGTTTCCTAAAGTACACGAATGGTCGTTGTGGTTTGTACTTTGTAACGCATTTAGTCCCCAACCAACAAATCTAAAGGTTTTTGCATGTCCAATTTAGGGACTAAATGCGTTACAAAGTGCAAACAATAGGGTCCATCCATGACGTTTTGGAAAAAGTTGGGAACTAAATGCGTTACAACGTGCAAACCTGGACCGCCTGTGTATTTTTTGAAAGCAAGGGACCAAATTCATATTTTTGGTAAACCACAGGGACCATTCGTGTACGTTACTCTGAAAAATACATGTAACAAATAGTATCTCGTACTCGTTTCTCAATACCCATCAGGTTTGCGGGTATGGGACACGATTTTATAATCAAGTATGACACCGATTGCCATCCCAAAAGCCAAACCCAAGTAGCACATTTAGATCTGAACTTTAACATGTGACTAAGACTGGACCCTGGTTCATTTTTAGGATCTAACTGTTTGGAATGTAACGAACCTTTTGGTTTGGTAGGCACGAAAAGCTTTTTAATAGCAATGTCATCAATGATGGGCCCACATGTGGGGTCATCTTCCATGCCAGGATTCGTGAAAACGACACTAGCGTCTTCTTGCTCTGCTTGAAACGCCCACGCGTACGTATCCCAGCCTTGTACGCTATACAATGTTTGTAGATCAATGGTCTGTGACGCGGGTGGAACCGACACGTTTAATGATTCCAGCTGTGCACATGTCCGAGACGCACTGAATGTGATCGAGTAGATCTCGCCTTTTTCAAGTTTCACCTCTTGACTGATCTGAGCGTCGTTGCCTAGCCTCACCGCGTGTCTGCCTTCGGGTACGATGAGGATCATTCCGCCTTGTTTTTGCCCTGATGCCACTAGCTCCACCGTGCCGTTCAGTTTCCAGCTTGGGACCGCGTCTGGGCTGTCGGTGGCTCCGTCATCGCCGAACCCTCCGGTTGGGGCTGTCTCGAAGTCACCGTTGGTTAATAAGCCTGCAAAAAGTCAAAATATACGATATGAGAGACTGCTTACAAAAAGAACCTGACTCCGTACTTCATGTAGACATTAAATATGAGAATTGAGAAACATATTTTTAAAATTTATAGATAATGATTTGTTAGTAATTTTTTTTTGTAATAGTTAATGTAGGCTTTTTATTTTATTAATTTGCAATATTATAACTAGAAGTAACTTTTACTCTTTTTTGGCAAAAGATTCATGACAAGCTGAACGGGGACACATATTTTGGCGGTAAAACCCAACTAGTAAAAACAAGCATTCGGACAAATATTTTTCTTTTACTTTATAGAAAATCGCATCCTTTACTTTTCCTAAAAAATAAAAATTATTATGCAAAAAGTTAAATATGCAAACATTTAAAAAATGCCACATATAAAAATAATGAATTTATCCGAAAATTAAAACCTTTTTTTCAGAAATTATCTTATTTAAATTTATGTATATTAATAATAATAATAATAATAATAATAATAATAATAATAATAATAATAATATATGTGGATAAGCATGACTCTTTCATATTTTTTTGTTTTTTCAATACATTTAGGTATTTGATTGTTAACTAAATGAATATCTTCAATTCAAATTCAAATATATCTAAAAAATGAATTTGGTCATATGTTTATATTTTTTATATCATTTTAATTTAATTGGTGTGGGTCTATTCATTAATAAATGTAGCTTGTTGAAATATACACTTTTAATTAGATCCAACATAAGGGAAAAACAATTATAAAAGTGTTGTTATAATTCGTTGTAGGTTGTTGAGAGAGATAGTGACTTATACAAGGCAAAAGCCTGTACCAGAATATCGAGTACGAAATTCCTAACAAAAATAGCTATTGAAATAGTAATATAAACTAATAATTAATTGGCGTTACATTTATTATACTTTATTTCAAATTCAATGCATCCTTTTCTAAATAACACCTGATTTTCACGTTCATATCAAATTTCCGGGTCTACCTTAGATTTAACCCATTACTTAGATTTGACTCATCAATCTTTAAACACACCCATTTGACAATAAAAATTTAAAAAAAAAGGTTTTAATAAACTAATAAAGCCACACCTAATAATCTTATTTTCACATCTTATACACAGGTAATATATAATAATCTGACATGACAAATATTGGATTGTGTAATGCTACATAGCTCATACAGATGGAGAAAATATTAGATCATATAACATTTTATACATGTCGTATAACATTATACGGGTCGTATGACATTATATGAGGTTTGGGTCATATAACATTATATGGGCAGTATAACATTGTATACGGGTCGTATAATGTTACGCGGCTCGTATACATGGAGACAAAAAACATTATCTGACATTTTTTTTTTCAAGATTTTGCTATACGGCCCGTGTAACTTTATACGGGTTTATAATTGTGATTTTCCCGAAAAAAATTCACATTTTTATATGAAAAAAAAATATTTTTATAAATAAAATATGTGCTTGTCTATTTCTGCAAAAATACAGCTCATAGAATATAAGTCGGTGCATCCAGAACATTATGAAAGAACAACGTTGTGTGGTGCATTATGACTTGTACATTGTAGTACAACCGAATTACCGGGAGTGATAATTAAGCATTTACTGATCAAATTTCACCACACGAACACACATTCTCTTTTTTACTTTGATCTCAAATTACAAAGGTAAAATAAAAATATCTGGATGTAAATAGTAGAAATGGAATATGAAGAGAGATCTGAAATAGCATAATAAAATTAATTAATATTAATATGAAGAAGACTGAAGAGTACGTACCGTCGTCTTCTGCAGCAAAAATAGCAAGATGCTGAGAGATGATGATAAGGCACAATAAGAAGAGTGTAGTTGAAGAAGACATTATCTATCTGGTGGTGTCAAAAATTAAAATGTATTCTCTCTCTCTCTCTCTAAAACACCGTGTTTCTCTCACTCACTAGAAACACACAGAGTGGGGGAAGGGAGTGAGGCTTTTTAACCAAGATTCCAGCAACTAGGTTTTAGTGGTCTCTACTTTAATAATTTTTTATAGGAAAATTCACGTGTAATAATACTATCTAAATTTTACTGGTCATTAATAATCCCACTTCAGAATATTCCTCCACCAGTCTCACATTTCGCCTATTTTTCCTACAATGATTTCCTGTTAAAAAAACTTAACGGGGTTAAGCTTTTTTCCAAATTACAAACATATTTTTTAGGGCTTTTAATCAACGATGATACTAGTCCATTGATGTAAAACTTACTTCGAAATGGTGCTCCAAGTGACTTGATTTTGGTTAATTGGAAATTTAAACACCCGAATTGAAGCGCCGTTTTCATCGTTTGGAGCACTGTTTCGAGGCAAGTTTTACATCAATGAACTTGTATCGTCGTTCTAAATTTCTAATCAAAAGCCCTAAAAAATCTGTTTGTAATTTGGAAAAAAAAAGCTTAACTCCGTTAAGTTTTTTAACGGTGGACCATTGTAGGAAAAATGGGTGAAAGGTGAGACTAGTGGGGGGAATATTCTGAGGTGGGATTACTAGTGGCCAATAAGGTCTAAGTGGGATTATTACATGTCAATTCCATTTTTTATATATCTATACTATATTGTAATGCATGAGGCGGGGGCATTTTAAGATACCCAAAAAATAAGAACTTTTCCCCCTCTTTATTTATAGAAATACCCATAAAATGAGGGTAGTTTGGTCTTTTAAACATTATTTATTTTTTAGCCCCTAAAAATATTACACTTAAATCCCTAAGGTTTTAACAAAATTATAGATAATTAGTTACAATTCACCCCTCCATAACAAACTTATAATTTTTTTACATATCTTGACATATCTTATAAACTATACTGTTTAAAAAAATCTAAAGATAGCATGACGACCTACACATTTTTGTTGACGTTTCGATAGTTGTCTTGTTCAATATCGATGCACGGATTAAAAGGTACAAGTCGATTATGCGTTAATGTACAAGTAATTAAAACTTGTGATCTAATGTGCCTAATCTACAAAAATGGGCTCCATCTATGCAAACAAAAACAAAAGAAATTAAAAGTACCGTAACATAAAATGAAGATGTTATGTGTCGCATTTTATTTTATTATATCTTATAAAAACTTAAAACTAACCACAACAAACTTCCTAAATAAAGGGGTGGCAAATCTAAAATTAAACCCTAATTCACTTCTATAGTTACTGCTATAAATATAGCAGGATACTCCTATATCTATTGCTAAACAAAGTTAAAAAAAATGAATCCAGTTCTGAATTCAATTGTTGCGAAATGTCAGTTTTGTTATATCGCAGCAGTGAATATTTTTTTTCTTTTATTTACTTTTATGTGAATGTTAACTTATTTGATTTTTCAGATTCAGTTGCATGATGAACGTGCCAATTTAAACAACACATTTGTCGAACAAGCTTCTAAGGTATTGATTTTGCTGGGTTTAAGTATTATTTTTGCGTATATATTTCATATTAACATGTTCGTTATGTTATTATATGTGTGTTTTATTGCAAGATGATGGTGATAAAAGTATTGATATTATTTTTTATGGTGCAATGTTTAGTCCATACAAGTCTAATCTTCAATGTGAATTTAGTGAAGATGTAATTTTAAGGTTTATTTAATCTTTTTTTAACTTTTGTATTCAATTTTTGTCATTTATAGGGATCGGAAGTTTGAGACTCAAAGTAAGAGATCCAAGAGATTCTCTTAATGGAAATGGGGTGAGGTTATTAATTTAGACGATTCTGAGGACAATGACAAAGAAGAGGAATTAGAAGATATTATCGATTCAAGCACAAACCAGAAAACCCGATTAAAAATACGTCGAGTGTAAATTCAGAAACGGACAGATTTCCTGCAGTCTAATATGAAATCTATCAAGTGTTTTTATATATATTTTTTTTTCATTTTCAGTTGTTATGTTTGACCTAGACGTATGAATAAAGTTTATTTTATATTTGAACTTTATCTTTGGTGTTAATATAATGCAGTTATTAATCATATTAATAAAGTTCAAAATAAAGTTAATATCCTAAATTTATAAGTCAACTGAACTTATATAAGTTAATATCCTAAAGTTGCAATAAATAGATATTGTAGTTAGATATAGTAAAGCTGAAACTATAAAATATTGCAGTTATTCTTGGATATTAATATAATAATTTGCATTTTTTAATTAAAAAGTAATAAAGTAATAAACTTTAAATCTAAACTAAAAAACCGAACTTACTATGATATAAAGTTAATAAAAAAATAATTATTTTATAAACATTTTTATAACAAGTAATATAAATAAAATACTCCAGAAATTTACAATCTTTACTAGATAAATTCTAAACTGGGTTGCAAATTATTAGGAATTATAAGTTCAACTATATTGTTATAGATAATATTAGTGAGTTCTAAAATAATTATTTACCAACTTGACTAGATACATAGTAGTAGACTGTGTTGCATATTTTTAGGGATTATTAGTTAAAAGTAGACTCATATAGATAAGATTAGTTAGGAACTAAAAATTTCAATTTAGTATGATATAAAGTTAATAAAGATATAAACTCTTATCATCCTATTTTTTATAAAAACAATTATTGAAATCTTATAAAAATATAATTTTTTTATATTTGTAAAAAAACCGAAATTTAACAATTTAAGTTAAAGCTCTAAAACGTACTTACGAGTCAAATACTATTTTTTATTTTTATAAAAACGAAAATTTTAAACTTAAAGTTTATTGGATGGGTACTATGTGGATATTTAGAAAAAGTTATGAACTTTAAAGAATAAAATTATACTTTATAATTTAACCAATAAAATAAACAAACTTTACAATTATAACAATTTATCTTTTATTTTTTGTCCTTTGATTATTAATTTTTATACAAAAAAAACAATATTTTTTGTCTTTTGATTATTAATTTTTATAAAAGAACAAAACTTTTACATATGTGTAAACTTATGACATATATCCACCACAATAATGTTATCATAAATATTATACGAATAAAAAAACTACTAGAAACAAGTGTCGCAATGCAAAGTGTCGCCCTCGCCGCATCGCGCGGGCACCCTGCTAGTATATTATTAAAACAAACATAACTAGTTCATTCGCTTTGCCAGGCGCTCGGTTAAATATTTTTCAACCAATTAAAACAAAAACTATCATAGTTTTGATTTAAAAAAAAACTAAATGGTGGCAAAACTGTAATTTTAAGCTGGTGAGCACTCGCAAGCGAATAAAAATTAAATCGTGTTAACCAACTAAAACAAAACACTAGCATAGGTTGCTAAAAGAAGCTAAAACGACGACAAGACTATAATTTTGAACCGGGGGGGGGGGGGGCGGTCATAATTTTGACTGGGGTAAAATCGTTATTTGTCAAAAGTTACAACGATGGCAAGACTGTTTTTAGCTGGGGAAAAATCGTGGTTTTAACTGCGGGTAAAATCGTAATTTGTGAGAAGCTACAACGATGACAAGACTGTAATTTTGAGCTAGAGGTAAAATCGTAATTTTGCAATGGAATTAAAATCGTATTCTGAACTAGAATTAAAATCGTATCCTGAACTAGGGTAAACTCATAAATTTTTCGGGCCAATGTGGGAGCACTATTCCCTCCCATGGCCTTTGAATATACATATATATAGGAAAAGGATCCGTTAGGAACCACCCTTTATTGTGAGAACCAATGTTAACACAACCAAAAATACCTAAAAATAGCTAAAAAACACACAAAATTTTTTATAAAAAAAATCTCTACTTTTAGTAGCAAAAAATGTTTAATTTTTTACTACTAAAAGTAGCGATTTTAGTGTAAGAATATTAAAAAAAATTGTGTGTTTTTTAGATTTTTTGGGGGTTTAGTTTTTAGCGTTTTAGCTGTGGGGGGGGTAGTTTTTTTTGGAGGGTTTAGTTTTTAGCATTTAGCTTGGGGGGGGGTGTCACACCTTGACTTTTACGGAAGCGTGATTATGTGTGACTTGCTTAATATCATTGCATTCAACCATAACAAACATCTATATGGTAAAACTAAGATGATCATCCATTGAATTTAGGTTTTAAAACATAACAACCACATTGTTTAGAAATCCAACACAGACTTCAAATCCATAATACAACCATGCAAATTGTTTTAGAGTTCCAGAAAAATTCGACAAAAGATACCATTAAAAACTAGGTTTAAGACTATGCATCTTATCCAGGATAAGGTACACAACCCCAAACCCTTAGACACCGGATGACATCTTTTATTCCAAACAACCCTTGATAACTTCCAACTACCGCCAGATCCATACTTAGTTTCCTGAAATACATGTAGTTTGAAAACACCAACAAAAGTTGAGCGAGTTCATGTGTTTAGTGTGTGAGCTCAAATTAACTTTTTAATCATTGTAAGTATGTATGTTTTGTAATCCTGGTATGAAAGAGAATATGGACAAATCGATTAATGATTTGCAAGGTCATTAATGTGTGTGTAACGATGTAGGAAGGCTCAATCCTTTGCGTATTTTGTACCAGGCCTCCCGGCTGGAACGACATAGTCACCACATGCGGTCAACTCGCGGACCCATGGGTGGGGCTCGCAACACCCAAATAGATCTATCACTCATGCCCCTCGGTCCTTAACAAGGATTAATGGTCTCAGGTTAACGCCTACCCATTCACATGATCAAACAGTTCATTTCTTGAATAACCATACCATTTGTAATCGTATGTAAACAGTTTGTAACATGTACTTCACCCCCGAAGTTATAAAACAAAAAACAGTTAAAAGAAAAGGGGGACATGAACTCACAGTCTTGCGTTCTTCGTAATCACAGTAACTCAAAGCTCATTCGGATGTACACGACTACCTACAATGTACTAAGGTCTATTAGACGAGTGGGTCGTGCCTTGACTTAGTATAAGTTAGTGTCTCTGAGTTACGTTCTTTGTGTCTTCAATATTATTCCAAGTTATATAATTTATTTGTTAAAATAATAAATATTTTAACTTAAATTATATTTATTAAATTTTTGGAATAATGGTTAAAATAATATATTTTTACTTTTTACTTTCTAAGTATTAGGTGGTGGTGGTGTCACTAGATGGTGGCTGGTGGAGTGGTGGTTGATACGGAAAGGAAGAGATGAGAAAGAGGTTGAAGAAGATGAGTTCTTTATATATATTTTTTATTTCTTTTAATTATTCAGGGGTAATATAGTCATTTCACACATAGTTAACTGAGAAATTTAACTGATGTTAGGGTTGGGGACCAACCGAGTGCATTTTTGACAATTTTTGGGACCAAGCGTGTAATTAGTAAACCACTAGGACCAAGTCTGCAATTTTTGAAAACCACAGGGACCAACCAAGCATTTAACTCTTATATTTATTAAAATTTTGGAATAATGGTTAAAATAATATATTTTAACTTGTTACTTTCTAAGTATTTATACATGTATATCCTCCCCCAAGGATGGGTGTATTTGTATTTGTATTCTTATACTTGTATATTTTTGTCATGTATGGGTGTCGTATTCCGGAGTGTATTTATACATACAAAAATACGTATTTTCTTGTAATTGTTAAGTATTCTTATACTTAATTTTTCCGGAATAATATCTCTAGTAAAAATACATTAATATATATTTCCAAAATATATATTTTAAGAAATATTACTTAGAAAATTATTTATAATTTTTCCCCTAGCAAAAATATTTATAAATTTCATACAAGTCTTAAAAATAATATATTTTCAAGTCTAACTTAGAAATATATATGAACTTATTTTTCATCCAAAAATAATATATTTCATGTTTGTTTGAGAAATAATACATCCTTTAATAACTCCAAGAAAATATATACATATTTTTATTTGTCAAAAATAATATATTCTCTCATGGTCAAAAATATGATATGTTTGTAATACTTTTAAAAATCATATTTTTGTTCTTTTGGTGCCCAAAATAATATTTACCAAAAATATACTTACGAATAAATTTTCCGGAATATTTTGTAAGTTATATTTCTTAGTTCGGTTTCTCCAATATTTGGCATTCTTTGTATATTTATTCCTTGGAATTTTGGTAATATTTTGGATTGTAATTTCTTGGTATTTTGATGAGTTATATTATTTCAAGTCCTAAAATAATATAACTAATACACATAATATACAAACAATCACACACATGGTGACTTCTAAATATATATTTTCCTAAATACATATTTAGTCACTTTTATTTATAAAAACCAACTTCCAATATTTATAATTTTTGTAACAAAATTTATGGCAAACTTTATGTGAAAATCCATAGTTTGAAATATACTTGTAAGTATTTGTTTAGAAATATTTTTCTAAGTGTTTAATTTTTAGAAAATTTTTGCCATAGTTTCCCATAAAAATGGAGGTTTCCATACGTTGAAGGCATATCATTTTCTTTTGTAAATCAACACAATCAATCAACAATAGACAATCTATACTTACCAATTTTGCCAAAAACAAGCATAAACTACCACTTCATGATCTTGAAAATTTACAAAAATTTGTAGTAACTTACTAGTGTGTTTAGTAAGCCTAGTTACCCTTTAAAGTGTGGTTGATTCTTTAAAAACATCATTTTTGAAGAATCTAGATCTTTACAACTTATAATCATATTTTCTAAAAATGCTTATTCTTGGATTTTTCTTGTTACACGTGTGTTTCTACACTTGTTTAACCTCTAAAAACATGGTTGATTTCTTTAAGAACCAAGATTTAGTAAACTTTGTATTTTTAACTTGGTTTCTTGAAATCGTAGATTTACAAGACTTACAACTCACTTTAATCATCATTTTACAAGAAAACAATATATCCTTCAAAGTTCATGTCTTTCATGAGGATGATTTATTAATCTCTAACATTTTCATCCTCTCATCTTGCTAGATTATGTTTTTAATCATGATCTAGCAAGATCATATGATGATCTACATCATTTCCATGAGTAAACAACAATCAACAAGTATAACAACACATAAACATCAAGATTTCTTATGATTTTAAGCTTATATTCATGTTTCATCTTCTTGATTCTTAGTGTTCTTCAAGATTAACATCATGTGTCATCTTTTAACCACTTAAATAAGATGTAAAATGAAAATATTAGAGTTCTTACTACTAGCTCAAGGCGAGGGATGATCAAGAGGAGAAATGAAGTGGATAAAAGCAATTGGTGAAGGTTCTTCAACTTCCGAAAGCTCCTAGCTTCTTTGTGCACCTTTTAACACCCTTGTATATGCTTGCAATGTATGGAAGTTGAATGAATGAAGGTGGTGTGTGGGGGGGGGGGGGGGCGTTTACGGCCAAGACTAGAAGAGGGAGAGGAGAAGAAGTAGTGTTGGTGGAATGTTGATGAATGAAAGGGTTATGGTTCTAATGGTTCTTCTTATAACACACTAACTTACATTTTTCCATTGTGTAATATGTTTAATAAACAAGAAACAAGATCAAATTTAATAGTCTTATAAAATCTTAAGGTGGGGCCATGTTGGGCCGGTCCATAGGTGGGGGGGGGGGGTCTTAGGCTAGGGTTTAACCATTAAGTTAGTTCATAGTTGAAATGGAAGTTTCTAGTTAGATGCTTAGTTATTAGATATTTATATAGGGTGTTATGATGTTCGGAGACCATAACTAGCTTGGTAATATTAAAACAATGCTTCTAGTGAAAATATGGTGTTTCGGGTAGTGTCCAGTTGTTCGGTTGGTTACCGGTTCATTAAAGTGATAAACTATGGAGCTTAGTGTGCTTTATGTACCCTTTTGTGACACTTTTGATTCCCGACACTTAGGAAAGCATTCAGGACCATTTAACCACATTTCTGCATGATATTAGATTGTTCAAATGCTGATTTTGCTGATTTTCTGCAGGATTCTGCAGTTTTGTGATCCTTACTTTCCTACACACTATACTAGTGTAATACTTGGTTTCTGGCTCATTCTGTGTCTCAACACATTGTCTGTCTATGTACTGAACTCCGTCAGCATTCGAATCAACAAAGTTTGCATGCAATAATGATATGTCATTTGCAATATATGATGCACATGTATGTATATGGCAAAAGTCAGAAAGCAATTCAAGTAATTAATTGTAATTCAGCACATTCATTAAGCACTAATCATTGTTTATTAATTGTACGGATACCCGGTTATTTGACAGTTGTTATATTCTCCCCCTGTTAAGAAAATTTCGTCCTCGAAATTTAAACTACATTAACTCCTTAGGGTTACGTTATGCGTGTATGGATATGAATAATACCAAAGTGATTAATCCACGAACTGAAACAAGATTTATTCGAATCGGGTGAATCCAAGGACATATTACAACATTAGGAACCCAACGGTTAAAAGGTATGTGTCTCAGAATTTGATGTTAAAGGATACGAGACGTATAGAATTATAATCTAGTGTAACTCAGTTAACAGAGGTTCAACAAAAAGAGGAGTTTCGACCGATAGAATTTCAAGGGATCGTTTACAAGATGCAAATGAGTTCTAGAAACAATAACATCCGCTAGATGAACTCAGAACCAGAAAGCTCAAAGGTAATTGTAACGTGAAAGTGATCCGTCAACTTTCGAACAAATAAATGAATAAAATTAGTGTATTGACATTATTAAATTGTGAGAATACACCGAAATGAAATACAATTGAATCTGGTGTATCATTGTCTTGATTCGTAGTTGCATTAAGAATGTTTAAATGACAAGTCAAACAAAAGTATGTGTAGTTTCGTGTGAAACGGTTGACCATGATTAGCACAAGCTACAAGTTTGTACCGACACCTGTAACACCCCGAAAACGGGTTTGGTAATCAAACCCCGTTAATACTAAAAGACGGGTAAAGTACCGTTAGCGGCAAAAGTAACCCGATAAATATTAGAATTTAAATAAAAAAATCCTAATATTAATTAAAAGGCGGATAAGAACTTTCAAGGAATAAAAGGGATAAAAGGCCCGAGTTAACGGAACTTAAATAAGACGGGTTATAACTCCCGGAATCCAATAAGTTAACTAGGAATAATAATAACCTAGTTAGAAGAGAAGTCTTGTAGTGACATACTAGTGGGTTAAAACTTTATAACTAGCAAAATATAAAAATTTATATTAAAATTATAAAGTTTTAAATAAACAAGGACAAACTAACTAGGACAAAATAACCCAGTTAGTTATAAGACTTATGTTAACTCAAAAGTGAGTTAAAAGCACCTAAATATGAACTAAAAGAAATTAGAGGGGCTAAAAGTGTCTAATTGGAAACTAATTATAATAAAATAAATTTATTAAAAACAAAACACAATGCGTGTTTTGTTCTGGAAATCGATCAAGAAGCAGGGGGCGATCCCAAGCTCCCCAAAACCCTAGTTCATGTCAAAACCTCCAATTTGAAGGATCAAATCAAGTCCAAAACGAAAATCGAGCATAGATTAGTGATCCCCATTGCAAGGAGATCACAAGGTATGTAAAATTTGATAAAAATTCTCTACTTGAAATTCTCATGAATTTAGGGAATTCGAAATCTATGGATGCATGTGTGATATGTAGATGAAATAGGAACATTTGAATGCCTAGGAGTAAACACTAGACAAGTATAGATTGAAATCATACGTAGCTCAAGTAAATTCAGATTTTGTTTTGACTAAATTCGTGTATGTGATGCTTTTAGGGGTTTTGATTGCTAAGAATAAGTGTTATAATGTCAAAAACATGTTCAAATTGAAAGCTGAATTCAAACAGCTTCTGATCAGAATTTACAGCCGACTTGTATTGGCTGTAACCTGGACAAAACCTGATAAAAACATGTGTTTCTTGAGTCTACAATGTAATTCCAGGAAATATCTTTAAAACCCCACTGGAATCGCATTTTTTCGACGAAAATTGAGCGTTTTATGAATTTTTCCGTATCGAAGGTTCAAGCTGCGTTTTCTTGCAGAATTTGCTGCCCATTACGAATGTCATAACTCAATTTAGGAATTGAGTTATGATCTCAAATTCTTACTGTAGAAAGTTTTAAGCGATTAAAAGAATCACCAATTGGAATTTCGTCGATCGGATAAACAAGGAATTTTAAATGAATTTTTCCGTAAGCTGCAGTCAGAAGTGACGAATTTGATTGCAGCTTAGTAAATGAATTTTTACGAATTTTTGGTAAAGAGTTAGATCTTGAAATTTTAACACAAGGTCTAACCCTCCGAGAGGTACACCACACAAAAAAATCATAATTTTTGAAGACGTGTAAACAGGTTAAATAAGTCACCAAAAACAGCCCATTTTCAGTGATATGAAATGCATAAATGAAATCGCGGTCTACTTGGTTGTGTGTAAAATTTGATTTCATTAAGAGTTCGGATGAAATATTCCTAAGTGAGTTCAATGAACCAAATGTGCATTTGAATATGTTGATAAGTCAATTGACTTTTAAAAAGTCAAACCGACCAATGATTAGATCGAATGATAATTTTGATATGGTCGAATGATAAATTCGACATAAAACTCGTAGGATGGAATAGTCGTGAACGATTATGACTAATCTAACCGTCTTACGAATTGTGATGATGATAGTTTGACTCTAGACAAGCTAGATGGGGACTTGGGAAAAGAAGCGGGTCAAACGGATCGTGTACGCGGAAAAAGGACATAACCGGATGCAAGGTAAGTGAAACTTACACTTCTTGGTAGAATACGTATAAATTCTATAAGTTATGAATACGATAAGATTAATATTCGAAATACGGGTTCCGACGCGTAATGATACGGGTCGGAACAAATATAAATGATAGAAACCATGGTTTATGAGAAAGAGGGTAAAAAAATGGAAATATAGTCAAGCGTCGACTAATGTAAATTTAACTTAAAAAGGATCTTGAGTTAAAATCCGAAATGGGTCGGATGTGAGAGTGAGAAATTGAAAACCATGTTTTAATAACCTATGCAAATGTTGGTCTTACAGTCCAAACGGGTCAAATGGCGGTGAAAACATCATTTGACAATATCGGCTAATGATTGTTGTCAAGTCATATGTTAACAGGAGCAATTAGCAATTTGGTAGATTGCGACGCCATAGAATATCAGTTAGTTAAAGCAAGGTATAAAATGGGTCTATATATTGACTCGAGCCAGGTACGCGTATATATAGATTTATAGTTAAAAGGACAATGTTGGTCAAATACATTAGCAAAGGGCCTTTGTTGTAAAAGGAGGGACTAAATTAACCAAAACGCCCTTGTTGGGTTAATCGGGCAAACGACCCTTAGAGGCCGTTTAGAGACTTGTATTGAAATTATGTAACTCTTAGATGCATGTAAGAGTTGTAGGCGTAAACTTCATCGTTCAAATGCCTAAAAATGGTCATTTGCGTGAAACAACTAGTTGAAGGGTAAAATTTGGGAAGAAGGGGTTCATTATGTTAAATCCACCACAAAATAGTTGTGGTGGATTATATGTAGTTATTTAGACATGGAATTTTGTAGTGTCGAAAGAAAAGGACAAGTTTTAGACTAAATTGCTTAAATTTCCTAAACGGGTCAAAAATAGTTTATGCACATAGCTTACGAACTAGTCGCGCAATTTATAAAAAAAAATTATTACGAACCCGAGCTAAAGATATCGGGTTAAAATACACTAGCGTATGTATTTTGGTTGTTTAAGACATCAAAGTTGGAAATAAATATTTTGTTCGATTATTCGTTGCTTAGAACTTGTTTAGACTTATATTTAAGTTATCAAAACTAACTTTTATGTTGGTTTTGATCATAGGTGGATATTAAGAGTACCCGGATGAAGATCAAGCGGCGAGAAAGAACCGAACACATGAAAAAGAAGCTTCCGCACGGTGTGTCGTCGTAACTTTCAAACGACGACTAAACTACATTATGTTGTATTATTGTTAAATTGTAAAAGTTTTAATTAAATAGAAAATTTAAATGCACTTGTAATCATTGTTACAAGTTTGTTTTTCGTAATCTATACGAGAACCTTTAAAATAATAGCAAGGATGTTACAAGTTGGTAATCAGAGCTCATGGTTAAAGAATAAAGTGTGTCCGGTTCGAGGCTTGATCGCAAATCCGGTACGTACATGTATGTTAATAGTTTAGTAGGATTAAAGTGTTGTGAACAACACATAGGGTATCGTGTAATACACGTTACACCAACGAAAATGATTAGTATAGTTAACGAAATCACGTGCAGTAAAAAGCCTTGTATTACAATAAGTGCATTTATTGATGTTGAAATTACTAACTTTTGTAAATGTTTAGTTGAAGGATACTCGCATTTGAAGATGACGAGAGTTGAACGAATTGTGGATATGACGGTGGAACGGTCCGAGGTATGACAAGCATAGCATACTCATCAAGGACCTAAATCACGTGACGATCGCGAACAAAGTCAAAGGCAAGGAAAGCCCATTAAGGGCAAGCATTATCAGGTACACACTTTTAAATTTAATTGCACAAGTAGTAATATGCAACAAACACGCAGGGGATAACGGTTGCATATATCTGATAAAACCTGAATAGGATATCTATTCAGGATAATGTTTCTAAGAGAAGTTTAATAGAAACATGCGTTATTCACGATAATGAATATCAAAACTATAATAGAAATAGTTCATATGAAAATTTGGACGGGGGGTAATTATCCAAGTGGAAAAAAAACTCTCAATATAATGCTATTGAGAAAAGTAGCGATCACATTAACAAATGTGATTATATAATAGTTCGATAGAAAAGAAAAACATTTTATATGTTCAAATGTAAAACTAGTAAAACTAATGATTGTTGTTTTGCAATTAAATAAAGTTTTACTAAATGAAATCAGAGATATGAAATAAATAGAGGCATTACTTACATAGGGTGTGATGTGAAAGCTATAAAAAGGTCATGTGTATCATGTGTTGATCGCTTACTCTGGCCAAGTAAGTAGTGGCATATGATACCATGAACTTCTTGTAGCGGACACATTTACGTCTGATGTAGTAAGGGCGGGGTGAATGGGACTAACTTAAAAGGTACCCAAATAAATCAAATAAGCAAGATGTTTGACAATAAACGTAGACGCAAGTCGGATGACGGAAGCGTATTACGTTAGAATGAAGAGCCCGAGAGAAAGGACAAGGATTAAGGTAAATGAAAATACAGATAAACTAATGAGAATGCTAAGGCATAAAGATAAAGTGTGACTGTCATAAGTGATGAAATTCATACAGACAAGTCAAAGGGGTAGAATAAATGAATAAAAGACTTGACTAAATAAAAGCAATGGATTTCGGTAAGATGATCAAATAAATTAAGATGATGTCTAAAACCATATAAGAATGGTTACTTGATGATAACTTCGGTAAAGATACCCGATAGATGGGTAAGATTTTGAAAGCATGCGTAAACCAAGAGACGGGTACGCGAAATAGAAAGTCAAAGGACTCGGATTAAGAGTCATGACTAAAAGACGATGAGAATTTGCAAACAGAAATTTTGATAACTACGTTCAACTATTCTAAAGTTGAACGGGTCGAATAAAGAATGAGGTTTGACGTTCATGAGTAATTAAATCTCACACGAATAAGTCAAACGGGATAAATAAAGTATAAAAGCTTGGTAGTGCAAGTAAGCGCAACCGAATAATGGAAGCGCGAAATAATAAAGAACCCGGGTAACGGGTCGTAAAGAAGTATAATTATGAATCGGGGAAACGGTGAGCGTAGAACAAACCAACGTGTAAATGACGTAAAGAGTCATAAAGTCGGAAGATTAGTCTAAGAGTCAACGAACGAAGCTTTAGACTACGGTCAATGTCAACTAAAGTTCAAAAGCGAAAAATAAACGATTCCAAACATAATAAAAGATGCTTTGGCGCTATATATGTATATATACATTTGAATAAAGACATGGATAAAAGACGATCTACGGGATCATCATAACCTACGGGATTATAAATAGTGTTAAAGTCTACGGGACCAAAAAGACCTTCGGATCACAAACAGAAAGAAACGAATTGTTGGGGTTCTCACCTTAAAAGGGTGAAAATCTAAAGAAAAAGCTTACGAGGCTAAGTAAAAGAACTTGCGGGTCACTTGGATAAAGCGTGGAAAACTGGTTACAATTCTCCATGTAAAATAATAACGGCCAGGAATAAAACTTAGACAGAAATTCCTAGACATGAGGAAAAGACATAAGACAGAGAAAAAGTAAACTAAAAAAATTTAGTTTTTAGTAAAAAGCAATGTTTTAACAAACATAAGTAGTATAAGGCGGTTTAGAAAATCTTAAACACACATAAGGCCAGAGATGGCAAAATAATATACCCGGGTGACGGGGTATGAAGTGATGGCGACTAGTTAGTCTAGCCGGTAAAACTTTTCAAAGTCAAGAAAATGTTATGACAAATACAAAGAGCTTGTTGATATAAGACAAGCGCGGAATAAACTTGTTAACAGATTGATCAGACTAAGTGGTCAAGTCATATCTCGGTCAATAAGGATAATGCATATAAGCTAAAAATAACGGCCCGCGAGGCCTTACACATGAAAGACGTACGCGTCAATATAAATGAAAACGTTAGATCGAAAAGAACGAGTGAATGTCTTGAAAACGAAACTAAGTTCGTTTAATCTAAATTAAAAGAAATACGTAAATAAGGTTTCGGGGACGAAACCTCTTTAAGGGGGGTAGACTTGTAACACCCCGTAAACGGGTTTGGTAATCAAACCCCGTTAATACTAAAAGAGGAGTAAAGTACCGTTAGCGGCAAAAGTAACCCGATAAATATTAGAATTTAAATAAAAAAAATCCTAATATTAATTAAAAGGCGGATAAGAACTTTAAAGGAATAAAAGGGATAAAAGGCCCGAGTTAACGGAACTTAAATAAGACGGGTTATAACTCCCGGAATCCAATAAGTTAACTCGGAATAATAATAACCTAGTTAGAAGAGAAGTCTTGTAGTGACATACTAGTGGATTAAAACTTTATAACTAGGAAAATATAAAACTTTATATTAAAATTATAAAGTTTTAAATAAACAAGAACAAACTAACTAGGACAAAATAACCCAGTTAGTTATAAGACTTATGTTAACTCAAAAGTGAGTTAAAAGCACCTAAATATGAACTAAAAGAAATTAGAGGGGCTAAAAGTGTCTAATTGGAAACTATTTATAATAAAATAAATTTATTAAAAACAAAACACAATGCGTGTTTTGTTCTGGAAATCGATCAAGAAGCAGGGGGCGATCCCAAGCTCCCCAAAACCCTAGTTCATGTCAAAACCTCCAATTTGAAGGATCAAATCAAGTCCAAAACGAAAATCGAGCATAGATTAGTGATCCCCATTGCAAGGAGATCACAAGGTATGTAAAATTTGATAAAAATTCTCTACTTGAAATTCTCATGAATTTAGGGAATTCGAAATCTGTGGATGCATGTGTGATATGTAGATGAAATAGGAACATTTGAATGCCTAGGAGTAAACCCTAGACAAAGTATATATTGAAATCATGCTTAGCTCAAGTAAATTCAAATTTTGTTTTGACTAAATTCATGTATGTGATGCTTTTAGGGGTTTTGATTGCTAAGAATAAGTGTTATAATGTTATAAACATGTTCAAATTGAAAGCTGAATTCAAACAGCTTCTGATCAGAATTTACAGCCGACTTGTATTGGCTGTAACCTGGACAAAACCTGACAAAAACATGTGTTTCCTGAGTCTAAAATGTAATTCTAGGAAATATCTATAAAACCCCACTGGAATCACATTTTTTCGACGAAAATTGAGCGTTTTATGAATTTTTCCGTATCGAAGGTTCAAGCTGCGTTTTCTGGCAGAATTTGCAGCCCATTACGAATGTCATAACTCAATTTAGGAATTGAGTTATGATCTCAAATTCTTACTGTAGAAAGTTTTAAGCGATTAAAAGAATCGCCAATTGGAATTTCGTCAATCGAATAAATGAGGAATTTTAAATGAATTTTTCCGTAAGCTGCAGTCAGAAGTGACGAATCTGATTGCAGCTTAGTAAATGAACTTTTACGAATTTTTATTAAAGAGTTAGATCTTGAAATTTTAACACAAGGTCTAACCCCCCGAGAGGTACGCTACACAAAAAAAATCATATTTTTTGAAGACGTGTAAACAGGTTAAACAAGTCACCAAAAACAACCCATTTTCAGTGATATGAAATGCATAAATGAAATCGCGGTCTACTTGGTTGTGTGTAAAATTTGATTTCATTAAGAGTTCGGATGAAATATTCCTAAGTGAGTTCAAAGAACCAAATGTGCATTTGAATATGTTGATAAGTCATTTGACTTTTAAAAAGTCAAACCGACAAATGATTAGATCGAATGATAATTTTGATATGGTCGAATGATAAATTCGACATAAAACCCGTAGGATGGAATAGTCGTGAATGATTATGACTAATCTAACCGTCTTACGAATTGTGATGATGATAGTTTGACTCTAGACAAGCTAGATGAGGACTTGGGAAAAGAAGCGGGTCAAACGGATCGTGTACGCGGAAAAAAGGACATAACTGGATGCAAGGTAAGTGAAACTTACACTTCTTGGTAGAATACGTATAAATTCTATAAGTTATGAATACGAGAAGATTAATATTCGAAATACGGGTTCCGACGCGTAGTGATACGGGTCGGAACAAATATAAATGATAGAAACCATGGTTTATGAGAAAGAGGGTAAAAAATGGAAATATAGTCAAGCGTCGACTAATGTAAATTTAACTTAAAAAGGATCTTGAGTTAAAATCCGAAATGGGTCGGATGTGAGAGTGAGAAATTGAAAACCATGTTTTAATAACCTATGCAAATGTTGGTCTTACAGTCCAAACGGGTGGTGGTGAAAACACCATTTGACAATATCGGCTAATGATTGTTGTCAAGTTATATGTTAACAGGAGCAATTAGCAATTTGGTAGATTACGACGCCATAGAATATCAGTTAGTTAAAGCAAGGTATAAAATGGGTCTATATATTGACTCGTGCCAGGTACGCGTATATATAGATTTATAGTTAAAAGGACAATGTTGGTCAAATACATTAGCAAAGGGCCTTTGTTGTAAAAGGAGGGACTAAATTAACCAAAACACCCTTGTTGGGTTAATCGGGCAAACGACCCTTAGAGGCCGTTTAGAGATTTGTATTGAAATTATGTAACCCTTAGATGCATGTAAGAGTTGTAGGCGTAAACTTCATCGATCAAATGCCTAAAAATGGTCATTTATGTGAAACGACTAGTTGAAGGGTAAAATTTGGGAAGAAGGGGTTCATTACGTTAAATCCACCACAAAATAGTTGTGGTGGATTATATGTAGTTATTTAGATATGGAATTTTGTAGTGTCGAAAGAAAATGGCAAGTTTTAGACTAAATTGCTTAATTTCCCTAAACGGGTCAAAAACAGTTGATGCACATAGCCTACGAACTAGTCGCGCAATTTATAAAAAAAATTATTACGAACCCGAGCTAAAGATTTCGGGTTAAAATACACTAGCGTATGTATTTTGGTTGTTTAAGACATCAAAGTTGGAAATAAATATTTTGTTCGATTATTCGTTGCTTAGAACTTGTTTAGACTTATATTTAAGTTATCAAAACTAACTTTTATGTTGGTTTTGATCATAGGTGGATATCAAGAGTACCCGGATGAAGATCAAGCGGCGAGAAAGAACCGAACACATGAAAAAGAAGCTTCCGCACGGTGTGTCGTCGTAACTTTCAAACGACGACTAAACTACATTATGTTGTATTATTTTTAAATTGTAAAAGTTTTAATTAAATAGAAAATTTAAATGCACTTGTAATCATTGTTACAAGTTTGTTTTTCGTAATCTATACGAGAACCTTTAAAATAATAGCAAGGATGTTACAAGTTGGTAATCAGAGCTCATGGTTAAAGAATAAAGTGTGTTCGGTTCGAGGCTTGATCGCAAATTCGGTAAGTACATGTATGTTAATAGTTTAGTAGGATTAAAGTGTTGTGAACAACACATAGGGTATCGTGTAATACACGTTACACCAACGAAAATGATTAGTATAGTTAACGAAATCACGTGCAGTAAAAAGCCTTGTATTACAATACGTGCATTTATTAATGTTGAAATTACTAACTTTTGTAAATGTTTAGTTGAAGGATACTCGCATCTGAAGATGACGAGAGTTGAACGAATTGTGGATATGACGGTGGAACGGTCCGAGGTATGACAAGCAGAGCATACTCATCAAGGACCTAAATCGCGTGACGATCGCGAACAAAGTCAAAGGCAAGGAAAGCCCATTAAGGGCAAGCATTATCAGGTACACACTTTTAAATTTAATTACACAAGTAGTAATATGCAACAAACACGCAGGGGATAACGGTTGCATATATCTGATAAAACCTAAATAGGATATCTATTCAGGATAATGTTTCTAAGAGAAGTTTAATAGAAACATGCGTTATTCACGATAATGAATATCAAAACTATACTAGAAATAGTTCATATGAAAACTTGGACGGGGGGTAATTATCCAAGTGAAAAAAAACTCTCAATATAATGCTATTGAGAAAAGTAGCGATCACATTAACAAATGTGATTATATAATAGTTCGATAGAAAAGAAAAACATTTTATATGTTCAAATGTAAAACTAGTAAAACTAATGATTGTTGTTTTGCAATTAAATAAAGTTTTACTAAATGAAATCAGAGATATGAAATAAATAGAGGCACTACTTACATAGGGTGTGATGTGAAAGCTATAAAAAGGTCATGTGTATCATGTGTTGATTGCTTACTCTGGCCAAGTAAGTAGTGGCATATGATACCATGAACTTCTTGTAGCGGACACATTTACGTCCGATGTAGTAAGGGCGGGGTGAATGGGACTAACTTAAAAGGTACCCAAATAAATCAAATAAGCAAGATGTTTGACAATAAACGTAGACGCAAGTCGGATGACGGAAGCGTATTACGTTAGAATGAAGAGCCCGAGAGAAAGGACAAGGATTAAAGTAAATGAAAATACATATCAACTAATGAGAATGCTAAGGCATAAAGATAAAGTTTGACTGTCATAAGTGATGAAATTCACACAGACAAGTCAAAGGGGTAGAATAAATGAATAAAAGACTTGACTAAATAAAAGCAATAGATTTCGCTAAGATGATCAAATAAATTAAGATGATGTCTAAAACCATATAAGAATGGTTACTTGATGATAACTTCGGTAAAGATACCCGATAGATGGGTAAGATTTTGAAAGCATGCGTAAACCAAGAGACAGGTACGCGAAATAGAAAGTCAAAGGACTCGGATTAAGAGTCATGACTAAAAGACGATGATAATTTGCAAACAGAAATATTGATAACTACGTTCAACTATTCTAAAGTTGAACGGGTCGAATAAAGAACGAGGTTTGACGTTCATGAGTAATTAAATCTCACACGAATAAGTCAAACGGGATAAATAAAGTATAAACGCTTGGTAGTGCAAGTAAGCGCAACCGAATAATGGAAGCGCGAAATAATAAAGAACCCGGGTAACGGGTCGTAAAGAAGTATAATTATGAATCGGGGAAACGGTGAGCGTAGAACAAACCAACGTGTAAATGACGTAAAGAGTCATAGAGTCGGAAGATTAGTCCAAGAGTAAACGAACGAAGCTTTAGACTACGGTCAAGGCCAACTAAAGTTCAAAAGCGAAAAATAAACGATTCCAAACATAATAAAAGATGCTTTGGCGCTATATATGTATATATACATTTGAATAAAGACATGGATAAAAGACGATCTACGGGATCATCATAACCTACGAGATTATAAATAGTGTTAAAGTCTACGGGACCAAAAAGACCTTCGGATCACAAACAGAAAGAAACGAATTGTTGGGGTTCTCACCTTAAATGTGACAACCCGCACTAAACCAGGTATCCGTACGACTTAATTAGTAATTAATTACTGCTGAATTACTGTGCTTACTTGAACTTGTGAATAACTGCTACTTGAATACTGATACATGCACTTACTTGCATCATACTTGCTTGCTGTCACTACATTACTTACATGACTGAACCTTAGTGACAAACATAATGCACAAAAAGCACAGTAGCACTATAACGGATAACCTATTGAACATGCTGATAAAGCCAGCATCAGGCAAACACTGCCTCTAAAGGCCTGTAAGAGCCTGAAATATTTTGCTACACTAGTGGTGAGTGTAGGGATACAAGGGTTGTAGAACTGCGTCTCTAGGAATAAGTCACTACGACTGGATGTGCCTAAAACGTACTCTAAGTACAAAACTCAGCACTTTACATAATAATTCAGCTTATAGCTACTAATAAAGTGCCAAAACCTGAGAAAAATATTACTAGACACTTTCCAAAGTGTCAGAAATGAGCAGTGTCACTAAAAAGAGTAATAACGACACTTTAAAGCTTTAGTAACGCTTTAACGGATTACTATCCAACCAAACAACCGGACTATACCCGGAACATGAAAATATTGTCATTTACACTATTTATCTTTTTCTGAGCCAGTTAGGGTCCCCGTATACCCTAACACCCGTCATAGCACACTGCACATTAGTAACCGGGTAAGACACTTAACTTAACTAACTAGTTCCTAATCATCTAGTTGGATTCGAACTAGGTACCCCCCCCAACCGAATCGGTCACCAAGTGACCCCACTCTTGTACCATGTTGATTTACTAAGTCTTGTTTGTCTAATATCTAAATGACACAAGATCCTTTGGTTAACACACATATGATTTGTCTATAAGTTCATGACTAAACACAAGATTATCATTCATCACACCACACACTTCACAACTCTCCCTCTCTTTCTCTTTGGCTCTCGGCCGAACCCACACCCACACATCCATCCATCCTTCGATCTTGTTCATCACATTCCAACATCATACAAGTGTCGAGGGTCGTATACAAGGAGTCTTGGAGCAAGCGGAACGCGAAGGACCTCTCTACCTAGCTTTTATCCACCTCTTTTGCGCATAGATTCTTCCCTATCCTCGAGCTAGAGGTATAATGCTTAAAACTCGTTCTTGAACTATTCTAAAGTGGTTAAAAGGATTTTTATCGGTTAAAACTCGTTAACATGCAAGATGATGCTCTAAAGTTTACTTAAAACACTAAAAATGGTGGTTAATAGCTCATAAGTTGTGTAAATGATGTAGTATTCGAAATGTATGATTATTTAGGCCCGATCTATGATGTGGTAGCTCGGATCATCGTTTAACCCGGTTTGGTAAGATAATGGATCTTAACATAAGCTTGTTTTGAATAATACAAGGGTTAAAAGGTGAAACTCTACCACACGCGAATCATGAACTTGTGTAAAAGAGTTTTACTTGTGAAATTGTGTTTAAAACTAGCAGATCTACGCATCTGCAAGTGGTACTTTCAAAGAACCACGTATCAAAGAAATCATGTATTTTAAAAGATGGATTTTACACTAACACGCATGATTTTTATAAACCACAAGTGTGTAAACACTTGTGAAATGAAAAGATCCGACAAAATAACAGTTTTTGTAAAAGATGACGGAAAGTTGTAAAAATGGATTTTCTCTAAAAACGAGGTTTTTACAAGATCAAATTACCTTATATAAAGATCTACTAAATTTAAGGGGATTTACACCACAGTTTTGGGAAAACTACAAGTTCATGTAATTTTTGGCAATTTACACATATGTTGATTAGTTGTTGTGAGAAAAGTTGTTCTGATCAAATAAAGAAAATTGTTGAGTAGATTTGTTAAAGAAAATGATACGCTTGAAAGCGTGGCCACCTCCAGTTACAGAGGAAACTCTGGCGAAATTTTTCTAACAACCTAACACCTAGAACTATTTACACTACAAGTGTTAGAATTATTTTTGGACATGTTTTCAAAATATAAATTTCGCCATGACTTTATTTACTAAATATTCGGAGGTGGGATTTTCACAAAATTTAACGTGATAAATATATATTTTTCACACACTGTTTATGATTATTTTGTGAAAATACATAAATATTATTTCTAGATTAAAATAATATTTACGAACGTTAACGAATCCAAATTAATACGAACGCTTTCACCATAAATATATAAGTTACATCGGTAATTATATTACCACTCGATTGTTAAAACGTAACTTACGCACTTACGGAAATATTTTTGAACGCGTATTCTAACAACGTATTATTGGAGAAAAATTATGTGAAATGAAAATATAATATTTTTGAGAAAATACTTATATTTTGGAATTGGAAATATGTATATATATTAAGTGAGACTTAATGATTTAATTTGAACGCACATGTATTGAATCCCCCATCCTTGGGAAGGAAATTAACTACCAAGTATATACTGAATGTAAACACGAAATAGTTGTCTAACTATTTCCCAAAGACTTAAACTATAAAGCTAAGGCACGGCCGTCCGTCTAATAGAATTAGTACGTGTAGGTCGTCACACAGCTGCGTGAGCAGGAGATACTTGGTAGAGACGCTTCACTGTGAGTTCATGTCCCCCTTTTCTCTAACTGTTTTCAGTTTTCTTAACTGCGGGGGTGAAATACATGTTACTTTGATTACGAGTACTTTATACACGGTATGGTTAGCGTAAGGAGGTTTACTACTTAGATCATGCGAGTGGGTAGGAGTAATATGAGGCCATTAGTCCTCATGGCGGGACCGAGGGACAGGAGCGGTAGATCTATCTGGGTGTAGCGAGCCCAGCCCCAGGCCAAACTAGAAACGGACCTCGGGGTGACTTTGTCCACATACTAATGCCGTGGCGAAATCTGCTAGGTTTGAGTCTCCCTATTTGCACTTCACATATATCAGTGGCCTTGCAAACCATTGGTGATCTCAATTCCCTTATTTGCTACATACCAAGACTATTTTTATATAAACAAAGGTTTACTTACTCACTTACACATGAACTCGCTCAACATTATTGTTGATTTTTCAACTTACATGTATTTCAGGAAATTAAAGATCTGGCGCGGTATGTTATGTTTTCCCGCTGCATAAGGGTTCCAAGGTCATCCCAGTTTAGGAAATGTGACTCTTTCCTGGACAAGTCACAAATCTTAAACTGCGTTTATTTCATGTTGATGTTTATGGTTTTCAAGACAATGTTTTACGTTATGAGGTTGTAAGTCCTTAAGACAATGATATGTTACTCTGGTTTTAAAACTTAATCGAATGGATGATCTTGCATGATTTTATTTCATATAGCTTTGTTATGGTTAAGCTATGGTATTAAGAAGTCACACCAAAATTAACCACGCTTCCGCAAAGCCAGGGTGTGACAGCTTGGTATCAGAGCTCTGATCATAGCGAACTAGGATTCTTTCTCGAGTCTAGACTATGATCACTAGGGCTCTCACGAAAACATTTTACTGCATACCACTTAAGTCCAGATCCAAAACTTTTTACAAACAAATGTTGAGCACGTTGATTTATTATAGGCTCAGCCTGGAGGGCTGAGGCTCGGTCTGGAGGATCGAGGCTCGGTCTAGGTGACCGAGGTAGTTGGCTAGTGAGGCTAGGAAGAGTAGGCTCAGTCATGAAGGCTGAGGCTCGGTCAAGGGGACCGAGGCTCGATCTAAGAGGTCGAGGTGGAGGATAGAGCAGTCTTAGAGACTGGGAGAAATTGGCTAGTGAGACTAGGAGAATGATTTGAATGCTTACTTGGTGACTATGTGATTATCTGATTGTATGACTGATTATTTGAGCATATTTGTGTTTATGTTACAGACTCATGGATTCAGCCGGTACTGGCGATTCGGACACCACTGGACCCATACCTATCGTATCTGATGACCTCACATCCTCCGAGCACGAGGTGCACACATCTGACTATACCAGTACTGACGAGGATGATTTCCAGCCCTTTGCACTACCCGATGGTGCTGATGAGCCTGCAGATGACCCTCCCGCTGAGTACCTACCCCTAGTAGAGATTCCGGCCCCTATACCCTTAGCCGTTTATCCAGCATATGATTTCCTTCTTGACGCCGAGGCTGATGACGATATTGACCTGTTTGAGGATGAGCCCTTTGAGGATGAGATCCACGGCGAGGCCCTTCTTCCTGCGGGCGATCTTCTGATGATCGCTGACGTTCCCGCTGAGGATTCGCCTGCACATTCTCATGTCCCAGACTCCTTCGAGTCTGTGGCATCTGCACCTTCTCACACATTGAGCGCACAGCACTTTGCGCATGATTCTGATCCTGACCAGGCATCCTCTGTTGCACCTATTCCCAGCTTTGCGTTTGACCATGATGACATAGAGGATTCTGATCCTATCTTCGACCCGGATTATGATATCGAGTTTATACCTATGAATCAGCCCATGGAGGATCCAGCTGACCCAGTAGATCCTATCGACCCCGAGTTTAACTTCGAGATGGCTTTTGATGATCCCGAGCCTGTCGTCGCTCCTGAGCAGGCAGCCGCTCTAGACCCCATACTTGAGCATGACCCCGTACATGCTGGCATCCCTATTGAGCCTGTTATAGCAGACCCACCTGTTGATGATCTCCCCGTGGATGTTCCTTTGTTAGAGGGCGATCATGTTGTTGTTGATCTTGTTGTTCCTCTACCTGTTGTTGATATACCTGTTGACCATCCTGTTGAGCACATTGCACCTGTTCACCCTTTTGTTGCTCCCCCACCTGATCCCATCCCACTAGAGCCCGAGCATGCACTGTTCGCGGCACACATGGATCCACCAGATGAGCATGCACAGCACGGTTGGATACCTGCTGATGAGGATGTTCCACTTTTTCCCCCTCAGATCCCTGATACACGACATGTTGATTTTTCTTTTCAGGTTCCTCAGTTTGTACCTCCAGCGAGGACTGGAGAGGGTTCTTCAGCCCATCCTTTTGGGCAAGTACCGATGTCTATCCCCTTCATGCCCCAGATGTCATCTGTTCCACCCTCTGTTGCTCCATTTCATGTGGCACCTTTTGACCCCACCAGTGAGCCGTTCCTTTGGGCACCAGACTCTGCCATGCCACCTACTGACCCCTACCATTCTTTCCACATGGGGTATACTATCGAGGATGTTTTGATGTCTTTTGTCGCCCAGCACGAGTCACACACGCAGCGCATCCAGGAGCTTGAGAGAGCTCAGCTGCCACCATGCAAGTGCCATGGTCAGACACACTCTCCTCTGCAGCCATTTCGACCCTTACCTCCAGATTATGCCGCCCGTCTCTTTACACTAGAGCAGCAGGTTGCTTCTATCATTCGTACCCAGCGAGCCATGGAGGAGGACTGGCTCCAGTTACGTCGTTTGTTTTACACCCACTTTCCCCCTCCTCCACCGCCATCTGTATAGAGCTCATCAGTGCTGTTTGGGTAGACGAGGGTGAGAAGACGGCGATTGTTGGACTGCACAGCATTTTTGGATACTACTTTATGATCCTGACTTTTGTTGACATGTATTTGACGTATTTGACACTGACATGATATAGTTTTTGGACAGGGGTGATGTAGCCCCTAGTTGATTGATGATTGTATGACACAGGGATGTATTGATACACTTACTATGTGGTCTCGATATATGGCAATCGCAGTATTCTTACCATATTTGATTCGCTTGATTGCTTATTTATATTTTTATGACTTGGGATGTTGTGTGATTGGTATTTGTGATGTGTTGATAACATGAGATGTTATGTACTATTACTATCATTATATACGTACGCTACATTATGACCTGACTTACGCATTATAACATGGGATCTTTACTATGGCCTGACCAACGTAAACCATCTTTTAGAAGATGCCGCCGAGACGTGAGACACACATGCCTACTAATGAGGCAGAACTCCAGCAAATTATCGCTGCTGCCATTGCACAATACGCCGCCTCTCAAGGAGGGACTAGTGGAAGCAACTCTGGCAACACTGGCAACAACAATAATCCACCTCATGGTAATACCAAGTCATTTAGACCTACCATGACCTAATTGGATATCTTTAGCAATGATGCTAATGCCAATCGTATGCTATAACGTATGTGCAGGATGCACCTACAAGTAGTTCTTAGACTGCAAGCCCGTAAACTTTGATGGCACAGGAGGTGCTGTCGCCTTTGTTCGTTGGGCCGAGAAAACCAAATCTGTTCTTCGCATGAGCAAGTGCGCGCTGGATCAGCAAGTCACCTATATCCCAGGGCTGTTTCTAGATGGAGCCCTATCCTGGTGGAATCTACAAGTTCAGACACTTGGCGAAGCTGCTGCCTACGCGCTAACCTGGACCGAACTGAAGGAACTTATGCGCAAGAAGTACTGCTCTCGTGCGGAAATCCAAAGATTGGAAACCGAGTTCTGGCACTTGAAAATGGACGGTCCAAAGATCACAGAATACGTTCAAAGGTTCCATGACTTATCGCATGTGGTACCCTACATGGTCACTCCTGAGTTCAAGAGAATTGAACGCTTCATTTGGGGACTAGCTCCTCAAATCATAAGCATGGTAACCTCATCCAAGCCTGCGACCATTACTGAGGCGATTGATTTGAGCGTGGCTCTCACAGAGGAGGCCATTCGCCTGAACAAGTTTGATGATGCTGAGCATAAGAAGAAAGAGACTCACGTCGAGTCGTCAGGAGGTAACAAACAGAAATTCTCAAACTTCAAGCAGGGCGCCAGTGTGGCGGTTAAGAAAGGAGGATCAGGCACGCCAGCTCAGGTTACAGCTGATAGTGGAAAGAAAGGAAAAGGATATCAGGGCACCCAGCCCAAGTGTAATACCTGTCAACGCCACCATACTGGCCATTGTAATGTGAAAGTATGCGAAGCATGTGGAAAGCCGGGCCACTTGAAGGATTCTTGTTGGGCTAATGCTGGCCGGGGAGGCCAAGGAGGATTTGGGAACAGGAATAATAATCGTGGTGGTAATCGCCCACAAGGAAACTATGGAGGAAACGGGAATCGAGGCAACTTTGCGAATCAGGCTGGCAATGCAAACCAAAACAACAACCAAGCTGGAAATGGGCAAAGACTTGGATGCTATAACTGCGGTGATATCGGGCATTTTAAGAAGAACTGCCCAGAGTTAAACCAAGCCCGTGGAAGAGTGTTCCAACTCGAAGCAAGGGAAGCGCGCCAGGACCCCAATGTCGTAACTGGTATGTTCCCTGTAAACCAACGCTATGCATCCGTTCTATTTGATACCGGTGCCGATTATAGCTTCGTGTCGTTAGAATTTAAGAATATGCTTGGGTTAGCCGCTAATAAGTTAGATATTCCCTACTCAATCGAATTGGCTAATGGGAAGTTAGTAGAAGCCAATGAAGTGATCAGAGGCTGTGTGATTGAATTGGGAGAGCGTGAGTTTGCTTTGGACCTACTACGAGTTCAGTTGGGAAGCTTCGACGTAGTAGTAGGAATGGATTGGCTATCAGGAAACAAGGCTGAGATAGTTTGTCACGAAAAGATTGTTCGTATCCCAACCAAAAATGGCGAGACAATTGTGGTTCACGGAGAGAAGCATGATACGCCGTTAAGAATTATCAGCTGCCTGAAAGCGCGAAAGTGTTTGCAGAAAGGATGTGTTGCCTTCCTGGCACACATTGTGGATAAGAAGGCTGCTGAGCCGAGAATCGAAGACATCCCTGTCGTGCGGGAATGTCCAGAAGTCTTCCCAGATTACTTACCTGGACTGCCACCTCAGAGACAAGTAGAGTTCCGCATTGACTTAGTTCCAGGCGCCGCACCTGTGGCTAAGGCACCATACAGACTTGCTCCGTCTGAGATGCAGGAACTGTCGACACAACTTCAAGAGTTGTTAGACAAGGGATTTATCCGACCAAGCTTCTCGCCTTGGGGAGCTCCAGTCCTATTTGTCAAGAAGAAGGACGGTAGTTTCCGTATGTGTATTGACTACAGAGAATTGAACAAGCTAACGATCAAGAATAGGTATCCTCTGCCAAGAATTGATGATCTGTTCGACCAACTTCAAGGTTCAAGCTTTTATTCAAAGATCGATCTTCGATCTGGATACCATCAGCTAAGGATACAAGAGGAGAGTATCCCAAAGACAGCCTTCCGAACTCGTTATGGACACTACGAGTTCCTTGTTATGCCGTTTGGTTTGACAAACGCACCTGCAGTCTTTATGGATTTGATGAATAGAGTTTGCAAGCCGTACTTGGACAAGTTCGTGATTGTGTTTATCCACGATATCTTGATTTATTCAAGGACCAAGGCTGAGCACGAGCAGCATCTAAGAGCTATTTTGGAGCTGCTAAAGAAGGAACAGTTGTATGCCAAGTTCTCCAAGTGCGAATTTTGGTTACGTGAAGTCCAATTCCTTGGACACGTGGTAAATGGAGATGGAATCCACGTGGATCCAACCAAGATCGAGGCGATCAAGGATTGGGAAACGCCAAAGACGCCAACCGAGATTCGACAATTTTGGGTTTGGCTGGCTACTATCGAAGGTTCATTGAGGATTTCTCAAAAATCGCTCAACCATTGACGCTCCTCACCCAGAAAGATAAGAAGATTGATTGGGGAATCAAACAGGAAGAAGCCTTCCAGATACTGAAGGATAAGCTCTGCAATGCGCCAATCTTAGCACTACCGGAAGGTACAGATGATTTCGTGGTATACTGTGACGCTTCGCGTCAAGGATTAGGTTGTGTGTTGATGCAACGCCAAAAGGTTATTGCTTACGCATCGCGTCAACTGAAAGTGCACGAAAAGAACTATACCACACATGATTTGGAGCTCGGCGCAGTGGTTTTTGCACTAAAGATCTGGAGACACTACCTTTATGGTACAAAGTGTACAATCTTTACAGATCACAAGAGCCTACAGCACATATTCAACCAGAAGGAGCTGAATATGAGGCAAAGACGATGGGTTGAGTTGCTGAACGATTACGACTGCGAGATAAAGTATCATCCAGGGAAGGCGAATGTGGTCGCCGATGCCCTAAGTCGGAAGGAGAGGATCAAACCCATAAGGGTTAGAGCTTTAGAAATGATTATCCGAACCGATCTTTCCTTGCGCATTCGTGCCGCGCAGAAAGAAGCTCTCAAGGAAGGAAACCTTGAAGAAGAATATCTCCGTGGGATGGAGAAACTACTGGTACCAAACGAGGAAGGAACGTTATGCTTCGAGAAAAGGATTTGGGTTCCTTCGTTTGGAGATCTAAGGAAGGTTATTTTTGGTGAAGCTCACAAGTCGCGGTACTCTATCCACCCTGGATCGGATAAGATGTACCAGGACCTCAAAGATTATTATTGGTGGCCTAGGATGAAAGGCGATGTTGTTGTTTATGTAAGCAATTGTCTAACGTGCGCTAAGGTTAAAGCCGAATACCAGAAGCCTTCAGGACTTCTACAACAACCTGAGATTCCCAAGTGGAAATGGGAACAAATCTCCATGGATTTTATTACAAAGTTGCCAAGAACGCCAAAAGGCCATGACACTATCTGGGTGATAGTGGATCGATTAACGAAGTCAGCACACTTCTTACCTATCAGAGAGAAGGATAATACGAGCAAATTGGCCGAAATATACATGAGAGAGATCGTTGCACGTCATGGAGTGCCCCTCTCAATCATTTCTGATAGAGACGGAAGGTTTGTGTCAAGGATGTGGCAATCCTTCCAAGAAGCTTTTGGCTCACAATTAAATCTGAGCACTGCGTTTCATCCGCAAACCGACGGGCAGAGCGAGCGAACGATACAGACTTTGGAAGATATGCTGAGAGCGTGTGTTATGGATTTGGGCGGTAGCTGGGATAAACATTTACCTTTGGTTGAATTTTCATACAACAACAGCTACCACACCAGTATTGGTGTCGCGCCTTTTGAAGCCCTTTACGGACGCAAGTGCCGATCACCCTTATGTTGGGCTGACGCAGGTGATAGGCAGCTTGCTGGTCCCGAGATCGTCCAAGAGACGACAGACAAGATTGCGCAGATTCTAAAACACATCGAAGCAGCTCGCCACAGACAGAAAGCCTATGCGGATCCAAACCGGAAGCATGTAGAATTCCAAGTTGGAGAAATGGTTTTATTGAAGGTTTCACCCTGGAAGGGGGTGGCACGCTTCGGAAAGCGTGGGAAGTTAAATCCGCGCTACATTGGTCCCTTCAGAATTCTGGAAAGAATAGGACTAGTAGCATACAAGTTGGACCTACCTGCTGAACTGAATGGTGTTCACGACACCTTTCATGTATCCAATCTAAAGAAAAGTCCAACTCAAGTCACCGTTGCCATTCCCACCGACGAGATTCATGTTGACGACACGCTCCACTTCGTTGAAGAACCTGTTGAGGTCACGGATTGGAAAGTTAACAAGACCCGCCGGAGCAGTGTCAAGCTCGTTGGAACGCCAGACATGGTCCTGAATACACCTGGGAAAGTGAGGACCAGATGAAAGAGAAATACCCCCACCTTTTTCCTAAGAACCCTGCATCTACAAGCAGAACTTAAATTTCGGGACGAAATTTATTTAACGGGGGGAGAATGTGACAACCCGCACTAAACCAGGTATCTGTACGACTTAATTAGTAATTAATTACTGCTGAATTACTGTGCTTACTTGAACTTGTGAATAACTGCTACTTGAATACTGATGCATGCACTTACTTGTATCATACTTGCTTGTTGTCACTACATTACTGAACCTTAGTGACAAACATAATGCACAAAAAGCACAGTAGCACTATAACGGATAACCTATTGAACATGCTGATAAAGCCAGCATCAGGCAAACACTGCCTCTAAAGGCCTGTAAGAGCCTGAAATATTTTGCTACACTAGTGGTGAGTGTAGGGATACAAGGGTTGTAGAACTGCGTCTCTAGGAATAAGTCACTACGACTGGATGTGCCTAAAACGTACTCTAAGTACAAAACTCAGCACTTTACATAATAATTCAGCTTATAGCTACTAATAAAGTGCCAAAACCTGAGAAAAATATTACTAGACACTTTCCAAAGTGTCAGAAATGAGCAGTGTCACTAAAAAGAGTAATAACGACACTTTAAAGCTTTAGTAACGCTTTAACGGATTACTATCCAACCAAACAACCGGACTATACCCGGAACATGAAAATATTGTCATTTACACTATTTATCTTTTTCTGAGCCAGTTAAGGTCCCCGTATACCCTAACACCCGTCATAGCACACTGCACATTAGTAACCGGGTAAGACACTTAACTTAACTAACTAGTTCCTAATCATCTAGTTGGATTCGAACTAGGTACCCCCCCCCAACCGAATCGGTCACCAAGTGACCCCACTCTTGTACCATGTTGATTTACTAAGTCTTGTTTGTCTAATATCTAAATGACACAAGATCCTTTGGTTAATACACATATGATTTGTCTATAAGTTCATGACTAAACACAAGATTATCATTCATCACACCACACACTTCACAACTCTCCCTCTCTTTCTCTTTGGCTCTCGGCTGAACCCACACCCACACATCCATCCATCCTTCGATCTTGTTCATCACATTCCAACATCATACAAGTGTCGAGGGTCGTATACAAGGAGTCTTGGAGCAAGCGGAACGCGAAGGACCTCTCTACCTAGCTTTTATCCACCTCTTTTGCGCATAGATTCTTCCCTAGCCTCGAGCTAGAGGTATAATGCTTAAAACTCGTTCTTGAACTATTCTAAAGTGGTTAAAAGGATTTTTATCGGTTAAAACTCGTTAACATGCAAGATGATGCTCTAAAGTTTACTTAAAACACTAAAAATGGTGGTTAATAGCTCATAAGTTGTGTAAATGATGTAGTATTCGAAATGTATGATTATTTAGGCCCGATCTATGATGTGGTAGCTCGGATCATCGTTTAACCCGGTTTGGTAAGATCATGGATCTTAACATAAGCTTGTTTTGAATAATACAAGGGTTAAAAGGTGAAACTCTACCACACGCGAATCATGAACTTGTGTAAAAGAGTTTTACTTGTGAAATTGTGTTTAAAACTAGCAGATCTACGCATCTGCAAGTGGTACTTTCAAAGAACCACGTATCAAAGAAATCATGTATTTTAAAAGATGGATTTTACACTAACACGCATGATTTTTATAAACCACAAGTGTGTAAACACTTGTGAAATGAAAAGATCCGACAAAATAACAGTTTTTGTAAAAGATGACGGAAAGTTGTAAAAATGGATTTTCTCTAAAAACGAGGTTTTTACAAGATCAAATTACCTTATATAAAGATCTACTAAATTTAAGGGGATTTACACCACAGTTTTGGGAAAACTACAAGTTCATGTAATTTTTGGCAATTTACACATATGTTGATTAGTTGTTGTGAGAAAAGTTGTTCTGATCAAATAAAGAAAATTGTTGAGTAGATTTGTTAAAGAAAATGATACGCTTGAAAGCGTGGCCACCTCCAGTTACAGAGGAAACTCTGGCGAAATTTTTCTAACAACCTAACACCTAGAACTATTTACACTACAAGTGTTAGAATTATTTTTGGACATGTTTTCAAAATATAAATTTCGCCATGACTTTATTTACTAAATATTCGGAGGTGGGATTTTCACAAAATTTAACGTGATAAATATATATTTTTCACACACTGTTTATGATTATTTTGTGAAAATACATAAATATTATTTCTAGAGTAAAATAATATTTACGAACGTTAACGAATCCAAATTAATACGAACGCTTTCACCATAAATATATAAGTTACATCGGTAATTATATTACCACTCGATTGTTAAAACGTAACTTACGCACTTACGGAAATATTTTTGAACGCGTATTCTAACAACGTATTATTGGAGAAAAATTATGTGAAATGAAAATATAATATTTTTGAGAAAATACTTATATTTTGGAATTGGAAATATGTATATATATTAAGTGAGACTTAATGATTTAATTTGAACGCACATGTATTGAATCCCCCATCCTTGGGAAGGAAATTAACTACCAAGTATATACTGAATGTAAACACGAAATAGTTGTCTAACTATTTCCCAAAGACTTAAACTATAAAGCTAAGGCACGACCGTCCGTCTAATAGAATTAGTACGTGTAGGTCGTCACACAGCTGCGTGAGCAGGAGATACTTGGTAGAGACGCTTCACTGTGAGTTCATGTCCCCCTTTTCTCTAACTGTTTTCAGTTTTCTTAACTGCGGGGGTGAAATACATGTTACTTTGATTACGAGTACTTTATACACGGTATGGTTAGCGTAAGGAGGTTTACTACTTAGATCATGCGAGTGGGTAGGAGCAATATGAGGCCATTAGTCCTCATGGCGGGACCGAGGGACAGGAGCGGTAGATCTATCTGGGTGTAGCGAGCCCAGCCCCAGGCCAAACTAGAAACGGACCTCGGGGTGACTTTGTCCACATACTAATGTCGTGGCGAAATCTGCTAGGTTTGAGTCTCCCTATTTGCACTTCACATATATCAGTGGCCTTGCAAACCATTGGTGATCTCAATTCCCTTATTTGCTACATACCAAGACTATTTTTATACAAACAAAGGTTTACTTACTCACTTACACATGAACTCGCTCAACATTATTGTTGATTTTTCAACTTACATGTATTTCAGGAAATTAAAGATCTGGCGCGGTATGTTATGTTTTCCCGCTGCATAAGGGTTCCAAGGTCATCCCAGTTTAGGAAATGTGACTCTTTCCTGGACAAGTCACAAATCTTAAACTGCGTTTATTTCATGTTGATGTTTATGGTTTTCAAGACAATGTTTTACGTTATGAGGTTGTAAGTCCTTAAGACAATGATATGTTACTCTGGTTTTAAAACTTAATCGAATGGATGATCTTGCATGATTTTATTTCATATAGCTTTGTTATGGTTAAGCTATGGTATTAAGAAGTCACACCAAAATTAACCACGCTTCCGCAAAGCCAGGGTGTGACATTAAAAGGGTGAAAATCTAAAGAAAAAGCTTACGAGGCTAAGTAAAAGAACTTGCGGGTCACTTGGATAAAGCGTGGAAAACTGGTTACAATTCTCCATGTAAAATAATAACGGTCAGGAATAAATCTTAGACATAAATTCCTAGACATGAGGAAAAGACATAAGACAGAGAAAAAGTAAACTAAAAAAAAATAGTTTTTAGTCAAAAGCAATGTTTTAACAAACATAAGTAGTATAAGGCGGTTTAGAAAATCTTAAGCACACATAAGGCCAGAGATGGCAAAATAATATACCCGGGTGACGGGGTATGAAGTGATGGCGACTAATTAGTCTAGCCGGTAAAACTTTTCAAAGTCAAGAAAATGTTATGACAAATACAAAGAGCTTGTTAATATAAGACAAGCGCGGAATAAACTTGTTAACAGATTGATGAGACTAAGTGGTCAAGTGACAACTCGGTCAATAAGGATAATGCATATAAGCTAAAAATAACGGCCCGCGAGGCCTTACACATGAAAGACGTACGCGTCAATATAAATGAAAACGTTAGATCGAAAAGAAAGAGTGAATGTCTTGAAAACGAAACTAAGTTCGTTTAATCTAAATTAAAAGAAATACGTAAATAAGGTTTCGGGGACGAAACCTCTTTAAGGGGGGTAGACTTGTAACACCCCGAAAACGGGTTTGGTAATCAAACCCCGTTAATACTAAAAGACGGGTAAAGTACCGTTAGCGGCAAAAGTAACCCGATAAATATTAGAATTTAAATAAAAAAAATCCTAATATTAATTAAAAGGCGGATAAGAACTTTCCAGGAATAAAAGGGATAAAAGACCCGAGTTAACGAAACTTAAATAAGACGGGTTATAACTCCCGGAATCCAATAAGTTAACTAGGAATAATAATAACCTAGTTAGAAGAGAAGTCTTGTAGTGACACACTAGTGGGTTAAAACTTTATAACTAGGAAAATATAAAACTTTATATTAAAATTATAAAGTTTTAAATAAACAAGGACAAACTAACTAGGACAAAATAACCCAGTTAGTTATAAGACTTATGTTAACTCAAAAGTGAGTTAAAAGCACCTAAATATGAACTAAAAGAAATTAAAGGGGCTAAAAGTGTCTAATTGGAAACTAATTATAATAAAAATCAATTTATTAAAAACAAAACACAATGCGTGTTTTGTTCTGGAAATCGATCAAGAAGCAGGGGGCGATCCCAAGCTCCCCAAAACCCTAGTTCATGTCAAAACCTCCAATTTGAAGGATCAAATCAAGTTCAAAACGAAAATCGAGCATAGATTAGTGATCCCCATTGCAAGGAGATCACAAGGTATGTAAAATTTGATAAAAATTCTCTACTTGAAATTCTCATGAATTTAGGGAATTCAAAATCTGTGGATGCATGTGTGATATGTAGATGAAATAGGAACATTTGAATGCCTATGAGTAAACCCTAGACAAGTATAGATTGAAATCATGATTAGCTCAAGTAAATTCAGATATGTTAATAAGTCAATTGACTTCTAAAAAGTCAAACCGACCAATGATTAGATCGAATGATAATTTTGATATGGTCGAATGATAAATTCGACATAAAACCCGTAGGATGGAATAGTCGTGAACGATTATGACTAATCTAACCGTCTTACGAATTGTGATGATGATAGTTTGACTCTAGACAGGCCAGATGAGGACTTGGGAAAAGAAGCGGGTCAAACAGATCGTGTACGCGGAAAAAGGACATAACCGGATGTAAGGTAAGTGAAACTTACACTTCTTGGTAGAATACGTATAAATTCTATAAGTTATGAATACGAGACGATTAATATTCGAAATACGGGTTCCGACGCGTAATGATACGGGTCGGAACAAATATAAATGATAGAAACCATGGTTTATGAGAAAGAGGGTAAAAAATGGAAATATAGTCAAGCGTCGACTAATGTAAATTTAACTTAAAAAGGATCTTGAGTTAAAATCCGAAATGGGTCGGATGTGAGAGTGAGAAATTGAAAACCATGTTTTAATAACCTATGAAAATGTTGGTCTTACAGTCCAAACGGGTCAAATGGTGGTGAAAACACCATTTGACAATATCGGCTAATGATTGTTGTCAAGTCATATGTTAACAGGAGCAATTAGCAATTTGGTAGATTGCGACGCCATAGAATATCAGTTAGTTAAAGCAAGGTATAAAATGGGTCTATATATTGACTCGAGCCAGGTACGCGTATATATAGATTTATAGTTAAAAGGACAATGTTGATCAAATACATTAGCAAAGGGCCTTTGTTGTAAAATGAGGGACTAAATTAACCAAAACGCCGTTGTTGGGTTAATCGGGCAAACGACCCTTAGAGACCGTTTAGAGACTTGTATTGAAATTATGTAACCCTTAGATGCATGTAAGAGTTGTAGGCGTAAACTTCACGTTCAAATGCCTAAAAATGGTCATTTGCGTGAAACGACTAGTTGAAGGGTAAAATTTGGGAATAAGGGGTTCATTATGTTAAATCCACCACAAAATAGTTGTGGTGGATTATATGTAGTTATTTAGATATGGAATTTTGTAGTGTCGAAAGAAAAGGGCAAGTTTTAGATTAAATTGCTTAAATTCCCTAAACGGGTCAAAACAGTTTATGCACATAGCCTACGAACTAGTCGCACAATTTATAATTTTTTTTATTACGAACCCGAGCTAAAGATTTCGGGTTAAAATACACTAGCGTATGTATTTTGGTTGTTTAAGACATCAAAGTTGGAAATAAATATTTTGTTCGATTATTCGTTGCTTAGAACTTGTTTAGACTTATATTTAAGTTATCAAAACTAACTTTTATGTTGGTTTTGATCATAGGTGGATATCAAGAGTACCCGGATGAAGATCAAGCGGCGAGAAAGAACCGAACACATGAAAAAGAAGCCTCCGCACGGTGTGTCGTCGTAACTTTCAAACGACGACTAAACTACATTATGTTGTATTATTTTTAAATTGTAAAAGTTTTAATTAAATAGAAAATTTAAATGCACTTGTAATCATTGTTACAAGTTTGTTTTTCGTAATCTATACGAGAACCTTTAAAATAATAGCAAGGATGTTACAACACCACAAGGTGTCGTAATGACATAATTCAATAATAGCGGTGACCGAACAAGTTCACCGTGTTTGGATTCAAATAAAAGTGTTATGAAACAAACCTGAAAATTTGATTCAATTGGCATCGTATGATTTTTCAATTGAATATAGAACACCAAAGAACTACTGTTCCGATCTAATGATGAAAAATAATGAATACTGCAAGGCATTCGATCGATAATGAAAAAATCATTAGGAGGTACACTGGAATATAAAATGAATTTATGTACCATGTTCTTAACACACTATTGTGTTAGGACTGCTTCAATCATGATAAAACAGATAGAATTTAAAGCAAATCAATAAATAAACAATTAAATCCGTGTATGAGATGCGTAAACGAGATTAGCGCAAGCTTCAATTTAGTGAAAACATCACCACAAGGTGTCGAAATCAACAGATGTCACACCCCGATATTTCCACGTATTACCGGTGGGCCCGGTGGGGAGTATCGTGACATAGTTGATATCATCATAGACAATTTATCACATATTATATACACAGCGGAAGTCGAAAGATATAAACATTACAAACCGAATGGAAGTAATATCATTTATTTCAAAAACGGTTGTAAAGGATCCACAGGCGGATCAAAGTTAAAAGAAACATTGTTCTGCAGATTTATAAACATCTAAGCTTGCAAGACTCTTTATTGATGCTAGGAGTAGCCAGCCTATTCCGATTAGTACCTGCACTTAACCTTTTTGGAAAATACGTCAGTTTTCACTGGTAAATACAATTAACTAACTCATTTTGAAAATGTTTAAAAATTTTGATTTGAATGCACAAGGCACAAAATATCTTTTATAACTTGGGATAAATATTTAAAAATAAACTTGTTAAAGAATTACGTGTTTATTATACGTTCAGTAGCCTGGGCTGAAAACCGGGTTAAAGATTAATTGACACACCACATAATATAATCCCGTGGCGAGTTATTCTCGAACAGGCGGTTATATCTTTTTATATACGCACCGGTAGGTGTATGCCTACACCCCGTGCTTAGGTCGTGGCCATTTCAATGAATGACGCCAAGGATATCCGGGACATGGTCATTAACCCCCCAAAGGCTTTAAGCAAGCAAAACAGATTAAACGGGTCATCTCAATAAATTAACCTTCATATGATTAACAATTCAATGCCCGACCAAGCGATATTTTATATACCGTACCCCAAGCCCGTATAAGGGAAAATAAGTTAAAAGTATTTACTTGAGCAAATTATATAAATTTATCCCACCTGTACAAATCAGCAAGTGCAAGTATCTTTTACTGGTCTCCTAAATAAAGGGTCCAAGCTAGGAAGATCTTGATTCAAATTGCTCAGGTATGAAGTGTTAAACCCCAACTTAGAGCTATTTGAATCAGATTGTGAGGAGAATGAAGGTGTTGGGTTTATATAGATTTCGGTAAACCGTTAGGATCGTTCCTCGTAAACCGTGCTTGAATCATGACCTTACACTTGGGCCCAAGGTTTTAGAATACCATGGGAACATGTAAAACCATCAAATACCAGCCTATAGGGTGCAAAACCATGGGTTAAAACCATCAAAGCCTCAAAAATGGACCAAGTTCAATGTATCTGCTAGAAATTTCAAAAAATGGTCCCTGCACTTGTAAAACTTGATTTTTGGCACTTTTAAGCCCTGTTAACCCCATTTCAAGGCTCTAAAATAAAGTTAAAGTATAGGGAACTTAAAATATGCTCAAAAACATCTCGGATGTCGGCTCGTTTGGTCGTACGGTTGCGTTGTTCGGTTAATTACGACGGAAGTCGTAACGAACGCAAAAACGATCAAAATTAAGCGACGAATGGAATTTTATCATGCCAATCACTAAAATAAAATATTTTAATGATTATATAAATTTTTGGAGGTTCGGATATATATTCAGAACGTAAGATATGCGCGAAAATGCAAACTTATGCACTTTTTGACGCTTTTAGTCCCTGTTGATCAAATAAGTTTATTTTTGTGCACCAAACACCTCTAAGCCTATTTATAAGCTATGTAAAGGATATTTAGGGCATGTTTAACTTATGATCATATTCCGAAAGGTTTGATATAATACGAATCGGTATACTTTTGCAGTTTGACGTAAATAGTACCTTAAATCGCACAAAGTAGTGCGAAATGTCATTTGATGATATCCAAGCCTTCCATGGCCCATAGTGGGTATTCCCAAGCATGTGTTTAAATATTACTACACTCTCGTTTGCTTAAATGGTCACCAAAAGGCGTAGATTCAAAAGTTGACGCTTTTGGGTCCCTCTAATGCCCAAACTTGCGTATATCATCGTTTAATAGCATCGAAGCCTTATCTAATCCATGTTAGGCACTCTTGAGAGTATTATTAAACATAGCGATGCTTCGGGTTTGTAAAAAGGTCATTCAGAGGTATAATTAAACATATTGACACTTTTAGTCCCTCTAACTTGCAAAGTTGCGCGTAACTTTACTTATAGGCATAAAATCCCTTAATGGCCAATATTAGGCATTCCTGAGAGTATAATCAATTATCATGAAGCTCTCGGTTTGTTAAAAGGTCACTCAGAGGTAAGAATTAACATGTTGACGCTTTTAACCCTTCATCGCACAAACTTTCAATTAATTACGCAAACGGCTACTCTTGATCAACAAGTGGCTCATTTGTGAACATGATTACCGTGTAATGTTATTCAGAGGCTTATAATAAGCATGTTAACATTTCCAGTCCTTCTATAATCAAAGTTTTTGATTTTTCGCAAAATTAGTCCCTCAAATTCAACGTTTGACTTTATTAGGGTTTATTACACGTGTCAATACATTATTGGACGTGATTTTTACGAGGTGTTACAACAGAAGACTTAATGGAGCCGTAGACCAAACAAGTCTACTACGACTTGGGACAAAAGAAACATTTGCAAAAATGAATTTGAATATGATGCTATCAATACATCATATGGTGTCTTGAATTGAAGATGCGAAATGGACAAGTTCAAGCAATTGAACTTGGTTTTAGCGAAATTTGACAATAAATACATGTATTGACAAGGGAATTTCGGCATGGTTACCAGGATAAACCATGTATGTAACTTGAAAGAAAAGAAGTTTCAAGAAAGTGTGTTGACGTGATAGCAAAGAGCCAACAATTACAATAATGTAGGTCATTCGAATCACAAATCAGTAATTAGATTTAGCAAAATAATATTTGAACTTTGACGAAGCACTTATTCAAAACGAAACCACATGCTTAACAAATGGTGCATGCGTAACATATGAATTTCCAAGAAATGAAACACTGAGTATTCGCTAAAATGAAGAAATGATCAAGAATCTAGACAAAGGAGTGTTCGCTTTAGTGAAGAAAATTGTCGTGATGCAACTACCATTAAGAGGAGTAGAGATGTAAAAATCTACTGGCTAGAAGCAAAAGTGGAAATTTCAATATAAAAAAAAACTGAGTACTTTATCTGTTCGGTTAACTGAAATAGCATATACGTCAGAATAATGGGGTCTGCTTGAGTTAACGGATGTAGTTCCTATGTGATAACCTTTAATGAGTTTTGACCTAAGTTTCCCTAAGGTCCTAAGTACATGTTTCCTAGATTCTTAAAGTCTTGTATTCTGTGAAAAACTGTTTTGTGTACCGTGCAGAAAACACAATATTAGCATATGCTAAAAACAAATTGTTGACTCACTGTACTTTGGGATACTTTCTTCCTAAATCTGCAGCTGGCGATAATCCATCAAAGATCAATCTTAGATTGATAGTTGGATCCTCGCAGTTGGTTGAATAATTCGTTAATTCTCAGCAAGAGTTGCCGACTCTTTATGGTTAGCTTGTTCAGCTCCTGGTAGTTGATGCTCATTCAAAAACTACCGTCCTTATTCTTGACGAACAGCACTGAAACTCCCCAGGGAAAAAACTTGCCTTATAAATCCCTTATTTGGTAACTTCTGAAGCTGCGTTGACAAATCTTGTATCTCAGAAAGCGCAAGTCGATAGGGTGGCTTAGCTACAGGCGCGGCGCCTGGAACCAAGTCAATGCGAAATTTGACTTGTCGTTGAGGTGGTAATCCTGGCGTGTCTTCGGGGAAGACTCCAGGATATTCCCTTACCACAGGGATATCTTTGAGCTTAGGTTCTTCGGCTTCCTTGTCCATGAAAAGAGCCAAGAAGGCAACACATCCTTTGCATAAAAACTTCCGTGCCTTCAAACGACTGATAATCCGCAGGGGCGTATCCTGCTTCTCCTCATGAATCACGATCGTCTCTTTATTCGCCATCGGGATGCGGATAACACCTCCGCTCGATTGCTCGATAACCAATCCATCCCAATTACAGCGTCGAAGCTTCCCATGAGCTAGTTCTATCGAGTACGGGGATATCTAACTTACTAGCTATTGAACCAAGTATATTATTAAATTCTAGATATACGAAGCTATAGTCGGTACTAGTATCAAATAGCACAGATGCGAAGTGTTGATTAGCAGGGAACGTACCAGTGACTTCATTCGGACCCTGGCATGCTTCACGAGCTCCAATGTTGAACGCTCTTCCACGGTCTTAGTTAATCTTCCTAGGGCAATCTTTCCTAAAGTGCCCCACGTCCCCACATCTGTAGCAACTTGGAACTCTACCACTATCGCCTCCGTCTTGGTTGCCGTCATCATTTCCTCCTTGTCTGGGATACTTCGCCCAGCAGGCATCCTTGTTGTGTCCTTCCTTTCCGCACCTATCGCACTTAAGCCTCAGACATCGACCTTCATGGTGAAACTTGCACTCATCGCATCCCGGCTTAGTCCCCAAGTAAATTTTACCACCGGCCTGGTTGTTTTTAGGGCAATACTTCCTGAAATGCTTCACACTACCACAGTTAAAACACCCTTGTCCACGTCCTTGATCGTCACCGTTTCTGTCTTGATAGTTGTTGTCGTTGTTTCCTTCGCGATTTCCGCCATCATCTTGACCTTCGTTTCCATGTTCAGTACCTTGCCTACACGTCTCCTTGGCATTCCCCACTTTGCCACAGTTATCACACTTTCCATACCTACATCGCCCGATATGATGACATCGATAATTATCGCACTTAGGTAGGATACCCATGTACTCTTTTCCCTTTTTGGTCTTGTTGTTCTTTGCCCAAGAACCTTTTTGGAAATCAGTGAGCTTCCTCTTGTTCTTCCCAGATGGCTCCACATGAGTCTCCTTCTTCTCATCAGGAGTTGAACATTTTTCCAATCTAATCGCTTCTTTAGTGAGCGCCACACTTAAGTTATTCACGTCGATAGTTGTTGGAGGCGTTGATGCCGTCATCAAGCTCATAATCTAAGGCGCAAATCCCCAGACGAGTTGTTCTAGCCTCTTAAACTCTGGTTCCACCAGATATGGAATAACTCGCGACAAGTCGTGAAGTCTCTGCACATATTCCGCCACCTTTGGACCTTCCATCTTCAGGTTCCAAAATTCAATTTCCAGCTTCTGGATTTCAGTCTGAGAACAATTCTCTCTACGCATCAACTCTTTCAGCTCATTCCATGTCAAAGTATACGCAGCAGCCTCGCCCAACATTTGAACCTGAAGGTTCCACCATGACAGTGCCCCATCTTGAAACAACCCAGAAATATACGTGGCTTGTTGCTCTGGAGTACATTTGCTCATCCACAAAACAGAATCCGTATTCTCGACCCATCTCACAAAAGCTACGGCACCTCCAGTGCCATCGAAGTTTAGCGGCTTGCAGTCCAAAAACTGTTTGTAAGTACAGCCTGTACAAGCAACATCATTCACATAAGGCATTAACAAAGCACACTTGGAAATGTCCAACGTATTGTAATGTGTCTTAGGTGACTTAAACATTACAGTGAGGTGGGTTATTTCCTGAGGTAATTTCGCTGTGTCTGTAGCGAAGAACCTCGTGCAGTGCGATGGCCTGTGTGATGGGCGCTTGTAATTCTGCCTCAGTCATGGGTAGCCGAATGATCTCTTGAGGAGGCATCTTTTAAGAAGGAGATCGAATTAGTCAGGTCTTATTTGTTCATGCAATGTATTTAGTTGTCTAGAGGTCGTATGTACATACCCATAATCAATCACCATATCAAGCAATCATATAACATCGCAATCATAGCACAATCATGTAAATGGGAACGTGTTTAATGAGAACATAACAAGCAAGCACGTTGTTCATTCACATGTTTAACGAGAACATGATGATTGGGCTTTCATTAATCATTGACCACAAAGTATTGTTGCATGTTTTACAAAGTGTATCATATCAAAAGGATCACAGGGTCACATTACCCTTGTCCATCAAGTCTACCAATCTACAAAAGTCTTACAATCAAAAGGTGGTCTCCAAAAGGCTTCACAAGCTCAACTCAAAAGTGGTGCTCTCACCAAAGGTAATGCATCTGCATAAGACCAAAAACCTATTGTACTGATGGCGGAGGAGGAGGGGGAGGGAGGAAAATCAAACTGAGAACATGTGCGAGCTCCTCCTCGATCTTGTGCACATGACGAACCAAGTAACGGATCTGCTACTCGACCGTAAGAAATCGAGCATCAAACTCTGGAAAAGGAGTAAGAGGAGCAGGTGGTCGTGCAAAAGGGGACGGTGATGAACGAGGGGGAACAAAAGTAGACTGACAAGGGCGCAGTGCCGACTCAAGCTCCAAGACTCTGCAACTCATGACCTCAAATCGAAGCTGAAGTGAATAAAGTAACTCATCCTATGTATAGCTAACAAAATGCGAAGGATGATAGGGGTCTGAGGTCGGCATGGAATATGGTGGGGACCATCGGAATGGCTCATCAAGTGGTGGAGAAGTAAATGGAGCAAAAGGTGAAAACTGAGGGCTTTGAGGAAAAGCTGCTGACACAAAAGGATCGTCACGCGTGTGACAACTGTCACATTTCCATACATTCCGTACACTAAATAAACAGTAATCTGTGCTTTAATGACTGTGCATGATCTAGTTTACCAGACAAATAAATTTCGGGGGGTGAAACACATGTTACAAATGTTACAATATTTACAAATGGTATGATACAAAAACAAGAAGCACCTTTGGTGAGAACGAGTACCAAGTATGATGCGTTTTAAGAAATGCCTATGAAATACTAGATCATGTGAGCTTAGACTTGAAATGCCATAAATGCTTGGTGAAAACTAGTACCAAGTTGTAAACACATAATTAGGGACAAGGGTTAGATCTAACGGGTACGGCCGAACCCCACTCATGGTCACAACTAGTACCTAGTAGTGCTTCGGAGTCCCAGTCGAGGTTAATCGACACAGTCGAGGGTAATCGACACAGTCAAGGAGTCATAACAAGTACTCCCCATGTCCTCAAGGAGTCATAACAAGTACTCCTCATGTCCTCAAGGAGTCATGACAAGTACTCCCTATGTCCTCACATGCCTTAAAGGAGCCATTACGAGTGCTCCCTGTGCCTTAAAGTCCTTGTAAAACATTCATGTTCATACACACTTTTCATACCTATTTACAAAGGAGTCTCTCAAAGATTTACAAGAATTACGATATACAAACAAGACGCATGAACTCGCTCAACTTTATGTTGATGTTTTCCAAAATTACATGTATTTCAGGTAACAGGATGGATCTTGGGCGCAAGTGTCGTAACTAGAAGTAAACTCCAAGTTTGGATGTCATCCACTTTTGTTGATTTATAACCTAGACGGAGGTTGTGTTTTAAAACTTAAATAACAAGTGTTTGTAATACTCAAATTTTTTGAATGGATGAACATCGTTTTGATCATGTAGTTGTTTATTACGATTGAATGCAATGATATTAAACCAGTCACACATCATACGCTTCCGCAAAAGACAGGGTGTGACAGTTTGGTATCAGAGCTTCGATTGTAGTGAACTAGGATTCCTTCTCGAGTCTAGACTACAATCACTAGAGTTCTCTCACGAAAACATTTTACAAAAAGGTTTTTCATTGCATTCACGTAAGCATCAAGATCCACGAGTCAAACACTTTTCAAAAAGAGACAAGGCAAGGATATTAGTAGGGAATACCCTCAAGATAAGGTGCCAATTAAGGCATAGTCTACGCGAGATAGACTTGCCAAAAAATAAAATACACTCTTGGTGATAACTAGTACCAAGTAGTGTTTTTGTCGTGAATCGACAACTAGAAAAATGACCCCCCCCCCAAAAAAAAAAACGAGAGTTATACGTGATATAATGCATCAAATTGCTTGTTTATGCTAAATAACATATTTGTTATTGATATACATATATTCAAATAAGTGTACGGAATGATTATTGACGTGAATAAGATACTTTCGACTCCGACTCCTATTACTGTACGTAACTCGCACGATGAAGCTATCGACCTCGCATTCATTGCAAAGCTCATGGCTAGAGTGATTACTAAACAAGATTCTGGGCTTGCTTCCGTAGGAGATGGCTGCTCTTCCCTCTCGATCGTGAAGGTGCCTGACTACGATGATGATGACGAGGTAGAGGCGGCAACCTTGAACAACTTCTAATCAGCAGGACGAGATCCCTGCGACTTTTGTGAAGCGAGATTGACGACATACTTGACCAGAAAAGGAGGATGAAGTATTCATCTTGAAGGTGCCCCTCCAACTACTGGGAAATCTCTTTATTCCTACTTCATTTAATCATCGTGCCTATTCGCGCGTAACGATAACAAGTGTTAGCGCGTGGACCACTGCAATGGTCCTTTCCATGACAGAAGTATAAGGACAATAGTGTCCCCTCCTTGACTGATCATCTGCTTGGACGAGAGAAAATTGGGGTAACTATGCAAGACAATTTATTACTACGGGGGCCCACGTAATAACGACTTGTAGTGCACAGAAATCCTGGTGGACTCTGCGGCTCGAGCTAATGAAAACCACACAAAAATAATCTATAGGTGTTCACACCTTCATCTGGTAGAACAATACATAGATCAGTGCTTTAGCACATTATAAAGTAGGAAGCCGGACTTAACCTACTTCGTGACTGACACTTCTACCTGTATACGAGACGTTTGAGAAAACGACATTTAAACAAGTGAAGATGGGTAACATTCAAGAAGATTCAGCGACGTCACACTCTCTATCACCTCTACATGAACAACCCCATCTCGGGAAAATATACACATCAGTAAAGCTAAAGACCTAAGAAAACCAATGTAGCAGGAAATAACCAAAACTTGAATGACCAAGGCGATGTAGCCTCGAGTTCATTTTTCCATTACAAACAATAGGCCAAGTAGCCAAGCCTATGAAGGCTCAGTAATTGTTTCCTCGCTCGTGCATTGTTGATTATATATACATGTGAAATTGGGTGATTACATGATGGCTTATGGTGCTATGTACCTCATAGACGACTAGGGAATGTTGTCTAACTCACTTCATACCATTTTGACAGAAGAGAATGCCACCCAGACGTGACACAAACACCAGTATGTTGCCAAGAACAGAAGCTGAGCGTCAAGAACGAATCTCACAGGAAATTGCACGACATGAAGCCCTCCGCTCCGAACACAGCGGTGGCACTTCCGGAAATAACTCTCTAACTGGCTGCACCTATAAACAATTCCTGGACTGCAAGCCATTGAATTTTGATGGCACAGGAGGTGCCGTTGCATTTGTTCGTTGATCAGAAAAGACTGACTCAGTTCTAAGAATGAGTAACTGTTCGCCCCAACAGAGTGTTACCTATATCTCAGGGTTGTTTTTGGATGGCGCACTCTCCTGGTGGAACCTTCAGGTTCAGACCCTTGGTGCAGATGCTGCTTATGCACTGAGCTGGGACGTGGGAAATGATGGAAAAGAAATACTGTTCTAGGGCTGAAATCCAAAAGCTTGAGGTGGAGTTCTGGAAATTGAAAATGGACGGACCGAAGATTCCTGAATATGTCCAGCGATTTCACGACTTGTCTAGGGTCGTCCCCTACTTAGTCAAGCCAGAATTCAAGAGAATTGAGCGATTCATTTGGGGACTTGCACCTCAGATCAGGAGCTTGGTTACTACCTCAAGGCCTCCAAGTATCGCAGAGGCTATCGATTTAAGCGTTACGCTTACTGAAGAAGCTCTACGTGCGGGAAAATTTTCGGAATCTGAGGATAACAAGAAAGAGACTCATGTGGAGTCATCAGGCAATAAGAAAAGGAAGCCTTCGAACCTAAAGGTGGGCACACAAGTCAGCTATGGAAGCTCTAAAGCAAACAAAAGAAAGAAAGTGAATCCGCCGCATGGCAGAAAAACTGATGGAGCCGCTAATAAGGCCGGTGGTAAAGTTTACTCGGGGACTAAGCCGAGGTGCGAGGAATGCACTTTTCACCATGAAGGTCGATGTCTAAGGCCTAAGTGCGGAAAGTGTGGAAAAGAAGGGCACAACAAGGACGCCTGTTGGGCGAAGGACCCAGATGGAAGAAATAAGAGAATACCAGGTTGCTACAGATGTGGTGAAGCAGGGCACTTTAGGAAAGATTGCCTTGGGAAGAAACAAGCAAGGAAGGGTTTTCACGATCGAAACTCGTGAAGCACGCCAGGATTCAGATGCGGTTACGGGTACGTTCCCTATTAACCAACCTTATGCATCCATTTTTGGATTAATACTGGCATCAACTTTAACCTTGCATGCTTAGAACTTAAGAAACTGCTTGGCCTAGTTTCAAGTAGAATAGTCGTCCCGTATCCCTTAGAAATGGACATATAGAAGGCTAGTTTAAGCAGACGAAGCAAGTAAGGATTATATTCTAGGAACTCAGAAGGCCGGGACCCTCTATTACCATTAACTTGAGAGGTCATAATATGGATTGGATATCCAAGTAGACTGCAGAGCTTGAGAACATCCCCGTGGCGGAGGAAGTTCCAGTAGCCTTTTCTGAAGACTTGCCAGGAATACCTCCACAACGCCAAGAGGAGTTTAGGATAAATCTCGTGCTAGGAGCGGCACCAGTGCCGAATGATGCCTTACCGACTAGCTTCGTCCGCAAAGCATGAGCTTCCGATATAATTACAAAGGCTGCTAGACAGAAGGAAATTAAGGTCATGACGCCCTTAGTTAAGGACACAAAGAAAAAGTTGACAGTTTCCATTTTGCATAAATTCCAGAGAATTGAGAATCAAGAATCCTTTGCCAAGGACTGATAACATGAAACAGACAAATCGTAAGATCCTAGTTACCACTCAAGGATCGACTTGAGGACAGGATGTCCTCAACTGTGAATACAAGAAGGAAACATCCCTAAAACGACCATTAGGACTCGCTTTGAGCATTACAAGTTCCTTGTCGTATCATTTGGCTTAACACATGCATCGATAATATTCATGGATTTCATGAATAGAACGTGTAAGCCATACCTGGATAGATCATGATTACATTTATTGACTACATTCTCATATGACCAACGACCAAGGAAGGTCAGCTGCAAATCACCTTGCAAACCCTTAGAGAAAAGAATAGTTACGTGCTATGATGAAAAAAAGCGGATTTCGAATTCGAGAAATGAGAACTTTAAGATACATGGTGGATAAGAACGAAAATCATGCCAACCATGCAACCAAGAGCTAAGGAGCTAGAGTTACAATTATGTGACGCTTCTCGACAAAGTCTCGATTGCACATCGATGAAACGAGACCACAACATTGCATACGCGGCACATTGATTAAGGAATCATGAGAAGAAACCTTGAGCTAGATACAGTAATTGCGCGTCGCAAACTTGACGTCACTACCTGAAAGAAAACGCTGCACGACCTTTACTGAACACAAGGGTTGCAGCACACCGTTGATCGTAAAAACTTGAATATTAAACTAAGCTACTAAACGATGCAGGCTATATGAACACGATACGTGCTTGTGTGATAAACTTTGATAAAAAGTTGGAACACTCACTTGCCTTTAGTGGAGTCTTCCTACAACAGTATTTAACACACCGCCGTTTAAACCACTTCAAGTAAAGCTTTAAATGAAACATAATAAGTTAGTCCCCGTCATGTTGAACAGAGACCGGAGATAAACAATCTACTGGCCCGAGTTGGTCCAGGAAAACTAGAGGCAAGATCGTTCAGATATATCGAGACAGCCCGCGGAATACAGAAAGATTTTGCCGATGAGCGGCAGAAAATCACAAGAATTCGAGACGAGAAGTATGGCTTTAATGAGAGCCTTGCCTAGAGAAGGCATGGTGTGATTTGGAAAACACAAAGGTTGGACCCCGATGTAGGGATCGGAACCATTGTTCACATGATGAAACTTCCAGAAAAAGATCAGTAGTGATCGCGACACATTCCGTGTGTCTAGAGGAGTCTGACTCAAGGAACAGTCGTTGTTTCCACAAATAAGATTCACGTCAATGACAAGCGACAATAATTACTATAAAACCTGTTAAGGTTTTGGACCAAGAGTCCACAATACTAAAGAAACCTGTTAAGGTTACGGACCAAGAGTCCACAAGATACAGAAAAGACATGATTGATTTACTTGAGTACGATAGAATTTATAACATGACCGAGAGATTACATGGGAACATAAAGACAAAATCATGAATCTAAGTGACCACATTTGATTCATAACTCCCCTGCGACCAATGACATCGCTTGAATTTCGGGACGAAATTCTTTTAACGGGGGGAGACTGTGACAACTGTCACTTTTCCGTACATTCCGTACACTAAATAAACAGTAATTCGTGCTTTAATGACTGTGCATGATCTAGTTTACCAGACAAATAAATTTCTGAATTCCATGCAAGTGAATTCATGCACGTTTTATACTACAAGAATTACTTTATGATAGCGTTGCGTCAAAATTATTAGTAAACTCACCTGTAAGACACACTGTGTCAACAAAACTGCAGAAGGCAGTCAGACATCAGAATTGAGGCCTAGGTGTAGGTCCAACGACAAGAACACATTAAAACCCAAGAGTACATACAAGGGTTAACATATAGACATTCCGAAAGCTAAAATACGCACTAAAAAGCACCCGAAACGCACTTTAAGTGCAAAATTTTATTAAATTCAGCTATAAATCAGCTTTTAACACATAAATGTTATGCAGAAATCATGATTTATCATTCAGAATATTTCCCTAAATGTCGGGAATCGAAAGTGTTACAAAAGGGTACGTAAAGGACACTAAACGGTGCAATTTAGCACTTTAACGAACCGGTATCTAACCGAACAACCGGACATAACCCGGAACATCAAAATATTATTAGAAGCATTGTTTTAATGTTTCTGAGCTAGTATTGGTCACCGAACATCATAACATACTCTAAACACCCTAAACACATAAAACACTAACTAATACCATTACTTTCCAACCAAATTACTTAACTAATATTTGGAACCAAACTAGCACAACACCCCCCCCCCCCCCCCAACCGGTTATGGAACAAGTAGGACCCCCCATGATTTTATTTAGTTGTTTATAAGATTTGTTAAGTCCTTTTGAAACACAATGACTAATGGTTATAAAGATGTTGGAGGATTTTTATTATAAACCTTAAGTCTTTCACAACTTATCATCTTCATCATTCAACACACTCCAACCTCCATTCTTTCTCCTCCATTCTCGGCTCAACCTCAACCCCACACCATCACCATTTTCAATCACCTTCCATACAATCCAAGGTTATTTCATGGTGCTAGAAGGTCACTAACGAAGCTCGGTATTCACGGAACTTGAAGGACCTTCTCCGTTTGCTTTTATCCAACCATTTTGTCACCTTCAAGTTCTAGTATTCTTCCCTAGCTTGAAGCTAGTGGTAAGGCTCTCTTGATCTTGTTTACTTCATATTTTGAGTGGTTAAAAGGTATAACATGATGATTAACTCAATAATACTAAGGAACTTACACATGAATCTTGAAACATAAAGCTTGTAACATGATGAAATAGTGTTGAAATGATATTGTTGGTGTATGAATGATATTTGGTAGTTGCTTACTAGAAATATTGATGTTAAGCATTTCATGAAGCTTGCTAGATTGTGATTAAACACATGATCTAGCAAGATAGAGGATGATTATGTGTTAACACAAGAAGATCATCCTCATGTATAAACATGAACTTGATGAACAAAATGATTTTCTTGAAAAAGTAGTATACAAAAGGAACTAGTAAACTTATAAATCCAAGATTTATGAATGATTTTTCCAAGAAAAACAAGTGTAAAATATGATTTTTAGAAGATCATGATTCTTACATAAACCAATATTATTTTTGGTGGAAAAACAAGTGTATGAACACTTGTGAAACAAGAGAGTTAATGAAATCAACATTTTTGTAAATTATGTTTACAAGTTGTAAACGCCAAATCTTTTCAAGAATGGAAATTTTGAGGAAATAAACACACTTTAAAGAGTAACTAAGTCCACTAGAGACATTGCCAATTTACTACAAGTTTTGAGAAAGAACAAGTTCATGTTGTCATGTAACTTACTTGATTTTAACACTTGTTAGATGAGAAATGAGTTGTTGATTATTGATGATGTTTTAAAAGAAAATAAAAACATGTTTTGAAAACATGGGAAACCTCCATTTTTAGGGGAAACTCTGCCAAAATTTTATAAATTTTGACACTTAGAAAAATATAAGTTTTTGAGAAACTTATTCCCTAAAAATGTATCTAAAAACATTTACCAAGGTTTCCCAAACCTTGTGTTAAGAAATGAGGATTTCTTCAAGAATAGAAATGGATATTAAGTATAATATATATATATATATATATATATATATTTATCACCAAATTTTGTGCCAAGTATATGTAGTATGTATTATACGTGAATAGTGTATTAGGACTTGAAAATACACTAAATACTCCTAAGGAGTGAAGATGAAAAAATACACATACAACATGCTTAGACACATACAAGAAGATATATTTATGAAAATATATTACTTGGACAAAATACATAATTCGGGTGCAAAATACAAGATACTTATATTTATTTTTTTTGAGAAAATAATATAAGTAAGATACATAGTTAAAAATATAAATTATTTTTAACACAAGAACACATATACAAAAGATAGTGACTTGTACTTGTGCAATACAAGTCTAGTGACTAACTGTAGGATCGTTTGCTGACCCGAACGAGTCGTTCAGAGGTTGTCTCTTGCGTTTCAGATGCGGAATAATAAGAAATGCAAGTAGAAGTAGCTTGTTCTTCTTCCTAACTGCTTGTTTTATTGATTTGAAACGTTTTACAGCTTGATCTTCACACCGGCAGAGCTTCGGCGTGGAAATTCACATACATGTTATGAGATCCGCCCTAATGACACCTATATATAGAGTTTCTGGTTCGCTTATGCGTCACATGTCCATAAAAGCGGACCAGACATGTACACATAAGCGGACCAGACTAACAAATAAGCGGACCAGACTCCCTATGTCCCTATGAGCGGACCAGACATGTAACACCTATACAGACTCCTGTTTTCTCGTAAAACGTGCCCTATGCTATACAAAACGACATAAGACCTGATCCTAGACACCTAGACGGAATCAACAGATGTAGTGCACCAACAGACTCCCCCTCAGATGTTGATGGAGTCGCCAATACACCCTGACTGCAAAACCGTGTCTTCTCATCTTCAATCTAGATCAGTCTCTGGGCTTTTTCTTCTTTTAATCTTCAGACTCCCCTTCTCGATTTACTGGCATTCTTTTGTTCTTCAGTAACATCTTCAGGATCGTTGTCTGATCTACACAGGCTTTCAGAATTGATTTTCAGGATCGAAACTTGGCTCTCTTCCAACAGAGATTTTCAGAATATCGAAACCTGGCTACCTGCACAATCTTAACCCAGACATAAATTTTCTAATTTTATCACATATCAAATACCTGTGCACCAACACATGACTCTCATAATCACTAAAACAAACATATAATTGCAACATCTCAGGCTCTCTCTCAAATATCTATGATGAACCACTTGAAGAAGGTTAGATTTAACGAAAACAATTAGATTTACACAAACACTCCCCCTCAAATGCTGCTCATCATGTTTAGCACTCGGAATTTTGAAAATCAGTTTTCCAACATCAGTTGTCGAAAATCTTTTTGACTTTTTCAAAAATTATGCTAAAACACACACAAAATCTTTTTGGTTTTTATAATAAAGAAAATGTAATGCAATAAAGAAATATTTACAAACAATATTTTTGTGAGTTCGTGTAAGAGGATCATATCAGTTTATGAGACAAATCACTAACACCGTTAAGCTTCATTTCATTTTAAGTTCTAAACAATTCACCTAGATTGTCAGTATATTGGTCCACTTAAATTTTCACACAAAGTTCAACTGTTTCGAGATACGATATTAATGTCTTAGATACTTAAACTCAATCGCGTGTACCACCTCAGAATATACTCCCGTATCCAGATCCCAATAATCAGTCTTACAGGTAATTATGACACAAATGATATCTGTATATAAATTAGGTAATGCGAGGGCCGAGGGATCTCAGGTCGATACTTCCGTATACGCAGAGAGATATCGGCTTCGACTTTTCGGTATGTCCCCTTTAGAGGATCTTTTAGCTACAACAGCAGCGACTATCAATTTTATTGTTTCATCAGCATGCTGAGGGTTTATGCTATGTTTCAAGCATTGCGGAAAGTATTATCCAAGGACTAGGTCAGAACCACCGTTCAGCAGAAGTCCCGGAATAATACCCCAGACATCATTGAGTATAAAGACCTAGTATATCAGATTATGAAACCTTTCAAACAAGATTTCGGGGGTTACCCATATATCCGAGAGATGTTTCCCCACGATATAAGCAAGTTTGAAATTTAGATTTATATCTCGTCACAATCTACTAAATGTGCAAAAACCTACTGGCATATCCGCAGTCAGATTGTTTATCACATTTTAACATTTCATTTCTTTAGCATGTTGTGACAGTCTACTGATGTACTATCATTTCCTCTTATCACAACGAAACTCATTTTTGATTTTATCATGTTTTTGTATTTTTCAAAATTTCAAATGTTTTTGGATTTTCAGAAATTTCTTACTCCCCCTAAAATGCAAACACATTTTAGGAAATTTGAAAACAAACTGTACAATAACGTGACAACTAATATCGAATCACCTCAAATCGCCATTCACTTGGCATAAACAATCAGAACTCCCCCTCACAACAAACCATTTTCTCATTAAGATTTCAAAACACTTAAGTTTGTTTTAATCAAAATGATTTTTCCGGAAAATAAGTTTGTTTTTACCACTTGTAATTTGGGGATGTGGTTCATCATATTGTCTCTTGTCATATTTAGTAAATCAAGTACACATTAATGTCCCTGATTTACCATTTGCATTCAAGCAACCTCTAAATCAATTGTAAAAAAAATCACTTGTAAAAACACACAATACCACTTGTAGGAATGTTACGTCTACATTACTATTTTACCAATCAGGATGCCGATTCCTGCTTCGCACTTACCAACCTGGAAGCTCCGGCGTAGTCCTTCAACCTGTAAACATTCAAACATTAGAAAGATGCCGATTCCTGATCCACGATATAAACTTGGGATCTCCGGCAAGTCAGGTGTTTTAAGCAAAGAAAATGTCCACCCAAGCCTGACCAGCCTTGGGTGTTTTCAGTTCAGAAGCAGTTGGAGTGTAAGTTGCTTTCTTTTTAGCATAAAACTCCTTTACCCCTTTTAGTTTTCCATCGACCATTTTTCCGAAAATCTTTTTAACTTTCCCATTAATCGCTTTCTCAACATCAAAGTTATCCTTCTCAGAATAACCCTGATTTGAGATTTCAGATTTTCTAGTTTTCCTTTTAAAATTTTCAGTCCTCAATGGTGGAAAGTTCTCATCATCCATTGAAAGAACTGAATTTTCATCACTCTTATCAAACTGTGGCTCCTCTGATTTTGTGGAATCAGATTCATCGCCAGATTTTACTTCAGATTTCTTAACAACCCATTTTTGGTTGTCAAGTTTCACACTTCGTTTGTAAAATCTCTTCGAACATTCACCAACTTCAAATATTGAATTTTTGAAAACTTTAAATTTTTCAGTTGGTGGTTCGGTTTTATCAACAACAACTTCTTTCAGTTTTCCAGAAACTCCCTGTTTTGTGTTTGTCGCTTTCGAACAATTCCATGCAATGTGACCAGCTTCATTGCATCGGAAACAAGTTCTTGTTTCTTTCCTTTGATAAGCTCCATTCTTCATCTTTTCATCAAGAAACTCCTGGTTTGACTGTTTCCAGAATGAGCTCTTTGCTTCTTCTTCATGGCTAGTTCCTGCAACATATGTCATTTTTTATTTATAATCTCGAACATATTTTTCATTTTTATATTTTTCAGGTGGAATAAAACCAAGTCCTTTCTTTTTGTAGCTACGATTTTGATTTGGTTTCTTTTGAAAACCAGAACCAGAATTGTAACCCTTTTTCTTGTTCAAACGTTGTTGTACTCTTGAGGTGTAAAGTTTAGGTTTTACATTAAGATTTTCATCTTTTATTTCAGAAATATTAATTTCTGTTAGTTTGAAAACCTTTTTTATCAAATCAGTTTTGACACCTCTTATTGGAAACTTTTTATCAAAATATAATTTGTCAGAATCATTCAAAGTATACACAACTTAAAATGTTTCATCATTCAAATTAAATTTTGACAACAAAAACTCTTTACTGTAAACCCTTTTTCCCGACGATTTCGAACTCTTTTCGGATGAATTTGAACTCCCGACTGACTGACACGAACTTTCGGACTCGGACTTTGACTCTGACTCCTCATCCTTATCCAACACCTGATCAACCACTCTTTTTATCAGTTCTGACTCATGATCTGTGTCGGACGCTGTGAACGTGACATCAATATTGTCCGGTAAAACATCGGTTATCTCAAATTCTAACTTAATATTGACCGCCTTTTTTAGTTCTTCCTCGTTAGGTTTCCTAGATGAGTACCCTTCCCAAATCGGAGGCGGACACTTATTATAACATACACCCTGTTTCTTACCAGTATCCTTTTCCTTTGGCTTTTTGGTTTTATCTTCATCTTTAAATGCCTCGAAACCTTCAACTGTTGGATAAATTCTATCCATTACGTAGTCACAACCTTTGTAACTTTGCAGCAATCTTCTGATTCTTTCATTCTCAGCTGCTTCATTCTCCAACTCTTTCTTCCTCTTTGCACATTCTTCTATGTACATGTTAATCTCTTTCTGCTTTGTCATCATAGTAGCATTCAACATCTTCAAAGCTTTCTCTCTTTCAGAGTTAGTCTTTTCCAGACTATTCACAGTTCTGTTCAATACATCATATGACTGTTTCAAATTTTTTACATCAAACAACAACTTTTCTTTCAACTTTTCTAACTCACTAAACCTCTCATCTTTCTCTATACATTGTTTACAAGACTCTGAACATGTAAGACAAGGTTTTGTGATTTCAACTATTTTCTCGACCTCAACTATCTTTTGAACTTCCACAATCTTCTCAATCACTTTGACTTCTTTCAATTCTTTTGCAGCTTTCCTTTCTTTTAGTTTCTTCAATTTCTCTGCAAAATAAAATTCAAAACTGTCAGAAGATAAATGAGATTTTCCAATGTTTATATGTTCAACTTCTTCATCATCATCACTGCTTTCAGAAGAAACAAATTTTCCATCTTGACTCTCCTCATTATCCGACATTACATCCATCCACTCCTTCAGCAACTCTGGCTTTTGCACAATCTGAGCAATAAAAACTTTAACATTGGGATCAGCTGGAATGTACTTGTCCCAGCTAAAACCATCAGCTACTTTCTCGTCATCTTGATCCATGATGCCATAGTAAGCCTTCTTGTTTGCATCCTCGATCATTCTTCCATGTGCCGTTTGAGGTTCCTTTTGTTGATGCGGTTGGTGAGTAATTTGCTGATAAATGGTCTTCCGATAATAATCATCTTTCCCAGCAGACTCCTTTGCTCCTCTTGGTTCCTGATTCTTGCACTCCCTTTTAAAGTGGCCTTTCTCCCTGCAACGAAAACAAACAACTTTAGATTTATCAAATCCAAGATTAGAAAGATTTGCATCCAAGAAATCATTTCTTCCGGTAACTGATGTGCGGTAAGTGTCGTATATTTTAGGTGTATATTTTAAGCCCTTTTTAACACTTATTTTAGCCAAGTTTTAAATTTATAAAACACGATATTTCACTGACACTAAACACACATATGGGCAAGTGCACCCATCGTTGAGTGTAGTATAGTGTTGGTAAGATACCGAGGTCGTCCAAGGATACAAGAGCTTTTAGTACCGGTTTATCCTCAACGTCTAACCAAAATAAAAGTTTAGAAAAATGTTTTAAACTAAGAAAAATAAAACTAACTAAAATGCTGAAAATAAAAATAAAAACAGATAGACAAGATGAATCACTTGGTTCCGACTCGTATCTAGTATAACATTTGATTATTTCCGCACTTTTGCACATAATTAAGAGATTATCTTAGTTATTGTAGTAGGCCCCTCTTTTGAAGGTGACGTTACCCTCACCCCAGTAGTTTGAGTCAGCAGGGATACAATCCTAAAGGGGTGGATTATTGGAAGATAATGAATTAAGTTATTAATGCAGTATTGTGGTAGGCCCCCGCTTTTGGCGGTGACGTTACCCTCGGCTAAGTAGTCCGAGTCAGCAGGGATACAGCCCTAAGTAGCCGGGTTATAGTATTAATAGTAGTTAACTTATGAGGGGATCAAAGAGTTTGGACCCCCGCCATCCAATACCGTGAAGTATTGAAGGAGGTCCTACTAAATTTGACCCAGGTCCATTGCAGGACCTCTAAACGCTGAACAATGGCAAGACCTTTACCAAACCGTTCCCTTAACCCCCTACCAGGTAGCCAACATACCTCCATATAGACCGTGGAGATATGAATGGTGAAAATCCTTTATTTTATATAGACAGTAAAATAATGCCAAGACACCACGGACAAACGATAAGAAAAGATCACCTTCAACATAAGTAACTAGTTATTAAAGTCATTAATACAAAACCAAATAAAAAGTGCAAAAGATTAGAAATAAAAAGTATTATACTAGACACTTTGTCTTCACCAAGTGATGTAAGAGACTTAGGCAAACATGGCCTTGATTTTCAAGAACTCTTACGATCAATCTTGGATCCCGAGACGACTCACACACTCTACGATGGACAATGGATGATGGTGGTGGATGATGGTGTTGTGATGGTGGTGGGTGGTGGATGAAGTGTGAGAGAGGTGGTGTGCCAAGGGATGAGATGAAATGAATCCAAGCACTCCTATTTATAGGCTGAACAGAGAGCTGGACACGGCCCCGTGTCCGCTGGGCACGGCCCCGTGTCCGTCTGACACTCTCTCTCCTCATTAATTGTAATTCGCAATTACAATAAATGCGCCTGTTGTACTTTCGACACGCCCACGTGTCCACTGAGCACGGCCCCGTGATGGGCAATAGAAGCTTCTATAGGTTTGTCTTTTCTGCTGCTTCTTGGGCACGGCCCCGTGCTGGCTGAGCACGGGGCGTGTTCAGCCTTCTGTTTTCTCTATTTTGCTTTGGAAGGTGCCGTTGAGGGTTCGGGCAGTCCACTAATGTTCCTTTCCTTGTATTTATGTTGGATTTAGCTGTCTTTTTGCTTCTTTTGCGTTTTTGAGCTCATTTAATCCTGAAAATACAAAAGGAAGACAAAAACACTCTTTTTCCAATATTAGTACTAAAAAGGGTTAGTTTTATGCCTCATTTGATGTAATTTATATGTTGCATTTTATACACATCAAATACCCCCACACTTGAACTTTTGCTTGTCCTCAAGCAAAACTCTTTAATATGTGGCTTACACTCCCAAATGGAATAGGTAGAAGAGAAGGTTTTGGGCTTGTCGTAGAGTGTCGGGATTTCCAAGATCTTTTTGGATTTTATTTTTATTTATTTACACTCCTATTCGTAATGATTTATTTAGAACTGTCCATAAAAGAAATTACTTATTTGGGCATAACATGCCTTTTTAAAATTCTATTTATATACAAGTTCACATACCTCGCGGAGAAATCACTCACACTCGGCCGAAGGTGTATTTTTAGTGAATCACTCGAGAGCGGCACGGAACTTATTCCTACCATAGGCTTGCCAAGAAATCAATCCTCCTCCTTTTTAACTTTTATACCCTTGTAGATATCAAGAGGACTTTGTGGGTTAAGGGTTGGCTAGGGTCAAAGGTAGGTGGTTGGGTTAGTGGTTAGTAGAAAAAGGGCTAAAAGCGTAACAAGTGTCGGTTTTCGCATTTTTGCAACGTTTTATTTTGATGAAGCTTTTATTCAAACAAAGTTATTTTTGATTACTTTGTTTGTTTATTTTCTTTTTGCTTCATCATTATCACAAATATATATATATATATATATATATATTTTTTACGAAGAACCGAACTTGTTACTAAAATAAAGGGTTAAAAATGAAAAAGGTTTTGGTGGATGAAAGGGTTTTTGTTTGGGTGATGAAATGAAAAGGTTTAGGCTCAAAGGGGCTAACTAGGGGGATTTTTGGGTAGGTGGTAAAAGAAAAAGAAAAATAATGGTGTAGAAATGAAAAAGGGTAGTCCTAATGCCTCCATCATTTACTTACTCGGGTTTAAGTTGATAAGGACCGGGAATGTATTGTCATGGCAAGTTCTAGAGTCGTAAGAACCAAGCAGCTATTCACACAAGAAACGAAAAATGAGCATTTAGTCAAATGATATGTAATTGTGTGCTCAATAAAGGCTCAAAACTCACTTTTGTGGGAATGGGTTTTTATGTGATCAAGTAAATATAATCAAATTTTAAATAAGTTTGTCATGCCTTTTCATAATTTTCTTATGTTGGTTCTTTTTATCACTACGCTATCGGTTGTAAATTTGTAAAAATATAACCTTTTTGATAACTTGAATTTCCCGAGTTAAACCTAGACAAGTAAAAAAAATGAATTTTTTGAAAAAAATTTGGGGTGATTAGCGGTTCCAATAGAGTTTTGTGTAAGGCTTGTATTTAGGACTTGCAAAATTCAAGGTTTTAGCATCCCCCCCCCCCCCCACACTTAAATTACACATTGTCCTCAATGTGTCCCAAAAATAAATTTTTAGGTTGATTAGATGTGTAAAATAGTGTTTAAAAAGCAAAAATTTGTGTTGCTGGGCACTGGACACGGCCCCGTGTTATCCGGGCACGGCCCCGTGTTCAAGTGCCAGTAACAAAATTGAAGTAAGAGAAACAGAAGTCTGGACACGGGGGCGTGTTGGGTGAACACGGCCCGTGTCCAGGTACCTGTACTGGGCGTTTTTCTGCAGGTGGTTCGACACGGGGCCGTGTTGGTTGAGCACGGCCCGTGTTGAACCTTCTGAATCTGGAGAAATTTGTCGGGTTGCCTCGTTCTTGTGCATGGGATCATTTTTTTCTCGTTCCCCCTTTTCATCCTTTACCACCATGAGTGTGTTTTATTCATTATAAACCATCCAAACCTTAAAACCATCATTTCATTTCATCATAGAGAGAACTTACATAAACCTAAATTAAAATAAAATTAAAACTTAACTAGATAGGTCAGCAGGTACACGAGGTTATCATAAGGAGTTCTACTATTTTAGGAAAATTTCGAGAATGATTTCCCGATATATTAGGACTTTTAGCCGAACGAATTCTTCCCTAAACTTTGTTTAAAGCCATTCTTCGATCTCCCTAGGGAGGAAGAATGCGGCTTCGTTTTCTTCTGCTGTTGGTGGTTGAGGGGGAACATTCACCGGGACTCCTTGCACCACTCTTCGCGGAAGCTCTTGGTGCATGGCGTACCATTCGGCTGGAATGACAACTTCGGGCACCATGTTCCACGCCCTTTGGGTTATTATGGGTACCAAAGGCGGGGAGGCGAGAAGGTTCAACCTCTGGTGCAAGAGGTTTACTTCATGGAGACAGCCCTCCAGCCCCACAGTAAGATGGTTGATACGGTCGACCAATGCTTCTTCCACTCCCGTCATTTCATCAATAGCCTCCCTTATAGCGTAAACATAGTTTACAAGAGAGTCTTCTGCTGTTGAAGATCTCCTCCCTTGTCGGTTATTCCTTGAAGATGATCCGCTTGTTCTGCTTGCCATTTTCTGCGAAGAAAACCGAAGAAAGCTGAATTTTTACAAAACAGAGCCCCTGGACACGGCCCCGTGCTCGTTGAGCACGGCCCCGTGTCCATTTGTCTGCAGGATTTTTGGCTAAAGAATCTTGGAGTTTTAAATTATTTTTATGATTTCTATCTGGGTTTTAAGCTCAGATAATTTAAAATAAAGTTATACAACTAACTTTAAGCCAGAATCTTTAGCAAATAATCTTACAAACTTCACATAGAGGGTTGGAATCAAGGGATTTCCAAGCTTCCATGGAGGAACTTTTGAAAAAAATTTTGAAAGAGGAGGAAATGAATAAAAGTGGAAGGGACAAGAGGGTCCCTTGGAACCTTCTTTTAACACTTACCTAGGATGGTATGAGTGAAAATCCCAGGGATCTCTGTCAATTGAAGTGGTCAAAATGAGCAGGAATCAGGCTGCATTTAAAGAAAACGACAGCGCCCTGGGCACGGCCCCGTGTTGACTGGACACGGCCCCGTGTCCAGAGGAAATCCTGACACATTTTGTCCGTATTCTGACCAAATCAGCAGAGAATCTTTTTATTGAGCACGGGGGCGTGTTGACCTGGACACGGCCCCGTGTCTGGAGGCTGCTTTATGGAGTTTTGCTACTTCAAGGATCTCCTTGATATCGGGTGGTTCCTTACTGGTCGGAACAACCCCAAAGTGCCTAATATACCTTAATTGTCCTAGACTAAGGCGAGAACGCAAGAGGTTGTCGGTGAGGGTAATTCCTATTTTCATTCTAGGTGGACAAGTCCAACCCTTTCCCGGGCTCTTGTTAAAGAAGGTATATGCCGAATCGCTCAGGTCTATGTATGCACCGAACGAAGTTGATGGAGAGTCCTTCACGGCACAATCGACACAGGGACGACTATCGTCCAAGTCTTTGCTAGGTACGAAGGTATTTTCGGGAGCAACGAGGTTGTCGGAATGCGGTTCCAACATTTCTTCATGGGTATCGTCTTGGGGTGGATCAATAAAATCCTTCCCAAGCTCTTCTATCCATTTCAGAATTAGCTCTTCTAGTTGAAATAACTCGCTAAGGAGCATTTCCCCTAGAATATCTGGCTGGGCGCATTCGAGGGAGAAATAGTGCTTATTTTTACTTTCGCCCCTCTTAAGGTTGTGAGAAGATGGTGGGTCCATGTAGTGGGGCCTATAATTTAGGAAGTAGCATTTTACTTCTTCATGTTCGCCACCACATAATTGACACCACGTACCATAAGAGTGCCGAAAGTAAAAATAATTACTATCACTCATGTTTATGTCAGAAATTACCAACCGTCGGGATCTAACGGTTCTGTTTTCAGTAACTGAAACTTGGGCACGGGGGCGTGTTGAGTGGACACGGCCCCGTGTTCAGCTTACTGTCTGATGTAAAACAGGATTGCCAGTTCCAATGATTGAGCACGGGGGCGTGTTCAGCGGGCACGGCCCGTGCTGAGCTCTGCAGAAGCTGAAAAACTAAGAAAATCCTAAAAAAATAAAAAGAAAAATAAAAGATGATTAGGCCGTTGAATCCTAACTTTCTTAAAATCCTTGTGTCCCCGGCAGCGGCGCCAAAAACTTGATGTGCGGTAAGTGTCGTATATTTTAGGTGTATATTTTAAGCCCTTTTTAACACTTATTTTAGCCAAGTTTTAAATTTATAAAACACGATATTTCACTGACACTAAACACACATATGGGCAAGTGCACCCATCGTTGAGTGTAGTATAGTGTTGGTAAGATACCGAGGTCGTCCAAGGACACAAGAGCTTTTAGTACCGGTTTATCCTCAACGTCTAACCAAAATAAAAGTTTAGAAAAATGTTTTAAACTAAGAAAAATAAAACTAACTAAAATGCTGAAAATAAAAATAAAAACAGATAGACAAGATGAATCACTTGGTTCCGACTCGTATCTAGTATAACCTTTGATTATTTCCGACTTTTGCACATAATTAAGAGATTATCTTAGTTATTGTAGTAGGCCCCTCTTTTGAAGGTGACGTTACCCTCACCCCAGTAGTTTGAGTCAGCAGGGATACAATCCTAAAGGGGTGGATTATTGGAAGATAATGAATTAAGTTATTAATGCAGTATTGTGGTAGGCCCCGCTTTTGGCGGTGACGTTACCCTCGGCTAAGTAGTCTGAGTCAGCAGGGATACAGTCCTAAGTAGCCGGGTTATAGTATTAATAGTAGTTAACTTATGAGGGGATCAAAGAGTTTGGACCCCCGCCATCCAATACCGTGAAGTATTGAAGGAGGTCCTACTAAATTTGACCCAGGTCCATTGCAGGACCTCTAAACGCTGAACAATGGCAAGACCTTTACCAAACCGTTCCCTTAACCCCCTACCAGGTAGCCAACATACCTCCATATAGACCGTGGAGATATGAATGGTGAAAATCCTTTATTTTATATAGACAGTAAAATAATGCCAAGACACCACGGACAAACGATAAGGAAAGATCACCTTCAACATAAGTAACTAGTTATTAAAGTCATTAATACAAAACCAAATAAAAAGTGCAAAAGATTAGAAATAAAAAGTATTATACTAGACACTTTGTCTTCACCAAGTGATGTAAGAGACTTAGGCAAACATGGCCTTGATTGTCAAGAACTCTTACGATCAATCTTGGATCCCGAGACGACTCACACACTCTACGATGGACAATGGATGATGGTGGTGGATGATGGTGTTGTGATGGTGGTGGGTGGTGGATGAAGTGTGAGAGAGGTGGTGTGCCAAGGGATGAGATGAAATGAATCCAAGCACTCCTATTTATAGGCTGAACAGAGAGCTGGACACGGCCCCGTGTCCGCTGGGCACGGCCCCGTGTCCGTCTGACACTCTCTCTCCTCATTAATTGTAATTCGCAATTACAATAAATGCGCCTGTTGTACTTTCGACACGCCCACGTGTCCACTGAGCACGGCCCCGTGATGGGCAATAGAAGCTTCTATAGGTTTGTCTTTTCTGCTGCTTCTTGGGCACGGCCCCGTGCTGGCTGAGCACGGGGCGTGTTCAGCCTTCTGTTTTCTCTATTTTGCTTTGGAAGGTGCCGTTGAGGGTTCGGGCAGTCCACTAATGTTCCTTTCCTTGTATTTATGTTGGATTTAGCTGTCTTTTTGCTTCTTTTGCGTTTTTGAGCTCATTTAATCCTGAAAATACAAAAGGAAGACAAAAACACTCTTTTTCCAATATTAGTACTAAAAAATGGTTAGTTTTATGCCTCATTTGATGTAATTTATATGTTGCATTTTATACACATCAGTAACTAATCTAAACTTTTCTGCTCTCCTCAAAACACTCGCCAATGCCCATTTAATATCCATCAGTTCCAGCTCCTCTGCATCAATTTGGTCATAATCTTCCTTTGTGAGCATCGGATTGCCAATTTTTCCGGCAATCAACCCTTCATAAGATTCTAATGCAGTGACCAATAATCCCATATGATGCTTTACAACTTCTTCAGAATAATTTTGACCATTTTGAAGATGTAGAGCTACATTGCACTGAATCGAATGCCCATTTCCAGCAGATGCACTTTGAACACTTGGAGGATTCACCATTGAGAACCCACTAGTGTTTACTGATCCTTGACTGCTAGGTGTAGATTGATTTCCAGCACTAAATGCAGTTTGTATCTTTGGACTTGCTTCAGCAGTTTGAACATTTCCTTTATAGTACAATTTAATATCTTGTTGATGAGTAGAACTGTTCATTCTAGCAATTTTCTGCTGCTCCAGATCCTGTGCCTCCAACTTCTCGATAAACTGTGCAATTGATAACTTTTTAAACTGTCCGGAATTTTTCAATATCATCAGATATGTACCCCATTCCTGTTGCGGTAACGCATCAGCAAGCTTTTCAACCCATTCTGCTGGAGTTTTTGTAATCTTCAACTGTGACATAGTGCGTACAAGATGACAATATCTTTCAATAAGACTCTTTGTTGTTTCACCAGGCATGCACGTAAACAGTTCAAATTCCTTTTTCAACAAAGCTGCTTTACTTTGTAGCATTTCAGTACTTCCCTCAAATTTCTTTCCAAGAGCTTCCCAAATAGAATAAGCATTGTCATCATGTTGAAGCAACACAAATATATCCTCCTTTATTGCTTGTTGTAACAAATTGACCATCATTTTCTCTCCTTTATAACTTTCCCTCTCTTGTTCAGTAAATTCAGAAATGATTTTATTAGCTCCAATGTATTCTTTGGCCTCTCATATTCAGTTTCGATGCTTTCCCAAGCTTTTAGATGATTCGCCTGAACCCAATTCTCAAATTGTTTCTTCCACCCGTGATAATCCTCAATTCCCATAAGCTTCGGAGGTTTTTGCATTGTTCCTGTTTCATTTTCTGCATTCATGTTTTGAGCAATTGAAGCTGGAGAAGTAGATGAGGCAAATGCGTTGTAGAACTCGGAATCCATACTGAATTAACACGTTTTTCAATAAAGATGACAGAACAGCGAATCAGAAATATCCTTTGGAGCGGTCCAACAACAATGTCCGTTCGAGTGGACCAGAGATTGTTCGTTCGAGCGGACCAGAAATTGTTCGTTCGAGCGGACCAGAAATTGTTCGTTCGAGCGGACCAGAACTGTTCAAATGAGCGGACTAGAACTGTTCAAATGAGCGGACCAGAAACTAAAAACAGGAGCGAACCAGCATTACTTGTACGTTGAAGCGGACCAGAAACGCGAACCACATATCAAACATGTTTTGACTCGTTAAAACTTCGAATTTTGGCTTCAAACTTTCCAGGGTTTATCTCGATACAATTACGCACAAACTGTGAAAATTTGAGCGAATTCCGACCGTGAAATCTTCCCGAATCAGTAAAAGAAGGTGTAGAAGTGAGAAGAAATGATGAAAAACAGCTACAATCTGCAGAAAACCTCCTCCCAAGCTCTGATACCACTTGTAGGATCGTTTGCTGACCCGAACGAGTCGTTCAGAGGTTGTCTCTTGCGTTTCAGATGCAGAATAATAAGAAATGCAAGTAGAAGTAGCTTGTTCTTCTTCCTAACTGCTTGTTTTATTGATTTGAAACGTTTTACAGCTTGATCTTCACACCGGCAGAGCTTCGGCGTGGAAATTCACATACATGTTATGAGATCCGCCCTAATGACACCTATATATAGAGTTTCTGGTTCGCTTATGCGTCACATGTCCATAAAAGCGGACCAGACATGTACACATAAGCGGACCAGACTGACAAATAAGCGGACCAGACTCCCTATGTCCCTATGAGCGGACCAGACATGTAACACCTATACAGACTCCTGTTTTCTCGTAAAACGTGCCCTATGCTATACAAAACGACATAAGACCTGATCCTAGACGGAATCAACAGATGTAGTGCACCAACACTAACGTTAATAAACACGTTTAGGTCACGACGCTAGATAAGCAAATCCGGTGAAGTTTACGACGCAGGAACGCAAAGTTATGAGTTCATGCTCCCCCTTTTCTTTAACTGTTTTTGGTTTTATAACTCTCGGGGGTGAAATACATGTTACAAATGTTACAATATTTACCAATGGTATGATACAAAAACAAGAAGCACCATTGGTGAGCACGAGTACCAAGTATGATGCGTTTTAAGAAATGCCTATGAAATACTAGATCATGTGAGCTTAGACTTGAAATGCCATAAATGCTTGGTGAAAACTAGTACCAAGTTGTAAACACATAATTAGGGACGAGGGTTAGATCTAATGGGTACGGCCGAACCCCACTCATGGTCACAACTAGTACCTAGTAGTGCTTCGGAGTCCCAGTTGAGGTTAATCGACACAGTCGAGGGTAATCGACATAGTCAAGGAGTCATAACAAGTACTCCCCATGTCCTCAAGGAGTCATAACAAGTACTCCCCATGTCCTCAAGGAGTCATGACAAGTACTCCCTATGTCCTCACATGCCTTAAAGGAGCCATTACGAGTGCTCCTTGTGCCTTAAAGTCCTTGTAAAACATTCATGTTCATACACACTTTTCATACCTATTTACAAAGGAGTCTCTCAAAGATTTACAAGAATTACGATATACAAACAAGACGCATGAACTCGCTCAACTTTATGTTGATGTTTTCCAAAATTACATGTATTTCAGGTAACAGGATGGATCTTGGGCTCAAGTGTCGTAACTAGAAGTAAACTCCAAGTTTGGATGTCATCCACTTTTGTTGATTTGTAACCTAGACAGAGGTTGTGTTTTAAAACTTAAATAACAAGTGTTTGTAATACTCAAATTTTATGAATGGATGAACATCGTTTTGATCATGTAGTTGTTTATTACGATTGAATGCAATGATATTAAACCAGTCACACATCATATGCTTCCGCAAAAGACAGGGTGTGACAACGCGGGTGCTGACCAGAAGTACCTTCCCCTGGACGGGGTGTGGGTATGTCCTGAAGGAAGACGATAGGTAAATCAGTGTGATGTACGTCGGACTCCACATGAGGAAAAGGAGCAACATCAGCGGGTACGGGTGCAGGAACAAATGGCTCAACAATAGGAGGGTCAACAGGTGCAGGAACTGGGTCCGGTATAAGGGGTGCAATGTCTGGTAAACCAAAAGGTACAGGGTCAGGTATCGGCTCAAGATCAGCAGGTGCAACATCTGGCTGATCAAGAGGAACAAAATCTAGATCAAGATCAAGCTCGAGGTCGTGTGGAGGAGATGGTGCAACTGATATGGCTGTATCATCATCATCAGAATTAGTGGCATAACGTCGTAATCCAACTGCCTGAATGGTGGAAGATGTCACAGACTCAAAGGAATCTGAGACAGAGTGCAAACTAGAGTAAGAGGAAATCTCAATAACGGGGGTCTCAAGAAGTGGAATTACAACAACGTCCTCGTCTAGCTCATCATCACCATGGGCGTCATCAGGAGGACCAACAACAAACAAATCAACGTCATCATCAAACAAATCGTCAAAAGGCCAATCCTCAGGAGGGATGACCACTAAAGGAACAGGAGCGAGGATCGGTGCCACAATATGCTCACCATCGGGATGCCCGATGATAAGATGATCATGGTCTGGGATGGGAACAACAAAAGGATCCTCGTCTGGAATAGCATCAGCAAACGGTAAGTCATCTCCAAAATCAGGCAACGCAAACGGCTGAAAGTCATCGTCGTCGTCTGATAGCATATCTGGGTCGCTCTCAGTATCTGAGGTAAAGATCTCTGGCTCTAGTGCAATCTCGTCATCGAACACAATAGCCATAGGGTCATCAGTATCGGACAATCCGCTCTCGGATGAAGACATAGTGTCTGTAACAGAACAATCATAACATATGCACATAAATTATTCACTATCATTTAATATGCAATCAAAGACAATGTATCACGAAATCATGTATCTTTCCTAGTCTCCCGGACTAAACCACCTAGTCTCCCAGACTAAACCACCTAGTCTCTCAGACTAAACCACCTAGTCTATCGGTCAGTCTGGGATGTATGATTGCATTCGTGTTTCGTGTCTTTCCTTTTGTAAAAATGTTTGTTCCATGGATCTAGGTGTTTCGTGTATGCAATGAAAACATGTTGTAAAAATATTTTCGTGAGAGCCCTAATGATTGTAGTCTAGACTCGAGAAAGAATCCTAGTTCGCTACAATCGAAGCTCTGATACCAAACTGTCACACCCTGACTTTCGCGGAAGCGTGATTATGTGTGACTTGCTTAATATCATTGCATTCAACCATAACAAACATCTATATGGCAAAACTAAGATGATCATCCATTGAATTTAGGTTTTAAAACATAACAACCACATTGTTTAGAAATCCAATACAGACTTCAAATCCATAATACAACCATGCAAATTGTTTTAGAGTTCCAGAAGGACTCGACAAAAGATACTATTAAAAACTAGGTTTAAGACTATGCATCTTATTTGGGCTGTAAACGAACCGAACGTTCAGCGAACAGTTCGTGAACCGTTCGGCGAGAAGTTCGTTTATGTTCGTTCGTTTAATAAACGAACAAACATGAACAAGAAATTCCATTCGATTAGTTAAATGAACGAACATGAACAAAGGTCTCGTTCATTCAATTGTGTTCGTGAACGTTCGGTTAGGTGTTCGTGAACATTCGTTCGTTTATGTCCGTATGTTCGTGTTTTAATTAAGTATTTTTATATTTTCATATATTTTATCTATACTTTTTATACTATTAAACTTTTATTTATATCATTACCCTAACAATTAAACTAGGAAACTCTCTTTCACCTTGTTTATGCATCATTTCCCTTTCTTTTCTCATTATTTACATCGACGAATATGATCTACCTCTGTTCCACAATAAGGAATTCAAGTTCTAGTGCTACTCTCTTGGCCATCCACCTTTATCCTTCATCGCGTTCCCCAAAATTATTTGTGTTCGCTTTTGTTCGTGAACCGTTCGTGAACACACTCATTTCCTTAATGAACAAACACGAACATAAAATCTCGTTCGGTAAGTGTTCATGAACCATTCGTGAACACATTTATTTCCTTAAAGAACGAACACGAACAAGGCCTCGTTCGTTTTCGTTCGGTTCGTTTACAACCCTACATCTTATCCAGGATAAGGTACACAACCCCAAACCCTTCGACACCGGATGACATCTTTTATTCCAAACAACCCTTGATAACTTCCAACGCCCGCAAGATCCATACTTAGTTTCCTGAAATACATGTAGTTTGAAAACATCAACAAAAGTTGAGCGAGTTCATGTGTTTAGTGTGTGAGCTCGAATAAACTTTGTAATCATTGTAAGTATGTATGTTTTGTATTCCTGGTATGAAAGAGAATATGGATAGGTCGATTAATGATTTGCAAGGTCATTAATGTGTGTGTAACGGTGTAGGAAGGCTCAATCCTTTGCGTATCTTGTACCGGGCCTCCCGGCTGGAACGGCATAGTCACCACATGCGGTCAACTCGCGGGCCCATGAGTGGGGCTCGCAACACCCAAATAGATCTATCACTCATGCCCCTCGGTCCTTAACAAGGATTAATGGTCTTAGGTTAACGCCTACCCATTCACATGATCAAACAGTCCATTTCTTGAATAACCATACCATTTGTAATCGTATGTAAACAGTTTGTAACATGTACTTCACCCCCGAAGTTATAAAACCAAAAAAAGTTAAAAGAAAAGGGGGCCATAAACTCACAGTCTTGCGTTCTTCGTAATCACAGTAACTCAAAGCTCATTCGGATGTACACGACTACCTACAATGTACTAAGGTTTATTAGACGAGTGGGTCGTGCCTTGACTTAGTATAAGTTAGTGTCTCTGAGTTACGTTCTTTGTGTCTTCAATATTATTCCAACTTATATAATTTATTTGTTAAAATAATAAATATTTTAACTTAAATTATATTTATTAAATTTTTGGAATAATGGTTAAAATAATATATTTTAACTTTTTACTTTCTAAGTAATTATACATGTATAGCCTCCCCAAGGATGAGTGTATTTGTATTTGTATTCTTATACTTGTATATTTTTGTCATGTATTGGTGTCGTATTCCGGAATGTATTTGATGCGTGCGAAGTGTTATATATATTAGGTGTATATTTTAAGCCCTTTTTAACACTTATTTTAGCCAAGTTTTAAATTTATAAAACACGATATTTCACTAATACTAAACACACATATGGGCAAGTGCACCCATCGTTGAGTGTAGTATAGCGTTGGTAAGATACCGAGGTCGTCCAAGGACACAAGAGCTTTTAGTACCGGTTTATCCTCAACGTCTAACCAAAATAAAAGTTTAGAAAAATGTTTTAAACTAAGAAAATTAAAAACTAACTAAAATGTTGAAAAATAAAAATAAAAGAAAAAACAGATAGACAAGATGAATCACTTGGTTCCGACTCGTATCTAGTATAACCTTTGATTATTTCCGCACTTTTGCACATAATTAAGAGATTATCTTAGTTATTGTAGTAGGCCCCTCTTTTGAAGGTGACGTTACCCTCACCCCAGTAGTTTGAGTCAGCAGGGATACAATCCTAAAAGGGTGGATTATTGGAAGATAATGAATTAAGTTATTAATGCAGTATTGTGGTAGGCCCCGCTTTTGGCGGTGACGTTACCCTCGGCTAAGTAGTCTGAGTCAGCAGGGATACAGTCCTAAATAGCCGGGTTATAGTATTAATAGTAGTTAACTTATGAGGGGATCAAAGAGTTTGGACCCCCGCCATCCAATACCGTGAAGTATTGAAGGAGGTCCTACTAAATTTGACCCAGGTCCATTACAGGACCTCTAAACGCTGAACAATGGCAAGACCTTTACCAAACCGTTCCCTTAACCCCCGACCAGGTAGCCAACATACCTCCATATAGACCGTGGAGATATGAATGGTGAAAATCCTTTATTTTATATAGACAGTAAAATAATGCCAAGACACCACGGACAAACGATAAGGAAAGATCACCTTCAACATAAGTAACTAGTTATTAAAGTCATTAATACAAAACCAAATAAAAAGTGCAAAAGATTAGAAATAAAAAGTGTTATACTAGACACTTTGTCTTCACCAAGTGATGTAAGAGACTTAGGCAAACATGGCCTTGATTGTCAAGAACTCTTACGATCAATCTTGGATCCCGAGACGACTCACACACTCTACGATGGATAATGGATGATGGTGGTGGATGATGGTGTTGTGATGGTGGTGGATGAAGTGTGAGAGAGGTGGTGTTCCAAGGGATGGTTTGAGCTTGAGCCAAGCACTCCTATTTATAGCCTGTACAGAAGCCTGGACACGGCCCCGTGTCCGCTGGACACGGCCCCGTGTCCACCCTTTTCTCTTTCTTCATTAATACAGTTTGTCTTTATTAGCTCCACACGCCCCCGTGTCCGCTGGGCACGCCCCCGTGTCCGTCTGACACTCTCTCTCTTCATTAATTGTAATTCGCAATTACAATTAATGCGCCTGCTGTACTTTCGCCACGCCCCCGTGTCCGCTGGGCACGACCCCGTGGTGGGCAATAGAAGCTTCTACAGGTTTGTCTTTAGTGCCAGAGCTGTCCATCCTGAGCACTGCCCCGTGCTGAGCTGGGCACGCCCCGTGTCGGGCTGGGCACGCCCCGTGTCGGGCTGGGCACAGCCCCATGCTCAGCTGGGCACAGCCCCATGCTCAGCTTTCTTCTTGTTTTTGCTTTGGGAGTTGTTGTCGAGGGGTCGGGCATGCCACGTTTCTTCCTTTTCTTTGTATTTATGTTGGTTTTGGCTGTATTTTTGTTCCTTTTGTTCGTTTAAGCTCATTTGACCCTGTAAATTCAAAAGGAAGACAAAAACACACTTTTTCCAACATTAGTACAAAAAAAGGGTTAGTTTTATGCCTTATTTGATGTAATTTATATGTTGCATTTTACACACATCAAATACCCCCACACTTGAATCTTTGCTTTTCCTCAAGCAAAACTCTTTATAATGTGGCTTTACACTCCCAAATGGAATTGGTAGAAGAGAAGGTTTTTGGGCTTGTCATAGAGTGCCGGGAATCCAAGATTCTTTATTAGGCTTTATTTTTATGTATTTACAATCCTATTCGTCATGATTTATTTAAAACTTTTCATAAGATAAATTAATTATTAGGGCATAACATGCCTTTGTAAAATTCTATTTATATACAAGTTCACATACCTCACGGGGATCACTCAACACTCGGCCGAAAATGTATTTTTGTGGATCACTCGAGAGCGGCATGGGACTTACTCCTACCATAGGCTTGCCAAGCAATCAATCATCCTCCTTTTTAACTTATATACCTTTGTAAATATCAAGAGGACTTTGTGGGTGAAGGGTTAGGCTTGGGTTAAAGGTAGGTGGTTGGGTTAGTGGTTAGTAGAAAAATGGCGAAAAGCGTAACAAGCTTCGGTTTTCGTAAGACTTTCTTTCTTTTTTTTTTTTTTTTTTTTTGTGTCACTTTTATTTTGATGAAGCTATTATTCAAACAAAGTTATTTTTGATGAACTTGTTTGTTTATTTTCTTTTGCTTCATCATCAACACACTTTTTTTTTTTTTTTTGAAAGTCATATGAGAAACCGAGCTAGTTACTAAAACAAAAGGTTAAAAATAAAAAGGGTTTAGGTGGGTGAAAATGTGTTTGGTTTGGGTTAAGAAATGAAAAGGCTTAGGCTCAAAGGGGCTAACTAGGGGGATTTTGGGTAGGTGGTAAAAAAAAGAAAAAATAGTGGTGTAGAAATAAAAAGGGTTAGTCCTAATGCCTCCATCATTTATTTAATCGGGTTTAAGTTGGTAAGGACCGGGAATGTATCGTCATGGCAAGTTCTAGAGTCGTAAGAACCAAGCGGCTATTCACACAAGAAACGAAAAATGAGCATTTAGTCAAATGATATGTAAGTGTATGCTCAATAAAGGCTCAAAACTCACTTTTGTGGGAATGGGTTTTTATGTGATCAAGTATATATAATCAAATTTTAACTAAGCTTGTCATGCCTTTTCATAATTTTCTTATGTTGGTTCTTTTTGTCACGACGCTATCGGTTGTAAATTTGTAAAAATATAACATTTTTAGAATTTTGAAATTCCCAAATTAAACCTAGACAAGTATTTTTGAAAAAATTTTGGGGTGATTAGCGGTTCCAATAGAGTTTTGTGTAAGGCTTGTTATTAGGACTTGCAAGATTCAAGGTTTTAGCATCCCCCCCACACTTAAATTACACGTTGTCCTCAATGTGTCCCAAAAATAAGTTTTTAGGCTGATTAAATGTGTAAAAATGGGTTAAAAACAAGATTTTATGGTACTGGGTAGCTGAACACGGGGTGGTGTTGGCTGAGCACGGCCCAGTGTCCAGACTGCCAGTACCAAAAGTAAACAGAAGGCTGGGCACGGGGGCGTGTCCAGTGAGCACGACCCCGTGTCCAGGTACCTGAACTGGGCATTTTCTACAGAACCTTGGGCACGGGGTGTGTTGGGGTGAGCACGGCCCCGTGCTGAACTTGCTGTAATGAAGAAAAATTGTCAGGAGGCTCTGTTTTTGTGCATGGGGTGTTGGTTCAAGCTTCCCTTATCATCCTTCACCATCCCGAGTGTGTTTTATTCCTAAAAAAAAAACTAAACTAGAAAACGTAAAAGTTAATCTAAACTAAAACTACGGATAGTTCCGCGGAATGCCTCCGTGGTGCGCCACGTTTATAAGGGTCCTTGGCTAGACCCTCCTTATCGGGTGGTTCTGGCTCATCTTCAATTAGGGGGTCGTCATTGCCGAATGGATATTTCATTGATCGCTCAAGATCGACACTTCTTTTAAAAGCCCCTAATTTAAGAGGTAGATTGTTGAACTTCCGGTTTTTCAAAGCTTCGTGAGTTTTTACAAATGGTCGTCCCAACACTAGAGGAGCGTCATCGAGGATGACAAAATCGGTCGGGATTACCATTTGATTTGTTTGAACCAATACATCCTCAACTATACCGATTGATTTTATTACTTTCCGATTGGATAGAAAAATGGGTATTTGAAGTGGAGAAAAATCACTAATACTTAATTTTTCGAAAATGTAGTTAGGCATTAAGTTAACACAAAGATCTTTATCGATTGTGACATTACTAATAAACGAATTTTGAAAGAAACATGGAACCGGTGTAATGTTAATTTCAAATGGGTCTTCTTTTATTAGTGAGGTTTGATCATCAGTTAACTTAACACTTACCGTTTCGTCAATTTTAGCGTTAGTGTTTAACTCTTTTAAAAACTTAGCATGAGTGGGTACTAAACAATGATTTTCAAAAGAAGGTGACAAGAGATTAATTTCTTCAAAATTAGACTCTTCTTGAATTTTAACGTTGTCGGACTCACCTTTTTCGTTGTTTAACTCATGTGTCGGTTTTTCACTTATTTGTTCTTCCATTTTAACACTTTCAGTTATCTCTTCCTTTTTTAACTCTTCTCTTGCGCGGGACTCCTCTTCCCTTGCGCGAGCTTCTTTTATACATCGATCGATAACTCTAATGTGTTCTAATATCCTATCGGTCACTTCGGTTATAGAAAAAGAATCGGTATTTTCTAAGCTTGAATCCGGTTGTTCGACCCTTTGTTCCTCATAATACCCATATGAAGCCGATGGTTCGCACCATTTTTCTTCATTGTAAGCATATGATGGATAAGGTTCGTAATTTTGTTCTTCATAATACTCATATGAGGTGGGTTGTTCACGCCATGGTTCCTCATAATAAGCATATGAAGGTGGTGGCTCATATCTTGGTTCCTCAAAGTATGAGTATGAAGGCTCATACCTTGGTTCATCAAAATATGAGTATGAGGGAGGAGGTTCATACCTTTGGTCTTCATAGGATGTGTATGAAGTTGATGGCTCGTACCTGGGCTCCTCATAGTAGGTGTATGAATTGGATGGTTGATATGAGCGATTATTTTGAACCGATCGTGCGTTACGACAATTAGTGCAATAATTACCCCTATAATCATCCTCCTCATAGGTGTACTTGTAACCTCCTGAGTATTGATCCATAAGAATCACTCAGCAGACCACAACTAAGTCTCGAGATCAGAAAACAAAAATAAAAGCGGAAACAGAGGCTGGACACGGCCCCGTGTTCAGAGAGCACGGCCCCGTGTTCAGGATCTGTATCTGGGCGTTTTAATTAAATTTACTGATTTCGTTGAGCACGGGGCGTGTTCAGTGAGCACGGCCCGTGTTCAACCTACTGTAAATGCAAAACTAAACTAAAATGCAGAAAAATGTGGGTCCGTTTTGAAAAGGTTTTGAAAAACTGATTAGGCCGTCGATTTTAAGCTTTCCTAAAATCCTTGTGTCCCCGGCAACGGCGCCAAAAACTTGATGTGCGGTAAGTGTTGTATATATTAGGTGTATATTTTAAGCCCTTTTTAACACTTATTTTAGCCAAGTTTTAAATTTATAAAACACGATATTTCACTAACACTAAACACACATATGGGCAAGTGCACCCATCGTTGAGTGTAGTATAGCGTTGGTAAGATACCGAGGTCGTCCAAGGACACAAGAGCTTTTAGTACCGGTTTATCCTCAACGTCTAACCAAAATAAAAGTTTAGAAAAATGTTTTAAACTAAGAAAATTAAAAACTAACTAAAATGTTGAAAAATAAAAATAAAAGAAAAAACAGATAGACAAGATGAATCACTTGGTTCCGACTCGTATCTAGTATAACCTTTGATTATTTCCGCACTTTTGCACATAATTAAGAGATTATCTTAGTTATTGTAGTAGGCCCCTCTTTTGAAGGTGACGTTACCCTCACCCCAGTAGTTTGAGTCAGCAGGGATACAATCCTAAAAGGGTGGATTATTGGAAGATAATGAATTAAGTTATTAATGCAGTATTGTGGTAGGCCCCGCTTTTGGCGGTGACGTTACCCTCGGCTAAGTAGTCTGAGTCAGCAGGGATACAGTCCTAAATAGCCGGGTTATAGTATTAATAGTAGTTAACTTATGAGGGGATCAAAGAGTTTGGACCCCCGCCATCCAATACCGTGAAGTATTGAAGGAGGTCCTACTAAATTTGACCCAGGTCCATTGCAGGACCTCTAAACGCTGAACAATGGCAAGACCTTTACCAAACCGTTCCCTTAACCCCCGACCAGGTAGCCAACATACCTCCATATAGACCGTGGAGATATGAATGGTGAAAATCCTTTGTTTTATATAGACAGTAAAATAATGCCAAGACACCACGGACAAACGATAAGGAAAGATCACCTTCAACATAAGTAACTAGTTATTAAAGTCATTAATACAAAACCAAATAAAAAGTGCAAAAGATTAGAAATAAAAAGTGTTATACTAGACACTTTGTCTTCACCAAGTGATGTAAGAGACTTAGGCAAACATGGCCTTGATTGTCAAGAACTCTTACGATCAATCTTGGATCCCGAGACGACTCACACACTCTACGATGGATAATGGATGATGGTGGTGGGTGGTGGATGAAGTGTGAGAGAGGTGGTGTGCCAAGGGATGGTTTGAGCTTGAGCCAAGCACTCCTATTTATATCCTGTACAGAAGCCTGGACACGGCCCCGTGTCCGCTGGACACGGCCCCGTGTCCACCCTTTTCTCTTTCTTCATTAATACAGTTTGTCTTTATTAGCTCCACACGCCCCCGTGTCCGCTGGGCACGCCCCCGTGTCCGTCTGACACTCTCTCTCTTCATTAATTGTAATTCGCAATTACAATTAATGCGCCTGCTGTACTTTCGCCACGCTCAGCTGGGCACAGCCCCATGCTCAGCTTTCTTCTTGTTTTTGCTTTGGGAGTTGTTGTCGAGGGGTCGGGCATGCCACGTTTCTTCCTTTTCTTTGTATTTATGTTGGTTTTGGCTGTATTTTTGTTCCTTTTGTTCGTTTAAGCTCATTTGACCCTGTAAATTCAAAAGGAAGACAAAAACACACTTTTTCCAACATTAGTACAAAAAAAGGGTTAGTTTTATGTCTTATTTGATGTAATTTATATGTTGCATTTTACACACATCAGTATTTATACGTACAAAAATACGTATTTTCTTGTAACTATTAAGTATTCTTATACTTAATTTTTTTAGAATAATATCTCTAGTAAAAATACATTAATATATATTTCCAAAATATATATTTTAAGAAATATTACTTAGAAAATTATTTATAGTTTTTCCCTTAGCAAAAATATTTATAAATTTTATACAAGTCTAAAAAATAATATATTTTCAAGTCTAACTTAGAAAATATATATGAACTCATTTTTCATCCAAAAATAATATATTTCATGTTTGTTTGAGAAATAATACATCCTTTAATAACTCCAAGAAAATATATACATATTTTTATTTGTCAAAAATAATATATTTTCTCATGGTCAAAAATATGATATGTTTGTAATACTTGTAAAAATCATATTTTTGTTCTTTTGGTGTCCAAAATATTATTTATAAAAAATATAGTTATGAATAAATTTTCCGGAATATTTTGTAAGTTATATTCCTTAATTCGGTTTCTCCAATATTGGGCATTCTTTGTATATTTATTCCTTGGAATTTTGATAATATTTTGGATTGTAGTTTCTTGGTATTTTGATGAGTTATATTATTTCAAGTCCTAAAATAATATAACTAATACACATAATATACAAACAATCACACACATGGTGACTTCTAAATATATATTTTCCTAAATACATATTTAGTCAGTTTTATTTATAGAAACCAACCTCCAATATTTATAATTTTTGTAACAAAATTTATGGCAAACTTTATGTGAAAATCCATAGTTTGAAATATACTTGTAAGTATTTGTTTAGAAATATTTTTCTAAGTGTTTAATTTTTAGAAAAATTTTGCCATAGTTTCCCCTAAAAATGGAGGTTTCCATACCTTGAAGGCATATCATTTTCTTTTGTAAATCAACACAATCAATCAACAATCAACAATAAACAATCTATACTTACCAATTTTGCAAAAAAAAACAAGCATAAACTACCACTTCATGATCTTGAAAATTTACAAAAATTTGTAGTAACTTACTAGTGTGTTTAGTAAGCCTAGTTATGTCGCAACCCCTGTCCCCTAACAACCCGGGAACGGGCGGTCGTGGCCAGTTTCGGTGGTATTCAGGTGTTTATCATTTTGGCAGCGGAAATTTCATCAGGACCGTAGTTAGGAAATATTTTATCAGAGTAAAATACCACGCTTTTATTATATTAAACACATGGGAAAATCCCAAGTTTCAAGTACACACATTTTTATAGGGTTAAACCCTATTTTATTTAAATAAAACATCTCTTTATTTTAGGTAACTTTATAGCCACTTTTTCAAGCCTTCAGTGCTGTCCAGCTGGCTTCTAGTTGGCTTTCACATTTTGTTACCTGAAACGCGTTTAAAAACATTTTGTCAGTGGGAAATACTGGTGAGTGAATCTCAGTTACATCAAGTTAAGTAAAACCATTGTACATTATTGAGGGCGGTCGCGCAATTACATTTGTTTCCATCTACTTTAATTACCACCCACGGTACTGTCAACCCGACTTGTGGTCATGTTACTACTCACAATGTAGTAACAAATTTTGTATACAAAACCCCAACATACTGACGATAATTGTAGAATACAAATACTCAATCACTGTTTAATATAATGTTAATCATATGAGGTTTTGTAAAAACAGTTTGCAAAAAGAAGATTACTCACATTGTTGTCTTAGTGTTATCCTTAAGTATTTCCTGGTAATTATCTATTAAATACACAAGTGCACACGCGTTAGTATAATAACCCAATATTTACATTAGCAATACCCTCCCCAAGACGGCATTCCAACGACTACGTCGGGCAGAACCACGACAGCTATTACGGAACCCTAGATCAATCAGGCAGCGTATCTAATACGTAACCGGGGGTTATAATACTTACAACGGGGCAGAACATCGTTATTTAGGGGGTATAATACCCGATTATAATGCCTACTATTTAGAATTGAGAGAGAGATTTCGAATTTGAGCGACGGAAAATGACTGCCGATGCTCCCAATTTATAGGAGCTGATTTCAAGTTCTTCGAGGCCCGCGACATAGGGGTGTAGGGTCATAGGGTTGCTCGATCACGAATATAGGCTCGATAAGTGGTGATACGTGGCACCTTAGGGTGTCGTCTGATCTCCTAGCTGTGGCGGCCCGCGTAAGACCAAGAGAAGGTCTTCGTGCCAGCGAGCGACCCATAAACTTTGATTTTTAATTAGTTTTAATAAAATAAAGGTATTCGGGGCCCGTTTCCGTATTCGGGGTATATTTTAAGACGTATTGGGACATTCTAATTATATTAGGGATGTCGGAATCTTTTGGAGGGCTGTTATAAGTTTCCCTTTAAAGTGTGGTGGATTCTTTAAAAACATCATTTTTGAAGCATCTAGATCTTTACAACTTATAATCATATTTTCTAAAAATGCTTCTTCTTGGATTTTTCTTGTTACACATGTGTTTCTACACTTGTTTAACCTCTAAAAACATGGTTGATTTCTTTAAGAACCAAGATTTCGTAAACTTTGTATTTTTAACTTGGTTTCTTGAAATATCATTCTTGAAATCTTAGATTTACAAGACTTACAACTCACTTTAATCATCATTTTACAAGAAAACAATATATCCTTCAAAGTTCATGTCTTTCATGAGGATGATTTATTAATCTCTAACATTTTCATCATCTCATCTTGCTAGATTATGTTTTTAATCATGATCTAGCAAGATCATATGATGATCTACATCATTTCCATGAGTAAACAACAATCAACAAGTATAACAACACATAAACATCAAGATTTCTTATGATTTTAAGCTTATGTTCATGTTTCATCTTCTTGATTCTTTGTGTTCTTCAGGATTAACATCATGTGACATCTTTTAACCACTTAAACAAGATGTAAAATGAAGAGATTAGTGTTCTTACTACTAGCTCAAGGCTAGGGATTATCAAGAGGAGAAATGAAGTGGATAAAAGCAATTGGTGAAGGTTCTTTAACTTCCGAAAGCTCCTAGCTTCTGTGTTCACCTTTTAACACCCTTGTATATGCTTGGAATGTATGGAAGTTGAATGAATGAAGGTGGTGTGTGGGGGGTTATTTACGGCCGAGACTAGAAGAGGGAGAGGAGAAGAAGTGGTGTTGGTGGAATGTTGATGAATGAAAGGGTTATGGTTCTAATGGTTCTTCTTATAACACACTAACTCACCTTTTTCCATTGTGTAATATGTTTAATAAAGAAGAAACAAGATCAAATTTAATAATCTTATAAAATCTTGAGGTGGGGCCATGTTGGGTCGTTCCATAGATGGGGGGGGGGGGGTTTCTTAGGCTAGGGTTTAACCATTAAGTTAGTTCATAGTTGAAATGCAAGGTTCTAGTTAGATGCTTAGTTATTAGATATTTATATAGGGTGTTATGATGTTCGGGGACCATAACTAGCTTGGTAATGTTAAAACAGTGCTTCTAGTGAAAATTTGGTGTTTCTGGTAGTGTCCGATTGTTCGGTTGGTTACCGGTTCGTTAAAGTGCTAAACTATGCAGCTTAGTGTGCTTTATGTACCCTTTTGTGACACTTTTGATTTCCGACACTTAGGAAAGCATTCAGAACCATCTAACCACATTTCTGCATGATATTAGATTGTTCAAATGCTGATTTTGCTGATTTTCTGCAGGATTCTGCAGTTTATGTGAGTTTTAGGCACTTTCCGGCATTTAAACTATTTATAGGAAGACAGTTTTGTGATCCTTACTTTCCTACACACTATACTAGTGTAATACTTGGTTTCTGGCTCATTATGTGTCTCAACACATTGTCTGTCTATGTACTGAACTCCGTCAGCATTTTTCTGATTTGTCTGATAACTGTGTTGCCGGTGTTTTGTGCATCATTCGAATCAACAAAGCTTGCATGCAATAATGATATGTCATTTGCAATATATGATGCACATGGAAAAAGTCAGAAAACAATTCAAGTAATTAATTGTAATTCAGCACAGTCATTAAGCACTAATCATTGTTTATTAATTGTACGGATACCCGGAATATTGACAGTTGTCACGGGGGTGGGGGTTAGGATTTTTTAGGTTTTTTAGCTATTTTTGGTTGTGTTCACATTGGTTCTCGCGGTTCTTGCAATTAAGGTGGTTCTCGCATGAACCTTACCCCATATATATATATATATATATATATATACAACGATGGTAAGACTGTAATTTTAAGATGGGGGCAAAATCGTAATTTTAAACTAGAATTAAAATCGTAATTTTAAACTAGAATTAAAATCGTAATTCTAAACTGGGATAAAATCATAAATTGTTCGAGCTAATGAGGGAGCACTATTCCCTCCCTTGGCATTTAAATATATAATAATAATATACAACGATGACAAGTCTGTCATTTTCAGCTGGGGGCAAAATCATAATTTTGAACTAGAAATAAAAACGTAATTATGAACTAAGGGTAAAATCGTAAATTGTTCTGGCGAATAAGAGAGCACTATTCCCTCCCACGGGCCTTTAAATATATATACTAGTTTTTGTATCGCCCACGTTGCGTGACACTAAGTCGAATATCTCTCTCTCATAACATGTACATCTGTATTTTGGTTACTTGTACATACTACTCATAACACGATCTTAAAAAAAAAATATATATCGAGCCAACCAATTGAAATGAAACATTACCATACTTTTGCTATAAAAAAACTAAAACAACGATATGACTATAATTTTAAATTGGGGGGCAAAATTATAAATTTTCAAGAGAAATGAGTGTGTGCCACGCAGTCGCCTGACACGAATAAAAATTACACCGAGTCAACCAATTAAAACAAACACTACCATAGTTTTGTCAAAAAAAAACGATGACAACTATAATTTACACTTGAGGCAAAATCGTAATTTGGCAAGAAAAAAAAGATGGCAAAACTGTAAATTTGAATTGAAGGCAAAGTCGTAATTTGGTTGGGATAGAAAAAACAAAACCAATGGTAAACCTATAAATTTAAACGAAACAAAATCGTAATTTAACTAAACCAATGAGGATGTGTCAAGCATAAATAAAATACCTATAAAGAGCATGGAAAGGAATAGTGATATATAATGTTGAAAGGAAATGGAATTATTTATTTATTTATATGTATAGTAAATTCTTTGATTTCTTTTTCTAGCTTTTTTATTGATTTTTAATTTGTTACAGGGAAAGATGTTGGCACGGTCTTGTTCCAATCAGAGCATCACCATGTTGACGACCTTTTGACTTTTGTATTTCTGTCACGTCAAAGTCTTGCTCCTTTCTATTCATTAAGGGGCTGTTTGGTAGCCTCTTAATGACCATTCAGATGCTACCTCTTAATGGTTTAAAACATGTGAATGAATAAGAGGTAACCTCAAGTCTGAATGGTTAAGAGGTAACCTCTGAATGGTAAATCATCACATGTCACATTCTTCTACCTTCTCATTAGTAAAATTATTAATGGTTACATTAAGAGGTAGCCTCTTAATGACCATTCAGAGGCTACCAAACAGCCCCTAAGACCGTGAGGTATGGGGCGGGGGTTTGGGCATGGGTTGGGGGAAAACGCCCAAGCCACCACCCCGGGTGGGCTTGGGTTTGGGCGTGGCCCCATTGGCGTGGGTTTGAAGCCGGGCGTGGGGCGGATTAGTAAGTGACATGGCAGTCTCTCAATGGCCAAACCAAATTTATGCCCCCCAACTCAAGCCCCACCATACCCCATGGGCGTGGGTTTTGGTGGTGGGAGGGCTCCCATTCCACGTGTCAACAAATGCCCCAACCCAATACCACCATACCCCACGGCCTAACAACTGGTTTATCATCCATGATCCGTAACATGTTGGACGTATATAAAAATAAATAAATTGTGAATGTAACAATAAAAAACCATGTCGTGCAAGTATATAAGTCACGTAAAAGTTACTCGTTGAATTCGAAAGTCAAGATATTTGAACAAAATTTACATCAAAACGTATATAAAGATAAACAAGAATTGTTGTACATTAACTCTGGTTAAGGGATAAAAAACACGTTGCAATGTTGTAGTTGGAAAATAAAATACTATTTTCCCTCCTTTTCGATGGCTTAGAGAATAAAAGAAAACTGATTTATGGAGTAATGAGGTTTTCAAAACACAAAAAAGGTCTTGTATAAGTTAGGGGTGTTCAGAAAAAACCGTAACCAAATAAAAACCGTAAACCGAACCGTAACCGTAACTAAATAAACCGACCCGAATAACGAATTCGGTTTTTGGTTTGGTTTCTAACCGAAACCGAATTATGAATATGGTTTTTGGTTCGGTTTATGGATCCACATTTTATTTTATTTGGTTTATTCGGTTTATTTGGATAACCGAATAAACCATTTAACTTAATTAATTATTAAATAAAAATAATAATATTTTATAGATCATATACAATTTATTAGCCCAAAATAGTTATTTTTTATGCAGCCCAAAATACCAAATGTAAATCTAAAACCCCAACTCAAAACCACTCTTTAAGTCATCCAATAGTTTCTATGATCTATGTTTTGAAACTTTAACTTTGTGGTTGTGTCTACTACTACTTTATGGATGTGTTTGTTTTATTTCGTAATGAAACTTTCTTGTATTCATATATTGTGAGTTGTAAATTAGTTGTGATGTTCAGAAATTGGAACACAAACATAAATATAAATTAGGAAAAAAAGTACTTAAGTGCAATTTGGTTAGATTTGGTTTAATTGGTTTCTAACCGAAACCAAACCGAATTGAATTTGGTTTGGTTTGGATCGGTTTGCATATTCCTTATTTGGTTTGGTTTGGTTTGGTTTTTGGTTTGGGGTACAAAATTTTGAAAACCGAATAAACCGAACCGATTAAACCAAATAAACCATAAACCGAACCGATGAACACCCCTAGTATAAGTTGCCATCCGAGTTGCATCACATGGTGGTGCGGTGTGTCGCCTAGTGTGTATTTAATGAAAACTAGGTTAGAACCCCGTGTATTACACGGGTTGAATAAATGTAATTTTATATACTAAATTAAAACAGTTATTTTTTAAAACCTCATTTATTGCACGGGTTGAATAAATATAATTTATATATTAAATAATAAAAAGTTATATCTATAAAACCATATTGTACGGGTTGAATAAATGTAATTTTATATACCAAATAAAAAAAATAATATCTTTAAAACCACGTGTATTAATTACATGGGTTGAATAAATGTAATATTTTTTACTAAATAATAAAATAATACATCTTTAAAAAACCCCATTTATTATACGGGTTGAATAAATGTGATTTTATATACCAAATAATAAAAAATTACATCTTTAAAAATATGTGTATTACACGGTTTAAATAAATGTAATTTTCTGTACTAAATAAAAAAAAATATATCCTTAAAAACCCACGTGTATTATACGAATTGAATAAATCTAATTTTATATATCAAATAATAAAAAGTTATATCTTAAAAATCCTCATGTATTAAATGGGTCGAGTAAATGTAATTTTGTATAGTGAAAATAAAAATATTTAATATATTAATACAAAGTTTGGTTTTCGTGATAAAAATAGATTATTTTGTTGTTGCAAAATTTGTTAACGAAGTCTCAATAAATGTAACCCTTTATTTAAAACTCCGTAAATATATAAATGATAAATAATATTAGTTAATTTTATTTCAAGTTTCGTAAAATCTATTTGATACCAAACTAAACAAAACGTTCAAATATATAGTTAAAATCAAATTAGATAACTAAGTTTGAATTTGAACTAAATAGATAAATATAAAAGTAATAATTAATTGAGTTAATTACTGTTTTCGTCCCTATGGTTTGTCAAAAATCACTATTTCAGTCCATTAGTTTAAAAATTACGATTTCAATCCCTGTGGTATAACCAGTTCTGTCCCTATGGTTTCACTTTCGTAACAATTTGAATCCATTATTTTGTTAAGTACAGAGACTGAAATAGTTACGAGTTGGACTGAAATAGTTACGAAAGTGAAACCATATGGACTAAAATCGCAATTTTTAAACTAATTGACTGAAATAGTGATTTTTGACAAACTACAGGAACGAAAAAAGTAATTAACTCTAATTGATGCAAATAAATAATATTATAAATAAGGAGATTAAACTAAATAATAATTATCCATAAGTTATTAAACTAAATAATATTTAATAGGAGGTTATCTTTAATTAATTAGAATAGATTAAAATAAAATAATAATTATCTATAAGAGAGGGCCTAATATGATGACAAGTGTCCTCAAAGTGGTTTCTTTTATTATATAGTATAGATTCATAATTCTTGTAAATTATATTTTACTTATCTTCCTATACTAACAAACAAAAAAATTTTTGTATACGTCCTCCTCCCTTTTAAATATAGTTTTACATATTAATTTTTATACAAACAATATAATATAATATTAATTAATAGAATTAGAGATACAAACGTATAAATTCAAATTTAATTAATAATTATCTATAACAAATATAAATGTATCAAATAATATAATAAGTACAATATTATTTAATATAGTTAGAGATCAAACGTATAATTTCAAATTTAATTAATAGTAAATTACTTTTTGAGTCCCTATGTTTTAGTGGTTTTAATCACTAAAATCCAAGATAAAAAAGTTTAACGTCCTGAGTCTCTAACCGCTCAGTCACACCCTCTGTAAAAAATTCAAAAAACCTTTTGTAAGGCCGAGTTCTCTAAATTCTCATAACTTATAGAAATTTTCATTTTACCCTAACCATATATATTTGTTAAGATAAAATATATTATTTGGATATAAACAATAATTATTAATAAAGTATCAAATCACATGTACAAGTACTTATAGTATATAACTTAGAAGACTAAAATTACAAGCGGATTATCTAAATAAAGTACCAAATTATCTTTAAAGCGAACACTAAATGGTTTTTAAAAGACATTTTGTTTTTTTGCTATTAAGTATATAACATTATATTTACTTAAGCCGTGTAATACATTAAGTTACCATCGTTATGTTTTCATCTTAAAAATGGTCCAACTTCCTAATAACATTGAGTTTTAAATATTAAACTTAATTTCAATCATATTACGCAACTAAAGACATTATCATCATGCTAAACAAAGACATTATATAATATTATAAAAAAAATTAATTTGAATATTTAAATGTCAACTACTAATTAAAAAAGTTGTTCTAGACGCTCAAATTTATAGTTTAAAATACTTTAGTCATATTTTTTTAAACGTATACTTTATTTTTATTAAGATTTTTTAATATGTAATATTTTCTATACAATGATAATATTTGTATCTTGTCTTATGATCCATATATCTAAAAATAGTATTTATTATATCATTAATATGCATAGTAGAATTTAATTACAATTCATTTACCATAACCTCATAACTTATAATTATTTTTAAAAATACATACAATTTTATGATCATTATTTTTTTATTTTTTAGTGTTACTTCTTTTTAAGACATAATAACATGGATTGTAGTATCTTAAAAGAGAAGTGAAAACTTAGAAAATTATTTTGAATAGCGAAAATTAACTGTTCTTTTGTTTTACTATTTTATGTAAATAAGTTATTTCATTAATAAGGATTATATACAAGTTTATAATTTACATTTTTTCGTCATTTAACGTAAGCTAGTGTATGTTTAAATAAAAATGGCACATATGATAAAGATTATATTTTATGTTATGTATGTTTAAATAAAAACTTGAGAAAACTGTCAAAATGGTCCTTGATGTTTGATCACTTTTGTTATATTAGTCCAAAACTCAAACCTTTTGAATTTGAGTCCCTGTGGTTTCAATTTTATTTTCATTTTCATCCAAAATCAAAATCTGATCAGATTTTTCAGTTAGCATCCAACTGTAAATCCACTCAAACTTACCACATAAGTAGGGCTGTAAACGAACCGAACGAACACGAACAAGCCCTTGTTCATGTTCGTTCGTTAAGGAAATAAATATGTTCACGAACGGTTCATGAACACTTACCGAACGAGATTTTATGTTCGTGTTCGTTCATTAAGGAAATGAGCGTGTTCGCGAACGGTTCACGAACACAAATAAATTTGGCGAACGCGGTGAAGGATAAAGATAGATGGCCCAGAGATTAGCACTCGAACTTGAATCCCTTATTGTGGAACGGAGGTCGATTGTATTCGATGATGAAAATAATGAGAAATGAAAGGGAAATGAGGCATAAACAATGTGAAAGTGGGTTACCTATAGTTTCATTGTTAGGGTAATAAAATAAATAAAAGTTTAATAATATAAAAGTATAAATAAAATATAAGAAAGTACAAAGATCTTCAATCAAAACATAAACATACAAACATAAACGAACGCAAATCAATGAATGTTCACGAACACGTTCACGAACACCTTACCGAACGTTCACGAACACAATCGAACGAACGAGACCTCTGTTCATGTTCGTTCATTTAACTAATCGAACGAAATTTCTTGTTCATGTTCGTTCGTTTAATAAACGAACGAACATAAACGAACTTCCCGCCGAACGGTTCACGAACTGTTCGCTGAACGTTCGGTTCGTTTACAGCCCTACACATAAGTTGTAACCCATCCATCCCATCTAACTTTGTGATAAAGTCAATAATTTACTAGACCTTATGTAAGATTAAATATATTATGTAACAATATTTAATCTATAGCCATTATAATCATTTACATAATAAAGATCAAAATATATAATAACCTATTATTTAAATTAGTTGGTAATTGTTGATGGACCATATTACCCTTAGTAACTAATTAGGTTTCCTCCTGGGTGCTTATATAAGGAGAATTAAGTGGAGGTTAAAGGGTTACTCAGTTACACACCCCACAAGCATAACATCAATTTCGATCTCCTCTCCTAACCGATATCCCTTTTCGGTTCTCTAAGCCCCATCATCAGTCAGCACCCTAAGGAGGAACCAAATCACGATGACAAGCATGTCGAACTCCATTACTGGATTCTCCACTGGACTTTCTGCTGTGACAGGTATGATTTACTGTTTTCCCTCATGCTCAAACAGAACTGAACCAACATGTGGTATCAGAGCATATGTTGATTAGTCGGTTCTGTTTTCGTATCCATTAATTCTGGGATTGAAACTTGGAAAACGGATTTTTTGTAACTTTAATCTGTGACAGCCGGTTTCGAGTCATGAAGATCGACTCGAGATCTCTGTTTTCGGGAAAAAGATCATTTATATGTTCGTTCGAAATCAACTGGGTAATATTATAACCGAAATCTGTTTAAGAAAGGCTTTAAAATTCAGGTTTTGGGTTCCAGAATTTTGTTTTTTATGTTTAGGGTTCATCGCATGTTCTTAGAAAATTCGAAAATTCTATTATGTTTTGGAATATAATTCGGATTATTAAGTGTTTTTTCCTATTTTGATCTAATTTTGTCCTCTTAAATTTCCGAAAACTGTTATTAGATAAACAATCATGATTTTCGAAATATTTGGTAAAGATTAGATCAGCACTGAAATAGGAAACATTATCACATAATCCCTTAGATTTCGAATTTGCAGTTATGTTATCACAATTCACAGCTGTTAACAGGAAGTTTCGAGACCATCAGATTGCGACTCGAGACCATCAGTCTCGACTCGAGACAACAAGGTCTCGACTCGAAATCATCAGGCCATTAAACCATTACAACTCGAGACAGAGGTCTCGACTCGAGATCATTAGATCTCGACTCGAGACCATAACGTGACAACTCGAGACAGAGGTCTCGACTCGAGCCCATTAGATCTCGACTCGAGACCATAACGTGACAACTCGAGACCATAATGTGTCAACTCGAGACAAAGGTCTCGACTCGATACCATAAGGTCTCGACTCGAGACAAAGGTCTCGACTCGAGACAACAAGGCTGTGACTCGAAACCTCATTATTTTAAGCTGTTTAATGTGAATCAGATAATGTTTTGCAAAACCAGAATAGCTCAACTTGAATGAGTTTGCTATTAAATAAATGGCTGTGACTCGAGACAACAAGTTCGATCCGCGCTAACGGGTGGTTTGCTATTAAATAAATGGTTTTGTAATTTACTTAGTTAATTTAATCAGAATCAGATAATGTTTTGCAAAACCAGAATAGCTCAACTTGAATGAGTTTTTGATATATCATTTCTGGCCAAAGCTGACTTGATACATCTACTTATCGTTCAAGTATTACGAAAGCTATGTTGTGTGTGCATCATAAGCATGAATGTCTTAATTTCTGGCCAAAGCTGATTTAATTCATTCATAGATGGCATACTCAACAAGTGCATAACTAAAGTGATTGTTTCAATTTCTGGCCAAAGCTGATTTGTTACAAACACTTTGCACATATGCTTAAATGATTACACTTCTGGCCAAAGCTGTTTTGTTTTCGTTTAAGTAGAATTTTTAGCTAAGTCTGTTATTTTGATGTTAGTAATAGACAATATCACAGCTTCATAATGTAAAATGGTCATTATTTATGCCTGCCTTAGTTTAACGTGCCCTTAGATCACATTAGGACTTCTTCATTTGTATCATAACTTGCTCATCTTATTTCCACTATCAGCACCAAATTGCGGAATTCCACCTTTGACTGGTGATAACTTTGCTGCATGGAAGGATGCTCTCATGCTTACTCTTGGGCTGCTGGACTTTGATTATGCTATAAGAGAGGATAAGCCAGCGGACCTTACTCCACAAAGTACTGCTGCTCAGCAGTTAACTCATGACAAGTGGACTAGGTGTAACCGCATGTCTCTCATGTTTATGAAGCAGTCCATCAGCAATGCAATCAGAGGAGCTATCCCTGATTCTGAAGATGCTAAAACCTACTTGGAACATGTGGAGGCTCAGTTCAAGGGGACGTCTAAAGCACACGCTAGTACTCTTATTCTCAAGCTCAAGCTGGTGACAACTAAGTATGATGGGAGGAGTGGCATTCGCGAGCACATCATGATGATGAATGACATGGCCAATAAGCTGAAGGGGCTGGAAATGGAAATCAGTGATGGTTTCCTTGTTCATTTCATCATTACTTCGCTTCCTTCGTCCTTTGAAGCATTCAAGATCAATTACAACACTCAGAAGGACAAATGGACGATGAGTGAGCTGGTCGCCATGTGCGTACAGGAGGAAGAGCGTATGAGGATGGATCGCCATACTGATGTTGCCAACTTCACTACCTCCAACTCTAAGAAGAGGAAGAACAATTATCAGAGGAAGGATGCTTCAAAAGTCCAAAGGCCTAACCCTCATCCTAATACAAGTGCACCTTCCAGCTCTAAGAACTCCTTAGGCAGTATCCGCTGCAAGTTCTGTAAGAAGACAGGACACATGCAGAAGGAGTGCCCTGATTTTAAGGAGTGGCTGGCTAAGAAAGGTAACGATTATTTTATGATACTTGAGTCCTATAATTTAAGTGTTCCTGCTAATTCTTGGTGGTTTGATTCTGGTTCTATGGTTCATGTTACCAATTCTACTCAGGGATTCCTTTCAATCCGGAAGCTGGAAAGAAACCAAAGAACGCTTAAGGTTGGGGATGATCGAGAATTAGAAGTGAAGGCCATTGGAACATTACAATTAGTTATGAAAACTGGTTTATGTATTAAACTTTATGATACCTTATATGTTCCTGAGGTAACTCGGAACCTTGTATCAGGACCAAAGTTAGACATGGACGGTTTTATTGTTTCCCATGGTCATCGCAAACTCTCTATCCATTATGATTCTGTTCTTTATGGTACTGGTATTCTGGATGGTGGTCTCTATAGATTAGAACTAGAAGATAACTTTTCCAAATCTTTGTTGTCATATAATATTAATGAATCACTCATAAGGATGGAAGAGAAACGAGACTTAGAAACTTCATCCATGTTGTGGCATCAGCGTTTAGGCCACATTTCAAAAGAACGATTAAATCGTCTTGTGAAGGATGAAGTCTTACCTCCTCTCGATTTCTCTGATTTTGGAACATGTGTCAAATGTCTTAAGGGTAAAATGACATTAGCGAATAAGAAAGGTGCCACTAGGAGCTCTAATTTATTAGAACTCATTCACACTGACATTAGTGGTCCCTACCAAATCGCTGGCATAACAGGACATACTTCATTTATCACTTTTATTGATGATTATTCTCGTTACATGTACTTGTATCTTATTAAGGAGAAATCTGAATCTCTAACAACTTTTAAAGATTATAAGGCTGAAGTTGAAAAGCAATTAGATCATCAGATTAAAGTTGTCAGATCAGATAGAGGCGGTGAATATTATGGAAGACATACTGATGTGGGTCAAGCTCCTGGTCCATTTTATGAGTTTTGTAAGGGCCAGGGGATTGTGAACCAATACACCATGCCTGGTACACCTCAGCAGAACGGTGTAGCTGAAAGAAGAAATCGTACCCTTATGAACATGGTGCGCAGTATGTTAGCCAACACTAATTTACCATTATTCCTCTGGACTGAAGCGTTAAAAGCAGCTGTTCATATACTCAATAGAGTTCCTTCTAAGTCTGTCCCTAAAACTCCTTATGAACTTTGGACAGGAAGGAAACCGAGTCTTAAATATATGAAAGTATGGGGCTGCATTGCTGAAGCGAAGCTTTACAATCCTTTCCTAAGGAAACTTGACCCTAAAACAGTTACCTGTTTCTTTATCGGGTATCCTGAGAACTCTAAGGGTTATCGTTTCTATTGTCCTTCCCATGTCACCCGTATTGTTGAAACCAAGCGTGCCGCGTTCCTGGAGGATTTCAAGGTCAGTGGGAGCAGTACCAACCCTTACGAAGAATTGCAAGAAGTACAAGACGCGGGGGGGAGAGACTCGTCGCTTACCATTACTCCGATTACTCCTCTTGTACCCAATGCAACTACTGTACCTGAAGCTACTGCACCAACTCCAAATTCACCTCTACAATCAGAACCCATTATACCTCATGACGAAGGCACATCAAACGCTCAAAACCAAGACAACGCTGAACCCGATAATCCACTCAGGAGGTCATCTAGGCAAAGAAGGCCTACTAATTGGGATGATTATGTTACCTGCCTGACTGAAATGGATGCTGGAAAGCTCAATGATCCTATCTCTTACAATGAAGCCATTAGCAGTGATCAGTCTTCTGAATGGAATAAAGCAATGATTGATGAGCTTGAATCCATGAAGAAAAATGACGTTTGGGATTTGGTAGAATTACCCAACGGAGCCAAACCCGTAGGATGTAAATGGGTATTCAAAACAAAACTGGATCCGAATGGGAACGTTGAACGCTACAAAGCGAGATTGGTTGCAAAGGGCTACACTCAGAAAGAGGGAATTGATTATCAAGAGACGTTTTCACCTGTCTCTCGTAAAGATTCATTAAGGATCGTCATGGCCCTAGTAGCTCATTTCGATTTGGAGTTACATCAGATGGACGTTAAAACCGCTTTCCTTAACGGAGATTTGGACGAAGATGTTTACATGAAGCAGCCTGAAGGCTTTAAACCTGAAGGTGAGGAACATCTAGTCTGTAAGTTGAAGAAATCCATTTACGGGTTAAAACAAGCATCACGTCAATGGTACCTCAAGTTTGATGAAGTCATGAAGAAGCAAGGTTTTATGAAGAATCAAGTGGATCAATGCACCTACCTCAAGATGAGTGGGAGCAACTTTACTATACTTGTCCTTTACGTAGATGATATTCTATTGGCAAGTAATAGTTTAGATATGTTGCATGAGTCGAAGCGGTTACTTTCGCATAACTTCGACATGAAGGATCTCGGAGAGGCTTCTTACGTCATTGGCATCGAAATTCACCGAGATAGACACAAAGGGATCTTAGGATTGTCCCAAAGGGCCTACATAGATCGTGTCCTTACGCGTTACAACATGCAACAGTGCAAACCCTCAGTCGCTCCAGTAGTTAAGGGAGATGTTTTCGGTTCATTCCAGTGTCCGACAACAGAGGTTGAGAAGGAGCAAATGAGCCAGATACCTTACGCGTCAGTAGTCGGGAGCTTGATGTATGCTCAAGTCTGTACTCGCCCAGATATCGCTTATATTGCTGGAATGTTAGGCCGTTATCAGACTAATCCTGGCCTAGATCACTGGAAAGCAGCTAAGAAGGTACTTCGATATCTGCAAGGGACGAAAGACTATAAGCTGACTTATAGAAGAAGTGATCATTTAGAAGTGGTGGGCTATTCTGATTCTGACTTTGCAAAGTGCAAAGATGACAAGAAATCCACTTCGGGCTATATATTTATGTTAGCAGGCGGCCCAATCTCATGGAAGAGTCATAAACAACAGTTGACCACAACTTCCACAATGATGGCAGAGTACATTGCTGTTTATAACGCAACCTGTCATGGAATGTTGCTTAGAAATCTGATCACTGGACTCAAAATCGTTAATTCCATTTCTAGACCATTGAAGCTTTATTGTGATAATTCAGCTGCCGTTAGTTTCTCGAACAGTAACAGTTCGACTGGAGCTGGTTTATATCTCGATACAAAATATCTGTTCGTACGTGAACGAGTTGAGGAAAATAATCTTTGTATCGAGTATATTAGTACTAAGGATATGCTTGCGGATCCGATGACTAAAGGTCTCCCTCCTAAGGTTTATGAAGAACATGTTCGTAATATGGGATTTTGTAAAGACCTTATTTGAGCATATTGTACTAGCTTATGTTTTATGTTAATGAAATTTCCTCAGTTTGATTTTGTATGTCTCTTAGAATATGTTCAACCGGTATAATGGCATATTGACAAATAAAATTACAAATCAAACAAAGGGCTTACGCGTATTTTGATCATAACGATTAGGTTTTAAATTAAGGCTATAGTATGATTAATGGGGGTCCTGAGTCGCATAATGATTCAACGGCTGTATTTCTCTGCTATAGTACTTGTTTAAGGCTAAAATGAGTGTTAACTCCTGATCAGGCTTATCTAATACTCATAGTAAATGATTACTCGGCTAAGTGGGAGAATGTAAGATTAAATATATTATGTAACAATATTTAATCTATAGCCATTATAATCATTTACATAATAAAGATCAAAATATATAATAACCTATTATTTAAATTAGTTGGTAATTGTTGATGGACCATATTACCCTTAGTAACTAATTAGGTTTCCTCATGGGTGCTTATATAAGGAGAATTAAGTGGAGGTTAAAGGGTTACTCAGTTACACACCCCACAAGCATAACATCAATTTCGATCTCCTCTCCTAACCGATATCCCTTTTCGGTTCTCTAAGCCCCATCATCAGTCAGCACCCTAAGGAGGAACCAAATCACGATGACAAGCATGTCGAACTCCATTACTGGATTCTCCACTGGACTTTCTGCTGTGACAGGTATGATTTACTGTTTTCCCTCATGCTCAAACAGAACTGAACCAACACCTTAAAGTTAAATGTAAACGGGCTGATGCGATATTTACAGCCCTACGAATAATTTTTATAACTAGTTACATTATTTACCTTTTTTCAAAATACATTCGTGTGTTATCCCTTTAGTTGCAATCCCAATCCTAACTTGCAATTAATATCATAATCATTTTATTCGGTCAAGAAATTACATGTTTAGTTTATTTTACTTCATTCATCTTGAAAACTTGCAAAACTTTATATAGAACTATTTAAAAGAAATGAAAAAAAAAAAATTATGCTTTTCATTAGATATATTAGTTTAAATTCTGATAATGTTACATAATACTTTACAATTTTTTATATAATTTAATAATAACAAAAAGAAATAAAAAAGTACTTAGAACCTATTCGGCAATAATAATACGAGGGATTAAAGACCAAATTTGATGCTTTGATAACCGGAAGTAAGGAATTAACGCGTAAAGTTATCCGGATTCCGTGTTTTGGGAAACGGGTCGCCGTGATGGGTCAAAGGATGGGCCCATTTCCCCTGTTTAGATTGATAAATTGATAAATTGTACAAGACTTTTATTGGTTCTTTTTACATTTGTGGGGCCCCGACCCGACATGGCACTATGTCTGTAGGTCTATCCTTTTCTCATCCCCACCTTGAGCATCCCAAGTGTTACTAACCAATATTTTTTATATAATATTCATATCATGGCCTTATGGTTATTAAGATATTGTTTTGGATTTAGATAGTTTTATACATTTTGGTTTTATAGAATTGAACTAGTGAAATATTGTATTGCATTGATTGTTGTTGATTGAATCAACTAGAGTTTAAAGAACCATCACTAGTGCTCTCTCTAATGGTGGTTACGGGTATTTAAGTTCCGCCTATGGTGGGGCCATGTGAGTTTTCTCCTCCGGGTCTCAAGTTCAAGTCTGGTGTTAGGGGTTTCTCATTGAGGGGTTTAATTGGGGATCTATGTGCGAGGGGACTCTCTAGCTCAGACACGGTTAAGACAACGTATGCTAGACCTCCCGATATTCGCGAATAATTCACACCTTTCAAAAGAAAAAAAAACTAGAGTTAGAAGGGATTTTCTAAATAGAGTTTCATATTACACTTAACTAACATCTAGTGTATATTGCAATGGGATTATTGGTCTAACAAGTGGCATCTTGGAGGTGGGATAAGACTTTGAGACCAATAGATCCTGGGTTCGATACCCACAAGGGGGTTTTCTCATATTTATTGGATTTCCTTCTGAATTGGCGTATAGTCATTATACTTAGTGAAGATGGATATGATCGGGTGGTTCTAGTGGTCCGTCAGTCCAAATTTGATGTTCAATCAATATATATATATATATATATAAAGTATATCGTACAATACGCCTTAACGTACATTGCGTACGCGATGGCAAAATTGCACATTATGTTACAAAAAAATTAAAATCGCATGTTCATGGAACCTAGGGAATCGCATGTGTATAAGGGAAAAATGAAATTGCATGTTCAAAAGTAGGCTAAAATCGCACGTACAAATTTTTTTTTTGAAATCGCATGTGATAAAGGAAAAAGGAAATCGCATGTTATAAACCCAATTAGCATGTTGATAATGCCTCGCGTACGCAATGTACGTTAAGCCATTTTGTACGTTAACCGGTCCCCTCTCTCTCTCTCTCTCTCTATATATATATATATATATATAGTGAACGGTGAATCCTTTTTATGATCTTTGATTGGGTAAAACCTTATATTGTTGAATCAGTTCTGTTTAAACATAAGGGAAAACATGAAAACATACCTGTCACCGCAGACAGTGCAGTGGAGAATCCAGTGAGGGAAGACGTCATGGAGTTCGACATCTTTGTCAAGGTGATCTGGTTCCTCCTTAGGGTGCTGACTGATGATGGTGACTATGAAAACCGACAAGGGAATCGGCTATAGGAGAGGAGGTCGATGATGATGTTATGATTATAGGGTAAGTCTAATTGTGTAACTGTGTAACCCTTTAACCTCCACATAAGTCTCCTTATATAAGCACCCAGGAGGAAACCTAATTAGTTAATAAGGGTAATATGGTCCATCAACAATTACCAACTAATTATTTAATAGGTTGTTATATATTTTGATCTATATTATGTAAATGATTATAATGGCAACTAGATTAAATATTAAACATAATATATTTAATCTTACATTCTCCCACTTAGCCGAGTAATCATTTACTATGAGTATTAGATAAGCCTGATCAGGAGTTAACACTCATTTTAGCCTTAAACAAGTACTATAGCAGAGAAATACAGCCGTTGAATCATTATGCGACTCAGGACCCCCATTAGTCATACTATAGCCTTAATTTAAAACCTAATCGTAATGATCAAAATACGCATAAGCCCTTTGTTTGATTTGTAACTTTATTTGTCCATATGCCATTATACCGGTTGAACATATTCTAAGAGACATACAAAATCAGACTGAGGAAATTTCATTAAACATAAAACATAAGCTAGTACAATATGCTAAACAAGGTCTTTACTAAATCCCATATTCCGAACATGTTCTTCGTAAACCTTAGGAGGGAGACCTTTAGTCATCGGATCCGCAAGCATATCTTTAGTACTAATATACTCGATACAAAGATTATTTTCATCAACTCGTTCACGTACGAACATATATTTTGTATCAAGATATAAACCAGCTCCAGTCGAACTGTTACTGTTCGAGAAACTAACAGCAGCTGAATTATCACAGTAAAGCTTCAATGGTCTAGAAATGGAATTAACAATTTTGAGTCCAGTGATCAGATTTCTAAGCAACATTCCATGACAGGTTGCGTTATAAACAGCAATGTACTCTGCCATCATTGTGGAAGTTGTGGTCAACTGTTGTTTATGACTCTTCCATGAAATAGGGCCGCCTGCAAACATAAAGATATAGCCCGAAGTGGATTTCTTGTCATCTTTGTATTTGGCAAAGTCAGAATCAGAATAGCCCACCACTTCTAAATGATCACGTCTTCTATAAGTCAGTTTATAGTCTTTCGTCCCTTGCAGATATCGTAGTACCTTCTTAGCTGCTTTCCAGTGATCTAGGCCAGGATTAGTCTGATAACGGCCTAGCATTCTAGCAATATAAGCGATATCTGGGCGAGTACAGACTTGAGCATACATCAAGCTCCCGACTACTGACGCGTAAAGTATCTGGCTCATTTGCTCCTTCTCAACCTCTATTGTCGGACATTGGAATGAACCAAAAACATCTCCCTTAACTACTGGAGCGACGGAGGGTTTGCACTATTGCATGTTGTAACGTGTAAGGACACGATCTATGTAAGCCTTTTGAGACAATCCTAAGATCCCTTTGTGTCTATCTCGGTGAATTTCGATGCCAATGACGTAAGAAGCATCTCCGAGATCCTTCATGTCGAAGTTATGCGAGAGTAACCGCTTCGACTCATGCAACATGTCTAAACTATTACTTGCCAATAGAATATCATCTACGTAAAGGACAAGTATAGTAAAGTTGCTCCCACTCATCTTGAGGTAGGTGCATTGATCCACCTGATTCTTCATAAAATCTTGTTTCTTCATGACTTCATCAAACTTGAGGTACCACTGACGTGATGCTTGTTTCAACCCGTAAATAGATTTCTTCAACTTACAGACTAGATGCTCCTAACCTTCAGGTTTAAAGCCTTCAGGTTGTTTCATGTAAACATCTTCATCCAAGTCTCCGTTAAGGAAAGCGGTTTTAACGTCCATCTGATGTAACTCTAAATCGAAATGAGCTACTAGGGCCATGACGATCCTTAATGAATCTTTACGAGAGACAGGTGAAAATGTCTCTTGATAATCAATTCCCTCTTTATGAGTGTAGCCCTTTGCAACCAATCTCCCTTTGTAGCGTTCAACGTTCCCATTCGGATCCAGTTTTGTTTTGAACACCCATTTACATCCTACGGGTTTGAATCCGTTGGGTAATTCTACCAAATCCCAAACGTCATTTTTCTTCATGGATTCAAGCTCATCAATCATTGCTTTATTCCATTCAGAAGACTGATCACTGCTAATGGCTTCATTGTAAGAGATAGGATCATTGAGCTTTCCAGGATCCATTTCAGTCAGGTAGGTAACATAATCATCCCAATTAGTAGGCATTCTTTGCCTAGATGACCTCCTGAGTGGATTATCGGGTTCAGCGTTGTCTTGGTTTTGAGCGTTTGATGTGCCTTCGTCATGAGGTATAATGGATTCTGATTGTAGAGGTAAATTTGGAGTTGGTGCAGGAGCTTCAGGTGCAGTAGTTACATTGGGTACAAGAGGAGCAATCGGAGTGATGGTAAGCAACGAGTCTCTCCCCCCCGCATCTTGTACTTCTTGCAATTTTTCGTAAGGGTTGGTACTGCTCCCACTGACCTTGAAATCCTCCAGGAACGTAGCACGTTTGGTTTCAACAATACGGGTGACATGAGAAGGACAATAGAAACGATAACCCTTTGAGTTATCAGGATACCCGATAAAGAAACAGGTAACTGTTTTAGGGTCGAGTTTCCTTAGGAAAGGATTGTAAAGTTTCGCTTCAGCAATGCAGCCTCATACTTTCATATATTTAAGACTCGGTTTCCTTCCTGTCCAAAGTTCATAACGAGTTTTAGGGACAGACTTAGAAGGAACTCTATTGAGTATATGAACAGCTGCTTTTAACGCTTCAGTCCAGAGGAATAATGGTAAATTAGTGTTGGCTAACATACTGCGTACCATGTTCATAAGGGTACGGTTTCTTCTTTCAGCGACACCGTTCTGCTGAGGTGTACCAGGCATGGTGTATTGGTTCACAATCCCCTGGCCCTTACAAAACTCATAAAATGGACCAGGAGCTTGACCCACATCAGTATGTCTTCCATAATATTCACCGCCTCTATCTGATCTGACAACTTTAATCTAACGATCTAATTGCTTTTCAACTTCAGCCTTATAATCTTTAAAAGTTGTTAGAGATTCAGATTTCTCCTTAATAAGATACAAGTACATGTAACGAGAATAATCATCAATAAAAGTGATAAATGAAGTATGTCCTGTTATGCCAGCGATTTGGTAGGGACCACTAATGTCAGTGTGAATGAGTTCTAATAAATTAGAGCTCCTAGTGGCACCTTTGTTATTCGCTAATGTCATTTTACCTTTAAGACATTTGACACATGTTCCAAAATCAGAGAAATCGAGAGGAGGTAAGACTTCATCCTTTACAAGACGATTTAATCGTTCTTTTGAGATGTGGCCTAAATGCTGATGCCACAACATGGATGAAGTCTCTAAGTCTCGTTTCTCTTTCATCTTTGTGATTGATTCATTAATGTTATATGACAACAAAGATTTGGAAAAATTATCATCCAGTTCTAATCTATAGAGACCACCATCCAGAACACCAGTACCATAAAGAACACAATCATAGAGGATAGAGAGTTTGCGATGACCATGGGAAACAATAAAACCGTCCATGTCTAACTTTGGTCCTGATACAAGGTTCCGAGTTACCTCAGGAACATATAAGGTATCATAAAGTTTAATACATAAACCAGTTTTCATAAATAATTGTAATGTTCCAATGGCCTTCACTTCTAATTCTAGATCATCCCCAACCTTAAGCGTTCTTTGGTTTCTTTCCAGCTTCCGGATTGTAAGGAATCCCTAAGTTGAATTGGTAACATGAACCATAGAACCAGAATCAAACCACCAAGAATTAGCACGAACACTTAAATTATAGGACTCAAGTATCATAAAATAATCGTTACCTTTATTAGCCAGCCACTCCTTAAAATCAGGGCATTCTGTAAGACCCTTGGTCCATTTTATACTATTATCAAATAAATTTCTATTATATTAGTGTATTTAAAAGTTATCATACACTTAAAATATGAGTTTATTAAAACATTATACTAAATAAAATGTTACAACATTTTGTAAATTTGAGTCGCCGTTTAAAACATGACAACGAACTATTCGCAGAAGCTTTGTTCTTTGTGTGTTCGGTTCATTGCTTAGCTTGATCGTCTTTCGGTAACTCGGTTAGCACCTACATTTCATAAAACATGAAATGAGTTAGTCATATAGCGTTTATAACATGTCTAAACAAGTTCGCGAATCAAAAAGGAACCAACAAACAATTTTCGCAAAACCTGCACCCCGTCGCGTGGCGCGACGGCCCTTGGGCCATGTCGTCGCGTGGCGCGACGCCCTTAAATGGGCATAAGGTTTGCAGCTCGTTGCTGCATTTTCCCAGTTCCGATTCTTTTTACGAAAACGTGCATAACTTTCAATCTACACATCCGTTTTACTCGATTCATTTTCCTACGCGTCCGTAATTAAATTACGGACCCGTTTATCACCTTGGTTTGCATAGAAATCTGATTTATCCACTATTGGCTCATAAATCCTTTAGGTAACTATTCGACCCGTTTGGTTTAAGTTACATTGCAAGAATGTTTTCCAAGAGTCTTCTTTAACATTTCCTACCCATCCCAGGCTTAACAAGCGTTAGCGTTTCCACTCCCATTACAGGGCTCACGTATGCATTCACAAATCACAGATTTATACGTATCTTACTAATCACTTAATCCACATTTAATTTCTTATTTTATTTGACCCATTTCAGGGACTTTTAAAATATCTAAACATCACACTCGCTATTTTCTTTTCACACCTCGTCTTTCCATGCTAAATAATACATATCTTCCACCACAACTAGTTTTGTGGTGGATTTATGTAACACCTCGAAAATTCACGTCCTATAATGTGTAGACACGTGTCATATGTTTGCACATGTGAAATAATGTTATGAAAGGACTAAAGTTGACAAACATGGAAAGTACGTGATTATACGGGTTCTAAATGTCAACGGTGAATAAATATACTTCATAATAACCCTACATGATGTTCATATCATCAAGCGAATAAATCATGGATCATACGAAGCTAAAAGTGAGAGATTTCAAACCACAGGGGTTAAATGTGTCAACATGTTTAAGTTATACCTCTGAGTGACCTTTGGACAAACCCGAAGCTTTGTAACTGTTAATTATGCTCACTAGAATGCGCGATATAAATTTCATAAAGTTTCGTTATCGTATGAGAAAGTTATGATCAAATTCGTGTGCGAGGGGTTAAAGCGTTAACATTGAAAATTATGACTTTTCGGGTTAACCAGAAATGTCCAGGGACTTGGCAAAGTGGGTATAAGCCCTAAAGCCCTTGTAAATAAATATAAAGGGGTCAAATTGCAAGAAAAATAGTTGGTTGCCCTTTCGAAGAGCCAAGAGACATTTATGCAAAAACTTGAAAATGTGAAAGCTGATCTCAAGGCCCAGGCGGGCCGCGTCAAGGTTGGTTAACCTTTACGCGGGCCGCGTTAACCGCCCAGAAGCAGAATCAATGAACAGCAGCCTGGAAATGCGCAGAACCGACCTTTAATCGATATTTTTGCATTGTGGGCGACCCCTAAACAGTCCTAGACACTAGGGACACTTGGTGGAATGTTGTGGTAAGTTGATAGACTTGTTTGTCAATGTTTTGTGGTGATTAATCCACTATAAAAGGCCACAAGACTTCAACTCATTCCTCACACCTTCATTTGCATATCTGATCAATTCTGGAGCTCCCAAGCAGGCTCAAGTGATCATAGTTCGTGCATAGGACTCTTGTAAGTACACTTGACCTTTCTTAATTAAGTTTTAGCTTAGTATTAGCTTAAAAGTCAAACCGTCGTAATTAACGGTTGACTTTAAGATTAATCACTAATGGTCCAGTGATTAGTCGAATCAAAAGTAGTTATAAGTTGGTAATTATGTGGGTAATAAAACCTCAAAAGGGTTCCCCCTGATTACCACTCTAAACAGGTCAAAAGTCGGGTCAAACTTGCTAAGAAAAAGTCATCAGGATACTTAAATTACAATTTATGCATAATTAGCAATGTAGATCATATACAACCTGTTTGATCATTGTTATAACTTAGTAATAAGTGTAAGAACATGTCTAAACATGTTCAACCCGACAATTTCCTGTAAATACCCGGTTCGGAACCGAAAGTCACATAGTTTGACTTTCACTTTGACTTTCAGTTCTGACCCGTTTAGGCATGATTTAGAAATTCCTTAGAGCCTTATTTGGACCAGGTTACATGCTAGTATAACCCTCTGTGATTATACACCTCGGATCATTAGTTATCCAATTAATACGCATGATTCCGTTAATTGCCCATATGTTGACCATTATGCCCTTATTACCTTAAAACGTGATTTTTGGAAATGTAAAAGAGTAGAAACTTTAATTACTGATATTTAAACTTGCATACAAAATTTGACATCAGTTTGAGGTGTAGGTTAAGAGTTATGCTCGTTAGCGTAAAATTAAAGCTTTATGTTAATAAAACGGCGTAATTAGCGTATAGCCTAGTTAAGCCTACTTTTTGATATCAAATCTTTTACCCACTGATGTAATATATTATTTTGGGATTTTTAAAGATTTTTAATAAATTTTAGGCTGAGCATAACTAGTAGTCGTAGGCTTAATCCGGTAATTGTCGGTTTTGCCCTTACGGGCCATAAAATGAGTTTTACATATCGAAACGACTCCAAACCTTTTGCTACTGATCCCATATGATAAATAAATTATTTTAAGCCTTATGAAAATATAAAAATATCAGATTTAAGTATCGAACCCGGAAACGGCTTCTAATCGCCTTTTTAAGCGTTTTTAACGCATAGTATGTACTAAAACTATTTTAAACATACCAAGGGTGATACCTACTGATATATGAGGCAAATTATAATATATTAACAGTAAGCAAAGGTTGATAAACTCAGACCTCAGTTTTGAGCTTTTCGGCTTATGTGAAATTACCAAAATACCCCTACGGGGCATAGTTTGGTTAAAATTGATAAATTTCACATATATGCTTTAACCTACTGATATAACTTAGAAAATTGAGTATATTTGCTGATTACATCAGGCCTGTAACTCAGGTTAACATGTAAACTCTTTTACAACCTTTAAAATGACCAAACTACCCCTACGGGGCATAGTTTGTGTTTAAATTCATTTCGGGCATAATAAATGATATCTTGCTGATGTCACAACATATTTGGAGCATATTAACTTAGGAAACCTGTAAATGGCTCTCATTATTACCTGTTACGCTTATTACGCTTTCGGTTCGGTTTATGTAACAAGTTTACATAAATTAGCCGAAACGGGTCAAACCTTATCGGTTTTATCTCAAAATCCAGAATGTGCATGAAGGACCCATGTTAAACAAGTCTCTGAACTTGTCGGGTATAAATCACATTCTATCCGGTCTTCGCTTAATTGTGCGTACGAACCGTATCTTTGAAACTAACCGGTCTAAGCTTAAGCTTAACTAAAGACCCGTTAGAATTCTAATAGGTTATTATAAAACCTTCGTTCCAGATTAGGAGAACCAGTAAAAGCTACTTGCCATTTGCTTACTGTGATTTATACTTTACTCGGGTAAATACTTTTAACTTATTTTCCCTATACGGGCTTGGGTTACGGTATATGGAATACCGCTTGATCGGGCATCAAATCATCCACCGTTGAGTGGGTAATTGAATAAATTTGATCGGCTCGTTTAAACAGTCTTGCTACTTAAAGCCTTTGGGGGGTTAATGACCATGTCCCGGATATCCTTGGCATCATTTTACGAAATGGCCACGACTTAAGCGCGGGGTGTAGGCGTACACCCGTCAGTGCACAAAAGAATAATGTAGTGTGTCTATTGATCTTTAACCCGGACAAGAACCGGGCTACTGAACGCACAAGGAACATGTAATTCGTTCACAAGATTATAATATTAAATAATTCTCCCAAGTTAAATAAAATGTTTATGCCACGTGCATCCAAATCAATTTTCAATCATTTTCCAAAATGAGTCAGTTGATTGTATTTACCAGTGTAAACTGACGTATTTTCCCAAAAAGATTAAATGCAGGTACTAAGCGTAATTGGCTGGGATTTCTCCTTAGCATCACTAGAAGTCTCGCAAGCTTAAGATGCCTGAAGTCTGTTGAACCATTAATACTATTTTATTTCGATCCATCTGTGGATAAACTTCTGAATATTGTGACATTTGATATTACAATATTAAATTCGGTTGTATCATATTTTAAATTGCTTCCGCTGTGCATATTGATTATTGTGTTGTTTGACTGTTATGTTGCCAACCACGTCATGATACTCCCCTACCGGGCCCACCGGTGACACGTGGAAATCGGGGTGTGACAGGTTGGTATCAGAGCCAACACTGAGTGAATTAAACACTAGCCTTTTGTGTTTAATCTCAGTTACACAATTGCACAATTCTAAACTTTCGAGTCTAGACATATAACATAGGACAAATTCCACTTTGTTTGTGTTGTCCTTTCTTTTGCATATATTTTTGTTTTGTTATCTCATGCTATATTGACAGGATTTACCAAATGCCGCCAAGATTCTTCAGGAGAAGAGGAAGAGGCAAGGGGCCAATCACCGCCCCCAATGATAATGAAGCTGGACCATCACAGCGCGAGCTCCGTCTACTACCGAGAGTGACGACCCTCGGCAGAACAGGAGGAACTTGTTTGAACCAGCCAGAAGATCGGTATCACACAGCTCTACACCTCCGGTCCAAAACCCTTATGGGCCACAACCGGACTACGAGGCCAACAACCCTCAGCCTTCGTATATACCCTTACAGCGATCTTTATCGCATCATTCTTTCGGGGACCCCACACCTGTTTTTCAGGGCCGGTTTAATCCGGTAGGCTACATACAAGAACCCGTGGGTTTTAACCCACTGGGGCCAGATGATCACTTCTCTGGAGATAATGCGGACGACATGGACGAGGATACGGACCCCGTTGAGCCTGCCAGTGGTACACCAAACCACCCGATAGAGATCTCTGACGGATCCTCTTTCCATGGATCACCCTATGTTGGTCCAGATAGCTTTCAAGCTATGTTCACCAGGCACGAGTGGTACTATACACCTCCTCACCATTCGTCGCCTCAGCAGCAGCAGCCGCAACAACAGGATCCCTCGGTGGATTCCAGATTCGTGGCAGTCACGCCACCACCTCCACCGCCGCCAGTGCAGCCGGCACCTCCGCAACCGCCAAGGTGAAGGAGAACCGGTGCGTGCATGTCGTCACGAGCAGGGGATTTCCATTTCAGTTCCCCACGTCAATCTAGTGGCAGCCACTATCCGCCACATCAGGAGGACCCACAAATGGGTGGACCCTCTAACCCAGCTGTACCGCAGCCGCCACCAATGGGTTTTGACAACCCAATTCCAGTATATACGGGTTCCATGGCGTATAACCCGTTTGAGCCGCCGACTCACCACAATTATGGTTACGCGGAGGCCGACCCCTACATGGTAGCGGCGAACTACAACACCCAAGGACCCTATGGAGATCCATGGGGAGTAGGGTACCCAACACATGGGTACCAGATACCTCCTTGGCCTATTATTCGGACTCAATCGCAGCCGCCTAGGTTCTCCCCACCTGAGCATGAGGAACTCCTTCAGAGGTTGAATCAAGTTGAACGGGAAGTTCACAGAGACCGCAGGGAGAGACAAACTTTCTTCCAAGGATTAACAAGCTTGATCAAAGGGAAGAGCAAGAAGGATCATTGAATCCTTCCACTGTTGTTTTTCCTTGTATCAGTTGAGCCCCTGCGTGGGCCTGTATTTGCTGTATTTGTTTAAGCCCCTGCGTGGGTATGTATGTGTGTTGTTTTGACCCCTGCGTGGGTCTATCTTCCGTTAACCCCTGCGAGGGTATGATTTTGCTTAAAGTCCCTGCGTGGACTAGTTTGTTTGTTTAAAGTCCCTGCGTGGACTATTATGTTATTAAGCCCCTGCATGGGTATGTGTGTTATTAAGCCCCTGCGTGGGTAAGTACTTGTTTAAACCCCTGCGAGGGTAAGTTTGTTATTTGAAAAGACCCGTTTAGGGCAGCGTGTAATATTTTAATAAATTAATGGAATGTTGGTTTTATAAATTTCATGTTTGCCATTATGTGCATATATAATTTATATATGAAATAAATAAATTAAAATCATTCCTTTTGAAATAATATCTGCCTATGTAAAATTTTTAGTAAAAATCTTAAAGTGTGAAACCTAGCCTTCGGGTCATTATAAGGCTGGGCCAAGATGGTAAGACATGTTTAAAAGATTCGTATCCCTGTTAACATCTGAAAATATGTTAACACTCCTGGCAGACGTGATTCATTAAAAAATCACACACGTCATTATTATTAAAGGATTCTTCAAAAAGATTCCTAACCCAATTATATGATCTCTGAATCATGGGTTTAGGTCATCAATTAAGATGATCATAATTTAACCATACGTGGTAATATGGTGCCTACGGGCCCTGCTCATTTCCATATGAGCCAAAAGACAGTGGTAGCAATGACTCCCTGTCAGATAAAGGTAATGAACTAGGTTCAAACCTTCATGCTTTGATTCTCTGAAATCATAGCTTATAAATTATAAATGTCCTTGTGACCAGGCCTATTGTGCCAATATATCTTCATGTTTTGATTCTCTGAAATCATAGCTTATAGATTAAAAATGTCCACGTTACTAGGCCTTTTGTGCCACAAATAAAACTGTTATTGTTTTATAATTAGGATAAATTATTACAGAAATCCTAAATAAATATGATTAATAAATTAACCAAATATGGTATCTGTTTGCCAGGGTTAATGAATTTCCCTAAGGGGCAATTCCGTAATAAACTCCCAAATAAACTATTGTCCTTGTTTTCTGCAACAATTCAATTGAAATGGCTAACTCGGACGGGGGTAATAGTCATCCAGTGGAGAATAACGAGAACGCCCGAATTAATTTAACGGATGCTTAATTGAAAGCGATAATAGACGGCGCAGTTACCCAGTCCTTGGAACGGCAATACGAAGAGTATAGTGGGACTTTTAGTAGGACCCTATCAAAGCCGCATTCAAAGCCACCATCCAAGAAGGACGACTCGAAGAAAGATGATGATCGACACTCCTCGAACCACAGTGCTCCATCTCAGCAGGTTATACAAAACCAAGGGCCCCGTGAGAAGGGTTGCTCATATAGATATTTTGTTTCTTGCAAACCCCGGGATTTCACTGGGGAGAAAGGAGCCATTGACTGTATGACATGGCTGGATGAGATGGATACGGTTGTGGATATCAGCGGATGCGCTGAGAGACGTGGTCAAGTTTGTGTCGCAGTCTTTTAAGGGTGAAGCGTTAGCATGGTGGAGATCTCTGATTCAAGCCACCGGAAAAATCCCATTGTACAACATGTCGTGGGAACAATTTGTTGCCCTTATCAGGGAAAATTACTGCCCTCAGCATGAGATGGAGAAGATAGAGTCTGATTTTCTATCATTGGTGATGACAAACCTTGACTGTCAAGCTTACCTAACGAGCTTCAACACGATGTCCCGGTTGGTTCCTTATCTGGTAACCCCGGAACCAAAAAGAATAGCTCGATTTATCGGAGGTTTAGCCCCGGAAATCAAGGCAAGCGTGAAAGCTTCTCGGCCAGCTACTTTTAGATCTGTAGCTGACATATCCTTATCCCTCACCTTGGATGCGGTCAGGCAGAGATCGCTGAGGAATAAGGAGGCTGAGAAGAGGAAACGTGAAGATGATAGTTCACGTAGATCGAACAAGAAGCACCGTGGGAACGGTGACCACAAGAAAGGATCGGAATCAAGGAAAGATGGGCATAATTCTGGTGAGAAGCCCAAATGCAAAATTTGCAAGAAGCAGCACTTTGGAAAGTGCAGACTTGAGTTGAACTCACAGACTCAGTCAAAAACCTATACTTGTGGTATATGCAAGTCCACGGATCACAAAACCTTGGATTGCAAGAAGATGAAAGACGCAACGTGCTACCGTTGCAATGAAAAGGGCCACATTAAAACCAACTGCCCTAAGTACACCAAGAAGCCTGAAGAGGCCAAGAAGACTAATGCTAGAGTCTTCAGAATGGACGCAAAGGAAGCGATTCTAGACGACAACGTTATTACAGGTACTTTCCTTGTAAATGATGTCTTTGCAAGAGTACTATTTGATTCAGGCGCTGATAAGTCGTTTGTAGATCATAAATTTTGCAAATTGCTGAAATTACCTGTCAAAACCTTAAATGTGAATTATGAGGTGGAGTTAGCAGATGGCACCCTAGAAACCGTCTCAACTGAGTTAGATGGATGTGATATATCCATTAAGAACCATTCTTTTCCTCTGTCTCTACTTCCATTTAAATTAGCCGGTTTTGACATAGTCTTGGGTATGGACTGGTTATCTCATAACCAGGCCCAAATTGTCTGCAACAGAAAGCAAGTGGTGATAAAGACTCCGTCTGGTGAATCACTTACCATTCGGGGAGATACCCAGTATGGATTGCCTGAGCAAGTGTCTATGCTCAAGGCTTCCAAGTGTTTAAAGAAGGGTTGTGTCATTTACATGGCACAAGTGATCATTGATGAGCCTAAACCGAAGATAGAAGACATCCCTGTCATTTCTTAATACCTAGAAGTTTTTCCGGAAGAACTACCTGGTTTACCACCAGATAGGCAAGTGGAGTTCAGGATTGATATCATCCCCGGAGCAGCACCAGTTGCTAGAGCACCTTATAGGTTGGCGCCCACAGAAATGAAGGAATTGAGGACACAACTAGACGAACTGCTAGCTAAGGGTTTCATTAAACCTAGTTCGTCTCCATGGGGAGCGCCAGTCCTATTTGTAAAGAAGAAGGATGGATCGATGCGCCTGTGCATCGATTATCGTGAGCTTAATAAGGTCACGATAAAGAATAGGTATCCTTTACCTAGGATCGACGATTTGTTCGATCAACTACAAGGAGCAAGTTATTTCTCGAAGATTGACTTGAGGTCAGGCTACCATCAACTGAAAGTCAGAGATGAAGACGTGCACGAAACAGCATTTAGGACTCGTTATGGTCATTACGAGTTCCTAGTGATGCCTTTTGGGCTCACTAATGCACCGGCCGCGTTCATGGATCTCATGAATCGCGTTTGCAAGCCGTACTTAGATAAATTCGTCATCTTTTTCATCGACGACATTCTTATTTATTCTAAGAATCAAGCTGACCATGAGAAACACCTTCGATGTATTCTCAAACTTCTACATCAAGAGAAGCTCTATGCCAAATTCTCTAAGTGTGAATTTTGGCTACGAGAAGTCCAATTCCTTGGACACGTGGTTAGTGAGCGTGGTATCCAAGTGGATCCCGCTAAGGTTGAAGCAGTTATGAACTGGCAAGAACCAAAGACGCCTACAGAGATTCGTAGCTTCCTGGGATTAGCAGGATATTACAGGTGTTTCATTGAAAATTTTTCAAGGATTGCTGCACCCCTAACCTCCTTAACTAAGAAGAAGGTTAAGTTTGTTTGGGGCTCTAAGCAGCAAGAATCCTTTGATATTCTGAAGCAAAAGTTGAGCAACGCCCCAGTACTGACATTGCCAGATGGAATAGTAGAATTCGTGGTTTACTGCGATGCATCGCACACTGGCATGGGGTGTGTGCTTATGCAGAAAGACAAAGTTATTGCCTATGCATCACGACAGTTAAAGGTGCATGAAAAGAATTACACCACCCACGACTTGGAGTTGGGTGCCGTCGTATTCGCACTAAAACTGTGGAGGCATTATTTATATGGTATTAAGTGTGTGATCTATTCTGATCACAAGAGCCTCCAGCATCTGTTCAATCAGAAGGAATTAAACATGAGGCAACGCCGTTGGATGGAAACTTTGAATGATTATGATTGTGAAATCAAGTACCATCCTGGCAAGGCGAATGTAGTCGCTGATGCCTTGAGTCGAAAGGAAAGGGTGAAACCCATCCGAATCAATGCCAAGCGCATGGAGATAAAGAATAATTTGATTGAAAGGTTGTTAGCTGCACAGAAGGAAGCTGTGTTGGAAGCTAACTATCCTAATGAAAAGTTAGGAGTAACTGAGGAGCAGTTAACTCTTAGCAAGGATGGAATTCTAAGATTAAATGGACGAATATGGGTTCCAATTTATGGAGGACTTCGAGATGTCATCCTCCAGGAAGCCCATAGTTCCAAATACTCCATTCATCCTGGAGCTGATAAGATGTACGAGGATCTAAAGGCAAATTATTGGTGGATAGGCTTGAAGAAGTCTGTAGCCACTCATGTAGCTAAATGCTTGACATGTGCGCAAGTCAAAGCCGAGCATCAGAAACCGTCAGGTTTGCTACAACAGCCTGAACTTCCTACTTGGAAGTGGGAAATGGTAACTATGGATTTTATTACCAAGTTACCCAAGACAAGGAAAGTAAATGATACAATATGGGTTATAGTTGATAGACTGACTAAGTCAGCACATTTCTTACCCATCAAGGAGACTTATAGCTCCGACATGTTAGCCCAGTTATACGTTGATAAGATTGTAGCCTTACATGGCATACCGGTGTCTATTATCTCTGACAGAGATACTAGATACACATCACATTTTTGGATTTTTAAAGATTTTTAAAAAAATTTAGGCTGAGCATAACTAGTAGTCGTAGGCTTAATCCGGTAATTGTCGGTTTTGCCCTTACGGGCCATAAAATGAGTTTTACATATCGAAATGACTCCAAACCTTTTGCTACTGATCCCATATGATAAATAAATTATTTTAAGCCTTTTGGAAATATAAAAATATCAGATTTAAGTATCGAACCCGGAAACGGCTTCTAATCGCCTTTTTAAGCGTTTTTAACGCATAGTATGTACTAAAACTATTTTAAACATACCAAGGGTGATACCTACTGATATATGAGGCAAATTATAATATATTAACAGTAAGCAAAGGTTGATAAACTCAGACCTCAGTTTTGAGCTTTTCGGCTTATGTGAAATTACCAAAATACCCCTACGGGGCATAGTTTGGTTAAAACTGATAAATTTCACATATATGCTTTAACCTACTGATATAACTTAGAAAATTGAGTATATTTACTGATTACATCAGGCCTGTAACTCAGGTTAACATGTAAACTCTTTTACAACCTTTAAAATGACCAAACTACCCCTACGGGGCATAGTTTGTGTTTAAATTCATTTCGGGCATAATAAATGATATCTTGCTGATGTCACAACATATTTGGAGCATATTAACTTAGGAAACCTGTAAATGGCTCTCATTATTACCCGTTACGCTTATTACGCTTTCGGTTCGGTTTATGTAACAAGTTTACATAAATTAGCTAAAGGGGTCAAACCTTATCGGTTTTATCTCAAAATCCAGAATGTGCATGAAGGACCCATGTTAAAAAAGTCTCTGAACTTGTCGGTTCTAAATCACATTCTATCCGGTCTTCGCTTAATTGTGCGTACGAACCGTATCTTTGAAACTAACCGGTCTAAGCTTAAGCTTAACTAAAGACCCGTTAGAATTCTAATAGGTTATTATAAAACCTTCGTTCCAGATTAGGAGAACCAGTAAAAGCTACTTGCCATTTGCTTATTGTGATTTATAATTTACTCAGGTAAATACTTTTAACTTATTTTCCCTATACGGGCTTGGGTTACGGTATATAGAATACCGCTTGATCGGGCATCAAATCCTCCACCGTTGAGTGGGTAATTGAATAAATTTGATCGGCTCGTTTAAACAGTCTTGTTACTTAAAGCCTTTGGGGGGTTAATGACCATGTCCCGGATATCCTTGGCATCATTTTACGAAATGGCCACGACTTAAGCGCGGGGTGTAGGCATACACCCGTCAGTGCACAAAAGAATAATGTGGTGTGTCTATTGATCTTTAACCCGGACAAGAACCGGGCTACTGAACGCACAAGGAACATGTAATTCGTTCACAAGATTATAATATTAAATAATTCTCCCAAGTTAAATAAAATGTTTATGCCACGTGCATCCAAATCAATTTTCAATCATTTTCCAAAATGAGTCAGTTGATTGTATTTACCAGTGTAAACTGACGAATTTTCCCAAAAAAGATTAAATGCAGGTACTAAGCGTAATTGGCTGGGATTTCTCCTTAGCATCACTAGAAGTCTCGCAAGCTTAAGATGCCTGAAGTCTGTTGAACCATTAATACTATTTTATTTCGATCCATCTGTGGATAAACTTCCGAATATTGTGACATTTGATATTACAATATTAAATTCGGTTGTATCATATTTTAAATTGCTTCCGCTGTGCATATTGATTATTGTGTTGTTTGACTGTTATGTTGCCAACCACGTCACGATACTCCCCTACCGGGCCCACCGGTGACACGTGGAAATCGGGGTGTGACAATTTAACATAAGGAACCCAAAATCCCTATTTTACTCTTCGGCTAGTCCTTTTTTGCAAATGTCTATTTCTAGGCATCCTACCCACCAATGTTTTTGTCTAGAACTTTTATACGCATCTAAGGGTTACGAAGTCATAATATAAATTCCTAAACAACCTCTAAGGGTCGTTTGCCCGGTTTGCCCATCAAGGGCCTTATGGTCATTTTTAATCCTTCGTTTTTGCGATGAAGGACTTCACTAAATATTCAACCTTACTTGCACTTTTAACTATAAATTCATATGAGCGTACCTCGCCCGGGTCAACAAATAGACCCGATTTATATCTTGCTTTTATTATCACATAACCTATGGCGACGCAATTATCCGATTTGCTAATCGCTCCTGTTAACATAAGACTTGACAACCACATTAGTCGATATTGTCAAATGGTGTTGTCACCACTATTTGACCCGTTTGGCCTATATGCCCAATATTACCCCTTTTTACCATTCATTATGGTTTTCATCACTTTCGCTTATTCCGACCCATTTCAATTTACGTCGGAACATCACATTTCAAATATTAGCTTATCATTTTCATAACCTTTATAATCATTACGCATTCTAAGATAAAAGGGTGTAAGATTCACTTACCTTGCATCCATGCCACACTTTTCTTTCCATAATCGCTCCGTTTGACTCGCTTCATTCACAAGCTTCCACCTTGCTTGTTAAGCGCCAAACTATTATCCAATGTTCACAAGGTGGTTAGATTAACCATAATTTAATATGATCTTCCACCTTACACATTTCTATGCATCCATCCGAACACTTAATATAATCACGTTTTACACACAACCAAGTAGACCGCGATTTCATTTAAGCATTTCATATCACTGAAAATGGGCTGTTTTTTGGTGACTTGTTTAACCTGTTTACAAGTCTTCAAAAATTATGATTTTTTTATGTGGCGTACATCTCGGAGGGTTAGACCTTGTGTTAAAATTTCAAGATCTAACTCTTTACCAAAAATTCGCAAAAATTCATTTACTAAGCTACAATCAGATTCATCACTTCTGACTGCAGTTTATGAAAAAATTCATTTAAAATTTCTCGTTTATCCGATTGATGAAATTCTAATTGGAGATTCTTTTAATAGCTTAAAAATATCTACAGTAAAAATTTGAGATCATAACTAAATTTATAAATTGAGTTATGACATTCGTAATGGGCTGCAAAGTCTGCCAGAAAACGCAGCTTGAACCTTCGATACGGAAAAATTCATAAAACGCTCAATTTTCGTCGAAAAAATACGATTCCAGTGGGGTTTTAAAGATATTTCCTGGAATTACATTTTAGACTCAAGAAACACATGTTTTTGTCACGTTTTGTCCATGCTACAGCCAATACAAGTCGGCTGTAAATTATGATCAGGAGCTGTTTGAATTCAGCTTTCAATTAAAACATGTTCTTGAGATCATAACACTATTTTAGCAATCAAAACCCTAAAAAAATCTCATACATGAATTTATCATCAACAAAATCTGAATTTACTTGAGTTAAGCATGATTTCAATATATACTTGTCTAGGGTTTACTCCTAAACATGAATTCATCCTAGTTTCACCCAAACATCAATCATTCAAGCTTGTATTTCGATTTTCATTAGTACATCAAGAATCTCAACTTAATAAATATAAAAAATTTGACATAACTCATGATCCCCTAAGCTTGGTGATCGTTTTTATGTGTTCATGCATCGATTTAGGGCCTGAATTGAGCTTCAATTTGAAGATTCTTGAAGAACTAGGGTTAGCTCCCTCCCCTCTTCTCCTGGTCGCTCCTACGAACACACACTGTGTGTTTTTTTTGTTATTTATTTAGTTAACTTTCAAGTTAACCCTTTTGGCCCCTCATGTTTATTTTGTTTCAAAAGAAGCTATAATTCATTATTCATCACTTAATCATAGGTTAATTATTCCTAGTTAACTTAATGGGTTCGGGAAGTCATAACCCGTTTTATTTTAAGTCCCGTTAACTCGGGCCTTCTATATACTTTGTTTTCTCAAAGTGTTTATCCTCGTTTTATTTATTATTAAGCTTATTTATTTAAATCCTAATAATTTCCGGTTTAATCTATTCTTCTAACGGTATTATACCCGCTCTTTAGTATTAACGGGGTTTAATTACCAAACCCGTTTTCGGGGTGTTACAAGTCTACCCCCCTTAAAGAGGTTTCGTCCTCGAAACCTTTTCTTACATAATTTATCGAGTTTAACTCCATGTATTTGCTCTCGATAATCAGTTGAGCATTGCTCATATTTTAACCAATTGTTAGTATTACCAGAAAGTATGGTAATATCTTTTTGGTTATTAATCATCTACGTATCTTATACGACATAATGCAACTTGAAATAACGTAATCTCGTTATTTCCACTAGTTTAATTAACTTAGCAATATTCATCGTTCGGCTCTAATGTGATTATACTTCACATTACACTTCTTGACCGTGATCACGTCACGCCATGCCAAATTTTATATCAACTTTTTATTTTCAAAATTATCACTTTTCGAATATATCGTCTTGCACCTATCAGTGTCACGACTTATATCTTTCATGCTTACTATTTATACGTCTATCAGAATTCATATTTGTAAAAACATCATTTCTTACCAAAACCGAAGTTTTAGTTTAGTATCTTCTCTTTAACTTTTGTCAATTATCCATACCGGGATATTGACATTCCAAAATTTATTCTTTTACAGTCTTTATTTTATGCGAGGATTCTCAATTGATTCCCTCGCCTTGTCTAATTAACCCGTAGGTTTTATCACTTAGCCTTATGGGCTATTTTATTAGACTTTTCGCCTCTTTAAGGCGAGGTCCTTATAATCTATTTATTTCTAGTCATGACTCGTGGGTCGTTTTAGTCTCAAAGACCTTTCCATTGTTTATAACCCCAAAGGTTATGTTGATCCCGTAGTTCATTCTTTACTCGTGTCGTTCTTAAAATACATATTTGGTGTCAAGGCATCCTGTTTTTGTTTGAAGAGTCATTTGGTTTCAAACTTAAGATCTGTTAACCTTGACTGTAGTTCGTAGCTATAATCGTTTTATTTCGGATCATTCTCCCGACTCTATGACTTCTCACGTCATTTATACGTCGGTTTGTCTTATGCTCATTGTTATTTGGTTTGCATATATTCTTATTTAGTTATGTCCCATTACCGGGCTCATTATTCTTTTGCTTTTAACGCTACCTTTATTTGGCTAGCGCTTATTTGTGCCATCCGGCATTATATTGTATTCAACCTGTTTGACTTGTTAATGTGAAATCCATCACTTATAAACGATCAACTTTATTCTTTATTCAACCCGTTCAACCTCAAATGGTTGAACATGTTTATTCAAAATTTATATTTACGAAATTTTATACTCATAACTCATAATCCAAATCTTTTGATTTTAAACCTGCGTTCACGTCTCTTTGTTTACACATGTGCTTAAATTCTTACCCATCAACCGGGTGTTTTACCGAAGTCGTTATTATTGCAACCCTCCCGGTATGAATTAAGACCTCGCTTCACTTTTATATTCTGACTTTGTCCTCAAATTTGACGTTTTGCAACAACGATCCGTTTAGAGACATATTTGCATTTTCCGGGTTCGAGTGTAAGTACACCCCCTTCCAATGCGTATCTTAATCATTTTACATGTTTGCATTCTCCGGGTTCGAGTGTAAGTACACCCCCTCCCAATACATATCTTAATCATTTTACATGTTTGCATTCTCCGGGTTCGAGTGTAAGTACACCCCTTCCCAATACATATCTTAATCATTTTGCATGCTTGCATTCTCTGGGTTCGAGTGTAAGTACACCCCCTCCCAATACTTATCTAAATCATTTTACATGCTTGCATTCTCCGGGTTCGAGTGTAAGTACACCCTCCCAATACTTATCTAAATCATTTTACATCAATCTTTGTCCCTTCACTCGGGATCATTATCCTAATGTAATACGCTTCCGTCACCTGGCTATGCGTTTACATTATTATCAAATATTTTGCTCATTTGATTCGTTTGGGTATTTTTTTAATTTGTCCCACTCACCCCCGTCCTTACTACATCGGATGTAAGCATGTCCATCATAAAAAGTTCATGGTACCACGTGCTCACCACTTACTTGGCCAGAGTAAGCGATCAATACCTGGTATACATGACCTTTTTATAATTTTCACATTGCACCCCATGTAAATAATGCCTCTATTTGATTATCTTGGAAACAATATCCCAGATAGATTTTCCATTCGGTTTTTCCAAGTTTTTAATCTACATATGCAACTTTCAATCTCTACGTATTTGTTGCATATTACTATTTGTACAACTAAATTTAAAATGTCCACCTGGTAATGCTTGCCTTAACGGGTTTCTCTTGCCATTAGTGTCACAACCCTCGATCCCTGTTCCCCGGGAATGGGCGGACGTGATCACAGAGTTTGGTGGTATCAGTTTGTTTAGTCTCGCAGCGGAATTTTTCATCAGGACCGTAGTTAGGAAATGTTTATCAGAGTAAAAACCACCTTCTTTTATAATAACATGGGCAAAACCCAAGTTTCTTATTACAATACATTATAGGGATAAACCCTATTTTATTGAATTTAAAACATTGTTTATTAGGTAACTTTTATAGCCACATTATTTCCAAGCCTTCAGTGCTCTCCAGCTGGCTTTCATTAATTGGTTGTTCACATTGTGTTACCTGTAATGCGTTTTAAAAACATTTGTCAATCGGAAATACTGGTGAGTGAATCCCAATTTAATCAAGAAACATTTTATCAATTAAGACAGTATTGAGAGCGATCACATTGTTTATGTCTACACAATTACTCATTCAGTATTTGCCACTCGACCGAATCTATGGCTATGGTCAAATTACCCATTGGCTAACTCGTTGTCCAATGGTAATGAACTGTCATTCCTGACTTACTACTCACAAGCAGTAATAAATTTTGTATACAAAACCCCATAATACCGGCAGTAATTGAAGAACTACAAAGACTCAATCACCGCTTAATCATATTGTAAAACATTTAAGGTTTTGTAAAATATTCCAAAAACATTAACAAAAAGAGGATAAACTCACATTGCTGTCTTAGGCTTTTCGTAAGGGTTTCCTGGCTATAATCTATAATTTATACAAATGTACATTGATTAGTACCATAACCCTTTGAAATTATTAATAATACCCTCCCCGAGACGGCATTCCAACAACTACGTCGGGCAGAACCACGACAGTTGTTACGGAACCCTAAATCAATCGGGCAGCGTAACTGTTACGAAACTGGGGTTATAATACTTACAATGGAGCAGAACCTCGCTAATTAGGGGTATAATACCCAAAATATTATGTCTATGCTTTTAGAATTCGAGATTGAGAAAAAGAAATGAGCGACGGAAACTGTAATCTGATGCCATCTATTTATAGTTGTGTAATCTGGTCCTCACGTGGCCCGCGTAAAAGACAAGGGACCCTTACGCGGCCTGCGTCAACACCGGTCAACATACTAGCTTAGCTGGGTCAGCTACTAGACTCGACACGATGTCGACACGTGTCGTCCTCTGGTGTAATCGCGTTTGATGAGTCCGCGCGGCCCGCGTCCACTTAGACGAGGTTTTACACGGCCCGCTTGAACTTAAGAATTTAGCGGAGTCCGGTCAACACTCCCATACGGCCCGTGTAAGATGTTGGGGTGGGTTTATGCGGCCCACCTCAACTTACATTTCAGGTTTTTATTTTATTTTTATAAACTATAACATATATCGGGCTTGATTTTAACATACGGGGTATATTATAAGACATATTAGAATATTTTAAGATATAATAAGGTGACGGAAATATTATGAGGATGTTGGTTGTACCGAGGGTTGTTACATTCTCCCCACCTTGTTTTAGAGCTCGTCCCCGAGATCTACTGGAATAAGTGTGGATATTTTCTTTTCATTTCCGATTCAAGCTCCCATGTGTATTCAGGTCCTCTTTTAGAGTCCCACTTCACTTTGACTAGAACTAGTCTCTTATGCTTGAGATTCTTGACTTTCCTGTCTTCAATTTGTAGAGGTCTTTCTACAAACTTGAGTTGTTCATTTACCTCTATATCCTTAAGAGGCACTATTAATGATTCATCAGCTAAACACTTTTTAAGATTAGATACATGAAACACATCATGTATTCCTGCCATTTCCTCTGGCAATTGTAGCTGATAGGCTACAGGTCCTATTCTTCTAATAATCTTAAAAGGTCCAACATACCTGGGACTTAGCTTTCCCCTTTTAATGAATCTTACCACTCCTTTCCAAGGAGAGACTTTCAACAATACTTTATCTCCTACTTGAAATTCCAAGGGTTTGCATCGGTTATCAGCATAACTCTTTTGTCGATCACGTGCTGCTTTCAGTCGTTCCTTGACTTGAATAATCTTGTCAGTTGTTTCCTGTACTATTTCAGGTCCAGATAATTGCTTTTCCCCAATTTCTGCCCAACAGACTCGGGTTCGACACTTTCGTCCATAAAGTGCTTCGAATGGTGCAGCATTGATACTTGTGTGATAACTATTATTATATGAAAATTCTATTAAAGGTAAGTGATCGTCCCAATTACCTCCAAAGTCAATTACACAAGCTCTAAGCATATCTTCCATTGTCTAAATTGTTCTTTCACTTTGTCCATCCGTTTGTGGATGATAAGCCGTACTTAGCTTTAACTTGGTTCCCATTGCCTTTTGGAAACTTGACCAAAAATGAGATGTAAATCGACTATCTCTGTCAGAAACAATTGCTAAAGGAATGCCATGTAAAGAAACAATTTCATTTACATACAATTTAGATAATTGTTCCATACTAATTGTTTCCTTCATTAGTAGAAAATGAGCTGACTTAGTTAGCCTATCTACAATCACCCAGATTGTATCATTTCCTTTCCTAGTTTTGGGTAATTTAGTAACAAAATCCATTGTTATTAATTCCCATTTCCACACTGGCATTTCTAATTGCTGTAACAAACCTGAGGGTTTTTGATGTTCAGCTTTAACTTGTGAACAAGTTAAACATTTAGAAACATAGGTTGCTATGTCTTTCTTCATTCCTATCCACCAGAAATTTTTCCTTAAATCCTGGTACATTTTATCATTTCCTGGGTGCATCGTGTATTTAGATTTATGGGCTTCTTCTAATATACGGTTACGCAGGTTTCCTAATTTAGGTATCCACATTCTCTTTTTATGGAATCTCCAAATTCAATCTGTTCCTTGTTCCAATTCTTTTAACATACCTTTTAATTTTTCAGTATCATCCTTGATTACTGCTTCTTGTGCTTCTCTTATCTGATCATTTAAATCTACTTGCAGATTTAATTTAAGAGAACGTACCCTTTTTGGCTTTTCATGATACTTTCGACTTAAAGCATCTGCCACTACATTTGCTTTTCCTTCATGATACTGGATATTACAATCATAGTCACTAAGAAATTCCATCCAGCGTCTTTGTCTCATATTCAACTCTTTCTGTCCGAAAACATACCTTAAACTCTTATGATCAGTGAATATGGTAAACTTACAACCATAAAGGTAATGTCTCCAAATTTTAAGAGCAAAAATTATAGCTCCTAATTCTAAATCATGGGTTGAATAATTCTCTTCATGATTCTTAAGTTGTCTAGATGCGTAAGCTATAACCTTTTGGCGTTGCATCAACACACATCCATAACCTAATCTAGAAGCATCACAATATACTACAAAGTCTTCAGTTCCTTCTGGTAATGCTAATATAGGTGTATGGGTTAATCTTTGCTTAAGAATTCTAAATGCTTCTTCTTGTTTTAATCCCCATTCAAACTTAACAGATTTACAAGTTAACTTAGTTAAGGGAATGGCTATTCTAGAGAAATCTTTAATAAATCTTCTATAATAACCAGTCAATCCTAAGAAACTTTTAACCTCGGTTGGTGACTCAGGGGTTTTCCATTTCGTAATTGCCTCGATTTTGGTTGGGTCTACATGAATTCCTTCATGATTGACTAGGTGTCCAAGGAATTGTACCTGTTCTAACCAAAATTCACACTTTGAGAATTTAGCATAAAGCTTTTCCTTTCTTAATACACTTAAAAGTGCGTGCAAATGTTTTGCATGATCTTCTTTATTCTTAGAATAAATTAGAATATCATCTATGAAAACAATTATGAATTTATCCAAATATGGTTTACATACTCGGTTCATCATGTCCATAAACGCAGCTGGTTAAACCAAATGGCATGACAGTAAATTCATAATGACCATACCTTGTTCTAAATGCGGTTTTAGAAATATCCTCTTCCTGTACCTTTAATTGATGATATCCTGACCTTAAATCGATTTTAGAGAAATATCGAGCTCCTTGCAGCTGATCAAACAAATCATCGATTCTCGGTAATGGATACCGATTCTTAATCGTGAGCTTGTTTAATTGACGGCAGTCAATGCACATACGCATTGATCCGTCCATCTTTTTAACAAACAATATCGGCGCTCCCCATGGCGACGAACTTGGCTGTATGAATCCTTTTTCCAACAATTCATCTAATTGTTTCTTCAATTCTTGCATTTCTGCAGGTGCCAAACGATAAGGTGCTTTGGCAATCGGCGATGTTCCTGGTATTAAGTGAATTCTAAATTCAACTTCTCTGTCTGGAGGTAGTCCTGGTAATTCTTCTGGAAAGACATCTGAAAACTGAGATGCTACTGGAATATCTTTTAGTTCTTTTCCTTTAGTGTTAGTGATTATTGAAATCAAATACACTATAGAACCTTTTCTTACACAACTTGCAGTTTTCATCACAGAGATGAATTTTGTAGACCTAGAAAGCTTATCTCCTTTAATTGTGATCTTTTTACCTTTTGGTGAATTTATTTGGATTAACTTTTGATCACATAAAATACTAGCTTTATTGGCTATTAACCAATCCATTCCTAAAACAACATCAAATCCTACCAAATTCATGGGATAAAGATTTGCAATAAATTTCTGATTTGAAATTTCTATACTTGCTCCCTGCAAGATTTCAGAAATTCTAACAGTTTCTCCGTTGGCTATCTCTACTAAACATTCATGTGGTAGTTTAGTTAATGACTGATTTAAAATTTTGCAAAAACGATGTATTAATAAAACTTTGGTTTGCACCATAGTCAAATAATACTTTGGCAAAGACATCATTAACTAAAAACGTACCAGCTATGACATCTGGGATCATCTTGGCTTCTTCTGCAGTCAAAACAAATGCTCTAGCATTTTTGGTATTCTTGTTATCTGGAGCTGAAGCTAATTTTGGACAATTTAGTTTGAAATGACCTTGTTCTCCGCAATTGTAACATACCTTGCTGTTAGCTTTCTTCCTACAGTTTTCTTCCTTGTGTCCCGACATTTTGCAAAAGTTGCAGTATATGGAACATCTCCCAGAATGTTTTCTTTTGCAGTACCTACAGTAAGGTGCAGAGGTAGAACCTAGATTTCTCCCACGGTTAGAATTTCCAGAACGAAATTCTTGAGTCAACTTCTGGGTTAGGTTCCTCTTTTGATCCTCTTCTCGGGTACGGACTAATTCATCAGTCAAAGCATTGGCTAGTTCTACAGCTTCTTCTATGGTTTGTGGTCTACCTGCCTTGACTACATGTCTAATTTCCCCAATTAATCCCCAAATATAACGGGAAATTAACACTGGTTCTGGTGAAGCAAGAGTTGGCACTATCCTAGCATATTCGAAGAATAACTTAGTGTACCCTTTGCTATCCACACCAGTCATCCTAAGGTTTAGGAATTTGTTTGCTATATGTTCCTTTTCATTAGGTGGGCAGAATTTCCTTTCTACCTTGTCCTTAAACTCTTCCCATTCCATATTATAGGTTCTATCACTTCCTTTTTTTTGGAGGAAGTGTTCCACCATTCTAGTGCTGCATTCTTAAACAGATTAGAAGCAAACAATATTTTATCTTCTTCAGCACACTTACTTATCCTTAAGACTGCCTCAGTCTTCTCTATCCAGCGTAAGGTTACAATAGCCCCTTCATTGCCTGAGAATTCCATTGGTTTACAAGACCAGAATTCTTTATAAGAACAACCATAGGACATGGTTCTTCTTCTTTTGGGAATAGGCATTTGAAGTACAGGTCCATTGTTCACGCTGTTTTCTGGTTCACTTGGTCGCTTACTGCTATGCTTACTTTTATTATCAGCATCTTTAACAGTTTGAAGAATAAATGGCACTGCATCTATAATTCCTTGTGCTACAATGTGTTGGATAGCACTATTATCCATCTGGTTTCCATTGTTGTTATTCAGATTCTCATTATCATTCTGAATATTATCATTCTGGATTTCCGGGTTATTATCCAAATTTACTTGATTTCCTTGATCGGCCATCTGAATTTTAAACATTTATCCCATATTAATATCACAATTAATATCTAGTATAATTAATCACATGACACACAATCTAGCAAAAAACGTAGATCATTGCTACTTACTCTTTTCATATACTTATGCGTCTATTACACACTAGTACAGAAATAAAATTACAATACCAACAGAAATAAAATAGTAATATGCATCCGTACACACATATTTTATTTTATTTTTTTATTATATTATTATTACTACCACTTCCTCCATTCAAACATTCACGGATATGGATTTATCCAAAAATCCATATTGCGTTCATCGTATTTCCATACGAGACGCTCTCCCACCTGACGCATCCTTTCACTGCTTTCTAAGATCTCCTCCCCAAAAGTCCTAAGTTCTTGGACGTTTTCTGCACTCATTGGGGGTGCAGGTTCTAAGACTGGGTTTGGAATCTGGGGTACGGGTTCCTGATATGGGGGTGACAATTCCTGAAATTGGTAAGGATCCTCTAAAATTTCCCTAATATAGTTATCTTGGTAATAGGGATCTAAAGGGTCCATACCTGAATAGGCTCCTATAGGTGTGTCTTCTGGAATAGAGTAACGTTGCACATAGTCCCTATTTTCATCCCACCAGGGGTCGTAATTCGGGTCTATAGGGTTTGGTGCAGGTACTCTAGGGATTTCTTCTGGATTAAAATTGTACATCTCTTCTTGGTTTTCCTGATTTTCTATTTCCATGGGTTGTTCTGGGTTTTGTGGTTGTGGGGCTACTAGTTGTTCCAGTCCTGGGTCAGCAGCAGTCGTAGCTAAGATATGAAAATTAGCTAGGCTTCTATTAAGTATCTCTTGAGTATGGGCATCTGTCTCTTTCTTAATAGCTGCTAAAGCCCTTGCTGTTGCAATTTCCTCATTCTTTTTCTACGAGCAAAAGCTTCTTTACTGAACCATCCTCGTTTCTTAGTAGTAAATGGTTCTTCAGATTTAGCTCTAAAAGCAAATATTCCATCCTCCTGATCAACAACGTACCCCGAGAGGGCAGGCTGTGATGATGTACTTTCACTCTTAGGTGAATCAGATAACTGACGGTTCAGATCTGATGGTCCTTGATCACTCATACTGAAAACTAACAAATAGTCAAATAACACATAACACGTAATTGCAGTTATGCATGTATTTCCTTATTTTATTTCCTAACACAAATTTTTATAATTTAAGTGTCAGCAGAACACTTCTTTGGCTCAGACCAGTGGCTAGGCTCTGATACCACCTTCTGTCACAACCCCCGATCCCTGTTCCCCGGGAACGGGCGGACGTGATCACAGAGTTTGGTGGTATCAGTTTGTTTAGTCTCGCAGCGGAATTTTTCATCAGGACCGTAGTTAGGAAATGTTTATCAGAGTAAAAACCACCTTCTTTTATAATAACATGGGCAAAACCCAAGTTTCTTATTACAATACATTATAGGGATAAACCCTATTTTATTGAATTTAAAACATTGTTTATTAGGTAACTTTTATAGCCACATTATTTCCAAGCCTTCAGTGCTCTCCAGCTGACTTTCATTAATTGGCTGTTCACATTGTGTTACCTGTAACGCGTTTTAAAAACATTTGTCAGTCGAAAATACTGGTGAGTGAATCCCAATTTAATCAAGAAACATTTTATCAATTAAGACAGTATTGAGAGCGATCACATTGTTTATGTCTACACAATTACTCATTCAGTATTTGCCACTCGACCGAATCTATGGCTATGGTCAAATTACCCATTGGCTAACTCGCTGTCCAATGGTAATGAACTGTCATTCCTGACTTACTACTCACAAGCAGTAATAAATTTTGTATACAAAACCCCATAATACCGGCAGTAATTGAAGAACTACAAATACTCAATCACCGCTTAATCATATTGTAAAACATTTAAGGTTTTGTAAAATATTCCAAAAACATTAACAAAAAGAGGATAAACTCACATTGCTGTCTTAGGCTTTTCGTAAGGGTTTCCTGGCTATAATCTATAATTTATACAAATGTACATTGATTAGTACCATAACCCTTTGAAATTATTAATAATACCCTCCCCGAGACGGCATTCCAACAACTACGTCGGGCAGAACCACGACAGTTGTTACGGAACCCTAAATCAATCGGGCAGCGTAACTGTTACGAAACTGGGGTTATAATACTTACAATGGAGCAGAACCTCGCTAATTAGGGGTATAATACCCAAAATATTATGTCTATGCTTTCAGAATTCGAGATTGAGAAAAAGAAATGAGCGACGGAAACTGTAATCTGATGCCATCTATTTATAGTTGTGTAATCTGGTCCTCACGCGGCCCGCGTAAAAGACAAGGGACCCTTACGCGGCCCGCGTCAACACCGGTCAACATACTAGCTTAGCTGGGTCAGCTACTAGACTCGACACGATGTCGACACGTGTCGTCCTCTGGTGTAATCGCGTTTGATGAGTCCGCGCGGCCCGCGTCCACTTAGACGAGGTTTTACACGGCCCGCTTGAACTTAAGAATTCAGCGGAGTCCGGTCAACACTCCCATACGGCCCGCGTAAGATGTTGGGGTGGGTTTATGCGGCCCGCCTCAACTTACATTTCAGGTTTTTATTTTAGTTTTATAAACTATAACATATATCGGGCTTGATTTTAACATACGGGGTATATTATAAGACATATTAGAATATTTTAAGATATAATAAGGTGTCGGAAATATTATGAGGATGTTGGTTTTACCGAGGGTTGTTACAATTAGTCTGGTTCGCTATCGCCGTGTGATTTAGGTCCTTAATGAGCATGTTCTTTGGACCGTTCCTTTGTCAAATCCGCGATTTGTTAAACTCTCGCTATCTTCATATGCGAGTGTCCTTCAACTAAAACATTTACAACAGTTAGTAATTTCGACATTAACGAATGCCCGAATTATAATACAAGGCTTTTCTAGTATATTCACCAACGCGTGTAATTTCGTTGACTATATCTACTCTATATCGTTTTTATTGGTGTAACGTGTATTACACGATAACCATATGTGTTGTTCTCAACACTTTAATCATACTAAACCCTTGATATACTTGTACTTACCGGATTTGCGATCAAGCCTCGAACCGAACACTTTATTCTTTTAACCTTGAGCTCTGATTACCAACTTGTAAAACCCTTGTTCCATTTTATACTATTATCAAATAAATTTATATTATATTAGTGTATTTAAAATTTATCATACACTTAAAATATGAGTTTATTAAAACATTATACTAAATAAAATGTTACAACATTTTGTAAATTTGAGTCGCCGTTTAAAACATGACATAGAACTATTCACGGAAGCTTTGTTCTTTGTGTGTTCGGTTCATTGCTTAGCTTGATCGTCTTCTAGTAACTCAGTTAGCACCTACATTTCATAAAACATGAAATGAGTTAGTCATATAGCGTTTATAACATGTCTAAACAAGTTCGCGAATCAAAACGGAACCAACAAACAATTTTCGCAAAACCTGCACCCCGTCGCGTCGCGCGACGACCCTTGGGCCATGTCGTCGCGTGGCGCGACGCCCTTAAATGGGCAGAAGGTTTGCAGCTCATTGCCGCATTTTCCCAGCTCCGATTCTTTTTACGAAAATGTGCATAACTTTCAATCTACACATCCGTTTTACTCGATTCCTTTTCCTACGCGTCCGTAATTAAATTACGGACCCATTTATCACCTTGGTTTGCATAGAAATCTGATTTATCCACTATTAGCTCATAAATCCTTTAGGTGACTATTCGACCCGTTTGGTTTAAGTTACATTGCAAGAATGTTTTCCAAGAGTCTTCTTTAACATTTCCTACCCATCCCATGCTTAACAAGCGTTAGCGTTTCCACTCCCATTACAGGGCTCACGTATGCATTCACAAATCACAGATTTATACGTATCTTACTAATCACTTAATCCACATTTAACTTCTTATTTTATTTGACCCATTTCAGGGACTTTTAAAATATCTAAACATCACACTCGCTATTTTCTTTTGCACCTCGTCTTTCCATGCTAAATAATATATATCTTCCACCACAACTAGTTTTATGGTTGATTTAACATAAGGAACCCAAAATCCCTATTTTACCCTTCGGCTAGTCCTTTTTCGCAAATGTCTATTTCTAGACATCCGACCCACCAATGTTTTTGTCTAGAACTTTTATACGCATCTAAGGGTTACGAAGTCATAATATAAATTCCTAAACAACCTCTAAGGGTCGTTTGCCCGGTTTGCCCATCAAGGGCCTTATGGTTATTTTTAATCCTTCGTTTTTGCGATGAAGGACTTCACTAAATATTCAACCTTACTTGCACTTTTAACTATAAATTCATATGAGCGTACCTGGCCCGGGTCAACAAATAGACCCGATTTATATCTAGCTTTTATTATCACATAACCTATGGCGACGCAATTATCCGATTTGCTAATCGCTCCTGTTAACATAAGACTTGACAACCACATTAGTCGATATTGTCAAATGCTGTTGTCACCACCATTCGACCCGTTTGGCCTATATGCCCAATATTACCCCTTTTTACCATTCATTATGGTTTTCATCACTTTCGCTTATTCCGACCCATTTCAATTTACGTCGGAACATCACATTTCAAATATTAGCTTATCATTTTCATAACCTTTATAATCATTACGCATTCTAAGATAAAAGGGTGTAAGATTCACTTACCTTGCATCCATGCCATGCTTTTCTTTCCATACTCGCTCTGTTTGACCCGCTTCATTCACAAGCTTCCACCTAGCTTGTTAAGCGCCAAACTATTATCCAATGTTCACAAGGTGGTTAGATTAACCATAATTTAATATGATCTTCCACCTTACACATTTCTATGCATTCATCCGAACACTTAATATAATCACGTTTTACACACAACCAAGTAGACCGCGATTTCATTTAAGCATTTCATATCACTGAAAATGGGCTATTTTTGGTGACTTGTTTAACCTGTTTACATGTCTTCAAAAATTATGATTTTTTTATGTGGCGTACCTCTCGGAGGGTTAGGCCTTGTGTTAAAATTTCAAGATCTAACTCTTTACCAAAAATTCGCAAAAATTCATCTACTAAGCTACAATCAGATTCGCCACTTCTGACTGCAGCTTATGGAAAAATTCATTTAAAATTTCTCGTTTATCCGATTGACGAAATTCCAATTGGCGATTCTTTTAATCGCTTAAAAATATCTACAGTAAAAATTTGAGATAATAACTAAATTCCGAAATTGAGTTATGACATTCGTAATGGGCTGCAAATTCTGGCAGAAAACGCAGCTTGAACCTTCGATACGGAAAAATTCATAAAACATTCAATTTTCGTCGAAAAAATATGATTCCAGTGGGGTTTTAAAGATATTTCCTGGAATTACATTTTAGACTCAAGAAACACATGTTTTTGTCACGTTTTGTCCATGCTACAGCCAATACAATTCGGCTGTAAATTCTGATCAGGAGCTGTTTGGAATTCAGCTTTCAATTAAAGCATGTTCTTGACATCATAACAGTATTTTTAGCAATCAAAACCCTAAAAACATCACATACATGAATTTAGCATCAACAAAATCTGAATTTACTTGAGTTAATCATGATTTCAATATATACTTGTCTAGGGTTTAGTCCTAAACATGAATTCATCCTAGTTTCACCCAAACATCAATCATTCAAGCTTGTATTTCGATTTTCATAAGTACATCAAGAATCTTAACTTCATAAATGTTGGGATTGAACCCTACCAGAGGAACAAATAATTAAAGCCAAAACTGGATCAGAGCAGTGGATCTAGAATAAGCAGATGTTATGTATACAAGTCTATCCCCTTGAAAGTGGTTTCAACATCTGCTGACCTCCTATCTACTGATCGTACAAACTGCTGACCTACAAACTGCTGATCTAGTAAAAGCCTGATGGAAGACTAAAGCTCTGCTGTTCAATCTACTGCCTTGAGTCAAGCTCTGCTGATCCGGACAAGTACTGTTGGGTTCACATCAGTGGAGGGATGCAGCAGTTGTTTAGATGTCTTTATGTAATGAAATGTAATAGCAATAGTTAGTATAGCAGAGGTTGTATAGATCAGAGGTTAGAGTTTGTTAGGAGGTTAGATGTCACTTTCATGGTGACGTTAGCTTAGATGCCTCAGTGGTTTGCTCGTGCCTATAAATAGAACAATGCTCTGTACTGTTCTATTAGCTCTTTGCAAAATCTTCTTCCTGTACGAACAAACACCGTGAGCTCAGGCTGAGGGGGAGTTTGTATTCAGAAATTGCATTGTAATCGTTATTGAAATAAATTCAATCTTTCGGTTCATTGTGGAAAATGTTTGATTAAAGCAATTCTCTCGTTTGATTGTGTGCAAAGTTTGTTTCCATCTTAATTCCGCTGCACAACTCATCCATCTTCATCTTAATTCAAACGTAAAAACACAATAAAAACCAAACTCAGATCCTAACAATTGGTATCAGAGCTTGGACAGTCAAATTTGATTTAACAATCATTTTGACATAAATAGTTCAGCTCATAATCGTTGATACTGATAGTTTGTGTTGAAAAACAGAGCAAGGTTTAATCACCATTAAAGTTGATTGATCAGTGCCTGTAAAACAACCAGGATGACGTCACAATCACAAGATGATAGAATAACATTGGCTCGCTTTTTTAAACCACCCATGCTTAAACGTAATGAATACAACATCTGGGAGAGAAGGATGGGTCACATCCTTGCTCAACAGAACACTGGATGTTGGAGGTCTATTGTTTTTGGTCCCCATGTTCCTATGGTGCCAAGTGCTGAGGATGCAAAGAAGTTCGTTCCTAAACCAACTGAAAACTATACTGAAACTGATTTTCAAAAGTTCGAACTTGATGCCAAAGCATTTAGCATCATAGCATCTGCATTGCCCAATGAGATCTATGCTGGACTGTTACATTGTAACAGTGCCAAAGAGCTATGGGATGCATTGAAGGAACAGTTTGGGGGGACAGAAGAAGTCATTGAAAACAAAAGGGAAATTCTGAATCAGCAGTATGAAACATTTTGTCACATCAAAGGTGAATCACTGACTCAGCAATTTAAGCGATTCAGTTGTCTCATTAGTGAACTAAGGCTTGTTAAAGTAACATTTCCAAATTCAACTCAAAATAGCAGGTTCCTTAGGTCACTACCAAAAAAATGGGATACCATAGCTTTTGTCACTAGAAACTCTGCTGAGTTCAAAGATCTGACCCTGACCCAACTTCATGGTAGACTCCTGACCTATGAAAGGGAGTTGAACCAGAAAAAGAAGTTGCAAGAGTCTGGTAAAGTTGCTGATGATTACTCATTCGGTAGCACAGCTCTTTTTGGTCAGGAAGAATCTGGTAGCAGTGGTAAGGATCAGGGTTATGATCACTTCATTGATATAACTGCTGGTGGAAATTTTAACAACCCTGACCCTCACTCTGCAAATTATGCTTTTACTGCAAATTGTGAAAACCAGATGTCAGATAATTTGTGTTTTGAACTCAATGATTTGCAACACTTTGATCTCACTGACTTAGAAGAGATGGACATTTTGCATCAACTGGCTTTGCTTAGTGTAAGAACAAGCAAATTCTACAAAAGAACAGGGAGAAAATTCCCAGGGTTACATGGGAATTTAAGGGTGGGGTTGGATAAATCAAAAATCAAGTGTTACAAGTGCAATAGGCTAGGTCATTTTGCTAGGGAATGCAGGAGTCAAACTACTGGTCCTATAATCACTCATCCCAGCTCAAACCCTAGACCACAAAATCAAAGCACTGTTCACTATACCCAATATACCCCTGCAACCCATGTTAACACTGCTCACTATGCTGCAACCCCTGTGACTGTGCATTATGTCCAAACCACTGTTCCACAAATTCATTATGTTCAAACCCCTGTCCCTCAGGCACAAGTGCAACCTGTTGCACCTCAAACAGCTGCTCCAGCAGTGGTACAACCAGATCAGCAAAGCTTCTTCACTCAAGGCTTTGTTGACTGGAGCAGCATGCCTGATGAGCTTGGTGATGAAAATTTTGCACTTTATGCTTTTAATGAACCTTCTAATGATGAATTTTGTTTAGTGGCATTAGAGTCAATACCAGAGGGGGGTAGAAACTGAAGGTGAACAGCTAAGTGATGAAACAGTGGATAAAGAAGCTGAAGCAGTGGTTACTGCAGTTGCTGGTGAACTACTGCTGGGAGAAAATTCAGAAACCCTAATTGAACCACTGTCTGACCCCTGGTCCGAAGATGACAAAGAAGAAAAGGAAGAGAAGAAAGCAAGGGAGAAAGAAGATAGAGCTGATGAAGAAGGTGATTTTAAATGTGATTGTGCCATGATGGCTACTGCTAAGGTAACACCTCAAGTTCTTGAAAAACTGTGTTCAAACCAATGCATTATTGCATTTGCTAACATCAAAGAGGTAAATGAAAACCTTAGGGATAAAATCTTAACTGATGAAGTCAAATTTGAAAAGTCATTAAAAGAGCTTAGAAATAAATTAACTGAAAAGGATAAAGAGATCAGCAGCCTCAAAGAAGAGCAAAGCATAACCAAAACTCAACTCCAAACTATGGTAGAAAAATACCAAGTTTGCAAAAAGGAGTTAGAGTCCACCCAAATCACATGTGAAAAATGGGTGGAATCCTGCAAAGGATATGAGGTGATGCTTGAAAAACAGATTAAAAGCAATGTGAAATTTGGTGTTGGTTATAGAAAATATGATGATGAAAGCACTGCTTTTGAAAAATCTGTTCAAACCACTGATGTAACCACTGAGTTCATCCCCACAAACAAGAATGGCCAAGAAGTGAAAATCACTGATAAACTTGGTAACAAAATCACACTTGACAGACCAGTGGGATCCTCTACTTTTGAGGAGCTTGAGAAATACCAGTTTAAACCCACATGGTCTGATGAGTGTGACATTCTTCAAAATTTCAAGCCCATGGACTTTACAACCACTGATGGTGTCAAAGCTCCAAAAGCAAAAGTCATTCCTCTTAAGGACATCCCAACAGAGGTTAAAAACTCTGTTGCAAAGGAGTCTGAAAAGATCAATAACTTGTTTTGTGAATTTTGTGAAAAGAGAAACCATCTAACAAAAGACTGTTTTCATCTAAAAGCATATGATCTAAACAAAACAAGTGTCATTGTTCCTGCTGAAAGCTGCACCATCTGTGGTAAAACAAATCACAAAACTCAAGCATGTGTGTATCTTAAAAAATTTGATGTGAAAAAGAATGAATACACTGCTAAAACATCCTTGAGTCCATCAACATCATCTGTCAAATTCACCAAGAACCAACCACTATTTGTGCCAGTTCAAACAGCTGTCACAAAACAGCTGAACCAAACATCTGTTAAAAGAGATGTTCAAGTTACTGATGCACCCCCTGCTAACCAATTCAGAAAAGGCAAGGGACAATCATCTTACCAAAGGATTCCACACGTTTATGAGACCTACAAAAGGCCCTCTAAACCAAGAGTGAACAGGTATCCTTTTGGTTACCAGCAGGTGATTGGTCAAAACCCACAACAGTGGTTAGAGAGAAACAGTCCTAAAACTGTCCAAACCCCTGACATAACCACTGTCCATCAATCTGCATCCATCCCAGACACTGTTGAGACCCCATCCAAAGCCTTATTGGCTTTGGAGACCCTAATGAACTAATCTTTTTACTTCATGTGCAGGGAGCTTCTGCATGCTTAGATAGTCTTTGATATGTAGATAGTGGAGGCTCCAGGCGCATGACAGGATGTAAAGCCCTACTCAAAGATTTCAAAATTCATGGAGGGGGTGATATATCCTTTGGGAATAATAGTAAAGGGAAAGTTCTGGGATCTGGTACAGTGCAATCTAGAAATGTAAATTTTGAAAATGTCAATCTGATAGACAATTTGAAATTCAACCTCCTGAGTGTTTCACAAATGAGTGATAAGGGGTATGGGTCATTCTTCACAAAAGGAATGTTGTAGGATTGTAGGACCAGAAATGGTTAAAAAGATTGAAGCAATAATAAAAACTAGAAAAACAAAACTTGTTGCTCAAAGAAGTGGCAATGTTTATGTTGTTGATATGTCAAAAGAGTGTCCCAGAGTTGATGCCTGTCTATTCTCAGCTGCCTCTAACAAAGAGACAGAACTTTGGCACAGGAGACTGGGGCATACAAATCTCAAGACAATCACTGAAATTTCAAAAAATGGCCTTGTAAGAGGTTTGCCACAAAAATTGTTTTCATGTCCTTGTGTTTCCTGTTTAAAAGGAAAACAGCATAAAAGCTCTTTTAAGTCCATTGAAGAGTCCAAAACAACCCAGTGTTTGCAAATGCTGCACATGGATCTGTTTGGCCCAGTTCAAGTCATGAGTCTCAAGAAAAAGAGATATTGTTTGGTTATTATTGATGACTTCTCTAGGTTTACATGGACTTTCTTTTTACACTCAAAAGATGAGACTGCAGGCATTTTGCAAGACTTTGTGACACAGGTTGAAAAGCAATTTGACCTTCCAGTAAAAGTCTTCAGGAGTGACAATGGCACAGAATTCAAAAATAAGGAGTTGGATGCCTTCTGTGTGAAGAAAGGGATTGTAAGGCAGTACAGCATCCCTAGAACACCAAAGCAAAATGGGGTAGTTGAAAGAAAGAACAGAACTTTGATTGAGGCTGCCAGAACCATGCTTGCTGATTCAGGTTTGCCATTAACTTTTTGGGCAGAGGCAGTAAACACTGCTTGCTATGTCCAAAACAGAGTTTTAATAAACCCCAGGCACAAAAAGACTGCCTATGAAATTCTGTATAAAATCAAACCTCTGATCTCATACTTCAAGGTATTTGGCTGCCCATGCTTTATTTTGAACTTAAAAGATTCCATCTCAAAATTTGCAGCCAAAGTAGATTGTGGTTATCATCTGGGATACTCAACCACTGCCAAGGCCTACAAAGTGTTTAATACACGGACCAAAGTAGTGGAGGAGACCTTAAATGTAAAGTTTAATGAACTTTCATCAATGAAAATCCCAGCAAATCCTGCAGATTTGTTTGATCTTGATAAATTCACTTTTGAAAATACTGCTGTCAAGACTAACAGTGCAGGTCCATCAGAGGATTCATCATCAGACTATGGGTATGAGATCATCATTCCTCAACAAAAGTCTGCCACAATGGGAAAAGCATCAGTTGTACAAAACAGCTGTCAAAGCTCAACCACTGCTACCTCAACAGTTGTTGACCAAAGTAGCCCATCCTCCACTGCTTCCACATCATCAAACACTGCTAACAAAAGTCCCCAAACAGTGGATAAAAGTCAGCATGTGTCCACACCATTACCTCCTATTCCACCACCTTTTGAAGCCACTGCTGGATCATCAAAGTCACCAGCAGTGGTTAGCTCAGATGATACACATTTGCAGCCTTCACCAACAAATGCCATCATACCATACCAAGGAGATTTAATCTTCTTGAGATCTCATCCACCTGATCAAATCATTGGAAACATCAATGAAGGGGTACTCACAAGAAGCCAAACCCAAAACATTTATCTTTTTGCTGGTTTTCTATCACTCCATCAGCCAGTCAAGTACCAAGAGGCACTGAAAGACAACAGCTGGGTAGAAGCCATGCAAGAAGAGCTCCAACAGTTTAAAAGACAACAAGTATGGGAGCTTGTACCACTGCCAGAAGATGTAAGTCCCATTGGCACAAAGTGGGTCTTCAAAAACAAAACTGATGAAAGGGGCATTGTTGTCAAGAATAAAGTCAGGCTTGTGGTTCAAGGTTACAGACAGGAAGAGGGAATTGATTATGATTAAACATTCGCCCCTGTAGTAAGATTGGAAGCTATAAGACTATTCCTGGCCTTTGCTGTCAACCACAACATGAAGGTGTTTCAAATGGATATCAAAAGTGCTTTACTCTATGGTACAATTCAAGAAGAGGTATATGTCTGTCAACCTCCAGGTTTTGAGGATCCATTTTATCCAGATCATGTCTACAGGCTAAACAAAGCCTTGTATGGCCTGAAACAAGCACCTAGGGCCTGGTATGAAACTCTTTCCACCTTTCTATTCTCAAATGGTTTCAAAAGAGGTACCATTGATAAAACACTGTTTCTAAAATGGAGAGGAAAGGATTTAATGATTGTCCAAATTTATGTGGATGACATTATTTTTGGAAGCACATGCAATACAATGTGTGAAGAGTTTAGGGAACTCATGACAGCTGAGTTTGAAATGAGTGCAATGGGTGAACTGCAATGCTTTCTTGGTCTCCAAGTTCAGCAATTGCAAAATGGAACCTTCATTCATCAAAGCAAATATGCTAAAGAACTTTTAAACAAATTTGATATGAATGATTGTAAACCATGCAGCACACCCATGGCAACAAATAAGCTTGTCATGCCTGATGAAAAAGATGAGCTGATTGACCAAACACTTTATAGAAGCATGATTGGGTCTTTATTGTACCTAACTGCATCTAGACCAGACATCATGTTTGCAACATGTGTCTGTGCAAGAAGTCAATCAGCTCCCAAAAAATCAAACCTCATTGCTGTAAAAAGGATCTTCAGATACATAAAAGGTGCTCCCACACTTGATATCTGGTATCCAGCTAATGGGAATATCAAGCTTTTAGGCTTTTCAGACAGTGACTTTGCTGGATGTAACACCACAAGGAAGTCCACTTCTGGAGGGTGCCAGTTTCTAGGTGATTTCTTGGTCTCTTGGCAAAGCAAAAAGCAAGCAGCTGTTTCAACATCCACTGCTGAAGCTGGATACATTGCTGCTGCAAGCTGTACAGCCCAACTCCTGTGGCTTCAAATCAGTTGCTGGATTTTTGTATCACTGCCTTAAAGACACCACTCATGTTGGATAGCCAGGCAGTAGAAAATATCATCAAAAATCCAGTTTCCCATTCAACCACCAAACACATCGACATCATACATCACTTTGTGAGGGATTGCTATGAAAAAGGTTTGATTTCTCTGCATCATGTTCCAACTAAAGACCAGCTGGCAGATGTGCTTACAAAAGCATTAGATACAGCCACATTTGAAAGTTTGGTCTCTAGGATTGGCATGCTAAACATGGAATAACAAGCAAAATCTTGTTATTCTATGAATAAAAGCATTGAAATGTTTTTAGAAAATAAAAAATCCATCCTTAAAAATAGCTAAAAATGAAGTTTTCATTAAAATCCTTAAAAGTCTGCCATACCCACTGCTTGTTCAAAAGTCTGCTCTACATCAAAGTCTGTCCACTGCTGAAAGCCATCCCCTGTTTTCTCATTTCCTTGATAAACACTGTTGTTCAAAAGCAGTGTCTTATCCACTGATAGTGAAAATCATCCACTGCCTCCATTTGTTACCGTTGTAACCATTTCCTTCATCAGTAACTTTCATAAAAGTATTGTCCTTCATTTCATCAGGGGTTGGCATGTGGGCAGTACATAGTAGTCAGACCTTTTGTAACCGCTGCCACGTCAGCATTCACTTTTTCCTCTATAAAACCCCTTTCAAAACCCCAAACAGGGTTTTACTGTCGAATTGAATTCTTAAAAATTCTCTTCTCAAAGCAGTTTTTCTTCAAATCCCCTCACCATCTTCTTCGATCATCATTTCCAAAATGACAAAATCGAAGCCATCTGCAAAACCCACTTCCAAATCATCATCAAAAGAAGCCTCTCAAAAGGCAAAACCCACTGAAATTCCACACAAACCGTCTCACAACCTTCTGGGTCTTCTCACAAAACCCGGCACCACTGACATTTTCGACTCCATCATAGCTACCATATCTGCATCAAAGTATAAAACTTTGTTAACAACAGATGCACCAATTTACTTGGTGACCCAAAGAGAGTTCTGGAAGAATGTAACCCTTGACAAACAAGGTGACACTGTCATAGCCATCAACTCTTCTCTAAAGGGCAAAGCTGTCAAGATTACACCACAATCCATCTCAGAGGTCTTTCAACTCGATGATCAGGAAGGTAAAATTACTTTTCCCAAAAACGAGTTAAAAAATGATTTTCTAGAAAGAGGGTATAATGCAGAAGTCAAAAAGGACACCTTACAAAAAGGTTTCTTCCCTTCTGCAACAAGATTTTTATTTCATACCCTCCTAATGTGTGTTTCAAACAAAACCACTGCTTTCAATGAAATACCATTAAAAATTCAAAACCTGGGTTATGCTATTCTTCAAGGAGAAAATTTTAATTATTCTCGGGAAATTTTTAATGATCTGGTTAAAAATGTTGAAACAAAGGCATTCTTACTATTTCCAAGATTTTTGAGTTATTATTTTGAAAAGAAACTTGGTAAGAATGATCCTTCTGCAATAAAACAAGGTGAATCTCTTCAAATGCACAGCTTAACTGCTGAAACTTTTACAAGAATGTCAACACCTTGCAAAACACAAGCAGAGGTGCGTGAGCAGAATTTAGCAGCTACCAGTGCTCCTCAGGTATCTGCGGCTGAGCCCACTGCTCAAGGTGATCAAAGTAGCAAAACAACTGCTTTGAAAAAAGCCAACAAAAAGAAAAACTCAAAAACCCCCCAAACCCATCAAAAAGGCAACTCTGGAGGATGAGTGTAACACCTCGAAAATTCACGTCCTATAATGTATTGACACGTGTCATAAGCTGGAACGTGTGAAAGAATGTTCTAGAAGGACTAAAGTTGACAAACACGGAAAGTATGTGAATATAAGGGTTCAAAATGTCCACAAAGAATAAATATACCTTACAGTAACCCTACATGACGTTTGTACCCTTAAACGAATAAATCATGGATCATACAAGCTAATTGTGAAAGAAAGTGAGAGATTACAAACTACAGGGGTTAAATGTGTCAACATGTTTAAAGTATAACTATGAGTGACCTTTTAGCAAACCCGAAGCTTTGTAACGATTAAATATGCTCACTAGAATACATGATAAAAATTTCACCAAGTTTCGTTATCGTATGAGAAAGTTATGATCAAATTCGTATAAGAGGGGTTAAAAGCGTCAACGATGAAGTTTATGACTTTTCAGGTGATAACCAAGTTAACCAAGGACTTAACAAAGTGGGTATAAGACTTGAAGCCCTTATAAGTAAAATTGAGGGGCTCACAATGCAAGAATAAAGGTGGATTGACCTTTCGAAGGACCAAGAGCCAAGGATGCAAACCGAAAGAATTTTTTTTGCCCTGATGGAAGGCTTACGGACCGTAAGCCCCAAGCCTTACGGTCCGTAAGGGTGGCCCAGATGCAGAAAAACGTAAATGTTGGCTGTTCAGCCTTGGAACCGACTTAGATCAGATATTTTCACTTCATGGGCACCCCCTACATGTTCCTAGGCCTTAGGGGCACTTGTAAATGATCTGGGATCCATGGTAGCATGAGTTGTCAACAATCTAATGGATCAAAATCACTATAAAAAGGCCATTCATGTTGCAACTTGTGATCACTCATTCCATCTGCACTTGTGGAGCTTCCTGGAGCTTAAGAGCAGACCCAAGTCCTTCCTAATAGTGCATAGGACTTCTGTAAGTATGCTTAACCTTTCTTAGTTGGGTTTTTACTTAGTTTTAGCTTAAAAGTCAAACCGTCGTAATTAACGGTTGACTTAGCGATTAATCATTAATGGTCCAGTGATTAGTCGAATTAAGAGCAGTTATAAGTTGGTAATCATGTGAGCAATAAACCCTTAAAAGGGCACCCTCTGATTCCCGTTCTAACTAGATCAAATGTCGGGTCAAAGTTGTTTATAAAAAGTCAACAGGATCCTAATTTGCGATTTAAAACATAATTATCAATGTAGAAGCTTTGCAACCTGTTTTATTACTCTTATAACTTAGTAATTAATGTAAGAACATGTCTAAGCATGTTCGACCCGACAATTTTCTGTTTAGACCCGGTTCGGAACCGAAAGTCGCAAAACTTTGACTTTTGCTTTGACTTCAGTTCTGACCCGATTTAGTATGGTTTGGAAATGCCTTAGAGCTTCCCTAGGACCAGGTTACATGATAGTATAACCCTCTGTGGTTGGATCGTTGATTGTCCGATTCGTTTACACGTTTCCGTTAAATGCTTAATGTTGACCATAATTCCCTTTTGACCATAAAACGAGAAGTTTTGATATGTGAAAAGACAATAACCTTTGTTACTGAAGTATAAACATACCCTACAATTTTACATCAGTAGGAGGTCTAGATTAGGAGTTATGCTCATTAGCGTAATTATAACGCCTTTTAGTAAATAAAAGGCGCAATTAGCATAAAGCCTATCTAAACCCAAGTTTTGACACCAAACCTTTTACCCACTGATGTAATATAATATTTTGATATTTTTAAAGATTTTTAATTATTTTTAACCTGCCCATAACCGAAGGTTATGGCCTTAATTCGGTAAATACCGATTATGCCCTTTTAGGCCATAAAATGAGTTTTACAAGCCCTTTTGATGCCAATCCAATTTCTACTGATTTTATATAATAAATAAAGTATTTTGAACTTTATAACCTGATCAGAAAACTCAGATTTCCGGTATAACCCGGAAATCGCTTAAAATGGCTTTTTACGCGTATTAAACGCCTAGTTTGGGTTTGAAACTATTTTGGCATATAAGACCTATTACCAACTGATATGACCTAATAAAATAAGTTATTCTACTGATGTATTCGGACCCGAATCTCAGAATTTTAATTAACCTCTTTTATAATCTTTAAAATGATCAAAATACCCCTACGGGGCTTATTTGGAGATTAAACTCGTTTTGGGCATAATGGAAGATATCCTACTGATATCACAACATATTAAAGGCATATTAACTTAGGAAACCTGTATATGACTCTTTTGATTACTCGTTACGCACTTTTCGCGTTCGGATCGGCTTATGTAACTAGTTTGCATAATTTAGCCGAAACGGGTCAAACCATATCGTTTTCATCTCAAAATCCAGAATGTGTTTAAGTTACCCATATTAAACAAGCATACAAGCTTGTCGGGTCAAAACCACATTCTAAACCGGTCTTCGCCTTATCATGCGTTTGAACCGTATCTTTCTTTAAAACTAAGCGGACTAAGCTTAGGCTTAATTAAAGACCCGTTAGCATTCTAATTGGTTATTTATACCATCATTCCAAACTAGAGCCTTCCGGTAAATTGTACCTACGCTTACTTAAGTGAATACGGCTGAGTTATTAAATTCTTGCTATTTAAGACAGGAGCTAGCTCAGGTAAATACTCTTAACTTATTTTCCCTATACGGGCTTGGGATACAGTATAATAATACCGCTTGGTCGGGTATTGAATGTTTAGTCGGATTGTGATTAAATTATTGAGGTAACCCGCTTTAATCTGTATTGTTTGAAATAAAAGCCTTTAGGGGTTAATGACCATGTCCCGGATATCCTTGACATCATTGTATTATAAAATGGCCACGACTTATGCACGGGATGTAGGCATACACCTGACAGTGCATAAGGGAAATGGTATCCCACTCTTTTGTGGGCCTATACTGTGGTGTGTCTGTTAACTTTGACTCGGTTTCTACATCGGGCCCTGAACGTACAACGAACATGTAAATCTGTATACAAGATTATAAATATAATTGTCCCAAGTTATAAAAGATTAATTTTGCCTTGTGCATTTTAATCAAAGTGTCAAAATATTTGTGCCTGGCGCATCTAAATCAATTTTCTTAAACTATTTTCAAATGAGTCGGTTGAGTGTATTTACCAGTGAAAACTGACGTATTTTCAAAGTCTAAGTGACAGGTACAAGTACGTAATTGGCTGGAAGCTCAGGGCGTTAATAAGGAATCTTGCAAGTTCTAGGCGCCTAAAGTCTGTTGAACAATGTTTATGTTTTAAGATCTGCCTGTGGATCCTTTACTTTCCGTTGTAATACTTGGATATTACTTTATATTCGGATTGTAATATATTTATCTTTTGCTTCCGCTGTGCATTTATATATTGTGTTGTTTGACTATGATGATATCAACTACGTCACGATACTCCCCACCGGGCCCACCGGTCATACGTGGAAATATCGGGGTGTGACAGGTTGGTATCAGAGCCAACACTGAGTGAATTAAACGCTAGCCTTTTTGTGTTTAATCTCAGTTACACAGTTGCACATTCTTGAGTCTAGACAAGAACATAGGACTAATCCAAATTCGTTTCATTTTGTCTTTATTTGGTTCCTTTGTTATTTTATGATTAGCCCTTGCATGGGCAAGTCATTTTCTGTAGAAGTCCCGTCTAGGGCAACCATATACTTGTTTAAATTTTAATGGAACGATTGTATTTAAAATATCATTCCTATATTATAAGATCTACCATTATAATAAAATGACAAAATCTAAAAAGGACAAGACCTAGCCACGTGTTATTTTGAGACAGGGCCAAGTCGGTAGTTCCACGATTAGATTCAGATCCTTGTTAACATTTCAAGTTAGGATTGTTCTGCGTTAAATATTAAAAGAATCTTAAAGGTAAAACCTAGCCTAAATGTCATTGTAGACATGGCCAAGACGGTAAAACTTATCTAAAAGATTCCAATCCCTGTTAACATCTGTAAGTATGTTAACATTTTTGGTAAACTGTGAATCGTTAAAGTCACACAGGCCATCTTTAAAAAGGGGGTTAATCTAAATTCCCTTATTTGAAATAATCATCCCTTAGTGATGAAGTGCCTACGGGCCAAACTTGTTGTCCGATAAGACAACGACCGTGGTGGTCTCTGACCCCCGTCTAAAGATGTTGGACTACGTCCAAGCATAATAGTTTGTATGATCAATGCGATCCTGACTAATATCATCAATTGAAGATGATCATATTATAAACATCCATAAGTGATGAAATGCCTACGGGCCATACTTATTGTCCTAAGGGACAAAAGACAGTTGATGTCTTTGACTCTCTGTCAAGAAAAGGTAATGAAATATGTTCAAACCTTAATGCCTCGACTCTCTGAAGTCATAGCTTATAAATTTAAAACTGTCCTTGTGACTAGGCCTTTGCGCCACTTTTATATCCTTAATGTTTTATAACTAGGGTAAATTATAATGAAAATACTAATTAAATATAACTAACAAATTAACCAATCTGGTTTATATTACCATGGTTGATGAATCGTCAAAAATGATGAATCCATAATAACCTCTGAATGAATTATCGTCGATATTTATGTAGCCATCAAACTACATGGCTGGATCAGATGAGGTCAACAGCCACCTAAGGGAAAATAATGATGCTACCAGAGTTAATATAACGGGTGCGGAACTACAGGCATTAATAGATGATGCCGTTACACGAGCTCTCGACAGACAGTATGATGTATCTAGTGGTACACACTCTAAGACTCTATCTGTGGCTCATAGTAAGCCCCCTTCTAAATCACACGAGTCGAAGGAGGACGATGTTCATAACTCGTCCAATCAGAGGAGTGTTCCGTCTGGACAGGTTGTGCTTAATCAAGAGCCACATGTTAAAACCTGTTCGTATAAATATTTTGTCTCCTGCAAGCCCAGAGACTTTACAGGAGAAGAAGGAGCCATCGATTGCATGACATGGCTCGAGGAGATGGACACTGTTGTTGACATCAGCGGTTGTGCGGAACAAGATGTAGTGAAATTTGTTTCACAATCTTTTAAAGGAGAAGCTCTAGCTTGGTGGAGGTCACTGATCCAAGCTACGGGGAAGATCCCTTTGTACAACATGACTTGGGATCAGTTCGTCGCTCTTATCAAAGAAAATTACTGTCCTCAACATGAAGTTGAGAAAATCGAGACTGAATTCTTGACATTAGTCATGGAGAACTTAGATTGTCAAGCATACCTTACAAGTTTCAATACCATGTCTCGATTGGTTCCTTACTTGATCACACCGGAACCAAAGCGAATAGCTCGCTTTATTGGGGGTTTAGCCCCAAAAATAAAGGCCAGTGTGAAAGCATCGAGACCTACTACATTCAGGTCAGCGGCAGATCTGTCACTATCTCTCACACTCGATGTGGTCAGAAACAAGGCTGCCAAAGCCTCTGAAGATGGAAAGCGTAAAAGGGAGGATGAAAATTATCATCGCTCCGATAGAAAGAAAAAGAGGAACTCTGAGGATAAGAAGAGCTCCGGATTTGAGAAAGACAACCAGCAGTCGGGTGAGAAGACCAGGTGCAAAACCTGTAGGAAATACCACCTCGGGAAATGCAGATTTGAATCTCAACCTCTACCTTGTGGGATTTGCAAGTCTAAGGAACATAAAACCTTGGATTGCAAGAAGTTGAAAGACGCAACCTGTTACGGTTGCAACGAGAAGGGGCATATCAAGACCAACTGCCCTAGGAATTAGAAGAAGCCCGAAGAGGCCAAGAAAACAAACGCATGAGTCTTCCAGACGAACGCCCAGGAGATGCTGCAGAATGATAACTATATAGCAGGTACCTTTCCTTATCAAGCAGTTTATACAGAAATTTATTTGATGCTGGCACATATGATTCTATAATAAGCGATAAATGCTGAGAACTGTTGTCTCCGCCTGATTTGGACTCTGGTAATTTAATGCGAGATAGCAATTGACCGATGATACATTAGAAAATGCTCCAACAAATCTTAGATTGATATTTCATATCTATTAGGAATCACTCTTCTCTGATATCCTTATGGCAAGCTTTCAAGCTATCCAAATTCATCAATATAATAAAGACAGATGTGACGTTTTGATCCCCTGTCAAAAAAGGTGATGGACTAGGTCCAACCCTTAAATGCCATTGATGGCCTTTGTGACCTAGGCTAAGTGATATTGATATATTTTAAAAATAACGTTCATTAAGAATGTTAGTGCCATATTGGCCTGGATAGTTTAATAAAACCATGGTTAGTACATGTTAAGGCCATCAGGGTGATGAATAGCAATTGTTGAATTGCAACTAAGTAATTGATTCAATTGGTAATAGGAACCAAATCTTGAGTATGAAAAACTCGGATAAGACAACAGTCAATCGTGCCATTGATGATGCGACGCATGGTAATGATGCTACAATTGTAAACCTTAGAATTTCCAAAGATGTTCTTCAAACTATGATAGAAGCAGCTGTTGGAAAAAAGCTGTGAAGAAGGTCGTGGAAAAGTTCAAGGAGCCAAATGCTACATGCCCCAAATCTGTCAAAGGAAATACGGCTAAGGATAGAAAGCCTAAAAATGATAGCGCTTAAACTCTCCTAAAGAGTGTCAGGAGTAGTCCATATCAATAATAACGTTGGGTACGTTCTTTAAGTATAAATGCTAAGAATTCTGTTTTAATACAGATACCAATAAATACTTCATAAATTGTAAGTATATTAAACTTTTAAAAATATATCATAAGAATCCTAGATATTAAGTGTAAGGTAAAACTTACCGACAAAATCATAGGAACCATTTCTCCTGTTCCTGCTAGAAATATTCAAACATAAAATTCTAAAGTACCCTCCCTCCAGTCAAATGCATTCATATGTAATTGATATCTCTTTGATCCCTATTGATTACGAATACCAAATAGTATGACAAAAGCGCCATATGAGGATTGGTGTATTTTAATATGTTCCATAGATTGCTTCCATGCCTGATCAGTATGGAGGTTTAATGCATGGAACCACAAAGATATCCCAATGATCATATGGTACTAAAGTCAGCTAATGGCATTCAAAGAAAATATCTAGAAAATAGAATTTTTCCAAATAAATGTTTCCTGGTAAAGGAACCTGTGGACTCATAACATAAAAGTGTCACTCATTTGGCACAAGCCAGGATGGATGAACTGGAGCCTGAGATTTGGAAAATCTCTGTAACCTCCTTGTATCTTGATTATTCCCTCCTAAGACTACCCTGTTTACCTCCCGAGAGGCAAGTAGAGTTAAGATTAACATCCCGCTTTGGGTTGAAGTGTTGTAAGAACTCCATGTTGATTATGGAATAACCGAAACCCTGATTAAGTAAATTTTAAGATATAGATTCATATAGCCTAACTCAATATCCTGAGAATTCGGTATAGTTAATTAAGAAAGACGGTTCATTTTGCTTATGCGTTAATTAGCACAACCCTAATTAGGCAACGATTAAGAATTGCCATCAGCTACCCAGGATCGTCGATTTGTTCGACTAACGACAAGGATTAGCTATTCCTTAAAAATTAGTTAAGCATTGGTTGGAATAACCATCTCACCTTAAGATAAGCTTTTCTATAATAGTTGATATGTAAGCATCAAGGCTGCTCCCTTGGAGACCTTGTATAGATGGAATGTTAAACATCTATTGTTAGGACAATAGATTGGTAAGTTCAATTATCAGGATCTGAAAGTTGCATTGGAAACAACAAATAAGATCACGCAAATTCATAATCATCTGTAAGATGCCAGTATTCGGCAGAAAAATCAAGGATTAATGGAAAGTAGCAACCTTCCTAAATTCTTGTTAAGGAATGGGGTTCAACAAAGGATATCACCCAGGAAGGGTGTGCCAAATTGTTAAATTTTTAGGCTAGTTAAGCTCTGAATATATAGCATCATTCGAAGGAAATCGAATGTATCAAGATCAAGTAGCTTATAAGCCAAGACCTATTTAAGGAGCTTGGCGGAGCTCGCAATACATTGCACACTAGTGACTGAAGGATGTGTGTCGCAAATAAGTCAAGAAGCAATATCCCATAATGATATGCAGATTTATGATGCGATGAGCATCTTGTATCGATTGAGGATCGACAGATTAAGAAGCTCCAAAAGGATACATGTACCTAATATAGGAGTCACTTTGGGAGCTTGGAAAGACTCCAGATATGTTATAGGAGTTAAGTCCATTATGCGACAAAAAGTACTTCCAGCATTTTAACAAATCTCGAGGTCGAGATTTCTTTTAAGGGGGTGAGGATGTAACACCTCGAAAATTCACGTCCTATAATGTATTGACACGTGTCATAAGCTGGAACGTGTGAAAGAATGTTCTAGAAGGACTAAAGTTGACAAACATGGAAAGTATGTGAATATAAGGGTTCAAAATGTCAACAATGAATAAATATACCTTACAGTAACCCTACATGATGTTTGTACCCTTAAACGAATAAATCATGGATCATACAAGCTAATTGTGAAAGAAAGTGAGAGATTACAAACTACAGGGGTTAAATGTGTCAACATGTTTAAAGTATACCTCTGAGTGACCTTTTAGAAAACCCGAAGCTTGGTAACGATTAAATATGCTCACTAGAATACATGATAAAAATTTCACCAAGTTTCGTTATCGTATGAGAAAGTTATGATCAAATTCGTATAAGAGGGGTTAAAAGCGTCAACGATGAAGTTTATGACTTTTCAGGTGATAACCAAGTTAACCAAGGACTTAACAAAGTGGGTATAAGACTTGAAGCCCTTATAAGTAAAATTGAGGGGCTCAAGATGCAAGAATAAAGGTGGATTGACCTTTCGAAGGACCAAAAGCCAAGGATGCAAACTGAAAGAATTTTTTTTGCCCTGATGGAAGGCTTACGGACCGTAAGCCCCAAGCCTTACGGTCCGTAAGGGTGGCCCAGATGCAGAAAAACGTAAATGTTGGCTGTTCAGCCTTAGAACCGACTTAGATCAGATGTTTTCACTTCATGGGCGCCCCCTACATGTTCCTAGGCCTTAGGGGCACTTGTAAATGATCTGGGATCCATGGTAGCATGAGTTGTCAACAATCTAATGGATCAAAATCACTATAAAAAGGCCATTCATGTTGCAACTTGTGATCACTCATTCCATCTGCACTTGTGGAGCTTCCTGGAGCTTAAGAGCAGACCCAAGTCCTTCCTAATAGTGCATAGGACTTCTGTAAGTATGCTTAACCTTTCTTAGTTGGGTTTTTACTTAGTTTTAGCTTAAAAGTCAAACCGTCGTAATTAATGGTTGACTTAGCGATTAATCATTAATGGTCCAGTGATTAGTCGAATTAAGAGCAGTTATAAGTTGGTAATCATGTGGGCAATAAACCCTTAAAAGGGCACCCTCTGATTCCCGTTCTAACTAGATCAAATGTCGGGTCAAAGTTGTTTATAAAAAGTCAACAGGATCCTAATTTGCGATTTAAAACATAATTATCAATGTAGAAGCTTTGCAACCTGTTTTATTACTCTTATAACTTAGTAATTAATGTAAGAACATGTCTAAGCATGTTCGACCCGACAATTTTCTGTTTAGACCCGGTTCGGAACCGAAAGTCGCAAAACTTTGACTTTTGCTTTGACTTCAGTTCTGACCCGATTTAGTATGGTTTGGAAATGCCTTAGAGCTTCCCTAGGATCAGGTTACATGATAGTATAACCCTCTGTGGTTGGATCGTTGATTGTCCGATTCGTTTACACGTTTCCGTTAAATGCTTAATGTTGACCATAATGCCCTTTTGACCATAAAACGAGAAGTTTTGATATGTGAAAAGACAATAACCTTTGTTACTGAATTATAAACATACCCCTACAATTTTACATCAGTAGGAGGTCTAGATTAGGAGTTATGCTCATTAGCGTAATTATAACGCCTTTTAGTAAATAAAAGGCGCAATTAGCATAAAGCCTATCTAAACCCAATTTTTGACACCAAACCTTTTACCCACTGATGTAATATAATATTTTGATATTTTTAAAGATTTTTAATTATTTTTAACCTGCCCATAACCGAAGGTTATGGCCTTAATTCGGTAAATACCTTTTGGGCCATAAAATGAGTTTTACAAGCCCTTTTGATACCAATCCAATTTCTACTGATTTTATATAATAAATAAAATATTTTGAACTTTATAACCTGATCAGAAAACTCATATTTCCGGTATAACCCGGAAATCGCTTAAAATGGCTTTTTACGCGTATTAAACGCCTAGTTCGGGTTTGAAACCATTTTGGCATATAAGACCTATTACCAACTGATATGACCTAATAAAATAAGTTATTATACTGATGTATTCGGACCCGAATCTCAGAATTTTAATTAACCTCTTTTATAATCTTTAAAATGACCAAAATACCCCTACGGGGTTATTTTGAGATTAAACTCGTTTTGGGCATAATGGAAGATATCCTACTGATATCACAACATATTAAAGGCATATTAACTTAGGAAACCTGTATATGACTCTTTTGGTTACTCGTTACGCACTTTTCGCGTTCGGATCGGCTTATGTAACTAGTTTGCATAATTTAGCCGAAACGGGTCAAACCATATCGTTTTCATCTCAAAATCCAGTATGTGTTTAAGTTACCCATATTAAACAAGAATACAAGGTTGTCGGGTCAAAACCACATTCTAAACCGGTCTTCGCCTTATCATGCGTTTGAACCGTATCTTTCTTTAAAACTAACCGGTCTAAGCTTAGGCTTAATTAAAGACCCGTTAGCATTCTAATTGGTTATTTATACCATCATTCCAAACTAGAGCCTTCCGGTAAATTGTACCTACGCTTACTTAAGTGAATACGGCTGAGTTATTAAATTCTTGCTATTTAAGACAGGAGCTAGCTCAGGTAAATACTCTTAACTTATTTTCCTTATACGGGCTTGGGATACAGTATAATAATACCGCTTGGTCGGGTATTGAATGTTTAGTCGGATTGTGATTAAATTATTGAGGTAACCCGCTTTAATCTGTATTGTTTGAAATAAAAGCCTTTAGGGGTTAATGACCATGTCCCGGATATCCTTGACATCATTGTATTATAAAATGGCCACGACTTATGCACGGGATGTAGGCATACACCTGACAATGCATAAGGGAAACGGTATCCCACTCTTTTGTGGGCCTATACTGTGGTGTGTCTGTTAACTTTGACTCAGTTTCTACATCGGGCCCTGAACATACAACGAACATGTAAATCTGTATACAAGATTATAAATATAATTGTCCCAAGTTATAAAAGATTAATTTTGCCTTGTGGATTTTAATGAAAGTGTCAAAATATTTGTGCCTGGCGCATCTAAATCAATTTTCTTAAACTCTTTTCAAATGAGTCGGTTGAGTGTATTTACCAGTGAAAACTGACGTATTTTCCAAAGTCTAAGTGACAGGTACAAGTACGTAATTGGCTGGAAGCTCAGGGCGTTAATAAGGAATCTTGCAAGTTCTAGGCGCCTAAAGTCTGTTGAACAATGTTTATGTTTTAAGATCCGCCTGTGGATCCTTTACTTTCCGTTGTAATACTTGGATATTACTTTATATTCGGATTGTAATATATTTATCTTTTGCTTCCGCTGTGCATTTATATATTGTGTTGTTTGACTATGATGATATCAACTACGTCACGATACTCCCCACCGGGCCCACCGGTCATACGTGGAAATATCAGGGTGTGACAATGAGATACCAGAGCAACTGCCAGTGACAACACAAAAGTCACAAGAAACCACTGCTGCTTCTTCCTCACAGCAGTTGGTACAAATATCTCAACCTATAACCGAAACTCCTCCTGCTTCTTCTCAAAAAGAACAGGTTGTACACATAGGGACTCCACAATATGATGCTCTGGAATCACTTGCTTCTATCATCCATAGCCCAACGCCCGGGGCAAATTCTCTTCTAACACCAAACCTCACATCCACAATTCCTCCACCAACTAGACTTTTGTTGGAAGCAATTGATTTGAACCAGGCACAAACCAGTCCTTCTCAATCACCTATCAATGAGAATATGCCTCAACAGATGACTGGGTCTGATGTATCAATATTTGCTAACCCACCAACACAACCTGAGGAGGTTACACCCCTTGAGTTACAAGTAACTCTTGGTGGTAATCCAAGTGAAGCAGCCACTACAAATGTTGAACCCACTGGTGTACAATTGGACAGTGGTTACATCAATAAGACTTCCTTGGAGGCAATTCCTTCCATAGCACCTCTGACATCCACCAGTGGATTTGTTTTAACCACTGGCAACATCAAAAGGCTGTCAAGTGTTGAAGGAAGAAGACCCCAGTACCAAGAAAAAGGGGCACCAGTGGTTAATGTTTGGAGTACACTCCCTACCTCAACCACTGATAAAGCCACTGCTAGTGGGAAATCAGATGATCCCATTAAATTGGGTGATGGTTTAAAATATCTGGAATTGATGGAACGAGTTGACAAACTGGATACAGCTGTTACAGATATCAAAGACATGCTACAACAGTTGTTGAAAGTACAAAAGATGCAATCCACTTTTGTTCCACCTCAAGCACCTGCTCCATCACAAGCACCTGCTACAAATGAGCTCTAGAATCTATTTCAACCTTTTCTCCAACAACAAACACAAATGGCTGATCAGTAACATGAAATACATGTACAAGAGCTGAGAAACATCATGGAGTCTAGGTTCAAGAACACACAAGCAGACATCAAGGCTCTCAAGGCCCATTTATTGAAAACCACTGGCACTGCTCCTCCTACTATTCTCTTCATTGATCAATTACCCCCAGATAATGCCAAAAAGGGGGAGAAATTAAAGAATGGAAGAAAAAGGGAGTAGATGATGATCTATACATAGAACCAGAAATGGAGAATATGACCAAGCAGATACCTTTGCCAGATGGTAGCAAAAGGTTGATGTTACCCAAAATGCACTTGATGAAGCTATAGCAAGTGTAAAAAGGGACAGAGCGGCAAAGGATATGTCAAGGTGGAATAAGGAGAAAAGAGCTTACATGGAGCTGAATGCGCAGGGTTGTTCTGGGCTAAAGGATGTTCAAAATCCTGAGCTAAAAAGAAATCTCACTAGAAAAGTGAGGAAACCCAAGTCCACACCATCCAGACTCACAAAGCATACTCCAAAACCACCATCCAAAAGCCCCCAACATCAAACCTCCATCCAAACAGCTGTTGTAACTCCTGCTGTATCAACTACTGCTGGTACTTCTGAGGTTTCAACATCTGCCATCACTTCAACACACACCACTTCAACACACACCACAACCACTGCCTTACCACCACCACCACCATCACCACCAAAAACAACCTCACCACCATCTCCTACTGCCAAAAAGCAGAAGACAAAAGATGTTACAACATCTGTTGTAATGACAACAGTGGTTGAAACACCAGTTGTTTCAACAGCTGTTAGTCAAATACAAATCACTACCACTCAAATCACCACCCCTGATCCACCCAAAACATCATCTGCCTCTCCTAAAATAAAAAGGAGAAGGATTTTCATACCAGATGATGATTCACCATCACCACCAACATCTTCAAAATCTCTATCACTTGTTACAATACCCAAACCTGTTCCTCTCTCATCAGCTCAAATTCAAAAGCCCTTAGCTCCTGCAGGTGTTCAATTCCCTCTTGAACTTATAGCAGTCAGAGAAGAAATCAAATCTTTCTACTATGAGGATGACCCTGCTAAAAGGAAATTGCCATCTGTTGAAGGATATCCCAGGCCTAACAATATTGAAGAATATTTGAAAATCAAAGCTAAGCAAGCAGAGGATATCTCAAAAAGAAATACACATGGGAAATCTGATAGAGAAATTCAGCAGAATTATCAATACTTGCTCACACAAGTCAGATCTTTAGAGCAGTTTGCAAAAAATGTTTGTCAGCAAATCTCAGAGAGAGCAGATGAAACTCTGAGAAAAGACTACATTGAAAGCATTATGGCAACCAAGAAGTACAAGGGAGAGAAGCACATGTACAAGGAGTGGACCATTCCTGAGCTTGAACAAGAAGCAGCCAGGATTCAAGAAATTATAAACAAAAAGGTCAAACACACTCCTCCTGATTGGTCAAAATACAAAAGGAATGTGCCTGAAAAGACACTAGAGCTGAAGAGAATGAAAGAGGAATTGGTTGCTGCTGATTATGGGTCCAAAAATCAAGTGATGAGATGGAAAGAAGATAAAGTCAGGGCTACTTACAAAAGCTTGGAGAAATTAAGAAAGAAAGATCCTACTGCTCCACAAAAGCCTGACTATCCTGAAGCAGAGGTTTCAAAAAGACCATCAAAGCTGCAAATCAGGAGAGCCACTGCTCCAGCTGGTGCAGCCATCTTTAAAAGAAAGCCACAAAAATGGTTGGATACTGAAACAGTGAGAGAATTAATGGCAGGAGATGAGCTTGTAAAAGAAGGTATTAAAGAAATGATAGCTGAAACTCTTGGCCTGAATCAACCTGCAAACACTGTTCAAACAGTCATGAATAGGCCTGCATTTCCAAACACCTCATCCAATAAAAATCTCCCAAGAAACCCACCAGGCTCAAAAGTACTAAAGTGGGAAACTGACAAACAAACCCATGTATTGACTCTGTTCAGGTCTGGTGGAGAAGTGAATAAAATAACAAGGGAACAAGCACTTGGCCTAAGTCTTGAAGATATGCAGGATTTCCTTGATCTTCCACTTGGTAGGGATGAAGATGACACAGATGCCCTAGACTTTGAGTTACAGCTTAAAGGTCAGATAAGGGAACTGTTGATGAGGCAATAAAGTTCCACAATAATGAAGGGTTTTGGCATTATCTGTTCCAGGGGTAGATTGTTGGGATTGAACCCTACCAGAGGAACAAATAATTAAAGCCAAAACTGGATTAGAGCAGTGGATCCAGAATAAGCAGATGTTATGTATACAAGTCTCTCCCCTTGAAAGTGGTTTCAACATCTGCTGACCTCCTATCTGCTGATCGTACAAACTGCTGATCTAGTAAAAGCCTGATGGAAGACTAAAGCTCTGCTGTTCAATCTACTGCCTTGAGTCAACCTCTGCTGATCCGGACAAGTACTGTTGGGTTCACTTCAGTGGAGGGATGCAGCAGTTGTTTAGATGTCTTTATGTAATGAAATGTAATAGCAATAGTTAGTATAGCAGAGGTTGTATAGATCAGAGGTTAGAGTTTGTTAGTGTCACGGTCCCCGACCCGGTTTGACCCGTTTCAGGAGCCGCGGGACAGAAATCCCGTGGTATTTATTTAATTGAGTTTAACAGCGGAAGTTTATCATCAGGATCTTTTTAAAACTGAAATATTTCCCGATTATTTTATTTCACAACTTGGGATAAAACCCCGGTAATTTACAATACTATGATTTCACGGAGAAATCTTTATTTTACAAAACATATTTCTTTATTTTATAATGAGCCACTTTCTTAAGCTTGCAGTGCTCCACAGCACCTTTCCTGAATCACAACAGATCACCTGAAACATGTTTGAAAAAGGTTTTGTCGGCGGAAAATACTGGTGAATCATTCTATTTAGTAAAACGACCTGTTTGTTATAATTTACACTATTAAGGGTGATTACATTGTTTCTATATCAAACAACTACCCACAGTATTTGTCACTCGACTTATTTCTGTGACTGTGGTCAGACCACCCATTGGCTAACTCGTTGTCCAATGGTGGCGGGAAAAAGTAATGTATACAATACCCCACATACCGGCTGTAATTTGGTGACTACAAAGACTTAATCCCTGTAATTATAACTTTGAAAATAAACATGCTTTTGAAATTAAATTTGATAAAAAGATAATGACTCACATTGCAGATTTAATTTGAGCAGAGCCTAGCCTACTGATTAGCCTTTTAACCTAAATTTAATAACATGCACACAATTCGGTTAGTAACTTAATACAGCATTTACGATAACTCACGAGATTAAACCTTCACATCGAATGACAAAGTGCGATACTTAAACATCCATTGAATTAACAACGAATGACAAAGCATAAACCCTAATGTGGGCAGCACTTAAACATCCATTGGATAGTTTAATCGATCGGACATTGAATTGTATCAGCGATCGAGTTATTACCCCGTATTGTGGCAGCACCTCGCTATTATAATTGCTATTTTCGACTTTAGAGTGATATGAATTCGTTTTTGAAAGTTATAATCGACACCACCAGACTGTGCAAGTGAAGGGCTATTTATAGCTGATTTTGAGGTCTTACGCGGCCCGCGTAAGTCTTCAGCTTAACTTTACGCGGCCCGCGTGGCCGCCCAGTCTACGACTAGCCTTGATTGGTCATCAGTAGGTTAGCCAGGTGGTTAGATACGTGGATCCGGATACTTATTCGGTCAACTTAACATTGACGCGACCCACGTAAGATATGCCTTGTCTTTTACGCGGCCCGCCTGAGAACCATATTTCTGATTTTTCTTGATTTTTCTTGATTTTTCATGTAGGGTAAGGTTTCAGGGTCCGGGTTTATACTTACGGGTATTTTTTAGGATAATTTTGAGAGTCCTTACATTCTCCTCACCTTAATTAAAATCTCGTCCTCGAGATTTACTGGAATAAGTGAGGATATTTTTGCTTCATCTCTGATTCCAGCTCCCACGTGTATTCAGGTCCTCTCTTTGAATCCCACTTGACTTTGACAAGTACTAACCGTTTGTGTTTGAGAAATTTCACCTTTCTATCTTCAATTTGAAGAGGTTTCTCAATAAATTTTAACTTTTCGTTTACCTCTATTTCTTGAAGATGTACTACCAGAGATTCGTCTGATAGACATTTCTTGAGGTTAGATACATGAAATACATCATGTACTCCAGCTAATTCTTCTGGTAGTTGTAAACGATAAGCAACTGGTCCTATACGTTGGATCACTGGAAATGGTCCTACGTATCTTGGACTTAGTTTTCCTTTCTTACCGAATCGAACAACTCCTTTCCAAGGGGAAACTTTCAACAGTACTCTGTCTCCAACTTGAAATTCTAACGGCTTGCATCTATTGTCTGCATAACTCTTCTGGCGATCTCAAGTTGTCTTCAGTCTTTCCATGATTTGTGTAATCTTGTCAGTCGTCCCTTGCACTATTTCAGGACCTGACAATTGACTTTCTCCTATTTCTGCCCAACATATTGGAGTTCTGCACTTTCTTCCATAAAGTGACTCGAATGGGGCAGTTTCAATACTTGAATGATAACTATTGTTATAGGAGAATTCAATTAAAGGTAAATGATCATCCCAATTTCCACCAAAATCTATCACACATGCTCTGAGCATGTCTTCTAGAGTTTAGATCGTCCTTTCACTTTGTCCTTCTGTCTGAGGATGATATGCAGTACTTAGATTTAGTCGAGTTCCCATTGCTTCTTGGAAACTTTTCCAGAAATGAGAAGTGAAACGACTATCCCTATCTGATACAATGGAGAGTGGAACTCCATGTAAGGATATAACTTCATCTACATACAACTTTGCCAATCTTTCCATACTAAAGGTTTCCTTCATAGGTAGAAAGTGAGCAGATTTGGTTAATCGATCCACAATTACCCAAATCGCATCATTACCTTTTCTGGTTTTGGGTAACTTAGTAACAAAATCCATTGTTATGAGTTCCCATTTCCATACAGGCATTTCTAGTTGTTGTAGTAGACCTGAAGGTTTCTGGTGTTCTGCCTTAACTTGTGAACAAGTAAGACACTTAGAAACATATCTAGCTATATCCTTTTTCATGCCTATCCACCAGAAATTGTTTCTTAAATCTTGGTACATCTTATTGTTTCCTGGGTGCATGGTATACCTAGATTTATGAGCTTCCTCTAAGATCTTATTTCTTAATTCTCCCTGCTTCGGTACCCAAATCCTTTTCTTATGGAATCTCCAAATTTCATCAGATCCTTGTTCTAACTCTTTTATTCCTCCTTTCGTTCCTTCAGCATCTTCCTTGATTGTTGTTTCCTGAACATTCTTTATTTGTTCCATTAAATCTAATTGTAGATTTAACCTGAGAGCACGAACTCGTCGTTGTTTTTCATGATACTTACGACTTAAGGCATCTGCAACTACATTTGCCTTTCCTTCGTGATACTGAATATCACAGTCGTAATCACTTAGGATTTCCATCCTTCTTCTTTGTCTCATGTTTAACTCTTTTTGCCCAAAAATATATTTTAAACTTTTGTGGTCTGTATAGACAGTAAATTTACTTCCATAAAGATAATGTCTCCAAATCTTAAGGGCAAAAATTATGGCTCCTAACTCTAAGTCATGAGTCGTATAATTTTCTCCGTGCTTTTTCAATTGCCTTGAAGCATACGCAATTACTTTCTTGCGTTGCATTAGCACACATCCTAATCCTAGTTTTGAAGCATCACAGTAAACTTCAAAATCTTCAGTCCCTTCCGGTAAAGCTAGGATTGGAGCATTTGTTAATTTCTGCTTCAATATTCTAAAGGCTTCTTCTTGCTTACGTCCCCATTCAAACTTAATGGCTTTACAGGTTAGCTTAGTTAATGGTACAGATATTTTGGAAAAATCCTTAATAAACCTTCTATAATACCCAGCCAAACCTATAAAACTTCTAATTTTCCTTGCGGTTTGCGAAACCTTCCAATTGGTAATTGCCTCTATCTTAACAGGATCTACATGAATGCCTTCTTGATTCACCATATGTCCTAAAAATTGCACTTCTTGTAACCAAAATTCACACTTCGAGAATTTGGCATACAACTTTTCTTTTCTTAACAAAGTTAAGAGTGCATGCAAATGCTCACAATGTTCTGTCTGACTTTTGGAATAAATAAGTATATCGTCTATGAAGACAATTACAAATTTATCCAAATACGGTTTACATATCCTATTCATCATGTCCATGAATGTTGCGGGTGCATTCGTTAACCCAAAGGGCATGACTGTAAACTTGTAATGACCATACCTAGTTCTGAAAGAAGTCTTAGGTATGTCTTCTTCTTGTACCTTCAATTGATGATATCCGGAGCGTAAATCTATCTTAGAAAAATATCTAGCCCCCTGAAGTTGATCGAATAGATCATCAATCCTAGGTAATGGGTATCGATTCTTAATTGTAACCTTATTCAGTTCTCTATAATCAATACACATTCTCATCGAACCATCCTTCTTCTTTACAAACAACACTGGAACTCCCCAAGGGGATGAGCTAGGTTGTATGAATCCTTTGCTTAGTAATTCATCTAATTGCTTTTTCAGTTCTAACATTTCGGTAGGAGCTAACCGATAAGGTGCCTTAGTTATCGGTGTAGTTCCAGGAATTAGATGAATCCTAAATTCTACTTCCCTATCTGGTGGTAATCCTGGTAACTCTTCTGGAAATATATCTGGGTATTCTGAGACTACAGGAATTTCCTTAAGTTCTTTACCCTTAGTACTAATGATTACTGAAATCATATATACTATTCCTTGTTTTCGTTCATAACTAGCAACTTTCATTACTGATATGAACTTCATGGGCTTACGTGGTTTATCTCCTGTAATCGTGATTATTTCTCCAGTAGGTGCCTGAATTTCTACAGAATTTTTATCACAAAGGATTCGAGCATGGTTGGCTATTAACCAATCCATTCCTAAAACAACATCGAATTCAGCTAATTTCATAGGTAACAGATTTGCAGAAAATTTATGACCTGAAAGTTCTATTTCTACTTTTTGCAAAACCTGATCTATTTTAACTGAATTCCCATCTGCGGTTTCGACTGTAAAAATCTGCCTAATGTTGGTTAAAGGTAACTTAAGAGCTTGACAGAATAAAGTATTTATAAAACTTTGGTTTGCACCAGAGTCAAATAATACTTTTGCGTATACATTGTGAACTAGGAACATACCAGCTATCACATCTGGAATGAGTTCTGCTTCTTGAGTGGTTAGCTGGAATGCTCTGACATTCTTCTTAGTAGCTCCGTCGGTCGCCTTGGTTTTGTTGTCTGCAGGTTTGACCAATTTAGGACATTCAGGCTTAAAATGTCCCGTTTCTCCACAGTTATAGCAGATTCTGGTTTTCTTCCTGCAGTCTTCTTCACGATGTCCTATGGCTTTGCAAAAGTTGCAGATTACATTACATCTTCCATAATGTTTCTTTTTGCAATTTCTGCAAAATGGCGAAGTTGAAGATTGCCCTGTTCCTCTTATTTTGAAATTGTTATTATTGCCCACAAGAAATCCTTGGGTAATTTTCTGAGCCAGTTCCTTCTTCCTATTTCCATCTCTTGTGCGTACCAATTCGTCAGTTAGGGTGTTAGCTAGTTCTACCGCATCGTCAATAGTGCGAGGTCTCGCAGCTTTAACGATATTGCGGATTTCGCTAATTAATCCCCAAATATAGCGAGAAATGAGTACCGGTTCTGGCGAAGCCAGTGTTGGTACCACTCTAGCATATTCAAAGAATGTCGAAGTATATCCTCGACAGTCCACATTAACCATCCGATGGTTTAGGAACTTATTTGCCATTTGATCTTTTTCATACTCGGGACAGAATTTTCTTTCTACAAGACTCTTAAATTCTTCCCAGTTCATGGCATAGGCCACAATCCTTCTTTTAGCTTGTAATACTGTGTTCCACCATTCTAACGCCCCTTCTTTAAAAAGATTTGACGCATACATAACTTGATCTTCCTCAGCACATTTACTTATAGTGATCACTGCCTCAGTTTTCTCTAACCAACGTAGTGCTGCAATAGTCCATTCGTTACCTGCAAACTCAGTTGGTTTACAGGCAAGGAATTCTTTGTAAGTGCAACCAGGTGTTGCAGCTTTCATTTTCTTGAAAATTGGGGCTTGCAGATCATTATTGTTATTAACATGATTTCCACCTCCGTTTATACTATTACTAAAGTTGTCGCCTTGAGTACGTTTACTAGGAATGATTGATTGAGGTTTAACAGGTTTTTGAACAGCAACAACAATTGCTGGAATAGCATTGGCTATTCCTTGTGCAACGATATCCTCTATATCTTGTCTATTTAACAATTGTTCTTCCTGAATTTGCTCAGATTGATTTACTTCATTTACTGGTTCATTATCAATGTTTGCCATCTGATAATTAATTTATAGATAAATAATTAGTATAAAAGAAATAATCTAATGTCACAATTAATTGCACATAATCACGAAAACGAATATACAAACAAAATTGTAAATTTTCTAAAATTTCATTTGTTTTATAGATTATATCATGCTTCTATATACAATCGTTTTATTATTTATTTTACACATACTGATTTTCATTAATATTACTATTATACAAACACAGACTTACTACCCACTTCTCTCTCCTCACTTGTTTTCTTAAAAACGAAGCTCCCTTTCATCATATTTCCAGGCAATTTGTCCTCCTATCTCTCGGATCCTATTTCCAGCATCCATCAACTCTTCACCAAAATGGCGAAGTTCAGCCATATTCTTGTTACTCATCGGTGGATTTGGTAGAGGTTCTGGATCAAATTGGGGAAGAAAGGAATAAGGACTGTTGATAATGTTTTGGAATTGCCAGTCATTTGTCCACCATTCGTCCATTCCCAGAGGTTGAGGATGGATTATAGGTTCTGGGATTGCTGGTTCTAAGTTTATAGGGAGTTGAGTTTCGATAGGACGAGTAAAAACATTTGTATTGACAGGCTGAATAGTATCACACCTTGCCAATATAAAATCTAGCTATTCCTGCAATGTCATTTCCTGAGTTTGTTTAGAACTTTCTCCAACTTCTACCTGAGAACTTCCTCCAACCTCCATTTCTATTTGCTTAGAATATTCATCAAACTGTAATCCCATCTGCCTAGACTCATCCCCGACTTCAATTCCCTTCCCTTTTTCTAAAGGATTTTCTATTTTAGGCATCTTTCTAGTGACGGGCTTCCTCCTACGCACACGCCTCCATCCTACAAATCTCCTTCTTTTTCTTGGGCTTGGGTTTCTCTGGAGGTGGTGAAGCATTAAATTCAATAGGTTCTTCTATGTCTGGTATATACCTATTGAAATCTCTGGAAACCTCTATTTTTACCGGATAGAGATTTAAGTTCTGAAGGGCGTCAGACAAGTCACTCATGCTGTTTTAGCAAAATACACATAATTAAAAATTATAACAAAATTTTATAGAAAAACTTTTAAATATTATTTCATACTGGGTATTACAAAACAACTAAAAAAAATAAAACATACTAAGGTTTATTGTAACTTATTTATTTACTGAAATAAAGTTTCTGGACTGTAGTTGATAAAGGTGCTAATACTTGGGTAAAAATTATTTAAAGATTTGTATTAACCGCTACAGTAGCTAGCATATAAAGATCTGCCCATTTCTCATCTAACTTGTCCTCCCAAGGTGTTTTACTGGTTAATTCCTGGGTTTCCTGTTTAACCTTCTTTTCTCGGAGTTTCTTTATTTTCTCATGGCTTTTCTTAATAATCAGATTTCTTTTACTAGGAGATAGTGGTTCCTCATATTGTGCCTTTCGCACAAATATTCCTTCTTCAGGAATTACAGACTGATTTGAGGATTTGGTTTGGGATGAACTTCCCTTCTCGTTGGATGACCTATCTAATTTAAGATAGATGTTTGACAACTTTTGCTTACCCATACTGTACACAAATATTCAATTAATAAAACACATAATCATATAATTGGCAATCAGAAAAAATAAAGTATTTCTAAATACTTAATTGGCTTAAATCAGTGGCTCTGATACCACATTTTTCTGTCACGGCCCTGACCCGGTTTGACCCGTTTCAGGAGCCGCGGGACAGAAATCCCGTGGTATTTATTTAATTGAGTTTAACAGCGGAAGTTTATCATCAGGATCTTTTTAAAACTGAAATATTTCCTGATTATTTTATTTCACAACTTGGGATAAAACCCCGGTAATTTACAATACTATGATTTCACGGAGAAATCTTTATTTTACAAAACATATTTCTTTATTTTATAATGAGCCACTTTCTTAAGCTTGCAGTGCTCCACAACACCTTTCCTGAATCACAACAGATCACCTGAAACATGTTTGAAAAAGGTTTTGTCATCAGAAAATACTGGTGAATCATTCTATTTAGTAAAACGACCTGTTTGTTATAATTTACAGTATTAAGGGTGATTACATTGTTTCTATATCAACCAACTACCCACAGTATTTGTCACTCGACTTATTTCTGTGAATGTGGTCAGACCACCCATTGGCTAACTCGTTGTCCAATGGTGGCGGGAAAAAGTAATGTATACAATACCCCACATACCGGCTGTAATTTGGTGACTACAAAGACTTAATCCCTGTAATTATAACTTTGAAAATAAACATGCTTTTGAAATTAAATTTGATAAAAAGAGAATGACTCACATTGCAGATTTAATTTGAGCAGAGCCTAGCCTACTGATTAGCCTTTTAACCTAAATTTAATAACATGCACACAATTCGGTTAGTAACTTAATACAGCATTTACGATAACTCACGAGATTAAACCTTCACATCGAATGACAAAGTGTGATACTTAAACATCCATTGAATTAACAACGAATGACAAAGCATAAACCCTAATGTGGGCAGCACTTAAACATCCATTGGATAGTTTAATCGATCGGACATTGAATCGTATCAGCGATCGAGTTATTACCCCGTATTGTGGCAGCACCTCGCTATTATAATTGCTATTTTCGACTTCAGAGTGATATGAATTCGTTTTTGAAAGTTATAATCGACACCAATAGACTGTGCAAGTGAAGGGCTATTTATAGCTGATTTTGAGGTCTTACGCGGCCCGCGTAAGTCTTCAGCTTAACTTTACGCGGCCCGCATGGCCGCCCAGTCTACGACTAGCCTTGATTGGTCATCAGTAGGTTAGCCAGGTGGTTAGATACGTGGATCCGGATACTTATCCGGTCAACTTAACATTGACGCGGCCCACGTAAGATATGCCTTGTCTTTTACGCGGCCCGCCTGAGAACCATATTTCTGATTTTTCTTGATTTTTCATGTAGGGTAAGGTTTCAGGGTCCGGGTTTATACTTACGGGTATTTTTTAGGATAATTTTGAGAGTCCTTACAGTTAGGAGGTTAGATGTCACTTTCATGGTGACGTCAGCTTAGATGCCTCAGTGGTTTGCTCGTGCCTATAAATAGAACAGTGCTCTGTACTGTTCTATTAGCTCTTTGCAAAATCTTCTTCCTGCACGAACAAACACCGTGAGCTCAGGCTGAGGGGGAGTTTGTATTCAGACATTGCATTGTAATCGTTATTGAAATAAATTCAATCTTTCGGTTCTTTATGGAAAATGTTTGATTAAAGCAATTCTCTCGTTTGATTGTGTGCAAAGTTTGTTTCCATCTTAATTCCGCTGCACAACTCATCCATCTTCATCTTAATTCAAACGTAAAAACACAATCAAAACCAAACTCAGATCCTAACAATAAATATCAAAAATTTGACATAACTCATGATCCCCTAAGCTTGGTGATCGTTTTTATGTGTTCATGCATCGATTTAGGGCCTGAATTGAGCTTCAATTTGAAGATTCTTGAAGAACTAGGGTTGGCTCCCTCCCCTCTTCTCCTGGTCGCTCCTACGAACACACACTATGTGTTTCTTCTTCTTTTTTTGTTATTTATTTAGTTAACTTTCAAGTTAAAACCCTTTTGGCCCCCCATGTTTATTTTGTTTCAAAAGAAGCTATAATTCATTATTCATCACTTAATCATATATTACTAACTAGGTTAATTATTCCTAGTTAACTTAATGGGTTCGGGAAGTTATAACCCGTTTTATTTTAAGTCCCGTTAACTCGGGCCTTCTATATACTTTGTTTTCTCAAAGTGTTTATCCTCGTTTTATTTATTATTAAGCTTATTTATTTAAATCCTAATAATTTCCGGTTTAATCTTTGCTGCTAACGGTATTATACCCGCTCTTTAGTATTAACGGGGTTTAATTACCAAACCCGTTTTCGGGGTGTTACACATTCCTTCTGCATATGTCCTGTCTTTTTACAGAACTTGCAGTGAATTCTGCCTAAGGAGTTCTTAGAGCTGGAGGGTGCACTTGTATTAGGATTAGGCCTTTGGACTTTTGAAGCATCCTTCCTCTGATGATTGTTCTTCCTCTTCTTAGAGTTGAAGGTGGTGAAGTTAGCAACATCAGTAATGCGATCCATCCTCATACGCTCTTCCTCATGTACGCACATATCGACCAGCTCACTCATCGTCCATTTGTCCTTCTGAGTGTTGTAATTGATCTTGAATGCTTCAAAGGACGAAGGAAGCGAAGTGATGATGAAGTGAACGAGAAAACCATCACTGATTTCCATTTCTAACCCCTTCAGCTTATTGGCCATGTCATTCATCATCATGATGTGCTCGCGAATGCCGCTCCTCCCATCATACTTAGTTGTCACCAGCTTTAGGATAAGGGTACTAGCATGTGCTTTAGACGTCCCCTTGAACTGCGCCTCCACAGAAGCCAAGTAGGTTTTAGCATCTTCAGAATCAGGAATAGCTCCTCTGATTGCATTGTTGATGGAGTGCTTCATAAACATGAGAGACATGCGGTTACACCTAGTCCACTTTTCATGAGTCAACTGCTCAGCAGCAGTGCTTTGAGTAGTAAGGTCCGCTGGCTTATTCTCTCTTAAGGCATAATCGAAATCCAGCAGCCCAAGAGTAAGCATGAGAGCATCCTTCCATGCAGCAAACTTATCACCAGTCAAAGGTGGAATCCCGCAATTTGGCGCTGATAGTGGAAATGAGATGAGCACGTTATGATACTAAGGAATAAGTTCTAATGTGATCTATGGGCACGTTAAACTAAGGCAGGCATAAATAATGACCATTTTACATTATGAAGCTATGATATTGTCTATTACTAACATCAAAATAATAGACTTAGTTAAAATTCTACTTAAACGGAGACAAATCAGCTTTGGCCAGAAGTGTAATCATTTAAGCATGTGTGCAAAATGATTGTAACAAAACAGCTTTGGCCAGAAATTGAGACAATCACTTTAGTTATGCATTTGTTAAGTATGCCATATATGAAGGAATTAAATCAGCTTTGACCAGATATTAAGACATTCATGTTTATGATGCACACTTAACATAGCTTTCTTAATACTTGAACGATAAGTAGATGTACCAAGTCAGCTTTGGCTAGAAATGATACATCAAAACTCATTCAAGTTAAACCATTTTGGTTTCGTAAAACATTATATGATTCTGATTAATTAACTAAGTAATTACAAAACCAATTATTTAATAGCAAACCACCCGTTAGCGCGGATCATGTCTTGGATTCATCCGAGATGAATGATTTCGAATCATTTCGGATTATCCGAAATGGATGATTTCGAATGATCTCGGATGTGTCCAAGACGCGTAAGTCGAGTCATTTCGGATGATTGTGGATCCATCCGTGATGGATGATGCTTAGTCCGAGATGATTCGTGATACATTTCGGATGATTTCGGATGGTGATGCGTAGTCCGAGATTCATCCGAAATGGTGATGCTTAGTCCGTAATGATCAGCCAGTTATTGATCCGTAATGGATGCTTAGTCCGAAATGGTTAGTCCGAAATGTTCCGTGATGGACGAACAAATGTTCATCCGGAATGATCATCCGAGATGTGTTCTACAAGCTATTACAGCTGTTAATGTGAAAACATAACTGAAAATTCGAATTCTTAGGAATTGTGATAGAGTTTCCTGTTTTAACATTGATATAATTTTATCAGAAAATTTCGAAAATCATAATCTGTTTATCCAAATAGATCAAAATTAGGAAAACATTCAACAATTCAAATCATATTCCAAAACATAAAGGAATTTCGAATTTTTAACTAAGAACACATGATGAACCCTAAATATTAACCTTAACCCTATATCCGAAATCTGGAAATTTATTAAACATTTAATCAAATTCTTGAACATTATGATTTCGGAACAGTAATAATAGATGAAACATATGATCCAAAACTGATCCGAGATGGAATTTCGGATGATAAAAAACGAATTTAATTAGGGTTTTCAATTATGTTTTCCAGTTTTTTATTCCAGATTCATGGATACAAAACATAACTGACTAATCAACATATGCTCTGATACCACATGTTGAATCAGTTCTGTTTAAACATAAGGGAAAACATGAAAACATATCTGTCACCGCAGACAGTGCAGTGGAGAATCCAGTGAGGGAAGACGACATGGAGTTCGACATCTTTGTCAAGGTGATCTGGTTCCTCCTTAGGGTGCTGACTGATGATGGTGACTATGAAAACCGACAAGGGAATCGGCTATAGGAGAGGAGGTCGATGATGATGATGATGTTATGATTATAGGGTATGTCTAATTGTGTAACTGTGTAACCCTTTAACCTCCACATAAGTCTCCTTATATAAGCACCCAGGAGGAAACCTAATTAGTTAATAAGGGTAATATGGTCCATCAACAATTACCAACTAATTATTTAATAGGTTGTTATATATTTTGATCTATATTATGTAAATGATTATAATGGCTACTAGATTAAATATTAAACATAATATATTTAATCTTACATATATTAGATTTTGATTTTAATCATGGTATCATTACGACACTGATATGATTTGATCTTGTTTAAGTTAATTGAGGAATTTAAAAATTATAAATGAGCGGTGTTTTCTTAAAGTAAAGTCAAAAAATGAACTAACATGTTAAAACAACGTATAAAAGTTAATTTTATTTAAGTATTCACTTTAACAATTAAACGCCTAACATGAGTCCATGCTATGCTAGTTTTGTAGTTTAAAACAATTTAAACCTTGTTACACTATTGTTATCATTTGTAAACTAGTCTTTGATGAATATACTATTAACTTGGTCTTTGTTATGAAATCTAATCTAATACATATGAAGAAGGCTACATGATTTGAGTAAAGAACTTTTTATTCTAATTTGATCTTACAAAAACAAAAAGATCCAGATAAAATATTAGTCTTGATCACTAATGAAGCTTTACATTAATGGTGGTGGTTTTTAGGGGTGTTCATCGGTTCGGTTTATGGTTTATTTGGTTTAATCGGTTCGGTTTATTCGGTTTTCAAAATTTTGTACCCCAAACCAAAAACCAAACCAAACCAAATAAGGAATATGCAAACCGATCCAAACCAAACCAAATTCAATTCGGTTTGGTTTCGGTTAGAAACCAATTAAACCAAATCTAACCAAATTGCACTTAAGTACTTTTTTTCCTAATTTATATTTATGTTTGTGTTCCAATTTCTGAACATCACAACTAATTTACACCTCACAATATATGAATACAAGAAAGTTTCATTACGAAATAAAACAAACACATCCATAAAGTAGTAGTAGACACAACCACAAAGTTAAAGTTTCAAAACATAGATCATAGAAACTATTGGATGACTTAAAGAGTGGTTTTGAGTTGGGGTTTTAGATTTACATTTGGTATTTTGGGCTGCATAAAAAATAACTATTTTGGGCTAATAAATTGTATATGATCTATAAAATATTATTATTTTTATTTAATAATTAATTAAGTTAAATGGTTTATTCGGTTATCCAAATAAACCGAATAAACCAAATAAAATAAAATGTGGATCCATAAACCGAACCAAAAACCATATTCATAATTCGGTTTCGGTTAGAAACCAAACCAAAAACCGAATTCGTTATTCGGGTCGGTTTATTTAGTTACGGTTACGGTTCGGTTTACGGTTTTTATTTGGTTACGGTTTTTTCTGAACACCCCTAGTGGTTTTATCATGAGGATATTTAACTTTTATACTTGCATATATTATATTTAATCTCACTTTAACGCTTTTTTTCTTCTTTTGATTTCTATGGTTTTTTCTTTTGGGCGTGCGTTGTTATATTGCAAATTTACCCTTTCACCTTTTTACATTCATTCTTAGACCATTGGTATGGGAAGGACTATCCTCCACGTAAGCGCCACCTAGGAAAAGGAGCATGACCCTCCCCTTGGAGACTATCCAAGGGTGTGGGGATGCTCCTCCTCCATTTTTTTATTATTATTTATTTGATTTAAATAATTAATGAAAACAAAGTAAATAAAAGTAAAAAGTTACATTTAAATAAAACCTTAAAAAACAACAACCTAAAGTTACATTTAAATAAAAAAAAAACACACCTAAAATAACCAAGAGTTACATTTAAATTAAAAAAAAAAACCTAAAGTTACATTTAAAAAAACACTACACTCCCCAACTCCATTTTTTCCTAATTTTGTCCTTCATCATTTGTAAAATGGGACGGTCTTCCGGTGGATAGGAGCTAAGGTCATGTTGGGTTGTTGCATTTGATATGGGTTGAACGGCATGTTGGGTTGTTGCATTTGATATGGGTTGAAAACTTGAACGGCATGTTGGGTTGTTGCATTTGCATTGGGTTGAACGGGTATTGGTTGAAAGCGTTTGGCATTTGTTGGTAACCCGCAAAAGCGTTGTCCATTACGGGTGTGTAGCCGGATGACGAAAACGGGTGTGAACTTGAGTTGGGATTATTTGGGTTGTAGGGATCCATAATTTTTTTAAGGTTGGGAGAGGTTTTTTTTATAAAAATGGGAGAAAAGTGGGAGTAGTTTGGTAAAAAAAGTGGGGTGAAAAGGGGTTTAATTTATAGTGGTGGGGTGATTTTTTTTTTTTAAAGGTTGCAGGTTAACGTTAAGGGGGCCCACCCCATTCAATTTTCTGGCCCGTCTTCAGCGTCCAAAATCCGACGTCTTTGCCATGCCGGGCCCCAAGGGGGCGGTGTTGGACGTGCCTAAAGGGGGGAGACGGCCCTCTAACGAGGCCCATACCCAATGGTCTTATCTAATGCACCATCATCTCATTTAGTCTTAAAAATCAGTGAAGTTTTAGTTAAAAAATAAAAAAGTAAAAAATCATCATTATACATTCTTAGAAAAAACTTAGTTTTTATAATCTACTTCACCGATGTCCGATACTTAGTTTTTATAATCTACTTCACCGATGTCCGATGACCTCTTAAGTCTTAACCTAATGACACGAGGCTTTTATCTCCACTAAAGTGGAGCGGATGTGTATCTCACAAGTCACAAAGTTAGCAATAGGTGAATTTTGGTACTCATAAAGTTAACAATAAGCCCATTCTTAACTTTTAATTACCTTTCACTTTAATCTATACTATATAATAAAATAAACCAATGAAGGGACACATGTTATTCATTAAAGCCATCTATTTTTTATCAGATAATAACAAAATTAAATTTAATATAAATTTAAACAATTCGTATAGGAGATAATATAATATTTTAAAATATTTATTAGATTTCAAAATTATTTATCCTGAAATTAACAAAAGATATATGCTAAATATAAATTAATATAATGTAAATGATTTATTTATTTTATTAAACTAAAGTAGTTAAGGGTATAACCTATTTCAAAAATGTTTATAAGGGGTAAACAAAAATATTAATCAATGTTTATTGGTTCTATACTTTTATTTTTGTGTTCAACTCTCAACTCAAATATGGTAATCATTATGTTTACGTAACATTTATAAGAACCATCACTGCAATCACCCAATCCATCGTATATCGAGTATATCCGTTAGTTTTTTTAAGAGTATAAATTTTTATTAGATTCATTCAATCTATGTAATAAACGAGATTTTTTAAAGATATAACATTTTTATTTTTTACTATACAAAATTACATTTATGCAACTCGTGTAATACACGAGCTTTTTAAAAATATAACTTTTTTATTATGTAGTACATAGTGTTTATAAATATATAAATTTTTATCGTTTGATATATAAAATTACATGTGCTCAACCCGTATAACACATGAGGTTCTTAAAAATGTAACTTTATTCATTATTTAATATATAAAATTAAATTTACTCAATCCGTACAATACACGGGGTTCTTAAAAATAAAATCTTTTTATTATAATATATAAAATTACATTTATTCAACCATTTAATAAACGAGATTTTTAAATATATATTGTTTTATTATTTGGTATATAAAATTACATTTATTCAACTCGTGTAATAAACAACATTTTTAAATATATATATATTTTTTATTATTTGTTATATAAAATTATATTTATTCAACCCGTGTAATATATATGTTTATGCTGGAATGTTCATTGTGTTTTGGGCCTTAGCCGAATATAAGCCACTTTAAAGGCCCCAAAAGTATGAAATGGGCCTAATTTCTAGTTAGCCCACACGTATATGTTATAAATTTGTTAGGTTTGCAAAACTAGACTATGATTTGTGATTACTACTTATAAAATGTGAATGATTTGTGCAAATTTCAGCTATTAATAAATCATTTTATAAACGGTTCATGTTACTCGTGTCAAAATTTTAAAAATCCATATCAATTCATGAAATATAATGTGTTTATAGAAGTAAGAGTGTTACACAAGTGAAGGCAATATGGCATGAATTGTAAGCATATACTATATAATAAAAGAAACCATGTTAGGGACACATGACGCTCTATGAGGCATTCTTAATTATTTTTTTAAATATTTATTATGAAAAGTTTATTATTGATAATATTAAATTTAAAATTTATAGAAGAGATTTAATGACAAAGACAAAGATAGCTGATAATAATATATTAATTATTATATCATATATTAATTATTAAAATCTAAAAAAATATATTAGCGTTTTAAATATTTAGAGTTAATTACATAGTTAGTCCCTGTGGTTTGCATAAAATAACATACTTAGGTACTAATAGTTTAAAATCACCTTCTTGGGTATTAAATTTTCATTTTGTAACGTTTGGATGTATTAACTTCTAGGGTATTAACATAGTTAGTCCCTATGGTTTGCACAAAATAACATACTTAGGTACTAACTGAATGTGATTTTAAACCTACAAATAACGTTAATACCTCCAAACGTTACAAAATGAAAAGTTAATACCCTAGAATGTGATTTACAATATTAGTACCTAAGTATGTTACTTTATGCAAACCACAGGGACTAACTATGTAATTAGCTAAAATATTTATAAAGATAAAAATTTTATTTAATTGGTAGTTTTAATTGTTTTTATATTTGATGATAAGGACAAGGATAACTGATAATCACATATTAAAATAAAAATATTTATTTTAATCAACTGTTTCGTTAAAAGGATTTATTCAATACATGTAGAACATATAAATTTTTTTATGCATGTGGTATAATTAGAATCCTACTTTTAATAAAGGATCCCATTATCCCGTTTTACACACCAATGAAATAATAATATTACATCATAATATCCAACTTATCTCTTGTGTATTTAATATTTTTTACTAAAATATTACTTTTTTTTCTACTGATTATCCAACATCAAATAATACGTAAGTTTCTAACCTAATAATAAATAAAAAAACAAAGTAAAATGTTATAAACCATGTAATACACAACTCTCTAACCTAATAAAAAACAAAGTGAGATGTTACAATAAGTAAATATTACATCAAAGTTCATTTTGTTAGAAAACACATCTTGATGACTAAATGTGTTAACGGATTACATTATTCGTGTAAGATATGTGTTTATTCAAATCGTGCAATACATAAGTTTTTAAAAGATGTAATTATTTTATTACTTAGTATATAAAGTTATATTTATTCAACCAGTGTAATACACGGGGTTCTAACCTAGTTTAATATAGGGAAATTGGATTTAAATAATCCGAACTTTCACCTGTTGGCCAATAACACTCCGAACTTTCAGTTTGGCCAGCAGCACTCTCAACTTTCATCCTATTTTCCCAAAACACTCCCAAACTAACATATCACTAACCAAGTTAGTTTTTAAGTTTTATTTATTACACAAACAGTCCCTGTAGTTATAATTTACTAGTTTTAAGTTTTATTTATTACACAAACAGTCTCTGTAGTTATAAAAAAAATCATAAAAATAAAAAAAAAATCTAAAAATTCAAAAAAATCATAAAAATTCAAAAAAAATCAAAAAAATTCTAAAAAAATAAAAAAAAATAAAAAAAAAATCATAAAAAATCATAAAAATTCTATAAAATATCAAAAAAATTCTAAAAAAATCATAAAAAACCGTTTCGACCCGTACCGTTTCGACGCGAACTGTTTCGACGCGTACCGTTTCGACCCGGACCGTTTCGACCCGTACCGTTTCCACCCGGACCGTTTCGAACCGTACCGTTTCGACCCGGACCGTTTCGAACCGTACCGTTTCGACCCGGACCGTTTCGACGCGTACCGTTGAAACGGTACGGGTCGAAAACGGTACGGGTCGAAACGGTACGCGTCGAAACGGTTCGCGTCGAAACGGTACGGGTCGAAAACGGTACGGGTCGAAACGGTCCGGGTCGAAACGGTACGGTTCGAAACAGTCCGCGTCGAAACGGTACGGGTCGAAACGGTCCGGGTCGAAACGGTACGCGTCGAAACAGTTCGCGTCGAAACGGTATGGGTCGAAACGGTTTTTTATGATTTTTTTAGAATTTTTTTGATATTTTTTAGAATTTTTATGATTTTTTATGATTTTTTTTTTATTTTTTATTTTATTTTTTTAGAATTTTTTTGATTTTTTTTTGAATTTTTATGATTTTTTTGAATTGTTTTGAATTTTTTTGAATTTTTAGATTTTTTTTTTTATTTTTATGATTTTTTTTATAACTACAGGTACTGTTTGTGTAATAAATAAAACTTAAAACTAGTAAATTATAACTACAGGGACTGTTTGTGTAATAAATAAAACTTAAAAACTAACTTGGTTAGTGATATGTTAGTTTGGGAGTGTTTTGGGAAAATAGGATGAAAGTTGAGAGTGCTGCTGGCCAAACTGAAAGTTCGGAGTGTTATTGGCCAACAGGTGAAAGTTCGGATTATTTAAATCCAATTTCCCTTTAATATAAATATATTAGATGACCTTTATTAACATTTGTCTAATAAATTACCATTGATTTTATTATCTCTATATCATAAATTGGTAATTATTCGATTAATTACCCTTACTAGATAAACATAAGGTTTCCCCTTGAGTGTATATATATAAAGATTACTAGAGGTTAAAAGTTACACACAATCATAACATCATCATCAAATTCGCCCCCTCTCTAAATTCGTGATCATCAAGATCACCAGTGGTGAAGCTTGAGATTTCCCACAGAGGGTCGAAAACGTATATACCCAAAAATTTCTGCAGAACCAGGATGGGTAGATTGATAGAACGTGATGCCCGTGTTCAAACTATGCTCAGACTCAGCACAAAAGAAGTAAAGAATGTTCCACAGTCAATGGTACCAACGTGTCGTGAATCCAAGATAGACAAAAAATGAAAAAAATGAAACAAGCCAATGAACCTACGGTATTGATGCCACATCGTCAATATCACTATTTTGTTGGTTTGCGGTGAGCGATGTAGGGTCTCTCAACTAGGGTTGACAACAATTCTTGAAAAACAATGTGTCATGATTGTGGGTGACGGGAATATTCACAAAAAACACGAGGGTAAGACCATACGGTGTGGATGAGCATGAAGAATTGGCGTTATTCGACATGTGGAGATTATGAGTGCCGGTCTCTCATTGTCGGACGAGAATAGAATTAAATTGTCAAGCCCAGACGACGACGGTGAAGAAGAAGAAAAATTGGAGCCTTCCACATCGGGCAACGTTTGCCCTCAACCAATAAATGGCGTTCACGTCGTGCAGCGTTTGCCCTCAACGCCGATGAAGAATCCCAAGCCCACTAAACAGCGACGTGAATAACAGGGGGGGTGTGGGAGTGTGGGCGTTGATTAGCAACAACGCCGAGAAAAAATGCCCACACCGTATAGTCTAAGGGGGTGTTGGTAACACTAGTTGTAGCTGTCGACCTCATGTCAACATGAAGAAGTCAATCTATTATTTCAAAACTTTCACTTTAGACTAAAGGGTATGGGGGCCGGCTAGGACCGGCGCCGGTCCCTCACACCGCCCCCCTGAGGTTCGGCTCGGCACCACCGGCTCCCCACAGCCGGGTAAGACGGACCAACTTTCACCATTTTCAAAAAAGGGCCGTTACTCAACGGCTAAATTTAAAAAAAAAACATTTTTCTTTAAAAACACACTCATTTTCACCATTTTTCCCCACTTTCAACCCAAAACCCTCTCATTTTTATACCATTTTCTCTCCACTTTTTTTAAAAAAAATTACCTTTTCATCCACAATGCCATCTAATTCTTGGTGGTCCTCGTCTTCGGATGAGGAAGAGGAGATGTTTTTCGCGAATGCTGTGCTACGGGCGGCGGAGATTCTTATCGAGGAGGAAGAGGAAGACGAAGAGGAAGACGTCTCGTCTGAAAGCGTTATTACCAGACGAATACGAATTAACAGAGACCGCCAAGGTTTATCATTAATAAATTTTATTATCCTTATTTCTTCGTATTTATATATTTTTTACGACAGGAGCGCACGAGAAATTGGTGAACGATTATTTTTCGGATGCACCCCTTTACAATGCCGAGATATTCAGACGCAGATTCCGAATGAGTCGTCGGTTATTCACACGGATTGCTGATGATTTGGCGGGGCTAGACCCGTTTTTCACGCAACGACCCGATGCTCGAAATTATGAAGGGTTCACCACGTTACAAAAGTGTATTGCGGCCATTCGCCAACTGGCGTACCGGACAGTGGTCGACGCTTTGGACGAGTACTTACAAATGTCGGCAAGAACTACGCGGGAATGTTTGTATGGGTTTTGCCGTAATGTGGTGAAACTCTATAGCAAAAAATATTTGCGTAAACCAAACGTGTATGATGTTCAGCAGTTGTACCAAGCTCATGAAGCACGGCACGGGTTTTCGGGAATGCTCGGTAGTATTGATTGTATGCATTGGGCGTGGCATAGATGCCCGACTGCGTGGCGCGGCCAATATACTCGCGGTGATCACGGCTATCCAACCGTGATACTTGAAGCCGTGGCATCACAGGATTTGTGGATCTGGCATTCTTTCTTTGGTCTCCCTGGTTCACTCAACAACTTCAATGTGTTATACCAATCGGCGATCTTTACCGATGTCGTTATTGGAACCGGTCCGGACACCCGTTTTACAGTTTCTGGGGTTGAGTATAGACGTGTGTATTATCTTGCTGACGGGATATATCCGTCTTGGTCTACAATTGTGAAGACTATTCCATATCCCGATGACGAAAAAAGGAAAAAAATTGCCAAGCGTCAAGAAGCTGCAAGAAAAGACATCGAACGTGCTTTTGGTGTCTTACGGAAAAAATGGGCCATCCTTGAACAACCGGCACGTGCGTTCACACCGAAGAGGTTGCGCCTTTGTATGTACGCTTGCATTTTGCTCCATAACATGATTATTGAAGACGAAGGTCGGGCAATTTGTGAGTATGATGAGAATGCATCTATCGGGAATACTGTCCCGGTAGATCCGCCACAACAAGATTTAAACTCGTTCTCGCTAACCAACGACTTCACGCATGCAAACCTTCAACAGGATTTGGTAGAACATATTTGGAACAACGTTAACGTAGCGGACGGTGACGAAGACGAGTAGTGTAATTTTTTTAAAATTTTTAAATCTAGTCTTTTTTTACAAATTTTAGGTAGCGTAAATTTTTTTTTTAGGTTATGTAATTTTTATTTATGTTATGTAATGGATTTTATTATCTTCCTTTATGTTTTATTTTTATTTAAATGTTGAATAGTTTTTATAAACTTAAACAAATAAAAAATAAACAATAAAATTTAAACAAATAAAAGTTAAACAATAAAAAATTACGTGGGGTAGGTTCATCCTCCACCCCCCTCAAAAAACATAAAGGCTCATCCCCACGTGCCGCCTACGTGACGCCTACGTGGAAGCTCATCCCCGTGGAGATGAGCCTCACCATACCCTTTAGTCTTATTAGAGTAACATGTTGGTGATAACTCCAAGGTCGAAATCGATGAAGAAGAGAATGATGACAAAGAAGTTAGTGGCTATACTCATATGAGATAGGCAGATTAGACTAAACTATATTTCAATCAAATCCTATTTCACCACTAACTTATATTTTTAGCAAAACATAAGACCCGATTTGTTTTACATGTGACCACTTGTAAAAATTGTCACGTTAATGAAGTACAGTTTTTTTTTTTGGAATATATGTGTGTATCAATATGGGATGTAACATTTTATATTTACACAATGTTACTCGTCTTCTGGGATTTATTATGGTATGTTTACTTGTTGATGCATTAATATGGATGACTTTCAATATCAATTACATCTAAAAATTTTGCTGGTTATTTCTACTTGATATATTTGTTTAAAGTCAGACAAAGTAGAGTGTCAGCACACAATATGTGATTAGGAAGCTCATTGGTGATTTAATGAAGGGTAGAGGGGAAACGTGCATCAAATAGTGTTGGTAACTTTAGTGTTATCAACAAATTTTTGTGGTATTGGATTAGCTTGTCGACCAAGTTAATCTTATCATTAACTAAACGAGTTAGGAGCTGTGGGAGTGCATGCTCACGCTCATGTGATGTTAATAAGATTCAACGTACTTATTGGTTTTGATTTTATAACTAATTTATAAATTATAAATTAAATAGGGTAAATTACACTTTTCGTTCTTTATGTTTGTATCGAATTGCATTGAATGCCCTTTAACTTCAATAATTACAATCACAATAATTTATATATAAAAACCATTACACTTTACGTTCTTTATAACTAACCTAGTTAAAATTTTCAGTTTAGTTTATTCACATAAGGGTATTCTGGTCATTTCACACTTTTATTTCAAATATTTTTAATAAACAAAACCAAAAAAATAACATATATACTAATGCTCTGATCTTTAAACACACACACACACTCTCTCTCTAAATTAAAAGAACCACCATCATCGCCAATGATGTAACATCCTGTTTTGTGAACCAATAAGATTATATAAAAATATATATTTCATATATTGTTGAACGAGTAAGTAACAAGTAGAATGGTTAATTGATATGTGAGATATTTAGAAGAATAGTTAGTGTTATAAGATATCGTTTAATATTTATAGTAAAAATATATTATATTTGACCTTAATACATTTTAATACAAGTTATGTTAAAACGTAGATAAAAACGAGCTCGTCCCAATGGCATATTTGTCGTTTTTAAAACGCCACATTTTGAAAGTTATACGAGAAAAACAAGTGACACAGCTGAATTAATATAACTAAGCTAACCAGCTAACACGTCAAGCTAGCTAGCACGCACGCCAACTGGATCCCAAATCGACCCATACATGTTTTGAGGTGCTTGCTTGACTGCTTTAAATAGAAGTCGCATTAGCTTGTTTAGGTATCGGTTTCTTTAACGGGAACACTCTAGTATAAGAGAATCCCGAGTACGCAGTACCCCTTTGGGTGTTATTAGTGTCGCAACCCCGACCCCTGCCTCGGGAGGCGGGCGGCCGCGGCCTACTTAGAGATGGTGGTATCGGTGTTTATCATTATTTGGCAGCGAAAATTTCATCAGGACCGTAGTTAGAAAATATTTTATCAGAGTAAACACCACATTTTATATTAATAAACATAATGGGATAAAACCCATGCTTTCATTACAAACATGTTTGTAGGGATAAACCCTAATTTATTGAATAAAATATCTTTCTTTATTAGGTAACTTTTATAGCCACATTTTCCCAAGCCTTCAGTGCTCTCCAACTGGCTTCTATTTTGGCTTTCATATTTTGTTACCCGAAATGCATTTAAAAACATTTTGTCAGTGGGAAATAATGGTGAGTGAATCCTAATTTAATCAAGACAAGTTTTATCCTTGTACAGTATTGAGGGCAATTAGCAATACCATTTGTTTACCATTCTACCTTAATTACCATCCACGGTACTGTCGACCCGACTTGTGGTCATGTTACTACTCACAGTGTAGTAACAAATTTTGTATACAAAACTCCAACATACCGACGATAATTGTAGAATTACAAATACTCAATCCCTGTTTAATTATAATATAAAGCATTGAGGTTTTGTAAAAACAGTTTGCAAAAAGGTTTACAAAAAGGAGATTACTCACATTGCTAGTTTAGACTTTTCCTGGTGTTTTCCTGGTTTTAATCTAATTATTTAAACAATGCACACGCGTTAGTATAATAACCCAATATTTACATTAGTTATACTGTAACACCTCAGAAATTCACGTCCTATAATGTGTTAACACGTGTCATAAAGTTTAAACGTGTGAAAGAAATATTATGGAAGGACTAAAGTTGACAAACATGGAAAGTATGTGCATATACGTATTCTAAGTGTCAACTGTGAATAAATGTAATGTACATTAACCCTACATGATGTTCATAACATCAAACGAATAAATCATGGATCATACGAAGCTAAAAGTGAGAGATTACAAACTGCAGGGGTCAAATGTGTCAACATGTTAAAGATATACCTCTGAGTGATCTTTTGACAAAACCAAAGCTTTGTAAATATAAATTATGCTCACTAGAATGCACGATTAAAATTTCATAAAGTTTCGTTACCGTATGAGAAAGATATGATCAAATTCGTGTGCGAGGGGTTAAAGTGTTAACGTTGAAAGTTAAGGCTTTTCGGGTTAACCGGAAGTGTTCAGGGACTTGCCAAAGTGGGTATAAGTCCTAAAGTCCTTGTGGGTATATTACAAGGGGTCAAATTGCAAGTTAAAGCTTAATTACCCTTTCAATTTAACCAAAGGTCAAGTTGGAAAACAAAGAAAATAAAAAATCAGATTCTGCAGGCCCATGCGGCCCGCATTGGTTTTGGTTAAATGGGAAGCGGGCCGCTTCCGACCCCCAGGTACAGAAAAGAAGACAGCAGCCCTGTATTCGCGGAAACTCGACTTTTAAACACATTTGTAACATGGTGGGCGACCCCTAACTGTGCTAGGGCACTAGGGACATGTGTTGGATGGTTGTGGTTGATCCTAGAGTTGGTTGTCAACATGTTATGGTGAGTGATTTTACTATAAAAGGCACCCTTATGCAACAATCATTCACACACCTTCTTCTGCATTGTTTGATCATTCCTGGAGCTCTCAAGCAGGTCCATTTGATCTTAAGTCGTGCATAGGACTCTTGTAAGTCTTCTAGTTCTTCTTTGTTTGAGTTTAGCTTGGTTAATTAGCTAAAAGTCAAACCGTCGTAATTACGGTTTGACTACGAGATTAGTCAATAATGGCTCAGTCATATCTCGAATTAAAAGTGGTTATAAGTTGGTATTTATGTGGGTAATAAAACCCCAAAAGGGTTTCCCCTGATCACTATCCTAACCAGGTCAAATGTTGGGTCAAACTTTTAATTAAAAAGTCAACATAATGCTTAAAATGTCATTTATGCATAATTAGCTATCTAGAACATATATAACATGTTTGATCATTGTTATAACTTATTAATAAGTGTAAGAACATGTCTAAACATGTTCAACCCGACTATTTCCTGTTTAGACCCGGTTCGGAACCGAAAGTCACATAGTTTGACTTTCACTTTGACTTTCAGTTCTGACCCGTTTAGGCATGTTTTAGAAATGCCTCAGAGCTTAAATTGGATTAGGATACATGTTAGAACAACCATCTGTGATTATACACCTTGGTTCACTAGTTATCCAATTAATATGCATATTTCCGTTAATTGCTCATATGTTGACCGTTATGCCCTTATTACCTTAAAACGTGATTTATGAAAATATAAAAGTGTAGAAACCTTAGTTACTGATATATAAACTTGTATGCAAAGTTTGACATCAGTTTGACTTGTAGATTAAGAGTTATGCTCAATATCGCAAATTTAATGCTTTATGTTAATAAAATGGCGTAATTAGCGTATAGCCTAGTTAAGCCTACTTTTTGGTATCAAAATTAATACCCACTGATGTAATATATTATTTTGGGATTTTTAAAGATTTTTAATTAATTTTAGGCTGAGCATAACTAGTAGTCGTAGGCTTAATCCGGTAATTGTCGGTTTTGCCCTTACGGGCCATAAAATGAGTTTTACATATCTAAACGACTCCAAACATTTTTCTACTGATCTCATATGTTAAATAAATTATTTTAAGCCCTCTGGAAATATAAAAATATTAGATTTAAGTATCGAACCCGGAAATGGCCTTTAATCGCCTTAATTAGCGTTTTTAACGCATAGTATGTTTTAAAATCATATTGGACATACCCGGGTTGATACCTACTGATATTTTAGACAAATTATGATATTTTAACAGTAAGCAAAGGTTGATTAACTCAGACTTCGTTTTTGAGCTTTTCGGCATATGTGAAATTACCAAAATACCCCTACGGGGCATAGTTTGGTTAAAAATGATATATTTCACATATATGCTTTAGCCTACTGTTATAACTCATCAAATTGAGTATGTTTGCTGTTTACATCAGACCTGTAACTCAGTTAAACATTTAAACTCTTTTACAACCTTAAAATGACCAAACTACCCCTACGGGGCATAGTTTGTGTTTAAATTCATTTCGGGCATAACGAAAGACATCCTACTGATGTCACAACATATTTGAAGCATATTAACTTAGGAAACCTGTATATGGCTCTTACGGATACCCGTTACGCTTATTACACGTTCGGTTCGGTTTATGTAACAAGTTTACATAAATTAGCCGAAACGGGTCAAACCTTAACGGTTTTATCTCAAAATCCAGAATGTGAATAATAAACCATATTAAACAAGTCTTCAAACTTTTCGGGTCTAAATCACATTCTATCCGGTCTTCGCTTAATCGTGCGTACGAACCGTATCTTTGAAACTAGCCGGTCTAAGCTTAAGCTTAATTAAAGACCCGTTAGTATTCTAATAGGTTATATTAAACCTTCGTTCCAGATTAGGAGAACCAGTAAAAGCTACGTGCATTTTGCTTATTGTGATTTATACTTGCATCAGGTAAATACTTTTAACTTATTTTCCCTATACGGGCTTGGGTTACGGTATATAGCATACCGCTTGATCGGGCATCAAATCTCCACGCTTAGTGGGTAGTTGAATAATTTGATCGGCTCGTTTAAATAGTCTTGTTTACTTTACAGCCTTTGGGGGGTTAATGACCATGTCCCGGATATCCTTGGCATCATCTTACGAGATGGCCACGACCTGAGCACGGGGTGTAGGCGTACACCTGTCAGTGTATAACTCATTATGTGGTGTGTCTATTGATCTTTAACCCGGACTAGATCCGGGCTACTGAACGCATAAGTAACATGTAATTCGTTCACAAGATTATAATATTAAATAATTCTCCCAAGTTAAATAAAATGTTTATGCCTTGTGCATCCAAACCAATTTTCAATCATTTTCCAAAATGAGTCAGTTGAATGTATTTACCAGTGTAAACTGACGTATTTTCCCAAAAAGATTAAATGCAGGTATTAAGCGAAATTGGCTGGGATTTCTCCTAAGCATCATTAGAAGTCTCGCAAGCTTAAGATGCCTGAAGTCTGTTGAACCATTAAATGTTATTTTGTTTCGATCCTGCTGTGGATAAACATCCGGATATTGTGACTTTGATTACAATAAATAAATTCGGTTGTATCATATTTTAAATTTGCTTCCGTTGTGCATTATTATATTGTGTTGTTTGACTATTACGTTGCCAACCACGTCACGATACTCCCCCACCGGGCCCACCGGTGACACGTGGAAATCGGGGTGTGACAGGTTGGTATCAGAGCCAACTCTGAGTGAATTAAACACTAGCCTTTTGTGTTTAATCTCAGTTACACAATTGCACATATCTAAACCTTCGAGTCTAGACTTATAACATAGGACAAATTCCACCTTATTCGGGTTTTTGTTTTGTCCTTTAATTTTTATATTTTGTTATTGTTATCTCATGCTTTATTGACAGGAATATCAAAATGCCTCCAAGATTTTTCCGGAGACGAGGACGAGGCAAGGGGCCAGTCACCGCCCCCAATGACCATGAAGCTGGACCGTCCAATGTACGAGCTCCACCTGCTACGGAGAGCGAAGATCCACGTCAGAACAGGAGAAACCTGTTCGAGCCGGCGAGACGATCCGTTTCGCACAGCTCTACACCTCCGGTCCACAATTCATACGGACCACATTCGGAAGACGAGCCCAACAACCCTCTGCCTTCCTACATACCGCTGCAGAGATCTTTGTCCCATCATTCCTATGGTGACCCTACACCAGTGTTCAGGGCCCGGTTCAACCCGGCCAATTACATTCAAGAGCCCGTGGGTTTTAACCCACTGGGTCCAGATGACCATTTTTCAGGAGATCACACAGATGACATGGACGAGGATACGGACCCCGTCATGCCGGCGAGTGGTACTCCGAACCACCCCATCGAAATCTCAGACGGATCATCCTTCCACGGATCACCCTACGGTGGTCCAGACAGTTTCCAAGCCATGTTCACTCAGCACGAGTGGTATTATACACCTTCTCACCACTCGTCGCCTCATGAGCAGCAGCAGTCTCAGCAGCAGCAGCCACAGCAGCAGCATCATCAAGATTCCTCTGAGGATCACAGGTTTGTGGCAGTTACGCCACCACCTCCACCGCCACCAGTTCAGCCGGCACCTCCTCAACCGCCAAGGCGTAGGAGAACCGGTGCCCGCATGTCGGTACGACCGGGGGGCTTCAATTTCAGTTCCCCACGTCAGTCAAGTGCCAGCCACTACCCACCGCACCAGGAGGACCACAAATGGGTGGACCCTCCAACCCAGCGATGCCTCAGCCGCCGCCAATGGGTTTTGACAACCTGATACCAGCATATACGAGTGGCATGGGATACAACCCGTTTGAACCCCGAACGCATCACAACTATGGTTACGGGGAGGCTGATCCGTACATGGTAGCAGCGAACTATAACACCCAAGGACCCTATGGGGATCCATGGGGGTGAGTTACCCGACTCAGGGATACCCTATACCTCCTAGACCCATTATCAGGACGCAATCGCAGCCACCACGGTTTTCTCCCCCAGAAAGGGAGGAAATTTTACAGAGGTTGGAGCAAGTTGAACGGGAAGCTCACGAGGAACGTAGGGAAAGACAGACGTTCTTCCAAGGATTGGCTAGCTTGATCAAGGGGAAGAACAAGAAGGATCGTTGAATCCTTCCACAGTTATTTTCTCCTGTATTTACTATTGAGCCCCTGCGTGGGTGTATTTGGTATGTTTGCTTTGAGCCCCTGCGTGGGCATGCTTATTTGTTTTAACCCCTACGTGGGTGTATTGTTAGTGTGAGTCCTTGCGTGGACTATTATATTATGTAGTCCCTGCGTGGACATGTGTGATATTTAGCCCCTGCGTGGGCATGTGTGTTATTAAGCCCCTGCGAGGGTAAGTACTTGTTTGACCCCTGCGTGGGTAGTTTGTTATTTAAAAGACCCGTTTAGGGAAACATGTAATATTTTGAATAAATAAATGGAATGTTTGTTTTTATAAATTTCATGTTTGCCATTTGTGCATATATAATTTATAAATGAAATAAATAAATTAAAATCATTCCTTTTAAAAATAATCTGCCTATGTAATTATAAATTAAAGAATCTTAAAGTGTGAAACCTAGCCTAGTGTCAAATATAAGACCGGGCCAAGATGGTAAGACCTGTTTAAAAGATTCAAATTCCTGTTAACATCTTAAAACATGTTAACACTCCTGGCAGACGTGATTCGTTACAATCACATGTCATTTTATATGTATAAGGATTCTTTAGAAGATTCCAACCCAATTATATGATCTCTGAATCATGGGTTAAGATCATCAATTAAGATGATCCTATTTTACCATACGTTGGTAATATAATGCCTACGGGCCTTGTTCATTTCCACATGAGCCAAAAGACAGTTGTAGCTTTGACTCACTGTCTGAAAAAGGTAATAAAATATATTTAAACCTTAAAAGCCTTGATTCTCTGAAATCATAGCTTATAATTTAAATTGTCCATGTGACTAAGCCTTATGTGCTAATATATATTGTTATTGTTTATAATTAGGATGAATTTTAATTGAAATCCTAAATTAATACGATTAATAAGTTAACCAAATATGGTCTCTGTTTACCATGGTTAACGAGTTACCCTAAGGGGTAATTCCATAATAAACTCCCAAATAAAATATTGTCCTTGTTTTCTGCAACAGTTCAATTCAAATGGCTGACTCAAATGAAATAAATAGCCATCCTGTGGAGCAAAATGAGAACGCCCAGATTACGTTAACAGGTGCTGAATTAAAAGCAATCATAGACGGAGCTGTTACACAGGCTCTGGAGCGGCAGTATGATGAATATAGTGGTACTCGAAGTAGGACCCACTCTGCATCACATTCAAAGCCCAAGACACATTCTGAGGCTCATAGCAAGCCTCCCCCCAAAAAGAATGGACCTAAGAAAGATGGTGATGACCGTCAGTCTACTAACCATCAAAGTGTCCCATCTCAACATATAGTGCTTCATCAAGAGTCCCATAACAAGGGTTGCTCCTACAAGTACTTCGTGTCTTGCAAGCCCCGAGATTTTAATGGGGAGAAAGGAGCCGTCGATTGTATGACATGGCTTGACGAGATGGAGACGGTGGTAGATATCAGCGGGTGCGCTGAAAAGGATGTAGTTAAGTTTGCGTCACAGTCCTTCAAGGGTGAAGCATTAGCTTGGTGGAGATCTTTAGTTCAAGCCACCGGTAAAATCCCATTGTACAATATGTCATGGGATCAATTTGTCGCCCTGATCAAGGAGAATTTCTGCCCTCAACATGAGGTGGAAAAGATAGAATCTGACTTTCTATCGTTGGTGATGACGAACCTCGACTGCCAAGCTTATCTGACAAGCTTCAATACGCTGTCCCGGTTGGTACCTTATCTGGTAACCCCGGAACCTAAAAGAATCGCTCGATTTATCGGGGGTTTAGCCCCGGAAATCAAGGCAAGCGTAAAAGCTTCTCGGCCAGCTACCTTCAGGTCTGTAGCTGACATTTCCTTATCCCTCACTCTGGATGCGGTCAGACAGAGATCGCTGAGGAATAAGGAGGCAGAGAAGAGGAAGCGAGAAGATGATGGTTCGCGTAGATCGAACAAGAAGCACCGTGGGAGCGGTGACAACAAGAAAGGGTCGGAGTCGAGGAAGGATGGGCATAATTCTGGTGAAAAGCCCAAGTGTAAAATTTACAAGAAGCAGCACTATGGAAAGTGCAGACTCGAGTCTAACTCTCAGACTCAGTCAAAACCCTTTGCTTGTGGAATTTGCAAGTCCACGGATCACAAAACCCTGGATTGCAAGAAGATAAAGGATGCAACGTGCTACCGTTGCAATGAAAAGGGGCACATCAAGACCAACTGCCCAAAGTACAACAAGAAGCCTGAAGAGGCTAAGAAGACTAATGCTAGAGTCTTCAGAATGGACGCGAAAGAGGCTTTGCAAGACGATAATGTCATAACAGGTACTTTCCTTGTAAATGATGTCTTTGCAAGAGTACTTTTTGATTCAGGCGCAGATAAGTCTTTCGTAGATCATAAGTTTTGTAAATTGTTGAATTTACCTGTCAAAACCTTAAGCGTAAACTATGAGGTAGAGTTAGCAGATGGTACCATAGAAACCGTCTCTACTATGTTAGATGGATGTGTTATATCCATTAAGAACCATTATTTTCCTCTATCTCTACTTCCCTTCAAGTTGGCTGGTTTTGACATAGTTCTGGGTATGGACTGGTTATCTCATAACCAGGCCCAAATTGTCTGTAACCAGAAACAAGTGGTAATAAAGACTCCGTCTGGTGAATCACTTACCATTCGGGGAGATACCCAGTATGGGCTGCCTGAGCAGGTGACTATGCTCAAGGCTTCCAAGTGTCTGAAAAAGGGGTGTGTCATCTACATGGCGCAAGTGATTATTGATGAGCCTAAACCGAAGATAGAAGACATCCCTGTCATTTCTGAATACCCAGAGGTGTTTCCTGAGGATCTACCTGGCCTACCCCCAGATAGACAAGTGGAATTCAGGATCGATATCATCCCCGGAGCGGCACCAGTTGCTAGAGCACCATACAGATTGGCACCCACAGAAATGAAGGAGTTGTGGACGCAGCTAGATGAATTGCTGGCTAAAGGTTTCATTAGACCTAGTTCATCTCCTTGGGGAGCGCCAATCCTGTTTGTCAAGAAGAAGGATGGGTCGATGCGTCTGTGCATCGACTATCGCGAGCTTAATAAAGTCACGGTCAATAATAGGTATCCTCTGCCCAGAATCGACGATTTGTTCGATCAGCTTCAAGGGGCAAGTTACTTCTCGAAGATTGATTTGAGGTCAGGCTACCATCAATTGAGGGTCAAAGATGAAGACGTGCACAAGACTACATTTAGGACTCGTTATGGTCACTACGAGTTCCTAGTGATGCCTTTTGGGCTCACTAATGCACCAGCCGCGTTCATGGATCTCATGAATCGCGTCTGCAAGCCTTACTTAGATAAATTCGTCATCGTTTTCATCGACGACATTCTCATTTATTCTAAGAATCAAGCTGACCATGAGAAACACCTTCGTTGTATTCTCAAATTTCTACATCAGGAGAAGCTCTATGCCAAATTCTCTAAGTGTGAATTTTGGCTACGAGAAGTCCAATTTCTTGGACATGTGGTCAGTGAGCGTGGTATCCAGGTGGATCCCGCTAAGGTTGAAGCAGTAATGAACTGGCAAGAGCCAAAGACGCCTACAGAGATTCGTAGCTTCCTGGGATTGGCAGGATATTACAGGTGTTTCATTGAAAATTTTTCAAGGATTGCTGCACCCCTGACCTCCTTAACTAAGAAGAAGGTTAAGTATGTTTGGGGCCCTAAGCAGCAAGAATCCTTTGATATTCTGAAGCAAAAGTTGAGCAACGCCCCAGTGCTGACCCTGCCGGATGGAATTGAAGACTTTGTGGTTTATTGTGATGCTTCGCACACTGGCATGGGGTGTGTGCTTATGCAGAAAGGCAAGGTTATTGCCTATGCTTCAAGACAGTTAAAGGTGCACGAAAAGAATTACACCACCCATGACTTGGAGTTGGGTGCCGTTGTATTCACACTGAAGCTTTGGAGGCACTATCTTTATGGTGTCAAATGTGTGATCTATTCTGATCACAAGAGCCTCCAACATCTGTTTAATCAGAAGGAATTAAACATGAGGCAACGCCGTTGGATGGAAACTTTAAATGATTATGATTGTGAAATCAAATACCATCCCGGCAAGGCGAATGTAGTCGCCGATGCCTTGAGTCGGAAGGAAAGGGTTAAGCCCATCCAAATTAACGCCAAGAGTATGGAGATAAAGAATAATTTGATGGAAAGGTTGTTAGCTGCACAGAAAGAAGCTGTGTTGGAAGCTAACTATCCTAATGAAAAGTTAGGAGTAACTGAGGAGCAGTTAACTCTTAGCAAGGACGGAATTTTATGATTAAACGGACGAATATGGGTTCCAAATTATGGAGGACTTCGAGATGTCATCCTCCAGGAAGCCCATAGTTCCAAATACTCCGTTCATCCTGGAGCTGATAAGATGTACCATGATTTAAAGGCAAATTATTGGTGGATAGGCTTGAAAAAGTCTGTAGCCACCCACGTAGCTAAATGCTTGACATGTGCGCAAGTCAAAGCCGAGCATCAAAAGCCGTCAGGCTTGCTACAATAGCCTGAGCTTCCTACGTGGAAGTGGGAAATGGTGACGATGGATTTCATCACCAAGTTGCCAAAGACAAAGAAAGGCAATGATACAATATGGGTCATAGTTGACAGACTGACTAAGTCAGCTCATTTCTTACCCATCAAGGAGACTTATAGCTCCGATATGTTAGCCCAGTTATACGTTGATAAGATTGTAGCCCTACATGGCATACCTGTAGCTATTATCTCTGATCGGGATACTAGGTACACGTCACATTTTTGGAAGAGTTTCCAACAATCTTTGGGCACACGTTTGAATTTTAGTACGGCTTATCATCCTCAGACTGACGGTCAGAGTGAGCGTACTATTCAAACGTTGGAAGACATGCTACGTGCATGTGCGATCGATTTGGGTGGTAGCTGGGATAAGAACCTACCATTAATCGAATTCTCCTACAACAATAGCTACCATACCAGCATTAAGGCTGCGCCTTTTGAGGCATTATACGGTAGAAAGTGTAGATCGCCAGTTTGTTGGGCGGAAGTCGGAGAAGTCCAGTTATCAGGACCAAAAATCGTGTTCGAAACGACGGACAAGATTGTCCAGATTCGTGACAATCTCAAAGCTGCCCGGGATAGGCAGAAGAGTTACGCTGATCCAAATCGCAGGGATTTTCACTTCGAAGTAGGTGACAAAGTCCTACTTAAAGTGTCACCCTGGAAGGGGGTGATGCGATTTGGTAAGAAAGGCAAGCTAAGCCCGAGATACATAGGACCTTTCGAGGTTATCGAACGTTTCGGGTCAGTTGCCTATAAGTTAAACTTACCAGAAAAGCTCAGTGGAATTCACAATGTGTTCCACATGTGCAATCTGAAGAAGTGTTTCGCTGACGAATCACTGGTTATACCACATACAGATGTGCATATAGATGAGAGCTTGAAGTTTGTGGAAAAACCTTTGTCGATTGAAGATCGACAGGTAAGGAAGCTTCGAAGGAAGCATATACCTTTTGTAAAGGTCAAATGGGATGCCCGTAGAGGTCCCGAATACACGTGGGAGGTTGAATCCACGATGAAAGAAAAGTACCCTTACTTATTTCAGTAAATCTCGGGTCGAGATTTATTTTAAGGGGTGAGGATGTAACACCTCGGAAATTCACGTCCTATAATGTGTTGACACGTGTCATAAAGTTTAAACGTGTGAAAGAAATATTATGGAAGGACTAAAGTTGACAAACATGGAAAGTATGTGCATATACGTATTCTAAGTGTCAACTGTGAATAAATGTAATGTACATTAACCCTACATGATGTTCATAACATCAAACGAATAAATCATGGATCATACGAAGCTAAAAGTGAGAGATTACAAACTGCAGGGGTCAAATGTGTCAACATGTTAAAGATATACCTCTGAGTGATCTTTTGACAAAACCAAAGCTTTGTAAATATAAATTATGCTCACTAGAATGCACGATTAAAATTTCATAAAGTTTTGTTACCGTATGAGAAAGATATGATCAAATTCGTGTGCGAGGGGTTAAAGTGTTAACGTTGAAAGTTAAGGCTTTTCGGGTTAACCGGAAGTGTTCAGGGACTTGCCAAAGTGGGTATAAGTCCTAAAGTCCTTGTGGGTATATTACAAGGGGTCAAATTGCAAGTTAAAGCTTAATTACCCTTTCAATTTAACCAAAGGTCAAGTTGGAAAACAAAGAAAATAAAAAATCAGATTCTGCAGGCCCATGCGGCCCGCATTGGTTTTGGTTAAATGGGAAGCGGGCCGCTTCCGACCCCCAGGTACAGAAAAGAAGACAGCAGCCCTGTATTCGCGGAAACTCGACTTTTAAACACATTTGTAACATGGTGGGCGACCCCTAACTGTGCTAGGGCACTAGGGACATGTGTTGGATGGTTGTGGTTGATCCTAGAGTTGGTTGTCAACATGTTATGGTGAGTGATTTTACTATAAAAGGCACCCTTATGCAACAATCATTCACACACCTTCTTCTGCATTGTTTGATCATTCCTGGAGCTCTCAAGCAGGTCCATTTGATCTTAAGTCGTGCATAGGACTCTTGTAAGTCTTCTAGTTCTTCTTTGTTTGAGTTTAGCTTGGTTAATTAGCTAAAAGTCAAACCGTCGTAATTACGGTTTGACTACGAGATTAGTCAATAATGGCTCAGTCATATCTCGAATTAAAAGTGGTTATAAGTTGGTATTTATGTGGGTAATAAAACCCCAAAAGGGTTTCCCCTGATCACCATCCTAACCAGGTCAAATGTCGGGTCAAACTTTTAATTAAAAAGTCAACATAATGCTTAAAATGTCATTTATGCATAATTAGCTATCTAGAACATATATAACCTGTTTGATCATTGTTATAACTTAGTAATAAGTGTAAGAACATGTCTAAACATGTTCAACCCGACTATTTCCTGTTTAGACCCGGTTCGGAACCGAAAGTCACATAGTTTGACTTTCACTTTGACTTTCAGTTCTGACCCGTTTAGGCATGTTTTAGAAATGCCTCAGAGCTTAAATTGGATTAGGATACATGTTAGAACAACCCTCTGTGATTATATACCTTGGTTCACTAGTTATCCAATTAATATGCATATTTCCGTTAATTGCTCATATGTTGACCGTTATGCCCTTATTACCTTAAAACATGATTTATGAAAATGTAAAAGTGTAGAAACCTTAGCTACTGATATATAAACTTGTATGCAAATTTTGACATCAGTTTGACTTGTAGATTAAGAGTTATGCTCAATATCGCAAATTTAATGCTTTATGTTAATAAAATGGCGTAATTAGCGTATAGCCTAGTTAAGCCTACTTTTTGGTATCAAACTTAATACCCACTGATGTAATATATTATTTTGGGATTTTTAAAGATTTTTAATGATTTTTAATTAATTTTAGGCTGAGCATAACTAGTAGTCGTAGGCTTAATCCGGTAATTGTCGGTTTTGCCCTTACGGGCCATAAAATGAGTTTTACATATCTAAACGACTCCAAACCTTTTTCTACTGATCTCATATGTTAAATAAATTATTTTAAGCCCTCTGGAAATATAAAAATATCAGATTTAAGTATCGAACCCGGAAATGGCCTTTAATCGCCTTAATTAGCGTTTTTAACGCATAGTATGTTTTAAAATCATATTGGACATACCCGGGTTGATACCTACTGATATTTTAGACAAATTATGATATTTTAACAGTAAGCAAAGGTTGATTAACTCAGACTTCGTTTTTGAGCTTTTCGGCATATGTGAAATTACCAAAATACCCCTACGGGGCATAGTTTGGTTAAAAATGATATATTTCACATATATGCTTTAGCCTACTGTTATAACTCATCAAATTGAGTATATTTGCTGTTTACATCAGACCTGTAACTCAGTTAAACATTTAAACTCTTTTACAACCTTAAAATGACCAAACTACCCCTACGGGGCATAGTTTGTGTTTAAATTCATTTCGGGCATAACGAAAGACATCCTACTGATGTCACAACATATTTGAAGCATATTAACTTAGGAAACCTGTATATGGCTCTTACGGATACCCGTTACGCTTATTACGCGTTCGGTTCGGTTTATGTAACAATTTTACATAAATTAGCCGAAACGGGTCAAACCTTAACGGTTTTATCTCAAAATCCAGAATGTGAATAATAAACCATATTAAACAAGTCTTCAAACTTTTCGGGTCTAAATCACATTCTATCCGGTCTTCGCTTAATCGTGCGTACGAACCTTATCTTTGAAACTAGCCGGTCTAAGCTTAAGCTTAATTAAAGACCCGTTAGTATTCTAATAGGTTATATTAAACCTTCATTCCAGATTAGGAGAACCAGTAAAAGCTACGTGCATTTTGCTTATTGTGATTTATACTTGCATCAGGTAAATACTTTTAACTTATTTTCCCTATACGGGCTTGGGTTACAGTATATAGCATACCGCTTGATCGAGCATCAAATCTCCACGCTTAGTGGGTAGTTGAATAATTTGATCGGCTCGTTTAAACAGTCTTGTTTACTTTACAGCCTTTGGGGGGTTATGACCATGTCCCGGATATCCTTGGCATCATCTTACGAGATGGCCACGACCTGAGCACGGGGTGTAGGTGTACACCTGTCAGTGTATAACTCATTATGTGGTGTGTCTATTGATCTTTAACCCGGACTAGATCCGGGCTACTGAACGCATAAGTAACATGTAATTCGTTCACAAGATTATAATATTAAATAATTCTCCCAAGTTAAATAAAATGTTTATGCCTTGTGCATCCAAACCAATTTTCAATCATTTTCCAAAATGAGTCAGTTGAATGTATTTACCAGTGTAAACTGACGTATTTTCTCAAAAAGATTAAATGCAGGTACTAAGCGAAATTGGCTGGGATTTCTCCTAAGCATCATTAGAAGTCTCGCAAGCTTAAGATGCCTGAAGTCTGTTGAACCATTAAATGTTATTTTGTTTCGATCCTGCTGTGGATAAAAATCCGGATATTGTGACTTTGATTACAATAAATAAATTCGGTTGTATCATATTTTAAATTTGCTTCCGCTGTGCATTATTATATTGTGTTGTTTGACTATTACGTTGCCAACCACGTCACGATACTCCCCCACCGGGCCCACCGGTGACACGTGGAAATCGGGGTGTGACATATACCCTCCCCGAGACAGAACTCCAACGACTACGTCGGGCAGAACCACGACAACCGTTACGGAGCATTAGATCAATCGGGCAGCGTATCTAATACGTAACCGGGGGTTATAATACTTACAACAGGGCAGAACTTCGTTAATTAGGGGGATATCATACTCGATTATAATGCATATTCTTCAGAAAAGAGAGAGAGAATTCGAATTTGAGCGACGTAAACTGAAGGCCGATCGTCTCAATTTATAGGGTCTGAATTCGGGTTTGTTGCGCCCCGGGAAGAAGTCCTCTAAGGGCTTCGCGGTCCACGAGGCCAGCTAGGGTAGGCCCTAGCTTGGCTGATTCGGCCCATAGCTTCCACACGAGTCATGACACGTGGCACCACCGAGAGTGGCCTGGTGGTTGACTTGTCGCGCCCCGCGTAGCCAGAAGGCAAAGCCTTCGCGGCCCGCGAACGATACTCTGATTTTGTTTTTATTTTTATTTTATAAAATTAAAGGTATTAGGGACCGGTTCTCGTATACGGGGTGTGTTTTAAGACATATAGGAATGTTATAAATATATTAGGGATGTTGGTAAATAATTTAGGAGGGTTGTTATATCCTCCCCACCTTGTTTTGGAACTCGTCCTCGAGGTCTACTGGAACAGGTGTGGATATTTTCTTTGCATCTCTGATTCAAGCTCCCATGTATACTCTGGTCCTCCCTTGGAATCCCATTTCACTTTGACTATAACTAATCTCTTGTGCTTGAGATTCTTGACTTTCATGTCTTCAATCTGTAGAGGCTTTTCTACAAACTTAAGCTTTTCCTTTACCTCTATATCCTTAAGAGGTACTACTAGTGACTCATCAGCTAAGCACTTTTTGAGATTGCATACATGAAATGCATCATGTATCCCTGCCATTTCCTCCGGCAGTTGTAGCTGATAAGCTACTGGTCCTATTCTTCTGATAATTTCAAAAGGTCCAACATACCTGGGGCTTAGCTTTCCTCTTTTGATGAATCTTACCACTCCTTTCCAAGGAGAGACTTTTAACAATACCGTGTCTCCTACCTGAAATTCCAACGGCTTTCGTCTGTTATCAGCATAACTCTTTTGTCGGTCACGTGCTGCTTTTAGTCGTTCCTTGACTTGAATGATCTTGTATGTGGTTTCTTGTACTATCTCAGGTCCAGACAATTGCTTTTCTCCAATCTCTGCCCAACAGACTGGAGTTCGGCACCTTCGTCCATAAAATGCTTCGAATGGTGCAGCATTGATACTGGTATGATAGCTGTTATTGTAAGAAAATTCTATTAATGGTAAATGATCATCCCAATTTCCTTCGAAATCAATTACACAAGCTCTAAGCATATATTCCATTGTCTGAATCATCCTTTCGCTTTGTCCGTCCGTTTGTGGATGATAAGCGGTGCTTAGATTTAGCTTGGTTCCCATTGCTTTTTGGAAACTTGTCCAAAAATGAGAAATAAAACGGCTATCTCTATCAGAAACAATTGATAAAGGAATACCATGTAATGAAACTATTTCATTTACATACAATTTAGCTAACTGTTCCACACCGAATGTTTCCTTCATTGGTAGGAAATGAGCAGACTTGGTTAATCTATCTACAATCACCCATATTGTATCATTACCTTTTCGTGTCTTGGGTAATTTGGTAACAAAGTCCATTGTTATCAATTCCCATTTCCATACAGGCATTTCCAATTGTTGCAACAAACCTGAGGGTTTCTGATGTTCAGCTTTTACCTGTGAATAGGTTAAACACTTGGCAACATAAGCTGCTATATCCTTTTTCATTCCTATCCACAAGAAATTCTTTCTTAAATCTTGATACATCTTATCACAGGATGTATCGTATATTTAGACTTATGGGTTTCGTCTAAGATTCGGTGGCGTATGTTTCCTAATTTAGGTATCCACATTCTTCTTTTATGGAATCTCCAAATTCCATCTGTTCCTTGTTCTAATTCCTTAATCATACCTTTCAATTTTTCAGTATCATCCTTGATTACTGATTCTTGTGCTTCTCTAATCTGTTCATTTAAGTCTATCTGCAGATTTAATTTAAGAGAACGTACCCTTTTTGGCTTTTCGTGGTACTTTCGACTCAAAGCATCGGCTACTACATTGGCCTTTCCTTCATGATACTGGATATTACAATCATAATCGCTAAGAAATTCCATCCAGCGTCTCTGTCTCAAATTCAGCTCTTTTTGCCCAAAAATGTACCTTAAGCTCTTATGATCAGTGAAGACAACAAATTTATTTCAATATAAATAGTGTCTCCAAATCTTAAGGGCAAAAATTATAGCTCCTGACTCTAAATCATGTGTTGTATAATTCTCTTCATGATTCTTAAGTTGTCTAGAAGCGTATTCTATCACCTTCTGGCGTTGCATCAACACACATCCATAACCTAACTTAGAAGCATCACAATAGACTTCAAAGTCTTCAGTTCCTTCTGGTAATGCTAGTATGGGTGCGTTGGTTAATCTTTGCTTAAGAATTCTAAAGGCTTCTTCTTGTTTTGGTCCCCATTCAAACTTAACATATTTACATGTTAGCTTAGTTAAGGGAATGGATATTCTAGAAAAATCTCAGATAAACCTTCTATAATAACCGCCCAATCCTAGAAAACTTCTAACCTCGGTTGGTGACTCAGGGGCTTTCCATTTAGTAATTGCCTCAATCTTTGTGGAATCCACATGAATTCCTTCATGGTTTACTAAGTGTCCAAGAAATTGTACTTCTTCTAACCAAAATTCACATTTTGAAAATTTAGCGTAAAGCTTTTCTTTTCTCAGTAAATTTAGAAGTGTATGCAGATGCGCTGCATGTTCCTCTTGACTCTTAGAGTAAATTAGAATATCATCTATAAAGACAATTATGAATTTATCCAAATATGGCTTACATATTCGGTTCATCATGTCCATAAATGCGGCCGGGGCATTGGTTAAACCAAATGGCATGACAGTAAATTCATAATGGCCATACCTTGTTCTAAATGCGGTCTTAGGAATGTCTTTTTTCTGTACCTTTAATTGATGATATCCTGACGTAAATCGATCTTTGAGAAAAATCGTGCTCCTTGCAATTGATCAAACAGATCATCGATTCTCGGTAATGGGTACCGATTTTTAATTGTGACCTTATTTAATTCACGGTAATCAATGCACATACGCATTGACCCGTCTTTCTTTTTGACAAACAATATTGGTGCTCCCCATGGCGATGAGCTTGGCTGTATGAATCCTTTCTCCAATAGTTCGTCTAACTATTTCTTTAACTCTTGCATTTCTGCAGGTGTCAAACGGTAAGGTGCTTTGGCAATCGGCGCTGTTCCTGGTAGTAGATGAATTCTGAATTTGACTTCTCGGTCTGGCTGTAGTCCTGGTAATTCTTCTGGGAATACATCGAAAAATTGAGATACTACAGGGATATATTTTAATTCTTTTCCTTTAGTGTTAATGATTATGGAAATCATATACACTATTGACCCTTTTCTTGCACAACTTGCAGTTTTCATCACAGAGATGAATTTTGTGTGTCTAGTTGCCTTATCTTCTTTAATTGTGATTTTTTCACCCATTGGTGAATTTACTTGTATTGACTTTTGATCACATAGGATACTGGCTTATTGGCTACTAACCAATCCATTCCTAATACAATATCAAATCCTGCCAGATTCATTAGGTAAAGATTTGCAATAAACTTTTGATTTAAAATTTCTATTCTTGCTCCCTGCAAGATTTCAGAAATCTTAATGGTTTCTCCATTCGCTGTTTCTACCAAACATTCTTGTTGGAGTTTAGTTAATGGTTGGTTGAGAATTTTGCAAAATGAAGTATTAATAAAACTTTGGTTCGCACCAGAGTCAAATAATACTTTAGCAAAAACATCATTAACTAAAAACGTATCGGCAATCACATCCGAGATCATTTTTGCTTCTTCAGTTGTTAGAACGAATGCTCTAGCATTCTTAGTAGTCTTGTTGTTTGTAGCTGGAGCTAATTTCGGACAATTTGGCCTGATATGTCCTTTTTCTCCACAGTTGAAGCACACTCCATTACTAGGTTTCTTCCTACAATCTTCCTCCTTGTGTCCTGGTATCTTGCAGTAGTTGCAGTAGGTGGAGCATCTTCCTGAATTCTTCTTCTTACAGGCTTTACAGTAAGGTGTAGAGGTAGAACCTATGTTTTTCCCACGGTAGGAATTACCGTATCGAAATTCCTGGGTAAGCCTTTGAGTAGGGGTGCAAACGAGCCGAGCGGCTCGCGAGCTACTCGAGATCGGCTCGAGAAAAAGCTTGAAACGAGCCGAGCCTTATCGAGCCCGAGCCAAGCTTGAGCCTAAAACAAAGCTCGTTTGTTTTTCGAGCCCGAGCTCGAGCGTCGCGTGTGAAGCTCGTCGAGCCTTATCGAGCCTTAGTGTAAACGAGCCGAGTCAAGCCGAGCTTATTTAAACTTGTTTACAAGCCGGCCTCTAACCTAAAAATAAGCTTATTTAGTAAACGAGCCCGAGCTTCACTTATCAAACTCACGAGCCTAAAAAGTATATTATTTGTATTATTTTTATTTAATATACTAATTAATAGATAACAAACGAGCCGAGCCGAGCTCGAGCTTGAGAAAATACAAACGAGCCAAGCTCGAGCTTTGAAAACAAAGCTCGAATCGAGCCGAGCTCGAGCCTGAGCTCTCATGAGTTAATCAAGCTCGAGCCTGGTCGAGCTCGGGCTCGGCTCGACTCGTTTGCACCCCTACCTTTGAGCTAGGTTCCTCCTCTGGTTTTCTTCTTGTGTACGTACCAGTTCATCAGTCAAGGTGTTTGCTAGTTCTACAGCTTCTCCTATGGTTGGTGGTCTAGCTGCCTTGACTATATGTCTAATTTCACCAATTAATCCCCAGATGTAACGGGAGACTAACACAGGTTCTGGTGATGCTAGGGTTGGCACTATTCTAGTATATTCAAAGAATGTAGTAGTGTATCCCTTGCTGTCTACTCCAGTCATTCTAAGGTCTAAGAATTTATTAGTTATCTGCTCCTTTTCATTAGGAGGACAAAATTTCCTTTCCACCATATTCTTAAACTCAATCCATTCCATATTATATGCTCTGTCACTTCCCCTAGCCTGGAGGATAGTGTTCCACAATTCTAGAGCTGCATTATTAAACAGGTTAGAAGCAAACATTATTTTATCTTCTTCTGCGCATTTGCTTATTTTTAAGATTGCTTCCGTCTTTTCTAACCAGCGTAGAGCTGCAATGGCTCCTTCATTACCCAAGAATTCCATTGGTTTACAGGACCATAATTCTTTATAAGAACAACCATAAGACATGGTTCTTCTTCTTTTTGGAATTGGCAATTGAAGTATTGGTCCATTGTTCACGCTGTGGTCAGGTTCAGTAGGTGGTCGTTTACTTCCGCTATTACTGGTATTATTATCCGCTTCTCTAACATGTTGAATAATGGATGGCAGAGCATCTCTAATTCCCTGGGTTACTATGTGTCGAATGGCACTGTTATTTATCTGGTTTTCCCGATTTGCATTGTCGGCCATCTGAATTTTAACATTTACCAAGTATTAATATCACGAAACAATATTGAATGCGAATAATCACATAACAACACATTAATCCAAAATCGTCGTCATTGCGACCTTTACTCTATTTTATATTATGCGTCTATATTTATTACAAACCATAACTGGAAATGAAAATACAATACTAGTATGCATCGGTAGTTAATATATATATATATATATATTCAAACATACACACATATATTTATATTATTATTATTATTATTATTATTATTATTATTACTATTACTACTGATAGAGGTTTATCCAGTATTACATATTGCGCTCGTCATATTTCCAGACGAGTCTTTCCCCTATATGTCTCATCCTCTCACTTCCTTCTAATATCTCCTCACCAAAGGTGTGGAGTTCCTGTAGGTTCTCAGTACTCATGGGTGGGGCTGGGGCTGGTATCAGGTCAGGAAACTGGGGCATGGGTTCTTCCTGAGGGTACGGGTTCTCTAGAATCTCCCTGACGTATTGGTCATTATCATAATAGGTGTCTAGAGGGTCAAGGTCTGGGTAGGGTCCTACTAGATCTTGCATGGGCTCCTCTATCGGGATTGGGTAACGTTGCTGGTAATCCCTGTGGTCGTCAAACCACAGGTCATAGTCTGGAGGATGGGGTGCTGGGACTCTAGGGATTTCAGTTGGGTCTAGGTCAGGTAGTGGGTTCTGGTCAGTTGGGTCAATCTCTACTTCCATGGATTGTGTCGGGAACAACTGTAGTGGCTGTGGGGCTACGAGTTGTTCTAAATTAGGGTCTGCAGTTGTGGTAGCTAATATGTGAAGATTAGCTAATCTCCTGTTGAGTATGTCCTGGGTTTGAACATTCATTTCTCTATTGGCCGCTGCTAAGGCCCGCTGCTATTGCAACTTTCTCATCCTCTTCCTACACTCATGAGCTCCTCTGCTGAACCATCCTCTCTTCTTGGGAGGGAATGGCTCATCAGATTGTGCTTTGAACACGAAAATCCATTCTTCAGTATCAGCCGAATACCCCGAGGGGGTAGACTGCGAAGAGGTTCCTTCGTCCCTAGGAGAGTTGGACAGTTGACGGTAAGCGTCCGAATGTCCTTGATCACTCATACTGTAAACTAACAAATTGTCAAATAACACAAAATAATAACCTACACGTATGCACATAGTTTCATTTATTATTTTCTAACAAAATTTATAATTTCAATGTCAGCAGAACACCTCTTTGGCTGAAATAAGTGGCTAAGCTCTGATACCACCTTCTGTCGCAACCCCCGACCCCTGCCTCGGGAGGCGGCGGTCGCGGCCTGCTCAGAGATGGTGGTATCGGTGTTTATCATTATTTGGTAGCGGAAATTTCATCAGGACCGTAGTTAGGAAATATTTTATCAGAGTAAACACCACATTTTATATTAATAAACATAATGGGATAAAACTCATGTTTTCATTACAAACATGTTTATAGGGATAAACCCTAATTTATTGAATAAAACATATTTCTTTATTAGGTAACTTTTATAGCCACATTTTTCCAAGCCTTCAGTGCCCTCCAGCTGGCTTCTATTTTGGCTTTCACATTTTGTTACCTGAAACGCGTTTAAAAACATTTTGTCAGTGGGAAATACTGGTGAGTGAATCCCAATTTAATCAAGACAAGTTTTATCCTTGTACAATATTGAGGGCAATCAACAATTACATTTGTTTACCATTCTACCATAATTACCACCCACGGTACTGTCGACCCGACTTGTGGTCATGTTACTAATCACATTGTAGTAACAAATTTTGTATATAAAACCCCAACATACCGACGATAATTGTAGAATTACAAATACTCAATCACTGTTTAATTATAATATAAAGCATTGAGGTTTTGTAAAAACAGTTTGCAAAAAAGTTTACAAAAAGGAGATTACTCACATTGCTAGTTTAGACTTTTCCTGGTGTTTTTCTGGTTATAATCTAATAATTTAAACAATGCACACACGTTAGTATAATAACCCAATATTTACATTAGTTATACCCTCCCCGAGATAGAACTCCAATGACTACGTCGGGCAGAACCACGACAACCGTTACGGAGCACTAGATCAATCGGGCAGCGTATCTAATACGTAACCGGGGGTTATAATACTTACAACGAGGCAGAACTTCGTTAATTAGGGGGTATAATACCCGATTATAATGCCTATTCTTCAGAAAAGAGAGAGAGAATTCGAATTTGAGCGACATAAAATGAAGGCCGATCGTCTCAATTTATAGGGCCTGATTTAGGGTTTGTCGCGCCCTGCGAAGAAGTCCTCCAAGGGCTTCGCGGCCCGCGAGGCCAGCTAGGGTAGACCCTAGCTTGGCTGATTCGACCCATAGCTTCCACACGTGTCATGACACGTGGCACCACCGGGAGTGGCCTGGTGGTTGACCTGTCGCGCCTTGCGTAGCCAGAAGGCAAAGCCTTCGCGGCCCGCGAGCGATACTTTGATTTTGTTTTTATTTTTATTTTATAAAATTAAAGGTATTAGGGACCGGTTCTCGTATACGGGGTGTGTTTTAAGACATATAGGTATGTTATAAATATATTAGGGGTGTTGGTAAATAACTTAGGAGGGTTGTTATAGTTAGTACTTGTTTTTGGAGCGAGTAGAGAGATTCTACATTAGCCTGTAGTAGATAGTTTAAGGTATGCTCTCGTTTAAGTTTATGTTTAGTTGATGATCAGTGTTACTTACAACAGTTAATTTGGGTTGGTCAAGTTTTGGGTAAGTGAGATTAGTGATCATTGGTAACCCATGTTTTCGATATGTATGAATGTTCTATGACTTATTTATGACATTTTATCTATGATGATAGATTTTATTTAAGTTTGCTTACTGTTGTTTCTATATGAATGATGCTAGTTGAAGGGTATATAGTCAGACCATTGAATGCTTATACGGTATGCTAGTATTTGGAACTTACTTAAGTCTGGTTACTAGTGTTTGTTAAGTTTTGGAAATCTTTTGTTTAGTATTCGGAAAGTTGTTTGTTACATCCATTGAATGCTTTGGTTTGGAAAGCTGTTTGTGCTTTGGTTGGATGAACATGTTCTTGACACCTACTGGTTTTAGTCATTTGAATGAACTTATATTGGATGTCCATTTTCATTGTGCATTTAGTTGAGTATATGTATTTGAATGAACAAGTATACGACAGTAGATAACTTTTTATTTGAGTGAACATGTATTTGATTGAACATGTATTTGATTGAACAAAACTAGTGCATTTAACTGTAATCGAGTTTGGATGTTGAAACATGTTTGACTAAACAAAGGTCTTTTGATGTTCAAACATGAGGCAACAAAACATAGGTCAAATTGAGGACCAAACATGCTTGACTAACATAGAGGTCAAAACCAACTTAAGTATGTTGTAAAAATTGCAGTTAGGTGTTTGGAAATTGAGTAAACAGATGATACTAATGTGTTCATATGAGGGATTGTTATTAACTGTAGTAAACAACGACCCTCAACAACATCTTCATAGTTCAGTTCAAGAAGTCAAACCCATTTGAAGTTCAAAATGTCAACAATGTTTCAAATATGGTTAAATTTGTTATTACGAGCTATTATTGCTGATGTTGTTAATACGTTCATATTGAAGGTTAAGTAAGGTTAATCAGTGCTTAGTTGCTAGATTAGGAATTGTTTTGAAAATGGAGGGAATTTATGTAGAAGAACGTTTAGGGACTAAATTGTAAGTAAAGTTATGGGGGTATTTTAGTCTTTTTACTGAATTACAAACGACCAATTAGTGGAAGGGACTTGATTGTAGGGGTGCAAACGAGCCGAGTCGAGCCTGAGCTTGACCAGGCTCGAGCTCGATTAACTTATGAGAGATCGGCTCGATTCGAGCTTTGTTTTCAAAGCTCGAGCTCGACTCGTTTATTATCTATTAATTAGTATATTAAATAAAAATAATATAAATAATAGACTTTTTAAGCTCGCGAGCTCGATAAGTGAAGCTCGGGCTCGGGCTCATTTACTAAATAAACTTATTTTTAGGTTCGAGGTTGGGATGTAAACAAGTTTAAATAAGCTCGGCTCGACTCGGCTCATTTACATTAAGGCTCGATAAGGCTCGACGAGCCTAACGAGCTTCACATGCGAGGCTCGAGCTCGGGCTCGCTAAACAAACGAGCTTTGTTTTTAGGCTCAAGCTCGGCTCGGGCTTGATAAGACTCGACTCGTTTGTACCCCTACCTGATTGCGAGCAATCGACAAGCAAAGGGACGAGAGTATTGAATTTTTTTCAAATGGGTGTAAACCCCCAAAAATTACAAAGGATGGAAACACAAAATATATAAAATACGGTGGCCATTCTGAAACTTTTTTCCTCCTACAAATACTCTTTCGTTTTGTTCATCACTCTGAATCTGCACCAAAAATTTAAGCCGATAAATCTTGACGCCAAAATCTCTATCAAATGGTAAGTAAAACAATCAGATCCATCTAATATATTATTTTGTTTTCCGCTTATCTTAATCCTTCATGCATTTGTGATATTCGATCCGTGAATTGTGAAGATTGATCACAGTAAATTTAGCGATCAACAGTCTGTTGTGTGATTTGAAGTTCCAATTTTGTTTTGTGATCTGTTAATTGGAACTGTTGTTTGATTTTTGTGATCGGTTGGTAGTTAGGTTATGAGGATTTTATGATTTGTAGGGCTCAGATCTGGAGGAATTTAGGTATTATGATTATGGTGAATTAGGGTTTTTTTTGGAGTGTTTGATTGAAATGAATTTAGTTATTGGGTGTTTTTAGTCTTAGTAATGGCATTGTGAAAGCTAATTTAAGATCTGGTTTTGTTTTGTTTTCTTATATGTAAATATTATGGGGGTGGAGGTAATGATTGGGCATGCTTTTTTCATAGGGCTTGTAATGTCGTTGCTTACAAGTTACGAGTACTAGTGTTGTAAAACTCGCTAGGCGCTAGTCGGGCGATGGGGTACTGATTAGCGATTAATCGGATTGGAATTTTGTATGTGATATATCGAACTTATATATACACACACACATCATTATGAATATAATACCTCAAAGTTCACGTAGTATAGTTAAAAACATAAATAATTAAGCTTAAACATAACAAATCAAGTACATAAAAATTCAAATAGTAACATATTAGTTGAAATGCTTCGGACAACAGGAGGCTTGATGTCGGAATATATGGTGCGATTACTCCGTTATATGTAAGACCAATACTTTAAGTAAAATGGATCAAAAGTAAGGTTTACATGTCCATTATATGAGTTTTGCTAGCTATGTGTTTGCTGCATGCTTCTTCTGCCTGAAATCTTCATGTTATAGTTTGATTGGATGAATAAAGTTTTGATGTATTTATGGTTGATGTTTTTTCGTTTGTAGGAGTCTTGCCCTTCAGTGAAGAACATTTTACTATTGGATTCAGAGGGCAACCGTGTAGCTGTGAAGTACTATTCAGATGACTGGCCAACTAATAGCGCTAAGGAGGCGTTTGAAAAATCTGTGTTTACCAAGACTCAGAAGACAAATGCACGCACAGAAGGTGTGCTTTTATTCCTTGCTAATTTGATACCTGATTGATATGATTAAATGGCCGGACATTCACAAATGAAGAACCAAGAACAACAAATGAATTCCAAGTGGTTATCTTAGGATTGATCCTTTAGTTCTCCAAAACAAGATTAATCCTGATCCTTCCAAAACCGTAGATAATAATTTGGAGAGAGACAAATTCTAATCAAATATGACTCCTAAACAGGAGAGAAATCAAGCTTAATCTTATCTAAAGCCTGAAATAGAACACCCGGTATTGTTATTAGCTAGCGTGCTTCACATTGACCATGCAATTATTCTCAAATTTCAGACACAAAAAAACAAGTTCTGCAAAAATAGCTAAATGGAGTTTTGTTCTTTATATCAAAATAATTGTTACTATGCTCCCCTTACTTATAGCTTATGTTCTTCAATGTGTACTTATAGCTTATGTTCTTCAATGATCCTTTCATTGACTTCATCTTAACTAAGATTATTATAGCCGTTAAATAGTTGAGTGAAGTACACAGATGGTCCTTGTGGTTTATCAAAATTTTGGATTTGGTCCTTAGCTTTCCAAAATTACACGGATGGTCCCTGTGGTTTGTACTTTGTAACACATTTAGTCCCCCGCTAACAAATCTAAAGGTTTCAAATTCAATAGGTTTAAGTTAGGCTAAATGCGTTACAAGGTGCAAACCACAGGGACCAACCATGTACTTTTGGAAAGTTAGCGACTAAATCCAAAATTTTGGTAAACCACAAGGGACCATCCACGTACTTTTTGTTACCATATATACTCCCTGTTTTCCCTTTTGAAGAAACTTTCAGAGAATGAAGCTGAAATCAAGAAGCTTCAGCTTTACTTTTCTAATTGTATTAAACAGCATGTAATGCTTGGCTTGTACTAATGTGCAGCTGAGATAGCAATGTTTGAGAACAACATTGTCATTTACAAGTTTGCTCAAGATCTTCACTTCTTTGTTACCGGGGGTGATGATGAAAATGAGCTCATCATATCCACTGTTCTTCAGGGTTTCTTTGATGCAGTCGGTCTACTGCTTAGGTATTTTGCAATGAATTTATATCGTCAGCTTGTTATTTCAATGAGAGCCAATAATATTCTCTTATCAATCATGTGTATCAGGGGCAATGTGGATAAGAAAGAGGCACTTGAGAATTTAGATCTCATTTTATTGTGCCTTGATGAAATTGTTGATGGCGGGTAACAATTATTTGTTGTTAATTTTCAACTATAGATCTTTACAGTTGGAAGACTTATAAACATCTATTTGCTATAATTTGCAGAATTATTCTGGAAACAGATGCAAATGTCATTGCTGGTAAGGTTGCAAGCCACAGTGTAGATTCTGGAGCTCCTCTCTCTGAGCAGGTAACCTTACACCCCCCCCCCCCCCCCCCCAAATAAATAAATAATTTTTTTTACTTATTTATGCTTCAACATTGTGAAATTATCTTTGCAGACGATAAGTCAAGCATTGGCAACTGCACGCGAACATCTGACAAGATCTCTCCTCAAGTAATAAACTTTGAGCTGAATCAGAGAAAAAAATCGATCTTTTTTGCTCATTACTGAAAGATTGCTATATGATTCTGACTTTGAATTGAATTTCTTATTTTCAGTGTATGATGCTACAGTGTGACGTTTAAGCAAGCCCAGTTTCCTGATTTCAAATTTGAATTCTGCAGCCAGATGGAGAACAGTTTGGACATTAATTGCAGTGTTTTCTTTGAAAATCAGACATGAATTGGTATCTTTTGTTCTTGTTGTGTTTCTTATAGATCATTTTAATCAACTTTAATGTGGTTTCATTAAAGTTGATTTTTGTTTTAATTATATAATTACCAATTGCCGAATTTGAATATTCTATCTTCAATAGTGAGAAAAGATTGTGTATTTTGAATATTCTTATGAGGGATATTGTTCTTTTCCATTTAGGTTTCTATACAAGATTTGAGGTTTTTTAACTAGTGTTTGTTTGGGAGAACCAAAATACAGAAATCGTCTATCGCCACTTAATCATATGATGTATCTTAGTTTTTAAAGACCATGGAAACTTGGAACATAATACGTAACTAGCTCGGTGACTCGAATGATGTCATATATATATATATATATATAGGGTAGGGTTCCAGCGTGAACCTAATCCCATGCGTGAACTGATCTGGACCATTGATTTCCTTTTTAGTTGTTAAGGGTATGATTGTAATTATATAAAAAATTAGATTTAAATCATTATTTTAATAATTGAAATAAGCTATGTCTTTCCTATTTTAAATTCATTATCCACATCATCTTTTATTTCATTTTTATTTTTTAGATTTCACCACCAGAATTCGGATTATGATTTTTAAGATTCACGTAACCTTCATATTTCAACGGTATACACATGTGTACTTTGATATGAATTGAACAGTACACATGTGTACTCAGCATGGTACATATGTGTAATTAGCTACATAATACATACATATAAACAAAACTTGTAAACGTATTTTATATTAAGCAAATAACAATTTCCATAATGTTTGCCAAACCAAAAAAACATACAATTACAAGTTCCAGTTTCGTGAAAACAATAAACGCAACATAATCGGAAAAATAAAAAAAGACATAGTCTTTTACAACTATTCGCCGCGTTGTATGCTGAATAATCCTTATCGACCAAGCAAACAAACATACGTGAATCATCCTTATCGACCTCATACGTGAATCATCCTTATCGACCTTCCATCTCCACTTTCCTCGTTTACGACGTCTCCTATAATAACACAAAAAACTCAGCAATTAGTACTTTGAATAATTCACAAGTGTACATCAACAACTTTACACATTCAATACACAAAAAATATGAGATATCACAAAAACAGACGCTATACACATGTGTACATCGCATTAAAAACATAGCAAAACCAGAATACACATGTGTACAGCGCCTTAAAAACAGAGCAAAATCAGAATACATATGTGTACAACGCCTTAAAACCAGAGCAAAAATCAGAATACACATGTGTACGGTGCCTTAAAAACAGACCGATATCACCAGTCCGAATCGAACCGGCGATCTCATCAGCAACAGTTAACTTTATTAACTCAACAATATATTAAATTGAAATATCAACTAACTCAAAATTATGTTAAACCCTAATTCACTTAAATCTTCAAAATAAACACCCATTGAGATTGAGCCGGTATACCTGTAATCGACGATAGATCTGTTCAGCTTCGCCGGTATATCTGTTCAGATTCTCCACCGCTGACGTCACCGGCGGTAGATCTGTTCTGCTGCCGCCGTCTGCAACCATCATCGTCATCATCAACGGCACCCTCAACGTCCTTAATCACCGGAAAAACAAATGAAAGAAACAAAAAAAACCAACACTTTGTCGATCTGAAGTAAAGAAGAGTGGAGGAGTGTTTACCGGAAAATCTCGTCGAAGAAGAATAAAAGTACCACCACCACCGCCATAGCAGTGGCGTTGCTTCAGCTCTCTCTATCTGTCGTTTCTCCGGTTCCATCGCCACACAAGGTGGCTCTCTTCCTTCTCAGATTCTCTCTCTAGATCAAGTAGGTTAAGTGGGTGTGTGTTCTGGTACGAGGGATAGTGTACGAACATAAGATGGTGTCGGGGGTATATTGTCAGATAAGGCCCGCCGGGAGCCGATCTCCGGCAGGGAACCACGAGATAAAGGGGTTACGGGGGGTGGGTATAGTGGATAAGGGGGAAGAGGTGTTAAGATTGTTTGGGTGTGCGACGACCGGAGGTGTCGCCGGAGTAACTCCAGTTGCCGGAGGTGTAATCAAGAGGGAAAGCAGAAAGATGAACGAGATGAAAAGTGGGCGTCTGCTTGTGTGCGTGTTTGAAGATATGAGGAAGATAGGGTTTGAAGTTTTAAAAGGATTTTTATATGTGAGAGAGAGATTTTTTGTGGGATTTTGAAACATAAATGCAGAGAGATTTTTGTGGGATTTATGCAATCAAGATGATATGGAAATTACACATATACCCTTATTCTCTTAATTAAATAGTAACAAATAACCAAATAATTACCATCATGCCATTCACTTAAAATCTCAAGATCATAAAAATCAAGGGCCCAGATTAGTTCACGCTGGAGAAATTGTTCACGTTTGAACCTAATCCTATATATATATATATATATAGGGGAAAGTTCATTTGAGAAGAAATTTAATGTGAGAAGAAAAAGAAGAAATGGCATAATGGTAAAACATTAAATAGTTTATAACTCCTCCCATTAATTATGTTACCTCTCATTAATAAAGCAAAAAAACATTTTATCCTACACATTTCAAAATTTATCCTACATATATCTTACCCTTACCGAAATTTACCCTACGTATATCTAAATTTATCATACACATTTAAGAATTTATCCTACACATACTAAAATTTATCCTACACATGTCGAAAATTGTCCTCCACCCTAAATTATTTTATCTTGAAAGATTATATTTAAAATGGGAGTTACAAGTTTAATAAGTTAGTTAATTAATTAATTACAATTAGAAATTTACTTATATGCCCTTATTAATAACATTAAATACACATATTAAATGAACTAAAATGGAGCATTTCTATTGGTTTAAAACTTATTTTTTTTATTCTTACAAAATTTTTCTTCTCATTTGAACCTTCAACTATATATATATATATATTATTGAAACCTTGGGATTGAACTCTTACTAATAGCAGTTATCACCTTACCAACCAGGGTGTGTGCTCGTTACAAAATCAATTGAGTAGAAAAGATTCATATAAACACTTATTAGTATACAAAGTAGTTACGGTGTAGCGCTTGTCAAGTATAGTGAGAGATTCATAAGCGATTATGTGGTGATATACAACCAAGGGATATTTACAAACACTTATTAGTATACAAAGTAGTGACGGTGTAGCGCTTGTCAAGTATCGTGAGAGAGATTCATAAGCGATTATGTGTTTATATAGCCACCAATGGATATTTACACGCTTATTAGTATACATAGTATTGACGGTGTAGTGCTTGTCAAGTATGGTGAGAGAGATTCATAAGCGTTGTGGTTGGTTATATAACCACCAAGGGATATTTACACACTTATTGTGATGCATGAACTGCAATCCGCCGCATATAAAACAAGAGAAACTCTTCAAAAGAAAATTGATAATGTTATTGAATCACTAAAACGATTGCATAGAACACCCTTATATATATTTTTTTTTTGAAAGGTTAACTTCATTAAAACAAAAACGCCAAAGCTCAAGCCGAGGCGGCACCAAACAAACAAACTAAAACTTTACATATCAACAGAATTACACCAATCTTCCCATCTAACGTCTATGTCTTTCATTCTAACGCTAAGCCATAAGAACCCAACCGTCTTGATATCTCGAATAATCGCCTCCGACTTAGAAACTTTGTTGTTAAATTTAGCTTCATTCCTCGCTTTCCAGATACACCAACATCCGACTCTAATAATACCGTGAACTACCTCTTTCTTTTTCCCTCTTAAACCAATGCTATCAGGATACTCGAGTAAGTCTTTGATCGAAAATGCCAAAATGACTGGAATACTACACCAGGAGCTGATGAAGGACCATACCGAAGACGTTAATATGCAAGAAGTAAACAAGTGATTTGCTGTTTCATCCCATTCACCACAAAGCCCACACAAGCTATTACCCCTGATAATGTTCCTTTTAATCAAACCATCCATAGTGGCCAGCTTATTCAAGCCAAGTCTCCATATAAAGACATTGACTTTCCTGGGCAACCACTCACTCGGGAAGTAATCCAAAAAGGGACCAATGGCTTTAATAAAACTCTCTTTGACGAAGCCGACTCTGAACGATTTATCCGCAGAACCCTTCCAGAACAACTTATCTTTATCATTCTTTAAGACCAAGTCAGAAAGTAAACTGCATAAACCAATTAACTCGTCTATCTCTAGCCCAACCTCCGGCGGTCTCGACCACTGCCAGACAAATCTGGGCACCCTGGGCTCGCTAGAAATCCTCTCCGAAATACTGCAGTTGTTCTTCACCTCTAACTCATACAAGGCTGGAAATTTAATTCTTAACTCCCCGATCTCCGACCAAGGGTCAATCCAAAAGAGCAAAGATTTCCCGTTACCCACTTCCCCCCTGAAGAACGATTTTAACTGCCTGTTATCAATCACTGTTTTATCCAATAAATTCACAATATTACACCATACTCCTCCCATCGATCTTCTCAACGGAAATGACTCCCATCTTGATCTCGTGTTGTGGATTGCCTCGATGACTTTAACCCAAAGCTTGCTCTTGTCTTCTTTAAAACGGCAGCCCCATTTTGTCAATAAAGATACGTTGATATTTTTAAGCTTACAAGACCTAAACCACCGAGATCCATAGGAGTCGCCACCCGATCCCAGGCCGCCCAGTGCACTTTATTCACCGAATCACACCCACCCCACAAGAAATTCCTTATTTTGGCTTCGAGATCTTTAAGCACTTGAACTGGGGCTTTGTAAAGAGAAAAATAGTAGTTCGGAAGACTTTCTAATACCGACTTTATGAGAGTAATTCTACCTCCCATGGAAAGAAACCCCGCTTTCCACTTAGCTAGTCTAGCTTCGACAATATCATACACCGGCTTCCAGTTAGTAACCCTGTTCATGTTAGCGCCAACCGTCAAACCGAGGTATCTAAACGGGAACTCCCCTACTTGACAACCAATGATGGAAGCCATATCTTTCTTTTCCCCCGTCTCGACTCCAATACCATATAAATGGGATTTAACAATGTTTATCTTTAAACCCGAGCACAAATTGAAAACCCGAAGGATGCGTACCACACTTGCTAAGTTGGAATTCGACCACTCCCCCATAATCATGGCATCGTCCGCGTAGAACAAGTGAGAGACCGAAGGGCCGTTCGAGGGAGTTTGAATACCACTAAACATATCCTCGTCTTTTGCCTTCTCGATCATACAGGACAAAACTTCAATAATGATGATAAATAAAAAAGGGGATATTGTATCACCTTGTCTAATCCCTTTCGAGCACTTGAATTCAAACGTAGGCGACCCGTTAACTAGGATGGAAGACCTAGCCGATTCCACGATGCCTTTGATCCAACTACACCATCTTGGCGGAAAACCCATATGATTCATAACATGCATCAGAAAATTCCAGTTTACGTTATCGTAGGCCTTCTCGAAATCAATCTTAAGGAAGAAGACTTTCTTCTTAAGATTCTTGCACCAGCTAAATAACTCGTTGATAATGAGGGGGCCATCCAAAATGAAATTACCTTTTAAAAATGCCGATTGAGATTCCGAAATCACTGTACCAATAACTTTCTTTAATCTGTTCGCGAGGACCATCGAAATAAGTTTGCTAATAGTCCCCATGAGGTTGATAGGCCTGTAATTTTTTAGCTCCACCGGATCCTTAATTTTGGGGATGAGAGTGATAAACGATGAGCAACAACCTTTACTAACATTTCCGTGCTAAAAAAAGTGCTCAAAAATCTTTAGAAAGTCTGCCTCGAATAAATGCCAAAAGACTTTGATAAACTTAAAGTTCATACCGTCATGGCCAGGGGCCTTATCGTCCCCGCACTCCTTAAGAGCCTCCTTAATTTCCGGTAAGCGAAAAGGCATCTGAAGCTTCTCTATATCTGCCGCTGAAATCTGATTTAAACCGAAACAATCCCACATCGGTCTACTTCTCACCTCCTCCGAAAATTTATTTCTAAAGAACTTCAAAATTTCCCGCTTAACCAGAGAGGGTTTAGATACCCAACTCGAACCAATCGACAACCCCGGGATACCGTTAATAGCTTTTCTAGCATTGACATGAGCATGGAAGAATTTCGAATTTTCGTCCCCGTCGAGAGCCCATTTCGTCCTAGAACGTTGTTTCAAGTCCATCGTCTTTCCTCTTTCGATTTCCAATAACAGTTTTTTGTTTTCCAAATACGACCACTCTTCTTCCTCCGAAAGGTTTCTAGATTCCATGAAGTGTTCTAATTCTTCCAATTCGGCGACTGCCAAGTTAACCGATTCCCCTTCTTTCTTCTTCAGATCGTCCCTCCAAACCTTGAGCCCTTTTCTGATCACAGCGAACTTTTGAGACAAAACAAAGTCTGGCGGCCCATCTAAATTAAAACCTTCTAAAGCTTTCTCGACTGCTTCTTTGTATCCTTCTTTACCCAACCAAGAGTTAAACACTCTAAATGGTTTAGCACCTCTCAAAACAAAGTCTGGCGGCCCATCTAAATTAAAACCTTCTAAAGCTTTCTCGACTGCTTCTTTGTATCCTTCTTTACCCAACCAAGAGTTAAACACTCTAAATGGTTTAGCACCGAAATTCTTAGGACTGGTGCTAAGAAGAATGGGACCGTGATCAGAATGAGTGGCTGAAAGGGCCCTAAAAGTAGCATCCGGCCATCTGTTGAAGAATTCTGAACATACCAAAAATCTGTCAATTTTGCTTAACTTCTTACCACTCCCTCTAACACAAGTGAACCTCCTGCCTTTCATATCATACTCTAATAGCCCCGAATTGAATATGAAATTGTTGAAATTCAAGGCACAAGCTGAGTTGAGCCTAGAGTTCCTCCTCTCGCTGGCATCCCTAACCGCGTTAAAATCCCCGCCCACCAACCACATACCGGTATGTTCCTCTATAACCGACGAGATCTCATTCCAAACTAAAAGTTTAGCGTTAACTGATTGCGGGGCATACACATTAACAACATTCAACTGATACCCGCAACCTTTAATTTTTCCGAAAACAACTAAATAATATCGGTTTTTAACGAAGGACACAGCTTCAAAGATACCTGAGTCCCAGATACACATGATTCCTCCAGAAAGACCAACTGAGCTGACGAACTCCATACCGAACTCCCCTTTCCCCCAGAAATTGGCGATATTAACATTCGAAAAATCCTCCTTCTTTGTCTCCCGGATCATAAAAAAATCTATACCATGTCCCTGTTTCAAACCCCTTATCCACCTGGCCTTTCCACCCCCTCCAACCCCACACGCGTTTATAGACATGAAGTTCATGGAAGAACACCATTGTTACCTTCTTTGACGATCACCTCCTTAACAAGAGAGCTGTGATTCCTTAAATTCCTGTGATTCCTTAAATTCACTCCAATATGTGACAACTAAGAACACCCTTATATAGGGAAATTTTAGCAATCTATTTTTATGTGACAACTAAGAAATTAAATGCGACAATCAAGAAAATTAATGTGAAAACTAATTAATTGCATGAGTTGGTGACAGCTCATGCTTTCCTTGTTATTAAAAGTCATGAAAAATCCTCAAATTTGAATCCGAATTCAAATTCTAAATGAGTGACCAACTCATTCTTTCCTTATTATTAAAAGTCATGAAAAATCCTCAAATTTGAATCATAATTCAAAATCTAAATGAGTGAAATTTGTAATTTTCTTCTTTACTTTTTACTTTTTCTTGGCACTCTTATTGTTTGATGTGCGGATCTACCATTTGAGCAATCAGTGCCTCATCATATTAGTATACAAAGTAGTGATGGTGTAGCGCTTGCAGGGCCGTTGTTGGTATGATGAGAGAGATTCATAAGCGATTACGTGGTTATATAACCAACAATGGACATTTACGGTGTGTTCCCAAGTTAAAAATCCCTCCCCTCCCCTCCATGTCTTTCCAAATTGGAAAGACTATTTTCAGGCAAAAAAAACCCCATTTTCCCTCCCCTCCCCCTGTTAAGTGGATCTCTGGAACACAACCTTACAGACAACTATACGGATATTTTTCTTGGTAAAAGTCCGTAGCACATGAACATTTTCTATATGTATCACACAAAAAGAATGTGCATATATGTTTGTGTGATTTTTAAAAGTCAACTTATGGGACACCTTCCCTTGTTGCGGGATCCTCAAAGCGAACTCCTCTTGCTTAGATCTTGTATGGGGGTTGCAAAGTTGCTATTTGGTTTGCGAACTTGCCAGCCCCCCTTTGTGGATGATGCTGTTTCATGTTTTGATAAAGGTCTTCGGGAGGCAATAGAAGACATTGTCGTATGTGGGGGTCCTTTTTTGGTGATCTACAGTGGCGAATCGTGACCTTGCCAATGAGGCTTGGTGGGTTGGGCCTTCTCTCGGCCCGGGATGTGGCTGCCTATGCCTTTGTGGCTTCCAGGTCTCAATCTTGGGAGTTGCAGGACCACATCTTATGTAACAGTGGGGTTGCTAACACTGATCCGGATTATGCCAGCGCCTTGGAACGCTTGCATGAATCTCTACCTGACTTTGATCTCGGCGGTTTCTCTAACAAGGACACCGCCCCCAAAAAGCCACAGAAAACTTTGGCGAATGCCCTTTGTTGTCGAATTGCACAAAGTTTGGGAGAAGATTTCCATTTGTCACCCCGCCAGAAAGCCGTCATTGAATGTCTACAGAGGCCTCACGCTCAGGATTTCTTAACTGTTATTCCTATTGAAGGTTTGGGTCAACGTATGTCAGCGGTGAAGTACCGGTCAATCCTCAAGTACCGTTTGATGATCCCCATGTTCCTGAATGATGAAACTTGCCCAGTCTGCCGTAAAGCATGCTTGGATAAATACGGGGAGCATGCGTTACACTGTAGAGAGTTGCCGGGGTTTAAGTATCGCCATGACTTTGTGCGAGACGCGTTAATGGATATTCTCAGACGAGCAGGGATCTCGACGAAGAAAGAGGCACCGGTTAATTTTCTTACAGACCCGTCGGAGGGGAGATCCACCCTACGCCCAGCTGACGTGCTAGTTTTTGGTTGGGAGGGCGGGAAACATGCTTGTGTCGATCTCACAGGTGTATCCCCATTAGCCGGGTTCCGGGAAAATGGGTTTGTGGCGGGGCAAGCGGTACTGAAAGCAGAGTCAAAGAAGGTGGAAAAGCACGCGAAAGCTTGTGAGGATAATCAGCATGCCTTTGTCCCCCTGGCGTTTGACACGTTCGGCTCCTTGGCGCCGAAGGCAGTTCGGTTCTTGTCTAGAGTTCAGCGTGTGGTCCATAGCAACTTTTCGACCCCTCAGGGGCGGGGCTTTGTTTTTAGTAGATTAGGGTTTTCTATTCAGAAAGGGATGGCGACGCAGTTTGTTGCTCGTCTACCTGCTATCCTTATGTAATTTGCCCTGATGATTGAAATGAAATAAAAATATGCATAACTTAAAGATTGGTTTGTATTGAACTTTTACTAAGAAATTAAACTCTACATAAAAACTTTTTTTGGTCATAGAAATTAAGTCTAAACGTTGTGGCATAGAACCAGTTTGATTTCAAACCAGCTCATGAGCTAATACCAAACATAAATTACTATTAAAACAAGATCAAGCACTTGATCATCAAAAAAACTATAAATTACTTGGAAATGAAAGTGGAATTAACACCCACAAAAGAAAGGAACAAAAAGCAAAAACGACGGAACGTTTATAAAAGTCAAAACTAACGAAAAATTAGCACGCACGCATGTCCCTACATCAAAACTAACTGAGAACCGAAACAATAAAACACTGGTAGTAGAATACAACCTCTCAAGGCACAGGGCAGCAGCAGCTAAAGGCAAGTACTCGTTTCTTATCATTAGATTATTTCAAACTTGAATTATTGCCACTTTCAAGCTCGTTACAAGACCCTGAAAAAACCCGAGTCAGGTATGAACCGATTAGTAGCTGTTTTGCCATAGCTGTTGTGACTGCTGCTGAGGTTTCGGTTGGCCTTGAGATCCACCAACAAGAGACCCGTCTCTAGGGTTTTGCTGTAGTTGATGCTCCTGGGATATTCCCGTCTGGGAGTGGTAGTAATTTGGGTAGTTAAGGGCAGCCCCACCATAACTCTGAGACGGCTGCTGCTGTTGCTGCTGCTGCTGCGGTTGACCTTGCCTGAACCCGCTTGGCTGCTGAGTTTGACCCTGGAAACCGTAATACGTGCTAGCTTGAACACCCGGCATTGTTCTTGAACCAGCTCCATGAACCCACATTGCCGAATTCTCATTCTGGAAAAATACAAAGAATCCAGATAAGACAAAAGGTGGGATGTTATTATGGGTTGGTGGGTTGATTAGCATGATTAGGGCTGCAAACGAACCAAACGTTTAGCTAACAGTTTTGTGAACCGTTCGGCGGGAAGTTCGTCTGTTTTCATTCGTTTATTAAACAAATGAACATGAACAGAGGCCGCGTTCGTTCATTTATGTTCATGAACGTTCGGTAACGTGTTCGATAGTTCATTAGTGTTTTTAGCTTTTATATTTTATTTATATTAAAAAATCCAACAAATAAAATATTAAGTATTTATATTTTACTTAAATACTTCGAAATTCCGATAGTATTATAAATTGTGTTCATTAACGCCGTTTTTTTCATTTGTGTTCATGAACATTAGTTTGTACTCATTTGTGTTCATCAACGTTCGTTGCTTAAAAGTTAAAACAAACACAAACGAACACGAACATGTTCATTTCCTTAACAAACGAACATAAAATCTCATTCAGTAAGTGTTCATGAACAGTTGGTGAACACATATTTTTCTTAACAAACGAACATGAACATTGAACAAGGTCTTGTTCGTGTTCGTTCGGTTCGTTTGCAGCCCTAAGCGTGATGGTAATAAAAGCACACTTTAGTCGACTTTTGACCCATTTACATTTTTGAACTTCAATTTTAGTTAACAGGAGCTGCAAGACGTAAAAGAGGATACCTGTTGAAGTGATAGCAGCTGACTGTTATCTTTGTAATGCGCGTTCAACACATCATCATAATTTAAAGTGGAACCCGCAGGGCCTGCAGGTTGATTAACTTGATAGTTTCCGGGAATTGCGGTAGAATTACCAAACGAACCATAACCAGACGGAACAGCTGCAGATTGAGGCAAGCTGCTAACAGAAACACTGTTCTTGTATTGAGGAAGAACAGCCGCCAGCTGTTGATGATAAGTGCTATTTCCAGCAAACGCTTGCTGAAATCCAGATGGCATGTATGTATAACTTTGAGGTAAGAATGGGTAGCTAATCATGTTTGCAAACGGACCCAATGGGAGTGTGTGTTGAGAGTAAGGGTGCACGGCTAGGTGTTGTGGAAGAGTGGGCCCTGTAGCAATGGTGTTGCCAGGTGGCGTCTGTTGTGTCGGTTGAGATGATGAGAAAACACCAGTCTTTAAAGCCTGGAATACCAATATGATAAAACACATATATATATTTTCAATAAATAATAACAGAATTCATATGAATGAATGAAGCGAGTTAAATTCAGTACATACCTCTGCCATAGAAATAGTTGAACCACTTATGGATGGCACGGAGTTACCATATTTGGTAGCCATTGATTGGCTAACGGGGAACGGTGAATATGAAAGATCGGATTCTCTAGCAGGATGGCCATTTGCTGCTAACAATGTGTTCGGTAACGAATTTGTATATGCAGCCTGCTACAAAATCAAATACAAAAATATTTAATTGTCACAATAAAAAAATAACATCATTCAGTTAGAGAACGCATATGAAGAATATAACTATTGCTATTGTAACCGTACCATAACATTCGAGAAAGGAGTTGCATTTAGCAGCTGTGTAGGTGTCTGCGATTGAGGGAAACCTGGATTCAAGAGATGGGTACTGTCAAACGAATAACCCGATCCAGGTGTTGATGAAGGAAAACTATATTGACTCTCATGTGCCACCTCAGCATTTTCTTGCTTCAACACCTCTGTTTGTGGAGCAGAAGGTAAATCGTAACTTCCAGGATTTGGCCCCGCCTGGTGGACCGCATTGTTCTCTGCTGGTATCAAAGATTCGCTACCATAATACTCAGAATTTCTGCAACAAAAAAACATATATATTAAACAGATAAAATTAAAAAAAATAGGTGGAAATTTTGAGCCGACTAGACATCAATCAAATAAAAACATAAAAAAGAGTCAAAGATTTGTAACCATATTCAACATGCTAATCACTTATAGGAAGCTTCATAATTAGAGTAAAATGCCATTTTCGTCCCTGAGGTTTGGCCGGTTTTGCGACTTTCGTCCAAAGGTTTGTTTTTCTGCATCTGGATCCAAAAGGCTTGAAATCTTGCTATTTTCATCCAGCTCGTTAACTCCATCCTTTTTTTCGTTAAGTCAGGGGTGTTTCCATTTTTTTTTTTGTTAACTTAAAGAGCAATTCGGTCTTTTTCACTTTATGTAAAAAGACTGAAGACCCCAGAAAAAGACTGAATTGCCCATTAAGTTAACAAAAAGACTGAAACACCCATGACTTAACGGAGAAAAATGGATAAAGTTAACGAGCTGGATGCAAATGGCAAGATTTCAAACCTTTTGAATCCAGATGCGGAAAAACAAACCTCTGGACGAAAGTTGCAAAACTGGCTAAACCTGAGGGACGAAAATGGCATTTTACTCTAATAATTAGCCTGACCCGATCTGCTTTAAACTCTACAAAAAATTACCCATTCAGAATGGGCGTGTTTGGACCCATTACCTGACCCGCCCACCCATCTTGACAATACAAGATTAGGGTTATACCTAGTTTCAGAAGGCCGAACAGATGAAGTATCAGGCTCAGCAGGTGTTTCTTCCGTTTGGTTTCCTAACTGTCTAGACGCAAAAGATCCAGAAAACCCGGGATTCATGGTAGAACCGAAGCTCCCGAAACTCAAGTGCGAGCAATCAGCAGTCTGAACTTGCAGATGGTTCGGAATCACTACAGAAGGGATGTCCTCTTCAGGTTCATCATACTGTCTTTCTTCTTGTATATTAAGTTGCTGCATGTTTGTACTCACTGAAGATGCTAATGCGTCACCTTCCTCAACTGAACAAGTACATTGTTTTTATTTTTTTGTAAACATCCAATATTATTAGCATTTTACTAAGAGCAAAAAGAAAAGATAACACTAAAGCTACATTGAACATACCTTCGTCATGCTCAAAAGCTTGATCCTCATGATACAAATCATTGTCATGAAGAGATGCACTCCCAGATGTATCCTCATGCGTATTTCTACTTGAAACAACGTTTTCAGTGTGTTCCTCAAAAACATGTTCATCTTCGGCTGGCGTCTCTTCTGTATGAGAATCGATGTATTGATTGCTTCTTTCGTAATCCACATTGTCCGACTCAACATGAGGCTCGGGAGCCGCTACAGATTGCACATTAACAGGCTGTGGCTGCTCCATAACGGGCCAGTCATCATCGTGAGAAACATGATGATTGTTGTGGTCTTGATGCGTCTCTGGAGCTTTATAAGAATTGTCTTCCCATGAATTCGGCTCATAATGTGTCAATGGCGGCTGAGGTGGGACCGGGGTGCTATAAACCTTGTTTTGCGGTTTGCCCATTTTCACAATGTCAGCCATGGACTTTTGACCGGGTGCACCCATCCAAGCGGATTGAAACCCAGAAGAGGGTGGTTGTGAAACCGTTGCAGTACTATCAGCTACACTGAAAGTTGATGCTTTATTTTCATAGCTAACAGAACCACTGAAGTCACAAGTAGAATAATTTAAGCCTTCACGAAATGTCATAAAGAAATAAAACATGATGAAATAACAACTAATTTTTTGAAACGTTTGACGCACCTGTAAGTTGCAGGGGTTCGATTTGTATTAGTCGACGCAACTCCATAAGATGGTGCAGATGATCTTGTGTAAGAACTTGTACCGTTTTCCCTCTTAGATTTTCCATGTAAACCACCAGATTCTTTGAAAAATGAACAGAATAAAAATTAATAATGGTTCAAGTTTCAATAGAAATAAATAAATGTTTGATTTTTACACAATGTAATAATTATATACCAGAAGAGCTAAACTGTGATGAACCACCACGCCCAGAATAACGATCTGTACCGCTTCTGGCACCGCGGTTTGAAGTGCTACCACCACCACGAGGCCTAGATTCTGTGGTATCCTTAACCTGATGCATAGCAGCAGAAATAAGATACTATTACCATAAATATGTTATATGTTACAAGGAAAGTGCATAAAAGCACAAGATAGCCTGAATAATGATACATGTGAAAATTTTGCAACTCATAGAATACAAGAATAAAAAAAGTGCATAACCCCCAAGTGCAAAAAAAGATTCACACAAACAGATTATGAAAAAAAATGTAATGCAAAAAGTAAGGCTGATAAAAATAAAATTGGTTATCATCCAACTCCACGCACCTCTTTTTTCTTCTCTCGCTTGCTCTTCACCTCGTGGAAAGGATCTGCATGATAAAAACATAAACTTTATATCCGAAGACACCGATGTTTAAAATTATGAGTAAATATAATACGGACTTGGGTATCCTGGGAATGTTATTGTAAGTTGAGCAAACATAAAAACACCAACAACAAGAAGCAGTGCTGAAATAAATGTCCTTTCAAGAAGTTGGAAGTCAAAAAACTGATGTGAACATTCGAGTAAATTAATAAATTAACAACAATGAAGTATGTTGGGATTACATCCCTGAGTTCTAACAAACAAAATAAATCCAATTCTGAAAGTTAAAATAATGGTATTGGCTTATGACACAAGTTATTATGATCCACTAATCTGACAAATAAAAAAAACAAAAAGAATTAAAAAAACGTTCCATGTGAATCAGTAAAGTGTCCTCAAAACAAGATTGTTGAACTCGGAATAGGCAAACAAAAAAAAACACACACACTGCAAAATTTAAAGTCACTGCCATGAAAAATTAAAGCGGGCGCACATGAATGATCAAGATCGTGTTACCTTATTCAACAAGCTATAGATAAAGAAAGCCACTATTGGCATTATTTCGATTATGGGTTGCAATCTAGATTCTAGAGTCTAAACCAAATGTCCTTAACTTCTTATGCACACTTCACATCCAATACAAAGATAACACACATGCTTCATGGTTAAAATACAATAACAAAGTTAGTTTCTTTAAATACAAAAAAGACCATTATAAAACCCCAAATCAAATTAACATCATTATGTACTTCCAAAATTTAAAAAAAGAAAAGTAAATCCCACAAACTATAGCTTTTAACCTAGATTCTTATTTCAAAATTTGAAACAACAGCAAAACAAAGCCACTTGAATTTTTATAATATTTCAAATCTGCATAATCAAATTATCAAAACACATAACACATATAACTAATTATATCTCCACACACAAAATCTTTAATTTTCCCCCTAAATCCCCAAAAGAAACAAGCTTAAAAATACCCAATCGCTGCAGATGAATAGATTATCACCATGATAAAATAAAACAAAAGAAAAACATAGATATTAATAATAAAAATTGTATGTTTATAATAATAACCTTGAGAAAGAAGACGATTAACGGCTTCGTTAGGGTCCATATTAGAGTCTTTTAGGGCGGCATAGATCTCAGCATCCGATACTCCGTTAACAATCTCCTTAAGACTCTGTACCATCTTCCTAGATGCCGAGGGTATTCCCTGAACTCCTCCGCCTCTGCTGCCCATAGTTAGTGTCAGATCTGCCAATCACCGGCGATTTCTGTAATAATAATAATCTGAAGGAGAGTGATGATGGAATCCGCCGCGACCAGAAGAAGGAAGATATATGAAGAAGAAGAAGAAGAAGCAAGCTTTCGAAAACAAAACCCTCCCACTCGCCCACTCCTCTCCTCCTTTTATTCTTTCTTTTGGTAATATTATTATTTAATAGATTTATTATAATAGATTTACATTTAATTCTATCTAATCCAATTGAATTTCGAGTTCGATGCTATGGTTTCCGGCAGGTCTGTCTTCGAAAATGATAAAAAAAAAAAAAAATTAGGTCTCGGGCAAAGCTAAAAAAATTAGTCCCACTCCTTACATTAATACGATGATAATTTTTATAAAATATTAGGTCTCGGGCAAAGCAAAAAAAATTAGTCCCTCTCCTTACATTAATACGACGATAATTTTTATAAAATAAATAAAATAAAATAAAAGTAGTGTAGCAAAATGATTAAACTTACTTAAAGTACTTAAAAGGAATTGGGACTCTCCTAACCTTTTTGGATTTGTAGTAGCTACATTACCCATTAACATCCTATAGCTAAAAAAATCAAACATCTAGCAATATTGGTACTAATTTATTAACTCCACAAATAAGCGGTAACATATGAGCATAAAACTATAGTATTAATTTAGGGGTAACTTAAATTTAATTTTAATATGTAAAAATTAGAATATGAAAAGTTGTATCACAAACAATTTATGAAACCATGAAACAAATAAAAAAAAGGCAAAGTGGTTGCTAAAAAAAATTAGAAAAAGGGACAAAAAACTGGACACTTAAGAATTAAACACAAAACCTTCTGGAATTAAACTCACATCCCAACCAGCTAGAACACCGGCTGATATATTTTTCAATTCAGGCTCCAACCCTTTTAATTTTGGGCCTCGGCTTTCGCCCGGGCTGCCCAGCCCAATAATCGGGCCTGGTTTCCAATTATTAAGCTATAAATGCTTGAATATTTTTCGAGTTTAAATAGAGAGTAACGTGATCTCGAAGTTTGACTTTCCAATGGTGCTAGAAATGTTTAAATATATCGGCTTGTATGCCTTTCGAGTTTAGATAGGTACTAGCTCGAATTTGAAGTTTGATTTCTAATTGAGCTATAAATGTCTAAACGAATTAACTTCAATATCTTTTGGGTTTAAATAGAGAGTAACTTTGTTCAAAGTTTGATTTTCAATTGAGCTATAGATGTCTAAACGAGTCTACTCGAATATTTTTTGAAAAATACAAAGAGTAAGTTGAATCCGAATTTGATTTTCGAATGCACTATAAATGTCAAAACGAATTGGCTTGAATATCTTTCAAGTCTAAATAGAAAGGGATCCTAGTTAAAAAAATTGAGTTTTGACTAACCTATAAATGTTTAGCGACTCGACTCGGGTATCTTTCGAGTTTAAATAAAGAGTCACTTGAATGCCAAATATGATTTCCAACTGAGCTATAAATATTTGGTTTAATCAACCCAAACTCAACAATGTGAACATCTCAATTCAAGAAATTGATTTGAAATATGACATATCATGTGATGTAATTATTTAATGCGTTTTAGTATTTATATATACTTCTTACACTTTTTACAAGTTTTGGACTTTGTAGTCGAACTCAATCCAAAGAACTATAGGGTAGGAATTGACTACAAAGTCCAGAATTTCTAAAAAGTGTAAGAAGTCTAAGTAGGCATTATGTTTTAAATTCTTTTGGCATGGTATTACATAGAAAAACACAAAACCTAACAATTTAAAATACAATGAAATGTATTATAGGCATGAAAATTAAAACACAATGGCAAAAAAAATCAATCAGCGTGTTTTAGATTTCATGCCTGGAATACGTATTATTGTGTTTTAAATTGTTACGTTTAATGTTTTTATATATAATACCATTCCACAAGAATCTAAAACAATATGTATAAAATTTAAAACACAATGACTACATAGACTCCTCACATTTTTAAGGAGTCTTGGGCTTTGTAGCCACCCAACCCAAACAACTATAGGGTAGAAGTTGGCTAAAAAGTCCAAAACTTCTAAAAAGTGTAAGAAGTCTATGTAGCCAGCGTGTTTTAAATTTTATGCATAACTAGGTTAGAACCTCGTGTAATACACGAGTTGCATAAATATAATTTTTATATAATAAATAATAAAAATTATCTATAAAAAACTCGTGTATTACACATGTTGAATACAATATAATGTAATATACGTTGATGTACTATTTACTTATTATAACATTTTACTTTGTTTTTTTAATTTATTATTAGGTTAAAAACACATGTATTACATGGGGTTGGATCCCGTTTTTATATCGATGCATTTAAAAACACTTATAATTTGATAGAAACATATGTCTCGGAACTAGAATAATTATTTAATTATAGTGAAAAAACAATAATACAATTATTAAGTATATATCAATATCCACCACTTGTGGTCTAGGGGTAGGGAGGCTTGGGTTCTCCAATGGACACCCAAGTTCAATCCTCACTTGTGTCACTTTGGTGGATTAGTCAATAATGGATAGAGCCTAGCCTCCTTGCAGAGGTGCCAAGTTCTATCCTGAGCCAACTCGGGTTTTTGTCCTACCATGTGTTACGCCAGATAGTGTTCAGCTCTTGTAATGACACAACATCTGTCAGGTGACAGTTGGCGATATGGTTTCCCGGGGGAACGCCTAAGCCAAACTCTCAAACCAGCGAGCGTTCGCTTAAGACGACATAGTATGGCCGGAGTGTAGCAATGGAGCTCTCCAACTTAGGGAGTGCGGTAGCCTAATTCAAGAAAGTTGTCGTTTAAAAAAAAGTATATATCAAACGGGAATCTTTGATTCCTAATTTACCATAATCTCAATCACTGGACTCCAAAGTATATGTATCTACTCATAATACTTGAGATATAACTTTATGATTATATGAAAAAACAAGTGTTTATCTTTATCTATATTTTTTAATTATTTATAGAAAAACAAATATTTATTCTTGTCTAATTTTTTGTTTAAAATTATTATTATTATTATTATTATTATTTAATATGAGAGATAAATAGGAAAATAAGGTGATAAAACACCAGAAAGTGACACGTATCTAAAAAAGATTTTCATTTATTAGTATAGGAAGATGTTTTAAATTCTCTCGGCATGGTATTACATAAAAAACACAAATCGTAATAATTTAAAACACAATGAAATGTAGAGTTAAGTTCGCGCACAAATACTCTTAACGTACAAAACGTACGAAATATATGAAAAAGTAAAAAAAATGCGGTGACATTTTCGTAATTATTCATTCATATGGTAATTATCAAAATTACTCTATAAATGATCTTGTAGGGTAATTTTATAAAATGGTCTTGTAAGGCAATTATCAAAATTACTCTACAAGTTTATCAAACAACATACAATTCAAAATTACTCTATAAGATCATTTGTAGAGTAATTATGATACTCTACAAAATTACCCTACAATATCAAAATTACCCTAGAAGATCAAAATAACCCTACAAGATCATTTTACAAAATTACACTACAATCATTTGTAAAGTAATTTTGACAATTACTTTAGGAGTAAAACAATTACGAAAATGTCATCGCGTTTTTTCAGGAAAACCTTCAGGTCGTACGTTTTGTACGTTAAAGGTATTTGTATATGATTTTTTGTCATGAAATGTATTATAGGGATGAAAATTGAAACACAATGGCAAGAAAATTAATCAGTGTGTTTTAGATTTAATGCATGGAATACATTTTACTATGTTTTAAGTTGTTACGTTCGGTGTTTTATATAGAGTATTGTGTTTTAAGTTGTTACGTTTGGTGTTTTATATAGAGTAAAATGCCAAAATTGTCCATGAGGTTTTGGCATATTTGTATGTTCCAGCCAAACTTACTATGTTTTAAGTTGTTACGTTCGGTGTTTTATATAGAGTATTGTGTTTTAAGTTGTTAAGTTTGGTGTTTTATATAGAGTAAAATGCCAAAATTGTCCATGAGGTTTTGGCATATTTGTATGTTCCAGCCAAACTGACTTTTTTTGTGCATTTCGGTCCTTCACCCTTTTTTTGTCATTTTCATCCTCGAGGTTGGCAACTTATTGTGACTTTCGTCTATTGAAAAATGGTCCTTAAAACTTTTTTTAGTGAAAATGGCTCCTTAGGGACGAAAGTCGCCGAAGTGATCAAACATCATGAACTAAAATGACATTTTACTCTATTAATAAACACGTAACTTGGGTGTCACATGACCTCTTCTTAGGGTGTTCATCTAAGATAGTGTTCACTTGTCACAACCGCATTCAGTCTCAACCTTTCCTTCTAAAATATTCATAATCTCCATACAAATATAATTATGTCAAATTTCCGAATTCTAATAAACTAGTAAAATTGCCCGCGCTACGCTGCGGGTTTCCATGGATCTTTATTTTGGTTCAATATAGCAGCCGAAAGAAATATTCTAAAGATAATATCTATACATGTTTTACATCCACTTAAAAACATAAAAATAAATTTAAATTGGAGGGTTGATTTTAAAATAGTTGTAAATGGAAACGTAAACGCCATCTTTAATATAACTTTAATGAAAATTTACGTCTAAACGTAAACCAACTTGAATTTATACCGACACGTGCGTAAAAATAAGCACGTAAGAAAATATTTCTTTTAATTAAAGAATGGTACGACGCCAAACGATAGTGTCGGCACGTAAAGTGACTCGAATTTATACCAACCTAATGAAAACGTATTATATTTGACTCGTGTCATTTCCGAAAAAAATCTACATCAAAACATAAACCAACTGAAAACGTACACAATAATAAACATAAGAACATATTATATTTGACCAAACTCATTTTTCGGAAAAAATTACGTCAAAACGTAAATCAACTTGAATTTATAGCAACATGTATATAAATATAAACATGTAAAACTCAATTACAAAATCTTTTAAAAGTTAAGTGGTTATAAATGTTAATGCTAAAATTTGAGAAGTAAAAGTATATAAAAAACACATAAAAGACAAAGAGACAAAAAGCCAAAAAAACAATAGAGAGTAATTACAGGTTTTGTCCTTTATATTAAGTATTAACACATTTTTTCAGGTGATGTCATTTGTCGTGAAAGTTGACAAGTTTTGTAATTAACGTTTAAAAATTTTGCACGTTATGTCCTTTAACCTTAACCTAGTTAAATATTTTGGTCAAATCTAATTACACAAGAGTATTTTAGTCTTTTTTTTACCAATTTATTTAATATTATTTAAAAAATAAAACAAAATATTTTAAAAAATTATTATTATTTTTATATATAGCTTTCTCCCTTTACTACTCTATCTCTACCACTACCACCTCCCACCACCATCAACCCACCACCACAACCCCCCTTGTATTATAATCTTTTAAGCCAAATTAGTTCACATGCAGGTGCACACATAGCCCTGTATTTAGCTTCGGCTGAAGACCTAGAAATAGTAGTTTGTTTCTTACTTTTCTAGGAAATTAAGGTAGACCCAAGAAAAACACAAAATCATATGCAACTAAATCAAAAGATTGACTTTTACTAAACAAAATACCATACCAAGGAGCTGTTTTCAAATACCTCAGAACATTAAAAGTTATTTTAGCATGTCATACTATTGGGTTATGCATCGACTGACTAAGATAATGAACTGCATATGAAATATCTGGCCTGGTGTTAGCTAAGTATATTAATTTTCCTACTAACTGTTGATAGCCAATAACATTAGAAAGAGAATCGGAGTTACTATTAAGCAAAGCATTCAAAACATGATTATGATCTATAGGATTGCTAACTGGTTTGCATGCTAACATACCATACTCATATAACAAATTAGTACAATACTTTCTTTGAGACAAGCAAATACCCTTATCAAATCTAATAACTTCAATTCCTAAAAAATATTGCAACTCACCTAAATCTTTGATCATAAATTTTGTTTTTAAGCTTTGCTTAACGCACTCAATTTCAAACACAAAGTTACCGGTTAACACAATATCATCAACATCTACAAGCAACACAACAAATACATCTTTATTAGCTTTAATAAACAACAATGTATCACATTTACTTTGTATAAAGTCAAACTCAACTAATGCAGCTACCAATTTTTCATTCCACATTCTGGGGGCCTGTTTTAACCCATATAAAGATCGTTTTAACTTGCAAACTTTATTTTTATCACGAACACAATATCATTCAGGCAATGACATATAAAATACCTTCATTTAACTCATCATAAAGAAATGCATTATTAACATCTAATTGAAAAAAGTTTCCAATTATTTTCAATAACTAGTGAAATAATGCATCTAACAGTGACACGTTTAACAACAAGAGAAAAAGTCTCCTCATAATCAATCTGTCGCAACCCCCGACCCCTGCCTCGGGAGGCAGGCGGCCGCGACCTACTCAGAGATGGTGGTATCGGTGTTTATCAGTTTGGCAGCGGAATTTACATCAGGACCGTAGTTAGGAAATATTTTATCAGAGTAAAATACCACATTTTCGTAATAGTAAACACATGGGAAATTCCCAAGTTTTCATTACAATATGTTTATAGGGATAAACCCTATTTTATTGAATAAAACATCTTTCTTTATTAGGTAACTTTTATAGCCACATTTTTCCAAGCCTTTAGTGCTCACCAGCTGGCTTCTATTTTGGCTTTCACATTTTGTTACCTGAAACGCGTTTAAAAACATTTTGTCAGTGGGAAATACTGGTGACTGAATCCCAAATTAATCAAGACATGTTTTATCCTTGTACAGTATTGAGGGCAATCAGCAATTACATTTGTTTATTATTCTACTTTAATTACCACCCACGGTACTGTCAACCTGACTTGTGGTCATGTTACTACTCACAGTGTAGTAACAAATTTTGTATACAAAACCCCAACATACCGACGATAATTGTAGAATTACAAATACTCAATCACTGTTTAATTATAATATAAAGCATTGAGGTTTTGTAAAATAGTTTGCAAAAAGGTTTACAAAAAGGAGATTACTCACATTGCTAGTTTAGACTTATCTTGGTGTTTTTCCTGGTTATAATCTAATAATTTAAACAATGCACACGAGTTAGTATAATAACCCAATATTTACATTAGTTATACCCTCCCCGAGACAGAACTCCAACGACTACGTCGGGCAGAACCCCGACAGCCGTTACGGAGCACTAAATCAATCGGGCAACGTATCTAATACGTAACCGAGGGTTATAATACTTACAACGGGGCAAAACTTCGTTAATTAGGGTGGTATAATACCCGATTATAGCTTCTACACTATAGAATTTGAGAGAGAAATTCGTTTTTTGAACATCAGAAACTGAAGGCCGGCCTTCCCAATTTATAGGAGCTGATTTCAAGTTCCTCGCGGCCCGCGTAAGATCCTTAAGGGGTCTTCGCGCCCCGCGACATAGGGAGTGTAGGGCCTAGCTTTGATTTGTCACAAACTAGCTTCGACACGGATTGAGACACGTGGCAGCTCCGGGGCTTGCCTGGTGGTCAAGCTGTCGTGCCCCGCGTAACCAGAAGGTAAAGCCTTCGCTGCCCGCGAGCGACCTTCAGATTTTGTTTTTATTTTATTTTTATAAAATTAAAGGTACTAGGGATCAGTTCTCGCATACGGGGTGTATTTTAAGACATATAGGGATGTTATAAATATATCAGGGGTGTCGGAAAATTTTTAGGAGGGTTGTTATATCCTCCCCACCTTGTTTTAGAACTCGTCCTCGAGGTCTACTAGAACAGGTGTGGATATTTCCTTTGCATTTCTGATTCAAGCTCCCATGTATACTTTGGTCCTCTCTTGGAATCCCATTTCACTTTGACTAGAACTAATCTTTTATGTTTGAGATTCTTGACTTTCCTGTCTTCAATCTGTAGAGGCTTTTCTACAAACTTAAGCTTTTCATTTACCTCTATATCCTTAAGAGGTATTACCAGTGATTCATCGGCTAAGCACTTTTTGAGATTGCATACATGAAATACATCATGTATTCCTGTCATTTCCTCTGGCAGTTGTAGCTGATAAGCTACTGGTCCTATTCTTCTGATAACCTCAAATGGTCCAACATACCTGGGGCTTAGCTTTCCCCTTTTGATGAATCTTACCACTCCTTTCCAAGGAGATACTTTTAACAAGACCTTGTCTCCTACCTGAAATTCCAACGGCTTTCGTCTGTTATCATCATAACTCTTCTGTCGATCACGTGTTGCTTTTAGTCTTTCCTTGACTTGAATGATTTTTTCCGTGGTTTCTTGCACTATCTCAGGTCCAGACAATTGCATTTCTCCCATCTCTGCCCAACAGACTGGAGTTCGGCACTTTCGTCCATAAAGTGCTTAGAATGGTGCAACATTGATACTGGTATGATAACTGTTATTGTAAGAAAATTCTATTAATGGTAAATGATCGTCCCAATTTCCTCCGAAATCAATTACACAAGCTCTAAGCATATCCTCCATCGTCTGAATTGTCCTTTCACTTTGTCCGTCTGTTTGTGGATGATAAGCAATGCTTAGATTTAGCTTGGTTCCCATGGCTTTTTGGAAACTTGTCCAAAAATGAGAAGTAAAACGGCTATCTCTATCAGAAACGATTGATAAAGGAATACCATGTAATGAAACTATCTCATTTACATACAATTTGGCTAATTGTTCCATACCGAATGTTTCCTTCATTGGTAAGAAGTGAGCAGATTTGGTTAGTCTATCCACAATCACCTAGATGGTATCATTACCTTTTCGTGTCTTGGGTAATTTGGTAACAAAGTCCATTGTTATCAATTTCCATTTCCATACTGGCATTTCCAATTGCTGCAACAAACCTGAGGGTTTCTGATGTTCAGCTTTGACCTGTGAACAGGTTAAACACTTGGCAACATAAGCTGCTATATCCTTTTTCATTCCTATCCACCAGAAATTCTTTCTTAAATCTTGATACATCTTATCACTTCCAGGATGTATCGTATATTTAGACTTATGAGCTTCTTCTAATATTAAGTGGCGTAGGTTTCCTAATTTAGGTATCCACATTCTTTTCTTATGGAATCTTCAAATTCCATATGTTCCTTGTTCTAATTCCTTAATCATACCTTTCAGTTTTTCAGTATCATCCTTGATTACTGATTCTTGTACTTCTCTAATTTGCTCATTTAAATCTATCTGCAGATTTAATTTAAGAGAACGTACTCTTTTTGGCTTTACATGATACTTTCGACTTAAAGCATCAGCAACTACGTTGGCCTTTCCTTCATGCTACTGAATCTTACAATCATAATCACTAAGAAATTTCATCCAGCGTCTTTGTCTCATATTCAGCTCTTTTTGCCCAAACTCTTATGATCAGTGAAGACAACAAATTTATTTCCATATAAATAGTGTCTCCAAATCTTAAGGGCAAAATTTATAGCTCCTAACTCTAAATCATGTGTTGTATAATTTTCTTCATAATTCTTAAGTTGTCTAGAAGCGTATGCTATAACCTTTTGGCGTTGCATCAACACACATCCATAACCTAACTTAGAAGCGTCACAATAGACTTAAAAGTCTTCAGTTCCTTCTGGTAACGCTAGTATGGGCGCGTTGGTTAATCTTTGCTTAAGAATTCTAAAGGCTTCTTCTTGTTTTGATCCCCATTCAAACTTAACAGATTTACAGGTTAACTTAGTTAAGGGAATGCCTATTCTAGAAAAATCTTGAATAAACCTTCTATAATAACCGGCTAATCCTAGAAAACTTCAAACCTCTGTTGGTGACTCAAGGACTTTCCATTTAGTAATTGCCTCAATCTTTGTGGAATCCACAAGAATTCCCTCATGGTTAACTAAATGTCCAAGAAACTGTACCTCCTCTAACTAGAATTCACATTTTTAAAATTTAGTATAAAGCTTTTCTTTTCTCAGTAAATTTAAAAGTGCATGCAGATGCGTTGCATGTTCCTCTTTACTCTTAGAGTAAATTAGAATATCATCTATAAAGACAATTATGAATTTATCCAAATATGACTTACATATTCGGTTCATCATGTCCATAAATGCGGCTGGGGCATTGGTTAAATCAAATGTGTTGGTGCATGCGTTTGTCGACTTCGTCTTGCATCGAGTCTTGTATATATTTAGATAGATCAGGGCACATTGTTCGAGAAAAATGTCAAAATTAGGTTAAGAGGTAATTTCGCACGGAATTAACATTTGTAATTCCGCACGAAATCAGCAAGACCATTTCAAACGAAATCACTAATTCCGCTTGAAATGTGATTTCGTTTGAGCATGTTCAAGCGGAATCACCTTGCCTATATATATGTGTCTGCTGATTTCGTTTGAAGTAGTTCTGAGATTCCGGTTTGAGAGCCGAAGTGCTGCCGAAGTGTCTACTCGCTGTAAAACTGTGTCAAATCAATCTAAAGACAGTTTAAAGTGATATTCTAGCTGAATTGAACTCGATACGTATGTTTCCGCCTTTCGTATTGAGAAAAACTCTTCTGATCGACTCGTTTGGGTCTGAAAACGATCATACAAGTGGTATCAGAGCTCAGGAGGAAGAATTCTTACAAATTCAGCTGCAAATTCTGATTTCTACACCTTCTTTTTCAAAATTAACAATTTTTGACGATTAAAATCGACTAATTTTCTCATATATTGTGTGAAACTGTGTTTTAACAAATCCTTGAAAGTATTGGATCTTAATTCAATCTAAAATTGGTAAAAATTGTAATTTCGCTTGAATACAGCTCGAGAATGATGACGTCAGTAGGATTTCGCACGAAATTAGGGCTTAATTTCGCTTGAAATAGCCTTATTCCGCATCAGAGTGTTATTCCGTTTGAAAATTTTCACACGAAATTAGTAATTTCGCTTCAAGTTGCTATTCTGTTTGAAAGGGCGTTGTTTCACACGAAATCAGGTAATTCCGTGTAAAGCTGGTATTTCGTTTGAACAGGTAATTCCGTGTGAGATTGGGATTTCGTTTGAAAGTGTTGATTCTGTTTGAAAAGACTTATTTCGTACCAAAAGGTTATTCCGCGTGAAACTTAATTCCATTTGAGCATTCAGAGTTTTATGAAACTTGTTACCGAAACATGGAAGAGGAATTTTATAACGCATTTGCTACTACCCCGACTACTCCAGCTAGTGTTACTCAGAATTTGACCATGGAAAATGAAACGGGTACTATGCAAAAACCGCCAAAGCTTATGAATATCGAGGAGTATAAAGGATGGGAAGAACGATTTGAGAATTGGGTACAAGCAAATTATTTGGATGCTTGGGAATGTGTTAAAACGAAATATGTTAGACCGACGAATGATGAAGAAGAGGAGATTGCTATTAAAGATTTAAGTGTTGATGATAGAAAGAAATACAAAAATGAAAAGATGACGATTAGTCTATTGCATCAAGTTGTGAAGGAAGATATCTTGGTTTTACTGCAACACACTGGACGTGCATATTCAATTTGGAGATCTTTAAAATCAAAGTTTGTTGGAAGTAAAGAAATGATTAAAAACAAAAAGTCACTTTTGAAGAAAGAGTTCGATTTATTTTGTGGTTTTCGAACTGAAAGCACAAAGCAAATCATTGAAAGATATTGCAATCTGTTAGTCCAAATGAAGAGAGTGAGCATCAATAAAGATAATGAAGAGTTGGTAGAAAAGTTGGCTGATGCATTGCCACATGAAACTTGGGGCACGTATTTGATGATGTTGAGAAATAAGAAATATTTTGGGAATTTGACACTGAATAAATTCACTGAAAAACTTGAAGCTCAAGAGATGGAGCAAAGAAAGATTTCAAGAATGAAAGATTTTGATGGTGAACAAGATATCGGTCTGTATTACAAAGGAGGTATCAGTGATAAGACTAACATGTCACCAAAGGTCGAGACTGCTTTCAATGCTAAGAGTTCATCTGGAGGATCTTCTAAAGGATCAAACAGTAAAACAAGTTTTTCTTCATATCCATCATTTGATCCAAATCTGTCAACAACAAAGAATGGCAAGAGGTTACAATGCAACATTGTGTTAAACCTTGAGAATGATGAAAATTTCTCAGAAGAGGTGGCAAAAAGTCATATGTCTTTGTTAGGAAATGTGCTGGAATCATATGAAAGTCTAGTAGCAGGAAAGATCGGGAATCCAATGTTGACAAAAGAGGATTACGATCAGATTGATGCTGAGGAGATGGAATTGAAGGATATAAAATGGTGTTTAGCAAGTGTTTTGAGAAGAGCCGAAAAGTTTAAACAAATTACGGGAAGAGATGATTTCCGTGATGCTAATGTTTCTACTTTAGGTTTTGATAAATCTAAAGTTACTTGTTTTCGTTGCAGGGAAAAGGGACACTTTAAGAGGGAGTGCACAAATCGCGAAGCAAGTGGAGCTCAAAATCCGTTTAACAACAATGATTATTATCGAAAAGCAATTTATCATCAAGTTGCTCAATAATCACATCAACAAGAGCCACAAACTGCACATGCTAGGAAGGCAATTGAGGAATCATCAAAGAGAGCCTGCATGGTGAATCAAGATGATAAAAAGTCTACAAGTGGTTTCAGTTGGGACAAATATGTTTCAGCTGATAGTAAAGCATGTCTGATAAACCAAGATGACAAAAAATTACCAGAAGGGTTTAGCTAGGCAAATTTCAGTTGGGATAATTATGATCCTAACAAAACTCCACATCACAAAGCTTTTGTTGCTAGAGTTGCTGAAGACAGTGATAATGATGATGATTATTATGCAAGAAGATTGGAAAAGGACTTGAGAATGATAGAGGAGAGTGACAGTGATGATGAAAAAGCTAAAAATAAAAAGAAAAAAAGTTAAAAAACCCATCAGTAGTGATGATGAAGAAGTTCCTGTGATAAGAAAAAAATTAAAAGACATTCCAGTTTTCAAAGTTGATGCAGAAGCTGATGCACAAAAGATTCCGGTGATATGTGAAAACTGTGAAGCAGTGAAGAAGCTAAACAGTACTTTGATTCATAACATGAACAGATTGAAAGAATCTTATGATGTTCTGAACAAAGCAATGAATCAGTATAATCAAACAAGCAATGAACAAGCAACATCAATGAAGACATTACAAGGAGCTTTCATGACAAAGCAGAAAAGTGTTAACATTTATATTGAGAAGTGTGTTGTGTTGGAACAAAAACTGGAAACCCAGAGAATTGAAACAGAAATAGTTAATAGGTTGTTAAAAAGTTACTCATGTACTTCTTATGTTATTGACATGGTTTATCCAACTGTTGAAGGCATGAAGGCATTTGATGAAGAGGAAGTATCTGAAGACAAGAGTTCTGAAAAGAAAAAGGATACTGAAGTGAAGATTTCTGGTAAGAAACAAAGTGCCAGTTATACAAAGTGTCCACCCCCGCTTGAAAATGGATATTCTCCTAGAAATCCAAATTCATAAAGAGTAAAAAAGGCAACCAATTTACAGTGGGAGTCTGAGTCTTCAGAAAATTTGCCCGACAACATTGATGTCACTTTTACGTCGTCTGATACTGATCATGAGTCAGAGTTAATAAAGAAAGTGGTCGATCAGGTGTTGGATAACGATGAAACAGAGGAGTCAAAATCGGAGTCAATCTCGTATTCAAAGTCTGACAAGTCAAAGTCACCAGTCAAAAAGGACAAACGGGTTTACAATAAAGAATTTTTGCTATCAAAATCTAATTTGAATGACGAAACAGTCAAAGTGGTTTATACTTTGAATGATTCTGATAAATTATATTCTGATGAAGAATTTCCAATAAGAGGTGTTAAACCTGACATGATCAAAAAGGTTTTCAAACTAACAGAAATTAATATTTCTGAAATAAAAGATGTAAATCTTTCTGAAAAACCTAAACCTTACACTTCAAGAGTTCAAGAACGCTTAAACAAGAAAAGAGGTTACAGTTCTGGTTCAGGTTTTCAAAAGAAACCAAATCATAACGGTAATTTCAAAACACTACAAGAAAAATGACCATTTGGGACTAAATTATGAGGGACTGATCTATCAGTCTCGGATACATAGTATCGGGGACTAATTTATTAGTTACTAATTGTATTAGAGACTGATTTTTTTGTGACTGATGTCCGTGACTAATAATCAGTCCTTAATACTTGGACAACTTATCTGAGACTGAATTTTAGTCACAAATATGTTTGTCTAAAAATAAATTTTGGGGGGAAACTTATTGGTTACTGAAATTCAGTCCTAAATAACAGACCCCATTAATAAAAATGGCGCCATTTTATTGGTCACTAATATTCAGTCACTAATATATTGACACCGAGGGACTAAACTATGAGGGACTAATCTATCAGTCTCGGATACGTAGTATCTGGGACTAATTTATTAGTTACTAATTGTATTAGAGGTTGATTTTTTTGTGACTGATGTCCGTGACTGAATTTTAGTCACAAATATGTTTGTCTAAAAATAAATTTTGGGGGGAAACTTATTGGTTACTGAAATTCAGTCCTAAATAACTGACCCCATTAATAAAAATGGCGCCATTTTATTGGTCACTAATATTCAGTCACTAATATATTGACACCGAGGGACTAAACTATGAGGGACTAATCTATCAGTCTCGGATACGTAGTATCTGGGACTAATTTATTAGTTACTAATTGTATTAGAGGTTGATTTTTTTGTGACTGATGTCCGTGACTGAATTTTAGTCACAAATATGTTTATCTAAAAATAAATTTTGGGGGGAAACTTATTGGTTACTGAAATTCAGTCCTAAATAACTGACCCCATTAATAAAAATGGCGCCATTTTATTGGTCACTAATATTCAGTCACTAATATATTGACACCGAGGGACTAAACTATGAGGGACTAATCTATCAGTCTCGGATACGTAGTATCTGGGACTAATTTATTAGTTACTAATTGTATTAGAGGTTGATTTTTTTATGACTGATGTCCGTGACTGAATTTTAGTCACAAATATGTTTGTCTAAAAATAAATTTTGGGGGGGGGGGGGAAACTTATTGGTTACTGAAATTCAGTCCTAAATAACTAACTCATTAATAAAAATGGCGCCATTTTATTGGTCACTAATATTCAGTCACTAATATATTGACACCGAGGGACTAAACTATGAGGGACTAATCTATCAGTCTCGGATACGTAGTATCTGGGACTAATTTATTAGTTACTAATTGTATTAGAGTTTGATTTTTTTGTCACTGATGTCCGTGACTGATTTAACTAAATAAGACTAACCCAGTTAAAATTATAAAAGCATTTCTATTAAAAAGACTAACCTAGTTAGTCTTTTCAGTTAACTACTTCAGGGGCCGATTTGGTTATTTTTAAAAGTATTTTAACCTTATATTCTAACCGAGTTAATGGATTTGTAAAGGTTCCTTATTAAACAACTAACTTAGTTAATATACCCAGTTAACTATTACAGGGACTATTTAGGTAAATGTGGAACCACAGGGGCCAAAGTGTAAATTTTTGTTAAAATGAATAAAAAGGTTCGAATCGGTCACCAACAAGACTCGAACCCGCGCCCCTCGAACACACACACACATGCATAACCGGCTGGACTACCACCATCGTTGTTCATATCTCAGATTTATGTTATATATATATATATATACACTTTAGAAATATAAAATATATATATTTAAACCTGCATATCCGCGCTGTTGACCGGACTTCGACAAACCCCGATGTTAATGGGTTATCTGATCAATGTCGTTGCACGCCTATTCTCTGCACCTCAAAAGCAACTTCCCACGCGCATTTAATTGATTCGAACGTGCCTGACTTCGATGAAACCGAAGTAGTTTTTATAAAATTAAAGAGTTAAATGCCATTCTAGTCCCTGTGGTTTGGGCCATTTTACCTGTTTAGTCCAAAGGTTTCATTTTTAACCTGTGGGTCCAAAAAGGTTTCACCGTTGCCATTTTAGTCCACTGGGTTAAGTTCATTTATTTTTTCTGTTAACGAGAAGGGCAATTCGGTCATTTTATATGGCCAAATTGCCCTTCTAGTTAACATAATTACATATAAAATGACCGAATTGCCCTTTTCGTTAACAGAATTAATGGATGAAGTTAACCCAGTGGACTAAAATGGCAACGGTGAAACTTTTTTGGACCCACAGGTTAAAAATGAAACATTTGGACTAAACTGGCAAAATGGCACAAACCATAGGGACTAAAATGACATTTAACTCAAAATTAAAAGTGGAATGTACCACTAATTTCTGTCGATGTAATGTCCAAATTGAGGCGTTTTATAAAAAAAAAAAATTAAACCAAGCGTAGAAAAAAGTTGTAGCAACATCCGTAGCAAATCTGAGGAAAAAATATAAAAATATAACGTAGCAAAATCGGTAGCATAAAGAAATGTTTGAAAATTAAATAAAGAAGTTAAATAAACCTGGTAGCAAAATTTGTAGAAAGTTGGATGTAAATAAAACTTAAACCCCAAAATAGGGTTTTCTTATATGCAACCAGTTACTCCACCACCGTTCACGACCATCGCCGCCCACTCCACCGAAATCACGACCTTCAAATTGAGTTTCGGGCCGAGACGAGGTTCGTACACACAACAAAAGAACTACACAAACATGGATATTCTTGTTGACCAATCATATTCTTTCTTTATGACGATGTCTCAAACTGGAAGCAATGATTAGTAAGCAGCCATCTTGCATAACCCATCTAAACTGCATTTGCATAAAATTAAAATAACTAACATGACATTAAAATATAAAAATAAATAAAAAAACCTAATTTAACTATTCATCGTCGGAATTCGCTAAAAGGTGGGGTATTCCGTATTCCATAACAACGTACGAGTACAAATAACAGTTCAAGTTAAAATAACAACTAACTTATATATCAATTATGTAATCGGTTTCAATTAATGGTCAATAACACAAATTTGTTACTCCTCAAGTCTATTTTCTTTACATATGGAATATTTATACTTAATCAAATTTGTTACCCAAACCCTTTCTTAGTAAAAATCATAAATCTCTCAAAAAAAAAAAAGGATTTGTTTTTTGTTAAAATAAAACAAAATGGGTGAATTAAAAAGGGATTTTTACATATTTCCCCCTCCTAAGCTGCCTTATTACATATTTCCCCAAACCAAAAAATCAATTACATATTTCCCCTTCCTAACTCATATATATTACATGTTTCCCCTTTTCATTAAAATGACTCTTATTTATGACTATTTTACCCTTAATGAACTATTAACTTAATATTTACATATTTCCCCACTCTAATATGTAAAATCAATTACATATTTACCCAAAACCATTTCGTTCAAAAACACAAATCACTACTAGAAATTTGGCGTTTTCTAACAAAACCTTGATGTTGGAAAAAACCACGTCAAAAACTATTTACTACGCATTTACTATGCAATCTTTAACGCATTTACGACAAAAAATATGGTGTCGGAAATTTGTGACGAATTTTCAACGCAATTTCTGTTTAGAGCTTTAAAGTTTTGCAACTCACTTGTGATGGAATGTTAAAAACAATTCACAACTAACAGCAACAAATTAACATCAAAATCTTAAACAATAATTAAGCAATTGTAACATGTATAAAACCAGTGTAAATTATTCATTTTCCAAATAAACTACAAGGTCTTCAGCAACAATTTTAAAAATCTACTTTGTCCCCATGATTCACAGAATAACTATAACTATTAATAAATATAACAAGAACTAGTATTCATAAATACAACAAGAACTAGATTTTTGCTACATCTGTTCATATGATTAGAGACGACATGTCACCCTTTGTGAAGAAATCCTAAACTCCGTCACCCTTTGAAAATTTTGGATCTGGTGCTCTACGTCGGATTCATTCAGCATGTCGTCATCAGGCCCGAGTACCATGGTTGCGACGCCTCCTGACCCGTCTGAGCTTGTCACCAGAAAACGATGAGGTCCTTAGCCTCTAGGGCTTCTTTTCGCGTCTGTAGATGGAATATAAACTAACAGGCTGCGTTGGGTAAACGACTTAACGGGTCAAATGAGAAATCATAATGCATACAAATCTAAGACAATTTTCAACCAATTGACAAAAAAGGGTGTCTATACACTCACCATTACCCCACTGTAAACACTTCAAGTCATCAGCATTATCACTACCATAACAAACAAAAGAAAAAGAAAAAAATCAATATATATCACTTGATTACCTAAACAATTTTCCCCATCATTCTCTCTAGTAGTAGTGATCCATCGGTTGTACCTTAAAGCCCAACGTCAACGACAGTGGTAATTCAGCTAGCAGGACCACCGACACTTGCACCTTCATGAACGATTACGATTAAAATCAAAACACCAACCGGAATCACATGATTATGGTAATTATAATTCCCCTGAAATGAAAAAACTTGAAGTTGAAAAGGATCTCAATGCACCTGCCTGACGATAAATCCAATGATGTAAGCTCTGCAAATTCGTTTTTTTTTTTTGCATTCTACGTGAAGAAATTGTAAAAAAAATTGGTAAACTGTAAGCTTAATCATACATCATACCGTTGAGTTTCGACGAATTCATCAGCAAATAAGGTTTTAGTCACCATCATGACGGAGACGGAGTAATTGTCATTCGACGATAAGCATCTGAACTTCTATACGAACTCTCATAGACAAATCTGGATGAATTCATCATACCGTTGAGTTTCGACGAATTCATCAGCAAATAAGGTTTTAGTCGCACATCTCAACACCTTAATTTTCCTATTACTCAACCCTAACTCCTTCAATCAGAACCAATCATAAATCGAAACATCAACAGATTCTAGATTCAAAACAACAGATGAACGAAGAAGATGAACAAGATTCGATTATTAACATACCTGATGAAGTAGCGATGTGCGTCCGGTAGCTTAGGAAGAAGAAACGTCATTGTTGTGTAGGGTTTGGGCGTCTGGATTATATGAACATAAATACGCAGATCAGCAGATGAGTTATTTCGAGGGTAATTGGGTAATTTCTCAAAAAAAAGGAAAATATGTAATTGATTTTATGGTTTGGGGAAATACGTAATAAGGCACTTTAGGAGGGGGAAATATGTAAAAATCCCAATTAAAAAAAGCAATATTCTAGCACTAACTGATTGGTCTATTCAAACTCACACGGATCGCCATGCTATCACCATCATCTGTTGATCAAAACCAATCCAACGGCCACAAAACCCTACAACACTTAAAGCAGACAACACCCCCTATCTCCTCACCTCTCTCTCGCTCATCTCCCCCCTCTACCTTCTCTGCATTTTCATCTTGAAGAAACCCTAACTTCCTTTCACCTTCACCCTCTCATCTCTTTAAACTCCGATCACCGGAGTGAATTCCGGCGGCCGCACCCCATCGCCGATGATCGGCTGGACACACTCACTCACCCACCGTCCTCCTTCTCCATAACACCCCAACTCCCACCTATCACCCACACTTACCCACCGTACACGGACCCTTCAGAAATCAGGAGAGCCGCCATGTGCGGTGGCGAAATCAGAAAACGAGAGAGGAGAGAGAGAACATAGCGGAGGAGAGATAGGGGAATCAGAAAGAGAGAGCAGTGAGAGGAACGGGACACGGGCGCGACAACCGGCGACGGTAGAGCCGTCACGACGGCAGCGGTGGCACTTTTGATTCCGACGGTTTCACGGTAACCCCCCCCATCTGTTTACTTCTATTTTTTTTATTAAAGTTCGATGATGATGTTGGTGATGTTATGTTGAAGATGATGATAATGCCGCTGTTGTTGTTATCGATGCTGGTGGCCGACACCACTGCCGGCGATGATGATGGCTTGAGTTCATTCGGGTATGAGTTCTTGCTTCGATTCAAGTCCAGTTTATGTTACGGGTTATGGTGTCAAGACACTGGTTCGAGCCAGCGGGTCAAACCCGGTCGACTCAGGTCAAACCGAGTCGACTCGGTCAACGCACAGAAAGCGAAGAGGTGATATTTCCTACTACTCCCTTTATATAAGTAGGTTTTCAAACATCAATATCTCTTATTTAATGTTCAATCTGGATACTTGAATTGAGATTGACATATTGAAGTGCCATATACCTTCTGATTGGGAGAAATTTCAAGTTTATTGTTATTTGCTCTGTTTGTGACCACTGAGAAGCCGGTATGTTTACATACAACTTGCTTGAGTTTTTTTACATACAACTTGTTGATGAATGCTACATAAAGAACCATACTTTAGACACTAACAAACCCTACTGTTAGATTGGTTGCTGACAAGCATATGATGAAAAAAGATTTTGCCTTTTAAAGGTTTAAAGCCTGTGAAAAGTCGTTTGGGGTGGTGAAGTGGCTCGTCATCTTCTATTATTCGAGCGCTTTTGGGCAGTTCTCTGCGGGCAATGATCAGGAAAAAGGTCACTACATCCAGGGTTTGGAGCTCATTGATTCATTTATAGATGCATCCAAGGTACATTTTCATTTACTTAGTTGAATGTTGTTGAGTTATTTTTGAATGAAATTGGTCACTTGTAATGGTTTATTTTTGCTTCATGATTTCAAGGATGGGTGAATCTTAAGTTGTGCTTCATGAAATCATCATCAATTTACGGTAATCTCATATTTAATTATTAAAGTTTCAACTCGTTTACTTTTGCGTTTGGCCTTCTTGGTATACACATTTCATGAAATCATCATCAATTAGGAACTTCACATGTCTAACTTTTGCGTTTGGCCTTCTTGGTATACACATTTTGTTCATTCATCTCACTCGTGTTGCTAACATTCTGCATATTTAGTATATATAGGCAGTTTTGTTTCATTTATGGTATTTGTTTCACTATTGTAAGCATCTGATATAAACTTTGTAATGTAACTTTGTGGTACTTAAACTTGAGTTAAATTGTTAAGGTAATTTTCCCTGAACTTTGAGCTACATCGCATAAGACATTACTATGAAATCTATTATTGGTTGCACTTATTATCTATAAATCTAGTAAGACATTATCATATTTGTATATGCTGATGGAGTTATTTTGTGATTAGGTGGGTGGTAAAGTCATGGCTTTAGGCCCCTAAACCAAACCTATAGGGACCCTAATATTTATTTACAGGCTTGTGTTTAACTGTTGGCTCATTTTGTTTTTATAATTCGTAACTGGCTTGCTAGGTTGTGGTGACAGATTTTGGTTTGTCCCTACCATATGGATCAGCTTCAATGCTCCATTTTTGAACTTTGATATCCCACCATGTATCTAGAGGAAGTCTAGTTTTTCCTCGTGGATTATGTGAGGGTATAAATGCGGTTTCATGAGGATTGATGAGAGCTTATTGTTTATCAAATATAATGTGAATGATCCATTTTTTATATTATTTTTTTAGATAAATAAAACCTAATGATATTGTTACAATCTCATCAATTTTATTTTTTTAGAGGTTGAACAATATAGTTATCAAAGATTTTTATTCAGAAAAGTCACAGTATTTGTTTGAAATTTGAGTAATTTGTTTATTCGTTTACTAATTATTGATGATATTGTTTGAAATTGGTGATATTGTTACACTCTTTTTGTTAGGCAAATATTATTCAACATAAAGAGGAGGCAATGGCAAAGTTAATTTTTAATGGGACAACGATAACTACTACCATGGATCACGAGCTCGAACAGGAGGCAATTGAAAGTGTATGTGCCAAGAAAAAAACAACAAAATCTGCATGGAAGGTAGGCGTTGGACCGGTTTTAAGAAAAAAAAGATTTTTGGATGACATCAGAAGCTGGATCGTCTCAACCATCTTCAAGCGAGAAGGAAGCACTTCGAAATCAGGTGGCTTTACTAGAAGAGAAATTGAAACAAAGCAATGAGAACTCGGAAAAAATGTTGATGTTCATGAGCTCAAAGTTTCCGGATTTTGAGAGCTCAATATCCGCACATGTGAGTGGTGGAGCAAATGATTTGGATGGGCAACTCAATGTTAATGATAGTCTGATCTAGGATGTGAGTTACTTAAACTTACTTTGTTGGTGTTTGTTTGATTACTGTTTTGAAGTATTAAAGTTTAGAATTAATATGCTATAATGTTATGGATTAAATTTGTTGAGAATGTCATTGTATTTAAGACTCTTATTAGTCCTAAAAAGTAAATATATTACCAAATGTGCATGCATACTATCGACTATCAAATGTAGTATCAAAGACTATTTTTTAGTCTTCAAAAAACTCATAACCAGAAACAGTTATAGCATCGACGACTATTATTTAGTTATGAAATTAACATATTAGGGATTGATTATCAGTCTCTAAAAAACATATTCGGGATTGAAAAAGTTCTTAAAAGATACAAAATTTCAGTCTCTAAAAAACATATTCGTGACTAAATAATGACATCAAAGATTATTAATTTAGTCCTAAAAGATAAATTGAATATGTTATCAGGGACTAATTCTCAGTCTCCAAAAGAACATATTATTAGGGACTGATTCTTAGTCTCTAAAAGAACATATTCAGGACTGAAAAAGTTCTTAAAAGCTACATATTTTCAGTCCCTAAAAACATATTCGAAACTAAATAAGATGACATCTAAGATTATTTTTCAGTCCCTAAAAAATATATTAAGGAATGAAATGGCATGTTATCAGGGACTAATTCTCAGTCTCTACAACGTCTATTAGAGACTGAATTGTCATGGAACCCAAATCTAAGTAAATGTATTTGGGACAAAATAGACAAGGTTCAAGTACTGATTTTCAGTCCTGAAAGGCCTAGTATCAAGGACTGATTTTCAGTCACCGACGAAATGTATTCGAGACTGAAATGATGCTGTACCACAACGTATATTGAGGACTGATTTTATATGTATAGGAGACTGAATATCAGTCTCTATTGGTGTCATACAATCGGGACTGAAATTTAGTTACTAATGAAAGTATCTAGGACTAGACAATTAGGACTGGCTCGGGACTGGCAAAATCAGTCCCTAATAACCATTAGGGACTGATTTAGGAGTTTTAGAGACTGATTTTTCAGTCTCAGATTGCGATCTTTTTTGTAGTGAAAGAAAGGGATTAGGATTTATTCCACCGAAAAATCATAAAAATGAAAAAACTTATAAACCAAAAACTATTTTTGTTTCAGGAACATCAACTGAAGAGGAAAAGGAGCAGTTATTCAGGAATCAATCAAACAAAGAATTCCTTGCGAAGAAGCAAGAGGAAATGAAGAAGGAAATTGCTCAGAGAAAGGAAACAAGAACCTGTTTTCAATGCAAAATTGTTGGTCATATTGCCAGAAATTGTCCAAAGGCAATTCAAACAAAACAGGGAGTTTCTCTTAAACTGAAAGGAAAGATGGTTGAAAATGAATCACCAACTAAACAATTCAAAGTTTTAAAAAATTCAAAGTTTGAGGTTGGTGAATGTTCAAATAGATTTTACAAGAGAAAAGCAAATCTTGATAACCACAAGTGGGTTGTTAAGAAATCTGATGATAGTTCGAGCAATGATTCTGATTCGTCAAAATCAGAGGAGCTATTTTCAGGCAATGAATCTAATTCCATAAAGTCGGAGGAGCCACAAGTTGAGATAAAATTGGAAACATCAGTACCGACAATGGATGATACAAATTTTCCACCATTGAGGGCTGAGAATTTTAAACAAAAGGTTGGTAAAATTGAGATTTCAAATCAAATTTTCTCTGAAAAGAAAGAATTTGATATTGAAAAAGCTTTTAACCCCAAAGTGCAACATATTTTTGGTAAAATGGTTGATGGTAAAGTCAAAGGGGTGAAAGAATTTTATGAGAAGAAATTGAAGAAACCAGTTAAAACTGTGACATCTCAGGTTTGTGACTGGGATGTAACATATTATGATGAGTGAAAAGTATGACTTACCGGAGCTCCCAGGTTGGTAAGAGTGGAGCAGGAATCGGCATCTTTCTTGAGAAATTCACGAAAGTGGTTTCGACTTACAAGTGGTAAATCAGGGACATTAAATTGTACTTGATTTTCTACAAGTGATTTTTGGTGTTTGATTTTAAACTGTTATATTTTTTTCAAAAGGTTGAAAATGAAAGAACAATGTGATGAAACCCCTAACCTACAAGTGGTTTGTAAAATCAACAAAACTAATTTTCTGGAAAAACCATTTGATTAAAACAAACTTAAGTGTTTTGAAATCACAATGGGAAAATAGTTTGTTGTAAGGGGGAGTTCTGATTGTTTATGCCAAGTGGATGGCGAATTAAAGCAATTTGATTTCAGTTGTCACTTTACTTGTATAGTTTGTTTTCAAATTTCCTTTTAATGATTTTGAATTTTAGGGGGAGTAAGAATTTTCAAAAAATCCAAAAACATTAGAAAATTTGAAAAAGTAAAAAACATGATAAAATTCTAAAATGAGTTTTGTTGAGAAAAGAGGAAATGATAGTACATCAGTAGATGATCACATCATGCTAAAGATTTGGAAAGTTAAAATGTGATAAACGGTCTCACTGATGATGTGCCAGTAGGTTTTTACACATTTAGTAGATTGTGACGAGATATAAACCTAAATTTCAAACTTACTTATATCGTGGGGAACATCTCTCGGATATATGGGTAACCCCCGAAATCTTGTTTGAAAGGTCCCTCTTTCTGAAATACTAGGTCTTTATACTCAGTGATATCTGGGGTATTATCCCGAGACTTCTGATTTTGCGGAAGCAATGGCCTAGTCCCCGTATAATACTTTCTGCTTGCTTGAAATATAGCACCGCCCTCAGTACAAAAAATGATGAAACATTGAAAAATGCTAATCATGTGCTGTTGAAGAAAAGATTCTCTAAAGGGAACACACCAAAAGTCGAAGCCGTCATCTCTCTGATTTTGCGGAAGCAATGGCTTGAGCTCTCACGGCCCTCGCATTTAACCCTTACAGATATCATCTGTGGTATACTCACCTGTAAGACTGAATATTGGGATCTGGATACGGGAGTATATTCTGAGGTGGGACACGCGAATAAGTTTAAGTCTCTAAAACACTAATCTCGTATCTCAAAACAGTTGAAATTTATGTGAAAATTTAAGTGGATCAGTATACTGACAATCTAAGTGAATTGTTTAGAACTGAAAATGTATAAAGCTTAACGGTGTCGGTGATTTGTCTCTGAAACTGATATGATCCTCTTACACAAACTCACAAAAATATTGTCTGTAAATATTTCTTTATTGCATTTTGTTAAAATAAAAAATCTAAAAAGATTTTAGTGTGTTTTAGCATAAATTTTTGAAAATTCAAAAAGATTTTCGATAACTGTTGTTGGAAAGCTGATTTTCAAAATTCCGAGTGCTAAACATGATGATAATCAGTGAGGGGGAGTTTTTTTGAAATAAGAAAAGGTTTTAAAAGATAAATGTTTTCCATGCAAGTGGTTCATCAGAGATTGACATTGTAAAATCTTTTTGTATGATATTTGCAAATAATGTTGTATTTGTGTTTACAAGTGGTAAGCAGAGAATAAATTTGTCAAATTTTAAATCTGTGAAATTTATTGTGTGGTAGAGATTGTGCAGGATAGCTAGGTTTCTGATTCTGGTATCATAGAGAGCCAGGTTACGATCCTGATCCTGTAAAAGCCAGGCTTCAATCCAAAGCACAATTTAAGGGGGAGTCTGAATTTGTAAGAGCCAGTCACAGAGTTTGAGAGAGAAGATTGAGAGCCAGATCGAGATTCTGGAGAAGAAGAGAAGACAGAGATTGAGGATGTTTTACATTGTTAGATACTTTGGAAAAGTTCAAAAAGACTGATAAAGACTAAAGATGTTGAAGACTCGACACTGAAGACTCGTCAACATTCGAGGGGGAGTCTGTTGCTGCATGCGTCTGTCGACTTCGTCTTGTATCGAGTCTTGTATATATTTAGATAGATCAGGGCACGTTGTTCGAGAAAAATGTCAAAATTAGGTTAAGAGGTAATTTCGCACGGAATTAACATTTGTAATTCCGCACGAAATCAGCAAGACCATTTCAAACGAAATCACTAATTCCGCTTGAAATGTGATTTCGTTTGAGCATGTTCAAGCGGAATCACCTTGCCTATATATATGTGTCTGCTGATTTCGTTTGAAGTAGTTCTGAGATTCCGGTTTGAGAGCCGAAGTGCTGCCGAAGTGTCTACTCGATGTAAAACTGTGTCAAATCAATCTAAAGACAGTTTAAAGTGATATTCTAGCTGAATTGAACTCGATACGTCTGTTTTCGCCTTTCGTATTGAGAAAAACTCTTCTGATCGACTCGTTTGGGTCTGAAAACGATCCTACAAAATGGCATGACAGTAAATTCATAATGGCCATACCTTGTTCTAAATGCGGTCTTAGGAATGTCCTCTTCCTGTACCTTTAATTGATGATATCCCGAGCGTAAATCGATCTTTGAGAAAAATCGAGCTCCTTGCAATTGATCAAACAGATCATCGATTCTCGGTAATGGGTACCGATATTTAATCGTGACCTTATTCAATTCACGGTAATCAATGCACATACGCATTGACCCATTTTTCTTTTTGACGAACAAGATCGGTGCTCCCCATGGTGATGAACTTGGCTGTATGAATTCTTTTTCCAACAGTTCGTCTAATTGTTTCTTTAACTCTTGCATTTCTGCAGGTGCCAAATGGTAAGGTGCCTTGGCAATTGGTGCTGTTCCTGGTAGCGGATGAATTCTGAATTCGACTTCTCGGTCTGGAGGTAGTCCTGGTAATTCTTCTGGAAATATATTTGAAAATTGAGATACTACAGGGATATCTTTTAATTCTTTTCCCTTAGTGTTAATGATTATGGAAATCATATACACTATTGATCCCTTTCTTGCACAACTTGCAGTTTTCACCAGAGAGATGAATTTTGTGTGTCTAGTTGGCTTATCTCCTTTAATTGTGATCTTTTCACCTTTTGGTGAATTTACTTGTATTGACTTTTGATCATATAGAATACTGGCTTTATTGGCTACTAACTAATCCATTCCTAATACAATGTCAAATCCTGCCAGATTCATTGGGTAAAGATTTGCAATAAACTTTTGATCTAAACTTTCTGTTCTTGCTCCCTGCAAGATTTCAGAAATCTTAATGGTTTCTCCATTTGCTGTTTCTACTAGACATTCTTGTTGGAGTTTAGTTAATGGTTGGTTGAGAAGTTTGAAAAATGAAGTATTAATAAAACTTTGGTTCGCACCAGCGTCAAATAATACTTTAGCAAAAACATCATTAACTAAAAACGTACCGGCAATCACGTCTGGGATCATCTTTGCTTCTTCTGTAGTCAAAACAAATTCCCTAGCATTCTTAGTAGTCTTGTTGTTCATGGCTAGAGCTAGTTTCAGACAATTTGGCTTGATATGTCCTTTTTCTCCATAGTTGAAGCATACCCAATTGCTAGGTTTCTTCCTACAATCTTCCTCCTTGTGTCCTGGTATCTTGCAGTAATTGTAGTAGGTGGAGCATCTTCCTGAATGCTTTTTCTTACAGGCTTTACAGTAAGGTGTAGAGGTAGAACCTATATTTTTCCCATTGTTGGAATTACCGTAGCGAAATTCCTGGGTAAGCCTTTGAGCTAGGTTCCTTCTCTGGTTTTCTTCTTGTGTACGTACCAGTTCACCAGTCAAGGTGTTTGCTAGTTCTACAGCTTCTTCTATAGTTGGTGGTCTAGCTGCCTTGACTACATGTCTAATTTCACCAATTAATCTCCAGATGTAACGGGAGATTAACACTGGTTCTGGTGATGCTAGGGTTGACACTATTCTAGCATATTCAAAGAATGTAGTAGTGTAACCCATGTTGTCTACTCCAGTCATTCTAAGGTTTAAAAATTTATTAGCTATCTGCTCCTTTTCATTAGGAGGACATAATTTTCTTTCCACCATATTCTTAAACTCAATCCATTCCATAGTGTAGGTTCTATCACTTCCCCTAGACTGGAGGATAGTGTTCCACCATTCCAGAGCTTCATTCTTAAACAGGTTGGAAGCAAACATGATTTTATCTTCTTCTAGACACTTGCTTATTTTTAAGACTGCCTCAGTCTTTTCTAACCAGTGTAGAGCTGCAATGGCTCCTTCATTGCCCGAGAATTCTATTGGTTTGCAGGACCAGAATTCTTTGTAAGAACAACCATAAGACATGGTTCTTCTTGTTTTTGGAATTGGCAATTGAAGAAACGACCCATTGTTCACGCTGTGACTGGGTTCAGTATCTGTTCTCTAACATGTTGGATAATAGATGGCAGAGCATCTCTAATTCCTTGGGTTACTATGTGTCGAATATCACTGTTATTTATCTGGTTTTCATTATTCTGGTTTTCCCGATTTGCATTGTCAGCCATCTGGATTTTAAACATTTACCAAGTATTAATATCACGAAATAATATTGAATGTGAATAATCACATAACAACACATTGATCCAAAATCATCGTCATTGCGACCTTTACTCTATTTTATATTATGCATCTATATTTATTACAAATACAACTGGAATTGAAATTACAATACTAGTATGCATCAATAACTATAGGGTTATCTATTATCTTATATATATCCATATTAAAAATATATATTTTATTTTTTTTTCAAACATACACACATATATATTTATATATTATTATTATTATTACTATTACTACTGATAGGGGTTCATCCAGTATTGCATGTTGCGCTCGTCATATTTCCAGACGAGTCTTTCCCCTATCTGTCTCATCCTCTCTCTTCCTTCTAATATCTCCTCCCCAAAGGTGCGGAGTTCTTGTATGTTCTTAGTACTCATGGGTGGGGCTGGGGCTGGTATCGGGTCAGGAAACTGGGGCATAGGTTCTTCCTGAGGGTACGGGTTTTCTAGAATCTCCCTGATATATTGGTCATTATCATAATAGGGGTCTAGAGGGTCAAGGTCTAGGTAGGGTCCTACTAGATCTTGCATGGGCTCCTCTATTGGGATTGGGTAACGTTGCTGGTAATCCCTGTGGTCATCAAACCACGGGTCATAGTCTGGGGGATGGGGTACTGGTATTATAGGGATTTCAGCTGGGTCTAGGTCAGGTAGTGGGTTCTGGTCAGCTGGGTCAATCTCTACTTCCATGGATTGTGTTGGGAACAACTGCAGTGGCTGGGGTGCTATAAGTTATTCTAAATTAGGGTCTGCGGCGGTGGTAGCTAATATGTGAAAATTAGCTAATCTCCTATTGAGTATGTCGTGGGTTTGCACATTCATTTCTCTATTGGCCGCTACTAAGGCCCTTTGCTGCTGTAGTTTTCTCAACCTCTTTCTACGCTCATGAGCTCCTCTGCTGAACCATCCTCTCTTCTTGGGAGGGAATGGCTCTTCATATTGTGCTTTAAACACGAAAATCCCTTCTTTGGTGTCAGCCGAATACCCCGAGGGGGTTGGTTGCGAAGAGGTTCCTTCGTTCTTAGGAGAGTTGGACAACTGACGGTAAGCGTCCGAAGGTCCTTGATCACTCATACTGTAAACTAACAAATTGTCAAATAACACAAAAAATAATAATCTACACATATGCACATAATTTCTTTGATTCTTTCCTAACAAAATTTATAATTTCAATGTCAGCAGAACACCTCTTTGGCTGAAATTAGTGGCTAAGCTCTGATACCATCTTCTGTCGCAACCCCCGACCCCTGCCTCGGGAGGCGGGCGGCCGCGGCCTACTCAGAGATGGTGGTATCGGTGTTTATCAGTTTGGCAGTGGAATTTACATCAGGACCGTAGTTAGGAAATATTTTATCAGAGTAAAATACCACATTTTCATAATAGTAAACACATGGGAAATTCCCAAGTTTTCATTACAACATGTTTATAGGGATAAACCCTATTTTATTGAATAAAACATCTTTCTTTATTAGGTAACTTTTATAGCCACATTTTTCCAAGCCTTCAGTGCTCTCCAGCTGGCTTCTATTTTGGCTTTCACATTTTGTTACCTGAAACGTGTTTAAAAACATTTTGCCAGTGGGAAATACTGGTGAGTGTATCCCAAATTAATCAAGACAGGTTTTATCCTTGTACAGTATTGAGGGCAATCAGCAATTACATTTGTTTATTATTCTACTTTAATTACCACCCACGGTACTGTCGACCCGACTTGTGGTCATGTTACTACTCACAGTGTAGTAACAAATTTTGTATACAAAACCCCAACATACTGACGATAATTGTAGAATTACAAATACTCAATCACTGTTTAATTATAATGTAAAGCATTGAGGTTTTGTAAAATAGTTTGCAAAAAGGAGATTACTCACATTGCTAGTTTAGACTTTTCCTGGTGTTTTTCCTGGTTATAAACTAATAATTTAAACAATGCACATGCGTTAGTATAATAACCTAATATTTACATTAGTTATACCCTCCTCGAGACAGAACTCCAACGACTACGTCGGGCAGAACCCCGACAGCCGTTATGGAACACTAAATCAATCGGGCAGCGTATCTAATATGTAACCGGGGGTTATAATACTTACAACGGGGCAGAACTTCGTTAATTAGGGGGGGTATAATACCCGATTATAGCTTCTACACTATAGAATTTGAGAGAGAAATTTGTTTTTTGAACATCAGAAACTGAAGGCCGATGCTCCCAATTTATAGGAGCCGACTTCAAGTTCCTCGCGGCCCGCGTAAGATCCTTAAGGGGTCTTCGCGCCCCGCGACATAGGGAGTGTAGGGCCTAGCTTTGATTTGTCATAAACTAGCTTCGACATGGATTGGGACACTTGGCAGCTCCGGGGCTTGCCTGGTGGTCGAGCTGTCGCGCCCCGCGTAACCAGAAGGCAAAGCCTTCGCTGCCCGCGAGCGACCTTCAGATTTTGTTTTTATTTTATTTTTATAAAATTAAAGGTATTAGGGATCGGTTCTCGCATACGAGGTGTATTTTAAGACATATAGGGATGTTATAAATATATCAGGGGTGTCGGAAAAATTTTGGGAGGGTTGTTATACAATCCCCTCTTTTTGACTAAACCATTTAGCCACTAATATGGCTTTATGCCTATCAACCTCACCACTAGACTTATATTTTATTTTATAAATCCATTTACATCCAACGATACTTCTATCATGAGGCCTATCAACAATATCCCAAGTTTGATTTCTGTGCAATGCTTCTATTTGATTATTCATTGCACTAATCTAATTTGAATCATTTTTAGCCTGATTATATGTTTTAGGTTCAATACTTTTACTAAGAACAAAAGCAAACACCTTATTTGTAATGGACAAATTTGAAAAATTAACTACTTTTTCTATCCCATATTTGACTTTACCTTCAACTACAAAGTCACTTAGTTTTTTTTAGGAAAAACTGATTGTCTAGATGACCTTCTAGAAGTACTTTGAGATATAGACTCTTTAGTGTAACCCTCAGATGTACTAATATCATCACCTACAGTATTCATATGCTCAACCCTATTATACACATCCTTATTGCTGGAAGTTAACTGAGTATCAATTACACTATGAGCAGGAATGGATACATCTAATTGCTGAGACCCATGTGTTCCTGTGTCACACTCACCTTTATCCTTTCCATCATTATAGGGATCATCTACTTGTGTAAAATGTTTGGAGTCTATGTTTTCATAAAAAATAGACTTGTAATACTCTTATCTTGATTTGTATCAAAATTCTCATAAACAAGTTTTTCTTTGAAAGGGAAAAATGTTTCATAAAACTTGACATATCTAGAAAACACAATTGTTTTTGTGTCCATGCCAAACAATTTGTATCCTTTTTTCTCAAATGAGTATCCAATGAACACACATTTTTGAGCCCTACTTTTCAGTTTATCAGACTCATTTAAAACAGTACAAAAGCATAAACATCCAAACACTTTTAAATGATCAAGGAAAGGTTTAAAACCATGGATTAATTCATAAGGAGTTTTGCCATTCAGAACAGAATAAGGGGTCCTATTGATCAAATAAGATGAAGTTAATACACACTCAGTTCAAAACCTTAATGGAACATTGCTTTGAAACAATAATGCTCTAGCAACATTAAGAAGATGCCTATGCTTTCTCTCAACAATGCCATTTTGTTGAGGTGTACAAGGACATGTTGTTTGATGAACAATTCCTTTGGATTTACAAAAAGAGATCATTTTATTATTGACAAATTCTAAACCATTATCACTTCTAAAATGTTTAACTGATTTGCTAAACTGAGTTTCAAATATAGCTATCAAATCTTTAACATTTTCAAATACTTCACTTTTGTGTTTCATCAAACACACCTATACTGCCCAAGCAAGGGTGAGTTATTTGTAAATATAGGAGTTTGGGAGAGTAACGTTAGCCATTCAGAAAAAAAAAACAATGGTAAGGAAAAACCTATACCCATCTCTGCTAGTGACCTTATAAGGACCCCATACATCTAAGTGAACTAATTCTCCTAACTGAGTACTTTTATGTTCACTTAGAGGAAAGGGTTCTCTATGTTGTTTAGCCTTGTGACACACATCACAAGGACCATGTTCAACCAATTTTTTAAAATCTTGTTTAATATGTTTAATAGCCTAGTCAGATGGATGTCCTAACCTAGCATGCCACAAACTATACAAATTAACATGATTACAACACACCTTGTTTGACACAACAATATTGCCACACAAATACAAACCATCTATTTGATTACCAGTCACCGGGACTTTCCTTGTTGATAAGTCCCTTATATAGCAATTTTGTTCATCAAATCCAACAAATAGTTGATTATCTTTTGCTAATTTATGAACAGAGATTAGATTAACATGGTATTCTGGAATTACAAAGACATCATATAAAACTACTCCATGAACAAGTTTTAAAGTTCCAATTTTAGTTACTAGTGCACTTGTTCCATTTGGATGTTTTACTTGTATGTTTAATTTAGTGACATCAACATAATAATCTAAATCTTTTTCACTTTTAACCATATGTTGATTTGCTCCTAATCTATTATCCAATCAGAATCTTTATGTTTACCAAGTATATTAGCAAAACAATAAACATACTGTACAAATACATATGAATAATACAAACTACCTGACACATTGCAACTTGGAGGTGTATCACTTGTTCTATCATTAAGCAGATTTAACAGCCTAGTCATCTGATCATTTGTTAGTGATGTTATAGGAACCAAAAAATCATTAATAACACAACTAGCATTTACACTTGCCTTCTTGCTTCGATTCTCTCTTGATCTCATCCAAGAGGGATAGCCTATTAATTCAAAACAATTTTCAACAGTATTACCATTTATTAGTTATTACAATTAGTGCATTTCAAAATCTGATCTGAAACTTTAGAGAACTTTTTAGTTGTATCATTAAACTGATTTGATTTAGAAACAAACCCTACTGTTTGACTCCTTTTCACACCACCATTGCTAGAGTTTCTATGAGATTTTTCTCTAGAAACTATAGCAAAATCTTCTTTCACAGAAGGTAATGTTTCTTTTATTAAAAGGGTTGTTATACATTTTGATAATAACTATCCAAACCCATTAAAAACTGCATCAACTTAATCATTTGATTAAAGCTATTAAAATCTTTGGCAACATTACATGTGCACGTAGGCAACTGTAAAATTTGATCTAAGTGTTTCCACATAACATTCAACTTATGATGATACTCAGACACTGACATCTCATTTTGACTAAAGGAGATAATTTTTGATATAGGTCAAACACAACAGACCCATCAACCTTATCATAAGTTTCTTTTAACTCACTCCAAACATCAGAAACAAACGAAGAAAAAACTTGTCCCATATACAACTCATCACTAATAGAAGTCAAGATCCAAGTTAGAACCACAAAATTAAACCTATCCCATCGCCAGCAAGAACACCACCAGTTTCTGATTTTATACATGTTTTATCTATAAATCCAAGTTTATTTTTAACTTGTAAAGCCAACGTCCTTGCATTAGACCAGATGGTATATTTTTCAGTTGCTTTTAGTTTTACAGATACTATAGTGAGATTACTGGAGTCCGAGGGATGCAAATACAAAGGATCACTAGCATCCAACTTGCTGACTAAGGTCTCTGGTGGTGGATCAGAAGGACCACTACCAGAGGTAACAACATGACCATCTACTGTTGATACATATTATGTGGACACGACTCGGTTCGGTTCGACTCGGTTCGGTTCGGCTCGGTTAGGTTCGGCTCAAGCCCGACGTCGCGACATTCCTCCGTCGTGCGCCCCAGAGTTCGACACGCGAAGCACGGAGAGCCGTAAACCATTTCCCGACGCCACATCACCATGACATCACCATGATGATGTCATGTGATGATATATCAATGCCATGTTCATGCGAAGTCTTGGTTTTAGAACATTAAATTGTTTGCTGTGCACATGCAATGAATGCTTGACGAAAGTCCTGGTTAAACCTGCTGTTGACGAAACTTCACACTGATCTGCACCTTGACTATATGACGAAACCCCTGATCCAAGACTTTGTGACGAAACTTCCAGAAACCTGCTGTGGACGAAACTTGTTAAGGAAATGATGTGCGTATGGTGTTATAGATTTTTAATGTATATTTTAAGCCCTTTAACACTTTTTAGCCAAGTTTTAAATTTATAAAACACGATATTTACTAACACTAAACACACATATGGGCAAGTGCACCCATCGTGAGCGTAGTATAGTGTTGGTAAGATACCGAGGTCGCCCAAGGACACAAGAGCTTTTAGTACCGGTTTATCCTCAACGTCTAATCAAATCAAAAGTTCAGAAAAAGGTTTTTAAACTAGAAAAATAAACCTAACTAAAATGCTGAAAAATAAAATAAAAAATAAAAACAGATAGACAAGATGAATCACTTGGATCCGACTCGTGTTTAGTGTAACCTTTGATTATTTCCGCACTTTTGCACTTTTTAAGAGATTATCTTAGTTATTGTAGGAGGCCCCTCTTCTGAAGGTGACGTTACCCTCAACCCAGTAGTTTGAGTCAGCAAGGATACAATCCTAAAGGGTTGGATTATTGAAAGATAATTAATTAAGTTATTAATGCATATTGTGGTAGGCCCCTCTTCTGGAGGCGACGTTACCCTCGGCTAAGTAGTCTGAGTCAGCAGGGATACAGTCCTAAGTAGCCGGGTTAAAGTTTTAATTGTAGTTTACATATGAGGGGATCAAGGAGTTCGGACCCCCGCCATCCAATACCAGTGGGTATTGAAGGAGGTCCTACTAAAGTTGACCCAGGTCCTTGCAGGATTTATACACTGAACAAGGCAAGACTCTTACCAAACCGTTCCCTTAACCCCCGACCAAGTAGCCAACATATCTCCATATAGACTGTGGAGATATGAATGGTGAAAATCTTTTATTTTATATAGACAGTAAAATAATGCCAAGACACCACGGAAAAACGATAAGGAAGACTCACCTTCAACATAAGAAACTAGTTATTAAAGTCATTAATACAGAACCAAATAAAAAGTGTGAAAAGATTAAAAATAAAAAAATATTACACTAGACACTTGTCTTCACCAAGTGATGTAAGAGACTTAGGCAAACATGATCTTTGATTGTCAAGAACTCTTACGATCAATCTTGGATCCCGAGACTACTCACACACTCTATGATGGATGATGGATGATGGTGGTGGATGTGGGTTGTGATGGTGGTGGTGGGTGGGTGAAGTGTGAGATAGGTGGTTTGCCAAGGGATGGTTTGCAAATGAGCCAAGCACCCCTATTTATAGTCTGCACAGAAGCCCGGACACGGCCTCGTGTCCATTGGGCACGGCCCCGTGTCCACCCATCTTCTCTTTCTTCATTAATTGCAGTTTGTCTGCATTAGTTGACCACGCCCCCGTGTCTGCTGGGCACGACCCCGTGTACAGAAGCGTATCTGTACTATCAAGATTTCCCTAGATTCTGCGAATCTTAGAGTTGACCACGACCCCATGTCCGATGTGGACGACCCCGTGGTGGGTGATAGAAGCTTCTATAGCTTTGTCTTTTCTGCAGACACTTGGGCACGCCCCCGTGCTCATTGAGCACGGGGTGTGTTCAGCCTTCTGTTCTCTTGTTTTGCTTGGGAATATGATGTCGAGGGGTCGGGCATGCCACGTTTATTCCTTTTCTTGTATTTATATTAGATTTAGCTGCCTTTTTGCTTCTTTTGTTCATTTGAGCTCATTTAATCCTGAAAATACAAAAGGAAGACAAAAACACACTTTTTCCAACATTAGTACTAAAAAAAGGTTAGTTTAATGCCATATTTGATGTAATTTATATGTTGCATTTTGCACACATCAAATACCCCCACACTTGAATCTTTGCTTGTCCTCAAGCAAAACTCTTTATAATGTGGCTTTACACTCCCAAATGGAATGGGTAGAAGAGAAAGTTTTTGGGCTTGTCATAGAGTGTCGGGATTTCCAAGATTCTTTATTAAGTTTTATTTTTAATTATTTACAATCCTATTCGTCATGATTTATTTAAAACATTACATAAGATAAATTACTTATTAGGGCATAACATGCCTTTTTAAAATTCCATTTATATACAAGTTCACATACCTCACGGGGGATCACTCAATACTCGGCCGAAAATGTATTTTTGTGAAACACTCGAGAGCGGCATGGAACTTACTTCTACCATAAGCTTGGCAAGCAAGCAATCAATCCTCCTCCTTTTTAACTATATACCTTTGTAAATATCAAGAGGACTTTGGGGGAAGGGTTAGGCTTGGGTTAAAGGTAGGTGGTTGGGTTAGTGGTTAGCAGAAAAGGGCGAAAGGCGTAAAAAGCATCGGTTTTCGTAAGACTTTTTATTTTTTTGTAACTTTTTATTTTGATGAAGCAATTCTTCAAACAAAGTTCTTTTTGATAAACTTGTTTGTTTATTTCTTTTGACTTCATCATCATTTTTTTTTGAAGAAGAAGTCATAAGAAAAACCGAGCTTTGTTATAAAATAAAGGGTTTAAAATGAAAAAGAATTTTGGTGGGTAAAAGGGTGTTTGTTTTGGGTTAAGAAATGAAAAGGTTTAGGGCTCAAAGGGGTTAACTAGGGGGATTTTGGCTAGGTGGTAAAAAAAAGGAAAATAATGGTGTAGAAATAAAAAAGTTAGTCCTAATGCCTCCATCATTTACTTACTCGGGTTTAAGTTGGTAAGGACCGGGAATGTATCGTCGTGGCAAGTTCTAGAGTCGTAAGAACCAAGCGGCTATTCACACAAGAAACGAAAAATGAGCATTTAGTTTAAAGATGTGTATTTGTATGCTCAATAAAGGCTCAAAACTCACTTTTTGTGGGAATGAGTTTTTATGTGATCAAGTATATATAATCAAATTTTAATTAGATTTGTCATGCCGTTTCATAATTTTCTTATGTTTGTTCTTTTTATCACGACGCTATCGGTTGTAAATTTGTAAAAATATAACCTTTTTAGAATTTGAAATTCCCAAATTAAACCTAGACAAGTAAAAAAAATGAAAAATTTTTTGAAAAAATTTGGGGTGTTTAGCGGTTCCAATAGAGTTTTGTGTAAGACTTGTAATTAGGACTTGCAAAATTCAAGGTTTTAGCATCCCCCCACACTTAAATTACACATTGTCCTCAATGTGTCCCAAAAATAATTTTTAGGTTGATTGAATGTGTAAAAAGATGTGAAAAAGCAAAATTTTATGTTACTGGGCGTCTGGACACGACCCCGTGGTGTCCGGGCACGGCCCCGTGTTCAGATCGTCAGTAACATAAAAGAAAGTAAAGTAACAGAAGGCTGGACACGGGGGCGTGTTCAGTGAGCACGCCCCGTGTCCAGGTACCTGAACTGGGCATTTTTCTGCAGATGGTTGAGCACGGGGCGTGTTGGCTGAGCACGGCCCCGTGCTGAACTTGCTGTAATGAAGAAAAATCGGCGGAAGGCTCTGTTTTTGTGCATGGGGCGCTGGTGCAAGTTTCTCTTGGTATCCTTCACCATCCCGAGTGTGTTTTACCCATTACATCATCATCCAAACATCAAATTAATTAAAACCATCATTCATTCAAATAGAGAAAATTACATAATATTCCTAAAAAGTTTTAGATAAATAGGTCAAAAGAAACACAAGGAGTCTAAACCAAGAAGTTCTAGCCTAAAGATTATTCTATTAGCAAAATTTCTGAAAAAATAATTCTCTCGGTTGGATGTGGCTCGAAGAACTTCATCCTCTGGAAATGGGTTCCTCATACGTCGGCGAGCCATTCCTCTATCTCCCTTGGGAGAAGAAAGGCGGGCTCATTTGCATCAGTTTGAGGGGGTGCAATCTCCAACGGGACTTCTTGCAAATCTACAAGAGGAGGCTCCGCGGGGATGTCATCCCACCCGGTGGGATTATTGACTCCAAGTGCTAGGTTCCTATCCTCTTGAGGGAGGATTGGCTCCATGGGAGGTGTCACAAGAATGTTCAACCTCTGGTGCAAGAGGTTGATTTCTTGAAAACTGTTTTCCAACCCCACCGTAAGATATTTATACGGTCTATGAGGACCTCCTCTACCGAGGTCATCTCATCAAGAGCTTCACGTAATGCCATCACGTAGCGTACGAGAGTTGCTTCAATCGAAGACCTCCTTTCCCTCCGACTGTTTCTGGAATGTGCAGAAGAAGTTCCACTGTTTTGGCTCGACATTCTATGAAAATAAACTGAAAAAAGTTCATTTTAATGAAACAGTAGCCTCGAAGACGGCCCCGTGCTCAAAGAGCACGGCCCCGTGTTCACCTTTCTGCAGATTTTTGGAACAAGGAATCTTGGAGTTTTAAATTATTTTTCCAACTTAGGAAGCGTTTTTTAGCAGAAATAACTTAAAACAATGTTATAACACTTATTTATAACAAGATTCCATGAACAAAAACCTAACAAATATCACAATAAAGCTTGGAATCATGGTGATCTCAAGCTCTAATGGAGGTGTTGAGGTGAAAAATGAAGAAGAAGGGAATAGACAAGAGAGGAAAGGACAAGATGGTTGTTGAGAACCTTCTTTTAGAAAATACCTAGGATGGTATGTGTGAAGATCCCACCAAATCTCTGTCCCTGGAATGGTCCAAATGTGCAGGATTCTTGGCTGCATTTATAGAAAACGACAGCACGCTGCACACGGCCCCGTGTTGGCTGGACACGGCCCCGTGTGCAGACAAGATCCTGACACATTTTGTCCGTATTCTGACAAAAAGTTAGAAAGGAATCTTTCGGTGGACACGGGGGCGTGCTGACCTGGACACGGCCCCGTGTCTAGAGGCAGTTTATGAAGTTTCGTCTATTTCTAAGGAACTTATCCGGATCGGGCGGTTCCTTAGTGGATGGAACAACCCCAAAGTGCCTGAGATACCTTAGCTGCTCTAGATTAAGACGAGAATGCAAGAGGTTGTCGGTGAGGGTGATTCCTATGCTATATGTAGGTGGACAAGTCCAACCCTTTCCCGGGCTCTTGTTAAAGAAGGTGTTTGCCGAATCGCTCAGGTCTATGTATGCACCGAACGAAGTCGATGGGGAGTCCTTCACGGCACAATCGACACAGGGACGACTATCGCTAAAGTCTTCGCTAGAGTTAGAGGTGATTTCGGGAACAACGAAGTTGTTTTAATTCGGATGCGATCCTAATAATTCTTCTTGGGTATCTTCTTGAGGTGAATTAATGGAATCCATTTCAAGTTCCTTTACCCAATTAAGAATTAAATCCTCCATTTGAAATAATTCGTCAAGAAGCATTTCTCCTAGAAAATTCGATTGGGAGCATTCGAGGGAGAGACATGGATTATTTTTACTTTCGCCCATCTTAAGGCTACAGGAAAACAATGGGTCTATATAATGGGGATTATAATTTAGAAAATAACATTCTAAATATTTATGAGGGCCACCACATATTTGACACCATGTACCATAAGAGTGCCGAAAGTAAAAATTATCAGTAACACTCATGTTTGTGTCAGAAATTACCAACCGTCGGGATCTTACGGTTCTGTTTTCAGTAACTGAAACTTGGGCACGGGGCGTGTTGAGTGGGCACGGCCCCGTGTTCAGCTTACTGTCTGACTTAAAACAGGATTGCCAGTACCAAAGATTGGGCACGGGGGCGTGTTCAGCGGGCACGCCCCGTGCTGAGTTCTGCAGAAGCTGGAAATCTAAAAAAAAAAATTCTAAAAAATAGTAAAATAAAAAATAAAAAAAAATGATTAGGCCGTTGATTCCTAACTTTCTTAAAATCCTTGTGTCCTCGGCAGCGGCGCCAAAAACTTGATGTGCGTATGGTGTTATAGATTTTTAATGTATATTTTAAGCCCTTTAACACTTTTTAGCCAAGTTTTAAATTTATAAAACACGATATTTACTAACACTAAACACACATATGGGCAAGTGCACACATCGTGAGCGTAATATAGTGTTGGTAAGATACCGAGGTCGTCCAAGGACACAAGAGCTTTTAGTACCGGTTTATCCTCAACGTCTAATCAAATCAAAAGTTTAGAAAAAGGTTTTTAAACTAGAAAAATAAAACCAACTAAAATGCTGAAAAATAAAATAAAAATAAAAACAGATAGACAAGATGAATCACTTGGATCCGACTCGTGTTTAGTGTAACCTTTGATTATTTCCGCACTTTTGCACTTTCTAAGAGATTATCTTAGTTATTGTAGCAGGCCCCTCTTCTGAAGGTGACGTTACCCTCAACCCAGTAGTTTGAGTCAGCAATGATACAATCCTAAAGGGATGGATTATTGAAAGATAATTAATTAAGTTATTAATGCATATTGTGGTAGGCCCCTCTTCTGGAGGCGACGTTACCCTCGGCTAAGTAGTCTGAGTCAGCAAGGATACAGTCCTAAGTAGCCGGGTTAAAGTTTTAATAGTAGTTCACATATGAGGGGATCAAGGAGTTTGGACCCCCGCCATCCAATACTAGTGGGTATTGAAGGAGGTCCTACTAAAGTTGACCCAGGTCCTTGCAGGATCTGTACACTGAACAAGGCAAGACTCTTACCAAACCGTTCCCCTAACCCCCGACCAGGTAGCCAACATATCTCCATATAGACTGTGGAGATATGAATGGTGAAAATCTTTTATTTTATATAGACAGTAAAATAATGCCAAGACACCACGGACAAACGATAAGGAAGACTCACCTTCAACATAAGAAACTAGTTATTAAAGTCATTAATACAGAACCAAATAAAAAGTGTGAAAAGATTAAAAATAAAAAGTATGAAACTAGACACTTGTCTTCACCAAGTGATGTAAGAGACTTAGACAAACATGGCCTTTGATTGTCAAGAACTCTTACGATCAATCTTGGATCCCGAGACTACTCACACACTCTATGATGGATGATGGATGATGGTGGTGGATGTGGGTTGTGATGGTGGTGGTGGGTGGGTAAAGTGTGAGAGAGGTGGTTTGCTAAGAGATGGTTTGCAAATGAGCCAAGCACCCCTATTTATAGTCTGCACAGAAGCCCGGACACGGCCCCGTGTCCATTGGGCATGGCCCCGTGTCCACCCATCTTCTCTTTCTTCATTAATTGCAGTTTGTCTGCATTAGTTGACCACGCCCCCGTGTCCGCTGGGCATGACCCCTTGTGCAGAAGCGTATCTGTACTATCAAGATTTCCCTAGATTCTGCGAATCTTAGAGTTGAGCACGGCCCCGTGTCCGCTGGGCACGCCCCCGTGGTGGGTGATAGAAGCTTCTACAGCTTTGTCTTTTCTGCAGACACTTGGGCACGCCCCCGTGCTCATTGAGCACGGGGCGTGTTCAGCCTTCTATTCTCTTGTTTTGCTTGGGAAGATGCTGTCGAGGGGTCGGGCATGCCACGTTTATTCCTTTTCTTGTATTTATGTTAGATTTAGCTGCCTTTTTGCTTCTTTTGTTCATTTGAGCTCATTTAATCCTGAAAATACAAAAGGAAGACAAAAACACACTTTTTCTTACATTAGTACTAAAAAAGGGTTAGTTTAATGCCACATTTGATGTAATTTATATGTTGCATTTTGCACACATCAGGAAACATGAGTTTCGTCGAGTTGGGAGTGTGACGAAACACTCCATGTTTCGTCACAATGATCTTTCGCCATGAAGTTTCGTCTAGAATGATCTTTTGTCGGCTCCAATTGATGTTTCGTCGCCGTCCTTCAAGTTTCGTCGGCTACTTAAGTTGTTTCGTCGACCTGAGTATGTTTCGTGATGCAGCATCCAGCTTCGTCGTCCTATTTCTCTTATATAAACAGCAGACACGGAACACAGACAGAGGGTGTGAACAGAAAGGAGATAGAACTAAGTGTACACAGAGCACAAGTGAGTGAAACAGAGAGAGTTGTGAGAGCATAATATTCTGTAAATCTTGTAAACAACTTTCTGGTGTTAATATATTTGAGCTTGAAACAGTGAAAAAAAAATAAATCCAAATTTGAAAAATTCAAAAACATCGAAAAATTTCAAAACACAAAAAACAATAGAAAAACAAAAATGAGTTTCCTGGCGAGCAAAAGAGAAAATGATAGTACATCAGTGGTCTGTCCAAACCTCTTTAAACCTTAAATGAAAAATGTTAAGCAGCTCTACATAAGATGTATCGGTAGGCTCACAATCATTTTAAAGTGTGAAGGGTGATATAAACTTAAATCGACTGAAGACTGTGTGGGAACCGCTCATTGGCATATGGTCTTAGTACCGAAATTTCGTTTAATAGATTGTCGAGGTTCTGAGATATGTGGTCTTTATGCAGTTTATCATCTGGGTATCATGGTTGTTTCTTTTACCGAAATATAATGGAGACGAAGTCTAGATCTTCCATGATACCATACATACGTGTACATACTGCATACGACCTCAATAAATGATCAACAATCACATGTCCCAAAACTAAGTGATAATATATCACATTTATCCGGGAGTCAAGTTCGTCTCTTTGCTGTACATTAGTACTGACCTGTTCACGGACTTGCTCCTGTGCCCTCATGCATATGAAAATCAAGTTCCTCATCAATAAGTGATTCTATCAGATAGGGCTTGTTTTCAATAAAAAATAAGTGAGTTTCTCACATCTTTTATACGTCAAAAACAGATGATAAATGGTATACTCACCAGTAAGATGAACTCTCGTGCATACCTTGATACGGGAATGTGTCGTGTGTGGATGAACACCGGTCGATAAGTATAAATCATACACTAATCGTATCCCCTCGCCATGATTACATCTGATAAGTTGAGCTTAAGTGGACAACAATACCGATAATTGTTATAGGATGCTTATCTAAATGTTAACTAAATGAACAACAAGAGCGTTTTGGCGTGACCATACACTGATATTTCGCCATGAAGTTTCGTCTAGAATGATCTTTTGTCGGCTCCAATTGATGTTTCGTCGTCGTCCTTCAAGTTTTGTCGGCAAATTCAGTTGTTTCGTCGACCTGAGTATGTTTCGTCATGCAGCATCCAGTTTCGTCGTCCTGTTTCTCTTATATAAACAACAGACACGGAACACAGACAAAGGGTGTGAACAGAAAGGAGATAGGACTAGAGAACACAAAGAACACACAGAATACAGAGAACACACACACACGAGAGTGAACTTAGAGTTTGTTTGTGAGTGATTTATCTTGTATAAGCAGTGTACTGAAACGTTTATGATCTATAATATACAAATGAACGTTAAACAGTGAATCTTTGTGTCTCGTGTCGATCTTTATCTCGGTTTGCTTTCCCAGTTGGATTCCGCACAACCGGGTCTGTTCGTATACAAGGATTAGGCGACTAGATCCTCCGTTAGTTGGACCTACAAGCCGATTACAAGACAACCAAACTAACACCAAAGGAGTATACATCCGGGGAGAGACCAAGTGGTGATCTCTCCCCCACACAATAAAGCTCACTGTGAACTCTCAAATGAGCTCACCTACACTCTCTCTGCGATAAAATCAAAACCCCAAAAAAAAAATCTTGTGCAGTCCATCAATTTCAAAATGATTCTCAACATACCAACAACAAGATCATCTCCTCAAACTCTTCGATATTCATCCATCAGACTAAGTATGTCAATGACATCCTGAACCGATTTCAGATGTCCGACACAACGCCCCTTGGTACCCCACTACAGCAAAATCATGGAATTCATCCTGACTTGAAGGGTGAAGTTGTTAGCTCCTCATACTACCGCGCTATGATCGGATCTCTTATGTACCTCGCATCATCAAGACCAGATATAATGTACCCAATGTGCCTGCTTGCCAGATATCAAGTTAACCCGAAGGCCTCACATCTTACAGCTGTAAAAAGGATTTTTCATTATTTGAAGGGTTGCCCTGACACCGGTCTATGGTACCCTAGGGATAATAACTTTGACTTGACCGCTTTCAGTGATTCTGATTTTGGCGGATGCAAAATCGACGGCAAATCCACAACGGCTGGATGTCAGTTTTTAGGAAATCGCCTAGTCACATGGCAGTGCAAGAAGCAGAATTGTGTCGCTACATCAACATCCGAAGCTGAATACATTGCTGCCTCAAGTTGTTGCTCCCAAGTCCTGTGGATTCAACAACAAATGCGCGACTACGGTTTTGAATTCCTAACTACTCCTATTTTCGTTGATAATTCTGGTGCCTTGCAGATCACTAGAAATCCTGTGCAGCACTCAAAGACCAAACACATCGAAATTAAATATCACTTCATACGTGATTGCTTTGACAAAAGACTAATCGATGTTGTTAAGGTCCACACTGATGACCAACGTGCCGACCTTTTTACCAAAGCATTTGACAAATCACGATTTGACTTTTTATTATTGGTAAACGACATTAAGGTCAAGCAAGAGTAAAACCGACATCGGAAAATCGTTTTTGTAAATATCTTTGTGTTTTTAATTTCTCACAGTTTTTACATTTTAGGGGGAGTAAATCTAAATTTGAAAAATTCAAAAACATCGAAAAATTTCAAAACACAAAAACAATAGAAAAATAAAAATGAGTTTCCTGGCGAGCAAAAGAGAAAATGATAGTACATCAGTGGTCTGTCCAAACCTCTTTAAACCTTAAATGAAAAATGTTAAGCAGCTCTATATAAGATGTATCGGTAGGCTCACAATCATTTTAAAGTGTGCAGGGTGATATAAACTTAAACCGACTGAAGACTGTGTGGGAACCGCTCATTAGCATATGGTCTTAGTACCGAAATTTCGTTTGATAGATTGTCGAGGTTCTGAGATATGTAGTCTTTATGCTGTTTATCATCTGGGTATCATGGTTGTTTCTTTTACCAAAATATAACGGAGACGAAGTCTAGATCTTCCATGATACCATACATACGTGTACATACTGCGTACGACCTCAATAAGTGATCAACAATCACATATCCCAAAAATAAGTGATAATATATCACATTTATCCGGGAGTCAAGTTCGTCTCTTTGCTGTACGTTAGTACTGACCTGTTCACGGACTTGCTCCTGTGCCCTCATGCATATGAAAATCAAATTCCTCATCAATAAGTGATTCTATCACATAGGGCTTGTTTTCAATAAAAAATAAGTGAGTTTCTCACATCTTTTATACGTCAAAACAGATGATAAATGGTATACTCACCAGTAAGATACTCTCGTGCATACCTTGATACGGGAATGTGTCGTGTGTGGATGAACACCGGTCGGTAAGTATAAATCATACACTAATCGTATCCACTCGCCATGATTACATCTGATAAGTTGAGCTTAAGTGGACAACAATACCGATAATTGTTATAGGATGCTTATCTAAATGTTAACTAAATGAACAACAAGAGCGTTTTGGCGTGACCATACACTGATATTTCGCCATGAAGTTTCGTCTAGAATGATCTTTTGTCGGCTCCAATTGATGTTTCGTCGTCGTCCTTCAAGTTTTGTCGGCAAATTCAGTTGTTTCGTCGACCTGAGTATGTTTCGTCATGCAGCATCCAGTTTCGTCGTCCTGTTTCTCTTATATAAACAACAGACACGGAACACAGACAAAGGGTGTGAACAGAAAGGAGATAGGACTAGAGAACACAAAGAACACACAGAATACAGAGAACACACACACACGAGAGTGAACTTAGAGTTTGTTTGTGAGTGATTTATCTTGTATAAGCAGTGTACTGAAACGTTTATGATCTATAATATACAAATGAACGTTAAACAGTGAATCTTTGTGTCTCGTGTCGATCTTTATCTCGGTTTGCTTTCCCAGTTGGATTCCGCACAACCGGGTCTGTTCGTATACAAGGATTAGGCGACTAGATCCTCCGTTATTTGGACCTACAAGCCGATTACAAGACAACCAAACTAATACCAAAGGAGTATACATCCGGGGAGAGACCAAGTGGTGATCTCTCCCCCACACAATAAAGCTCACTGTGAACTCTCAAATGAGCTCACCTACACTCTCTCTGCGATACAATCAAAACCCCCCAAAAAAATCTTGTGCAGTCCATCAATTTCAAAATGATTCTCAACATACCAACAACAAGATCATCTCCTCAAACTCTTCGATATTCATCCATCAGACTAAGTATGTCAATGACATCCTGAACCGATTTCAGATGTCCGACACAACGCCCCTTGGTACCCCACTGCAGCAAAATCATGGAATTCATCCTGACTTGAAGGGTGAAGTTGTTAGCTCCTCATACTACCGCGCTATGATCGGATCTCTTATGTACCTCGCATCATCAAGACCAGATATAATGTACCCAATGTGCCTGCTTGCCAGATATCAAGTTAACCCGAAGGCCTCACATCTTACAGCTGTAAAAATGATTTTTCGTTATTTGAAGGGTTGCCCTGACACCGGTCTATGGTACCCTAGGGATAATAACTTTGACTTGACCGCTTTCAGTGATTCTGATTTTGGCGGATGCAAAATCGACGGCAAATCCACAACGGCTGGATGTCAGTTTTTAGGAAATCGCCTAGTCACATGGCAGTGCAAGAAGCAGAATTGTGTCGCTACATCAACATCCGAAGCTGAATACATTGCTGCCTCAAGTTGTTGCTCCCAAGTCCTGTGGATTCAACAACAAATGCGCGACTACGGTTTTGAATTCCTAACTACTCCTATTTTCGTTGATAATTCTGGTGCCTTGCAGATCACTAGAAATCCTGTGCAGCACTCAAAGACCAAACACATCGAAATTAAATATCACTTCATACGTGATTGCTTTGACAAAAGACTAATCGATGTTGTTAAGGTCCACACCGATGACCAACGTGCCGACCTTTTTACCAAAGCATTTGACAAATCACGATTTGACTTTTTATTATTGGTAAACGACATTAAGGTCAAGCAAGAGTAAAACCGACATCGGAAAATCGTTTTTGTAAATATCTTTGTGTTTTTAATTTATCACAGTTTTTACATTTTAGGGGGAGTAAATCTAAATTTGAAAAATTCAAAAACATCGAAAATTTTCAAAACACAAAAACAATAGAAAAACAAAAATGAGTTTCCTGGCGAGCAAAAGAGAAAATGATAGTACATCAGTGGTCTGTCCAAACCTCTTTAAACCTTAAATGAAAAATGTTAAGCAACTCTATATAAGATGTATCGGTAGGCTCACAATCATTTTAAAGTGTGCAGGGTGATATAAACTTAAATCGACTGAAGACTGTGTGGGAACCGCTCATTAGCATATGGTCTTAGTACCGAAATTTCGTTTGATAGATTGTCGAGGTTCTGAGATATGTAGTCTTTATGCTGTTTATCATCTGGGTATCATGGTTGTTTCTTTTACCAAAATATAACGGAGACGAAGTCTAGATCTTCCATGATACCATACATACGTGTACATACTGCATACGATCTCAATAAGTGATCAACTATCACAAATCCCAAAAATAAGTGATAATATATCACATTTATCCGGGAGTCAAGTTCGTCTCTTTGCTGTACGTTAGTACTGACCTGTTCACGGACTTGCTCCTGTGCCCTCATGCATATGAAAATCAAATTCCTCATCAATAAGTGATTCTATCACATAGGGCTTGTTTTCAATAAAAAATAAGTGAGTTTCTCACATCTTTTATACGTCAAAACAGATGATAAATGGTATACTCACCAGTAAGATACTCTCGTGCATACCTTGATACGGGAATGTGTCGTGTGTGGATGAACACCGGTCGGTAAGTATAAATCATACACTAATCGTATCCCCTCGCCATGATTACATCTGATAAGTTGAGCTTAAGTGGACAACAATACCGATAATTGTTATAGGATGCTTATCTAAATGTTAACTAAATGAACAACAAGAGCGTTTTGGCATTACCATACACTGATATGATTCTCTTACCCTCGAAACTCGCAAAAAGATTGTCTGTAAATATTTATTTACTGCTTTCAGTTTCTGCATCTTTGTATATATTTATTTACTGCTTTCTGTCTTTACATTTGAAATATTCAAAATTCCAAAAAGATTTTAGGTTTGTTTTAATATAATCTTTATAAAAAACAAAAAGATTTTATTTCTATCTTATTTTTGATTAACCGATGTTGGAACTCGAGTCTTAGTTACCTGAAATCTGATCGAAACCAAAACGACCGATTCTTCATAAACGGTCAAAATTTGCAAGTTTTGAAAGTTAAAAACTAAAAATTGAACAATTTGTTAAACTTTCAAACTGTCTGACGGTAGTTGATTGAAAAATGGTCACATGAGTGTCGTTTGTTTATGTTAACTATATTCCAAGCGTTTGTTCTCATTACGCGTTTAGCTTTCTTGTATGTGTAGATGCTACATTCATTCCAGCTAAAGGCAACGAGAACGTGATAGAAGACAAGCTTCGGAATGAAGACACAACGTGGAGGCACTCAAAAGATAAAGATGATCGAGTTGCCGCTGGCCTATCATCAACACCACAAGGATCTAAAGAATTGAAGATCAAAAGATTCACGAGCATAACTCAAAGGAGAGTTTATTTTAAGGGGGAGTTTGTTAACACTCTTCCTAAATGAAAATGGGAGTTTGTTGATACACTTTCTACTTACGACGCGTGAAGACTTTGAAGATCCTCCGACATGGAAGACATGGAAGATGAACCTTACGAGTAGCGTCCAAGGGGGAGTTTGTTGATACATATTATGTGGACGCGACTCGGTTCGGTTCGACTCGGTTCCGTTCGGCTCGGTTAGGTTCGGCTCAAGCCCGACGTCGCGACATTCCTCCGTCGTGCGCCCCAGAGTTCGACACGCGAAGCACGGAGAGCCGTGAACCATTTCCCGACGCCACATCACCATGACATCACCATGATGATGTCATGTGATGATATATCAATGCCATGTTCACGTGAAGTCTTGGTTTTAGAACATTAAATTGTTTGTTGTGCACATGCAATGAATGCTTGACGAAAGTCCTAGTTAAACCTGCTGTTGACGAAACTTCACACTGATCTGCACCTTGACTATATGACGAAATCCCTGATCCAAGACTTTGTGACGAAACTTCCAGAAACCTGCTGTGGACGAAACTTGTTGAGGAAACATGAGTTTCATCGAGTTGGGAGTGTGACGAAACACTCCATGTTTCGTCACAATGATCTTTCGCCATGAAGTTTCGTCTAGAATGATCTTTTGTCGGCTCCAATTGATGTTTCGTCGTCGTCCTTCAAGTTTCGTCGGCTACTTCAGTTGTTTCGTCAACCTGAGTATGTTTCATCATGCAGTATCCAGTTTCGTCGTCCTGTTTCTCTTATATAAACAACAGACACGGAACACAGACAGAGGGTGTGAACAGAAAAGAGATAGGACTAGAGAACACAAAGAACACACAGAATACAGAGAACACACACACGAGAGTGAACTTAGAGTTTGTTTGTGAGTGATTTATCTTGTATAAGCAGTGTACTGAAACGTTTATGATCTATAATGCACAAGTGAACGTTAAACGTTGAATCTCTGTTTTCGTGTTCTAACTCGGTTTGCTTTCCCGGTTGGATTCCGCACAACCGGGTCTGTTCGTACACAAGGATTAGGCGACTAGATCCTCCGCTAGTTGGACCTACATCTACCATGACTGATCACATAACAAATAACACAAGCAACAAACAAAGACAGATACAAACCAAATAGCAATCAACAATCACAAGTGTCAAATATAGAAGAACACTAAAAATACACACAGGCACAACCAAGATAGAGGGACAGATCAGTGGTTCATCATTCAAAAGGTGCCACCGCAGTCCATACCAAGGAAGCCATTTACAACTACACAAATGTAAACAACAATATCAAACAAAAATTGAACAATAACAACAAGTTAAAAACACCGTCAAGCAATACAGATCAAGTAATAATGTAGCAACTAGCACAAATAAAACTCGATCACCCACCAGTCTGACTAACCCGACAACAACAATGCCTAGACTCAACAAACAATTATGAAACTTTAAAAATAAAGAACAAGAAAAGGAACAATCTCACCCGAGGGTGCGTATAACTCCAAGCAGACTGATCTTGAAACCTTCACTTATGGTTTCAAGAACCAGTCAGAAAATAGCTGTCCAATCCAAGTGAACAAAAAACCCTAGGGAAAGGGTATATCACCAGAGAAACAACACGAGTTCCAAGAACAATGATCAAGTGAGATCTGTAGTCGGCAGACGTAACTACCACCAAGACTAACAAATATTGTCCAGAAACCTTCAGATCTAAACATATATATCTGACCAAGAAAAACATAGCGGAACGATGAACAAACCCTAGACCTTGTCTTTAACCCTAAGAGCTTCTAGAGCTTTGATACCATGTGAAAAACATAGTATCAAACGAAGATTTGATGATCTAAATAACTGAGACCCAAACCCTAATTATTTACCCAAAATGTTCATAAACAATACAAACACTTTATCTTTCTAAACATGAAATAAGATGATTATCAATCATCAACAAACAAGATCACTATCTCTTAGATCAATTCAGTATGAATCTGATCAGAAAATACCAAAGAAACCCTAAGTTGTTTATTTCTAAAGAGAAAAAAAGTATGAAGTATGATGAATGAAGCTTCCAGAGATCTTTATCCTTATATCTTCAACAAACTTTATCAACTTATCTTGTCTGATCCCCCTTGTCTGATCCAACCCACTTATCACGTACAAGCCCACCTTCCAAGCTAGGCCCAATCGAACAAATGTTCAGCCCACTTCAATTCTCATCACCATGATATATAAAACAAAAAATAAGAAAGTATTAAACACAAAATAGCAACAAACTAAAATAAAAGTAATGAAGAAACATATCTAAAATGAATATTTGACACAATGGAAATGTATATTTTTAACATTATGACAAGTTAATATGCCTGAATTAGTTATCAAGCTTGGTTTCAATTCTAAATTACACAAGATTACAAAAATTACACAAGCAAGCTAATACTTATTACTTACATTTCCTCAAACTCTAATGTAGGTCCCTCCCGAGGATGAGATAAAACCTTATCCTTGTTATATCAAACACACTAGCGAGTGCGGAATCCAAGCTAGCATGCAAACCGAGTTGAGACAAGTATAAACACAAAACACACAAGGTTCAACGATTAACACCAATGTATTAATACTATGAAAGGATCGGTTACAAGCACAATGTTTACAGATCTATCCTGCAAACTCTCTCTGATGTGTGTGTGTGTTCTTGACAGAATGCTCTCACTATCTCTCGAGTGTATCTTTCTGTCTCTCGTCTCTTACTGAAATGAACACAACACTTGGGTATATATACCCGACACAGCTAACATGCTCGAAGGATAAGGAAGTCTGGTCGAAGGATCATCTATCGACCAGAAATCTACCGAAAGATCCATACATACCTCGAAGGATGATATCCTTCGAGGTCCATCTGTATCTATCGAAAGACCTTATCTTTCGAGGTCATCGAAGGATCTAAACTATCCTTCGATGCCTCATCCTTCGACACAAGCATGTTTAAACCAATGTGCTAACTGTTTGGCCAAGTCAAACCGGAGGATGGTTGACTTGGTCAAGCTTACATCGAACGCATATATAAACAAATCTAACACAAGACATCGTTTTGTATCATGACACATTACAGACAAAGTACAGACACAAGCAGCTTTGTCTTGATCTTCGTGTCTTCAAGTCGAGACCAAATCGAACTGAGCCGAGTTGAACCGAGCCGAGTCGTGTCCACAAAATATGCATCAACAAACTCCCCCTTGGACGCTACTCGTGAGGTTCAACGCTATTCGTGAGATTCAACTTCGATGTCTTCCACGTCGGAGGATCTTCAAAGTCTTCACGTGTCGTAAGTAGAAAGTGTATCAACAAACTCCCCCTTTTTTGATTAGGTAGTGTGTCAATAAACTCCCCCTTAGATTGAACTCTCCATTGAGTCATGCTCGTGAATCTTTTGACTAGTCAATTCTTCAGATCCTTGTGGTGTTGATGAAGTGTCAGCGGCAACTCGATCACTTTATCCTTTGAGTGCCTCCACTTCGTGTCTTCATTCCGAAGCTTGTCATCGGACATGTTCTCCTCGCCTTTAGCATCTGCACATGCAAGAAAGCTAAACGCATAATGAGAACAACCGCTTGGAATATAGTTAACATTTAAACAAATGACACATATGAGATCAAATCTCAATCAAACACCTACCGACAATATTTTGAAAGTTTAGAAAAAATATTCAATCTTAATCCTTTAACTTTCAAAACTTGTTAACTTCGACTGTTTATGAAGATGCAATTGTTTTCCGGCTTACGATCAGGATTTTGGGTAGGATAGACTCGAGTTCCAACATCAGTCAATCAAAAATAAACTAGAAGCAAAATCTTTTTGGATTTTATAAAGTTTATATTAAAACACACCTAAAATCTTTTTGAAATTTTTCATTTTTCAAACGTAAAGACGGAAAACAATAAATAAATATATACAGACATTCTTTTTGCGAGTTTCGAGGGTAAGAGAATCATATCAGTGTACGGTCATGTCAAAACGCTCTCTTTGTTCTTTTAGTTAACATTTAGATAAGCATCCTATAACGATTATCGGTACTGTTGTCCACTTAAGCTCAACTTATCATATGTAATCATGGCGAGGGGATACGTTAAGGTATGATTTATACTTACCGACCGGTGTTCATCCACATCACGACACATTCCCGTATCAAGGTATGCACGAGGGTTCATCTTACCGGTGAGTATACCGATTATCATCTGTTTGACCGTATATGATGTGAGAAACTCACTTATTTTGTTTGAAAACAAGCCCTATGTGATATAATCACTTATTGATGAGGAACTTGATTTTCATATGCATGAGGGCACAGGAGCAAGTCCGTGAACAGGTCAGTACTTTCGTACAGCAGAGAGACGAACTTGACTCCCGGAAAGATGTGATATTTTATCACTTATTTTGAGGGACATGTGATTGTTGATCACTTATTGAGGTCGAATGCAATATGTACACGTATGTATAGTATCATGGAAGATCTAGACTTGCGTCCCCGTTATTTTTCGGTAAAAGATACAACCATGATACCCAGATGATAAGCAGCATAAAGACCGAATATCTCAGAACCTCGGCAATCTCTCAAACGAAATTTCGGTACTAAGACCATATGCCAATGAATGGTTCCCACCTGGTCTTCAGTCGATTTAAGTTTATATCACCCTGCACACTTTAAAATGATTGTGAGCCTACCGATACATCTTATATAGAGCTGCTTATCGCTTTTCATTTTGCATTTCAGTTTAAAGAGGTTTCAACAGACCACTGATCTACTATCATTTTCTCTTTTTCTCGCCAGGAAACTCATTTTTGTTTTTCCAATGTTTTTGTGCTTTTTGAAATTTTTTCGATGTTTTTGAATTTTCAAATTTTGGATTTACTCCCCCTAAAATCAACAAACTAAGATAAATTTAAAACACAAAGGTATTTACAAAAACGATTTTCCGATGCTGGTTAACTCATGTTTTACCTCAATGCCGTTTACCAAAATTAAGTTTTAATCAGAAAAGATTTCTCAAATTTTGGAAAAATGAGTTGGCACGTCGGTAAGCGGTGTGGACCATGACAACATTGTCTGGCCAAAGAGTGCTGTACGAGATAATAATTCACAAAGCAGCTTAAATATCGACAAGTATAGGAGAGATTAGAAATTTAAAACCGTATCCTGCAACTGCTTCATGCATTGCAAGGAATCTGAGTGCTCTCCCAAACTGGATATCCACCCGGTGTGGATTTCAAAGTCGATTCTTTGTAGCTACTGAGAATCTCTTGACAGCAACAAGATCATAAACCTTTGGGTCCGGCTGGTTTTCCATATTGCACCAGCGAAGGTCTTTGTCTTTCTCTTGAGAAGAAGTAGTGTGCGGTTGTTCAATCCACGCCAAAGCATCCGTACACCCGGTTGGTTTGTTCCACAAACACATTTTCTTCAATAACACCGCGAAGAAATGTACACTGCACGTTCATCTTGTTGATATTGAACTTCAAACGTGCTGCAGGCGCGTACATTTTGATTTGAATCTACCCCTGGGGACCCGATCAAAGCTTTGAACAATCAAACTTTTAATGATTTTCAATTTGTCGAAGCTTTTCAAACTCTTTTAACAGACACTTCTGTTCTCTTTCCATTTTCTCCAACACAGGCAGCAATTTCTTCTGTTGCCTATTTTGTGTATGGACGCTCCACTATCAACAATCTTACGACTATCGAAAGTTCCTCCTGGAATATCCTACACTCTCACTGAAAGATTAGTTGGAGAGGGGGACCCAAGCCTTAACAGACTTGGGTCGTCCTTCATCATCGAGGATTGTGACTTCGATTTCCTGATGATTTTCAAACACATCACCTCCCCCTGAAACAGTTACCGATTTTGGTTTCCAAATCTGTTTTTGTTTTTCATTTTTAATTTCTAATTTAACAGACTTTGTTTGGACAACCTCCGGTTTCAACGCCTTTTCAATCACCTTCACATTTTTACGTCGTTGTTTTGTTTCCTGTTCTTTAACTGTTCTTTTATCATGTTTTGGATAAACAAGACAACGTTGTGAGTGACCTTGTTCAGAGGGGGCTCTTTCAATAAAATTTGGTTTGGGCGAGTTTTTGCAATCTTTAATGATGTGCCCAACCTTCCCACATTTGAAACAAATTCTCCTTTCAACAAACTTAGGAGAACCGGTTCGACTTTCACATGTTGAACCTGTAGACCCAGAGGTACTTGTTCCTACATCACACCCGTTTGTGTGTTGGGTGTAATTGTTTTGAGCGTTACGTTTTAAAATCTTGACTTGTTGGACAAAAACGGTGTTTGATTTATTTTCAAAAGTCTCAATTTTATCAGTACCTCTTGATGCCACAAACTTGACATCTTTTGCTTTCTTCTTGTAACGAGCTCCTTTTGATTCAACCTTAGCCTTTAGCTTTGGAGCTCGTTGTTGTTGTTGTTTACCCTTAAAAGCAACAGGTTGTTGCTTTGTCGGTAATTTTTGGTTTCCAAATTGTTTCCTCACTTCAGCTTTTGGAATAGGATCACACTGAGTTACTGAAACTCTCGGGATCGCTTTTCCCAAAAACTTAGTTGTATTATCTTCAAACACTTTATCAATCAAGGATTGATTGACGTTTTTGATTGGAAAATCTTTGTTTGAATAAATTTTACTATCACCGACTAAAGTATACAACAAGTTGTTGCTCTTAACAGCAGACACACATTCATTGTCATCTTTGACATCTTTGACCGGATCTATCACTTGCTTGGCAATAGATTGCACGGCAGGAGTAGGAGGATCACAAAGAATATGATTCTCAATTGGAATTTCTACTCCTTTCGTCTCATCAAGTGATTCATCCTGGTCATTCACATCTGATTCATCATCTGAAGAATCACAGTCCTCAATGGTTGGAGGACTTTGATTTGAGGCACATGATGACTTTTCTTTGTTATCAGATGAGCCCTCCGATGAATTGTCCGGTTTGAACCCTAAGCCAGTAGTAACTTCCTCATAATCAAGAGGCACATTGGGTTCATACCGAGGCATATCCTCTTCATCGGGCATTCTGGTATAGTTGTGTCTCAAAGGGGGCGGACACGACTTATACCCTACGCCTTTCTTGTTTCCCTTCAGTTGTTGAACATCAATGATGTGATCAAGCACAAATCGGGAGTTAGAATAACTCTCCAATTTTTGTTTGATCGCATCATGCTCGCATTGGGCAATGGCTAATTGCTTCTTGGTTTCCTCAACAGTATTTATGTACTCATTTATACTTACTTGTTTATGGTAAACCACTTTGTTAACTTCGGACACGCTTTTCTTTAGTGTTTCTATTACAGATTTAAATTCTTTTTCGTTCCGATTTAAAGCCATGTTTGCCTCCTTGCACTTAGCCATTTCAACAACTAAACTCTGATTGTGACTATGAATTGTGTCACATTCAAGTTTCATTCTTTCACATTCAAGTCTCATATATTCACAATCTCTACAATTAATAAGAGTTTCAGATGTTACCTGACTCGAAGAGGCTGTGATATTAGCCATGAAGGCAGTCTGAGAAGAGAAAACTCCATCTTCAGCATCAGTACCTCCTTCCTCCTTCACATCAGGCTCGGATTGATTATCCCCAGAAATAGAGCCTTCTTCATCAGAACTTCCAGAATAACCAGAACTGTCATCGCTTTCAGAAAACTCTTCCTTGTGAACATGCTTGATGTGATTGATAATTTTTGCATAGCATGCAGTTCCACCTCCTTGATGATTATCTCCCAATTGTACAGACCAATCACATCCTTCATCAGCTTGAACTATCAATGCCCGGTTGGGGTTTGAAGGCCCTGACTGGTTGGTTTGGTTGTTAGCAGCTACTATCCCTCTTTCGTTGTTAGCTTGATTTGAAGTACTTGTTTGATTTTGGAAGGGATTTTGGTTGCCTTGTTGGTTGCCTTGTTTGCTCGGTCGCGTGCATTCACGTTTGAAGTGACCCTTTTCACCGCAATTAAAGCATGTGACAGCATCTTTATTGAACCCATACTTCGTATCATTTTTGCCTTCCAACGAAGTTCTTCCTGTTCGAGTCATGAAATCCTTTGCCCTTCTAACTGCACTGGCAAACGCCCACTTGATATCCATTAACTCCATTTCATCCCTGTCTATCTGCTGATAGTCTTCGTTTGTCAAATTAATGTTGCCAATTTGACTTGCGACTAATCCGCTGTAGGCATTAACCATAGTGTTAAGAATTTCAATGTGATCCCGTGCAGCTTCTATACTCACTTTAGAAAGATTTGAAGTATCAGGTTTGTTGCCATAGAAGGCTTGTTGTGGTTGGGTTTGTGGTTGTGATGGAACAGGAATGTAAGCCCTCGGATCGAATTGAGGTTGTGCCGGATTGACTTGAGGTGAAGGTTGAGGTGTTGGAATATAAGCCCTTGGATCGAAAACCGGAGCAGTATTTGATTGAGGAAACGGAAAGGAACTTGTATTGGATACAAACGCCGTTTGAGGCTTTGGTTGCTGAACATAACTAGAACTAGCTGAAGGACCAAAACCCGGCAAATACATTTCTGTATTCTGAGAAGCGGGAGCTCGCTTTGCTTTCCTGATTTCTTCATCATTTTTATGTTCCAGTTTCTGAATAAACTCATAGATGTTAATCGTGTCTAGAGTTCCAGTATGCTTCAACAACTCAATAAACGAACTCCATTTTGGAGGTAAGGCGTCAGCAAACCTATTCACCATGTCTTGTTGAGTAGATACAACCCCATAAGCACACATTTCACTAATCAAATGATAGAATCGTGTTGTCATATCATTTAGCGTTTCGTTTTCCAAAAACTGAAAAGATTCAAACTCTTTCTTCAACAGATCATGACGAGACTTTCGTGTAGCTGCATTGCCTTCTCCTCTCGCAACCAAGGCATCCCACAATGTTTTTGTGTCTTTACAATAGGAGAACTGATGATAGATATCTTTGTTAAGTGCTTGTGTGAGTGTAGCAAAAGCCTTTTTCTCCAAATCATAGGCTTTCTTGTCATCTTCCAACATGTTAGCATAACCCGTTGAAGTGGATGCTGCAACTTCAAGATTGGGGTTGAATGCATTGATGAAACACCTCCAAAGCTCGGTGCTTTGACCTTGCACATATGTGTGAAAACGGCCTTTCCATGATGGATAATCGTTCATATGGTTTAACTTTGGTGGACGATTGTTGCTGCCCGTTTCGCTTTCACTAATCAAAAGATTTTGAATGCTTTGACTTTGATTGGATACCAAAGCCCATTGACTTGGACTGATTGATGGCGGTGGAAACATACTTTTCGCCCAATCTGCAGCAGAGGTTAGCTGTTGACTAGATTGTGAGTCAATACTCCAGTCCCAAGGACTTGTACAACTCATTTTGATGAAATACTAATAGACTACCTACACAAACAAAAACTGTTAAGTTCAAACAGACTCTGGATCGAAAGATCAACACCTGTTCGAAGGATCAACAGGGTTCGAAAGATCTCTGTTGAGTTTCGAACAATGTTTTCGAAAGATTCCCCAACCGAAGGATCCTTATCTTTCGAAAATGAACAGTAAATCGAAAGATGAACACTGTTGAGTGACGAACAATGACTTCGAAAGACTCCCCAATCGAAGGATCCTTGTCTTTCGAAAATGAACAGTAGATCGAAAGATGTATGTTTCGAAAATATTCCTTGGAACGAAAGGTAAGTCTCACACTTCGAAGGATGCTCGAAGGATGACTATCTGTCGAACCTCCTTTGGTCGAAAGATGATCTTTCGACTTCGAAGGATATCTTTCGAACTTACTGACACGGTTGACAAATGTGACAGGTTGGTGAAAAGTTGACGGGTTGGTGCACAACTTTCGGCAGAAGGTATGTTCAGACCTTACTTTCTGCCAAAATCAGATTTGGGTTGACAATTTTAACCACTTAGCCCTTCCCAATGCACAAACAACTTCCGAAAATAATCAAACAAGATCAAAATATGTAAAGCTTAGAAGAACACTTGAAAATTTGATGAAGATACCAAGAACAAACCCAGAAAATTTGAAATTTTCGGTGAACCGACAACTTTCCGAAACACGATATTTTGCTAAAATGTTTAACACAAACCCATAACTAACATGTAAACATGAAAAATAACAAGGTTTAATCAGATTTTAAGTTGTTTTCCAGAAAAAAAAAATATGAACTTTAACACCTGAAAAAAAACAAACCAAGAACACACTCGGTTTTAACAAGGAGAAGAGCCAAAGCTCTGATACCACTTGTAGGTCCCTCCCGAGGATGAGATAAAACCTTATCCTTGTTATATCAAACACACTAGCGAGTGCGGAATCCAAGCTAGCATGCAAACCGAGTTGAGACAAGTATAAACACAAAACACACAAGGTTCAACGATTAACACCAATGTATTAATACTATGAAAGGATCGGTTACAAGCACAATGTTTACAGATCTATCCTGCAAACTCTCTCTGATGTGTGTGTGTGTTCTTGACAGAATGCTCTCACTATCTCTCGAGTGTATCTTTCTGTCTCTCGTCTCTTACTGAAATGAACACAACACTTGGGTATATATACCCGACACAGCTAACATGCTCGAAGGATAAGGAAGTCTGGTCGAAGGATCATCTATCGACCAGAAATCTACCGAAAGATCCATACATACCTCGAAGGATGATATCCTTCGAGGTCCATCTGTATCTATCGAAAGACCTTATCTTTCGAGGTCATCGAAGGATCTAAACTATCCTTCGATGCCTCATCCTTCGACACAAGCATGTTTAAACCAATGTGCTAACTGTTTGGCCAAGTCAAACCGGAGGATGGTTGACTTGGTCAAGCTTACATCGAACGCACATATAAACAAATCTAACACAAGACATCGTTTTGTATCATGACACATTACAGACAAAGTACAGACACAAGCAGCTTTGTCTTGATCTTCGTGTCTTCAAGTCGAGACCAAATCGAACTGAGCCGAGTTGAACCGAGCCGAGTCGTGTCCACAAAATATGCATCAACATCTAAACATGCTATTTAAAAAGTTGAAACCCAACTTCTCCAGCAATTGCCTTCAACAACATTTTCATAATCGAAATATACAATTTATAAAAAAGAAACTACTTAGAAAAAAATACAGCCAATCTATTAATAACATGCATATTTAATAAAAAAAAGAACATAGAGAATGATGCAATTGGTATCAAATGAGTACAAATTGTAGATATGCAAATATTTTGGAAATCCAAAAGGAGAGAACAATACAATTATGTCAAAATTCCCCAACCCAATGGGAGATTTAACTTAATTCCCATTGCCATCTAAGGGGCTGTTTGGTAGCCTCTGAATGGTCATTAAGAGGCTACCTCTTAATGGTACCATTAAGAATTTTACCAATGAGAAGGTAGAAGAATGTGACATGTGATGATTTACCATTCAGAAGTTACCTCTTAACCATTCAGACCTGAGGTTACCTCTTATTCATTCAGAGGTTTTAAACCATTAAGAGGTAACATTTGAATGGTCATTAAGAGGCTAAGTGTCTAATGTTTGTTTTTTCTATTATATAAAATTCGAAATTTAACTTCCATAGATTTAATAACGGTGATAAGTAGAATTTCACATTGGAGTTGTTACCTTGAATCGCGATTAACATACAGTCTGCTTGTTGCTGCAATGGAAGTCGCGACCCTTGTTTCAATTGGAACTCGTTTGGTAGAAGCTGACGTTGGTGTCTACCAGGTATTCCATGGTATCAACCGTTCTATGATTTTAACTGCTTTTCCAAAAGAAGTGTCTGGCAGCTATTTGCAATTTAGACGGCTCAAATCTATTCTACCAAAGAAATGCTTAATTAACACGATCATGATTAAAAGAAAGACGGTTGAAACGTTATGGACCTACGGTTGACTCACCGAGGTCTATATTTTGTAATTCGAAAGTACATTAATGAAGGATACAGTAAAGAAAATTATCCCACAATTTTAACAGCCTTTCTGATAAGTGCTAAAACAATGGGTATGCATAAGCAGATGAAACCGTGAATGACATATGAACGTAGTATGTTTACATAGGCATCATTTGTTTTCATTATCATATAAGTGCCCAAACTACATAGGTCACTAGGTCTAACCTATGACGATTGGAACAATAGAGGGACATATGCACTCATGAGGAAGTTCAAGTTGTAACACTCTTGATTTGTCCAAATCTGCAACCACCTCTTCCATGTTTGGTCTTTTTTTGCTATTCCTTTTCATGCATCTCTTGGCAAGCTTCGCGACAAGAACTACATCGTCCATCATAGCCTCTTGCACAATTTGATTGTCCAAAATTTCAAGAAGTCGGTTATGTTTCACCAAATACTTAAATCTTGGCACCAAGCCTTCACCTGAGTCACTTGAGGAAATAGACTTTTTCCTAGTTAAGAGCTCAGTAAGGACCAAACCAAAAGAATAGACATCACTTTTGGCGGTAAGTTTTCCTGACTCGAAATACTCAGGATCTAAGTATCCAAATGTGCCATCAACTTGTGTAGTCAGATGACTTTTGCTAATTGGTACCGACCTTGAAAGTCCAAAATCAGATACTACTGCTTTGTAGTTTTGATCTAGTAAGATGTTTCCGGGCTTGATATCCCTATGAATTATTGCTGGTGATGCATAAGAATGCAGATAGGCTAGTGCTCCCGCAACTTCCCTTGCGATTCGTATACGATCTTTCCATGAAAAAGTCGAAAGTCCTGCCCTGTCATGAAGATGCTGCGAGAGGGTGTCATTGGCCAAATACTCATATACCAATAAGGGGACTTCATATTCCAAGCAGCAACCTAACAGTTTCACTATATTTCGATGGTTTATTTGTGCAAGAATGAAAACTTCGTTAACAAACCGCGCTACCTGCTCTACATCCACGACGTTTGACTTCTTTATGGCTACGACTGTCTCATCACGGAGCAACCCTTTGAACACTGTACCCTGTCCTCCTTTGCCGAGGTACATTTTTCTACTAAAATTTTTGGTTGCCTTCTCCATTTCTTCGGCAGTATAAACTTTTATCGTTGTGACACATGATTTATTAGCAGACATATGTTTCTTCAATAGATGTCCCCCATTCATTTTAAAGAACTTCTTCTTGATCTTGTTTCTTTTAATTCTGCCAATCTTTATATATGTCCAGTAACCAATACCACCAAAAGCTGAAAGTCCAATTACAATTTCAAGAGTTGCTGCACTTGCAATTAAAATTTAGTTAGAAGAGACATATATACTCACAATATCAGAACTTTTCAAGTGAGAGGTCATAATATATGTATTATGTGCATGCCTAGTTATATATTAACATTTATGTTTACAGGTTATAATCGCAAAGAATGAGATACATATTAGTTACCTAAAACATGTGATTTGTAGCGATGTGGGGATATGCACTTGTAGCTCCCGTGTGTATACTCACAGGTCTCGCCCTCTCCGCAATACCGATTTGATTGCTTCGGACAAGCCAAGTTAATATCTATTTGTTGATTTGAAGAAGATAAAATGAGCGAGTTTATAAAAATATATTATCACAAGATATAATCAATAACTTGGAAATTACCTTGGCATCCATTGGGAAGGTAGGGGTTCCCTTTGTAACCTTGTCGGCAACGACAGTTATATCCTCGGCCATTTGTCGAATCAATGCAATGACTGTTCTTGCCACACAAGTTCTCTCTGGTTTTGCTAGCTTGGCGGCATGTGGTAAGTGCGACAAGCCAATTCAAGGCCACGGGATATTGTAATGTGTCATTCTGAAATAAAATTGGTGCCCTGTTTTCAGATATGAAAGCATAAGAACATGAACTATTTGTTTTGTAGTTGATAATAGAAGTATATTGTGTTGTGTTTTCTGGGATGCTAAGTTGGCAGCAACCGTTGTAGCCTGTGCAAATAGTGGGAGATCCAATAACGGGTTCTTTCTCATTACATACCGAATCACATAGAAATCCACCAAGGAAATCAAATAGAAAATAAGCCTTAATGTTACATCCCATTGCCACATAAAGATTATGGTCTTGTGAAAAGAAAAAATATTGGTCTAGGATCAAGGGAGCCCGAAATGATATGTTGTTGTAAGCGCACTCCATGGTTGATTCATCAATCACCCTTACCAAGTTGGTGGAAATTTCTAAAATCGGAAATTCTTGGTTATTTTGAAACAAAAGAGGAACTTGATCTTGTGAGGATCCACTGCAAAAGACTTCAAATGACTTGTGCATATAACAATTTGTCCCAATGCCAAATGGATAGAGAATGCTTACATTACCACACATCTCCTGACAACCTGCCTTCGCTAACGACGCTTGAGACTCGTGTATTCCGAGCAAGAGTGAGGTAGCTACCATCACAACTTGCACGAGCAACTTTGGTAGCATCCTTGGTGTTTTTTTTGACCGGCCAAACTTTTATTAAAACGAGACCCCGACTAGCAAGAAACTAGCCAGAAAACAACATAAACAATCAAAACTCAAAACAAATGATACGGCCTCGAACCACAAAACCTAATAGACTCGAATCCAAAAAACCAAAGAAAAAAACACAACCATCATATAGGGGTTCTTTGTGTTTTAATTATGTTTTGATTGATCAAAATGGCTTAGAAATAAATAGTTGAATGATCAATTCCGTATTAAATATGTTCGGAGAAAAAGAATCTCATCCTCATTCGGCTGGTAGATAATCAATTCAGCCTAGCTTTTAAATGACATGTTCTAAGCATCATTCGGCTGGTAGATAATCAATTCAGCCTAGCTTTTATATGACATGTTCTAAGCAACAATGTTTGTATATCCAAAGTAGCATAGGAATGTGCTCCGAACATTGTGACCATTGGAACCCACGGTCATTTTGCAATACTGAATATTAAATAAATATTGCTATGTTTTTTTTTACTTTATCCAAGTTCTTCACATGAAATGTGATTACTGGGTGGGGTTCGGTCCATTTGGCAAAACTATTGGAGTTAAGGTGTTGTTCCCCTTTAAGCTAATGGTTCGAGCACCGCCAAAGACGGGTTTGATGTAATTTATGTTGTTAAAAAATTGATTACTTTTTTTAATATAAGTCCAAGACTCATAGTAGCAGGAGTAAGAATCATGTTTTACAAATTAAACTTGTATCTACTCTATCTAAAATACTAAAACTGTGTTTTAACTAAAAACCATAAAATAACAAAAGTATAATACTAAAATCAAATTTTTAATATGAAAATTATTAGGGTTATTAGATTTTATCACCTCCAACTATCGACCTTTGGCCGTTGCCACCCTCAACTAACACTTTGACGCCCGACACCTCCAACTTGACTTACAGTTTGTGCTGGCACCACTCTGTTAACATATCACTAACTCTGTTAGTTTTTGATCCTACATGTCACCACCTTTCCTACGTGGACATGATTACATGGCGATTTAGTTTATATAAGAACCCTGGATTGTCTCTTAACACTGATCTAAACCTAATCGATGAAACACAGAGGACTATAAAAGACAAAGATACAAGAATCAATCCCTAATCTTTTGCATTTTGAATTTAGGCATTGTTTTGAGATGGTGGAAACAATACATGTCATGCTTTGGTATGGTGGTGTCAAAAGCCACATGTGAAGCATTCTGCAGATTATTTGTATGTTTTGATGGTGTCAAAAGAGGGTTTTTAGCAGGATGCAGGAAGGTCTTGTGTATAAATGGTTGTTTTCTTAAGACTTTCCTGGGGAGGGGGGGGGGGGGGGATGTTATTAACTGCTGTTGGAAGTGTACCCCTCATCTTATCAGGTTTTTCAAGTAAGAGATTTTGATGATGAATCTGTTGACTTGGATAACAAAACCTGCACATGTAGAAAGTGGGAATTAAGGGGATATCGATGTAAGCATGTGTGTGTTGTGGCTGGGTTTTTACATAAGAATGCAGAAGACTTTGTGGAGCAGTGTTACCACAAAGAAACATACATGAAGATTTATGACTTCACAATCTGTCCAATGCCTAGTGAAAAGTATAGGCCCAAGATTCATTATCCAAGGATTCCACCTCCAATAAAAGTTGCTCTTGGTAGGCCTAAGAAGAACAAAAAGAGAGACCCTCTTGAGGATCCAAAAAAGCCAGGCAAACTAAATAAGCATGGAGTTATAATGACTTGTTCCATTTGTGGAGCAATAGGTCATAACAAGAGAAAATGTACTGAAAAAGGAAACATGAATGCAGGTGGACATTTATGAGTTTTTGTCACACCCCCAAATTACCACTTGCGGAATTCTACCACGAGGCGTGTGACGTACCAGGATCTAGCCAATAATCATGTCGAACTATAATAAACAATATAAAATACAAACATCATGTCCAACATAAATAGTGTATTTCAAATTCAACGTCTCAAAACAAAGTATGTGTTCAGCGGAAGCATAAGTAACTATTTAATCAACCAAAATCATATTGTTTAGAAAACATAAACATAACATTAAATGTTTCATCAAGCAACACGACTCATGACACCTTTAGCTCGTCAGACTGCAAGTTCCAAAGCATGATGTATCTAACGACCTGCAAGCATGCAGAAAAGTATGTCAACATAAAGTTGGTGAATTCACTGTTTTGTTCAATGTAAATCATGTAAATGTTTAGCTTAAAGAGATGTCAAGAATAATAAACTCGGTACCGAATGACTGTTATGTTTGTTGTGCCCTCATCAATGTCAATCAACATTGATCAAAAGTGTTTAAGGTCCTTAGTTCACGCCCGGCTCCCAGCACAGTGTGAGGTTTGTCAAACCTAATAGCGCTATCAACTAATATCCCGTTGACTCCCAGGCAACTAGTTCGGTAGTAAGTAGGGACTTTTGTGATAGAGTTTGTGTTTATGTTTATTAACCAACATCGAATTTAAACTACAACATTTCAAAAGTATTCCTCCCAGGAATATTAGTTTGTCCCCCCGGGACACATGCTTGTAAAAGAGCAGTGAACTCACCTTGGTTTGCTCGGTATGTGTTAACATGCTTTTACGCGTTAATTAAGTGTTAGGTCCGTTACACGCGACCTAAGGTACAATATCTATCATGTAAGTAAGTATACGAGTAGGGTTTCGCAATACCCTAATGTCCAAACAACCATGTCTTTTGTGCAATCTAGTTAACAAGTTAACATACAGTAACGATAAGTTCTCTTGTTGGTTACATGAAATGCGATTCTGTGATAACCAGGATATAAAGTGTATCATTAAACACAGACTTGCACATATATGTTCGGACCAATATAGAACTCAAAACAAACAATATTTAAATAACTCAGATCATTACAAATTCGGAACACATGATAAACATTATGTAAATTCGGCACACTATCCATTTTTATAACCTTTACATAAACTGGACCCCTTAATATTAGCACAAATTCGGACCACATCCAAAGTAATAACCTCGGACATAGGGATCTTTCATAAGCTCGGAATACCCACACATGTGTAACTCGGAGTGATATTAAGGTTAAACTCGGACCCCAAGAACTAAGTAAACTCAGACCGCATTGCCACCTTCTACGTAACCTAAGAACATCGCGGGACTTGGTAAACTCAGACAAATGGAAACAAACTCTCATAAATTCGGAAGTGTTAAGCAAGCCCAAACCCCTTATAAAATCCATGAACAAACTCGGAACTCACAAAAAAATCGGTACATGCATCATTTATATGAATTCGGAATTAATGCTCAAATTCGAAACTATACGTATATATCCACAGAAGTCCAGACTCTCATTATTAATTACACTCGTACTTTATAGAGTTCTAGAATCAATACACCAACCTTGGACGAATCTGCAAACTCGGATCTCCTCTGAACCCTCCTAAACTCAGAAAAATATGTGATAACTCGGAAACATGTATTTGTTAATAAGTTCGGAACATACACTTATTACTAAACTCGGACTGTTTATCTCCATTATAAAATCGGACATGATATATAGTTTATAATAAACTCGGAACAAAACATAATATATCTAAAATCGGGAATTCATACAAAACTCGAAACATGTAATTTTTAATACACCGGACTTTATGACTTAACAAAGTCGGACCAACCCTAATCGCATAGAAACATGGAACAAATAAATATCAATGTAACAGTTGCCGCAGTTCTACGATCGAAACCCTAATAAACAATGTTATGAATCAAAACAACAATTTAGCAGTTCTAGCATGTTAGTAGCATAAACAATATCTGTAAGTCCCGTAAAACGTATCTTTCAATGATATCAAACCTAATCTTGTGAGAGTGCGGAAACCAATCACAAGATGATTCAAGATAAACTGAAAAATATGAAAAACAAGAACACCGAAATAACTTTTAACTCACACACGTTTCGATTACTTTAACAAGCAAAAACGTCTGGTATGAGTACACCACAATCAATCGATCGCCTTCCTCTCTAGCTCTCTAGAATTGTAACAATGAGGTTCCCATAGGTTCAAAAACCTAAAACAAGTTAGAAACTTGTTTATATACTCAACCAAGCCCACTTCCCTACATGGGCTTCCCTTGGGCCTGCTTGGCCCACATGGCCTAAAGCTTAGCCCAAGTGACCTATAAAGGTCCACAACCTAATATAAACTAACCCGGTATGGCCCAGCTCGTAACCATAACCCGTTGTGTTAATTTGATGCGTCAGTCTGACACTTTAGGGCCTAACAATCTCCCCCTAGACTGATGCCATCAAATTGTCTTCATAACATGAAATCAGGAACGTCTTCAACAAGTCTATGGTTGTCGCTATGCTGCAGATGTTGTGGAAGTTCTTGACTTCTGAACTCTCAGCACTGGGTCTCTTTCTTCAGCTTTTGTGGTTAGCTTCATATCAGGATCCCGATCAGCTTTGCTTGAAAATCTTGTTAAAAAGAATGTGAGAGGAGGATTCTCAGCAGCTCTTTTCTTCTTCAATCTTTGTCTTTCAAGCAGGTTCACGGTACTTCTTCAAATGCACTATCATTGTCAGACGGTGTTTCGTATCTGGTTCTTCTGACTCAGGCACATCTTGTTGTTGTGCTGCTTCAGACTTCTTCAGCAACTAACAGCATCTCAATCTTCATCAACCCCTGTTCTTGATTAAAATCAAGTTCTGCACATGCTCACAAACTCATAAGCAAACATTTCTTATGAAACAGAGGAACGTACCACATGAACACTAGGTACATCCAAGTATTTGTACTCAGATTTCACAATTTAAACTCTTTCAACTTTTGATGACCAGTCAAATCTTCAAGAACGGTTACATTTTTAATTTTAAGAAAAACAAATAAGCACTCTATTTTTTGGATTTTTGAATTTTTCAAATTTTTATTATTAATTTAAGAACTAAAAACAAATAAAAACTCAAAATATAAACAACTACCATAATATACAATTACAATTGCAATGGGATCAAAATTCGTTCTCAAGCAGACTAAGGAAATCTTTTCAGTACAAGCCTAATCAAACTGGTCTATGCGATTGCCAATATGTTTGTCCACTTAAACTTTAACGCTCAACTTTCAATTTTTTAACTTCGTGATATGCTTAAGGTAATATTATACTATTATACTATTATACCCGTGTGTCCCATTCCAAGGCATACCCACGCGATCAAGGTAAGCACAACAATTCATCGTAGCAGGTGAGTATACTGATGTCATCCTTTAAGATATCCTGACTGAGTCTAGGTCTGCATATAATCTGTTTTATCATGTTTTGATTTCTTAACAATGAGCACCCAAATAAATACTAATCAAATCCTGGAAATATAAACATCACACTCTATCATGCAAGTATCTTCCCTACCACATATTTCACAAGTCCAATCCAGATCTCTGAAATCTTAACTGGGAATAGATTGAGAAGAGAACAGAATAGATCTTAAGCAGAGATGGTATAATATACAGATCAAATGAGTTTTTCTCAGTTTGATATAGGTTTCATGGGTTTCTTTTGGGCACTTGAGGGCCTCTTTCGGGTGTATAATTGATCTACAGAGCGACAACGTACAGCTAGGTTAGCATGTATCTGGATGCAGCAGAAGCTGATGTTGCCTAGCACCTCCAGGTCAGCATATATCTGGATGCAGCAGAGGAGGTACACGACCTTTTCAGAGAAGATTTCAGAATCAGATCAAAATTGTGTGTATCGGGACAACATACAGACATTCAAATAGAAATGAGCTAATTCCAAGTGACTTTCTTTCCTGGGTTCAAGTACAATTTTAGTTCTGAACAGAAGGACAGCCAAGATATCCCCGGATGATTCAACAATATAAAGACCCGAAACCTCAGATGTTGGCTATCTATCAACACAAGATTTAAGACCATAAAATCATACGCCGTTGGTATGTTACCCACACGGTACATAGTTCCTTATGTTTATATCACTTAGTATCTTTTATCATGTTGAGCGTCAAGCCTATCGACATATCGCAGTAGATCCTAGTCTTTTCAGCTATGGCACCTTACATGTGTTAGTCAAACCCTTTAACACGAACATTTATTTCACTTCCCATATCATGCAATCTTTGTTTTTCGCTTTTTCATTTTCTAATGTTTTTGTATTTTTCTCATTTTCTCCCCCTAAAACAATGCATATATATACAGCAAACTCTTATTGTGTTTTTCTTTTTCTGAGTTTTCTCCCCCTTAAACTCTATATCTATCTATATGTTCCTCTCCCCCCCCTAAATTTGTGCATAAATCTTGTATTTTTGCGCAAATTTCCCATTTACTAGAGAAAGGACAATTTATATACAAAGTAATGAACTAAAAAAGAGAAAAAATATTTTTGCTTAACCGTTCCGTCATTAGATTGAAGACTAATCAAATTCAAATCAAAGTACTGAATTTAAACGGTACCTTTTTCTGATCATTTCTTACTTCTCTAATCTCCTCCAAAGGAAACATATCATCTGTAAAATTTTTTTTGAACTTTTTCCAACAGTGAAATGTTACCCGTTTTTATCTCTGGAACAACCGCTATCAACATTCCAGAGATTGTCAACAGCTCCTCCTTGGTTGTTCCTGAAAAGTAAGGAAATTAGTAAGACATTGGTACCCAGGCCATCGTGGTCCTGGGATTTCCTGAAGCATCAAAATAAGACACTTCTTTTAAACATAGGTCCCCTTTGGTTTCAAGGATTGGAGATATTGCTGCTTTGAATTTGGGTTTCCAAATCTGTTTCGGTTTAACAAACGTGTTTGTTGCATTCGGTTGAGCAACATTAGCTGATTCAGTTTTAGAAAGACGTTTTTGTTCTTGAACAGCCTTGCGTTTGTTTTTAGCAGCGTTCCAATCCCCATCAGAAGGTTTAACCTTGGGATTCACATTCTTCATTGCCTTAGGTGATGATACCTTCATTGGCTTAGAATGGTATTTATCCTTAGGTGTAACCCTCTGATTTTGAGCATAATACGGTTCATGGGGATGATTTGTGCAGTTCCGAGCAATGTGACCAGTAATGCCGCAATTAAAGCATGTTTGTCTCTTCACGTAGAAGACATTCTGATCATCTTGTGTATCTCTTGCAGGCCCTGAAGGATGAACTGGTCCTTTTTGTGCTTGTTTTCCTTGCACATTTATTGCAAACGAGGATGAATTTGGATGTCTGTACTTGTCGTTTGCTGGGGCCTTCAGTGGTTGAGATTTCTTTTGATTCTTCTTATTTTGTTTAGACTGCAAGTCTTGTTCAGAAATCTCACCAGTCTTTCCGAAAGCTTTGTTAGCACAGTCAAATGCATATTTCTCACATTTGCCATTAATGACTGGCTTAACAAAAGCATTTTTCACGTCACGGGTCTTTTGAGAACTATTGCTGCCCGTTGAGGACTGTGGAGAGCCTGATCGTCTGTGATGTTTAGGCTTCTTATTTCCGCGTCCTTTACCTGCTCGCTTCGGCTCTTGTTGCTTGATCTGAACCTTTTCATCACTAACAGAAGGCTCAGATTGTTCAGCTTGCGTACTTGGAGCCTTGTTCACGTCAGTTTTCACTTCATCAGCTTTGGTAGGATCCGATACTTCTGGTTTATCAGATGAAACACCAGAAACTTCAGCAAAAACTTCAGCTGAAACATTAGACAAATTTTCAGCACAAGACGGTTCTGCACATGACGCCTTTGAGCTGAATCCACTAGAATCAACTGATTCCAATTTCTCAGAATCAGCTACTTTCGATGATTCACATTTGGAATCAGATGGTTCAGCTGGCTCATTTGTTTCATTTGCCGATTCAGTCTCTGTTACGCAAGCATCAAGGTTTTCGCCCAAATCATCAGGCCTGAAATTAATCATAGAGCGAAAAACCTTAAAAAAATCAAACGTCGAAATAGAGTCTAGATTAGGTTCATTTATTGAATTTTCAGAAGAATCAGACTCTGATGCTTGTTCATCCCCAACAACTTTTTCAACCGTTACTTCAACTACTTCATCTGCACATGTAGACGAAGCATTAGGATCAATTGTACCCTTAGCAACAAAATTTATTGGAGGAGTCGCTCGTTTATCAACATGTTTGCTGTTGATTGATGACTTATCAGTTTTAGGACCATAAGTCATTTTACTTTCATTTATCATCTCCTCCTCGGTCATAGGTAAATAAGTATAATTGTCATTATAAGGAGGAGGAGCCTTATTAAAACCCAACCCACAACCTTTCTTTTCTTTATATGCGAGCTGTGGATCACACAAGTTTTTGACTAATTTGCTGGAAGAATCAAATTTTTTAATGTTTAGCTCATTTATATGATATCTATCTCTGATATCTTCCAGTTCTTTAGTCAAAATACATACTTTCTCCTGAGCTTCAAGAAAATGGGCTGTTTTTACACTTACATCATCTTTGAGTTTGATGATGTCTTTTCGCTGAGCTTCAATTTTATCTTTATAAAGCTTTTCATTCTTTGATAAAGTAAATTTTTTATTTTTTATGTCTTGATAATCTTGTATTAGCTCAGCGTTGTGTATTCTATATGCCTCAACCCTTTCTCGACATTCAGGAGTGCAAAAGACAGAAAGTATTTCTTCTCTGGTAATTTCATGAGCCACTGGTTTGTGAAACATAAATGCCATAATTTCAGTGGGTGGCTGTTACTTTTGTTCTTTCCTCCAAAACACAAACCAAACGAGAACCCGTGTACTCGCTAACTCAAACCCTTTGCACGTAATCGAACCAGCTTCTTGTATCGCACCTCGAAACCTGTCAGACCGTTATCACAAAACCAACAAAACAATTTTTATTTTATTTTATATATTTTTTTAAAGATTTTTAAGTTACTTTAAAAAATTTAATAAATATAAAGGTTTATTATTATTATTAACTATTATTATTATTATTATTATTATTATTATAAATAATGATTATGTAATAATAAACTAATGATTAACTTATGATTAATATAATTATTATAATAAATAACTGTCTTCTTCGTTCAAAAACAACACCCCGTAACCCTAATTTAATTTTCAGCCGTCAACACCTCACCGGAGATGATGATGATCAATGACGTTGTCATAAGACACACTGAAGACTGATGATATGGCAGATGACGTCGGAGCTCGAGGAAAAACGGTGGAGGTGATGAAGTTGCAGGTTTATGGCGGAGGTTGTCGGAGGTCAACGGAGAAGATGGAGGTTGTCGGAGGTCAACAGTGAAGAAGATGAACGATGAAGATTATGAGCAGTGGAGATGGTTGCAAGTCGGAACGAGGTTGCAAGTCGGAACAGTGCGAGTCGAGACCGGTGAGGTGATGAGTCGAGACCGTGAGGTGATGAGTCGAGACCACTCGGAAGAAGATGACTCGAGACCGTGACTCGAGACCGTGACTCGAAACCGTGAGCTGTTGTGAGTCGAGACAGTGGTTGCGACTCGAGAAGAATGACTCGAGACTTCAGTCGAAACAATTGTTGCGACTCGAGACCTTGAAACCGTTAAGAGTCGAGACCGTTTGAAAAATGTGAAGTCGAAACCGTGATTGCGACTCGAGAACTGTGGTGGCGATACTTCCTGAAAAAGTGGAGACACATGTTGACTCAAGACCTTGTAGAGATAAACTCAAATCTCAAATGATGACGATGGGACACGAAATCAGATGTGATATTTCAAAATATATGTTTTTGGAAATGTTTTTAATATTAACAGAAAACTCGAGATTTCAGCAACCAAAATCTTTTTGAAATTTATCAATATTTATTATTATTTTTTTAAAAAACTTTTAACACATTTCCAAACAGATCGAAAAGCATAATATGACAAATTTTCAACAAAAACCAATGAATACAATGAAGAACACGAAGAACGCGAAGAACAACAACCCAAAAATAACAAAGATCTTGAATCTTTGATATCACACCGAGCCTAGAAATAGGTTCTAATGGCTCTGATACCACTTGTAAGTCCCGTAAAACGTATCTTTCAATGATATCAAACCTAATCTTGTGAGAGTGCGGAAACCAATCACAAGATGATTCAAGATAAACTGAAAAATATGAAAAACAAGAACACCGAAATAACTTTTAACTCACACATGTTTCGATTACTTTAACAAGTAAAAACGTCTGGTATGAGTACACCACAATCAATCGATCGCCTTCCTCTCTAGCTCTCTAGAATTGTAACAATGAGGTTCCCAGAGGTTCAAAAACCTAAAACAAGTTAGAAACTTGTTTATATACTCAACCAAGCCCACTTCCCTACATGGGCTTCCCTTGGGCCTGCTTGGCCCACATGGCCTAAAGCTTAGCCCAAGTGACCTATAAAGGTCCACAACCTAATATAAACTAACCCGGTATGGCCCAGCTCGTAACCATAACCCGTTGTGTTAATTTGATGCGTCAGTCTGACACTTTAGGGCCTAACAATATCTGATAAACAATTTACACATTCACATACAAACAATCACACATTCATCTGGCATAATCCATTAACCACAGATGACTGTTTGGATGTCTAGGGTTTGCATGAAATCAAAGGAACAAAGATAACAACGTATAACATAAAGCATTACCTTAGATTCGACCTAGCGTTGCTCTTGATGGATTGAAAGATCAGAGAGTAGATGATTGTGTGTGTGATTTGTGTAGCTAGAAATGATTAGAGAGAAACTATCGTACAATGATAATGATTATGGCGGAATGTTTAGGGTTGCAGTAGTCTTATTAGAGTTCCAAATGTTAACCCTAAACACATTTAACTTTCTAAATTTTACACAAAGCACCTAACATCTTGTAGTTTGCAGTTAAAGTATATAATTCATGTATTTGTCATGCAATGTATAAGTTTCGTATAAAACCATCAGTTTATAATTATTATTCGAGTTAGTCACCAATGTTCGAAAATTAACATGTATGAGTTCCCGTAACTCCCCGAATTACCAATGTATTGTGTTCTGATAATTCCCCGAATTACCAACGTAGTGTGTTTCGGTGATTCCCCGAATTACCAATGTAGACTCATTTAACTAATCCTAGTTAAATGCAGTGCTATGAATGTATGTTTAAACTAACTGTGGTTTGGTTAAAGTATTAACCTGAAATTGTGGGTTGTCACATTATCCCCAAGTTGAAAGAAAATTTGTCCCGAAATTTGATTAACAGTTACAGGGGAGGAAAAGATAAGTTAAGATGACTGTGGGTTTTCCTCGGGTACCACATCATCCCTAAGTTGAAAGGGAATTTCGTCCCAAAATTTGCTAGTCATATCAGTGTTATGTTCACCGGTTTTGAATAAATGAGGATACTTGAGCATCATCTGATCCTTGCGTTCCCACGTAAACTCCGGTCCACGCTTTGAGTTCCAACGATCTCTCACGATATGTATTCGACTGTGTTTACGAACCTTGACTTCCCGGTAATCTGGAACTTGTCATCGATTTTCAGTTCTTGGAAAGGAACCACAAGTGTTTAATCAGAAAAACACTTCTTTAAGTTAGAGACACGAAAAACGTTGTGTACATTACCAAGTTCATCAGGCAACTCAAGTCTGTAAGCCACCTTAGCAATTCTTTCTAAAATCTTGAATGACCCAACATAACACGGATTGAGCTTGCCTCGTTTCCCAAAACGAACCACACCCTTCCAGGGTGAGACTTTCTATAAAACACGATCACCCATAGGGAATTCCAAGGGTTTCCTACGCTTGTCGGCGTAGCTTTTCTGGCGCTCACAAGATGCCACCATACGATTTCTGATTTGAACAATCTTCTCAGAAGTTTCAAGTATGAGTTCTGGACCCGTGATTTGGCTGTCACCAACCTCAGCCCAATAAAGAGGAGGCCGCCATTCCCATCCGTACAACGCCTCAAACAGAGCTTCCTGGATGTTAGAGTGGTAACCATTGTTGTAGGAAAACTCTACCAAGGGCAGATGTCTTTCCCAACCGTTACCGAAATCGATCACACATGGTCACAGCATCTCTTCAAGCGTCTGGATGGTTCGTTCACTTTGACCATCCGTTTGAGGATGATAGGCGGTGCTCATGTCTAAACGTGAGCCGAAAGATTTGTGCATAGCTTGCCACAAATCAAACGCGAAACACGGGTCACGGTCGGAGATAATGAAGGTCAACACCCCGTGCCTAGAAACTACTTCCTTTAAGTAGATGCTAGCAAGTCGTGAAAACTTGTCAGTTTCCATGATTGCAAGGAAATGTACAGATTTGGTCAGACGGTCGACGATCACCCAAATGGTATCGTTTCCGTTTTGAGTTTTAGGTAAACCGGTGATGAAATCCATAGAAATTTGTTCCCATTTCCACATAGGTAGTTCTGGTTGCTGAAGCAAACTAGACGGTTTTTGATATTCTACCTTGACTTTCGCGCAAGTCAAGCATTTGCTCATATACGTCGCTATGTTAGCTTTCATGTTTGGCCACCAGTATAAGACTTTCAAATCCTGATACATCTTATCAAAATTCAGATGGATAGAGTAGCGAGACTTGTGTGCTTCATCCAACACAGGCTTTCTTAAGTTTCTGTGCAAAGGGACCCATATTCGCTCCATGAAATAGCGAATACCATTAGACTTGGTTACGAGTTCCTTCTACATGCCCCGCATGGATTCAGCTTAAAGGTTCTCGTCCTTTAATGCTTCGGTTTGGACAGAACGAATCGGGTCAGGAAGGTTAGAATGAATAGTAACTCGTAAAGCTCGAACGCGTTTAGGTTTGATTTCCTTCCGAGTAAGGGCATTTGCTACAACATTAACTTTTCCTGGATGATACTTGATTACATAGTCGTAGTCGTTCAATAGTTTATCCCAACGACGCTGTCGCATGTTCAACTCTTTCTGATCGGAAATGTGTTGAAGACTCTTGTGATCGGTATAAATAGTGCATTTGATATCGTACAAGTAATGCCTCCAGATTTTGAGAGCAAAGACTACGACTCCCAATTCCAGATCGTGAGTCGTGTAATTCTTCTCATGAACTTTCAACTGTTGAGAGGCATAGGCTATCACCTTCTCGCGTTGCATCAAAACAAAACCGAGACCTTGGATAGTAGCGTCACAGTACACCATAAAGTCATCCGTACCATCGGGTAAGGACAATATCGGTGCACTACAGAGTTTTTGTTTCAAAAGCTGAAAGGCATTCTCTTGGGCTGCTCCCCACTAGTAAGCAATGCCTTTCTGAGTTAAAGCGGTAAGAGGTTGAGCGATTTTCGAAAATCCCTCGATAAATCTACGATAGTACCCCGCGAGACCAAGAAATGGTCGCACCTCCATAGGAGTCTTTGGTGCCGCCCAATTCTTGATAGAATTGATTTTTGTTGGGTCAACATGTATTCCTGACTCGTTGACTACATGACCAAGGAAGTGTACTTCTCGAATCCAGAAATCACACTTAGAGTTCCAAGATAAGACGCAAGTGTTGTTCATGTTCCCCCTTGCTCTTAGATTATATCAAGATGTCATCGATAAACACAATGACGAAGTCATCAAGATACGGTTTGCACACTCGGATCATGAGTTCCATGAAGACCGCTGGTGCATTGGTTAATGTAACACCTCATAAATTTATGTCCAATAATATATCGACACGTGTCATGAGCTTTAAACGTGTAAAGAATTACTTTAAAGGGACTAAAGTTGACAAACAAAGAAAGTATGTGAATAAAAGGATTCAAAAATGTCAACAACGGATAAATATACCTTACAATAACTCTACACGATGTTTATACCCTTAAACGAATGAATTATGGATCATACGAAGCTAATTGTGGAAGAAAGTGAGAGATTACAAACTACAGGGGTTAAATGTGTCAACATGTTTAAAGAATACCTTTGAATGACCTTTTAGCGAACCCAAAGCTTTGTAACGATTAATTATACTCACTAGAATAAGTGATAAAAATTTCACAAGGTTTCGATAAAGTATGAGAAAGTTATGATAACATTCGTTTGCGAGGGGTTAAAAGCGTCAATGTTGAAATTTATGACTTTTCGGGTGAGCATAAAGTTAACCAAGGACTTAACAATGTTTAGTTATGTCTTGGAGCCCTTAAAAGTCAAGTTAGAGGGTTGAAAATGCAAGAAATGAAGTTAAAACCACATTTGAAAGGACCAGGGACCAAATATGCAAAGTTTGGAAACTTGTAACCTGAGTCTGGGCTTCACACGGGCCGCGTAAGGCTTGCCCAGGACCTTACGCGGGCCGCCTGGGACTGCCAGCATCAGAAAATGAGGACAACTGCCTGTTAAAGCTGTGTAACCGACTTATGGAGCTTGTTTTACATACCAAGGGCTGTACCAACGTATTTACATGCACTTGGGACACTTGTATTGATCATAAATCACCTGTAGACTTATTTGGAATGATCCTAAACAATCAAATTCCCTATATAAGAAACCCACAAGTTGCAACATTGGACACTTGTACTTGGAAAACTCTCACAACTCAAGTTCTGGAGATTCCTGGAGTTCATGTACACTTCCTAGAGATTCTTAGTCGTGCATAGGACCTCAGTAAGTGTTCTTAACCTTCCTTAATTCAGTTTTACTTAGTTAATTAGCTTAAAGTCAAACCGTCGTAATTAAGGTTTAACTTCGTGATTATTCAAAATTTGTCCAGTCAAATTTCAAATTGAAAGTACCTATGAGTTGGTAATTATGTGGGTAATAAACCCTTAAAAGGGCACCCTCTGATTCCCACTCTAACTAGGTCAATTGTCGGGTCAAAGTTAATTACAAAAAGTCAACAGAAAGCTTATTTTCAAATAAATGCATAATTAACAATGTAGAAGCTATGCAACCTGTTTTATCACTAATATAACTTGGTAATTAATGTAAGAACATGTCTAAACATGTTCAACCTGACAATTTTCAGTATAGGCTCGGTTCGGAACCGAAAGTCGCATAATTTGACTTTTGCTTTGACTTTCAGTTCTGACCCAATGTAGCATGTTTTAGAAATGCCTTAGAGCCTTAATAGGACCAGGTTACATGTTAGTATAACCCTCTGTGATTATACAACTTGGTTCATTAGTTATCCGATTCATATGCATGTTTCCGTTAAATGCTTAAATGTTGACTATTATGCCCATATGACCTTAAAACGTGATTTTTGAAAATGTAAAAGAATAGAAACCTTAGTTACTGAATTATAAACTTATCCCTAAAATTTGACATCAGATTGAGGTCTAGATTAGGAGTTATGCTCATTAGCGTAAATGAAAAGCTTTTTATTAATTAAACGGCGTAATTAGCATATAGCCTATCTAAACCCAATTTTTGATACCAAACTTTTTACCTACTGATATAAAATAATATTTTGGGATTTTTGAAGATTTTTATTTATTTTTAGGCTGAGCATAACATAGGGTTCTAACTTTGATTCGGTAATTGTCGGTTTTGCCCTTATGGCCTATAAAATGAGTTTTACAAATCATTTTGATACCAAACCTTTTTCTACTGATCTTATATGATAAATAAAATATTTTGAGCCTTCTGGAATAATAAAAATATCAGCTTTCATTATAAAACCCAGAAATCGCTTAAACCGTCTTTTTACGTGTTTTAAGCGCATAGTATGTATTAAAACTATTTTAAATATATAAGACTTGACACCTACTGATATTTTAAGTAAATTATTATACTTTAGCAGTAAGCAAAATTTTTAGACTCAGATTTCCAGATTTGACCCTTAAACCTTAGGTGGAATTACCAAAATGCCCCTTCGGCGCATAGTTTGGTTATAAATTGTAAATTTCACATATATGTAATACCCTACTGTTATAACCTATTAAATTAAGTATATTTACTGATTATATCAGACCTGAAACTCAGATTTATATTAAATCTCTTTTATAACCTTTTAAATGACCAAAATACCCCTACGGGCATAATTTGAGTTAAAATTCGTTTTGGGCATAATAGAAGATATCTTACTGATGTCACAACATATTTAAGGCATATTAACTTAGGAAACCTGTATATGACTCTTATGGTTACCCGTAATGCATTTTTCGCGTTCGGTTCGGTTTATGTAACTAGTTTGCATAAATTGACCGAAACGGGTCAAACCTTATCGTTTTTTGTCTCAAAATCCAGAATGTGTTTAGTTTACCCATATCATACAAGTCTTCAAACTTGTCGGGTCTAAATCACATTCTATTCCGGTCTTAATCGTGCGTTTGAACCATATCTTCCTTTAAAACTAACCGGTCTAAGTTTAGGCTTAATTAAAGACCCGTTAGGAATCTAATAGGTTATTAAAAACCTTCGTTCCAGATTAAGGAGACCCGGTAAAAGCTACTTGCACTTGCTATTGTGAATTATACTTGCTCAGGTAAATACTTTTAACTTATTTTCCCTTATACGGGCTTGGGGTACGGTATATAAAATACCGCTTGGTCGGGCATTGAATTGTTAATCATATGAAGGTTAATTTATTGAGATGACCCGTTTAAATTGTTTTGTTTACCTAAAGCCTTTGGGGGGTTAATGACCATGTCCCGGATATCCTTGGCATCATTCATAGAAATGGCCACGACCTAAGCACGGGGTGTAGGCATACACCCGCCTGTGCATAAATAAATAAAAAGGTATAACCGCCGGTTTCGAGAATAACTCGCCGCGGGACTATATCATGTGGTGTGTCTATTAATCTTTAACCCGGTGTCAACCCAGGCTACTGAACGTATAAGAAACATGTAATTATTTTACAAGTTTATATATAAATAATTATCCCAAGGAAAAAAAAATTGTTTTGTGCCTTGTGCATTTCAAATCAATTTTCTTAAACCTTTTCAAAATGAGTCAGTTAATTGTATTTACCAGTGTAAACTGATGTATTTTCCCAAAAAGGCTAAGTGCAGGTACTAATCGAAATAGGCTGGCCTCTCCTTAGCATCAATAAGAGTCTTGCAAGCTTGGATGCATTTTAAATCTGATGAACTATGTTTCCTTTTTATTTGATCTGCCTGTGGATCCGTTACAGTCCGTTGTGATACTTTGATATTACTATTTATTCGGTTTGTAATGTGATTCATCTTTTGCTTCCGCTGTGCATTTAAAATTGTGTTGTTTGACTATGATGATATCAACTACGTCACGATACTCCCCACCGGGCCCACCGGTAATACGTGGAAATATCGGGGTGTGACAGGTTGGTATCAGAGCCAACACTGAGTGAATTAAACACTAGCCTTTTGTGTTTAATCTCAGTTACACAGTTGCACATTCCTCAATTTTCGAGTCTAGACAAAGAACTCAGGACAAATCCTGATTTGTTTTATTTTTTCCTTTATATATTTCCTAGTTGCTATCTTTGTTTATGTTGACAGGTTTAATCATGCCACCAAGGTTCATCAAGGGAAGAGGAAAGGCACCAATCACAGGCCACGACCATGAGGCCAGGCCATCACACAGACGAACCCCACCGGCCTCAACGAGTACGAGTCCTCAGGAGCATTGGAGGACGTATATAGAGCCAGCGAGGCGATCCGTCTCGCTAAGTTCGTCACCATCCTATCACCATTCCTACGGGCCTCAATCTGAGAATGAGCCCCATTACCCGCAGCCATCTTTCATCCCCCTCCAGAGATCCAGCCCTCACCATTCATTCGATGACCCGACACCTATCTTCCGAAGCCGGTTCAACCCGGCAAACTACATTGAAGAACCAGTGGGTTTTAACCCACTAGGACCTGAAGACCACTTCTCGGGCGACCATGCGATGGACATGGACGAAGACACGGATCCCGCCGAGCCTCCAACCGGGACCCCTAACCACCCCATCGAGGTCTCTGATGGGTCATCATTCCATGGATCACCGTACCATGGTCCAGACAGTTACGAGGCGAGATTCGCCCAGTATGATTGGGTGTTTACCCCTTCGGACCACTCCTCGCCTCACCAGCAGCAGCAGCAGCAACAGGATCCCTCCGAGGATTCTCGTTTTGTGGCAGTCACTCCACCGCCACCACCACCAGTTCAGCAGCCGCCTCCGGAGCCACCGAGGCGAAGAAGATCAAATGCACGGATGTCCGTGCGAGGAGGAGTGCGTATCAGCACCCCTCAACCTTCGAGTGGCAGCCACTACCCGCCACTCCATGAAGACCTGCAGATGGATGGGCCTTCAAACCCCGTCTCGGAAGTAAACTCTACGCCTATCGTGCCACCACCGTTGGGTTTTGGTAACCCAATTCCTACATACGCCGGCTCAGCGGCGTATAATCCCTTTGAGCAGCCGGCCCACACCAACTACAACTACGCCGAGGCTGACCCATACCTGGTAGCATTTGATACCACCAGAGCGACAACATGAAGTTCTAGAAAGGTTGAGCCAGGTAGAGTGGGAAGTTCAAGCAGAGCGCCAGACCAACCGCGGATTCTTCAAAGGTTTGGCAAGCCTAATCAAGGGGAAGACCAAGGGAAGGGATTTTTGAAGATCCTTGTTTATTTATTTATGTTTAATCAGTCCCTGCGTGGACATCTGTTTCCGTATTCAGTCCCTGCGAGGACTTGTCTTTTAGTTGGCCCCTGGGTGGGCATGTTGTTTTAGTTTAAGCCCCTGCGTGGGCATATCTTTTCCGTTTAAGCCCCTGCGTGGGCATGTTTTTCTGTTTAACCCCTGCGCGGGTATGTTAGGTTTGTTTAGCCCCTGCGTGGGCATGTTATTTCATGTAGAAGTCCCGTTTAGGGCAAACCTGTACTAGTTTAATTTTTGTAGTGGAATGGTTTAATTTAAATTCCCATTTTTGTTAAATTATATGCATGAACATAAAATATGAAATAAATGAAAAATAACATTCCTTTTATAAGACCTATCATTTATAATAAAATGAAAAAATCTAAAAAGGACAAGACCTAGCCCAGGTGTCATTTTAAGACAGGGCCAAGATGGTAGTTCCCCAAATTAGATTCAGGTCCTTATTAACGGTTTAATTTTTAATGTTTATTCCAAATCTATTACTTACGAAATTAATAATGATTCATATGAGGCAGTTACTACTGACGAGATTGGTATTAATTGTGATAGGTTTGAAAATAAGATAAACAAAGAATCGGTGAACAAGGTGAAAGTGAAGAAGAAAGGAAAAGCAGGGAAACCACCTGATGGTGGAAACACATGGAGAGATGAGGCCAAGAGTGAACTTAATTCGCCTGACTATGCAAAATTTTCGGACTATGCGAAGCAAATTGATTTAGAGAAGTCTGGAGGTAAGCATATCTTTGAACCACCTTGAAGATTGCAGGTATGATCTGGCTGAAGATCTAAAACTTAGCGCTCTTAGGAGGCAGCCTAAGGTTTGTCATTTATTTTATTTTACGTATTAGTGTAGTTTATTTTATTTTTTTATGTCAAAACCGTGCAATCGTTCAAGTGTGGGGAAAATATGAGGAGGTTTGGTTAAGCTTTAGTGCAGTTGAGGGCAACACACATTCATTTGGGGGGTAGGGCAAATGGCTTATACGTTCACATAAAAAATTTGGCGCGAAAAAACTGATTTTTGAAGTGTTTTTGGATATTATTCGGTTGTTTTCGGTATATTTTCGGAGTGTTTCAGGGATATTAGATGATTCGGAGAAGGAAATTTAAGAAAAAAAGAGCCCAGGTATGTTTTTATTGAACACTTATCATAAAAAAAGTCGTTTGGTGAGTTCGAGAGGTGAAAACACATAAAAATAATATATTTTTCTAAGGCACTAGAGCCAAAAATTGAGTGTTTCTACTGGAAAACCCGTCCACACGCGTGTCGCGGGGGAGTGTCTCTTGTCACTCCGTGTATCGCGGCCCAGGTCAAACAAATAAAACCCTTTTCCACACGTTTGATTCAGACCTTTGCACTTAAAAGTTAAAACTATCTCCTCCCTCTTTTTCTCTGGTGAATAGCAGCCGGAGTTTATACATCTCCCCATACCACCATCGACGACAACTACAAACATACCTGCCCATTACGGTAACCACCCTCTACCAACCTTCCTTTCCACCTCCGGCAAACAAGACCGATCACCGTCTACCACCACCCGCCGTGAATCCATCATCTCCTAACCACCACTTTCTTCACCGAGAACCACTGGTACAGCCGGCGACGACCACCCAATCGTTCACTCTCAAATTCTGTTGACGACGCCGGTGAACACCCACCATCTCCGATTACTCATCGGAGAACACAATTGACGGCCGACCGACCACCAAGCACGGACCCAAGTCTGATTGAAAACTAACGTTTCAAGTTTTCTTCTAATTGTGAGTTTCAACTGGGAACCCAGGTCTGAAAGCTTAATTTTTCTCTCTGATTATTGAAGGGGTATGGTCCCAGATCTCGCGTCAACACGACCGCGAGTGACCATTACCCTTATCAAAAACCCCCACCAGCAAGAACTTATCTGTGTCCGTGCGGACACACGCGAACACAGCGGTTGAAACCAATCTGTCCATTGATGGGAAGACTTACCTTAAGTACGAGAACAAATGTTACACATAGCGATGCGGCCTAGCACCGCATCCTATGAACATTTTCATCACGACAAGGGATCTGGACAACAGTAACAGTCACCAAGCGGCGATGCGGCACGGCACCGCATCCAGCATCCATCTTGGCCAGAACAAGAACGCGGGAACATCAGTTACCGCAAGCAGCGATGCGGCCCGGCACCGCATCCTGCCCACAAGGCAAGTGGGTCTGACACCACAGTGCAAGTGGCACTGAGAACAGTCAGTTTTCAGCCCACATGTATGCAACAGCCTGACACCACAGCAGGACGTGGCATCACCTCCGTAATCGACAGGCCTGACACACCTACAGGAGACTGTGCGATGTCAGGCTAGCTACTCAACTACCCTCCTTCACTCCTCGGCTATAAATACCCATCCCAAACCAGGTTTGAGGTATCTCTTCTCAACTCTCTCACTACTACTACTATCACACTTTGCTTCCCAAGAAAATTGCTGATTCTCACGCCGGAGAGTGATAACAAGGAGCACCCCCCACCCCATCCTCCTTGTTACGAGTCACGGTTTGTTTCCTTGTGCAGGAAACCCACCAGCGGACGATCCAGCCAGCGATCCTCGGAAAGAAGGGATTAACCCTACTTGACGAGATCAGTGAGTTAACCCTACCCGGTTAACCATTGTTTCATCATTGGCGCCCACCGCTACTCTTAGCACTTTTTTCCACATCCCCTTTTCTTTCCCAAGATTATGGCTGATCGCATAAACAACACTACGGGGGATAACCTAATCCCTGCAAACCCAGGGCCTACGGGGAGCAACCCCCAAGCCCCAAATATTGAACACATTGGCACATCAACGCAGGGGGGTGCATCCCTTACGTTCGGACACGACCTATCACAGTACGCTGCTGTGATACCTCCAGGCATGAACCTTCATACCTGGTACGACTAGCAACAAGCTTTGCTGGCCGCAACATACAACAGAGCTTGCGCAGAAGCACAAGTACCGGTCGGGCCTACCCCAGCACCGCATACCCCTGCGGGTCGTGTTTTACAATACGACGGCAGGGCCCCAACACATCCCTCCTCCCGGAGTAGGCACGAAGACCGCGGTTCCTCTTACTGCGACGTCCGCACACTTGATGAGGACGATTCCTCGTATGGGTCCCGCCGCAGGGGCCCTATACATAGCCGCCTAGGTCCCCATGGCGAAACTAGGCGGCGGTCTACAGCCCACCACGGCCCCGACATCCAGAGCCGGCTGGGACCTCAGTCCCACCATGAAGGGCAGGGCTGTACCGATCCGGACGACGGTACATACCGCGGGGAATCCCATGCCACTAGCAGCAGACCGGGAGGACGCAACTATGTTCCTCCCACTCACCCCCGCACTACATACCTCCGCGCTGTAAAGCGCCACCAGAGCCAACCCTACAGGCCGAAATCTGCGGCCGAAAACTCAAAGTTTGTCCCGGAGATTGCCAACGCCGATGTCACCACCACAAAATTCCCATTAAACATTGGGAAATACAACGGTTCAGCCGACCCAGATGACCACATGAACATCTTCGTCGGCGCCGGGTGCAACGGCAGGTGAGATGAACCCACTTGGTGTCAATTTTTCCCGCAGACCCTAACAGGTCTGGCCAGGGCTTGGTTCGATTCTTTGCCAGTTGGGTCACTGACCTCATTCGAGGACTTGCAAGCAAAGTTCCTCGCGCATTTTTGCCAGCAGCGACGTCATGAACGTGATTCTATGGACGTCATGATCATCTGGCGCAGAGACAACGAATCGCTTGAGGCGTTCGTTGTCCGTTACAATAAAGAGTGCCTGGAGATAGGCGACGTTGCGGACCAAATGGCACGCAACCATTTCATTGTTGCCGTTAAGGACGAACAAATGGTTATGACTATCTCCGGCAAGGAATGCTTGCCTAAAAAATGGGAAGATGTCATGGCTGCGGTCAAGACATATGCCCAGACTCAGCGGTCCCTCAAACCGCACTTCTCAAAGGCACAACCCCAAATGGAAGGCCAGTCCTCCCACCAAGAACACATGCGCAACAACAAGCGCAACCGGGACACATGGAATCGCGGCAGCGATCCCAGACCATATGTCCCACGTAACAACCAGCCCGACGCAAGGGCAACAATCAACTCCCAGCGTGAAAACCGGGCGTTGAAGAAGGAGTCTCGGGACTGTAACTGGACCGAGATCAACCAGTCGCCAAGCGACGTCCTCCTTACGGACGCGCAATTCCTGCGACCGGCCCAACCAATGAAGTCCAAGAAAAACCAGGATCCCGCACTCTACTGCGAGTATCACAAGGACTCGGGCCACACAACGAACAACTGCATCAGTCTCCGATTGGAGATCGAGCGAGCCCTAAAGGAGGGGAAGCTGCAACATCTGTTGCCAGCTGCGCAAAAACAAACTAAGCGCATCACCCCCCACAACGAGGGCACCTCCACGGGTAAGAGGACCATGCACGTGGCCTCAACCCACATGATCAATGGAGGACGAGGAAGGCCGCGCAAGGCGGCAAGAAGACCGGAAAATGACTGGAAAGATGAGCAAGTTGTCTTTCCAAAAGTCCGAGGCGGACCGTGCGACAGGCGCGCCGTCGTCATCACAAGTCACCTGGCTCACTACTGCACCGAGCGACTCTTCATCGACCCAGGCAGTACATCTGACATCATATACGAGCAATGCTTCAACCAGTTCGACGACGAAGACAAGGATCGGTTGCAACCGGTAGACTACCCTTTGGCCGGGTTTGCGGGGGAAACCGTATTCCCCCTGGGCCAAATCACTTTTCCTGTGCGCCTCACCAACGGAAGGCACACACGAACGGAGGAGGTAAACTTCATGGTTCTACCTCACACCTCCAAATACGACGTACTTCTTGGGAGGGAATCCCAGGGCGACTTCAACATGATCACATCCGTCCCCCACTCTGCCATCGGTTTCCCAACCGAGACGGGGGTTGCGATAATATACGCCCGCAGAGAATTTATGTCCTCGGACGAGCCGCCCCCGGCCAAGATAGCAAGGCCTACCCCCAACACGCAACCAGAAAAATGGGTTCTTAACGCAAGACACCCAGAGCAAACGGTCACATTGGGCCACGCCTTGTCCCCCACCATCAGAGCGCGCCTGAAGCAGCTCCTCTTCAGGGACCAGGATATTTTTGCGTGGACACCCGCAGACATGACAGGGGTACCACGCGAAATTGCGCAACATTTCTTGAATACCATGCCAGGTATCAAGCCGGTGATCCAAGGCCAACGCCACCTTGGATCAGCAAAGAACGAGGCGATGAATGAGCAGGTCCAAGAACTGCTCTCCGCAGGCATCCTGCGGAAAGTCAAATACCAGACTTGGTTGTCCAACCCAGTCATGGTAGAAAAACCAAGCGGGGGCTGGCGCATGTGTGTCGATAATAAAGATCTCAACAAAGCCTGCCCCAAGGATTGTTACGCACTTCTGGAGATCGACGAGAAAGTCGATAACCTTGCACCATTTCGATGGAAGTGTTTCCTCGATTGTTACAAAGGCTACCACCAGGTACAGATGGCAATCGAGGACGAAGATAAAACGGCATTCCGCACGCCTACCAGAAATTACTGCTATACGAAAATGCCGTTTGGGTTGCGCAACGCGGGTGCAACCTATCAAAAGTTGATGAACGACACTTTTCGTGGCCAAATCAGCAAAAGTGTCGAAATCTATATGGACGACCTGGTCGTCATGAGCATTAGGAAGATACCATGCTCAACGATGTTGAAAGAACATTCCAAACTCTGCGAAGCGTCAATATGAAGCTAAACCCAGGGAAATGCTCGTTTGGAATGGAAGAAGGCAAGTTCCTTGGATTCATCGTAACAAAAGATGGATTCAAGGTGAACCCGGAAAAAGTTCAGGCGATCGAGCGCATGCCATCGCCTTCTACGATGAAAGAAATGCAACGACTAGCCGACAGGCTAGCCGCACTGAATAGATTCTTAGCCAACCATGCAGCTAAGTCCTACCCTTTCATCAAGACCCTACGGAGCTGCTTAAAAAAGGAACAATTCCAATGGACCGCAGAGGCCGAAAAAGCTTTCCGGGAAATGAAATAGTGTTTGATACAACTCCCAACTCTAACCGCACCACGCAAGGATGAGCCACTTATTTTGTACCTATCTGCCGCGGACAACGCGGTAGGCGCAGTACTCATAGTGGAGCGAGAAGGAGTTCAAACACCCATCTACTATATTAGTAAAATGCTTAATGACCCAGAGACGAGGTGCTCTATCATGGAGAAGTTGGTATTGGCACTAGTACACGCGTCAAGACGGTTGCGACGTTACTTTGCAGACCACGCCATTACAGTGTTAACCAACTACAGGATCGGCCCGATCCTATCAAAGCCCGACATCTCTGGTAGATTAGCAAAATGGGCAATTGAGCTGGGCGCACTTACACTGATCTCGCGTCAACACGACCGCGAGTGACCATTACCCTTATAAAAAACCCCCACCAGCAAGAACTTATCTGTGTCCGTGCGGACACACGCGAACACAGCGGTTGAAACCAATCTGTCGAGGTTCTGAGATATGTGGTCTTTATGCTGTTTATCATCTGGGTATCATGGTTGTTTCTTTTACCGAAATATAACGGAGACGAAGTCTAGATCTTCCATGATACCATACATACGTGTACATACTACATACGACCTCAATAAGTGATCAACAATCACATGTCCCAAAAATAAGTGATAATATATCACATTTATCCGGGAGTCAAGTTCGTCTCTTTGTTGTACGTTAGTACTGACCTGTTCACGGACTTGCTTCTGTGCCCTCATGCATATGAAAATCAAGTTCCTCATCAATAAGTGATTCTATCACATAGGGCTTGTTTTCAATAAAAAATAAGTGAGTTTCTCACATCTTTATACGTCAAAATAGATGATAAATGATATACTCACCAGTAAGATGAACTCTCGTGCATACCTTGATACGGGAATGTGTCGTGTGTGGATGAACACCGGTCGGTAAGTATAAATCATACACTAATCGTATCCCCTCGCCATGATTACATCTGATAAGTTGAGCTTAAGTGGACAACAATACCGATAATTGTTATAGGATGCTTATCTAAATGTTAACTAAATGAACAACAAGAGCATTTTGGCGTGACCATACACTGATATGATTCTCTTACCCTCGAAACTCGCAAAAAGATTGTCTGTAAATATTTATTTACTGCTTTCAGTTTCTGCATCTTTGTATATATTTATTTACTGCTTTTTGTCTTTACATTTGAAATATTCAAAATTCCAAAAAGATTTTAGGTGTGTTTTAATATAATCTTTATAAAAAACAAAAAGATTTTATTTCTATCTTATTTTTGATTAACCGATGTTGAAACTCGAGTCTTAGTTACCTGAAATCTGATCAAAACCAAAACGACGGATTCTTCATAAACGGTCAAAATTTGCAAGTTTTGAAAGTTAAAAACTAAAATTGAACAATTTGTTAAATTTTCAAACTGTCGGACGGTAGTTGATTGAAAAATGGTCACATGTGTGTCGTTTGTTTATGTTAACTATATTCCAAGCGTTTGTTCTCATTACGCGTTTAGCTTTCTTGTATGTGTAGATGCTACATTCATTCCAGCTAAAGGCAACGAGAACGTGATAGAAGACAAGCTTCGGAATGAAGACACAACGTGGAGGCACTCAAAAGATAAAGATGATCGAGTTGCCGCTGGCCTATCATCAACACCACAAGGATCTAAAGAATTGAAGATCAAAAGATTCACGAGCATAACTCAAAGGAGAGTTTATTTTAAGGGGGAGTTTGTTAACACACTTCCTAAATGAAAAAGGGAGTTTGTTGATACACTTTCTACTTACGACGCGTGAAGACTTTGAAGATCCTCCGACATGGAAGATGAACCTTACGAGTAGCGTCCAAGGGGGAGTTTGTTGATACATATTATGTGGACGCGACTCAGTTCGGTTCGGCTCGGTTAGGTTCGGCTCAAGCTCGACGTCGCGACATTCCTTCGTCGTGCGCCCCAGAGTTCGACACGCGAAGCACGGAGAGCCGTGAACCATTTCCCGACGCCACATCACCATGACATCACCATGATGATGTCATGAAAATGTCATGTGATGATATATCAATGCCATGTTCACGTGAAGTCTTGGTTTTAGAACATTAAATTGTTTGCTGTGCACATGCAATGAATGCTTGACGAAAGTCCTGGTTAAACCTGCTGTTGACCAAACTTCACACTGATCTGCACCTTGACTATATGACGAAACCCCTGATCCAAGACTTTGTGACGAAACTTCCAGAAACCTGCTGTGGACGAAACTTGTTGAGGAAACATGAGTTTCGTCGAGTTGGGAGTGTGACGAAACACTCCATGTTTCGTCACAATGATCTTTCGCCATGAAGTTTCGTCTAGAATGATCTTTTGTCGGCTCCAATTGATGTTTCGTCGTCGTCCTTCAAGTTTCGTCGGCTACTTCAGTTGTTTCGTTGGCCTGAGTATGTTTCGTCATGCAGCATCCAGTTTTGTCGTCCTGTTTCTCTTATATAAACAGCAGACACGGAACACAGACAGAGGGTGTGAACAGAAAGGAGATAGGACTAGAGAACACAAAGAACACACAGAATACAGAGAACACACACACACACGAGAGTGAACTTAGAGTTTGTTTGTGAGTGATTTATCTTGTATAAGCAGTGTACTGAAACGTTTATGATCTATAATATACAAGTGAACGTTAAACGTTGAATCTCTGTTTTCGTGTTCTAACTCGGTTTGCTTTCCCGGTTGGATTCCGCACAACCGGGTCTGTTCGTACACAAGGATTAGGCGACTAGATCCTCCGCTAGTTGGACCTACATCTACCATGACTGATCACATAACAAATAACACAAGCAACAAACAAAGACAGATACAAACCAAATAGCAATCAACAATCACAAGTGTCAAATATAGAAGAACACTAAAAATACACACAGGCACAACCAAGATAGAGGGACAGATCAGTGGTTCATCACTCAAAAGGTGCCACCGCAGTCCATACCAAGGAAGCCATTTACAACTACACAAATGTAAACGACAATATCAAACAAAAATTGAACAATAACAACAAGTTAAAAACACAGTCAAGCAATACAAATCAAGTAATAATGTAGCAACTAGCACAAATAAAACTCGATCACCCACCAGTCTGACTAACCCGACAACAACAATGCCTAGACTCAACAAACAATTATGAAACTTTAAAAATAAAGAACAAGAAAAGGAACAATCTCACCCGAGGGTGCGTATAACTCCAAGCAGACTGATCTTGAAACCTTCACTTATGGTTTCAAGAACCAGTCAGAAAATAGCCGTCCAATCCAAGTGAACAAAAAACCCTAGGGAAAGGGTATATCACCAGAGAAACAACACGAGTTCCAAGAACAATGATCAAGTGAGATCTGTAGTCGGCAGACATAACTACCACCAAGACTAACAAATATTGTCCAGAAACCTTCAGATCTAAACATATATACCTGACCAAGAAAAACACAGCGGAACGATGAACAAACCCTAGACCTTGTCTTTAACCCTAAGAGCTTCTAGAGCTTTGATACCCTGTGAAAAACATAGTATCAAACGAAGATTTGATGATCTAAACAACTGAGACCCAAACCCTAATTATTTACCCAAAATGTTCATAAACAATACAAACACTTTATCTTTCTAAACACGAAATAAGATGATTATCAATCATCAACAAACAAGATCACTATCTCTTAGATCAATTCAGTATGAATTTGACCAGAAAATACCAAAGAAACCCTAAGTTGTTTATTTCTAAAGAGAAAAAAGTATGAAGTGTGAAACTGTGATATATGATGAATGAAGCTTCCAGAGATCTTTATCCTTATATCTTCAACAAACTTTATCAACTTAACTTGTCTGATCCAGCCCACTTATCACGTACAAGCCCACCTTCCAAGCTAGGCCCAATCGAACAAATGTTCAGCCCACTTCAATTCTCATCACCATGATATATAAAACAAAAAATAAGAAAGTATTAAACACAAAATAGCAACAAACTAAAATAAAGGTAATGAAGAAACATATCTAAAATGAATATTTGACATAATGGAAATGTATATTTTTAACATTATGACAAGTTAATATGCCTGAATTAGTTATCAAGCTTGGTTTCAATTCTAAATTACACAAGATTACAAAAATTACACAAGCAAGCTAATACTTATTACTTACATTTCCTCAAACTCTAAACATGCTATTTAAAAAGTTGAAACCCAACTTCTCCAGCAATTGCCTTCAACAACATTTTCATAATCGAAATATACAATTTATAAAAAAGAAACTACTTAGAAAAAAATACAGCCAATCTATTAATAACATGCGTATTTAATAAAAAAAAGAACATTGAGAATGATGCAATTGGTATCAAATGAGTACAAATTGTAGATATGCAAATATTTTAGAAATCCAAAAGGAGAGAACAATACAATTATGTCAAAATTCCCCAACCCAATGGGAGATTTAACTTAATTCCCATTGCCATCTAAGTGTCTAATGTTTGTTTTTTCTATTATATAAAATTCGAAATTTAACTTCCATAGATTTAATAACGGTGATAAGTAGAATTTCACATTGGAGTTGTTACCTTGAATCGCGATTAACATACAGCCTGCTTGTTGCTGCAATGGAAGTCGCGACCCTTGTTTCAATTGGAACTCGTTTGGTAGAAGCTGACGTTGGTGTCTACCAGGTATTCCATGGTATCAACCGTCCTATGATTTTAATTGCTTTTCCAAAAAATGTGTCAAATTTTGGCTGCTATTTGCAATTTAGACGGCTCAAATCTATTCTACAAAAGAAATGCTTAATTAACACGATCATGATTAAAGGAAAGACGGTTGAAACTTTATGGACCGACGGTTGACTGACCGTGGTCTATATTTTATAATTCGAAAGTGCATTAATGAAGGATACAGTAAAGAAAATTATCCCACAATTTTAACAGCCTTTCTGATAAGTGCTAAAACAATGGGTATGCATAAGCAGATGAAACCGTGAATGACATATGAACGTAGTATGTTTACATAGGCATCATTTGTTTTCGTTATCATATAAGTGCCCAAACTACATAGGTCACTAGGTCTAACCTATGACGATTGGAACAATAGAGGGACATATGCACTCATGAGGAAGTTCAAGTTGTAACACTCTTGATTTGTCCAAATCTGCAACCACCTCTTCCATGTTTGGTCTTTTTTTGCTATTCCTTTTCATGCATCTCTTGGCAAGCTTCGCGACAAGAACTACATCGTCCATCATAGCCTCTTGCACAATTTGATTGTCCAAAATTTCAAGAAGTCGGTTATGTTTTACCAAATACTTAAATCTTGGCACCAAGCCTTCACCTGAGTCACTTGAGGAAATAGACTTTTTCCTAGTTAAGAGCTCAGTAAGGACCAAACCAAAAGAATAGACATCACTTTTGGCGGTAAGTTTTCCTGACTCGAAATACTCAGGATCTAAGTATCCAAATGTGCCATCAACTTGTGTAGTCAGATGACTTTTGCTAATTGGTACCGACCTTGAAAGTCCAAAATCAGATACTACTGCTTTGTAGTTTTGATCTAGTAAGATGTTTCCGGGCTTAATATCCCTATGAATTATTGCTGGTGATGCATAAGAATGCAGATAGGCTAGTGCTCCCGCAACTTCCCTTGCGATTCGTATACGATCTTTCCATGAAAAAGTCGAAAGTCTTGCCCTGTCATGAAGATGCTGCGAGAGGGTGTCATTGGCCAAATACTCATAGACCAATAAGGGGACTTCATATTTCAAGCAGCAACCAAACAGTTTCACTATATTTCGATGGTTTATTTGTGCAAGAATGAAAACTTCGTTAACAAACCGCGCTACCTGCTCTACATCCACGACGTTTGACTTCTTTATGGCTACGACTGTCTCATCACGGAGCAACCCTTTGTACACTGTACCCTGTCCTCCTTTGCCGAGGTACATTTTTCTACTAAAATTTTTGGTTGCCTTCTCCATTTCTTCGGCAGTATAAACTTTTATCGCTGTGACACATGATTTATTAGCAGACATATGTTTCTTCAATAGATGTCCCCCATTCATTTTAAAGAACTTCTTCTTGATCTTGTTTCTTTTAATTCTGCCAATCTTTATATATGTCCAGTAACCAATACCACCAAAAGCTGAAAGTCCAATAACAATTTCAAGAGTTGCTGCACTTGCAATTAAAATTTAGTTAGAAGAGACATATATACTCACAATATCAGAACTTTTCAAGTGAGAGGTCATAATATATGTATTATGTGCATGCCTAGTTAACATTTATGTTTATACGTTATAATCGCAAAGAATGAGATACATATCATTTACCTAAAACATGTGATTTGTAGCGATGTGGGGATATGCACTTGTAGCTCCCGTGTGTATACTTACAAGTCTCGCCTTCTCCGCAATAATGATTTGATTGCTTCGGACAAGCCAAGTTAATATCTATTTGTTGATTTGAAGAAGATAAAATGAGTGAGTTTATAAAAATATATTATCACAAGATATAATCAATAACTTGGAAATTACCTTGGCATCCATTGGGAAGGTAGGGGTTCCCTTTGTAACCTTTTCTGCAACGACAGTTATATCCTCGGCCATTTGTCGAATCAATGCAATGACTGTTCTTGCCACACAAGTTCTCTCTGGTTTTGCTAGCTTGGCGGCATGTGGTAAGTGCGACAAGCCAATTCAAGGCCACGGGATATTGTAATGTGTGATTCTGAAATAAAATTGGTGCCCTGTTTTCAGATATGAAAGCATGAGAGCATGAACTATTTGATTTGTAGTTTATAATAGAATTATATTGTATTGCATTTTCTGGGACGCTAAGTTGGCAGCAACCGTTGTAGCCGGTACAATTAGTAGGAGATCCAATAACGAGTTGTGTATCATTACAAAATGAATCACATAAAAATCCACCAAATAAATCAAGTATAAAATAAGCCTCAATGTTACATCCCATTGCCACATAAAGATTACGGTCTTGTGAAAAGAAAAAATATTGGTCTAGGATCAAGGGAGCCCGAAATGATACGCCGTTGTAACCGCAGTCCATGGTTGATTCATCAATCACCCTTACCAAGTTCGTGGAAATTTCTAAAATCGGAAATTCTTGGTTATTTTGAAACAATAGAGGAACTTGATCTTGTGAGGATCCACTGCAAAAGACTTCAAATGACTTGTGCATATAACAATTTGTCCCAATGCCAAATGGATACAGAATGCTTACATTACCACACATCTCCTGACAACCTGCCTTCGCTAACAATGCTTGAGACTTGTGTATTCCGAGCAAGAGTGAGGTAGCTACCATCACAACTTGCACGAGCAACTTTGGTAGCATTCTTGGTGTTTTTTTTGACCGGACAAACTTTTATTAAAACGAGACCCCGACTAGCAAGAAACTAGCCAGAAAACAACATAAACAATCAAAACTCAAAACAAATGATACGGCCTCGAACCACAAAACCTAATAGACTCGAATCCAAAAAACCAAAGAAAAAAACACAACCATCATATAGGGGTTCTTTGTGTTTTAATTATGCTTTGATTGATCAAAATGGCTTAGAAATAAATAGTTGAATGATCAATTCCGTATTAAATATGTTCGGAGAAAAAGAATCTCATCCTCATTCGGCTGGTAGATAATCAATTCAGCCTTGCTTTTATATGACATGTTCTAAGCAACAATGTTTGTATATCCAAAGTAGCATAGGAATGTGCTCCGAACATTGTGACCATTGGAACCCACGGTCATTTTGCAATACTGAATATTAAATAAATATTGCTATGTTTTTTTTTTTACTTTATCCAAGTTCTTCACATGAAATGTGATTACTGGGTGGGGTTCGGTCCATTTGGCAAAACTATTGGAGTTAAGGTGTTGTTCCCCTTTAAGCTAATGGTTCGAGCACCGCCAAAGACGGATTTGATGTAATTTATGTTGTTAAAAAATTGATTACTTTTTTTTAATACAAGTCCAAGACTCATAGTAGCAGGAGTAAGAATCATGTTTTACAAATTAAACTTGTATCTAATCTATCTAAAATACTAAAACTGTGTTTTAACTAAAAACCATAAAATAACAAAAGTATAATACTAAAATCAAATTTTTAATATGAAAATTATTAGGGTTATTAGATTTTATCACCTACAACTATCGACCTTTGGCCGTTGCCACCCTCAACTAACACTTTGACGCCTGGCACCTCCAACTTGACTTCCAGTTTGTGCTGGCACCACTCTGTTAACATATCACTAACTCTGTTAGTTTTTGATCCTACATGTCACCACCTTTCCTACGTGGATATGATTACATGGCGATTTAGTTTATATAAAAACCCTGGATTGTCTCTTAACACTGATCTAAACCTAATCGATGAAACACAGAGGACTATAAAGACAAAGATACAAGAATCAATCCCTAATCTTTCGCATTTTGAATTTAGGCATTGTTTTGAGATGGTGGAAACGATAGATGTCATGCTTTGGTATGGTGGTGTCAAAAGCCACATGTGAAGCATTCTGCAGATTATTTGTATGTTTTGATGGTGTCAAAATAGGGGTTTTTAGCAGGATGCAGGAAGGTCTTGTGTATAAATGGTTGTTTTCTTAAGACTTTCCTCGGGGGGGGGGGGGGGGGGATGTTATTAATTGCTGTTGGAAGTGTACCCCTCATCTTATCAGGTTTTTCAAGTCAGAGATTTTGATGATGAATCTGTTGACTTGGATAACAAAACCTGCACATGTAGAAAGTGGGAATTAAGGGGATATCGATGTAAGCATGTGTGTGTTGTGGCTGGGTTTTTACATAAGAATGCAGAAGACTTAGTGGAGCAGTGTTACCACAAAGAAACATACATGAAGATTTATGACTTCACAATCTGTCCATTGCCTAGTGAAAAGTATTGGCCCAAGATTCATTATCCAAGGAATCCACCTCCAATAAAAGTTGCTCTTGGTAGGCCTAAGAAGAACAGAAAGAGAGATCCTCTTGAGGATCCAAAAAAGCCAGGCAAACTAAATAAGCATGGAGTTATAATGACTTGTGCCATTTGTGGAGCAATAGGTCATAACAAGAGAAAATGTACTGAAAAAGGAAACATGAATGCAGGTGGACATTAATGAGTTTTTGTCACACCCCCAAATTACCACTTGCGGAATTCTACCGCGAGGCGTGTGCCGTACCAGGATCTAGCCAATAATCATGTCGAACTATAATAAACAATATAAAATACAAACATCATGTTCAACATAAATAGTGTATTTCAAATTCAACGTCTCAAAACAAAGTATGTGTTCATCGGAAGCATAAGTAACTATTTAATCAACCAAAATCATATTGTTTAGAAAACATAAACATAACATTAAATGTTTCATCAAGCAACACGACTCATGACACCTTTAGCTCGCCAGAATGCAAGTTTCAAAGCATGATGTATCTAACGACCTGCAAGCATGCAGAAAAGTATGTCAACATAAAGTTGGCGAATTCACAGTTTTGTTCAATGTAAATCATGTAAATGTTTAGCTTAAAGAGATGTCAAGAATAATAAACTCGGTACCGAATGACTGTTATGTTTGTTGTGCCCTCATCAATGTCAATCAACATTGATCAAAAGTGTTTAAGGTCCTTAGTTCACGCCCGGCTCCCAGCACAGTGTGAGGTTTGTCAAACCTAATAGCGCTATCAACTAATGCCCCGTTGACTCCCAGGCAACTAGTTCGGTAGTAAGTAGGGACTTTTATGATAGAGTTTGAGTTTATTAACCAACATCGAATTTAAACTACAACATTTCAAAAGTATTCCTCCCAGGAATATTAGTTTGTCCCCCCGGGACACATGCTTGTAAAAGAGCAGTGAACTCACCTTGGTTTGCTCGGTATGTGTTAACATGCTTTTACACGTTAATTAAGTGTTAGGTCCGTTACACGTGACCTAAGGTACAATATCTATCATGTAAGTAAGTATACGAGTAGGGTTTCGCAATACCCTAATGCCCAAATAACCATGTGTTTTGTGTAATCTAGTTAACAAGTTAACATACAGTAACAATAAGTTCTCTTGTTGGTTACATGAAATGCGATTCTGTGATAACCAGGATATAAAGTGTATCATTAAACACGGACTTGCACATATATGTTCGGACCAATATAGAACTCAAAACAAACAATATTTACATAACTCAGATCATTACAAATTCGGAACACATGATAAACATTATGTAAATTCGGCACACTATCCATTTTTATAACCTTTACATAAACTGGACCCCTTAATATTAGCACAAATTCGGACCACATCCAAAGTAATAACCTCGGACATAGGGATCTTTCATAAGCTCGGAATACCCACACATGTGTAACTCGGAGTGATATTAAGGTTAAACTCGGACCCCAAGAACTAAGTAAACTCAGACCACATTGCCACCTTCTACGTAACCTCAGAACATTGCGGGACTTGGTAAACTCAGACAAATGGAAACAAACTCTCATAAATTCAGAAGTGTTAAGCAAGCCCGAACCCCTTATAAAATCCATGAACAAACTCGGAACTCACAAAAAAATCGGTACATGCATCATTTATATGAATTCGGAATTAATGCTCAAATTCGAAACTATACGTATATATCCACAGAAGTCCAGACTCTCATTATTAATTACACTCGTACTTTATAGAGTTCTAGAATCAATACACCAACCTCGGACGAATCTGCAAACTCGGATCTCCTCTGAACCCTCCTAAACTCAGAAAAATATGTGATAACTCGGAAACATGTATTTGTTAATAAGTTCGGAACATACACATGTTACTAAACTTGGACTGTTTATCTCCATTATAAAATCGGACATGATATATGGTTTATAATAAACTCGAAACAAAACATAATATATCTAAAATCGGGAATTCATACAAAACTCGAAACATGTAATTTTTAATACACCGGACTTTATGACTTAACAAAGTCGGACCAACCCTAATCGCATAGAAACATGGAACAAATAAATATCAATGTAACAGTTTCCGCAGTTCTACGATCGAAACCCTAATAAACAATGTTATGAATCAAAACAACAGTTTAACAGTTCTAGCATGTCAGTAGCATAAACAATATCTGATAAACAATTTACACATTCACATACAAACAATCACACATTCATCTGGCATAATCCATTAACCACAGATGATTGTTTGGATGTCTAGGGTTTGCATGAAATCAAAGGAACAAAGATAACAACGTATAACATAAAGCATTACCTTAGATTCGACCTAGCGTTGTTCTTGATGGATTGAAAGATCAGAGAGTAGATGATTGCGTGTGTGATTTGTGTAGCTAGAAATGATTAGAGAGAAACTGTCGTACAATGATAATGATTATGGCGGAATGTTTAGGGTTGCAGTAGTCTTATTAGAGCTCCAAATGTTAACCCTAAACACATTTAACTTTCTAACTTTTACACAAAGCACCTAACATCTTGTAGTTTGCAGTTAAAGTATATAATTCATGCATTTGTCATGCAATGTATAAGTTTCGTATAAAACCATCCGTTTATAATTATTATTTGAGTTAGTCACCAACGTTCGAAAATTAACATGTATGAGTTCCCGTAACTCCCCGAATTACCAATGTATTGTGTTTTGATAATTCCCCGAATTACCAACGTAGTGTGTTTCGGTGATTCCCCGAATTACCAATGTAGACTCATTTAACTAATCCTAGTTAAATGCAGTGCTATGAATGTATGTTTAAACTAACTGTGGTTAGGTTAAAGTATTAACCTGAAATTGTGGGTTGTCACATCATCCCCAAGTTGAAAGAAATTTTGTCCCGAAATTTGATTAACAGTTACATGGGAGTGAAAAGATAAGTTAAGATGACTGTGGCTTTTCCTCGGGTACCACATCATCCCTAAGTTGAAAGGGAATTCATCCCAAAATTTGCTAGTCATATCAGTGTTATGTTCACCGGTTTTGAATAAATGAGGATACTTGAGCATCATCTGATCCTTGCATTCCCACGTAAACCACAGTCCACGCTTTGAGTTCCAATGATCTATCACGATATGTATTCGACTGTGTTTACGGACCTTGACTTCCTGGTAATCTAGAACTTGTCATCGATTTTCAGTTCTTGGAAAGGAACCACAAGTGTTTCATCAGACAAACACTTCTTTAAGTTAGAGACACGAAAAACGTTGTGTACATTACCAAGTTCATCAGGCAACTCAAGTCTGTAAGCCACCTTACTAATTCTTTCTAAAATCTTGAACGACCCAACATAACACGGATTGAGCTTGCCTCGTTTCCCAAAACGAACCACACCCTTCCAGGGCGAGACTTTCTATAAAACACGATCACCCATAGGGAATTCCAAGGGTTTCCTACGCTTGTCGGCGTAGCTTTTCTGGCGCTCACAAGCTGCCGCCATACGATTTCTGATTTGAACAATCTTCTCAGAAGTTTCAAGTATGAGTTCTGGACCCGTGATTTGGCTGTCACCAACCTCAACCCAACAAAGAGGAGGCCGCCATTCTCATCTGTACAATGCCTCAAACGGAGCTTCCTGGATGTTAGAGTGGTAACCATTATTGTAGGAAAACTCTACCAAGGGCAGATGTCTTTCCCAACCGTTACCGAAATCGATCACACATGGTCACAGCATGTCTTCAAGCGTCTGGATGGTTCGTTCACTTTGACCATCCGTTTGAGGATGATAGGTGGTGCTCATGTCTAAACGTGATCCGAAAGATTTGTGCATAGCTTGCCACAAATCAAACGCGAAACGCGGGTCACGGTCGGAGATAATGAAGGTCAACACCCCGTGCCTAGAAACTACTTCCTTCAAGTAGATGCTAGCAAGTCGTGAAAACTTGCCAGTTTCCATGATTGCAAGGAAATGTACAAATTTGGTCAGACGGTCGACGATCACCCAAATGGTATCGTTTCCGTTTTGAGTTTTAGGTAAATCGGTGATGAAATCCATAGAAATTTTTTCCCATTTCCACATAGGTAGTTCTTGTTGCTGAAGCAAACTAGACGGTTTTTGATATTTTACCTTGACTTTCGCGCAAGTCAAGCATTTGCTCATATACATCGCTATGTTAGCTTTCATGTTTGGCCACCAGTATAAGACTTTCAAATCCTGATACATCTTATCAAAATTCAGATGGATAGAGTAGCGAGACTTGTGTGCTTTATCCAACACAAGCTTTCTTAAGTTTCTGTGCAAATGGACCCATATTCGCTCCATGAAATAGTGAATACCATTAGACTTGGTTACGAGTTCCTTCTACATGCCCCGCATGGATTCAGCTTAAAGGTTCTCGTCCTTTAATGCTTCGGTTTGGACAGAACGAATCGGGTCAGGAAGGTTAGAATGAATAGTAACTCGTAAAGCTCGAACGCGTTTAGGTTTGATTTCCTTCTGAGGAAGGGCATTTGCTACAACATTAACTTTTCCTGGATGATACTTGATTGCATAGTCGTAGTCGTTCAATAGTTTATCCCAACGACGCTGGCGCATGTTCAACTCTTTGTGATCGGAAATGTGTTGAAGACTCTTGTGATCGGTATAAATAGTGCATTTAATATCGTACAAGTAACGCCTCCAGATTTTGAGAGCAAAGACTACGACTCCCAATTCCAGATCGTGAGTCGTGTAATTCTTCTCATGAACTTTCAACTGTTGAGAGGCATAGGCTATCACCTTCTCGCGTTGCATCAAAACAAAACCGAGACCTTGGATAGAAGCGTCACAGTACACCACGAAGGCATCCGTACCATCGGGTAAGGACAATATCGGTGCACTACAGAGTTTTTGTTTCAAAATCTGAAAGGCATTCTCTTGGTCTGATCCCCAGTAGTAAGCAACGCCTTTCTGAGTTAAAGCGGTAAGAGGTTGAGTGATTTTCGAAAATCCCTCGATAAATCTATGATAGTACCCCGCGAGACCAAGAAATGGTCGCACCTCCATAGGAGTCTTTGGTGACGCCCAATTCTTGATATAATTGATTTTTGTTGGGTCAACATGTATTCTTGACTCATTGACTACATGACCAAGGAAGTGTACTTCTCGAATCCAGAAATCACACTTAGAGAATTTCGCGTAGAGCTGTTCCTTCCTCAGGAGTTCCAAGATAAGACGCAAGTGTTGTTAATGTTCCACCTTGCTCTTAGAATATATCAGGATGTCATCGGTAAACACAATGACGAAGTCGTCAAGATACGGTTTGCACACTCGGTTCATGAGTTCCATGAATACCGCTGGTGCGTTGGTTAACCTGAATGGCATGACTAACAACTCGTCATGGCCGTAACGCGTTCGGAAGGTTGTTTTGGGAACATCTTCCTCTTGGACTTTCATCTGATGATAGCCCAATCTTAAATCGATTTTTGAGTAGAAACTTGACCCTTGCAGCTGGTTACATAGGTTGTCGATACGAGGAAGAGGATAACGATTCTTGACCGTCACCTTGTTGAGTTCGCAATAGTCAATATACATGCGGAAAGACCCGTCTTTCTTCTTCATGAATAGGACTGGGCTCCCCACGACGAAGATCTAGGTCAGATAAAACCTCTATCCAATAGTTCTTGAAGTTGATTGGACAGTTCTTGCAACTCTCCTGGTGCAAGACCATAAGGAGTACGAGCAATCAGAGCTACTCCAGGTGTAAGTTCGATCTGAAATTCCACCTGTCGATATGGAGGTAGTTCTGGAAGTTCCTCGGGAAAAACATCAGAAAAGTCACGAACGACTGGAATGTCTTCGATCTTCTTCTCCTTAAGTTGATTGTCTGTAACGAGAGCTAGAATTGCCGGATAATCCTTCGTATGCATTTTTGGGCGTTCATTGCTGAAATGATGCCAACCGTAGCACCACTCCGATGACCTTGAATAGACAGAAAATCTACACTAGGGAGCGGAATATGAACGATTTTCTCTTTACAGAGAATTTCAGCTCGGTGTTTAGACAACCAGTCCATACCGATGATTGTGTCGAAGCTACCAAGAGTAACAGGAAGGAGGTCAATGTTAAACACTTGACCTAAAAGATCTAGTTTGCACCAAACATGAACATGGGAAGCTTCAATCGGCTGACCATCAGCCAACTCTACAATGTGCTTAGTTTCAAGAGGTGTTGGGGTAGTTCCTATTAGTTGTGAGTTCATGTTCTGTAATTCATTTGTGATGCAATTCATGTTGTACAACACTTACTTTGTCCAAATCGGCGACCACCTCCTCCATGCTTGGTCTTTTATTGCTTTTCATTTTCATGCATCTCTTGGCAAGCTTAGCGCCAAGAACTACATCATCCATCATAGCCTATTGCACAACTTGCTTGTCCAAAATTTCAACAAGAAGATTATGTTTCAACAAATTTTTAAATCTTGGCACTAAGCCTTCACCCACCTCACTTGAGGAAATAGACTTTTTTCTGGTTAAGAGTTCAGTAAGGACCACACCAAAGGAATAAACATTACTTTTCGAAGTAAGTTTTCCGGTATGAAAATACCTGGATCTAAGTATCTAAATGTACCATCAACTTGTGTAGTTATATGACTTTTGCTAAGAGGTACTAACTTTGAAAGTCTAAAATCAGATAATACTGCTTTGTAGTTTTGATCTAGTAAGATGTTGCTCGGCTTAATATCCCTATGAAATATAGCTGGTGAGGCATAATTGTGTAGATAGGCTAGTGCACCCGCAACTTCCCTTACGATTCGTATACGATCTTTCCATGAAAAGTTCAAAAGCCCTGTCCCATCATGAAGAAGTTGTGCAAGGGTGACATTGGCCAAATACTCAAATACCAATAAGGGGACTTCATATTCCAAGCAACAACCTAACAATTTCACTATATTCCTATGGTTTGTTTATGCAAGAATGAAAACTTCATTAACTGTAACACCTCGTAAAATCACGTCCAATGATGTGTTGATACGTGTACTAAACTCTAATGAAGTCAAACGTTGACTATTAGGGACTAATTTTTTTGCGAAAGATCAAAAACTTTGAATGTGTAAGGACTGAAAGTGTCAACGTGCTTAAACTAAGCCTCTGAATAACCTTACACGGTATTCGTATTCACTGATACGCCACTTGTTGATCAAGAGGAACCGTTTACGTAATTAATTAAAAGTTTGCGCAACGAAGGGTTAAAAGCGTCAACATGTTTAAATATACCTCTGAGTGACCTTTTAACAAAAACAGAGCGTTATAATATCTGATTATATTATAGGGAATACATAATATTGGCCATATAGGGCTTTAATGCCGATAAATGATTATACGCACTAGTTTGTGCGTTAAAAGGGTTAAAAGTGTCAATATGTTAATTCTTACCTCTAAGTGACCTTTTAACGAACCCGAAGCATCGTGACGCTTGATAATACTCTCGAGAATTCCTAATATGGATAACATAGGGCTTTGACGCAATAAAATGAAAAGGCGCGCAAATTTGCACGTTAAAGGGACCTAAAGCGTCAACGTCTAAAACTACACCTTAGAATGATCATTTAAGCGAACTGGAGCGCCGTAATATTTGGTCATACCATCGGGAGTGTCTAATACTGGCCATATAAGATTTCTTATGCCATTTCACGATAATGCGCGCAAGTTCGCAATTAAGTGGTTAAAAACGTCAACTAGCGAAACTACACCATAAAGTGACCTTTTATACGAACTGGAGACTCCGTAACACTCATTCGTATTGCCGGATGCACCTAACATTTATCGTTAAAGATCCTTGTGCATTATATTAACTATACACATGATTATATAAGGTTTGGTGCCCAAAATGTCAATAAAGAAAGTTTAAAAATACATTTAAAAGACACAGGGACCGAATCTGATGACTGCCAAAGTTTTTGCTGGGCTAGTATCGCTCGCGGGCCGTGTAATCTTGGGCCGGGACGTTCACGGGCCGCTAGAGCCCACAGCTGCAGAATTTTATTTTTATTTTTTTGTTTCGTTTTGTTTTGCACTTGCTTGTTCCCCACACTTATATCTAAACCATTTTTATCAAATTTATGGGTGGTTAGCTGTTATTGATAGCTGTAATAACACATGTTAAGATCTCATGATGTAACATCTGTGCTTGTAATCATTGTGAACAGTTCAATTATCAACAAAACAATGTTATTTGATCCCATTGTTTGTTTGGTTATGTTTTACATTTTTCATGTTTTGACTTTTATTCAATTTCAAACTCTATATCACTTTCTGGAGAGTTATACGCAAACTGGTGCGTAAACGTAATCAGTTTAATGCGAAAAATACTCCGGAACATCAACATATACTTAACATACCTTAAATAACCCTTACATAACTTAGAAATAAGTTTTGAAGGCTTTGGTATGGCAAAAACAAGTTAATTCGCTTACAGGGACTAAACTTGACAAACTGTGAAAGTATGCCAATTTGAACAGTAACGAACATTCTGGAACATGACCATAAGTTAAATATGCCATAAATATCCTCTACATAGCTTAGAAATAGGCTTTGAGGTGTTCGGTGTGCTAAAATAAACTTTTGGGACATTCAGGGACTAAAAGCGTCAAAAAGTGCACAAGTTTACACTTTCGCGCATAACTTACGTTCTGAATACATCCGGACATCCAAAAATTTATGTAAGCACTAAAATATTTTATTTTAGTGTTTAGGCTTGAGAAAAATCCATTCGTCGCGTCATTTGGATCGTTTTTCGCGCTTATGCGCATTCCGTCGTAATTAAGCGAACATCGCGATCGTACGGCCAAACGAACCGACATCTGAGATATTTTTTAGCACATTTTAAGTTCCCTATACTTTAACTTCATTTTAGAGCTTTGAAATGGGGTTAACGGGGCTTAAACGTGTCAAAAAAACGCATCGAAAACCAAGTTTTGAGGTTGCAGGGACTGAAACTGTAAATCTGCCAAACTAGGTCCGTAAGTAGGGGCCGGATGCAGCAAAACGTTTTTTTTCAGCTATTAACAGCCCTTAACACTCTCCAAAGGCCAAGTGCGAAGTGTCAAACTCTTATGGTGGATGGCAAATGAGTTACCACAACTTTCCAACAAGTGTACGGCTTAGATCGTGCCCCCTTTTCCAAGAAATGATCCTAACAGTGAACCGAAAACTATAAATACCCACCTCCACCCTTCACTTTTCCTCACAAGAATCTGATCTAATGTGCTCTAAGTTGAAACCTTTGTTTCATACCTGAGCTATTTTGATCTAGATTAGCATTCGGGGACCCTTCGTAAGTGTTCCTTCGTTCTTTTATTTCTTTTCGAGTCCGAAAGTCAAACTTTGTTTGACTTTCTGCATTGACCAGTTTATGGTCAATGCGAAGTTCGTTTGAACTTCGCAACGTGATTGTAATCACGATGGTTATAGTCCCTTGTGACTATGCCTACTGATTACCACGTTGTCTAGGGTCGTAAGGGTAAGCGATCTGATAAATCGCTTATACCTTCGAACCCGACCCATTTGGTCGATCATTAGGATCCGACCAAACACATTAGGTGACCATAGTATATAGGGAATAACCTTCCGAGGTTATACCTTATGGTCGCTTCGTTTAAGTAGTTGTATGATAGGTAGTTTATATGCCTTAGCTAAATTACCAAAATGCCCTTTTGACGCCAAAATTCATTTTAAGCATATGTAACATAAATTTTGGTATCTAAACTGTTTTGGTAACAATATTAGATATGTTAAGGCTATTTTACTTGTCATAGGACTAGTTAGGCGGTCCAAACGCGTTTCACGCGAGCGACGCGTTAAAGTAGCATAAGCTACCTAAACGGGTCGTAATGGGTCGTAAGCACTTATGTTAGGTTTCATTTAGTATGTAGGCTTTGTTAAACCATATTACACGAGTCTCCATACTCGTTTGGTTTACGAACCCGCATTCTATCCGATCTTCCGATTTAGGTCCGGTATATTAACATAGTTACCTATATTAGGTGCCGTTTGATTCCGTGATCTCTAGCATTGCTTGGTGGTTATCTTAGGACTTCTGAGCAATCTCAAGTGAGTACATAGACCCCTCTTTTACTGTTTTCCAAACTGTTTTGGGGTGAAACACATGTGCCTACTTGTTACTTTCATGCTTTCCATGTTTTCACATCATATACCTGCTATGTTCGTTAGTACATTATAGTACATGTTTTACATTATATTTCATGCTATGTATGCCCATTGTGTGCGTACTTAGTACATTGTTTTACATTACCTTTCATACTATGTATGCCCATTGTGTGCGTACTTAGTACATTGCTTTACATTACATTTCATGCTATGTATGCCCATTGTGTGCGTACTTAGTACATTGCCTTATATTACATTTCATGCTATGTATGCCCATTGTGTGCGTACTTAGTACATTGCTTTATATTACATTTCATGCTATGTATGCCCATTGTGTGCGTACTTAGTACATTGTTTCACATTACATTTCATGCTATGTATGCCCATTGTGTGCATACTTAGTACAGTTGTTTTCATCACATGCTTACATTTTGGTATGACATTTGGTTTGTTTAACATGGAACAATACATTCATTAACATTGATCACGCCGTTCGTTAGTAGGTAGTGGTACCATAGGAATTGACAACTCCCGTTCCTGAAATCCTGGGTTTGTTTGGATTGGAAGGAATGACCGAATTCGATATACATAACTTAGATAAACCTTTAATTTGTTTAAGGGTTTATCGCCACAGTCTCAAGGCTTGGATGTATGCATTTTCACAATACCGCATAGATGTTTATATCAGTATAGCATGCATTTGTTACACAAAACATAACTTTGATTTAAACCATGTTTTACTTCAATACCTTGTTTTTGTGCATTTTACATATGGTTTAGTTGATATATTTCACATACCATACATGACATTTTTGGATACACATTACATGATTTACATTTAGACATAAACATTTTGACCTTGATATACCCAATTCATGATTTACATTAAACACAGACATTTGATATGGTTTACACAATAACATTTTGACATTTGATTATACATAAACAATTTACATTGGTGGTTTGGTTTGAGTAAGTGATTTAAGTAACGAGGCATGTGTAATATGATACAAGCATGGTGGATACGCCACTGGTACTTCCTATATATAAGTGTTTGTATGGTATTACATATCGTAGCGTTATTTAAATCATTTCAATTTATGACACATGACATTTTATACAAATAACATACTTTTTACAAGACACTGTTTACAAACAACTTATCTTACACAAACTCATTTTTACATGGTTATTCATTTAACCTTACATTTATTTATACATATCATCTGAACTTATTGTTTTTCAAACGATTTACAAAACAAAGCAAATTACAAGGTTCATGACTAAACATTTTCTTAAACACAAGTCATGAATCATATTTTTACAAAACCTATGTATCTCACAGGCATTTTTATGCTGACGTACCTATTTTCACATGTGTTTTCAGGAGCTTTTCCATAGGATGATGATCGTGACACTAGGGCGGACCTGTCCCTTAGAGACTAAAAAAATGGAGATAGACTAGTTTAATTATGTTACGAACTCTTTGTTCCTATTTAAGACAATGTAACTCTTATGTTGATAAATAAAATTTAACTTTATATGCCATGGTTATGAAACAATTAATTCTGTTACAACACTCCCCGACGTTTTCCGCCACGTTTTGTATGTTATACGTGGTCGGGGTGTGACAGAAGAGTTGGTATCAGAGCCAATGGTTATAGGGAATTAGGTTGTTAGTAATTCTTTGACCTAGACTATAACCTTTCTAGGACCCTAACATAAGTTATCTTGTGTTTAGATCTTAAAACATGCACATCACCTATCCTTAGGTGATTATCAAAACAAAAACCAAATTTTCCGAAACGATTTTTGAAAAACAATCATCTGTTTTGAATGATTTATTACAAGGTTTTGAACCCTCTATTGTAAGGTTTTGAACCCTCTGTTATATGGTTTTGAACCCTTCCAGTTTGGTTTTTGGCCTTGTGCCTTCAAATTTTCAAAATCTCGTCAAAGTTTTGGGTTCTAAATAGTGTGAACATGTGCAAACTGGAAGAGTGAATGCCTGTATTCTGGGTTTTCTGTCTAGGCAAGCACTTCGTATATATCTCATCAGACGCGATACCAGTTGTGCTTACCTGGGAATTCTTGGGATGAGTGTTCACTTATAGGCGAGCATGTCTTCGCGATACATTATTTTTGATCCATTTACTTTGATTAGTCACTGTGTGTCGTTTGTTTGCTTGGTAATGTGGACAAATGACCATCATCTTTTCTTTTGTTAATTTTGTTTCATCTCATTCTCTTCATCCAATCATCTCACTCGTTCCCTTTCATGTTTTCCTCTTTTAGAATGCCTCCTCGACGCGAAAACCAGATAGCGACTGCCGAACTGGCAGAAATCATTGCGCAGCAGATGGCTGCTCAATTCCTAAACCTCTTTGCTCAATGGAACCAAGCCAACAACAACAACAATGTTCCATGCAAATACAAGGATTTTAACTCGGCTAAACCACTCAAGTTTAGTGGTTCTGAAGGAGCGACTGGGCTTCTTCAATGGTTCAAGAGCATTGAGAATACTTTTCGCCACGTGCAGTGTCCTGACAATCGCAAGGTCGAGTTTTATTCGAGTGTGTTTCAGAAGAGGGCTCTTACATGGTGGAATGGAGTAATGAGAGACCGTGGTGCAGAAGTTGCTCTAGCACAGACATGGGCTGAACTTAGAGCTCTTATGATGAGGGAGTTCTGTCCTCGTCATGAACAACGAGCGTTGGAAAAAGAGTTTGATGATTTGAAGCAAGATAGTGGTGAGCACAGGGCGTATACTGATAGGTTTGAGGAGTTGAGTCTGCTTTGCCCGACTATGGTTACCCCACTCGAAAAGGCTATCGAAAGGTACATCGACGGCCTACCTGACTCGGTACAAGACATCATTACTGGTAGTAACCCTACCACACTCCGTCAGGCTATCGAGTTAGCAGCGACATTGACTGAGTCACAGATTCGGAAGTATAAGTTACACAGGAAGGGTGACAAGGGCAAGAAACAGTCGGCTGACAAGGAAGATAGCAAGAAAGGTCAAAACAAGAATGGAAAGAATTCTGGTTCTTCGAGAGGGTCAAGGAAGCGTAAGGCTTCCCAAAATTTTGCTGTCACTGCCCAAGCTAACCAGGCAGCTCCCAACCAACCCGCACAGCCTCCAGCGAAGAAACCCTATTCAGGGAATGCACCTTTGTGCAATAGATGCAACAGTCACCATCAACCGCAACATCAGTGCCGTTTCTGTAATAACTGTGGGAAGTCAGGTCATCTTGCCAATGTTTGTCGATTTGCTCTGAATCGGGCAGTTCAGAACCCGGCTCAACAAGTTGCTCAGCCTCCTGCTCAAGAACAGGGTCAAGCTGCACGACCACACTACCCACCGGGTGCTTGTTATAACTGTGGGGATCTGACCCACTACCGTAACCAGTGCCCAAGATTGGTGAATGCAAACCAGAATCAGGCTCAGGCTCGAGGGCGAGCTTTTAACTTGAATGCCCAAGAGGCGCATGCGGACGATAATGTGGTGAACGGTACGTTTTTTATTAATAATCAGCCTGCATCTGTTCTTTTTGATACGGGTGCCGATAAGAGTTTTGTGTCATTGTCCTTTGAGCCAATGCTTCGCGTGTCTAGAACAAAACTAGGTAAACCTTTGACAGTAGAAGTTACTAGTGGTGAACCCATTGTTCTTGATTCTGTTCTTCACAACTGCCAGTTAAACCTTAACGACCATCTTTTTCCTATTGACCTCACGCCAATGCAACTTGGAAGCTTCGACGTTATAGTGGGTATGGATTGGTTATCTAAGCATCGCGCAGAGATAGTTTGTTCTGAGAAGATTGTTCGTGTGCCGCTGTCGACAGGCGAGATCCTACAGGTTCGTGGTGAGAAGCCTGCCGGTGGTCTCAAACTCATGTCTTGTTTTAAAGCTCGGAAATATCTGCAGAAGAACTATGTAGCCTTCTTAGCACATGTTATAGCAGATAAGGGCAAGGGTAAGTCTGTTTCAGATATTCCTGTCGTTCGGGATTATTCTGAAGTCTTCCCTGAAGATTTACCTGGTCTACCCCCAGCACGCCAAGTCGAGTTCCGCATTGATCTCGTACCTGGTGCAAATCCCATTGCCAGAGCTCCATATCGTCTTGCACCGTCTGAGATGCAAGAGTTGTCTAAACAGCTTCAGGAGCTCTCTGACAAAGGTTTTATCCGTCCTAGCTTTTCACCTTGGGGTGCTCCCGTTCTTTTTGTCAAGAAGAAGGATGGATCCTTTAGGATGTGTATCGATTATCGTGAGCTTAACAAGCTTACCATCAAGAATCGATATCCCCTACCGCGCATAGAAGATCTCTTTGATCAGTTACAGGGCGCTTCTTATTTTTCAAAGATTGATCTGCGATCTGGATATCATCAACTTCGGGTGCATGAGGAAGACATTCCCAAGACAGCGTTCCGTACTCGTTATGGGCATTATGAGTTCACAGTCATGCCATTCGGTTTGACTAATGCTCCTGCTGTTTTCATGGACTTAATGAATAGGGTCTGCAAACCTTATTTGGATCAGTTCGTCATTGTTTTTATTGACGACATCTTGATTTACTCTAAGACGCGAGCTGATCACGAGCAACATCTTCGTCTTACTCTGGAACTCCTAAAGAAAGAGCAACTTTTCGCCAAATTCTCCAAGTGTGAATTCTGGTTTAAAGAAGTTCAATTCCTAGGACATATTGTCAACGAACGAGGTATTCATGTAGATCCCTCCAAGATCAGTGCGATTAAGGATTGGGATACGCCTACTACTCCTACTGAAGTTCGTTCTTTTCTTGGTCTGGCGGGTTATTACCGCCGCTTCATTGAAAACTTCTCAAAGATTTCAGTTCCTCTAACTGCTCTAACTCAGAAGAACAAACCCTTTGATTGGGGATTCAAGCAAGAGGAAGCTTTTCAACACTTGAAGCAGAAACTTTGTGACGCGCCTGTTCTAACTTTGCCTGAGGGCAATGATGATTTCGTCGTTTATTGCGATGCATCTAAATTGGGTCTTGGCTGTGTCCTGATGCAAAGGAACAAAGTCATAGCATACGCATCGAGGCAGTTGAAGATACATGAGAAGAACTACACCACTCATGATCTTGAGTTGGGTGCAGTTGTTTTCGCTCTAAAGATCTGGAGACACTATTTGTACGGTACAAAATGTGTGGTTTTCACGGACCACAAAAGTCTTCAACATATCTTCAATCAGAAAGAACTCAACATGAGGCAACGACGTTGGGTCGAGCTTCTAAACGACTATGACTGCGAAATTCGCTACCATCCTGGTAAGGCGAATGTCGTAGCCGATGCATTGAGTCGTAAGGAACGTACTAAGCTTCATTGTGTTCGTGTTCAATCTGTTATTCAAGCTCGATCCGATATTCAAGCACGCATTTCTCAGGTTCAACAATCTTGTGTTTCACAAGGTTTAATGGATAAGGAATTTCCTTATCACATAACACCTGATTTGGAACTGAAGGACAATGGATCGTATTACTTCATGGACCGTTTGTGGGTCCCAAGCCAAGATAATCTTCGTACCTTGCTTATGGATGAAGCCCATAAGTCTCGCTATTCTATTCATCCTGGCTCGGATAAGATGTATAGGGATCTTCGTATTCACTATTGGTGGCCTGGTATGAAGAAAGACATTGCCTTATACGTATCAAAATGCCTTACTTGTCTTAAGGTTAAGGCTGAACATCAACGTCCTTCGGGTTTATTGGTGCAACCAGAGATCCCAGTTTGGAAATGGGAAAACATTACTATGGATCTTGTTACCAAACTTCCACGCACAAAGAAAGGTCATGATGCCATCTGGGTAGTTGTTGATCGTCTTACTAAGTCAGCGCATTTCTTGCCAATCCATGAGGATTTTTCTGCTGACAAACTTGCTAAAATCTATGTGGATGAAATTGTAGCTCGACATGGTGTTCCTTTGAACATCATTTCTGACAGAGATGCTCGTTTCACTTCTCATTTTTGGAGAACCATGCAATCTGCTATGGGGACCCAACTTAATCTGAGCACAGCTTTTCATCCGCAAACGGATGGTCAATCTGAAAGAACAATCCAGACTCTGGAGGATATGCTTAGAGCTTGTGTGATCGATTTTGGTGGTAGTTGGGATTCACATCTTAAGTTGATTGAATTCTCCTACAACAACAGTTATCACACCAGCATCAAAATGGCTCCTTTTGAGGCTCTCTATAGTCGAAAATGTCGTTCACCAGTCTGCTGGAATGAGATCGGCGAGGCTCAACTTACTGGACCTGCCCTCATTTTAGAGACAACTGACAAGATTAAGAAAGTACGTGATAACCTTCAGACAGCTAGAAGCCGTCAAAAGAGTTACGCGGACCCGAAACGCAAGCCTTTGGAATTTCAAGTCGGTGATCGAGTATTACTTAAGGTCTCACCTTGGAAAGGTGTGATCAGATTTGGAAAGAAAGGAAAACTTGCACCTAGATACGTTGGACCATTCAAGATCGTCGAAAGAATCGGAAAGGTAGCCTACAGACTTGAGTTACCTCCTGAACTTGGAAATGTTCATCCAACTTTTCACGTGTCCAATCTCAAGAGGTGTTTAGCTGATGAGAACCTCCACATACCACTTGACGAAATTCGTGTTGGTAAAACACTGAAATTTGTTGAGAAACCTGTGGAAATCATGGAACGTGAAGTCAAGTGGCTCAAACGCAAGCGCATTCCTTTGGTCAAAGTTCGCTGGGAAGCTAAACGTGGACCCGAGTTTACTTGGGAACGCGAAGATCAAATGAAGGCGAAGTATCCGCATCTTTTCCCACGAGTTTCCTCTAAATAAATTTCGGGACGAAATTTCCACAAGTAGGGGAAACTGTAACATCTATGCTTGTAATCATTGTGAACAGTTCAATTATCAATAAAACAATGTTATTTGATCCCATTGTTTGTTTGGTTATGTTTTACATTTTTCATGTTTTGACTTTTATTCAATTTCAAACTCTATATCACTTTCTGGAGAGTTATACGCAAACTGGTGCGTAAACGTAATTAGTTTAATGCGAAAAATACTCCGGAACATCAACATATACTTAACATACCTTAAATAACCCTTACATAACTTAGAAATAAGTTTTGAAGGCTTTGGTATGGCAAAAACAAGTTAATTCGCTTACAGGGACTAAACTTGACAAACTGCGAAAGTATGCTAATTTGAACAGTAACGAACATTCCAGAACATGAACATAAGTTAAAAATGCCATAAATATCCTCTACATAGCTTAGAAATAGGCTTTGAGGTGTTCGGTGTGCTAAAATAAACTTTTGGGACATTCAGGGACTAAAAGCGTCAAAAAGTGCACAAGTTTACACTTTCGCGCATAACTTACGTTATGAATACATCCGGACATCCAAAAATTTATGTAAGCACTAAAATATTTTATTTTAGTGTTTAGGCTTGAGAAAAATCCATTCGTCACGTCATTTGGATCTTTTTTCGCGCTTATGCGCATTCCGTCGTAATTAAGCGAACATCGCGATCGTACGGCCAAACGAACCGACATCTGAGATATTTTTGAGCACATTTTAAGTTCCCTATACTTTAACTTCATTTTAGAGCTTTGAAATGGGGTTAACGGGGCTTAAACGTGTCAAAAAAACGCATCGAAAACCAAGTTTTGAGGTTGCAGGGACTGAAACTGTAAATCTGCCAAACTAGGTCCGTAAGTAGGGGCCAGATGCAGCAAAACGTTTTTTTCAGCTGTTAACAGCCCTTAACACTCTCCAAAGGCCAAGTGCCAAGTGTCAAACTCTTATGGTGGATGGCAAATGAGTTACCACAACTTTCCAACAAGTGTACGGCTTAGATCGTGCCCCCTTTTCCAAGAAATGATCCTAACGGTGAACCGAAAACTATAAATACCCACCTCCACCCTTCACTTTTCCTCACAAGAATCTGATCTAATGTGCTCTAAGTTGAAACCTTTGTTTCATACCTGAGCTATTTTGATCTAGATTAGCATTCGGGGACCCTTCGTAAGTGTTCCTTCGTTCTTTTATTTCTTTTCGAGTCCGAAAGTCAAACTTTGTTTGACTTTCTGCATTGACCAGTTTATGGTCAATGCGAAGTTCATTTGAACTTCGCAACGTGATTGTAATCACGATGGTTATAGTCCCTTGTGACTATGCCTACTGATTACCACGTTGTCTAGGGTCGTAAGGGTAAGCGATCTGATAAATCGCTTATACCTTCGAACCCGACCCATTTGGTCAATCATTAGGATCCGACCAAACACATTTGGTGACCATAGTATATAGGGAATAACCTTCCGAGGTTATACCTTATGGTCGCTTCGTTTAAGTAGTTGTATGATAGGTAGTTTATATGCCTTAGGTAAATTACCAAAATGCCCTTTTGACGCCAAAATTCATTTTAAGCATATGTAACATAAATTTTGGTATCTAAACTGTTTTGGTAACAATATTAGATATATTAAGGCATATTTTACTTGTCATAGGACTAGTTAGGCGTTCCAAACGCGTTTCATGCGAGCGACGCGTTAAAGTAGCATAAGCTACCTAAACGGGTCGTAATGGGTCGTAAGCACTTATGTTAGGTTTCATTTAGTATGTAGGCTTTGTTAAACCATATTACACGAGTCTCCATACTCGTTTGGTTTACGAACCCGCATTCTATCCGATCTTCTGATTTAGGTCCGGTATATTAACATAGTTACCTATATTAGGTGCCGTTTGATTCCGTGATCTCTAGCATTGCTTGGTGGTTATCTTAGGACTTCTGAGCAATCTCAAGTGAGTACATAGACCCCTCTTTTACTGTTTTCCAAACTGTTTTGGGGTGAAACACATGTGCCTACTTGTTACTTTCATGCTTTCCATGTTTTCACATCATATACCTGCTATGTTCGTTAGTACATTATAGTACATGTTTTACATTATATTTCATGCTATGTATGCCCATTGTGTGCGTACTTAGTACATTGTTTTACATTACCTTTCATACTATGTATGCCCATTGTGTGCGTACTTAGTACATTGCTTTACATTACATTTCATGCTATGTATGCCCATTGTGTGCGTACTTAGTACATTGCCTTACATTACATTTCATGCTATGTATGCCCATTGTGTGCGTACTTAGTACATTGCCTTACATTTCATTTCATGCTATGTATGCCCATTGTGTGCGTACTTAGTACATTGTTTCACATTACATTTCATGCTATGTATGCCCATTGTGTGCATACTTAGTACAGTTGTTTTCATCACATGCTTACATTTTGGTATGACATTTGGTTTGTTTAACATGGAACAATACATTCATTAACATTGATCACGCCGTTCGTTAGTATGTAGTGGTACCATAGGAATTGACAACTCCCGTTCCTGAAATCCTGGGTTTGTTTGGATTGGAAGGAATGACCGAATTCGATATACATAACTTAGATAAACCTTTAATTTGTTTAAGGGTTTATCGCCACAGTCTCAAGGCTTGGATGTATGCATTTTCACAATACCGCATAGATGTTTATATCAGTATAGCATGCATTTGTTACACAAAACATAACTTTGATTTAAACCATGTTTTACTTCAATACCTTGTTTTTGTGCATTTTACATATGGTTTAGTTGATATATTTCACATACCATACATGACATTTTTGGATACACATTACATGATTTACATTTAGACGTAAACATTTTGACCTTGATATACCCAATTCATGATTTACATTAAACACAGACATTTGATATGGTTTACACAATAACATTTTGACATTTGATTATACATAAACAATTTACATTGGTGGTTTGGTTTGAGTAAGTGATTTAAGTAACGAGGCATGTGTAATATGATACAAGCATGGTGGATACGCCGCTGGTACTTCCTATATATAAGTGTTTGTATGGTATTACATATCGTAGCGTTATTTAAATCATTTCAATTTATGACACATGACATTTTATACAAATAACATACTTTTTACAAGACACTGTTTACAAACAACTTATCTTACACAAACTCATTTTTACATGGTTATTCATTTAACCTTACATTTATTTATACATATCATCTGAACTTATTGTTTTTCAAACGATTTACAAAACAAAGCAAATTACAAGGTTCATGACTAAACATTTTATTAAACACAAGTCATGAATCATATTTTTACAAAACCTATGTATCTCACAGGTATTTTTATGCTGACGTACCTATTTTCACATGTGTTTTCAGGAGCTTTTCCATAGGATGATGATCGTGACACTAGGGCGGACCTGTGCCTTAGAGACTAAAAAATGGAGATAGACTAGTTTAATTATGTTACGAACTCTTTGTTCCTGTTTAAGACAATGTAACTCTTATGTTGATAAATAAAATTTAACTTTATATGCCATGGTTATGAAACAATTAATTCTGTTACAACACTCCCCGACGTTTTCCGCCACGTTTTGTATGTTATACGTGGTCGGGGTGTGACACATGAACCCTTAGAACACTTGTCAATCATCCATAACTTTTTAAAAACTATAAATAGATGATGGGTTTTCAAAATTCACTTCCACATTCAATTCCATATCTTCCTATTTCTCAATTCCTGGAAGTTCCTGAATTTCTGGAGCATCCTCTAAGTTATTTTCAGTCCTTAGGACCCCTTGTAAGTGTCCTTTCATGACTAGTTTATTTTATTTGGCTTTTAAAGCCGAAAAGTCAAGCGTTTACGATAAACGCTATGACTTTTAGTTAGACCGTAAACGGTCAAACCATTGTTCGCAACGAACATGGCTACGTGATCGTAATTAGGTAGGTGTTAAACCCTCAAAAGGGCACCTCCTAAGAATCACGTTTGTTTGGTCAATTGACGAGTCAACGTAATATTGTTTTAAAAAGTCAACGAGTCAGTTTTTGAAATAATTGCGATATGATTTTAGAAATATTCTAAAATACATTTTATCACTTAAACAACTTGGTAATAATTATTAGAACATGTGTAAACATGTTCGGCTCGTCAATTCCAGTTTTAGGGTCGGTTCGCAACCGAAAGTCACGAAGTTTGACTTCTGCGTTGACTTTCGATTATGAACCGAATTAGATTAGTTTGCTACTGATTTTAGGTTCCGTTATGATCGTAATTTAATGTAGCATAGCCCTATAAGGTTATATTACACGATCATATTAGAAATCAGAGTTATTTGCTTGTTTCCGTTATTATGCTTAATTTTGACTATTATGCCCTTATAGCTTAAAAATGAGATTTTTGAATATATGGTCATATAAATAACTTAGATACTGATATATAAATATGTCTAAGTTAATTTGACATTATTTTCTGGTCTCAAAACGTTGTTATGCAAGATATCGTAAAATTGAACTTTTTATTAATTAAATTACGCTTTTGTGCATAAATCATGTTTAAACCTAAATTTTGGCACTAAACTCATTACCTACTGTTATGATATTATTTTTAGGGATTTTTGGAATGTTGGGTCAGATTATAAACTGACCATATCATTGGGTTCTTGTATAAATTCGATAAATGACGATAATTCCCTTTTTGTTAATAAAATGAGATTCACATATGATTAACATGCCAAACCTTTTCCTACTATTTTTTATGAAAAATAAAATATTTTTAAACATTCAAGGCTGATCAAAATCTCAGAATTTCATAAACATCCCAAATATCGTCAATTGGCGACTTTTACGCTAATTAGGTGTATAGTATGGTTTAAAACCATATTTAGCACCCAAGACTTGTTACCTACTGAATTTATAAATAATTTTTAATACTTTTACAGTAGGTATAAGTCATGAACTCAGACTTCTAATTTTGTCATTAAAAACATATGTTAAATGATCAAAATGCCCTTACGGTGAATAGTTTGGCCATAAATGGTAAACCACACATATGTATGATATCTTACTGATTTAACAACATAAAATAAATGTTTTTACAGAATCTTTGAGACCTGAACATCGATTTACTATTAAACCTCTTTTATAAATATGAAAATGACCAAAATGCCCTTACGAGACTTAATTTGGTTTTAAAATCTTTTGGGCATAATTGCTGATATCCTACTAATATCATAACATATTTAAAGTATAATAACTTATGGAACTTGTATATGACTCATCCGGTTACCCGTTTATGCTTATACGCGTACGGTGCGATTTATGTGACTAGTTTATATAAATTAGCCGAAACTGGTCAAGTCTTATCATTTAAACTTCAAATTCCAGAATGTATTTAGTTTACCCATATAATACAAGTCCCCATACTTGTTGGGTCTAAATTACATTCCAATCCGGTCATCGCTTAATCTAGCGTTTCGTAACGTAAACCTTTCTTTAAACTAACCGGTCTAAGTTTACAACTTAAATAAGACCCGTTAGTAAACTAATAGGTTAATAAAGCCTTCGTTCCAGACGCTACTTGCACTAGTTTGAATAGATTATACGGTTGAGTGATCAAATCTCGCATTTTAAGCTCAGGTAAATACTTTTAACTTATTTTCCTTATACGGGCTTGGGATACGGTAAATTATTGATGCGTGTGAAGTGTTATATATATTAGGTGTATATTTTAAGCCCTTTAACACTTTTTTAGCCAAGTTTTAAATTTATAAAACACGATATTTACTAACACTAAACACACATATGGGCAAGTGCACCCATCGTGAGCGTAGTATAGTGTTGGTAAGATACCGAGGTCGTCCAAGGACACAAGAGCTTTTAGTACCAGTTTATCCTCAACGTCTAATCAAATCAAAAAGTTAGAAAAAGGTTTTAAACTAGAAAAATAAAAACTAACTAAAATGCTGAAAATAAAAATAAAAGAAAAAAAACAGATAGACAAGATGAATCACTTGGTTCCGACTCGTGTATAGTGTAACCTTTGATTATTTCCACACTTTTGCACTTGTTTAAGAGATTATCTTAGTTATTGTAGTTGGCCCCTCTTTTGAAGGTGACGTTACCCTCAACCCAGTAGTTTGAGTCAGCAAGGATACAATCCTAAAGGGTCGGATTATTGAAAGATAATTAATTAAGTTATTAATGCAAATTATGGTAGGCCCCTCTTATGGAGGTGACGTTACCCTCGACTAAGTAGTCTGAGTCAGCAGGGATACAGTCCTAAATAGCCGGGTTATAGTATTAATAGTAGTTAACTTATGAGGGGATCAAAGAGTTTGGACCCCCGCCATCCAATACCGTTAAGTATTGAAGGAGTTCCTACTAAATTTGACCCATGTCCATTGCAGGACCTCTAAACGCTGAACAATGGCAAGACTCTTACCAAACCGTTCCCTTAACCCCCGGCCAGGTAGCCAACATACCTCCATATAGACCGTGGAGATATGAATGGTGAAAATCTTTTATTTTATATAGACAGTAAAATAATGTCAAGACACCACGGACAAACGATAAGGAAGAATCACCTTCAACATAAGAAACTAGTTATTAAAGTCATTAATACAAAACCAAGTAAAAAGTGCGAAAAGATTAGAAATAAAAAGTATTACACTAGACACTTGTCTTCACCAAGTGATGTAAGAGACTTAGTCAAACATGGCCTTGATTGTCAAGAACTCTTACGATCAATCTTGGATCCCGAGACGACTCACACACTCTATGATGGACAATGGATGATGGTGGTGGATGATGGTGTTATGGTGGTGGTGGGTGGTGGGTGAAGTGTGAGAGAGGTGGTGTGCCAAGGGATGGTTTGAGCTTGAGCCAAGCACTCATATTTATAGGCTGAACAGAAGCTCGGGCATGGCCCCGTGTCCAGTGGGCACGGCCCCGTGTCCACATCCTTCTCTTTCTTCATTTAATGCAGCTTGTCTTATTAGTTGACCACGCCCCCGTGTCCGCTGAGCACGACCCCGTGTGCAGAAGAATCTTTGTACTATGAAGATTTGCCTAGATTGTGCGAATCTTATAGTTGACCACGGCCCCGTGTCCGCTGAGCACGGCCCCGTGGTGGGCAATAGAAGCTTCTACCACTTTGTCTTTTCTGCTGACACTTGGGCACGCCCCCGTGCTGGCTGAGCACGAGGCGTGTTCAGTCTTCCGTCTTCTTGTTTTGCTTGGGAAGATGTTGTCGTGGGGTCGGGCATGTCACATTTGCTCCTTTTCTTGTATTTATGTTAGATTTTGCTGTCTTTTTGCTTCTTTTGTTAATTTGAGCTCATTTATTCCTGAAAATACAAAAGGAAGACAAAAGCACACTTTTTCCAACATTAGTACTAAAAAAGGGTTAGTTTTATGCCACAATTGATGAAATTTATATGTTGCATTTTACACACATCAAATACCCCCACAGTTGAATCTTTGCTTGTCCTCAAGCAAAACTCTTTATAATGTGGCTTTACACACCCAAATGGAATGGGTAGAAGAGAAAATTTTTGGGCTTGTCATAGAGTGTCGGGATTTCCAAGATTCTTTATTTAGTTTTATTTTTATTTATTTACAATCCTATTCGTCATGATTTATTTAAAACTTTTCATAAGATAAATTACTTATTAGGGCATAACATGCCTCTTTAAAATTCTATTTATATACAAGTTCACATACCTCACGGGGATCACTCAACACTCGGCCGAAAATGTATTTTTTGTGGATCACTCGAGAGCGGCATGGAACTTACTCCTACCATAGGCTTGCCAAGCAATCAATCCTCCTCCTTTTTAACTTATTTACCTTTGTAAATATCAAGAGGACTTTTTGGGTGAAGGGTTAGGCTTGGGTTAAAGGTGGGTGGTTGGGTTAGTGGTTAGTAGAAAAAGGGCGAAAAGCGTAACAAGCGTCGGTTTTCGTAAGACTTTTTATTTTTCTTTTAACTTTTATTTTGATGAAGCTTTTATTCAAACAAAGTTATTTTTGATGAACTTGTTTGTTTATTTTCTTTTTCTTCATTATCAATTTTTTTTTTGAAAAGTCATACGAAGAATCGAGCTAGTTACTAAAACAAAGGGTTTAAAAATGAAAAAGGTTTTGGTGGGTAAAAGGGTGTTTGGTTTGGGTTATGAAACGAAAAGGTTTAGGCTCAAAGGGGCTAACTAGGGGGATTTTGGGTAGGTGGTAAAAAAAAAAAGAAAAATAATGGTGTAGAAATAAAAAGGGTTAGTCCTAATGCCTCCATCATTTACTTACTTGGGTTTAAGTTGGTAAGGACTAGGAACGTATCGTCATGGCAAGTTCTAGAGTCGTAAGAACCAAGCGGCTATTCACACAAGAAACGAAAAATGAGCATTTAGTCTAATGATGTAACACCCCGGAAATATAAAACTTTATAATTCTAATTACAAAGTTTAAATAAATAAGAATATTATTTAACTAGGAAATTATAACCTAGTTAACTATAAGTTTAGAAATAACTTGAAATAGGGTTAACATAACCAAACAATATGTTGAACAAAAGTGGAAGGGCCTAAGTTGTAAAGATTGAAACTTTATTATCATTTTAATAAAAAAACAAAACCAAACACCCCATTTGGGATGTCTGGTCGTACAAGCACAAGCAGTGGGCGATCCCCACTCTCCAAAACCCTAAAACATCACTAAACTTACAAATTGAAGGCTCAATCCAAGCTGAAATCGAAATTAAAGCACAGATTATTGATCCTCATCGCAAGAGGATTACAAGGTATGTAAAATTTGATGAAAACTCTCAACTCGAAATTCTCATGAAATTGGGATTTTCTGAAATTTATGGTTGCATGTTAGTTATATGATGAATTAGGAACACTATAGTGTCTAGGGACAAACCCTAGACAAATACAAGTTGAAATCATGTGAAATTTTAGTAAAATCCATGAACACCATTGTAGTTGATTAGTGGGTTATGTAGAATTTGATAAACACTAGGAAATCGGATGTTGTTCTAGTGTAATTTGACAATTTTGAAGTGATTTCAGAAACATAGAAGCTAACAATTATGTAAAATGGTTGATTGATGTGAAATTAGGGCTAAGTGATAAGTTAGAGACTTGATATTTAATCATGTAAACTTCTGTCCTTAAAGTGTTCGCATAAATGCCTCAAAGAGGGCTTAAATCAGAAATTTAAGTCAAACCGCATGATTGTGATGTTTAGGCAAAATATGCGAATTGTGAGTTTAAAAGAGTTCTAAACATGTTTTGGTTAAACTCAATAGGAAAGGATACCGGAGCTTCAAGCGGACAAGCCGGTGGTGACTTGCGTTTGAAGGGTGTGCATTAAAGGTTTGTAACTTGACCCGTTACATTGGATGAATTGTTGTTAAACTTTGCATTGTTGATTAAAAGTTGTGTTGATTGTAGCGACCTTGTTCATTACTTAATCCGTATGTTAAGAATTGGTTTGTAGTTGTTTGGTAGTCATCAAAATGGAGGATTTCCATAGATGAACCAAACGGGTCAAATAATGTCACATTGTAATGATAATATTGTAAACAAATAGAAATGGCGAAAATGGTCACAAGAGCACGAAGCCATAGGTTTGGTAATGAAGTGCCGGTGACAATAAGCCCCGGAAGTTGGGTAATAAACGCCTTAGGTTTGCTAGTCAATTGGTAGTGAATTGTGTCAAGTAGAAATGGGTCGAATAATTTCATATGGTCATATAGTCTTTCGGCCCGTAAACAAATTTTTCGGTATGAAATTTGTAATAGGCATGTCGGTAATGAATTTACAGACGCATAGGAAATAGAATCACCTAAAACGGACTTACGAGTCAAAAGTTATGGCCATTTTAAGTTAGAAATTGATTAAACCTTGAGCTGGGAATGTACAGCAACAACTGAAACAAGAGTCTGTGAAAACAATGGCTAGGCGTGACGCCTCGGCCCTTGGCGTCACGCGACGCCCCCTTCTGGAAAATTTTATTTTTTTCTTGAATGTTGATCCATGGTACTTGTTTATATGCATTGTAGCATTATCAAAACTAACTTTTGTTGTGGTTTTGATCTTAGGTGATGTTGGAAACTAACCGGAAGATGATCGAGCAAGCTTTTGAAGAACTGAACACTATTTACAAGCTTCTGCAATGTTTTAAACTTTAATAGATTATGTTTATGGGTTGTAAACAAATTGTTAAACAACTTTTGGATGTTCTAACTTAGTCGTTAGTTGACTAAGGATTTATGCTACTTATGAACTTGACTTTTGAAAGTTATATTAATTTGGTATCGTTTATTATAAAAATGGCATGAATTATTATTAGATTCAAGTAAAATTAGACGGGTGTTACAAGTTGGTAATCAGAGCATAAGGTTGTCAACAAAGTGTTCGGTTCAAGCTTGATCAATCGTCCGGTAAGAATTAACTTATTATGTTAACAAAATATGTCTTATGTATGAATGAGAAAGGAATTGATGTGCATGGGAAGAGCGTTTTAACACACTCAAACCCGGAAAGTGCATTAAATATGAACGGTTAAAACAAGTTGAGAACTTGGCTAAACCGAAATAAATGAAGCAATGTTATGAATGAAATGTTTAACGTTTAAATGTAAACATTTCAGTTTCAAGATGTCTGATGGAAATGATGATAATCCGGTGCAAACAAGTACCAAACAAATGAAAGAGATAATTGCCGAAGAAGTAGGGAAGGAAATTGAAGGTAGTCTATCCGGGTTTATAGATAAGATTCAAAGCACGGTGTTGTCGCTTGTTGAAGAGCGAGTCAAAAGGTTGGAAGATAATGTCAACCTTATAAAAGAAAAGTCAGGAGAACGCCAAGGGTGTTCGTACAAGGAATTCATGGCGTGTAAACCGCCAATCTATAACGGGGAGGTTGACCCGATAATTTGCCAAAGATGGATAAGTGATGTGGAAGGGGTGTTTGAACGAACCCATTGTGACGTAGGTGACTTTGTTGCTTACGGAACGGGTCAATTGAGAAATCAAGCCAAGGATTGGTGGGACAATAAAAAGAAGGAAATGGGAGCCGAAGCGGCGAGGGTTATGACTTGGGACGAGTTTAAGGTACCATTCCTTAAACACCATAGTCCCAAAGCGGTTATTAACAGGATCAGAGAAGAATTTATCCAGTTAAGACAAAAGGGAGAATCAATTGATAAGATCACGGGCATCTTCATGGATAAGCTGAGATTCTGTGACGAGTTAGTCACCACTAAAGAGCAAAAGATATACTACTATTACAACATGCTGAGTGCCGAGTACCGTGAGTTCATGACTCCGTCAAAGTATGAAACCCTCACGGAGATTATCAACACCACCCGGGAGCGGGAAATAGAGTTAAAGAAACAAGTAGAAAGGGGCGAGCGAAGGGAACAAGATGTGAATCGAAGCCCTACAAAGAAAGCTAGAACTGCTGAATCGGGGAAGAAGGTGGAGGCTAAAGGCGGGTCGCCAAGTTGTAAAGTATGTGGAAAAGGGCACAAGGGTGAGTGCCGCTTCAAAGACAAGCCGTGTCCGGTATGTGGGAAGACGGGGCACACTGCATCGCTATGTCCCGGAAAAGTTTCCGTTTGTTACAAGTGTTATCAACCCGGTCACAAGAAATCTGAATGCCCCGAGTTGGTGGGAAAGAGAGACACAAAAGAGTCTCCAACAGAAGCTCCCAAAGCGAAGGATAGGTCCTTCCAACTTACCGCGGCTGAAGCGAATACAGAACCCGATGTGGTCTCAGGTATATTCACAATTAACTCAGTTCCAGCACGTGTATTGTTTGATACGGGTGCGAATAAATCCTTCATTTCGCATGGATTTATTCGACATCCTTCATTTGTATTGACGAAATTATCCGTGCCCTTAGAAGTTGAAATAGGGGACAGCAAAAGTTTTATAGTTTGTGATGTTTGTCGAGGCTGCAAATTAAGCATCGACGATGAGGAATACTTGATAGACTTAATCCCGATGTCAATGTGGGAATTTCAAGTAGTCGTTAGGATGGATTGGCTATCTCAGCACCATGCAAAGGTCATGTGTTTTCGTAAAGAGATAAAACTAACATCTCCGAGCGGGAAACACGTCACCATCTATGGCGAAAAAGGAGGTAACCCCATAGTATGCTCAATGTTGAAAGCTCACAAGCTTATGAAGCGAGGATGCAAGGCATTCATGATATACGCAAATGAGCCCGAGAAAGAATCACGGAAGATTGAAGATGCACCGGTAGTACGAGACTATGAAGATGTGTTTCCGGAGGATTTACTGGGGATACCGCCTGAACGGGAAGTAGAGTTCAGAATCGAATTGATTCTGGGCGCAAAACCCGTAGCAAAAGCACCATACCGACTCGCACCGTCGGAATTACAAGAGTTGATGTCCCAGATTTAAGACTTGCTTGACAAAGGATTCATAAGGCCGAGTGTGTCTCCTTGGGGCGCACCGGTACTGTTCGTGAAAAAGAAGGACGGAAGCATGCGCATGTGTATCGATTACCGGGAGTTAAACAAACTCACGGTAAAGAATCGATACCCGCTTTCGAGGATAGATGATTTATTCGAGCAACTACAAGGTGCAAATTGGTTTTCGAAAATTTACCTTAGATCGGGGTATCACCAATTAAAGGTTAAGGAGGAAGATGTGCCGAAGACGGCTTTCCGCACGAGATACGGACATTACGAATTCCTCGTGATGTCATTTGGGCTAACAAATGCACCCGCAGCTTTCATGGACCTCATGAACCGGGTTTGCAAGCCAATGTTGGATAAGTCGGTCATCGTGTTTATCGATGATATTTTGGTGTATTCGAAAAGCGAAGCTGAACACGCACATCACTTACAAGAAGTGTTAGAGACACTTAGACGAGAAAGGCTGTATGCGAAATTTTCTAAGTGTGCCTTTTGGTTACGAGAGGTACAATTTCTGGGCCACATCATAAGTGCCGACGGAGTATTGGTGGATCCGTCAAAGATCGAGGCCGTATCAAAATGGAATCCCCCGAAGAACCCTTCTGAAATTAGAAGCTTGTTGGGGCTCGCGGGATACTATAGGAGATTCATTCAAGATTTCTCTAAGATTGCGTCACCGCTAACAAAGCTAACCCGGAAGGAAGAAAAGTTCATTTGGGGTGTCGACCAAGAAAGTGCGTTTCAAACGCTAAAAGAGAAGTTAACACAAGCTCCGGTACTGACATTGCCGGACGGGGTTGAAGATTTGGTGGTTTATTCGGATGCTTCACTATCGGGGCTCGGATGCGTTTTGATGCAACGGGGCAAGGTGATAGCTTATGCCTCGAGGCAATTGAAGATACACGAGAAGAAATATCCCACGCACGATCTTGAGTTGGCTGCGGTGGTATTTGCCTTAAAAATATGGAGGCACGACTTATATGGGGTAAAGTGCACCATATTCACCGATCAGAAGAGCTTAAAATACTTCTTCGATTAGAAGGAGTTAAATATGCGACAAAGGCGATGGTTAGAAACGGTGAAAGATTTCGACTGTGAAATACACTACCACCCTGGAAAGGCAAATGTGGTGGCGGATGCTCTGAGCAGAAAAGCGGACTATGTCCTAATACGAGTAAGGTCGATGAAGCTCGTGGTGACCTCGGGTATACTTGAACGTATTCGAGAGGCGCAATTAGAAGCGGTGAAAGAGGAGAATTGGAAGAAAGAAAGAATAATCGGTCAGTTGAAAGATTTGTCGGATGGGAATAATGGGTTGAAGACTCGATCCGGAAGGATATGGGTTCCAAATACTTGTGGGGTGAAGGCGCTTCTACTTGATGAAGCTCATAAATCCCGATATTCAATTCATCCGGGTGCGACCAAGATGTACAATGATCTGAAACAAATTTTATTGGTGGCCTGGAATGAAGAGGGATGTGGCGAAGTATGTGAAAAAATGCTTGACATGTCTACAAGTCAAGGTGGAGCACCAGAAACCATACGGCAAACTCCAACAGTTAGAAATCCCGGTTTGGAAATGGGAACATATTACAATGGACCTATTAACCAAGTTGCCTAAGACAAATCGTGGTTTCGATGCCATATGGGTAGTGGTGGATAGATTGACGAAAAGTGCTCACTTCATTCCGATTCGTGAGACTTATACGTCAGAAAAGATGTCAGAAGTTTACACTAATGAGATAGTAGCACGTCATGGAGTACCGGTATCCATCGTGTCTGATAGGGATACCCGGTTTACTTCAAATTTCTGGCGAGAATTCCAAGAGCAAATGGGAACCAAATTGTTCATTAGCACTGCGTACCATCCTCAAACAGATGGACAGAGTGAAAGAACAATACAAACATTGGAGGACATGCTACGGGCGTGTATAATCGATTTTGGAGGAAGTTGGGATGTTTACCTACCGTTAGTCGAGTTTTCGTATAATAACAGCTACCATGCTAGTATTAAGATGGCACCGTACGAAATGCTCTATTGTAGAAAGTGCCGAACCCCGGTATGTTGGGGTGAAGTGGGTCCACGTGAACTTGCCCACCAGGATATAGTACGAGCCACTAATGAAAAGATTGATGTTGTACGGGCTCACTTGAAAGCGGCTCAAGATAGACAAAAGGCATATGCTGACAAGAGGAATAGGCCAATCGAATTCCAGGTTGGTGACAAAGTCATGCTCAAAGTATCTCCATGGAAGGGTGTTATCAGGTTTAGAAAAAGGGGAAAGTTAAGTCCGAGGTTTATCAGGCCGTTTGCGATTATAGAACGGGTAGGAAAGGTAGCTTACCGCCTTAAGCTACCGGAGGAACTAAGCAGAATTCATAGCACATTTCATGTGTCACATCTTCGGAAGTGCCTAGCGGATGAGACAACTTATATTCACTACGATGATATCGAAGTGGATGATCGCTTGAATGATATCGTAAGGCCCATAGAAGTTTTAGATCGAAAGACTAAGCACTTGCGAAATAAGCAAATTGATCAAGTCAAGATCAAGTGGGAGCATAGGAAAGGTTCGGACACTACGTGGGAGTCCGAAGAGGAGATGCGACGACTCCACCCTACATTATTTGGTACGTACTTTGGTTTTGGGGACGAAACCTTTTTAAGGGGGGTGGACTTGTAACACCCCGGAAATATAAAACTTTATAATTCTAATTATAAAGTTTAAATAAATAAGAATATTATTTAACTAGGAAATTATAACCTAGTTAACTATAAGTTTAGAAATAACTTGAAATAGGGTTAACATAACCAAACAATATGTTGAACAAAAGTGGAGGGGCCTAAGTTATAAAGATTGAAACTTTATTATCATTTTTAATAAAAAACAAAACCAAACACCCCATTTGGGATGTCTGGTCGTACAAGCACAAGCAGGGGGCGATCCCCACTCTCCAAAACCCTAAAACATCACTAAACTTACAAATTGAAGGCTCAATCCAAGCTGAAATCGAAATTAAAGCATAGATTATTGATCCTCATCGCAAGAGGATTACAAGGTATGTAAAATTTGATGAAAACTCTCAACTCGAAATTCTCATGAAATTGGGATTTTCTGAAATTTATGGTTGCATGTTAGTTATATGATGAATTAGGAACTCTATAGTGTCTAGGGACAAACCCTAGACAAATATAAGTTGAAATCATGTGAAATTTTAGTAAAATCCATGAACACCATTGTAGGTGATTAGTGGGTTATGTAGAATTTGATAAACACTAGGAAATCGGATGTTGTTCTAGTGTAATTTGACAATTTTGAAGTGATTTCAGAAACATAGAAGCTAACAATTATGTAAAATGGTTGATTGATGTGAAATTAGGGCTAAGTGATAAGTTAGAGACTTGATATTTAATCATGTAAACTTCTGTCCTTAAAGTGTTCGCATAAATGCCTCAAAGAGGGCTTAAATCAGAAATTTAAGTCAAACCGCATGATTGTGATGTTTAGGCAAAATATGCGAATTGTGAGTTTAAAAGAGTTCTAAACATGTTTTGGTTGAACTCAATAGGAAAGGATACCGGAGCTTCAAGCGGACAAGCCGGTGGTGACTTGCGTTTGAAGGGTGTGCATTAAAGGTATGTAACTTGACCCGTTACATTGGATGAATTGTTGTTAAACTATGCATTGTTGATTAAAAGTTGTGTTGATTGTAGCGACCTTGTTCATTACTTAATCCGTATGTTAAGAATTGGTTTGTAGTTGTTTGGTAGTCATCAAAATGGAGGATTTCCGTAGATGAACCAAACGGGTCAGATAATGTCACATTGTAATGATAATATTGTAAATAAATAGAAATGGCAAAAATGGTCACAAGAGCACGAAGCCATAGGTTTGGTAATGAAGTGCCGGTGACAATAAGCCCCGGAAGTTGGGTAATAAATGCCTTAGGTTTGCTAGTCAATTGGTAGTGAATTGTGTCAAGTAGAAATGGGTCGAATAATTTCATATGGTCATATAGTCTTTCGGCCTGTAAACAAATTTTTCGGTATGAAATTTGTAATAGGCATGTCGGTAATGAATTTACAGTCGCATAGGAAAAAGAATCACCTAAAATGGACTTACGAGTCAAAAGTTATGGCCATTTTAAGTTAGAAATTGATTAAACCTTGAGCTGGGAATGTACAGCAACAACTGAAACAAGAGTCTGTGAAAATAAGGGCTAGGCGTAACGCCTAGGCCCTTGGCGTCACGCGACGCCCCCTTCCGGAAAATTTTATTTTTTTCTTGAATGTTGATCCATGGTACTTGTTTATATGCATTGTAGCATTATCAAAACTAACTTTTGTTGTGGTTTTGATCTTAGGTGATGTTGGAAACTAATCGGAAGATGATCGAGCAAGCTTTTGAAGAACTGAACACTATTTACAAGCTTCCGCAATGTTTTAAACTTTAATAGATTATGTTTATGGGTTGTAAACAAATTGTTAAACAACTTTTGGATGTTCTAACTTAGTCGTTAGTTGACTAAGGATTTATGCTACTTATGAACTTGACTTTTGAAAGTTATATTAATTTGGTATTGTTTATTATAAAACTGGCATGAATTATTATTAGATTCAAGTAAAATTAGACGGGTGTTACAAATGATATGTAATTGTATGCTCAATAAAGGCTCAAAGCTCACTTTTGTGGGAATGGGTTTTTATGTGATCAAGTATATATAATTAAATTTTAACTAAGCTTGTCATGCCTCTTCATAATTTCCTTATGTTGATTCTTTTTATCACAACGCTATCGGTTGTAAATTCGTAAAAATATAACCTTTTTAGAACTTGAAATTCCCAAGTTAAACTTAGACAAGTAAAAAAAAATGAAATTTTGTTAAAAAATTGGGGTGATTAGCGGTTCCAATAGAGTTTTGTGTAAGGCTTGTATTTAGGACTTGCAAGATTCAAGGTTTTAGCATCCCCCCCACACTTAAATTACACATTGTCCTCAATGTGTCCCAAAAATAAGTTTTTAGGTTGATTGAATGTGTAAAAAGGTGTAAAAAGCAAAAATTTTGTGTTACTGGGCACTGGACACAGCCCCGTGTTCAAGTGCCAGTAACAAATTTAAATCAAGAGAACCAGAAGCCTGGACACGGGGGCGTGCTGGGTGAACACGGCCCGTGTCTAGTTACCTGAACTGGGTCTTTTCTGCAGACTGTGCAGCACGGGGCCGTGTTGGGCGGACACGGCCCGTGCCGAGCTTACTGTAAACGAAGAAAATCGTCGGACGGCCCTGTTTTCCTGCATGGGGTGCTGGTCCAAGTTTCCCTTTTATCCTTTGCCATCTCAAGTGTGTTTTATTCCTGAAAATTAAAACTAACTAGAAAACATAGAAATTAATCTAAACTAAACTAAGGATAGTTCCGCGGAATGCCTCCATGGTGCGCCACGTTTATAAGGGTCCTTGGCTAGACCCAAAGCCTGGTCATATGTTACCCAAGCGGGATGTATTGCATCCCATGTTACACCGTCGAAGAGCGTCATCCAAGCTTGAGTCTATGACCTTCATGTAGTTGACCGGGTCTTCGTCCTCTACTCTCTTTCCACATTCAAACTTCACTTCCTTGTCCCCAAACTTCAATGTTAACGTTCCGTCATTCATATCTACCACTGCTTGGGCGGTGGATAGAAATGGCCTCCCGAGGATGAGAGGGACATCGGCGTCTTCCTCCATGTCTAGGATGACAAAGTCGGTTGGGAAAACGAAGTTGTCAACCTTGACCAATAGATTTTCAGCGACACCTTGTGGAAATTTGACGGATCTGTCGGCGAGTTGTATGCTCATCTTTGTAGGGCTTGTTGTTCCTAGGCCGAGTCGTTTGAACATCGATGTGGGCATGAGGTTAATGCTAGCCCCAAGATCGGCTAATGCATTACGAATGGGGGATTCCCCGATCGAGTAAGGAATTGTGAAGCTTCCGGGATCGATTTTCTTTTGTGGAAGTTTGTTGAGTACTAAGGCGGAGCATTCTTCGCCTAAGTTAACTAATTGCAATGATTCAATTTTCCTTTTATGAGTGAGGAAGTCCCTCATAAATTTTGCATATTTAGGCATTTGGGTAGGTACCTCGATAAAAGGAATGTTAACATGCAATTGTTTTAGTAAATTTTCGAACTTTGAGAATTTCTCATCGGTCTTTTGACGGGTTAACCTACCGGGGTACGGAATTGGAGGAGTCTTGGTGGGCTCTTGGTTTGGTAAAGAAGCCTTTTTTGGTTGGGCTGCGGGTGGAGTCGTGGTTTGGCTAGACTGGCTTCCTTCATTTGGCGGTAATGGAGCCTCCTCGGGACCCACGGTTCGATTTCTCAATGTGATGAGATGTACTTGTGCTTTTGGGTTGGTTTCGGTATTGCTAGGTAACGCGCCTTGTGGTCTCTCGGAGAAATTTTGAGCTATTTGATTTAATTGTTTTTCAATGTTTTAAATGCTAGCTTGTTGATTTCTAAAATTCGATTCCAATTGTTGAAATCGATCCGAGTTTTTCTTTTCGGTGTCGGAGATGAGGCGAGATACAGTATCTTCAAGCCTTTCTCTTCCACCTTGTTGTTGAGAAAAATTTTGCGGTTGTTGAAAGTTAGTTCGTTGGTTTTGTTGGTTACTACTATTGCCGGGATCTCTCCAACCAAGATTAGGGTGGTTACGCCATCCTTGGTTGTAGGTACCCGTTGGTGGACCCGACGGCCTAGGTCTATTATCAATGTAGTTTACCGTTCCTGTTTGGTCATCTACTTCTTTCATTCAACTCCAATTTTCATGTGGCCCACCACATCCTTCACAAGCCATAACCGAGGCCGTTTTTGTCATTTCTAGCTTTTTGATTTTCGAAGAGAGGGCCTCGATTTGGGCTTGTAAAGAAGTGCTTTCATCAACCTTATGGGCGCCCGGGGCAATAGATTTATTACCTCGGGGAGTGTGCCATTGAAAATTGGTTTGAGCAATTTCCTCAATTTGATTATATATTTCATTTGGGCGACGATTACCTAAAAGTCCCCCGGACCTAGAATCAAGTGTTTGTCTTGTGTGTGGCAACAACCCATTGTAGAAAGTCGATACTTGTTGCCATACCGCAAGATCGTGATGAGGGCACTTTCTTAGTAGCTCCTTGAACCTTTACCAAGTTTCATATAAGGATTCCCCATCCTCTTGTGAATACGTATTAATTTCATTCATTAATTTAGCCGTTTTAGCAGGGGGAAATACTTATACAGAAACTTTTGGGCTAGTTCATCCCAGGTGTTTACCGAGCCAACTGGGAGGGTGTTAAGCCAAGCCTTAGCTCGGTCTTTTAGTGGAAATGGAAAAATTCGAAGGCGGATGGCGTCATTTGATGCTCCATTGATCCGAAAGGTATCACATATTTCTAAGAAATTAGTAATATGTAGATGGGGATCCTCGTCCGCAAGCCCATGGAATGTTGCGGAGTTTTGAAGCATTTGTATCAAATGTGGTCGAAGTTCGAAGTTACTGGCTTCGACATTTGGTGCATTGATAGCGGCACCGAGATTACCTACGGTGGGCCGTAGGTAATCCATGAACATACGTTGGTCCGCCATTGGAAGTGGGTCCCCCGAAAGTTTCTCTTGATTTTTAGCTTTAAGTCTTTTTCTGAGAAAGCGTTCGGGTTCTTCTAGAGGTTCTTTTATGTCTCTACTAGAACTGGAGCTCATGCACTACGTAGGAAGTTCAAATATGGCGCCAAGGTTCCAAGTCCTGCGATAAAAACAGAAAAGAATGTTGGTCAGAAGGTTCACCACGGCCCCGTGCTCAGTGAACACGGCCCGTGGTCAGATTTACAGTAATTGTTCTCCGGATCCCTGTTACTGGGAGTTGGACACGGCCCCGTGCTCAGCTCTCTGTAACTCGGAAAATAAAAACTGCCAGTGATAGTGCTGGGCACGGCCCGTGTCCGACCAGGCACGGCCCGTGCTGAGCTCTGCAGTAACAGAAAAACTAAGAAAAATCCTAAAAAAAAATGAAAAATAAGAAAAAAGATTAAGCCGTTGATTCCTAACTTTCTTAAAATCCTTGTGTCCCCGGCAACGGCGCCAAAAACTTGATGCGTGTGAAGTGTTATATATATTAGGTGTATATTTTAAGCCCTTTAACACTTTTTTTAGCCAAGTTTTAAATTTATAAAACACGATATTTACTAACACTAAACACACATATGGGCAAGTGCACCCATCGTGAGCGTAGTATAGTATTGGTAAGATACCGAGGTCGTCCAAAGACACAAGAGCTTTTAGTACCGGTTTATCCTCAACGTCTAATCAAATCAAAAAGTTAGAAAAATGTTTTAAACTAGAAAAATAAAAACTAACTAAAATGCTAAAAAAAAAAAGAAAAAAAAAAGATAGACAAGATGAATCACTTGGTTCCGACTCGTGTATGGTGTAACCTTTGATTATTTCTGCACTTTTGCACTTGTTTAAGAGATTATCTTAGTTATTGTAGTAGGCCCCTCTTTTGAAGGTGACGTTACCCTCAATCCAGTAGTTTGAGTCAGCAAGGATACAATCCTAAAGGGTCGGATTATTGAAAGATAATTAATTAAGTTATTAATGCAAATTATGGTAGGCCCCTCTTTTGGAGGTGACGTTACCCTCGACTAAGTAGTCTGAGTCAGCAGGGATACAGTCCTAAATAGCCGGGTTATAGTATTAATAGTAGTTAACTTATGAGGGGATTAAAGAGTTTGGACCCCCGCCATCCAATACCGTTAAGTATTGAAGGAGGTCCTACTAAATTTGACCCAGGTCCATTGCAGGACCTCTAAACGCTGAACAATGGCAAGACTCTTACCAAACCGTTCCCTTAACCCCCGACCAGGTAGCCAACATACCTCCATATAGACCGTGGAGATATGAAAGGTGAAAATCTTTTATTTTATATAGACAGTAAAATAATGTCAAGACACCACGGACAAACGATAAGGAAGAATCACCTTCAACATAAGAAACTAGTTATTAAAGTCATTAATACAAAACCAAGTAAAAAGTGCGAAAAGATTAGAAATAAAAAGTATTACACTAGACACTTGTCTTCACCAAGTGATGTAAGAGACTTAGGCAAACATGGCCTTGATTGTCAAGAACTCTTACGATCAATCTTGGATCGCGAGACGACTCACACACTCTATGATGGACAATGGACAATGGATGATGGTGGTGGATGATGGTGTTATGGTGGTGGGTGAATTGTGAGAGAGGTGGTGCACCAAGGGATGGTTTGAGCTTGAGCCAAGCACTCCTATTTATAGGCTGAACAGAAGCTCGGGTCGGGCACGGCCCCGTGTCCAGTGGGCACGGCCCCGTGTCCACATCCTTCTCTTTCTTCATTTAATGCAGCTTGTCTTATTAGTTGACCACGCCCCCGTGTCCGCTGAGCACGACCCCGTGTACAGAAGAATCTTTATACTATGAAGATTTGCCTAGATTGTGCGAATCTTATAGTTGACCACGGCCCCGTGTCCGCTGAGCACGGCCCCGTGGTGGGCAATAGAAGCTACTACCACTTTGTCTTTTCTGCTGACACTTGGGCACGCCTCCGTGCTGGCTGAGCACGGGGCGTGTTCAGTCTTCTGTCTTCTTGTTTTGCTTGGGAAGATGCTGTCGTGGGGTCGGGCATGTCACATTTGCTCCTTTTCTTGTATTTATGTTAGATTTTGCTGTCTTTTTGCTTATTTTGTTAATTTGAGTTCATTTATTCCTGAAAATACAAAAGGAAGACAAAAGCACACTTTTTCCAACATTAGTACTAAAAAAGGGTTAGTTTTATGCCACAATTGATGAAATTTATATGTTGCATTTTACACACATCAATTATTACCGCTTGGTCAGGTGTGGAATATTTAATCGATTAGTGGTTAATTCATTGACATAACCCATTTTAATTTGTGTTGTTTGATATATAAACTTTTGGGGGTTAATATGATCGTGTCCTGGATATCCTCGGCTCATTTAAAAGCAAATGGCCACGACCTAAGCACGGGGTGTAGGCATACACCTGACAGTTGTGATATGGTTTCTTTTCCCCAAAAAGGGAATTAAGACATAAGATATAACCACACGTGAGGATAACTCCTTGTGGACTGTATTAGTGGTGTGTCTATTAATCATGTCTCGGCTTCTATCCCGGGTCCTGAAATTACGACAAACATGTAAATCTGTTTACAAGATTATTTCTATATAATTGTCCCAAGTTACAAAAGATTTTATGCCTTGTGCATCCAAACCAATTTTATAAACACTTTTCAAATGAGTCGGTTAATTGTATTTACCAGTGTAAACTGACGTATTTTCAAAAGACTAAGTAACAGGTACTACACGTAATTGGCTGGAAGCTTCTGGGCGTTAAGTAGAGGATCTTGCAAGTCCGTAATGCCTTATGTCTGTTGAACATGTTGTGTATTTAATTTAGATCCGTCTGTGGATTTAATATTACAAGCTCATATGTAATTATCTTTTCAGTATTTTCTGACATTTGAGTTTGTAATAGCATTTTATATTCCAAGACTTCCGCTGTGCTATTCTGTGTATGTTTGACTATGACGATATCAATCTTACGTCACGATACTCCCCACCTGGCTGAGCTGTAAATATCGGGGTGTGACAGGTTGGTATTAGAGCCAACATTTGAGTGAATTAAACAGTTGCCTTTAGTGTTTAATCTCAAATGTCACAGTAGCATATTCCTTAGACCTTCCGAGTCTAGAGTTAACGTAGGAATGCTCTCATCCCTATTAAGTAAACATTGCTTTCGATTTTGTGTATTTTGGATATGTCGTCAAGAAAAGAAGCCGTTGATGGAAGATTCTCCACGTCTGAAGCCAAGAAATGCCAAGCTTCGTACCACGGCTAGGATAAGCATGCGACCGATTGGAGGAAAGACCTTTATGGACCTATTCTCAAAATCAAACCTATTTAAACTCTTAACCAGACTTTGGAATCCATACCGGAGGTCCCTAAGGCTCCCATATTGAAGATGATATCAGTAAATGCCAATGATCACTATTTCTTATCCCCAAATTTTGGAATTCCAAACTTGGACTATGCTTGTCAAACTTCAATTCGTGATCTAATTTTAAATTTTCTAATCATTAAATCCTTGGATCCTACTTCTAGCAACGGATCCTGAATTGAAAATTTTATTTTATTCACTAAGATTTTCAGTGTCACTACTGCGTATGGTAAACAAAGAAGAGAAACCATTGGAATGAAGCAAGGAAAACCTTATATTTCTTTTTCTTAAGTCCCTGTAGGGGCATTTGATTACTGTAGTCCCTTATGGACATATTATTTCATCATAGTCCCGGTGTGGACCTACCTCTTCTGATAAGACTCCGTATATACGTTTGTTTATCATAGTCCTTTCGAGAACATTATATTTCAATATAGTCCCTTCGAGGACATTATATTTCAAAATAGTCCCTTCGTGGGCATTATATTACAATATAGTCCCTTCTTGGACGTTATATTTCCATATAGTCCTTTCGTGGACATATAACATACAAATAACATTCATTAGGAATGTTCATAACCTATTAGCCTATATGGTTTAATGATACCATGGCTAGTGTATGTTAGGTCGTCAGGATGATGACTAGCTATTGTTATGCAACTAAGCAATTGTTTAATTTGATGTTTAGTACCAAGCTTCGAGTATGTCGGATCAGACAAAAAACAGTCACGATACTAATGATGCAACAAATGCTAATGATGCAACAACTGTGAACCTCAATGTTAATGGAATTAATCTCCAAGCTGTGATTGACGCAGCTGTTAGAAAGGCTATGAGAAAGGTCATGAAAAGGTTCAAAGAGCAGAATGCTACTTGCTCTAAAACACATTCCTCTGCTCATGAGAAGAGCTTTATTCATACTTCGAATGCAAAGAATAAACCAAATAAGATGATATATAGCAAGGAACCCCGTTCCTCTAAATGATGTACCTAAAAGTACTTTGTCTCTTGCAAGTCAGAAGACTTCAATGGCGAAAAAGGGGCCATTGATTGCATGAAATTGTTGGATGAAATAGAAACCATTATTTGTATCAGCGGTTATGCTGGGAAGGACATTGTGAGGTATGTATCACAGTCATTCAATGGCGATGCCCTTAGTTGGTGAGGACATTAATAAAGTCCACAGGAAAGATGCCCTCATACAATATGGGATGGTCCAAGTTTATAGACCTAATCAGAAAAACCTGATGTCTGCGACACGAAATGGAAGAGGTGGAACAAGAATTTTGTGACTCTCACCATGGAGGATCTAGACTGTCGACAGTATGTTACAGACTTTAATTCATTGTCTGGGAAAGTGCCCAATTCGGTTAACCTAGAATCTAAGCGTAATGCAAAAAAAAAAAAAAAAAAAAATTGGTGGTTTAGCATCGGAAATAAAAAGGACACATAAAGGCTTCAAAGCCTGCTTCTTATAAATCCACTATGGATCTATCTCAGCCACTCACACTAGGTGGGTTAAGAAGTAAGTCAGTCAAAACTGAGATTGATGGAGAAAGGAAAAGAAAGAAGGATTACTCCCAGAAATCCAAGAAAAAGGGAAAGTCTGGATTCATTAGGAACCAACAAAAGTCCAATAAGAAGTCTGTATGCAAGACCTGCTATAAAAGACAATGGGGACAGTTTCGAATGGAACAAAGGCCAAAGCAGTGTGGCATCTGTAAAAGAACTGGTCATCAGTCCCACAAATGTAGAAACATAAGAATGCAGCCTGTTTCGACTGTGGCGTTAAGGGCCACGTCAGAACTAACTGCCCTAAAACTGTCAAAGATGGTATAACTAAGTATAGAGAGACTAAGGATGGAGGCGCTTAAACCCTCCTGATGAATGCCAAGGGGCGGTTCATATCAATAATGACACCAGGTACATCCCTTATCGTGATTCAATTGCTAAGAATTCTGTTTTGATTCAGGTACTACTAAGTCTTCCATATATCATAAGCTTAGCAAACTTTTAGAATTTTCCCATAAGAACTCCAGGTATTAAGTATAAGGTAAAACTTACCGACGAAAATCATAGGAACCATTTCTTCTATTCTTGAAGGAAATCCTCGTTCATAAAATCTAGAGTACTCTTTCTCCAGATGGAGTGCGACAATATATGTTATTTTATTTTGTTATCTCATTGATTTCTATCAACTGCGAATGCCAGACTACGCTTGATAAAAGCGCCATATGGGGATTGGCGTATCCTAGTGTGTCCCATAGATTACTTCCATGCCTGATCAGTATGGAGGTTTAATGCATGGAACCACTGAGATATCCCAATGGTCATATTGTACTAAAGTCAGCTAATGGTATTCAAGAAGATATCTCATATAGAAATGTCCAAATAAGTGTCACTAATTAAGGCATCTATGCTTTCATAAAGAAAATGTGTCATTTATATGGCACATATAATGATAAATGAACTAAAGCCTGAGATTTAGAATATCTCTGTCATCTCTGTGTGTATTGCTTATCTTCTCCAAAGAACTACCCTGTTTACCTCCTGAGAGGCAAGTAGAGTTAAGATTAACATCCCACATAGGGCTGTATCTATTGTAAAAGCTCCATATCGGTTAGTACCGACGGAAGTAGAAGAACTAAGAGTCAATCAGATAAGCTTTTAGAGAAGGTTTCATAAAGCCTAGCTCATCATTCTGAAAGCTTTGATATTATTATTTAAGAAAGACGGTTCAATGCGCTTATACATTAATTACCTCAACCCTAAATAGGTAACAACGGAAAATCGTTATCAGCTGCCCAAGATCATCAATTTGTTCGACTAATCATGAGGGTAGCTATTCTTAAGGTTGATTTAAGTAAATAGTTGGAATGACTATCTTACCCTAATTAAGTTCTCACTTAACCAATAGTCAGTATATAAGCATCAAGGATGCTCCTTTGGAGACCTTGTATAAATGGAATGTCAAACGTCCGTTCGATGGAAAAAAGTTTGGTAAGTCCAATTATCATAATCTGAAGCTACCCTGGAGACAATGGATAAGATTATACAAATCTGTGATCGTCTGAAAGATGCCAGTAATCGGCAGAAAAATCAAAGCTAATGAGAGTCACAAACCTCTTAAGTTCTCAATAAAGAACAAGATTCAACAAAAAGTACCACCCTAGAAAGGTGTGTTGCGTTTTGATGTAACGGGCAAGTTAAGCTCTAGTTATATAGGACCATTCTAAAAAATCGAATATGTCAAAATTAGTAGCCTATAAGCTAAAACTTACCTAAGGAACTTGATGGTATTCACAATGTTTTCCACACTGGTGATTTGAGGATATGTCTAGCTGATAAGTCGATAGCATTATCACATAATGATGTGCAGATTAATGAAACTTATGGTTTGATGAGAAACCAGTATCGATTATGGATCGACAGGATTAGAAGCTCCGAAAGAAAACATGTACCTATTATAAAGGTCAACTGGGGTGCCCATAGAGGCCCCAAATATGTTGTGGAGATTAAGCCCATTATACGACAAAAAGTACTTCCATCTTTTGAAGCAAATCTCGAGGTTGAGATTTCTTTTAAGGGGGTGAGGATGTAACACCTCGTAAAATCACGTCCAATGATGTGTTGACACGTGTACTAAACTCTAATGAAGTCAAACGTTGACTATTAGGGACTAATTTTTTTTTTGCGAAAGATCAAAAACTTTGAATCTGTAAGGACTGAAAGTGTCAACGTGCTTAAACTAAGCCTCTGAATAACCTTACACGGTATTCGTATTCACAGATAATCCACTTGTTGATCAAGAGGAACAGTTTACGTAATTAATTAAAAGTTTGCGCGACGAAGGGTTAAAAGCGTCAACATGTTTAAATATACCTCTGAGTGACCTTTTAACAAAAACGGAGCGTTATAATATCTAATTGTATTCTAGGGAATACATAATATTGGCCATATAGGGCTTTAATGCCGATAAATGATTATACGCACTAGTTTGTGCGTTAAAAGGGTTAAAAGTGTCAATATGTTAATTCTTACCTTTAAGTGACCTTTTAACGAACCCGAAGCATCGTGACGCTTGATAATACTCTCGAGAATTCCTAATATGGATAACATAGGGCTTTGACGCAATAAAATGAAAATGTGCACAAATTTGCGCGTTAAAGGGACCAAAAGCGTCAACGTCTAAAACTACACCTTAGAATGATCATTTAAGCGAAATGGAGCGCCGTAATATTCGGTCATACCATCGGGAGTGTCTAATACTAGCCATATAAGATTTCTTATGCCATTTCACGATAATGCGCGCAAGTTCGCAATTAAGGGGTTAAAAACGTCAACTAGCGAAACTACACCATAAAGTGACCTTTTATACGAACCGGGGACTCCGTAACGCTCGTTCATACTACCGGATGCACCTAACATTTATCGTTAAAGATCCTTGTGCATTATATTAACTATACACATGATTATATAAGGTTTGGTGCCAAAAATGTCAATAAAGAAAGTTTAAAAAGGCATTTAAAAGACACAGGGACCAAATCTGACGACTGCCAAAGTTTTTGCTAGGCTGGTATCGCTCGAGGGCTGCGTAGTCTTGGGTCGGGGCATTCGCGGGCCGCTAGAGCCCACATCTGCAAATTTTTTTTTTTTTTTGTTTTGTTTTGTTTTGTTTTGTTTTGCACTTGCTTGTTCCCCACACTTATATCTAAACCATTTTTATCAAATCTATGGGTGGTTAGTGGTTATTAACAGCTGTAATAACACCTGTTAAGATCTAATGAACCCTTAGAACACTTGTCAATCATCCATAACTTTTCAAAAACTATAAATAGATGATGGGTTTACATAATTCACTTGCACATTCAATTCCATATCTTCCTATGTCTCAATTCCTGGAAGTTCCTGAATTTCTGGAGCATCCTCTGAGTTATTTTCAGTCCTTAGGACCCCTTGTAAGTGTCCTTTCGTGACTAGTTTATTTTATTTGCCTTTTAAAGCTGAAAAGTCAAGCGTTTACGATAAACGCTTTGACTTTTAGTTAGACCGTAAATGGTCAAGCCATTATTCACAACGAACATGGCTACGTGATCGTAATTAGGTAGGTGTTAAACCCTCAAAAGGGCACCTCCTAAGAATCATGTTTGCTTGGTTAATTGACGAGTCAACGTAATATTGTTTTAAAAAGTCAACGGGTCAGTTTTTGAAATAATTGCGATATGAGTTTAGAAATATTCTAAAATACATTTTATCACTTAAACAACTTGGTAATAATTATTAGAACATGTGTAAACATGTTCGGCTCATCAATTCCAGTTTTAGGGTCGGTTCGCAATCGAAAGTCGCGAAGTTTGACTTCTGCGTTGACTTTTGATTATGAACCGAATTAGATTAGTTTGCTACTGATTTTAGGTTCCGTTATGATCATAATTTAATGTAGCATAACCCTATAAGGTTATATCACACGATCATATTAGAAATCTGAGTTATTTGCTTGTTTCCGTTATTATGCTTAATTTTGACTATTATGCCCTTATAGCTTAAAAATGAGATTTTTGAATATATGGTCATATAAATAACTTAGATACTGATATATAAACATGTCTAAGCTAATTTAACATTATTTTCTGCTCTCAAAACGATGATATGCAAGATATCATAAAATTAAACTTTTTATTAATTAAATTACGCTTTTGTGCATAAATCATGTTTAAACCTAAATTTTGGCACTAAACTCATTACCTACTATTATGATATTATTTTTAGGGATTTTTGGAATGTTGGGTCAGATTATAAACTGACCATATCATTGAGCTCTTGTATAAATTCGATAAATGACGATAATGCCCTTTTTGTTAATAAAATGAAATTCACTATGATTAACATGCCAAACCTTTTCCTACTGATTTTATATGAAAAATAAAATATTTTTAAACATTCAAGGCTGATCAAAATCTCAGAATTTCATGAACATCGCAAATATCGCCAATTGGCGACTTTTACGCTAATTAGGTGCATAGTATGGTTTAAAACCATATTTAGCACCCAAGACTTGTTACCTACTGAATTTATAAATAATTTTTAATACTTTTGCAGTAGGTATAAGTCATGAACTCAGACTTCCAATTTTGTCCTTAAAAACATATGTGAAATGACCAAAATGCCCTTACGGTGCATAGTTTGGCCATAAATGGTAAACCACACATATGTATGATATCCTACTGATTTAACATCATAAAATAAATGTTTTTACAGAATGTTTTAGACCTGAACATCAGTTTACTATTAAACCTCTTTTATAAATATCAAAATGACCAAAATGCCCTTATAGGACTTAATTTGGTTTTAAAATCTTTTTGGGCATAATTACTGATATCCTACTGATATCATGACATATTTAAAGCATAATAACTTATGGAACTTGTATATGACTCATCCGGTTACCCGTTTATCCTTATACGCGTATGTTGCGATTTATGTGACTAGTTTACATAAATTAGCCGAAACGGGTCAAGTCTTATCATTTAAACTTCAAATTCCATAATGTATTTAGTTTACCCATATAATACAAGTCCCCATACTTGTTGGGTCTAAATTACATTCCAATCCGGTCATCGCTTAATCTAACGTTTCGTACCGCAAACCTTTCTTTAAACTAACCGGTCTAAGTTTACAACTTAAATAAGACCCGTTAGTAAACTAATAGGTTAATAAAACCTTCGTTCCAGATTAGGAGCCCCGGTAAAAGCTACTTGCACTAGTTTGAATAGATTATACGGCTGAGTGATCAAATCTTGCATTTTAAGCTCAGGTAAATACTTTTAACTTATTTTCCCTTATACGGGCTTGGGATACGATAAATTATTACCGCTTGGTCAGGTGTGGAATATTTAATCGATTAGTGGTTAATTCATTGACATAACCCATTTTAATCTGTGTTATTTGATATATAAACTTTTGGGGGGTTAATATGACCGTGTCTTGGATATCCTCGGCTCATTTAAAAGCAAATGACAACGACCTAAGCACGGGGTGTAGGATACACCTGACAGTTGCGATATGGTTTCTTTTCCCCAAAAAGGGAATTAAGATATAAGATATAACCACACGTGAGGATAACTCATTGGGGATTATATTAGTGGTGTGTTTATTAATCATGTCTCGGCTTCTATCCCGGGCCCTGAACGTATGATAAACATGTAAATCTGTATACAAGATTATTTTTATATAATTGTCCCAAGTTACAAAAGATTTTATGCCTTGTGCATCCAAACCAATTTTATAAACACTTTTCAAATGAGTCGGTTAATTGTATTTACTAGTGTAAACTGACGTATTTTCAAAACACTAAGTGACAGGTACTACACGTAATTGGCTGGAAGCTTTTGGGCGTTAAGTAGAGGATCTTGCAAGTCCGTAATGCCTTATGTCTGTTGAACATGTTTTGTATTTAATTTAGATCCGCCTGTGGATTTAATATTACAAGCTCGTATGTAATTATCTTTTCAGTATTTTCTGACATTTGAGTTTGTAATAATATTTTATATTCCAAGACTTCCGCTGTGCTATTCTGTGTATGTTTGACTATGACGATATCAATCTTACGTCACGATACTCCCCATCGGTCCAACCGGGCTGAGCTGTAAATATCGGGGTATGACATTAACAAATTGCACAAGCTGATCTTCAACAACCACATTAGACTTCTTTATGGCTATAATTGTCCCATCATGTAAAACCCCTTTGTACACTATACCTTGTCCTCCCTTGCCAAGGAACCTGCATCTACTAAAATTTTTGGTTGCCTTCTCCATTTCTTCGGCAATATAAACTTTTATAATAAAGACATATGATCCACTAGAAGATATTTGTAACTACTTTAATAGATGTCCCCCAATTTTGGTAAAGTATTTTTTCTTGATCCTAGATTTTTTTTTCTTCGGTCAAGCTTTGTATATGTCCAGTAACCAATAGCCCCACCAATAGCCCCAAAAGCTGAAAGTCCAATTACGATTTCGAGTGGAATTGCTGCACCTGCAAAGTTGTGTAGGTCCACTCAGAGGATTAAGATAAACCTACTCCCTTGTTGTATAACACACACACAAGTGCGGAATCTAAGTGTGTATGTAAACCAAGCCAATGAACACACAAATACAAGAAAGATTCAAAGATTAAAGCTCAATGTATTAAACTAGAAGAGTTTTGTTACAAATATTACAAGAATGCTCTCAAACTATACTAGGTGTGCTCTCTTCTGTTATGTGAAACATAAGTCTGCTATTTATAGCCATATACCTAGTAAACACTACGAAACACGTTACTGGGCCAAGAAATTCGTCCAAGGCCCACAAAACATAGCCATTTCCACGAAGAATGAGTCCTTCGTGGACATATGCAGCTGTCACACCCCAACCGATGGCGGAAACATCGGAGTGAGACGAAGATAGATTGCTCATCACACATAACTCTAGAATTTGCGACAAGTATTTAAATAATGAATTTCATTTTATTTCTATAAGAATTCGATTACAACATGGAAAGGAAAATACAATTACAACAACTTAAAATGAAAGAATTACATTACAATAAGTATACAAAATTTAAAATGAGTATCTAGGCATCCTACTATGTTCCATACATCTTCAACATCATCGTTAAACCTGTAACATGTTCAAAATAAAGTGTCAATGCGAAAGCATTAGCGAGTACACAAGGTTTGTATAAATATGGCATAAGTATAAAAGCATTTTCTCGAATCCACATGACAATTTGTAAACAAGGTAACTAGCATGCATGGCAATATGTCAAACCCAAGTGTCTACTAGAATTTAGCATCTCTCGCCACAAAGTAGCGAGACCATTTAAGAATGAATAAAGACTTAACAAGACCCCGACGGGCGGCGTGCTACTCCTATAGCGCTATATATGTTAAGTTGGGGCTTAGCAAAGTTAATGACATGAAGCATGTATAATCTAGCATGAACCTAAGTAAACAAGTAGCATGTATATAGGATTGAGAGTATAAAGCATGTTTAACTGTGTGAATGTGAAGTTTGTATAATAACATGTTACAACCTAAAGTGTTTTAAAAGTAAAACAGGTCAAGTGTACTCACAAAATTGCTAAGTCTTCCGATTATCCATGTATTGACTAGTTAATGAGAATAGGAGAATGAACGTGTTCGGTGTTGGAGTTTATGGGGGGTGTTTAGAATCAAAATTAGGAATTTAAAGTAGTAAAGGTATGTATGTATGAAAGTAATATCTAAGTTCTAAGAGTTTATTTATGACACCATATCAAGTGGTTTCATGGGTCCCACGTTGCCCATTGGAATCATAACAAGAACTCTAGAATCTTTGATATGATAACTTAGGTTTATGATGGGTAATCATGGTTTGATTAACACCACAAACTCAGCAATGTTTTTATATAATTATACATAGTTTATATACTAATAATACATCCTCAAAACTAAGTCCAATCAAGTATTGTCATATAACATCATGTATGTCAAACATGGAAGTTAGAAAACCTCATTATAAGATTCACCACTACACACACCATCTTGAAGATGGTGGGAGGGTCATGAATAACAATAAAGTAAATCTAATCTAATCAAGTCATAAAAGTGTTCAAATGAAGGAGTGGAACTTAATTTGATGGCCAAAGCCTCCATTTGTTCACACTTCACAAGTCACAAGTTCATCATATAGAAGATGATGACTTGTGCTTGTTTTCATTATTTGTTTATCAAGTTTAAACAGAAAATAAGTGAGTGTTTGAACTCATAACTTTGATGGTAATCACCCTAATACAAATCCGCAATCATACAAAGAAATAAAAATGAGCAGAAAGTTTGATGGTAATCACCCTAAATACCCGATTGGGAGCTTGATGGGAACAAGATTCCATCAAGTTATCAACATGAAAATGAACATACAAAGAAATAAAAATGAGCAGAAAGTTTATTACACTTTGGGCCTAAAAAATGGTGAGGTTTCACCTTAGATTACCCAAGTAATCTTGTGAAAACCTTCCTGGAGGTAACCCAAGTGTTAGGAAGAAATAAATGAGTAGAAAAGAGCAAAGGAAGTGATTTAGAACCCACTTAGAAAGTCTTGAACTTTTTGATTTTGTTGCTTGAACCCGGCTGTGTTTAAGTGTGTTTTTGAGAGGGTTTAAGGGTTGTTAATGTGGTAAAGTGGCTAGAAATAAGTGGGTATTTAGAGGGAAAGGATTAGGGTTTAAGTAAGTTGGGCTTTGAATGTGATTAGTGGGTAGTAAACTAACAAAACAAAGGACTTAATGCAGCCCATATGTCATCACAAATTCTTGCAGCCTTTATTCTTTTTTATTTATGTTTTTGACATTTAATTGTTGTATATTAGCTGAATATGTTATGTATTAATGATGTGACAAGGTTTATTTAACATACACAAGGCCTAAAATTCAAAGGAACATGTTTTAATTAAACCAAAAGTGTGATGAAATAGGTGTGTGTAACAAATCAATGTAATACGTATGCATGATTTGTATTTTGGTATTAATCAATTGAAAATCATATAACTATCGAATAACGAAGTGTTTGAAGGTATGTAAGGTTTAAGAATTATGAATACACGATCATTGTCTATGAGTTAAACTTACGTTTATGTGAATTATGAATCATCTATCAAACGAATGCTTGTATCGATGTATAAACATGTATATACAATGAGTATTTCACACAAAGGATCAATTTCATTATGATCGAAGTCTTGGATTTACAATGGTTTGGAACGAAATACGATTATAGAGGAAACGAGTTTCCGAAAATAGAAGTACGATACAATCTTTCTAAAAATGGAAAGCTGCGAAAAGTGAGGCGTTACAGTCCCCCCTCCTTTAAGAAATTTCGTCCCGAAATTTATTCAAGAGGAAGACTTTGAAAAGGCATTTTGGTTGAAACAATTTACTAAAATTGAGATTTGGAGATTCGAGACGCGTTGAAAACATGTACTAAATCGTTGAGGTACGAAGGATAGGTTTATAAAAAGAGTTTGTTTGACTAAGATGACTTGAGGCATCAAGCATAAGTTAAACGTGCATGTGTGTGTAGGCAAAGTGAGCTTTAAACAAGTTTGAATAACTCAAATGGAGAGGTACTTTAAAATATGTTACCTAAGAAGGAAAGCTTTCGTATAAAACGGTATGTATTTTGATAAAAAGGTACGACCCCTCATCGTAAGTTGTAAGGAAGTTTTATCGGTCTCAAGGTGCATTTGTAGAATCATTTGTTTGTAGAAAACTGTTCATTGGTGAGAAATGAGAAGGTTAAAAATTTTGGAAATAACGGGCTGTCTAAATATGTTTGCGAGCAAATAAAAGATGGAAGATAGTTTAAAAACAAGGAAGTATTTTAGGATTTGATTGATTGCAAAATAAGGTTTGTATAAAAGTGAAGGAATAATTGGAAATGGTTGTTGTATGAGAGTGAACGGACGATTCAGCGTATGAATGTTGTGATAGGAATGATCATTGGATAAAATGTGAATACGAGTGTTGAGGATGAGGCTTCGTCGTGGATAATCGGATGTTGTGTACTTAGAATTGCGTTTGTGAGTTGTTAAAGTTTGTGTATCGGGTCTAAACAAGGTCTGTAAAACACCGAATTTCTCATGGCACGTTTTACGAAAGTTTGGTAACATGGTGAAAACACTTATATATAGGAAGTACCAACGGCGTATCCACCACGTTTTGACCATGTTACGTCCGTTTCATTATTCCGTGTCATGTTATGTTCCGTGTCTTACCATACACAGTAGTACACCCTATGATTCTCATGTGCCTACCATTATAATCCCGTGTGCATCCGTGATTATATTGATTGCCGCATGATCCGCATAGTTTGTACTAGTTGCGTATGAATCAGGGTATACATAAATTTTGAAAATAAGAATGTGTGCGTATAAGAATGTAGGCATGTTTATGTTTAAGTATGTATGAGACCAACGTAAGTGAACCCCTCGGGTTACGCTCACGTATAGGTACGAGTGTATGAATATGAGTATGAATATAAGTATGCGTACGAGTATAAGTATAAGTATAAGTATGAATACAAATAAGGGTATAAGTATGAATAATAATGATTGCGTATATAGTATTACTTGAAACATAATGAATCTAAGCATATAAAATGAACAAGAAGTTTAAGTATGTACAAACGAATGATACAAGTGAAATTGTCATGAGATATTGACTAAAACATGTACGATGATATGCATGTATAGTTGTTGCGCAAAACGTTGAGTTTATTGATTAAAAAATAGATTGAGTTGGACTTGGATTGTAGAATCAAGTTTGTGAATGTCAATAGAATATAAGGTATTTGATTGTTATGTCAGATGTGTTTTGAAAAAGGAAATGCTACTCTTGTTAAAAAAAATTACGTATATCGAAGATTGTCGGTTCCTATGAAGTCTCCTTGCCCACATGTTTTGGAATTGAAATGATGTATTGAGCGGTGTATGAAAAGGTTGTTGAAAACAGCAAGTTCGCATCATTTAAAGGATCTTGTAAAAAAATTTTAATTCAAAAGTTCTTGTGAAGAGCTTGGTCTTTGAAGATAATTTTAGCAAAATGACTTAGTGATTTCGAAAAAGAGTTTTAGAGAGATGATCCTATTGATTTTGAAAAGAGGGTTTTAGCAAAATGATCTTATAACATCTACAAGGTTTTATAAGCATGTAAGAAAATTTGGTTTGGTTTTCGATTGAGAACAAATGTCCTTAGTATAATAATATAATGTGAGCGTGTTTTAGTGATTAGGTCGAGTATGAAGTTCGTGGGCAAGAGATTCATTATACCGATTAAGTTGATATGTATCATTTCATAAGGTTTTGAAAATCAGGAAATAAAATGTTTAAGGTATGATTAGGAATTTCGTGTATGGGATTTATGTAAAATAGATTGTAGAGTGATATATACGTTTTGATAAAACAATGAATTTTGAAATTTGCATAAGTAGGGATTTTGACAAAAAGATGAATGATTTAGGTATAAAATTTGATTGTGTGGTTCGCATAATAAAGTATCTTTTAAAAAGAAGGTTTGGTAACGATTATGAGGTAAGGGAATCACCCCTAGCCCGTTGGCGAGGTCGTTTTTGAGAAGGGAAGGAACGGAGCTAATCGTCAAGGTGAGGAAATCACTCCTATCTTGATGATATGCCTCCATTTTGGGATTACGAGTAACTTAATTCTTGTTGGTGGCCATTTTTTTTTAAATCATGCATGTGAAAAACGTATAAGTGTATGAAAAGATTTAGTATGATGTGTGTGTAAGAATCTTGAAAGTAATTTGAATCTTGAAAAAGAAGAGGTTGCATCGTGTTAACCGTAAGATGAATAATAGTAGAATGAAGGTTTGATTGAAATTTGGATTGTTCCAAAAATGGAACTTTTGACTAAACCAAAGTGGCCGAAAGTTCTTTTGAATTTGAGAAGCATGATAACCTAGATGACTAGGTAACTCGTCTGGGTTATGCCTGATAACCTAGATGACCAGGTAACTTGTCTGGGTTATGCCTGAACCTAAATGACCAGGTAAATCGTCTGGGTTATGCCTGAACCAAGATGACCAGATAACTTGTCTGGGTAATGCCTGCCTAGATGACCAGAAACATTGGAGTAAGACGAAGATAGATTGCTCATCACACATAACACTAGAATTTACGATAAGTATTTAAATAATGAATTTCATTTTATTTATATAAGAATTCGATTACAACATGGAAAGAAAAACACAATTACAACAACTTGAAATAAAAGAATTACTTTACAATAAGTATACAAAATTTTAAATGAGTATCTAGGCATCCTACTATGTTCCATGCATCATCAAAAGTATCGTTAAACCTGTAACATGTTCAAAATAAAGTGTCAATGCGAAAGCATTGACGAGTACAAAAGGTTTATATAAATATGGCATAAGTATAAAAGCATTTTCTCGAATCCAAATGAAAATTTGTAAACAAGGTAACTAGCATGCATCACAATATGTCAAACCCAAGTGTCCACTAGTATTTAGCATCTCTGGTGACAAAGTAGCGAGACCGTTTAAGAATGAATAAAGACTTAACAAGATCCCGACGGGCGGCGTGCTACTCCTATAACGCTATATATGTTAAGTTGGGGCTTAGCAAAGTTAATGACATGAAGCATGTATAATCTAGCATGAACCTAAGTAAACAAGTAGCATGTATATAGGATTGAGAGTATAAAGCATGTTTAAGTGTGTGAATGTGAAGTTTGTATAATAACATGTTACAACCTAAAGTGTTTTAAAAGTAAAATGGGTCAAGTGTAATCACAAAATTGCTAAGTCTTCCGATTATCCATGTATTGACGAGTTAATGAGAATAGGAGAATGAACGTGTTCGGTGTTGGAGTTTATGGGGGGTGTTTAGAATCGGAATTAGGAATTTAATGTAGTAAAGGTATGTATATATGAAAGTAATATCTAAGTTCTAAGAGTTTGTTTAAGACACCATATCAAGTGGTTTCATTGGTCCCAAATTGCCCATTGGAATCATAACAAGAACTCTAGAATCTTTGATATGATAGCTTAGGTTTATGATGGGTAATCATGGTTTGATTAACACCGCAAACTCAGCCATGTTTTTATATAATTATACATAGTTTATATAGTAATAATACCTCCTAAAAACTAAGTCCAATCAAGTATTGTCATATAGCATCATGTATGTCAAGCATGGAAGTTAGAAAACCTCATTATAAGATTCACCACTACACACACCATCGGCAAGATGGTGGGGGGGGGGGGTCATGAATAACAGTAAAGTAAATCTAATCTAATCAAGTCATAAAAGTGTTCAAATGAAGGAGTGAAACTTAATTTGGATGGCCAAAGCCTCCATTTGTTCACACTTCACAAGTCACAATTTCATCATATAGAAGATGATGACTTGTGCTTGTTTTCATCATTTGTTTATCAAGTTTTAACATAAAATAAGTGAGTGTTTAAAGTCATAACTTTGATGCTAATCACCCTAATACAAACCCGCAATCATAGACTTGATTGGGAGCTTGATGGGAACAAGATTCCATCAAGTTATCAACATGAAAATGAACATACAAAGAAATAAAAATGGGCAAAAAGTTTATTACACTTTGGCCTAAAAAATGGTGAAGTTTCACCTTAGATTACCCAAGTAATCTTGTGAAAACCTTTCTAGAGGTAATCCAAGTGTTAGGAAGAAATAAATGAGTAGAAAAGAGCAAAGGAAGTGAGTTAGAACCCACTTTAAAAGTCTTGAACTTTCTGATTTTGTTGCAGGAACTCAGCTGTGTTTAAGTTTGTTTTTGAGAGGGTTTAAGGGTTGTAAAAGTGGTAAAGTGGCTGGAAATAAGTGGGTATTTATAGGGAAAGGATTAGAGTTTAAGTGGGTTGGGCTTTGAATGTGATTAGTGGGTAGTAAACTAACAAAACAAAGGACTTAATTCAGCCAATATGTCATCGCAAATTTTGGCAGCCTTTATTGGTTTTTTTTTTTTGACATTTAATTGTTGTATATTAGCTAAATATGCTATGTATTAATGATGTGACAAGGTTTATTTAACATACACAAGGCCTAAAATGTAAAGGAACATGTTTTAATTAAACCAAAAGTGTGATGAAATAGGTGTGTGTAACAAATCAATGTAATAAGTATGTATGATTTGTATTTTGGTATTAATCAAGTGAAAATCATATAACTATCGAATAACCAAGTGTTTGAAGGTATGGGAGGTTTAAGAATGACGAATACACGATCATTGTCTGTGAGTTAAACTTACGTTTATGCGAATTACGAATCATCTATCAAACGAATGCACGTATCGATGTAAAAACATGTATAAACAATGAGTATTTCACACAAAGGATCAATTTCATTACGATCGAAGTCTCGGATTTACAATGGTTTGGAAAGAAATACGATTAGAGAGGAAACGAGTTTCCGAAAATAGAAGTACGATATAATCTTTCTAAAAATGGAAAGCTGCGAAAAGCGAGGCATTACAGCAGTGAAGAACTTAATGAAATGAATATTATTCTTCGTGGACATCATTAACAGGTTCTTCGTGGACTTCAACAAAAGACTTTCGTGATGTGCATGCATGAGAATTCATGAGTTTCGTGTGAAGGAATTTCATGACTTCTGTTTCCACACACATGTCTTGTATAGTGATGATGTCATTCTCGTACGTATCGGTCGTTGTCATTTCCATTTCGTACGCCGAGTCAAACCAACGGAGGAACGCCGTTGACTCTGGTCGTGAACCGAGCTTAACTGAACCGAGACGAACCGAACAAAGGTGCATCCACACAAATACGCATCAACAAACTCCCCTTGGATGTTGCTCGCGATGGTTTGTTCTTCACACTGTCGGATCTACAAATGTCGTCACTTGTCACAGTCAGGAGGCGCATCAGCAAACTCCCCCTTGAATGTAGCTTGTGAGACGTTGATCTTTAAATCTTTAGATCCATGTGGTGTTGATGAGTGGTTAGCTACAAATTGATCTTCTTGATCCACGGCTTCCATTCATGTTGTGTCTTCACTCCCATAACTTTTTTTCAAACTCGTTCTCTTTGCCTTTAGCTTGCTTGGATGCTACATCTGCACATACAACAAAGCTAAACGCGTAATGAGAATAACCGCTAAGAATATAATCAATCTTAGAGAGTTTCCAAACGAAAACCTCACTAAGAGCTGAGTTTCCAAATGAGAATAACACACATGTGACCAACTCTCAATCAACTACCAACTGACAACAGTTTGAAAGTTTAAAAATTTTTTTGGTCAATTTTAAATTTTAACTTTAAAAAATTGTTAACTTCAACCGTTTATGAAGATGCAATTGTTTTCCAACTTTCAATAAGGATTTTAGGTAGGATTGACTCGGGTTCCAACATCGGGTAATCAAAAATAAAATAAAATAGAAATAAAATCTTTTTGGCTTTTATAAAGTTTATATTAAAACACACCTAAAATCTTTTGGTATTTTTGAATATTTCAAATATAAAAACAGAAAGCAGTAAATAAATATTTACAGACATTCTTTTTGCAAGTTTCGAGGGTAAGAGAATCATATCAGTGTACGGTCACGCCAAAACACTCTTGTTGTTCAATTAGTTAACATTTTAATAAGCATCCTATAACGATTATTGGTATTGTTGTCCACATAACCTAAACGTATCAGATGTACTCGCGGTTGGGGGATACGATTAATGTATGATTTATACCTACCGACCGGTGTTCATCCACTCACAACCCATTCCTGTATCAAGTTATGCACGAGAGTTCATCTTGCTGGTGAGTATACCATTTATCATCTGTTTTCAACGTATATGATGTGAGATACTCACTTATTCGAGGATTAATACAAGCCCTATGTGATAAAATCCTTATTAATGAGGAACTTGATATTCGATGCATGCAGGGCACAAGAGCAAGTCCGTGAACAGGTTAGTACCATCGTACCGACAAAGAGACGAACTTGACTCTCGGATGATAGATGTGATTTAGAATCACTTATTGATGGTCGAATGCAGCATGTATTATACACATGTATGTATGATATGTACACGTATGTATGGTATCATGGAAGCTCTAGACTTACGTCCCCGTTATTTTCTGTAAAAGAAACAACCATGATACTTAGATGATAAACAACATAAAGACCACGTATCTCAGAACCTCGATAATCTATCAAATGAAATTTCAGTACCAAGACCATATGCCAATGAGCGATATAAACTTTTATAATCATGACATGTGATTCACTAGAAGATATTTGTAACTGCTTCATTAGATGCCCCCCTCCCCCAATTTTCGTAAAGTATTTTTTCTTGATCCTAGCTTTTTTTCTTCGGTTAAGCTTTGTATATGTCCAGAAACCAATTGCCCCACCAATAGCCCCTAAAAGCTGAAAGTCCAATTACGATTTCGAGAGGAATTGCTGCACCTGCAAAGTTGTGTAGGTCCGCTCGGAGGATCAAGATAAACCTACTCCCTTGTTGTATAACACACACACGAGTGCGGAATCCAAGTGTGTATGTAAACCAAGCCAAAGAACACACAAATACAAGAAAGATTCAAAGATTGAAGCTCAATGTATTAAACCAGCAGAGTTTTGTTACAAATATTACAAGATTGCTCTCAAACTATACTGGGTGTGCTCTCTTCAGTTCTGTGAAACATAAGTCTGCTATTTATAGCCATACACCCAGTAAACACTACGAAACATGTTACTGGGCCAAGAAATTCATCCAAGACCCACGAAACATAGCCATTTCCACGAAGAATGAATCCTTTGTGGACATATGCAGTGAAGAACTTAATGAAATGAATAATTTTCTTCGTGGACATCATTAACAGGTTCTTCGTGGACCTCAACAAAAGACTTTCGTGATCTGCATGCATGAGAATTCATGAGTTTTGTGTGAAGGAATTTCATGACTTCTGTTTCCACACACATGTCTTGTAGAGTGATGATGACATCATCATTATGATGTCATGATGACATCATGATGATGATGTCATCCTCGCACGTATCGGTCGTTGTCACTTCCATTTCGTACGCCTAGTCTAACCAACGGAGGAACGCCGTCGACTCTGGTCATGTGTCACGGCCCTCGGCCCCGGTTTGACCCGGTCCAAAGCCGCGAGGCAGGAAATCCCGTGGTATCTAATTAGGTGACAGCGGATGTCTTTTTAAACAGGATCGATTAATATTAAAACTGCTCATTTATATATAATATAGGGATAAATCCCATAATTTACAATAAAGTGATTTCACTGGGAAATCTTTATTTCTTAAAACATGTTTCTTTATTTTATACTGAGCCACTTCCTTGAGCTTGCAGTGCTTTATGGCACTTTTTCTAGATCATAACAGATCACCTGAAACATGTTTGAAAAAGGTTTTGTCAGCAGGGAAATACTGAGTGAATCATTCTATTTTGCATAATGATGCATAGTTATTAATTACAGCATAAGAGCGACTACAATGGCTTCTATCTTATTTTTATCTGGCGCTCTGTCACAATGGTGACAAGTCACAATGGTGACGATGGTCATACCACTATTAGATCAATGAACCTAAATAGTGATGATTATCCCTGTAGGTCAATGAACCTAACAGTGATTACCCCGAGTAGGTTAATGAACCTAACTAGGAGAGAATTAGTAATGTGCACAATACCCCATTAACTAGTAATTCAAGATATCCACGACTTAGTCCCTGTAATTATAACCTTGAAAATAATTTGAGGTATTGTAAAATAGTTGATAAAAAGAGAATGACTCACATTGAAGATTTAACGAGCAGAGTATAAGCCTACTGATTAGCCATTTAACCTAAATTTAATAACAGGCACACAATTCGGTTAGTAACTTAATACAGCAGTTACGACAATTCACGAGATTAAACCCTCACAACGATTTACAAGTGCAATACTTAACAATTCAGCGGATTCACAACGAATGACAGAGTATAGTCCGAGTTCGAACAGCACTCAAACATTCAAGTCGAAATCACGATGAATAACAAAGTATAAACTCAATTTGAGCGGCACTTAAACATTCGTTGGATAGTTATAATCGATCGGACGTTGAATCGTAATAGCGATCGAGTTATTACCCTGATTGCGGCATCAATTAGTGATCTGTGTGTGTTAATTGTGATAAACAGAGCATATCTCAGTGCCTAGAATGAATTTCTTCGTCGAACATACGCAGAATTTCAAGTGCCAACCCCTGCTATTTATACACGATTTTTGCCCTCCCTTACGGACCGTAACAAATAACCCTTACGGTCCGTAAGGGTCTTGAAATTAGCATAGGGTGGCCACGTGTGGGACTAGCCTAGCTGAGTCAGTAGTTTCGTAAATTTTAAATTTGATAGCATTCTATGTAGATAATCGTTAACTAGGAAATACCCCCCCTGAGTTTTAGGGGCCCTGATCCTGATTCTGATTGTGCTGAAAATTTTAGGGTTTGCGCAGAATCACTTGGGTGTCTCAATTAGGGTTTCCTATTAGTCAAATTAATTTAATAATTATGACTTTTGAGGAGAGTTGTTACATTCTCCCCACCTTAATAAAAATCTCGTCCTCGAGATTTACTGGAATAATTGAAGATATTTTCACTTCATTTCTGATTCTAACTCCTAAATGGATTAGGATCATATTTTTGAATCCTGCTTTACTTGAACTAATACTAGTCGTTTACCTTTATATATTGAAAGGTATTACCAAAGATTCGTTTGATAGACATTTCTTGAGATTGAATACATGAAATACATCATGTACTCCAGCTAACTCTCCTGGTAGTTGTAAATGATAAACAACTGATCCTATACGTTGGATCACTGGAAATAATCCTACGTACCTTGGATTTAGCTTTCCTTTCTTATCAAATTTAACAATTCCTTTCCAAGAAAATACTTTCAATAACTTTTTGTCTCCAACTCGAACTCCAACGGTTTTTATCTATTATCTGTATAACTCTTCTGGCGATCTATAGCTGTCTTCAGCCTTTCTTTAGTGATACTGAATATCATAGTCGTATTTCCTTTGCCTCATGTTTAATTCTTTTTGCCCAAACATATATCTTAAATTCTTATGATCCGTATAGACAGTAAACTTACTTCCATACAGATAATGTCTCCAAATCTTAAGGGCAAAAATTATAACTCCTAATTCTAAGTTATGAGTGGTATAGTTTTCTTCGTACCTTTTTAATTGCCTTGATGCATATGCAATTACCTTTTTGTATTGCATTAACATATTTCCAAATCCTAGATTTGAAACATCACCATATACTTTAAAATCTTCTGTTCCTTCTGGTAAGGCTAGGATTGGGGCATTTGTTAATTTCTACTTTAAGATCCTAAAGGCTTCTTCTTGTTTAGATCATTTAACTGTTTTATAGGTTAGCTTAGTTAACGATATAGATATATTGGAACATCCTTGATAACTGTCTATAGTATCTGTCTAAACCTACAAAACTACTAATTTCCATTGCGGATTGAGTAATCTTCCATTTGGTAATTGCTGCTATCTTAGCAGTATCTACGTGAATACCTTCATGATTCACCATATGTCCTAAGAATTGCATTTCTTGTAACCAAAATTCATATTTCGAGAATTTGGCGTACAGCTTTTCTTTTCTTAACAAAGTTAAGAGTGCATGCAAGTGCTGACCATGTTCTTTCTGACTTTTGGAATAAATATCGTCGATAAAGATAATTACAAATTTATCCAAGTATGGTTTACAGATCCTATTCATCATGTTCATGAATATAACAGGTGCATTTGTTAATCCGAAGGGCATGACTGTAAACTAGTAATGATCATACCTAGTCCTGAAAGCAGTTTTAGGTATGTCTTCCTCTTGTATTTTCAATTAATGATATCCGGAACATAAGTTGATTTTAGAAAATTATCTAATTCCCTGGAATTGATCAAAATAGATCATCATTTCTAGGTAATGGGTATTGATTCTTAATTGTAACTTTATTCAATTTCCTATAATCAATACACATTCTCATCGAACCATCTTTTTTCTTAACAAACAACATTGTGCTAACCAATAAGGTGCCTTTGCTATTGATATATTTTTTTAGATGAATCCTAAATTCTACTTCGTTATCTGATGGTAACCCTGGTAACTCTTCTGAGTACTCTGAGACTACAGGAATTTCCTTAAGTTCTTTACCTTTAGTATTAATGATTACTGAAATCATATATACTATTCCTTGTTTTCGTTCATAATTAGCAACTTTCATTACTGATACGAACTTCATAGGCTTACGTGGTTTATCTCCTGTAATCACAATTACTTCTCTGGTGGGTGTTTGAATTTCTATGGAATTCTTATTGCAAAGAATTCGAGCATAGTTGTTTACTAATCAATTCATTCCTAACATAACATCGAATTCAACCAATATGGTTGCATGAAATTTATGACTTAAAAGTTCTATTTCTACGTTTTGCAGAACCTTATTTATTTTAACTAAATTCCCATCTGCCGTTTCCACTGTAAAAATTTGCCTAATGCTGATTAAAGATAAGTTAAGAGTTTGGCAAAATGAAGTATTGATAAAACTTTGGTTTGCACCAGAGTCAAATAATACTTCTGTGTAAACATTACGAACTAAGAACATACCGGCTATCACATCTGGAATCATCTCGGCTTCTTGAGTAGTCAGCTGAAAGGCTCTCGCATTCCTTTTTGCTCCTTCTGCTGGTTTGGCTTTATTGTCAAATGGTTTATTCAGTTTTGGACAATCTGGCCTAAGATGTCCAGCTTTTCCACAGTTGTAACAGACTGAAAATTTCTTCCTCCTGCAGTCTTCTTCTTGATGCCCCGGAATTTTGCAAAAATTGCAATATCCTTTGCATCTTCCAAAATGTTTCCTTTTGCAAAAATTGCAAAATGGACTAGTGGTAAATTGCCCATTTCCTCTTTTCTTGAAATTTTTATGGTTACCCGGATGGAATTCTTGGGTAATCTTTTGGGCTACTTCCTTCCTTCTATTTTCTTCTCTTGTCCGTATTAGTTCGTCAGTCAGAGTATTGGCTAAATCTACCGCATCATCAATCGTGCGAGGTTTCGCAGCCTTGACGATATTACGGATTTCGGAAATCAAACCCCAAATATAACGAGAAATAAGTACCGGCTCTGGCGAAGCCAGGGTTGGTACTACTCTAGCATACTCGAAGAATGTCGTAGTATACCCTCGACAATCTACATCTTCCATCCGATGGGTTAGAAACTTATTTGTCATTTGTTCCTTTTCATACTCAGGACAGAATTTTCTTTCTACAAAGCTCTTAAATTCTTCCCAGTTCATAGCATACGCCATCCTTCTTCCTTTTGCTTGTAACACCGTATTCCACCATTCTAGCGCTACTTCTTTGAAAAGATTTGACGCGTACATGACCTGGTCATCCTGAGCACATTTACTTATGGCAATTACTGCCTCGGTTTTCTCTAACCAACGCAGTGCCGCAGTCGCTCCTTCATTTCCTGCAAACTCAGTGGGTTTACAAGCAAGAAATTCTTTGTAAGTGCAACCAGGCGTTGCAGTTTTCCTTTTCTTAAGGAGCGGAGCTTGCCGTGGTTCATTATCATGATTAACATGATTACCGCCTCCATTTACGCTATTACTGAAGTTATCTTCAGAAATGCGTTTGCTAGGAACAATTTGTTGCGGTTCGATTGGATTTTTAACAGCAGCAACGATTGCTGGAATAGCATTGGCTATCTCTTGAGCAACTATTTCTGGAATAGCGTTGGCTATCCCTTGAGCAACGATATTTTCTATATCTTGCCTAGTCATAAATTGATTTCCCGGTTGTTGCTCAGATTGATTAACCTCATTAACTGGTTCATTATTAGCATTTTCCATCTGATAACTAATTTATAGATAAATAATTAGTATAAAAGAAATAATCCAAGTGTCACAATTAATTTGCACATAATCACGTAAACGAATATACAACAAAATTGTAAATTTTCTAATATTTCATTTGTTTTATAGATTATATCATGCTTCTATATACAACCGTTTTATTATTTATTTTACACATACTGATTTTACTATTACTATTACACAACCACAGTTTCATAATCCCCTATCCTTTGTCAGGTGATATTCTAGTAACGGCGTTCCTTTTCATCGTATTTCCAGGAGATCTGTCCCAAAATCTCTTGGATCCTATTCCCAGTATCCATTAGTTCTTCGCCAAAGTGGCGAAGTTCAACCATATTCTCGTTACTCATTGGTGAATTTGGTAAAGGTTCTGAATTGATCTTAGGAAAAAGCTTATAGGGATGGTTTTGTAACAGTATTTCATTATTCCTCCATTCGTCTATTTGCGAGTGGATTGAAAGGTTTGGAATAGCTGGTTCTAAATTCATTGGTAGTTGTGTTTCAAGAGAATGAATAAAATCATTTTCATTAATAGGCTCAATAGTATCATCGGTTGCCATTATAAAATCTAGTTCTTCTTGAGATGGTAACCCCTCAATTTGCCTAGAGCTTTCCCCAATTTCCATTTTCTTAGGCTTGGGTTTCTCGAGAGGTAAAGCGTTGAATTCTATAGGCTCTTCTAAGTCTGGTATATACCTATGGAAATCTCTGGAAACTTCTATTCTTACTGGATAGAGATTTAAATTCTGAAGGGCGTCATACAAGTCACTCATGCTGTTATGCAAAATACACAATTACTAAGTTAAAATTTATATCAAATTTCATAGAAAACCTTTAAATATTATTTCGTATTGGGTAACTATGAAACAATCGAATATGAAAACATACTAGGTTTTATTTATGAATTTATTTATTTACTGAATACGGTTTATAGACTGTAGATAATAAAGATGCTAAAACTTTGAGTCATATTAAATTAAAGATTTGTATTTATTGCTACAGTGGCTAGCATATAGAGATCTGTCCATAATGTACACAGTTAGTCAGATAATAAAACATATAATCATAAAATGGCAATTAAATTTCCCAAGTATCTCTCAATTACTTTAATAGGCTAAAATCAATAGTAAGCTTAAATCAGTGGCTCTGATACCACCTTTTCCTGTCACGGCCCTCGGCCCCGGTTTGACCCGGTCCAGAGCCGCGAGGCAGGAAATCCCGTGGTATCTAATTAGGTGACAGCGGAAGTCTTTTTAAACAGGATCGATTAATATTAAAACTGCTCATTTATATATAATATAGGGATAAATCCCATAATTTACAATAAAGTGATTTCACTGGGAAATCTTTATTTCTTAAAACATGTTTCTTTATTTTATACTGAGCCACTTCCTTGAGCTTGCAGTGCTTTATGGCACTTTTTCTAGATCATAACAGATCACCTGAAACATGTTTGAAAAAGGTTTTGTCAGCAGGGAAATACTGAGTGAATCATTCTATTTTGCATAATGATGCATAGTTATTAATTACAGCATAAGAGCGATTACAATGGCTTCTATCTTATTTTTATCTGGCGCTCTGTCACAATGGTGACAAGTCACAATGGTGACGATGGTCATACCACTATTAGATCAATGAACCTAAATAGTGATGATTATCCCTGTAGGTCAATGAACCTAACAGTGATTACCCCGAGTAGGTTAATGAACCTAACTGGGAGAGAATTAGTAATGTGCACAATACCCCATTAACCAGTAATTCAAGATATCCACGACTTAGTCCCTGTAATTATAACCTTGAAAATAATTTGAGGTATTGTAAAATAGTTGATAAAAAGAGAATGACTCACATTGAAGATTTAACGAGCAGAGTATAAGCCTACTGATTAGCCTTTTAACCTAAATTTAATAACAGGCACACAATTCGGTTAGTAACTTAATACAGCAGTTACGACAATTCACGAGATTAAACCCTCACAACGATTTACAAGTGCAATACTTAACAATTCAGCGGATTCACAACGAATGACAGAGTATAGTCCGAGTTCGAACAGCACTCAAACATTCAAGTCGAAATCACGATGAATAACAAAGTATAAACTCAATTTGAGCGGCACTTAAACATTCGTTGGATAGTTATAATCGATCGGACGTTGAATCGTAATAGCGATCGAGTTATTACCCTGATTGCGACATCAATTAGTGATCTGTGTGTGTTAATTGTGATAAACAGAGCATATCTCAGTGCCTAGAACGAATTTCTTCGTCGAACATACGCAGAATTTCAATGCCATCCTCTGCTATTTATACACGATTTTTGCCCTCCCTTACGGACCGTAACAAATAACCCTTACGGTCCGTAAGGGTCTTGAAATTAGCATAGGGTGGCCACGTGTGGGACTAGCCTAGCTGAGTCAGTAGTTTCGTAAATTTTAAATTTGAAAGCATTCTATGTAGATAATCGTTAACTAGGAAATACCCCCCCTGTGTTTTAGGGGCCCTGATCCTGATTCTGATTGTTCTGAAAATTTTAGGGTTTGCGCAGAATCACTTGGGTGTCTCAATTAGGGTTTCCTATTAGTCAAATTAATTTAATAATTATGACTTTTGAGGAGAGTTGTTACATCGTGAACCGAGCCGAACCGAACCAAGCTGCATCCACACAAATATGCATCAATAGAACCCCCCTTGGATGTTGCTCGTGATGGTTCGTTCTTCACACTATCGGATCTACAGATGTCTTCACTTGTCACAGTCAGGAGGTGCATCAGCAAACTCCCCCTTGAATGTAGCTTGTGAGACGTTGATCTTCAAATCTTTAGATCCTTGTGGTGTTGATGAGTGGTCACCTACGAATTGATCTTCTTGATCCACGGCTTCCATTCATGTTGTGTCTTCACTCCCATAACTTTTCTTCAAACTCGTTCTTTTTGCCTTTAGCTTGCTTGGATGCTACATCTTCACATACAACAAACCTAAACGCGTAATGAGAACAACCGTTAAGATTATAATCAATCTTAGAGAGTTTTCAAACGAAAACCTCACTAAGAGCTGATTTCAAACAATATAAGCACACGACACACATGTGACCAACTCTCAATCAACTACCAACCGACAATCGTTTGAAAGTTTAAAATTTTTTTTTGATCAATTTTAAATTTTAACTTTAAAAAATTGTTAACTTTGACCGTGTATGAAGATGCAATTGTTTTCCGGCTTACAATAAGGATTTTAGGTAGGATAGATTCGGGTTCCAACATCGGGCAATAAAAAATAAAATAAAATAAAATAGAAATAAAATCTTTTTGGATTTTATAAAGTTTATATTAAAACACACCTAAAATCTTTTGGTATTTTTGAATATTTCAAATATAAAGACAGAAAGCAGTAAATAAATATTTACAGACATTCTTTGTGCGAGTTTCGAGGGTAAGAGAATCGTATCAGTGTACGGTCATGCGAAAACACTCTTGTTGTTCAATTAGTTAACATTTAGATAAGCATCCTATAATGATTATCGGTATTGTTGTCCACATAAGCTAAACGTATCAGATGTACTCGCGGTTAGGGGATACGATTAATGTATGATTTATTCTTACCGACCGGTGTTCATCCACTCACGACACATTCCTATATCAAGGTATGCACGAGAGTTCATCTTACTGGTGAGTATACCATTTATAATCTGTTTTCAACGTATATGATGTAAGATACTCACTTATTCGAGGATGAATACAAGCCCTATGTGATAAAATCACTTATTAATAAGGAACTTGATATTCGATGCATGCAGGGCACAAGAGCAAGTCCGTGAACAGGTTAGTACCATCATACCGACAAAAAGACGAACTTGACTCTCGGATGATAGATGTGATTTAGAATCACTTTTTCTGGGGTGACTGTGATATTTTTATCACTTATTGATGGTCAAATGCAGCATGTATTATATACATGTATGTATGATATGTACACATATGTATGGTATTATGGAAGATTGGAAGCTCTAGACTTGCGTCCCCGTTATTTTCGGTAAAAGAAACAACCATGATACTCAGATGATAAACAACATAAAGACCACGTATCTCAGAACCTTGACAATCTATCAAACAAAATTTCGGTACCAAGACCATATGCCAATGAGCGATATAAACTTTTATAATCATGACATGTGATTCACTAGAAGATATTTGTAACTGCTTTAATAGATGCCCCCCAATTTTCGTAAAGTATTTTTTCTTAATCCTAGCTTTTTTTCTTCGGTCAAGCTTTGTATATGTCAAGTAACCAATATCCCCACCAATAGCCCTAAAAGCTGAAAGTCCAATTACGAATTCGAGTGGAATTGCTGCACCTGCAAACTTGTGTAGGTCCGCTCGAAGGATCAAGATAAACCTACTCCCTTGTTGTATAACACACACACGAGTGCGGAATCCAAGTATGTATGTAAACCAAGCCAAAGAACACACAATACAAGAAAGATTCAAAGATTGAAGCTCAATGTATTAAACCAGCAGAGTTTTGTTACAAATATTATAAGATTGTTCTCAAACTATACTGGTTGTGCTCTCTTCTTTTCTGTGAAACATAAGTCTGCTATTTATAGCCATATACCCAGCAAACACTACGAAACATGTTACTGGGCCAAGAAATTCGTCCAAGGCCCACGAAACATAGCCATTTCCTCGAAGAATGAGACCTTTGTGGACATATGCAGCAAAGAACTTAATGAAATGAATAATATTCTTCGTGGACATCATTAACAGGTTCTTCGTGGACTTCAACAAAAGACTTTTGTGATGTGCATGCATGAGAATTCATGAGTTTTGTGTGAAGGAATTTCACGACTTCTGTTTCCACACACATGTCTTGTATAGTGATGATGACATCATCATTATGATGTCATCATGATGATGATGTCATTCTCTCACGTATCGGTCGTTGTCACTTCCATTTTGTGCGCTGAGTCGAACCAACGGAGGAACACTGTCGACTCTGGTCGTGAACCGAACCGAGCCGAACTGAATCGAGCCAAACCAAACCGAGCTGCATCCACACAAATATGCATCAACAAACTCCCCCCTTGGATGTTGCTCGTGATGGTTCATTCTTTAAACTGTCGGATCTATAGATGTCTTCACTTGTAACAGTCAGGAGGTGCATCAGCAAACTCCCCCTTGAATGTAGCTTGTGTGACATTGATCTTTAAATCTTTAGATCCTTGTTGTGTTGATGAGTGGTCAGCTACGAATTGATCTTCTTGATCCATGGCTTCCATTCATGTTGTGTCTTCACTCCCATAACTTTTCTTCAAACTCGTTCTCTTTGCCTTTAGTTTGCTTGGATGCTACATCTGCACATACTACAAAGCTAAACGCGTAATGAGAACAACTGCTAAGAATATAATCAATCTTAGAGAGTTTTCAAACGAAAACCTCACTAAGAGCTGATTTCAAACAATATAAGCACACGACACACATGTGACCAACTCTCAATCAACTACCAACCGACAACAGTTTGAAAGTTTAAAAAAAAATTGATCGATTTTAAATTTTAACTTTAAAAAACCGTTAACTTCGATCATTTATGAAGATGCAATTGTTTTCCGGCTTACAATAAGGATTTTAAGTATGATAGACTCGGGTTCCAACATCGGGCAATAAAAAATAAAATAAAATAAAATAGAAATAAAATCTTTTTGGCTTTTATAAAGTTTATATTAAAACGCCCCTAAAATCTTTTGGTATTTTTGAATATTTCAAATGTAAAGACGGAAAGCAATGAATAAATATTTACAGACATTCTTTTTGCAAGTTTCGAGGGTAAGAGAATCATATCAGTGTACGGTCACGCCAAAACACTCTTGTTGTTCAATTAGTTAACATTTAGATTAGCATCCTATAACGATTATCGGTATTGTTGTCCACATAAGCTAAACATATCAGATGTACTCGTGGTTAGGGGATACGATTAATGTATGATTTATACTTACCGACTAGTACTCATCCACTCATGACACATTCCTGTATCAAGGTATGCACGAGGGTTCATCTTACTGGTGAGTATACCATTTATCATCTTTTTTCAACGTATATGATGTGAGATACTCACTTATTCAAGGATGAATACAAGCCCTATGTGATAAAATCACTTATTAATGAGGAACTTGATATTCGATGCATGCAGGGCACAAGAGCAAGTCCGTGAACCGGTTAGTATCATCGTACCGACAAAGAGACGAACTTGACTCTCGCATGATAGATGTGATTTAGAATCACTTATTCGGGGGTGACTGTGATATTTTTATCACTTATTGATGGTCAAATGCAACATGTATTATTTACATGTATGTATGATATGTACACGTATGTATGGTATCATGGAAGCTCTAGACTTGTGTCCCCGTTATTTTTGGTAAAAGAAACAACCATGATACTCAGTTGATAAATAGCATAAAGACCACAATCTCAGAACCTCGACAATCTATCAAACAAAATTTCGGTACCAAGACCATATGCCAATGAGCGGTTCCCACACGGTCTTTAGTCGATTAAGTTTATATCACCCTGCACACTTTAAAATGATTGTGAGCTTACCGATACATCGAATATAGAGCTACTTATCGTTTTCATCTTAAGTTCAAAGAGGTTTCGACAGACCACTGATGTACTATCATTTTCTGTTTTTCTCGCTAGGAAACTCATTTTTGTTTTTCTATTGTTTTTGTATTTTTCTGATTTGGAAATTACTCCCCCTAAAATTTAAAAAGTAAATTTTAACTTTTATAAACATCTTTCTGGATTTTCTCAAGAAAAATATTCACAAAAACGATTTTCCGATGTGGATTAACTCATGTTTTACTTCGATGTCGTTTACCAAAATTAAATTTAATTAGAAATGATTTATCGAGTTTTGGAAAAATGAGTTGGTACGTTGGTAATCGGTGTGGACCAAAAAAACATTTTCAAGTTTCATATTGAAACAATCACGTGTGAGGTGATATTCGAGATGAACGTGTCTGGCCAAAGAGTGCTCTCCCAAATTGGATATCCACCCAGTATGGATTTCTAGGTCGATTTTGCATCTACTTCAATTAACCGAGAAATCAATTCACATCAACAAGATTAGAAACCTTCGGGTCCGACTGGTAAGAGGCAAGTGAGCGTGTGGGAAAGCTTGTACACATCATCATTGGTTGGTCCATACATAATGTTGTCCACATGCTTTTGCACCAGCAAAGGTCTTCATCTTTCTCCTTGAGAAGTTGTGTGCGGTTGTTCAATCTATACCAAGGCATCCGCACACCCGGTTGGTTTGATCAACAAACACATTTTCTTCAACACACCGAAGAGAAATGCACACTGCACGTTCATCTAGGAAGGCAGAAACTTCTTGTGAGAGGTACAACCCTTGAGTCTTTGAAAGATCTCAAACATGCGGCAGACACGTACATTTCGTTGGAATCTATCCTCTTGACCCGATCAAAGCCTTCAACAATCAAACTTAGGTATGTTTTTCATTTTGTCGAAGTTTTTCAAATTCTCTCATCGTCATTCTTTCATCGGAAATTTTTTTCTTCTTTTCTTCTTCTCTCTCCATCAAAGGCAACAATATTCTCCTAGATGTAATAATGTTTCGAAGCCTTATGTCGCTGATCTTTTTGATAACAGATGAAAACCGTTGGAATTTGAAGTAGGAGATAAGGTATTATTAAAAGTTTCTCCATAGAAAGGAGTGGTCAGATTTGTTAAGAGAGGAAAGCTAAGCCCCAGGTATGTTGGACCTTTTGAGATTATTAGAAAAAATAGGACCAGTAGCTTACCAACTACAACTGCCAGAGAAAATGGCAGGAATACATGATGTATTTCATGTATGTAATCTCAAGAAGTGTTTAGCAGATGAAACATTAAAGGTACCTCTTAAAGATATAGAGGTAAATGAGAAACTTAAGTTTGTTTAGAAACCTCTACAGATTGAAGATAAAAAGATCAAGAATCTCAAACACAGGATATTAGTTCTGGTCAAAGGGAAATGAGATTCCAAGAGAGGATCAGAATACACTTGGGAGCTTGAATCAGAGATGCAAAAGAAATATCCACACCTGTTCCAGTAGACCTCGAGGACGAGATCTAAAACAAGGTTGGGAGGGTATAACAACTCTCCCAAAACCATTAAAATACTCCTATACATCCTAAAATATACCCCGTATACGAAAAACGGGCCTAAAATACTTTTATATTATTAAATAATAAATAAAACAAATTATACGGGTCGCTCGCGGGCCGCGACAGGGTTCACCCTGGGCTTCACAGGGCGCGACCAAGTATAACCTGGCGAAGCCACAGCGTGCCACGTGGCACGACACCCAGACGACCTACACTTGTGACTGGCCAAAGCTAAAACCTAGTCTAAGACTCTCGCGGGTCGCGAGAGAGATAGAGGTGGGGCTCGCGGGGTGCGAGAAAACCCCCGATCAGCCTATAAATTGAGGCCATCGTCCTCAGTTATCCTCGTTCAAATTTCTTTCTCTTTCAAAGTTATAGTGCGAGTGTTGCTCGATATAATACCCCTAAAAAGCGAAGCTCTGCCTCGTTGTAAGTATTATAACCCCTGGTTACGTATTAGTTACTCTACCCAATTGATCTAGGGCTCCGTAACGCATGTCGAGGCTCTGCCTGACTCAGTCGTTGGAGTTCTGTCTCGGGGGTATAGCTAATGTAAATTGGGTTATCTTACTAATACGTGTGCATTATTTAATTTTAATAGATTATAACCAGGAAGTCACCAGAAAGCAGTAGTATTATCTAAAACAGCAATGTGAGTACATTCTCTTTTTGGTAAACCCTTTTTGTGAGTACATCTATTTGTGTAAACCTTTTATACAAAAAGTGCTTAGCAGATGAATCATTAGTGGTACCTCTTCAGGAAATAGAGGTAAATGAGAAGCTTAAGTTTGTAGAGAAACCCATTCAGATCGAAGATAGAAAGATCAAGAATCTCAAGCACAAGAGATTAGTTCTGGTCAAAGTGAAATGGGATTCAAAGAGAGGACTAGAATACACATGGGAACTCGAGTCAGAAATGCAATGAAAATATCCACACTTTTTCCGGTGAATCTCGAAGACGAGATTTAAAACAAGGTGGGGAGGATATAACAAACCTCGAAAAACGCCCTAAATACACCCCGTATACGAGAATTGAACCCGTATAACTTTAGTCTTTATAAAAATCAAATAAAATAAAGAATTAGTGTCGCTCGCGGGCCGCGACTACTTTGGTCATGCGAGTCGCGGGGCGCGACAACCCCTTGGGTGCAGGAGTCTCCTTGCGCCACGTGTCCTTGTATGTGGCAAAGCTAGACTGGTGACTAACCAGACCTAGCCCTAGCTAGATCTGGCTTGCGGGGCGTGAGAAACCCCGATTTCAGCCTATAAAAGGGGGCCTTCAGCCTCAGTTGCAATTCGTTCAATTCTTATTCTTTCTAAGCCTCTATTATAGTCAAAGTAGCTCGATATTATACCCCTAAAACATGAAGCTCTGCCTCGTTGTAAGTATTTTAACCCCCGATCACTAATTCGTTACCCTACCCGATTGATCTAGGACTCCGTAACACATGTCGGGGCTCTGCCTGACTAAGTTCGTTGGAGTTCTGTCTCGTGTTGTATGGCTAATGTGATTTGGGTTATCTTACTAACACGTGTGCATTGTTTGTTTTTAATAGAAAATAAACAAGAAAAGCAACAGGAAGCTATAGAAACACCTAAGTCTACAAAGTGAGTCATTCTCTTTTTCTACCAAATTGTTTTACCAAAACCTCAAACATTTTCAGTTATACTTATAGTGATTGAGTCTATGTATTCTACAATTGTTGTCGGTATGTGGGGTTTTGTATACACTACTAGTGAAACGTTACTATTGGACAACGAGTTAGGCAATGAGTAATATGACCACAGTCATGGAACTGCCAATATGATAAATACTGAATGAGTATATTGGTAGATATAAACATTGTAATCGCTCTCAATACTGTAAAGTTATAAAAGCTTGTTTTGATTAATCTGGGATGCACTCGCAAGTATTTCTTGCTGATAAAATCTTTTTAAAACGCGTTTCAGGTAACTAAATGTGAAGCTATAAGAAGCCAGCTATGAAGCACTGAAGGCTTAAAGAAGTGGCTATAAAACTGACCTAAATAAAAGTTTATGTTTTCAACAACTAGGGTTTCTCCCTATAAAAGTATTATCAATGAAACATGGGTTTTTCTCCCATTTATTTATTATAAAAGTTTGGTGTTTTGAAACTCTGAAACTATTTCCTAACTACGATCCTGATGTCTCATTTCCGCTGCCAAATTTACAAACATCGATACCACTTGACTGTTGTCCCGCGGCTCCCGCTCCCGGGGTAGGGTTCGAGGGCTGCGGCACAAGCCTTCATAGACTTGGGTCGTCCGACATCATCGAGGATTGTGACTTCCATTTCCCGATGATTCGGAATTGATGGAGCTCTCCCTGAAACAGTTACCGATTTTGGATTCCAAATCTGTTTCTGTTTTTCATTTTTAACATCTGATTTAACAGACTGTGTTTCGATAATGATAAGTGGTAAAATACACATATTTGTCCCGTGTAAATTGTATAATTATTGTACAGTTTTTATTTGCTTTTATTTAGTTTTAGTATTATATTATATTATATTGTTTTTTGCCAGGTTCTGGTGCAAATAGAGCAAAAACAAGTAATATGGAAATAACCAGGCAGTTGGGCAGAGCAGGGTGCCAGAGACCGAAGTAAAATTGCAGCTATTTCTGTGAGTGGGCCGATGCCTCTATCTCTAGTTTATAAGCTTGAGGGTCTAAAATGCCAAAATGCTTAAAGTTCAAATTAATCCATGGCACTAAAGACAAAAGTTTAATGGATTCGTATTATTGTTCAATGGATTCGTATTATTGTGTTGACCGAATTTTAAAGGTTGACCGAGTTGTGAGTTTGTTGATTCCCATATGTATTTTATTTCTAATTAGGCTGCACACATATCCATTTGAGTAATACATGCATATATATACATATACGGCTTAAAGGGGACGCACGTTAGGAGAGACGCGAATTAAGATCAGACGACACACGATCATATTTGGAGGGACGAACTTGAGCTTTTTGCAAGGAACAAAGAATCATCGGGATCACGCGAGAGGCTTGGAGAGCAAGGGATTAACGGGTTTTTTTACTCGATTTCTTTAGTTTTCTATTTTTCTTGTTTGACATCGATGAATTCTTGTTTGAGACTTTGTTTGATTGTTTTTAAGACCATGTTTTCTGGCTAAACGTTTGAACCACCTAGACTATGATGAATGGATTTGAATAAAGTTTAAACCTTTTTCGTTAATTGCATGTCTTTTATGGATTAATTGTGTATTTTAAAAGGTTTGGTTTATTAATTTGGTGTGTATGCGTACTTTAATTTGGTTAATTATTATCAATTGCTTCGTGTAAATCTAGGTGGTTGTCTGCTACGTAATAGGTTCATGCTAGATCTTTGACCTTGTGTCTTTGACCTTTAGGGTGAATTGGCCAATAAACCTTAGAAGTGATAGTTAATAATTTGCTAGATTTCAGTATTCTACTAGTCCTAGTAGCTGGAAGGTGCGAGGCTATTGGTAGGTCTTACCCGGCGAATTACTTTGGAAAGTCTTTGGAAAAAGTCGTGCCTTAGTTGCCCCGTCGGTTTATTAGTCTATCAAGTCAAGTTAAGAAACCCAAACTACCCTAGATCTATAATTGGAAAAGAATAGGTCAACATTTGGGTACTTACACAATAATTAGATAACTGGAAGGAAGTCTAATAACCGGTAGGATTAACGGCCTCGGTAGTGCAATAAGTTTCACCTCGAGAAGGGTTGAGGGGCTTAGTTGGTGTCTTAATAGGTTTAGTATCACAAGATCCTGGTTCCATAAAACATGCAGTTAACTTAATTGGTAAATCCTTAAAATCAATCCAGGATTCTAGTCTAGGTGGTCTTCATCAGCATCTAAGAACAGTCTTCACATTAGTTCGTATTAGTATAATTTTAGTTAATAATTAGTTTACTTAATTTCCTTAAAATTTCAGTACCTCCCCCCCCCCCAAAACAATTAAATAGTTAGAGTCCGTGTCAGTCTAGGTCTAGATAAAGTCTAATTAGCGTAATCAGAGAGTCTCGTGGGTTCGATACTCGGGCTTACTTAGGCTATACTGCATTGACCGGTACACTTGCCGGTGGTGTGGTCTAGGTTTTAGAGAGTCTGTTTTTATAAATTTAAAACTTAGAGTGTCTAATTTAGGGTTAAAATTAGTTAGTTTAATTAAACCACTTTTAGCACATCAAGTTTTTGGCGCCGTTGCCGGGGACTCTTGGCGATTGCGTTTATTAGCTTTGATTAGACTTAATTGACATAATCTGTGCTACTTGTCTTTGGTTTTGTGTTTTCATGGTGAGTCTTGTGAGTCTATCTGTGTTCTGTATATTGAGTTCTAGGAGTCTAATTTTCTGTGTCTTCTATTTCTTCTGAGTTTTAAATATGTGTGAAATTTGTGGAGGGCCCCATTTTACAGTTAAATGCCTACAATATGAGGGGTCCTCTGAAGATTATTATACCCCTTTGTGCAGCCGCAACCATATTTTTCACAGGGGTATCCCTCGTACCAGTATGAGGAACCGTATCACCAGCCCCAACAGCAAAATTCTGAAGTCTATGAGCAGGACCAGCTGGATAGGATAATGGAGTTGTTAGTTCAACTGGTAGCTACGGATGAGACTACTCAGACAATGATTCAAGAACATGAAGTCCTATTTCAAAATCACCAGTCTATACTCTCAGACATTCGATGTTCAGTAGAAGAAATGTCTAGGAGATTAGAAGAAGTAATAGAAACTGAGAATAAGGGCATCATTGATTTTGGTTGTGAAAAAGAGGAGATTATGATGCAAATGGCTAATTGCGGGATATTGAGAGAGAGTGTGGAAGAAGTAGACGAGTGGCAAGTCTACCAGGAATCATTGGTTAAGGGGGTAGATGTTGATGAGGAATTAGATTTAGGAGATTCCTTAGGTAGTCTGTTTGATGATGAGGTAGAAGATGAGGTAGAGAAAAAAGTGTTAAGTTGGGAATATGAGTTTTTAGGGGAGATAGAAGGTTTATCAGAATCTGAACAAGTAGGGGAATTTGATCCATTAGGTGATTTAGCAAATTTAGAAGCCCTACTAGAAGGTAAACCCGAGAAAATAAGTGAACCCACACCGTACGTAGAAATTAAGTGTGGGGATCTTCCCAAGGGAGTAGACAAAGTGGTGGAAGAGAAAGAACACCATAGCTAGCTCGTGGTACTTATAATAAACGAAACTAAAAAATCAAAACCACGGGAGAAGGCAAGGAAAAGAAAGATAAAGAACCGGGATTGGTTGCGGGTCAAAAGCTGGTACAAGGAGGAAAGGAAGGAGCCTTTGAAGCAAGACCAGTCTTCTCGTTACATGCCGCACATTCGGTTTCTTCCAGGTAAATTTAAATTCTGTTGGCCTGACCCGTTTCTAATTTTTAAAATATTTTATAATCCCGCCATTAAATTTTTAACTATTTTTGTGGACCGTGTGGAATTAAATGGGTTAGACCGGGTTCGGATCAAAGAGAAGCCTCCTGATTAAATTCAAGTGTGGGGAGGTTTTGTAGAGTTTGTATAGAGTCGTAGTTTTTGTATATTGAGTCTTAGTTAGTAGTTTTTGAGTCGTATTTTGTTTAGAGTCGGTACTGCTTTGATTTTTGCTTGTTTTGTTTTTGAAGGTTTGAATATGTACCACCCGTACTCAATCTCCATTCGGGTGATTTTGGAGCTGCTTATCAAATTTCAGGCATTTTCCAAGTGTACTAGTTAGAGTCAAAGCCGATCGCGACCGAAATGCTATACGATCGAGCTGGATTGGAAAAGAGTTTTGGAGCTTATGCGATAAATGAACCAGCGAAATCCTTTCCGATTTGCCCATTTTTTTATTTCTTATTTATTTTTAGTCTTTTGAGTCGGTTTCCATCCTACATTGAGGGCAATGTAGAGTTTAAGTGTGGGGATGGGAAACTATCGTTTAGTGTCTAGTTAGTAGAGTCTTGAGTCATAAAAATAAAAATACAAAAAATACAAAAGGATTAAAAAATTGAAAAAATCCAAAAAAATTGAAAAATCAGAAAATGTCTTTTGAGTAAAGAAGTTTGCAAATTAATACGGAAAATGATAGAAAAGATGAGTTTTTATTCGGGTTCAAATAATAATAATAAGAGATTAAATAAATCGAGCTTGTGTCTAGTTAGGGATATGTGAATAGGCCCGGTTTCGGTTCTAGGTTCCTTTGATCTTAAATATACCTAATTGTCGGTCTACTAGTGGGTTCTCATCTAGGAAAAATGGGGAAATTGAAACCGCCAATAAGAGTATAAGGAACGCCGTTATAAGTTAAAACCGTTAGAATTTGTAATAAAAAAAGGAAAAAAATAGAGAAAAATGAGCTAGAAACTGAATGAAAGTAGCGCATTTCTATGTAGTCTGGGTTGGGGATAGTGACTTTACAACCGGACTACCGCTAGGATGTGTGAAATCGAACTTGCAAAGAAAGAAAAAGTACCGAATCCTAAGTAATCCGAGTTGAGGATAGCGACTCTACAGCTGGAATGCCTCTTGGTTAGGGAAAGCAATGTCTAAGCTAATAAAAAAAAAGTGAAAAGAAAAATGATGAAAAATTTTGATCCTAAATTCTCTTGGTTTTGATATAAGACGGTTGGGAATTGGTCCAGTGATCGTTCTTTCGTTCTATAAGCTTGAGGCGGGAGTAGGTGGACAGTAGATTCTAGCGTGAGACCCTAGGTAGATTGACCGCACTTAAACTAAATTCGCATGATAAGGGCTTAAGACCGGATTTGGGTTTAAAAGGGACAAATATATTCGCAATCGCGGCTAACACAAGCTTTGATTTTAACAAGTATAAATAAGTTTTTGACCCGCATAATTATTTGCCTCTGATTCCGTTGCATAATTCTTTTTCGGGGACGAAAAAAGGTTAAGTGTGAGGATATTTGATAAGTGGTAAAATACACATATTTGTCCCGTGTAAATTGTATAATTGTTGTACAGTTTTCATTTGCTTTTATTTAGTTTTAGTATTATATTATATTGTGTTTTGCTAGGTCCTGGTGCAAATGGAGCAAAAACAAGTAATATGGAAATAACCAGCCAGTTGGACAGAGTAGGGTGCTAGAGACCAAAGTAAAATTGCAGCTATTTTCTGTGAGTGGGCCGATGCCTCTATCTCTAGTTTATAAGCTTGAGGGTCTAAAATGCCAAAATGCTTAAAGTTCAAATTAATACATGGCACTAAAGACAAAAGTTTAATGGATTCGTATTATTGTGTTGACCGAATTTTAAAGGTTGACCTAGTTGTGAGTTTGTTGATTCCCATATGTATTTTATTTCTAATTGGGCTGCACACATATCCATTTGAGTAATACATGCATGTGGACTACAAATCAGTGGGCATACGAATGAATTGTTGGGCTGTAATAAGAAAAGAAAAGAAAGCAAGTAGTAGGGAGCAAGTAGTGGTGCACAAAAAACCCGAACCCGGACCCGAAAAAAAAACCTGGAACCGGGTATTATAAAACCCGGGTTTTTTATACCCGAACCCGACCCTACCCGTAGGGTAGGGAGCGGGTATGCATATTTGATCTAAAACCCGAACCCGGAACCGGTTTTTTTTATACCCGGTTTATACCCGAAACCCGGTTTTATAAATACCCGAACCCGGAACCGGGTTTTATAAATACCCGGAACCGGTTTTAAAAAAAAACCCGATTTTGATGTAATCTTGTTTAATTATGTATGCATTAAGACTTCTAGTTCTTATGATTTAACAAAATTATGTATGCACTTTGATGTAATCTTGTTTAATTATTAGGTTTCTAATGATATTTGCCACCGCTACTTAATTATTTAGTATATTTCATTACAAGTGGAAACAAATATGCAATATATGTTGGCCATTCTATTTTCTTTGTTTGTTTAATATCATTATTAGTTTTTGTATTTAATAAATTGTGCTTCTGTTTATAAAGTTCAAGAATAACCACATGAAGAACTATAAATTGTGCCTCTGTTTATAAATTGTGCCTCTGTTTATCAATAGATTTGATGTCTATGTGTTAGAGTTATGTTTGATACATTTTTTAAGCATAGTTCCGGTCGGGTTTTTTTAATACCCGGTGCGGGTTTTTTCCCAACCCGATGCATACCCGATGAATACCCGAACCGGACCCGAACCCGAAAATAGGGTATTATAATACACGGGTTTTATAAAACCCGACCCGAACCCTACCCGAACCCGGGTATATAAGGTATACATTTTTGGTAGAAAACCCGAACCCGGACCCGACTCGGTTTTTAAAAAAACCCGATTTTGTAAAACCCGATCCTACCCGAACCCGATCCTACCCGAAACCTGGTTTTTAAAAAAACCCGATTTGTGCACCACTAGGCACAAGGAAGGGTCTTTTGTGGGTTCCTTAGTCTACAAGAAAAAAAAAGAAAAATATATACATATACGGCTGAAAGGGGACGCACGTTAGGAGAGACGCGAATTAAGATCAGACGACACACGATCATATTTGGAGGGACGAACTCGAGCTTTTTGCAAGGAACGAAGAATCATTGGGATCACGCGAGAGGCTTGGAAAGCAAGGGATTAACGGGTTTTTTTACTCGATTTCTTTAGTTTTCTATTTTTCTTGTTTGACATCGATGAATTCTTGTTTGAGACTTTGTTTGATTGTTTTTAAGACCATGTTTTCTGGCTAAACGTTTGAACCACCTAGACTATGATGAATGGATTTGAATAAAGTTTAAACCTTTTTCGTTAATTGCATGTCTTTTATGGATTAATTGTGTATTGTAAAAGATTTGGTTTATTAATTTGGTGTGTATGCGTACTTTAATTTGGTTAATTATTATCAATTGCTTCGTGTAAATCTAGGTGGTTGTCTGCTACGAAATAGGTTCATGCTAGATCTTTGACCTTGTGTCTTTGACCTTTAGGGTGAACTGGCCAATAAACCTTAGAAGTGATAGTTAATAATTTGTTAGATTTCAGTATTCTACTAGTCCCAATAGCTGGAAGGTGCGGGGCTATTGGTAGGTCTTACCCGGCGAATTACTTTAGAAAGTCTTTGGAAAAAGTCGTGCCTTAGTTGCCCCGTCGGTTTATTAGTCTATCAAGTCAAGTTAAGAAACCCAAACTACCCTAGATCTATAATTAGAAAAGAATAGGTCAACATTAGGGTACTTACACAATAATTAGATAACTGGAAGGAAGTCTAATAAACAGTAGGATTAACGGCCTAGGTAGTGCCATAAGTTTCACCTCGAGAATGGTTGAGGGGCTTAGTTGGTGTCTTAATAGGTTTAGTATCACAAGATCCCAGTTCCATAAAACATGCAGTTAACTTAATTGGTAAATCCTTAAAATCAATCCAGGATTTTAGTCTAGGTGGTCTTCATCAGCATCTAAGAACAGTCTTCACATTAGTTCGTATTAGTATAATTTTAGTTAATAATTAGTTTAATTAATTTCCTTAAAATTTCAGTTCCTCCCCCCCCCCCCCCCAAAACAATTAAATAGTTAGAGTCCGTGTCAGTCTAGGTCTAGATAATGTCTAATTAGCGTAATCAAAGAGTCTCGTGGGTTCGATACTCGGACTTACTTAGGCTATACTGCATTGACCGGTACACTTGCCGGTGGTGTGGTCTAGGTTTTAGAAAGTCTGTTTTTATAAATTTAAAACTTAGAGTGTCTAATTTAGGGTTAAAATTAGTTAGTTTAATTAGACCACTTTTAGCACATCAGATAACCTCTGGTTTCAAAGCCTTTTCAACTTCTTTTCTTTTTTTCTTTATCTGTTTCATTTCTCATTGTTTAACAAGACGAGGGTCCTGTTTTGGTGAAACAGATCTTGTATGGTAACTGTTACCACAGGGTGTATCAACTTTTGCCTTTCCTTTCGTGAGATATGGACAGTTTCTGACAATGTGCCCATACTCACCGCATTCAAAACATGATCTCCGCTCAACAAACCTCGGAGTATCATAATTGTAGGAGCTTGATGATGAACTTCGCGATCTTGAGGTTCTTGGTTGTACATCACAACAGTTTGTGTGTTGTGTGTAGTTGTTTTGACTGTTTGTTTTAAAAAAATTGACTTTGTATAACAAAATCTGTGTTGGATTTGTTTTCAAAAGATTCAATTTTATCAGTCCCTTGGAATTTCATGAAGTTCACTTTCTGAACCTTCTTCTTGTTTTGGCTTTGTTTGCCTTTTCCTTTTCCTTGGGTAGCGTGATTTTGCTTTCGTTGATTGTTTTGTGGTTGCAATTTTTTATTCCCGTATTTCTTTCTAACTTCGGATTTTGGGATAGGAGCACACTGAGTTACTACAACTCATGGGCTCAATCAAGGATTGATTGACATTTTGATTGGGAAATCCTTGTCTGAATATATTTTATGAGATCCAATCAACGTGTAAAGCAAATTCACGCTTTCACAACTCTCAGCAGAAGATTCAATTGGTTTGGCTGTAGTAGTCACAAACGGTTTTGCAGGTGAATCACAAAGAATGTGATTTTCGAGAGGTATGTTTTCCTCTATTGTTACCGTTTCTGACCGTTCAGGTTTGTCCTCATCCGACTCATCATCCGAACTATCATAATCCTCAATAATGGGAGGACTTTGATTATACACAAACTTTGAGTCATTGATGTCATCCGACTGACTTTGAATTGAGGATGTGCCCTTAGTGAACCCTAGACCAGCTCTAAATTCATCAAAATCTAAAGAAACGGTGGGTTCAAAATGGGGTATATCCTCGTCATTAGGCATTTTGGTGTAGCTGTGTCTAACCGGGGGAGGACAAGCCTTATAACCAATGCACTTTACATCACCCTTCTTCTTTTGAACATCGATGATATGATCCAAAACATATCTTGAGTTGGAGTAACTATCCACCTTGAGTTTGATCGCATCATGTTCATACTTTGCACATGCCAACTCCTTTTTCGTTTCTTCAAGCATGTTAATGTAATTATTAATGGATGTTTGTTTACTCAAAACATTCCTTGTTAATTCAGAAACATCTTTCCTTAAGGTTTCAATTGTTGTTTTAAATTCCCTTTCGTTTTTCTTAAGAGCGGTGTTTGCCTCAGTGCACTTTGTCAATTCTACAATCATACTTTGATGATGTTTCTTGGTGTGATCAAATTTACTTTCTAGCTCTAAGTATTTACCTTTTAAAATCATACATTCAACACACTTAGGCAAGATAGGTTTATCAAAACTTACCTGACTGGATTGGCAATCCAAACGAGCCATGAATGCAGCACAAAGAGTAGAAGATCCAACTTCTGAAAGATGCTTAGAAAAATCACCAGATGAGTCTTCAACTTTCTGTTCCAAAGCTGCTTCGTCGCTATCCGCCGATTCAGTTTCAGCAATCACATTATCTACCTCAACATCAACATCTTCAGCTCTATCTTCACTAGAACTTGATCCTTCTTTATTTGAACTGCTGCTATCCCATGAACTGTCATCATTTCTGGAAGATTCTCCATCACTATCATTCTTTACAATTTCATAGTATGCTGTGCCTCCTCCATCATTGTTTCCCAATTGAACAGACCAATCACAACCTTCAACTGTCTGAACAATCAAAGCTCAGTTGGAATTGTTTCCGGGAACTATTGCTCTTTCGTTTTTAGCAACTTGATTTTTATTGAAAGGATATTGATTCCCTTGCTGTGGAGGCTTCGAGCATTCTCTTTTAAAATGCCCCTTTTCTCTGCAGTTGAAACATGTAACCTTCCTTTTGTCAAATTCGTATGGAGTATCCTTGATACTCTCCAGATTAGTTCTTCCCGTTTTCTCCATAAATTCTTTTGTTCTTCTCACTGCACTTGCAAACGCCCATTTAATATCAATCAACTCCATCTCCTCTTTATCAATTTGTGCATAATCTTCACTGGTTAGATTGATGTTGCCAATTTGTCCAGCTATCAATCCGCAGTAAGAACTCACCAAAGTGTTTAGAAGCTCCATGTGTTCTTTAGCAACTTCCACACTTACCTTAGATAGGTTTGATGTATCAAGTCTGACGGTGTTAGGGTTTGAAGGTTGAAAGTTGTTACCATAGAAAGCTTGTTGTGGAACTTGTGGTGTAAGATCTTGTGGTTGAGGAAGACAGGCTTTTGGATCAAATGCTTGTCCATAGACTTGAGCACTTGAACCAACAGACTGATCTAGTTGAACTTGCGACAGAAAAGGGTTTGCATTCGATACAAATGTTGTTTGAAGCTTCGGTTGCTGACTTGTACTTACACCTGTGTTAATACCTCCAAAATACATCTCTGGGCTATGTGGAAATGGAATCGTTTTGCTTTACGAATTTCTTCTTCATTTTTGTTCTCAAGTTTCTGAACAAATTCGTAAATGCTGATTACATCCAAAACACTGGTATGCTTCAGTAACTCAATGAATTGACTCCACTTAGGTGGTAAAGCATCAGCAAAATGCATGACAATCTCATGTTGTGATGCGTTAACCTTGTATGATTACATCTCACTAAGCAAATGATAGAACCAAGTAGTCATCTCGCTTAGTGTTTCATTCTCCATGAACAAAAACCCTTCAAACTCTTTCTTTAATGATCATGTCGGACCTTTCTCATTGCTGCATTTCCTTCCCCTCTTGATTCCAAAGTGTCCCACAAATCCTTCGTAGTGGTACAATACATAAATTGATGATAAATATCCTTGTGAAGTGCTTGTGTAAGAATAGCAAAAGCCTTTTTCTCTAGATCATAAGACTTCTTATCATTCTCGTCCAATCCTGCTAAAGAGGTTGAATTTGATACTACTTCTTCGAGAGTTTCTTTGAATGGAGTAGTAAAACACGTCCACAACTCGGTATTCTGACCAAGAACATACGTATGAAAACGACTTTTCCATGATGGATAATCGTTCATGTGATTCAACTTTTGTTAGGATCTGAGTTTGCTTTTGATTGTGTTTTACGTTTGAATAAAGATGAAGATAAATGAGTTGTGCAGCGAAATTAAGATGGAAACAAACTTTGCACACAATCAAACGAGAGAATTGCTTTAATCAAACATTTTCAACAAAGAACCGAAAGATTGAATTTATTTCAATAACGATTACAATGCATGTATGAATGCAAACTCCCCCTCAGCCTGAGCTCACAGTGTTTGTTCGTGCAGGAAAAAGATTTTGTAAAGAGCTAAATAGAACAGTGCATGGTACTGTTCTATTTATAGGCACGAGCAAACCACTGAAGCATCTAAGCTGACGTCACCATGAAAGCGACATCTAACCTCCTAACAAACTCTAACCTCTGATCTATACAACCTCTGCTATGGTAACTACTGCTATTACATTTCATTACATAAAGATAACTAAACTACTGCTGCATCCTTCACTGATGTGAACCTAGCAGTACTTGTCATGATCAGCAGAGCTTGGCTCAAGGCAGTAGATTGAACAGCAGAGCTTTGGTCTTCCATCAGTCTTTTACTTGATCAGCAATTTATAGGTCAGCAGTTTGTACGATCAGTAGATAGGAGGTCAGCAGATGTTGAAACCACTTTCAAGGGGAGAGATTTGTATACATAACATCTGCTTATTCTGGATCCACTGCTCTGATCCAGTTTTGGCTTTAATTATCTGTTCCTTTGGTAGGGTTCAATCCCAACAATCTCCCTCTGGAACAGATAATGCCAAAACTCTTCATTATTTGTAGATCTTTATTGCCTCATCAGCAGTTCCCTTATTTGCCCTTTGAGTTGTAACTCAAAGGCTAAGGCATCTGTGTCATCATCATCCCTGCTAAGTGGAAGATCAAGGAGATCCTGCAAATCTTCAAGACTTAGGCCAAGTGCTTGTTCCCTTGTTATTTTCTTCACTTCTCCACTAGACTTGAACACTGTCAGTACATGGGTCTGTTTGTCAGTTTCCCACTTTATTACTTTTGAGTTATGTGGGTTTCTTGGGAGATTTTTATTTGATGATGTGTTTGGAGATGCAGGCCTATTGATGACTGTCTGAGCAGTGCTTGCAGGTTGATTCAGGCCAAGAGTATCAGCTATCATCTGCTTAATGCCTTCTTTTACCAGCTCATCTCCTGCCATTAATTCTGCCATTGTTTCAGTAACCAACTGTTTTTGTTGCTTTCTTTTGTAGATAGCAGCACCAGCTGGAGCAGTGGCTTTCCTGATTTGCAGCTTTGATGGTCTTTTTGAAACCTCTGCCTCATGATAGTCAGGCTTTTGTGGAGCATTAGGATCTGTCTTTCTCAATTTCTCCAAAATTTTGTAGGTAGCCCCGACTTTATCTTCTTTCCATCTTGCCACTTGATTTTTAGACCCATAGTCAGCAGCAACTAATTCCTCTTTCATTCTCTTCAGCTCTAGTGTCTTTTCAGGTACATTCCTTTTGTACTTTGACCAATCTGGAGGAGTATGTTTGACCTTATTCTTTATCATTTCTTGAATCCTGGCTGCTTCTTGTTCAAGCTCAGGAATGGTCCACTCCTTGTACATATGCATTTCTCCCTTGTACTTTTTGGTTGCCTTGATGCTTTCAATGTAGTCTTTTCTCAAAGTTTCATCTGCTTTCTCTGAGATTTGTTGATAAACATTTTTTACAAATTGCTCTAAGGATTTGACTTGAGTAAATAGGAACTGATAATGCCTTTGAATTTCTCTGTCAGTTTTTCCTTGAGAGTTTCTTTTGGTAATATCCTCTGCCTGTTTAGCCTTAACTTTCAAATATTCTTCAATGTTGTTAGGCCTTAGATATCCTTTAACTGATGGCAACTTCCTTTTAGCAGGGTCATCCTCATAGTAGAAGGACTTGATCTCTTCTCTAACTACTTCAAGTTCTAGAGGAAATTGGACACCTGCAGGAATGATCATAGGAATTGGTTGTTGTACTGGAGCTGATGAAAGAGGAACAGGGTTTGGAATAAGTGCAAGTGATTGTGAAGATGTTGGTGGTGGTGATGGTGAATCATCATCTGATATGAAAATCCTTCTCCTTTTTATTGTAGGAGAGGCAGATGATGTTTTGGGTGGATCAGTGGTGGTGATTTGAGTGGCAGTGATTTGTGATTGACGAACAGCTGTTGAAACAACTGGTGTTTCAACCACTGTTGTCATTACAACAGATGTTGTAACATCTGCTGTCTTCTGCTTTTTGGCAGGAGGCGATGGTGGTGATGTTGTTTTTGGTGGTGATGATGGTGGTGGTAAGACAGTGGTTGTGGCGTGTGTTGAAGTGATAGCAGATGTTGAAACAACTGGAGTACCAACAGATGTTGATACTGTAGGAGTTACAACAACTGTTTGGGTGGAGGTTTGATGTTGGGGGCTTTTGGATGATGGTTTTGGAGTATGGTTTGTGAGTCTGGATGGTCTGGACTTGGGTTCCCTCACTTTTCTAGTGGGATTTCTTTTTAGCACAGGATTTTGAACATCCTTTAGCCCAGAACAACCCTGCGCATTCAGCTCCATGTAAGCTCTTTTCTCCTCATTCCACCTTGACATATCCTTTGCCTCTCTGTCCCTTTTTACACTTGCTATAGCTTCATCAAGTGCATTTTGGGTAAAATCAACCTTTTTGCTACCATCTGACACATGAATTTTTCTGGTCATAGCATCCCTTTCTGGTTCAATGTAAAGACCATCATCTATTCCCTTCTTCTTCCACTCCTGAATTTTCTCCCCCTTTTTGGCATTATCTAGGGGTAATTGATCAATAAAGAGAACAGTTGGAGGAGCAGTGCCAGTGGTGTTCAATATGTGGGCCTTGAGAGCCTTGATGTCTGCTTGTGTGTTCTTGAACCTAGACTCCATTGTGTTTCTCAGCTCTTGTACATGTATTGCATGTTGCTGATCAGCCATTTGTTTTTGTTTTTGGAGAAAAAGATGAAATAGATTCCAGAGCTCATTTGCAGCAGGTGCTTGTGGTGGAGCAGGTGCTTGAGGTGGAACAGCAGTGGATTGCACCTTTTGTACTTTCAACAACTATTGCAGCATTTCTTTGATTTCTGCAACCGAAGTATCCAGTTTTTCAACACGTTCCGTCAATTCCAGGTACTTTAAACCATCACCCAATTTAATGGGATCATCTGATTTCCCACTAGCAGTGGTTTTATCAGTGGTTGAGGTAGGGAATGTACTCCAAACATTAACCACTGATGCCCTTTTTTCTTGGTACTGGGGTCTTCTTCCTTCAACACTTGACAACCTTTTGATGTTGCCAGTGGTCAAAACAAATCCACTGGTGGATGTCAGAGGTGCTATGGAAGGAATTGCCTCCAAGGAAGTCTTATTGATGTAACCACTGTCCAAATGCAAACCAGTGGATTCAGCACTTGTAGTGGCTGCTTCACGTGGATTACCACCAAGAGTTACTTGTAACTCAAGGGGTGTAACCTCCTCAGGTTGTGTTGGTGGGTTAGCAAAGATTGATACATCAGACCCAGTCATTTGTTGAGGCATGTTCTCATTGATAGGTGATTGAGAAGGACTGGTTTGTGCCTGGTTCAAATCAATTGCATCCAACAAAAGTTTAGTTGGTGGGGGAATTGTGGATGTGATGTTTGGTGTAGAAAGAGAATTTGCCCCGGGCATTGGGCTGTGGATGATGGAAGCAAGTGATTCCAGAGCATCATATTGTGGAGTCCCTATGTGTACAACCTGTTCTTTTTTAGAAGAAGCAGGAGGAGTTTCGGTTATGGGTTGAGATATTTGTACCAACTGCTATGAGGAAGTAGCAGCAGTGGTTTCTTGTGACTTTTGTGTTGTCACTGGCAGTTTCTCTGGTATCTCATCCTCCAGAGTTGCCTTTTTGATAGGTTTAGGGGGTTTTTGAGTTTTCTTTTTGTTTGGCTTTTTGGTTATTAAAGGTGTGGGTTTCAAAGCAGTTGTTTTGCTACTTTGATCACCTTGAGCAGTGGGCTCAGCAGCAGATACCTGAGGAGCAGTGGTAGCTGCTAAATTCTGCTCAGGCACCTCTGCTTGTGTTTTGCAAGGTGTTGACATTCTTGTAAAAGTTTCAGCAGTTAAGCTGTGTATTTGAAGATATTCACCTTGTTTTATTGCAGAAGCATCAGTCTTACCAAGTTTCTTTTCAAAATAATAACTTAGAAATCTTGGAAACAGTAAGAATGCTTTTGTTTCAACATTTTTAACCAGATCATTAAAGATTACCTGAGAATAATTAAAATTTTCTTTATGAAGAATAGCATACCCCAGGTTTTGAATCTTTAATGGTATTTCATTAAAAGCAGTGGTTTTGTTTGAAACACACATTAGGAGGGTATGAAATAAAAATCTTGTTGCAGAAGGGAAGAAACCTTTTTTAAGGTATCCTTCCTCATCATTGTATCTGCATACCCTCTTTCAATGAAGTCAATTTTTAACTCGTTTTTAGGGAAAGAAGTTATACCTTTCTGATCGTCGAGTTGAAAGACCTCCGAGATGGATTGTGGTGTAATTTTGATAGCTTTACCCTTTAGAGAAGAGTTAATGGCTATGACAGTCTCACCTTGTGTGTCAAGGGTTACATTTTTCCAGAACTCTCTTTGGGTTGCCAAGTAAATTGGTGCATCTGCTGTTAACAAAGATTTATACTTTGATGCAGACATGATATCAATGATGGTGTCGAAGATATTAGTGGTGCCAAGTTTTGTGAGAAGACCCAGAAGGTTGTGAGACGGTTTGTGTGGAATTTCAGTGGGTTTGGCCTTTTGAGAGGCTTCTTTTGATGATGATTTGGAAGTGGGTTTTGCAGATGACTTTGATTTTGTAATTTTGGAGATGATGATCGAAGAAGGTTGTGAAGGAATTTGAAGAAAAACTGCTTTGAGAAGAGAATTTTTATGAATTCAATTCGACAGTAAAACCCTGTTTGGGGGTTATGAAAGGGGTTTTATGGAGAAAAAGTGAATGATGACGTGGCAGCGGTTACAAAAGGTCTGACTACAATGTACTGCCCACATGCCAACCCCTGATGAAATGAAGGACAATACTTTTATGAAAGTTACTGATGAAGGTATTGGTTACAACGGTAACAAATGTGAGCAGTGGATGATTTTCACTATCAGTGGATAGCATATCAGTGGATAAAACACTGATTTTGAGCATCAGTGCATATCAGGAAAATGAGAGAACAGGGGTTGACTTTCAGAAGTGGACAGCCTTTGAAGCAGAGCAGACTTTTGAACAATCAGTGGTTATGGCAAACTTTTAAGGATTTTAATGAAAACTTCATTTTTAGCTATTTTTAAGGATGGATTTTTGATTTTCTGAAAACATTTTAATGCTTTTATTCATAGAAAAACAAGATTTTACTTGTTATTCCATGTTTAGCATGCCAATCCTAGAGACCAAGCTTTCAAAGGTGGATGTATCTAATGCTTTTGTGAGCACATCTGCCAGCTGGTCTTTAGTTGGAACATGATACAGAGAAATCAAACCTTTTTCATATCAATCCCTCACAAAGTGGTGCCTGATGTCGATGTGTTTGGTGGTTAAGTGGGAAACTGGATTTTTGATGATATTTTCTGCTGCCTGGCTATCCAACATGAGTGGTGTCTTTAAGGCAGTGATACCAAAATCCAGTAACTGATTTTGAAGCCACAGGAGTTGGGCTGTACAGCTTTTAGCAGCAATGTATTCAGCTTCAGCAGTGGATGTTGAAACAGCTGCTTGCTTTTTTGCTTTGCCATGAGACTAAGCAATCACCTAGAAACTGGCACCCTCCTGATGTGGACTTCCTTGTGGTGTTACATCCAGCAAAGTCACTGTCTGAAAATCCTGAAAGCTTGATATTCCCATTAGCTGGATACCAGATACCAAGTGTGGGAGCACTTTTTATGTATCTGAATATCCTTTTTACTGCAATAAGGTTGGATTTTCTAGGGGCTGACTGACTTCTTGCACAGACACATGTTGCAAACATGATGTCTGGCCTAGATGCAGTTAGGTACAATAAAGACCCAATCATGCTTCTATAAAGTGTTTGGTCAATCAGCTCATCCTTTTCATCAGACATGACAAGCTTATTTGTTGCCATGGGTGTGCTGCATGGTTTACAATCATTCATATCGAATTTATTTAAAAGTTCTTTAGCATATTTGCTTTGATGAATGAAAGTTCCATTTTGCATTTGCTGAACTTGGAGACCAAGAAAGCATTGCAGTTCACCCATTGCACTCATTTCAAACTCAGCTGTCATGAGTTCCCTAAACTCTTCACACATTTTATTACATGTGCTTCCAAAAATAATGTCATCCACATAAATTTGGACAATCATTAAATCCTTTCCTCTCCATTTTAGAAACAGTGTTTTATCAATGGTACCTCTTTTGAAACCATTTGAGAGTAGAAAGGTGGAAAGAGTTTCATACCAGGCCCTAGGTGCTTGTTTCAGGCCATACAAAGCTTTGTTTAGCTTGTAGACATGATCTGGATAAAATGGATCCTCAAAACCTGGAGGTTGACAAACATACACCTCTTCTTGAATTGTACCATAGAGGAAAGCACTTTTGATATCCATTTGAAACACCTTCATGTTGTGGTTGACAGCAAAGGCCAGGAACAGTCTTATAGCTTCCAATCTAGCTACAGGGGCGAATGTTTCATCATAATCAATCCCCTCTTCCTGTCTGTAACCTTGAACCACAAGCCTGGCTTTATTCTTGACAACAATGCCCCTTTCATCAGTTTTGTTTTTGAAGACCCACTTTGTGCCGATGGGACTTACATCTTTTGGCAGTGGTACAAGCTCCCATACTTGTTGTGTTTTAAACTGTTGGAGCTCCTCTTGCATGGCTTCTACCCAGCTGTTGTCTTTCAGTGCCTCTTGGTACTTGACTGGCTGATGGAGTGATAGAAAACCAGCAAAAAGACAAATGTTTTGGGTTTGGCTTCTTGTGAGCACCCCTTCATTGATGGTGCCAATGATTTGATCAGGTGGATGAGATCTCAGGAAGATTAAATCTCCTTGGTATGGTATGATGGCATTTGTTGGTGAAGGCTGCAAATGTGTATCATCTGAGCTAACCACTGCTGGTGACTTTGATGATCCAGCAGTGGCTTCAAAAGGTGGTGGAATAGGAGGTAATGGATTGGACACATGCTGACTTTTATCCACTGTTTGGGGACTTTTGTCAGCAGTGTTTGATGATGTGGAAGCAGTTGTTAAGGGGCTACTTTGGTCAACAACTGTTGATGTAGCAGTGGTTGAGCTTTGACAGCTGTTTTGAACATATGATGCTCTTCCCAATTTGACAGACTTTTGAGGGATGATGATTTCATACCCATAGTCTGGTGTTGAATTCTCTGATGGACCTGCACTGTTAGTCTTGACAGCAGTGTTTTCAAAAGTGAATTTTTCAAGATCAAACAAATATGCAGGATTTGCTGGGATTTTCATTGATGAAAGTTCATTGAACTTTACATTCAAGGTCTCCTCCACTGCTTTGGTCCGTGTATTAAACACTTTGTAGGCCTTGGCAGTGGTTGAGTATCCCAGATGATAACCACAATCAACTTTGGCTGCAAATTTTGAGATGGAATCTTTTAAATTCAAAATAAAGCATGGGCAGCCAAATACTTTAAAATATGAGATCAGTGGTTTGATTTTATACAGAATTTCATAAGCAGTCTTTTTGTGCCTGGGGTTTATTAAAACTCTGTTTTGGACATAGCAAGCAGTGTTCACTGCCTCTGCCCAAAAAGTTAATGGCAAACCTTAATCAGCAAGCATGGTTCTGGCAGCCTCAATCAAAGTTCTGTTCTTTCTTTCAACTACCCCATTTTGCTCTGGTGTTCTAAGGATGCTGTACTGCCTTTTAATCCCTTTCTTCACACAGAAGGCATCCAACTCCTTATTTTTTAATTATGTGCCATTGTCACTCCTGAAGACTTTTACTAGAAGGTCAAATTGCTTTTCAACCTGTGTCACAAAGTCTTGCAAAATGCCTGCAGCCTCATCTTTTGAGTGTAAAAAGAAAGTCCATGTAAACCTAGAGAAGTCATCAATAATAACTAAACAATATCTCTTCTTCTTGAGACTCATGACTTGGACTGGGCCAAACAAATCCATGTGCAGCATTTGCAAACACTGGGTTGTTTTGGACTCTTCAATGGACATAAAGGAGCTTTTATGATGTTTTCCTTTTAAACAGGAAACACAATGCTCAGGACATGAAAACAACTTTTGAGGTAAGTGTCACACCCCGACTTTCCACGTGTCACCGGTGGGCCCGGTGGGGAATATCGTGACGTAGTTGATATCATCATAGTCAAACAACACAATATATAAATGCACAGCGGAAGCAAAAGATGAATATATTACAATCCGAATATAAAGTAATATCAAGTATTACAACAGAAAGTAAAGGATCCACAGGCGGCTCTTAAAACATAAATATCGTTCAACAGACTTTAGACGCCTAGAACTTGCAAGATTCCTTATTAACGTCCTGAGCAGCTTTCAGCCTATTACGTACTTGTACCTGTCACTTAGACTTTTGAAAATACGTCAGTTTTCACTGGTAAATACACTCAACTGACTCATTTGAAAAGAGTTTAAGAAAATTGATTTAGATGCACCAGGCACAAAATATTTTGACACTTTGATTAAAATGCACAGAGGCAAAATTAATCTTTTATAACTTGGGAAAATTATTTATATATAATCTTGTATACAGTTTTACTCATTTGTCGTCCATTAGGGCCGGTTAGAAGAGCCGGACAGATTAACTGACACGCCACAGGTATAATGCCCACAGGCTATCATCCTCTAAGTGGATTACCAGTTCCGGTATAGTGCCCACAAGGATGATACCTCGGAGTGGATTACCAGTTTTTACATAATGCATCTGTCAGGTGTATGCCTACACCCCGTGCTTAGGTCGTGGCCATTTCGTAAAATGATGCCAAGGATATCCGGGACATGATCATTAACCCCCAAAATCCATACACCAAATAATACATATTAAACAGGTTATGTAAATGCATCAATCACAATCCGATTTAAATGACTACATACACCTGACCAAGCGATACTTTTATAGTGCCGTATCCCAAGCCCGTATAGGGAAAATAAGTTAAGAGTATTTACCTGAGCTAGCTCCTGTCTTAAATAGAAAGAATTATAATAACTCAGCCGTATTCACTTAAGTAAGCGTAGGTACAATTTACCGGAAGGCTCTAGTCTGGAATGATGGTATAAATAACCAATTAGAATGCTAACGGGTCTTTAATTAAGCCTAAGCTTAGACCGGTTAGTCTTAAAGAAATATACGGTTCAAACGCATGATTAAGCGAAGACCGGAATAGAATGTGTTTTAGACCTGACAAGTTTGAAGACTTGTATAATATGGGTAATCTAAACACCTTTTGGATTTTGAGATAAAACCGATAAGGTTTGACCCGTTTCGGCTAATTTATGTAAACTAGTTACATAAACCGAACCGTACGCGTAATAAGCGTAACGGGTAATAATGAGAGCCATTTACAGGTTTCCTAAGTTAATATGCTCCAAATATGTTGTGACATCAGTAAGATATCATTTATTATGCCCGAAATGAATTTAAACACAAACTATGCCCCGTAGGGGTAGTTTGGTCATTTAAAAGGTTATAAAAGAGTTTAAGTATTTATCTGAGTTACAGGTCTGATGTAATCAGAAAAAATACTTATTTTACTAAGTTATAACAGTAGGGTAAAGTATATATGTGAAATTCATCAATTTTAACCAAACTATGCACCGTAGGGGCATTTTGGTAATTTCACATAAGCCGTAAAGCTCAAAACTGAAGTATGAGTTAAACAACTTTTGCTTACTGTTAAAATATTATAATTTGCCTCAAATATTAGTAGGTATCACCATTTGTATGTTTTAAAATAGTTATAGCATATATTATGCGTTAATAACGCTTAAAAAGGTGATTAAAGGCCATTTCCGGGTTCGATACATAAATCTGATATTTTTATATTTCCAGAAGGCTTAAAATAATTTATTTATCATATGTGATCAGTAGCAAAAGGTTTGGAGTTGTTTAGATATGTAAAACTCATTTTATAGCCCGTTAGGGCAAAACCGACAATTACCGGATTAAGCCTACGACAATGAGTTATGCTCAGCCTAAAATTAATTAAAAATCTTCAAAAATCCAAAAATAATATATTACATCAGTGGGTAATAAGTTTGATATCAAAAAGTAGGCTTAACTAGGCTATACGCTAATTACGCCGTTTTATTAACATAAAGCTTTCATTTTACGCTAATGAGCATAACTCTTAACCTACACCTCAAACTGATGTCAAATTTTGTATGCAAGTTTAAATATCAGTAGGTAAGGTTTCTACTCTTTTACATTTCCAAAAATCACGTTTTAAAGTGAAAAGGGCATAATGGTCAACATATGGGCAATTAACGGAATCATGCGTATTAATCGGTTAACTAATGAACCATGGTGTATAATCACAGAGGGTTATACTAGCATGTAATCTTGTCCAAATGAAGCTCTTAGGTATTTCTAAAAGATACCATAACGGGTCAGAACTGAAAGTCAAAGTATAAGTCAAACTATGCGACTTTCGGTTCCGAACCGGGTCTAAACAGGAAAGTGTCGGGTTGAACATGTTTAGACATGTCCTTACACTAATTACCAAGTTATATCAATGATCAAACAGGTTATAAGTGTTCTACATTGCTAATTATGCATAAATTAGAATTTAAGCATCCTGTTGACTTTTTAATAACAAGTTTGACCCGACATTTGACCTAGTTAGAGTGGGAATCAGGGGGGACCGTTTTAAGGGTTTATTGCCCACATAATTACCAACTTGTAACTACCTTAACATTGACAAATCGCTGGACCGATAGCGATTAATCGTCAAGTCAAACCGTAATTACGACGGTTTGACTTTTAAGCTATAAACTAAGCAAAACTTAATCGAGGAAGGTCAAGGGTACTTACAAGGGTCCTATGCACGAGTAGGGAGGTCTTGGATCTGTTCCTAAGCTCCAGAAATGCTCCTCAATTGCAGATGAAGGTGTGATCAAAGTTGTTGCACATGAGGGGCTTTATATAGTGATCAAGGCTCCACAATGTTTTGACAAATAAGTCTACAACAGACCACAACCTTCCCACAGGTGTCCTAGATGTTTAGGGGTTGTTTAGGGGTCAAGGAATATGAGGAAAATCGTTTAAAGGTCGAACAATGCATTTAAAACAGGCAACAGCCGGTTTTCTGTCGCTGGGCACTGCTTACGGACCGTAAGGTCCCCAGTGTTGAGGTCCGTAAGCCTGTCATCAGGCTTAAAAATCTCTTTTTCAGTTTGCATCCTTGGCTCTTGGTCCTCCGAAAGGTCAATTAACTTATTTTCTTGCACTTTGAACCCTCTAGATTGACATATAAGGGCTTTAGTACATTTACCCTCTTTGTTTAGTCCCCGGTTAACTTTATTGTCACACGAAAGGTCCAAACTTTCAACGTTGGCGCTTTAACCCCTCGTACACGAATTTGATCATAACTTTCTCATACGATAACGAAATTTGGTGAAATTTTTATCACGCATTCTAGTGAGCATAATTAATCGTTACAAAGCTTCGGGTTTGCTAAAAGGTCACTCAGAGGTATACTTTAAACATGTTGACACATTTAACCCCTGTAGTTTGTAATCTCTCACTTTTAGCCTCGTATGATCCATGATTTATTCGTCTGATGGTATCAACATCATGTAGGGTTATTATAAAGTATATTTATTCACTGTTAACATTTTAAACTCGTATATTTACATACTTTCCGTGTTTGTCAACTTTAGTCCCTCAAGAGTATACTTTCACACGTTCAAGCTTATGACACGTGTCAATACATTATAGGACGTGAATTTTCGAGGTGTTACATCCTCACCCCCTTAAAATAAATCTCGACCTCGAGATTTGCTTAAAGTAAAGGAAGTACTTCTCTGTCGTATCATGGATTTAACTTCCATAGTATATTTGGGCCTCCAGGGTATCCCAGTTGACCTATACAAGAGGTGCATACTTTCTTTTGGAGCTCCTTAACCTGTCGATCCTTAATCGATACAGGATGCTCATCACATCATAAATCTGTATATCATTATGTGATAGTGTTTTCTTGACTTATTGGCGAAACACGTCCTTAACTCATTAGTGTGGGGTGTATTGCGCGTTCCACCAAGCTCCTTAATTAGGTCTTAGCTCGTAAGCTATTTAATCTTGATACATTCGAATCCTTCGAATGATTCTATTTATTCCAAGCTTAACGAACCTGAAAATTTCTACTCGGCACACCCTTCCAGGGTGTTATCTTTTGTTGAACCTTATCCTTTAACCGGAACTTTGGAGGGTTGCTTTTTTTCTTAAATCCTTGATTTCCTGCCGTATACTGGCAATTTTCAATCGATTATGGATTTGGGTGATCTTAGTTGTTGTTTCCTAGGCAACTTTCAGATCTTGATCATTGGACTTACCAATTCTCTATCTAACAATAGATGTTTAACATTTCATCTATACAAGGTCTCCAAAGGAGTAGCCTTAATACTTACATATCGATTATTATAGAAAGGCTTATCTTAAGGTGGGATGGTTATCCCAATCATTACTTAAAACAAATCTTAAGGAGTAGTTAATCCTTATAGCTAGTTGAATAACTCAACGATCCTGGTTAGTTGATGGCGATTCTTAATCGTTGTTAAAATAGGGTTGCGGTAATGAGTGCATAAGCAAAATGAACCGTCTTTCTTATCTAACAATATCAAACTCTCGGAATATCGAGTTAGGCTACATGAACCCTCTATTTAAAAGCTTAGTTAATCAGGGTTTCGATTCTTCCAATGATGGTACTAGCCGTCATGGAGATTTCATAATAATACAGCCTTAAATGGGATATAAATCTTAATTCTACCTGCCTTTCAGGGGTAACCAGGGTAATCTTAGGAGAAGATAATCAAGATACAAGGAGGTTACAGAGATCTCCATATCTCAGGATCCAGTTCACCCATCATTGCTTGTGTCAAATAAGTGACACTTGTATGTTACAATTCCATGAATTTCCTCAATCGGGAACATTTACTTGGACAATTCCATTCTGGACATCTCCTTTGAATACCATTAGTTGACTTTAGTACCATATGACCTCTCGGAATATCTTTGTGGTCCCATGTATTAAACCTCCATACTGATCAGGCATGGAAGTAATCTATGGAACTTATTAAGATACACCAATCCTCATATGGCGCTTTTATCATACCATCTGGGATTCGGAATCGATAGAGATTAAAGAGATATTAACTATATATGCTGACGCACTTCCTCTTAGAGTGAGGACATTTCGAGAACTCTACAACTGACGGTTTCTGATAGGAACAAAAGAAATGATTCTTCCGATTTCGTCTGTAAGTTTTACCTTACACTTAATATCTGGGGTTTGTATGGGAAAATTTCTAAAAGATTGCTAAGCTTAAGATCTTATGAGAGACTTAGCAGCATCTTAACCCAAACGTATCTCCTTGAGTGGTCAAAGGCTCACCATAAGGAGTTTTGATAACTACTTGTTTCTTATCATCCACAATATGGGCTTGGCTACCAGACGACCAACCCATTCTTATCACCATATCGAGTCCTTTATTATATAAATGGAAACGAGGACAGCAGAAAAGAATGATTCCTAATGGATATAAAACATCCGTCTAATATTGCTGAAGCAGTCTCTGAGGTACCATCGGTCAATTTTTACTTTACATTTAACGCTTAGAGTTTTAGCAGGCAGATTTAATGATTTACAAAATTTATTGTCTACGGAAGACTTATCTGAACCTGAATCAATTAATACTCTAGCATGAGCGTTATTGATAAAGAAAATACCTGTTGTAATATTGTCATCCTGAATAGCCTCCTGAGCGCCCATTTGAGAGCTTCCAGCTTCGATCTTCTTAGTCTCCCCAGGCTTCTTGGTTTTATTTGGGCAATTTGTCTTGATGTGCCCTATTTCATTGCAACCATAGCAGGTTGCGTCTCCCAATCTCTTGCAATCCAAGGTCTTATGTTCCTTGGACTTGCAGATTCCACAGGGTAGAGGCTGAGATTCCAATCTGCATTTCCCGAGGTGGTATTTCCTACAGGTCTTGCATCTGGTCTTTTCACCTGACCGCTGGTTGTTCTTCAGGTCCTTGCATTCATGGGTCTTGTGATCCATCTCCATACAGATGACACATCCCCTGGTCTGATCATAGAAACATTTTCCAAAGTGCTTTTTCCCGCAGGTTCCACATTCGGGTTTTGCCTTCTTTGGCTTGGACTGGTTATAGCTCGAACTTGTCCTACCCTTTTTATAACCTTTATTCGGGGTATTATCGTACTTTCGCTTATGATCCCTTAACGCTCGGTTCACGGCCTTGTTTACAGCTGTATCTAACATAGCCTGTAACTCGACGCCCGTTAAATTCAGTCTTGTATCATCATTCTGATTAGCTGGATGGTTGTGAGCTTCAGAGGAGTTAACCATGGTGAAGCTTTGAAGGCTACAAACCAATTAGTAATAATTGATTTAATTATATGGTGAATTGTCGAATTTGCTGATTAAATAGCTATGGTGCAAATAAACCATATAGGCCAAAAGATAGTATTTAAGTTATTTGATTCTGTTCTGCCTAGATTTTTAAATAAACCATCCTTGGCGTGTAAACAGAATATAATCCTTCATATTCATTTAGACAGGGGACATAAATCACGATTGTCAATGTCGTACTGACATTTTATATAGCACAAGAGTTTGTTCCCAAGGACTCTTGATGGCACAGGGCCTTGTCACTAGGAAAAATCTAAAACATAATCGATGATTCCTTTGGATCGGAAAATTTCATAATTCATTGTCTTGTCAAGAATTTATGAAATAAAAACTATCTTTTCATGTATACACCTTTTCCCGTAGGTATACATCCCAATTGGATGTTTTGATGCGTACATCATGTTCGACGTTTAATAGCCATGATTCCTATCGATCATTTACGCTAAATAAGGGATTTGAAAAAATTCCTAATATAAGGATGACAAGTGTGATTTTATCGCATCACAGTTGTCGGGAGTGTTAACACTTTTTCAGATGTTAACAAGGGTCTGAATCTCTTTTTAAACAGGTTTTACCATGTTAGCTAGGTTTTTCAATGACATTCAAGCTAGGTCAAACCTTTTAAGATTCTCTTTTAATATTTATACTGGCAGGAAAGGAATGATATTTATTTTATTCAGGATTTTTATCATAAATCCTAATTTATAAGTTAATAATAGCACAAATGGCCTAGTCGCGTAGACAAGTTTAATTTATAGCCATGATTTCAGAGAATCGAGGCATTAAGGTTTTAATAATAGCACAAATGGCCTAGTTACGTGGACAAGTTTATTTTATAAGCCATGATTTCAGAGAATCGAGGCAAATTTAGTAGTAGCACAAAAGGCCTAGTCACGTGGACAAGTTTAATTTATAAGCCATGATCGTTTGGGATCGAGGCATTTAGGTGTGAATCAAAGTTCATTACTTTTTCTTGACAGGGAGTTGTAGGCTACCACTGTCCTTAGTCTCAGAGGACATAAACTATAGCCCGCATGCATTTCCCTTCTGAGGGATGTTTATAGTATGATCATCTTATAGGATGATATAAGCCATGATTTCTAAATCAATAGACTAGATAAGAAAATTGGAAGAATCCAATATAAGAATGACTGTTGTGATCTTCTCGAATCACATCTGTCAAGAGTGCTAACACGTTCTTAGGTGCTAACAAGGATTTGAATCTCTTGAATAGGTCCTACCGTCTTGGCCTCGTCATATAGGCTAGGTTTACCTTTGAGATTCCTTTTTAATAATAAACGCAGAACAACCCTAACTCGGGATGTTAATAGGGATCTGAACCTAAATTGAGGAACTGCCATCTTGGTCGCGTCTTAATAATGACACCAGGCTAGGTCTTGTCCCTTTTTAGATTTTGCCATTTTATTATATTGGTAGATCTTATAATATAGGAATGATATTTTAAACATAATCTTTCCTTTAAAATTTAAGCAAGTATATAGTTGCCCTAAACGGGACTTCTAATAAAAATGACTTGCCCATGCAAAGGCTAATCAGAAAAATAATTAAGGAAGTAATTAAAAGACAATGAAACGAATTGGAATTTGTCCTATGTTCTTGTCTAGACTCAAGAATGTGCAACTGTGTAACTGAAATTAAACGCAAAAGGCTAGCGTTTATTTCACTCAGTGTTGGCTCTGATACCAACCTGTCACACCCCGACTTTCCACGTGTCACCGGTGGGCCCGGTGGGGAATATCGTGACGTAGTTGATATCATCATAGTCAAACAACACAATATATAAATGCACAGCGGAAGCAAAAGATGAATATATTACAATCCGAATATAAAGTAATATCAAGTATTACAACGGAAAGTAAAGGATCCACAGGCGGATCTTAAAATATAAATATCGTTCAACAGACTTTAGACGCCTAGAACTTGCAAGATTCCTTATTAACGTCCTGAGCAGCTTCCATCCTATTACGTACTTGTACCTGTCACTTAGACTTTTGAAAATACGTCAGTTTTCATTGGTAAATACACTCAACTGACTCATTTGAAAAGAGTTTAAGAAAATTGATTTAGATGCACCAGGCACAAAATATTTTGACACTTTGATTAAAATGCACAGAGGCAAAATTAATCTTTTATAACTTGGGAAAATTATTTATATATAATCTTGTATACAGTTTTACTCATTTGTCGTCCATTAGGGCCGGTTAGAAGAGCCAGACAGATTAACTGACACGCCACAGGTATAATGCCCACAGGCTATCATCCTCTAAGTGGATTACCAGTTCCGGTATAGTGCCCACAAGGATGATACCTCGGAGTGGATTACCAGTTTTTACATAATGCATCTGTCAGGTGTATGCCTACACCCCATGCTTAGGTCGTGGCCATTTCGTAAAATGATGCCAAGGATATCCGGGACATGGTCATTAACCCCCCAAAAGCCATACACCAAATAATACATATTAAATAGGTTATGTAAATGCATCAATCACAATCCGATTTAAATGACTACATACACCTGACCAAGCGATACTTTTATAGTGTCGTATCCCAATCCCGTATAGGGAAAATAAGTTAAGAGTATTTACCTGAGCTAGCTCCTGTCTTAAATAGCAAGAATTATAATAACTCAGCCGTATTCACTTAAGTAAGCAGAGGTACAATTTACCGGAAGGCTCTAGTCTGGAATGATGGTATAAATAACCAATTAGAATGCTAACGGGTCTTTAATTAAGCTTAAGCTTAGACCGGTTAGTCTTAAAGAAATATACGGTTCAAACGCATGATTAAGCGAAGACCGGAATAGAATGTCTTTTAGACCCGACAAGTTTGAAGACTTGTATAATATGGGTAATCTAAACACCTTTTGGATTTTGAGATAAAACCGATAAGGTTTGACCCGTTTTGGCTAATTTATGTAAACTAGTTACATAAACCGAACCGTACGCGTAATAAGCGTAACGGGTAATAATGAGAGCCATTTACAGGTTTCCTAAGTTAATATGCTCCAAATATGTTGTGACATCAGTAAGATATCATTTATTATGCCCGAAACGAATTTAAACACAAACTATGCCCCGTAGGGGTAGTTTGGTCATTTAAAAGGTTATAAAAGAGTTTAAGTATTTATCTGAGTTACAGGTCTGATGTAATCAGCAAAAATACTTATTTTACTAAGTTATAATAGTAGGGTAAAGTATATATGTGAAATTCATCAATTTTAACCAAACTATGCACCGTAGGGGCATTTTGGTAATTTCACATAAGCCGTAAAGCTCAAAACTGAAGTATGAGTTAAACAACTTTTGCTTACTGTTAAAATATTATAATTTGCCTCAAATATCAGTAGGTATCACCCTTTGTATGTTTTAAAATAGTTATAGCATATACTATGCGTTAATAACGCTTAAAAAGGCGATTAAAGGCCATTTCCGGGTTCGATACATAAATCTGATATTTTTATATTTCCAGAAGGCTTAAAATAATTTATTTATCATATGTGATCAGTAGCAAAAGGTTTGGAGTCATTTAGATATGTAAAACTCATTTTATAGCCCGTAAGGGCAAAACCGACAATTACCGGATTAAGCCTACGACAATGAGTTATGCTCAGCCTAAAATTAATTAAAAATCTTCAAAAATCCCAAAATAATATATTACATCAGTGGGTAATAAGTTTGATATCAAAAAGTAGGCTTAACTAGGCTATACGCTAATTACGTCGTTTTATTAACATAAAGCTTTCATTTTACGCTAATGAGCATAACTCTTAACCTACACCTCAAACTGATGTCAAATTTTGTATGAAAGTTTAAATATCAGTAGGTAAGGTTTCTACTCTTTTACATTTCCAAAAATCACGTTTTAAAGTGAAAAGGGCATAATGGTCAACATGTGGGCAATTAACGGAATCATGCGTATTAATCGGTTAACTAATGAACCATGGTGTATAATCACAGAGGGTTATACTAGCATGTAATCTGGTCCAAATGAAGCTCTTAGGTATTTCTAAAACATACCATAACGGGTCAGAACTGAAAGTCAAAGTATAAGTCAAACTATGCGACTTTCGGTTCCGAACCGGGTCTAAACAGGAAAGTGTCGGGTTGAACATGTTTAGACATGTCCTTACACTAATTACCAAGTTATATCAATGATCAAACAGGTTATAAGTGTTCTACATTGCTAATTATGCATAAATTAGAATTTAAGCATCCTGTTGACTTTTTAATAACAAGTTTGACCCGACATTTGACCTAGTTAGAGTGGGAATCAGGGGGGGGGGGGCTTTTAAGGGTTTATTGCCCACATAATTACCAACTTGTAACTACCTTAACATTGACAAATCGCTGGACCGATAGCGATTAATCATCAAGTCAAACCGTAATTACGACGGTTTGACTTTTAACCTATAAACTAAGCAAAACTTAATCGAGGAAGGTCAAGGGTACTTACAAGGGTCCTATGCACGAGTAGGGAGGTATTGGATCTGTTCCTAAGCACCAGAAATGCTCCACAATTGGAGATGAAGGTGTGATCAAAGTTGTTGCACATGAGGGGCTTTATATAGTGATCAAGGCTCCACAATGTTTTGACAAATAAGTCTACAACAGACCACAACCTTCCCACAGGTGTCCTAGATGTTTAGGGGTTGTTTAGGGGTCAAGGAATATGTGGAAAATCGTTTAAAGGTCGAACAATGCATTTAAAACAGGCAACAGCCGGTTTTCTGTCGCTGGGCACTGCTTACGGACCGTAAGGTCCCCAGTGTTGAGGTCCGTAAGCCTGTCATCAGGCTTAAAAATCTCTTTTTCAGTTTGCATCCTTGGCTCTTGGTCCTCCGAAAGGTTAATTAACTTATTTTCTTGCACTTTGAACCCTCTAGATTGACATATAAGGGCTTTAGTACATTTACCCTCTTTGTTTAGTCCCCGGTTAACTTTATTGTCACACGAAAGGTCCAAACTTTCAACGTTGGTGCTTTAACCCCTCGTACACGAATTTGATCATAACTTTCTCATACGATAAGAAATTTGGTGAAATTTTTATCACGCATTCTAGTGAGCATAATTAATCGTTACAAAGCTTCAGGTTTGCTAAAAGGTCACTCAGAGGTATACTTTAAACATGTTGACACATTTAACCCATGTAGTTTGTAATCTCTCACTTTTAGCCTCGTATGATCCATGATTTATTCGTCTGATGGTATTAACATCATGTAGGGTTATTGTAAAGTATATTTATTCACTGTTGACATTTTGAACTCGTATATTTACATACTTTCCATGTTTGTCAACTTTAGTCCCTCAAGAGTATACTTTCACACGTTCAAGCTTATGACACGTGTCAATACATTATAGGACGTGAATTTTCGAGGTGTTACAGTAAGCCTCTTACCAGGCCATTTTTTGAAATTTCAGTGATAGTCTTAAGATTTGTGTGCCCCAATCTTCTGTGCCAAAGCTCTGTCTCTTTGTTAGAGGCAGCTGAGAACAGACAGGCATCAGTTCTGGGACACTCTTTTGACATATCAACAACATAAACATTGCCACTTCTTTGAGCAACAAGTTTTGTTTTTCCAGATTTTATTATTGCTTTAATCTTTTCAACCATTTCTGGTCCAACAATCCTACAACACTCCTTAGTGAAGAATGACCCATACCCCTTATCACTCATTTGTGAAACATTCAGGAGGTTGAATTTCAGATTGTCTATCAGATTGACATTTTGAAATTTTACATTTCCAGACTGTACTGTACGAGACCCCAGAACTTTCCCTTTACTATTATTCCCAAAGGATATATCACCCCCTCCATGGATTTTGAAATCTTTGAGTAGGGCTTTACACCCTGTCATGTGCCTGGAGCCTCCACTATCTACATACCAAAGGCTATCTAAGCATGCAGAAGCTCCCTGCACATGAAGTAAAAGGATTAGTTCATTAGGGTTTCGAAAGAAAATAAGGCTTTGGATGGGGTCTCAACAGTGTCTGGGATGGATGCAGATTGATGGACAGTGGTTAGGTCAGGGGTTTGGATAGTTTTAGGACTGTTTCTTTCTAACCACTGTTGTGGGTTTTGACCAATCACCTGTTGATACCCAAAAGGATGCCTGTTCACTCTAGGTTTAGAGGGCCTTTTGTAGGTCTCATAAACATGTGGAATCCTTTGGTAAGATGATTTTCCCTTGCCTTTTCTGAATTGGTTGGCAGGGGGTGCATCAGTCACTTGAGCATCTCTTTGGACAGATGTTTGATTCAGCTATTTTGTAACAGCTGTTTGGACTGGCACAAACAGTGGTTGATTTTTTGTGAACTTGACAGATGATGTTGATGGACTCAAGGATGTTTTAGCAGTGTACTCATTCTTTTTTACATCAAAGTTTTTGAGATACACACATGCTTGAGTTTTGTGGTTTGTTTTACCACAGATGGTGCAGCTTTCAGCAGGAACAATGACACTTGTTTTATTCAAATCATATTCTTTTAAATGGAAGCAATCTTTTGTTAGATGATTCCTTTTTTCACAAAATTCACAAAACAAGTTATTGATCGTTTCTCTCTTCTTTCTCTTTTCAGACTCCTTTGCAACAGAGTTTTTAACCTCTGTTGGGATGTCCTTGAGAGGAATGACTTTTGCTTTTGGAGCTTTAACACCATCAGTGGTTGTGAAATCCATGGGTTTAAATTGGTATTTCTCAATTTCCTCAAAAGTAGAGGATCCCACTGGTCTCTCAAGTGTGATTTTGTTACCAAGTTTATCAATGATTTTCACTTCTTGGCCATTCTTGTTTGTTGGTTTAATTTCAGATGAACCAGCATGTATTCCAGCAGTGTTTATAAGATCATCATATTTTCTATATCCTACACCAAACTTGACATTGCTTTCAAGCTGTTTCTCAAGCATAACCTCATACCCTTTACAAGATTCCACCCATCTTTCACAGGTGATCTGGGTGGATTCCAACTCCTTTTTGCAAACTTGGTATTTTTCTACCATAGTTTGGAGTTGAGTTTTAGTTATGCTCTGCTCTTCTTTGAGACTGCTGATCTCTTTATCTTTTTCAGCCAATTTGTTTCTAAGTTCTTTAAATGACTTTTCAAATTTGACTTCATCAGTTAAGATTTTATCCCTAAGGTTTTCATTTACCTCTTTGATGTTAGCAAATGCAATAATGCATTTGTCTGAACACAGTTTTTCAAGAACTTGAGGTGATACCTTGGCAGCAGCCATCATGGCACAATCACATTGATGATCCTCTTCATCACCAGCTCTTACTTCTTTCTCACCTGCTTTCTTATCTTCCTTGTCTTCTTTGGACCAGGGGTCAGACAGTGGTTCAATCAGGGTTTCTGAATTTTCTCCCAGTAGTAGTTCACCAGCAACTGCAGTAACCACTGCTTTAGCCATTTTATCCACTGTTTCATCACTTAGCTGTTCACCTTCAGTTTCAACCCCTTCTGGTATTGACTCTAATGCCATCAAACAAAATTCATCATTAGAAGGATCATTAAAAGCATTGAGTGCAAAATTTTCATCACCAAGCTCATCAGGCATGCTGCTCCAGTCAACAAAACCTTGGGTGAAAAAAGCTTTGTTGATCTGGTTGTACCACTGTTGGAGCAGCTTGTTGAGGTGCAACAGGTTGCACTTGTGCCTGAGGGACAGGGGTTTGAACATAATGCACAGGCACAGGGGTTGCAGCATAGTGAGCAGTGTTAACATGAGCTGCAGGGCTATATTGGGTATAATGAACAGTGCTTTGATTTTGTGGTCTAGGGTTTGAGCTGGGATGAGTGATTATAGGACCAGTGGTTTGACTCCTGCATTCCTTAGCAAAATGACCTAGCCTATTGCACTTGTAACACTTAATTTTTGATTTATCTAACCCCACCCTTAAATTCCCATGTAACTCTGGGAATTTTCTCCCTGTTCTTTTGTAGAATTTGCTTGTTCTTACACTAAGCAAAGCCAATTGATGCAAAATGTCCATCTCTTCTAAGTCAGTGGGATCAAAGTGTTGCAAATCATTGAGTTCAAAGCACAAGTTATCTGACATCTGGTTTTCACAATTTGCAGTAAAAGCATAATTTGCAGAGTGAGGATCAGGGTTGTTAAAATTTCCACCAGCAGTTATATCAACAAAGTGATCATAACCCTGATCCTTACCACTGCTACCAGATTCTTCCTGACCAAAAAGAGTTGTGCTACCGAATGAATAATCATCAGCAACTTTTCCAGACTCTTACAACCTCTTTTTCTGGTTTAACTCCCTTTCATATGTCAGGAGTCTACCATCAAGTTGGGTCAGGGTCAGATCTTTGAACTCAGCAGAGTTTCTAGTAACAAAAGCTATGGTATCCCATTTTTCTGGTAGTGATCTAAGGAACCTGCTATTTTGAGTTGAATTTTGAAATGTTACTTTAACAAGCCTTAGTTCACTAATGAGACAACTGAATCGCTCAAATTGCTGAGTCAATGATTCACCCTTGATGTGACAAAATATTTCATACTACTGAATCAGAATTTCCCTATTGTTTTCAATAACTTCTTCTGTCCCCCCAAACTGTTCCTTCAATGCATCCCATAGCTCTTTGGAACTGTTACAATGTAGCAGTCCAACATAGATCTCATTGGGTAATGCAGATGCTATGATGCTAAATGCTTTGGCATCGAGTTTGAACTTTTGAAAATCAGTTTCAGTATAGTTTTCAGTTGGTTTAGGAACGAACTTCTTTGCATCCTCAGCACTCGGCACCATAGGAACATGGGGAAAAAACAGACCTCCAACATCCAGTGTTCTGTTGAGCAAGGATGTGACCTATCCTTCTCTCCCGGATGTTGTACTCATTACGTTTAAGCATGGGTGGTTTGAAAAGAGAGCCAATGTTATTTTTATCATCTTGTGATTGTGACGTCATCCTGGTTGTTTTACTGGCACTGATTAATCAACTTTGATGGTGATTAAACCTTGCTCTGTTTTTCAACAAAACGAACAAACTATCAGTATCAACTTTTGTGAGCTGAACTATTTACGTCAAAATGATTGTTAAATCAAATTTGCATGTCCAAGCTCTGATACCAATTGTTAGGATCTGAGTTTGGTTTTGATTGTGTTTTACGTTTGAATAAAGATGAAGATGAAGATGAATGAGTTGTGCAGCGGAATTAAGATGGAAACAAACTTTGCACATAATCAAACGAGAGAATTGCTTTAATCAAACATTTTCAACAAAGAACCGAAAGATTGAATTTATTTCAATAACCGTTACAATGCATGTATGAATGCAAACTCCCCCTCAGCCTGAGCTCACAGTGTTTGTTCGTGCAGGAAGAAGATTTTGTAAAGAGCTAAATAGAACAGTGCATGGCACTGTTCTATTTATAGGCACGAGCAAACCACTGAAGCATCTAAGCTGACGTCACCATGAAAGTGACATCTAACCTCCTAACAAACTCCAACCTCTGATCTATACAACCTCTGCTATGGTAACTACTGATATTACATTTCATTACATAAAGATAACTAAACTACTGCTGCATCCTTCCACTGATGTGAACCCAGCAGTACTTGTCATGATCAGCAGAGCTTGACTTAAGGCAGTAGATTGAACAGCAGAGCTTTGGTCTTCCATCAGTCTTTTACTTGATCAGCAGTTTATAGGTCAGCAGTTTGTACGATCAGTAGATAGGAGGTCAGCAGATGTTGAAACCACTTTCAAGGGGAGAGATTTGTATACATAACATCTGCTTATTCTGGATCCACTGCTCTGATCCAGTTTTGGCTTTAATTATCTGTTCCTTTGGTAGGGTTCAATCCCAACAACTTTGGTGGACGGTTGTTACTTCCGGTTTCACCCTCGCTAATGAGAAGAGGTTGAATGCTTTGATTTTGATTCGACATACACGCCCATTGATTAGCGGTAATCGTTTGTTGAGGCATTAAGGATCGTACCCATGAGGTTGCGGAGCTAGTTTGTGATGGATCATGGTTTGTACTTGAGCTACTACCCCAATCCTAAGGATTTGTACCCATTTTAGTTGTTTAATCAAAAGTGTTTGCTTCAAATCGCAAATTTAATAGATTGTGAAGGAGATAAAACCTTTCTGTGAAAACTATAACTTGCAAAACCACGAAAGATTGATTTCCAGGAATGATTGTTCACGAATTATCCAAATCCACGAACAATAGCATCCACAAAGACTGTTTTTCATGAATGACACTTTCAAAACCACGAAGGACATATATAAGTCACGAAGAATTTTAAGTCAAGAAACATGCATGTTCATGAAAAATATTGATATCCACGAAATATTGATGTCCACGAAGAATGATTGATATCCACGAAATATTGATTTTATTGGATATCCACGAAAAACTGATGATGTCAACGAAAAATGATTGGACAATGCAAGTCCATGAAGAATGGAATAAGCCCTCGAAGAATAGGAATTGGACCAAGTAGTTCTTCGTTAAATGGAACATGGTGTTCACGAACTATTTAAGTCCACGATAAATTGATTATCCACCAAATACTTAGTCTCACGAAAAATAACTTTCAAAAGTAAAAACCCACAAAAGACATTGGTTTCACGAAGGATTGAATCTTCGTTGACTTGATTCTTCGTTGACTTCAATGGTCTTTCGTTGACCCCTATTTTTCGTGAAATGTAGTTTGTGAAATGATGAGTTTTTCCTCAAAAGTGAAAAGTGGATGTATTTCGTGAAATGGTTGGTAGAAACTTTCCTTTTATACAAGAATCTGGTTTCTGACTTTTGAAAGTAGGTAGGTGATTATCCAAATTTAGTTAAACAACAAACATTCGTAATACACTTTTCCAGTAAACTTGAAGGTTATCTTTTCAAACAAAGAATATTCCGGCGAGAATTCCGACCAAAACACTTCATTGGAAAAATGGCGAACACGATTTTTTGCTAGAAATTTTAAGAAACCCGTATTTTAACATGTCTCCATGTGTTTTAACAAGGTTTTTGTGAAAATTTACTGCAAACAACAAGTTTTTCTTAACCTTTAACCCATTTTTCTTGTAAAAACTTGAGTTTCTTGTTCAAGTTCAAGAAAAAACAACCAAACTATGCTAAAAAAAACACACCAAAATAGTTGGTTTTCAACAAGGAAGAGACCCAAAGCTCTGATACCACTTGTAGGTCCACTCGGAGGATCAAGATAAACCTACTCCCTTGTTGTATAACACACACACGAGTGCGGGATCCAAGTGTGTATGTAAACCAAGCCAAAGAACACACAAATACAAGAAAGATTCAAAGATTAAAGCTCAATGTATTAAACTTGGAGAGTTTTGTTACAAATATTACAAGAATGCTCTCAAACTATACTGGGTGTGCTCTCTTCTGTTCTGTGAAACATAAGTCTTCTATTTATAGCCATATACCTAGTAAACACTACGAAACATGTTACTGGGCCAAGAAATTCGTCCAAGGCCCATGAAACTTAGCTGATGAAACAATGGTTAACCGGGTAGGGTTAACTCACTGGTCTCGTCAAGTAGGGTTAATCCCTTCTTTCCGAGGATCACTGGCTGGATCGTCCGCTGGTTGGTTTCCTGCACAAGGAAACAAGCCGTGACTCGTAACAAGGAGGATGGAGTGGGGGGTGCTCCTTGTTACCACTCTCCGGCGTGAGAATCAGTAATTTGCTTGGGAAGCAAAGTGTGATAGTAGTAGTAGTGAGAGAGTTGAGAAGTGATACCTCAAACCTGGTCTGGGATGGGTATTTATAGCCGAGGAGTGAAGGAGGGTAGTTGAGTAGCTAGTCTGACATCGCACAGTCCCTTGTAGGTGTGTCAGACCTGTCGGTTACGGTGGTGATGCCACGTCCTGCTGTGGTGTCAGACTGTTGCACACATGTGGGTTGATAGGCGACTGTTCACAGTGCCACTTGCACTGTGGTGTCAGACCCACTTGCCTTGTAGGTAGGATGCGGTGCCAGGCCGCATCGCTGCTTGCAATAACTGATGTTGTTCCCGCGTTCTTTGTTCTATCCAAGTTGTATGCGGGATGCGGTGCCATGCTGCATCGCCGCTTAGTGACTGTTACTGTTGTCCAGATCCCTTGTCGTGATGAAAATGTTCATAGGATGCGGTGCTGGGCTGCATCACTATGCGTTACATTCGTTTTCGTACTTAAGGTAAGTCTTCTCATCACTGGACAGATTGGACCGATGTGTTCGCGTGTGCCCGCACGGACACAGGTAAGTTCCTGCCGGTGGGGGTTTTTGATAAGGGTAATGGTCACTCGCGGTCGTGGTGACGCGAGATCTGGGACCATACCCCTTTAAGTCCCCCAGTCTAGTGTTCCTTCCTTATGCAATTTGCATGTGGGAGGGATACTGGACTATGGTGTCTAGAAGGTAGAAAATGGGCCATACGGATGGCACCTACTTTCAGTAATTCAAGCCGCGGATCCGGTGACATCTCTTCCGTACCGGTGTCCGGTCGCTCGGTAGGTCGTTCGAGTGGATTGTTTCTTCCTTTGAGAAGGATGTGTTTGTGTATGATAGTTTGACTTGTGCACCGGTGAGCAAGTTCCGTCTGATGCGGAATTCTCAGGCGAGGATTTGAGGTGGTAATATGGTCTACCGTTTTCTGATGTCATCAGCCACCTGTTGGTGTTTCGAACCAACCTTTGAGAGGGTGACTGAGGATGTTAGCAGGGTTCGAACCAACCTTTGAGATCGTGACGAAATATGTCCGTGATCGCCACTCTGGTTGTAACCTCTGCGTCAGCTGAGGCAATGTTTGTAAGTACTTTGCTCAAGCTCTATGTTCAACTGGACATTCAACGATGATCCCTGCTTTGTGGGGTGTTCGTGTTCTCCAGTTTAGCTCTCTAGTAACCGCACGTCCTCTGCGGTTTAGCTCTCAAGTAACCGCACGTCCTCTGAGGTTTAGCTCTCGAGTAACCGCACGTCCTTTGCGGTTATCTCGTTGCTGCACTTTGTTGGATATGTGTAGTCGAGCCTCGTGGGGTACTTGCGTCATTGTTGGCCGTGTTTGGTCGAACAATTTGATTCTGGACTATGGGCAAATGAACATGGTCATAGGCATGGTTGTGCCCACCATTTTTTATTTTATGCGGTCCATAGGTTGGCAACTAGTCATAAGCAGACTTGTTACCACTGTTCTGGAGCCACTTTCCTTCACGCTTTGGTGGAAAGTAGTTTTCCTTGAAGTAGCTTTGCCGGAGGAGATCACCTTAGATACTTGGGAAGTTGGGTGAAACTCTTCCACATTCGTTCTGTAACCGCTTTACTTCACGCTTAGTTGGAAAGCAGTTTTCCTAGAAGTAGCTTTGATAAACCGTGTGGTGGTTTAGTCGTGGCTCTTCCGTAGCTACCGTTAGGGTAATTATATTCTACCACAGCTATTCGTGAGTGTCTGCGGTTAGCATCAAAGAACTCGCTTCTAGAGAGTTTGAAGCTTGGATGTGGCTCTTGAAGGATCAGGAGACAGGTTTTCTGATGTGCGGTTGCTCAGTGTACCTGTCCATCATCCTAAGGAGAAGCTGTTTGCGTTCCCTCTGTGGTTGTGAACCGGAAACGAGGGATTTGAAGCTTGAAGAAGCTTGAATGGAACACGGTTGGCCGCATCCTGAGAAGCGGTTTTCGCAGTTCAAAGAACCACACTGGTTCTGAGTATCTGACACACCTGTGCGGCTTCGTGTGTGTCATCTCTGCATATTCCACGTGTGCTCGTCGGTATGTGCGGTTTATTGTTTATACCCCTTTATATGGTTTAGAGATATATATTTTTGCCTTTTTTGAGGGGTATGTAAAAAAACGACATGCGGTATGGGTTATGGTGCGATAAACCAGAGAAACCGCATGCCGCTTATGTTTGGATAATGTTGTCGCTTTTGCGCTGCATACGTGGCTAAACGCACGTGTGGGTTGGTGAAAGTTGGTAGGATTTCTGTCATGTGCTGATTCGAAAGGACGTTTGCACTGCTCGAGGTCGTAAATGCACTGTAGCAAGTAGGTAAAAGTTTTTTCTGTCAGGCGCGTGATAACCGTCAGCGGAAACGTCTGTGGACACATGGCGTTCCGTAATTGGCCTATTTTGAACGTGATAAGTCAGTTTCTGCATCGCATTAATTGCGATGAGTATATAAGGGGAAACCGTTTGATTTCTCCTCACTTTTTTAAAAATTTCAAAATTTCTCCGGTTAGAAAAGAGAGTCCTTTCTTCATCTTCTCCGATTAATTTGTCTGAACTTCCGGTCAAGTTTTTGAGTTTTCTCGTAACTCATTCTTCTATCTTTATTAGTGATGGCTGAACCATCTGATCTTCAATCCGACCTTTACAGGCAAGGTTGATATTGTTAAGTGTGCGGAAGGTGAAGGTTTTAACTTGTCCATTGTCCATAACTTCCGCGTTCCTAAGCGAGATGCACTGATCGCACCCCTGCCACAAGGAAAAGGTAGAATCCATAACCTTCTTACTTGCCTTGTAAGCTTCACCTTGCTGATCTTCTTGTTTGATGATCTAAACGCAGGTACTCTTGGGGTCCTGGGAAAATTTGAGTTGAAGGGTGCTCCCAAGAATCATGCGGAGAAAAAACATGCAGAGAAGGTTGTGCGGGGTCGCGGCAAGAAAAAACCTGAGGCTGCCGTTGTTCCTCTGTTGGTGCCGCAGGCGGCAGGTATCTCTCGTTCTTGTTTCCGCAGATATACCGATTACGTGGTAGTATCTGACACCCTTGAGGGTTTGGGTGTTCCAGGTGGTGGTGCGGCTGCAGGTGGGACCTCTGTGGGTTCCAAGCCTACTGATGAGAAGAAGAAGAGAAAGGCCGAGAAGGCTGTTGATGCTGGTGAGAAGAAGAAGCCGAAAATTCAGACCAGACGGACGGCTGTTCTGAAGCCTGTGAAACCTGCGGTTGCTTCTGGTAAGTGATTCATAACTTTTACAAGTATTTTGTCTTTGTACTTGTATTTAAAGTGTTTTTGCATTGTTTACAGAACCGCAAGATGAGGGGTTCTCTGTGTTTGATGCTCCTCACTCTCCCCCGCATGACACGGCTGCGGATGTGGGGGTTAAAGTGATTCCTGAGCCCTCTGTGCGGGCGGAGGATACTGGGAAGGGGCCTGCGGCTCAGATCTATGACACGGTGGACTCCCATCACAATCTGATCTCCCCGCAGGACACTGATGATCTGAACTTGAAGTTTGCTTATACTGGGAGCAAGAAATCTCCCGCTGCTGAGAAAGCTTCAGGTTCTGCTTCTGGGGGTGCGGGTTTTAGCGGGACTCCTATTCAGCCTGAAGAGTCTGAATTGGAGTTCTATTACCGCACCTATACTGAAGACCGGGCCATGACCTATCACCGCCCCCCATGGACTGTAATGCAAGGGGATGATATTTGTGCTGACCCTTCCGCATGCAAGGAGATTTTGGGTGGTTTGGGCACCCCATTTGAAGTCAATCGGGCCCGTTCTTTGCGAAGGCTCTTGAAAGGGCAAATGCTGACCGCAGCAACTTAGATAAAACTGTTCAGGGCCTCCAGGTATGAATCTCTTTTTCTCTTGAATTTGGATATATATCTCATAAGTATGTTGATTATTTTTGTATACTCGTGTTTTCCTTGTTAAAAGGCTGAAGTGCGGAGCCGGGTAGCCGCTATTGAGGAGGTCAGTGCCCGTGCTGCCGATGCTGAAGCGCGGGCAAGGGAGGTTGCAGAGGCTAGAGATAGCCTTGCTTCGTCACTCGATCTGCTCAAGGATGATCGCGAATGGATGCGTATGCACGGGATCGGGCATGTAAGTATCCGTTGTCTTTGTTATCTTTTTTAGGTTCGCCTTTGATAACCGTACTATTTTTGTTTCGCAGATTGTTACGTCCATCCTTGACGCACCTGAGAATGTGGCAGGTGTTAATGAGATTAAGCTGCGTGCCCGGGATGCTGGTTTTAAAGCTGGCTACAACAGTTGCATTTCTCATATTAATGTTTTGGCCCGGGGCGAATATACTGATGAACGGTCTGGGTTCCACGGTGTGGACACTGAAGCGCTTCTTGCTGCCGCTCTTGCAGCATACAACGAGACGCCCATTGCCGCTCTTGAGGACCTTGAGCAATGCCTGGATGCGGAAGACTATGTAGACCGCTTGCGGGTGTTGTATGCTGATGAAGATGAAGAAAAGCCTGCTGTTGAGGGTAAGGATGGTGCGGGTTCCAGTGATACAAAGAAAGGCTAGGCTGGCCTGCGTGCCCTTTTTTTGTTTCCTCAATGTAAATGTTAAGAACCTTATTTAAATCCCTTGTGCACCGTGTAGGTGTAGGAATTTTTTGAATATAAAGTTTTAACCGTTTTGTTCAAGTTGTACAAGTGTTTTCATTACTTGCATGTTTGAACTTGTATGAATTGATGTTATTGTACATAACACAGTCTGTATTTGCCTTTTGCATATCTTGGTGATATGCAAGTATGAATTGTGTAGGTTTTGTGAAAACTGTATTTGCATATCCAGCCGGATAGGTAGTTGATGTTTTGCCTTTGTTGGCCTATTACAATAGTTGCGTGTGGTTACCACTCTGTGTGGGTATCGCGAATAAAGATTTTTCCAATCTGTTTTTGTAGATACCGCAGAGTGGAACACGCATTTGTAATAGAGGTAAATAAAAAATATTGCATTGAATCGTTTATTTTATTTGCAAATGGCCTATGGCCCGATAGGTTACATGGTAAATGTAAAAAACATGGCTTACATATAACAGCGTCGAAGCTGTTGTGCATTCCATGTGCGTGCGATAGTTTCGCCCTCTAATGTTTGCAGTTTATACGCCCCTTTGCCCAAGACCTCTTGGATGAGGTAGGGTCCTTCCCACTTGGGGGCGAGTTTCCCTGGGCGTTCCGCGTTAGATGCTTCATTGTCACGAAGGACGTAGTCTCCCGGGTTGAAGGTACAAATGCGGACGCGTGCATTGTAGTACTTTTCAAGTTTGGTTTTGTACTTGGCCTCATTGATGGCAGTGTTTTCACGCCTTTCTTCCAGGAGGTCCAAGTCAACCTCGCGTTCCTCATTGTTGTCTATCTTGTTGATAGCCAACATCCTAGGTGAAGGGAGGCCTACTTCTGCGGGGATCACCGCTTCAGTGCCATAGACCAGGCTGAAGGGTGTCTCACCGTTACTTGTCTTTGGGCTTGTCCTGTGGGCCCATAAGATACTTGGGAGTTCATCAACCCAGCCGTGTCTGGCTGTTCCCAACCGTGTTTTGATGCCTTCGACTAAACTTTTATTGATACTCTCGACTTGGCCATTCCCTTGCGGATGCGCCACTGAGGAGAATATGTGTTCAATGTTTAGCTCCTTTAGACATTTTTGAAAGTCATCGGCAGCGAAGTTGGTACCGTTGTCGGTAACAATGCATATTGGTAGACCGAAACGGCAGATGATATGTTCCCAGATGAATTTCCTTGTTATCATAGCGGTGGTTGAGGCAAGAGGTTTTGCCTCTACCCATTTTGTAAAGTAATCAACAGCCACTATGATAAATTTCACTGCACCTGGTGCATCTGGAAATGGTCCCACCACATCGATTGCCCATTTCTGGAATGGCCATGCGGTGGTGACGGGGATCAGGTTGTTCTTGGGCGCAAGGTCTTGGGAGCATGCCGCTGAAAATTGAAACACTTGGGCAAGACTTTGGCTGCATCCAGGTGCATGCCGGGCCAATAGTACCCGGCATTCATGATTTTGGCCACCACCATGCGTGGGCCTGCGTGTATGCCACATATTTCTTTGTGTATTTCTCTGATAAGGTACGTGGCATCTTGGGGGTCGACGCATCATAGGAGTGGCCCCAGGTATGATTTGCGGTATAAGATACCGTCTCCCATTTGGTAATGTCACGCTTTGTATTGCAACTTATGTGCCTCTGCCTTGCTTTCGGGAGTAACCCCTGATTGCAAGTATGAAATGATTGGTGTCATCCAGGATGTTGCACCGTACTGGATGACATTGACTTGGCGCAGGGGTACTGAGGGATTTTGCAGAACCTCGATGCGTACCTCTTTTGCCAGGTGTTGGAAGCTGGTGGATGCAAGTTTTGATAGTGCATCCGCGGGTTTGTTATCACTCCTGTTGATATGGCGAATGTTGAAGGAAGTGAACTGTGATTTCAGTTGCAAAGCTTGTTCGAGGTAGATGATCATGATATCCCCTTTTGTGGCATAGTCGCCGCGTATTTGCCCTGCAACCAATAGTGAGTCGACGTGTGCTTCCAAATGTTGGACGTCGAGTTTGACTGCCAGACGCAGCCCTGCCAGTAGAGCCTCATACTCTGCCTCGTTATTCGTGCTTTTGAAATCGAGGCAGATTGCATAGGTAAGCTCTTGGCCATCAGGGCTAACGAGTCGCAGACCTGCACCGGCGCCATCTTCGTTGGATGCGCCATCTGTATATAGCGCCCATGTTTCTGTGGAGGATGGTGGCGATACAGGGTTTTGCTCTTCTTCGCATTCTTGAATGCGATTCGCTGGTACTTCAGCAACGAAATCAGCTAAGACCTGGCCTTTGATCGCGGGGCGTGGCTTATAGTTCAGTGAAAGTGCGCCCAGCTCAATTGCCCATTTTGCTAATCTACCAGAGATGTCGGGTTTTGATAGGATCGGGCCGATCCTATAGTTGGTTAGCACCGTGATGACATGGTTTGCAAAGTATCGTCGCAACCGTCTTAACGCGTGTACTAGTGCTAATACCAACTTCTCCATGATGGAGTACCTCATCTCTGGGTCGTTGAGCATTTTGCTGATGTAGTAGATGGGTGTTTGAACTCCTTCTTGCTCCACTATGAGTACCGCGCCTACCGCGTTGTCTGCGGCAGATAAGTACAAGATAAGCGGTTCATCCTTGCGTAGTGCGGTTAGAGTTGGGAGTTGAATCAAACACTCTTTCATCTCCCGGAAAGCTTTTTCGGCCTCTGCGGTCCATTGGAATTGTTCATTTTTTAAGCAGCTCCGCAGGGTCTTGATGAAAGGGTAAGACTTAGCTGCATGGTTGGCTAAGAATCTATTCAACGCGGCTAGCCTGCCGGCTAGTCGTTGCATTTCTTTCATCGTAGAAGGCGATGGCATGCGTTCGATCGCCTGAACTTTTTCCGGGTTTACCTTGAATCCATCTTTGGTTACGATGAATCCAAGGAATTTGCCTTCTTCCATTCCAAACGAGCATTTCCCTGGGTTGAGCTTCATGTTGACGCTTCGCAGAGTTTGGAATGTTCTTTCGATATCGTTGAGCATGGTGTCTTCCTCCATGCTCATGACGACCAGGTCGTCCATATAGATTTCGACACTTTTGCTGATTTGACCGCGAAAAGTGTCGTTCATCAACTTTTGATAGGTTGCGCCCGCGTTGCGCAACCCGAACGGCATTTTGGTGTAGCAGTAGTTCCCAGTAGGAGTGCGGAATGCCTTTTTATCATCGTCCTCGATTGCCATCTGCACCTGGTGGTAGCCTTTGTAACAATCGAGGAAACACTTCCACCGAAATGGTGCGAGGTTATCGACCTTTTCGTCGATCTCCGGAAGTGCGTAACAATCCTTGGGGCAGGATTTGTTGAGATCTTATAATCGACGCACATGCGCCAACCCCCGGATGGTTTTTCTACCATGACTGGGTTTGATAGCCAAGTCTGGTATTTGACTTCCCGCAGGATGCCTGCGGAGAGCAGCTCCTGGACCTGCTCATGCATCGCCTGGTTCTTTACTGATCCAAGGTGGCGTTGGCCTTGGATCACCGGCTTGATACCTGGCATGGTATTCAAGAAGTGCTGCGCGATTTCACGTGGTACCCTTGTCATATTTGCGGGTGTCCACGCAAAAATTTCCTGGTTCTTGAAGAGGAGCTGCTTCAGGTGCGCTTTGATAGTAGGGGACAAGGCGTGGCCCAATGTAACGGTTTGCTCTGGGTATCTTGCGTTAAGAACCTACTTTTCTGGTTGAGTGTTGGGGGTAGGCCTTGCTACCTTGGCTGGACGCGATCTCCATCTCGGTTGGGAAACCGACGGCGGAGTGGGGGACGGATGTTATCATGTTGAAGTCACCTTGGGACTCCCTCCCGAGAAGTACGTCGTATTTGGAGGTGTGAGATAAAACCATGAAGTTTACCTCCTCCGTTCTTGTGTGTCTTCTGTTGGTGAGGCGCACAGGGAAAGTAATCTGGCCCAAGGGGAAAACAGCTTCCCCTGCAAACCCGGCCAACGGGTAATCCACCGGTTGCAACCGATCTTTGTCTTCTTGATCGAATTGGTTGAAGCACTGCTCGTATATAATATCAGATGTACTGCCCGGTTCGATGAATAATCGTTCGGTGCAGTAGTGAGCTAGGTGGCCTGTGATAACGACGGCGCGCCTGTCGCGCGGTCCGCCTCGGACTTTTGGAAAGACCACTTGCTCGTCTTTCCAGTCATTGTCCGGTCTTCTTGCCGCCTTGCGCGGTCTTCCTCGTCCTCTATTGATCATGTGGGTTGAGGCCACGTGCATGGTCCTCTTACCCGTGGAGGTGCCCTCGTTGTGGGGGGGTAATGCGCTTGGTAGGTTTTTGCGCGCCTGGCAACAGGTATTGCAGTTTCCCCTCTTTTAAGGCTCGCTTAATCTCCAGTCGTAGACTGATGCAATTGTTTGTTGTGTGGCCCGAGTCCTTGTGATACTCGCAATAGAGAGCGGGATCCTAGTTCTTCTTGGACTTCATCGGTTGGGCCGGTCGCAGGAAGTGCGCGTCCATGAGGAGGACATCGCTTGGAGACTGGTTGATCTCGGTCCAGCTATGGTCCCGAGACTCCTTTTTCGACGACCGGTTCTCACGCTAGGCGTTGATTGTAGCCCTTGCGTCGGGCTGGTTGTTTCGCGGGACATATGGTCTGGAATCGCCGCCGCGATTCCATGTGTTCCGGTTGCGCTTGTTGTTGCAATTGTGTTCTTGGTGGGAGGACTGGCCTTCCGTTTGGGGCTGTACCTTTGATACGTGCGGTTTGAGGGACCGCTGGGTCTGGGCATATAACTTGACCACAGCCATGACATCTTCCCATTTCTTAGGCAAGCCGTCCTTCACGGCAACAATGAAATGGTTGCGTGCCATTTGGTCTGCTGCGTCGCCTATCTCCAGGCATTCTTTATTGTAATGGACAACGAACGCCTCAATCGATTCGTTGTCTCTGCGCCAGATGTTCATGACGTCCATATAATCACGTTCATGACGTCGTTGCTGGCAAAAATGCGCGAGGAACTTTGCTTGTAAGTCCTCGAATGAGGTCAGTGACCCCACTGGCAAAGAATCGAACCAAGCCTTGGCCAGACCTGTTAGGGTCTGCGGGAAAAATTGACACCAAGTGGGTTCATCCCACCTGCCGTTGCACCCGGCGCCGACGAAGATGTTCATGTGGTCATCTGGGTCGGCCGAACCGTTGTATTTCCCAATGTTTAATGGGAATTTGGTGGTGGTGACATCGGCGTTGGCAATATGCGGGATAAATTTGAAGTTTTCGGCCGCAGATTTCGGCCTGTAGGGTTGGCTCTGGTGGCCCTTTACAGCGCGGAGGTATGTGGTGCGGGTTTGAGTGGGACTGCTAGTAGCATGAGATTCCCCGCCATATGTATCGTCGTCCGGATCGGTTCGGCCCTGCCCTTCATAGTGGGACTGAGGTCCCAGCCGGCTATGGATGCCCGGGCCATGGTGGGCTGTAGACTGTCGCCTAGTTTCGCCATGCGGGCCTAGGCGGCTATGTATATGGCCCCTGCGGCGGGACCTATACGAGGAATCGTCCTCAGCGAGTGTGCGGACGTCGCAGTAAGAGGAACCGCGGTCTTCCTGCCTGCTTCTGGAGGCTGGATGTGTTGGGGCCTTGCCGTTGTATTGTAGATTACGACCGGCAGGGGTATGCGGTGCTGGGGTAGGCCCCGCAGATACTTGCGCTTCTGCAGAAGCTCTGTTGTTTGTTGCGGCCAACAGAGCTTGTTGCTGGTCGTACCAGGTATAAAGGTTCTTGCCTGGAGGTATCACAGAAGCGTACTGTGATAAATCGTGGCCAAACGTAAGGGATGCACCCCCTTGCGTTGATGTGCCAATATGTTCAACATTTGGGGCTAGGGGAACGGTCCCCGTAGGCCCTTGGTTTGCGGGGTTTAGGTTATCCACGGTAGTGTTGTTTAGACGATCAGACATAATCTTTGGAGAGAAATGGATGGTTGAAAAAAGTGCTAAGAGTAGCGGTGGGCGCCAATGATGAAACAATGGTTAACCGGGTAGGGTTAACTCACTGGTCTCGTTAAGTAGGGTTAATCCCTTCTTTCTGAGGATCGCCGGCTGGATCGTCCGCTGGTTGGTTTCCTACACAAGGAAACAAGCCGTGACTCGTAACAAGGAGGATGGGGTGGGGGTGCTCATTGTTACCACTCTCCGGCGTGAGAATTAGTAATTTGCTTGGGAAGCAAACTGTGATAGTAGTAGTAGTGAGAGAGTTGAGAAGTGATACCTCAAACCTGGTTTGGGATGGGTATTTATAGCCGAGGAGTGAAGGAGGGCAGTTGAGTAGCTAGTCTGACATCGCACAGTCCCTTGCAGGTGTGTCAGACTTGTCGGTTACGGTGGTGATGTCACGTCCTGCTGTGGTGTCAGACTGTTGCACACATGTGGGTTGATAGGCGACTGTTCACAGTGCCACTTGCACTGTGGTGTCAGACCCACTTGCCTTGTAGGTAGGATGCGGTGCCAGGCCGCATCGCTGCTTGCGGTAACTGATGTTGTTCCCGCGTTCTTTGTTCTATCCAAGATGTATACGGGATGCGGTGCCATGCCGCATCGCCGCTTAGTGACTGTTACTGTTGTCCAGATCCCTTGTCGTGACGAAAATGTTCATAGGATGCGGTGCCGGGCCGCATCGCTATGCATAACATTCGTTTTCGTACTTAAGGTAAGTCTTCTCATAACTAGACAGATTGGACCGCTGTGTTCGCGCTTGCCAGCACGGACACAGGTAAGTTCCTGCCGGTGGGGGTTTTTGATAAGGGTAATGGTCACTCGCGGTCGTGGTGACGCGAGATCTAGGACCATACCCCTTCAATAGCCATTTCCACGATGAATGAGTCCTTCGTGGACATATACAGCGAAGAACTTAATGAAATGAATATTATTCTTCGTGGACATCATTAACAGGTTCTTCATGGACTTCAAAAAAAGACTTTCGTGATGTGCATGCATGAGAATTCATGAGTTTCGTGTGAAGGAATTGCATGACTTCTGTTTCCACACACATGTCTTGTATAGTGATGATGACATCATCATTATGATGTTATCATGACATCATGATGATGATGTCATTCTCGCACGTATCGGTCGTTGTCACTTCCATTTCGTACGCCGAATCGAACCAACGGAGGAACGCCTCGACTCTGGTCGTGAACCGAGCCGAACAGAGCCGAACCGAACTGAACCGAGCTGCAACCACATAAATATGCATCAACAAGTTGCAAGTAAATTTAGATAGCACAAGGATTGCAACTAGAACTTTCAGCCGAGAGGTCGTAATAGCTCACAGAAGGATCGAGGTACAGATCATTTACCTGGAACGTTTGATTTGTGGTGATCCGGGGATATGCACTTGTAGCTCCCCAGTGCATATACACAAGTTTCACCCTCTCCACAATAATGATTTGATTGCTTTGGACACTCCTTAATATTTATTTGTTGAATTGAAGAAAAATAGAACTAGTGAGTTTATAAGAATATATTAATCACAAGTAGGGCTATAAACGAACCGAACGTTCCGCGAACAGTTCGTGAACCGTTCGGTGGGAAGTTCGTTTATGTTCGTTCGATTAGCTTAACGAACGAACACGAACAAAAAATTTTGTTCGGTTAGCTTAGCGAATGAACACGAACACATGTCTCGTTTGTTCGACTGCGTTCATGAACGTTCGGTAATATGTTCGGTTACGCTCGTTCTTGTTCATTCGTTTACATTCGTTCGTGTTTATTTGATTATATTAAAAAATAATAAATAATAAACATTTTATCTAAACATATTGAAAACTTGAAACCCTATTTTTTATAACTTAGCTTAAATTTAGACATTGTAAGACATTTTTGGGGATAATTATGTCTAAGTTAGTTAAACTTGATTCATCTTTTGATGGTGTACTAGACTTCTTGTATTTTGATTTATCATTTGAGGGTTGTATTTAACTACTTATGTCTAATAAGGGAAGGTTCATTTGAGAAAAAAAAATTATTGAGAAGAAAAATAACAAAATGGTACAATTGTAAAACATTATATAGTTTTTTTTTCTTATCTCATTTATTATTATGTTTGATTAATTAACTAGTAATAAAGACTATCACTCTCTACACTAAAAATTTTTGTCTACACACATCAAAAGTTATCATACACATTTCGAAATTTATCCTACACATATTGAAATTTATCTTACACAACTCGTAATTTATCTTACACACCTCGTACTTATCCTACACTATAAATGGATTTTTATTTTTTTGAGAAAAAATATATATCTTAAAAATAAGTTACAAATTTAATACAGTTAGTTATTAAAGATGAAACTACCAATTAATGATGTATGTAAGTTTACCAATATACTCTTATAGTTACATTAAATACAAATATTAAATGAAGTCTAATGAAGCATTCCTATTGGTTGAAATTTCTTCTTTTTTCTTCTTACAAACAATTTTTTCTCATTTGAACCCTACACATATCTAATATGTAAGGATAACAATGTTAACTATTTTTTATTTTCAAGTAAAATTTTCGTTTGTGTTCATTTTTATTTGTGTGCATTCGTTTGTGTTCAAGACCAATGTTCACCAACTGTTCGTGAACAAATGAATTTTCTTAACGAATGAACATGAACATAAACTTATGTTTGGTATGCGTTCGTGAACATGTTAATTTCCTTAACGAACGAACACGAACATGGCATTGTTCGTGTTCGTTCGGTTCATTTACAACCCTAATCACAAGGTATGACGGATAACTTTGAAATTATATTGGCATCCATTGGGAAGATAGGGGTTCCCTTTGGAACCTTTTCTGCAATGATAGTTATATCCTAGGCCGTTTGTTGAATCGATGCAATAACTGTTCCTGCCTGCACACAGGCTGTCTCCGGTTTTTCGAGCCCGGTGGCATGTGGAACGCCCGACAACCCAATTAAAGGCCATGGGAAAATGTAACTGTTGTTTTCCATGAAAGATCAATGCTGAATTTTCGGAAATGGATACATGAGCACATAATGAACTACTATTTATGTTAGGGGAGGAGGGGTGGTTCACTAGTGATAGATTTCTATCACTCCCACTATCCAATCAAATCATGCCATGTCATCACCCAATATTCTATCACTAGTGATAGAAATGTAGGGGGGTGGTATCACTAGTGATGGAATTCTATCACTCCCAAATTTTTTAAATTTTCATTTTAAAATTAGAAATTAACAATAAAACACTAAAATTAAAAATTTCATTAAACTTAAAAATAAATTACATAGCAAAATAAAAAAACAACTAACATTGGAAAAAAAAAACTAAACGGGTGGCATCTCCCAACCCCACTTTGCGCAAATCTCGCGCTTTTGTTGAATGACAATTGACTTAAACGGTTCGTCGAGATGGTTGTGCTTTTCACACAAGATTTTTAAATCATTTTGTCTTTCAATCGTCTTCAAGTGATCCTTGTACGCCTGCTCGCGTTCAACTTTTAGGGACATAATTGTTTCTTTTCTTTGTTCGGCCTTCTTGAATTGGGTCATTTTCTCCTCTTCGATTCTGAAGATCGACTCCGCCACCGCTTCCTTCCCTTTGCTTGACGATTCACCACCTCTCCTGCGCCGTGGCCTTGTAGGTGTAACTTCTTCAACGGGGTCGTTAACGGGTTGATCGGGTTCGTCAAGGGGGTCGTCGTTTAAGTTCATTTGGGGCAAGTTATCCGACGCGGAAGTCGTGTAGTTCCCCGAATCGGATGTCTTTGATCTTTTCGAACCTCCTCGTTTTTTTGGAGCCGTAGGACCACGCATGTCAACCAACTCAACGGGGACCCACTTCGGGTGATTTCTCGCAACTTCCCATGCCGCCACGTGTGGAAAAGCCCTCTTTTTGAAGACATCGCAATACATTTCGGTGGCTTGTCACATGATTGCCGCCTCGCTCGCTCCACTTTGTGGGTTTCGGTTCTACAAAAAATATAAAAGGTTATGTTTTTTTTTTTAAATTATGTTTTTAAAAAAATAAACTATTTGTTTTTTTTAAACTGTTTTCAGTTTTTTTTTTAAAACTGTTCTGTTTTTTTTAAACTGTTTTCTGTTTTTTTTAAACTGTTCTGTTTTTTTTAAACTGTTTTCTGTTTTTTTTTAAATCTGTTCTGTTTTTTTTTTTTTAATTGTTCTATTTTTTTAAACTGTTTCTGTTTTTTTTTTAACTTTTCTGTTTTTTTTTAAATAAAAAACAGTTTTCAATGAAAAAAGATTTAAACTTTAATAAAAAACATACCTTTTGAATGAAACAAGCGTTGAACTTACTAATTTTCCCGTTCAAATCCGTCCACTTCGACGTCATTTGGTCCATGTTTCGTATCCTTGCACCGGGAAGTTGCCTAAAATGATTAATGACCCGTCTCCAAAATGCCTCATTTCTTTGCTCGTTGGCATGTTTCTTGCTCTCCGAGATGTGCAAATACGCCTGCACCAAGGACACCTGTTGATGCAGATTTTGTGTCCGATGCTTGTCGAATAGATTAGATTTATTTTACGCTGAATTTGTAATAGTTAGTGAAACGGTCTGTCGAACGTGTATAGACCCGCTCGTTTGAAGTGGACAAACGAGAGGGTTATTCGGTTGACCGTGTGTGTTTGAAAGACAAAGGGGTGTGGCTATAAATAGCAACCCTTTGTCATTTCAAACACTTGGAAGTTTTAGAGGTTTGAGTCCTCACAGGGAGAGATCACCACTTGGTCTCTCCCCGGATGTGTACTCCTTTGGTATGGTTCAGTTAGCTTGTTAATCGGGCCGGTTTGCTTTGTTATGTTATCAAATCTATACAAGTAAGTATTTCATCCGTCTCTAATCTTCCCGTCTATGAACATAATCATGATAATCACGGTTTTGGTCCAGAAAACGGTCCTACAATTGGTATCAGAGCCATGGTACCCGATTTAGTAAATCTAACAGTTTGTTAAGTCACATGTGCTCTAGATCTGTGATTTTCGTGATTTTTGTTCAAGATCTAAAAATGGTGAAAAACCCAGATCTGGACCGAAATATTCGGGTCTAGATGAAACAGAACATATACAATAGTTGGGTTTTGTATTTCACTCCTAAATAATCAAGTTATCATCATCAAATATCATATATACAATGATTTTCGTCAAATCTGCAAAATAAACAGTGTTTGTGTTCTTGAGATATGCTTGGCGGCTGGTAAGAAACACTAGGGTTCCTGTTGATACCCTACGACGAAATCCCAGCTGACGAAATCACCCAACTTCATCAAAAGCTCCTGGACGAAATCACCCATAATTTCGTTTCGTCAACTTGATCATGGACGAAATCACCTTGGGCGAAATCGTCTTGATCTTGACGAAATCACCCTGGGCGAAATCACTGGTCTCAGACGAAATCACCATTTTCGTCATTGTTTATCTTCAGACGAAAACACCTATCTTCATCACACTTGATCTGGACAAAAACACTTACAGTTCAGCAACAAATCCTGATTTCGTCAAAACAGTTCAGCAACAAAAAAAAAGGTTTGTTGGATGTTCTTGTTATCGCAGGAGACAAGAACGGCTGCTGCTGTTGTTCATCGCTGAAGAAGACATGGATATCGATTGGATGTGTGAATCGCAGAAAGTGAAGAGGTGTCGGCTGGATTTTTATTTGGGTATCTTGATTGTTGCTGGGTATCGACGAAGAGGAAGACAGATGTATTAACGACAGACTGATGTTGTTATGTTTTGGGAACTCAAATTTTTTTTTGGGGTTTTGGATGTTTGTTCATCACTGTGAGAAGAGAGAGAGACACAAAGAAGTAGGTGAAACGGTCTTTGGATAAATACATAAATAAATAAAAAAAATACAATAAAAGGTTGATGTCGGCTGGCTATTGTGAAGCATGTGGTTTGGCAGAATATGTTTCTGGGCCCACTTGTACAAGATAAAAGTCCATCATATTTTCTAGTCAATCAAGTTTGGGCCGTGTCTCTTAATTGGGATTTTGAATTGTTGCTTGTATTGTTTGGGCCATTCACATATTAGTTGACCTTTGGATTTAATTAGATGCCATCTAATTAAAATGGGCGTGATTTTTTTTCTGGGGGCAAAATGCATGATGACAATTTTTTATTTTGGGCCAAATTCAAAGGTTGTTACTACAAGATTAGTGGCCACATGTTTTGATTCAGCTTTGGGCCACGAACTATAGTAGCTTGGATTATATTTGAGCCAAGAATTCTAAGTGATTTGAAAGGTGGGGTCGGGTGTTCGCGAAGATTATTTGAACCGGGCTTCCAAATTTCAACATCAAATTCGTACGAATTTGGGAGCGCACGGGATGATGCGGCATGATGAAAACAAGAGATGATGAAAACATGATTTTTGTTAAACGTGGGGTAGTCACGGTTACCGATGCAAACGCCAAATTTTGGTGACTTGACTACTATGGGCCAAAAACAAAATTGGTATCTTCATTTCCGCACGTCAATATTTATGATTGTTATCAGTTATTCGTAAATGTTCGAAAGCATTTTGTTTATTGTCATTTTCTCGCATTTGAAAACGAACGTATGAACCTGGAACGTCAATATCGGTCCTAACGAGTTCACAAAGTCTTTGGAGGGATACAAGTCGGATCCTACGGGGTACTAGGGGACGTTCTTATTCAACTAGAATATGCAAAGAAGAAAGTCGTTTTCGTGATTTTTTGGAACCGAGAACATTCAGTGAAGATTGACGACAGTTCCGCTAAGTGAAGGGAATTTGTGAACATTTGAAAGTTGACGACAGTTCCTTTGAAGTGGAGGGAATCTGTTAAGGTTTAGAGATCTTACCAAAGAAATGGGGGAATAAAACGTATGATGAATTTCTTCGGTAAATTTCTAAACGCAATCACAGGTGGTAGAGTTTGTGATTTTCTGGTGATACCAACGGTTCAGCGTAGAATGTTTTGCACAGACACATATTTGAGGATTTTAATTAATTCTCAAGCCAGCGTGAAGAGTTTTGCACGGAAACATACAGGCATCTTAAGTCTACAGTAGTTACAAAAGCGCTGTTCACTGAAGACCTGGGGAATCTTTATGAAAGCTGATAGTTCAAGACTGAAGACCTGCAGGATTCGGTTTTGGGTTTGATGTTTCTTTGGGATTTTACAGGGATCTGGGGGTAACTCAATTCGTTGAGTTTGCAAACGATGTACTTGGTCTAGATGACTTCCTGAGTACTGATGCTGAAGATCCGTAGTGCATTGCGTGGTCAACTTCACAAAGGCGAGACAATGAGATCTGGATGTAGTTCAACTAAGCATGCTGGTTGAGCTTGCAAGGGATACACTTTGTCTAGCTGACTTTCCTGAGTGTTGATGCTGAAGATTAAAGTGCATTACTTGGTCGATTCCACAAAGACGGTTTACAGAAGACAGTTCACCAGAAACCTCTACCAATGTAGTATGCTTGAAGATCAAGACTTGATGCAGTTTTTAAAGAATGGAACCCTTATCAAATGTCGGTTGGAGTATTGGAAGATCAGCGGAAGATCGGTCAATTGATCCTTTTGTGGAAATTGCACAACACCCAACACGGATACGCATACTTTGAGGGGGAACTATTATACTAGAAGCATCAAGATACTACTTACCTGGATCATCGGTCAAGGGGGAATTTGTTAACACAGAAAAGATGAATACTTGACCGAAGATCGATTGCAGTTGCATTTTCGGCATTCGACAGCAACGGACAAGGGGGAATTTATTGATGCAGATTTTGTGTCCGATGCTTGTCGAATAGATTAGATTTATTTTACGCTGAATTTGTAATAGTTAGTGAAACGGTCTGTCGAACGTGTATAGACCCGCTCGTTTAAAGTGGTCAAACGAGAGGGTTATTCGGTTGACCATGTGTGTTTGAAAGACAAAGGGGTGTGGCTATAAATAGCAACCCTTTGTCATTTCAAACACTTGGAAGTTTTAGAGGTTTGAGTCCTCACAGGGAGAGATCACCACTTGGTCTCTCCCCGGATGTGTACTCCTTTGGTATGGTTCGGTTAGCTTGTTAATCGGGCCGGTTTGCTTTGTTATGTTATCAAATCTATACAAGTAAGTATTTCATCCGTCTCTAATCTTCCCGTCTATGAACATAATCATGATAATCACGGTTTCGGTCCAGAAAACGGTCCTACAACACCTCCTCCTCGCTCGTCCATTGTTGTCGGCCGGTTTGGACGATTTCTTGAACGGCATCATTTTCTTCTTCTTGTTGTTGTTCTTGAACGTAATCATCATCTTCATCGTCGTCAAGACTTTGTTGTGGTTCACGATACGCGGTTGCAAAATGATGGAGAATTGTGTTGTCTTCTAGTAGTGGGTCGAGTTGATGGGGTTGGGTTTGATACGTTTGGGGTTGAAATTTGTGAGGTTGAAACGGTGGGACGAACGGTTGGTTTTGATACGTTTGCGATTGAAATGGTGGATATTGTTGGGTTTGAAAGGGTGGATATTGTTGGGTATGAAAGGGTGGGACTTGGTCGGGTTCGTCTTGCTACCTAAAGCGCGTCGGCTCGCCAAGATTCGCTCGAACCTTGGGTCTTACGAGATTTTTCTTCGTACCCGAACCTCTTTTTTTCGAACCCCCGCCTCTCTTGCTTGAACCTTCCATGTTTCTTGTAAAAATATTTTTTGAAATCAAATGGAGAATTATAGGATTTTTTGAAGTGAGTTGGATAAAATGTATTGGGTAAAATAGATTTATATAAACTTTCAAAAAAAAAAAAAAATACCCAACAGTCACCCATCAACGTTCCATTTTTTATTTCCAACGCGTGATACACTCAACGCGTTATGTTTTGCACGAGTGATGAAAGGGCGGCGGCGGTGTAGCGTGATTGTTTCACGCGTAATCGGGGTGGTATAACGGACCACCCCGTGTGCCCTTATAGTTGATTAAAAACTCATATCATAGGCTGTTTTATTTCCTGGGAGACTAACTTGGTAGCAACCGTTATGGCCAGTACAACCAGGGGCAAGTCCAAGAAAAATTATAGGCTCCTTACATAAGGGGAGGGGGGTGGTCACTAGTGATAGAATTCTATCACTCACAAGCACCAATCAAGTTCCGCCATGTCATCAACCATTTTCCATCACTCACAACCTTTTCTAGTGGGGGTGGTCATCACTCACCACCACACCCAACAATTTCCCCCCAAACAACAATTATACTCACAAAGTAAAACCTTCACACGTTAAGAAAATAACGGAAATTGGATATATGCATGTTATCACGCGTTGAGTTTTGTTGCGGCGGTGGAAGTTTTGTGTTTTCCACGCGTGATAAATGGCTATCACGGTGGATTAACTTGCCACCCCGCCTCCCCTAAAGATTCACACGCAAATAAACCGTAATTTTCAACCCTAAAATAAGCCGTGATGATACATCCCACTGCCACATAAAGATTACGAAAAAATGTGAAAGGAAAAAATACGGATCCAGGAACAAGGGAACCCGTACCTTTTTACAAAGTAACAACTTAATTTTTTTTTCAAAAATTAAACATGGTGACACATAAACCATGACATACACTTATGACATGCAAAAGCATGTGTTATAAAAAAAAACGTATGGTTTATAAAACATACACTAATTTTTGTGTGTCATGTCATTTTAACAAAAGAAAATGTAATAATAATAAAATAAAACAATTATGTGTCATCTTATTTTAATAATTAAATAATTCTTCTATCTCGAATTTTGCTGTATAATCAAAGAAGTTCAATTTTTTAACAGACATTCATATACATATACCCTCCCAAGTCCCAGTTAATTGAAATTCCCAAACCCTCGTTAAACCCACAAAACATTTTCTCCTTGTGCATCCCTGAAGTGTTTTTCGGTGACCCAGAAGAGAGAGAAAGTGTTGATTGTTCTGAGGAGAATTGAGTATATTGAATATTAATATAGATTCTTTGTTTAGATATTAACAAAGATTGTTTGGTGGCTCATAGAATTTGCATGGGTGGTGTTGGCGCAGACCATTGAGGCGATCGAGTGGCTGAATCTTCTTATTTAGTGGCTTTGGAGCGGTGATTCTCTCTAATGTCCATCTTGTGAATAGACCCAATGAGTGGATATGGATGTGTACTAGAGTTATGGGTTTTACAGTTAAAGATACAAGAATGATATTAGATGATATTTTTAATTTTTCCGGTGAGCTCATTTTTAATTTACCTTAGGCACGTTCTAAGGTAAATCAGTATTTGTGCTTGGAGGATTTATCGTTCTTCCTTAGTGTAATCTAATCTTGTCGACAGAGCAATAGATATTCCTTCTGTTCTTTGTTCGTTGTGTGGTGAGTGCCCGAAGTCTTCAAATCATTTGTTTGGTGAATGTCAATCTATTGTCGATATTTGGGAATAAATTGCTTCTTGGTCGGGTCCATGCTTCCAAAGTGACTCGAACATTTCTCCAATTATCCCAAATAGTCTCGAAAAGCACCGATTTTAGGTATGTTTTTTTGAATTGTTATTTTTTTGTCTAAGTTTTACCCGTTTTGGTTGGGTATGTTTCGTCTTTATTGAAACTTGAAGTGTGATTAGATGAAACTTGTTTGGATTGTTTGATTGCTTTATTTTAGATGAAACTTGTTAGTAATTGTTGGTTAACTGGAGTTTGATATTTTAATTTAGATAACACTTGTTGATGGTTTGTTTCATATGAATTTGTATTTGAATTGGATTTCTTATGTTATCTTACACAACACTTATATTCTCTCAGTTGATCTCTGTGTTGTGTTGCATTGTGCTTGTAGGTCCGGCTAGGGGAGGATCTAGTCGCCTAATCCTTGTGTACAAACCAACCCGGTTGTGCGGAATTCAACCGAGATAGCAAACCGAGATCGAACACGTAAATAATATGGACACGAGATTTCAACGATTAACACCACTGTATTAATACTATGAAAGGTTCTGTTACAAAGCAATGTTTACAAATGTATTTTGCAAACTCTCTCAAAACTCTCGTGTGTGTTCTCTGTGTGCTCAGCTCTGTCTGTTCTGTCTTCAGTCTATATATAGCACCAGCATTGACGAAATGAAAAACAGGCGACGAATCAGGATCATGGTCGACGAAACATAGTCTGTTTCGTCGACTTCCAGGCTGTTTCGTCGATGTGGGCTTTGGTCCAAACAGTGAAGGCCCATGTTGCATTCTGATTGGCCCAAAGTTCATGTCACATGCACGCACACGATTTCAATTCAACTTGTTTCAGATTTGTGAAGTTTAGACAAAGTTGTGACATCATCATGACATCATCATGATGATGTGTCAAGCGGGAAACGTTCTCGGCTCTCCGTGCTTTGCGTGTCGAACTCTGGGGCGCACGACGGAGGAATGTCGTGACGTCGGGCTTGAGCCGAACCTAACCTAACCGGGTCGAACCGAACTGAGTCGATCCGAACCGAGTCGCGTCCACATAATATGTATCAACAAACTCCCCCTTGGACGCTACTCGTGAGGTTCATCTTCCATGTCTTCTATGTCGGAGGATCTTCAATGTCTTCACGTCTTGAAAGCAGAAAGTGTATCAACAAACTCCCCGTTTCATGTAGGAAGTGTGTTGACAAACTCCCCCTTAACATAAGCTCCCCCTTGAGTTATGCTCGTGAATGACTTGATCTTTGTAACTTGAGATCCTTGTGGTGTTGGTGATGGTCAGCGGCAACTCGATCATCTTCATCATTTGAGTGCCTTCACGTCGTGTCTTCATTCCGAAGCTTGTCATCGACCATGTTCTCCTTGCCTTTAGCATCTGCACATGCAAGAAAGCTAAACGCGTAATGAGAACAACTGCTTGGAATATAGTTAGTATAAACAAATGACACACGTATGACCGTATTTAATCAAACACCGTCCGACAGTTTGAAAGTTTAACAAATTTGTCAATTTTAGTCTTTAACTTTCAAAACTTGCAAATTTCGACCGTTTATGAAGATTTAGTCGTTTTGGTTTTCGTTCAGGTTTCAGGTATCGAAGACTCGAGATCCAACATCGTACGATCGAAAATAAAATAGAAATAAAATCTTTTTGGATTTTATAAAGTTTATATTAAAACACACCTAAAATCTTTTTGGAATTTTTGAATATTTCAAATGTAAAGACAGAAAGCAGTAAATAAATATATACAAAGGTGCAGAAACTGAAAGCATTAAATAAATATATACAGACATTCTTTTTGTGAGTTTCGAGGGTAAGAGAATCATATCAGTGTACGGTCATGCCAAAACGCTCTTGTTGTTCTTTTAGTTAACATTAAGATAAGCATCCTATAACAATTATCGGTATTGTTGTCCACATAAGCTCAACTTATCAGATGTAATCATGGCGAGGGGATACGTTAAGGTATGATTTATACTTACCGACCGGTGTTCATCCACATCACGACACATTCCCGTATCAAGGTATGCACGAGGGTTCATCTTACCGGTGAGTATACCGATTATCATCTGTTTGACCGTATATGATGTGAGAAACTCACTTATTTTGATTGAAAACAAGCCCTGTGTGATAGAATCACTTATTGATGAGGAACTTGATTTTCAGATGCATGAGGGCACAGGAGCAAGTCCGTGAACAGGTCAGTACTTTCGTACAGCAGAGAGACGAACTTGACTCCCGGATAAATGTGATATATTATCACTTATTTGTTTGGACATGTGATTGTTGATCACTTATTGAGGTCGTATGCAGTATGTACACGTATGTATGGTATCATGGAAGATCTAGACTTGCGTCCCCGTTATTTTTCGGTAAAAGATACAACCATGATACCCAGATGATAAGCAGCATAAAGACCGTATATCTCAGAACCTCGGCAATCTCTCAAACGAAATTTCGGTACTAAGACCATATGCCAATGAATGGTTCCCACCTGGTCTTCAGTCGATTTAAGTTTATATCACCCTGCACACTTTAAAATGATTGTGAGCCTACCGATACATCTTATATAGAGCTGCTTATCGTTTTTCATTTTAGGTTTAAAGAGGTTTGGACAGACCACTGATGTACTATCATTTTCTCTTTTGCTCGCCAGGAAACTCATTTTTGTTTTTCTATTGTTTTTGTGTTTTGAAATTTTTCGATGTTTTTGGATTTTTCAAATTTTGGATTTTTCAAATTTTGGATTTACTCCCCCTAAAATCAACAAACTATGATAAATTTAAAACACAAAGGTATTTACAAAAATGATTTTCCGATGTTGGTTTTACTTTTGCTTGACCTTAATGCCGTTTACCAATAATAAATAGTCAAATCTTGATTTGTCAAATGCTTTGGTAAAAAGGTCGGCACGTTGGTCATCGGTGTGGAGGTAAGCAACATCGATTAGCCTTTTCTCAAAGCAATCACGTATGAAGTGATACTTAATTTCGATGTGCTTAGTCTTTGAATGCTGCACAGGATTTCTAGTGATCTGTAAGGCAGCAGAATTATCAACGTAAATAGGAGTAGTTAGGAATTCAAAACCGTAGTCACGCATTTGTGGTTGGATCCATAGGACTTGGGAGCAACAACTTGAGGCAGCAATGTATTCAGCTTCGCATGTTGATGTAGCGACGCACGTCTGCTTCTTGCACTGCCATGTGACTAGGCGATTTCCCAAAAACTGACATCCAGCCGTTGTGGATTTGCCGTCGATTTTGCATCCGCCAAAATCAGAATCACTGAAAGCGATCAAGTCAAAGTTATTATCCCTAGGGTACCATAGACCGGTGTCAGGGTAACCCTTCAAATAACGAAAAATCCTTTTTACAGCTGCAAGATGTGAGGCCTTCGGGTTGACTTGATATCTGGAAAGCAGGCATGTTGGGTACATTATATCTGGTCTTGATGCTGTGAGGTACATAAGAGATCCGATCATCGCGCGGTAGTATGAGGGGCTAACAGCTTCACCCTTCAAGTCTGGATTAATTCCGTGATTTTGCGGCAATGGGGTACCGATGGGCGTTGCATCAGACATCTGGAACCGGCTCAAGATGTCACCAACATATTTAGTCTGATGGATGAATATCCCAGACTCAGTTTGTTGCACTTGTAGGCCCAAAAAGAAGGTCATTTCCCCATAGCACTCATCTCGAATTTATCCTGCATAATGCGCTCGAAATTCCTACACAAAACATCATTAGTAGAACCAAATATAATATCATCAACGTATACCTGTACCAGTAGAAGATCTCCATCTTGTTCTTTGATGAAAAGAGTACAATCGATAAGACCTCTGCGAAATCCATTCTCCAGCAGATAATTAGATAAGGTTGCATACCAAGCTCGCGGTGCTTGATGTAGACCATATAGAGCTTTGTTGAGCAACCAAACCCGATCGGGATGGATAGGATCTTCAAACCCAGGAGGCTGTTCGACGTACACCTCTTCTTCCACCACACCATGTAAGAATGCACTTTTGACGTCCATCTGGTAAACCTTGAATCCTTTGAATGAGGCATAAGCCAGAAAGATCCGAATTGCTTCCAGACGTGCAACAGGTGCATAAACTTCGTTGTAGTCTATCCCTTCTATCTGACGAAAACCTTGAACGACTAGCCTTGTTTTGTTGCGAATAACGATTCCACGGTCGTCCTTTTTGCATTTAAACACCCAACGGGTACCAATCTTCTTGTAACCAGCAGGTTTCTCTACGAGTTTCCAGACACCAAGCTTCTGGAATTGTTGCAGTTCTTCCTGCATTGCTTCAACCCAAGAGTTATCTTTCAAAGCTTCCTTCCAAGTTCTTGGCTCTTCCTGTGAGACATAACACGTGAAAGACCAATCATTTTGTTGACCAGATTCTCGGATAGCTGCATACAAGCCTGCATTGTTGTTGTTTCGCAACATGTTTCTTGTTTGAACGCCACTCTGTACATTTCCGATGATGTTTTGTTGAGGATGGGTATTGTGAATCCTTGTTTCTGGATTATCTTGAACTGGAATATTTGTACCCAGATTGTTGAGATTGAGATCAACGACTAATTCAATACCCGAAATTGACGAAGAGGATGATGCAGTAGCTTCAGCTGTTCTAGGGGCATCCACCGGAGGAGTACCCTCTGAAGTAACATGAACTGCTGTTGTTGGAGCTTCTTGATCTGCATCGAGAAATTCATCATCCTCTGAAGATTCGTTCAATTCGGTAGCATCGTGAAAATCCTCATTGTCGAGAGCATTATTGTTCACTGAAGATGGTTCTTGATTGACAATAATTGGACGAACCAACGGTGAATCTGTTGCATTGTCACTCTCGAAAAACATCCTTGCCGCAGCATTTTCTTCAACTGCTTCAACATTGATCGAATTGAAAAAGTCATCGTACTCAAACATCCAAGGCTGACCAGGACATTTGACTGGTAAAGTGTGCCTTTGTACTCTGACTTCAGACCATTCCTCGACCCTTTTAGTCTCTAGATTCCAGACTCTTAAGTTCGGGGTGGCATACCCAAGAAAGTATCCCTCAATTGCTTTTGCCCCAAACTTTCCAATAGGATCGATTATTGTACATGGAGCTCCAAACGGTTCAAGATATGACAAATCTGGTTTCCGTTTGTGAAGAAGCTCATAACAGGTCTTGTTGTGCCTTTTGACTGTAAGGACTCGGTTCAACGTATAACATGCAGAGGCCACAGCTTCACTCCAGAATGGAATGGGCAACTGCGACTCTACCAACATAGTCCTAGCAGTCTCGATCAATGTGCGGTTCTTACGTTCAGCGACGCCATTTTGTTGAGGAGTATAAGCCGCACTAAATTCGTGAAGAATACCTTTTGAAGTGCAAAACTCCGCCATGGCATGATTTTTAAATTCAGTACCATTGTCGCTACGTATCCGCCTAACCTTCAACTTATACAAATTCTCAATCTGAATGATCAAGTTTTTGATAATACCGAAAGTTTCGCTCTTGTGTGCCATGAACGCCACCCAAGAAAATCTTGAATAATCATCAGTTATCACGAGGCAATATTGATCATTACGGATGCTTTTATGCTTGACAGGACCGAACAAATCCATGTGCAAACGTTCAAGCGGAATGGCCACCGTGTTGATCTTCTTAGTCGGATGTGGCTTCTTCGTTTGTTTTCCTTTCTGGCACGAAACACAGACGTCTTGAAGATGGAAGTTTTTAAGAGGAACACCATTCACCAATTCATTTGACACCAAATGATTCATTTTGCGTAAGTGAATGTGACCCATTCGTCTGTGCCAAGAGATTGAGTCTTTTTCTGTGGCTTTGGAAACGAAACATGTTGCTTGTGCAGACGTAGTAATAGCTTGGCTCATATCAAGGACATACAGATCATTTATCCTTGGAGCCGACAAGAGAATCCATTCTTTTGGAATTTTGAAGCCGGGTTTCAGCACATAACATCCATTTGCATCAAAGTGTACTGAGAACTGCTTATCACAGATTTGTGAAACGCTGAGAAGATTGTGATCAAGTTGTTGTACAAAGTTGATCTTATCAAAACTAACAACCCCGTTGGAAATCATTCCTTCACCCGTAATATATCCGCCTTTATCTCCAGCAAAAGCAACATAACCTCCTCTAATAGATTTGACGTCGTAGAGAAGCTTCATGTCGCCTCTCATGTGCCTGGATGCCCCACTATCAACAATCCAATGACTACTGATAGTTCCTCCTGGAACACCCTGCACATGAACTCACATGATTAGTTGGAGATGGGGACCCAAGCCATTGTGGTCTTGGGTCTTCCATTTTCATCAACAACAACAACTTCTATTCTTTGATGATTTGAAAATTGTGATGATCCCCCTGTATTTGTGGTCATTTTAGGTTTCCATGTTTGTTGAGTTTTTCCAGTTTGATTGTTTGACAAATTAAACTTTGAATTTTCTGGTTTAACTGAAACAGATTGTTTTTGAACCACATCAGTTTTAAGTGTTTTTTCAATTTCCTTGACTTGTTGGCGTTTCTGTTTCTTTTCCCTTTCTCTTACAAGGTGGGGATCTTGTTTTACAGAAACAGATCGCTTGCGGTCAGTTTGGTCACGGGGATCATCAACTTTACCCTTTTGTTTATGAAGATATGGACAATTTCGAATTATATGTCCAATTGTACCACATTCAAAACATGATCTTTGTTCTACAAACCCCGAAGTATCATGTGATCGTCTTGCCGATGATGAACTTTGTGATCCCGAGGTACTAGGTTTTGAACTGTTTGGTTCATTTCTTTTCATCGCTGTTGCTTTCTTGACAAAATCTAAGTTAGATTTGTTTTCAAACGTTTCAATTTTGTCCGTTCCCTTTGATTTCACAAAGTTCACAATCTTGTTCTTCTTTTGATTCGGCTTCCTTTGACCTTGAGCCGGTAATTTTCCCTTTGGTTTGTTATGATTTTGCTGCCTTTTCTCTGTTGGTAATTTCTGATTGCCACATTGTTTTTGAACTTCGGCCTTTGGAATAGGAGGGCACTGTGTTACTGTAACACGTGATCCTGTCTTTCCCAAAAACTTACTTGTCGAATTTTCAAAGACTTTACTGATCAAAGATTGATTAACATTCTTAATAGGAAAATCTCTGTCAGAATAAATTTTCTCATCACCAACAAGAGTGTACAGCAAATCCACACTCTCCGACTCTTTTGCAGACAAGGACTCGATTGCTACAGTCTTAGCGGGTTTTGCAGGAGGATCACATAAAATATGATTCTCAAGAGGTATGTCCTCTTCTTTGATTGCCGCATCAGACTTTGCTGGGTTAGTATCATCGGATTCATCATCAGAAGAATCAGCATCCTTAATCACAACTGGAGGATCCTGATTCGGTTCGGCAGAAGACACACATGTATCTGCTGATACGTCTGAATCTGATGATACTTCTTTCTTGTATCCGAGTCCTGTTGCAAATTCCTTAATGTCTAGAGGAACAGATGGCTCAAAGTAGGTTCTATCTTCCTCATCAGGCATGGCATCATAATTGTGTCTCACAGGTGGTGGACATTTCTTATATCCAATGCATGTGACATCCCGTTTCTCTTTCTGAACATCAATGATATGATCCAACACATAGCTAGAACTCAAATAACTATCTAGCTTAAGCTGGATCGCCTCACTTTCAGTTTTCACACAAGCCATCTCTTTTTGCATTATCTCAAGTCGAGTTATATACAAATTAATGTCAGTTTTTTTTCTGGAAACCATTTTTGTTAACTCGGTTTTATCTTTCTTTAATTTCTCAATTACCGTTTTAAACTCCTTTTCATGATTTTCATAAAACATGTTGGCTTCAGTGCACTTCGAAAGATCCACGGTCAATTTCTGATTGTGGGGGAATGTCACATCATATTTCTCTTGCAAAGCCTCGTGTTTGCTTTGCAATTCACACCACTTATCATTCAACGAAACATGTTTGTCTTGCAAGTCAAACAAACTAGCTTGTAAAGCATCATGTTTGCCTTGCAACTCAGACATGTTTGCCTCTAAATCAGCACATTTAACACTCAATCTATCACAATTATCACAAATAACAGCAGTGGGTTCATCGTCACATACCTGACTTGATGAACTGTCGACATTAGCCATAAAGGCTGAATGGAGAGAAGACGAAGAATAAGCAGCTTGATCCACCAAAATAGATCTTCTATCAGTTCCTGCTGCAGCTTCCTCCAAAAGCTCATCAACATCTATATCAACTGACGCACTTGATGTCTCATCCACATGATCATCGCCTAAACTCGAGGATTCTTCATCTGAACTTCTACTATAACCAGAAGAGTCTTCATCCTCAGAAGAGTCACCACCATTGGCGGAAGATTCTCCACCACTGGCGTGATTTAAATCCTTCACGACCTCAGCAAAACAAGCTGTTCCATCTGGAGCATCATTTCCCAATTGGATTGACCAATCACAACCTTCATCTACTTGAACCACAAGTGCCTGGTTGGCATTTGATGGTCCCGCTTGGCTTTGGTTGTTGACAGGTATCAACGTACGCTCATTGTTCATGTTCTGATTCTGCTGGTTGCCTTGATTTCTGAAAGGGTTCTGGTTCCCATGCTGAGCTGGCCTTGTACATTCCCTTTTAAAATGACCCCGTTCACCACAATTAAAGCACTTCACTGCCTGTTTATCGAACCCATACTTGGTGTCTTTCTTACTTTCCAAGCTGGTTCTGCCCGTTCTTTCCATGAAATCCTTTGCTCGCCTTACAGCACTTGCGAACGCCCATTTGATATCCATCAAATCCATCTCTTCCTTATCAATCTGCTGATAGTCTTCTTGTGTCAGATTAATGTTGCCAATCTGACCTTCCACTAATCCATAGTATGCGCTCACCAAAGTGTTTAGCAGCTCCATGTGTTCCTTTGCTACTTCCACACTGACTTTAGAAAAGCTTGAGGTGTCGAGCCGCACTGTATTTGGCTTGGATTGCTGACCAGCAGATGATGTGCTTCCATAACATGCTTGTTGTTGAGCAGGAAGTGGATTCCCATACATGTCTGTTGTTGGAGGAGGCTTGACCGGAACTTGGATAGGGTTACCATACATATCTGTGCTAGACACAAACGCTGTTTGAATTGGAGCATGTGAAGAAGGTCTTGCAGGAGTACTAGGAGTTCCATAATACATCTCAGGATCATGTCGCACTTGTATTGCAGGAGCGCTAGGAGTTCCATAATACATCTCAGGATTCTGTGGCACTATGACCCTTTTCGCCTTAAGGGTTTCTTCCTGATTTTTATTCTCCAGAAGTTGAACAAAGTCATTGAAGTTTGTTGTAGCCAAAATGCCATTGAGCTTTAGGATTTCCAAGAAATTACTCCATTGTGGTGGCAAAGCATCAGCAAACTTGGTGACAATTTCGATTGGAGTCGTTATCACTCCAAAAGTTCCCATTTCAGTCAACAAATGAGAAAATCGACTTGTCAAATCTCCCAAAGATTCTTTATCCATGCATGTAAACCCATCAAACTCTTTCTTGAGTAGACCTTGTCTCAATTGGCGAGTCGCTTCGTTTCCTACACCTCTCGTCTTCAACGCATCCCATAATTTCTTTGTCGTTTTGAAGTTGACAAATTGATGGTAAATATCCTTGCTTAATGCCTGAGTAAGAATAGCATAAGCTTTCTTCTCTAAGTCATAGACCTTCTTCTGATCTTCCGTAAGATCGGCAAACGTAGCAGCAGATGACGCGGCAACCTCTATTGTTTGATCGAAATCTGTGGTGAAACGCAACCACAATTCTGTATTTTGTCCAAGGACGTATGTATGAAATCTGTCAATCCATCCCGGATATTCGCTTAAGTGCGTCAACTTTGGAGGCCGATTCAAACTTCCGGTTTCGCTCTCGCTTAAGAGAATGCTTTGAATACTTGGAGTTTGATTTGATACGAATGCCCATTGACCGGTAGAAATTGCATTAGCTTGTGAAGATACCGGTGCAGAAGATTCGGCCCACGAAGGAGACAAACTCGTGTTTCTATACTTTTCGCTATCCGGAGACGGAGTACCATAATACATATCTGTATTTACCGGAGTACCCCAAATCGGATTCATTTTTTATCAAGAAAAATGAATACCTGAAAATCACACCTCAAACAAACAGTTAAATAACAATTTCAACCCTTCTGTTAAATTTACAAAGTGTTTCGACGAAATAGAATGTTTGACGAAACAGATTTATAATTTAAACTCGACGAAACCGAAACCAATTTATGAGTAGATGGGCTTGACGAAATGGAATTAATTAAGGTCCAAAAATAAATCAAAGCCCCAAACGATCTGTTACTTTGGGCCCCTTAATTGGCGCAATAGGCAAAGGTCTTTTGGGCCTTATGTTCTTAACAAAACTAGTCAACGAAACAAATGGAGGTTTAATAAAAGTCAACGAAACAGAAAATCCTTTTTGTCTTTTTGTTCTCGGTGAAACAAGGAAGTAATATGGACTTTTTGGGCTAAAAAGATGTCAGGGGTTGGTGAACTGTTTGAGCTTTATCCTTTTCTGACACACAACAGGCACCCTTTCGGCTAAAGCATACTTGGTTCACCAAACAAGTATGGTGAACAATATTATAATCAGTTAACACACCCCAATGCACAAACAACTTTCTAAACTAATCTTAAGGATCAAAAAGTCCACTTTTGAAGAACACCATGAAGATTATATGAATATATGAAGAACACAGTGAACTTGATGAAGTTTCCGGTAAACTTATGAGTTTTCCGGTGAACCGAAAAATTTCCGATCACGAATTTTGCTTAAAACTTCACTAAAAACCCAATTTTAACATGTGAAAACGCGAAATAACAAGGATTTTATAAGAACTTTCAGCAAAATACGAGGATTTTTGAAGATTCAAACAGATTTTTTTTTTATGAAAAATATAAACTTCAAAAACCCGAAACACACCCGAAAACACTCGGTTTTAACAAGGAGAAGAGCCAAGGCTCTGATACCACTTGTAGGTGCGGCTAGGGGAGGATCTAGTCGCCTAATCCTTGTGTACAAACCAACCCGGTTGTGCGGAATCCAACCGATATAGCAAACCGAGATCGAACACGTAAATAATATGGACACGAGATTTCAACGATTAACACCACTGTATTAATACTATGAAAGGTTCTGTTACAAAGCAATGTTTACAAATGTATTTTGCAAACTCTCTCAAAACTCTCGTGTGTGTTCTCTGTGTGCTCAGCTCTGTCTGTTCTGTCTTCAGTCTATATATAGCACCAGCATTGACGAAATGAAAAACAGGCGACGAATCAGGATCATGGTCGACGAAACATAGTCTGTTTCGTCGACTTCCAGGCTGTTTCGTCGATGTGGGCTTTGGTCCAAACAGTGAAGGCCCATGTTGCATTCTGATTGGCCCAAAGTTCATGTCACATGCACGCACACGATTCCAATTCAACTTGTTTCAGATTTGTGAAGTTTAGACAAAGTTGTGACATCATCATGATGATGTGTCAAGCGGGAAACGTTCTCGGCTCTCCGTGCTTTGCGTGTCGAACTCTGGGGCGCACGACGGAGGAATGTCGTGACGTCGGGCTTGAGCCGAACCTAACCGGGTCGAACCGAACTGAGTCGATCCGAACCGAGTCGCGTCCACATAATATGTATCAACAGTGCTTTATAATATATGGAATGACCTCCTCAACGAGCTCGACAATTGTGCAATCCAAGTTCTCAGGTTGTGCCAAACGTCACATGACTTTGTTATTTACATTAGACTTATAATTTTTATTGATATAGTTCTTAGGTAGGTTGAGCTTATAGTTGAATAGTGTTACTTTGTTAAACTGTTATGTAATTACTAATTGTTAAGCGTTAACTTGTTAGTTGTAAATGTTAGACAAATGAAGTTATAAACCAAATGAAAAACTCTATGAATTTACAAACCAAAACAATAGCCTTAGATCTAGAAAAAAAAGATTAACCCAAAATATATCAATGACCAACTCAGTAAGGACCCTGTTGAAAAAAATCTCAGGGTTCCCTGTTGAAAAAAATCTCAGGGTTCCCTTTTTTTTTCTGGTTAAGAGTTCAGTAAGGACCACACCAAAGGAATAAACATCGCTCTTCGCAGCATCATCGACACAACGCTTGATTACAAATACAATAATGTCAACCTTAATTAAAATACTTACATTTTTAACCCAAAATTTACTAACTATTGATTATAACATTAATTCCTTTACTATTTAAAATTGGGTTGACAATTATTAAGGCCAACAGTATTGAGGTACATGGGTACTAGAACTTGTTAGTTGTGAGTTCATGTTCTGTAAGGCACCTATGACGAAATTCGAGCTGTACTACACTTTGTCTAAATTGGCGACCACCTCTTCCATGCTTGGTCTTTTATTGCTTTTCATTTTCATGCATCTCTTGGCAAGCTTAGCGACAAGAACTACATCATCCATTATAGCCTCTTGCAGAACTTGCTTGTCCAAAATTTCAACAAGCCGATTTTGTTTCACCAAATACTTAAATCTTGGCACCAAGCCTTCACCGGAGTCACTTGAGGAAGTAGACTTTTTTCTGGTTAAGAGTTCAGTAAGGACCACACCAAAAGAATACACATCACTTTTTGCAGTAAGTTTTCCAGAATGGAAATACTCAGGATCTAAGTATCCAAATGTACCGCCAACTTGTGTAGTTATATGACTTTTGCTAAGAGGTACCGACTTTGAAAGTCCAAAATCTGATACTACTGCTTTGTAGTTTTGATCTAGTAAGATGTTGCTCGGCTTAATATCCCTATGAAATATAGCTGGTGAGGCATAATTGTGTAGATAGGATAGTGCACCCGCAACTTCCCTTGCGATTCGTATACGATCTTTCCATGAAAAGTTCAAAAGCCCTGTCTCATCATGAAGATGTTGTGCAAGGGTGTCATTGGCCAAATACTCATATACCAATAAGGGGACTTCATATTCCAAGCAGCAACCTAACAATTTCACTATATTCCTATGGTTTATTTGTGCAAGAATGAAAACTTCATTAACAAATCGCACAACCTGATCTACAACTACCGCGTTCGACTTCTTTATGGCTACAACCGTCCCATCAGGGAACAACCCTTTGTACACTGTACCTTGTCCTCCGTTGCCAAGGACCCTGCTTCTACTAAAATTTTTTGTCGCCTTCTGCATTTCTTCGGCGGTATAAACTTTTATTATCATGACACGTGATTCAGTAGAAGATATTTGTTGCTTCAATAGATGTCCTCCGTTCTTTTTAAATAACTTATTCTTGATCCTAGCTTTTTTTATTCTGTCAAGCTTTATATATGTCAAGTAACCAATAGCACCAAAAGCTAAAAGTCCAATTACGATTCCAAGAGTTGCTGCACTTGCAACGAAATGTAGTTAGCACACGTGTGGGAACTAGAACTTTTGAGCATAGTGGTCGTAATAAAGTGTCTTGTGCATGTGTACTTATCTTGACCTTGCTTGTTAGACATGATCGCACAAAAGGAGTGTTTGAAGTAAGCTAGTCTAAATCTAGTGTTATATTAAACAATATATTGGCTAAAGGTGTGATGCTTGGATAGTTAGTTAACCCTCCTAACTATATATTTGTATTTTGTATCTTCAGGAAATTAATATTTTTTTTTGAGTGTTGATTTGCTTTAATCATATAAGTTAAAGGGTCAGAGACAATTGTGGGAAAAGATAAATAAAAAAAGAAAGAAGATCGGTATAGATATGGTATGGGATAATTGGTAGAGATTTGTTTATTTATGGTGTAACCTTAGTAGAGAATACGTAGGTGATTTAGTTATGTGTTTAGTATAAATATAAGTATAGGATCATTGTGTTCAGGGGCGGACCTACAGTTGGAGTTGGGGGTGCAGACACACCCCTTAAAAACAATTTTTTTAGTTTAATACTCGCGTTAAAATACTAAGCGCACCCTATAAAATTTTGCAATCGCCCCCTTTGAAATTTCGAAACCAACCAAGAGAGAAGTTGAAGTGAAAAAAATAAAAAATAAAAAGTGAACACCATCAGAATACTTCTGACAGTAGTATTTCCGGTGAGCTCTGCAAATGAGAGAGAGAAGGGAGATGAAAGAAGATACTGATTTGAACTTGGTAATATACTTTTGTACGTTGCTTTCGTTTATTGGGAAGATAAACTAAATATATGGTCCACAAGATTTTATGAGAGTTGTGATAAATTTATATTTAAAAGAACATTTATATACACTATCAATTATGGATGTGAGCTAAGGGTATGCATAGTTGGTTAACCGTGGATTCAGTTAATCAATGGTCGGTTAACCGAGGGTTCGGTTAATTGAAAAGTATTAACCATAACCATAACCGATGGTTGGTTAACCGTTGTTCGGTTAACCAATGGTTATGGATCGGTTTCAGTTAATTATCCAATGTATATAAAATTTGTAAAAGATAAACTCATGAATATAAAACTTGTAAAAAATACATAGATACCACATGCATATTGGTAATAGACTCTATGTACAAAAAACAAACACTAATGGACCCTCAATTGGACTAAAATGTTAAAAAATCTTGTCGGCCGTGAACTTATAAATAATATTACATTATGTTCGGCTTAATGGACCCTCAATTGGATATATATATATATATATATATATATATATATCCCTCAAGGGGGGTGGGGTTCAGCTACAAAGTCCATTTTTCCTACAAAGTGTACAAAGTCATAAAACGCCACAATTTCAGCCATAAAACACATTCAAAACCCACAAATAACATGTTGAAGATCACTAAAACACAATATCCAAACCCTAACAATCCATAAAAACTTCAAACACACCATCGTAGAACTATGAATATAAAACACAACATGATAATCAATATAAAACACACTAATGTTAGTCATTCGATAATCAAAGCCTTATCATCCGAAACACAACACAAAACCCACAAATATGGCATTTTAGTAATGTTCACTTTGTTAGTTGTGTGTTTTGAGTGTGTTTTATGGTTGACATTATAGTGTTTTATGACTTTTTACACTTTGTAGGAAAAATGGACTTTGTAGCGAACTCCCACCCTATCCCTCAATTGGATATATATATATATATATATATATACACACACATAGGGTAAGGTTCATTTGAGGACCACCCTTATTGCGAGAACCAATGTGAACACAAAATAAAATCTAAAGAAAATCAAAAAGCACTCAAAAAAAATATTTTAATATTTTTTTTTTTAAAAATCGCTATATTTAGTTAGCAAACAAAAAAAAACTTTTTTTTTCGAGTAACAGTTATCCATACACATGTGCATATGTATCATTACTTCGACAAATCCCGTAATACTTCACCAGTAATAGAAAATTGCACTTTAATTTACAATATCATCCGTAATACACTACTTTTTACATTACCAATATTCAAAATGCACATGTGCATCATTATCTATAACCATGATATAACGTGTTTTGGTACAAAAAGTTTGTGATTTTGAATGGAGAAGTAGGTCCATATACATGTTTTTTGATTAGTTATATCTAGTGGTTGATGGTTTGGTTATAGTTGTCAATTTATGATGTAATATGTTGATTAAATGGTATAAATGGTGTTGATATACATGTAATAAAGTGAAAATATTGGTAATGGAATTGTATTATGGATGGTAGGAGGTAATGGTATTATATTATGGATGGTAGAAGGTAATGGTAGTGTATTATGGATCGATGGTATGATAGATGAAAGGGAAAGTGTGTTCAAAGTAGTGTACCAAAACACCTTATTTCATTTTGATACATATAGATGCACATGTGCATTTCTAATATTGGTAATGTAAAAAGTAGTGTATTACATATGGTAGTGTAAATGAAAGTGCAATTGTCTAATATTTGTAATGAATTGCGAAATTTGCCAAAGAAATTACAAAAATGCACATATGCATGTTTGTGTATTATGGATGGAATGATAGATGATAGAGAAAGTAGTGTACCAACACACCTTATTTCATGTTGATACATATAGATGCACATGTGCAATCCTAATATTGTTAGCGTAAAATGTAGTGTATTACGCGTGTTAGTGTAAATGAAAGTGCAATTGTCTAATATTTGTAATGAATTACGGAATTTGTCAAACAAATGATACAAATGCACATGTGCATGGATAAATGTTACTCGAATTTTTTTTTTTTTTGAAATTTTTTTATTATAAACGAAATATAACGATTTTTTCAAAAAAAAAAAAAATAGTAAAAAAAAGATTCTTTGGTGTTTTTTAGATTTTTTTAGGTATTATTGTTTGTGTTCACATTTGTTCTCGTGATTCTCGCAATAAAGGGTAGTTTCTAACGGAATCCTTGTCATATATATATATATAGGGTATGGTTCATGCGAGAACCACCTTTATTGCGAGAACCGCGAGAACCAATGTGAACACAACAAAATAAACCCACTACACCACCAAAAACCTAACCCCCCCCCCCCCAAAAAAAAAATAATAAAAATAAAAACCTAAAAAAATTATTTTTTTAATATATTTTTTTAAATCGCTAGTTTTAGTATCAAAAAAAAATTTATTAACGAAAAGTAGCGATTTTTTCAAAAAAAAATATTAAAAATATTTTGTGTTTTTTAGATTTTTTTAGGTATTTTTTCTTGTGTTCACATTGGTTCTTGCGGTTCTCGAAATAAATGGTGGTTCCTAATGGACCCTTTATATATATATATATATATATATATATATATATATATATATATATATATATATATATATATATATATATATATAGGGAAAGGTTAACATATAAAAGTCCTTATCCTACTTTACGTACGCGACGCGCTCAACCATCAGATCTGGGCAATAATCACGCATGGGAGCCCTAATAACGCATGGGAGCAGTTTTTGGGTGATAAATCACGCATGGGAGGTGATAATCACGCATGGAGGTGATAAGCACGCACGTTATAATGGTGAAAAAAATAATTACGCACGTTATAAATTCTGTCGCGTATGTTAATGTAGGTTAAGCCATTTTGTACATTATACTTTCTATATATATATATATATATATATATATATATATCTCCCTTAATTTTCTCATCTCTTAACTCTCTCCCTCATTTTTAATTATTTTTTTATTATTTTAATTATAAAAGATTGAAGGGCAAATGTTTTTTTATAAACTATTATGCTCTTTTTAAAATTAAATATTAAACCTAATTAAATTATGTTTTTTAACATATGTGTATATAGGTCAGCATAAACAAGACTAATACACTTATGTATTATTACATCTTGTTCCCACAGGTCGGTATAAACCAGATTTATACACCTGTGTATTATTTAAGTACATATGTGTATACAGGTTGGTATATACCAGACGTATACACCTGTGTATTATTCAAGTGAGTGCATCGTGTATATAGGTCGGTATACACCCGACTTATGCACTTGTGTATTATTACATCTTGTTTTCACTATGAATCTTTTCATCAAACATTGATCTAATATATATATATATAGAATGTAATTAAATATTATTAATCGTGTGTTCTAGATGAAACAATATTTGATAATGTTTGTATTTTTTTAAATTATCAAATATTAAGTTAGGCAATTTGTGAGAGAAAAAAGTATAGAGAATATAATTAAATATTTTTTCAATTGGAAACAGAAATCAGAAGAGAGAAAAAATCAATTAATTAAATGAAAAAAAGAAAAATACAATTATACTCTTGTGTCTATTAAGATACATGTAAGTTACAAAAGATAATTACAATCTTGGCATTAAAGAAAAAATCTAGATCTACAAAATCAATGGTCAGGATAAGTTCATTTTGTTCACAAATACATCCACTCATGAACCCTACCAGTTGCGAGAACCATGAGAACTTCTTCCATCCAATAGAATTTTAACACATCCATCACCTATAATCAATTTAATTCAAAATGGTGTTTTAGTCTTTTTCTCTCAATGTCACATTTCCACTCTGTTATATTTAAAACACATCACATCATCATTATCTCTCTCTTTTCATCTCTTTTATTCTTCTTATATTTACAATTGGGAAAAAATATATTAGTTTTTAAATTAAAAACCTAAATTATTAGGTAATTTGGAAAATACAAAAATATCGAAAATGATTTCTATTTTTTCCTTTATTTTCCCTAATTATGACATAATGTTCTTTATAAAGTTGAAGCTATATTTGTCTTATTATTTATTAGAAAAACAAAATTATCGAAAATAATATCTATTTCTTTTTACTCTATTTTAAAATGCAAGCTATATTTGTCTTATATGTTTATTGAGAATTTATATTTCATTCGTTAACGTTTGATAACTTTGCACTACAACTTTAAAAAAAATATTCGACAACGTGCGTAAAAAAAGTTTTGACAACGTGCGGAAAAAAAGTTTGACAACGTGCGTAAATATTTATACAAACGGAGTATGAGAACACCACTATGTAAAAAAAATAAATAAAAAAATGTTTTGACAACGTGCGTAAAAAAAATATCGCCGACCCGAACTCCTCTAAACGTCATGCGTAAATCTAATTTTCAAATGTATGCAAAAACGGAAGGCGTAAAATAGTTCTTATGTACGTTTAAAAAATGTTTTTACGTAAGTTGTCGAATGGAAAATATTTTTTTGCGCACGGTATCGAATGAAAAAAATGTTTTTTACGCCCTTGATCGTCAGTCCGAGCTCCTCTAAGCGTCACGCTTAAATATTTTTTTTTCAAACGTATGTAAAAACGGCACGCGTAAATGTTTAGTTTTACATGCGTTTAAAAAATTGTTTGTCGTACGTTGTCGAATGTAAAAAAAATTGCGCACGGAGTCGAATATAAAAAAATTTGCGCACGGTGTCGAATGTAAAAATAATGTTTTTTTATTACACACGATAAAAAAAATTTTACGCCCCTGATTACTGGCCCGAGCTCCTCTAAACATTTGTGGAATGTAAATGCTCTTTTTTTTTTCTTTGATTTTCGTAGGTGTTGGAGCTTTTACGTTTAAATGACGAGGATAACGAACAAAAAATGAAGATCAAGATCAGAGATTGAAGACATTTTCTTTTTATACATATTGTAGTGTAATTGTTTTGTATAAAAAACCATGGTAACTATTGGAGTAAAATGACTATTTTTAAAGGATTGTGGCAAAACTATTAAAACGAACAAACCATAAGGAGCAAAACGGAAGTTTACTCAAACTTTTTTGTAGTTATGTTTAAGTTTAGTCGTACGCTTGTAAATTGTGTTTAAAACTTATCTTGTTAGTATGTTATCTATTAGTAAACTTTAAGTAACCATGTATGGATTGTAAATGTTGGGTTTCTATATGTTAATGAATGACAAAAAAATTTGTTAATGTCCGTACGATTAAAATATGTGTTTTTGGACTCGTGTACGAACGGGCGTCTCACATGAAGAATGCACGGATCATGAACTTTTCTGTGTAATACCAAATCCTTCTTTTCTATGTCTCTTTACATAAAAACAAGGGTATACAGATCATTTACCTAAAACATTTGATTTGTGGAGATGTGGGGATATGCACTTGTAGCTCCCATGTGTATATACACAAGTCTCACCATCTTCACAATAATGATTTGATTGCTTCGGACAAGCATTAATATCTATTTGTTGATTTAAAGATTGAAAACAGAACGAGTGAATTTATAAGAATATACTAATAACTAATCACAAGGTAAAACTGATGACTTGGAAATTACCTTGGCATCCATTGGGAAGGTAGGGGTTCCCTTTGTAACCTTTTCTGCAACGACAGTTATATCCTAGGCTGTTTGTCGAATCGACGCAATGACTGTTCTTGCCACACAAATTATCTCCGTTCTTTCTAGCTTGGTGGCACGTGGTGAGTCCAACAACCCAATTCAAGGCTAAGGGAAATTGTCTTTGTCGTTTCTCAAAATAGATTGGTGCACTGATTTCAGAAACGAACGCTTGAGCGCATGCTGAACCACTTGCGTTGTATTGGATCATAATTTCGTATGAAGTTACATTTTTTGGGATGCTAAGGTGACAGCAACCGTTGAAGCCAGTACAATTAGCGGGAGATCCACCAATGGGTACCTTCTCGTTACATAAAGATTCACATACCTTAGATCTACTAAACGAATAAGTTATAAAATAAGCCTTAATGTTACATCCCACTGCCACATAAAGATTATGATCTTGTGACAAGAAAAAATATTGGCCCAGGATCTGGGTAACCTTTATCAATTCAAACTCAGCGCACGAAGTGGCTGATTCATGAATCACGCGTACCAAGTCAGTGGAAAATTCTAAAATGGGATATTCTTGGTTATTAGCAGACCAAATAGGAACATGATCTCCTCTGCAAAAGACTTCAAATGACTCGTGCATGTAACAACCTGCCCCTATGCCAAATGGATATGGAATGCTTATATTACCACACATCTCCTGACAGCCTGCCTTCGCTAACGAGGCTTGAGACTCGCGCATTCTTAATAAGAACAAGGTGACGAATACCACAACTTGCCCGAACAACTTGGGTGACATTTTAGGTGTTTTAATTCAATATGCTTTGATTGATAAAAATTGCTTAGAAATAATGTATATACGCCCCGCTTGCGGTATGCGCATATAATGTATATATGTGTGGGCCATCGGGGGGCAAAAGTAAAAGTGCACTAATTTTAACGTTATTTTACTAATTTCGTGAAAATAACGTTAAAAGTAGAGGACGGTTAATCATGCATCATGTGGTGGCGTTGATAGCTGAAAGACAAAAGGGTACATGCACTAATCGGTCTTTGTCCCGATTGCCGAGTGTTATGTGCCTTATGTCCAAGGCTTGATGCAAAACTACTATTGAGCCGGGGGTCTCACTGGAAGCAGCCTCTCTATTCCTACGGGGTAGAGGTAAGGCTGTCTACATCTTACCCTCCTCAGACCCTACCTTTGCTTTGCTATTGGTGGGATTTACTGAGTATGATGATGATGATGATGATGATGCTTAGAAATAAATAGTTGAATATGATCCCTTCCATATTAAATATATTCGGAGAAAAAGGATCCCAGTATCATTCGGCTTGGCTTACATATCATTGTCTCCTGCCTTTTATATGATATGTTCTAAGCAACGTTTGTTTGTTTATCAAAGGTGTCATAGGTATGTGCTCCAAATATTGTGATAGTTGGAACCTAGTTTTAGCATCAAAATATATATATAATCTGTCATCTTTTAGTTCTTTTACAAAACTGAATTATATTGTTGTCTTTTTACGTTATCAATATATGCTAGGGGTAGGATTACATAAGAATAGTGTCAGCTTAGCAGGTTAAAATATTTATAAACTGATCATATATTTATTCGTATCTAAGATGTAACAGCATTAGGGTCTAAACTCTTAACGGGTTTTGCACTTTTGCTAGTATATATAAAGAAAAAGTTACACTTGTGTTAAATTCATGTTACAGCAACCTTTTAAAAATTACGGGTTTGGTCCTCATCTATTGCTGACCCGTAACGCAGACGTTAAAAAAATCTGTTTTTCTAAAATGATTAAATAAGAAAATAAAATTAAAATAAATAGAAACCTTTAACCTAAAGACAAGAAAAGAAGTATCAACTCTAACCCACTCCCCTATCTTCCTCACATCTAATAGCATCTCCGGCCATTGACGTGAGAACAAACACAAACGATGGCATCCCCACTTCTTCCAGTGAAGCAATCTACAAATCTTTTTTGTATATTATTGGAGATGCCAAAATCATTATTAATGTGGTAATTGAGTTGATAAATATAATACATAGAAATACTATAGCAATAACATACTTATATTAAAGAGAATAAAATGTCTATAGCAAAAATATTTATTGCCATATACCAAAGTTACAAATTACCCTCTATTTTAGGCTACATAGCCGGCCTTGAGGGTGGGTGGGTAGGACCACCGGCCAGGACACGTTTCATCCGGAGGGCACATTTTTTTTAAAATGTTATGCTCATTAGGTATTAGCCCATCTAAAACTACCAAAACTTTATAAGTTATCGGCCCATCTAAAACTATCAAACCTTATAAGTTAAGCTCATTAGGTATTAGCCTAAAACCCATTTTATTTAAAAATAAATAAAATAATAACAATGAAGTGGCCAACATCAAACGACGCAATCCTCGGGCAGCAGCAATTTGAAGTCTGATCGTCGACGCCTCAATCACCACTCACCACCAGTGTTCGCCAATCACCACTGTCCACTCACCACCACGCGTCCATGTCGTGGTCGTGGTCGTCCATCAATCACCACTAGTCCACCCCCACACAACTCACAAGGCTTTGAGCCTCTGTTGTGATCTGGTGTATGTGTGTTTTAAAAAAAATCTACAATTTTAGCCCTAATTGATTATTGAGGTGTTATTTGTTAGAATTAGGTGAATGTTAAGACTTAATCAGGTAATTGTTACATGTTAATTGTTAGAAACTTTGTTAGAAATAGGGGGGTTTGTTGATTGATTTAGAATTGTTAGACTTTGTTAATTGACAAATTGTTAGTCTTGCTAATTGCTACTTGTAGGCTTGTTAATATTAAGAAACAATGGCTCCTATACAAGCATCCGGATGTCAAAAACATAAAAAAGAGAAAATGAGTTGAAGAAATGGTCAAGTTTCAAACCAATTCTATATAGAAGTTTTTGGTGCCTATAGTTGATGTTAAAGCACATGTTGAAGAGTAAGAACATGTTGACGTAGAACTAGAAGAGGAGGAAAAGCAAGAATTATTGATTAGCTATTAGCATATTACGGTATGTTATTAACTCATCTGAATACTAAGATTTTGTCATTTTGGTAATTACAATGTTTATTGCTATAACTTTATCGTTGAAGAAAAATATTTTATATTATGTATTTCGTTAAGGCCTTAAGGACACGTTTTCTCAGGCTTAGACACGGCACCTGAATTCTTAGGACCGACCCTGATAGGCTACTCTAATAACGAAGCATTGTCACTAGTAAAAGTAGCCAACATATTGACTACAAGGTTAAATGAAATAGAAAACGTAATTAAACAGTAACTAGAGTAAAAGTAACTAGCTATCTATACTTTAGAGAAGTAAAACATAACACAACCAACAATCTAAAATAAAAACTTAGTTAGAAAAGTTTTAATGTTTTGTGATGACTTTCTCCCTGCCTACAAGTTGGTGACCCTCCTCCATGTTGGCTTCTCTCCTCCATGTTCCCGAAGTAACCCAAACAACCCTCTCCATAACAGTCCCGAAAAAACCCCATTTTAGGTATGATTTTTTTAACTTTTTTTTCCTCTAGATTTTACCCAAGAAACCCCATTTTATGTATAATTTTAGTTGTTAACTTTAGAAAAAACAAATATTTGAACTAAATTATAAAAATACTCTATGAGTTAATGAACCTAATTAAAAACATTATCTATACACTCAAAAACTCAAAATATTTGGGTAACCCGACTCAGTCCAGTAAAAAAAGTTCGATAACCCAACTCAACATGGTAAAAAAAAAACTTCAATGGCCTAACTCAACAATAAATCCCTCTTGATATACATCCGAATACCAAATTTTGGAAAGTATTGAGGTACATGTACTAGAACTTGTTAGTTGTGACTTCTTGTTCTATAAGTGTGACTTCATGTTCCTGATACGGATCTTGAAGGAATGTAAACTCTTGTCTTCTCATTCATGTTTACAGGATATAAATAATGTACAATGAATCTCCTATCATTGAGGAGAGATTTACATGACAAATATAACAGATATGTTTGTTGTGATTTCCTAATTTATACAATTGTCTACTACACCCCCGCAGTCGAAGCTAGAGGAGGCCGAATGCTGAGACTGGACTGGAAATCGTCAAATAAAACTTTAGGAAGGCCTTTCGTGAATATGTCAGCCACTTGAAAACGCGTAGGAATGTGAAAAACCCGAATAGAGCCTCGTTGAACCAGATCGCGAACAAAATGAATATCCAGCTCAATGTGTTTGGTACGTTGATGTTGAACTGGGTTCCCTGACAAGTAAATTGCACTAATATAATTGTCACAGTACACAAGACTAGTGGTGGTAAGAGGTTTGTGTAGTTCCAACAGTAGATTACGAAGCCAAGAGATTTCAGCAACCACATTAACAACGCCCCTGTATTCTGCTTCAGCACTAGATCGAGAGATAACAAATTGGCGTTTGGACGACCATGATATAATGTTCGGGACTACGTAGACACAATAACCGGAAGTAGAACGTCGCATATCCGAACACCCTGCCCAGTCGGCCTTGGTATATGCACGTAAAGAGAAATCCGCAGATGCACCTATAGTGAGTCCATGAGAGGATGTACCTTGAAGGTATCGTATGATGCATTTAAGGGCATTCCAGTGTCCACTTTAGGTGCATGCATGTGCATGTACATGCAAACTTACTGAACAGCGTAACAAATCTCGGGTCTCGTGAACGTTAGATATTGAAGGGCTCCCGCAAGGCTACGATACAATGTCGGATCGTCGAAATCAGCACCCGAGTTTGAACCAAGCTTTGGTTTGGTATCGACTGGCGTGGCCACGGGTTTACATGAAGACATGCCAGCCCGATCGATGATTTCTTTCGTGTAGACCTGTTGAGAGAGAAACATTTTGGCACCTTTCCGGTGGACGTGAATACCCAAAAATGACTTAGTGGCCCGAGGTCTTTCATTGCAAATTCAGCGGCAAGTCAAGACATAAGGTACACTCGAAGAGAGTCTGTCGATGTCGTGAGGATTATGTCGTGACGTAAATGGGAAGATAGGCAATAGTTCCGTTGTGGCGGTAAGTGAAAAGAGAGTTATCACATTTACTCTGTTGAAACCCCAATGAGAGAACGAAATCTGTAAATAGTTGGTACCACGAACGAGGAGCCTGTTTCAAACCATAGAGCGATTTCTTTAGTAAGCACACATGATCTGGATATTGTTGATGACGAAACCCCATACGTTGATACATATACACTCTCGTTGAGGTTGCCGTGAAGGAACGCGTTGGTAACATCCAGTTGATGTATCAGCCAAGATTGTGACAGGGCAAGTGATAACACGTACGTATAGTAGTGGGTTTCACAACAAGACTAAATGTTTCACCACAGTCCACCCCAATCTGTTGATTGCTCCTAAAACAGACAAGACGTGCCTTATATCGCTCCAATGTACCATCCGACTGAAATTTGTGGCGAAAAAGCCACATACTACATAACACATGCATATGAGGTTGCCTCGGAACTAGAACCCAGGTGTTATTTTTAATAAGAGCATTAAATTCGGTGGTCATGGCGTTATGCCACTCCGTGCTGGACAAGGTGTCCTTTGGGTTTTTAGGAATAGGGGTGATGGTCGAAGAGTGAAGGTTAAAAATATGTTTTGGTTTAATTATGCCGTCTATAGATCGAGTACGGATGGTTCGACTGGGGGGTGGGGGTGGGGGGAGGAGGATATGAATGAGAAGTGATGGTGGATTGAGGAGACGAGTTTAAGTGAGGAGTTGAGGTTGGGCCAGAGGGTGAGGTGGGTAGTAAGCTGGTAGGATTCGAGTGTGGGCCGATAGGGGATGTGGGTGGTGGGCTTGTGGAATTTGAGTGTGGGTCGTGAGGGGATGTGGGTATTGGGCTTGGAGGGGGTCGATGTATTGGATGATGAGCCGAAGGAGTGGGTCGAGTGATTTGGAGTAGAGGTAGTAGGTTGGGTAGGGGCTTCAGTTGAAATGCTAGGAGAAGTAGGAGGGGTGCTCGGGTGAGAGCCGAGATGATGTAGGTGTAGAGGATGAAGAGTGTCAATGAGAAAATCATAAGATTGTGGAGAAGGTGTTGGATGATTGGCAAAGGGGAAGATGGTTTCGTCAAAGATGACATGACGGCTGATTAGGATTTTATGGGTGGTAAGGTCGAGACATTTATAGCCCCAATGATTGGTGGGGTAGCCAAGAAAAACGCATGGCATAGATCGATATTGAAGTTTATGAATATTGGTGTGAGGAATGAGAGGGTAACAAAGGCAACCAAAAACTCGAAGGTGCAAGTACGATGGTATGCGTTGATATAGCTGTTGGGTAGGAGAAATGTTGTGAAGAATCTTGCTAGGTAAAATGTTTTGAAGGTAGGTTGCGACTTCCAAAGCATGATGCCAATATGTGTTTGGTAAGGATGAATGGGCTAAAAGAGTTTGAATAATGTTATTAATGGACCGGATTTTTCTTTCGGCTTTTCCGTTTTGGGATGAGGTATACGGGCAGGAGAAACGAAAATGCATGCCATTTAGTTTGCAAAATTGTTGGAACATATGATTGTTGTATTCCTTGTCGTTATCACATTGAAATTGTTTGATTTTACGTTCAAATTGGGTGTGAATCATGTTATAGAAAGTAGTACAGATGGAGAAAACTTGAGATTTATTTGTGAGAGGGTAAGTCCATAGAAAGTTGGAGAAATCATCAAGAAAAAGTATGTAATAACGGTGACCCCCCGTACTAAGAATTGGGAAGTCCAAAGATCACTGTGGACGATATCAAATGGCATTTTCGTAACATTATTTGAATCAAGAAAAGGTAGTTTAATATGTTTACCAAACACACAAGATTGACAAACATTGTTTTTCAATGATCCACAATTAATAAAACTAGAATTTTTAAGAGAATGCAATAAAGAAGATCCTGGATGATCGAGACGTTGATGCCATGTGTCTTGAGAAATTGCAGGGAGGGCGGTGGGAGAGGTGATCTTGGTGACTTGGGATGGATCAAAAGTGTAGAGATCTCCTGAGCTATTGCATCGTAGGATAGGGGTCCGAGTATTGAGATCCTTCACCAAAAATCCATACGGGTCAAATTCAATAGATAATTGATTATCGGTAGTAAAATGATAAATGGAAAGTAAAGGACTTGGTTCAATTTAAATGGTGGGAGGGAGGAGGTAAGGTAAGGTCGCCTTGTCCATACATGGGAATGGTTTGACCATTTCCCACAATTATAATTCGAATAATGTTGTTATTAAAAAAAGACGAGAATTGAGAGTTAGAAGCCATGTGACCTGTGGCACCCGTATCCATAGTCTAAGAAGGGTCATTGAGCGACATTGCATACATAGCTTGATTGAGATCAGTGGGCGTGTGAGTGGCAGCAAAGGACTGAGTCGGGCGAGGGCCGAGGATACCCGCAGCAGAATTGTTTGGTTTGTTCACTATTGGATATGGGCAAGGGGCATATGATTCCACGAGGCCCATTGTGATTGTTGGGTTGTACCGTTATGTGGGCCGACCCATGGTGTAACGCCTTGCTTCTTCGTACTTTCCATAATTAAATGGTCTTGCTTGTATTTCTATTTTTGGAAGTCTTGTGTTCTTGTAATTGTCCTTTCATTGTAATCGTGGTAAAATCCGAGACTTGGATCATAAATAAAACTTGTATTTCATTAACTTGGTGTTATATATACTCTATACATGCTCATACATTTGATTTTGTGAAACAATTGATACATATTCATAATTCTTGGAAACTATGTGTCAAACTTGCAAATATGTGAAACTTATGCATAAAACGTCTTTTGATCTTATACGAAACTTAATTATGACATTCATGTGCTTAATCATACTTAGTTTAGGTTCTCCATACTTGATTTACCCTTATACTTTGCTTATTTGTCGAAAACAACCCCTAAAACACCTTGAAGCCCTAAATAATAAAGTAGAGGGGCCATTTTGTAATAATGTGAAACTTATTTGGAGGAGAGTCGCGGGGTGCGACCCACTCTCCTCACTTCTTCACGGGGCGCGAGCCCAGCACCAGATCAGATTGTGTTTTTCAGCTCACGAATTTGAGCGGGATTTGGTTTATTTGGAGTTTAAACTCGTTTTTAGCAATAAATACCCAACTACAACCTACCCTAACCTTCTCCTATAAATACCACGACTCTCCCAAATCACTCCAAATCGCAGCTAAGTTCTGAAGTTCGGGCAGAAGCATACTACTTCACTAAAGTGAGCATAATCATTTGTTTCTTGTCCGATTTACTCGATTCTTTTTCCTACTACTTTGGATTGACCTTAGTTACGTTTCCATGGATTTTCCATAGAAAATCAGAGCCTGGAACATCGCCAAAAAGGCTCCAAAGTTCACTGTTGTAGGATCATTTTGTGACCCAAACGAGTCGATCAGAAGAGTTCTAATCTATTTCAAAGGCGGAAACAATGAAATAGACTTGTAAAACAGCTTGATTCACTTTAAATTGTCTTGTATTATTGATTTAACAAGTTTTCAGATCAGTAGACACGTCGACAGCACTTCGGCATCGGAACCAAGAAGCCTTACAAATGATTTCGCATGAATGGTATTTATAGGCATGGTGATTTCGTTTGAACATGCTCAAGCGGAATCACATTCAAGCGGAATCACTTCAAACGAAATCAACAACTTGATTTCGTGTGAAATACCAACCTGATTTCGTTTGAAATGACCATGTGTCATTTCAAGCGAAATTACCTAAAAATACATATTTCGTCATTTTCTGTGCCATGATCTATACAAACTAGTACAAGACGAAGTCGACAGACGTATGCACCAACAGACTCCCCCTCGGATGTTGACGAGTCTGAAGTATTGAGTCTTCGGCATATCATCTCTTCAGTCTTGACCGGTCTTCCCAACTTCAGGAACTTCTCCTATCTTTCCATAGCAACCGGATCAGGAACCTAGCTTCTTTGTCTTCAGACTCCCCCTTTCACTCAGCTGGGATCGCAGTCTGGAATTCTTTAACTTGTAGCATAGTAACGAAAGCCTGGAATTCAACATCAGGAATCGAAACTTTGCTTTGTTCAACATTTCTTGCATAAACTTTCTCACAACCACATAAGTTTTTACAATAGTTACATCAAGTTCAAATTAATGATCTTGATTAACTAATCAAACTTTCTTTCTTCAAAACATTTTTTTTCATTTAAACACACATTCTCAACCCTGTTCATCATGTTCAACACTTGAAATTTTGAAATTCAGCTCTTCAACATCAGGTATCGAAAATCTTTTTGAATTTTACAAAATAAAGACTAAACTTCTAGATGGAACAAAATAGAAATGCAGTAAAGAAATATTTACAGATACTATTTTTGTGAGTTTATGTAAGAGGATCATATCAGTTTATGAAACAAATCACCAACACCGTTAAGCTTTAAACATTTTAAGTTCTAAACGATTCACGTAGATTGTCAATATAATAATCCACTTAAATTTTCACACAAAGTTCAACTATTTCGAGATACGAGTTTAGTGTGTTAAGCACTTAAACTTATTCGCGTGTCCTACCTCAGAATATACTCCCGTATCCAGATCCCAATATTCAGTCTTACAGGTGAGTATACCTAGATGATATCTGTAAAGGGTTAAATTGCGAGGGCCGTGAGAGCTCAGGCTATTGCTTCCGCAAAATCAGAGAGATGATGGCTTCGACTTTTGGTGTGTCCCCTTTAGAGGATCTTTTCTTCAACAGCACATGATTAGCATTTTTCAATGTTTCATCATTTTTTATGCTGAGGGTGGGCTATATTTTAAGCAAGCGTAAAGTATTATACAGGGACTAGGCCATTGCTTCCGCAAAATCAGAAGTCCCGGGATAATACCCCAGATATCACTAAGCATAAAGACCTAGTATCTCAGAAAGAGAGACCTTTCAAACAAGATTTCGGAGGTTACCCATATATCCGAGAGATGTTCCCCACGATATAAGTAAGTTTGAAATTTAGGTTTATATCTCGTCACAATCTACTAAATGTGTAAAAATCTACTGGCACATCATTAGTGAGACCGTTTATCACATTTGACTTTCCAATTCTTTAGCATGCTGTGATCGTCTACTGATGTACTATCATTTCCTCTTTTTCACAACAAAACTCATTTTCATTTTTCAATGTTTTTGTTGTTTTTACCAGTAGGTTTTATCATGTTTTTATCTTTTTCAAATTTTCAAATGTTTTTGGATTTTCTGAAATTTCTTACTCCCCCTAAAATTCAAAATTATTTAAAGAAAATTTGAAAACAAACTATACAAGTAAAGTGACAACTGTTGTGAATTGCTTCAAGTCTCCATTCACTTGGCTTGAACAATCAGAACTCCCCCTGACAACAAAACATTTTCCAACAGTGATTTCAAAACACTTAAGTTTTTTTAATCAAAATGGTTTTTCCGGAAAATAAGTTTTGTGAATCATTTCTCAAACATGGGGATTATTCATCACTTTGTTTTCTTCAACCACCTGTAGGAATTTAACATTTCCCGATTTTAACAACAATACCACATGTAGAAAATCAAGTACAACTTAATGTCCCTGATTAACCACTTGTAAATCGAAATATCACAAATGTGAATTTCTCAAGAAAAATGCCGATTCCTGCTCCACTCTTACCAACCTGGGAGCTCCGGCATGTCAGGTTTTTCATTTAAAGAGATCCACCCAAGCCTGACGAACCTTGGGTGTTTTTGAGTGATTGTCACTCGGTTTCTTTTCAATTTTCTGTTTTATCTTTCTGTTAGACAATGATGGAAAATTTGCATCATCCATTGTCTTAACGGAATTATCACTTTTTAGATCAACAGATGGCTCTTCTGGTTTTGACGAACCAGATTCATCGCCCGAACGTGGCTCCTTTGACTTTGACAAGTCAAATTCATTGCCTGGTCGTGGCTTGTCTGACTTTGATGAGCCATATTCATTTCCAAAACGTGGCTCCTTTGTTTCCGAAGAAACAAACTCATCGCCAGAAAGTGAAAATTTCACTTTCTTTAATTTGTTAACCTCTTGATTAATCATTTTTTCTTTCTTTAGTATCCCTTTTGTCCTCAGATTTGTATCTGATGACTTCGTTTTACTTGACTTTGCAGTTGAGTGAAGCGATTCATCAGAACTCTTATTAGACCCAACAGGTGTACCCGAAGACAAAATCCTTTCGAGATACTCTCGTGCTTTCTTCCTTTTCTTTCTCAGTATATCTTTCTGCCCTTGTGAAAGCTTTACTTTCTGTTCTTGAACTTTCTGTTCTTTGGGCTTTTCTTCGATTTTGACTGGTTTCTTCTTTGTCATTTTCTGAGATTCAGCCCTCGATCTTCCCATTGATCTCATTGGGCAATCTCTTGCAATATGGCCTTTGATATGACATTCAAAGCATCTTCTCGTCTCAAAACTCCAACTTTGGCAGTTAACAGCAATGTGTCCTTGACAACCACAGGTGTAACACACTCTGTTATCATACCATTTACCACTATCAAACCAAACATTCAGATCATAACATTGTTTGGCCTTGTGGTAGTCATCACTCCTCTTGAAAGCTGGATTTAGCATTTGAGCACTGTGGTCAAACCTGCACCACTTATTACCAACAGTTTGTGAGTTTTGATTTTCCAATTTTTGTGATTTTTTTATCATGATTGGATGATTGAACTGATGACCTTTTATTTTCTTTTTTAATATTTTTCAAATTTTTACTCTTCTGTTTTTGTTCTACATTCTTCTTTACAGGTTTTTGCGTTGGGCATTCACCTTTTTCAGTAGAATGTAAAACAGCTTCTTGAAATTTTTCTTTTAATTTCAAAAATGTTTTCTTTCTTTCATTTTCATCATCAGATCTTTCATCACAATCTTCAATTATAACTTTGTCATAATTTGTGACATCGTCACTTATTGGAACTGAATTGATCGGTTTTGGACAAATATAATCTGGTACTGATGAGTTCAGAAAACCTTTCAATTTCTTTTCAAGCTCATCAATTTTATTTCTTGCACTCTTAGCTTCATTTTCAAGCTGAGAGATTTTCTCAAGATGAGAGTTTATTGCCTTTACATTTTCAACTTTATTCTTTTCAAGAACAAATTTTTCATTTTCTAAAACTTTTATTTGATCTTGAAATTTTGATTCATTTTCTTTTAAATTTTTATTTTCCAATTTTATCCAAAAATCTTCACTTTCTGAAGATTTTATTTTATTTTCAAAAGCTTTTTCCTTTTCTTTCAAAATTTTGTTTTCCAATGTCAAACTCTCCACTTCTTTTAAGAGTTTGACATTTTCTGATTCAGATATGTCACATTTTGAACATTTCCCAGGCATCTTTTCATCATCAGCTTTCTTCTTCATCTTGAAGGCTGGAATTTCTATAACCTGTTCTTCTACCACTCGAAATTTTTCTTCAGGTTTGACTTCATCATTCTGTGACACCACAGTTGTCTCATCTTGTTCAGATGTTTCTGGATGAACACTATCAACCTGTTTCTTCTCGGATTTTACACTTTCTTCCACATTTGTTGCCTCATGATTCATCTTTTTCGCAGCACGTTTATTCTTGAGCTTTTCAATTTGTTCTGCAAAGGATTCATTAAACATTTCAGACGAAAATAACTTTTTATAAAATTCCAGTTTTTCAATTTCTCTACTATCATCATCATACTCTTCATCAAATGAGTTATCAAAAACTGGAGCTTTCTCTGAAACATTTTCTGAAATATTTTCAGTTTTTTCTGAATCAACTTCTAAACCCTTTTCAGTTTTATCTAACACAATTTCTGAAACCCTTTTTATAGCAACTGATTCTCTTGAAATTGATTTTTCGAAAACTGGTTTTTCTTCAATTTTAATATAACTCTCTTGTTGAGATACATAGTAATACAATGCTATATCTTCTTCAGAATCCATGTTTTGGTAACAAGTTTCATAAAATGGTTCACTTTCAAACGAAATCACTTTTGAAGCGAAATCACACTTTGGAACGAAATCAACTTCTTCACACGGAATATCCTGTTCAAGCGGAATACCAACTTCACACGGAATCACTTTTCAAACGAAATAACCTTTTTGATGCAAAATCACTGATTTCGTGTGAAATGACACAATTTCAAACGGAATAACACTTTGAAGCGAAATTAGGTAATTTCGTGTGAAACAGTTCAAACGAAATCACACTTTGAAGCGAAATCAGGTAATTTCGTGTGAAATAACCTCAACCTTTCAAACGAAATCAGGTGCACGTTCAAACAGAATTAACCTTTTGGTCCAATTTTGTCACTTTTAATGCTATATCTTCTTCAGAATCCATGTTTTGGTAACAAGTTTCATAAAATGGTTCACTTTCAAACGAAATCACTTTTGAAGCGAAATCACACTTTGGAACGAAATCAACTTCTTCACATGGAATATCCTGTTCAAGCGGAATACCAACTTCACACGGAATCACTTTTCAAACGAAATAACCTTTTTGATGCAAAATCACTGATTTCGTGTGAAATGACACACTTTCAAACGGATTAACACTTTGAAGCAAAATTAGGTAATTTCGTGTGAAACAGTTCAAACGAAATCACACTTTGAAGCGAAATCAGGTAATTTCGTGTGAAATAACCTCTACCTTTCAAACGAAATCAGGTGCACGTTCAAACAGAATTAACCTTTTGGTCCAATTTTGTCACTTTTAGACTGAATTTAGGTCTGAAACTTTCAAGGGTTTGTTAAAACTGTATTTTACACAGAATATCAAAAGATCAGTCCGTTTTAACCATGAAAACTTGATTAAATTTGAAAAGAAGGTGTAGAAATCATAATTTTCCAGCGAAAACAAGCTAAAAGGTAAGAACTTTTCCTCCTGAGCTCTGATACCACTTGTAGGATCGTTTTGTGACCCAAACGAGTCGATCAGAAGAGTTCTAATCTATTTCAAAGGCGGAAACAATGAAATGGACTTGTAAAACAACTTGATTCACTTTAAATTGTCTTGTGTTATTGATTTAACAAGTTTTCAGATCAGTAGACACGTCGACAGCACTTCGGCGTCGGAACCAAGAAGCCTTACAAATGATTTCGCATGAATGGTATTTATAGGCATGGTGATTTCATTTGAACATGCTCAAGCGGAATCACATTCAAGCGGAATCACTTCAAACGAAATCAACAACTTGATTTCGTGTGAAATACCAACCTGATTTCGTTTGAAATGAACATGTGTCATTTCAAGCGAAACTACCTAAAAATACACATTTCCTCGTTTTCCGTGCCCTGATCTATACAAACTAGTACAAGACTCGATACAAGACGAAGTTGACAGACGTATGCACCAAGAACTGTTTGTTTCTGTTTTGGTTCAATCTTTACTAAACTTGTTTAAACTTGAGTCTAACTCATCTCAAACCTATGTCCTTATGCTTATAACCACTTCTATGGTTAGTTAGGCTTAAAAACAAGGTTGAGACAGTCAAAATCAGAGGTATAAACCTCACAAGCTTTCTGTTTTGTTCAAGGGTTTAACCGACAAGTGATGTTCAAGTTCAAGACTTGATGGTTGTGTGATTTAGGATTAGCTTGGGCTAACCTACTTGAAAATCTACACATTTCTTGATGATTTCTCATAGATTAGTTAGTCATATTATATTATTGTGAGTTCATGACCCTCCATGAATGTTCATAACCTCAAGTGTAGTGGTGAACACTTAGAGGTGCCTAAATGGAAGACTTTTCTTCCTACCTCCTACATGATTTCAATGAAACTTAAGATGTTCCTAAATGGAGGATTCAACCTCCTACCTCATGCTTGATCTATTTGACATATACATATTACATAGCCTAAATATTATCTAAGTAACCTACCTTGATGTTGAACAAATGTTCACTTGTTAAAGTGTTGATTATATCATCTAAAACATCATATGTGTTAAAAGATGATTACTTTCCTGTGATTATGTTCATATGCTTTTAACCTCCGAATCTTTAATCTACCGTTATCATCCAATACTCATACGCCTTTGTTTCTTCGTGTAGAAGGACTTGGTGTTCCAACCTCCCAAAACAACTCACTCGCGGATTCACAAGTGGAAAGCTTGCAAAACCGTGAGTATACTCGAAACCCCCTTTTTATGTTTACCACTTTTGGGTTGTAACATGTTAAATTATTAAATCACACTTAAACTTTAACCTTTATACTTGCACGAAACAATCCAAATACATGAATTCTATGTTGTCATACTTGATGCTTATACTTGGGTGATTCTTATGTGATACTATAGTCATTAGCTTTGTATGAGCCTCCATTTAACATGTATAGTGCTATAGGAGTAACACACCATCCGTGAACAAGAGGTCATGTTGAATTATATCATTTTGCGTAAACAGAGGGTTGACTAGAAATATTGCATGCCTTGTATGATGATCTTGTATAAACTAAGTTGCCATGTGGATTCGTTTTTAAACTTTTAAACTTATACTTATTCTTAAACTTGTATACTCGCCTTTGCTTTTGCATTGAACTTTATTTTAAACATGTTACAGGTTGACGATTGATGATGCTATGAAACGGATTAGCAATGATGCCTAGATACTCACTTAGATGTTTAGGTTTAAAGTGTTGTATAAATTTTGTTATTTTTATGTTATGAACATGATGTTATTTGAATTTTTCTTGTAATATTTGACAATTTGAATATGAAATGAAAATGGTTGATTTAAATATTGCCACAAGTAGTGTTATGAAGTCTCTTGCAATCTCGAACTAGTCCCACTCCGATGATTCCGCCATTGGTTGGGGTGTGACAGATTGGTATCAGAGCCATAACTATAGGGAATTAGGTAGAATTGACATATTCGACCTAGTCTATAGTAGGAACCATAATTTTGACCATTCTTGATTCTTGCTTAAAATGTTATTCCTCCTACTTTGCTTCTTTCTCTTCTTTTTGGTCTTAATATTTACATAATGTCTTTCCTAAGACATTTTACATAATACACTTGAAGACTTAAAGACACTCTTTATACAAAAGAGAGGAGTTTACCAAAATAGGCGTGAAACCCACAATTTGGTGAACGACTCTCATTCCGCTCATTTTTATTTTGCACGAAATTTTGCCATTAAGCTAGGAGTGAAATCCACATCTTAATGGTAAATTTCCAATTCAAACTCTAGTGGACCCTCGTCAAATTGTCGAAATTTTATTTTGACCCGACGAGTACCAACCACATTAGGGTACGAAATCGTCAAGTTAGGGGTGAAACCCGCATCTTGTCGATTAAGTCTCATTCCTCGATTTTCAATCTCGCTAAAGTTTCGATTGTTTCAATTGATTAGAGACGTGTAGTAACTGGAAGGGTAAGATACCGTTAATCGCTTCTCGACGAGAGTATCTTACCTATAGGCCAAAACACGTTTCTCTAATTTGAAAGGACTTTCGATTCACTTTGGAATAGTTGACGTTTCTCTACCCGAAACAATCCTATGTTTTATGAGCCTCTCTTTTATGTGATTCAATTTATATGTGATTTTTATACTTGTTACCTCGTTTATTTCAAACCGTTACACTATTTGCACGTCTCGCGCAATCAAAAACAGTAATAATTCTCGTGAACCAACTAAATTTATACTCTTTTTACGCCTTCATGCGTGTTTATACTTGTTGAATACTTGACAAATTCATGCTAATTATGTGAACCGTACGTGATGCATCATGCTTACATGCTTAAACTTGAAAACTTATTTTGAATTTATGATCACGTCTCATCTTTTTTTCCCTTCTCTTTCGATTCTTAGATGTCGTCCAGCGGTGCACCAAAGAGGACCAAGTCAAGGAAGGGTTCGACCTCCAACACAAAATCCGACTCCATGACAAAAAGGGATTGTATGAAATTCATGTCCAAGAAAATAGCTAAGGTCATACCTGACATTGTCAGCAGGATTCAGCCAAACACTGACTCATCACATGGCTCTGTCGATTCGAAGGCAGAAAAACCCAAACCGACGTTCCAATTCAAGCAATTTATGGATTTTAAACCTCTGGAGTTTACAGGCAAAGATGGCGCCACCGCCATGATGAATTGGTTCGACGCGATCGAACTTACCTTCCTGCAAAGTGGGTGTCCTGATGACCTATGAACCTTAAATGCAACTGGAGTTTTCCGTTCGAGGGCACTCGAATGGTGGACCACCGAACGCAATAAGAGGGGAAACGATGCTTCACATGCTTTACCTTGGGATGAGCTTAAGTAGCTTATGAAAGACCACTTCTGTCCTCCTAACGAACTCCAAAAGTTGGAGAACGAATTTTGGAACCTAACGCAGAAGGGGAGCGACATGGATGGTCTGATTACGCGCTTCAAGCAGCTTAAAGTCCTCTGCCCTGGACAGGTCGACTCCGTCCCCAAAACCATAGCCAAGTTCATTCGCTGTCTTGCACCATCTTTTGTTAACCATGTTGCCTCTACTTGCCCCAAAACCATAGAGGATGCCTTTAGCATAGCCACCGAGCTTAACAACAATTGCGTTCTTCATGGAACCTACGATAAGGTTCCATCGAAGAGTGCTCACCTAGCCGTTGCTAATACCACCACCACCACCACCACCACTGTTGAACCTTCATCCTCCCAACCCAAGAAGAACCGAGGCAAGAAGCGGAAGGCTTCAAGCCAAAACTATGCGGTCGTCACTCTGCCAAACCCTCAACCCTTACAAGCAGTAGCCGCCGTTACCCCCGCAAACACCAAACTGCCAAAACGAGCCTACACTGTGTCTCATCCCCAGTGTGCTACCTGTTTGTACCATCATCCTACCAATGCACCATGCCGCATATCCGCCAGCTGTCATAGGTTTGGGCATTTTGCTGACCGATGCCGCAACATCCCTCAACCTCAAAACAACCAACCTCAAGCTATTGTTGCTAACCCTGCTCCTAACCAGGTTCAACCTCAAGCCGCTCCTGTGCGAGCATGCTTCAAGGGTGGCGATCTTAATCATCTTGCCAACGTGTGTCCCTAGCGGAATCAGCCTCAACAACAGCAGCAGCAACCATAACATCAGCATCAACAACAAGCTCGAGGCTGAGCATTTGTCATCACTGCCGCTCAGGCTCAAAATGCGAACGACGTCATTGCTGGTACGTTTCTTGTGAACCATGTTTATACTTCCTGTCTATTTGATACTGGCGCCGATAAAAGTTTTGTGTCGTTAGAATTCGAACCTTTGCTTAAGTGTAAACGCTCTAAGTTGCCAAGATCTTTCGCTGTCTAAGTCGCCGATGGTAAATCCGTCACTATCCATTCCGTCCTTTCCCAGTGTTCCTTGATTCTCAACAATCATACGTTCTCGATCAATCTAATACCAATGCAAATGGGTAACTTTGACATCATAGTAGGCATGGACTGGCTTAGGCGAGTTCGTGCTGAAGTTGTTTGTTCTGAAAAGTTTATCCGCCTTCCTCTTCCAAACGGCGATTCTCTACACGTGTATGGCGAGAAACCTTCTCAAGGTTTCAAGCTTATGTCGTGTATCCAAGCGAACAAATGCTTACGTAAGGGTACCTCCGCCTTTCTCGCCCACATCGTGGAAAAGAAGGACAAAGGCCCAAGCATAAGCGACATTCCCGTCGTACGTGATTTTCCCGATGTGTTTCCCGACGATCTTCCTGGTCTGCCTCCTGTTTGTTCCGTCGACTTCCGAATCGATTTAGTGCCTGGTTCTACGCCTATCGCTAAGTCTTCTTATTGTTTAGCACCCTCTGAGATGCAAGAGCTCTCAAGTCAACTTCAAGAGCTTCTTGATAAAGGCTTTATACGCCCTAGTACTTCTCCTTGGGGCGCACCCGTTTTGTTCGTCAAAAAGAAGGATGGGTCATTCCGAATGTGTATTGACTATCGTGAGCTCAACAAGCTTACTGTCAAAAACCGATACCCTCTTCCTCGCATTGATGACCTATTCGATCAATTGCAAGGCGTGACCTGCTTCTCAAAGATCGATCTTAAATCTGGATATATCGTACGCGATTTTCCCGATGTGTTTCCCAACGATCTTCCTGGTCCGCCTCCTGCTCGTTCCGTCGACTTCCGAATCGATTTAGTGCCTGGCTCTACGCCTATCGCTAAGTCTCCTTATCGTTTAGCACCCTCTGAGATGCAAGATCTCTCGAGTCAACTTCAAGAGCTTCTTGATAAAGGCTTTATACGCCCTAGTACTTCTCCTTGGGGCGCTCCCGTTTTGTTCGTCAAAAAGAAGGATGGGTCATTCCGAATGTGTATTGACTATCGTGAGCTCAACAAGCTGACTGTCAAAAACCGATACCCTCTTCCTCGCATTGACGACCTCTTCGATCAATTGCAAGGCGCGACCTGCTTCTCAAAGATCGATCTTAAATCTGGATATGATCAACTTCGAGTCCTCAAAGAAGATATACATAAGACCGCCTTTCATACACGATATGGTCACTACGAGTTCGTGGTCATGCCCTTTGGTTTGACCAACACACCTGCTGTCTTCATGGATTTGATGAACCGCATGTGTAAATCGTACTTGGACCGTTTCGTAATCGTCTTCATCGACGATATTCTAATCTATTCCAAGACACAAGGAGAGCATGAGAGACACTTGCGTCTTATCCTTCAACTTCTTCGTACTGAACGTCTATACGCCAAATTCTCCAAGTGTGAATTTTGGTTAAAAGAGGTTCAATTCCTTGGTCATACTGTCAACAAACTTGGTATTCACGTTGACCCCGCTAAAATCGAAGCTGTGAAGAATTGGAATGCACCAAGATCCCCATCCGAAATTCATTCTTTCCTTGGTCTTGGTGGTTATTATCGTCGTTTTATCTCCAACTTTTCAAAAATCGCCGTTCCTTTGACCTCCTTGACTAAAAAAGATAAACCTTTTGTTTGGGGTCCCGAACAAGAGGAATCTTTTCAAACTCTCAAGGACATGCTTTGTAATGCTCCTATCCTAGCACTTCCTGGTGGTAACAACGATTTCGTCGTGTATTGCGATGCCTCAAACCTTGGACTTGGTTGTGTCCTTATGCAACGCGAAAAGGTTATCGCTTACGCATCAAGGCAACTCAAGATACATGAGAAGAACTACACTACTCACGGCCTTGAACTTGGCGCAGTTGTTTTTGCGTTGAAGATTTGGCAACACTACCTTTATGGTACTAACTATGTGGTCTTCACCGACCATAAGAGCCTTCAACATATCTTCAACCAAAAAGAACTGAACATGCGTCAACGCCGTTGGGTGGAGTTGTTAAACGACTACGACTGCGAAATTCGCAACCATCCAGGTAAAGTGAATGTAGTAGCTGACGCTCTTAGTCGTAAAACTCATGTGAAGATTATCCGTTGTCTCCAACTCGTTAACGATCTCCAAAGACGCATTCGTGAAGCTCAATATGCATCTATTAACAAAGGTAGTCTCTCGGTTGAGATACGAGGCGTTGTTGAGCATGATCCCATGTCCAAGTCTGATTGTATTTTGTACTATTGCAATCGTATCTGGATTCCCAATCGTGAAAACCTTCGAGGCTTTCTGATGAACGAGGCGCACAAATCAAAGTATTCTGTTCATCCTGGCACTGACAAGATGTACCAAGATATGCGTATGTGTTACTAGTGTCCTGGAATGAAGAGGGATATCGCCTCTTACGTTGCGAAATGTCTCACTTGTTCAAAGGTTAAAGCTGAACACCAACGTCCCTCTGGCTTACTCGAATAACCAGATATTCCTGTCTGGAAGTGGGAGAGCATTGCCATGGGTTTTATCACTAAGCTCCCTCGTACTTCTTTTGGTCATGACAGTATATGGGTGATCGTCGATAGATTGACCAAATCAGCTCATTTTCTCCCCATTCGTGAAGATTTCAAAGTCGAGAAATTGGCTAGAATCTACACTGATGAGATCATCTGTCGTCATGGTATCCCCATTCGTGAAGATTTCAAAGTCGAGAACTTTTCAATCTGCTATGGGTACTGTTCTTAACCTTAGCACTGCTTTCCATCCTCAGTTAGACGGTCAAACCAAGCGTACTATCCAAACCTTATAGGATATGCTTCGTTCATGCGTAATAGATTTTGGTGGCAACTGGGATTCACACCTGCCTTTGGTCGAATTCTCGAACAATAACAATTGTCATGTGAGTATACAAATGGCACCTTTCGAAGCATTGCATGGTCGCAAGTGTCATTCGCCTATTTGTTGGCACGAGATTGGTGAATCTCAATTCACTGGTCTCGAACTTATACAAGAAGCAACGGACAAGATTTTACAGGTTCGAGACAACTTACAGAAAGCCAGGAGCCGACAAAAGGGTTACGTCGATAAGCGTCGCAAGAAAGGGTGTGGCTCGATTTGGTAAGAAAGGGAAACTCGCACCTCGCTACGTTGGTCCTTTCAAGATCGTCAAAAGGATTGGCAAGGTTGCGTATAGACTTGACTTGCCTGAAGAACCCAATAATGTTCACCCTGTCTTTCACGTATCCAATCTAAAGAAGTGTCTAGCTGATGAAGGACTCCAAGTCCCACTCGAGGACCTTCAAGTCAACGAAACCTTGCATTTTGTGGAAAACCCCGTCAAAATCATGGACCAAGAAGTCAAGATATTGAGGCGCAGTAAAATTCCTATCATTAAGGTTCAATGGGAAGGAAAACGTGGCGCTGAATTCACTTGAGAACTCAAGAGAGACATGAAGAAGAAGTATCCACATCTGTTCATTACTTCTTCCTAAATTTTAGGACGAAATTTCCTAAAGGAGGGGAGACTGTAATGCCCTGCTTCTTTGTACTTTCCATAATTAGAAGGTCTTGCTTGTATTTCTAATTTTGGAAGTCTTGTGTTCTTGTAATCGTCCTTTCATTGTAATCGTTGTAAAATCCGAGACTTGGATCATAAATAAAACTCTTATTTCGTTAACTTGGTGTTATATATACACTATACATGCTCATACATTTGATTTTGTGAAACAATTTATACATATTCATAATTCTTGGAAACTATGTGCCAAACTTGCAAATATGTGAAACTTATGCATAAAACGTCTTTTGATCGTATAAAAAAACTTAACTACGACATTCATGTGCTTAATCGTACTTAGTTTAGGTTCTCCATACTTGATTTACCCTTATACTTTGCTTATATGTTGAAAACAACCCCTAAAACACCTTGAAACCCTAAATAATAAAGTAGAGGGGCCATTTTGTAATAATGTGAAACTTATCTGGAGGAGAGTCAAGGGGCACGACCCACTCTCCTCACTTCTTCATGGGGCACGAGCCCAGCACCAGATCAAATTGTGTTTTTCAGCTCGCGAATTTGAGCGGGATTTGGGTTTATTTGGAGTTTAAACTCGTTTTTAGCAATAAATACCCAACTACAACCTACCCTAACCTTCTCATATAAATACCAAGCATACTCCAAGCCATTTTCACTTTTCTAAACACTCACAACTCTCCCAAATCACTCCAAATCGCAGCTGAGTTCTGAAGTCCGGGCAGAAGCATACTACTTCACTAAAGTGAGCATAACTCACTCGTTTCTTGTCCGGTTTACTCGATTCTTTTTCCTACTATTTTGGATTGACCTTAGCTACGTTTCCATGGGTTTTCCCTGGAAATCAGAGCCTAGAACATCTCCAAAAAGGCTCCGAAGTTCATTGTTTGTTTCTGTTTTGGTTCAATCTTTACTAAACTTGTTTAAACTTGAGTCTAACTCATCTCAAACCTATGTCCTTATGCTTATAACCACTTCTATGGTTAGTTATGCTTAAAAAAAGGTTGAGACATTCAAAATCAGAGGTATAAACCTCATAAACTTTCTGTTTTGTTCAAGGGTTTAACCCACAAGTGACGTTCAAGTTCAAGACTTGATGGTTGTGTGATTTAGGATTAGCTTGGGCTAACCTACTTGAAAATCCACATATTGCTTGATGATTTCTCATAGATTAGTTAGTCATATTATATAATTATGTGTTCGTGACCCTCCTTGAATGTTCATAACATCAAGTGTAGTGGTGAACACTTAGAGGTGACTAAATGGAAGACTTTTCTTCCTACCTCCTACATGATTTCTATGACACTTAAGAGGTTCCTAAATGGAGGATTCATCCTCCTACCTCATGCTTGATCTATTTGACATATACATATTACATAGCCTAAATATTATCTAAGTAACCAACCTTGATGATGAACTAATGTTCACTTGTTAAAGTGTTGGTTATATCATCTAAAACATCATATGTGTTAAAAGATGATTACCTTCCTATGATTATGTTCATATGCTTTTAACCTCTGAATCTTTAATCTACCGTTATCATCCAATACTCATACACCTTTATTTCTTCGTTTAGAAGGACTTGGTGTTCCAACCTCCCACAACAACTCACTCGCGGATTCATAAGTGGAAAGCCTGCAAAACCGTGAGTATACTCGAAACCCCCTTTTTATGTTTACCACTTTTGGGGTATAACATGTTAAATTATAAAATTACACTTCAACTTTAACCTTTATACTTGCACGAAACAATCCAAATACATGAATGCTATGTTGTCATACTTGATGCTTATACTTGGGTGATTCTTATGTGATACTTTAGTCATTAGCTTTGTATGAGCCTCCATTTAACATGTATAGCGCTATAGGAGTAACGCATCACTCGTGAACGAGAGGTCATGTTGAATTATATCATTTTGCGTAAACAGAGGGTTGACTAGAAATATTGCATGCCTTGTATGATGATCTTGTATAAACTAAGTTGCCATGTAGATTTGTTTTTAAACTTTTAAACTTATACCTATACTTATTCTTAAACTTGTATACTCGCCTTTGCTTTTGCATTGAACTTTATTTTAAACATGTTACAAGTTGAGGATTGATGATGCTATGAAACGGATTAGCAATGATGCCTAGATACTCACTTAGACGTTTAGGTTTAAAGTGTTGTATTAATTTTGTTATTTTTATGTTTTGAACATGATGTTATTTGAATTTCCTTGTAATCTTTGACAATTTGAATATGAAATGAAAATGGTTGATTTAAATATTGCCACAAGTAGTGTTATGAAGTCTCTTGTAATCTCGAACTAGTCCCACTCCGATGATTCCGCCATTGGTTGGGGTGTGACACATGGAGGGAAGTAAGGCCATGGATAATAACCACCAAGGGGAGTATTTCCAGGAGAAGAAGTATTGCCGCCACCACCAAACTGAGCGCCGTAGCCGCCCCTGCCACGGCCGTCGCTATTCCGGCCTCGACCACGGCCCTATCCGCGACCCTGATCTGAAATGTCCACCCGCTGATCAGACCTGTCCTGGTTTTCTCGGTGTTGCGGTTCAACAATGGCATTGAGTGTCGTACCAGCCGACTGAGCTGAGTGTCGGGCTTGATTTATTTTTCTTGATTCGGCCATATACAATCGTGAACGAGTGTCATAGAAATCTGGGAGAGGCTTCATTTGTTATATAATGGAGGCTGTGTTCTCGTATTGTTCGGTCAGACCCGATAGAAGTTGCAACACAAGTTGTTCATCAGTAACAGGGGAGCCAAGATTGGTCAGATGATCAAAAATTACCTTAAGGGCTTTACAATAAGCGGACATATTCGGAAATCGGTCAAGGTGAGTGTTGGTGAACTTGTTGTTGAGGTCGATTGTGCGGGTGGCTTTGTTGTCTTGAAAGATGTTTGCGATAGTAGTCCATGCCTCGTATGCAGTTGTATCGGGTTTTAGAACAGAGTGTAGAAGATCGGTTGAGATGGTGCTGTAAATCCATTGTAGAACAATGGAATCGAGACACTCCCATGTCTCGGTCGGTGCAGAATTTTCTTTCTCCTTGTCTTTGTTTGTATGGGATGATCACGCAGTTTCCGTAGCCCGTTTGGGTTGTAGGTGATCGAAAACTAGATGTGCCTTACATTGGATTTTGAACATCTCTGACCACGTGGTATAGTGGCCGGTTTTGATGTCTAAAGTGAAGGATATGAGATTTTTGATGGAAGTGACAGTGACTGCAGGGTGTGGGGAAGAAGATGAAGAAGACATGTTATGAGAAGCGGAGATCGGCGCATGGAGAGAGGGGTGGGAGAACAGGATCGGCTAGGGTAGAAGGTTTGATACCATTAAGGAATGTAAATTCTTGCCTTTTCATTCCTGTTTACAGGATATAAACAATGTACAATGAATCTCCTATCATTGAGGAGAGATTTACAAGACAAATATAACATATATGTTTGTTGTGATTTCCTAATTTATACAATTGTCTATTAGATCCACGGACAAAGAATAAACCTAGGCTAACCCTAGCGGCGACGATACTTGGCCAACCAAGTTGCCGGTTTCGGAATGCAAGGATCTCGGCCAACCGAGATCAAGAAAACGAAAACACGTTTCTTTAATAAACTTCAATAATAATTCACCACCCAACCAAAAGAGTTTACAAGCTTAAATAGAAAACTTAGAAAACGACAAACAAGGAAACAATAAACATGGAATGAAAAGATAAAAATAAATCTCTAAAATTAAGGTCCAAAAGATAGAAACGAATCATGAATTAAATTTAATCTCTTTCCAAAGGTTGGATGGTTCTATTAACTTGGGCCGGGTTCGAGCCACTTTCGAAACCGGGTTCGATGTTGTCTTCCACCTGGGCCGTTATATCCAGATCCATATCATCCTCCCCCTCTAAAAAATGACTCGTCCCCGAGTCAACGCCAAGCTCGTCGCCTTCGGTATAAGGAGCTAGATCAGCAACATTTAAAGTAGCCGAGACACCATAATGACCCGGTAAATCAGTTTTATATGCATTGTTGTTAATTCGCTCAAGAACACGAAACGGACCATCAGCTGTTTTAACTTAGCAAAACGCCCCTGTGGAAACCGTTCACCTCTCAAAAATATCCAAACGAGATCACCAACTTGAAAAACCACCTTCCGCCTATGTTTATTTGCACGAGCTTGATATTGTAAATTATGCTTAGTAATCTGATCGCGGACCTGTACTTGATTTGTGCCGCCCAATCACTTCCTTCCGCACTATATTTTGCAACCCCTGGAAATAGCACGAGATCAAGTGGTGCATGTAAACGGATTGCGCCCATAAACCACCAGGAAGGGGCTACATCCTGTGGAGCTATGAGTGGACCGGTTATACGCGAACTCGGCCTATGGAAGAGCAAGATCCCATTGCTTTTTGTTATCACCCACGAGACATCGAAGAAGAATTCCCAAGCTACGATTAGTAACTTCAGTCTGACCGTCAGTTTGGGGGTGATGAGAAGAGCTAAACAGTAGTTTGGCCCCCAAACGTCTCCAAAGTGTGCGCCAAAAGTGGCCCACAAATATCACATCTCTATCCGAAGTAATTGTTTTGGTATCCCATGTAACTTCACAATTTCAGAGAAATATAACTGTGCGACCTCTGATGCATCATATGTTCTCGAGCACGGGACGAAGTGAGCCATTTTAGAAAAGCGATCCACAACAACCATAATGGAGTCTTTCTTCCATTGGGTAAGCGATAAACTGAGAATGAAATCAATACTGACATCTTCCCACGGGCCAGACGGAGTGGGGAGTGGTGTATATAACCCTTGGTTAGTGTGATGAGTCTTGGCGATATGGCAAGTGCGACAACGGTTTAAAACTTTAACCACATCTCGTACAATCTTGGGCCAAAAGAAACGCTCGGCCACAAGTGAGACTATTTTTTTTCTCTTCCGAAGTGACCCACTAATGCACCTTGGTGACATTCCAGAATAATCAATTCCCGGTACAAGGATAAGGGAACACACAAACGATGTCCCTTAAAAAGCATCCCATCGCATTGAACGTAATCGCGAAACAAAGCATCCCCACATTTTTTCCCAAATAGCCGTGAAATTAGGATCATCTTTATATAATAATTTGAGCAGATCAAAGCCGGCTACCTGAATAGTGGAAGAAATCAGCAGCGCCGGACGCCAACTAAGGGCGTCGGCTACCGTGTTGGCATTCCCGGATTTGTGTCGAATGACAAAATTGAAATCTTGTAACGTTTCAACCCATTTTGTGTGTCGCGGGTTGAGTTTAGCTTGCCCTTGTATAAACTTTAATGCTTGATGATCAGAATATAGAATGAACTCATTGGGTAACAAATAATGTCTCCAATATTCGTGGCTTCTTATGATAGCGTAAAACTCCTTGTCATAGGTGCTATAACGACGCTTCGTGTCATTAAACTTTTCACTAAAAAAAGCTATCGGCCTGTTTAGTTGACTTAGAACACAACCAATCCCCAAACCCGAAGTGTCACATTCCACTTGAAACACATGATCGAACTTTGGCAAAGCGAGTACTGGGGCTTCTATAACGGACTTCTTGAGGTGTTTGAAAGCCGCCTGAGACGCCTTAGACCAATGAAATTTACTATTCTTCAAGCATTATGTGATGAGTGCGACAACTGTGCTAAAGTTTTTAATAAAACGCCAATAGAACAAAGCAAGGCCATGAAAGCTTCATACATCGTGGAAGGAAGTCGGAGTCGATCAGGTTGTTATCGCCTCAACCTTCGTATTATCCATTCGGATGCCATTGCCCGACACTAAGTACCCCCAAAAAAGAACTTCCACGGACAAAAAATGATATTTTTTTCTGTTGGCAAATAGCTTTTGATCCCGTGGAGCCGTAAAAACTTGTCGAAGATGATGCAAATGTTGTTCCAAGCTTTTGCTGAAAACTAAGATGTCATATAAATAAACGCCCATGCATTTGCCGATAAATGGTTTAAACACATGATTCATCAAACGCATGAAAGTACTTGGAGCGTTTGATAACCCAAAAGGCATTACCATCCACTCGTAAAGCCCGTCGGGTATCTTGAACGTTGTTTTCCACTCGTCCCCTGTCCTCATACAGATTTGGTGATAGCCGCTCCACAAATCAATTTTAGGGAATAAGTTGGCCCTTGTAGGTGGTCAAGAAGATCATCAAAGCGTGGTATTAGAAAACGGTATTTGATGGTTATTTTGTTTATTGCACGACTGTCAATACGCATCTGAAAAGTATCATTGGGTTTAGGAATGAGTAAAGTGTGTACCGCATAAGTACTCATACTCTCCCGAATGAGGCCTTTGTCTAGAAGTTCTGTAACCTGACGATGTAGCTCGGCATACTGCTTTGGGTTCATTCGGTAGGCAGGCTTATTCGGGATACTCGCACCAGGAACAAAGTCGATGCAATGTTGGATATCCCGCATCAATGGTAGCCCTGCCAGAATGTCATCGGGGAAAATATCGGCAAACTCTTGAAGTAATGGGAGCGCAGCGGCGGGGAGATCCGAGGGTTTGGGGTTTTCCTCTACCACAACCAAGGCTAAAACTGGTGTTGGGGGCTGTTGGTTTACGAGGCCCACAAACTCGGATTTTGTCAATGGCGGTTGTGGCTCATCGCGCGGGTTGAGTGGAGCCAAAGTAATGTTGAGGCCGTCCTTTTTAAAGGAGTAGGTGTTACGAAACTCGTCAAGCTTAACATGCCTATCGTAAAGCCACGGACGCCCTAAAAGAATGTGGCATGCGTCCATTGGAATCACCTCACACCAAAGTTCATCCGAATACTTATTGCCGATCGAAAATTGTACTAAACATTTATGAGTAACATTAACCAAATTTCCATTCCTCGGTCATGTGAGTTGATATGGGTTGTGGTGGTCTTGGATGGGTAGGCTGAGTTTTTCGACCATTGTGGCGGCTACCATATTTTCGCAACTCCCCCCGTCAATAATAACCATACATACTTTACCTTTACCCGTGCACTTTGTTCGGAAAATATTGTTACGAAGCCATGTAGTATCATCCTCGAGATCGGATGGAACGGCACTAAGAACTCGTCGAGACACAAGAACCTCACCCCGATCGGGGTAAAGTACTTCGGTGGGTTCCTCTTCCTCCGTCGTATCATATTGTGGATTGGGCTCATCCACAAAAGCAAGAATTTGCTTGTTTGTGCAATCTTTAAAGGTGACCCAATCCTTGACATTTAAAACATCATAGAGTATTTGATGGTCTAGTCTGAGTAGTTGGAAGCACAGGTGGGTCGGCTTTGATTGGGCCGACCCGAGGAGCCGATATTGTTGGGCGTGAGGTCATTGGGAACTTAGTTAGCATCTTGAGATTATGAGTGAGTTGTTGTTTGAGCCATAAAGCAAGCCTACACACGTCATCGAAAGAGTAATATTGTTGTAAGAATACCACGTCCACAATATCTCGTCGAAGGATACTTAAGAATCGAGCAATAATTTGTTCTTCATTTTCCTCCGCCCCACAACGTATTCGCATGCGTTCAAATTCACTAATGGGTTCTTCAACTGTTAATGAACCTTATTTGAGGTTATGATAATCCAAATATGCATCCTGCTTGTAGGTAACAGGAGGAACATTGGCTTTTAAAAGGCGTTTCATCTTTTCCCATGTCTCGACTTTATGTTTTCCTTCTCGATAACGTTTAGCCTACACCTAATCCCACCACAACGAAGCATGTTTTTTCAATTTAATTGCGACAAGTTTTACCTTTAGGTTGTCGGGTATTCACGAAGATCAAATATACGCTCCACTGTTTGATGCCAATCCAGAAAATCATCCGGTTGCAACCGGCCTTCGAACTCCAGGATCTCGGTGCGCAGACCCATGGCCCGCAGGTGGTCAACTGGCTGCTGTGGTTGGACCCGTGGTGACCTGGGTTGTCGATGGGGTGGGGTCCGTTGGTGTTGATGTCGGGGGAAACCCGTCGCTGCCGTCGTCGTATTCATTCACAATGGATTGCGTTTCCCAAGCTTTCTTCCCTCTCTTCGTACCTGTCAAATGGATTAGTTTCCAATTCGTGAACCCGTTAACGGCGGCGTTCGATCACAGCATCTCGAGGATCACGTTCTTCATAACTGTTGCCTCCAGTGGCGAATCGACGGTTCGGTTGGCGGCGATCCCTTCCTGGCATCTTGAGATTCCTGGGCTCTGATACCACTTGATACGGATCCACGAACAAAGAATAAACCTAGGCTAACCCTAGCGGCAACGATACTTGGCCAACCAAGTTACCGGCATCGGAATGCAAGGATCTCGGCCAACCGAGATCAAGAAAACGAAAACACATTTCTTTAATAAACTTCAATAATAATTCACCCCCAACCAAAAGAGTTTACAAGCTTAAATAGAAAACTTAGAAAATGACAAACAAGGAAACAATAAACATGGAATGAAAAGATAAAAATAAATCTCTAAAATTAAGGTCCAAAAGATAGAAACGAATCATGAATTAAATTTAATCTCTTTCCAAAGGTTGGATGGTTCTATTAACTTGGGTCGGGTTCTAGCCACTTTCGATACCGGGTTTGATGTTGTCTTCCACCTGGGCCGTTATATCCAGATCCGTATCAACTACTCTTTTAAGTTATCCAAATCTGCAACCACCTCTTCCATGCTTGGTCTTTTATTGCTTTTCATTTTCATGCATCTCTTAGCTAGCTTGGCGATAAGAACTGCATTGTCCATTATAGCCTCTCGTTCAATTTGCTTGTCCAAAATTTCATCTAACTTATTATGTTTCATCAAATACTTAAATCTTGGCACCAAGCCTTCACCTAAGTCACTTGAGGAAATAGACTTTTACCTGGTTAAGAGTTCAGTAAGGACCACACCAAAGGAATAAACATCACTATTAGCAGTAAGTTTCCCGGGATGGAAATACTCAGGATCTAGGTATCCAAATGTGTCGTCAACTTGTGTAGTTAGATGACTTCTTCTTAGAGGTACCGGCCTTGAAAGTCCGAAGTTAGATATTACTGCTTTGTAGTTTTGATCTAGTAAGATGTTGCCTCGCTTAATATCCCTATGAAATATAGTTGGTGATGCATAACTATGTAGATAGGCTAGTGCTCCTTCAACTTCCCTAGCGATTCATATATGATCTTTCCATGAAAGTTTTGAATGTCCTGTACCATCATGAAGATGTTGTGCAAGGGTGTCATTGGGCAAATACTCATATACCAATAAGGGGACTTCATAATCCAAGAAGCAACCTAACAATTTTACTATATTCTTTTGGTTTATCTGTGCAAGAATGAATACTTCGTTAACAAATCGCGCTACTTGATTTACTGCTACTATGTTCGACTTCTATATGGCTACAACTGTCCCATCAGGGAACAACCCTTTGTACATTGTACCTTGTCCTCCATTGCCAGGGACCCTGCTTCTACTAAAATTTTTTGTTGCCTTCTCCATTTCTTCGGTGGTATAAACTTTTATTATCATGACACGTGATTCAGTAGAAAATATTTGTTGCTTCAATAGATGTCCTCCGTTTTTTTAAAGAACATCGTCTTGATTCTAGCTTTTTTATTCTGTCAAGCTTTATATATGTCAAGTAACCAATAGCACCGAAAGCTAAAAGTCCAATTACGATTTCAAGAGTTACTGCACTTACAATTAGATTTAATCAGTACAACTGTCGGAACTAGATCTTTTGAACATAAAGGTCGTAATAAGATATCATGTGCAAGTATATTTACAGATATATTTTTTAATTTGTAGGTGATTTGGAGAAGTTTTCTCGGTTTCTAGTCTATTTTTATAATTTGTTTTCATTCTAGTTAGGTGATCCACTAGTTGAACTAGCGAATGTTGTATATTTCACTAAGTTTGTGATGAGTTGGCAAACATTATCATATCTGCTAGTTCAACTAGTGGATCATTAGTGATCAAAGCAAGTTTCAAAAAATGGCTAGAATCTTTGAAAACTTTTCAAAACCACCTAAAATAAAAGTCTATTTATATTAACGTTGCTTGCTAGACATGACCGCATAGAAGGAGGTATAGATCATTTACCTAAAACATTTGATTTGTGGCGATGTGGAGATATGCACTTGTAGCTACCGCGTGTATAAACACAAGTCTCATCCTCTCCACAATAATGATTTGATTGCTTAGGACAAGCATTTACATCTATTTGTTGATTTAAAGAAAAAAAGAATGAACGAGTTTATAGGAATATATTAATAAAAAGGTATAACTGATAACATGAAATTACCTTGGCTTCCATTGGGAAGGTAGGGCTTCCCTTTGTAACCTTTTCTGCAATGACAATTATATCCTAGGCCATTTGTCGAATCTACGCAATAACTGTTCTCCCCGCACAAGTTGTCTCCGGTTTTTCTAGCTTGGTGGCATATGGTATGTCCTACGACCCAATTTAAGGCTAAGGGGAATTTTAATTGTCGTTCGTCAAAATAGATTGGTGCACTGTTTTCGGAAACAAACGCATGAGAACATGATGAACTGTTTGTGTTGTGTCGTATTAACATATATTGTATTTGTATACATTATCTCTTAGTATCAATTAGTTTGAATTTCAAATCAATTAGTTTAAATTTCAAATACTTCCTATAGATAAAAGAGGAGGAAGTCAAACTTGTATCAGTACATATACATCGAAGGTTTGTGAATAAAGGCAACCAATTATTTGACAACTTTCATGGTATCAGAGCTGCCTCTGATAACCAAACCCTAGAACCTTCTTTCATCTCCATCTTCTTCAGCCGTCCACTCTATTTTCTCCTCTCATGGATAACAAAACAACCCCGCCTTGATGGTGACAAACATCCGAAACTTTGTTCCCTTCACCCTTGAAATGGAGAGCGGCCAGTACACCTCATGGGCCAAGTTGTTCAAAATCCATTGCAGAGCCTTCTTAGTTTATGACCATATCGATGCTACTGTTAATCCTCCTACCCTTTCTCCTCCCCAAGCCAAAGACAAAGACGCCGAAAACAAAGACGCTGAAGCCCCACCCAAAGCCAAAACCATAACCTAAGAAGACCTTGATCTTTGGCATCGGCTGGATGCCATCGTGCTCCAATGGATATATAGTACTATATCCAATGACCATCTCCATACTATCCTCAAAACCAACGCAACCGCACTAGAAGCCTGGACCTCTCTACAAGACATTTTTCTGGATAACAAAAATGAAAGGGCTCTCTTTCTGGAACACAAACTTGTCACCACTAGGCTGGAAAACTACCCCAACATATCCGCTTATTGCCAAGCGGTCAAGATGCTAGCCGATCAACTCTCAAATGTGGGTGCTCCAGTCACGAACCAACGAATAGTTCTCTAACTGATTGGTGGCATAACAAGTGCTTATGATGGTATTGTAATGATCATACAACAAATCAAACCGTTGCCGGGTTTTTATGAAGTACATTCTCGTCTATGCATGGAGGAATCAAGAAAGGCCAATCAAGCCCACTATGAAGCCACTGGTTCTGGTACGGCACTGCATGCACAACATCAACGGTCAACCGGAGACTATCGAAATCAGCCGTCTCGTGGCGGACGTGGTGGTCCGGGGCACGGCCGTGGTCGTGGCGGCAGTTTTGCTTCATCGTATGGCAGAGGGTCTAGCTCCAACTCAGAAACCCAAGGACCTAACTCATCAGCCTGGCACGACTCTTATGGCCCAATGTAGAACTCTACTTGGCCCAATCAGCAACCGTAAGCCCAGGCCCAATGGTCTTACCCACCGTCCCCCTACCCAGCCACTCCTATCCGACCGCAGTAAGGCCCAACTGTCGGCCCATACCCTGGACAAGGCCTGCTAGGCCCGCGACCACAACATCAACAGGCCTATGCTACATCCGAGCTCTCCTATGCGCCTACTGACATTGAGCAAGTGATGTGAGCAAAATGCAACATATAAATTACATCAAATGAGGCATAAAACTAACCCTTTTTTAGTACTAATGTTGGAAAAAGTGTACTTTTGTCTTCCTTTTGTATTTTCAGGACCAAATGAGCTTAAATGAACAAAAGGAACAAATATGCAGCAAAGACTAACATAAATACAAAGAAAAGGAATAAACGTGGCATGCCCGACCCCTCGACAGCATCTTCCCAAGCAAAAGAAAAAACAAGAAACAGAAGGCTGACCATGGCCCCATGCCCATTGAGCACAGGGGCGTGGCCAGTTGTCTGCAGAAAAGACAAAGCTGTAGAAGCTTCTATTGCTCACCACGGGGGCGTGCCCACTGAGCACGGGGCGTGGTCAATGCTAAGATTCGCAAAATCTAGCAAATCTTGGTAGTACAGATACGCTTCTGCACACGGGGCCGTGCCCAGCGAACACGGGGCCGTGTGAAGTCTAATGCAGACAAGAGCAATTAATGAAGGAAGAGAAAGTGGATTGCCACGGGGCCGTGTCCAGCGGACACGGGGCCGTGGCCGGGCTTCTGTTCAGGCTATAAATAGAGGTGCTTGGTTCACTTCAAAGGCATCCCTTGGCAAACCACCTCTCTCCCACTTCACCACCACTCCACCACCACTACAACACCTACATCCACCACCATCATCCATCATCCACCTTAGAGTGTGTGTAGTAGTCTCGGGATCCAAGATTGATCGTAAGAGTTCTTGTCAATCAAAGGCCATGTTTTGCTAAGTCTCTTACATCACTTGGTGAAGACAAGCATTTAATGTATTGCTTTTGATTTTTAATCTTTTCGCACTTTTATTTGGTTTTGTATTAATGACTTTAATAACTAGTTTCTTATGTTGAAGGTGAAATTTCCTTATCATTTGTCTGCGGTGTCTTGGCATTACTTTATTGTCTATATAAAGTAAAAGATTTTCACCATTCATATCTCTACGGTCTATATAGAGATATGTTGGCTACCTGGTCGGGGGTTAAGGGAATGGTTTGGTAAGGTTCTTGCCTTGTTCAGTGTCTAGATCCTACAAGGACCTGGGTCAAGCTTACTAGGACCTCATTCAATACCCACTGGTATTGGATGGTGGGGGTGCGAATGGCTTGATCCCTGACGTGAGGTCGAAGTCTCAATCAAATTTAATCCAAATACAACTAAATAGTTAGCGGTAAGTGGGTATCGAACACAGGGAGTTTGTGGAATATGTGTTATTTAGAAGATTATCTAACTTGACTAAAATTAAACTAATTTGCAAGTAAAGTAAAATTCAAGAGTTTATGTGAGAGAATTGGTTTTAGACTAAATTAAACGAATTAAATTGCAAAAGAGAAGTTTTGGTTGTAAACAAGTTGGAGAATAATGACCACCTTTAGTTTCCGGTTTGCTTCAACATTTGTGCTATCATTCACTAGAAAGAACTACATAGACATAGTTCATGTGTAATTACTTGTTGTGATAAAAGGGAACTAAGTACTCAGATTCCTAGAACGTGAGGTTGTTACCCGATGACCAATTGACCCATACCCAATCCTAATTCTACCCATGATATCTCGATTGCCATCGGCACCAAGAACGTATGGTTTCAAAATAGAATAATCGTAAGCATCAACAATTTACAAACAAATAAGAACACACCATGATAAACAAAACATAAAGTCAATTTACCATTCTAGAAATATGAAATCAAACACAAATGTCTCCACAAACCTTCAACTAAAGATGACCATATAGTGCTTAGCCACTCATGGCTTGGAATAACATCATAACAAAAGTTCTATTGTTCATCAAGATCAAAAGAAACAAAAACTAATGATAAGACGGTGTTCTTCCTCCCCAAAATCTCCAAGATACTCCAAAAATCGTTCACAAGCAAGTGGTAACCGAAAAACATGATTAGACCCCATAAAAACCCCATCAAATGACCAATAAATGCACAAGTTACAAAATTGGATCAGTCGGCGCCGTAAGCTACGCCATAGGGCCGTAGCTTATGGCGAGCAGCCAAGTCATACGGTCCTTGTCTTCTGTCTTACGGCAGGCAATGTTGAAAACTTGTTTTCAGCATAACTTTTTCGTTTCAACTCCGTTTTCTTCACCGTTTTCGCCTACGTTCTCGTAATTTCGTCCTCTATCATGCTATCCTCTTAATTCTTCAATTCCAAAAATTGATTTTTTATTGATGCTCCAAATTCTTTCCCTTTTATGCTCCATTTGCACCTGCACGTCCAAACAACTAGTAGTTACCAAGTTCAAACAATCAAACGTGTAAAGCATGAGATTTTAATCTTTTTAAGGAACTTAAGGGTTGTCCTACGGACCACCCGTCAATCCCCTCATATGTAAACTACTATTAATACATTAAGCCGGCTACTTGGGATTGTATCCCTGCTGACTCAAACCACTTAGCCGAGGGTAACATCACCTTCAAAAGGGGGGCCTACCACTTTTCGCATTAATAACTTAATTAATTATCTTCCAATATTCCGACCCTTTGGGATTGTATCCTTGCTGACTCAAACCACTGGGTTGAGGGTAACGTCACCTTCAAAAGAGGGGCCTACTACTATAACTAAGATCATCTCTTAAAAAGTGATAAAGTGCGGAAATCATCAAAGGATACATTAAAGGCGAGTCGGATCCAAGTGATTCATCTTGTCTATCTGCTTTTCTTTTATTTTATTTTTCAGCATTTTTAGTTTTTTTTTTATTTTCATGTTTAAAACCTTTTCTAAAAAAATTTGATTTGATTAGACGTTGAGGATAAACCGGTACTAAAAGCTCTTGTGTCCTTGGACGACCTCGGTATCTTACCAACGCTATACTACGCTCACGATGGGTACACTTGCCCATGTGTGTGTTTAGTGTTAGTAGAATATCGTGTTTTATAAATTTAAAACTTGACTAATGTGTAAAAAAGGGCTTAAAATATTAATAAAAACATATCACACCCAACACACACCAGCAAGCTCTCCATGCCATGTCTCTCAACCTAGCCGAACAACAAGGTATTTTCGACACCGGGGCTACAGCGCATATGAACAACAACTCAGGTATTCTCTCATCCTATTTCAATAATGGGAATCTTAAAAATGTGATCGTCGGAAATGGATCCAAATTACCAGTTCTTGGTATAGGGCATCACACCTTACCTCCACATTTTCCACCATTAAAATTAAATCAAGTCCTCCACGTCCCTAATCTTATTACCAACTTAATCTCTGTACGTCGTTTAACTCGTAATAATAATGTTTTTGTGGAATTTGATCCTTATGGTTTTGTTGTTAAGGACTACCAGACGCGGACACCTATCCTCCGATGTGATAGCACAGGAGACTTATACCCGCTCACTTTCAATTCCAGTTCTTCAATAAAGAATCCAACTGCCTTGACATCCATCTCTCAATACATTTGGCACCAACGTCTCGGCCATCCCGGGAAATCTATCTTTAAATTTTTGCATTCTAGTTTTCCATGTATTTCGAATAAACCATTGTCTAATGTGTGTTCTTCATGTGTTCTTGGAAAACACATTCGCTTGCCTTTTAATGATTCAAATAATTACACATATTTGTCGTTTGATATCTTACATACCGATCTATGGACCTCACCAATAGCAAGTTCAAGTGGTCACCAGTATTATCTCCTATTTCTTGATGATAAATCAAACTTTCTGTGGACATTTCCAATTGGGCACAAGTCTCAAGTTTTTCCCATCTTTCAACAATTTTATATCTTCATTAAAACACAATTTCACTACTCCATTAAATCCATTCAATGCGATAATGGTAAGGAGTATGACAATAATAATTTTCATCAATTCTGCAATAACCATGGAATTACGTTTCGGTTCTCATGTCCGCATACGTCCTCCCAAAACGGCAAGACCGAAAGAAAAATTCGCTCTATTTAGTAATATTGTATGAACCCTCCTAGCTCATTCATCCACTCAAAATAATTTTTGGCACCATGCACTTCAACATGCCACCTACCTCCACAATATAACTCCTACTAAAATCTTACAAAATAAAACTCCAACCTATGTTTTGTTGCAGCGAACACCCACCTACTCGCATTTGCGGGTCTTTGGTTGCTTGTGTTATCCTCTTTGCCATCAACTAGCATTCATAAATTACATAACCGCTCCGCACCTTGTGTGTTCCTTGGTTATCCATCTAACCATATGGGATGCAAATGTTACGATCCTTCTACTCGAAAAATTTTCATCTCACGTCATGTAATTTTTGACGAAACCTCCTTTCCGTTTACCAAAACTCACAACCCAAACTCTCAAACTTACCATTTTTTGTCCAGTGACCCACATCTACTACTTTGGGCCGATAACACATCACCTGCTACCCAAGGCCCTAACCCCTCCGAGCCCGCTGATAACACCACTCAAGATCCCAGCCCACCCACCACTCCCTCCTCTGCCCACACGCTTCCTCAACAATCAGCCCCGACTTCTCCAAGTCTGGCCTAACCTCCATCCTTTTCATTCTCTACTCATACTACATCCACTAGCCCATTACCAACTTCTAAAAATTCCCCACCTACAATTGACTCCAATGCAAATCATACTTCCCCACCCTCTCCTATCCAAACACAACCCACCATGTCCACCGTTCATGCCCCTACTCAACGGACCATTCACACCCAAAGCATGTCCGGCATTTCCAAACCCAAACAAGTTCTTAACCTCAATTGTTCCACTACTTTTATCTCTCCCCTACCCCGAAACCCAATTGATGCCCTTAATAACAAGGATTGGAATGCGGCCATGAATGACGAGTATCGTGCCCTTGTTGAAAATAAGACTTGGGTTTTGGTCCCAAAACACCCGAACATGAATACTGTTCGTAGCATGTGGGTTTTTCGCCACAAAAAGAACTTGAATGGGTCTTTGGAATGGTATAAAGCAAGACTCGTGTGTGATGGTCACTCTCAACAAGTGGGTGTTGATTGTGGAGAGACGTTCAGTCCGGTTGTGAAACCCGCAACAATCCGAACCATTTTAACATTGGCAATTTCAAATGATTGGCCTATTCACCAACTTGATGTAAAAAATGTTTTTTTGCATGGCAATCTTCAAGAAATAGTCTATATGCATCAACCCATGGGTTTTCGGGACAAACGGTATCCCGATCATGTTTGCTTGCTACAGATATCCTTATATGGTTTAAAACAAGCGCCTAGAGCATGGTATCAACGTTTTGCAGATTATGTTTCTAGCTTGGGTTTTCAACATAGTAAGTCCTATCACTCCCTTTTCATTTACAAAAGTGGCACTGACATCGCATACATCTTACTATATGTTGATGACATAATTTTGGTGACCTCCACGGACTGACTAAGAACCCATTTTATGTGGTCTTTATCCGCTGAATTCGCCATGGAAGATTTGGGCCCATTGAGCTACTTTCTCGGCATCGCCGTTACCCGACATGGTAAGTCCATATTCTTGTCACAACAAACGTATGCACAAGACATACTTCAAAGAGCCAAGATGACAACATGCAACCCCTCAATCACACCTGTTGATACCAAACATAAACTCAGCTCCACTGATGGTACGCCTTTATCGGATGACAGCGAATATCGTCAACTAGCGGGTGCTCTCCAATATCTCACATTCACTCGTCCCGACATCACCTACGCAGTCCAACAAGTGTACATGCATATGCATGCACCCCGTACCTCTCATATGAACGCTCTTAAGCGCATCTTACGGTATATAAAAGGTCCGATCGATTACGGCCTCACCATATCGCCAACGGTCTCGGCCTCCCTCTTATCCTACACGGACGCCGATTGGGGAGGATGTCCTGACACTCGCTGCTCCACTTCTGGTTATTGCGTTTATATGGGCGATAATTTGATATCATGGTCGTCAAAACGCCAACCAATATTGCCTCGCTCAAGTGCCGAAGCTGAATACCGCGGAGTAGCTAATGTTGTTTCAAAAGTATGTTGGCTCCATAGCCTACTATTAGAGTTACATAAACCTCCTACTCACGCTACGCTAGTTTATTGTGACAACGTGAGTGCCATATACCTTGCGGGTAATCCCGTCCAACATCAACGCACAAAGCACATTGAAATGGACAATCATTTCGTTTGGGAAAAAGTAGCTCACGGCCAGGTTCGAGTACTACACGTACCATCCAGGTACCAAATCGTTGATATCTTCACAAAAGGACTTCCGCGCGTATTATTTGAAGACTTTCGGGCCAGTCTCAACATCCGACAACCTCCTGCTTCGACTGCAGGGGTATATTAACATATATTGTATTTGTATACATTATCTCTTAGCATCAATTAGTTTGAATTTCAAATCAATTAGTTTAAATTTCAAATACTTCCTATAGATTAAAGAGGAGGAAGTCAAACTTGTATTAGTACATATACATCGAAGGTTTGTGAATAAAGGCAACCAATTATTTGACAACTTTCATGTCGGATCATAATATTGTATGATGTTACATTTTTTGGGATGCTAAGGTGCCAGCAACCGTTGAAGCCAGTACAACTAGTGGGAAATCCAATAACGGGTGATGTTTCGTTACATAAAGATTTACATACAGTTCCACCCAACAGATAAACCAAAAAAAAAGCCGTAATGTTACAGCCCACTGCCACATAAAAGATTACGCTCGTGTGACAAGGAAAAATATTGGCCCGGGGTATCAAGACCATATGTGAATTCGAACTGGGCACACCTAGACTTTGATTCATGAATCACGTGTACCAAAATCTGTGGAAAATTCTAAAATGGGAAATTCATGGTCATTCGCAAACCAAAGAGGTGGATGATCATGCGAGGATCTTATGCAAGAGACTTCAAATGACTCGTGCTGCATGTAACAACCTGCCCCTATGCCAAATGGATATGGAATGGTTACATTACCACACATCTCCTGATAGCCTGCCTTCGCTAATGACGCTTGAGACTCCCGTATTCTGATTGAGAGCGAGGTGACAAACACCACAACTAGCATCAACAACTTAGGTAGCATTCTGGGTGTTTTCATTATACTTTGATTAATCAAAATTTCTTTGAAATAAATATATTCGGAGAAACAGAATCCCATTACCATTTGGCTTAGGCTTACACATCATTGTCCCCCGCCTTTTATGCATTTTATATGATATGTTCTAAGCAACGTTTGTTTGTTTATCATAGGAATGTGCTCCTAATATATGTGATAGTTGGAGCCTGGTTTAAGCATCAAAATATTTAACTTGTCATCTTTTAGTTCTTTTACCTTATTGAATATTAAACAAATCTAGGGGTATGTTAAAAATATATTGTAAATAATTCACCAGTTTTATATTTTTTGTACTTATGTATTTTATATTATTTGTTCTAATAATACATGTCATTTGTACATATGAGGTATCGGTTGCTTATTGGATAATTGCAACAAAGGTATTATGCTGGGCTTGATGATGGACTAGGTTTGTTGTACGTATGGGCTAATGGGCCAAGTTTCAAGACCTAAAGACCTCATATATAAATTGCAGTTCACCTCATTTTGTGTAGAGATTGAGAGAGGAAAAGTGCTACAGAAACTTCTGGGGTTTTTAACCTTTAACATCAAGGCCACACTACATCAGATGATCATCATCTTTCTTGTATATGTCTTTTGATCAGTCCTCAAATACTCGCTCGTCTTTGATCATTGCCGAATCGTTTTAGGTTTCCAGATTAAGTAACGCCTGGTTTGTTTTATTTCATCTTGATTCGTTGTATGTTTGTTAACATCTACTAATCATGTATCTGTCGATTATCTGTATTGTTGAAGAACTCATAATCATGAGTTCTTCTAGGGTTTGGTGGACCTTTCGGGTTGGTTATAATTTTCTAATAAAATCTTTAGTAACCTTTTTGTTGCTATATCTGCGTTCTTGTATACATTCCTAATTGTTGACATGGTATCAGAGCTTATGGCTCTGTTATCTTCTGTCGATTCAGATTCCATCGATTTTCGATTCTAGGGTTCTGTGGTATAACGATTAGATGAGTGTTGTTATTTTTAGTTCTCATGGTTTGTTGACTATGATAGAAGATTTTTTGTGCTTCTACAAGTGTAGTAAGATTCAAAAGAAATCCACCTCCGGGCCTTTCCTCTGATTATAAAATCAATGATCTGATCTTGTTTGTGTAATTATTCTAAGAGTTCTTTGAGTGATTTACAAAGACTTGTTCATGTCGCTATTGAGGGTTTCAAAAGGAAATCAATCTTTGTTTACGACTTTGAATATAATCGTCTTGGTTCTTCTGCTGGTGATTTGGGATATATGTTGGGATTGAACCCTACCAGAGGAACAGATAATGAAAGCCAAAACCGGTTCATAACAGTGGATTCACAATAACCAGCTGTTTACACTAAGTGTTCTCCCTTGAAAGTGATTATAACAGCTGATGGTCTCACATCCACTGCCCGGATACAACTGCTGCTGTTCTGCATAACTACTGATGAAGCTTAGAAGACTGTTGGGCACTAAGCACTGCTGGTACAAACTGCTGATGACAAAGCACTGCCCAATCAAGGACTGATCAACCTTGCTGAAAGCACTGATGTAAAGAGAAAGCAGTAGTTTAGTATATCATATGTTCTATGTATTGTCAGTGGTTAGCTTTAGCAGTGTTTGTATGAGGACAGTAGATACAGGTTGTTAGGCTGTTAGACGTCGCTTTCATGGTGACGTCAGCTGAGATGCCTCAGTGGTTTGGTTTGTCTATAAATGGAACAGTACCCTGTACTGTTACATTTGATTCGTTTTGAGTGAGTTCTTCTCCTTAATTCAATCCTTTCATCTTGTGCAATCCAACCTTGAGGTATCAGGCTGAGGGGGAGTTTAGTTTGTAAGCATGCTTTGTAATCTTTTGATTGACTTTGTAATCTTTCGACTAATGCAAATCATGTGTTTAGCAAAACTATTTTCTTCCTTGATTGTGTTGACAAAGTTTGTTGTTCATTTCCGCTGCACTTAAACTATGTTTATCTCTATTGATTATTCAATTTACACAAACAAACACAATCATGAGAGCCTCCGATCCTAACAATTGGTATCAGAGCCTGGACAGTCAAACTCGATCTAACAATCAATTTGACATAACAGTTCGGATCAAAATTTATTGATACTAAGGTTGGTTGTATTCAGTTGAAAAACAGAGTAACAAGTAAATCATGATCAAAATGGTTATTTAAAAACTCTGTAATTCAACCAAGATGTCATATGACACACAAATCTCACACAACAAGTGATATCATGCACGAATCACTCATAGTTTTCAGATCTGAAGACATATCTGTTAAATTATGAGATTATTTCTATTTTCAAAATTGATTTCAACTATTGTTATGAAAATTGTGATGTCACTTTATTAAATGCTAAAGTATGAACCTCAGATTAACAAAAACCTATGTTCATAAAACATTAGTGTTTTTTATAACATGAAAAGAGGGAAATTAAAACTTTAGTCATTCAGATCTTATGTGTTGAAAACAGGTTGAGATCCTCAAAAGGACAAAATCAACTATGTTAAAATACATTAAGAAATTCAGGAGTCAAAAATGTCCATATCATAGGTAATGAGAAGGTTGGCATAAGCATGTGCAGAAATGACCAAATCTCTCAAAACATTACTGCAAAATGATTTTGGAACAAGTATTCCTTCAATAAATGCCTCTCAGTAAGTATTTCATTACTTATGAATGGGAAGGTTAAAAAGGGAAAAAGAAAATTCATAAAAACTCAGAAGTGTGTTTATCTCAAAAATTTTTGAAGTCAGAAGAAAAGAGTATAAACGTAAAACACTTAAGAGTCAAAGCTTGGGGTAAGAATGGCCATTAAGCAACTGTTTGTGCTCATTAGTTTAGAAAAGTTCAGGTGACAATAGTATTCTCAGTGATTGAGCTTACAAAAGGACTAGACAAATCTTCAAAATCATTACATGGTAACAAGATCTATAACAGGATCTTCAAAACTCATGTGTCCATGTGTCCTCATGTTTGCAATCAACTGAGAAGAAAATGGTACCAAACAGTGGTCAAAATGTATTCAAAATTTCCTACCACTGCTGTCAAACCACTGACCATTGTCATAAACTTGAGAATGATATGACTACGTATTTTATTGAAAATATACCAGATCCTTTTTGATGCAGTTCTCAGAAAATCCTTTAACCATTTTTTTCAAAGGATTTTCTCAAATAACCAGGATATATTATTCATTTTTTTAAGAATAATATATTGTGAACTTTTGCTTGTTTTTGTTGGCAATAGTTTCAGTTACCTGTCAGGATATAGTACCTTATTTTTGTTGGTATTATTGTCCTCATAAATGGGTCAAAAGGAAATGGTATTTATGTCAAGGCCATGTCATACTCATTTTTGTTTTAAACACTAGTCAAAGGTTGATTGCTAAACAGTGCTTAAACTACTGGGGCACTCATGTTTTAATTTGGATATTAAACGAAAATGAGTTACCTTAGCAAAAAGTTCTCATCATCTGAGGTACTAAACCACTGTCAGAAATTTGAAAAGCTTCAAAAAGTGTAATTGACAATGTGGAAATAACCTTGAATGGAAAATTATCTATACAGTTGCTGGAATACTTGTTCTTCAAATCTGTACCATTTACCCTAATCACTGCTTTGTTCAAGCATCTGCTTTCTAACTACTGTCCACTGCTGAAAGTCAACCACTGTTCTTCCATCTTTATTGAAAGCACTGATATTCAAAATCTGTGTTACAACCACTGATATACTATCCACTGATAGTAAAAATCACCCACTGTCCTCATTGTGACCGTTGTAACCACTGATACCTGCTTCATCAGTGGTCTCCAAAACAACTGTCCTCCATGATTCATCTCTTCATCATCTGTTGACACGTGGTCAGTTTTTAGCCTTCAGATCTTAATAACCGCTGCCACATCAGCGATCACTTTTTCCCTAAATAAAACCCTGATCAAAACCCCCAAACAGGGTTTTACACTGTAGAATTGAATTCCAAAGTTCTCTTCTCAAAGCAGTTTCCAACCTTTCTTCCCAAATCACTCTCCGATTCTTCTTCATCAAAATGACGAAGTCAAAATCAAAATCAAAACCTAAACCAAAATCAACACCATCTTCCAAAGAGGTCGCTCAAACGGCCGAAGAATCCATTGAGATACCATACAAATCTCCTCACAATTATCTGGGTTTGCTCACAAAACCCGCCGATAACCACACCTTCGACTCCATCATTGATACATTATCTGCATCAAAGTACAAAACTTTGTTGACAGCAGATGCTCCCATTTACTTGCAAACCCAGAGAGAGTTCTGGAAAAATGCTACGCTTGAGAAACAAGATGATAAAGTAGTAACCATAAACTCCTCGATACAGGGTAAAGCGATTCAAATTTCACCGCAATCAATCTCCGAAGTCTTTAAACTCGATGATCAGAAGGGTAAAACTTCATTTGATAAAGCCGAGATGAAAACTGATTTCGTAAAAAGGGGATATGCAGATCAATCAAAGGTAGATACCTTACAAAAAGGTTATTTCCCTTCTGCACCTAGGTTTTTATTTCATACACTGTTGAGTTGTGTTTCAAATAAAACAACAGCGTTTAATGAAATACCATTGAAGATTCAATGCCTGGGCTATGCTATTTTAAACAATAAAGATTACAACTACTCCCAGGAGATCTTCAATGACTTGGTAAAGAATGTTGATAGCAAATCATTTTTACTTTTTCCAAGATTTCTGAGCTATTATTTCAAACAAAAATTTGAAAAAGAAAAGGAAAATTTGCTTAAACAAGGTGTCTATTTTCAAATAAAAGGTTTAACAAATGAAACATTTTCCAGAATGATGGCACCAATAAAAACAAAAGCAGAGGTGTCTGAGCAGATTTCAGCAGTTACCACTGCTCCTCAGACATCTGCTGCTGAGCCCACTGCTCCAGGTGATCATAGCAGCACTACCACTGCTTTGAAACCCACACCTGACATTACCAAAAAGACTAAAAGAAAATCTTACAAAAAGCCCACCAAACCCAAGAAAAAGGCAACTCTGGAAGATGAGATCCCAGAGCAACTGCCTGTGACAACACAAATGTCACCACAAACCACTTCTGCTACTTCCTCACAGCAGTTGGTAGAAAGATCTCAACCATTGCCTCAAACTCCTCCTGCATCCTCACAAAAGGATCAGGTTGTAATCACAGGGACACCAAATTATGAAGCTCTGGATCCACTCGGATTCATCTTCCACAGTCCTGATCCCAAGGGCATGTCTCTTTCAACTCCCATACCCTCACCAATCATACTACCAAAATCCATGCTACCTTTGTTGCATGCAGTTGATATAGCTCAGACACAAACCAGTTCCTCTCTATCACCTGTCACTGAGAGTATACTCCCACATGTGACTGGGTCTGATGCTACTACTTCTGCTATCCCAGCAACAATTGAGGAGGTTACACCCCCTGAGTTACAAGTAACTCTCGGTGGTAGTTCAAGTGGAGTAGCAACTACAACTGATGGATCAACAGATCTTCAGTTGGACAGTTGTTTCATTAGTAAGACTCCCTTGAAGGCAATTTCTTCGATAGCACCTTCGGTAACCACCAGTAAGTTAGTTTTAACCACCGGTATCATCAAAGGATTATCAAGTGCTGAAGAAAGAAGTCCCCAGTACCAAGAACAAGGGGCATCAATTGGTGATTTTTGGGACTCTGTTCCTAAGTCACACATTGATACAACCACTGCTGGTGGAGATTCAGATGATCCTACTAACGTAGGTGATGATTCAAAATATCAGGAATTGACGGACAGAGTTGAAAAACTGGAAACCTCAGTTGCTGAAATAAAGGATATGGTGCAAGAGATTTTGAAAGCTCAAAAAGCACAATCCACTGTTGTTCCACCTCAAGCACCTGCTCCACCACAAGCATTTGCTGTAAATGAGCTCTGGAATCTCTTCCAACCCATGCTTGAAAAACAGAAACAAATGGCTGATCAGCAGCATGAAATGCATGTCAAAATGCTGACAAACATGGTTGAGTCCAGATTTAAAGATACTCAAGCAGACATCAAGGCTATAAAGGCCAGCATACAAAGAACTGCCCATGGTGAAAAAGTTCCTTCCACTATCCTCTTCATGGATAAACCCCTGCCAGATAATGCCAAAAAGGGGGAGAAAATCAAGTTGAAGAAGAAGGGAATAGAAGATGGTCTGTATATTGAACCAGATCAAGTAAAACAGACATCTAAACCTCAAACCACAAAATCTCATATTTCCATCCAAACAGCTGATACACCAGTAGTTACAAAAACTGCTAGCAGTAGCCAAACAGCCGTCATCTCATCAACACACACAACTTCACCACACACCACCAAAACCACTGCCCTACCACCATTACCTCCTGTCATAAAACAGAAGACAACAGATGTTACAACATCTGCTGTAATGACAACAGTGATTGAGACACCAGTTGTTTCAACCACTGTCAGTCAATTACCAACCACTGTCACTCATATCACCACCACTGATCCACCAAAGACATCATCAGCCTCTCCTACAATAAAAAGGAGAAGGATTTTCATATCTGATGATTCACCGCCACCATCACCACCATCAAAAACTACTTCACCACCGTCATCCCATGCTCAAAAGCAGAAGACATCTACTGACACATCAGTAGTTGTAATGACAACAGCAGTTGAAACACCAGTTGTTTCAACAGCTGTTAGTCAGCCATCCACCACTGTTTCCACCAATCTCATATCATAACCAGCAAAGCTCTACACCAGAAAAAGAAAACTTACTCAGCCAGATAAGGACCAATATGATCCCACTTTCAACAGCTGTTAGTCAGCCATCCACCACTGTTTCCACCAATCTCACATCACAACCAGCAAAGCTCTACACCAGAAAAAGAAAACTTACTCAGCCAGATGAGGACCAATATGATCCCACTGCTGCAAGATATCCGTTGGAACTAGAAGCTATAAAAAAATGAGATGAGGCAATTTTACACTGATGATGATCCTTCAAACAGAAGATTTTCTTCACTCGTTGGCTTTATGGTTCCAGAAGACATGGATGAGTATCTTCAGCTCAAAACAAGACAGGCTAAGATAAGAGCCAAGGTTGAATGTAAAGATCAAGGTGATGAAGCCATTGCTGAAAGATTGGAACTTCTGCTCACAAAAGTCAAACTAATAAAAGATTTTGCACAAGAGCTGAGCAAAGAAAAGGCAGAACAATGAAAAGAGATGAGAAGAAAACTTCTTGCATACATAATGCAAGAAAAATTTTATCCTGCTGAAGAAAACCAATTTGAAGAATGGCCAATAGTGGCTTTAAAGCATGAAGCTGATAGGATTGATAGAATCAAGAATGATCCTAGAAAGAAGAAAAATGCTCCAAATTGGATCAAATACAAAAAATTCATCACTGACCTAACAGCTGAGTACAAAAGAAAGAAACAAGAGTTGGTGGATGCAAAAGTGGACACTGCCAATGCCATATCAAAATGGTCAAAGCAGCAAACTGATGAAGCCTATGAAAGGCTGAAGAAAAGAAAGATAACTGTTTCAGGCACTTCAAAGAAGCATGAACAAATGATGAAGCTTGAACAGCAGATTGAAAACCTCAAAACACGGTTCAGGTCAACAGGAAATCCTATTCTTGTGTCAAACCGAGAAGAAGGAGAACAGCTGACTAGTGAAGAGGTAAAGGAAAAAGAAGTTGAGTACTTCACAGAAACCATCATGAAAATGGGTCTAAAAGAAGAGAGCTCCGAAAAACTTCAAAACCTTTTTAAAAAGGTGTTAACTAAGCCTGCATCACCAAATACTTCAGAAGTTTCAGATATTGAGCCAGATCAACAAAAGAGACAGGAGCAGATAGAAAAGGAGACTGCAGAAGATATAGCTGCAGCAAACAATATTATTGAAATGGCTTTTAAACAAATGTCTGAAAGTCTGCAAGTTTTCACAAGGCCAACATCTCCCAACTCATCGGTGAATAAATCTCTCCCAAGAAACCCATTGGGTTTAAAAGTACTAAAGTGGATGTCTGATCAAAAGACCCACGTACTGACTCTGGTCAGATCCAATGGCGAAGTGAAGTACATATCAAGGAAAGAAGCACTAGGCCTTAGTGTTGAAGATTTGCATGATCTCCTTGAACTTTCACTGTGCAGGGATGAGGATGATCTAAGTTCTAAGGAATTTGAAGAAGAATTCAAAAGACAAGCTAAGGAACTTCTGATGAGGAATAAAGATCCAGAATAATGAAAGGTTTTGGCATTATCTGTTCCAGGGGGAGATTATTGGGATTGAACCCTACCAGAGGAACAGATAATGAAAGCCAAAACCGGTTCATAACAGTGGATTCACAATAATCAGTTGTTTACACTAAGTCTTCTCCCTTGAAAGTGATTATAACAGCTGATGGTCTCACATCCACTGCCCGGATACAACTGCTGCTGTTCTGCATAACTACTGATGAAGCTTAGAAGACAGCTGGGCACTAAGCACTGCTGGTACAAACTGCTGATGACAAAGCACTGCCCAATCCAGGACTGATCAACCTTGCTGAAAGCACTGATGTAAAGAGAAAGCAGTAGTTTAGTATATCATCTATTCTATGTATTGTCAGTGGTTAGCTTTAGCAGTGTTTGTATGAGGACAGTAGATACAGGTTGTTAGGCTGTTAGACGTCGTTTTCATGGTGACGTCAGCTGAGATAGAACAAAGCAAGGCCATGAAAGCTTCATACATCGTGGAAGGAAGTCGGAGTCGATCAGGTTGTTATCGCCTCAACCTTCGTATTATCCATTCGGATGCCATTGCCCGACACTAAGTACCCCCAAAAAAGAACTTCCACGGACAAAAAATGATATTTTTTTCTGTTGGCAAATAGCTTTTGATCCCGTGGAGCCGTAAAAACTTGTCGAAGATGATGCAAATGTTGTTCCAAGCTTTTGCTGAAAACTAAGATGTCATATAAATAAACGCCCATGCATTTGCCGATAAATGGTTTAAACACATGATTCATCAAACGCATGAAAGTACTTGGAGCGTTTGATAACCCAAAAGGCATTACCATCCACTCGTAAAGCCCGTCGGGTATCTTGAACGTTGTTTTCCACTCGTCCCCTGTCCTCATACAGATTTGGTGATAGCCGCTCCACAAATCAATTTTAGGGAATAAGTTGGCCCTTGTAGGTGGTCAAGAAGATCATCAAAGCGTGGTATTAGAAAACGGTATTTGATGGTTATTTTGTTTATTGCACGACTGTCAATACGCATCTGAAAAGTATCATTGGGTTTAGGAATGAGTAAAGTGTGTACCGCATAAGTACTCATACTCTCCCGAATGAGGCCTTTGTCTAGAAGTTCTGTAACCTGACGATGTAGCTCGGCATACTGCTTTGGGTTCATTCGGTAGGCAGGCTTATTCGGGATACTCGCACCAGGAACAAAGTCGATGCAATGTTGGATATCCCGCATCAATGGTAGCCCTGCCAGAATGTCATCGGGGAAAATATCGGCAAACTCTTGAAGTAATGGGAGCGCAGCGGCGGGGAGATCCGAGGGTTTGGGGTTTTCCTCTACCACAACCAAGGCTAAAACTGGTGTTGGGGGCTGTTGGTTTACGAGGCCCACAAACTCGGATTTTGTCAATGGCGGTTGTGGCTCATCGCGCGGGTTGAGTGGAGCCAAAGTAATGTTGAGGCCGTCCTTTTTAAAGGAGTAGGTGTTACGAAACTCGTCAAGCTTAACATGCCTATCGTAAAGCCACGGACGCCCTAAAAGAATGTGGCATGCGTCCATTGGAATCACCTCACACCAAAGTTCATCCGAATACTTATTGCCGATCGAAAATTGTACTAAACATTTATGAGTAACATTAACCAAATTTCCATTCCTCGGTCATGTGAGTTGATATGGGTTGTGGTGGTCTTGGATGGGTAGGCTGAGTTTTTCGACCATTGTGGCGGCTACCATATTTTCGCAACTCCCCCCGTCAATAATAACCATACATACTTTACCTTTACCCGTGCACTTTGTTCGGAAAATATTGTTACGAAGCCATGTAGTATCATCCTCGAGATCGGATGGAACGGCACTAAGAACTCGTCGAGACACAAGAACCTCACCCCGATCGGGGTAAAGTACTTCGGTGGGTTCCTCTTCCTCCGTCGTATCATATTGTGGATTGGGCTCATCCACAAAAGCAAGAATTTGCTTGTTTGTGCAATCTTTAAAGGTGACCCAATCCTTGACATTTAAAACATCATAGAGTATTTGATGGTCTAGTCTGAGTAGTTGGAAGCACAGGTGGGTCGGCTTTGATTGGGCCGACCCGAGGAGCCGATATTGTTGGGCGTGAGGTCATTGGGAACTTAGTTAGCATCTTGAGATTATGAGTGAGTTGTTGTTTGACCCATAAAGCAAGCCTACACACGTCATCGAAAGAGTAATATTGTTGTAAGAATACCACGTCCACAATATCTCGTCGAAGGATACTTAAGAATCGAGCAATAATTTGTTCTTCATTTTCCTCCGCCCCACAACGTATTCGCATGCGTTCAAATTCACTAATGGGTTCTTCAACTGTTAATGAACCTTATTTGAGGTTATGATAATCCAAATATGCATCCTGCTTGTAGGTAACAGGAGGAACATTGGCTTTTAAAAGGCGTTTCATCTTTTCCCATGTCTCGACTTTATGTTTTCCTTCTCGATAACGTTTAGCCTACACCTAATCCCACCACAACGAAGCATGTTTTTTCAATTTAATTGCGACAAGTTTTACCTTTAGGTTGTCGGGTATTCACGAAGATCAAATATACGCTCCACTGTTTGATGCCAATCCAGAAAATCATCCGGTTGCAACCGGCCTTCGAACTCCAGGATCTCGGTGCGCAGACCCATGGCCCGCAGGTGGTCAACTGGCTGCTGTGGTTGGACCCGTGGTGACCTGGGTTGTCGATGGGGTGGGGTCCGTTGGTGTTGATGTCGGGGGAAACCCGTCGCTGCCGTCGTCGTATTCATTCACAATGGATTGCGTTTCCCAAGCTTTCTTCCCTCTCTTCGTACCTGTCAAATGGATTAGTTTCCAATTCGTGAACCCGTTAACGGCGGCGTTCGATCACAGCATCTCGAGGATCACGTTCTTCATAACTGTTGCCTCCAGTGGCGAATCGACGGTTCGGTTGGCGGCGATCCCTTCCTGGCATCTTGAGATTCCTGGGCTCTGATACCACTTGATACGGATCCACGAACAAAGAATAAACCTAGGCTAACCCTAGCGGCAACGATACTTGGCCAACCAAGTTACCGGCATCGGAATGCAAGGATCTCGGCCAACCGAGATCAAGAAAACGAAAACACATTTCTTTAATAAACTTCAATAATAATTCACCCCCAACCAAAAGAGTTTACAAGCTTAAATAGAAAACTTAGAAAATGACAAACAAGGAAACAATAAACATGGAATGAAAAGATAAAAATAAATCTCTAAAATTAAGGTCCAAAAGATAGAAACGAATCATGAATTAAATTTAATCTCTTTCCAAAGGTTGGATGGTTCTATTAACTTGGGTCGGGTTCTAGCCACTTTCGATACCGGGTTTGATGTTGTCTTCCACCTGGGCCGTTATATCCAGATCCGTATCAACTACTCTTTTAAGTTATCCAAATCTGCAACCACCTCTTCCATGCTTGGTCTTTTATTGCTTTTCATTTTCATGCATCTCTTAGCTAGCTTGGCGATAAGAACTGCATTGTCCATTATAGCCTCTCGTTCAATTTGCTTGTCCAAAATTTCATCTAACTTATTATGTTTCATCAAATACTTAAATCTTGGCACCAAGCCTTCACCTAAGTCACTTGAGGAAATAGACTTTTACCTGGTTAAGAGTTCAGTAAGGACCACACCAAAGGAATAAACATCACTATTAGCAGTAAGTTTCCCGGGATGGAAATACTCAGGATCTAGGTATCCAAATGTGTCGTCAACTTGTGTAGTTAGATGACTTCTTCTTAGAGGTACCGGCCTTGAAAGTCCGAAGTTAGATATTACTGCTTTGTAGTTTTGATCTAGTAAGATGTTGCCTCGCTTAATATCCCTATGAAATATAGTTGGTGATGCATAACTATGTAGATAGGCTAGTGCTCCTTCAACTTCCCTAGCGATTCATATATGATCTTTCCATGAAAGTTTTGAATGTCCTGTACCATCATGAAGATGTTGTGCAAGGGTGTCATTGGGCAAATACTCATATACCAATAAGGGGACTTCATAATCCAAGAAGCAACCTAACAATTTTACTATATTCTTTTGGTTTATCTGTGCAAGAATGAATACTTCGTTAACAAATCGCGCTACTTGATTTACTGCTACTATGTTCGACTTCTATATGGCTACAACTGTCCCATCAGGGAACAACCCTTTGTACATTGTACCTTGTCCTCCATTGCCAGGGACCCTGCTTCTACTAAAATTTTTTGTTGCCTTCTCCATTTCTTCGGTGGTATAAACTTTTATTATCATGACACGTGATTCAGTAGAAAATATTTGTTGCTTCAATAGATGTCCTCCGTTTTTTTAAAGAACATCGTCTTGATTCTAGCTTTTTTATTCTGTCAAGCTTTATATATGTCAAGTAACCAATAGCACCGAAAGCTAAAAGTCCAATTACGATTTCAAGAGTTACTGCACTTACAATTAGATTTAATCAGTACAACTGTCGGAACTAGATCTTTTGAACATAAAGGTCGTAATAAGATATCATGTGCAAGTATATTTACAGATATATTTTTTAATTTGTAGGTGATTTGGAGAAGTTTTCTCGGTTTCTAGTCTATTTTTATAATTTGTTTTCATTCTAGTTAGGTGATCCACTAGTTGAACTAGCGAATGTTGTATATTTCACTAAGTTTGTGATGAGTTGGCAAACATTATCATATCTGCTAGTTCAACTAGTGGATCATTAGTGATCAAAGCAAGTTTCAAAAAATGGCTAGAATCTTTGAAAACTTTTCAAAACCACCTAAAATAAAAGTCTATTTATATTAACGTTGCTTGCTAGACATGACCGCATAGAAGGAGGTATAGATCATTTACCTAAAACATTTGATTTGTGGCGATGTGGAGATATGCACTTGTAGCTACCGCGTGTATAAACACAAGTCTCATCCTCTCCACAATAATGATTTGATTGCTTAGGACAAGCATTTACATCTATTTGTTGATTTAAAGAAAAAAAGAATGAACGAGTTTATAGGAATATATTAATAAAAAGGTATAACTGATAACATGAAATTACCTTGGCTTCCATTGGGAAGGTAGGGCTTCCCTTTGTAACCTTTTCTGCAATGACAATTATATCCTAGGCCATTTGTCGAATCTACGCAATAACTGTTCTCCCCGCACAAGTTGTCTCCGGTTTTTCTAGCTTGGTGGCATATGGTATGTCCTACGACCCAATTTAAGGCTAAGGGGAATTTTAATTGTCGTTCGTCAAAATAGATTGGTGCACTGTTTTCGGAAACAAACGCATGAGAACATGATGAACTGTTTGTGTTGTGTCGTATTAACATATATTGTATTTGTATACATTATCTCTTAGTATCAATTAGTTTGAATTTCAAATCAATTAGTTTAAATTTCAAATACTTCCTATAGATAAAAGAGGAGGAAGTCAAACTTGTATCAGTACATATACATCGAAGGTTTGTGAATAAAGGCAACCAATTATTTGACAACTTTCATGGTATCAGAGCTGCCTCTGATAACCAAACCCTAGAACCTTCTTTCATCTCCATCTTCTTCAGCCGTCCACTCTATTTTCTCCTCTCATGGATAACAAAACAACCCCGCCTTGATGGTGACAAACATCCGAAACTTTGTTCCCTTCACCCTTGAAATGGAGAGCGGCCAGTACACCTCATGGGCCAAGTTGTTCAAAATCCATTGCAGAGCCTTCTTAGTTTATGACCATATCGATGCTACTGTTAATCCTCCTACCCTTTCTCCTCCCCAAGCCAAAGACAAAGACGCCGAAAACAAAGACGCTGAAGCCCCACCCAAAGCCAAAACCATAACCTAAGAAGACCTTGATCTTTGGCATCGGCTGGATGCCATCGTGCTCCAATGGATATATAGTACTATATCCAATGACCATCTCCATACTATCCTCAAAACCAACGCAACCGCACTAGAAGCCTGGACCTCTCTACAAGACATTTTTCTGGATAACAAAAATGAAAGGGCTCTCTTTCTGGAACACAAACTTGTCACCACTAGGCTGGAAAACTACCCCAACATATCCGCTTATTGCCAAGCGGTCAAGATGCTAGCCGATCAACTCTCAAATGTGGGTGCTCCAGTCACGAACCAACGAATAGTTCTCTAACTGATTGGTGGCATAACAAGTGCTTATGATGGTATTGTAATGATCATACAACAAATCAAACCGTTGCCGGGTTTTTATGAAGTACATTCTCGTCTATGCATGGAGGAATCAAGAAAGGCCAATCAAGCCCACTATGAAGCCACTGGTTCTGGTACGGCACTGCATGCACAACATCAACGGTCAACCGGAGACTATCGAAATCAGCCGTCTCGTGGCGGACGTGGTGGTCCGGGGCACGGCCGTGGTCGTGGCGGCAGTTTTGCTTCATCGTATGGCAGAGGGTCTAGCTCCAACTCAGAAACCCAAGGACCTAACTCATCAGCCTGGCACGACTCTTATGGCCCAATGTAGAACTCTACTTGGCCCAATCAGCAACCGTAAGCCCAGGCCCAATGGTCTTACCCACCGTCCCCCTACCCAGCCACTCCTATCCGACCGCAGTAAGGCCCAACTGTCGGCCCATACCCTGGACAAGGCCTGCTAGGCCCGCGACCACAACATCAACAGGCCTATGCTACATCCGAGCTCTCCTATGCGCCTACTGACATTGAGCAAGTGATGTGAGCAAAATGCAACATATAAATTACATCAAATGAGGCATAAAACTAACCCTTTTTTAGTACTAATGTTGGAAAAAGTGTACTTTTGTCTTCCTTTTGTATTTTCAGGACCAAATGAGCTTAAATGAACAAAAGGAACAAATATGCAGCAAAGACTAACATAAATACAAAGAAAAGGAATAAACGTGGCATGCCCGACCCCTCGACAGCATCTTCCCAAGCAAAAGAAAAAACAAGAAACAGAAGGCTGACCATGGCCCCATGCCCATTGAGCACAGGGGCGTGGCCAGTTGTCTGCAGAAAAGACAAAGCTGTAGAAGCTTCTATTGCTCACCACGGGGGCGTGCCCACTGAGCACGGGGCGTGGTCAATGCTAAGATTCGCAAAATCTAGCAAATCTTGGTAGTACAGATACGCTTCTGCACACGGGGCCGTGCCCAGCGAACACGGGGCCGTGTGAAGTCTAATGCAGACAAGAGCAATTAATGAAGGAAGAGAAAGTGGATTGCCACGGGGCCGTGTCCAGCGGACACGGGGCCGTGGCCGGGCTTCTGTTCAGGCTATAAATAGAGGTGCTTGGTTCACTTCAAAGGCATCCCTTGGCAAACCACCTCTCTCCCACTTCACCACCACTCCACCACCACTACAACACCTACATCCACCACCATCATCCATCATCCACCTTAGAGTGTGTGTAGTAGTCTCGGGATCCAAGATTGATCGTAAGAGTTCTTGTCAATCAAAGGCCATGTTTTGCTAAGTCTCTTACATCACTTGGTGAAGACAAGCATTTAATGTATTGCTTTTGATTTTTAATCTTTTCGCACTTTTATTTGGTTTTGTATTAATGACTTTAATAACTAGTTTCTTATGTTGAAGGTGAAATTTCCTTATCATTTGTCTGCGGTGTCTTGGCATTACTTTATTGTCTATATAAAGTAAAAGATTTTCACCATTCATATCTCTACGGTCTATATAGAGATATGTTGGCTACCTGGTCGGGGGTTAAGGGAATGGTTTGGTAAGGTTCTTGCCTTGTTCAGTGTCTAGATCCTACAAGGACCTGGGTCAAGCTTACTAGGACCTCATTCAATACCCACTGGTATTGGATGGTGGGGGTGCGAATGGCTTGATCCCTGACGTGAGGTCGAAGTCTCAATCAAATTTAATCCAAATACAACTAAATAGTTAGCGGTAAGTGGGTATCGAACACAGGGAGTTTGTGGAATATGTGTTATTTAGAAGATTATCTAACTTGACTAAAATTAAACTAATTTGCAAGTAAAGTAAAATTCAAGAGTTTATGTGAGAGAATTGGTTTTAGACTAAATTAAACGAATTAAATTGCAAAAGAGAAGTTTTGGTTGTAAACAAGTTGGAGAATAATGACCACCTTTAGTTTCCGGTTTGCTTCAACATTTGTGCTATCATTCACTAGAAAGAACTACATAGACATAGTTCATGTGTAATTACTTGTTGTGATAAAAGGGAACTAAGTACTCAGATTCCTAGAACGTGAGGTTGTTACCCGATGACCAATTGACCCATACCCAATCCTAATTCTACCCATGATATCTCGATTGCCATCGGCACCAAGAACGTATGGTTTCAAAATAGAATAATCGTAAGCATCAACAATTTACAAACAAATAAGAACACACCATGATAAACAAAACATAAAGTCAATTTACCATTCTAGAAATATGAAATCAAACACAAATGTCTCCACAAACCTTCAACTAAAGATGACCATATAGTGCTTAGCCACTCATGGCTTGGAATAACATCATAACAAAAGTTCTATTGTTCATCAAGATCAAAAGAAACAAAAACTAATGATAAGACGGTGTTCTTCCTCCCCAAAATCTCCAAGATACTCCAAAAATCGTTCACAAGCAAGTGGTAACCGAAAAACATGATTAGACCCCATAAAAACCCCATCAAATGACCAATAAATGCACAAGTTACAAAATTGGATCAGTCGGCGCCGTAAGCTACGCCATAGGGCCGTAGCTTATGGCGAGCAGCCAAGTCATACGGTCCTTGTCTTCTGTCTTACGGCAGGCAATGTTGAAAACTTGTTTTCAGCATAACTTTTTCGTTTCAACTCCGTTTTCTTCACCGTTTTCGCCTACGTTCTCGTAATTTCGTCCTCTATCATGCTATCCTCTTAATTCTTCAATTCCAAAAATTGATTTTTTATTGATGCTCCAAATTCTTTCCCTTTTATGCTCCATTTGCACCTGCACGTCCAAACAACTAGTAGTTACCAAGTTCAAACAATCAAACGTGTAAAGCATGAGATTTTAATCTTTTTAAGGAACTTAAGGGTTGTCCTACGGACCACCCGTCAATCCCCTCATATGTAAACTACTATTAATACATTAAGCCGGCTACTTGGGATTGTATCCCTGCTGACTCAAACCACTTAGCCGAGGGTAACATCACCTTCAAAAGGGGGGCCTACCACTTTTCGCATTAATAACTTAATTAATTATCTTCCAATATTCCGACCCTTTGGGATTGTATCCTTGCTGACTCAAACCACTGGGTTGAGGGTAACGTCACCTTCAAAAGAGGGGCCTACTACTATAACTAAGATCATCTCTTAAAAAGTGATAAAGTGCGGAAATCATCAAAGGATACATTAAAGGCGAGTCGGATCCAAGTGATTCATCTTGTCTATCTGCTTTTCTTTTATTTTATTTTTCAGCATTTTTAGTTTTTTTTTTATTTTCATGTTTAAAACCTTTTCTAAAAAAATTTGATTTGATTAGACGTTGAGGATAAACCGGTACTAAAAGCTCTTGTGTCCTTGGACGACCTCGGTATCTTACCAACGCTATACTACGCTCACGATGGGTACACTTGCCCATGTGTGTGTTTAGTGTTAGTAGAATATCGTGTTTTATAAATTTAAAACTTGACTAATGTGTAAAAAAGGGCTTAAAATATTAATAAAAACATATCACACCCAACACACACCAGCAAGCTCTCCATGCCATGTCTCTCAACCTAGCCGAACAACAAGGTATTTTCGACACCGGGGCTACAGCGCATATGAACAACAACTCAGGTATTCTCTCATCCTATTTCAATAATGGGAATCTTAAAAATGTGATCGTCGGAAATGGATCCAAATTACCAGTTCTTGGTATAGGGCATCACACCTTACCTCCACATTTTCCACCATTAAAATTAAATCAAGTCCTCCACGTCCCTAATCTTATTACCAACTTAATCTCTGTACGTCGTTTAACTCGTAATAATAATGTTTTTGTGGAATTTGATCCTTATGGTTTTGTTGTTAAGGACTACCAGACGCGGACACCTATCCTCCGATGTGATAGCACAGGAGACTTATACCCGCTCACTTTCAATTCCAGTTCTTCAATAAAGAATCCAACTGCCTTGACATCCATCTCTCAATACATTTGGCACCAACGTCTCGGCCATCCCGGGAAATCTATCTTTAAATTTTTGCATTCTAGTTTTCCATGTATTTCGAATAAACCATTGTCTAATGTGTGTTCTTCATGTGTTCTTGGAAAACACATTCGCTTGCCTTTTAATGATTCAAATAATTACACATATTTGTCGTTTGATATCTTACATACCGATCTATGGACCTCACCAATAGCAAGTTCAAGTGGTCACCAGTATTATCTCCTATTTCTTGATGATAAATCAAACTTTCTGTGGACATTTCCAATTGGGCACAAGTCTCAAGTTTTTCCCATCTTTCAACAATTTTATATCTTCATTAAAACACAATTTCACTACTCCATTAAATCCATTCAATGCGATAATGGTAAGGAGTATGACAATAATAATTTTCATCAATTCTGCAATAACCATGGAATTACGTTTCGGTTCTCATGTCCGCATACGTCCTCCCAAAACGGCAAGACCGAAAGAAAAATTCGCTCTATTTAGTAATATTGTATGAACCCTCCTAGCTCATTCATCCACTCAAAATAATTTTTGGCACCATGCACTTCAACATGCCACCTACCTCCACAATATAACTCCTACTAAAATCTTACAAAATAAAACTCCAACCTATGTTTTGTTGCAGCGAACACCCACCTACTCGCATTTGCGGGTCTTTGGTTGCTTGTGTTATCCTCTTTGCCATCAACTAGCATTCATAAATTACATAACCGCTCCGCACCTTGTGTGTTCCTTGGTTATCCATCTAACCATATGGGATGCAAATGTTACGATCCTTCTACTCGAAAAATTTTCATCTCACGTCATGTAATTTTTGACGAAACCTCCTTTCCGTTTACCAAAACTCACAACCCAAACTCTCAAACTTACCATTTTTTGTCCAGTGACCCACATCTACTACTTTGGGCCGATAACACATCACCTGCTACCCAAGGCCCTAACCCCTCCGAGCCCGCTGATAACACCACTCAAGATCCCAGCCCACCCACCACTCCCTCCTCTGCCCACACGCTTCCTCAACAATCAGCCCCGACTTCTCCAAGTCTGGCCTAACCTCCATCCTTTTCATTCTCTACTCATACTACATCCACTAGCCCATTACCAACTTCTAAAAATTCCCCACCTACAATTGACTCCAATGCAAATCATACTTCCCCACCCTCTCCTATCCAAACACAACCCACCATGTCCACCGTTCATGCCCCTACTCAACGGACCATTCACACCCAAAGCATGTCCGGCATTTCCAAACCCAAACAAGTTCTTAACCTCAATTGTTCCACTACTTTTATCTCTCCCCTACCCCGAAACCCAATTGATGCCCTTAATAACAAGGATTGGAATGCGGCCATGAATGACGAGTATCGTGCCCTTGTTGAAAATAAGACTTGGGTTTTGGTCCCAAAACACCCGAACATGAATACTGTTCGTAGCATGTGGGTTTTTCGCCACAAAAAGAACTTGAATGGGTCTTTGGAATGGTATAAAGCAAGACTCGTGTGTGATGGTCACTCTCAACAAGTGGGTGTTGATTGTGGAGAGACGTTCAGTCCGGTTGTGAAACCCGCAACAATCCGAACCATTTTAACATTGGCAATTTCAAATGATTGGCCTATTCACCAACTTGATGTAAAAAATGTTTTTTTGCATGGCAATCTTCAAGAAATAGTCTATATGCATCAACCCATGGGTTTTCGGGACAAACGGTATCCCGATCATGTTTGCTTGCTACAGATATCCTTATATGGTTTAAAACAAGCGCCTAGAGCATGGTATCAACGTTTTGCAGATTATGTTTCTAGCTTGGGTTTTCAACATAGTAAGTCCTATCACTCCCTTTTCATTTACAAAAGTGGCACTGACATCGCATACATCTTACTATATGTTGATGACATAATTTTGGTGACCTCCACGGACCGACTAAGAACCCATTTTATGTGGTCTTTATCCGCTGAATTCGCCATGGAAGATTTGGGCCCATTGAGCTACTTTCTCGGCATCGCCGTTACCCGACATGGTAAGTCCATATTCTTGTCACAACAAACGTATGCACAAGACATACTTCAAAGAGCCAAGATGACAACATGCAACCCCTCAATCACACCTGTTGATACCAAACATAAACTCAGCTCCACTGATGGTACGCCTTTATCGGATGACAGCGAATATCGTCAACTAGCGGGTGCTCTCCAATATCTCACATTCACTCGTCCCGACATCACCTACGCAGTCCAACAAGTGTACATGCATATGCATGCACCCCGTACCTCTCATATGAACGCTCTTAAGCGCATCTTACGGTATATAAAAGGTCCGATCGATTACGGCCTCACCATATCGCCAACGGTCTCGGCCTCCCTCTTATCCTACACGGACGCCGATTGGGGAGGATGTCCTGACACTCGCTGCTCCACTTCTGGTTATTGCGTTTATATGGGCGATAATTTGATATCATGGTCGTCAAAACGCCAACCAATATTGCCTCGCTCAAGTGCCGAAGCTGAATACCGCGGAGTAGCTAATGTTGTTTCAAAAGTATGTTGGCTCCATAGCCTACTATTAGAGTTACATAAACCTCCTACTCACGCTACGCTAGTTTATTGTGACAACGTGAGTGCCATATACCTTGCGGGTAATCCCGTCCAACATCAACGCACAAAGCACATTGAAATGGACAATCATTTCGTTTGGGAAAAAGTAGCTCACGGCCAGGTTCGAGTACTACACGTACCATCCAGGTACCAAATCGTTGATATCTTCACAAAAGGACTTCCGCGCGTATTATTTGAAGACTTTCGGGCCAGTCTCAACATCCGACAACCTCCTGCTTCGACTGCAGGGGTATATTAACATATATTGTATTTGTATACATTATCTCTTAGCATCAATTAGTTTGAATTTCAAATCAATTAGTTTAAATTTCAAATACTTCCTATAGATTAAAGAGGAGGAAGTCAAACTTGTATTAGTACATATACATCGAAGGTTTGTGAATAAAGGCAACCAATTATTTGACAACTTTCATGTCGGATCATAATATTGTATGATGTTACATTTTTTGGGATGCTAAGGTGCCAGCAACCGTTGAAGCCAGTACAACTAGTGGGAAATCCAATAACGGGTGATGTTTCGTTACATAAAGATTTACATACAGTTCCACCCAACAGATAAACCAAAAAAAAAGCCGTAATGTTACAGCCCACTGCCACATAAAAGATTACGCTCGTGTGACAAGGAAAAATATTGGCCCGGGGTATCAAGACCATATGTGAATTCGAACTGGGCACACCTAGACTTTGATTCATGAATCACGTGTACCAAAATCTGTGGAAAATTCTAAAATGGGAAATTCATGGTCATTCGCAAACCAAAGAGGTGGATGATCATGCGAGGATCTTATGCAAGAGACTTCAAATGACTCGTGCTGCATGTAACAACCTGCCCCTATGCCAAATGGATATGGAATGGTTACATTACCACACATCTCCTGATAGCCTGCCTTCGCTAATGACGCTTGAGACTCCCGTATTCTGATTGAGAGCGAGGTGACAAACACCACAACTAGCATCAACAACTTAGGTAGCATTCTGGGTGTTTTCATTATACTTTGATTAATCAAAATTTCTTTGAAATAAATATATTCGGAGAAACAGAATCCCATTACCATTTGGCTTAGGCTTACACATCATTGTCCCCCGCCTTTTATGCATTTTATATGATATGTTCTAAGCAACGTTTGTTTGTTTATCATAGGAATGTGCTCCTAATATATGTGATAGTTGGAGCCTGGTTTAAGCATCAAAATATTTAACTTGTCATCTTTTAGTTCTTTTACCTTATTGAATATTAAACAAATCTAGGGGTATGTTAAAAATATATTGTAAATAATTCACCAGTTTTATATTTTTTGTACTTATGTATTTTATATTATTTGTTCTAATAATACATGTCATTTGTACATATGAGGTATCGGTTGCTTATTGGATAATTGCAACAAAGGTATTATGCTGGGCTTGATGATGGACTAGGTTTGTTGTACGTATGGGCTAATGGGCCAAGTTTCAAGACCTAAAGACCTCATATATAAATTGCAGTTCACCTCATTTTGTGTAGAGATTGAGAGAGGAAAAGTGCTACAGAAACTTCTGGGGTTTTTAACCTTTAACATCAAGGCCACACTACATCAGATGATCATCATCTTTCTTGTATATGTCTTTTGATCAGTCCTCAAATACTCGCTCGTCTTTGATCATTGCCGAATCGTTTTAGGTTTCCAGATTAAGTAACGCCTGGTTTGTTTTATTTCATCTTGATTCGTTGTATGTTTGTTAACATCTACTAATCATGTATCTGTCGATTATCTGTATTGTTGAAGAACTCATAATCATGAGTTCTTCTAGGGTTTGGTGGACCTTTCGGGTTGGTTATAATTTTCTAATAAAATCTTTAGTAACCTTTTTGTTGCTATATCTGCGTTCTTGTATACATTCCTAATTGTTGACATGGTATCAGAGCTTATGGCTCTGTTATCTTCTGTCGATTCAGATTCCATCGATTTTCGATTCTAGGGTTCTGTGGTATAACGATTAGATGAGTGTTGTTATTTTTAGTTCTCATGGTTTGTTGACTATGATAGAAGATTTTTTGTGCTTCTACAAGTGTAGTAAGATTCAAAAGAAATCCACCTCCGGGCCTTTCCTCTGATTATAAAATCAATGATCTGATCTTGTTTGTGTAATTATTCTAAGAGTTCTTTGAGTGATTTACAAAGACTTGTTCATGTCGCTATTGAGGGTTTCAAAAGGAAATCAATCTTTGTTTACGACTTTGAATATAATCGTCTTGGTTCTTCTGCTGGTGATTTGGGATATATGTTGGGATTGAACCCTACCAGAGGAACAGATAATGAAAGCCAAAACCGGTTCATAACAGTGGATTCACAATAACCAGCTGTTTACACTAAGTGTTCTCCCTTGAAAGTGATTATAACAGCTGATGGTCTCACATCCACTGCCCGGATACAACTGCTGCTGTTCTGCATAACTACTGATGAAGCTTAGAAGACTGTTGGGCACTAAGCACTGCTGGTACAAACTGCTGATGACAAAGCACTGCCCAATCAAGGACTGATCAACCTTGCTGAAAGCACTGATGTAAAGAGAAAGCAGTAGTTTAGTATATCATATGTTCTATGTATTGTCAGTGGTTAGCTTTAGCAGTGTTTGTATGAGGACAGTAGATACAGGTTGTTAGGCTGTTAGACGTCGCTTTCATGGTGACGTCAGCTGAGATGCCTCAGTGGTTTGGTTTGTCTATAAATGGAACAGTACCCTGTACTGTTACATTTGATTCGTTTTGAGTGAGTTCTTCTCCTTAATTCAATCCTTTCATCTTGTGCAATCCAACCTTGAGGTATCAGGCTGAGGGGGAGTTTAGTTTGTAAGCATGCTTTGTAATCTTTTGATTGACTTTGTAATCTTTCGACTAATGCAAATCATGTGTTTAGCAAAACTATTTTCTTCCTTGATTGTGTTGACAAAGTTTGTTGTTCATTTCCGCTGCACTTAAACTATGTTTATCTCTATTGATTATTCAATTTACACAAACAAACACAATCATGAGAGCCTCCGATCCTAACAATTGGTATCAGAGCCTGGACAGTCAAACTCGATCTAACAATCAATTTGACATAACAGTTCGGATCAAAATTTATTGATACTAAGGTTGGTTGTATTCAGTTGAAAAACAGAGTAACAAGTAAATCATGATCAAAATGGTTATTTAAAAACTCTGTAATTCAACCAAGATGTCATATGACACACAAATCTCACACAACAAGTGATATCATGCACGAATCACTCATAGTTTTCAGATCTGAAGACATATCTGTTAAATTATGAGATTATTTCTATTTTCAAAATTGATTTCAACTATTGTTATGAAAATTGTGATGTCACTTTATTAAATGCTAAAGTATGAACCTCAGATTAACAAAAACCTATGTTCATAAAACATTAGTGTTTTTTATAACATGAAAAGAGGGAAATTAAAACTTTAGTCATTCAGATCTTATGTGTTGAAAACAGGTTGAGATCCTCAAAAGGACAAAATCAACTATGTTAAAATACATTAAGAAATTCAGGAGTCAAAAATGTCCATATCATAGGTAATGAGAAGGTTGGCATAAGCATGTGCAGAAATGACCAAATCTCTCAAAACATTACTGCAAAATGATTTTGGAACAAGTATTCCTTCAATAAATGCCTCTCAGTAAGTATTTCATTACTTATGAATGGGAAGGTTAAAAAGGGAAAAAGAAAATTCATAAAAACTCAGAAGTGTGTTTATCTCAAAAATTTTTGAAGTCAGAAGAAAAGAGTATAAACGTAAAACACTTAAGAGTCAAAGCTTGGGGTAAGAATGGCCATTAAGCAACTGTTTGTGCTCATTAGTTTAGAAAAGTTCAGGTGACAATAGTATTCTCAGTGATTGAGCTTACAAAAGGACTAGACAAATCTTCAAAATCATTACATGGTAACAAGATCTATAACAGGATCTTCAAAACTCATGTGTCCATGTGTCCTCATGTTTGCAATCAACTGAGAAGAAAATGGTACCAAACAGTGGTCAAAATGTATTCAAAATTTCCTACCACTGCTGTCAAACCACTGACCATTGTCATAAACTTGAGAATGATATGACTACGTATTTTATTGAAAATATACCAGATCCTTTTTTATGCAGTTCTCAGAAAATCCTTTAACCATTTTTTTCAAAGGATTTTCTCAAATAACCAGGATATATTATTCATTTTTTTAAGAATAATATATTGTGAACTTTTGCTTGTTTTTGTTGGCAATAGTTTCAGTTACCTGTCAGGATATAGTACCTTATTTTTGTTGGTATTATTGTCCTCATAAATGGGTCAAAAGGAAATGGTATTTATGTCAAGGCCATGTCATACTCATTTTTGTTTTAAACACTAGTCAAAGGTTGATTGCTAAACAGTGCTTAAACTACTGGGGCACTCATGTTTTAATTTGGATATTAAACGAAAATGAGTTACCTTAGCAAAAAGTTCTCATCATCTGAGGTACTAAACCACTGTCAGAAATTTGAAAAGCTTCAAAAAGTGTAATTGACAATGTGGAAATAACCTTGAATGGAAAATTATCTATACAGTTGCTGGAATACTTGTTCTTCAAATCTGTACCATTTACCCTAATCACTGCTTTGTTCAAGCATCTGCTTTCTAACTACTGTCCACTGCTGAAAGTCAACCACTGTTCTTCCATCTTTATTGAAAGCACTGATATTCAAAATCTGTGTTACAACCACTGATATACTATCCACTGATAGTAAAAATCACCCACTGTCCTCATTGTGACCGTTGTAACCACTGATACCTGCTTCATCAGTGGTCTCCAAAACAACTGTCCTCCATGATTCATCTCTTCATCATCTGTTGACACGTGGTCAGTTTTTAGCCTTCAGATCTTAATAACCGCTGCCACATCAGCGATCACTTTTTCCCTAAATAAAACCCTGATCAAAACCCCCAAACAGGGTTTTACACTGTAGAATTGAATTCCAAAGTTCTCTTCTCAAAGCAGTTTCCAACCTTTCTTCCCAAATCACTCTCCGATTCTTCTTCATCAAAATGACGAAGTCAAAATCAAAATCAAAACCTAAACCAAAATCAACACCATCTTCCAAAGAGGTCGCTCAAACGGCCGAAGAATCCATTGAGATACCATACAAATCTCCTCACAATTATCTGGGTTTGCTCACAAAACCCGCCGATAACCACACCTTCGACTCCATCATTGATACATTATCTGCATCAAAGTACAAAACTTTGTTGACAGCAGATGCTCCCATTTACTTGCAAACCCAGAGAGAGTTCTGGAAAAATGCTACGCTTGAGAAACAAGATGATAAAGTAGTAACCATAAACTCCTCGATACAGGGTAAAGCGATTCAAATTTCACCGCAATCAATCTCCGAAGTCTTTAAACTCGATGATCAGAAGGGTAAAACTTCATTTGATAAAGCCGAGATGAAAACTGATTTCGTAAAAAGGGGATATGCAGATCAATCAAAGGTAGATACCTTACAAAAAGGTTATTTCCCTTCTGCACCTAGGTTTTTATTTCATACACTGTTGAGTTGTGTTTCAAATAAAACAACAGCGTTTAATGAAATACCATTGAAGATTCAATGCCTGGGCTATGCTATTTTAAACAATAAAGATTACAACTACTCCCAGGAGATCTTCAATGACTTGGTAAAGAATGTTGATAGCAAATCATTTTTACTTTTTCCAAGATTTCTGAGCTATTATTTCAAACAAAAATTTGAAAAAGAAAAGGAAAATTTGCTTAAACAAGGTGTCTATTTTCAAATAAAAGGTTTAACAAATGAAACATTTTCCAGAATGATGGCACCAATAAAAACAAAAGCAGAGGTGTCTGAGCAGATTTCAGCAGTTACCACTGCTCCTCAGACATCTGCTGCTGAGCCCACTGCTCCAGGTGATCATAGCAGCACTACCACTGCTTTGAAACCCACACCTGACATTACCAAAAAGACTAAAAGAAAATCTTACAAAAAGCCCACCAAACCCAAGAAAAAGGCAACTCTGGAAGATGAGATCCCAGAGCAACTGCCTGTGACAACACAAATGTCACCACAAACCACTTCTGCTACTTCCTCACAGCAGTTGGTAGAAAGATCTCAACCATTGCCTCAAACTCCTCCTGCATCCTCACAAAAGGATCAGGTTGTAATCACAGGGACACCAAATTATGAAGCTCTGGATCCACTCGGATTCATCTTCCACAGTCCTGATCCCAAGGGCATGTCTCTTTCAACTCCCATACCCTCACCAATCATACTACCAAAATCCATGCTACCTTTGTTGCATGCAGTTGATATAGCTCAGACACAAACCAGTTCCTCTCTATCACCTGTCACTGAGAGTATACTCCCACATGTGACTGGGTCTGATGCTACTACTTCTGCTATCCCAGCAACAATTGAGGAGGTTACACCCCCTGAGTTACAAGTAACTCTCGGTGGTAGTTCAAGTGGAGTAGCAACTACAACTGATGGATCAACAGATCTTCAGTTGGACAGTTGTTTCATTAGTAAGACTCCCTTGAAGGCAATTTCTTCGATAGCACCTTCGGTAACCACCAGTAAGTTAGTTTTAACCACCGGTATCATCAAAGGATTATCAAGTGCTGAAGAAAGAAGTCCCCAGTACCAAGAACAAGGGGCATCAATTGGTGATTTTTGGGACTCTGTTCCTAAGTCACACATTGATACAACCACTGCTGGTGGAGATTCAGATGATCCTACTAACGTAGGTGATGATTCAAAATATCAGGAATTGACGGACAGAGTTGAAAAACTGGAAACCTCAGTTGCTGAAATAAAGGATATGGTGCAAGAGATTTTGAAAGCTCAAAAAGCACAATCCACTGTTGTTCCACCTCAAGCACCTGCTCCACCACAAGCATTTGCTGTAAATGAGCTCTGGAATCTCTTCCAACCCATGCTTGAAAAACAGAAACAAATGGCTGATCAGCAGCATGAAATGCATGTCAAAATGCTGACAAACATGGTTGAGTCCAGATTTAAAGATACTCAAGCAGACATCAAGGCTATAAAGGCCAGCATACAAAGAACTGCCCATGGTGAAAAAGTTCCTTCCACTATCCTCTTCATGGATAAACCCCTGCCAGATAATGCCAAAAAGGGGGAGAAAATCAAGTTGAAGAAGAAGGGAATAGAAGATGGTCTGTATATTGAACCAGATCAAGTAAAACAGACATCTAAACCTCAAACCACAAAATCTCATATTTCCATCCAAACAGCTGATACACCAGTAGTTACAAAAACTGCTAGCAGTAGCCAAACAGCCGTCATCTCATCAACACACACAACTTCACCACACACCACCAAAACCACTGCCCTACCACCATTACCTCCTGTCATAAAACAGAAGACAACAGATGTTACAACATCTGCTGTAATGACAACAGTGATTGAGACACCAGTTGTTTCAACCACTGTCAGTCAATTACCAACCACTGTCACTCATATCACCACCACTGATCCACCAAAGACATCATCAGCCTCTCCTACAATAAAAAGGAGAAGGATTTTCATATCTGATGATTCACCGCCACCATCACCACCATCAAAAACTACTTCACCACCGTCATCCCATCCTCAAAAGCAGAAGACATCTACTGACACATCAGTAGTTGTAATGACAACAGCAGTTGAAACACCAGTTGTTTCAACAGCTGTTAGTCAGCCATCCACCACTGTTTCCACCAATCTCATATCATAACCAGCAAAGCTCTACACCAGAAAAAGAAAACTTACTCAGCCAGATAAGGACCAATATGATCCCACTTTCAACAGCTGTTAGTCAGCCATCCACCACTGTTTCCACCAATCTCACATCACAACCAGCAAAGCTCTACACCAGAAAAAGAAAACTTACTCAGCCAGATGAGGACCAATATGATCCCACTGCTGCAAGATATCCGTTGGAACTAGAAGCTATAAAAAATGAGATGAGGCAATTTTACACTGATGATGATCCTTCAAACAGAAGATTTTCTTCACTCGTTGGCTTTATGGTTCCAGAAGACATGGATGAGTATCTTCAGCTCAAAACAAGACAGGCTAAGATAAGAGCCAAGGTTGAATGTAAAGATCAAGGTGATGAAGCCATTGCTGAAAGATTGGAACTTCTGCTCACAAAAGTCAAACTAATAAAAGATTTTGCACAAGAGCTGAGCAAAGAAAAGGCAGAACAATGAAAAGAGATGAGAAGAAAACTTCTTGCATACATAATGCAAGAAAAATTTTATCCTGCTGAAGAAAACCAATTTGAAGAATGGCCAATAGTGGCTTTAAAGCATGAAGCTGATAGGATTGATAGAATCAAGAATGATCCTAGAAAGAAGAAAAATGCTCCAAATTGGATCAAATACAAAAAATTCATCACTGACCTAACAGCTGAGTACAAAAGAAAGAAACAAGAGTTGGTGGATGCAAAAGTGGACACTGCCAATGCCATATCAAAATGGTCAAAGCAGCAAACTGATGAAGCCTATGAAAGGCTGAAGAAAAGAAAGATAACTGTTTCAGGCACTTCAAAGAAGCATGAACAAATGATGAAGCTTGAACAGCAGATTGAAAACCTCAAAACACGGTTCAGGTCAACAGGAAATCCTATTCTTGTGTCAAACCGAGAAGAAGGAGAACAGCTGACTAGTGAAGAGGTAAAGGAAAAAGAAGTTGAGTACTTCACAGAAACCATCATGAAAATGGGTCTAAAAGAAGAGAGCTCCGAAAAACTTCAAAACCTTTTTAAAAAGGTGTTAACTAAGCCTGCATCACCAAATACTTCAGAAGTTTCAGATATTGAGCCAGATCAACAAAAGAGACAGGAGCAGATAGAAAAGGAGACTGCAGAAGATATAGCTGCAGCAAACAATATTATTGAAATGGCTTTTAAACAAATGTCTGAAAGTCTGCAAGTTTTCACAAGGCCAACATCTCCCAACTCATCGGTGAATAAATCTCTCCCAAGAAACCCATTGGGTTTAAAAGTACTAAAGTGGATGTCTGATCAAAAGACCCACGTACTGACTCTGGTCAGATCCAATGGCGAAGTGAAGTACATATCAAGGAAAGAAGCACTAGGCCTTAGTGTTGAAGATTTGCATGATCTCCTTGAACTTTCACTGTGCAGGGATGAGGATGATCTAAGTTCTAAGGAATTTGAAGAAGAATTCAAAAGACAAGCTAAGGAACTTCTGATGAGGAATAAAGATCCAGAATAATGAAAGGTTTTGGCATTATCTGTTCCAGGGGGAGATTATTGGGATTGAACCCTACCAGAGGAACAGATAATGAAAGCCAAAACCGGTTCATAACAGTGGATTCACAATAATCAGTTGTTTACACTAAGTCTTCTCCCTTGAAAGTGATTATAACAGCTGATGGTCTCACATCCACTGCCCGGATACAACAGCTGCTGTTCTGCATAACTACTGATGAAGCTTAGAAGACAGCTGGGCACTAAGCACTGCTGGTACAAACTGCTGATGACAAAGCACTGCCCAATCCAGGACTGATCAACCTTGCTGAAAGCACTGATGTAAAGAGAAAGCAGTAGTTTAGTATATCATCTATTCTATGTATTGTCAGTGGTTAGCTTTAGCAGTGTTTGTATGAGGACAGTAGATACAGGTTGTTAGGCTGTTAGACGTCGTTTTCATGGTGACGTCAGCTGAGATGCCTCAGTGGTTTGGTTTGTCTATAAATGGAACAGTACCCTGTACTGTTACATTTGATTCGTTTTGAGTGAGTTCTTCTCCTCAATTCAATCCTTTCATCTTGTGCAATCCAACCTTGAGGTATCAGGCTGAGGGGGAGTTTAGTTTGTAAGTATGCTTTGTAATCTTTTGATTGACTTTGTAATCTTTCGACTAATGCAAATCATGTGTTTATCAAAACTATTTTCTTCCTTGATTGTGTTGACAAAGTTTGTTGTTCATTTCCGCTGCACTTAAACTCTGTTTATCTCTATTGATTATTCAATTTACACAAACAAACACAATCATGAGAGCCTCCGATCCTAACAATATATCGCACTTTAGGGTTTTTATATCTGAAACTCTAGTGCTCTGGTGTCTCTTTCATATCTCTACACGGTTGACTTGTTGATACATGATTGTGGACGCGACTCGACTTGATGAATGTTGACTCGTGCAATGGCTTTCCTCCGTCACGAACAAGATCAACAATGATAGATTAAGACATGGGCTAACAAGATCGGCTGAATCAAAGGAATGACTTGGGCTTATAACAGCTTTGGCGAAACATCTTTGGGCCCAAGCCCAACATCGGCGAAACAAGTATATAGTTGACGAAACAAGCCTGTTTCGTCAACCTCAATCCAGTTTCGTCGCTGTTTCGTCAAGCAATGATGTGATTCGTCAAATGTAATTGTGATTCGCCAAGTGTGATCTGATTCGTTGTGTCTGTGACTATAAATAGACATGTTATGTTTCTGTTTGGGGTGAGAACACTTAGAGCAGAGAACACACACACACACTGTTAGAGAGAGTTTGCAGAACTGATTTGTAAACCTTGTGCTTGTAACGGACCTTTCATACGCATTAATACAAGTGGTGTTAATCGTTGAGTCTTGTGTGTTGGTTATTTACGTGTTCTATCTCGGTTTGCTATTCCGGTTGGATTCCGCACAACCGGAGTCGTTCGTACACAAGGATTAGGCGACTAGATCCTCCCCTAGCCGGACCTACAAGTGGTATCAGAGCCTTGGCTCTTCTCCTTGTTAAAACCGAGGTGTTCTTGGGTTGTTTTTCGGGTTTTTAAAATTCATATTTTTCTGGAAAAACACTTTAGATCTGGTTAAATCTTGTTGTTTTGCTTTGTGTTTGGTTAAAAACCTTGTTATTTCTCATTTTCACATGTTAGTTATGGGTTTTTATTAAACATTTTAGCAAAATTCGTGTTTCGGAAACTTTGTCGGTTCACCGGAAAACTCATAAGTCTACCGGAAACTTCATCAAGTTCATTGTGTTCATCTTCACATTCAAAGTGTTCTTGTTGTTTCACCTTTTTTATCTTTAAAAAAAAAAAATTATATGTGAAAGGTGTTTGTGTGTTGGGAAGTGATATCAGATTAAAATAATCACACCTTGCTTGTTTGGTGAAACAAGCCGAAAGTAAGGTCTGCTTTGTGTCAGGATAAGATAAAGTCAACAGTTTACCTACCCCTCTGTTACCTTTTCGGCGAATCAAACCCCGACGAAACAGAAATCATTTTTATTTTGACGAAACAGCATCCTAATTCATGTTTGACGAAACATAAATCCTTTGACCAATCACATTCTATTTCGTCATTTCCTTCTGGCCCCTTTTTGATTCATCAAAAGCCCAAACATTTGTTTTGTTTCGTTGACCCAAGTAGCCCAAAAGCAACATATCCACAAATCTTTGTTTCGTTGACCAAAGAAATCACATAATCTTTTTATTTTTTTTATTTCGTCAATTTTAAAAGAAATCATATAACCATTCCATTTCGTCAAGTTAAATTATGAATCTGTTTCGCCAAACATTTTGTTTCGTCAAAACACTTGTCAGTTTTTAAAAACAGAAGGTTTGCATTTGTGATTTACCTGTTTGTTTGAGGTGTGATTTTCAAGTATTCTTTTTCTTGATCAAAAATGAATCCGGCCTGGGGTACTCCGTCAAATACAGAAAACAAGTATAGAAGCCGTGAGGATTTATTTACAGAAATGTATTATGGAACACCCAGCACTTCTACAAAACCTTCTTCACATGCTCCAATTCAAACAGAGTTTGTGTCTCACACTGACATGTTTGGCAATACTATCCAAGTTCCAGTCCCTCCAAAAACAGATATGTTCGGAAATCCATTACCTGTTCGATCTACAGGACCAACAAGTGTGTCTAGCACTAGCTTGTATGGCATTCCTCCTCCAACAACAGACATATATGGAAATCCGCTTCAACCAGTTCTTCAACCAATGCCTCAACAGCAAACACAAAGGCCCCCTGTGACAACAGATCTACATGGCAATCCCATTCAAGTTCCTGTTAAGCCAGCTCAGCATGGGAACCAGAATCCTTTCAGAGATCAAGGAGACCAGCAAAATCAGAACAGGAACGATGAGCGTACATTGATACCTGTCAACAACCAAAGCCAAGCAGGACCATCAAATGCAAACCAGGCACTTGTGGTTCAAGTATATGAAAGTGGTGATTGGTCAATCAGGTTGAGTAGTGATGCTCCAGTTGGAACAGCTTGTTTTGCTGAAGTTGTCAAAGATGCCAGCAATGGTGAATCCTCGGGAAATAATGACAGTTCTGAACATGACAGTAGTTCAGATGAAGATGTTTCAACTTCAGTTGAGGATGATACTACTTCAAGTTCAAGCGAGGTTGGATCTGAATATGAATCATCAAGGGAGGTTGTTGATTCTGATGCAGAAAGGTCAACATCTGAGAGTGATCCAAGTCAGGTATGTGTCAATGAACCAACTGCTGTTATTTGTGATAGTTGTGCTAGATTAAAAGTTAAATGTTCTGATTTAGAAGCAAACATGTCTGAGTTGCAAGGCAAACATGATGCTTTACAAGCTAGTTTGTTTGACTTGCAAAACAAACATGTTGATTTAGATGCTAAGTGGTGTGAGTTGCAAGGCAAACACGAGGCTTTGCAAGACAAGTATGATGTGACATTCATTCACAACCAGAAGTTGACCGTGGATCTTTCTAAATGCACTGAAGCCAACATGTTTTATGAAAACCATGAAAAGAACTTTAAGTCGATGATTGAGACATTAAAGAAAGATAAAACAGAACTGACAAAAATGGTTTCAAGAAAACAAACTGACATAAACTTGTATATCACACGTCTTGAGATAATGCAAAAAGAAATGGCTTGTGTCAAAACTGAAAGTGAGGCGATCCGACTCAAGTTAGACAGTTATTTGAGCTCTAGCTATGTGTTGGATCACATCATTGACGTACAGAAAGAGAAACGGGATGTCACATGCATAGGCTACAAGAAATGTCCACCACCCGTGAGAAACAATTATGATGCCCTGCCTGATGAGGAGTATAGAACTCACTTTGAACCATCTGTTCCTCTAGACATTAAGGAATTTGCAGCAGGACTCGGATACAAGAAGGAAGTATCATCAGAATCGGATGTGTCAGCAGATACATGTGTGTCTTCTGCTGAACCGAGTCAGAATCCTCCAGTTGTGATTGAGGATACTGATTCTTCTGATGATGAATCTGATGATACCGATTCAGCAAAGTCTGATGCGGTGATCAAAGAAGAGGACATACCTCTTGAGAATCACATTCTTTGTGATCCACCTGCAAAACCGTTTGTGACTGCTACAGCCAAGACTGTTGAATCCTCATCTGGAAGATGTGAAAGCGTGAACTTGCTTTACACGTTGATTGGATCTGACAAAATATATTCAGACAAGGATTTCCCTATCAAAAATGTCAATCAATCTTTGATTGATAAAGTTTTCGAAGATTCTACCAGTAAGTTTTTGGGAAAGTCGAGCCCAGGAGTTGTAGTAACTCAGTGTGCTCCTATCCCAAAATCCGAAGTTAGAAAGAAATATGGGAATCAAAAATTGCAAAAACAAAACAATCAACGAAAGCAAAATCACGCTGCCCAAGGAAATGGAAAAGGCAAACAGAGCCAAAACAAGAAAAAGGACAAGAAGGTAAACTTTGTGAAGTCAAGGGGAACGGACAAAATCGAAACTTTTGAAAATAAATCTAACTTGGATTTTGTTAAACAAGCAACAGTGTTGAAAAGAAATGAGCCAAACTGTTCGAAACCTAGTACCTCGAGATCACAAAGTTCATCATCATCGACAAGACGATCACATGTTTCTCCGAGGTTTGTAGAGCGGAGAATGTGTTTTGAATGTGGTACTATTGGACACATAATTCGAAACTGTCCGTATCTTCATAAGTTGAAAGCAAAGGTTGATGCCCCCCATGGTAACAATTACCATAAAAGATTTGTTTCACCAAAACAGGACCCTCGTCTTGTTAAACAACAAGAAGTGAAACAGAGAAAGAAACAACGGAAAAATGTTGAAAAGGTTTTAAAACCAGAGGTTGTCCATACAAAATCTGTCGAATCAAATGTTAAACATGAAAACCAAAAACAGATTTGGAAACCAAAATTGGAAATTGTTTCAGGGGGAGCTACATCAATTCCGAATCATCGGGAAATGGATGTTACAATTCTCGATGATGACGGACGACCCAAGTCTGTGAAGGCTTGGGTCCCACTCTCCAACTAATCTCTGAGTGAGTGTGTAGGATGTTCCAGGAGGAACTTTCGATAGTCGTAAGATTGTTGATAGTGGAGCGTCCTTACACAAGATAGGTGACAGAAGAAATTGTTGCCTTTTGATGGAGAGAGGAGAAAAGAAGACAAAAATGTCTGATGAAAGAATGTGGTTGAATGAAGTTGAAAAATTCGACCAGTTGAGATATGTGCCAACATTTGGTTGTTATGGTTTTTGATCGGGTCCTCAGGAAAGATTCCAATGAAAAGTACGCGCCTGTAGCACGTCTGAAGCTTTTCGAAGATTCATGGATTTTTCTTCCACAAGAAGTTCAAAGTCCACAAGATGAACGCGTAGGGTACTTTTCTCTGCGGTGTGATTGAAGAAAATGTGTTTGTTGAACAAACCAACCGGGTGTGCGGATGCCTTGGCGTGGATTGAACAACCGCACACTACTTCTCAAAAAGAAAGATAAAGACCTTCGCTGGTGCAATGTGGAAGACCAGCCGGACCCAGAGGTCTATGATCTTGTTGCTGTGAAGAGAATTTCAGTAGCTACAAAATCGACTTTGAAATCCACACCGGGTGGATATCCAGTTTGGGAGAGCACTCAGATTCCTTGCAATGCACGAAGCAGTTGCAGGATACGGTTTTAATTTTCTAATCACTCTCTTTTACTTGTCGATATTTAAGCTGCTTTATGAATTATTATTATCTCGTACAGCACTCTTTGGCCAGACAATGTTGTCATGGTCCGCACCGCTTACCGACATGCCAACTCATTTCTTTTTCCAAAATTCGATAAATCATTTCTGATTCAAAATTAATTTTGGTAAACGGCATTGAGGTAAAACAAGAGTAAAACCAACATCGGAAAATCATTTTTGTAAAGATCTTTGTGTTTTTAAATCTATCTTAGTTTGTTGATTTTAGGGGGAGTAAATCCAAAATTTGAAAATCCAAAAACATCGAAAAATTTCAAAAACACAAAAACAATAGAAAAGCAAAAATGAGTTTCCTGGCGAGCAAAAGAGAAAATGATAGTACATCAGTGGTCTGTCCAAGCCTCTTTAAACCTAAACTGAAAAATGATAAGCAGCTCTATATAAGATGTATCGGTAGGCTCACAATCATTTTAAAGTGTGCAGGGTGATATAAACTTAAATCGACTGAAGACCAGGTGGGAACCATTCATTGGCATATGGTCTTAGTACCGAAATTTCGTTTGAGAGATTGCCGAGGTTCTGAGATATTCGGTCTTTATGCTGCTTATCATCTGGGTATCATGGTTGTATCTTTTACCGAAAAATAACGGGGACGCAAGTCTAGATCTTCCATGATACCATACATACGTGTACATACTGCATACGACCTCAATAAGTGATCAACAATCACATGTCCAAATCAAAATAAGTGATAATATATCACATTTATCCGGGAGTCAAGTTCGTCTCTCTGCTGTACGAAAGTACTGACCTGTTCACGGACTTGCTCCTGTGCCCTCATGCATCCGAAAATCAAGTTCCTCATCAATAAGTGATTCTATCACATAGGGCTTGTTTTCAAACAAAATAAGTGAGTATCTCACATCATATACGGTCAAACAGATGATAATCGGTATACTCACCGGTAAGATGAACCCTCGTGCATACCTTGATACGGGAATGTGTCGTGATGTGGATGAACACCGGTCGGTAAGTATAAATCATACCTTAACGTATCCCCTCGCCATGATTACATCTGATAAGTTGAGCTTATGTGGACAACAATACCGATAATTGTTATAGGATGCTTATCTTAATGTTAACTAATTGAACAACAAGAGCGTTATGGCATGACCATACACTGATATGATTCTCTTACCCTCGAAACTCACAAAAAGAATGTCTGTAAATATTTATTTAATGCTTTCAGTTTCTGCATCTTTGTATATATTTATTTATTCCTTTCAGTCTTTACATTTGAAATATTCAAAAATACCAAAAAGATTTTAGGTGTGTTTTAATTTAAACTTTCTAAAAGCCAAAAAGATTTTATTTCTATTTTATTTTCGATCGTACGATGTTGGAGCTCGAGTCTTCGTTACCTGAAACCTGAACGAAAACCGAAACGACTAAATCTTCATAAACGGTCGAAATTTGCAAGTTTTGAAAGTTAAAAACCTAAAATTGATAAATTTATTAAACTTTCAAACTGTCGAACGGTGTTTGATTAAACAATGGTCACATGTGTGTCGTTTGCTTATGATATTCCAAGCAGTTGTTCTCATTACGCGTTTAGATTTCTTGCATGTGCAGATTCTAAAGGCAAGGAGAACATGGTCGATGACAAGTTTCGGAATGAAGACACGGCGTAAAGGCACTCAAAAGACAAAGATGATCGAGTTGCCGCTGTCCATCATCAACACCACAAGGATCTCAAGTTGTAAAGATCAAGACATTCACGAGCATAACTCAAGGGGGAGCTTATGTTAAGGGGGAGTTTGTCAACACACTTCCTACATGAAACGGGTAGTTTGTTGATACACTTTCTGCTTTCAACACGTGAAGACATTGAAGATCCTCCGACTTAGAAGACAAGAAAGGCGAATCTCGTGAGTAGCGTCCAAGGGGGAGTTTGTTGATACATGATTGTGGACGCGACTCGACTTGATGAATGTTGACTCGTGCAATGGCTTTCCTCCGTCACGAACAAGATCAACAATGATAGATTAAGACATGGGCTAACAAGATCGGCTGAATCAAAGGAATGACTTGGGCTTATAACAGCTTTGGCGAAACATCTTTGGGCCCAAGCCCAACATCGGCGAAACAAGTATATAGTTGACGAAACAAGCCTGTTTCGTCAACCTCAATCCAGTTTCGTCGCTGTTTCGTCAAGCAATGATGTGATTCGTCAAATGTAATTGTGATTCGCCAAGTGTGATCTGATTCGTTGTGTCTGTGACTATAAATAGACATGTTATGTTTCTGTTTGGGGTGAGAACACTTAGAGCAGAGAACACACACACACACTGTTAGAGAGAGTTTGCAGAACTGATTTGTAAACCTTGTGCTTGTAACGGACCTTTCATACGCATTAATACAAGTGGTGTTAATCGTTGAGTCTTGTGTGTTGGTTATTTACGTGTTCTATCTCGGTTTGCTATTCCGGTTGGATTCCGCACAACCGGAGTGGTTCGTACACAAGGATTAGGCGACTAGATCCTCCCCTAGCCGGACCTACAAGAACTTTAAGTCGATGATTGAGACATTAAAGAAAGATAAAACAGAACTGACAAAAATGGTTTCAAGAAAACAAACTGACATAAACTTGTATATCACACGTCTTGAGATAATGCAAAAAGAAATGGCTTGTGTCAAAACTGAAAGTGAGGCGATCCGACTCAAGTTAGACAGTTATTTGAGCTCTAGCTATGTGTTGGATCACATCATTGACGTACAGAAAGAGAAACGGGATGTCACATGCATTGGTTACAAGAAATGTCCACCACCCGTGAGAAACAATTATGATGCCCTGCCTGATGAGGAGTATAGAACTCACTTTGAACCATCTGTTCCTCTAGATGTTAATGAATTTGCAGCAGGACTCGGATACAAAAAGGAAGTATCATCAGAATCGGATGTGTCAGCAGTTACATGTGTGTCTTCTGCTGAACTGAGTCAGAATCCTCCAGTTGTGATTGAGGATACTGATTCTTCTGATGATGAATCTGATGAATCTGATGATACTGATTCGGAAAAGTCTGATGCGGTGATCAAAGAAGAGGACATACCTCTTGAGAATCACATTCTTTGTGATCCACCTGCAAAATCGTTTGTGACTGCTACAGCCAAGTCTGTTGAATCCTCATCTGGAAGCTGTGAAAGCGTGAACTTGCTTTACACGTTGATTGGATCTGATAAAATATATTCAGACAAGGATTTCCCTATCAAAAATGTCAATCAATCTTTGATTGATAAAGTTTTCGAAGATTCTACCAGTAAGTTTTTGGGAAAGTCGAGCCCAGGAGTTGTAGTAACTCAGTGTGCTCCTATCCCAAAATCCGAAGTTAGAAAGAAATATGGGAATCAAAAATTGCAAAAACAAAACAATCAACGAAAGCAAAATCACGCTGCCCAAGGAAATGGAAAAGGTCAAAAGAAACAGAGCCAAAACAAGAAAAAGGACAAGAAGGTAAACTTTGTGAAGTCAAGGGGAACGGACAAAATCGAAACTTTTGAAAATAAATCTAACTTGGATTTTGTTAAACAAGCAACAGTGTTGAAAAGAAATGAGCCAAACTGTTCGAAACCTAGTACCTCGAGATCACAAAGTTCATCATCATCGACAAGACGATCACATGTTTCTCCGAGGTTTGTAGAGCGGAGAATGTGTTTTGAATGTGGTACTATTGGACACATAATTCGAAACTGTCCGTATCTTCATAAGTTGAAAGCAAAGGTTGATGCCCCCCATGGTAACAATTACCATAAAAGATTTGTTTCACCAAAACAGGACCCTCGTCTTGTTAAACAACAAGAAGTGAAACAGAGAAAGAAACAACGGAAAAATGTTGAAAAGGTTTTAAAACCAGAGGTTGTCCATACAAAATCTGTCGAATCAAATGTTAAACATGAAAACCAAAAACAGATTTGGAAACCAAAATTGGAAATTGTTTCAGGGGGAGCTACATCAATTCCGAATCATCGGGAAATGGATGTTACAATTCTCGATGATGACGGACGACCCAAGTCTGTGAAGGCTTGGGTCCCACTCTCCAACTAATCTCTGAGTGAGTGTGTAGGATGTTCCAGGAGGAACTTTCGATAGTCGTAAGATTGTTGATAGTGGAGCGTCCTTACACAAGATAGGTGACAGAAGAAATTGTTGCCTTTTGATGGAGAGAGGAGAAAAGAAGACAAAAATGTCTGATGAAAGAATGTGGTTGAATGAAGTTGAAAAATTCGACCAGTTGAGATATGTGCCAACATTTGGTTGTTATGGTTTTTGATCGGGTCCTCAGGAAAGATTCCAATGAAAAGTACGCGCCTGTAGCACGTCTGAAGCTTTTCGAAGATTCATGGATTTTTCTTCCACAAGAAGTTCAAAGTCCACAAGATGAACGCGTAGGGTACTTTTCTCTGCGGTGTGATTGAAGAAAATGTGTTTGTTGAACAAACCAACCGGGTGTGCGGATGCCTTGGCGTGGATTGAACAACCGCACACTACTTCTCAAAAAGAAAGATAAAGACCTTCGCTGGTGCAATGTGGAAGACCAGCCGGACCCAGAGGTCTATGATCTTGTTGCTGTGAAGAGAATTTCAGTAGCTACAAAATCGACTTTGAAATCCACACCGGGTGGATATCCAGTTTGGGAGAGCACTCAGATTCCTTGCAATGCACGAAGCAGTTGCAGGATACGGTTTTAATTTTCTAATCACTCTCTTTTACTTGTCGATATTTAAGCTGCTTTATGAATTATTATTATCTCGTACAGCACTCTTTGGCCAGACAATGTTGTCATGGTCCGCACCGCTTACCGACATGCCAACTCATTTCTTTTTCCAAAATTCGATAAATCATTTCTGATTCAAAATTAATTTTGGTAAACGGCATTGAGGTAAAACAAGAGTAAAACCAACATCGGAAAATCATTTTTGTAAAGATCTTTGTGTTTTTAAATCTATCTTAGTTTGTTGATTTTAGGGGGAGTAAATCCAAAATTTGAAAATCCAAAAACATCGAAAAATTTCAAAAACACAAAAACAATAGAAAAGCAAAAATGAGTTTCCTGGCGAGCAAAAGAGAAAATGATAGTACATCAGTGGTCTGTCCAAGCCTCTTTAAACCTAAACTGAAAAATGATAAGCAGCTCTATATAAGATGTATCGGTAGGCTCACAATCATTTTAAAGTGTGCAGGGTGATATAAACTTAAATCGACTGAAGACCAGGTGGGAACCATTCATTGGCATATGGTCTTAGTACCGAAATTTCGTTTGAGAGATTGCCGAGGTTCTGAGATATTCGGTCTTTATGCTGCTTATCATCTGGGTATCATGGTTGTATCTTTTACCGAAAAATAACGGGGACGCAAGTCTAGATCTTCCATGATACCATACATACGTGTACATACTGCATACGACCTCAATAAGTGATCAACAATCACATGTCCAAATCAAAATAAGTGATAATATATCACATTTATCCGGGAGTCAAGTTCGTCTCTCTGCTGTACGAAAGTACTGACCTGTTCACGGACTTGCTCCTGTGCCCTCATGCATCGAAAATCAAGTTCCTCATCAATAAGTGATTCTATCACATAGGGCTTGTTTTCAAAACAAAATAAGTGAGAATCTCACATCATATACGGTCAAACAGATGATAATCGGTATACTCACCGGTAAGATGAACCCTCGTGCATACCTTGATACGGGAATGTGTCGTGATGTGGATGAACACCGGTCGGTAAGTATAAATCATACCTTAACGTATCCCCTCGCCATGATTACATCTGATAAGTTGAGCTTATGTGGACAACAATACCGATAATTGTTATAGGATGCTTATCTTAATGTTAACTAATTGAACAACAAGAGCGTTATGGTATGACCATACACTGATATGATTCTCTTACCCTCGAAACTCACAAAAAGAATGTCTGTAAATATTTATTTAATGCTTTCAGTTTCTGCATCTTTGTATATATTTATTTATTGCTTTCAGTCTTTACATTTGAAATATTCAAAAATACCAAAAAGATTTTAGGTGTGTTTTAATTTAAACTTTCTAAAAGCCAAAAAGATTTTATTTCTATTTTATTTTCGATCGTACGATGTTGGAGCTCGAGTCTTCGTTACCTGAAACCTGAACGAAAACCGAAACGACTAAATCTTCATAAACGGTCGAAATTTGCAAGTTTTGAAAGTTAAAAACCTAAAATTGATAAATTTATTAAACTTTCAAACTGTCGGACGGTGTTTGATTAAACAATGGTCACATGTGTGTCGTTTGCTTATGATATTCCAAGCAGTTGTTCTCATTACGCGTTTAGATTTCTTGCATGTGCAGATTCTAAAGGCAAGGAGAACATGGTCGATGACAAGTTTCGGAATGAAGACACGGCGTGAAGGCACTCAAAAGACAAAGATGATCGAGTTGCCGCTGTCCATCATCAACACCACAAGGATCTCAAGTTGTAAAGATCAAGACATTCACGAGCATAACTCAAGGGGGAGCTTATGTTAAGGGGGAGTTTGTCAACACACTTCCTACATGAAACGGGTAGTTTGTTGATACACTTTCTGCTTTCAACACGTGAAGACATTGAAGATCCTCCGACTTAGAAGACAAGAAAGGCGAATCTCGTGAGTAGCGTCCAAGGGGGAGTTTGTTGATACATGATTGTGGACGCGACTCGACTTGATGAATGTTGACTCGTGCAATGGCTTTCCTCCGTCACGAACAAGATCAACAATGATAGATTAAGACATGGGCTAACAAGATCGGCTGAATCAAAGGAATGACTTGGGCTTATAACAGCTTTGGCGAAACATCTTTGGGCCCAAGCCCAACATCGGCGAAACAAGTATATAGTTGACGAAACAAGCCTGTTTCGTCAACCTCAATCCAGTTTCGTCGCTGTTTCGTCAAGCAATGATGTGATTCGTCAAATGTAATTGTGATTCGCCAAGTGTGATCTGATTCGTTGTGTCTGTGACTATAAATAGACATGTTATGTTTCTGTTTCGGGAGAGAACACTTAGAGCAGAGAACACACACACACACTGTTAGAGAGAGTTTGCAGAACTGATTTGTAAACCTTGTGCTTGTAACGGACCTTTCATACGCATTAATACAAGTGGTGTTAATCGTTGAGTCTTGTGTGTTGGTTATTTACGTGTTCTATCTCGGTTTGCTATTCCGGTTGGATTCCGCACAACCGGAGTGGTTCGTACACAAGGATTAGGCGACTAGATCCTCCCCTAGCCGGACCTACATGACTGATCAAGCTTTAGTTTTCAAAGATTTATTCAACTCATCGTGTTCTTGGAGACATCAGTTTATTCAAAGTGATATTCAAGTTTTTTATATTGTCGTGTTGAGGATCTGTATGTGTGAGATTGAATGTATCTGGCTGATTGAGTCTTATCTTGTAAAAGTTATACTATCTTGAAGATGTGTTCTTCGATAGTGTATTTGTGTTTGTCTTTATCTCATTGGTCTAGGACTCTTCATGTTTTGAGTCCGACCGTAGTGAGGTTTGTGTAGGATCATCGTGTTGGTGATCTTATTTGTCTCTTTGAGACTTCATCGCCGATCGTAGTGACGTTGTTCATTGGTCTAGGTGATGTTTATTTTTCTTCCTCACTGGTCTAGGGTCGTTTGTAGGTTCTTCGTGTTGTTGAGTCTTGTCCCGTTAGATCGTAGTGTTGGTTTTCTATCAGTTATTCGTGTTGTTGATAGGATTTTATACATACTTACGCCTGGATAAACTGTAAAGTGAAACTTGGCGTTTTCTTGTTGTTATCCTCATGCTTATATGTCACAGTATGTTCCAGTTTGGAAGAACCGGTAGTTATGTTGATGGTCTTGGGGTTTACTTGTGATGTTTTTGGTTCTTGGTTATTTCCGCTGCAAGCTTTGTTCAGATTGTTGCTGCGTATACATCAGATGACATTTGAAGACTTGTTGAAGGTTACAAGGTTTGTATCTGGTATTGTTAAATTGCTCTCGTCATCTAAGCGCACTATAAGTATCTCTAAACATTCCGGAATACTCTGTAAGTCCCCTCTCTCTTTCTCGGTATTATTTCATGATTATTGCTATTGTTGGCATTCTTGACTGAGCTAGTTGAACTAGGTTGTTCATCAGGGAGATACCCACTCTTTCTTATATGTGTTGCATATATTTGAGTTTTTTCTTTATTGGACTGGTTTGTTTATGCATCTGGTTTTTTTTTTCATCATGTTGGTGAGAAGATCATCGTATTTGGATTTGTTGTGTAATTTGGGTAAATCTATATGTTTGTGTGATATAATCAATTTAGGTTAATGCTCATAACATGGTTAATTCCTTGTTATTTTTCTTGTTTTAAACCTGTCTGTTAAGGATGTTTGTGTGGATGTTCACATATGTGCTTTAGCTGTTGTTTAGTTATGTAGTTTAATAAAAAAATTTACAAAAAATAACATGATGTAATATGACTAAATCTGGAAATTAGAAATGTTATTGTTTTAACATATCTGTTGTTTTTCTTATCTGTGCGTATTGTTCTGAGAAAAGAAACGGAGAAATGTTATCCATTAACATGGAATTTTTTATTGAAACTTGGGAAGTCATTACAACGTCTTTTGTAAGAAATTACTCGTTGGAGTTTAGGTGAAATTTTGATAAAATGTTTGCATATAATTTCTTGAGGAGAATTGTTTTTTTTTTTTTTTTTTTGTTGTTAAACCATCGGTCTCGGGGTCATTTGTTATTATCTAGTCAAATTGATTTGTCACAATTGTGTGATAGAAAGAATAGATACTTGCATTACGAAATGTTTTATATTATCGCTGTTTTATTTTGTCAGTGGTATCAACATTAAAACCAAAATAGATTGTTTAAAGATGGATGTTTGCTAAGGATTCACAGTTATGGTTTTTTGACATAAAAAATAATTCTGAATATTCATCAAATATATTTCAAAGTTGAATATAGATTCATGTAAGTGGCTTTAGTGATTATCTGAAGTTTACGTCTTGAGTCATGGTTTTTGGTTGTGAATCCATGTTACATACTTGCTGGTTGTTTCTAAAGTGGAAACTCTTTACTTTTGTCAAGATTTGAGGGGGATGTGTAATCATAAATCCCGTGTTTGTTAAAGTTTGGTGTTCTTGATTGCATTTCATGAATAACAGTTGATATTATTGTATATGTGAACGTGGCTATGTTTTCAGAATATTATGTGCCTTGTATCATAACATTTTCAAAAATGTTTTAGTATGTCATGATTTGTATTTAAATTTTGTTAAAATCTATATAAGTTTTTGTGGTATTGCAGAGGTTGTCTTCTGTTAGTGTTGTTTAAGTGAAATTTGTGTTTGAATATGTGGTCTGTGACAATTTTCTGGTTATTCATGATTTGTAGGATCTTGTATTATCGGTCATGAATCATGATTGATTGTTTTTTGTTGCTCATAGGTTTAACCGGTTGTGTTTGATCAAAGATTAGTTCTTGAATGTTTTTGACAGTCGTGTGTATTTTTTCTATGTGAGAAATGTTATTTGGTTGAAAAATCGTGTTATTGTATAATCAATCAGAAGTTGTTTAGGCTGTTATTATGATTGTTTAGTGTAGAATTGTGTGATTCTCACTTACATCAGATTTGTTTTTTTTTTTTCGTTTTGGTCTATATGTCTTATTATTTGTAATCTTGTTTGTGTGGTTAGTCGAACCGTGTGGTTCGAGTGTTTCTAACCTGTTGTATGTCAAGATTGTTCGTGAATATTTTTCTGATAGCCTTGTATGTTTTTCTCGTGGGAGATTTATTTTTTCTGATTGCAAATCGTGTGATTTTGTGTTAATCGGAACTTGATTGGCTGTCTTATAGTCTGGTGTGTACCGGACTGGTTTCTTGAATCTTGTGGTTCGTTGTTTCTGAAGTCATGTGACTTTTGTCTTATCACAAATGTTTGTGATAGGTTTATTGAATTGTGTGATTCATGTCTGTTGTGAGGTTGCAAAAGTTTTTTTCTTGAATCAAATTTGTTTTCTATACTCTTCACAAGTTCTTTTCTAATAATTTTTTGTGAAGTTGTAAAAGTTATTGGTCAAGTCAAATTAGTCTTTATGTTCCTCTCAAGTATTGTCTTTCAGACTTAGGTCTGAATTCTTAAAGTCGTGTGACTTTATATGTTATCAGACGTGTATCTGATTCTGTTATGTAGTTCATCTTCACTCGTATGTTTCTTTAGTCACTTTCTCATATCGATCTAGCGTTTGAGCGTGTACTGGTTCGTAAACCTTTTAGGTCGAGTGTTGTGTGAGAGTAGATTCTCTTGTGGATGATCTAAGTGTGAGCTGCGGGTTTTTTGTCGAGTGTTGTAGATGTCTTTGATAAGATTCGATCTTGTAAGTTAGGTTTGTTTTTGTAAACATACCATATTTTTGATGTTCAGTAATATGATTCTGTATTGGATATGTGAGAGTTACATCAACTTGTGATGTGACTTATGGAATTCCTTGAGTTTACTCTTTGTCAATGGTGAATATAAAGTTTACTATTTGATTAAGAATTTGTTTGGGATAAATGTGTTTGGAGAAAGTTATCATTAAAGGCCTTTAATATAGCTAGTGTTGTGTCTTGGTTGTGTTATAAGTGGTTTCTTTACAAATACTTGGCTATAATCTAGTCTTGTCTTGATATGTTGATTAAAGTTTTCTCTCGATCATTGTTGTCTATCTCTTATTTGCTTGAAAGTTGTATTGTTAAATCAACAAAACAAGATATGAAGTGTTATTATATCCTCAAGGTTTATTTTTTGAATGATTGATTTGAAAGAATTTAAAACTTAGTTTTTAGTTAAACTTAACTGTTTAATGTTGTCAAAGGAGAAAAAACCTTAATGATGACTTTAACATTAAGGTTATTGTAAGAAAAAAAAGGGGATAATGATTTGTTTTTGAAAATAAAAATAAGTTCTTTTTTACAGTTTTTTTTGTCTTAAATGTCTCCATTAGCAATAACAACATTTGTTTTGACGGGCTATATAGCAGTTTCGGCATATTTGTTTTATGCTTTGAAGTGTTTAAAAAGGTTGGTTAACAAGAATTTGCAGGATGATTTGGGCATTCTAAGCATTTGAGTTTTTTAAAGTTGTGGAGTAAATGTTTGAAACAGTTACTGAGATAAGTGGGCATCATGTTTGTGGTGTTCAATTGTTATAGTTTCACAAGTGTTGAGGGAAGTTCTTTGAACTTATTTTGTTATTTCAAAGAGGAAAAATTGCAAATCAACTTGTGGATATTTTCACTGAAGGTCTACTGCCACAGCAGCATGATCATATGTGTAAGTCTTTTGGTCTTATAAACATGTTTGAAATATAAAACTGAGGGGGAGTGTTAAAAATATATTGTAAATAATTCACCAGTTTTATATTTTTTGTACTTATGTATTTTATATTATGTGTTCTAATAATACATGTCATTTGTACATATGAGGTATCGGTTGCTTATTGGATAATTGCAACAAAGGTATTGTACTGGGCTTGATGATGGACTAGGTTTGTTGTACGTATGGGCTAATGGGCCAAGTTTCAAGACCTAAAGACCTCATATATAAATTGCAGTTCACCTCATTTTGTGTAGAGATTGAGAGAGGAAAAGTGCTACAGAAACTTCTGGGGTTTTTAACCTTTAACATCAAGGCCACACTACATCAGATGATCATCATCTTTCTTGTATATGTCTTTTGATCAGTCCTCAAATACTCGCTCGTCTTTGATCATTGCCGAATCGTTTTAGGTTTCCAGATTAAGTAACGCCTGGTTTGTTTTATTTCATCTTGATTCGTTGTATGTTTGTTAACATCTACTAATCATGTATCTGTCGATTATCTGTATTGTTGAAGAACTCATAATCATATGAGTTCTAGGGTTTGGTGGACCTTTCGGGTTGGTTATAATTTTCTAATAAAATCTTTAGTAACCTTTTTGTCGCTATATCTGCGTTCTTGTATACATTCCTAATTGTTGACAGGGTAGGAATCGTGTCGGTTTGAAGGGTTAGAATTGATGAACCGGCCCTATATTTATTCCTTTTATATAGAAAATTTTGCAAAAGTAGACAGTTTGGGAAAACGTAGAGTGAAAATAGGGAAAAACCAAGTGAATTTAGGTAGTCCACTAGTTGAACTAGAGGACTTCAAAAGTTATTTCTGACAAAAGTGTGGTTCTCTGTTGTCAAGTTAAGTCTTCTAGCTCATGTGGAGGATTAGATAAGTCCTCTAGTTCATATGGAGGATTAAAGATGTCCTCTAGTTTAAGTGGAGGAATAAATGAAGTCCTCTAGTTCATGTAGAGGATTAAAGAAGTTTGTTACTCTAGGTGGAGGACTTTGAAGTCCACTGGCTCATGTAGAGGCATTTAAATTCAATTGAATTTAGAGATCTTCACGTGATGTTGCACGTTTTTGGTTCTTAAGTTTCAGGTTTCAATTGAATTGAATGCAATGTTTTAAAACCGGTTCAAACCGGCCGGCTGTACCGGCCGGTTAACCCATTCGGTAGTCGGTACATCCGGTTGAACCGCCCGATACACCTTGTAAAACCGTTTCTGATTCAAATCCGGTACGGTATAAAAACCGGATTTTAAAACATTGATTGAATATATATATTTTATTTATTTATTTATTTTTCCATTCCCTATAAATACATCCCATATTTGTACCTCTCACTTCACATAATCAGTACAACTACCAAACTAATTCGTAGATATGGGTGATGGTTATAATTAAACTGGTGCAGCCGGACCGTCAAACCTCAGGCGATGGTCACGTCGACGTTCTAACCCTCAACCTGCTCCATCAAATTGTCAGCCTGCAGTAGTCTACCTACCACTAGCAACAGTCTACCCACCACCTGCAGCAGTCCACCCGCCTCCTGCAGCAAGGCCACGACGATCACCTCGTCTAAATCCTTATCTTTTTAACCCTTCACCTCATCTTTTTAACCCTTCACCTACACAGGATGATGAATGGGACAGTATCACAGACGAGGAAGCGAACTTGATGTATGACCACACCATGGCACAACTCCAATTTAATCGTTTGCGGCTAAGGGAGGGTACTTCAATGCAAACCCTCTACCCACAAACCTCTGTCCAACACAAGTCGTACCCAGCTAGGCTGAGGGGTACGAAACTGACCGGGTGACGAATACCTATCGCCGGTGCACGATGAACCATCCCCTATAACTCCTGACTTTGGACGCTTACCTCAAGATTATAGGCCGAACGGTCATGATAGCGATCGTAGCGTGTCATCTCCAGAGACTGGCCTATTTGATTGGGATGGAATGTATTAGGGCTTTTATATGTTTAACTAGCACTAATTTATGTTTAATTTTAGGTTTGTGTAATATTATAGTTAGGTGTGTGTATTAATTTTAATTAGGTGTATGTAATATTATAATTAGGTTTGTGTAATAATTAAATTAGGTTTATGTAATTTTTATGTAATTCGTTTTATATATTTTATGTATGATTTTATTAGGTTTAATTTTAAAAAAAAAAACATAATAATTCCGTTTAAAAAAATCAAAACAAAAAAAAGGAGTTGAGTTGGAGGTGCTCTAAAAAAACATTTAAAATATTTTAAAAAGAAGTATTGAACAAAGATATAAATCTATATATATTAATAAATGAGATGATGTGGGCTATGTGTCCTTGAATGGTGAAGCCATTTTGATGATGTGGCATCCATTTGTTTATTGGAGTTTGATTTTGGGAGAGAATCATTCTAAAATACACACTCTTTTTTTTGCACGCGAGATCCGAACTAGATTTGGGTGACCCATAAGTAAAAACGGATCCTATATATTGTTTTTAACAAACCACAATACTTCATAACCTCATTTCTCTAAACCCTAGGTATTATCAGCCACCATGTTCCTCCTTCTTCCTTACGATTCAATTCAAAATGTTCCTCCTTCTTCATTGTTGTTCTACAATTCAAACTCTACAATCGATCGGTATGTATTAATCATTTTGATATCTGTTATTTTGATTGTTAATTTCATCCATCTTTGTTGGTTTATCCCGTCTTTATTATTAATGTTGTTTATATGGTTTTTTCACATATAATCGGCGATTCCTTTATTGTTCTGATTCCAAGTGTAAATTAGGTTAGTATTATTTGTTATTCCAATTGTTAATTTGTTATATATTTTATCGCTCTTTCCCATTTGTAACGTAAATGTTTTTATAATTTTTCACATGTAATCAGAGGGCGATTCTTTCCGGTTCTTATTCCATAAGTAAATCATTTCAGTATTATTTGTGATTCCGATTGTTAATTTTGTATATCTTTCATTCTTATGTGGCTAGATTTATATGTCATGCCAATTTTTTGGAAAAAAGTAATCGAAACCTTGCTGAGTGCAGACCTGACATTTATCATCAGGTTAGAAATAAAAAAAATAGTATCTTTGCATTATAGTTTCCCTTTAATTTCTTTGTTGATTATATGTGGTTTAAGATTCAAACTTAATCACCATCGTTGTTTCTTTGTTTTTTTGACCTCCATCTGCTACTTATATGTTTTTTAATTGAAATAGGTATGAAACTTCTATTTATTTATGGTTGACCTCCATATCTCTCTACCTATTGACTTGGATCTGCATATTCAATCAAGAATCTTTAAAAACATCTAAGGTAAAACTACATGATGATGGTTAAATACTGTTTGTTTATGTTGTTCGATCTTCAATTTATTCAAGAAAAGTTAAGTTTTTGATGTTGAAAACCGTTTCGACAGTTGGTAATGTTTGTTGTTGTTCTTCTTTTTTGTAGATCATTAGACATATAGAGAAGGTATGTAAACAATATTAGATTGTTATGTGTTTTAAGTATTTTAACTCAATTTTAAAGAATTTTCCTGTATTTTTTGTTTTGTTGTTTATGATTTACATTATCCGATTTGAATGTTATGAGGGGATTATTTTTTGTGGATGTCTTTATTGAGTGATGTTATTGATTCTTTTGTTTTGGTTTTAATTTTTCATGAATAACCCTAAATGCTATGCCACTGCCGGACTATCAATCTTCGTCGAACATGTTACAGGTAATTTTCTTTTGATAGTTTTTTTTCCTAATTTTTTATCCCTTATAGTTTTAGGTTTCATCGTTTATGCTCAGTTTTTTTCTGTTTTTTTTTTGTTAGTAATAAATTTTGTATTGTATTAATTATCAATCCATTAAAGAATTTGTATATTTTTAGTGCCTGGTATGTTTTTTCGGAATATTGATTGTGTTTCTAAAAATAAATATTTTTTAATATTTTTTGAAATCGTTCCTTTTTTTGTTTTATAAGTTTCTCCCGTTATTATGAGTTTTATAAGTGTAAATTAGGTTAGTATTATTTGTTTCTCCCTCGAACAATCTTTCCTCGGATGTTGATTGCAATTTGACTTTCACAGAATCAGAATTGTGTCCTGGCTCTATACTCAAACTTCAGAATCCAGGCTATCCTGCACATCCTCTACCCAACAGTAAATTTTTCACAAATTTAACATTTTACAAATTTATATACAGACTCCTACTCAAATTAATCCTGAATGATTTAACAATGATAATTTCTGATGAACCACTTGTAATTAAATATTCAAAAACTTTCTCATTTAGACACACACTCCCCCTCACCACATGCTCATCATGTTTAGCACTTGGAACTTTGAAAATCAGCTTTCCAACATCAGTTGTCAAAAATCTTTTTGAATTTTTCAAAATTTATGCTAAAACACACCGAAAATCTTTTTGGATTTTTTGAATGAAATGAAATGCAGTAAAGAAATATTTACAAACAATATTTTTGTGAGTTTGTGTAAGAGGATCATATCAGTTTATGACAAGTCACATGTACCGTTGAGCTTAGTTACACATTAAGAATTAAATAATTCACTTAGATTGCCGATATACTGATCCACTTAAATTTTCACACAAATTTCAACTGATTCAAGATATGAGTTAGGTGAATTAAGGACTTAAACTCATTCATGTGTCCCACCTCTTGAATATACTCTCGTATCCAGATCCCAATATTCAGTCTTACAGGTGGGTATACCACAGATGATATCTGTAAGGGGTTAAATTGCGAAGAACCGTGAGAGCTCAGGTCAGAACTTCCGTTCAGCAGAGAGATGACGGCTTCGACTTATGGTGGGTCCCCTTTAGAGGATCTTTTTTACAACAGCATTGATTAGCAATTTTATTGTCTCATCATTTTATGCTGATGGCGGCGCTATATTTCAAGCAAGCGTAAAGTATTCTCCGTGGACTAGGCCATTGCTTCCGTAAAATCAGAAGTCACGGGATAATACCCCAGATATCACTGAGCATAAAGACCTAGTATCTCAGAAAGAGGGACCTTTCAAACGAAATTTCAGGGGTTACCTAGTAGTGTTCCCCACGAAATAAGCAAGTTTGAATTTAAGTTTATATCCCGAAAAAGTTTACTAAATGTATAAAAACCTATCGGCATATCATCAGTGAGACCGTTTAACACTATTTAAACATTACATTTCTTTAGCATACTGTAACTCTCTACTGATATACTATCATTTCCTCTTTTTGACACTAAAACTCATTTTTTAATTTTATCATGTTTTTGGTTTTTTCAAATTTTCAAATGTTTTTGGATTTTCTGAAATTTTTACTCCCCCTAAAATGCAAACACATTTAAAGGAAATTTGAAAACAAACTATACAAGAAAATTGACAACTGATATCAAATCACTTCGCTTCTCCATCCACTTGGCATAAACAATCAGAACTCCCCCTTACAACAAACTATTTTCTCATTATGATTTCAAAACACTTAAGTTTGTTTTAACCAAAATGATTTTTCCGGAAAATAAGTTTTGCTGATTTTACCATTTGTAGGTTAGGGGTTCATCACATTGTTTTTCTCAACCATTTGTAGGAAAGATAAATCAAGTACAATTTAATGTCCCTGATTAATCTTTAAAATTCAAATATCACATGAATGAAATTCTCAAGAAATATGCCGATACCTACTCCTCACTTACCAACCTGGGAGTTCCGGCACTGTTCACAACCTGTAAAATTTAACAATTTTTAAAATTCATTCACAAAAACAAATTTTATCGAGAATGATGCCGATTCCTGCTCCACGATTACAAACTTGGGAGCTCCGGCAAGTCAGATTTTTACATGTGAAAAACTTCCATCCAAGCCTGACTGAACTTGGATGTGTCCTTCCCAACTTCACTAGGGGTTGGGCTGTAAGTTGCCTTCTTTGATTCGTTAAATTCTTTTACCCCTTTTGCTTTCCCATTTACCATTTTTCCAAAAATATTTTTAACATTTCCATTAAAAGCTTTCTCGACATCAAATTCTTTCTTCTCAGAATAGAATTGATTCGAGATCTCAACCTTTCCAACCTTTGATTTAAAATTCTCAGCTCTCAATGGTGGAAAGTTCTCATTATCCATTGGATGAACTGAGTTTTTCTCTTCAACTTCAACCTGTGGCTCATCTGACTTTATGGAGTCAGATTCATTGCCAGATTTTACACTTGATTTTTTAACAACCCAAGCTTGATTGTCAAGATTTCCCCTTTTCTTGTAAAACCTTTTCGAACACTCACCAACTTCATATGTTGAATTTTTAAACACTTTAAACCTTTCAGTTGGTGGTTCGGTTTTATCAACAACTACTTCTTTGAGTTTTTCTGAGACTTCCTGTTTTGTGTTGGTTGCCTTAGGACAGTTCCAGGCGATGTGGCCAACTTCTTGACATCTGTAACAAGTTGTAGTCTCTTTTCTCTGATGAGCTTCAGTTTTCTTCTTTTCAGCAAGAAATTCCTTATTTGACTGTCTCCAGAATGAGCTCTTCTTTTCTTCCTCAGCAGAAGTTCCTGACACAAATTTTGTATTTTTAGAAATTTTCTCATTTTTATAATTTTCTGATGGAATAAAACCAAGACCTTTCCTTTTGTAATTACCGTTATGGTTTGGTTTCTTTTGATAACCAGAACCAGAACTGTAACCTTTTTTCTTGTTCAATCTTTGTTGAACTCTTGAAGTGTATTTTTTAGGTTTTTCAGAAAGATTTAAATCTTTTATTTCAGAAATATTAATTTATGTTAATTTGAAAATCTTTTTAATCTTTTCAATTTGAACACTTCTTATTGGAAATTCTTTATCAAAATATAATTTGTCAGAATCATTCAAAGTATATGCAACTTCAAATGTTTCGTCATTCAAATTAGATTTTGACAACAAAAATTCTTTACTATACACCCGTTTTCCCGACGACTTTGAACTCTTGACAGACGAACTCGAACTCCTTGACTCGGACATTGACTCGGACTCCTCATCCTTATCTAACACCTGATTGACCATGTTTTTTATTAACTCAGACTCATGATCTATGTCGGACGCTGTGAATGTGATGTCAATATTGTTTGGTAATACATCGGTTATCTCGGACTCCAACTTTATATTGACTGCCTTTTTTACTTGTTCCTCATTCGGTTTTCTAGACGAATACCCTTCCCAAATTGGAGGCGGACACTTGTTATAACTAACACTCTGTTTCTTACCAGTATCCTTTTTCTTCGGCTTCTTATCTTCAAACACTTCAAAACCTGCAACAGTTGGATAAATTCTGTCAATTAAGTAATCAGAACTCGAATAACTTCTTAGTAATCGTCTGATTCTTTCATTTTCAGCTTTCTCAGTTTCCAACTCTTGCTTCAACTTAGCACACTCTTCAATGTAGTAATTGATCTCTTTCTGCTTAGACATCATTGTTGCATTCATCATTGTCAAAGCATCTTCTCTTTCAGAGTTTGTCTTCTGCAAACTATTTACAGTTTTGTTCAATACATCGTACGACTCTTTCACATTCTTGACATCAAACAGCAACTTCTCTTTCAACTTTTCAAGCTCACTAAACTTTTCATCTTTATCTTCACATTGTTTGCAAGATTCCAAACATGTAAGACAGGGTTTAGTTACTTCAATAATCTTTTCAATCTCCACAATCTTCTCAACTTCAACTTCAACTACCTTTTCCACTTCAACAATCTTCTCAACAACCTTAACTTCTTCCATTTCTTTTGCAGCTTTTCTCTCTTTAAGTTTCTTCAATTTATCTGCAAAATAAAATTCAAAACTGTCAGAAGATAAATGAGTTTTTCCAATGTTTATCTGTTCAATTTCTTCATTATCATCACTAGTATCTGTTGAACTGTTTTCAGAAGAAACAGATTCTTCATTTTCACTCTTCTCTTCATCAGATAACACTGCTATCCATTCTTTGAGCAATTCTGGTTTTTGAACAATTTGAGCAATAAAAGCTTTAAAATTTCCATTTTCATCCACAAACCTATCCCAGCTAAATCCTGGAGCCATTTTCTCATCATCTTGATCAATGATACCATAATAAGCTTTCTTGTTTGCATCTTCGATCATTTTCCCATGAGCAGTTGATGAATCTTTTTGTTGATGCGGTTGATGAGTAATTTGTTGATATATAGCCTTCCGGTAGTAATCATGACCACCAAACGGATTCTTTGCTCCATTTGCTTCTTGATTTTTGCATTCTCTTTTAAAATGACATTTCTCCTTGCATCGAAAACAAGTAACTTTAGATTTATCAAAACCCAAAGCAGAAACATGTGCATCCAAGAAATCATTTCTTCCTGTAATCATTTTGAATTTCTCAGCTCTCCTCAGAACACTTGCTAAGCACCACTTTATATCCATAAGCTCCAATTCCTCTGCATCAATTTGGTCATAATCTTCCTTGGTTAACATAGGATTACCAATTTTTCCAGCAATCAATCATTCATAAGATTCCAAAGCAGTAACCAATAATGCCATATGACTTTTAACAACTTCTTCAGAAAAATTCTGACCATTTTGAAGATGCAAAGCAACATTGCACTGAATCATATGTTCATTACCAAGATTTGAACTTTGAACACTTGGAGGATTGACATTTGAGAATCCACTGGTGTTGATTGAACTTTGACTGACTGGTCCAGATGAATTTCCTGCACTAAAAGCAGTTTGGATCTTTGGACTTGCTTCAACAGTTTGAACATTTCCTTTATAGTACAATTTGATATCTTGTTGAATACTCGAGCTATTCATTCTGGCAATCTTTTGCTGTTCAAGATCCTGTGCCTCAAGCTTTTCAATAAACTGTCTGATTGACAATCTACTAAACTCTCCAGAATTCTTTAAGATCATGAGATAAGTACCCCATTCTTTTTGCGGTAATGCGTCAGCTAATTTTTCAACCCATTCTGCCGGAGTTTTAGTGATTTTCAACTGAGACATGGTGCGCACAAGATGACAATATCTCTCAATGAGAGTCTTTGTAGTCTCCCCTGGCATACTTGTAAACAACTCAAACTCCTTTTTCAGCAGAGATGCTTTACTCTTGAGCATCTCTGTACTTCCTTCAAACTTCTTTTCAAGTGCCTCCCAAATCGAGAAAGCACTACCATCATGCTGAAGCAAAACAAAAATGTCTTCTTTGACAGCTTGTTGTAGAAGACTAATCATCATTTTCTCTCCTTTATAACTGTCTCTCTCATTGTCTGTAAATTCTGAAATGATTTTATCAACTTTCAAAGTTGTCTGTGGTCTCACATACTTTGTTTCAATGCTTTCCCAAGCTCTCAGATGGTTTGCCTGAACCCAATTCTCAAAACGATTTTTCCAGCCATGGTACTCTTCAATTCCCATAAGTTTTGGGGGGTTTTGCATTGTTCCAGTTTCATTTTCCATGTTCATAATCTTAGCAATGTCAGCCGGAGTAGTCAGGGTTGTAGCAAACGCATTGTAGAATTCAGAATCCATGTTTTGGTATCGAAGAATTTCTCAAACAAGCTTTCAAACGAAACGGTTCACCTCGTAAAACACCTGTATTACCTGTAGACAAACAAACAAACAAAACACAATCAGTTTAAAGACTTATCAATTAACAGAATAAGACTGATACTCGAACTGGTGATTATTCTGTGTGAACTGAGGTTTAAGTTGTCAAACCGTGCAGACTGCTATGACCTGGATCCAGTTCAAATGACCTGACCCTATTACATGCAAACTAATGGACTTTCAAACGACCTGATGAACTTTTGACAACTTGGAACTCCAAACCGTACGAACTGAAACTAACTTTCAAGCGAATTGATGACTTTGATACGAACTGAATTTTCAAGCGAACTGAGTTATCTTTCAAATGAATTGGACTTTTTCACGCGACCTGACCACACTAAATGACCATTTCGTGCGACGTGTAACAAATTTGATGCGACCTCGTGAACAATACGCGTGAAGTGAATAACCTGTTTGGACCTTCAAAACTTGGGCTGTAGACAATTTCGAAAAATTGGGCCGATTACATCTACAAATTGATTGGACCTAAAAACCACTATGTCGACAATATCAAATGTGCACACTGACAACTGTAAATCTTTTAATACATCTCATGTAAACCAACAAGTATGTTTATTATCACATGCAAAGACATTAATGACTGACAACTTTTTATGATCACTTTAAATTGATTGGGCCAATAACCTTGAAACAATAAATCCTCACATGCAATTCTTGATAAACTTCAAATGTTAATCAATTCTATTGGGCTGAATATTCCACTGATATTTCGAAACTATCAAATTCACTTCATTTGGACCGACAATTTTAAATGCAATATGATTTTAACCTTTTGAGCCGACAATTATATTAATCACATGCAACTTGTATTCTATCGATAAATATCAGACACAAACAATCAATGTTCACATGCAAATGATCAGTCAATTGAATTAATTTGATTGGACCGAAGCTCTTAGATTCACGTGGACATTAATTCTTTTGAATGTCTTATTGGACCGATACTTTGTATTCAGTCGATGTGGGTGACCAAACACTTTCAAACGAAATAACAATTTCACACTGAATAACAACTTTCACGCGGAATTAAGATTTTTCAAATGGAATTAGGATATTTCGTGCGGAATTAATCTGACGTCACGTATTTTCGAACACAAAATTCCAGATTCCTCTCAAACAGCTAGGAATTCGGATCTGAAACTTGGTAGGGTTGTAGATTAGGTGTTTTCGCACAACATATCAAAAACTCATCCGATTTGGACCATAGAAACCCGTTCAATTTTGAAAAGAAGGTGTAGAAGACAGAAATTGTGATGAAAACAGGCTGTTTTGGTATGAACTCCTCGTCCTGAGCTCTGATACCACTTGTAGGATCGTTTCGTGACCCAAATGAGTCGATCAGAAGAGTTCGTATCTATACGAAAGGCAGAAACAGACATATAGACATAGAAACAGCTTGATTCACACCTTAAACGTCTTGTATATTGATATTACACTGTTACAGACCTGTAGACAAACCGGCAGCACCTCGGTATCACTCTCTAATTTCGTTACAAATGACAAACATGAACCACCTATTTATAACCTCGTAATTCCGCACAAACTAGACATTTGACAACACAAACGAAATTATATAAAGTAATTTCGTACGGAATTATGTGCGATCAATACGTACGGAATTATAAAAAACAATTACATGCGATATTACAATCTGTTTCATGCATGCATGTTATATTTTATGTGATGTTTCAATGATGATGTCATCTTTATGATGTCATCATTGAATATGATGACATCATTCTTGTTCAAATCCGCAACGAATCCAAGACTCGATATAAGACGAAGTCGACAGACGCATGCACCAACAAGTCCTTCATTTTAAAGCTGATTGAGTAAGGTGACCCATTATTTTTGGTATGTTTATTGGTTTTCTAATTACTATTCATATTTTAATTTAACTGATGTTTATCTTTTGTTTTATTTTTTAATAAACTCATAGGAAATACCTAATGACTTTGCTTCAATGATGTGGGGAGAGCAACCACCTTACAAAGAATCTGTTAAGATTGTTGATGGCAACAAGTTATGGTTTGTAAGACTGAAAAAAAACTGATTTGGGCCCTGTACTTGGTGATGGCTTCACCAAAGTTGTTCGGGACAGTCGTATAACAAAAAATGACTATCTTATGTTTCAGTCATTTGGACCATCATCATTCTTTCTTTCGATGTTTAAGAAAACTGAACCGAAAGGGAAAGCAAGTGTTATTTGTGATGAAAATCAAAGTTCAAAGGTTTGCGTTCATTTACTAAATTATAGGAATTTGTAATTAACTGAAATTTTCTTTACCTTTTTTTTTCATTTTCAAAGGTTAATGTTTTATGTTTCTTAGGTTGATCCGAAGGGGATAACAAATGTTGTTGTTGATGAAAATCAAACTTTAAAGGTTTTTGTTCAGTTAGTTAATTATACTTTTATGAATTTAAGTATCATACTTTATATTTTTTTATTTATATATTTACCTTTTTTCAGGTAAAAAGCAAGTTTGAGATGGATCTTGACAAATTTTTCATACCGAAGAATAAATTCCATGTATACCTGCTTACTTATAAATCCCAATATTTTTTGATCATTTATATGTATTTTTTGTGTTGTTGATGATTATTTAAGTTAGTCCGATTATAATATTTATGAATGGATCTATTCTTTGATGTCTTCAAAAGTGATGTTCATACTGATTTCTACTATTTGGTTTTTGTTTTTTAATGATAAACCCTAAAAAATTTTCAACTGCAGGAGTCTGAATCTTCCTCGAAGAGCAAGAGGTGAGTATAACTATGATATTTTTTAAAATTTGAATATTTGGGTTGTTTCAAATAAATTTTGTACTATTTTAATATGTATTAATTACAATCCATCAAAGATTTCGTTATTTCCTTAAATTTTAGTATTATATGGTTTTCCTAAATTAAGGTATCTCTTTCTATAAATAAATGGTGGAGCAATTTTGTTTGGCAAGGTTAGACTTTCCTAATAAATTTGCTTAATTTACGGGATTGGATGTTAGTGATTTGATTTTCAGAATTTAAATTTTAAATTTTGAAGTCAATCATTATTTTAAATTTAAATTTTGAAGTCAATCATTATTGTAAATCTTCCATTTTTTTTGTTGTTTAACATGTTTAATTCGGTTAGAATTAAAAGGGTTTGGAAATAAAAAGGTTTTCAGTTTAGGTTTTCAGTTTAGATCTACGTTAATTAAAAGATTCTACATTTTTTTTTGCAATAGATGTTTTGCTTTGTTTAAAGTAAATTATTCAGTTGAGGTATCACTTGGATATGAATCTTTCATCTATTTTTTTTTTTATCTTTTTTGAAAGCAAATGGGATGTTGTAACTGGACTTTTGTTTGTTTTTTTTGTTCAGTCAGGTATTTTTTATTTGTTTATTATTTTTTTATTCTTTTTTGCAAGTGAACACGACCAGAGGCAAACTAATAGTGTTTCGGTAAGCTTATAAATTTTCCATAGAGAATAAACGAATGGAGAAGCATTCTTAGAGGTATGCTTATGAACACCGTTTGATTCTTGGTCATATGTATCACTCTTGGCTTTAGGACACTTCTGATATCGTCTCGAGAAAAGACAAATGGTATATATTCAAACTAAGTTCCTTTTGGTAACATTTGTGTTCCTTTGCTTATCTCATGTATGGTATATCCGACTGATTACACAATTTGTTTTACCAACAGGGATGGACTTTGATTTATATGCTCAAATCTTGAATATTAGTTTGTAATTGCTGGTGTCAAAAGAGTGTAGAATGGCCACTTTTTATTATTGTTTTAAATGATGCATTTTATTGATGCAAATAGCTTATCTCTTACAAAAACATTTCTGTCAAAAAGTGCAGTTTCTGGTGCATTTTCTTGCTGTTAAAAGATGCAATTCTTTATGGTTTTAATGGTTGTCAAACTTTCCTCAAACTTAGACCATTCCTCAGGCCAGAAAAAGACAACTTTCCAGGTCCACGGGTATGCTACAACACTATACACAATAGTCTTATTTTATCCTAAATTTGAATCTGTACAATGACTTTACTGCCGGAATGCAAGGACCGTGACTTAATATCTTGCATCTATAGATGACCAGCCCTACAGATCCGATCATATATGGTTTTCTATTAATTACGGGCCCTTTTTGTTATCTTAAAGGGTATTAGCTACTTCTTTATTGTAACAACTCTCCGTGAATATATTTTTGTAAAATATATATACATTTATATAATAAAATTTAAATATCCTACCCGTGAATATTCACGGATGATAACCTATAATCATATATTTAAAATTAATGCTCGATCAATATGAATAATAATGTCATACTTTATCGTCAGTTATGAACTTCTAAAATTAACTTCTATATATTTAGTACTGATATTGTATTGACAATTTTTTCAAAACTTCCTAATTAATCGTTAATAGAATTAATGTGAACTTTAAGGTGGTTAAATTCAAAATATTTAATTAGGGAACTTTTGACAATTGTAATACATAATATACCGTGTATTATATATTTTTTTTTAATTTCCTTTTCTTAAGTCAACATTTTGTATACTTTCCTTTATTACTTCATTAAAAATAAAAAATACGTAATATATTTTAGCAAGTATGATGTTTAAAAAAAAACATTTAGTCAACCTTCATATTAATTTATTTGTATCTCATTCTTTATTTCCGCTTTTTATTGTTGACATAATACTTATTCATATCTGGAGAAATAGCTATATATTCTTAAAATAAATTTCCCTCCATTTTAATGTATATTAGATGTTCCTTTTTCAGTAACCTACATTACTTCATTTTCACAAACCAGTTTACTAATTGCTTTTTTACATAATATACATCGTTTATTTTTTCTATTAGCATTTCGTTAATTGTATTTTGTTAATGACACTTCCTTCAAGTTTTATCCCATCTTTCATATAACTACTTCTTTGTTGCAGAAGTTTTGGTCGAGTGCAGTTTCGCAAGATCAGTCTGGTGGATAGTTGAAAAGAAGCAACGTCTCGGGCCTCAGCATGGAGCATGGAGCATGGAGAAATGCAGAAGTATGATGTTTTACGTAATGTTGTTAATCTTAAATTATTTTCTTATATGCTATTGTAGATATGTTCAGGTTGATTTAACTCTTTGGGATGATTATGCTAAGGACATGTGTTCTTACATGGTTAGTAAAGATCGTGAAGCGCATGTTGTTATTGCTGTCTATTTTGGTGCTGTTAAGGCCTACAAAGGTATCTTATTAATTCTACGATTTACTTTATACAATACATATATATATATGTTATTTTTTATACAAGAATTTTTCTGTTTTTGATATATGATTTGTTGTTTGTTTATGTTACCTAAAAATAAGTAAATGGGGGATTTCTAATAATTTTGATGGTTCACGGCTTTTCATTAACGACAATTTTGATCAGATGCTAACGTTCAATAAAAAGTGAGAAAAATTATTTATTTTTATTTTTGTAATTGTATCAACTATATTTTTTCTTTGTAAATTTTTGTTCATTTCACATTATGGTTTCCTCAAATAATTTTTTGTAGGTTTCTTGCAAAACTTGCTGCTTCAACCAAGTCAAGTAGCCATGTTGGGTCATATGTGATATGTTCTGTTGAAGATGAATTTTTGAACAATGATGTTTTTTCACCAATTGCTTATCTTGGCTCAATCATACAGGTTCTTTAAAACATTTTATATTTTATATTTTAACTACTAACAAAATTTTAATAAGCTTTCATTTCTTTAATTATTTAAACAACCAAAAAAAGTTGTTATTGTTGGAACTATTGTAGCAATCGTTTCTGATAAGATGTGGTATTATGATGGGAGTAACCATTGCAAGTCCAAAGTTGAGCAAAAGTTTGAAACTTATGATAAGAAGGATGGAACAAGTAATGTTAGAGATGAGAAGGTGTATCAATGTTCGAACAAGGATTGTCAAGGAAAAGATGTTTTCCCGTTGTCCAGGTAAAGTATCTATTATTCATAATTCTATTATTGTTGATTCAATAAGTAACGTTGTTTGTATTATCTATTTGTCTATGTTTCTTAACTATGTAAATACGCTTTTAAGGTTTAAAATACCAATTCGGGTTCAAGATTCAACCGGTACGGTGACACTTATATTGTTTGGTCATGAGGCGTTGAAGTTTGTTGGGAAAACTGCAAAGGAACTTTTATAAATTCAGGATGAGGTAAATATAATAGTATGTTATAGTTAATTAAATTAGATTTTTATATATAGATTCTGACCACATATGAGATATTGTCAATATATATACTCAAGACAAATGAGGTTCCCAGAGAATATCTGAATATCTTGTTGAATTTGAGACGTTGGTTAAACTCAAGTGTGCTTTCGTGATTAGAGTAACAGACTTTAATATTGTCAATGCTGTTGAGAATTATGGAATATCAGTTGTTACCAATGATGTGGACATATTGGATGAGCTAAACAAAAAATGGAAAATTGATCAAGTAAGGGATTGTTATATTAAAATATTTTCACTTATTCATTCCTTTAAATATGGCTTATACAAAGTGTCTTATGATTTCGAATTTTTTACAGCTTGATGTCTCTGATTCATTTGCTATGAGTCAGTCTGATTTCCAATCTGCTGGTGGTGAAAGTGCAAAGGTTTGACCTTTAAAAACTATAATGATATAGACTTAAAAATTCTTTGGTTTTCATTTTTTGTTCCTTTTAAAGGATGGTGTTTCTTACATCGGTGATAACTCTACACCTGTTTCAAAGGATTATGTGGCTGACTTGAAGCAATCATCAGCCGATCTGAAGCGTAACCTTAGTGATTTGTATGCGATTGAAGAGGGACTGTCGTCAGCAAGTAAACCTCGCATAAGTGTTGATAGCATTTGTCTTGATGAATATGTTGCCAATAATTGATAAACGAGAGAAGTGATTGTTACAATAAAAAACATTTGGTTTGTTATTGGAGTGTTTGCTTTGAGTTTTTTATTTTGTCTTTAAAACATTTATATGGTTTCCCTATTTAATATGACATTTTGAGTTATCTATTTTGGCGTTTGGTTCGAAATGATGTTTACTTATGCTTCTTATTTTATGAGATTACATTTTTTATTTACTAATCTAATCATACGATAAAAAAACGAAAATTACAAATTTCATATTACTCTTATCCTTAGTTACTTTTCATGAAAGTAACACTAATTATATATTTTAAATTCTTTGTACAAATAAGTTACAATTTTATATTTAGTTTATAAAATATCATGATTATATAAATTAGATTGTAGTATTGACTAATTTATAAAATTTCGTAATCTTTCTAAATTTAACATCCTTTCTATAATTAAGCTCATTAATTTGATTGTAATTGATTTGTAATGATGCCATTATGTATTCCTTAAATAGGTTATATCTATAAATAGAAAAAAATTACATACTTCTTCATTTCATCTTCAAGTTTCTTTGAATCTTGATTCTGACTTCTTCTACGTTGTCATATTTTTTCCATCACTCTTTAAATTTCCAGTAACTTTTCATGTATTGTACTATCATTTCTACGTATTTTCATGTTTTCCATTGATGATAAACCTATGTTAGTTTTAATTATTTTTTTAAAAGATAAAAGTTTTGATTCTATAATTATAACCGTGTGTTATGATGTTTTATTTTAGCTTTCTGCTGGTGTTTAGAAAATGCATAATGCGTTCAAACAACTATATTCATCTTCTTCTGAACTTCCAATCGTCGCTAATGATTGTTCCTTTGCTTCTTATTTTGTTTTATCATATATTATTGTTTAAAACATTGAAGAGACTAATGAAATTCTTTTTTCCCAAAATCTTTCAGATTTCAAATGTTGGTTCTCTTACGTTATGAAAGGTATTTCAATATTGTTCTCAATTTTACATGTATTCTTACGTTTTAAAACTGAATCCATATTTATTTTTAATTTTTTGTTACTCCTTACTTTACCTCTTTAATTTTTTTGAAATTGAGTTAGAACTTATATAATAATGCAAAACACATATAAACAACCACATCTTAATTTCTAAATATATATATTTGAACATCGATAATCAACAAGCATTTAGATTCGATACCACTGTTAGATATATTCAAAAATATGGTATCTGTCATGATGATATACCACTAATTGTCTTTAAGCTTAAACTACCAACGACCAAAATAAAACATGATAAGAAGAGAACTTTCATGTCCAAAAAAAGATACATAAAAGCAGTAGCACAAAAGAGTCATGATTTCGTCTTGACAAACACCTTCTACTTTATCTTATAAGATTACATGTTAACCTACATTAACTGCATCCACATGTGATAAGATCAGGAGATTTCCTGAACTTACAAATGTGAAATGCATTGTGTCGCCCGAACGAAGGCCGTTCTCCTTCATGAACATCGGCCAACCTTCGATTGTATACCTTACAGCATCTCCATTCTTCTGCCGCCTAAGATTCATATTGATGGTTTTTCCATTCATGTTCTTCACTTTCAACTCATGCACTTTATTTTTGAATCCGGCAATTCTTACAACATCAGCAGGCATTTTCTGCATGTATACCACAATTAACAACTAAATCAGCCTTATGATTGTTATAATATTACTGTTTATGAATGAGTAGTGTAAAATATCATACCACGCGGTATCTGTCTTTAAATAACTTTGTCTTATAAATATAGATAATACCTAAACAATCTTCATCCAATTCAAACTTTGATTATCAGTCAAGATGCTTAACTGTTTTTTACGTTTGATATCAAACAACAAGATGAATTCTTGGGTATGTTGATGTTATAATCATTTTTGTTTCTTTATTATATGTTTGTATTAATTCTTACTTTGCATACAGATTTTACCGATGAGTTACCACAATTGGGTAACTGATTTCAAGTTAGCTCCTGATTGTATGGTTCGAATCATTACGATGGATGGAAGAACTTTTACTGTCAAAATTAGGAAAGTAGTTCTTCGTACTTTTTCCACGACGGACGGTCCAATATGATTGACTCACTAATATTACCAAAGAATTCATTGCTTTTGTTTCAATACGAAGGTAGTCTAACTCTTAGATTGATATACTTTTATCAAGATTTGTCACTTGCTCAAGGTGATTTCTTATACTGCCAAACCTCTCGGTTCTCTGAACATAGAGATCATTTGGTAATTATTTTATTTGTTATTTTTAAGTTCCTTCTATAGTAGTATTTGACAAATTTTATAAAACTTTCTTTAATCTAAAATAATTTTTTTTGTACTTGCAGCTTATCGGATAGATTTTTTGTTCATCATAAGTTGAAGAACATACTACCTACGAAACATGTTGCTATAACCGCTTTTCCTAACCGTACATGGTTGGTTGTTATGGAAAAACATGGTCAAAATTTTTATATGACTACTGGATGGAATCAAATTAAAGAAGACATGAAAATTGAGGATGAACACTTTATTATCTTCGACATGATTTCGGAGTCAAAATTTGATATGATGGTTTTTAGAGGCACAGAAGATTTGGTCCGTATTCCTGAATGACGTCTTGTACGTGTTAAAGTAGAAGTTAAAGAAGAAGTTAATGAAGAAGTTGCTGCTTAAAGTGTTTAGTATTAGGTTTTATAAATGTTTTTCTCAGTATTACATTTTATAAATGTTTACTTCTACAGACGTTCGTATCATTGATTAATCTACCCTATTCATCATGAAATTTTCATTTATTCATATATATATGTATATATTTTTTTAGAAACATAGATTAACAACCCGGGAGTATTCCCGGGTTATAACCTAGTATTATACATACTTAAACCATGTGTAATGGTCAAGCCTCATAACCCTCATACATGTGGGCTTATATGACACGTGGCAAATGTATAAGAAATGAGAGTTATATAAGTTGAGTGTGTAGTGGGGTTATATCCCTTCAATTATACATATATATACATGAGTAGGGATCCTGCGGAAAGTGTGTTTTTCCTAGAAAGTGTAGGAAGCGATCTGGACCATTAGATGAGTGTGTTTAATGGCTTAGATCAAATGGATGGCATTTTCGTAATATCTGTGTTCTATAATTAGAGACTTATAATATAGTGAGGGTATTTTGGTAATTGGATGTGTTTTAAATTAGTCAAGAAACGGTCATATCAATAACCAATCCCTAAAATCATGCGATCCCCCATCCCTCTCTCTCTCAAAACCCACCTCCAAAAACCTCAAAACGGTGATGGCCGCAACACGCAGTGGAAGAGGGGTTTTGTGGGGTTAGGTGGCGGTGCAGGATGGCGCTGTGGTGGTGGTGCTCAGCGACCAAAAGGGGGTAGGGGAGAAGTGTTGGGGGGTTATTCGTGACGTGATGTTCAGCAGTGGTGAAGGAGGCTTGCGGCAGAGAGGAGCGGCTGGGGTGACGCCGCCGCAGACGATGAGTCAAGGGTTCCGATGAGCCCTTTTCGAATCCCGGTCAGTCTCAATTAACTCCAGGTTACCCAATTCACTTTCGTATCTTCGTTGTATATTTTAAGGTTGATGTGTTTTACCATTTTAAGGTTGACATGTTTTACCATTTTAAGGTTGAAGATGATAGTGTGTTTTAAAATGACATCTGAATATGTTAATGATGACAGTGTGTTTTAAGGTTGATGTTTTACCATTTTAAGGTTGATGTGTTTTACCATTTTAAGGTTGATGATGACAGTGTGTTGAAGACAAAGACACTGGGTTGTGTTGAAGACGAAGACACTGATTGGTGTGGTTGTTATTTTTTTTTATTTTTCTATGGACATTATGTTCAAAGTAGTGTGTTTTATGTGATATTTCTTTGTTTGCATTCCTTTTTAATGGTTGTTGGGGAAAATGAGTATGTATTTTAATATAAATGATCTAAATTGTTTGTTTGAAATGGATACAAATATGTTAGATAGTAGATGTAAAACACAATGTTAAGAATCCTCCAGCAAACTGAACAAAAAATCAAGTTTAATACTCAAAGGTATTAGTCTGTTTGCTGGTAAAACACAATCTCAGGAATTCTTCCAGTAAATCAACAAAAACTCAAGTTTAATACTCAATGGTATTAGTCTGTTTGCTGGTAAAACACAATGTCAAGAAATCAAGAAATCCTCCAGCAAAAATCATTGTATGGATTGTATAATTTCAATTAAAACCAGTAAAACACAATGGTATTATACTCCATGGTATTAGTCTGTTTGCTGTTAAAACACAATGTCAAGAAATCCTCCAGCAAACCAAACAAAAAATCAAGTTTAATACTCAATGGTATTAGTCTGTTGCTGGTAAAACACAATGTCAAGAATTCTTCTGGTAAATCAAACAAGAAATCAAGTTTAATACTCAATGGGATTAGTCTGTTTGCTGATAAAACACAATGTCAAGAAAACAAGAAATCCTCCACCAAAAATCATTGCTGGTAAAGATGTTGTGAAAGACCAGATTTACGAATTCCTATGAATATGTTGTATGGATTGTATGATTTAAATTAAAACTGTCAATTTGAATTAAATGGGATATTTAGTTTCCATAATTATCTGATAAGTTAGTTATCCTAATAATATAATCCATAATTAAAATAATATTCAAATTACACAAATGTCCTTTTTATTAAAAACCCTCCATGTCACATGTCACCTTCTTATTGCTTCCTAGACTTTCTAGGAAACTTAGGCTTTCTAGCCAACTCCCACTCATACATACATAACATATATATATATATATATATATATATATATATATATATATATATATATATATGTAGAGTAGGGATCCTGCGGAAAGTGTGTTTTTCCTAGAAAGTGTAGGAAGCGATCTGGCCCATTAGATGAGTGTGTTTAATGGCTTAGATCAAATGGATGGCATTTTCGTAATATCTTAGTTATATAATTAGAGACTTTTAATATAGTGAGGGTATTTTGGTAATTGGAAGTGTTTTAAATCAGTTAAGAAACTGCCATATCAATAACCAATCCCTAAATTCATGCGATTTCCCCTCTTTCTCTCTCTCTCTCCCCTTCTATAAACCCTCCTCCAAAAACCTCAAAACGGTGATGGCCGCAACACACAGCGGAGGAGGGATTTTGTGGGGTTAGGTGGCGGTGCAGGATGGCGCTGTGGTGGTGGTGCTCAGAGACTAGAAGGGGGTAGGCAGAGAGGAGCGGCTGGGGTGACGCCGCCGCCGACGATCAGTCAAGGTTTCCGGCGAGCCCTTTTCGAATCCAGGCCAGTCTCATTTAACTCTAGGTTACCCGATTCACTTTCGTATCTTCGTTGTATGATTTAAGGTTGATGTGTTTTACCACTTTAAGGTTGTGTTGAAGACGAAGACATTGCCAGTGTGTCCAGCAATCTGCTTGCTGTTAAAACACAATGTCAAAAAATCTGCTTGCTGTTAAAACACAGCGTCAAGAAATCTGCTTGTTGTTAAAACACAATGTCAAGAAATCTGCTTGCTGTTAAAACACAATGTCAAGAATCCTCCAGCAATCTGCTTGCTGTTAAAACACAGCGTCAAGAAATCTGCTTGCTGTTAAAACACAATGGCCAGCAATTTGCTTGCTGTTAAAACGCAGCGTCAAGAAATCTGCTTGCTGTTAAAACACAATGTCAAGAAATCTGCTTGCTGTTAAAACACAATATCAAGAATCCTCCAGCAAATCTGCTTGCTGTTAAAACACAGCGTCAAGAAGTATGCTTGCTGTTAAAACACAATGTCAAGAATCCTCCAGCCATGTTATAAAATCCTTTTTTACGAATTCCTTTGAATATGTTGTATGGATTGTATGATTTAAATTGAAACTGCCAATTTGAATTAAATGGGATATTTAGTTTCCATAATTTTCTGGTTAGTTAGTTATCCTAATAAAATAATCCATAAATAAAATAATATTCAAATTACACAATTGCCCTTTTAGTTAAAATCCTTCAATGCCACATGTCACGTTCTTATTGCTTCCTATACTTTCTAGGAAAAACACACTTTCTACCCAACTCCTTATATATATATATATATATATATATATATATATATATATATATATATATATATATATATATATATATATATATATTTGTATGTACATGTGTGTGACAGAAAAACCACCATGGCGCCGCTATGCATATCACGGCCATGTTCCATAACCCCCTCCCCCCAATAATGTCGCGAGGGGGGGGGGGTGTTGAGGGATGTTATGGAACGTTATAGCCCAATATAGCGTTGTATAACCCACCACTACGCCTACGCATGGCCTAAAGACCTAATTAAAACATATTACACAACACTAATTAAAAGTCCTAACACCTATAGTAATGGACTTCTTTAATCCTATATACATGAACTAGAGGAATTCATTTCTTTAATCCTATACATTAACTAAAAGACTTCATTTTTTTAGGTGTTTACTTATTTCAAGTCGTCGTCGTCATCATCATACTCGGTAAATTCCATCAATAGCAAAAATAAGGTAGAGTCTGAGGAGGGTAAGATGTAGACAGCCTTACCTCTACCCGTAGAAATAGAGAGGCTGCTTCCAGTGAAACCCTCGGCTCGATAGTAGTTTTGCATCAAGCCTTGGACATAAGGCACATAAGACTCAGCAATTGAGACATCTGTCGATTAGTGCATGTACGCCCTTGTCTTTCAACTATCAGCGCCACCACATGGCCACCACATGATGCATGATTAACCATCCCTCTCCTTTAACGTTATTTTCACGAAATTAGTAAAATAACATTAAAATTAGTGCACTTTCACTTTTGCCCCTAAGCGCCCACACATATATACATTATATGCGCATACCGCAAGCGGGGCGTTTGTTTACTTATTTCAAGTGGATACCTAAAATGTGTAAAGCCGACCTAAGTCAATTGCCCAGGTTTCACTGTACATTAACAATGGAAATTTTGGCATCTTCAATGATATACAACCTTCTTCAATCTTACTTAGTAGTAACAAGAAAAAAAGTTCTTGTTGCTTCTCTGGATGAACTGGTCATGCATCTTATGTGGTTGTTCTCATGCTTATGGTCGGCGATGTTAGAAGTGAGGAAGATGTGGTTACTTATTTAATTTTTTTTATTTAGTCACTAGGTTATAACCCCGTGTATTACACGGGGTTTTAATAAATAAATTTTATATATTAAATAATAAAATTAATATATATTTAAAAACCTCATTTATTGTACGGGTTGAATAAATATAATTTTATATATTAAATAAAAAAAATCTTTAAAAATATGCGCATTACACGGTTTGAATAAATGTAATATTGTTTACAAAATATTAAAATAATACATCTTTAAAAAACCTCATTTATAACACGGGTTGAATAAATGTAATTTTATATACCAAATAATAAAAAATAAATCTTTAAAAATATGCGCATTACACGGTTTGAATAAATGTAGTTTTCTGTACTATATAATAAAAAATATATATCCTTAAAAAACCCCGTGTATTGTACGATTTGAATAAATTTAATTTTATATATCAAATAATAAAAAGTTATATCTTAAAAAACCTCATGTATTACATGGGTCGAGTTAATGTAATTTTGTATAGTGAAAATAAAAATATTTAATATATTAATACAAAGTTTGGTTTTCGTGATAAAAATAGATTATTCTGTTGCAAAATTTGTCAACGAAGTCTCAATAAATTTAACCTTTTATTTAAAACTCCGTAAATGTATAAATGATAAATAATAGTAGTTAATTTTGTTTTAAGTTTCGTAAAATCTATTTGATACCAAACTAAACAAAACGTTCAAATATAATTAATTCAAATAAATAATACTATAAATGAGAAGGAGATTAAACTAAATAATAATTATCCATAAGATATTAAACTAATAATATTTAGTTAGAGGATTATCTATAATATAAGATATTAAAATAAATAATATTCAGTAGAAGAGTTATCTATAATTAATTAGAAGAAATCAAACTAAAATTATAATTATCTATAAGAGATTGGCTAATATGATGACAAGTGTCCCTAAAGTGAGTTCTTTTATTATATAGTATAGATTTTACAAAAAAAAACAATTTTTTAACGTCCCATCCGTGTTACACGTCCGCAATAGATGAGGACCAAACCCGTATTTTCCAAAAGGTTGAAATCAAAACCGTAATATGGACGTACCACAAGTGTAATATTTTCTTAAACTATTTATTAAATTAAGTGACTCAACCAATCAACCTGACCCGACCCAACCGCCAACAATTTTGTATATCAAGTCGATAACTCGATATATACGAATACAGAAAAACACGGGAAAAGGATTAAAAAAATTCAGGTCCACCATTAATTCCCCCCCCCCCCCCCCCCCCCCCCACCAAGCCCGTATCCTACCTCACCGCACATAGTACCGGCCACCGGGCAGTTATACTGACCAACCTGACCACACCTCACCTAGTACCGGGCAGTTAACTAGCCCGCTTGTCTTTATCATCAGAGAAAAATGAAGTTCAACTATTACCTATGAAACAAGATGGACATTCACTTATCAACTGTTTGACATCACAAAGGAGTTTGCCACATGTCGAATTGAAACGAGTCCTATTCTTAGACCATATAAATCCTATAAAAATATCTACCAGTTACATCCTGTGCAATAATGTCCTTTAGTTGCAATGTAGCATACACAAAAAGTTGGCATAAAAAACGGAATACCAAACATATATTCGAACTGCACAGTAAAGTTGACTTTTTTGATTCATGTAATCAAATCTTAATCTTATCCTCGTAACTTTTAAAACGTATTCCTACAGATTTAATAAAGCAAACATTTACTATACGGGCTCACAATTTTAAGTTTACAAACTGTTACGGAGAATTGTTCAGATTAAAAGCACGCACGGCACAGTGACAATACAAAGTATGGCTAAGGTGGCAATGATTGAACCTTGGTCGAACGCCCTCCTTAAACTGCCAACTCGTGTGAAATGCTGGAAAGCCAGAAATGCTGCGATAACCAAAGACAGAACGACCCCTTCTTGTCTTCCTCTGTGACATATACCACATTCTTATTAGAATATTACTAAAAGGGTGAAATGAGATCAAAGAAAAAGAGTGGTGATAGTTTTTCATTACCTTAAATTTGCAATTTGGTAAGGTAACAGTATTACCATTAGCAATGCTATAAATGGCAATTCCAATTCACCTACGAGAAGAAAGTAAAATTTTAAATAATTATAAAAATGATATAAACTGACATATGGTTGCCTAGTTGGGCTTGCTCAAAAGATTGGGACTTGTTCAACATGTTTACGAAATTTAGGGATGGCACTTTCAACCGACTTATATAAAAAACATCAATTTGGGTTATATTTCATTTCCAACGGGTCAAGTTAGGCAGTGATCTCCTATGTTAACTAGAAAGTACTGGATTTAAAAAAAAAAAAAGTGGTCATGTCACGTGTGGTCAACTTGGTTCGAGCAATGGACGATGGTAACATAACATTTTTAAGCGTGTAAAAGCTTCTAGATTTGATATTTACCTTCAATTTGTTTGTATTCGGTATACACAATCTGAGGAAACGTATTTGTAGTGTTACTTACCAGGTATGTAAAAGAAAAGGCGAACTAAAAGTGCCAAGAATGCTGTCCAGATTCCATATTCACCCCTGTAAATTAATTTGCACATATAAATTTCAAATACCAAATAGGAAACTAATTGAAGATAAAATACAAATAACAACTTCCGTCCCTGAAAATGGCAACAGCTAACTTGGCATATAGACATATGGTTCTATAAATGGTTTGACTATCAATGTAATGACTTAACTTTATTCCAATAAACACGGAAGAAAAGATCCTTAGTATATCAAAAATATCAATAAGCAGTAGATATCATGACCAGTAAATAGATAAATCAGCTTTGAAACTGTTGCAGTTTTCATGTGATGTCCCAAAATGGAAAGTGTTGCAATTCTCATGGAGAAGAAGAAGACAATAATGCCTTGAATATTCAAACACTAAACTGTGTGCGTGTGGATATGAACATGTTGATGTAGGGTGGGGTTGAGTAACTAGAAAAATAACAACAATAAAATATATTATGAGCTTACTTGATCCATGACACAAGGCTTGCAGGAGCCTGAAGAGCAAAGAAAGGAACAAGAAAGGATTTTTGAATCGCAGTGCCCTTTGCAAACATCAAAACCCTGTAGAGAAAGTGATTAAACTTATAGTATGATTTACACAAAAAAAAAAAAAACACACTAACTGACACAGAAAGTAAAGAAAAGAAAAAAGGTAAGTGACTAAAGTTTTATCCTTGGTTTAAGGTTGGTCTTAGATATGCAAGAAGACTTTATAAAACATATATATAAATTTATATAATATGTGTAGTTTAATTTAAGTGGTAGAAGAGAAGTTGATGTAACCTACAGAAGAAAAAATCAGAATTTGTGGTAATAGAAGGTGATTGTGGTTGATCCAACCTGTTTTAATATTTCCACAAAATTTACCCAAATTGATCAGAACCCGTTCAACCCTTTATCCACCTGACCATTTTGACACCTCTAGTTCTCTACTATGCCATGATCATTCCTAAAACTCCTATATAAAAGGAGATGGGAGATAGAACTTTGGAACCAACTTCTGTTTTAGATCCTCAGCTTCAAAAATAAAAAAAAACATAACAGTTTTCATAACTATTTGGTCAAAACAAGTCAAACAAATGTCAATTCTTTGAAGGGTTCAACTTTCTGCAAGCAAGAACAGATATCACACAGACGGTTTTTCAGTTAAAGGTATATGCTTAATCTTCAAAATCAATATGAAGTCTAAAGTTGAAGAAAAATCTATATTTTAAAAACAAGTACTACAAATTGCAAACAATGGAACTTAATACAGCAAACCTCTAACTTATACTTGGTCCAACATATTATATTGTTAATTCACTTTAAAAAAAATGTATCCTGGTATATTCTTGACACTATGCATGAAATATACAAAGTACATGACCAATCAAAGACCATCATCATCATCATCATCATACTCAGTAAATCCCACCAATAGCAAAGCTAAGGTAGGGTCTAAGGAGGGTAAGATGTAGACAGCCTTACCTCTACCCGTAGGAACAGAGAGGCTGCTTCCAGTGAGACCCCCGGCTCGATGGTAGTTTTGTATCAAGCCTTGGACATAAGGCACATATCACTCGGCAATTAAGACAAAGGCCAATTAGTGCATGTAGTCCCTTGTCTTTCGGCTATCAACGCCACCACATAAGGCACATAACACTCGGCAATCAAAGACCAGTGTAATGTTATTTATAGTTGTAAAACTTTATTGACTCGAATGATTGTACAATCGCACCATTCGGTGTATGCTGATCAAATAAAGTGGTATCATCATCATGAACCTCAAAATCAATGTATATATGACTATACTATTACTTTGCCTATACTAAGATAATATAATAATAAGTTTCCATGGTCATACAGATTATTATACTGTATGTAACTAAATATATCAACTGTGATTGACCTAAACAGTGAAAATGCCCAATCATTTGTATCAAAATTGCTACTTACGCAGTAGATATCGTGAAAATCCATTGAAGATTAGTTGTAGTAACAGGAGGAGAGTAACAAACAGGACCAAACCCTCGCTTCAACTTATGCTTCATCCCCAAATTAACTCTACTTTCAACAAAACTTCTGCAAAATCCGTAACAACAATTGACATGTCACGTGACAAATACAAATCAAATCAAATCAAATCAAGTCCAATTAGGGAAAAATGCAATGAACCTGAGAGGGTTAAAGAGGTGGAGGTTTGTAGGACGACGGAGGTGTACGGAGCGATGGAGATTGAAAGGTTTATTGCAGCAGATTAGAATTGAGGAGGTGGAGAAAGTGTGTGTGGTGGTGGTGGTGGTGGTTAACATTTTGTTATTTGTTTGGTGGCGTTATGGCGGTTTATGGTGGCCGGCGGTGAGAGAAATTATTGAAAAAAAAAGTAGGAAGGAGTTTGGACAGGTGAATCTATGAGAACATAACGCGTGTGCAGTTTAGAGTGGATCCATTGGATACTAAAAAACTCATATAGATAGATAATGTTATAAGCCAATGATCACTTATCGGTGGAAAGGCTTACCACAGATTTAATTCTTACTTGATGCAGAATGAGGTATTGGTAGGTAATGATAGGAGAACTAAAGAAACTCAGGTTGGATCCATAAGACAAACCGGTTTTACCAATAATTTCACCGCATGCCTACGGGCGGGTGGGTTACCGGGTTTTCCCCGGAATTAGTGATGGACTAGGGTTACTTTCGGAGTACTCCGTTTGTCCAGTTGGTGCCCCAAGAGTGCTTAGAATTGATTCTGTTGGTCGTTAAAAAAGATAACGTTATAAAAAGAGTAAATTATTGTTTTGGCCCATGTAGTTTAGTAAGTTTAACCATTTCAGCTTTAAAAAAAATTAACATATCAAACCCTGAGGTTTCATTTTATAACGGTTTTGAACCCTAACACTAACGTTGTTACTTTTTTACATTTAAGTGTAAGGGTAATTAGGTAATTATATACCTTAGAGGCTGTTTTTTTTTATAATTACAAAGTTCTTTTAATATTTAATATATTATTAATACAATTACTCAATTTTTTTATTTCATTATTTTCATGATTATTATTTAACAAATACATTTTAAACATACAAATAACTTTGTATTTTCATTAATTGTTTGCTTTTATAAATATCGTTTTAAAAATTAATTTGTTTTTAACATTTTGTTTAAAGCGTCTATCGTTTTTAAAATTGTTCCTTTTTAAACCATTTGGTTTTCTTAAAATCGTTCTTTTTAAAGTTGTTTGTCTTTTAAAGTTTTTCTAAACACTTCATTTCATATCATTCTTTTTAAAATCATTTGTTTTTTTAAACATGTTGAATCAACTCGCTATTTTAAGTCGTTCATTTTTTAAAATTTTACAAAACAATGTCTATAAAAAACAAAAGAAATGTAATAAAGACCTAATTACCCTTACACTTAACTACAAAAAAGTAACAAAAATAGTGTCAGGGGACAAAAAACCGTTATAAAATGCAAACTCAGGATCTAATATGTTAAAATATTCTTTTTTGGGCTGAAAGGATTAAGTTGGCTAAACCACAGGGGCCAAAACAGTAATTTACTCTTATAAACATGTATTTGAAGTTCAATAGACGCAAAGGTTTTGTTACTCATATATAACGTTATAAAAAATGTATTTGAAGTTTAATATACACAAAGGTTTTGTTAATTTATTTTTAGTTGTCTATGCTTCTTGTTTCGTTTTAAAGGTAACTCTTAGCTAATCTGAATCATGTTTGTTAATAATTTTTTGTAACATCTAATTTTAACACAACTTTGAATCTTTGATATGGTAGAATCATCATTATACTTACTAAATTCCACCAATATCAAAGTTAAAATAGAGTATGAGGAGGGTAAGATGTAGACAGCTTTACCCCTACTCCGTAGGAATAGAGATGTTTCTAGTGAGACCCACGCCTCAATAGTAGTTTTGCATCAAGTCTTAGACGTAAGGCACACAACACTCGCCAACAATCAGGACAAAGGCTGATTAGTGCGTGTACCCCTTGCGGCTTGCCTTTCGGCTATCAATGGCACCACATGATGCATGATTAACCGCTCGCCGCTTTTAGTGTTATTTTCACGAAATTAGTAAAATAACGATAAGATTAGTGCAATTTCACTTTTGCATCTCGAAGGCCCAAATATATATACATTATATAACACACCGCAAGCAGGGAGTATAATGAACTAAATGGCTGGGCCTTTTTTTCAGTATATTTTGGCAAATACGAAATATAAAATTCTCTATATCTACAAAATACATGAGGGGGAATGGTGTCAGGCAGCTGCCTGACACTTCCCCATTGGTCTAACTAATTTACGAGTTTATCCCAGTTTAAAATTACGGTTTCACCCTCAACTTAAAATTACGTTTTTGCCCCTAATTCAAAATAAATTTAGAGTTAATTACTGTTTTCGTCCCTGTTGTTTGTCAAAAATCACTATTTTAGTCCATTAGTTAAAAAATTGCGATTTCAGTCCCTGTGGTTTTAATTTCGTAACCATTTCAGTCCACCTCCTAACCATTTCAGTCCCTGTACTTAACAAAATAATGGATTGAAATGGTTAAGAAAGTGAAACTACGGGGACTGAAATGGTTACGAAAGTGAAACCACAAGGACTGAAATCGCAATTTTTTAACTAATTGACTGAAATAGTGATTTTTGACAAACCACGGGGACGAAAACAGTAATTAACTCATAAATTTATGTTTTTGCCCCTAGCTTAAAATTACGTTTTGCCCCCAGTTTTAAATAAATTTATGTTTTTGCCCTCAGATCAAAATTACGATTTTGCCCCTATGCAGTTCATGCGGTAAAATATCGGATATCGGTCAAGAACCAATATTTGAAATATAGGTTATCTCGGTGAGATATCGGGGGGATATCGGTAATTTTAATATAATGCAAAATTTTTATATATATATATATAGCAATTTCACACCAATAATTCAGTGATATATCGGTTATATCGGTCAAATATCGATCAATATCGTCGATAATATCGGTACCCATATTTGACACCGATATTTTACTAAGAGACCGATATAACCGATATTAACTGCATGGTTTTGCTCTCAGTTCAAAATTATGATTTTGATCCCAGTTCAAAATAAAATTATGGTTTTGCCCCCAGCTGAAAATTACGAATTTGTTCTCTGTTTAAAATTATGATTTTGCCCCTATTTCAAAAATTACGATTTTGGCCTCAGTTAAAAATTTTAGTTTTGCCATCGTTTTAGTTTTTTTTTTCTTTTTTACAAAACTATAGTAGTGTTTTATTTTACTTGGTTGATTCAATGTAACTTTTTTTGTTAAGCAGTTGTCTAGCACTCGCTCATTGTTCCTAACAAATTACTCTTTTGCCCCCAGCTCAAAATTACTGGTTTGCCATTATTTTAGTTTTTTTTATATAAAACTATGGTAGTGTTTTGGTTTAATTAGTTGACCCGATATATTTTTTATTGAGATCATATTATAAGTAGTATATACAAGTAATAAAAAATATACAGGTACAAGTTATGAAACTAAAAAAAATATTTGCCTTGGCGAATTCGAAATATGAAATTGTGAATACAAAAATCCAGTGTGTTGCGTTCTTATTCCAAAACATTGACCATCACATGGGAAGAAGTTACAATGTGTGTTGCCTTTATGTTTAACCCAAGTTATGGCACGAAAAATATATTAAATAAATCTAAATCTGAAAAATACAAAAGCTTGAGAAATGAACACCCTCAATATCAAGAAAACAAATTATTCATTTTGTGAGTCTCTTTTTTGTCGATAACAATACAACAAACAAGTAATGGCCCAAAAATTTCTCATCTTTTTTATGCTGACGATGCGTTTTTATGGGGAAATGGGATAAGGATAATGTGTTGAACGTGACTAGATGCCTAAGAATTTTCTATTTGTGTTATGGTTTAAAAATTAACCTGCATAAATCTAACTTATACGGGTTGGAAGTGGAAGAATGGGAAATCAAGGATATGGCTAAGGTGGTAAGGTGTAATACTGACAATATTCCACTCACTTATTTTGGGGTTACGGTGGGGGTTAACATGAATAGAATTAATAATTGGACTTCGATTATAGAGGTTTTTGATAAAAGGTTGTCGGTCTGGAAAACTAAAACTATGTCGATAGGAGGAAGGCTTACCCTGATTAATTCAGTTCTTGAAAGTCTCCCTATCTATTATTTTTCGTTATATAAAGTCCCGGTGGGAATCATCAACATCCTGGAAACTAAAATGAGAAAATTTCTTTGGGTGGGTTCAAGTGGTAATAACAAAATGAACTAGGTAGCTTGGGATTGGGTCACGTGGCCCAAGTTAAAAGGGGGGGGGGGTTAGGTATCAACAGGCTTAAAGAGGTTAATGTGGCTTTATGTTTAAATGGGGGTGGAGATTTGGGGTTGAAAATCAAAACCTGTGGAGGAAGGTGGTGGAAGCGTGCCATGGTAAAATCAATCAAAGGAGTTTTCTCCCGATTAACAACAACATAGCGGGGTGTTGGAAGAATATTGTGAAGGCGATTTCTAATATTAAATTAAACGAGAAGGGTTTAAATCGGCTGGACTTGGGTAAGGTACGTAATGGGGATGAGATTCATTTCTGGTTAGATACATGGGTAGGCGATCTGCTTTTTTTGGATAGATGGCCACATTTGTCCGGGCTTGAATTGCTTAAAAATTACAGGGTTGCAGATAGAATGGATGCGTATCACGGAGATCGAGGATTGGTCTGGAATTGGTCTAGAATGCCAGAGTCTAACGTGGAGATTAAGGAATGGCAAGAATGTCAAGAAGTGCTTGATTTGGTGATGCTTTCCAATCATAAGGATTCTTGGTTATGGAATGATGGTAATCAAGACGGTTTCTCGATGAAGACAGTCAAAAAAGCGTTAATTGCTGAAAGGGTGATATGCATAAAATACAACATATAAATCATATCAAATGAGGTATAAAAACAACCCTATTTAGTAATAATGTTGGAAAAAAGTATGTTTCTTTGCTTACTTTATATTTTCTAGATTAAAAGAGCTTAAACGAACAAAAGGAACAAATTAACGTCGAAAACCAACATAAATACGAAGAAAAGAAGTTGGCACAACCCTCCAAGCTTCACCCCTAAAGACAAAATAACAAGACCAGAAGCCAAGCACGGGGCCGTGCCAACCGGGCATGGGTCGTGCCCCAGTCAAGATTCCTTAGAGGATAAAGACAAAAAGAAAACGACAAAGGGACATGGGACATGGGGCCGTGTACCCTAAGCACGGGCCGTGGTCAACTCTCAGATTCACAAATCTGGGTTCGTACAACAAGTACAGAAGACACGGGGCCGTGCCGTTGACACACGGGGTCGTGTGTGCAGAAGAACTGACACCAGCATTAAATGAAGACAGAGAAGGGAAGGACACAGGGCCATGCCTGGCAGGCATGGGGCCGTGTGAAGCTATTGTTTTCAGCTATAAAAGGAGGTGTTTGGTTCATTTGCAAACCATCATTTGGCAAACCACTTCTCTCACACTTGCCACCACTCCACCACTACAATACCACCACTTTTATCCATCATCCATCCTTAGAGTGTGTGTAGTCTCAGGATCCAAGATTGATAGTAAGGGTTTTTGTCAAACAAAGGCTACGCTTGGCTAATCTCTTACATCACTTGGTGAAGACAAAATCATTTATGTATTACTTTTGATTTCCTAGCTTTTGTAACTTTTTAATTGGGTATGTATTAATGACTTTAATAACTAGTGTTTTATATTGAAGGTGAACTTTATTTAATCATTTCTTCATGTTTTGTTGATTCACTCATTCGTGTCTTTACGGTCTATATAAAGCGTGTTAACTGCCTGGAAGGGGGTTAAAAAGGTGGTTGTGTAAAGTTCTTGCGTCATTTAGTTTATAGATCCTGTGAGGACCTGATTCAAGCTTATTAGAACTTCCCTTGAGGCAGATAGAATCAAATTGGGGGAAGTAAGAACGACTTGTAATCCCTTATAAATTAACTACTATTAAAACTTTAAGCAGATCTTGCAGGACTGTATCCCTGCTGACTCAAATCAATATGGCCGAGGGTAGCGTTGCCTCTAAAAGAGGGACATGCCAATTTTTGCATTAATAACTTACTTAATTATCTTCAATAATCCGGCCCTACAGGACTGTATCCTTGCTGACTCGGACCAATATGCCTTAGGGTAGCGTTGCCTCCAAAAGAGGGATATGCCACAATAACTAAGATAATCTCTTAAAAAACCCAAAGCAAGGAAATCATCAAAGGATGCATAAATGACGAGTCGGATCCAAGTGATTCTATCTTGTCTATCTGTTTTTATTTATTTTCTTTCTTTACTTTTATTTATTTAAAAACAAAAAAAAATTCTCTTTATTTGGTTAGATTAGACGTCGACGATATTCCGGTATTAAAAGCTCTTGCGTCCTTGGAAGACCTCGGTATGTTACCATCACTATACTACGCCAACGATGGGTGCACTTGCCCTAGCGTGTTGTAGAGAGTGATAGTTTTATATCGTGTTTTATAAATCTAAAGCTTGATTCAAGGGTAAAAAGGTACTAAAATACATTAAAATCCGTACACTCCGCACCACGTCAACTTTTTGGCGTCGTTGCCTGGGAAACAAGGATTTTAAGAAAGTTTAAAATCGGCGGCGTAATCATTCTTATTTTTCTTTTTAGGTTTTTCTTGTTTTTCTTTTAAATTTTTCACCTTCTCCAACAGTTACACGGGGCCGTGTGTGATCAACACGGGGCCATGTCACATCTCCAGAACTGTTTGCTTCCAGATACGAACTGTAGCACAAGGCCGTGTAACAACAAAAGTTTGTAAGAAAACAGTAACCGCCTGATCCCAACAGTTAAAGCCAATCTGGAAAACATGGATGTTTATGATTATCTTTACCTCCGCTACTCTTACGGTGAATGGTGCAAGTTATGTGGTGGAATGCACAAAGAATTAGAATGTGCCATTCTAGGATTTGACCCCCACTACTTAGCCCCATCGTTTTCCTGTGACGATCACCATGAGACAAGCTATAGTAAAAATAATAATAACATTCATCAACCAGAATCCCATCAAACCTCTTACCTGGGAGACTTAGAAGACGTAAGTCAAATAGTAAAGACGATTCTCCTAAAACTCAAAGAAATAGAATCCATGATGAAGGCGCGATATTCATCAAGAAATTTAAGCAAAGGAGAATCGATGGATGAACATTCAGGTACAAACAACACTGAGACCAACAAACCTACCCTAGACACTTGCGAAGACGAAGGCGATAGTCGACCCTGTATCGGTCTTGCGATGACAGTCCCCTTTACGTTGTGTGAATTTCACACCGACGGTTTGGACGGGAGTGAGGAGACTCACACTTTCTTTAACAAAAGCCCGGATAAGGTAAATAAGGGAAGGTTCCGTTTTCCCTATTTTTAAATTAGGGTTCTCTCTTTCCGACAACCTCTTGCATTTTCGTACCTCTCGTGGGAGCCTAAGGTATATCCAGCAATACGGTGTTGTTCCAACCAGTAAGGAACCACCCGATAAAGAACAATTCCTTAAAAACCTTAGACGAAGCTTCATAAAAACCCTGAAACACGGGGCTGTGTTCCTCGAACATGGGGCCGTGTCCATTCTTCTTCCAAACATGAGGGTGTGTTAGATAAACACGGGGTCGTGCCCCTCATATTTTTCAACATGGGGCAATGTCAAACTAGACACGGGTTGTGTCTCACTAACGGACAACTTTCGCTGAGTCATGCAGGCGACACGGGGCCGTGTTTCCTAGACACGGGCCGTGTCGATGTGTTGTCACTTTCTATAAAGTCAGCCTTGAGGAGAATGTTTGGAGCCATTAAAAAAAGACCAAGATCATGCAGATCTTCCACACATACCAAAAAATGTATGTTCTTGAAAAGGTTTCTTCAAACCTTCTTATCTTTACTACTTATAGCCATTTCCTCTTCCTCCTTCAACCAAACATCCATTGAAGCTTGAAGCTTCAAGCTTAAAAGCTTCAAATGGAGGGTCAAAAGCATGATATTTAGCTCAAGGTTTTGTAAATCTACTATATTAAAACATTATTTTAAGTTATTTACATCTAGAAAAGTGAGAAATCAAACACATTTAACTTAAAATAAAAGTTATTGAGCTAACATTTTAGTGTTGTTGATTCAGCACGGGGTCGTGCCTAATGGGCATGGGGCCGTGTGATTCGTCTGTTATTCCAAATTGTTAATGGTTTGTCGTGTTTTCTAGAATGTCAAGACAACAGAGTGGAACATCGTCCAACAGCTCAAGGAATAACCGCCGAGGAAGGAGACTTTCTCTTGAAGCAACTCTCATTCAAAACATAAGTGCTTTAAGAGAGTCTCTTGAAGAGATGGTCGCGGTAGAAGAGGTTCTAATTGACTGAGTGAACTACCTCTCCATGGCATTAGAAGATTGCTTCAGGGAAATCAACCTTTTACACCAAAGATGGAATATCTTGGTTGTGCCTCTAATGGAACCAATTTTGCCTCAAGAGGATTGGAACCTTGCTAACGAGGTCATCCACCCCACCAGATGGAATGTCGAGATACCGGAACTGTCACACCCCCAAAATCCACATGCGGAGTATCACCGCTTGGAGGCGTGACTGACCAGGATCAAGCCACCAATCATATTGAACATTGTAAGTAATAAATAAAGTTCAACCACACAATATGAAAGGTGTTCAAATCAAAAGCATAGTTAAAGTGTTCAGCGGAAGCATAAACGTAAAACCCAAACATAAGTATTAAGTTCGAAACAATGTAAATGTTTTAACATGGTACACACTGTCCATGTCCCACAACGATCGCGCCTCCCTGTGCAAGCTCCATGAATACCTAACGACCTGCAAGGCATGTAACAACGAGTCAACAACAAAGTTGAGCAAGTTCACAGTTGGTTGTTTAGTTATTGCGTTCGTTTCAATAATTGTAAGTTTGTTTCGTAAACCACGTATTAATCAGTATCCATGTTTCCCAAACCATTTCAATAATTAGTGGGGGCTTCCCATGTGAATTACTAGACCGTTACCATATCGACTACTAACGAAAGTAAGTTGTGCCCTAAGTCAATGTCTATCATCATTGACCCTTTGCCTTAGTCCATTAGTACACGCCCGTCCTACCGGCACGGTGTGAGGTTTGTTAAACCTAATAGCGCTATTAACTAATGACCCGCTCGCCATCGGCCTCGGTGATTAAGTCGATATAAAATGAGGGACTTATGATAGAGTTTTGGTCCAGTATGTTTAATCTTGTTGTCCTACCCAAGGAGGACGAACGTACGTATCCTACCCAAGGAGAATACGCGAGGTTTAATCTTGGCATCCTACCCATGGAGGATGGCCGTACATATCCTACCCAAGGAGAATATGTAGTTTCCGTTTTAGTTCTTTAACCCATTCCCAACCCTTGGGAATCCCATGCCTTAGAAAGAGTGTGAACTCACCTCGGTTTGCTCGGTATGCTTAACTACACGTTCAATTTATTCAGTCAAAGCCTATAGTGTACACGTATAGATACAAACAGTTTAAGTTCGTAACTATCCACATGCAATCTATGTCCCAAAGTGTGCTTAAGCAATCATTATCAAGTAACACATAACAGTTATCTCATGTTGATATAATTCGTGTTTCACATAGTTGAGTTTTCAGTCTATTCTTAACATGGGTTATTAGTTAACATACTAATAGAGTTAACATTGTAACAGAGTTAATCCTACCAACAGAGTTATCATACTAACAGAATTATCACACTAACAGAGTTATCACACTAACAGAGTTATCACACTAACAGAGTTATCACACTAACAGAGTTATCACACTAACAGAGTTAACATACTTAACTACTGTTAAGTATATGTTTCACGAGGAACCTTAACCTTCCTCACGAGGAACCTTAACCTTCCTCAACAGTTACGAAACACAGAACCCTAATCACCAGCTAACAGATGATCAACAACATCATACAACCATTCAATCAGACCAGAACATGCAGTCATATAAATTACTAATCATCGTGCGATCAAGATCATCATTCAATCATCAGGTTAATCATGGACAGGCACACACAATCGATCCTATCATCAGATTATAAGGATCCCTAACATGCAATCAATTCAAATCACAAACAACATCCCATAGCAGTCGATCTACTTACAGGTGCACTTCATCCAATATACATAACAGTTTGCAGACTATACATATATAACAATCATCCGGTGCATAACAACAATCTAATAACAGAGATGGCATACTAACCGGTATGATACGGGACTAGCAACAGTTTTCAGAGGGCTAGGGATTGTCGTCACACAGAGGAGAGGAAGAGAGAGACCTTAGGGTTTTTCTAGTAACCGTTTCCGTAACCTACAAGCATTTATACGGGAATTATATGGTGTTGGGCCCTTAATGGGCTTTGGCGAAGACACGGGCCGGCGAAGGTTGGGTAAGTATGACGAAGGTTAAGCTTCGTCGTCGAATGGGTGTTGTGGCGAAGGTTTCAACCTTCGTCGAGTGTGTGGGTGGCGAAGGTTATTCAGAATCCAATTTCACAATCTTTATTAACTAACACACAACAGATAGTTAACAATTCAATGTTTAAAATAATTACATCCACATATATCAAGCATGAGCAAGTTATAATGCAAATAATTACAAAGATAAATCATGAAACGATTAATGTGTCAAGTAAAGACCTTGGAAACTCGGGTTGTCACATTATCCCCAACTTGAAAGAAATTTCGTCCCGAAATTTAGCACCTATTCACTGAGGAAGCTAGTTATGTTGCGTTATTTTCCTGGTTTCCCTGGGGTGTCACGTCATCCCCTCGTTGGTTTGGAATTTCGTCCTGAAATTCCGCAGTAGCTTCAGCCTCAGTAGTGGTTGCACTGTTCCCGAACAACTGGGGATACTTGAGTTTCATTTGGTCTTCTCGTTCCCAGGTGAACTCTGGGCCACGACAGGAGTTCCAACGAACTCGAACAAGAGGTATTCTGGTGTGCTTGAGAACCTTAACGTCTCGGTCTGTGATTTCAACTGGTTCCTCGATGAATCGTAACTGATCGTCGATAGTGAGCTCCTTCAAAGGAACTATGAGAGTCTCATCTGACAGACACTTCTTCAAATTCGACACGTGAAATACGTTGTGAGCTCCACTGAGTTCTGTTGGTAGGTTCAGTTTGTAGGCCACCTTGCCTATTTTCTCTATGATTTCGAAAGGTCCAACGTATCGTGGGTTAAGTTTGCCTCGTGTGCCAAAACGAACTACACCTTTCCAAGGTGAGACTTTGAGTAGCACTCGATCCCCAACCTGGAACTCGAGTGGTTTCCTGCGCTTATCAGCATAGCTTTTCTGACGGTCACGAGCTGCCGCCATTCGTTGTCGTATCTGTGCAATCATTTTCGTTGGGTCTACTACAAGTTCTGGACCTGTGATTTGGCTGTCACCAACTTCTGCCCAGCAAAGAGGTGATCGGCATTTACGTCCGTACAATGCCTCAAACGGAGCGGCTTGAATGCTGGTGTGGTAACTGTTATTATACGAAAACTCCACCAACGGGAGATGTTTTTCCCAGCCGTTACCAAAATCAATCACACATGCCCTAACCATGTCTTCAAGGGTTTGGATGGTGCGTTCAGACTGCACATCCGTCTGTGGATGATAAGCTATGCTCATGTCTAAACGTGAGCCATAGGACTTGTGCATTGCTTGCCACAGTTCAGAAGTAAAACGCGCATCACGATCGGAAATAATAGAGGTTGGCACCCCGTGCTTCGAGACAACTTCCTTAAGATAAACGTCTGCTAGAGTGGAGAATTTATCCGTTTCCTTGATAGCTAAGAAGTGTGCAGACTTTGTGAGTCGATCCACGATCACCCAAATAGTATCGTTTCCCCGTTGGGACCTAGGCAGGCCAGTAACGAAATCCATGAAAATTTGCTCCCATTTCTAGGTCGGGATCTCTGGTTGTTGGAGTAGGCCTGATGGTTTCTGATATTCGGTCTTGACTCTCGCACAAGTCAAACATTTGCTGACATAAGTTGCTATGTGGGTTTTCATGCTAGGCCACCAGTATGTAGTCTTTAAGTCGTGGTACATCTTATCCGAACCAGGATGTACTGAGTAACGAGACTTATGTGCTTCATCCATTACAAGCTCGCGTAAGTTTCCATATAATGGGACCCAGATGCATCCTGTTACATAGTAGGCGCCGTCTTCCTTTTGTTCTAACCGTTTCCTTGAGCCGCGTAGGGCTTCAGCCCTGACGTTTTCTGGTTTCAATGCTTCTACCTGAGCATCTCGTATCTGGGAAGGAAGACTAGATTGGATGGTGAATTGTAACGCTCGCACACGCTTAGGTGTAGTATCCTTTCGACTGAGGGCGTCAGCCACAACATTAGCTTTGCCCGGGTGGTACTTGATTGCGCATTCATAGTCATTCAATAGCTCGACCCATCGACGTTGCCGCATGTTCAACTCCTTTTGCTTGAAGATATGCTCCAGACTCCTGTGATCGGTGTAGATGGTGTACTTGGTACCGTACAGGTAATGTCTCCATATCTTAAGCACGAAAACAACTGCTCCCAGCTCCAGGTCGTGTGTAGTGTAATTCCTTTCGTGAATTTTGAGTTGGCGCGATGCATAAGCAATGACTTTATCCCGTTACATTAACACACAACCAAGACCCTGAATTGACGCGTCACAATAAACCACGAAATCGTCTGTGCCCTCTGGCAATGAGAGAATTGGTGTGCTACAAAGTCTATCCTTTAAGTGTCGAAATGCAGATTCCTGTGCATCTCCCCAACGATAGGTGACACCCTTCTGAGTTAGTGAAGTGAGAGGTTGCGCGATCTTGGAAAAATCCTTGATGAATCTTCTGTAGTATCCCGCCAAACCCAAGAATTGGCGAATTTCTGTTGGTGTACGAGGTGCAGGCCAGTTCTTGATCGAGTCGACTTTGGATGGATCAACGTGAATCCCATTCCCGTTTACCACGTGGCCTAAGAAATGGACTTCTCGAAGCCAGAAGTCGCATTTGGAAAACTTAGCATAAAGTTGCTCTGTTCGTAGAAGTTCGAAGATAAGTCGCAGGTGTTGCTCGTGTTCCTCCTGACTCTTAGAGTAGATCAGGATGTCATCAATAAAAACAATAACGAACTTATCCAGGTAAGGTTTGCACACTCGGTTCATAAGATCCATGAAAACCGCAGGTGCGTTTGTTAACCCGAATGGCATGACCAGAAACTCGTAGTGGCCGTAACGAGTTCTGAATGCTGTCTTGGAGATGTCCTCGTCTCGGACTCTCAGTTGATGGTAGCCTGATCTCAAATCAATCTTCGAATAGAAACTTGACCCCTACAACTGGTCGAATAAGTCATCAATGCGTGGAAGAGGATAGCGATTTTTCACGGTCACCTTGTTGAGTTCGCGGTAGTCAATACACATTCTGAAGGTACCGTCTTTCTTTTTCACGAATAACACTGGAGCTCCCCAAGGCGAAGAGCTAGGACGAATAAAACCCTTGTCCAAGAGCTCTTGTAGTTGCGTGGACAGTTCTTCAAGTTCTGATGGAGCTAAACGATAAGGTGCACGAGCTATTGGTGCTGCTCCAGGAGCTAGTTCGATTTGAAATTCAACCTAGTGATGAGGCGGTAGACCAGGTAATTCCTCAGGAAACACTTAAGGTAAACGATAGTACACGCCCGTCCTACCGGCACGGTGTGAGGTTTGTTAAACCTAATAGCGCTATTAACGAATGACCCGCTCGCCATCGGCCTCGGCGATTAAGTCGATATAAAATGAGGGACTTATGATAGAGTTTTGGTCTAGTATGTTTAATCTTGTTGTCCTACCCAAGGAGGACGAACGTACGTATCCTACCCAAGGAGAATACGCGAGGTTTAATCTTGGCATCCTACCCATGGAGGATGGCCGTACATATCCTACCCAAGGAGAATATGTAGTTTCCGTTTTAGTTCTTTAACCCATTCCCAACCCTTGGGAATCCCATGCCTTAGAAAGAGTGTGAACTCACCTCGGTTTGCTCGGTATGCTTAACTACACGTTCAATTTATTCAGTCAAAGCCTATAGTGTACACGTATAGATACAATCAGTTTAAGTTCGTAACTATCCACATGCAATCTATGTCCCAAAGTGTGCTTAAGCAATCATTATCAAGTAACACATAACAGTTATCTCATGTTGATATAATTCGTGTTTAACATAGTTGAGTTTTCAGTCTATTCTTAACATGGGTTATTAGTTAACATACTATAACATAGTTGAGTTTTCAGGCTATTCTTAACATGGGTTATTAGTTAACATACTAATAGAGTTAACATTCTAACAGAGTTAATCATACCAACAGAGTTATCATACTAACAGAGTTATCACACTAACAGAGTTATCACACTAACAGAGTTATCACACTAATAGAGTTATCACACTAACAGAGTTATCACACTAACAGAGTTACATACTAACAGAGTTATCACACTAACAGAGTTATCACACTAACAGAGTTATCACACTAACAGAGTTATCACACTAACAGAGTTAACATACTTAACTACTGTTAAGTATATGTTTTACGAGGAACCTTAACCTTCCTCAACAGTTACGAAACACAAAACCCTAATCACCAGCTAACAGATGATCAACAACATCATACAACCATTCAATCAGACCAGAACATGCAGTCATATAAATTACTAATCATCGTGCGATCAAGATCATCATTCAATCATCAGGTTAATCATGGACATGCACACACAATCGATCCTATCATCAGATTATAAGGATCCCTAACATGCAATCAATTCAAATCACAAACAACATCACATAGCAGTCGATCTACTTACAGGTGCACTTCATCCAATATACATAACAGTTTGCAGACTATACATATATAACAATCATCCGGTGCATAACAACAATCTAATAACAGAGATGGCATACTAACCGGTATGATACGGGACTAGCAACAGTTTCGAGAGGGCTAGGGATTGTCGTCACACAGAGGAGAGGAAGAGAGAGACCTTAGGGTTTTTCTAGTAACCGTTTCCGTAACCTACAAGCGTTTATACGGGAATTATAGGGTGTTGGGCCCTTAATGGGCTTTGGCGAAGACACGGGCCGGCGAAGGTTGGGTAAGTATGACGAAGGTTAAGCTTCGTCGTCGAATGGGTGTTGTGGCGAAGGTTTCAACCTTCATCGAGTGTGTGGGTGGCGAAGGTTATTCAGAATCCAATTTCACAATCTTTATTAACTAACACACAACAGATAGTTCACAATTCAATGTTTAAAATAATTACATCCACATATATCAAGCATGAGCAAGTTATAATGCAAAGAATTACAAAGATAAATCATGAAACGATTAATGTGTCAAGTAAAGACCTTGGAAACTCGGGTTGTCACATGAACCTCCTCCTATTAATGTCGCCTTTGAGGTTTCGATCAATCCCGCTCCCCTACCTCAAGAAGAGCTTGATGAGAAACCTTTTATCTTCCTTCCGAGGGAGATAGAGGAAATGCTTAACGACATCTAAAAGGGTATTTCCGGAAATAGCTTGAAACCCTCCGAAGATTAACCTCGGTTTTCACTAACCATTCTTAGATCTAGGGAGGAGCTATTAGGGGTTTAGAATAAGATCTCGTTGGGGCATCTTTCAAGACTTTATCTATCTAGCTTAGGATCTTAAATTTTTATTTCTCCTTATATTTTTTTCTTTTTATTTGGATGAAATGAAAGTATCCTTTAATGGTGGTAACAATAAATGTACGCAAAAGTGATGATAAAAACCAAAGGACGTTAACCCAGCACCCCATGCATGAAAACAGACGGCTTCCGACTGAAAATCTTCAATTCTGTAAGTGCAGCACGAGGTTTGTCAAGTAAGCACGCCCCAGTGCCCCATGTCGGGTGTAACATTTTTTTATTCTGGAGCCTTGACACGAGGCCGTGTCCCATGGGCACTCCCCCGTGTTTGCTTTTTGGAAAAATTTGGTACTGGCACTTTTGACACGGGGCCGTGGCTCCCACACACGAGGCCGTGTCAAGTGCCTGTTTTTCAAAAATTTTGTTATTTTTAACACACACCTTACACATTTAATCAATTTAACCTATTTTGGACACATTGAGGACAATGTGTAATTTAAGTGTGTGGGGGTGGGGGGGGGGGGGGGGACTTAATACTTGAAAATTGTTTGTCGTAAAATAAAGCCTTACACAAAACTCTACTTGGAACCGCTAAAACACCCAAATCTTTTTCAAAACTTTCTTTTTATTTTTTTTATTTTTTTGTTTTGTCTTGTTTATAGTTTAAGTTAAGAAACCAAGTTCTTAAAAAGTTCAAGTTTTTATAAATTTTTACAGTCGATAGCACTGTGATAAAAAAGGAACCATACAAGAAAAATTTATAAAAAGGGCATGACAAATTTTTAAAATTTGATTGTATATATATTTTCACATTTCTACCATTTCCCACAAACTAGTGAGTTTTGAGCCTTTAATGAGCATCCACTGTCACATATATACTAAATGCTTATTCTTCATTTCTTGTGTGAATAGCTCGTATGGTTCCTACAAATCTAGAACTTGACAAGACAATACATTCCCGGTCCTTGCCGACTAAATCCAAGTAAGTATATGATGGAGGCATTAGGATTTTAAACCCTTTTCAAGTTCAACCTTATTTTTATTTTTTATTATTCCCCAAAAATACAAAAAAAAAAAAATCCCCCTAGTTAACCACTTTGATCCTAAACCCTTTCATTTCAAAACCCACAACACACCATCACCCAAAAACCATATTTTTATCTTTACACCCTTTGTTTTAGTAAAAATCGGTTCTTTTGAAAAAAACGCAAAAATTATGTGACTAAGGTTATTAAAAAAACTATTATTTATAAGTTCTTGAAATAAATAAGCAAATATATTGCTTAATAAGCACTTACTTAGTTCATAAAGTCACAAAATAAAATTTTCAAAAGAAACCGACTTTTTACGCTTTTAGCTACTTTAAATAAAACCTACCTTACCTGTAACCAACAACCTATCCTTTCAAAGTCCTCTTGATATTTGCAAAGATTAAGTCAAAAAGGAGGAGGTTTGATCGATTGCCAAGCTTATGGTAGGAGTAAGTTCCATACCGGGACCGAGCGTTCCACTTATACATTCCGGGCGAGTGTTGAGTGACCACTTGTGTGGTATGTGAATGTATATATAGCTAAATGAAATTTTAAATTTATGCTATGATTAAAAATATTTATTTTTCTTAAAAAGTTCTAAATAAAATCACGTCGAATAGGACTGTAAATAAAATAAACACAAGAATAAATAATGAACTTGGATTCCCGACACTCTATACATAAGACCCAAAACTTCTCTTCTACCCATTCTATTTGGGAGTGTAAGCAATTATAAAAGAGTTTTACTTGAGGACAAGAAAATATTCAAGTGTGGGGGTATTTGCTATGCACAAAATACAACATATAAATCATATCAAATGAGGTATCAAAATAACCATTTTTTAGTACTAATGTTGGAAAAAGTGTGTTTCTTTGTTTACTTTTGATCTTCAGGATTAAAAGAGCTTAAACAGACAAAAAAAAAGAAATTAACGTCGAAAACCAACATAAATACGAAGAAAAAAAGTTGGCACACTATACCGACCCTCCAAGCTTCACCCCGAAGACAAAATAACAAGACCAGAAGCCAAGCACGGGGCCATGCCAACCAGGCATGGGCCGTGCCCCAGTCAAGATTCATTAGAGGATAAAGACAAACAGAAAATGACAAGGGACATGGGGTCGTGTCGCCTAAGCATGGGTCATGGTCAACTCTCAGATTCGCAAATCTGTGTTCGTACAACAAGTACAGAAGACACAGAGCCGTGCCGTTGACACGCGAGGCCGTGTGTGTAGAAGAACTGACACCAACATTAAATGAAGACAGAGAAGGGAAGGACACTGGGTCGTGCCTGGTAGGCACGAGGCTGTGTGAAGCTACTGTTTTCAGCTATAAAAGGAGGTGTTTGGCTCATTTCCAAACCATCCCTTGGAAAACCACTACTCTCACACTTGCCACCACTCCACCACCATCATCCACCACTTTCATCCATCATCCACCCTTAGAGTGTGTGTGTAGTCTCGGGATCCAAGATTGATAGCAAGATTTTTTGTTAAACAAAGGCCATGCTTGACTAATCTCTTACATCACTTGGTGAAGACAAAATTATTTATGTATTACTTTTGATTTCCTAGCTTTGGTAACTTTTTAATTGGGTATGTATTAATGGCTTTAATAACTAGTTTTTATATTGAATGTGAACTTTATTTAATCATTTCTCCATGTTTTCTTGATTCACTCATTCGTGTTTTTACGGTCTATATAAAGCGCGTTAACTGCCTGGAAGGGGGTTAGAAGGTTGGTTGGGTAAAGTTCTTGCCTCATTCAGTGTATAGATCCTGCGAGGACCTGATTCAAGCTTATTAGAACTTCCCTTGAGGCAGATAGCATCAAATCGGGGGAAGTAAGAACGACTTGTAATCCCTTATAAATTAACTACTATTAAAACTTTAAGCCGGCCTTGCGGGACTGTATCCCTGCTGACTCAGACCAATATGTCCGAGGGTAGCGTTGCCTCCAAAAGAGGGACATGCCACTTTTTGCATTAATAACTTACTTAATTATCTTCAATAATCCGGCCCTGCAGGACTGTATCCCTGCTGACTCAGACCAATATGGCTTAGGGTAGTGTTACCTCTAAAAAAGGGACATGCCACAATAACTAGGATAATCTTTTAAAAAACCCAAACCAAGGAAATCATCAAAGGATGCATAAATGACTAATCGGATCAAAGTGATTCTATATAACAACCCTCCTAAAATATTTAGAACATCCCTATACGTCCTAAAATACACCCCGTACAAGAAATACGACCCTAAATACCTTTAATTTCATAAAAATTAAATAAAACCAAGCTTTTACACTCGCTCGCGGGGCGCGAATCCCTTGACTACCATAGTCGCGGGTCACGACAGCTAGCCACCAGGAACAAACTGGTGCTGCCACGTGTCATGTATCGTGTCGAGACTAGTGGTCGACTCAGCCAAGCTAGACCCTAGACTAGACGGCTCGCGGGCCGCGAAGACCTTCACTAAAACTCCCGCGGGGCGCGAGAGAATGGTCGACCAGACCTATAAATAAAGGCCATCGGATTTCAGTTTTCGTCGTTCAGAACTTTCAATCTCTCTCAATTTCTCTAAAGCTAAAATTATACCCGGGTATTATACCCACTAAAATAGCGAAGCTTTGCCTCGATGTAAGTATTATAACCCCCGGTTACGTATTAGATACGTTGCCCGATTGATTTAGCGCTCCGTAACGCCTGTCAAGGCTCTACCTGGCGTAGTCATTGGAGTTCTTGTAACGCCCCAAATTTCGTATGTTATAAAATAATATTATTTTCGTGATGCTAAATAACAGAAAACGGTGACCGTAAAATGGTACCGTAAGAAAAACGACAATAACTTTAAATTTATGTGTGTAACTAAGTTAAACTAATAAAAGAGACCATGTTAGTATGGAAATAACAATTTAAACATACCTTAAAAGACAAGGGGGCTAATGTGTAAATGTGTAATATATTTGATAAAAAAAAAAAAAAAAAAAAAGAAGCCAGTGTGTATGCCTGGCTCTGGATCGATCAAACAAAGGCAAGGAAAAGGTGAAACCCTAGTTTCACTAATTTCATCAAATTGGGAAGAAATCTCAAGGAAGCTCGGATGCATGAACCTGAATGTTGATCATTTAAGTGTTTCTAACACAAAGTAAGTCGAATTAAGTGTTTTTGTGATGTTTGGTTTAGTGGGTTATGTGTAATCCGTGAATGTTTATTGAAATTGAGTAGGGAATCTAGGCAATATGAATACATAGAAGCTATAGCATGCTTAATTTCGATTATGTTGATGTTTTGGGAAAAACCCATTTGTAGTGATAGTAGAATGAAGTTGATGATGACTATATGTGATATGTTCTAAGGAATTTTGATGGGTGAAGTTAGATGTTGTATGATGTTGTAGAATGAACTAATTAGAATGAAAATTGTATGGTAATTGTTGAATGAATGATTTTGATATGAGATAGTAAGCTTATGCATGAGATACTTGTACATTGAGCTTAGATTGTAGTACGCTCACAAAGTGTTTGATAAAATGCCTACATGAAACTTGAATTGATTCAAGTTTGTGTTAAAAAGTTAGTAAATTCGTCACTTTTGACAGCCCTAGATAGCCATCTTGTAAAGGTCGTATCTCATTCGTTATCAGGAGTTAGACAACGAGCCTTATATCGTTGGAAAGCTTGTTTCGCATGTTACAATTCTTATTTGGTCACAAGATGCTGGTTATGAGATTTAGTGGGTCAAAACAGCATGAAAAGTTAGTAAATTCGTCATTTTGACAGCCCTAGATAGCCATCTTGTAAAGGCCGTATCTCATTCGTTATCAGGAGTTAGACAACGAGCCTTATATCGTTGGAAAGCTTGTTTCGCATGTTACAATTCTTATTTGGTCACAAGATGCTAGTTATGAGATTTAGTGGGTCAAAACAGCATGAAAAGTTAGTAAATTCGTCATTTTGACAGCCCTAGATAGCCATCTTGTAAAGGCCGTATCTCATTCGTTATCAGGAGTTAGACAACGAGCCTTATATCGTTGGAAAGCTTGTTTCGCATGTTACAATTCTTATTTGGTCACAAGATGCTGGTTATGAGATTTAGTGGGTCAAAACAGCATGAAAAGTTAGTAAATTCGTCATTTTGACAGCCCTAGATAGGCATCTTGTAAAGGCCGTATCTCTTTCGTTATTAGGAATTAGACAACGAGCCTTATATCGTTGGAAAGCTTGTTTCGCATGTTACAATTCTTATTTGGTCACAAGATGCTGGTTATGAGATTTAGTGGGTCAAAACAGCATGAAAAGTTAGTAAATTCGTCATTTTGACAGCCCTAGATAGTCATCTTGTAAAGGCCGTATCTCATTCGTTATTAGGAATTAGACAACGAGCCTTATATCGTTGGAAAGCTTGTTTCGTATATTACAGTTCTTATTTGAAAGTCGAAGTCGGATTAGGTGATTAAAAAGGGGGAAAGTGACCCCGAACAGCTGCTGCGTGAAAAATGCAGCAATGAAAATAATGTGTTTTGTGAACTTAAAACATATGATTTTCTAGTCACCAATTTACTAAACACTAAATATTGCTTCGGGTGAATGTTACAGTTGTTAAGGTGTGTTTAAAGCGTTACTATGTGTAAAATTGGCGTTAATGTACAGCATGGTTAGCCTTTCGGATATGATTGTAATAGGAGAGAAGTCAGATGTATTGTAGTAGATGATCTATGTGTCGTGTATGATGATAATTGAGTTGCTTGAATAAGGAACAATGTGACTTTTAGTCTATATGCCTTATGTATGTGGTATTTGGTTAATAAAAAGTCAAGTAATGTATGAATGGAAAGAAACGAATGTAGTATGAATGAGCATGTGTGCTAACCATAATGTAATTGTGATGACATGAAAGGATAGGAATCACATTAGCAAGGACTCGAAAACGGAAGGCTAACGGGTCAAGCGGAGGCGAGGAAACAAGCATGAACACTAACGCTTGAGGTAAGTGACTTTCGATTCACTTCTTAGTATACATATAGAGTTTTCTTATTTATGGATGAATGGGATGACTGATGTATATAAAATGGCCGACAAGTATGTATGTATGAATGCATTTAGGAAAATTACGTAAGTACATGCACGTGTGAGCTAAGGTATACACGGGTGTAGTTATGATTCATTTTATGAATGTATGTAAGTATGGAGTTATGTATGCATGTATGTATATATGTAGGTATTGATGTATGTATGTACGTAAGTAGTTATGTATGAGCATGAGCATTACGTATTTGAATATGAAAGTACATACGTGTGTAGGTACGACGTATATATATATATATGTGGATGCAAGTATGTATGCGTGTATGTATGTGTGTATGTATGTATGCATGTAGGTATGTATGTATGTATGTATGTATGTGAGTAGGTATGTGTGTATGTAGTTATGTATGTATGTATGTATGTAAATTAATATGCGAAAATGTAATCATGTATGTATGTAATTAGATGCGTGGGTATGCAAGTAAAGGTATGTATGTATGTAAGTGGTTCTATATATGATTTATATACGCGGTTACAATGCATTTAAGTATTGACGTCCTTAACAGCGTGCTTCGAGAATGAAATGAAATGCAGGTAGACACAATAATGTGGGTATGTATGTAGATGTGTATTTATGCGTATGCGAAGATACGTAGGTATATATGAATGTATGTAGAGAAGTAGTAATGTATGCGCGTATGTAGATATGTGGTTGGTATAGAAGAAGGTACGTATGAATATATGCAGGTATTTAGAAATATAGGAGGGTATGTACGTATGTAGACGCATATGTATACATGTAAACATGTACATGTGCATGATTTAGATACGTCGAGTAATGCGTTACTAATAGTGTGCCTTGAGAATGAGAAGCAATGCAGGTACATTATTGAAGCCTCACCAGAATATGGATGCACAGATGAAATGCCTGGAATTAGAAAGATAACGCAATGGAAAGTGTACGAGATTGAATCTTATTTATGTATTGTGTACTAATGTGATGAACGTATGTGGTGAGTGCAGGTTGTACAAATCACGGGCGGTTATATCGAGGAATAGAGATCGAAGACCGAGTCACAAGATAGATTGTACGGGAATAATTGAGTATGTATTATTAGTAAACAGGACTTATGCTTTATTTTTGTAGAAGATACATAATAAAACGAACTTTCAAGTAAGTCAAAACGTTTGTAATGAAAGAAATTTTATGGCACGAATTTCCGCTGCGACTTTTTGGCAAATACGTATTAGGGTCTTACAAGTTGGTATCAGAGCCCTGGTTTGAGCGAAATCAAGTATGAGGAGACAAATACTTGAACTCAAACCTGTGTGCTCTTGTGACAAGAAACCCGTACAATCCAAGACTCGATCAAGATCTAAGGGTAGAAGCCAAGGTAAGTATGTGCTTAAGTATGTATTGGAAGATAACTAACAATATGTTATGTGTAAGGTAAGCATGGTCGCTTGGAAAGAATGATCCGTGGATGCGGTCTAGCACCGGCACCAAGGTATATAATATGACATAGTGACCCAGGTACGTATATTTAATATATGTAAGTACATGTAATGGTAAAACCTATCAATGAAAGGAAGATTTTAAAATGGAAGATAATGATAAGAATGGTAATGAAGTTTTGGAAATGTTACACGTGCCGAAACCTAATTCTTCGGACATAAGGTGACAATTACACGAAGACACGAAACTAGTATGTGGATTGTGTACCTGGCCAGTACACGAGAAGCATATGACGTTCGTGAGACCGTGATAATTGCTACAGGTATGTCCGTTAGAATTAGGTAGTAGGTGGACGTGAGGGTGAAAAGAAATGTAAGACTTTTAGGAATGAAAGTACGAATGAAATGTTAGAATCCGCGAGACGGATTCGAAACATGAAAGAATTGAAAGCATGAATGATATGTTAGAATCCGCGAGACGGATTCGAAACATGAAAGAATTGAAATTATGAATGATATGTTAGAATCCGCGAGACGGATTCGAAACATGAAAGAATTGAAAGCATGAATGATATGTTAGAATCTACGAGACGGATTCGAAACATTAAAGAAATGAAAACATGAATTATAGGTTAGGAACCGCGTGGCGGGTTCGAAACATAATGAATGATAAGAATGGAAAGATTCGAATATATAAGTAAATACAGACTAAGCAAGTAAATATTCCTTGTGAAGCGGATATTATTATTGCTATGTTTTGAACTTATATATGTAAATATATGAATATAATTACGCTCAAGTATTGTATGAAAGGATGGTTGAAAGGATAAATGAGTTATGCGGGTCAAATGGTGAGTACCATTTGAACCAGGTATTTAATGTTTGAAATGGTTAAGTATTTAATTGTAGGTGAGCATGATGTACGAAAATGTAATGTCACAAACTGGAAGGAAATAGTCAAGCAAAATATGGATAACAAGTCAATGGATTTCGACTTGTGCCAGGTATGTATAAAAGTTATGCATTTAATAAGAGTTTATGACTCGATTAGAGATGGATGCGTCAGGATAGGATAATCGATAGGTATATGTGAGATTGTATTTACAAAGTAGACTTCCGAAGGTCAAATGAAATATAATGATAAGTAATAAAGCAAGTAATAAAATGCAGGTAAAAAGGTGATTGTAGTTTGACTCTTGAGAAGCCGAATGAAGATGAATTGTTAATAATAAAAGAAGTAATAAAAGAATGGATAGATTAGTTCGGTCCATTAAGTAGGTATGAAACATCGAAAACGGTTGATGTGGCAAGAAATTAAAATCTTGTTAGATATAAATGTATGTCGGGATGCTAGTTTCGAACTAAGGATAAGGGGATATGTGACTAATGGCAATTTCTCACAACATACTTATGTAAGTCTTCCAATGAAACCCGAGTGAATGATCAACGAGGAATATAACTAGATGTGTTATAGAAGGAACGAAGGAGGTTTCGGGGACGAAACCTTCTTTAAGGGGGGTAGACTTGTAACGCCCCAAATTTCGTATGTTATAAAATAATATTATTTTCGTGATGCTAAATAACAGAAAACGGTGACCGTAAAATGGTACCGTAAGAAAAACGACAATAACTTTAAATTTATGTGTGTAACTAAGTTAAACTAAGAAAAGAGACCATGTTAGTATGGAAATAACAATTTAAACATACCTTAAAAGACAAGGGGGCTAATGTGTAAATGTGTAATATATTTGATAAAAAAAAAAAAAAAAAAGAAGCCAGTGTGTATGCCTGGCTCTGGATCGATCAAACAAAGGCAAGGAAAAGGTGAAACCCTAGTTTCACTAATTTCATCAAATTGGGAAGAAATCTCAAGGAAGCTCGGATGCATGAACCTGAATGTTGATCATTTAAGTGTTTCTAACACAAAGTAAGTCGAATTAAGTGTTTTTGTGATGTTTGGTTTAGTGGGTTATGTGTAATCCGTGAATGTTTATTGAAATTGAGTAGGGAATCTAGGCAATATGAATACATAGAAGCTATAGCATGCTTAATTTCGATTATGTTGATGTTTTGGGAAAAACCCATTTGTAGTGATAGTAGAATGAAGTTGATGATGACTATATGTGATATGTTCTAAGGAATTTTGATGGGTGAAGTTAGATGTTGTATGATGTTGTAGAATGAACTAATTAGAATGAAAATTGTATGGTAATTGTTGAATGAATGATTTTGATATGAGATAGTAAGCTTATGCATGAGATACTTGTACATTGAGCTTAGATTGTAGTACGCTCACAAAGTGTTTGATAAAATGCCTACATGAAACTTGAATTGATTCAAGTTTGTGTTAAAAAGTTAGTAAATTCGTCACTTTTGACAGCCCTAGATAGCCATCTTGTAAAGGTCGTATCTCATTCGTTATCAGGAGTTAGACAACGAGCCTTATATCGTTGGAAAGCTTGTTTCGCATGTTACAATTCTTATTTGGTCACAAGATGCTGGTTATGAGATTTAGTGGGTCAAAACAGCATGAAAAGTTAGTAAATTCGTCATTTTGACAGCCCTAGATAGCCATCTTGTAAAGGCCGTATCTCATTCGTTATCAGGAGTTAGACAACGAGCCTTATATCGTTGGAAAGCTTGTTTCGCATGTTACAATTCTTATTTGGTCACAAGATGCTAGTTATGAGATTTAGTGGGTCAAAACAGCATGAAAAGTTAGTAAATTCGTCATTTTGACAGCCCTAGATAGCCATCTTGTAAAGGCCGTATCTCATTCGTTATCAGGAGTTAGACAACGAGCCTTATATCGTTGGAAAGCTTGTTTCGCATGTTACAATTCTTATTTGGTCACAAGATGCTGGTTATGAGATTTAGTGGGTCAAAACAGCATGAAAAGTTAGTAAATTCGTCATTTTGACAGCCCTAGATAGGCATCTTGTAAAGGCCGTATCTCTTTCGTTATTAGGAATTAGACAACGAGCCTTATATCGTTGGAAAGCTTGTTTCGCATGTTACAATTCTTATTTGGTCACAAGATGCTGGTTATGAGATTTAGTGGGTCAAAACAGCATGAAAAGTTAGTAAATTCGTCATTTTGACAGCCCTAGATAGTCATCTTGTAAAGGCCGTATCTCATTCGTTATTAGGAATTAGACAACGAGCCTTATATCGTTGGAAAGCTTGTTTCGTATATTACAGTTCTTATTTGAAAGTCGAAGTCGGATTAGGTGATTAAAAAGGGGGAAAGTGACCCCGAACAGCTGCTGCGTGAAAAATGCAGCAATGAAAATAATGTGTTTTGTGAACTTAAAACATATGATTTTCTAGTCACCAATTTACTAAACACTAAATATTGCTTCGGGTGAATGTTACAGTTGTTAAGGTGTGTTTAAAGCGTTACTATGTGTAAAATTGGCGTTAATGTACAGCATGGTTAGCCTTTCGGATATGATTGTAATAGGAGAGAAGTCAGATGTATTGTAGTAGATGATCTATGTGTCGTGTATGATGATAATTGAGTTGCTTGAATAAGGAACAAGGTGACTTTTAGTCTATATGCCTTATGTATGTGGTATTTGGTTAATAAAAAGTCAAGTAATGTATGAATGGAAAGAAACGAATGTAGTATGAATGAGCATGTGTGCTAACCATAATGTAATTGTGATGACATGAAAGGATAGGAATCACATTAGCAAGGACTCGAAAACGGAAGGCTAACGGGTCAAGCGGAGGCGAGGAAACAAGCATGAACACTAACGCTCGAGGTAAGTGACTTTCGATTCACTTCTTAGTATACATATAGAGTTTTCTTGTTTATGGATGAATGGGATGACTAATGTATATAAAATGGCCGACAAGTATGTATGTATGAATGCATTTAGGAAAATTACGTAAGTACATGCACGTGTGAGCTAAGGTATACACGGGTGTAGTTATGATTCATTTTATGAATGTATGTAAGTATGGAGTTATGTATGCATGTATGTATATATGTAGGTATTGATGTATGTATGTACGTAAGTAGTTATGTATGAGCATGAGCATTACGTATTTGAATATGAAAGTACATACGTGTGTAGGTACGAACGTATATATATATATATATATGTGGATGCAAGTATGTATGCGTGTATGTATGTGTGTATGTATGTATGCATGTAGGTATGTATGTAAGTAGGTATGTGTGTATGTAGTTATGTATGTATGTATGTAAATACATATGCGAAAATGTAATCATGTATGTATGTAATTAGATGCGTGGGTATGCAAGTAAAGGTATGTATGTATGTATGTAAGTGGTTCTATATATGATTTATATACGCGGTTACAATGCATTTAAGTATTGACGTCCTTAACAGCGTGCTTCGAGAATGAAATGAAATGCAGGTAGACACAATAATGTGGGTATGTATGTAGATGTGTATTTATGCGTATGCGAAGATACGTAGGTATATATGAATGTATGTAGAGAAGTAGTAATGTATGCGCGTATGTAGATATGTGGTTGGTATAGAAGAAGGTACGTATGAGTATATGCAGGTATGTAGAAATATAGGAGGGTATGTACATATGTAGACGCATATGTATACATGTAAACATGTACATGTGCATGATTTAGATACGTCGAGTAATGCGTTACTAATAGTGTGCCTTGAGAATGAGAAGCAATGCAGGTACATTATTGAAGCCTCACCAGAATATGGATGCACAGATGAAATGCCTGGAATTAGAAAGATAACGCAATGGAAAGTGTACGAGATTGAATCTTATTTATGTATTGTGTACTAATGTGATGAACGTATGTGGTGAGTGCAGGTTGTACAAATCACGGGCGGTTATATCGAGGAATAGAGATCGAAGACCGAGTCACAAGATAGATTGTACGGGAATAATTGAGTATGTATTATTAGTAAACAGGACTTATGCTTTATTTTTGTAGAAGATACATAATAAAACGAACTTTCAAGTAAGTCAAAACGTTTGTAATGAAAGAAATTGTATGGCACGAATTTCCGCTGCGACTTTTTGGCAAATACGTATTAGGGTCTTACAGTTCTGTCTCGGGGAGGGTATAACTAATGTAAATTGGGTTATTATACTAACATGCGTGCATTGTTTAATGGGGGAAATGGACTGTATCACCCTAAACTATGCAAAATTGGCCAATACCACACCCAACTTTCAAGTTGGCTCCCACCACCCTCTACTCGACAACTTGGTGTCACTGTCACCCATTCGTTAAAAAAACACTAACTCTGTTTGTTTATTTTGCTGATGTGGCTTTTTATCTGATGTGGCAAGGTGACGTGGCTTTTTTAATTATAATTAATATAAATATATATAAACACAATACAGTCACTTTATAAAACCTACTCTCTCTAACTCTCCTTCTCTCTCTACCTTGATGGAGACGGCGACGGCAACATCCCCCTACCTGCAACTCCGGCTGCCACAGGAGCACCACCGCCACCAGTCCACCACCCTGCAATACGGTTATCTGTTTTCCCCTTCGACACCATCTTGCATCGCCGGCGACTCACACCACCTACAAATCAATTCCCCCACCTCTCTTTCCTCTAAAACCTTCTGGTGACACCACTGCCACACCGCCTACAACTCTCCTCCTTCCCCCAGCTGTGGTACTTTTTTGTGTTGAATGGAGCTTTTAACCTTATGTCTTATCATATAGATCTGACTCAATTTTTGGGGCTTCTTTTGGGTTGACAAGAATCATTTAATTGGGATTTAGATGTGAAGGATGGAGGATTTTCAATGGTGACGGTTACAGGTGTGAAGGTTGGAGGTTGTTGCAGCGGCTCGAGGTGGGAGTGGTCGCCGGAGGTTGTTGCAGAGCAAAATCAATCGGAGATTTGAATTGATTGAAATCTGAGTATTTTGTTCATAACTCATCACACCTATAGATTTGAATTGAATTACAAATTATTTGAGCATCATGTTTGAGTTCAGATCTGAACTGATTCTTGTTTGATTGAGAGAACAGTTGACGAAAAAAATCAGATCTGAACTAGAGTTGTAGAAAATCGTGTGTCGTTGTTTTGATAATCTGTTTCCGACAGTTCAGAAGTATTTCGATTGTTTGTTGATATGTTTAAGCAAGTTTTGATATAACTGGATACATTTCGATTTGATTTCAGTTTGTTCATAGATTGTTTTGATGTACTAAACAGAATCAAAACTTTGAATCATTTTCGAAACACCATGAACCGAGCATCATTTCAGATCTGAATTCGGTTGAAAAAGAAGTAAATTTGCAGTTTGTGAATCGATAAAGACGAAGCGAAGGAATATGTGTTTGTGTTGAATTAGGTTTTTATTATGTTTACAGAGATGTTAAGGGGGTGAGTCCACGTAGGTTGTCCACCTCATCATCCCCATGACACGTAGGATTAAAAACCTAACTGAGTTATCATCTGCATGCCACGTATGCTTCCAAGTCATCATCTGCATGCCACATAGGCTTAAAAAACTAACTCAGTTAGTGTTTTTTTAACGAAGGGGTGACAGTGACACCAAGTTGTCGAGTAGAGGGTTGTGGGAGCCAACTTGAAAGTTGGGCGTGGTATTGGACAATTTTGCATAGTTTAGGGTGATACAGTCCATTTCCCCTTGTTTAATTAATAGATTGTAATCAGGAAGTCACAAGGAAAATACCTAAATTAGCAATGTGAGTTTATCCTCCTTTTGTAAAACCTTTTTGTAAAATGTTTTTACAAAACCTCAATTGTTTTACATTATGATTAACAGTGATTGAGTATTTATATTCTACAATTATCGTCGGTGTGTTGGGGTTTTGTATACAAAATTTGTTACTACACTGTGAGTAGTAACATGACCACAAGTTGGGTTAACAATACTGTGGGTGGTAATTAAAGTAGATGGAAACAAATATAATTGCGAGATCGCCCTCAATACTGTAAAATGATAAAACCTGTCTTGATTAAATTGGGATTCACTCACCAGTATTTCCCACTGACAAATGTTTTTAAAACGCGTTTCAGGTAACAAAATGTGAAAGCAAAATAGAAGCCAGCTGGACAGCACTGAAGGCTTGGAAAAGTGGCTATAAAAGTTAGCTAAATAAAGCAGATGTTTTAAATTCAATAAATTAGGGTTTACCCCTATAAACATGTTTGTAATGGAAACTTGGGTTTTTCCCATGTGCTTATTTTTATAAAAATGTGGTATTTTACTCTGATAAAATATTTCCTAACTATGATCCTGATGTAAATTCCGCGGCCAAAATTCATAAATACAGTTACCACTGATACTGGTTCGCGGCCGCCCGTTTCCCAGAGATTAGGGGCCGGGGGTTACGACAGAGGGTGGTATCAGAGCTACAACCACTGATTTCAGCCACAGAAGTGTTCTTCTGACATCAAAATTGTTAATTCTGTTAGGAATTAATTTATGTGATTATGTGCATATCTGTATATTACTATTTTGTGTTATTTGACAATTTGTTACTTTAACAGTATGAGTGACCAAGGACCATCGGATGCCTATCGTCAATTGTCTAGTTCTCCTAAGGATGAAGGAACTTCTTCCCAGCCTACCTCCTCGGGGTATTCAGCTGACACAGAAGAGGGAATCTTTATATTCAAAGCGCAATCCGAAGAACCAATATCTACCAAAAAGAGAGGATGGTTCAGTCGGGGAGCTCACGAGCGTAGGAAAAGAATTAGGAAGTTACATTAGCAGAAGGCTTTAGCAGCTGCAAATAGGGAGATGAACACCCAGACTCAGGATATAATCAATAGACGATTAGCCAACTTTCACATACTAGCTACTACAACCGCAGACCCAAACCTAGAACAAATCATTGCACCACAGCCATTACCCGCGTTCCTAACTCAACCTATGGAAATAGAACCAAACCCAAGAGACCAGATTCCTATACCCATATTCGACCCAAACGAAATCCCTAGAGTCCTAGCACCCGATCCCTTAGCATATGACCCATGGTTTGACGACCATAGGGATTACCGAGAACTCTACCCACAAGAGGAACTCATACCAAACCCAGTAGCACCATATCCCAACCTTGACCCTCTAGATCCGTATTGGGATAATGACCAATATATTCGGGAAATCCTAGAGAACCCATACCCATACGAAGAACTGATGTCCCAGTACCCTGACCCGATACCAGCACCCGCACCACCCATGAGCACCGAGAACGTGCAGGAACTCCGCACTTTTGGTGAGGAGTTGTTAGATGAAAGTGAAAAGATAAGGCAAATAGGGGAGAGACTCGTTTGGAAATACGACGAGCATAACATGCAATACTGGATGAAACCCTATCAGTAATAATAATAGTGATAATAAAATATACATATATATGCATGTAGTTGAAAAAAAAATTATCAACTAAAATAGATAGTCTAATACCTACTAATGCATACTAGTATTGTATTTTAAATTCCAGTTTCAGTTTGTAATAGATGCATATCTATACAATAGAGTAAATGATGTGTTTGTTTGTGTGATTATTCGCATTAGATCCTATTATGTGATATTAATATCTGGTAAATATTTATAATCCAGATGGACAACGCAGCAAATCAGGAAAACCAGAATAACGATAATAAAGGCAACCAGATAAATAATAGTGCCATTCAACATATCGTAGCACAATGAATTATAGATGCTATGCCATATATCATTAAGACTGTTAAAGAAGCATAAAATAAGTCTGCAAATGGAAGTAAACGTCAACACACTAAACCAAGTCATAGTGTGAACGATAATAACAGACCATTACTTCAATTGCCTATTCCAAAAAGAAGAAGAACCATGTCTTATGGTTGTTCTTACAAAGAATTCTAGTCTTGTAAACCAATAGAATTCTCTGGCAATGAAGGAGCCATTGCAGCTCTACGCTGGATGGAAAAGACTGAGGCTGTCTTAAAAATAAGCAAATGTGCAGAAGAAGATAAGATCATATTTGCTTCCAATCTTTTTAAGAATTCAGCCTTAGAATGGTGGAACACTATTATCCAATCTAGAGGAAGTGACAGAGCTTATAATATGGAATGGACTGAGTTTAAGAGCATGGTTGAAAGGAAATTATGTCCTCCCAATGAAAAAGAACAAATAGCCAATAAATTATTAAACCTTAGAATGACTGGAATTGACTGTAAGGGTTACACTACTGTATTCTTTGAATATGCTAGAATAGTGCCAACCCTAGCTTCACCAGAACCAATGTTAATCTCCCGTTACATCTGGGGATTAGTCAGTGAGATAAGACACGTAGTCAAGGCAACTAGACCACAAACCATAGAAGAAGCGGTAGAACTAGCAAATACCTTGACTGATGAGCTGGTACTTAGACAAGAAGAGAAACAGAGTGTAACGCCTCTCTTTTTTTGAAACTACTTTAATTAGAAAGATTAGTCATGTACCTGTTTTTTTTTTTTTTTTTTGAAACTTTCATCCGAATCGTATTCGTATTTCGCTTTCGTTTTCGTAAATCGTAACTTCGATCATAATAAAATTTATTTATTTCATACGAATCCTACTTCGTTTATTTCTACATACTTAATAAATATTTGGTACATTTGATACATGCTCGTACCCTTGTAACACATGCATATCTTACAATCAATACGTGATTCTAGATACCCTATACATGCAAACACTTGATTATACGTTCCCAATACCCAACCTATACTTTCATTTTGTTATTGATTAGTATGTAGATTAAACATTAAATAAATATACATGATTAATGAGCTAATTACATATTAATATTTCATATTATATCTATTAATATGTCATTACTATATCTAACTATTGACAAAAAAACAAAGAATAAGCTGTCCAAACATGCGGCCGAACCTAGGAAAATTTTTGGTTATTCCTTTCCACTTTCACTTATTAATTATAGGTATAGACACCACTTATATATTAAAAATTTAGACATCACCATATTCTGTTATAACAAAATAAGGAAACAAAAAAAATAATAATAAATAAACTAAGATGGTCGATTTGTTTTAGCTGGATTCGGCCAGCATCAGACGCCAAAGGGCAGTCCATGCACAACCCACAATCGGTGCACATTAGGCTTACTTTGGCCCACTTTTGACTTTATTTGTTATTTCACTAATTATATTATAATAACATTATGTAAATGTGAAAGATGGGAGTTTTTAATGGTCAATTAAATATGATATATTCAAATAAATATGACCAAACGTTTGGCCAAAACATTAATCTGCAGCCATTATTTTCAGCCAACAATTGGTTGATTTTTTGCTCATCTTCCCACCTAATTGCATTTAATCTTACATTTAACACTAACCTTAATTCATCCCCTATGTAACCCAAGCCTCCTCCAAGCATTTTTCACTTTCTAAACACCCTCCATTCACTCTCAAACACTCCAAACCGTAGGTGATTACAGAAGTTCGAGCAGATTTATACCCCTTCACTAAAGTGAGCATAACTCACTCAATACTTGTCCGATTTAGTCCATTCTTTTTCCTATGTGCTTGGATTGACCTTAGCTTCGATTCAATGGGTTTTTCACAGTAAATAAGTCCCTGGAACTCCGGCAAAAAGGCTCCAAAGTTCACTGTTCATTTCTGATTTCATATAATCTTTACTAAACTTGTTCAAGTTGAGTCTAACTCATCTCAAACCTATGTCCTTATGCTTATAACCACTTCTATGGTTAGTTAGGCTTAAAACCAAGGTTGAGACATTCAAAATCAGAGGTTAAACCTCATATACATTCTGTTTTGTTTAGGGTTTTTGACCCACAAATGATGTTCAAGCTTCAAGCTTGATGAAGGTGTGATTGTGGACTAACTTGGGTTGTCCAACATAAAATCCCCACATTACTTGATGATTTCTCATAGTGTAGTTGTTTGTATTCTTGTATATTTCATAGTTCATGACCCTCCTTGTATGTTTTTACATCAAGTGTAGTGGTGAACCATAAGAGGTACCTAAATGGAAGCTTGTTCTTCCTACCTCCTACATGATTTCCATGATACTTAGAGGTACCTAAATGAAGATCTTAATCTTCTACCTCATGCTTGATTATTGGACATACTAACATATGATATATAACCTAAATAATATCTATATACATTCGAACCTTTGGAGGTGAACTTGTGTTCATTCGTCAAAGTGTTAGAATAACATCATCTAAGGACATAAGACTTGTATGATTCTAATGGGTATATTACTCATGAAAACATTAACCCTTGAGGTTTCATAGTGTCAAGACAAGTACTTAATGTTACAAGATGCTTACTTTTCATATACATACTTTTCATGCACTTTAAACTTCACATCCTTAGACCAAATGTATACGTCTCTTAAAAATCCCTAAACGAACATATTCAACCTTCTAACCTCATCAACTTCGTCACATTGGATAATCGGAAAGCATATGCAAATTTTGTGAGTATACTTGACCCATTTTACCGTTTTCACACTTTTGGGTGTAACATGTTTTTATATACGAAGCACACATATTATACATATCCTTATGCAAATACATAAACAAACAATCCAATACATGCTTACTATTTGTTATGCTTGATTCGTGTTTTCTGGACCATACTTATGTGATGAACTTGTCATTAGCTTCGTACGAGCCTCCATTTAACATGTATAGCGCTATAGGAGTAACGCACCGCCCGTAGACTAGTGGTCATGTTAAATTTTCATTCATACTTGCGTAAACAGAGGGTTGACTTGTAAATCGCATGCCAGTTTAATACGTTAATCTTGATAACTAGGTTTGCCATGTGGATTGTTCCTTATCATTTTATACTTATATACTACGCACCAAACTTGTATGCTCGCCAACACTTTTTGTATTGAACTACACTTTTAAAACATGTTGCAGGTTTAGCGATGATGTTGGTGATGCATGGAATCTAGTAGTATGCTTAGATACACACTTTAAAATTTGTATTCTTATTGTATTGTATTTCATTATTCATGTTGTTGTATTTTGCTTCAAATCCTTGTAATTGATTCTTTAGAAATGGAATGAAATTATTATTTAAATACTTGTCACAATTATTAGTGTTATGATGTCTCGAGCAATCTATTTCGTCTCACTCTGATGTTTCCGCCATCGGTTGGGGTGTGACACAGAGGAAGAACCTAGCCCAAAGGCTTACCCAGGAATTTCGCTACGGAAACTCCAACCGTGGGAAAAATGTAGGTTCGATTTCTACACCTTACTGTAAGACCTGTAAGAAGAAGCATTCAGGAAGATGCTCCACATACTGCAATTTATGCAAATTACCAGGACATAAGGAAGAAGACTGTAGGAAGAAACCTAGTAATGGAGTGTGCTTCAATTGTGGAGAAAAGGGACATATCAAGCCGAACTGTCCAAAACTAGCTTCAGCCATGAACACCAAAACTACTAAGAATGCTAGAGCGTTTGTTCTGACTGCCGAAGAAGCGAAGATGATTCCGGACGTGATTGCCGGTACGTTTTTAGTTAATGATGTTTCTGCTAAAGTATTATTTGACTCTAGTGCGAACCAAAGTTTCATTAATACTTCATTTTGCAAAATTCTCAATCAACCATTAACTAAACTTCCACAAGAATGTCTAATAGAGATGGCAAATGTAGAATCCATTAAGATCACTGAAATCTTGCAGGGAGCAAGAATAGAAATTTTGAACCATAATTTTATTGCTAACCTTTACCCAATGAATCTGGCTGGATTTGATATCGTATTATGAATGGATTGGTTAGTAGCTAATAAAGCCAGTATTCTATGTGATCAAAAGTCAATCCAAGTAAATTCACCAAAGGGTGAAAAGATCACAATTAAAGGAAATAAACCATCTCGATCAGCGAAATTCATCTCTGTGATGAAAACAGCGAGTTGTGCAAGAAAAGGATCCCTAGTGTATATGATTTCCATAATCATTAACACTAAAGAAAAAGAATTGAAAGATATTCCCGTAGTATCTCAATTCTCAGATGTTTTCCTAGAAGAATTACCAGGACTACCGCCGGACAGGGAAGTTGAATTCATAATCCACCTGCTACCAGGGACAGCACCAACTGCCAAGGCACCTTACCATTTGGCACCAGCAGAGATGCAAGAGCTAAAGAAACAACTGGACGAACTTTTGGAGAAAGGATTCATACAACCAACTTCATCGTCGTGGGGAGCACCGATCTTGTTTGTCAAGAAGAAGGACGAATCAATGCGTATGTGCATTGATTACCGAGAATTGAACAAGGTCACGATTAAAAACCGGTACCCATTACCGAGAATCGAGGATCTGTTTGATCAATTGCAAGGAGCTCGATTCTTTTCAAAAATCGATTTATGCTCAGGATATCATCAACTGAAAGTTCAGGAAGAGGACATTCCTAAAACTGCTTTCAGAACAAGGTATGGTCATTATGAATTACAGTCATGCCATTTGGTCTAACCAATGCCCTAGCCGCATTTATGGACATGATGAACAGAATATGTAAACCATATCTGGATAAATTCATAATTGTCTTTATAGATGATATTCTCATTTACTCTAAGAGTGAAGAGGAACATGCAACGCATCTGCATACACTTTTAAATTTGCTAAGAAAAGAAAAGCTTTATGCTAAATTTTTGAAATGCGAATTTTGGTTAAAAGAAGTGCAATTCCTTGGACATATAGTTAATCATGAAGGGATTCATGTGGATTCCACAAAGATTGAGGCGATTACCAAATGGAAAGTCCCTGAATCACCAACGGAGGTGAGAAGTTTTCTCGGACTAGTAGGTTATTATAGATGGTTTATCTGGGATTTTTCTAGAATAGCCATTCCCCTAACCAAGCTGACCAGTAAATCTGTTAAGTTTGAATGGGGACCACAACAAGAAAAGCCTTTAGAATTCTTAAGCAAAGGTTAACCAACGCACCCATACTAGCGTTACCAGAAGGATCTAAAGACTTTGTAGTCTATTGTGACGCTTCTAAGTAAGGTTATGGATGTGTGTTGATGCAACGTCAAAAGGTTATAGCCTATGCCTCTAGACAACTTAAGAATCATGAAGAGAATTATTCAACCCATGATTTAGAATTAGGAGCCATAGTTTTTGCCCTTAATATTTGGAGACACTATTTATATGGAAATAAATTTGTTGTCTTCACTAATCATAAAAGTTTAAGGTACATTTTTGGGCAAAAAGAGTTAAATATGAGACAAAGACGCTGGATGGAATTTCTTAGTGATTATGATTGTAATATCCAGTATCATGCAGGAAAGGCTAAAATAGTAGCTGATGCTTTAAGTAGAAAGTATCATGAAAAGCCAAGAAAAGTACGTTCTCTTAAATTAAATCTGCAGATAGATTTAAATGAACAAACTAGAGCTGTACAAAAATCAGTAATCAAGGACGATACTGAGAAATTGAAAGGAATGATTAAGGAATTAGAACAAGGAATAGATGGAATTTGGAGATTCCATAAGAAACGGATGTGGATACCCAAGCGAGGAAACCTACACCACCGAATATTAGAAGAAGCCCATAAGTCTAAGTATACGATACATCCTGGAAGTGATAAAATGTATCAGGACTTAAGAAGGAATTTCTGGTGGATAGGAATGAAAAAGGATATAACAACTTATGTTGCCAAGTGTCTAACTTAATCACAAGTTAAAGTTGAACATCAGAAAACCTCAGGTTTATTGTAGCAACTAGAAATGCCGATGTGGAAATGGGAATTGATAACAATGGACTTTGTTATCAAATTACCCAAGACACGTAAAGGTAATGATACAATCTGGGTGATTGTAGATAGGTTAACCAAGTCTGCTTATTTCTTACCGATGAAAGAAACTTTTAGTATGGAACAATTAGCCAAGTTGTATGTAAATGAAATAGTTTCATTACATGGAATTCCTTTATCTATTGTTTCTGATAGAGATAGCAGTTTTACTTCTCATTTTTGGACAAGTTTTCAAAAAGCAATGGGAACCAAGTTAAATCTAAGCACCGCTTATCATCCTCAAACGGATGGACAAAGCGAAAGGACAATTTAGACAATGGAAGATATGCTTAGAGCTTGTGTAATTGATTTCGGAGGAAATTAGGATGATCACCTACCATTAATAGAATTTTCTTATAATAACAGCTATCATACCAGTATCAATGCTGCACCATTTGAAGCACTTTATGGACGAAAGTGCCGAACCCCAGTCTGTTGGGCAGAAATTGGAGAAAAGCAACTATTTGGACCAGAGATAGTGCAAGAAACAACAGACAAGATTATTCAAGTCAAGGAAAGACTGAAAGCAGCATGCGATCGTCAAAAGAGTTATGCTAATAACAGGCGAAAGCCATTGGAGTTTCAAGTAGGAAACAAGGTATTATTAAAAGTTTCCCCATGGAAATGAGTAGTTAGATTCATCAAAAGGGGAAAGCTAAGCCCTAAATATGTCACGACCCCCGACCCCACCCTGGGAGCGGGAGCCGCGAGCAGTCAAGTGGTACCGGTTGTTATTTTGAAAAGTATTGCAACGGAAATTTTCATCAGGACCATGGGTTAGGAAAATATCAGAGTTTAGAAACACCGGATTTTATTTATTAAACAGATGGGGATAAACCCATGTTTTGCAAAGGTAGCTTTAATATGGGATAAACCCGAATACATAAAACAACTTTTCTTAATTTAATTTAATTGATAAAATAAGCCACTTCTGTAAACCTTTTGGTGTCGTATCACAACTCTTATTCCAATCTACTGTAATCACCTGAAACGCATTTTAATAACATTTGGTCAACAGGAAATACTGGTGAGTTCATTCATTTTGTACAAAGACACATTGTTATAATTTACAGTATTAAGAGCGATTACAATGTTTATATCAACCAATTACCCCAAATCGGTATTTATCACTCGACCGGATCTGTGACTATGGTCATATCACCCATTGGCTAACCCGTTGTCCAATGGTGAAGATTATCAAGTAGTGTATACAAAACCCCACATACCGGCAGTAATTGAAGATTACAAAGACTTAATCACTGTAATTACAACTTTGAAAACAAGTAGGGTTTTGAAAGCAATTTGATAAAAAGAGAATGACTCACAAACGGTGAGAAAAGAGAATGGACTCACCTTGTTAGCATATAGTCTTGATTTAAACAAGCCTCCTGATTCTATGCCTTCTGATAACTAAGCATCTACTTTTTAGTTCTGAATCTTCTGATGATTAAACATATTGTTTGATAGTAAGTTTATGGATCAGAGTTTTCTGATAGTTAAACATATAGTTTAACAGAGTGGAATACGTATTAGTGTAAAACCATATCAAACCTAACGATGGTCACGAGATCAGGATCTTAACGAAATTCACAAAGTATAGTCTTATTTAGACAGCACTTTGGCATTCGTTAGTTGGTTCCCGAATCGATCGGACAAAATATCGTATCGGTGATTATTGGTTAGAACACCAACGTATAGAGAGAAGAATAGAAGAAATGAGCAAAGAAAAATGAATCCTAAGCTTCCTATTTATAGGTAAGGAGTATGCATGTCTAGGAAGTTTCTTTTATACTTTCTAGGAAATTACATATACTTTTCTAGGAAGTTACCTATACATTTTCTAGGAAGCTTCATATACATCTTTCCTGCATACTTCCTACCCATATATATATCCTTCTTACACCTTCCTTGCACCTTCCTTAGATAATTCCTATCCATATACACTTTCCTTATACCTTCCTTAGATATTATCTACCTCATATGTACCTATTTTCATGTATATCTATTTAGATGTTAAGTTATTATACTTACTTAACCATTTTATTGTTAAACTTAGTTGTTTAACTAATTAATTTACCTTAACTATATAATTAAGTAACCTACTTAACTGATTAACTTACTTAGCTGATTAATTAATCTTACTTAGCTGTTTAATTAATCTTACTTAGCTGATTAATAAATCTTACTTAGCTGTTAAGTTTACTTATCTATTAAGGTTTCTTACTGCTAAGTTTTACTTAACCATTAAGTTTACTTAAACACTAAGTTTACTTAACCATTAAGTTTACTTAACTACTAAGTTTACTTAATCGCTAAGTATTCTCGTTTAGCAGTCTCCTGGTTAAGAGTTCTAATTTCTAGATACAGTGGAACTCATATTAGCATATTAACCCAATTCAACTTTAACGATAATCACGAGATCAAAACCCACAATGAATGACAAAGTATAGCCGTATACAGGCAACACTTAAACATCCGTTGGATCGGTTTCAATCAATCGGATATAGTACCGTGTCCGTGATTAGAGTTATTACCCTGATAACGAGCAGAGTTTCGGGGTTTTAGAGTATAGTACCGAGCTATTATTTTGTTATAATAGAGGCTGAGAGAAAGAAAAGAATTGAACGAGAATAACTGAGACTCTCGACTCCTTTTATAGTGCTGATCGAAGGGCGGGTCGCGCCCCGCGACGCCCCTAGCTTTTCCTTCGTAGCCTGCGAGGGAGCTTTGGTTGGTTTTAGGGTTGCTGAGTCACCGAGTAGCCTTGACACGTGTAACGACACGTGTCCATCAACGTGTCCGGATAGAATCAAGTCTCTCATGCCCCGCGACAGATCTTCCTTTGTTGGTCGCGGCCCGCGACAGAATAAAAGTTTCATTTTTATTTATTTTTCATTAATAATAATGTTATACGGGTTCGGTTCTTTGAGTACGAAGCGTTTTAGGGTGTTTTTGAGGGTTGTTACATCCTCCTCACCTTGCTTTAAATCTCGTCCTCGAGGTTTAGGTCATGATGTCATTTCCGAGTTATGCCATGCGTTAAATAATAGGATTAAGGTAAATGACACTTTAATTGAATCAAAATATGTTCAAATTTTGTGAATACGAGTTTTACAATAAATAGGACTTAATAGTTCAACTGAACGAGATGAAATGATATAATTTTCAAGGTGACTAGGTTTAAGCCAAAAGAGATATATGATTAATAGATGTCTAAACTGACTGTTTACAAGTTATAAATGACTTTTAGAAACAATAGAATTTACTGTCAAAAGAAAACTCACTTTGATTGTCAACTGAGGAAGACTCAGAATCAACAAGCTCAAAATGAAATAGAAGCACGAAAATAATTTGTCAATTATCAAATTATGATAAGAGAAAAATCAATGTTTTGACCTTATTAAATTACAGGGATACACCGAAATACAATAGAGTTTAGTGTATCATCGTCTTAACATATAGTTACATTAAGACCACTTTCAAGGATGAGTCAAGCGAAAGACATACATAGTTTTAACTGATTCATATGATTATGATTAGCCCAAGCTACAATATTATACCGACACCACAAGGTGTCGTAGTGATCGAAATAATAATAGCGGTGACCGAGCGAGTTCACCGTGTTTGAAATCAAATGAAAGTTCAATGAAGTAAATCCGAATGTTTGTTTTAAACAAATCTAGTAGGATTTTCGATTGAAAATGAAACAATTGAATAATGTTTTTCGAGTCGAAGATGATAAAGCAATAAGTATCACTGTCACACCCCGATATTTCCACGTATTACCGGTGGGGAGTATCGTGACGTAGTTGATATCATCATAGACAATTTATCACAGTTTAATACACAGCGGAAGTCGAAAGATAAAAACATTACAAACTGAAAGAAAGTATCAATTATTACAAAACGGTTGTAAAGGATCCACAGGCGGATCAAAGATAAAAAGGATCGTTGTTCAACAGATTATAACATCTAAGCTTGCAAGACTCTTTATTGATGCTAGGAGTAGCCGGCCTATTCCGTCTAGTACCTGCACTTAGCCTTTTTGGAAAATACGTCAGTTTACACTGGTAAATACAATTAACCGACTCATTTTGAAAATGTTTAAGAAAATTGATTTGAATGCACAAGGCACAAAATATCTTTTATAACTTGGGGTAATTATTTATATATAAACTTGTAAAAGAATTACATGTTCGTTATACGTTCAGTAGCCCGGGCTGAACACCGGGTTAAAGATTAATTGACACACCACATAATATAAACCCGTGGCGAGTTATTCTCGAACGGCGGTTATATCTTTTTATATACGCACCGGCAGGTGTATGCCTACACCCCGTGCTTAGGTCGTGGCCATTTCAATGAATGATGCCAAGGATATCCGGGACATGGTCATTAACCCCCCAAAGGCTTTAAGCAAATAAAACAGATTAAACGGGTCATCTCAATAAATTAACCTTCATATGATTAACAATTCAATGCCCGACCAAGCGGTATTTTATATACCGTACCCCAAGCCCGTATAAGGGAAAATAAGTTAAAAGTATTTACCTGAGCAAGTATATATAACAATCAGCGAGTGCAAGTATCTTTTACTGGGCTCCTAGTCTGGAACGAAGGTTTTAATAACCTATTAGATTCCTAACGGGTCTTAATTAAGTCTAAACTTAGACCGGTTAGTTTTAAAGGAAGATATACGGTTCAAACGCAAGATTAAGCGAAGACCAGATTAGAATGTGGTTTAGACCCGACAAGTTTGTATACTTGTATAATATGGGTAAACTAAACACATTCTGGATTTTGAGATAAAAATGATAAGGTTTGACCCGTTTCGGCTAATTTATGCAAACTAGTTACATAAACCGTACCTAGCGTGAAAAATGAATAACGAGCAAACAAATGAGTCATGAACAGGTTTCCTAAGTTAATATGCCTTAAATATGTTGTGATATCAGTAGCATACCTTCCATTATGCCCAAAATGGATTTAAACTCAAATTATGCCCCGTAGGGGTATTTTGGTCATTTTAACGCTTATAAAAGAGTTTAAATATTAATCTGAGTTTCAGGTCTGATATTGTTGGGATTGAACCCTATCAAAGGAACAGATAATTAAAGCCAAAACTGGATCAGAGCAGTGGATCCAGAATAAGCAGATGTTTACATACAAATCTCTCCCCTTGAAAGTGATCTCATATCTGCTGACCTCCTATCTGCTGATCTTGCAAAGTACTGACCTACAACTGCTGCCTTGCATCTACTGCCCAATGTCAAAGAACTGATGGAAGACCAAAGCTCTGTTGATTCAATCTACTGCCTTGAGTCTAGTACTGCTGATCCGGACAAGCACTGCTGGGTTAACAGCAGTGGAAGGATGCAGCAGCTGTTTAAGAGCCTTTTTATGTAATGAAATGTAATAGCAGTAGTTAGTACATCAGTGTTTGTGTAGATCAGAGGTTAGAGTTTGTTAGGAGGTTAGATGTCACTTTCATGGTGACGTCAGCTAAGATGCTCAGTGGTTTGCAAGTGCCTATAAATAGTTCAGTACTTTGTACTGTTCTATTAGCTCTTTTGCATCATTGTCTTCTTTGCACGAACAAAATACTGAGCTCTGGCTGAGGGGGAGTTTGCATTCATTCATCAATCATTGTAATCGTTATTGAAATAAATTCAATCTTCCGATTCATTGTGTAAAGATGTTTGATCAAAGTATTACTCTCGTTTGATTGTATGCAAAGTTTGTTTTCACCATAATTCCGCTGCACACTCATCCATTTTCATTCTAATTACAAACACATAATACAATCAGAAACAAACTCAGATCCAACAATTGGTATCAGAGCTTGGACAGTCAAATTTGATTTAACAATCATTTTGACGTAAATAGTTCTGCTCATAACAGTTGATACTGATCGTTTGTTCGTTTGTTGAAAAACAGAGCAAGGATCAATCACCATTAAAGTTGATTTTTCAGTGTCTGTAAAACAACAAGAATGACGTCACAATCTCAGGATGATAAAAACAACATCGGCTCGCTTTTTAAACCACCTATGCTAAAAAGAAATGAGTACAACATCTGGCAGAGGAGGATGGGTCACATCCTCGCTCAACAAAGCACAGGTTGTTGGAGGTCTGTCACCTTTGGTCCCCATGTTCCTTCAGTGCCAAGCGCTGAAGATGCTAAAAAGTTCGTTCCAAAACCAGTTGAAAATTATACCGAAACAGACTTTCAAAAGATCGAACTAGATGCTAAAGCGTTTAGCATCATAGCATCAGCGCTGCCCAATGAGATATATGCTGGACTGTTACACTGTAACAGTGCCAAAGAGTTATGGGACGCACTTAAGGAACAGTTTGGGGGAACCGAAGAAGTCATAGAAAACAATAGGGAAATCCTGAACCAACAGTATGAAACATTTTGTCATGTTAGAGGTGAATCACTGACGCAACAATTTGAGCGTTTCAGTTGTCTCATCAGTGAACTGAGGCTTGTTAACACCACTTTTACAAACTCAACTCAAAATAGCAGGTTCCTCAGGTCACTGCCAGAAAAATGGGACACCATAGCTTTTGTCACCCGAAATTCACCTGAGTTCAAGGATCTGACCTTGACCCAACTCCATGGTCGACTCCTGACCTACGAAAGGGAGTTGAACCAGAAAAGGAAGTCACAAGAGTCAGGAAAAGCCGTTGATGATTATACATTCGGTAACACTGCTCTTCTGGGTCAAGAAGAATCTGGGAGCAGTGGTAAGGATCAGGGTTATGATCATTTCATTGACATAACTTCTGGGGCAAATTTTAACAATTCTGATCCTCACTCTGCTAGTTATGCATTCACTGCAAACGAAAACCAGATGTCAGACAATTTATGCTTTGAACTCAATGATTTGCAACATTTTGATCCCACTGACCTAGAGGAAATGGACATCCTGCACCAACTGGCTTTGCTAAGTGTTAGAACTAGCAAATCAAGTGCTACAAGTGTAATAGGTTGGGACATTTCGCTAGGGAATGTAGGAGTCAAACTACTGGTCCCATAATTACTCATCCTAGCTCAAATCCTAGACCTCAAAACCAAAGCACTGTGCACTATGCCCAGTATGCCCCAGCAGCTCAAGTGAACACTGCTCACTATGCTGCTGCCCCTGTGCCAGTGCACTATGTCCAAACTACTGTTCCACATATCCAATATGTTCAAACCCCTGCTCCACAGGTACAAGTGCAACCTGCTGCACCTCAAACCACTGCTCCAGCAGCAGTACAACCAGATCAACAAAGTTTTTTCACTCAAAGGTTTGTTGACTGGAGCAGTATGCCTGAAGACCTTAGTGATGAAAATTTTGCACTCTATGCTTCTAATGATTCTTCTCATAATGAGTTTTGTTTGATGGCATTAGAGTCAATACAGGAGGGGGTTGAAACTGAAGAGGAACAATTGAGTATTGAAACAGTGGATGAGGTGACTGAAGCAGTGGTTACTGCTGTGGCTGGTGAACTACTGTTGGGAGAAAGTTCAGGTACCCTGATTGAACCACTGACAGACCCATGGTCCGAAGAGGACAAAGAAGAAAAGAAGGAAGAAAAGGCTGGTGAAAAGAAGGTGAGAGCTGATGATGAAGAGGATCATCAATGTGATTGTGCAACGATGGCTGCTGCCAAGGTATCTCCTCAAGTTCTAGAAAAACTGTGTTCTGACAATTGCATTATTGCTTTTGCTAACATCAAAGAGGTGAATGAAAACCTTCGGGATAAAATCTTAACTGATGAAGTCAAATTTGAAAGATCTTTAAAAGAACTTAAAAACAAATTGACTGAAAAGGAAAAAGAGATCAGCAGTTTGAAAGAAGAACAAAGCATAACCAAAACACAACTCCAAACTATAGTAGAAAAATACCAAGGTTGCAAAAAGGAGTTAGAGTCCACCCAGATCACTTGTGAGAGATGGGTGGAATCATGCAAAGGGTATGAGGTTATGCTTGAAAAACAGATAAAAAGCAATGTGAAATTTGGTGTTGGTTATAGAAAACATGATGATGAAACCACTGCTTTTTCAAAATCTGTTCAAACCACTGATGAAACCACTGAGTTCATACCCACAAACAAGAATGGCCAGGAAGTGAAAATCACTGACAAACTTGGTAACAAAATCACGCTTGACAGACCAATGGGATCCTCTACTTTTGAGGAACTTGAAGACTATCAGTTTAAACCAAAATGGTCTGATGAGTGTGATATTCTTGAAAATTTCAAGCCAATGGACTTTACATCAACTGATGGTGTTAAAGCTCCAAAAGCTAAAGTCATACCTCTTAAGGATATCCCAGCAGTGGTTAAAACCTCTGCTGCAAAGGAGTCTGAAAAGAGAAAGAAGAAAGAAAAAATTGATAACTTGTTTTGTGAATTCTGTGAAAAAAGGAATCATCTAACAAAAGATTGTTTCCACTTAAAAGCTTATGATTTAAACAGAACAAGTGTCATTGTTTCAGCTGAAAGTTGCATTGTTTGTGGTAAAACTAACCACAAAACTCAAGCATGTGTGTATCTCAAAAACTTTGATGTGAAAAAGAATGAGTACATTGCTAAAACATCCTTGAGTCCATCATCATCATCAACATCTGTCAAATTCACCAAGAAACAACCACTGTTTGTGCCAGTTCAAACAGCTGTCACAAAACAGCTGAACCAAACATCTGTCAAAAGAGATGTTCAGGTTACTGATGCACCCCCTGCCAATCAGTTCAGAAAAGGCAAGGAAAAACAGTCTTACCAAAGGATTCCACACGTTTATGAAGCCTACAAAAGGCCCTCTAAACCTAAAGTGAATAGGCATCCTTTTGGTTACCAGCAGATGATTGGTCAAGACCCACAACAGTGGTTAGAGAAACACTGTCCTAAAACAGTCCAAACCCCTGACCTAACCACTGTCCATCATCCTGCATCCATCCCAGACACTGTTGAGACCCCATCCAAAGCCCTGCTGGCTTTGGAGACCTTAATGAACTAATCCTTTTACTTCATGTGCAGGGAGCTTCTGCATGCTTTGATAGTCTTTGGTATGTAGATAGTGGAGGCTCCAGGCACATGACAGGATGTAAAGCCCTCCTCAAAGACTTTAAAATCCATGGAGGGGGTGATATATCCTTTGGGAATAATAGTAAAGGGAAAGTTCTAGGGTCTGGTACAGTGCAGTCTGGAAATATAAAATTTGAAAATGTCAATCTGATAGACAATCTAAAATTCAATCTTCCGAGTGTATCACAAATGAGTGACAAAGGGTTTGGGTCATTCTTCACAAAAGATTGTTGTAGGATTGTTGGACCAGAAATGGTCAAAAAGATTGAAGCAATAATCAAAACTGGTCAAACTAAACTTGTTGCTCAAAGAAGTGGCAATGTTTATGTTGTTGATATGTCAAAAGAGTGTCCCAGAGCTGATGCCTGTCTGTTCTCAGCTGCCTCTAACAAAGAGACAGAACTTTGGCACAGAACGCTGGGGCACACAAATCTTAAGACAATCACTGAAATTTCAAAAAATGATTTGGTGAGAGGCCTACCACAAAAATTGTTTTCATGTCCTGAACATTGCATTTCCTGTTTAAAAGGAAAACAGCATAAAAGTTCTTACAAGTCCATTGAAGAGTCCAAAACAACCCAGTGTTTGCAAATGCTACACATGGATTTGTTTGGCCCAGTTCAAGTCATGAGTCTCAAGAAGAAAAGATATTGTTTGGTTATTGTTGATGACTTTTCTAGGTTTACATGGACTTTCTTTTTACACTCAAAAGATGAGACTGCAGGCATTTTGCAAGACTTTGTGACACAGGTTGAAAAGCAATTTGACCTTCCAGTGAAAAGCTTCAGGAGTGACAATGGCACAGAATTCAAAAATAAGGAGTTGGATGCCTTCTGTGTGAAGAAAGGGATTGTAAGGCAGTACAACATCCCTAGAACACCAGAGCAAAATGGGGTAGTGGAAAGGAAGAACAGAACTTTGATTGAGGCTGCCAGAACCATGCTTGCAGATTCAGGTTTGCCATTAACTTTCTGGGCAGAGGCAGCAAACACCGCTTGCTATGTCCAGAACAGAGTTTTAATAAATCCCAGGCACAAAAAGACTGCTTATGAAATTCTGTATAAAATCAAACCATTGATCTCATATTTCAAAGTGTTTGGCTGCCCATGCTTTATTTTGAACTTAAAAGATTCTGTTTCAAAATTTGCAGCCAAAATTGATTGTGGTTATCATCTGGGATACTCAACCACTGCCAAGGCCTACAAAGTGTTCAATACACGGACCAAGGCAGTGGAGGAGACTTTGAATGTTAAGTTCAATGAACTTTCATCAATGAAAATCCCAGCAAATCCTGCAGATCTGTTTGATCTTGAAAAATTTACTTTTGAAAATACTGCTGTCAAGACTAACAGTGCAGGTCCATCAGAGGATACAACACCAGACTATGGGTATGAAATCATCATCCCTCAAAGGTCTGCCACAAAGGGAAAAGCATCAGCTGTTCAAAACAGTTGTCAAAGCTCAACCACTGCTACCTCAACAGTTGTTGACCAAAGTAGCCCATTTACCACTGCTTCCACATCCTCAAACACTGCTGACAAAAGTCCTCAAACAGTGGATAAAAGTCAGCAGATGTCCACTTCATTACCTCCTATTCCACCACCTTTTGAAGCCACTGCTGGATCATCAAAGTCCCCAGCAGTGGTTAGCTCAGATGATACACATTTCCAGCCTTCACCAACAAATGCCATCATACCATACCAAGGAGATTTAATCTTCTTGAGATCTCATCCACCTGATCAAATCATTGGCAACATAAATGAAGGGGTGCTCACAAGAAGCCAAACCCAAAACATTTGTCTTTTTGCTGGTTTTCTATCACTCCGTCAGCCAGTCAAGTACCAAGAGGCACTGAAAGACAACAGCTGGGTAGAAGCCATGCAAGAGGAACTCCAACAGTTAAAAAGACAACAAGTATGGGAGCTTGTACCACTGCCAGAAGAGGTTAGTCCCATTGGCACAAAGTGGGTCTTCAAGAACAAAACTGATGAAAGGGGTATTGTTGTCAAAAATAAAGCCAGGCTTGTGGTTCAAGGTTACAGACAGGAAGAGGGGATTGATTATGATGAAACATTTGCCCCTGTTGCAAGATTGGAAGCCATTAGACTGTTCCTGGCCTTTGCTGTCAACCACAAAATGAAGGTGTTTCAAATGGATATCAAAAGTGCTTTCCTCTATGGTACAATTCAAGAAGAGGTGTATGTTTGTCAACCTCCAGGTTTTGAGGATCCATTTTATCCAGATCATGTCTACAGGCTAAACAAAGCCTTGTATGGCTTGAAACAAGCACCAAGGGCCTGGTATGAAACTCTTTCCAACTTCCTACTCTCAAATGGTTTCAAAAGAGGTACCATTGATAAAACACTGTTTTTAAAATGGAGAGGGAAGGATTTAATGATTGTCCAGATTTATGTGGATGACATTATTTTTGGAAGCACATGTAACTCAATGTGTGAAGAGTTTAGAGAACTCATGACAGCTGAGTTTGAAATGAGTGCAATGGGTGAGCTGCAATGCTTTCTTGGTCTCCAAGTTCAGCAAATGCAAAATGGAACTTTCATTCATCAAAGCAAATATGCTAAAGAACTTTTGACCAAATTTGATATGAATGATTGTAAACCATGCAGCACACCCATGGCAACAAATAAGCTGGTCATGTCTGATGAAAAGGATGAGCTGATTGACCAAACACTTTATAGAAGCATGATTGGGTCTTTATTGTACCTAACTGCATCTAGACCAGACATCATGTTTGCAACATGTGTCTGTGCAAGAAGTCAATCAGCTCCCAAAAAATCAAATCTCATTGCTGTAAAAAGGATCTTCAGATACATAAAAGGTGTTCCCACACTTGGTATCTGGTATCCAGCTAATGGGAATATCAAGCTTTCAGGCTTTTCGGACAGTGACTTTGCTGGATGTAACACCACAAGGAAGTCCACTTCAGGAGGGTGCCAGTTTCTAGGTGATTGCTTAGTTTCATGGCAAAGAAAAAAGCAAGCAGCTGTTTCAACATCCACTGCTGAAGCTGAATACATTGCTGCTGCAAGCTGTACAGCCCAACTCCTGTGGCTTCAAAATCAGTTGCTAGATTTTGGTATCACTGCCTTAAAGACACCACTCATGTTGGACAGCCAGGCAGCAGAAAATATCATCAAAAATCCAGTTTCCCATTCAACCACCAAACACATCGACATCAGACATCACTTTGTGAGGGATTGCTATGAAAAAGGTTTGATTTCTCTGCATCATGTCCCAACTAAAGACCAGTTGGCAGATGTGCTCACAAAAGCACTGGATACAGCCACTTTTGAAAGCTTGGTCTCTAGAATTGGGATGCTAAACATGGAATAACAAGCAAAATGTTGTTTTTCTATGCATAAAAGCATCAAAATGTTTTCAGAAAATCAAAATCCATCCTTAAAAATAGCTAAAAATGAAATTTTCATTAAAATCCTTAAAAGTCTGCCATTAACCACTGATTGTTCAAAAGTCTGCTCTACTTCAAAAGCTTGTCCACTGCTGAAGGTCAACCCCTGTTCTCTCATTCCTTTGATAAACTCTGTTGTTCAAAAGCAGTGTCTTATCCACTGATAGTGAAAATCATCCACTGCTTTCATACCACTGCCTTCATCAGTCACTTTCATAAAAGTACTGTCCTTCACTTTCACCAGGGGTTGTCACGTGGGCAGTACATATTGGTCAGACCTTTTGTAACGGCTGCCACGTCAGCATTCACCTTCTTCCCTATAAAATTCCCCACTCATCACCAAAACAGGGTTTTACTGTCGAATTGAATTCTTCAAATATTCTCTTCTCAAAGCAGTTTTTCATCTCATTTCTTCACAAATTTCTTCGATCCTCATCTTCAAAATGACAAAATCGAAGTCATCTTCAAAACCCTCATCAAAATCTTCATCGAAAATAGCCTCTCAAAAGGCAATCTCCACTGAAATTCCATATAAACCATCTCACAATCTCCTGGGTCTTCTCACAAAACCAGGAACCACCAATGTTTTCGATTCCATCATTGACACCATGGCAAAATCAAAGTACAAAACTTTGTTCACTGTCGATGCACCAATGTATTTGGCGACCCAAAGGGAGTTTTGGAAGAATGCAACCCTTGAAAAACAAGGAGACATTGCAACCACCATACACTCTTCTATAAAGGGTAAAGCTGTCCAAATCACGCCACAATCCATTTCAGAGGTCTTTCAACTCGATGATCAAGAAGGTAAAATTTCTTTCACTAAAAACGAGTTGCAAACTGACTTCATTGAAAGAGGGTATGAAGCCACAATGATGAAGAAACTTACCTTAGAAAAAGGTTATTTTCCTTCTGCAACCAGGTTTTTATTTCATACCCTCCTACTATGTGTTTCAAATAAAACCACTTCTTTCAATGAAATCCCTTTAAAGATTCAAAATCTGGGATATGCAATTCTTCAAGAAGAAAATCTTAACTATTCTCGGGAAATTTTTAAAGATTTGGTTAATAATGTTGAAACAAAATCATTCTTACTGTTTCCAAGGTTTTTAAGTTACTATTTTGAAAAGAAATTCAGTAAGAATGATTTAGCTGCAATAAACCAAGGTGATTCTACTCAAATAAACAGTTTAACAACTGAAAATTTTTCAAGAATGTTAGCACCTTGCAAAACACAAGCAGAGGTGCCTGAGCAGATTTTAGCAGTTACAACTGCTCCTCAGGTATCTGCTGCTGAGCCCACTGCTCAAGGTGATCAAAGCAGCAGACCAACTGTTTTGAAACCCACACCTACAATCCACAAAAAGCCACACAAAAAGAAAAATCAAAAACCCTCCAAACCAATAAAAAAGGTAACTCTGGAAGATGAGATACCAGAGCAACTGCCTGTGATAACTCAAAAGTCACAAGAAACCACTGCTGCTTCTTCCTCACAGCAGTTGGTACAAATATCTCAACCCATAACCGAAACTCCTCCTGCTTCTTCACAAAAAGAACAGGTTGTACAAATAGGGTCTCCACATCATGATGCTCTGGAAACACTTGTTTCTATCATCCACAGCTCAATACCCGGGGCAAATCCACTTTCTACACCACCCTTCCCATCCACAATTCCCCCACCAACTAAACTGCTGTTGGATGCAATTGATTTGAACCAGGCATTAACCAGTCCTTCTCACTCACCTATCAATGAGAATATACCTCAACAACTGACTGGGTCTGATGTATCAATCTTTGCTAACCCACCAACACAACCTGAGGAGGTTACACCCCTTGAGTTACAAGTAACTCTTGGTGGTAGTCCAAGTGAAGCAGCCACTACAACTGTTGAACCCACTGGTTTACAGTTGGACAGTGGTTACATTAATAAGACTTCCTTGGAGGCAATTCCTTACATAGCACCTCTGCCAACCACCAGTGGATTTATTTATCCTACTGGCAACATCAAAAGGTTGTCAAGTGTTGAAGGAAGAAGACCCCAGTACCAAGAAAAAGGGGCATCAGTGGTTAATGTTTGGAGTACACTCCCTACATCAACTACTGATAAAACCACTGCTAGTGGGAAATCAGATGATCCCATTAACTTGGGTGATGGTTTAAAGTACCAGAAATTGACGGATCGTATTGAAAAGCTTGATAAGTCTGTTGCAGAACTCAAAGAAATGCTACAACAGGTGTTACAAGTACAAAAGGTACAATCAACTGTTGTTCCACCTCAAGCACCTGCTACAAATGAGCTCTGGAATTTGTTTCAACCTTTTCTCCATCAACAAGCACAATTAGCAGATCAGCAACATGAAAAACATGTCCAACAGCTGAGAAATGCAATGGAGTCAAGGTTCAAGAACACTCAGGCTGATCTAAAGGCTCTCAAAACTCAGATCCTGCACACCACTGGCACTGCTCCTCCAAAAGTTCGCTTCATTTATCAACTTCCCCCAGATAATGCCAAAAAGGGGGAGAAAATTAAGGAGTGGAAAAAGAAGGGTATAGAGGATGGTCTCTACATTGAACCAGAAAATGCAAACATGACCAAACAAATCCCTTTGCCAGATGGAAGCAAGAAAATTGATGTGACCACAAATGCACTAGCAGAAGCAGTTGCAAGTGTAAAAAGGGATAGAGAGGCCAAAAAGAAAGCCAGGGTGGATTATCCGGATCAGGGTACTTCAGGGTCACAAGATGATGAAAATCTTGTTGATGAAAAGAAGAAGCCTACAAGAAGAGTAAGGCTACCCAAATCCATTCCAACCAGACGTTCAAAGTCTGCTCCAAAACCACCACCTAAAACAGCTGTTGTAACTCCTGTTGTATCAACTACAGTCGGTACTTCAGTAGTTTCAACATCTGCTCTCACTTCAACAAACACCACTTCAACACACACCAAATCCACTGCCTTACCACCATTACCACCAAAAACAAAATCACCTCCTGCCAAAAAGCAGAAGACAGTAGTTGTTAAAACATCTGCTGTAATGACAACAGTGGTTGGAACACCAGTTGTTTCAACAACTGTTAGTCAATCACAAACCACTGCCACTACATCCACCACCACTGTTCCATCCAAAACATCATCAGTCCCTCCTCAAACAAAGAGGAGAAGGCTAATTCTCAAAGATGATGACACTTCACCACCACAAACATCTTCAAAATCTTCAGCTCTTGTCACAATACCAAAACCTGTTCCTCTCTCTTCAGTTCCAATGTACAAGCCCTTACCTCCTGCAGGTGTTCAATTTCCTCTTGAACTAGCAGCTGTTAGAGAAGAAATAAAATCTTTTTACTATGGGGATGACCACCCTGCCAAAAGGAGTTTGCCATCAATAAAAGGATATCCCTGGCCTAAAAATGTTGATGAATATTTGAATATCAAGGCCAGGCAAGCAGAGGATATCTCAAAAAGAAACACACAAGGGAAATCTGACAAAGAAATTTCAAGAAACTATCAATATCTGCTCACACAAGTCAGATCCCTAGAACAATTTGCAAAAAATATCAGTCAACAAATTTCAGAAGGAGCAGCTGAAACTTTGAAGAAAGACTACATTGAAAGCATCATGGCTCACAAGAAGTACAAAGGAGAGAAATACATGTACAAAGAGTGGACTGTTCCTGAGCTTGAAGATGAAGCTGCAAGAATTCAAGACATGATCAAAAGGAAGGTCACTCACACTCCTCCTGACTGGGCAAAGTTTAGAAAGAATATACCTGACAAACAGGTAGAACTGAAAAGAATGAAAGAGGAACTGGTTGCTGCTGAATATGGAAACAAAAGAAAAGTTGCTAGATGGAAAAAAGATGTGGTCAGGGCCACCTACAAAAGGTTGGAGGAATTAAGAAAGAAAGATCCAAATGTTCCTCAAAGGCCTGACTATCCTGAAGCAGAGGTTTCAAAAAGACCAACAAAGCTGCAAATCAGGAGAGCCACTGCTCCAACTGGTGCTGCCATCTATAAAAGAAGGTCACACAAACAGTTGGGAGGTGAAACCATCCAAGAGATGATAAAAGGAGATGAACTTGTAAAAGAAGGCATAAAGAAAATGATCATAGAAACTCTTGGTTTGGATCAAACTGCAAATACTGCTCGGCCAGTTATGAATAGGCCAGCCTCACCAAATACCTCTGCAAATAAACATCTCCCAAGAAACCCACCAGGCTCAAAAATACAAAAGTGGGAAACTGACAAACAGACCTGCGTATTGACTTTGCTCAGGTCTGGTGGAGAAGTGGAGAAAATATCAAGGGAACAAGCTCTTGGCCTGAGTCTTGAAGATTTGCAGGATCTCCTTGATCTTCCACTTAGCAGGGATGATGAAGATACAGATGCCCTAGACTTTGAACTACAATTTAAAGGTCAGATAAGGGAACTGTTGATGAGGCAATAAAGATTTCCACAATAATGAAGAGTTTTGGCATTATCTGTTTCAGGGGGAGATTGTTGGGATTGAACCCTATCAAAGGAATAGATAATTAAAGCCAAAACTGGATCAGAGCAGTGGATCCAGAATAAGCAGATGTTTACATACAAATCTCTCCCCTTGAAAGTGATCTCATATCTGCTGACCTCCTATCTGCTGATCTTGCAAAGTACTGACCTACAACTGCTGCCTTGCATCTACTGCCCAATGTCAAAGAACTGATGGAAGACCAAAGCTCTGTTGATTCAATCTACTGCCTTGAGTCTAGTACTGCTGATCCGGACAAGCACTGCTGGGTTCACAGCAGTGGAAGGATGCAGCAGCTGTTCAAGAGCCTTTTTATGTAATGAAATGTAATAGCAGTAGTTAGTACATCAGTGTTTGTGTAGATCAGAGGTTAGAGTTTGTTAGGAGGTTAGATGTCACTTTCATGGTGACGTCAGCTAAGATGCTCAGTGGTTTGCAAGTGCCTATAAATAGTTCAGTACTTTGTACTGTTCTATTAGCTCTTTTGCATCATTGCCTTCTTTGCACGAACAAACTACTGAGCTCTGGCTGAGGGGGAGTTTGCATTCATTCATCAATCATTGTAATCGTTATTGAAATAAATTCAATCTTCTGATTCATTGTGTAAAGATGTTTGATCAAAGTATTACTCTCGTTTGATTGTATGCAAAGTTTGTTTTCACCATAATTCCGCTGCACACTCATCCATTTTCATTCTAATTACAAACACAAAATACAATCAGAAACAAACTCAGATCCAACAGATATAATCAGTAAAAATATTTATTTTTATAAGTCATAACAGTAGGGTATTGCATATATGTGAAATTTATCTTTTTTAACCAAACTATGCACCGTAGGGGCATTTTGGTAATTTCACATAAGCTTTAAAGGTCAAAATTAGAATTCTGAGTTCAAAACTTTTGCTTACTATTTAATTATAAAAATTTACTTAAAACATCAGTAGGTATTAAGTTTTATATGCCAAAAATAGTTTTAACTCATACTGTGCGCTTAAAACGAGTAAAAGTCGGTTTTAAGCGATTTTCGGTTTAAAATAGGAAATCTGAGTTTTTGATCAGTTTATAAAGTTCAAAATGTTTTATTTATGATATAAATCAGTAGCAAAAAGTTTGGTATCAATATGTCATGTAAAACTCATTTTATCCAAGAAAAGGGTATAACCGACAATTACCGAATTGAAGCAAGTACTCTATGTTATGCTCAGCTTAAAAATAAATAAAAATCTTCCAAAATCCTAAAATATTATTTTACAACAGTGGGTAAAAATTTTGGTGTCAAAATTTGGGTTTAGATAGGCTTTATGCTAATTATGCCGTTTAATTTATAAAAAGCTTCTTAATTACGATATTGAGCATAACTCCTAATCTAGACCTCAAACTGATGTCAAATTTTTAGGACAAGTTTATAAATCAGTAATAAAGGTTTTTGTCCTCTCACATTTTCAAAAATCTCGTTTTAAGGTAAAAAGGGCATAATGGTCAACATTTAGGCATATAACGGAAACATGCAAATGAATAGGATAAATTAGGATCCAAGTTGTATAATCTCAGAGGGTTATACTAATATGAAACATGGACCTAATGGAAGCCTAAGGCATTTCTAAAACAATCTAAATCGGGTCAGAACTGAAAGTCAAAGCAAAAGTCTACTTTTGCGACTTTCGGTTCCGAACCGAGCCTAAACTCAAAATTATCGGGTTGAACATGTTTAGACATGTTCTTACATTAATTACCAACTTATATGAGTGATAAAACAGGTTTCATGGCTTCTACATTGTTAATTATGTGTTTATTTGAAAATTAGCTTTCTGTTGACTTTTTACAATTAAGTTTGACCCGACAATTGACCTAGTTAGAGTGGGAATCAGAGGGTGTCCTTTTAAGGGTTTATTACCCACATAATTACCAACTCATAGCCACTTTCAATTCGAAAAATGACTGGACCATTAGTGATTAATCACTAAGTCAAACCTTAATTACGACGGTTTTGACTTTAGGCCATTAAACTAATAAAACATGAATTAGAAAGGTTAAGGAAGCTTACAAAGGGTCCAATGGAATGAAAGGAGGTTCCCAAGAGCTCAGGATCCTCTTGCATTGAGAGATATAGCAGAATTGATGAAAGTGTGTGTTAGAATGTGTGAAAAGTTCACCTATTTATAGTTTTTGAGGAATGATTTGATTGTGCCAAGTGTTAGAGTGAGTTAACCAGATTACAACAGGTGTAATACCAGTTATAAATTCTGTTAGCAGCCCCTAGAGTGATTAAAATGGTTTTGGAAAGGAATGGAAACAAGGAACAATCAAAACTAGTCTTTCAAAAACAACCAGCTGCTGCTGGGTTCTTTCTGGCGGCCCGCGAACAAGGAGCCCAAAGGGCTATGCGGCCCGCGTGGCTTGTCTGGCCCAGCATAAGTTTGGCAACTTCTGCAGAATCAGTCCTTGTGTTTTATTTTTCGTGTGAAACAGCTTTTAAAGTGCACAAAATAACTAAACTAGTAACAAAAATGCTGGTGCTGCTGATTTTTTTTTTTAACAGCCCGCAGAGAGCAGGCCCTGTGGGCTCGCAACCCGTGAAGCAGCCCAGTCCAGGCAACGAATATTCAGGTTGACAGATCAGATCCCTGTCCTCTTTGTTCAGCATTTAAATCTTTTATAAACTACCAGAACAGTCCTTGAACTAGTTCTAATCCCTTTTTTACTTTCAATTACGACGAAACATGTCGGATGTCGGTTCGTTTGGTCGTACGGTTGCGTCGTTCGGCTAATTACGACGAAACACGAACAGACGTGAAAAACGATCCAAATTACGCAACGAATGGAATTTTATCATGCCAAACACTAAAATAAAATATTTTAATGATTACATAAATTTTGGATGTCCGGATATATTCAGAACGTAAGATATGCGCGAAAATGCAAACTTATGCATTTTTTTACGCTTTTAGTCCCTATTGATCAAATAAGTTTATTTTTGCGCACCAAACACCTCTAAGCCTATTTGTATGTGAAGGATATTTAGGGCATGTTTAACCTATGATCATATTCCAGAAGGTTCGATATCATACGAATCGGTACACTTTTGCAGTTTGACGCAAATAGTCCCTTTAATGCGCAAACTTGCGCATATCATCGTTTAATAGTATCGAAGCCTTATCTAATCCATATTAGGAATTCTTGAGAGTATTATTAACCATCACGATGCGTTGGGTTTGTTAAAAGGTCATTCAGAGGTATAATTAAACATATTGACGCTTTTAATCCCTTAAACTTGCAAAGTTGCGCGTAACGTCTCTTAAAGGCATAAAAGCCTTAGACGGCCAATAATTGGCATTCCCGAGAGTATAATCAAATATCATGAAGCTCCCGGTTTATTAAAAGGTCACTCAGAGGTAAGAATTAACATGTTGACGCTTTTAACCCTTCATCGCGCAACTTTCAATTAATCACGCAAACGACTACACTCGATCAATCAAGTGGCCCATTTGTGAATATGAATACCGTAAGAGGTTATTCAGAAACTTATTTTAAGTATGTTAACACTTCCAGTCCTTTCATAATCAAAGTTTTCAATTTTTCAAAAAATTAGTCCCTTAAATTCAATGTTTGACTTTATTAGGGTTTATTACACGTGTCAATACATCATTGGACGTGATTTTTACGAGGTGTTACAATCACGAAATGCTTGATTGATGTTGTAAGAACTGTTAAGAGGTACACTGAAATATGACATGAATTTGTGTACCATTATCTTAACACATGATTGTGTTAAGATTGCTTTTAATATGATAAACCTACAAAGCGGATTTAATATAAATAAATATGATATGTGCAAGCAAGATTAGCGCAAGCTTCAAATTTGTGAAAATGTCACCTCAAGGTGATCGTGATCAAAGAAACAATTTAATGAAGTCGAAGACCAAACAAGCATGTTATGGTTCAAAACAAATGAAGTGCTTGTTGGGATTATTTTGAATATGATGGCCTCGATCCATCATATGGGACCTTGAATTGAATACGTATTATGAGCAAGTTCAAACAACTGAACTTGGTTTAAACACAACGAGTTCATGTATCAATAAGAAAGTTCTGACATCGTCACAACGAAAACCATGTATGCCACTCAAAAGAAAATTGAGTTTTTCAAGAAATTCATCGACTCGATATCAAAGAGTCATCGCTCTGAAATAATGCGGTTCATCTAGATTATAATGCAAAGATCAATTATAGCAAAACGATATTTGAGCTTTGATAAAACAACAATTTGGAGTGAAGTCTCCAAGGGTCTTTACAAATCAAACTAACCACATGCGCAACAAAAAGTACATGTGTAACGTGTGGATTTACCAAGAAATGAAACAAATAAATATTCGCGACTATGAAAGAAATCCTCATGATACGATGACCATTAGGGGGAGTAGAAATGAGAAAATATGCTCACTATATGCAGAAGTCAGAATTTCAACAAAAGAAATTTAAGAACTTTACCTGGAATTTCGTGTGACAACCATTGTTAAGTGACATTACCATGGAATGTCGAACATTGCGTATTTGTCATAAATGAAATAGAGGGATTGCAAAGGTATGTGACTTCTTTAGCAGCACCAATAATTATGAGTCTGGTTAGGCTATGCACCAATTATTGTGAAATATTGTTCTAACGTACCTCAGCGAGATTCATGTCGTTTGTAGGATCACGTGGCAAAGTGCCGCTTTTCGATCAGTAGTTCTTCCACTGACAGGATTAGCATCGTTGTTGTCATGCCCAATCATGTTTTCCAAAGGGCTTGCCACGAAAGTCGTGTGTGATATACTTCGACGTCCGCTGTCGTGTAGTTTAAGTTTCATGTGTATTCTTGTGTACTAGCACAACTTTACATGTTTCCTATTTGCGTTAATAGTCTAAGGTAAGGCATTGGAAATTCTTATACTTTCGATGGCGTCCCAATTTAAATGGTTCCCGTCGTTTATATTGTCGCACGAGTTACGAGACAGATGATCAAACGAAATAATGTTAGATATCGGAGTCATAGATATATGCGAGAGACTCCTAATAAAGAAATTTAGAATTATTATTAACACACATGCTCATGATTTATTCTAACTTGTCAATTGTTATGGCTTTTGGATTTCCTTATAGATACACATATCTATATAATCATATATTTCACATATGGTAATATACATACCATTCATAAGGTCAATGAATTTAACAGATTCATATTTTCAAAAACAGGTCAGACATCAGGTCATGGTACTATTTAGGGAATTTTGTCACTTGTTTGACATATATACACCATCTTACCGGGTCTCGCCGTAGAGGTAACCCCATCTTACCCGGACAAACTGGAGAGTCTGTCACACCATACCCAGTCTTGCCGGAGAGGTAATTATCATTGTATTTCCCATAAATAGTATCTTTTCAAATCCAGATTAAGGCTTTCATCAAGAATCAAGGAAATTTGTATTCACATTACGGCTCATATTCTAGAACAAAGTAGTACCAATAAGCAAGAAAGAACAATGATTAAGTGTTATTGCTTATTTATCGTACTTGCAATGTTCCGGTCATCATTCTTACGGCATACCAATATCTATCACATTATACTTATACAAGTAATTTGCTCATCTTGAAGCTTATATCAAGGCATCTTTCTTAAGTTCGGGTCTAAATACTATCCTGGGTGCTACCAGATAATATCACTTTCCTAACTCTTCGTTTAAACTTAGGTATTATTACAGCACCTAATTGCTTAAACCAGTGGCTCTGATACCACCTTCTGTCACGACCCCCGACCCCACCCTAGGAGCGGGAGCCGCGAGCAGTCAAGTGGTACCGGTGGTTATTTTGAAAAGTATTGCAGCGGAAATTTTCATCAGGACCGTGGGTTAGGAAAATATCAGAATTTAGAAACACCAAATTTTATTTATTAAACAGATGGGGATAAACCCATGTTTTGCAAAGGTAACCTTAATATGGGATAAACCTGAATACATAAAACAACTTTTCTTAATTTAATTTAATTTAATTGATAAATTAAGCAACTTCTGTAAGCCTTTTGGTGTCGTATCACAACTCTTATTCCAATCTATTGTAATCACCTGAAATGCATTTTAAAAACATTTGGTCAGCAGGAAATACTGGTGAGTTCATTCATTTTGTACAAAGATACGTTGTTATAATTTACAGTATTAAGAGCGATTACAATGTTTATATCAACCAATTACCCCAAATCGGTATTTGTCACTCGACCGGATCTGTGACTATGGTCATATCACCCATTGGCTAACCCGTTGTCCAATGGTGAAGATTATCAAGTAGTGTATACAATACCCCACATACCGGCAGTAATTGAAGATTACAAAGACTTAATCACTGTAATTACAACTTTGAAAAGAAGTAGGGTTTTGAAAGCAATTTGATAAAAAGAGAATGACTCACAAATGGTGAGAAAAGAGAATGGACTCACCTTGTTAGCATATCGTCTTGATTTAAACAAGCCTCTGATTCTATGCCCTCTGATAACTAAGCATCTACTTTTTAGTTCTGAATCTTCTGATGATTAAACATATTGTTTGATAGTAAGTTTATGGATCAGAGTTTTCTGATAGTTAAACATATAGTTTAACAGAGTAGAATACGTATTAGTGTAAAACCATATCAAACCTAACGATGGTCACGAGATCAGTACCTTAACGAAATTCACAAAGTATAGTCTTATTTAGACAGCACTTTGGCATTCATTAGTTAGTTCCCGAATCGATCGGATAGAATATCGTATCGGTGATTATTGGTTAGAACACCAACGTATAGAGAGAAGAATAGAACACCAACTATATGATAAAACTAAAGATGTTCATCCATTGATTAGGTTTAAAACATCACAACAACAATGTCTTAAAACCAAACACAGACTTCAAATCCAAATTACAAACCATGCAAATTGTTTTAGAGTTCCACAAGGACTCGACAAAAGACACTAATGAAAACCAGGCTTTGAATTATGTATCTTATCCAGGATAAGACACATAATCCAAACCCTTAGACACCGGATGACATCTTTTATTTCCAACATCACTTGAAACTTCTGAATGCCCGCCAGATCCATATTTAATTTCCTGAAATACATGTAGTTTGAAAACATCAACAAAAGTTGAGCAAGGCCATATTTAATTTCCTGAAATACATGTAGTTTGAAAGCATCAACAAAAGTTGAGCAAGGCCATTAATATGTATCTTATCCAGGATAAGACACACAATCCAAACCCTGAGACAAAAATGTGTTTTGTATGTGTTCACGAATAAACCTTTGTGATCATTGTATGTATGTATTTGTAAATCCCGGTATAAAAGCAAACAAGGAAACATATCAATTAATGGTTTGCAAGGCCATTAATATGTGTGACGTGATGCAGGAAAGCTCAAACCTAGCAGATTTTGCATAGGGCTTCCGGCTGTAAGACATAGTCACCTCATGGGCCAAACCCCGGTCCACATGGGTGGGGCTCGCTACACCCAAATAGATCTATCACTCATATCCCTCGGTCCTACAACGAGGATTAATGGTCTTAAGCGTTGTTGCGATCTGCCACTCCTTGCTTAACTACTGTTTTGACTTCTTTGACTTGTAGATAATCTATTTACATTATCACATTAGTTGTATTATGTGGAGTACTTGTTAATAATCGAGGTTAATCGCTAATTATCGCATATCGACCTAATCGCAATCGCAACTCGAATTACACGCTTTGGATATTGTTTTACGTGTGTGTGCTATTTGTGTGTTACTTGTGCATGTTTATTTATATTATGTTGTAGTAATCAATTGAAATCGCAATCTATCGCATCGCAATCGAATCGAAATGCTAAACGCAGTAATTATAGTGATTGTATGTTAGATATAGTAGTTGGGATTATAAGTAATTTAATAAGCAATTATATCGCATCGCTCGCTCGAATCGCACCGCAAAGCTCAACACTCGAATCGAAACGACAAAACTCATCGCGCCGAAACTCATGGGTCGAGTGGCAACCGATCGGATTGCCATTCGATCGGGTTGCCATCCGACCATGGTGTTCTAGGATGATGTCACCATGGTGTTCTTATGAACTTCATGTTTTGGCTTCAATCCACCAAGAACAACTTAGATCTGGACGATTTCCACATAAGTAAACCAAGATCTTGCACAGATCTGAACATATTCATGGTGAAAAGGATTGAAAGGTGGTTTTCCAACTTTCTTTCAACTCTTTTACACTCAGTGCACTCAAAACCGATAGAATCGGAGCTTGTTCTAATCTTCTTCTCATTCATAGTGATGTATTAGTTCCAGATTTGAATTCTATCCGAGAGATATTGATTTCGGGTTTGAACATGAACTACCGACTCGAACCGTGAACCGGTCGGACTTGGGTGATTCCTGTTCGGTGGGGTCACTTGGGTCGAGATAAGGGTTCTGTTGTTCAAGAAAGGTATCAAAACATCTCGTTCAAAGACTACAAAACTTCAAACAGAATCAAGTGACAAGATGATCTGACCGTTGAGACGGATTTCCATCCGATCGGATTGCCATCCGATCGACCGGCCATCCGACCGGGTTGCACATTTGTTCCACGCTTAAACTTTTATTCAAACTATTCAAGGACTTGGACGTTGAACGGATTACTGTCCAATCGGATTGCCATCTGATCGAGCGACCGTCCGATCGTGTGACGTCTAGGACTTTGGTACTCAAACAATTTTCAACATGTTCAATACACATGGGTTGCCACCCGATCAGATTGTTATCTGATTGAGTGACCGTCCTGCTGTGAACTTGTTCTCACACTGAGAAGCCTCGCCAATCGGATCGCCGTTCGATCGAACGACCGATCGATCGACCGACCTGAAGGGTAGAGATACTTCTCTATCTTCAAAATGCTATAACGAAAACTTCAAAGGTCAAACCATCATACACAAACACATCCTCACCAAGCGAGGTGTCGATCCAATCGAATGGCCATCCGATCGGATGACCATCCGAACGGGTAGTCACCCGATCGACTGGCCATCCGATCGGATTGCCATCCGATCGGATTACCGTCCGATCCTTGGTACACTAGTATCGTTTTACGCGCCGCTTATCGTTTATGCTATCGTTAACTGTTCAGGCTAACTCCGCTCTAAGCGCTCCCTTCAATCCACAAACTCAATCGCTGTGAGAATACTCGAATCCTTTTTTTGCTTTACACACTTTTGGGTGTTACATACGTTACTTATTCTAAATCACATCAAACACACTACACAATACTTTAACGCTAACCGCTACTGTGTGTATACGTGATTCGATGAATGCTTGTTTGTTATGTTTACACATAGATTGCGGTCTACCTGCCTTAGCAATGATAGTACTATAGTTTGGACTCGGCACCTGTTCACTCAGGGGTTGTTAAGGACAACTAATCACATGGTTCATAGTGGTGAATATGTGTTACGAACTGCCTTGGGCAGTCAACCCACAGTCATTGGTATTGATAGGATCATGTCGATAACTAACGTGCTTCACGTCACACGTTGTACGTGCTGGTTATGCGTTATCGATTTCGAGCCCTATATGCTATTATTAAACTAGTATGCTAACCTTTACACTTTGTGTATTGACTTTTACTTTAACGTATGTGGCAGGTGCATAAGATGCTAGGACGCCTTGTTTGCTGTGTGATGAAATCGAGGCTAGGAAAGAGTCCTAGAAACAAATAAAAAATGTCTATTTTGAAATCTGAGTTGTCGGACCAGTACTTGTTTGTGAGACAATTATTTGTAATGATTGTTTTATCTTGATATATTATGGTATGGGACATGATGTTTAAATATCTGGTAATTAATAGTTGTTATGGATACTCATGGACAATCTGTTTCGCTCAGTGTCGTGCCCCGATGATTCCGCCATTGGTTGGGGTGTGACAATTGTACCCACCACTCACATGATCTAGCAGTACTTTTCCTTAGCTAACCATACCACATATAAACATTTGTAAACAGTTTGTAACATGTACTTCACCCCCGAAGTTATAAAACTGAAAACAGTTAAAAGAAAATGGGGACATGAACTCACAATCCTGCGTTCTTCGTATCCAACTGTAACTCAAAGCTCCTTCTGGTGTACACGAGTACCTACAACGAACTACGGTTTATTAGACGAGCGGGTCGTACCTTGACTTAGTAATAATTAGTGTCTTTGAGTTACATTCCTTTATGTCTTTAATATTGTTCCAAGTTGTATAATTATTAGTTAAAATAATATATTTTAACTTGTCACACTTATGTATTTGTACATGAATAATTCCCCAAGGATGGGTGTATTAGTATTCGTATTCTTATACTTGTATATTTTTGCCAAGTTTCAGTAGCGTATTCCGGTGTGTATTTATACGTGCGAGAATACGTATTTCCATTGTATTTATTAAGTATCCTTAAACTTAATCTTTGTATTACTTTTCCCGGAATAATATTTCTAAAAAAATACATCAATATATATTTCCAAAATATATATATTTTAAGAAATATTACATAGAAAAATTACTTATAATTTTTCCTTGGCAACAATATTTATAAATCTCATACAAGTCTCGAAAATAATATATTTCCAAGTCTAACTTAGAAAATATATATAAACTTATTTTTCTCCCAAAAATAATGTATTTCATGTTTATTCAAGAAAATATATTTTCACCCAAAAATAATATATCTTCTAATAATTTCAAGAAAATATATATTTTTATCTCCCCAAAAATAATATATTTTCTCCTTATAAAAAATATGATATATTTTGTGATAATTGTAAAAATCATATTTTTGTTCTCTTGGTGTCCAAAATACTAATTACCAAAATATACTTATGATTTAATTTTCCGGAATATTTTGTAAGTTATATTCTTTGTTCGGTTTCTCCAATATTTCGGGTATAAGTTATATATTCATTTTCTTGGAATTTTGGTATATTTTGGATTGTAATTTCTTGGTATTTTGGTGAGTTATATTATTTCAAGTCCTAAAATAATATAACTAATACACATAATATACAAATAATCACACACATGGTGATATCTAAATATATATTTTCCTAAATACATATTTAGTCACTTTTATTTACAAAAACCAACATCCAATATTTATAATTTTTGTAACAAAAATTATGGCAAACTTTATATGAAAATTCATGGTTTAAAATATGCTTGTAAATATTTGTTCAAAAATATTTTTCTAAGTGTTTAATTTTTAGAAAAATTTTGCCATAGTTTCCCCTAAAAATGGAGGTTTCCATGCCTTCAAGGCATATCATTTTCTTTTATAAATCACCACAATCAACAATAAACAAATCAACACTTACCAATTTGCCAAAATCCAGCATAAATTACTACTTCATGAACTTGAAAATTTACAAAAAATTGTAGTAACTTACTAGTGTGTTTAGTAAGCTTAGTTACCCTTTAAAGTGTGGTTGTTTATTTAAAAACATCATTTTTAAAGAAATTAGTTCTTTACAACTTGTAAATAGATTTTCTAAAAATGCTCCTTCTTGAGTTTTTCTTGTTTCATATATATTTCTACACTTGTTTAACCACCTAAAATATGGTTAATTTCTTTAAGAACCAAGATTAAGTAAACTTTGTATTTTTAACTTGGTTTCTTGAAAAATCATTCTTGAAATCATAGATTTACAAGACTTTATACTCATTTTGTTCATCACTGTACAAGAAAAACAATTCATACTTTCAAGTTCATGATTTACATGAGGATGATCTATTGATCTTTAACATAATCATCCTCTTATCTTGCTAGATTATATCTTTAATCATTATCTAGCAAGATCACGTGATGATCTACATCAATAACATGAGCAATCAACAATCAACAAGCATAACAACACATAAACATCATGATTTCTTATGTATTTAGTCTTATGTTCAAGTTTCAAGTTCAAGATTCTTAGTGTTCTTCTTGATTAACAACTTGTATCTTCTTTTAACCAACAAAATAAGATGCAAAATGAAGTGTAGAGTGTTCTTACTACTAGCTCAAGGCTAGGGATGATCACTAGATGAAAATGGAGTGGATAAAAGCTTGTGTGAGAGGTCCTTTAGCTTCCAAAGGCTCCAAGCTTCCTTATACACCTTCTTACACCTTTGAGATTACTTGGAATTGGATGAAGATTGATTGATGATGGTGGTAGTGTTGTTGTTGTTCTCGGCCGTAAGCAAGAGGGAGAGAAGGAGAGTGTGTGTGTTGTGAGTTTGAGTTGAAATGAGAAGTTATGATCCCTTAGGTTCACTTATAAACTTCCATCATTTGTAAACCAATGTATAATGTGTTTAGTAAAGTGAAACAAGATCCAATATAAAATGCAATTAAAATCTTTGGGTGGGGCCCTTGTTGGCCGATTGTAGGTGGGGGGGTCTAGGCTTAGGTTGCAACCATAAGTTAGTTAATATGGTTAAATTCCAAGTATTAGTTAGGTTAGTTAGTTACTAGTTGTTATATAATGTGTTGTGATGTTTGGGGACCATAACTAGCTCGGAAATGTTAAAACAATGCTTCTAGTGAAAATTTGGTGTTTCGGGTAGTGTCCGGTTGTTCGGTTGGTTACCGGTTCGTTAAGGTGCTAAACTATGCAGTTTAGTGTGCTTTATGTTACCTTTTATGACAGTTTTGATTCCCGATACTCAGGAAAGCATTCTGGATCCTTTAACCATATTTATGTATGATATTAGAGTGTTTAAATGCTGAATTTTGCTGATTTCTGCAGAATTCTGCAGTTTATGTGAGTTTTAGGCACTTTCCGGCACTTAAACTATCTCTAGGAAGGCTGTTTTGTGATCCTTACTTTCCTACACACTATACTAGTGTAACACTTGGTTTCTGGCTCATTCTGTGTCTCAATGCCATGTCTGTCTATGTACTGAACTCCGTCAGCATTTTTCTGATTTGTCTGATAATTGTGCTAACTGTGTTTCGTTCATCATTTGAATCAATATAGTTTGCATGCAGTAATGATATGACATTATGCAATATGTGATGCACATGTATGTATATGGCAATAATTAGAAAGCAATTCAAGTTATAATTTGTAATTCAGCACAGTCATTAAGCACTAATCATTGTTTAATAGTTGTACGGATACCTGGAATTTTGACAGTTGTCACATTCTCCCCCTGTTAAGAAAATTCCGTCCCGAAATTTTAAGCTTTACTACTAGCTGCAGGGGAGTTGGGGAACAAATGTGGGTATTTTGCTTTCATACGGTCTTCACGCTCCCAGGTGAACTCTGGACCGTGACGCGTGTTCCATCCAACCTTGACAAGTTTAACACTACTCCTCCGAGTCTTGTTAACCTTCCAATCTGTGACCTCAACGGGTTCTTCGGTGAAATGAAGCGTGTCATCAATGTGAACTTCGTCAGCAGGGATGACCCATGTTTCTTGTGTTGGACTTTTCTTCAGATTAGATACATGGAATGTATCATGAACACCATTAAGTTCTGCTGGTAGCTCCAACCTGTATGCTATGGTACCAACCCTTTCAAAAATTCTGAACGGTCTGATATATCTGCATGATCTTATCAGTCGTTTCTTGGACCAGTTCGGGACCAACCATTTGTCTATCACCTGCATCTGCCCAGCATAATGGTGATCTACACTTGCGTCCGTAGAGAGCCTCGAATGGTGCAACTTGGATGCTTGTATGCTAGCCGTTGTTATAGGAGAACTAAATCAAAGGCAGATGAGTATCCCAACTGCCACCCATATCCATAACACAAGCACGTAGCATATCTTCAAGCGTTTGAATCGTTCTCTCGCTTTGACCGTCCGTTTGCGGGTGAAAAGCAGTACTCACATTCAACTAAGAACCAAAAGCTTCTTGAAAGGATTGCCAAATCCTTGACACAAACCGTCCATCTCTATCTGATATAATCGAGATAGGCACTCCATGACGTGCTACTATCTCTCTTAGGTACAGCTCAACTAGCTTACCAGTGTTATCCTTTTCCCTGATCGGCAAAAAGTGCGCAGACTTTGTCAATCGGTCCACGATTACCCAAATCGTATCATGACCTCTGGGAGTCTTAGGCAACTTGGTTATGAAATCCATAGAGATCTGCTCCCACTTCCACATGGGTATCTCTGGTTGTTGCAGAAGACCTGAAGGCTTCTGATACTCGGCCTTCACTTTGGCACTAGTCAAACACTTCCCAACATAAGTAGCCACATCGCCCTTAAGTCTTGGACACCAGTAATAATCCTTCAAATCCTGGTACATCTTGTCCGACCCTAGATGGATCGAGTACCTTGATTTATGAGCTTCATCGTAAATAACCTCCCTAAGACCACCAAAAGGCGAAACCCAAATTCTTCCCATAAAATACAAGGTTCCTTCCTCGTTGGGTACCAACTTTTTCTCCATCCTACGGAGGTATTCAACCTTTATGTTCTCTTTCTTAAGAGCTTCTCTTTGTGCAGTACGAATACGCAATGAGAGATCTGTCTGAATAATCATCTCCAAAGCCCTAACCCTTATGGGCTTAATCATTTCTTTTCGACTTAAGGCGTCTGCCACCACATTCACCTTTCCCGGATGATATTTAATCTCGCAGTCATAATCATTTAACAGCTCAACCCAACGTCGCTGTCTCATTTTAAGCTCTTTCTGATCGAAAATGTGATGAAGACTCTTGTGATCTGTAAAAAATAGTACAACGAGTACCATACAGATAATGCCGCCAATTTTTCAAAGCAAACACCACTGCGCCTAACTCCAAATCATGTGTGGTGTAGTTCTTCTCATGGACCTTCAATTGGCGCGAAGCATAAGCGATAACCTTCTGGCGCTGCATTAGCACATAGCCCAATCCCTGATGCGAGGCGTCACAGTATACCACGAAGTCATCGGTGCCTTCGGGTTGGGATAAAATAGGTGCATCGCAAAGCTTATTCTTGAGAAGTTGAAAAGCTTCTTATTGTTTATCCCCCCATTCATACTTCTTATCCTTTTGAGTGAGGAAGGTCAGCGGTTGAGCGATCTTGGAGAAATCCTCAATGAATCTGCGATAGTAGCCTGCTAAACCCAAAAACTGTCAGATCTCGGTTGGCGTCTTCGGAGTTTCCCAATTCTTAATCGCCTCGATATTGGTGGGATCCACATGAATTCCATTTTCATTCACCACGTGACCAAGGAACTGCACTTTGCGTAAGCAAAATTCGCACTTTGAGAACCTAGCATAGAGCTTCTCCTTCTTTAGCAGCTCTAAAATGGCTCTAAGGTGTTGCTCATGATCTTATTTTGTCTGCGAATAGATCAAAATATCATCGATAAATATGTTTACGAATTTATCGAGATATGGCTTGAAAACTCGGTTCATCAAGTCCATAAACACTGCCGGCGTGTTTGTCAAACCAAACGGCATCACTAGAAACTCGTAATGTCCATAACGAGTTCTGAAGGCAGTCTTCGGTATACTCTCTTCTTGAATCCGCAGCTGGTGATAACCTGATCGAAGATCGATCTTGGAGTAGTAACTCGAACCCTAAAGTTGATCGAATAAATCATCAATCCTCAGCAACGGATGCCGATTCTTGATGGTTAACTTGTTCAGCTCTCGGTAGTCGATGCACATACAAAAACTATCGTCATTCTTCTTAACGAACAGTACCGGAGCTCCCCAAGGCGAGAAGCTTGGTCTAATGAATCCCTTATCTAGCAACTCCTGAAGCTGCGCTGACAACTCTTGCATCTCTGAAGGCGCAAGTCGGTAAGGTGCCTTGGCTACAAGCGCGGCGCCTGGAACCAAGTCAATATGGAATTCGACTTGTCGTTGGGGCGGTAATCCTGGCAAGTCTTCGGGGAAGACTTCAGGATATTCCCTTACCACAGGGATATCTTCGAGCTTCGGTTCTTCGGCTTCCCTGTCCACGACATGAGCCAAGAAGGCAACACATCCTTTACGCAAAAAGTTTCGTCTCTTCAAACAACTGATAATCCGTAGAGGCGTATCCTGCTTCTCCCCATGAATCACGATCATCTCTTCATTCGCCATCGGGATACGGATAATCTTCTCATGGCATACGATCTCGGCTCGATTACTTGACAACCAATCCATTCCAACTACTACGTTAAAACTTCCCAACTCAACTGGCAGAAGATCTATCGCAAACTCTCGCTCTCCAAGCTCTATCACACAGCCTTTAATCACTTCACTAGCTTCTACTAGCTTCCCATTAGCTAGTTCTATCGAGTGCGGGATATCTAACTTACTTGCAACTAACCCAAGTATATCCTTAAACTCTAGGGATACGAAGCTATAGTCGGCACCGGTATCAAATAGCACAGATGAAAAATGTTGATTAATAGGGAACGTACCAGTGACTACGTTTGGATCCTGGCGAGCTTCCCTAGCTCCAATGTTGAAAACTCTTCCAGGAGCTTGGTTATTCTTTGGGCAATCCCGCTTGAAATGCCCTACTTCACCACATCCGTAGCATCCTTGACCGCGTTCATTTCCATTTCCACCTTGGTTGTTATTATTTCCTCCGCGGTTTCCATTTCCATTCCGGTTTACATTACCTCCCTGATTATTGTTTCCTCCTTGGTTTCTATTCCCATAACCGTTTCCACCACGGTTTCCATTGCCATTACCATTACCATTCCCTCTTTGACCACCATTCCCATGACCATTTCCAGCCCAGCACGTTTCCTTAGAATGACCATTCTTTCCGCAGGTTTCACATTTCCTAAACCTACACTGGCCAGCATAATGAAACTGACATACATCACATTTGGGCAGGGTGCCCATATACCCTTTTCCTCTGTTCTCGGTACCGGTAGCACCGGCTTGTGCCTCAACTGGTGGGTTAGCGTCTCTACACTTGTTGGCATTGCTGTTTGCACGAGTACCCCTTTTGAAGTTTGAAAACTTCCTTTTGTTTTCTCCAGACGACTCCACATGAGTCTCCTTCTTCTTTTGCTCAGCGATCGAAAACTTTCCCAATCTAATGGCTTCCTCTGTCAGTGCCACGCTCAAGTCGATGGCTTCAGTAATTGTTGGAGGCTTAGAAGCAGTCACCATGCTCAGTATTTGGGGTGCCAATCCCCAAATGAAACGTTCGACTTGCTTGAACTCTGGTTCTACTAAGTAAGGGACAACACGAGACAAATCATGGAATCTTTGCACATATTCAGCTACTTTAGGACCTTCCATTTTCAGATTCCAAAATTCGGTTTCCAATTTCTGGATTTCAGCCCTCGAACAATACTTCTTACGCATCAGCTCTTTCAATTCGTCCCATGACAACGCATACGTTGCAGCTTCACCCAAAGTTTGAACCTGAAGGTTCCACCATAACAGGGCTCCATCTAGGAATAGTCCAGAAATGTAGGTGACTTGATGCTCTGGCGCACACTTACTCATTCGCAGCACAGAATCTGTCTTCTCAGCCAATCTCACAAAAGCTACGGCACCTCCAGTGCCATCAAAGTTCAGAGGCTTGCAGTCCAGAAACTGCTTGTAAGTATAGCCTGTACAAGCAACATCATTCACAGAAAGTATTAGCAAACGCACATGGAAATGTCCAAACATATTGTAATGTGTCTTAAGTGACTTAAACATTACCGTTAGGTGGGTTATTCCCTGAGGTGCCTCCGCTGTGTTCGGAGCGTAGGGCCTCATGTTGTGCGATTGCCTGTGAAATTCGTTCTTGTAATTCTGCCTCGGTTGTGGGCAACTGAGTGTTCCTTCGAGGAGGCATCTTCTAAGAAGAAGATTGTATAGGTTAGGTCTTATTAAAGACACAAGCACATAAGCATCTACTTAACGAATAAGACCTAGGGGTGTATGTACATATGTATATAAGCAATCATCATAACAAGCAATCATATAACGTCACAATCATAGCACAAACATGTAAATCTACGACGTGTTTAATGAGAACATGAGGATTGAGCTTTCATTAATCATCGACCACAAAATATTGTTACATGCTTTACAAAGTGTATCACATCAAAAGGAATACAGGGTCACACTACCCTTGTCCAATAAGTCTACCAATATACATAATCATACGATCAAAAGGTGGTCTCCAAAAGGCTTCACAAGCTCGGCTCAATAGTGGTGCTCTCATCAAAAGTAATGCAACCTACATAAAACCAAAAACCACTATGCTGATGGTGGTGGTGGAGGAGGAGGTGGAGGAAAGAAAAGCAAGATGGGCACATGCGCAAGCTCCTCCTCAATCTCATATACATGACGCAGCAGATAACTGATATGTTGTTCCACAGTAAGAAATCGAGCATCAAACTTTGGAAAAGGAGTAAGAGGAGCAGGTGGATGTGAAAACGGAGACGGTGATGAACTAGGGGGAACAAAAGTAGGCTGACAAGGATATGGTAGGGGACGTGGTGTCATCTCAAGCTCCAAAACCCTGGGACTCATAATCTCATACTGAAGCTGAAGTGATAAAAGTAACTCATCCCTCGTATAACCAAGAAAGTGAGAGGGATGGTAGGGATTTGAAATTGGCATAGAGTACGGTGGGAACCATCGGAGTGGCTCATCAAGTGGTGAAGAAGTAAAAGGAGCAAACGGTGTAGACTGGGTGATCTATGGTAAAGCTGCTGAAGTATGAGGATCATGACTAGGCTGCTGGCCTGAAGTACCTTCCCCGGGACAGGGTGCGGGTATGGCCTGCAATAAAACGATAGGTAAATCAACACGATGGACATCAGACTCCATAGGGGAAAAGGAGCAACATCAGCAGGTGCGGGTGCAGGTAGAGGAATAAGTGGCTCAATAACAGTAGGGTCAACGGGTGCAGGAACTGGGTCAGGTATGAGGGGTGCAATGTCTAGTATGCCAAAAGGAATAGGGTCAGGATCAGGTAAGGGCTCAGGATCAGCAGGTGCAACATCAGGCTGATCAACAGGAACAAAATCTGGCTGAAGACTAGGTTCGGGGTCATGTGGAGGAGATGGTGCAGCCGACATAGCAGTATCATCGTCAGAATCAGTAGCGTAACGCTGTAATCCAACCGCACGTAAAGCTGAAGACGTCACAGACTCAAAGGAATCTGAGACAGAGTGCAAACTAGAGTCAGAGGATAACTCAATAACAGGAATCTCAGGAGGTGGGATAGCAATAACATCCTCATCTAACTCTCCATCACCATGGGCGTTATCAGGAGGACTATCAACAAACAAATCAACGTCATCATCAAACAAATCATCAAAAGGCCAATCCTCAGGAGGGATGACCACAAGAGGAACAGGAGCGAGGATCGGTGCCACAATATGCTCACCATCGGGATGACCGATGATAAGATGATCATGGACTGGAGTGGGAACAACAAAAGGATCCTCATCTGGAATACCATCAGTAAGGGGTAAGTCATCTCCAAAGTCAGGCAACGCGAACGGCAGGAAGTCATCCTCGTCGTCTAATAGCATGTCTGGGTCGCTCTCAGTGTCGGATGTAAAGATCCCCGGCTCCGGTGCAATCTCGTCATCTGAGACTACAGCCATCGGGTCGTCAATATCTGATAATCCGCTCTCGAAAGAAGACATAGTGTCTGTAACAGAACAATCATAACATATGCACATATATCAACCACTATCATTTAGTATGTAATCAAAGACAATGTATCATGAAATCATGTATCCTCGTGATTCCTCACGAATCCTTTCTATCCTTCCTAGTCTATCCCAGACTAAACCACAAATTTGACCTTGCAATCGCGTTTCTTGTCTTTCCTTTTGTAAAAATGTTTGTTCCGTGGATCTGGGTGTTTTGTGTATGCAATGAAAACATGTTGTAAAAATATTTTCGTGAGAGCCCTAATGATTGTAGTCTAGACACGAGAAAGAATCCTAGTTCGCTACAATCGAAGCTCTGATACCAAAATGTCACACCTTGACTTTTTGCGGGAGTGTGATTATGTGTGACTTGCTTAATATCATTGCATTCAACCATAACAAACAACTATATAATAAAACTAAAGATGTTCATCCATTGATTAGGTTTAAAACATCACAACAACAATGTCTTAAATCCAAACACATACTTCAAATCCAAATTACAAACCATGCAAATTGTTTTAGAGTTCCACAAGGACTCGATAAAAGACACTAATGAAAACCATGCTTTGAATTATGTATCTTATCCAAGATAAGACACACAATCCAAACCCTTAGACACCGGATGACATCTTTTATTTCCAACATCACTTGAAACTTCCGAACGACCGCCAGATCCACATTTAATTTCTGAAATACATGTAGTTTGAAAACATCAACAAAAGTTGAGCGAGTTCATGTGTTTTGTATGTGTGCACGAATAAACCTTTGTGATCATTGTATGTATGTATTTGTAAATCCCGGTATGAAAGCAAACAAGGAAACAGATCAATTAATGGTTTGCAAGGCCATTAATATATGTGACGTGATGCAGGAAGGCTCAAACCTAGCAGATTTTGCACCGGGCTTCTGGCTGTAAGACATAGTCACCTCATGGGCCAAACCCCGGTCCACATGGGTGAGTCTTGCTACACCCAAATAGATCTATCACTCATGTCCCTCGGTCCTACAACGAGGATTAATGGTCTTAAGCGTTGTACCCACCACTCACATGATCTAGCAGTACTTTTCCTTAGCTAACCATACCACATATAAACGTTTGTAAACAGTTTGTAACATGTACTTCACCCCCGAAGTTATAAAACTGAAAACAGTTAAAAGAAAAGGGGGGCATGAACTCACAATCATGCGTTCTTTGTATCCAAATGTAACTCAAAGCTCCTTCTGGTGTACACGACTACCTACAAGGTACTACGGTTTATTAGACGAGCGGGTCGTGCCTTGACTTGGTAATAATTAGTGTCTTTGAGTTACGTTCCTTTATGTCTTTAATATTTTTCCAAGTTGTAAAATTATTTGTTAAAATAATAAATATTTTAACTTAAATTATATTTACTTCATTTTGGAATATTAGTTAAAATAATATATTTTAACTTGTCACGCTTATGTATTTGTACATGAATAATTCCCGAAGGATGGGTGTATTAGTATTCATATTCTTATACTTGTATATTTTTGCCAAGTTTCAGTAGCGTATTCCGGTGTGTATTTATACGTGCGAGAATACGTATTTCCATTGTATTTATTAAGTATCCTTAAACTTAATCTTTGTATTACTTTTCCGGGAATAATATTTCTAAAAAAATACATCAATATATATTTCCAAAATATATATATTTTAAGAAATATTACATAGAAAAATTACTTGTAATTTTTCCTTGGCAACAATATTTATAAATCTCATACAAGTCTCGAAAATAATATATTTACATGTCTAACTTAGAAAATATATATAAACTTATTTTTCACCCAAAAATAATGTATTTCATGTTTATTCAAGAAAATATATTTTTCACCCAAAAATAATATATCTTCTAATAAGTTCAAGAAAATATATATTTTTATCTACCCAAAAATAATATATTTTCTCCTTGTAAAAAATATGATATATTTTGTAATAATTGTAAAAATCATATTTTTGTTCTCTTGGTGTCCAAAATACTAATTACCAAAATATACTTATGATTTAATTTTCCGGAATATTTTGTAAGTTATATTCTTTGTTCGGTTTCTCTAATATTTTGGGTATAAGTTATATATTCATTTTCTTGGAATCTTGGTATATTTTGGATTGTAATTTCTTGGTATTTTGGTGAGTTATATTATTTCAAGTCGTAAAATAATATAACTAATACACATAATATACAAATAATCACACACATGGTGATATCTAAATATATATTTTCCTAAATACATATTTAGTCACTTTTATTTACAAAAACCAACCTCCAATATTTATATTTTTTGTAACAAAAATTATGGCAAACTTTATATGAAAATTCATGGTTTAAAATATGCTTGTAAATATTTGTTCAAAGATATTTTTCTAAGTGTTTAATTTTTAGAAACATTTTGCCATAGTTTCCCCTAAAATGGAGGTTTTCATGCCTTCAAGGCATATCATTTTCTTTTATAAATCACCACAATCAACAATAAACAAATCAACACTTACCAATTTGCCAAAATCAAGCATAAATTACTACTTCATGAACTTGAAAATTTACAAAAATTTGTAGTAACTTACTAGTGTGTTTAGTAAGCTTAGTTACCCTTTAAAGTGTGGTTGTTTATTTAAAAACATCATTTTTAAAGAAATTAGTTCTTTACAACTTGTAAATAGATTTTCTAAAAATGTTTCTTCTTGAGTTTTTCTTGTTTCATATATATTTCTACACTTGTTTAACCACCTAAAATATGGTTAATTTCTTTAAGAACCAAGATTAAGTAAACTTTGTATTTTTAACTTGGTTTCTTGAAAAATCATTCTTGAAATCATAGATTTACAAGACTTTATACTCACTTTGTTCATCACTTTACAAGAAAAACAATTCATACTTTCAAGTTCATGATTTACGTGAGGATGATCTATTGATCTTTAACATAATCATCCTCTCATCTTGCTAGATTATGTCTTTAATCACTATCTAGCAAGATCACATGATGATCTACATCAATAACATGAGCAATCAATAATCAACAAGCATAACAACACATAAACATCATGATTTCTTATGTATTTAGTCTTATGTTCAAGTTTCAAGTTCAAGATTCTTAGTGTTCTTCTTGATTAACAACTTGTATCTTCTTTTAACCAACAAAATAAGATGCAAAATGAAGTGTATAGTGTTCTTACTACTAACTCAAGGCTAGGGATGATCACTAGATGAAAATGGAGTGGATAAAAGCTTGTGTGAGAGGTCCTTTAGCTTCCAAAGGCTCCAAGCTTCCTTATACACCTTCTTACACCTTTGAGATTACTTGGAATTGGATGAAGATTGATTGATGATGGTGGTAGTGTTGTTGTTGTTGTTCTCGGTCGTAAGCAAGAGGGAGAAAAGGAGAGTGTGTGTGTTGTGAGTTTGAGTTGAAATGAGAAGTTATGATCCCTTAGGTTCACTTATAAACTTCCATCATTTGTAAACCAATGTATAATGTGTTTAGTAAAGTGAAACAAGATCCAATATAAAATGCAATTAAAATCTTTGGGTAGGGCCCTTGTTGGCCAATTGTAGTGGGGGGTCTAGGCTTAGGTTGTAACCATAAGTTAGTTAATATGGTTAAATTCCAAGTATTAGTTAGGTTAGTTAGTTACTAGTTGTTATATAATGTGTTGTGATGTTCGGTGACCATAACTAGCTCGGAAATGTTAAAACAATGCTTCTAGTTGATGTGTTTTAATATTTACGCTGAATACGAAATTTTTGTGGGCAATGGATTTATTAGACCAACTAAGTTGATGTGTAGCATTTCGTAAGATTTGAAAATCGAGGAACAAGTGTTTATGGTATGATTGAAAATTTCGTGCATGTGAGTTATGTGAAAATAAATTGTAGGATAAGAAATACGTTTGAATAAACAATGCATTTTGAAATAAATAGAGATTTTGATGAATGATAAACGATTTAGGTATAAACATGATCGTGTTTACATAATATAGTCTATTAAAGAAGGTCTTGGTAACGATCACCTAGGTAAGGGTATCACCCCTAACCCGTTGGTGAGGTCGTAGTAAGATGAGAAAAAGAAGCGGAGTTAATCCTCAAGGTAAGGAAGTCACTCTATCTTGATGATATGTCTCCATTTGGCGTTACAAGGGATGTAGATAGAATTATGTGAAATCATGCATGTGAGATAATATATATGTGTATGAAAGGTTTTAGTAAGATGAGTGTGTAAAAAGAATAATCTCAAGGATAATTCGAATGTGAAAAGCAAGGGTTGTATCAAATAAAGTTGATAATAGTAAAACGTAGGTTCGATTAAAAACTTGGATGGTTCCAAAACGGAACTTTGACTAACCAAAGTGATCAAAAAGTCTTTTGAATTTGAGAAGCATGCTTTGGCCTAATAGGTGGTATACTTTCGCCGACATGTCGGTTAACGGTATTCACCCTTCCGGTTACTACATGACCCAATTCAATCGAAAATTCGAGACTTGGCGGGATTTATAAATCAAGGAGTGGGACTAGTCGACGAGATGCGGGTTTCACCCCTAACTTGACGACTTTTTACCCTAAGTGTGGTTGGTACTCGTCGGGTCAAAATTAATTTCGACACGTTGACGAGGGTCCACTAGAATTTGAATTTGAAATTCTCCATTAAGATGTGGATTTCACTCCTAACTTAATGGTGAATTTCATGCAAAATAGAATCAAGCGGAACGAGAGTCGTTTACCAAATTGTGGGTTTCACGCCTATTTTGGTAAACTTGTCTCGTTTGTGTAATACGAGTGTTTTTGAGTTTAGTGAAATCGAGTAAAATGCATTAGAAAAGGCGTATGTTGAGGAAAATAAAACAAGCATGAACACATAGGAAAGCATGTCAATAATAGTACATAAAGAATAAAACAATAAAACAAGTGGTAACACATCATAAAACAAGTATTAACACATAAGAATAGCATGTCAACTATTAACACATGAGTGACATATATGTTTAAAAGATCAAAAGAGAATAAATAAGAAGCAAGTAAAGTAGCATGCAAGTAGTTTCAAGCAAAACATAAGAATAAAGCTCTAAAACTATAGACTAGGTTAATCATTCCTACTTTTCCTAATTCCCTATAGTTATGGCTCTGATACCAATCTGTCACACCCCAACCGATGGCGGAAACATCGGAGTGAGACAAAAACTAGATTGCAAGAGACTTCATAACACTATTGGTGACGATAATTAAATAATGGATTTCATTTCATTTCTGAAAGTCAATTACAATGGTTGAAATCAAATATAACAACTTGAAATACAAGAATGACAATACAATAAGAATACAAAATTTTAAATGTGTATCTAAGCATCCTACTATGTTCCATGCATCATCAACATCATCTCAAAACCTGCAACATGTTTTAAAAGCATAGTTCAATACAAAAGTATTGGCGAGTATACAAGTTTAGTGTAGTAGCATATAAGTATAAAAAAGATAAAGAACAATCCACATGGCAAACCTAGTTATCAAGATTAACGTATAAACTGGCATGTGATTTACAAGTCAAAACTCTGTTTATGCAAGTATGAATGAATGATTAACTTAACATGACCTCAAGAATACGGGCGGTGCGTTACTCCTTGATGTGCTGAAAATGGGTTAATTAAAAACAACTAAAATTACCCTAATTCTAGACTCTCTCTAAGCTTTAAATTTATAAAACTAAGACTCTCTAAACCCTAAACCACACGACCGGCAAGTGTACCGATCGATGCAGTATAGCCTAAGGAAGTCCGAGTATCGAACCCAAGAGACTCTACTGATTACGCTAATGACTCTATCTAGACTTAGACTGACACGACCTGACTAATTGTTTATTGATTGGGGGGGGGGGTTTCTAAATATCCTAAAATTATAATTAAAAATCAACTAAATTAACTAAACGAACTAGACACGAACTCACATGAAGGCTGAACTCAAGGATGATAAAGGAACTACCTAGACAGGAATCCTGATTGCTTTTAGTTATGATTATAATTGGAAGTTGTCTGCTATGGAACCGGGATCTTAAAATTCTCACCTCTCGGGAAATCTAAGGACCCCTAACCCTTCTCAAGAGCACGCTAAGATCCCCTAAAGGTTGTTAAATTACCGGTTATTAGATTCCTTTACAAGACATCTAATGGGTTTATAAAAGTATTCTACAAGGCTCACTCCCTTACGAGACCTAAACCTAGGATAGGTTTGTTTTCTCAGCTAGACTTGCTAGACAGCAGCCAAAAGGTTAACTTCCTAAGAAGGACCCACCTTGCGGTTTAATCACTTAGACCTAGCAATAATCTCACACCTTACAGCTATTGACGATTAGTAGAACACTTGATTTTATAAAAATACCAATTATTACTTCTAAGGTTTATCGGCCGATTTAACCCTAAAGATTCAAGATTTATTACGTGATATAGACAGTCACCAAAATCTAAAACCTAGCATGACTCTATTATGTGATAAAGACCGTCACCAAGATTCATGCGAAGCAATAATCAATAATTAAACAACATCAAGCACGCAAACACATCTAACTGATAGAACAAACCGTTTACAATTTATAAACTATCCATAGCATTCAAAAATCCAAGAATAATCAAAACATATGCAATCATTCAACCATGTCTAGGTAGTAACAGGAAATCTAGCCGCTAAACATGATCAAAAACAAGTTCATAATCATAGTGTAATCTGAATTCATCATTAAACAATTAAAAACAAACGAAAAACAAAGAAACAAGATGATAGAACCTGTAAACTTCGATCCCGTGTGCTCCCGAATGTTCCCCGATCCTGAACCTTCAACAAGCTTCAAAACAGCCTCCAAAGTCGTCCAAAAACTCTAAAATTCGTAATGATCCCGGCTGTTGATGATCATGATGTTTTATAATCTAAAAACCCTAAAATTCGTTGCTGATTCCAAGTCGGTTCGCGATCATAGAGCCCACGCGGCTCGGGTTAGATATGAGCAAAAGTTGCCGCGGCCCGCGCGCGTTCCAAACACCGGATTTTCTGTTTAAGTTCAGGCGGCCCGCGTGACGATTAACTATAAGTTGTCGCGGCCCGCCTCAACCCTTCAGAACTGTATTTTCGCTTCGTTTCTCTCCCGAGCTCCTCGATTTCCGTTCCAGACTTTCGCCTCTCCAGATTTCAGTCGTTTCTGCTCCTTTTGGCTGTAAAGACCTGGAAAATACAAAAACATCAAAAGTATGTACATTCTACGCTAAAACGGACAAAAACGACTATCTAACGACTAAAACCTGACGCGAATAAAGATGTATTTTACAATACATCAAATATCCCCACACTTAACCTTTTTTCGTCCTCGAAAAAGAATTATGCAAACGGAATCATAGTCGAGATAGTCGAACGGGCCAAAAGCTTAAGTTATTTTATTAAAACCGAAACTCATGTTAGCCGCAATTGCAAGTATATCGATCCTCTAAAACCCAACCCGGTTCCAAGCCCTTATCATGCAATTTAGTTCAAGTTCGGTCAATCTACCTAGGGTCTCACACTAAGAATTGCAAGTCCACCTAATCCCCCCTCAAGCTTATAGGACAAAAGGAACAACCACTGGGTTATTTCCTAACCGTTTTATACCAAGATCAAGAGAGTTTAAAATCAAATCTTATTTTTTTTTCTCTCGTTTTTAATCAAGATAATGACCAAAAACTCTAACGATCTTAGCTTATAACGACATCCCATATACTATTTTTGGCGGTTTCAATTTCCCCACTCTCCCTAGATGAGAACCCACTAGTAGACCGACAATTAGGTATATTTTAAGATCAAAGGAACTCAGAACCGAACCGAGCCTACCCGCGCATCCCAAACTAGACACAAGCATGATTCTTTTTTCTCATATTATTATTATTTGAACCCGAACAAAAATCCAACTTTTCTATCATTTTCCGTTTTTATTTTGCAAACTTCTTATTTCAAAAGACATTTTCTGATTTTTTTATTAATAATTTTTTTTTATGACTCAAAACTCTACTAACTAGATACTAAACGATAGTTTCCCATCCCCACACTTAAACTCTACATTGCCCTCAATGTAGGATGGAAACCGACTCAAAAAAACTAAAAATAAATAAGAAATAAAAAGACTAAGGGCAAATTTGAAAGGACTTAGCTGGTTATATAATCGCGTAAGCTCCAGAACTGTCGTCCAATCCAGCTCGATCGTATAGCATTTCGTTCACGATCGGCTTTGACTCTAACTGGCATGCTCGATAAATGCCCGAAATTTGAATAAACAGCTCCAAACTCACCCGAATGGAGATTGAGTACGGGTGGTACATATTCGAACCTGCATCAACAAAAACATGCAAAATACCAAAGCAATACCGACTCGAAACACAAAATGACTCAAAAACTTCTAACTTAGACGCATGGTACAAAATAAAAGACTCAAAGTACACAACCGAATTACCATCTTACCCCCTCCCGGCACTTTGCTCGCCCTCAAACAACCCAAGTGCCAAACCTGACCAAAGTGTGGATGCAACGGATAACGGGTCGAATGTTTAGTGAGAAATCACATTTTAATGCCTTAAAAAAATATGCAACCCGTTTCCCCACACTTAAAATGGAAATAAAACCGGTAACCAACGACTCAAATACAACAACAACAAATGCAGGAAAACATACCTGAACGTCGACGACCCAAACCGAATGATGATGGTGATAAATGGATGAAGGTAAATACGGACAATGGATCAAATAGCCGAAACCGTTAGGCCTTAACAGTCCGCTATCGACAGTAATGGGCTCGCGGCCCGCGTAGATGAAATGAACAAGTTTAGGCGGGCCGCTTTAACTTAAACAATCGGCAGTGCTTTTGTAGTCCGCGCGCCCCGCGTAAGATAGACAAGGTAGTCTACGCGGGCCGCCTGAACAGCAAATATCAGCAGCACAACTTACAGCAACATCAGAATGTGCATAATGTGATTTTTAGATTTCCTTAAATGCCCCTGCATGTGATTTCGTCGTTTTTAGCATTCAACAAACCTGGCAAGCTACTCGGACGTCGATCTCGGCCACGTGAAGGTGATGCAACCTGCAAAATACTTGACAAAACACGAAACGGACACAAATACGACACTACGACAAACGACGCAAAAGCACACAAATCACTAAACTAAAGACACGACACGGACAATGACTCAATATACAAACTCTACAAGTGGGTCGCAATTGTCCACGCACTCATGGAGGATCATGTAAGCGCAGCTCACCTCCATACCAACTCTTACGGGCCGTAGCACTACCATTCCTAACATTGCCCGCGTCTCTCCTAACTTTCTCATATTCCCTCAACTCGTCATCGGGCGGTTTGAATGTATATGTGTCATCTTTGTACCTATCCCCACACTGAGCCTTACTCAGTGTCGCTAAGTTAGATTCTAACCTCATCAATCTCTCTTCTAACTCCTCTACTCTCCTATCAGGCGGATCCCCACACTTGGGTTTTAACACCTCCTCTAGACCCGGCTCACTCACCACCTTTTTCTCATCACTCTCATTCTTCTCACTCTCCCCCAATGATGCTATCGCCTCGACTCTCTCACTCGGCCCTCTCGCATTATTCACCTTGAAAACTACCAACTCGTTGCCCGCTCTAAGTGTGATTGTACCTAAGAAGACATCTATAAGCGCTTTAGCAGTGTTCAAAAACGGGCGCCCTAAAATCAGCGGCACTTTATCATCGGCCTCCATATCTAGCACTACAAAATCAGCCGGGAAGACAAACTTATCCACTTTCACTAACAAATTCTCTACAATCCCCCTAGGATACTTAACTGTCTTATCGGCTAACGAGAGGGTCATACGAGTTGGCTTCAAATCACCAAGGCCTAGTTTTTTGTAAAATGAATATGGCATCAAATTAATACTAGCACCAAGGTCTGCCAACGCCTGGTTTTTAACATCACCACCAAACAAACAAGGGATCGTGAAAATGCCTGGATCAGTGAGTTTCTCATGAAGTTTACTCAAAATCACTGCGGAACACTCTCCATTCAACGGAGTACTAGAACACTCACCTACTCTATCCTTACGCTTTAGAAAATCCTTAAGGAAATTGGCGTATTTGGGCATGGATCTTAGGGCCTCTATGAACGGAAGATTCACCTTTAGCTAGGTGAACATCTCAAGAAATTTCTCGTATTCCCTAGAATATAGCTGTTGCCTAGCACGGGCGGGAAACGGAAGGCGAGAAATATCAATCACTGGCGATGGCCGAACCTTCGTCGGTTGCTTCTCCACTTTCTTCTCTACTGGCGTCTCCTCGGCGTGTGCGGTACTTGCTGGGTCTAGCCTCATGTGCACCTTACCTGGAGCCTCCATCTAAATCACCTCATCTACCTCATCATCTTCCTCTTCCTCAACTCTCTCTCTCACAAACTCTCCCAAACTCTTTCCACTGCGGGTCGTAATAGCTTTCACAGAATGGTTAACTGGGTGAGTGGTACCTGAAAACTGACCAGAAGGGTATTCTCTCAACTGTCTAGATATATCCCCTACTGTTCTCTTAAGATCTAAAAGTGTGGACTCTTGATTTTTAAGCTGAAGATCGTGACTCTTATTAATTTGATCTTGAGTTTGAATAAATTCAGTTAAGGATTTCTGGTTCGCCTGATTCTGTGTCATCATCTGGCCTAACATCTCCTCTATCTTACTCAAATTTCCCTCTGAAGCCTTTCCACTACCTTGACCCTCTTGATTCGACCCCCCACTAGCAAACTGACCTCCTGAACCACTATACTGACCACTCTGACCCGAACCACTACTCGTATAAAAACCCGGCCCCCTATTTTGATACTGACCAGATGGAAACCCAGGGGGATTTCCAGAAGAACGAAAACTACTATTACTACCCTGCCAGTTGGGGTTAAAACTATTATTATTATTACTAAATTGACCCCTAGACTGACCCGCTATGAACTCAACCTGCTCTAACGTAAGTGTGGGACACTCGAGCGTGTCGTGACCTCCCCTACAAACCTCACACCTATCAACTTTCTTCTTAATCTCATTCAATTCTTGCCTCATCTATTTCCTCATCTCCTGCCTCAAACTCTCGACTACAGCAGCTACCGATGGATCCAAGCTAACTTGGTTTACCCCTCGATCGGCCGAGGTGGTAGGAACAGGAATGGAAGTCCTGCTGGTAGAGCTGTAGTCCATATCAGAATGTGCGAAACTCTCAAATAAATCATTGCACTCATTCACCGTCTTCTTTCCCATAAGCTGCCTTCCTGCTGAAGTATCAAAACGTAATCTCAGGAGTAAGACCATTGTAGAACTTTTCAACTAACGCCCAATCAGACAAACCGTGTTGCGAACAACGAGAGAGAAGCGTCTGAAAACGCTCCCAAGCTAAGTGGTATGGCTCATCAGACTCCATACGGAAGGAGTGAATCTGATCACGAAGGCGGGACGCCTTGGCTGGTGGGAAGTATTTGGCTATGAAAGCATCGTGAAGACCAGCCCAAGTAGTGAAAGTGCCTGCGGGCTGAGAATCGAACCAGACGGCTGCACGTCCAGCGAGAGAAAAGGGAAAGACCTGTAGGTACCTGGCATCTAGATTGACACCCTCTATGGAGTAGGTGCCACAAAGACGAGTGATGCGATTTATATGGGCGGGAGCATCCTCGTCGTCACGACCATGGAACTGGCACGAATTGGTGGTGGCCGTCATGATGTAGGAAGGAATCTGCCAGGACCTATCATTTGTGATGTTCGGAAGGGTGATGGGTGAAGTAGCGCCGGTGAAACCGGTGGTGGCCTGCTGGTAAACGGTGCGGTTCTCCATTTGAACTACGGGTGGAGGACTAGGTGTACGAGAACGGGAGGGTGGTGGGGAAACGTGTGGTGATGACTTCGGTGTGAAATCGAAAGCGGGGGTGGGCTGCGAAAACGAAGAAGAGCTAGAAGAACTTACCTCGGACGCAGAAGACGAGGATGAAGACTTGATCGTAAGCGGATTCGACGGAGGTCCCTGCGAACGCGTATGGGGCATCAACCAAATACGAACAAGTGAGAAGACTCTAACAATGACTCACTAATCTAGAAAAGACACTAAAGCAAATATTTTTGTTTTTTTTTTCTAATTTTTAGACTCCTACGACTCAACGAACACAAATAGCACGTAATATGTCAACTAAGTCCAAACAAAGTAGTCAACGCAATCGCCAAAGAATCCCCGGCAACGGCGCCAAAAACTTGATGTGCTGAAAATGGGTTAATTAAAAACAACTAAAATTACCCTAATTCTAGACTCTCTCTAAGCTTTAAATTTATAAAACTAAGACTCTCTAAACCCTAAACCACACGACCGTCAAGTGTACCGATCGATGCAGTATAGCCTAAGGAAGTCCGAGTATCGAACCCAAGAGACTCTACTGATTACGCTAATGACTCTATCTAGACTTAGACTGACACGACCTGACTAATTTTTTATTGATTGGGGGGTTTCTAAATATCCTAAAATTATAATTAAAAATCAACTAAATTAACTAAACGAACTAGACACGAACTCACACGAAGGCTGAACTCAAGGATGATAAAGGAACTACCTAGACAGGAATCCTGATTGCTTTTAGTTATGATTATAATTGGAAGTTGTCTGCTATGGAACTGGGATCTTAAAATTCTCACCTCTCGGGAAATCTAAGGACCCCTAACCCTTCTCAAGAGCACGCTAAGATCCCCTAAAGGTTGTTAAATTACCGGTTATTAGATTCCTTTACAAGACATCTAATGGGTTTATAAAAGTATCCTACAAGGCTCACTCCCTTACGAGACCTAAACCTAGGATAGGTTTGTTTTCTCAGCTAGACTTGCTAGACAGCAGCCAAAAGGTTAACTTCCTAAGAAGGACCCACCTTGCGGTTTAATCACTTAGACCTAGCAATAATCTCGCACCTTACAGCTATTGACGATTAGTAGAACACTTGATTTTATAAAAATACCAATTATTACTTCTAAGGTTTATCGGCCGATTTAACCCTAAAGATTCAAGATTTATTACGTGATATAGACAGTCACCAAAATCTAAAACCTAGCATGACTCTATTATGTGATAAAGACCGTCACCAAGATTCATGCGAAGCAATAATCAATAATTAAACAACATCAAGCACGCAAACACATCTAATTGATAGAACAAACCGTTTACAATTTATAAACTATCCATAGCATTCAAAAATCCAAGAATAATCAAAACATATGCAATCATTCAACCATGTCTAGGTAGTAACAGGAAATCTAGCCGCTAAACATGATCAAAAACAAGTTCATAATCATAGTGTAATCTGAATTCATCATTAAACAATTAAAAACAAACGAAAAACAAAGAAACAAGATGATAGAACCCGTAAACTTCGATCCCGTGTGCTCCCGAATGTTCCCCAATGATTCCTTGGCTTCCCGAACCTTCAACAAGCTTCAAAACAGCCTCCAAAGTCGTCCAAAAACTCTAAAATTCGTAATGATCCCGGCTGTTGATGATCATGGTGTTTTATAATCTAAAAACCCTAAAATTCGTTGTTGATTCCAAGTCGGTTCGCGATCATAGAGCCCACGCGCCCCGCGTTAGATATGAGCATAAGTTGTCGCGGCCCGCGCGCGTTCCAAACACCGGATTTTCTGTTTAAGTTCAGGCGGCCCGCGTGACGATTAACTATAAGTTGTCGCGGCCCGCCTCAACCCTTCAGAACTGTATTTTCGCTTCGTTTCTCTCCCGAGCTCCTCGATTTCCGTTCCAGACTTTCGCCTCTCCAGATTTCAGTCGTTTCTGCTCCTTTTGGCTGTAAAGACCTGGAAAATACAAAAACATCAAAAGTATGTACATTCTACGCTAAAACGGACAAAAACGACTATCTAACGACTAAAACCTGACGCGAATAAAGATGTATTTTACAATACATCACTCCTATAGCGCTATACATGTTAAGTGGAGGCTCGTACGAAGCTAATGACAAGTTCATCACATAAGAATCACCCAGAAAACACGAATCAAGCATAACAAATAGTAAGGATGTATTGGATTATTTGTTTGTATATTTGCATAAGAATATGTATACTAAGTGTGTTTCGTATATGAAAACATGTTACACCCAAAAGTGTGAAAATGGTAAAATGGGTCAAGTATACTCACAAAATTGCTAAGTCTTCCGATTATCCAATGAGACGAAGTTGTTGAGACTAGAAAGTTGAATGTGTTCGATTTGGAGTTTAAGAGATGTTTACATTTGGTTGAAGGATTCGGAGTTCAAAATGTATAAAAGTAGACATGTGAAGAAAATAATCATCTGGCACCCATATGCTTGTTCTTGACACTATGAAACTCAAAAGAGTTGAAATGTTTTCATGCGTCAAAACCCATTAGAATCGTGACAAGCATTATGGTCCTAAGATGATGTAACCTACTATCTTGACAAGTGACCCCTAGTTCATCATCAAGAGTTTGGTTAAGGGAATATTATCTATAGTATGTCATAATATCATATAAGTCAAGCATGAGGTAGGAGGATAAGTCCTCCGTTTAGGGACCTCTTTTGTATCATACAAGTCATGCATGAGGTAGGAAGAACAAGTCTTCCATTTAGGTACCATTTGGGTGTTCACTACTACACTTGTTGTTATAAACAATCAAGGAGGGTCATGAACTTACAATAAAGAATGAAATATGTACAACTAAACTAAGGAAAACATCAAGTAACGTGTGGATTTTCAAGTAGGATAGCCCAAGCTAGTCCTATAACCACACAAACATCAAGCATCAAGCTTGTTCATTACTTGTGGGTTAAAACCCTAAACAAAACAGAAAGTTTATGAGGTTTACACCTCTGATTTTACATGTCTCAACCTTGTTTTTAAGCCCAACTAACCATAGGTGTGATTATGAGCATAAGGACATAGGTATGAGATGAGATAGCTCAAGTTTAAGCAAGATTAACAAAGTTTGAATCAAAACAGTAAGTTTTAGTCCAATTTAGAGCCTTTTTGGTGATGTTCCAGACCTTGGTTTTCCATGGAAAACCTGTGGAATCATCCCTAAGGTTGTTCCAAGTGATTTGCAAGAAGAATCAATGAAAAAGACTAAGAAATGAAGAAGTTATGCTTGTTTTGTAACTTGTGATGAATATGTCCATCTTGTAAGTTTCCAGTTGATTGAGGGTGTTTGAGAGTGAGTTTGAATTGTTTGGAAAGTGAAAAATGCTTGGAGAAGTGCTAGGTTATATAGGGAAGAGTTGGGTAGGTTGTTGTTGGCCATAAATGCAAGAAACACACCACAAAACACAAAAGATTGGCCAATCCCGTAAGCTGAAATGGGAAATCTGCGGATCGGACTTGTTGGTGGGCCGCGAACCATTTAATGGACTGGGTCACTGGCCGCAACCCGGGGTATGGCTGGGCTTAAGTTTTTATTGTTGATGGATTTAGTCCCTTATGTTTGTTATTAATAGTTTTAAGGTATAACAAGGGTATTTTATGACATAAAAGCATAGTATGAGGGTAGAACAAGTATGATTAACATAAACCAAGTGTGATGAAGTATAATTTAGCGTACGAATGTCGTAAATAGGTATCGAACATGTACGAATTGAATCTGTAAGACAAGTATCGATATATTTATCATATGTTTACAAGAATCACGGAGAGTGAATCAAAGTATAATGAATCAAAATTTCATAAGTACGGATGAACTAATAGGGTATAATTTGAGATAAAACGATGGATTTTACTACGATTTAAGCCTTGGATTTACGATGATATGACAATATACGATTATGTAAGAGATAAGTTTCCAAAAATATATTTACAAGGCACTATTTCTAAATTAGGTAAGTAATGAAAAAGCGAAGTGTTACAGGTAGAGTCGTGTAAATACCTTATGTATATGTTGTAATTTTCTACCATTTCCCCGTTTGGTTCGGGGGTGTTGTTTGGTTGTTTGGCTTTTTGCCTGTTTGGGTTGGAGATGTGTTTTAATGAAGTTTTCTTTTAAAAAAAGTATTCAGTAACTGTAAAATTATCTATTTGATGAAATTGTTTACTTATCAAACTTTCACTTATTGCGATTATACTTCAAACAATATTGAATAAGATAATAAATAATATATGATTATATTCAATATGAATTAATACTCAAATGGATTGTTGTAATTTTTTATGTTACTATCATATTAACTATCTTTGATCATTAACTACTACTTATCTTACAAAAATTGATGAGTAAACTTCCGTTTTGCTTCCTGTGGTTTGGTCATTTTAACGGTTTTGCCCTAATCATTTAAAAACGGTCATTTTCCTCCAATAATTTATTACATTTTCTCATTTTGCTCCCCGCCTCTAATTACATCCAAATTGTTTGTTAACTGAAAGGGTATTTTGATGACTTCAAATATAAAACTAAGGGTATTTTAATAAAACTACAAATAAAGATTATATTATATATAATAATAATAATAATAAAATATAACAAACCCATAAACTGATAATCTATTCTCTCTCTACTCTCTCTCTCTCTTCTATCTTCTCTACACTCTCTATTCTCTCTCACCAACAACCACCACCATTAACCGTCACCACAACACCACCACTGTGCACGTCCCCCACCTGTCCACCACCTTGAATGTCACACCCCAACCGATGGCGGAAACATCGGGGCGCGAGCACTAAGCATTCAGATTGCTCATGAGAATTCCATAACACTATTGTTTCGATAATGATTAATTGATTTCATGCAATTGTCTAACAAACGTCATCACAAGTATCACATTACAACCCAAGCCATAAATTGTTCAAATTATTCAAAAGACTAATAATATCTAGGTGACGTTTTTAAGCATCTCCTAGCTGAATTCCATGCATTCCAAGCATCCTATCATCCTACATGTATTAAAAATATCAATACAAAAGTATTGGCGAGTATACAAGTTTGATAATAGAATAATAGATTAAAACAACTCATATCCACAGTGTACACCATAAATAGTTTCAGTCGTGCTAGTGTCGCAGTCCACGCAGTGATAGCCCAAGTATCCCGATGCTTTAGTATTTACCCAAGACTCAAGGTAAACTAGGATCCTCCTAACAATAACCCCCGAGAATAATGGGAGAGGTGCATCTCCTATAGCGCTACTATTGTTAAGGCGGAACTACACACTCTGGATTAAATGTCACATAGCACAAAGAATCAAGAATCACAAGTTTCACATAGGATAGAGTATAAGTTTCAAAGATTCAAGCTTAAGTTTCATAGAATACATGTTACACCCCAAAAGTTTAAAGTAAAACGGTGATCGAGTATACTCACAGTGATTGCTTAACAGTACTGCTATTGGATCAAAGGGAGCTCTTTTTGAATTAGCCTGATTAGGTTACAATAGGATAAGAGTCGGCCAGAGTAACGAGATCGAATCAAGTGTCAAACCAGTCACTGGATCGAATGGCTGTCCGATCGGATGGCTATCCGATCGGATTATTAGTCGTTCGGGTGACATAGGTGTGTGAAGGGACAGATGGCTGCCCGATCGGATGGCCATCCGATCGGGTTGCCTCTTGCTTACTAATGAGGGGATAAGGTGGCTGCCCGATCAGATTACTGTTCGATCGGGTGGTCACTTGATCCACGTGTCACAATTTGTTAAGTGTACTAGTTACTTTGGTCGGATGGTTGCTCGATCGGACGGTTGTCCGATCGGGTTGCCATTTGGTCAAGACTCCCAAGGATTCCGAGCTTCAAGGTTACAAGGCAAGAGTCACTTGATAGAGTGGTTGTCCGATCGGACGCCTGTTCGATCGGATTGCCTCTTGATTCGGGCAATCCTTGTTCTTATTAGCCATTGTAAAATCTCTAAGTTTCTAGGTTAACAGTGATCGTACGGTACGTATCACGACAATAGTAAACTCATTAGTATCCCGGCATCCTAATCGGGTGGGAATCACCCCTTGTCCGTTCAGTCGTAGGTTCGTAACAAGTTATTGTCAAATCCGTCCCATGCTCGTCTTTTCTGGTAATAACTCAGATCTAAGCCGACTTTAGACTATTCATCCGGTCCACAATCTGTTTAGACCCGATTTTCACCAAATAAAGTAAAAGTTTGAGAAAAAGATGAAAATACTCAAGTTTTATAGGAAAAGTTCTAGATTTAGCTTAGATTTAGTGTAAAAACGCATGAATCATCTTAGATCTGAGCTAGATCATGTCTTGAATGACATCACATGTCAGTTTGTACAAACCTCCATGATGACATCACCCTCAAAAACTCAGATCTGAGAGATTTCACGGTGGAAAGTGTGATTTCAAGTGAGAATCATGTAGAGAATGATGTGTAGATCAAGAAAGTACAAGAATCTAGCCGAAAACGTACCAGAATTAATGAGAAAATGAAGAAATGAAGGGTGCGCGTGTCTTGGTCGAGCAGAGCTGTCACATCACTCATAATGGTGATGTGACAGGCCTATTTATAGGGTGAGAATGCGTGCAATGCGGATAGGATGGCTGGTCATTCGAGTGGTCACCCGATCGGGTGGTCAACCGATCGGGTGGTCATCCGGTCGGGTGGTCATCCGATCGGATCACCACTCTGGCCAATCCCTTCCTTGCGCGTTCCGACTTAGGTTCGTTTTGCAAGTTATATTTAGCGTTGTGTTGCATATAGTTTGGGTAAAGTATCTAGATTACATTACAAACCAAAAGTTTCCAAGTTTCATAGATTCCGCCAGTGACAAGGCTCAAGTCTCTCGTTTAACCAAGAATCAAGTTTCACGAGTCTAAGGAGTCAAGCACCAAATAAGTTTCAAGAGTCAAGAATCATAGTTTCTCAAGCATCATGAATCAAGAGTCCAAGTATCAAGTATCAAGAATCAACATAAAGAATCTAGCTTCCATAGTATCAAGAATCAAGTGTCTAGATTAAGTATCAAGAGTCAAGTATCTAGATTAAGTATCGAGTCTCATAGTTAAAGTGTCAAGAATCATGCTTCTAGAATAAAGATTCAAGCATCATAGTATTAAGCATCAATTATCAATAGGATTCATGCCAAAAGTATCAAAGTATCAACATCACATGACTACAGGGACTATAATTGACAAAAGATAAAAGTTCAGGGACTGATCTTGCCAAGAGCCTAAAGTTTAGGGACGCTGGGCGTTACAGTCTCCCCACCTTTAGGAGATTTCATCCCCGAAATCTTAGAAGAAGACTGCTCGAAGAGATGCGAGTACTTGGCCTTCATATCACTTTTCAATTCCCAAGTGAATTCGGCACCGCGCTTTCCTTCCCATCGAACCTTGACAATGGGAATTTTGCTGCGCCTTAAACGCTTGACAGCTTGATCCATGATTTCGACTGGTTTCTCCACAAACTGAACAGCTTCGTTTATTTGCAAGTCTTCAAGAGGAACCTGCAGTCCCTCGTCGGCTAGGCATTTACGTAGGTTGGATACGTGGAACACTGGATGCACGTTGCTTAGTTCTTGTGGCAAGTGGAGTTTGTATGCTACCTTGCCAATCCTTTCAAGTATTACGAAAGGACCCACATAGCGAGGAGCAAGCTTTCCCTTCTTTCCAAAACGAACTACTCCCTTCTAGGGAGATACCTTGAGAAGAACTCGATCACCAACAGCAAATTCTAGAGGCTTCCGCCTATTATCAGTATAGCTCTTTAGTCTGCTCCTAGCCTTGATCAAGTTGTCACGGATCTGAAGAATCTTATCCGTTGTCTCTTGAACAATCTCAGGGCCAGTGAACTGCTTTTCCCCAACCTCGTGCCAGCTGAGAGGAGATCGGCATTTTCGCCCATATAAAGCTTCAAAAGGAGCCATCTGAATACGGGAATGGTAGCTATTGTTGTACGAGAATTCTATTAATGGTAAATGTACATCCAAGTTACCACCAAAGTCGATGACACAAGAACGGAGTATGTCCTCTAGGGTTTTAATAGTACGCTCGGTCTGACCATCCGTCTGAGGATGAAAAGCCGTGCAAAGATTCAAGTGCGAACCCATAGCGGACTGAAACATTTTCCAAAGACGCGAAGTAAAACGACCATCACGGTCCGAGATTATGTCAAGAGGTATGCCATGACGGCATATAATCTCATCAGTATAGACTCGAGCAAGTTTCTCCACTCTGAAATCTTCACGGATAGGAAGAAAGTGGGCTGATTTGGTCAAACGATCCATAATTACCCAGATACTATCGTGACCTTTAGAGGTACGGGGTTGTTTGGTAATAAAGTCCATAGCAATGCTATCCCATTTCCAGACAGGGATTTTGGGTTGCTCTAAGAATCTAGAGGGACGCTGGTGTTCGGCCTTTACCTTCGAACAAGTAAGGTACTTAGACACATACACAGCAATGTCCCTCTTCATGCCAGGCCACCAGTAAGTCGTACGCAGATCCTGGTACATCTTATCGACACCTGGGTGGATAGAGTAACGGGATTTGTGAGCCTCAGTCATAATGAGCTCACAGAGATTATCACGATCTGGCACCCAGATACGATTCAGATAACACTGCAGACCATCAGATTTAGTTTCAAGCTGGTCCATCCTAGAGCCGTGGATTTCTTCTTCTAAACTTCTTTCATTTGCTGATGAATACTGAGCTTCACGAATACAAGCATGCAGATCACTAGAGATGCGAATAGCCTTGAAATGGGTCTTACGACTAAGGGTGCCGGCTACTACATTCACCTTGCCTGGATGATAGCGAATTTCGCAGTTGTAGTCGTTAAGCAATTCCACCCAATGTCTCTGTCGCATGTTCAGCTCTTTTTGGTCAAAGATATGCTGAAGGCTCCTATGGTCGGTGAAGACCACACATTTAGTACCATAAAGGTAGTGTCGCCAAATCTTTAACGCAAAAATGACCGCACCAAGCTCCAGATCGTGAGTAGTGTAGTTTTTCTCATGCACCTTGAGCTAACGAGAGGCATAAGCAATAACCTTGTCCCGCTGCATGAGCACACAGCCCAATCCACAGTCCGAGGCGTCACAATATACCACAAAATCGTCGTTGCCATCTGGTAGAGTTAACACAGGTGCATTACACAAAAGATTCTTAAGAGTTTGAAAGGATTCCTCTTGTTCGGGACCCCAAACAAAAGGTTTCTCCTTTTGGGTTAGCGTAGTGAGAGGAACATCGATTTTTGAAAAATCCACGATGAATCGGCGGTAATAAGCCGCAATTCCTAGAAAAGAACGAATCTCGGACACGGATTTAGGCGTATACCAATTCTTCATTGCCTCAATCTTAGAAGGGTCAACATGAATACCCCGACTACTAACAATATGACCAAGAAATTGTACTTCATCAATCCAAAACTCACACTTAGAGAATTTAGCATACAGACGTTCACTACGTAGAAGTTCAAGCATAAGACGTAGATGGCGAGCATGATCAGCTTTAGACTTAGAATAAATAAGAATATCATCAATAAAGACTATCACAAAACGATCCAAATAGGGTTTACACACACGATTCATAAGGTCCATGAACACTGCAGGTGCGTTGGTCAAGCCAAAAGGCATGACTACGAACTCGTAGTGCCCATATCGAGTACGAAACGCAGTCTTAGAAATATCATCTTCGAGGACACGTAGTTGATGATATCCAGAACGTAGGTCAATTTTTGAGAAACACGACGCGCCTTGTAGTTGGTCAAATAGGTCATCGATACGAGGGAGCGGATAACGATTCTTCACGGTAAGCTTATTCAGTTCACGATAGTCGATAAACATACGGAAGGAACCATCCTTCTTTTTAACAAATAAAACGGGAGCACCCCACGGGGAGGTACTTGGACGAATGAAACCCTTATCGAGTAATTCCTGCAGTTGACTAGATAACTCTTGCATCTCGGAGGGTGCAAGACGATAGGGAGCCCCGGCGACAGGAGTCGCACCAGGTACAAGATCAATACGAAAGTCGACGGATCTAAGAGGAGGAAGACCAGGTAGATCCTACGGAAAGACATCAGGGAAATCACACACAACTGGAATGTCGTTTATGTTCTTCCCCTTGCTCTTTTGTTCCACCACGTGGGCCAAAAAGGCAGGGTTCTGTTTACGTAAACTTCTGTTCGCTTGTGTGCATGACATCAGCCTTAGTCCTTTTGAAGGTCGGTCTCCATAGACATTTAGAATATCACCAGACGGTAGGGGTAGACGAACAAGCTTATCGTGGAAACAATCTCGGCATGGTTCTTGCGCAACCAGTCCATACCGATAATAAAAACTACCCAAACGCATGGGTATGAGATCAATAGAAAATACGTGATCGTTAAGAGTCAAGGAACAATCACGAACGATAGAATTAACAAGAATAGACTTGCCATTGGCGACCTCAACAGAGAACGACTCAGGTAACTTGGAGCGTGTACAATTTATCAAGGACTCAAATTCCACGGACACAAAGCTCTTATCGGCACCAGTATCAAATAGGATCGAAGCGTAAAGGTTATTAACGAGAAACATACCATTCACCATGTTGTTGTTGTTGCGAGCTTGATTAAGATTGAATGCTCGTCCACGAGCGGCTGCTTGTTGATCTTGGTTCAGCTGGGGGCAACGATTATGGAGATGAGTAGTATCTCCACACTGGTAGCATGCATGAACAGCGTTGACTGGCCTTGGGTTCTATAGGGGAGCTGGAGGTGCAGGTAGAGCTGCCTGGGCTGGGGCTTGCTGAGCTTGCGGGCCGGGTTAGCTTGACGACAGTAGGGAGTCGTGTGACCATTGCGGTTACAGTTGGTGCACAGACGGCGGGCAGAGGCAGCAGGATGATGGTAGTTGCAGGTAGTACACTTTGGGTGAGGACCAGTGTACTGTTTCTTAGCTTCAGGAGCAGGAGGGTTAGCAGCAACAGTAGCAGGAGCAGGTCTAGCAGTAGGGTTTGCAGCAGGAGTAATAGCATTACATCCGGAACCCTGGGATTTCCTTTTCTTGTTCTTGTTGCCGCCTGGTTGTTGGGTAACTTGGTTTGCAGACTTGGAGGGAGCAGGAGTAGCGAACTGTTTATCACGCACACGGTTGTTGTTCAAACTTGCTGCCAAACTATAGACTTCTTCAATAGTTTCCAGTTAAGCTGCTTCAATAGAATCACGCAGAGCAGGAGGTAGACCATTGATGTACTTGGTTATCATTCTCTTAGGAGTCGAAACCAAGTGAGGAACAATAAGACTTAGCTGCTTAAACCGGGTAGTATAAGCCAGGTTATCATCACCAACCTGCTTCAAATGCCAAAACTCTTCTTCAAGCTTCAGTTGTTCATGAGGAGGGCAGAACTCAAGCATCATTAGTTCTCGCACCTCAGCCCATGGAAGAGCATAGGCTTCTTCATTTGAACGGATGTTTCTCTCATTCGACCACCACTCCAACGCTCTGCCTTGAAACATCCCAGTTGTACTCCTAGTCTTTAAGTGGTCTGGGCACTCGCTGTTAATGAAGGTAACCTCGATGTTGTCGAACCACTCGAGCATAGCAGTCACCCCATCACTGCCCATGAAAGACTTAGGGTTGCAAGAGATGAAATGCTTATAGTTGAACTTAGTAGGCTATTTCTCCTCAGCCTTGGAGTCCGCAGAAGATGGAGGCGTGTTTGATCCTTGGAGCTCAGAGACGATCTTTGGCACGACTCGAGCAATCTGGTCGGCCATGAATGACATCATCTTTTTCTGAGACTTCTCCCTGGATTTTCTGAGAGTGTCGGATAGCTTTCGAGAAGACATCCTAAAGATCCAATAAGAGGATTGTAACACCTCGCAAATTTCGGGTTAATAATAAAATGACACGTGTCATGTAAGACAAAACGCGTTGGAAACCCGGATATAATAAAGATGTTTTCGGTAGGATTTAAAATGGCGTCATGTTAAATTATTACCTCTGAACACCTCAATTATAAATCCCAATACCCGATATATTAAATTACACATCTATGTACCCTCAATTCAGGGAATTATTGCCTTTAAAGGAAAATTCAAATGCATGATGTGATCCCATGTTGAAATGAACGATAAACCGTCATTTACGGGTCTTGTATATGCAATCAAGTGAAATAATGGATGATGGTAGGGTATGTTACAGTATTAGACACTTATTGGAGGTCCCCTATTGATAAAATGAAGTCAACAAGTCGTTTATAACGGCTGCCCTTTCGATCCAACAACAAACAACAAAAATCTGAATTTTAGGTCTAAAGCGGCCCGCTTTAGTTTTGCTTAAACTCAATGCGGGCCGCATCCGGTCTGCAGATGCAGAAAAAACAGGCAGCAGCCTGTTTGATGCACTTGTGACCCTTTCAGCCGGTTTTTCTTGCACATGCATGAACCTTAGACACCCCTACATGCTACTTACATGTGTTGATCACTTGTGGATGGCACTAGGCTTGGTTGTCACTTGCTTATGGTGCATGAAACTTGTATTTAAAGACCCATTCATTCACCACTTTCATTCACAAATCAATTCCAAGCATTCTGATTATTGGAGAGCTTGCAAACTGATCAAGAGCCTTCCTAGTCATCCTCTAATCATCTAGTAAGTCTCTAATCCCTTCTAAATTAATTCTAGTTTAGTTTTTAGCTTAAAAGTCAACATATCGTATTAAACGGTTGACTTCGGGTTTAGTTATCGATAGCTCAGTCGTAACCCGAATTAAAAGTACCATTAGATAGGTAATTATATGGGTATTAAACCCTTATAAGGGCAAGTACCAAATCCAGACCTAAGTAGGTCGTTTGTCGGGTCAACCGTTGACCGAAAAAGTCAACAGAATTGACATTTATGATTTAATGCATGAAATGCAATCCGTAAGGCGTGTAACTTGTTCTAACCTTAATATAACTTGGTAATAAGTATAAAAACTTGTTTGCGCTTGCCCGACTCGACAAATTTCTATTTAAACCCGGTTCGGAACCGAAAGGCGCAAAACCTTGACTTTTGCGTTGACTTCGGTTCTGACCCGTTTTAGTTGGTATTAGACATACCTTAAAGTCTCATTAGGATTGGGTTGCATGTTAGTATAAGTCTTTATACTTGTTTCGTTGATTATCCGTTGCATGCACACGTTTCCGTTAATCGCTTAAAGTGGACCATAACGCCCTTATGACCTTATAACGAGTATTTTGAAAATGTGGAAATGCAATAATCTTAGTTACTGATTATTTAGCATGTACGTAAATTTTCACGTCAAGCGGAGGTCTAGATTAGGAGATATGCGCATTAGCGTATATAATAAGCTTTTTATTAATTAAACGGCGCGATTAGCGCATAGCCTATCTAAACCCGAATTTCGGTACCAAAACTTTTACCCGCTGATGTTAAATAATATTTTAGGATTTTTGAAGATTTTTAATTATTTTTAGGCTGGTCTTAAGCTAGGCTTATCGCATTGATTCGGTTAACACCGAATATGCCCTTTTAGGCCATAAAACGAGTTTTATGAATCCGATTGATACCAATCCAATTGCCACTGATTTAAAATAATAAATATAGTATTTTGAACTTGTTTTGCTGATTAGAAAACTCAGATTGGTATCTTAACCCGTACGTCGCTTAAAACGGCTTTATACGCGTATTAAACGCGTAGTTTAGTATTAAAACCATTTTGCCACGTAAGACTTAATACCATTAGACATAACCTGTTAAGTTAAGATATTTTTCTGATTAAATCAAACCCGTATCTCAGAGGTATTATAAATCTCTTTTATAACCCTTAAAATGACCAAAATACCCCTACGGGGCGTATTTAGGGATTAAACTCGTTATGGGCATTATGGAAGATATCATAATGATATCACCACATATTTAAGGCGTATTAACCTAGGAAACCTGTTCGCGACCCTTTCGGTTACCCGTTATGCATTATACGCGTTCGGTTCGGTTTATGTAACTAGTTTGCATAAACTAGCCGAAACGGGTCAAACGATATCATTTTTATCTCAAAATCCAGAATGTGGATAATAAACCCATATTAAACAAGTCCTCAAACTTGTCGGGTCTAAATCACATTCTATCCGGTCTTCGCTTAATCGTGCGTACGAACCGTATCCTTAAAACTAACCGGTCTAAGCTTAAGCTTAATTAAAGATCCGTTAGTATTCTAATAGGTTATTATAAACCTTCATTCCAGATTAGGAGAACCAGTAAAAGATACCGCACTCGCTGATTTTGAACTATACTTGCTCAGGTAAATACTTTTAACTTATTTCCCTATACGGGCTTGGGTAAGGTATATAAAATACCGCTTGGTCGGGCATTGAATATTTAATCTTATTATGGTTAAATTATTGAGATGACTCCGTTTAATTTGTTTTGTTGCTTAAAGCCTTTGGGGGGTTAATGACCGTGTCCCGGATATCCCTGGCATCATTTTACGAAATGGCCACGACCTTAGCACTCAGGTGTAGGCGTACACCTGTAGTGTCTCATAATTAAAGTGGTGTGTTAATTGATCTTTAACCCGGCTCGATCCGGGCTACTGAACGCATAAGAAACATGTAATTCCTTTACAAGCTTATATATTAAATAATTATCCCAAGTTATAAAATATTTGTGCCTTGTGCCTTAAATGCATTTCTTAAACTCTTTTCAAAATGAGTCGGTTGATTGTATTTACCAGTGTAAACTGACGTATTTTCTTAAAAAGATTGAGTGCAGGTACTACGCGAAATAGGCTGGCTTGTCTCCTAGCATCCACATTAAGTCTCGCCAGCTTGGGTGTCATATCTGTTGAACATTCGTTTCCTTTTTAATTTTGATCTACCTGTGGATTATATTCGACTATTTGTGATACTTCATATTACAATATCGTTTGGTTGAATTAAATCTATATATTGCTTCCGCTGTGCATTTAAATATTGTGTTGTTTGACTATTATGTTGCCAACCACGTCACGATACTCCCCCACCGGGCCCACCGGTGACACATGGAAATCCGGGGTGTGACAGGTTGGTATCAGAGCCAACTCTGAGTGAATTAAACACTAGCCTTATTGTGTTTAATCTCAGTTACACAATTGCACATACTTAAACTTTCGAGTCTAGACTTATAACATAAGACAAATTCCACCCTATTCGGTTTTTGTTTTGTCCTTTAAAACTTTATATTTTTGTTATTGTTATCTTATGTTTATTTGACAGGAATAACAAAGATGCCTCCGAGATTTTTACGTATGCGAGGACGAGGAGGAAAGGGGCCGACCACCGCCCCCAACGACCATGAAGCTGGGCCATCCAATACACGAGCTCCTATCCCCGCCGAGAGTGACGGTACTCGGCGGAACCAGAGAGGTCTCTTTCAGCCGGCAAGACGGTCGGTTTCGAACAGCTCAACAACTCCCGTTCAAGACTCATACGGGCCACAATCAGAAAATGAGCCAAGAGACCCCCACCATTCACAAATACCGTTACAGCGATCTATGTCGCACCGCCCTTTTGGAGACCCCACTCCAATTTTTCAAGGCCAGTTCAACCCGGCGGATTATCTACAAGAACCAGTGGGTTTTAACCCATTGGGGCCGGAGGACCATTTTTCTGGAGGAAACGATATGGATGAGGAAGATGACCCCGAAATGCCCGCATCAGGAACTCCCAACCACCCAATCGAGGTCTCGGATAGTTCAATTTATCACGGGCCACCCTATAATGGTTCAGATAGCTTCCAGGCTATCTTTACCCGGCAAGAATGGTATTATACACCTTCACACCATTCGTCGCCGCATGAGCAGCATCAGCCTCACCATTCGTCGCCGCATGAGCAGCATCAGCCTCACTATTCTCCGCCGCATGAGCAGCATCAGCAGCATCATCAAGATTCCTCTGGGAATCACCAGTTTGAGGCAGTTACGCCACCGCCTCCACCGCCACCAGTTCAGCCGGCGCCTCCACAGCCGCAAAGACATAGGAGATCCGGAGCCCGGATGTCCACACGAAGAGAAGAGTTTCACCTTAACTCTCCTCTACAGTCAAGTGGCAGAAATTATCAGCCGCTTCCAGAAGTTCCACAGATGGGTGGACCATCAAACCCATACGCGCAGCAACCGCCACCGACGGGTTTCGATAATCAGATACCAGCATACACGGGTCCTTCGATGTACAACCCGTTTGAGCTACCGACTCACCCTAACCTCGGATACGCTGAAGCCGACCCGTATTTGGTAGCAACTAATTACAACGCCCTTAACCAGGAGGGACCGTATGGAGGTCCTTGGGGAGTAGGCTACCCAGCACAGGGATACCAGATGCCTACACAACCCCCGTACTACCAACAACCCCCGCCGTCTCTGCAGATGTCGCCACCACTGCATCAGGAAATCCTACAAAGTATTAGGGAGGTGCGGCATGAGGCACGGGAAGACCGAAGGCGTAACCAGGGGATGTTCAAGACCTTGACGAACTTAATCAAGGGAAAGAGCAAGAAGGATCAGTAAATCCTTTATGTGTGTATGTCTACTTTAAAATTAAGTCCCTGCGTGGACATTTATTATTTGTATGTGTATGTAGTCCCTGCGTGGACATCTACCTTTTGTACTTAGTCCCCTACGAGGACTTGTTTCTATTTTAGCCCCTGCGTGGGCACATCTTTCTGTAAGACCCCTGCGTGGGCATGTACTGGTTTAAACCCCTGCGTGGGTAAGTTTATTATTAGTAAAAGACCCGTTTAGGGCTGTGTGTAATAGTATAATAGATTAATGGAATGTTTGTTTTATAAATTTCATAATTGCCATATGTGCATATATAATGTATAAAATGAAATAAATTAAAATCATTCCTTTTAAATTAATCTGCCTATAAAATTAATTAATTAAGGATCTTAAAAGTGTGAACCCTAGCCTCGTGTCAAATATAAGACCGGGCCAAAATGGTAAGACCTGTCTAAAAGATTCAATTTCCTATTAACATCTTAAAACATGTTAACACTCCTGACAGAGGTGATTCGTTAAAATCACATACGTCATATTATAAAGGAATTCTTTAAAAGATTCCTAACCTAGTTTAATGATCTCTGAATCCTAGGTTTACATCATCAATTAAGATGATCATATCTTAACCATACGTGGTAATATAATGCCTACGGGCCCTTCTCATTTTCATATGAGACAAAAGACAGTATTAGTCTGTGACCCTGTCTGATAAAGGTAATGAACTAGGTTCAAACCTTAAAAAGCCTTGATTCTTTGAATTCATAGCTTATAATTTAAATTGTCCCTGTGACTAGGCCTTATGTGCTAATAAAACTATTATTGTTTTATAATTAGGATAAATTATATTAGAAATCCTAAATATATGTGAGTAATAAATTAACCATATATGGTCTATGTTTACCACGGTTAATAAAATTGCCATAAAAGACAATTATATAATAAACTCACCAATAAATTATTGCCAATGTGTTACAGTTCAAGATACATGGCAGACTCAAACGAGGTCAACAGTCACCCAGGGATAGTGAATGAAAATGCCCAAGTTAACGTAGCAGGTCCAGAGTTGCAAGCTATGATAAATAATGCGGTTAATATAGCTATGGGTAGACAGCACCATGGATCAAGTGGTACCCATACGAGGACCCATTCTGCATCACACTCTAGAACACCCTCCAGGACCCACACTGCCCACAACAGTAATACTCACCACTCCTCGAATCAAAGGAGTAATCGATCCCAAAGAGTCGTGCAGAACCCAGAACCTCGTAATAGGGGTTGCACATATAAGTACTTCGTGTCGTGCAAACCCAGAGACTTCAATGGGGAAAAAGGAGCTGTTGATTGCATGACGTGGATGGATGAAATGGATACTGTGGTGGATATTAGTGGTTGCCATGAAAGGGATATTGTGAAGTTTGTCTCACAGTCGTTCAAAGGAGAAGCCCTAGCCTGGTGGAGATCATTGATCCAGGCTACAGGAAAGGTTCCATTATACAACATGACCTGGGAGCAGTTCATGGCACAAATCAAAGAAAATTTCTGCCCTCAACATGAGGTTGAGAGAATTGAATCTGACTTCCTGGCGCTGGTCATGAAGAACCTTGACTGTCAGGCCTACCTAACCAGTTTCAACACTTTGTCGAGGTTGGTTCCTTACTTAGTAACTCCGGAGCCTAAACGTATAGCTCGTTTCATTGGAGGGTTGGAACCGAAGATCAAGGCGAATGTGAAGGCCTCGAGACCAACTACTTTTCGGTCAGTAACGGACATTTCATTGTCCCTTACCTTGGATGCTGTTAGGCAAAGGTCACAGAGGAAAAGTGACACCGAAAAGAGGAAGCGTGAGGATGACAACTCACGTCGTACAGACAAGAAACAGAAGGGGAACAATGACCAGAAGAAAGGGTCAGGTTTTAGGAGGGATGGCCAGCAGTCGGGTGAAAAACCCAAATGTAAAATCTGCAAGAGGCAGCACTTTGGCAAGTGCAGGTTTGAATCCAACTCTCAATCACAATCGAAGCCTTTTGCTTGTGGTTTATGCAAATCCAGGGAACACAAAACCGTGGATTGCAAGAAGATAAAGGATGCAACTTGCTATGGTTGCAATGAAAAAGGGCACATCAAGAGCAATTGCCCAAAATATGCCAAGAAGCCGGAAGAGGCTAGGAAGACCAATGCAAGGGTCTTCAGAATGGATGCAAAGGAAGCCGTCAAGGACGACAACGTGATAACAGGTACCTTTCTCGTAAATGATGTTTATGCGAGAGTGTTATTCGATTCAGGCGCTGATAAGTCGTTTGTAGATAATAAGTTTTGTGAATTGTTAAGACTACCTGTTAGAACTTTAAGTGTGAAGTATGAGGTGGAACTAGCCGATGGCACAATAGAAACCGCTTCAACCTTATTAGATGGATGTTTCATATCCATTAGGAATCACTCTTTTCCTTTATCCCTACTTCCTTTAAAACTAGCCGGTTTCGACATAGTTTTGGGTATGGACTGGTTATCACATAACCAGGCCCAGATTATTTGCAATAAGAAGCAAGTGATAATCAAGACTTCGTCTGGTGAATCACTTACTATTCAGGGAGATACCCAGTATGGGCTACCCGAGAAGATGTCAATACTCAAAGACTCAAAGTGTTTAAAGAAGGGCTGTGTCATCTACATGGCACAGGTGATTATTGATGAACCGAAACCCAAGATTGGTGATATCCCAGTCATTTCTGAATACCCCGAAGTATTTCCTGAAGAACTACCTGGTTTGCCACCAGATAGGCAAGTGGAATTCAGGATTGACATTATTCCTGGATCAGCACCAGTTGCAAGGGCGCCTTATAGGTTGGCACCAACGGAGATGAAAGAACTGAGGACGCAGCTAGATGATCTTCTAGCCAAAGGTTTCATAAAACCTAGCTCGTCTCCTTGGGGAGCACCAGTGTTGTTTGTCAAAAAGAAGGATGGATCGATGCGTCTGTGCATCGACTACCGCGAGCTTAACAAGGTTACTATCAAGAATAGGTATCCTTTGCCCAGAATCGACGATCTGTTCGATCAACTTCAAGGGGCAAGTTTCTTCTCAAAGATTGACTTGAGGTCAGGCTACCATCAATTGAAGGTTAGAGATGAAGATGTGCACAAGACAGCATTTAGGACTCGTTACGGTCACTACGAGTTCCTAGTGATGCCTTTTGGGCTCACAAATGCACCAGCCGCATTCATGGATCTCATGAATCGCGTCTGTAAGCCTTACATGGATAAATTTGTCATCGTTTTCATCGATGATATCCTCATATACTCAAAGAACCAAGCTGACCACGAGAAGCATCTTCACTGTATTTTGGAACTACTTCATAAAGAGAAGCTCTATGCCAAGTTCTCAAAGTGTGAATTCTGGCTTCGAGCAGTCCAATTTCTTGGACATGTTGTTAGTGAGCAGGGCATCCAAGTAGATCCCGCTAAAGTTGAAGCTGTCATGAATTGGCATGAGCCAAAGACGCCTACAGAAATTCGTAGCTTCCTAGGTTTGGCAGGATACTATAGGCGATTCATAGAAAACTTCTCAAGGATTGCTGCACCCCTGACTTCGCTGACACGTAAGAAGATTAAGTTTGACTGGGGTCCTAAGCAGCAGGAATCCTTTGATATTCTGAAACAAAAGTTGAGCAATGCTCCAGTGTTGACATTGCCTGATGGAATAGAGGAGTTTGTAGTTTATTGTGATGCATCACACACCGGGATGGGATGTGTGCTTATGCAAAAAGGCAAAGTCATTGCCTATGCTTCAAGACAGTTAAAGGTGCACGAAAAGAATTACACCACCCACGACTTGGAGTTGGGTGCCGTTGTATTCGCACTAAAACTGTGGAGGCACTACTTATATGGAATCAAATGTGTGATCTATTCTGATCACAAGAGCCTTCAACATCTGTTCAACCAGAAGGACTTGAACATGAGGCAACGCCGTTGGATGGAAACTCTTAATGATTACGATTGTGAAATAAGATACCATCCCGGCAAGGCGAATGTAGTCGCCGATGCCTTGAGTCGGAAGGAGAGGGTGAAACCCATCCGAATCAATGCCAAGAGCATGGAAATAAAGAACAGTTTGATGGAAAGGTTGTTAGCTGCACAGAAGGAAGCTGTGTTGGAAGCTAACTATCCTAACGAGAAGCTCGGAGTAACTGAGGAGCAGTTATCTCTTAGTAAGGATGGAATTCTTAGATTGAATGGACGGATATGGGTTCCAGTTTATGGAGGACTTCGTGATGTTATCCTCCAGGAAGCCCATAGTTCCAAATATTCTGTTCATCCTGGAGCCGATAAAATGTACCATGATCTTAGAGCAAATTATTGGTGGATAGGCTTGAAGAAGTCTGTAGCTACCTATGTAGCTAAATGCTTGACGTGTGCGCAAGTCAAGGCAGAACATCAAAAACCGTCAGGTTTGCTACAACAACCTGAACTTCCTACTTGGAAGTGGGAAATGGTAACTATGGATTTTATCACCAAGTTACCTAAGACGAGGAAAGGAAATGACACCATCTGGGTGATAGTCGACCGACTGACTAAGTCAGCACATTTCCTACCCATTAAGGAGACCTACAGCTCCGATATGTTAGCCCAACTGTACGTTGATAAGATTGTAGCCCTACATGGCATACCTGTAGCTATTATCTCTGACCGAGATACTAGATACACATCACATTTTTGGAAAAGTTTCCAACAATCTTTGGGCACACGTTTGAACTTTAGTACGGCTTACCATCCTCAGACTGACGGTCAGAGTGAGCGTACTATTCAAACGTTAGAAGACATGCTACGTGCATGTGCAATCGACTTGGGAGGTAGCTGGGATAAGAACCTGCCATTGATCGAATTCTCCTACAACAATAGCTACCATACCAGCATAAAGGCTGCGCCTTTTGAGGCACTATACGGTAGAAAGTGTAGATCGCCTGTTTGTTGGGCGGAAGTTGGAGAAGTCCAGTTGTCAGGACCAGAGATTGTGTTCGAAACGACGGACAAGATTGTCCAGATTCGTAACAATCTCCAAGCTGCCCGGAATAGGCAGAAGATTTATGCTGATCCAAATCGTAAGGATTTTCACTTCGAAGTAGGTGACAAAGTCCTACTTAAAGTGTCACCCTGGAAGGGGGTGATGCGATTTGGTAAGAAAGGTAAGCTAAGCCCGAGATACATAGGACCTTTCGAGGTTATCGAACGTATCGGGTCAGTTGCCTACAAGTTAAACTTACCTGAAGAGCTCAGTAGTATACACAATGTGTTCCACATCTGCAATCTGAAGAAGTGTTTCGCTGACTCCGCTGACGAATCAGTGATTATACCCTATACAGATGTGCATATCGATGAGAGCTTGAAATTTGTGGAAAAACCTTTGTCGATTGAAGATCGACAGGTAAGAAAGCTTCGAAGAAAGCACATACCTTTTGTAAAGGTCAAATGGGATGCCCGAAGAGGTCCCGAGTATACGTGGGAGTTGGAATCCACCATGAAAGAAAAGTACCCTTACTTGTTTCAGTAAATCTCGGGTCGAGATTTATTTTAAGGGGGTGAGGATGTAACACCTCGCAAATTTCGGGTTAATAATAAAATGACACGTGTCATGTAAGACAAAACGCGTTGGAAACCCGGATATAATAAAGATGTTTTCGGTAGGATTTAAAGTGGCGTCATGTTAAATTATTACCTCTGAACACCTCAATTATAAATCCCAATACCCGATATATTAAATTACACATCTATGTACCCTCAATTCAGGGAATTATTGCCTTTAAAGGAAAATTCAAATGCATGATGTGATCCCATGTTGAAATGAACGATAAACCGTCATTTACGGGTCTTGTATATGCAATCAAGTGAAATAATGGATGATGGTAGGGTATGTTACAGTATTAGACACTTATTGGAGGTCCCCTATTGATAAAATGAAGTCAACAAGTCGTTTATAACGGCTGCCCTTTCGATCCAACAACAAACAACAAAAATCTGAATTTTAGGTCTAAAGCGGCCCGCTTTAGTTTTGCTTAAACTCAATGCGGGCCGCATCCGGTCTGCAGATGCAGAAAAAACAGGCAGCAGCCTGTTTGATGCACTTGTGACCCTTTCAGCCGGTTTTTCTTGCACATGCATGAACCTTAGACACCCCTACATGCTACTTACATGTGTTGATCACTTGTGGATGGCACTAGGCTTGGTTGTCACTTGCTTATGGTGCATGAAACTTGTATTTAAAGACCCATTCATTCACCACTTTCATTCACAAATCAATTCCAAGCATTCTGATTATTGGAGAGCTTGCAAACTGATCAAGAGCCTTCCTAGTCATCCTCTAATCATCTAGTAAGTCTCTAATCCCTTCTAAATTAATTCTAGTTTAGTTTTTAGCTTAAAAGTCAACATATCGTATTAAACGGTTGACTTCGGGTTTAGTTATCGATAGCTCAGTCGTAACCCGAATTAAAAGTACCATTAGATAGGTAATTATATGGGTATTAAACCCTTATAAGGGCAAGTACCAAATCCAGACCTAAGTAGGTCGTTTGTCGGGTCAACCGTTGACCGAAAAAGTCAACAGAATTGACATTTATGATTTAATGCATGAAATGCAATCCGTAAGGCGTGTAACTTGTTCTAACCTTAATATAACTTGGTAATAAGTATAAAAACTTGTTTGCGCTTGCCCGACTCGACAAATTTCTATTTAAACCCGGTTCGGAACCGAAAGGCGCAAAACCTTGACTTTTGCGTTGACTTCGGTTCTGACCCGTTTTAGTTGGTATTAGACATACCTTAAAGTCTCATTAGGATTGGGTTGCATGTTAGTATAAGTCTTTATACTTGTTTCGTTGATTATCCGTTGCATGCACACGTTTCCGTTAATCGCTTAAAGTGGACCATAACGCCCTTATGACCTTATAACGAGTATTTTGAAAATGTGGAAATGCAATAATCTTAGTTACTGATTATTTAGCATGTACGTAAATTTTCACGTCAAGCGGAGGTCTAGATTAGGAGATATGCGCATTAGCGTATATAATAAGCTTTTTATTAATTAAACGGCGCGATTAGCGCATAGCCTATCTAAACCCGAATTTCGGTACCAAAACTTTTACCCGCTGATGTTAAATAATATTTTAGGATTTTTGAAGATTTTTAATTATTTTTAGGCTGGTCTTAAGCTAGGCTTATCGCATTGATTCGGTTAACACCGAATATGCCCTTTTAGGCCATAAAACGAGTTTTATGAATCCGATTGATACCAATCCAATTGCCACTGATTTAAAATAATAAATATAGTATTTTGAACTTGTTTTGCTGATTAGAAAACTCAGATTGGTATCTTAACCCGTACGTCGCTTAAAACGGCTTTATACGCGTATTAAACGCGTAGTTTAGTATTAAAACCATTTTGCCACGTAAGACTTAATACCATTAGACATAACCTGTTAAGTTAAGATATTTTTCTGATTAAATCAAACCCGTATCTCAGAGGTATTATAAATCTCTTTTATAACCCTTAAAATGACCAAAATACCCCTACGGGGCGTATTTAGGGATTAAACTCGTTATGGGCATTATGGAAGATATCATAATGATATCACCACATATTTAAGGCGTATTAACCTAGGAAACCTGTTCGCGACCCTTTCGGTTACCCGTTATGCATTATACGCGTTCGGTTCGGTTTATGTAACTAGTTTGCATAAACTAGCCGAAACGGGTCAAACGATATCATTTTTATCTCAAAATCCAGAATGTGGATAATAAACCCATATTAAACAAGTCCTCAAACTTGTCGGGTCTAAATCACATTCTATCCGGTCTTCGCTTAATCGTGCGTACGAACCGTATCCTTAAAACTAACCGGTCTAAGCTTAAGCTTAATTAAAGATCCGTTAGTATTCTAATAGGTTATTATAAACCTTCATTCCAGATTAGGAGAACCAGTAAAAGATACCGCACTCGCTGATTTTGAACTATACTTGCTCAGGTAAATACTTTTAACTTATTTCCCTATACGGGCTTGGGTAAGGTATATAAAATACCGCTTGGTCGGGCATTGAATATTTAATCTTATTATGGTTAAATTATTGAGATGACTCCGTTTAATTTGTTTTGTTGCTTAAAGCCTTTGGAGGGGTTAATGACCGTGTCCCGGATATCCCTGGCATCATTTTACGAAATGGCCACGACCTTAGCACTCAGGTGTAGGCGTACACCTGTAGTGTCTCATAATTAAAGTGGTGTGTTAATTGATCTTTAACCCGGCTCGATCCGGGCTACTGAACGCATAAGAAACATGTAATTCCTTTACAAGCTTATATATTAAATAATTATCCCAAGTTATAAAATATTTGTGCCTTGTGCCTTAAATGCATTTCTTAAACTCTTTTCAAAATGAGTCGGTTGATTGTATTTACCAGTGTAAACTGACGTATTTTCTTAAAAAGATTGAGTGCAGGTACTACGCGAAATAGGCTGGCTTGTCTCCTAGCATCCACATTAAGTCTCGCCAGCTTGGGTGTCATATCTGTTGAACATTCGTTTCCTTTTTAATTTTGATCTACCTGTGGATTATATTCGACTATTTGTGATACTTCATATTACAATATCGTTTGGTTGAATTAAATCTATATATTGCTTCCGCTGTGCATTTAAATATTGTGTTGTTTGACTATTATGTTGCCAACCACGTCACGATACTCCCCCACCGGGCCCACCGGTGACACATGGAAATCCGGGGTGTGACAAGGATCGTATAAGTCTAGGTTCACGAAGCCTCACAATATAGATTCACACACAATAGACTAAAACTCCACAAGATTCACAAGATCAAGATTCAAGTTTCACATAGATTCCAATACCACAAAAACCCACGACCTTCGCATGGCACGTTGTACGAAGTTTGGCGACATATCAGAAACGCTTATATATAGGAAGTACCAGCGGCGTATCCACCACGCTTCGGGCACATCGCTTCCACTTCGTACTCGGTGTCATGTTACGTGTCGTAGAACACACTCATCATCATCATCATCATAGATTCACATAGATTCAAATAGATTCACGTGGATTTCAAATAGATTACAATAGATTCAATAGACTAAATAGATTCCAATAGATTCATTAGATTCAATAGATTCAAATAGATACACATAGCTTCTCATAGACTCGTGCTAACATTCCACAAACAACGAAGTCCCGCATGGCATGTGTTACGAAAGTTCGGCAACATGATGGAAGCACTTATATATAGGAAGTACCAGCGGTGTATCCACCATGCTTTAATCATGCCACGTCCATCTCGTCGTCGGTGTCATGCCTCGTTAACCATCGCTTTCAATTTCACCACTTCTCAAAACATAGATTAACCAGATAGACTCAACCACATAGATTAACAAGGTAGCTTCAATCACTCCATCCTGAGCCTACAAAACTACGAACTTCACTTAGCGTGTGGTACGAAGGTTTGGTAGCTTGCCAAAACGCTTATATATAGGAAGTACCAGCGGCGTATCCACCATGTTTCGGACACGTCACTTTCCCTTCGTATTCCATGCCATGTTACATCCAGTGTCTTACAATCACATCATCACTTAGATTACACATAGAATAAAGCCTCATAAATTTAGTTTGATCTGAGATTAGAATTTATGGTTTAGTTTGCGGACAACGTGTGATTCGTGTAAAAGCATACCAAATGATCGAAGAATTAAGTTTAAAACCATATGCATAAAATCGAGATAACATAAAAGCAAGATAGGCTCATAAAACTTAGAGTGTTCCGGGTAGAGGAACGGTGACTAACCAAAGTGATTCGAACTCCTTTTGAATTGAGGTATCGTGTTTTGGACTTACTTGGACAAATACGTCATCGATGTTAGGACTACGATATTCGTCCTTTTAGTCATTCCACGTTCCTAATTGATTGGAAGATACGAGACTTCGGCGAGACATGAAAATCAAGGAGTGGGACTAGTTATCAAGATCTGAGTTTCACCTCTAACTTGACAACATCGTACCCTAATAGCGTTGGTACCCATCCGCAGATAAGACCTACTAGAATAATATGGAGATTTTCCATCAAGGTTTGGATGTCACTCCTGTCTTGAAAGCAAATCTCGTGCAAAATACAAACACCGGTGAACAGTGTTTTCAAGGCATCAAGTGTAGATTATGTTAGCCTTAGGAAAGGCATGTAAGCTTAACAGAACAAGTGCTGCTAGGAAGCAGATACGGTAGAATACATAAGTCTTAAACAACAAATAAGAGTCAAGATTCCTAGAACTATAGACTAGGGCAAGTATTCCTACTTATCCTAATTCCCTATAGTTATGGCTCTGATACCAATCTGTCACACCCCAACCGATGGCGGAAACATCGGGGTGCGAGCACTAAGCATTCAGATTGCTCATGAGAATTCCATAACACTATTGTTTCGATAATGATTAATTGATTTCATGCAATTGTCTAACAAACGTCATCACAAGTATCACATTACAACCCAAGCCATAAATTGTTCAAATTATTCAAAAGACTAATAATATCTAGGCGACGTTTCTAAGCATCTCCTAGCTGAATTCCATGCATTCCAAGCATCCTATCATCCTGCAACATGTATTAAAAATATCAATACAAAAGTATTGGCGAGTATACAAGTTTGATAATAGAATAATAGATTAAAACAACTCATATCCACAGTGTACACCATAAATAGTTTCAGTCGTGCTAGTGTCGCAGTCCACGCAGTGATAGCCCAAGTATCCCGATGCTTTAATGTTTACCCAAGACTCAAGGTAAACTAGGATCCTCCTAACAATACCCCCCGAGAATAATGGGAGAGGTGCATCTCCTATAGCGCTACTATTGTTAAGGCGGAACTACACACTCTGGATTAAACGTCACATAGCACAAAGAATCAAGAATCAAGAATCACAAGTTTCACATAAGACAGAGGATAAGTTTCAAAGATTCAAGCTTAAGTTTCATAGAATACATGTTACACCCCAAAAGTTTAAAGTAAAAAGGGGATCGAGTATACTCACAGTGATTGCTTAACAGTATAAACTGTTATTGGATCAAAGGGAGCTCTTTTTGAATTAGCCTGATTAGGTTACAATAGGATAAGAGTCGGCCAGAGTAACGAGATCGAATCAAGTGTCAAACCAGTCACTGGATCGAATGGTTGTCCGATCGGATGGCTATCCGATCAGATTGCCAGTCGTTCGGGTGACATAGGTTTGTGAAGGGACAGATGGCTGCCTGATCGGATGGCCATCCGATCGGGTTGCCTCTTGCTTACTAATGAGGGGATAAGGTGGCTGCCCGATCGGATTACTGTCCGATCGGGTGGTCACTTGATCCACGTGTCACAATTTGTTAAGTGTACTAGTTACTTTGGTCGGATGGTTGCTCGATCGGACGGCTGTCCGATCGGCTTGCCATTTGGTCAAGACTCCCAAGGAATCTGAGCTTCAAGGTTACAAGGCAAGAGTCACTTGATAGAGTGGTTGTCCGATCGGACGGTTGTTCGATTGGATTGCCGCTCGATTCGGGCAATCCTTGTTCTTGTTAGCCATTGTAAAATCTCTAAGTTTCTAGGTTAACGGTGACGGTACGGTACGTATCATGACAATAGTAAACTCATTAGTATCCCGGCGTCCTAATCGGGCGGGAATCACCCCTTGTCCGTTCAGTCATCGGTTCATAACAAGTTATTGTCAAATCCGTCCCATCCTCGTCTTTTCTGGTAATAACTCAGATCTAAGCCGACTTTAGACTATTCATCCGGTCCACAATCCGTTTAGACCCGATTTTCACCGAATAAAGTAAAAGTTTGAGAAAAAGATAAAAATACTCAAGTTTTATAGGAAAAGTTCTAGATTTAGCTTAGATTTAGTGTAAAAACGCATGAATCATCTTAGATCTGAGCTAGATCTTGTCTAGAATGACATCACATGTCAGTTTGTACAAACCTCCATGATGACATCACCCTCAAGAACTCAGATCCGAGAGATTTCACGGTGGAAAGTGTGATTTCAAGTGAGAATCATGTAGAGAATGATGTGTAGATCAAGAAAGTACAAGAATCTAGACGAAAACGTACCGGAATTAATGAGAAAATGAAGAAATGAAGGGTGCGCGTGTCTTGGTCGAGCAGAGCTGTCACATCACTCATAATGGTGATGTGCAGGCCTATTTATAGGGTGAGAATGTGTGCAATTCGGATAGGGTGGCTGGTCGTTCGAGTGGTCAGCCGATCGGGTGGTCAGCCGATCGAGTGGTCATCCGGTCGGGTGGTCATCCGATCGGATGGTTATCCGATTGGATGGCCACTCTGGCCAATCCCTTCCTTCCGTGTTCCTGACTTAGGTTCGTTTTGCAAGTTATATTTAGCGTTGCGTTGCGTATAGTTTGGGTAAAGTATCTAGATTACATTACAAACCAAAAGTTTCCAAGTTTCATAGATTCCGCCAGTGACAAGGCTCCAGTCTCTCGTTTAACCAAGAATCAAGTTTCACGAGTCTAAGGAGTCAAGCACCAAATAAGTTTCAAGAGTCAAGAATCATAGTTTCTCAAGCATCAAGAATCAAAAGTCCAAGTATCAAGTATCAAGTATCAAGAATCAACATAAAGAATCTAACTTCCATAGTATCAAGAATTAAGTGTCTAGATTAAGTATCAAGAGCCAAGTATCTAGATTAAGTATCGAGTCTCATAGTTTAAGTGTCAAGAATCATGCATCTAGAATAAAGAATCAAGCATCATAGTATTAAGCATCAATTATCAATAGGATTCATGACAAAAGTATCAAAGTATCAACATCACATGACTACAAGGACTATAATTGACAATAGATAAAAGTTCAGGGACTGATCTTGCCAAGAGCCTAAAGTTTAGGGACGCTGGGCGTTAAATTGAAGCAGTTCGCCATCGGACCACCACCACCAACCCTACTTGACTACCATTAGACAACAATCCTCACTTCATCACCCTCACACTCTCTCTTTCTCTCTCTACCTTTTGCCCACCACCATCAGACACCTCCACCACTAGACACTCCCACCACCACGAAGTCTGGGGTTTCATGATAACGGCCTGGTGACGGAAGGACGGGAATACAGGTTGTTCGGGCCATGAAGAAAACAACAATGGTGTTTCGGAGACCTAGCCACCGCCTTCGGCGATGGCGGCTAGGGTTTCGATCAGATTTTGGTAAGGCGTTTCAAAGTGCATTTTCTTCCTTTGTCCAGATCGGGAGTGACAAGTGTCAGATTTAGCGGTGGACGCTTTGAAGATCCGATTGGGTGAAGGTTAGAACTCTGTCAAAGGGCAAATCCGACGACCCCGTTGTTCTGGTGGCAAGGTTTTTTGTTTTTGTTTTTTGGTTCTTGTCAGTGTTATATCTGAAACTTGTAAGAGGTGGATAGAGATATGGATTTGAATAAAGATGGATCTGAAACTTGCTACTTTTGGTTCTAAATCTGAACCGGTTAGAAAAAGAGAAAAAAAAGTGGTGGTTGTGGTGCCATGTGGTGATGGCTGGGGTGAGAAAGAAAGAAAGAAGAAGAGGGGTGGTGTTAAAGGTATACAGATGCAGATGTTGGGATGATGATGATGACTATGAACTTTAGTTTTTTATTTTAATTGTTTTTATTAAATTACTAATATCAATAAAAAAAGAAAAATATATTTTAGGAATAAATAATTAAAACAATTAAATATTTATCTATAAAATTACTAAAATATCCCCTTGTAACATACATTTTGGATGGAGTTAGAGACGGGGAACAAAATGGGAAAAACATAGTAAACTATTGGAGGAAAATAACCGTTTTTAAATGACTGGGATAAAACCATTAAAACGACAAAACTACATGAAGCAAAACAAAAATTTACTCTAAATTGATTCTAGCCTCATGCATTTCAATAACACTGCCTAATGCCCTGATGTGCTTAAAGTTGTGTTACCTTAATTTTTCATTAAAAAATATTAGATTAATTTCTTTTTAATTCATGTATGTTGCTTCTGTTAGAAATCTGCTACTGAAATAACTGCAAAATAATCAAAACAGAAATACAGAAACATTTAGCGAGAACCGGGCTTGTGTTTGACACAATTCCCTTAAACATATTTGCGGTCTGTTCCCAGGGAACGCCAGTTTGAAGCAGCAACAGCGCACTGCCGGACTTGAACACTTGCCTGAAAAGAAAAGGAGTTGTGTTGCAGAAACTGAGATTGAGAGAGGAGAAGTTGTTTTAGGTGTGTCTAAACTGTTAAGCTTGGTCTGGTTTTATAGCCATAGAACCATAACCGATCTCTAGTCATTATTGCAGCGAATTAAGACCAAATAATGGTCATTAGTGCAGAGAATAATGATCATCATAATGATTTTCAAAACACTGTTTAAAACTGAAAATAATCATCAATACCATTTCAGTTTTAATTCAGTTTTTAAAAACTCATTAAAAAGAAAACAGTTATGAGTCTCGAGTGCAAAAAACTGCCACACACTGGCCTGGGTTTTCGAAGCTGCATTCGTGTCCACAGGACGTGCAGGCACTCACGAGTTCAACCAAATTCCAGTTCTGAAACCCATTTTTTTGCACCCCCCCCCCTGCGCGCGCGGGTAGGACTTGTGGTAAAACATGTCATAAAGCTTCAAAGGCTTAGTCAAGGTTTTGCCTTATAAATAGCCTTTTCTTTTGTTCTCACACCAATGTGGGACAATGTGGTTTTACCACTTGAGACTTTCCATTCACACCAAACTTCCAACAATCCCCCACATGAATGGAAGTCGATCCCAGAAACAACGTTATTCCAATTTGATTTCAGCAGTTGAGTTTTGCATATGATAGGTACGTGTTACCCTTTGAACCTTCGCTCATGAAATGCACTTAGCCCACTAGCTCTGAGTAGAACTCGATGTCTTTGAACTCGTCTGTCGTTTGTGTAGACGACAATGCACTTCACACAAGACTCTCCCTGACAAAGTCAAGCCCTCATAGTTATGTTCGTTATAGTCATGTACATGAGCCTGGTTCTGCGAGAGCCATTAGGTATTGTGTCCCATCAACACCCTTCGAAGCGACCCCACTTCTCTCTCACATAGGTGATTCACTATGTATGGTTACCTTAGTCGAATCATTAAAAGCCATAGGCTTAGCCTCACACTTGTCACTTTTAGGAATGGACTAGGAAGTTTACTAAGCTTTGCAATAAACTCCCTTATTGACCTTACCAATTCATACAATTAGGTTTTCCTATTGAACTCAGCTCTTGGGATCTCTAGTCTACTGAGTTAGGTTTCCATCATATGAACTTATATTTTCAAGGGCTTCAGTCCCATTCCCATGGACGACTTCTGTACTAACTCTCTACTTAGGCCTTTTGTTAGCGGATCCGCAATATTATCCTTTGACCTCATGTAGTCAACAGTGATAATTCCTGTAGAGATTAGTTGTCGTATCATATTATGTCGACGTCTGATATGTCTGTTCCTACCATTATACATTGTGCTACGAGCTCTGCCAAGTGCCGATTGGCTATCACAATGTATACAAATGGCCGATGCCGGCTTAGGCCATCTTGGTATATCCTCAACAAATTGACGTAGCCATTTTGCCTCTTCACCTGCTTTATCTAAAGCGATGAACTCTGATTCCATCATGGATCTAGTGATAACCGTTTGTTTTGACGATTTCCACGATATAGCAGCACCTCCAAGTGTGAATACATACCCACTTGTTGCTCTGGAATCATTCGTGTCAGATATCCAATTTGCATCACAGTGTCCTTCTATAACTGTTGGATATCTGTTATAATGCAACCCGAATTCCTGGGTGTATCTTAAGTAGCGAAGCAACCGAGTGATACAGTTCCAATGTATTGAACGTGGGTTGCTCGTGTACCTGCTTAACTTGCTTATAGCATATGCTATGTCTGGTCTAGTACAACTCATAAGATACATCAAGCTACCAATAATTCTTGAGTATTCCAACTGGTTTACAGGTTCACCTCTATTCTTGGCTAGATGTTGACTCGTGTCAAGTGGAGTTCTAGCTTCATTAGAGTCATTTGCATTGAACTTCTCAAGAATTTTGTCCACATAATGGGATTGACTTAAAACAAGTCCACTTTGGGTTCGCGTGATTTTGACCCCCAAAATCACATCCGCAAGGCCCATGTCTTTCATGTCAAACCTTGCTTTTAGCATGTTCTTTGTAGATTTTATGATTTTGTCATCACTTCCAGCAATGAGCATATCATCTACATATAGACACAAAATGAAATATCCATCAGATGTGTCCTTCACATACACACACTTGTCACATTCATTGATTTTGAACCCAGCATCAAGCATGACATGATCAAACTTTTGGTGCCATTGTTTTGGAGCTTGTTTCAATCCATACAAGGATTTTACAAGTTTACACACTTTCTTTTCTTGCCCAATAGCTGTGAAGCCTTCGGGTTGCTCCATGTAGATTTCTTCCTCTAGAATTCCATTCAAGAAGGTTGTTTTCACATCCATTTGGTGAACTTCCAAATTTCTAATGGCGGCAATGGCAAGCACCAACCTGATGGATGTTATTCGCGTAACTGGCGCGTAACTGGCGAATATGTATCAAAGTAATCTAAACCTTCTCGTTGTTTATATCCTTTGATCACCAACCTTGCTTTGTACTTATCGATGGTCCCATCTGGTTTCATCTTCTTTTTGAAGATCCATCGATATCCTAGTGGTTTACATCCTTAGCGAAGATCTACTAGTTCCCAAGTATGGTTTTGTAAGATAGAGTCTATCTCACTTTTGATTGCCTCCCTCCACTGAGGTCCTTCTGAGAAAATGCACCGCTTGTTGGTACGTTTGAGGTTCATCTTCTACCATATAGGTAAGAAACTCAGGGTCAAAGGATTTTTCAATCCTTTGTCGTTTACTTTTCCTGATTTCACCTTCCTCAGTCTTAGATTGTTCTCAAGGTTCATCATTTTCAACTTCACCCTCGGGAACAATTTCCTCAACCGGTCTAGAAGAACTCGGTTCACTTTTATCTAAGCATGGGAACATATGTTCAAACCATGAAGCATCCTTAGATTCTATTATGGTGCCTTTGCATATTTCAGGGTTCTTAGAATCATGCACAAGAAAACGATAAGGACCATAAGGACGGGTGTATCCTATAAATACACAATCCACCGTTTTGGGTCATATTAGTAGGCGCTTAGGTGGTGTGACCACCACCTTAGCTAAACACCCCCACACTTTCAAGGATTTATATGGTGGTTTCTTTCCCGTCCATAATTCGTAAGGCGTTACATCCTTTTTCTTATTGGGTATCATGTTCAACACATAATTTGCCGATAAGATTGCTTCCCTCCACATGTTTTGGTTTACACCATAACTTATCATCATGGCATTCATCATTTCTTTCAAAGTGCGATTTTTCCGTTCCGCTATGCCATTTGATTGAGGGGAGTAAGGAGCCGTGAGTTTGTGGATGATTCCACTTTTTTCACATACGTCAATAAAAGGTGAAACATATTCACCTCCTCGGTCGCTCCTTACGATTTTTATTTTCCGATTTAGTTGATTCTCAACTTCGGCTTTGAACAAGATAAACTTGTCAATAGCCTCGTCCTTACTTTTAAGTAAGTACACATATCAATACCTTGTACTCTCATCAATGAACGTGATGAAGTACTTATTCCCACCACGAGTAGGAATTGCCTTTAGATCACACACATCAGTGTGGATCATCTCGAGGGGTTCGGTGATTCGTTCCACCTTTTTGAATGACGACTTCGTTTGTTTTGCTTCTACGCAAGTTTCACATTTATTAATTGAGTCGATATCGAATGTTGGTATGCAATCAAGTTTGATTAAAACGATGAATGGAATTATAATTTACGTGACCTAGTCTACCATGCCAAAGATTAGAAGACTCAATCAAGTAAGTAGAACTAGTAGCGTTTTCTTTCATTGCATTCACGACTATTACATTTAGTTTAAACATTCCATTGAGGGCATAACCCTTACCAACAGACACACCATTTTTGGTCAACACGGCCTTGTCCGGTTCAATCACCATTTTGAACCCAAATTTGTTCAACTGCCACCCCGACACAAGGTTCTTATGAATTTCTGGAACATACAACATGTTTAACAAAGTGAGTTCCTTTCCAAAAGTCATCTTCAGAACCACGTTCCCTTCACCTTTGATTTCGGCCGTGGCAGAGTTTCCCATAAAAACCTTTTCGCCATTAGTCACCTCCTTGAAGGTGTTGAAAAGGCTTTTGTCGTAACACACATGACGGGTAGCCCCCGTATCAACCCACCAACCCTTGTTATTTTGCCCAACCAAATTAACTTCGGTCACCAAAATCGAAAGATCCGTGACCATGGAAACAAGGTTGTCGACTTCATTAACCATGTTCACTTGTCGAGCATTTTCCTTCTTAGGAAGCTTGCATTTGCTGGCCTTGTGGCCTTGCTTTTGACAATTATAACAAGTTCCTAGGAACTTCTTTTTCCTAACTCCCCCCTTAGGACCAAGGTTGGTGCGTTTCCCATGCCTTTTCTTTCCACCCTTTCCACTGTTTTTTCCCTTTGGAGATTGGCCATGTTCAACAAGATTGGCTTTCACAGTTTCAGGGCCATCAACCATTTTTTAGGGCCACTTTGTTATCTTCTTCAATCCAAAGACGAACAACAAGATCTTCAATGGTCATCTCCTTTCTTGAAATCAACCCAACTTGGTGGCAGTTTTTCGATCATTGCAGGAACTTGGAATGTCTCGCTGAGCATCATTCCTTCCGCATGAATATCATGAAGGATAACCTGCAATTCTTGGACTTGGCTCATGACAGTTTTAGAGTCTATCATTTTAAAGTCCAAAAACTTAGCCACCACGAATTTCTTAGTGTCCGTATCTTCTGTTTTGTATTTGCGATCCAAAGACTCCCACAATTCTTTAGCAGTCTTGGCTTTGCAATACACATTATACAATGTGTCCACCAAACCATTCAAAATAAAGTTGCGGCACAGGAAATCCGAATGATTCCAAGCATGCATCGCGCTCACAGATTGAGCATCCACGTCTCCTTCATCAACATGGGGTTTAGGTTCAGTCAAGAACCTTGTTAGGTTCAGCGTGGTCAGATAAAAGAACAACTTTTGCTGCCACTGTTTGAAATTCAGACCACTAAATTTCTCTGGTTTCTCAGCATGCGACACTGCATTAGGCAGTGGTGTCACCAGACCGGTAGTGACAGCAACAGTGGAAGTCATGACTGCAGAAACGGCACTGGTCATGACAGCAAAAACAGCGGTAGTCATCAGCTGGGATGCCATTCTGAAAAGAAAAGGAATGCAGAAATAATTAGTAAAACGTATCTGTTTAAGTTTGTAAGAAATCTGCTACTGAAATAACTGCAAAATAATCAAAACAGAAATACAGAAACAGTTAGCGAGAACTGGGCTTGTGTTTGACATAATTCCCTTAAACAGATTCGCGGTCTGTTCCCAGGGTACGCCGGTTCGAAGCAGCAACAGCGCACTGCCGGACTTGAACACTTGCCTGAAAAGAAAAGGAGCTGTGTTGCAGAAACTGAGTTTGAGAGAGGAGAAGTTGTTTTAGGTGTGTCTAAACTGTTAAGCTTGGTCTGGTTTTATAGCCATAGAACCATAACCGATCTCTAATCAAATCATCAATACCATTTCAGTTTTTAAAAAAACGTTGGCCCGGGTTTTCGGAGTTGCATTCGTGTCCGTAGGACGTGCAGGCACGCACGAGTTCAGCCAAATTCCAGTTCCGAAACCCATTTTTTTGCACCCCCGAGGGGTAGGACTTGTGGTAAAACATGTAATAAAGCTTCAAAGGCTTAGTCAAGGTTTTGCCTTATAAATAGCCTTTTCTTTTGTTCTCACACCAATGTGAGACAATGTGGTCTTACCACTTGAGACTTTCCATTCACACCAAACTTCCAACAGTTTCTATGTTGGAGAAACCACTTTTGATGACATCCTTAACAAATTACCACCTAAGGTTTTAACACTCAAATTTCATGCTTTCCTCTATAACAACACACCAACACTAGTGTGTCACGATCAGCAACTCAACCAATTTGAAGGCCTAAGACGTAGTAAAAATCTAAGGCTCTTTTATGACACTGAACCACATTATTTTTCACTTTTTATCATAAATCATTTATATTCAAAATATAAGACTAACGAAGAAAAACAAGTCACCCTAGTCAGTTTTTTTTTTTTTTTTTACTTTTTCCCACATGTCAATATAATACTAAGCTAAGAAGTAATTAGTTAGCAACACATTGGATTACCTATGAACTAGGGGCTGTTTGGCTAAGCTTATTTTAGTGACTTATTTACTTATTTACTTTTTGAAAAGTTAAAAGGTGTTTGGGTTAGCTTATTATGTGAGAGGAATAAGTAAATAAGTCAAAAAAATAAGCTTAGCCAAACAGCCCCCTAGTAGTCAAATGAACAAACAAACAAAAAGCATAGCAACATAGTAAATGAATCAACATAAGCCGGATTAACAAAAGCAGTGAGCACATTACCTAATTACCCAGAATTATCACTTTTGGCACTATTTATGTTATGGTCAACTATTCATTAACCAAATGGATAGCGAAAAATCCCTTTTTTATTCTTTAACATAGCACTAGTTGTAACACCCGTGTGAACACACGGGTACGTTTAATAACGATCGACATCAAATACTAAAAAACAGATTATAATATATCATTTAAATTATTTGCATTTAGTTACACCCCTACCACAAGATATTCTAACCTCTGCTACCAATTATTACCCTAAAATGTCCAAACTTTATCTCACAAATATAAAGCCATACTGAATAAAATTACCTTTAATTCATTGAACTAACAATACAATATATATTCATAAATAAAAACTAAAAACTCAAGATAAAAAAGTATCACTTGCGGATTAATTAAATAAAAAGAAAAGATAATTCCAATGAACCATAGTTGTTAATAGCAAATAGCGATAAATAGCGACAACCTACCTATATGCTACATATTAATAGCGATGAGAAAAGGTTGATAACAATACAGTTAACTTAATGGGGCAACACATCGTTGTTAGAAATGACAAAACTGCTCTAGAATGCCCAGATTTGGTTGGTCTGCTTCCCTTACAAAGTTGCACCACACTCCTTCATTTTCTAACTAAAATGTAGAAAAAACATATAACTGTCATAATGATGTTAGTTAAATGAGAAAATAAAAAACTTGAACCTACATAAAAATTGAAATAATTTAAAGGTTTCCTTGTTAATGAAAACAAAATAGTGTGTAATATCTTCAAACTGTTTGTGATGTTCATTCTTTGGCACGCTCAGTTGAATCCATTTTGGAAGAATAATGCTAACTTTAAAAGTGATGACCACTGCTTTTGACATTTTCACCTTCCAAGAACGTGTACCAAAAAATAGTGTGGCTCAGACTTTAGTAACTTTGCTAAGAAGACAGATATCGACAAAATCATTCAGCTACTACTACAAAAATGCCATTAAAATGTATAATTAGAACCACAAAAAACATATATGAACAAAAAATTGCCATGTACAAAAGAACATGCATACCATATCACAACATGATGGCTTAAGCAAGACCTTGAAGAAAGATTGACCACAAATTGCATCTTGAAAACAGGACATTAGAAATGTCGAACGATAACTATGTGATGTAAAATGAAAGTACCATACGTGATTTAATTTTTATCCATTTTATACGCCAAACCCACATAAAGTCAGACATTTCCAAACTTACATAAATATTAGTATTCATATTCCAGCCCTACATGCTCGCACCAAACTTACATAAATATTGATATTCCAACCCTGCACGGATGTAATTCCCAGCCCTGTACAACCATTTTTCCCTTCCATTTACGACTATATTTCTCAGCTTTCAGTGGCTGTATAACATCCCGGAACAGCCTAAAATACAAACTTATATTATTTCAATTTAAAGTTCAAAAATGTTACTATAAATCTATAAATCATTTTTTCTTCAAATAGTTGGATCACTATGATAAAGATACAGGTTTTATAAACATAAGTAACAAATTAAATATTTGCAAAAAAATGTCACTTATTTCGGCTTAATCACATGGTGTCATAAAATTTACTAAAAAACCAAGAAAAAAAATATTAGAAAAAAGATACGGGTCGAATAAACAAATCTACCAGAAAAAAGAAACAGGTAAAGTGAAAATTAGCTAATTTGGTAACAATGATGGGAAGAAAAATAGAATTGGTGGTGATTTAAATTCTAATCATGAGAAACTGGAGTGCCAAACTGCCAATAAACTAATGGGAATCAATTGCCAGTTTAACAATATGTTAATGGAAGTCTAAAGGCTTACTTAATCATGATTTTTTTCGTAAATCTGAGCATGTCTGCATGCCACGCCTCCCCCTAAACCAAACCAAACCAAACCAGACAATGATATTTACATATATTAGTTAGTAGATAACTCACAAAGTGAAAAATTTTGTGGGATAAGTTAGCAATAAAATTGCATTAGAATAGTTTGGATAAGTTGCATCTAACATACACCTACATAAGATGAATTTAAAGTAAAGAACTTACCAGATTGTCCTAAAATATTTACGCAAAAACAATTAAATTAAAAAGTAGTACATGTTTGTTGTTGCTGGTGATCTATAATTGACCTCTTTGGGTGACAATGCATTTTATACAGCATAGAAGGATCCAATCTGATACATCAAACAAACTCAGAATCTTTAAATCATCAAAGCTTTACAAAATAATTTAAAGTTAAGGTCATGACGTATGCCAATACTATTTCCGTGAACAGGAGATGCTATTTCCAATCAAATCATTCTCTTATTAAGGAGGCGACTAATATCACTTGACATGTCTAACATGGCTTTTAAATATGGTTCAATCCAAGGTTTGGTTAATCAGTGGGAAAAAAAGCTTCTGACTTTGTAGGATACCCTCTGAATGGTTCAACCAAAAAATCAATCTTTTCAATTATATAAATAATTTTTGACCAAAAAAAATTCAATGTTCTTGTATTTCACCAAACCGGTTTTTATTCCAATCACTTCATTTCAAATTTAACATCACTCACTTTGATAAAAATTAGTTCCTAAAACAAATCATTTTCGGTATGGGAATCGATTTTAACATCAGTCAGTTTGATTCAAATTAAACCATGTAACTTCAAAGCATCAGCAGGACCGATTAGTTTTGATAATACTCTAGCTACAAAAGTATCACCAACACCGGTTATGTCTGCAAGATACATACTTCCACTAAACTTCTATATAATTAACAAAATTCACAAAAAAAAGTAATACAAACCAATAGCCAAATGAGCAAAAATAAAGCAAGAGCTTGGTTAGCGTAGACCATTTGTTTCCCAAAGACCCAAATAATCCATCATCCCACGTGCAATAACTCTCACTTTCACTTTTAGAAAATTTCACAATAATGACTGAAAAATTCACAAAAATCATATATAGTCCTATAACTGATAATTAGGCAAATATACAGAACAACAACAAAAAACTTAATAATGTGGAAATCATATGCAAACATGGTTATATACAGGCTATTAGAAAAGACTAAAAAGAAAATAACCTAAATACGGTTGCGATGTACAAAATCAGAAACTGTGCGATACTCAGTCAAACCCTGAAGCTCCCTTTGTCATTCCCTTTCAACCCTCATAAGTAGGTCAATTAGAGCTTGTCTACCACGCAACCTAAGCATATCCCTTCTAATATGCTCTGGTTGACCTTGTTCACGACCACCACGCGTGCCCCTCTGCTGACTTGTCATTTGCACCCACTCCCTCATAATTCTCACTCTTTCCCGTTCAGTTTCCCCAAGCCATTATGCCCTTGGGACTATTATTCCTCTGTGCAACAGCGGGTGTTGGTTCAGTAGCACTCGTCTCCCTCCACCCCTGAACGATGTGTCTAACCCTCTCCCTCTCAACCTCACCTATATCGGGAGTGTTGGTGCATTCATCTGTCGTCTTCGTCTTATGTCGAGTTTCGGGTTCGTTACGGATCTGAACGAGGATGATGTCAACATCTTCAATGATGACATCATAATGGTTATGACATCATCTCATAAGAAGACAAAAGCTTTTAAGAGATTTAGTCTGATTTCGTTGATTTGTCAATGTAGTGATTTCGTCCATTTGTCAAGATCTGATTTCGTTCATATGTAATTTGTGATTTCGCTTTTGTGTCATAGGGATTTCGCTTATAAGGTCTTTGGTGATTTCGCTCATATGGCAAGTGACATATAAGCGAAATCAACAACCCTATATATAGGTCATAAAAGCGAAATCACACAAAGAGTTAGAGGTGTGTTCTTCCGGTAAGCCACGAAGTGCTGCCGAAGTGTTGTCTGAACGTGTACTCGTATTATTGATCAATACAACAACAGTTTAAATTGAATTCTCGCTGAATTGTACTCGGTTTGTCTGTTTCCGCCGTTCAAACTGAGATAAACTCTTCTAAGCGACTCGTTTAGGTCCGAATTCGATCCTACAGGGAGTTTGCTCACGGCTCGACCGACCATTGTCTTGATCTTGACCCTCACTTTGTGGCTCCATTCGATCATGAGACCAAGTTCCATAGTCGTTTTCACTCCCAGTTACATCTCCCAAACCTCTGGAATGAAAAATATGACTTCAATCAATCAACGATGGTGGAGGAGAGGAAGCGATCGTAGACGATGAACCCTAACACATATAGATTACTCGTCTTAGATGACAAAAAGATTGCTGAAAAAAATATATTTAATGAGAATACATCTAAAAAAGAATCAACAGCCTCCAGATCTCCTGAATGAAATCAATCAATCTCAGAAACAAAACAGATTAATGAAAGAAAACATAAAAAATAGTACCTGATGAAGCTTGGAGATTCTTTACAGTTGAATGAACACGACGACAGGGACAAAGCTTATTCAGAGATCTCAATGCTAGCAGTGGTTTCTGATCTTAGATGTGTTGAGATCGATTTAGGATTAAGGTTGTCATGAAATAAAAAAAAATCAAAGTTAACACAAATTAAAAGAGAAAACTGACATAAATGCTAAGAAAGTAATCCTTAAACAACAAAAAACGAAAATTCACATAAAAATTGCCAAGGAACATGGATCTCTGAACAAACCAAACATCCCTAACAAATTAACACAAAATAAACAGAATGTCAAATTCAACACAAACAAACCTGAATTAAGTATAACCTCAGTACACACCAAAATGACTTGTAATCTAACAGTATTAACAAATGTAATAAACATGTTTTTTTCTCAAACTAACAATAATGTCAAAAATGACAATACACCTTTCGACTGAAGCAATAATAGCTTAAGCTTAAATGATTCCAATCTTGTTAGCAACATCCAGAGCATCATAATCCGGAGTCAGTCGCACATAAGCTTTTTTTGTTCCATCAGGTCTACACATTCAAACAAAACATGAATAAACAGATCCTTGAAACATATAATAACTATAATATAAACTCAGCCAAAAAAAAAAGATAGGTGATAAAATGGAAAGGTAAAAAAAGGCATAGTTACAAAAGTTAGTGCATGAAACTGGTTAAAACTCAATATTAACATTAACAGCTGCTTGATACAAAAGTTAGAACATCAACGGTTCATGAGTCAAGTCAGTCAACAACTGCTTAATATAAAATTACCCATTTATTTCATCACCCAGCCCGCCTAACCTAACTATTTTCATAACTTCAGTAGTATGACTCGTATAAGATGTAAAGAAGAAGATTACCATCAAATCATTGCTCGAATATCCTTCGGTTGCATTGGCGAGACCTCGTATAACAAAATCAAGTAATATATTTTCGTTAGCAAGAAATATCTTCAATAGATTAACACTATCACATTAACATATCTAAATCCTATTACCTCTTGGTGGAGGTGTTCATAAATCACTAGATCAAACACTACAAGAAAATAGAACAGATTCAAACCAAAACTGATTGAATAAAATTCAACTACCAACCTCAGAAACATCAACAATCGATAGATTACACAAACAACACAATGATGAGTCGTTTTCTAGTAAGATTAGGTTTTAAACTGACACATCTATCAATAATTCAAGAAAACAATCGTATCTATAATTATATGATAATAACAGATCTAATCAAATTCGAATGAAGAAATTCATTTATTTATCTACAAAAGCAACAATGATTGATAAATAACACTTACAGCACAGTGATGAGGCGTTTTCTGGTGAAAATTAGGGTTTTAGATTGATAAATAATTCAGAAATTTGAAAAGATGCAAGGAGATTATGTTACCTGATGTGAATACAGCGACTGATTAGAACAGATTCAAACCAAAACTGATTGAATAAAATTATGGAATTACATATCTGAGAACAGATATGAGAGGACGATTAGGAAGGCGAGAGTAAAGATGGAAGAGAGTGAAGATCTTTAGATGAGATGTTTTAAGAGAGAGAGAGGGGTATTGAAATTATGGTTTGGATTTTAATAATTTTGAAACTTGAGCCATCTTTTGAAATTTGAAAGTGGAGCCATATTTTGAAATCTATTATTTAGTGGAGCCATATTTTGAAATCTATATATTATATATTATATATTATATTATTTAGATTTAGATATAAATAAATCGGAATTATGATGTCAGCGAATCCAATGTGGCATATCTAAGAAAATGACACATCAGCAAAATTAGGTCAGCACTTAGTCTCCTTTTATAGATTATATAGATAATAGCACATGAATATTAACATATAAATTCAATCACGCCAGGTAAAAAAACAATTAGCAGATTATCCAAATGAATCAATGTCTTGAAGAATGGAAGTGAAACCTGAATATCGAGAAGTAATATATTGATCATCTGAAAATGTATCAGAACCCATAATTTGTTTTGTAAGATCGCATGAAATTAAATGATCAGTTATAAGCTAAAAGAAAATTGAAAGAGAACACTCAGACATAAGTTGAATAATAAACTTAATCAATTTATTTTTTTTATTCTATTCTAATATATACATATGGTCAGGTTTCAATTATGATTTTGATTTGGCAAGACCTGCCAAGCTAGATAATTACAAAGATTTTAATATTTAGCCTATCAATGTCTTCGTCATCATCATACTCAGTAAATCTCACCAATAGCAAAGCTAAGGTAGGGTCTGAGGATGGTAGATGTAGACAGCCTTACATGTACCCCGTAGGAATAGAAAGGCTGCTTCCAGTGAGACCCCCGACTCGATTGTAGTTTTGTATCAAGCCTTGGACCTAAGACACATAACATTCAAACAATCGGGACAAAGACTGATTGGTGCATGTACCTCCGTGTCTTTCAGCTATCAACGTCACCACATGATGCATGATTAACCATCCGCCGCTTTTAACGTTATTTTTACGAAATTAGTAAAATAACGTTGAAGTTAGTACCATTTAACGTTTGCCCCCCGAGCGCCCACACATATATACATTATATGTGCACACCGCAAGCGGGACATATTTAGCCCAACAATGTAGTTAACCCAAATAGAGGTGCATAAAAAGACTCGTACCGAAACCACACCCGAAAAAACTCGAAACCGGCTATTTTTGTACCCCATGTATTTTATACCTGTAACCGAACCCAACCCTACCCATAGGGTATACATTTTGAAATCAATACACGTACCCGGAACCGTACACAATTTATACCTGAAAATACCCGGAACCAGTCATACCCTATACTTGAACCGGTTATACCCTATTCCCAATACCTTTTTTTAATACCCGGTAGAATACCTCAATATTTTAAAATATATTTTTATGTTTACTTTACAACTTGTATATTTAAGTTTTTTTTTTTAAAATACATATTATAAAGCAAATAATTTGTACTTCAGTAAATTTATGTTATTGTAATTTATTTTAATTACTTTTATAAAGCAAATAATTTATACTTAAGTAAATTTATGTTATTGTAATTTATTTTAATTACTTTTACAAATTACAAATCAAAATTTAATTTTAAACAAATTTATTTTTTGTAAAATAACATAAAAATAAAGTAAGTATTTAAAAACCAAGTATTAATACCCGAACCCTTACCCGGTTATACCAAAAACCTTCAGACCATATACGATATTGTCGAAACATGCTATTGGTCCAAGGTGTTAGCCATGGGTAGTGGCACTCAGATGTGAGTTTTTTCCTAAACTAGTGTAGTTACAAAACTTATTTACCATTTTGGGTACTTTGAAAAATATTTACCAAATATATACTTTTCTTTATCTCTTTTATTTAAAAAAATGTTTATTTCTCCTAATCTAATTGGGCAAAGCCTAAATTAATGATAACATAGTATTGTTATTTAATAAACTTATTATGTTTTTGTAAATTATTATTTTTATGTTACGTTTTTTAATTTATATATCTGTTTTTAGTTTGTAATAAAAATACATCAAGTTTAAAAGTAAAAATTCATGTATTTAGCCTGGCTTTTATTTTAAGAATAATATATCTCTGTATAATCATTTAATCTAAAATATTCCAAACGTAACTGCTCAACGTAAATTGTTATATTGTTTTTATTTCACGTTTTTGTAAAAATATGTATATGCTTTTACGTTTTTGTAATTGTGCTTTTTAACTTAGTGTATAGTTGTTCATCGTAATTGTTGTTCAATTCACTTATGAACAAATTATTTATTTTTATTTTAGTATATAATTATTTAATCTATTTTATAGCATATATAAAAGAATAAATAGAACACGGTTACTCAGTTAATAAATTGAGTAAATGATTATATTAGTCTTTTTATTCTTAAAATAAAAGCCAAACTAAATACATTAATTTTTTACTTTTAAAGTTGAGGTTTTTTATTACAAATTAAAAACATAACATAAAATATATTTTTTTACAAAAATATAAGTCTATTAAATAACAATAGTATGTTATCATTAATTTAGGTTTTGTCTAATTAGATTAGGAGAGAGAGACAAATAAGTTTTCAAGAAAATTAAAAGAAATAAAGGAAATTGTCCATTTTGGTAAATATTTTTCAAAAGTACCTAAAAAGGTAAATCTTTTTTGTAACTACACTAGTTTGGGAAAAAAAACTTCTCAGATGTTGCGGTGGCATATCTATTCAAAGCATACAACTCTAGCAAGGTTGACCAATATGCATATTCACCTGGCATGCATACGCATCATAAAATTAGATTTAGAGTTAATTAATGTTTTCGTCCCTGTGGTTTGTCAAAAATCACTATTTCAGTCCATTAGTTTAAAATTTGTGATTTCAGTCACTGTGGTTTCACTTTCGTAACCATTTCAGTCCCTGTACGTACAGAATAAATTGATTGAAATTGTTACGAAAGCGAAACCACAGGGACTAAAATGGTTACGAAAGTGAAACCACAGGGACTGGAATCGCAATTTTTAAACTAATGGACTGAAATAGTGATTTTTGACAAACCACATGGACGAAAACAGTAATTAACAGTTAATTACTGTTTTCGTCCATGTGGTTTGTCAAAAATCACTATTTCAGTCCATTAGTTTAAAAATTGCGATTCCAGTCCTTGTGGTTTCACTTTCGTAACCATTTCAATCCATTATTCTGTTAAGTACAGGGACTGAAATGGTTACGAAAGTGAAACCATAGGGACTGAAATCACAATTTTTAAACTAATGGACTGAAATAGTGATTTTTGACAAACCACAGGGACGAAAACAATAATTAACTCTTTTAGCATTTTTAACAAAGCTTATAGTTTTTTTTTTTTACAAAATAAACTTAACTTGGTGTTTGGTTTAGCTTTTTAAGCTTATGTTTATTAGCTTATATAAGCTAATTTGAATAAGCTTATTTAAAGATAGTTTTTTAACTTATTTGAATAATGATAGAAAATAAGCTATAAGCTAATGCTACTTTAAAATAAGGAAAATTGGTTTTTAATAAACCAACATTTGCCCCATTGGTAAATAATAATCATACCTACAGATTTGGTAATTAATAATCCTACGTTTCAATATGTTGGTACTCAATGGACCTCCGTTATTTTTTTTTAACTGAAGTTAGTTTTTAAGTTTTATTTATTACACAAACAGTCCCTGTATTATAAAAAAAATCATAAAAATAAAAAAAAATCTAAAAATTCAAAAAAATCAAAAAAATCATAAAAAATCATAAAAATTCTAAAAAAAATCATAAAAAACCGTTTCGACCCGTACCGTTTCGACGCGAACCGTTTTCGACCCGGACCGTTTCGACCCAGACCGTTTTCGACCCGGACCGTTTCGACCCACCACCACCACCACCACCACCACAGCACCGCCACCACCACCACCACCACCGCACCGCCACCACCACCACCACAGCACCGCCACCGCCACCACCACCACCACAGCACCGCCACCACCACCACCACCACCGTTTTCGAAACGGTCCGGGTCGAAAACGGTCTGGGTCGAAACGGTCCGGGTCGAAAACGGTTCGGGTCGAAACGGTACGCGTCGAAACGGTCCGGGTCGAAAACGGTTCGCGTCGAAACGGTACGCGTCGAAACGGTACGGGTCGAAACGGTACGGGTCGAAACGGTACGGGTCGAAAACGGTACGGGTCGAAACGGTACGGGTCGAAACAGTACGCGTCGAAACGGTTTTTTATGATTTTTTTTGATTTTTTTTAGAATTTTTGTTGATTGTTTTAGAATTTTTATGATTTTTTATGATTTTTTTAGATTTTTTTTTATTTTTTTAGAATTTTTATGATTTTTTTGAATTTTTTTGATTTTTAAGATTTTTTTTTTATTTTTATGATTTTTTTTTATAACTAAAGGGACTGTTTGTGTAATAAATAAAACTTAAAACTAGTAAATTATAACTACAGGGACTGTTTGTGTAATAAATAAAACTTAAAAACTAACTTCAGTTAAAAAAAACTAACGGAGGTCCATTGAGTACCAACATATTGAAACGTAGGATTATTAATTACCAAATCTGTAGGTAGGATTATTATTTATCAATGTTGGTTTATTAAAAACCAATTTTCCTTAAAATAAAAGAAAAAAAAAAAAAAAAAAGCAAGCTAGGACAAACACACAATTTATAACCTGTTCTTTTAACCTAGCTAGCTTTGTAAGTAACAATATTCCAAATCATCGGAACCAACACACAACCACTTGGACTCACATGGAGTCGTGAGGTCTTCCGGCCACCGTAAACCATATGGATCTGCTGATACTCGCCAACGCTGCCGACGCCATGGAAACGGTGTCAGAAAGTCAGTTCTTTACTTTACTTGTATACAATATCTTCAATTCAATTGCACGTTGTTATGTTACTATCATTTTCTATAGCAATCCTAGAGTTCCTTATTACTCGAGAAGCTATTATTCGTTAAATCTATCAACCGATTTAGTTACTTCAAACACCGTTAGGGTTTACAGTTGGTGTTGAATGTATTTTGTGATGATGATTGTATTACACATTCACATTTGAATTCGGATATCGTATATATTGTTATTAGTAAGATCAACGGAGTTTAAGATGTTTTATTTACCTTGTGTGGAAGGTGATTATTGATGATGAGTTAACTAAAGTTTCCAGTAATTAGGTTTTGATTTATATCAGCATTTTCATTTTGTTTTCTTACATGATTTAGCTCTAAATGTTAAGAAAACCAGCATCCTCTCCCTTTTTAGCTTACACTCAGAGCTGATTTGGAATATTTGGGCCCAGATGCTCAGAAAGTCAGAATTAGAGTTAGTTTGTTAAACAGTGTAGTTCAAATTAATAAATTATCGAGACTTCATAGCACTATAATTGCATTTGATGAGCACTGCCTTTCAGGCAAATTCGAAATTCCAGATGGAAGTTAGCTATTGTTGCTTACTTGTTCTGTAAAAAAACTCATAGCTTGTGGGTCATTGTCTACATTGTTAATGTTATTTAAGCTTGCTCTACATTACGCGTATCCCAGTAATTAACAAACGCTGAGTTGAAATCAGCGGCAGGAATACAAGCATTAGATTTATAAAGCATTTAGTGTTAAAGCTCTTTAATGTAATGTGCTGCCCTTTCTTTGGTTGTAATATTAAGTATCTATATGTAAATGTTCAACGTTTGTTTTATTTACATTTGCTTAGATTTATTTTTCGTTTCCAGTACTTTTAATCTGGAATGATTTCACTTAGTTTTGCACTATCGTTCTTACCTGTGTGGTTCATGCAAGGGAAACAGGTTGCAAGCATCCTTTCCTTGCACAAATAGTATTTTTCTGAATCTTTTTCATCATGAACCATAGTCGAATGTACTCTATTTATGCTTCAAAAGCTGTATTTTTCTGAATCTTTTTCATCATGAACCATAGTCGAATGTACTCTATTTATGCTTCAAAAGCTGTAGTTCAGCTCTAATTTTGCAATTGATTAACAGTTGGTTCTCCTGAAGAAGCTTATGAAGTTGTTGCTGGTGACTCATTGGACTTCGATTCTTGGACTTCACTCATTACAGAGGTTGAGAAAACTTACTCGGTGAGCTCCTTTGCATTATTGCATATAGTTATATATTTTGTATATACTTTTTATCTTCCTTGTAGTTCTTATTAAGAATTATATTTTTATAAAAAGACAGTTTGATAGAGCAAAATCGGATACAGGGTCTCATTGTCATAAGAGGCAGTAGCGAGAGTAATGATAAATTGATAATATATGGATTAGCTTGTTGAGATGAACATTGGTACAGGAAGTGGACCAAATCGGTTTATAAATGATCTCTACTGAACTAGTAAATTAGAAAATCTAGCTAATAGGAAATGGGTTAATAGTGGTCCATAGGATATGTAAGTGTTTACCACCTCCCAAATTGATTTAATAAAATAATTTGGATAAATCCTGTGATTTTAGTTTTTGTAATCATATCGAGCCTATCAAGTATTCATGACATCTAAAAAAAGGAAGACAAAATAACCATCGGGTTTGCTAACGGGTCAACCCAACCCAGTTTATTTTGACATGTCACAAAAGGTTTCCATTTGACCTCTTACCCAAACCAAATACAATAGTTTATTTGGTTGATATTGCAAAATAATATCATTTAAGTTTACTGCAGGACAACATAAAAGCAATATCATCAGTTTACGAGTCGTTTCTTTCTTGGTTCCCATTGTGTCATGGATATTGGAAGAAGTATGCAGATCACATGGAACGGCTTTGCAATGTGGATAAGGCTATTGAAGTATTTGAACAGGCAGTGCAATCTGCAACATATTCTGTTGGATTGTGGGTTGACTATTGTAGCTTCAGTATACATGCTTTTGCTGACCCATTTGACATTCGTCGGTAACTTCTATATTCACTATTTTATTTATTAATTGACAAGTTTTGATCTATTTCTACCATTCTGAAATTCTGCTGTCACATTCTTCAATAATGATATATTGATATCATAATAGGATTGTAGGAGTAAGGTAGACTCCATTCTATAATATGAGAGGTGATTTGCATCTTATACTATTTAATTGAAATAAAAATAAAATGATAATTATACAAGTCCTTTTTACTCGGTTGTCACAAAATTAGAAAAAAATTTGATTTCCCTTATTCTCTTTTAATTTACAGAACATTTGAAAGGGGGCTGTCTTTTGTTGGAAAGGATTTCTTATGTCATAGATTATGGGATTTGTACATCCGATTTGAGTTAACTCAGCAGCAATGGAGTTTTCTTGCACACATACTTATCCGGGCCCTAAAGTTTCCAACAAAGAGTTTACACAAGTATTACGACAAGTATGTCTTACCTTACTTTTTAAGTACATCATAACTTTTGTCTTTGTTACAATGGTTCTGATTTTAATTTGTATCGATATATTTTAGTTTTAAAGAGTTTGCTGCTTTTGTGGAAGAGGATATGTCATTTTCAAGAAGCTCCAATCTTGAACCATTTGTAGCTGAATCAAACATAGAAGCCGTCACGCCTGATGACGAAATCTATAACGCCATTAAGGAACTGCAAGATTCCTCCAGTGTTGACCAGAGGTCAAAAGCTCTTAATAAATTAATTGCCATTGCGGAGCTATATTATTACAAATCATGCGGATTGCATGAAGAAATAGATTACTTTGAGAACTATATGGAGCGAGATCTTTTTAATGTAAAACCACTTGATGACGAGGATCTACAAAACTGGCATAATTATCTGGATTTCATTGAGAAGCAAGAGGACTTTGACTGGGTATGCTTGAATATTGTGCAGCTGGATACTTGATTTTGTTAAATAAGATGAAGTAATTGTAGCCGATGTCTACTTACAGGCTGTAAAAATCTACGAAAGATGCTTAATTCCTTGCGCTAATTACCCTGAATTCTGGATGCGTTATGTGGAGTTTATGGAATCCAAAGGGGGACGAGAACTAGCAAATTTTGCTTTGGAGAGGGCTACACAAGTATTTCTAAAGGTTTGTTGTTGAATATAATTTGGAGATGATTTGTTCATTAGTATTTTTGATAAACTAGTATTTTGACCAGCCACCCGTTGCGGTGGCGTCAAAACATAACATAAAGTAACTCGAACTTATATCGTCAAATATTTGACCTGACTCGTTTTCGAACAAAATTTACGTCAAAACAGACCAACCGAAAACGCACATGAAAATAAGCATGAAAACGTGTTATATTTGACCTGCCTCATTACCGAGAAAATTTACATCGAAACTTAAACAAACTTGGATTCATAACGAAACGTACTTAAAAATGAGCACATAAGAAAATAGTGTTTTTTACGTTAAAGAATGGTACCATGCGTTGCAACGGAGTCGAAACGTAAAGTAACTCGAATTATACCGCATAGTGAAAATGTATTATATTTGACCCGACTTGTTTCCAAACAAAAATACCAACAAAAAACGTACATAAAAATAAGCACGAAAACGTATTATATTTGACCCACGTACATAAAAATAAGCACGTAAAACTCGAGGGGGGTCAAAATGACATTTTATAAAGATTTTTGAAAGCTGAGGGGGTGTAAGTGACAATGCTAAAAGTTGAAAGATTGAATACACAAAAAAACCCTAAATGGCATTATTGTAAATTTTGTAAAGAAAAACAATTAATAAATAGAGGTTGTGTCTTAGGAACTATTCCTAAGACACCCTCTTTTGTTATATATATAATTACAATATGAAGAGGATCACTTCATCTTTAACACTGTCACTAGATAAATTGGAAGGTATTTTTGTAAAATTTGAAATTGTTTCTAACATATCATATGCGTCGTATAGAAATTTTTGAAAGAGTTTCAAAGCTAGTCTGAGAGGAATTGGATTGATCATTTTACGTTTCTTATATATTTTATGCAGAATGTGTCAGAGGTGCACATTTTCAATGCAAGATTTAGAGAGAAAATAGGAGATATTGAGGGAGCTCGTGCTGCGTTTCATCTTTGTGATACTGAGTCTGATTCGTCTATAGTTGATACTGCAATACATGCGGCTAATATGGAAACACGTCTGGTAAGCAATCGTGAGAATTGTGAGTTTTTCGTGATTGATCGTGTCTGAAACTGACTGTTGATAATAAACAGGGAAATATGGATAAAGCTTTGGGAATTTATGACAAAGCACTCAAAATGGCAGCAGAGAAGCAGAAAATTAGCGTCATTCCCATCCTGTATATTCACCTTTTCCGCCTTAAATTTCTGGTATTTAAACTTATAATTTTAGCTACTAAAGGTTCTTTAGTTATTTCTATTCAATTGACTATACTTCTTGCTACCAATGGATGAAAGTCTGCACTTTAGTAACATATACATGATGCAATTCTTAATAGGCCTGTAAACGAACTGAACATTCATGAACTGTTCGTCAACTTGTTTGGCGGGAAGTTCGTTTAGTTAATAAATGAACGAACATGAACACAATTTTTTGTTCGTTCATTTATGTTCGTTTATTTACATTTGTTTATGTTCGCTCCAATTTAAATACATAAGTAGTTATATTTATATAAATACTAAACATAAAAGGAATTTTCTAACTACCTATATAAATATAACTAATTAATAATTGGGCTTTCAGCAAACATGAACACACGTTTTGTTCGTTCATTTATGTTCGTATATTTACATTTGTTTATGTTCGCTCCAATTTAAATACATAAGTAGTTATATTTATATAAATATTAAACATAAAAGGAATTTTCTAACTACCTATATAAATATAACTAATTAATAATTGGGCTTTGTAGTAATAAAAATGAGATTTCCAATTGAATTTGGCGTAATTAATCACTAATTTATATAAAAAGTTACTTTATCTTCGTGTATGTTTAGTCAATTATGTTAATTTGTGTTCATTTATGCATGTTCAATTATGTTCATTTGTGTTGTTTATTGTTTGTTAAATTATGTTCATTTAAGTTTGTTTGTTTTTGTTCGTTTACGTTCATGGACTGTTCGTTTAAGTTTTAAACGAACGGACATGAACAAAAAAAAGATGTGTTGTTTAGTCATTTATGTTAATTTGTGTTCATTTATGCATGTTCAATTATGTTCATTTGTGTTGTTTATTGTTTGTTAAATTATGTTCATTTAAGTTTGTTTGTTTTTGTTCGTTTACGTTCATGGACTGTTCGTTTAAGTTTTAAACGAACGGACATGAACAAAAAAAAGATGTGTTCGATTATATGTTCGTGTTCGGTTTAAGAACATGCCTCTGTTTGTGTTCGTTCGGTTCATTTACCGGCCTAATTCTTAACATTCGATGTGCAATGCATATAGTTCGGTTTTGAAATTGTCATTTTTAACTTTTCAAATTCTAATTATTTAATGCTTTGGAAATTGTCATTTTTAACATATACATGATGCATGCCTTCATTTTGTTTTTCGTCAGAAACTCTGAAGGAGTTCAATATTTAGTCTTTATGAAGTATTATCAATTTTTTAAGAGCATATATTAACCCCAAATTGACCCATCTATACATGCATTATAAAACGTTTTCATACCATCTATGTATTACCTAAAAATGTCACACATTGTAATAAAAGAAAATTCATACCGAGTGACGGATTGTTGTGTACATTTAACAAGTTCAAGGGTTAAAATATGTAAATAAGCTTCTTGTATAAATATGCTTTTGGATTCTCATATTCTTTCTAATTGTGGAACACTGTCTGTTTGTAGATCACGGGTAGTGCAGATGCTGCTATTGACTTGCTAATATCCGGTATTCAGCAAGTGCCCTTTTCTAGATTACTTCTAGAGGTATCTTTGTTCTTTGTCGAAAACTACTGTGGCTTTATAAATAGTTAACGTATTAATACTTAATAGGATTGCAAAAACATGCTGTTATGTTTTATGTATTTAAGTATGTTTCGGATGACTTTTAAAGTTTCAATCCGTTTGATCCGTTCTATCCATGTGAAGAGTTTCCCTTTCAGATAAATCTTTTAGCTTAACCTAAATATAACCCAAATCGATCCATTTGTATACAAATGGGTTAAAATTGCCAACACTAGCTAGAAGTGTTCCTATTGACAGATCACTTCACAACCAGATATTAATATCTACGAAGATAGGAGATAATTAAATAAAGGAGGAGAAATGGACTAATTGGTATACTATTTTTGTAGGAATTGATAAATTTTGCAATGCTGCACGAAGGATCAAGACATTTGGATGTAGTGAATGACGTTGTCGGTACCGCTATAACTTGTGGATCAGATGGATCCCAAGGTTTAAGCTCCAAAGATCGCGAGGATTTATCAAAATTGTATTTGAAGGTTTGATATTCTGTCTGGAAGTTAAAAATCATGTTATTTTAAATTTTAATAATTTTGATTGTTAATTACAGTCAACTTTATCTAATGTGTAGTTTGTTGACTACTGTGGAACAATCCATGACATAAGAAAGGCATGGAACCGTCACATAAAATATTTTCCACGTCTCATAAGGAGTAGTACCTTTTTACACAAATACCCTTCCAATCGGCTTTCAAATGAACCCAAAAAACCAAGAAAAAAGACCCCTCGTCTTGTTTCTAAGCAGCCATCAAGGGTTCGTAGTATTGAGCGTGAAGAACACAAGTCGTTGACTTCCAAAAGTCAACCCATCGACACTCCCCAGCCTACAGTAAACCAGCATAAAGAAAAGGATAATGACATTTTCTTGAAGAAAAGCACCCGTTTTCAGCAATCCGAAGATGATGCAGCCGGAGAATTAGAAGGTTTAAAACCTCAACCTAGAAATTTATCACAAAACGACGATCTACACGTATCCCAAAAAGATTATCAAATCACAACGAATCCTTCTGTATCCGATCAAAACACTGTTCCGGTGACCGAATCTGCTACGAAACAACACAAAGCAGATGAACATGAACCTGAACCAGAAACGGACCCACATCAAATTCCTTCACGAAATTCGGAAACTTGCGAAACTAACAACATGCTTACTGCTTCTGAACATGTGCCAAATGTGCAGCAGCCACAGAACCCTGCTACTGCAGCCCAATCACATGTGTTCACCCACAACGGTCAACCAGTGGTGCAGTATCCCGTGCAAAGTAATGAACAACCAGGGGTGGTTCAGAACCCACAAACTTATAACCAAACGTGGCAATATCAATACCAGAATCAGCAACAATGGTTGCAAATGCAACAGTACATCCAACAACAACAACAACAAAAGCAGCAGCAACAACAGTTTCAACCACAACAGCAGTATCACCAGTTTTATCAACAGGAACAGTACCAGCAGTATTGGCTACAGGTGTACCAGCAGCAGCAACAGAAACAATTGCAAGAATATAATATGCAGATGCAACAATACCAACAGCTACAACAACAAATGCCAAAAGATTTACATCAGAATCACGTGCAAAAGATTGCTGTGATGTCGAATCTGATGCAAAATATTAGCCATGATCAACAGGTATGTTTCAATTTAGAAGTGAATGTATAAAAAGGTGTCTTCAATATGTGAAAGTTTTCCAAAAGGCCTTCCAGCTGTTAAAAGAAAACGCCAAAAGGGCCACCCTACACCAACTTTGGTGTAAAATGACTATTATGCTCTTAAATTTAATTTTAAGTTCACAATTTCATCAATGAAAAGCTACAAAACTTAGGGTCCTTTTTACAAAATCTACTTTCTTTTTACCAAAATATATTTTAAAAACGTGGAAAAGCCCTATGGGCTTTTTGCCGAATCTGCACATATTGTCGTAGGTAGCACGCGAGTGTGTGTGTGTATATAACCATCAACCAGATTATACATACTAGATCTGCCCCTATACAATTTGGTAGGGCTGCAAACGAAACGAACTTTCAGTGAGCAGTTCATGAACAGTTTGGCGGGAAATTCGTTTGTGTTCGTTTAATAAATGAACGAACACAAACAGAGGCCGCGTTCGTTCATATATGTTCGTGAACGTTCGGTAACATTTCTTTTATGGTCATTCGTTTATGTTCGGTAACTAAAATTAGGTTATGTTCGTTTGTTTTGAGACACTGTTTTATGTTAATTACGTTTATCAAGATTATGTTAAGTACTCAAGTATTTTTGGATGATTAGGTTTGTATATTTTGGGTGGATCTACTTAATGTCTATGGTAAAAAATGATCATTTTATTCAAAGTTTAATATATATTCGTTTCTTTTCATGTTCATGAACGTTCGTTTGTGTTCATGAACGCTTTTCTGTATTCATTTGTGTTGGGTACCTAAAATTAATGAACAAACACAAACGAACACGAACACTTTCATTTCCTTAATGAATGAACACGAACAAAATATCTTTTTCGGCAAATGTTCATGAATTGTTTATGAACACATGTATTTCTCTATCAAACTAACACGAACAAGGCCTTGTTTGTGTTCATTCGTTCATTTGCAGCCCAACAATTCGGGATATCACATTCCACCCACCAAAATTTTGTACAACTGTTTTTAAACTCATTTTCTTTACTTTCTTTCTTGTTCTTGTTATGTAGGGTCAAGGCACGATGGCACCAAATATAACAATGCCATACACACAACTAAACCCTGCTAATGTGGCGCTTCAACCAATGGCAGCACCCACACTAGCACCAAAAAACATTGTGTCTAGTAATCAACAGCGACCTTCAGATTCCAAATAGTTTCTCCATCTTTTAAACTAAATATCAGAAACGCTAATGACCAATTTAACCTTACTTTAGCTATGACATTGTATGTATATGAGGTAGTTAATTCCTCTCGTCATGAATGATGAACCCCTTGAACACATACATGAATCTGCTAACTGAATCAAATTGACAGGACCATAATCAGGGTGCTTATAGTTTCTGTTATCAAGATAAATCTGCAGTGTTGGATTATTGTAACATTAAGCTGCAATAATTGTTTTCTAATATTTAGATAAACAGATTATGCTTCTAGTATATTAGGTTTCAAAATATTCACTTTCGGATTATCAATCCTTGCTGCAGTGCCATTGATCATCTTAAGGTAAATTATCCATCGCTTCTTTTAGCACTGTTTGAGAAATTGAGACTAACCATATCACAGTAATGTTTTACATTTTTAAGTAAATGATTTATTGTGTTATTGTTTAATATCATATTCAAATTGATTTTTTCAGATTTTTTATTGAAGAACATTAGGTATGCTTGATCTTCATCTCTAATCTTTGTAAGATTCAGCTGAAGATGAAATTTTGTATTTTCATTTTGGTTACTACAGGAAAGCAGGTTAAGATCCCAAAAACTTTGGGTTAAATATGACTTTTTCCACTTTTGCTCTGAAATTTATTTTTAATACATATGGAAATTAATACTTGGAGGAGAATATACATACCTAAATATATATGAAAAATATAAATCCTTTGTTGGAAGTCAAGTGATTAATGCACTGAAAACTAATTTTATAGACTAAAATATCAAAATAAATAATAACCATACCCAGTACAATAAGAATAATAATAAGTTACACAATCAAATACTAATGATGTCAAGTTTAATTTATATATCAGTTCTAAATTTTAAATTTACTAGTTCATTTTAACATATACTTGTTACCGACTTACTTCACGCATTAACGAGAAAAATCTAACATGCTTTACAGTAAAGGGTTCGAAATTTTAATAGTTGTATTTCTTTTATCATATCATCTAGAATTAACTAAAACATTAAATTCAGTAGGTTTATACAGCTTATTATTTGTCTGAAACATTGGGTTTTCGATATAAGTTTCATTTAAATTTAAACACAGTGAAAAGAAGTAACATATGAATTTTGAGTTGTACAGATATAAAGGTGGTAAATATAGATATATAGATTTGGATTGAAATGTTAACTACCATTAAGAATGTGAGACTGTTGTTTACAGGTTGGTAGGTCGAACTTGATACAAGTTTGTGAAATTCGTATTTGATCGTGTTGTGTTATCGTCTCATGTTGAAAGTTTACAACCCTTCAATCTATGATCAAATCTAAACTTAGGTGATAAAATTTAAACTGAATAATAATTAATGACAAGAGGAGTGATAACTCTATAATCATCTAATAATTATATTATTTTGTTTTAGAATATAAAAATAGTAAGTATTTAAAATATGATCTTGAAAATATGCTATAATCATGAACATTTTTAAAGATTTTAAAGTGGAAATTTTAAAGGCATGCAAATATGTACATTAATAATTTGATTTATGTTTGTGTAGCAAAAGTATCAGTAATATAACATGATAATATGTAGTGTAAATATCAAATACAAATGGGTCTTAACATATAATTGAGCCTTAACATAAAAAGTGAAAGAAATATTTTTTCTTAAGTTTTTTTTCCATCTATTTAGGCATGTTTAGTTGCAAAATATATAAAAAAAAAACGTGTATTTACACTATTAGAGTAATTATGTGGTAGTAAATACACGATTTTTTTTTTTGGGTTATGCGACTAAAATACATGCTTAACAAGATTGGGAAAAAAAATTAAAAAAGAAAGTTTAAGACCCATTTGTGCCAAAACCTTACTCATAATATGTAAACTAGTAAAAAGGCCCGCGCGCGTTACGGCGCGGGTAAATCGCAAACGTCGAATTGATTAGTCAAAACATTGTGTCGTATTTCGATGTATCCGATTGAACTCAATATAACCTACAGAATTCACGTATTTATTTTGTGTAAATAAAAAAATAACGAACGAACACTGTGGTACTACATTAAGTTTTTGATCTCTTTTTAATCATGAATTAAAGAAAAGGCAAACACCGTATTAGGGTAAATGTATGTATTATAATTATATCTAATTGAAATTTCAAATTAACCTAATACTAATACTAATGCTTGCTACATCCCACAAACAAAAGTTTTTTTTTTGTATAAAAAAAGAAATAAACGGTTATAAAAGTAGTATTATTATTTTCTTTATCATTTACGCGCGGGGGAATTGAAATAGTAACATAATTGCCACATAGATATCTACTTTTTTTAAATTAAAAATAGTAGAAAAAACAATTTACTTTTCTAGCTTTCCATTGTAATGTTCTATCTTATTTTCCTTATCATGCTTAAGCATCTTGATGAGCATTTTCTTTAAAAAAAACCCCTATTTTCTTCAGAAAAAAAAAAAAAAAAAACAATTTACTTGAGCTACCACAAATCAACCAAAACCATTAACCACTACCTTACTGATGAAACAATGGTTAACCTGGTGGGGTTAACTCACTGGTCTCGTCAAGTAGGGTTAATCCCTTCTTTCCGAGGATCCTTGGCTGGATCGTCCGCTGGTTGGTTTCCTGCACAAGGAAACAAGCCGTGACTCGTAACAAGGAGGATGGGGTGGGGGGTGCTCCTTGTTACCACTCTCCGGCGTGAGAATCAGTCGTTTGCTTGAGAAGCAAAGTGTGATAGTAGTAGTAGTGAGAGAGTTGAGAAGTGATACCTCAAACCTGGTTTGGGATGGGTATTTATAGCCGAGGAGTGAAGGAGGGTAGTTGAGTAGCTAGTCTGACATCGCACAGGTGTGTCAGACCTGTCAGTTACGGTGAGGATGCCACGTCCTGTTGTGGTGTCAAACTGTTGCACATACGTGGGCTAGTAGGCGACTGTTCTCAGTGCCACTTGCACTGAGTGTCAGACCCACTTGCCTTGTAGGCAGGATGCGGTGCAAGGCCGCATCGCTGCTTGCGGTAACAGAAGCTGTTCCCGCGTTCTTTGTTCTGGCCAAGATGTATGCGGAATGCGGTGCCGTGCCGCATCGCTGTTTAATGACTGTTACTGTTTTCCAGATCCCTTGTCGTGACGAAAATGTTCATATGATGCGGTGCCAGGCCGCGTCTCTATGCGTAACATGTGTTCTCGTACTTAAGGTAAGTCTTCTCATCAATGGACAGATTGGTTTCAACCGCTGTGTTCGCACGTGCCCGCACGGACACAGATAAGTTCTTACTGGTGAGGGTTTTTGATAAGGGTAATGGTCACTCGCAGTCATGCTGACGCGAGATCTGGGACCATACCCCTTCAAGTCCCCCCAGTCTAGTGTTCCTTCCTTATGCAAGTTGCATGTGGGAGGGATACTTGACTATGGTGTCTAGAAGGTAGAATATGGGCCATGCAGATGGCTCCTACTTTCAGTAATTCAAGTTACGGATCCGGTGACGTCTCTTCCGTACCGGTGTCCGGTTGGTCGGTAGGTCGTTCGAGTGGATTATTTCTTCCGCACTGGTGAGCAAGTTTCGTCTGATGCGGAATTCTCAGCCAAGGATGTAGTCTACCGTTTTCTGATGTCATCAGCCACCTGTTGGTGTTTAGAACCAACCTTTGAAACGGTGACTGAAGATGTTAGCAGAGTTCAAACCAACCTTTGAGATGGTGACGGAAGGTGTTCCGCAGGGTTCGAACCAACCTTTGAGATGGTGACGGAAGGTGTCTGTTATCGCAACTCTAGTTGTAACCTCTGTGTCAGCTTATGCAATGCTTGTAAGCACTTTGCTCAAGCTCTATGTTCAACTGGACATCCAACGATGATCCCTGCTTTGTGGGGTGTTCGTGGTCTCCAGTTTAGTGTTCTAGTAACCGCACGTCCTCTGAGGTTTAGCTCTCAAGTAACCGCACGTCCTTTGCGGTTACCTCGTTGCTGCACCTTGTTGGCCATGTTTGTTTGAGAAACGTGGGGTAGTTGCGTCATTGTTGGCCGTGTTTGGTCGAACAATGTGAATCTGGACTATGGGTAGATAAACATGGTCATAGGCAGGGTTGTGCCCACCATTGTTTATTCTATGCGGTCCATAGGTGGGTAACTAGTCATAAGCAGACTTGTTACCACTGTTCTGGAGCTACTTTCCTTCACGCTTTGGTGGAAAGTAGTTTTCCTTTAAGTAGTGTTGCCGGAGGAGATCACCTTAGATACTTGGGAAGTTGGTTGAAACTCTTCCGCATTCGTTTTGTAGCCACTTTCCTTCACGCTTAGTTGGAAAGCAGTTTTCCTAGAAGTAGCTTTGATAAACCGCGTGGCGGTTTAGTCGTGGCTCTTCCGTAGCTATCGCTAGGGTAATTATTTTCCGCCGCAGCTACTCGTGAGTGTCTACGGTTGGCATCAAAGAGCTCGCTTCTAGAGAGTTTGACGCTTGGATGTGGCTCTTGAAGGATCAGGAGACAGGGTTGCTGATGTGCGGTTGTTCAGCGTACTTGTCCTTTATCCTAAGGAGAAGCTGTTTGCGTTCCCTCTGTGGTTGTGAACCGGACACGAGGGATTTGAACCTTGAAGAAGGTTATATGGAATGCGGTTTGTTGCATGCTGAGAAGAGGTTTTCGCAGTCCAAAGAACCATGCTGGTTCTGAGTATCTGACACACCCGTGCGGGGTCGTGTGTGTCATCTCCGCATATTCCACGTATGCTCGTGGGTATGTGCGGTTATTTTTTATACCCCTTTATATAATGTAGAGATATATATTTTTGCCTTTTTTGAGGGGTATGTAAAAAACGACATGCGGTATGGGTTATGGTGCGGTAAACCAGAGAAACCGCATGCCGCTTATGTTTGGATAATGTTTGTCGCTTTTGTGCTGCCTACGTGGCTGAACGCACGTGTGGGTTGTTGAAAGTTGGTAGGATTCTGACATGTGATGATCTGAAAGGACGTTTGCACTGCCCGAGGTCATAACTGCACTGTAGCAAGTAGTGTAAAGGTCTTTTCTGTCAGGCGCGTGGGCGGCCACGCGCGCGTGATAACCGTCAGCGGAAACGTCGCTGAACACGTGGCGTCTCGTGATTGGTCTATTTTGAACGTGATAAGTCGGTTTCCTGCATCGCATTAATTGCGATGAGTATATAAGGGGAAACCGTTTTTGGTTTCCTTACTTGTTCAAATTTTTCGAAAATTATGTTGAAAGAAAAGAGTATTCCGTTCATCTGCTCCGACCAATCTGTCTGTATTTCCGGTGATTTTCTGAGTTTTTCTTGTAAACTCAATACTTCTCTTCTTTATATTTCTCGATGGCTGAACCATCCAATCCACACAATGTGGAGGGTGAAAACTCTGAACCTTCTTCTCCGGTGGCTGGGGAAGAAGACGACGGTGGTAGTGCCCTCGGTGGTGGCCTACCACCTTTGAAGTGGTCCAAGGTGCTGTTTAACCGACTGATGACTAGTATAAAAATGCCCAAGGAGTTTGGGGCTCTTTATGCCAAGGAGGGTGACACCGGTGCTAATGCTTCGGCCGGTTATGTCACTATGTGGGCTGATTCATTCGGTGATGGTAACCTTCGTTTACCATTAACCGTGTTTGTTGCCGAAGTTTTGGAGTTTTACAAACTTCATATCTCCCAGATGAGTCCTTTCGGGATGATTCGTATTAGAAACTTTGAGTACACCTTTCGTGCTCTTGGTTTGCCGATTACCGTTGAGAATTTCCGGCGGTTCTACCAGTTAACTGTAAATACTGGGTTTTTTTCTTTTAGCCAACGGTATGGGAGCACCAAGTTGATGACCCCACCCAAGGGTATCACGACGTGGAAAAGGAAGTTCTTTTACGTTAAGGCCGCGACGGTTGTTGCGAGGATGACTTTCCGCAACGTGAACGAGGTGATCCCTGTAGAGGATATTGATCTTCCCGGTCCGGGAACGGTGGAATGGTTCCCAAGGTTAAGGACCATTGAGCATCAGAAGCTGGACAACACGCAGCTGTGGGTGCTGCGGATGATGTTGACCAGGGCTGATAGGCATGCAAAGCCCGTTGTGCGGGAGAAAAGTGGAGGTATGTGTTTAACTCTTTTGCGGTTTCTTTTCTTAACCATTGTTACTGATTTGTAAAAGTACTTATCAGAGGATGCTGAGCTGTGGAAAATATTTGATCCGTCTTTCGAAGGCAAGCTTGAAATTGTTGAGACTGCGGAAGGTGAAGGTTTTAACTTAACCATTGTTAGGAACTTCCGCGTTCCTGCTCGCGATGCGTTGAACGCACCCCTGCTGCAAGGCGAAGGTATATTATATAATCTTCTTACTTTTTTGTAAAGAAGTTCATGTTTCTTATTTGCCTGTTTTGTGATTTACACGCAGGTGCTCTTGGGGCCCTGGGTAAGTTTGAGGCGAAGGGTGCTCCGAAGAAGCATGCGGAGAAAGTTCCGCGGGGTCGTGGCAAGAAAAAACCTGAGGCTCCTGCTGTTCTGCCTTTGGTGCCGCAGGTGGCAGGTATCTCTCGTTCTCATTTCCGCATATATACCGATAACGTGGTAGTATCTGACACCCTTGAGGGTTTGGGTGTTCCAGGTGGTGGTGCGGTTGCAGGTGGGACCTCTGCGGGTTCCAAGCTTGCTGATGAGAAGAAGAGAAAGGCAGATAAGGCTGTTGATGCTAGTGAGAAAAAGAAAACGAAAATTCAGACCCGACGGACGGCTGTTCTGAAGTCTGTTAAACCTGTGGTTGCTTCTGGTAAGTAATTCATAACTTTTACAAGTATTTTGCCTTTGTACTTGTAGTTTAAAGTCTTTTTGCTTTGATTACAGAAGCGCAAGATGAAGGTTTCTCCATCTTTGATGCTCCTCATTCCCCTCCGCGTGATATAGCTGCGGATGCGGGGGTTAAAGTAGTGCCTGAGCCCTCTGCGCGGGCGGAGGATACTGGGAAGGGGCCTGCGGCTCAGATTTATGATACGGTGGACTCTGCTGATAATCTGATCTCCCCGCAGGACACTGATGATTTGAACCTGAAGTTTGCTTATACTGAGGGGAAGAAATCTCCCGCTGCTGAGAAGGCTTCTGGTTCTGCTTCTGGGGGTGCGGGTTTTACAGAGACTCCCATTCATCCTGAAGAGATTGAATTGGAGTTTTATTACCGCACCTATACTGAAGACCGAGCCATGACCTATCACCGCCCCCCATGGACTGTAATGCAAGGGGATGATATTTCTGCTGACCCCTCCGCGTGTAGGGAGATTTTGGGTGGTTTGGGCACCCCATTTGAAGTCAATCGGGCCCGTTCTTTGCCAAGTGAGGTCCAGATTAACCAACTCTCCTCCATGCTTGTGGGGAGTTCCATAATGGCGAATGCCATTTTGGAAAACTATAAGGTGTTGGGACGCAAGGAGGAGGAAAATACGCACTTGCGGGTTGAGGCCGAACAGTTGGTGAGGGCTGCTCGTGATGGCGCGGAGCAGCTTGAAAAGGATAAGGCTGCCTTTGAAAAGCGTAAGCAGACTGAGGAGTGGGCTGCAACTGCTGAGCTTAAACAGGTTCGTACCCTTGCAAAACTGCTTTCTGATGAGCGCAAGAGTTGGAAAGAAACTCTTTCTAATGAGCGCAAGACGCTATCTGATGAGCGCAAGACTTGGAAAGAATCTTGGGCCAAACAGAATGAAATTCTTTTTCTTGTTCGTCAGGAGCTTACCAATGCCAAGGCAGCGAACGCTGCGTTGGTTAAAGAGAAAGCCGCAGCTGTTGCGGCTGCCCAAGAGGCCAAGGAAGCAGAAGCTCGCCTTGCCAAGGCTCTTGAAGAGGCCAAGGAGGCGGAGGCCCGCGCTGCAAGGGCTCTTGAAGGGGCAAATGTTGACCACACCAACTTAACCAAAACTATCCTGGGCCTCCAGGTATAAGTCTCTTTTGTTTTTGAATTTGTACATGTTTCACCAGTATGTTGATTATCTTCGTATACTTGTGTTTCCCTTGTTACAAGGCTGAAGTGCGGACCCGGGGGGCCGCTATTGAGGAGGTTTCTGGCCGTGCTGCTGAAGCTGAAGCGCGGGCAAGAGAGGCTGAAGAGGCTAGAGATAGCCTTGCTTCTTCACTTGATCTGCTCAAGGCTGATCGCGAATGGATGCGTATGCACGGTATCGGGCATGTAAGTATCCGTTGCTTTTGCCATCTTTTTTAGGTTTGCATTTGGTAACCGTAGTATTCTTGTTTCGCAGATTGTTACGTCCATTCTTGACGCACCTGAGAATGTATCAGGTGTCAATGAGATTAGGGGGCGCGCCCGGGATGCTGGTTTTAAAGCTGGCTACAATCGTTGCATTGCTCATATGAATGTTATGGCCCAGGGCAAATATACTGATGAGCGATCCGGGTTCCATGGTGTGGATACTGAAGCGCTTCTTGCTGCTGCGGTTGCGGCGTATAACGAAACAACCATTGCCACTCTTGAGGATCTTGAAGAATGCCTAGAGGCGGATGACTATGTGGACCGCTTGCGAGTGTTATATGCGGATGAGGAAGATGAGGAAAAGCCTGCTGTTGAGGGCAAGGATGGTGCGGGTTCCAGCGGTACAAAGAAAGACTAGGCTGGCCTGCGTTCCTTTTTTGTTTCCTCGTGTAAATGTTAAGAACTTTATGTAAATCCCTTGTGCACCGCGTAGGTGTAGAAATTTTTTGAATATAAAGTTTTAACCGCTCTGTTCAATTTGTACAAGTGTTTTTATTACTTGCATGTTTGAACCTGCATGAGTTTAATGTTATTGTGAATAACACCAAGTATGAAGAACTTTACTCGTTGTAAAGTGCGGTTAAGTATACTCTATACCTTTGTCGTATGAGTACTAGTCAATTCCTGTTTTTATCCCGTTAGGGTGTAGGAATTGTGTAGGTTTTGTGAAAACCGTAGTCGCCTGTCCAGCCGGATAGGCGGTTAATGTTTTGCCATTGTTGGCCTATTACAATAGTTGCGTGTGGTCACCACTCTGTGTGGGTATCGCGAATGAAGATTTTGCCAATCTGTTTTTGTAGATACCGCAGAGTGGAACACGCATTTGTAATAGGAGTAAATAAACAATATTGCATTGAATCGTTTATTTATTTATTTGCAAATGGCCTGCGGCCCGATAGGTTACATGGTAAACGTAAAAAACATGGCTTACATATAACAGCGTCGAAGCTGTTATGCATTCCATGTGCGTGCGATAGTTTCGCCTTCTAATGTTTGCAGTTTATATGCGCCTTTGCCCAGGACCTCTTGGATGAGGTAGGGTCCTTCCCACTTGGGGGCGAGTTTCCCTGGGCGTTCCGCGTTAGATGCTTCATTGTCACGAAGGACGTAGTCTCCCGGATTGAAGGTACAAATGCGGACGCGTGCATTGTAGTACTTTTCGAGTTTGGTTTTATACTTGGCCTCATTGATGGCAGCGTTTTCACGCCTTTCTTCCAGGAGGTCCAAGTCAACCCTGCGCTCCTCATTGTTGTCTATCTTGTTGATAGCCAACATCCTAGGTGAAGGGAGGCCTACTTCTGCGGGGATCATCGCTTCGGTACCATAAACCAGGCTGAAGGGTGTCTCACCGTTACTTGTCTTTGGGCTTGTCATGTGTGCCCATAAGATACTTGGGAGTTCATCAACCCAGCCGCGTCTGGCTGTACCCAACCGTGTTCATCAACCCAGCCGCGTCTGGCTGTAACCAACCGTGCTTTGATGCCTTCGACTAAGCTTTTGTTGATACTCTCGACCTGGCCATTCCCTTGTGGATGCGCCACTGAGGAGAATATGTGTTCAATATTTAGCTCCTTTAGCCATTTTTGAAAGTCATCGGCAGCGAAGTTGGTACCGTTGTCGGTGACAATGCACATTGGTAGACCGAAACGGCAGATGATATGTTCCCAGACGAATTTCCTTGTTATCATAGCGGTGGTTGATGCGAGCGGTTTTGCCTCTACCCATTTTGTAAAATAATCAACAGCCACTATGATAAATTTCACTGCACCTGGTGCATCTGGAAATGGTCCCACCACATCGATTGCCCATTTTTGGAATGGCCATGCGGTGGTGACGGGGATCAGGTTGTTCTTGGGGCGCAAGGTCTTGGGAGCATGCCGCTGACAATTGAAACACTTGCGCAAGACGTTGACTGCATCCAGGTGCATGTCGGGCCAGTAGTACCCGGCATTCATGATTTTTGCCACTACCATGCGTGGGCCCGCGTGTATGCCACATATTCCTTCGTGTATTTCTCTGATAAGGTACGTGGCGTCTTGTGGGTCGACGCATCGTAGTAGTGGCCCCAGGTATGATTTTCGGTATAAGATACCGTCTCCCATTTGGTAATGACACGCTTTGTATTGCAACTTACGTGCCTCTGCCTTGCTTTCGGGAGTAACAGCTGATTGCAAGTATGCAATTATTGGTGTCATCCAGGATGTTGTACCGTATTGGATGACGTTGACCTGGCGCAGGGGTACTGAGGGATTTTGCAGAACCTCGATGCGTACCTCTTTTGCCAGGTGTTGGAAGCTGGTGGATGCAAGTTTTGATAGTGCATCCGCGGGTTTGTTATCACTCCTGTTGATATGGCGGATATTGAAGGAGGTGAACTTTGATTTCAGTTGCAAGGCTTGTTCGAGGTAGAGGATCATGATATCCCCTTTTGCGGCATAGTCGCCGCGTAACTGCCCTGCAACCAATAGTGAGTCGACGTGTGCCTCCAAATGTTGGACGTCGAGTTTTACTGCCAGACGCAGCCCTGCCAGTAGAGCCTTATACTCTGCCTCGTTATTTGTGCTTTTGAAATCGAGGCGGATTGCATAGGTAAGCTCTTGGCCATCGGGGCTGACGAGTCGCAGACCTGCACCTGCACCATCTTCGTTGGATGCACCATCTGTATATAGTACCCAAGTTTCTGCGGAGGATGGTGGTGATGCAGGGTTTTGCTCTTCTTCGTATTCTTGAATGCGATTTGCTGGTACTTCCGCAACGAAATCAGCTAAGACTTGGCCTTTGATTGTGGGGCGAGGCTTATAGTTCAGTGAAAGCGCGCCCAGCTCAATTGCCCATTTTGCTAATCGACCAGAGATGTCGGGTTTTGATAGGATTGGGCCGATCCTGTAGTTGGTTAGCACCGTAATGGCATGGTTTGCGAAATAACGTCGCAACCGTCTTGACGCGTGTACCAATGCTAATACCAACTTCTCCATGATGGAGTATCTTGTCTCTGGGTCGTTGAGCATTTTGCTGATGTAATAGATGGGTGTTTGAACTCCTTCCCGCTCTACTATGAGTATCGCGCCTACCGCGTTGTCCGCAGCAGATAAGTACAAGATAAGTGGTTCATCTTTGCGTGGTGCGGTTAGAGTTGGGAGTTGAATCAAACACTCTTTCATCTCTCGGAAAGCTTTTTCGGCCTCTGCGGTCCATTGGAATTGTTCCTTTTTTAAGCAGCTCCGCAGGGTCTTGATGAAAGGGTAAGACTTAGCTGCATGGTTGGCTAAGAATCTATTCAGTGCGGCTAGCCTGCCGGCTAGTCGTTGCATTTCTTTCATCGTAGAAGGCGATGGCATGCGTTCTATCGCCTGAAATTTTTCCGGGTTCACCTTGAATCCATCTTTGGTTATGATGAATCCAAGGAATTTGCCTTCTTCCCTTCCAAACGAGCATTTCCCTGGGTTGAGCTTCATGTTGACGCTTCGCAGAGTTTGGAATGTCTTTTCGATATCGTTGAGCATGGTGTCTTCCTCCATACTCATGACGACCAGGTCGTCCATATAGATTTCGACACTTTTACTGATTTTACCGCGAAAAGTGTCGTTCATCAACTTTTGATAGGTTGCGCCCGCATTGCGCAACCCGAACGGCATTTTGGTGTAGCAGTAGTTCCCGGTAGGAGTGCGGAATGCCGTTTTATCTTCGTCCTGGATTACCATTTGCACCTGGTGGTAGCCTTTATAACAATCGAGGAAACACTTCCATCGAAATGGTGCGAGGTTATCGACCTTTTCGTCGATCTCCGGAAGTGCGTAACAATCCTTGGGGCAGGCTTTGTTAAGGTCTTTATAATCGACGCACATGCGCCAGCCCCCGGATGGTTTTTCTACCATGACTGGGTTTGACAACCAAGTCTGGTATTTGACTTCCCGCAGGATATCTGCGGAGAGCAGCTTTTGGACCTGCTCATGCATCGCCTGGTTTTTTGCTGATCCAAGGTGGCGTTGGCCTTAGATCACTGGCTTGATACCTGGCATGGTATTCAAGAAGTGTTGCGCGATTTCACGTGGTACCCCTGTCATATCTGCGGGTGTCCACGCAAAAATATCCTGGTTCCTGAAGGGGAGCTGCTTCAGGTGCGCTTTGATGGTAGGGGACAAGGCGTGGCCCAACGTAACTGTTTGCTCCGGGTGTCTTGCGTTAAGAACCCATTTTTCTGGTTGAGTGTTGGGGGTAGGCCTTGCTACCTTGTCCGGACGCAGCTCGTCCATAGACATAACTTCTTTCCGGGCGTATATGATCGCGATCCCCTTCTCGGTTGGGAAACCGATGGCAGAATGGGGGACGGATGTTATCATGTTGAAGTCGCCCTCGGATTCTCTCCCGAGAAGTACGTCGTACTTGGAGGTGTAAGGTAAAACCATGAAGTTTACCTCCTCCGTTCTTGTGTGCCTCCCGTTGGTGAGGCGCACAGGAAAAGTAATTTGGCCCAAGGGGAATACGGTTTCCCCTGCAAACCCGGCCAACGGGTAGTCCACCGGCTGCAACCGATCTTTGTCTTCTTGATCGAATTGGTTGAAGCACTGCTCGTATATAATATCAGATGTACTGCCCGGGTCGATGAATAATCGCTCGGTGCAGTAGTGAGCTAGGTGGCCTGTAATAACCACGGCGCGCCTGTCGCGCGGTCCGCCTCGGACTTTTGGAAAGACAACTTGTTCGTCCTTCCAGTCATTGTCCGGTCTTCTTGCCGCCTTGCGCGGCCTTCCTCGCTCTCCATTGATCATGTGGGTTGAGGCCACGTACATGGTCCTTTTACCCGTGGAGGTGCCCTCGTTGTGGGGAGTGATGCGCTTGGTAGGTTTTTGTGCCCCTGTCAACAGGTGTTGCAGTTTCCCCTCCTTTAGGGCTCGCTCAATCTCCAGTCGGAGACTGATACAGCTGTTTGTTGTGTGGCCCGAGTCCTTGTGATACTCGCAATAGAGTGCGGGATCTTGGTTTTTCTTGGACTTCATTGGTTGGGCCGGTCGCAGGAATTGCGCGTCTGTTAGGAGGACGTCGCTTGGCGACTGGTTGATCTCGGTCCAGCTACGATCCCGAGACTCCTTTTTTGACGCCCGGTTTTCACGCTGGGCGTTGATTGTAGCCCTTGCGTCGGGCTGGTTGTTTCGCGGGACATACGGTCTGGAATCGCTGCCGCGATTCCATGTGTCCCGGTTGCGCTTGTTGTTGCGCTTGTGTTCTTGGTGGGAGGACTGGCCTTCCGTTTGGGGCTGTGCCTTTGATATGTGCGGCTTGAGGGACCGCTGGGTCTGGGCGTATGTCTTGACCGCAGCCATGACATCTTCCCATTTCTTAGGCAAGCCGTCCTTGCCGGAGATAGTCATAACCATTTGTTCGTCCTTTACAGCAACAATGAAATGGTTGCGCGCCATTTGGTCTGCCACGTCGCCTATCTCCAGGCATTCTTTATTGTAACGGACAACGAACGCCTCAATTGATTCGTTGTCTCTGCGCCAGATGTTCATGACGTCCATAGAATCGCGTTCATGACGTCGTTGCTGGCAAAAATGCGCGAGGAACTTTGCTTGTAAGTCCTCGAATGAGGTCAGTGACCCCGGTGGTAGAGAATCGAACTATGCCCTGGCCAGACCTGTTAGGGTCTGCGGGAAAAATTGACACCAAGTGGGTTCATCCCACCTGCCGTTGCACCCGGCGCCGGTGAAGATGTTCATGTGGTCATCTGGGTCGGCCGAACCGCTGTATTTCCCAATGTTTAATGGGAATTTGGTGGTGGTGACATCGGCGTTGGCAATCTCCGGGACAAACTTGGAGTTTTCGGCCGCATATTTCGGCCTGTAGGGTTGGCTCTGGTGGCGCTTTGCAGCGCGGAGGTATGTGGTGCGGGTTTGAGTGGGAGGAACATAATTGCGTCCTCCCGGTCTGCTGCTGGAAGCATGAGACTCTCCGCCGTATGTACCGTCGTCTGGGTCGGTATGGCCCTGCCCTTCATGGTGGGACTGAGGTCCCAGCCGGCTATGGATGCCGGGGCCATGGTGGGCTGTAGACTGTCGCCTAGTTTCGCCATGCGGGCCTAGGCGGCTATGTATATGGGCCCTGCGGTGAGACCCATACGAGGAATCGTCCTCATCAAGTGTGCGGACGTCGCAGTAAGAGGAACAGCGGTCTTCCTGCCTGCTTCTGGAGGCCGGATGTGTTGGGGCCCTACCGTCGTATTGTAAAATACGACCCGCAGGGGTATGCGGTGCTGGGGTAGGCCCCGCAGATACTTGCGCTTCTGCGCAGGCTCTGTTGTATGTTGCGGCCAGCAGAGCTTGTTGCTGGTCGTACCAGGTATGAAGGTTCATGCCTGGAGGTATCACAGAAGCGTACTGTGATAAATCATGGCCGAACGTAAGGGATGCGCCCCCTTGCGTTGATGTGCCAATATGTTCAACATTTGGGGCTATGGGAATAGTCCCCGTAGGCCCTGTGTTTACGGGGTTTATGTTATCCCCGGTAGTGTTGTTTAGACGATTAGACATGGTTTTTCAGAAAGAAAAAGATGGTTGAAAAAAGTGCTAAGAGTAGCGGTGGGCGCCAATGATGAAACAATGGTTAACCTGGTGGGGTTAACTCACTGGTCTCGTCAAGTAGGGTTAATCCCTTCTTTCCGAGGATCCTTGGCTGGATCGTCCGCTGGTTGGTTTCCTGCACAAGGAAACAAGCCGTGACTCGTAACAAGGAGGATGGGGTGGGGGGTGCTCCTTGTTACCACTCTCCGGCGTGAGAATCAGTCGTTTGCTTGAGAAGCAAAGTGTGATAGTAGTAGTAGTGAGAGAGTTGAGAAGTGATACCTTAAACCTGGTTTGGGATGGGTATTTATAGCCGAGGAGTTAAGGAGGGTAGTTGAGTAGCTAGTCTGACATCGCACAGGTGTATCAGGCCTGTCAGTTACGGTGAGGATGCCACGTCCTGCTGTGGTGTCAGACTGTTGCACATACGTGGGCTAGTAGGCGACTGTTCTCAGTGCCACTTGCACTGAGTGTCAGACCCACTTGCCTTGTAGGCAGGATGCGGTGCAAGGCCGCATCGCTTCTTTGTTCTGTCCAAGATGTATACGGAATGCGGTGCCGTGCCGCATCGCTGTTTAATGACTGTTACTGTTGTCCAGATCCCTTGTCGTGATGAAAATGTTCATATGATGCGGTGCCAGGCCGCGTCTCTATGCGTAACATGTGTTCTCGTACTTAAGGTAAGTCTTCTCATCAATGGACAGATTGGTTTCAACCGCTGTGTTCGCACGTGCCCGCACGGACACAGATAAGTTCTTACTGGTGAGGGTTTTTGATAAGGGTAATGGTCACTCGCGGTCATGCTGACGCGAGATCTGGGACCATACTCCTTCACTTACCTTCAACCTAAAATAAAAACAGACACTTTCTCTATGTCTCTCTCTCGCTTTAAAATCTTTGGCTAGTTCTATCTCTTTCTTCTCTCTCCACCATATACGACTCCCTCACCACCAAAACCACCACCCACAACACCAAAACCCTAGAAACCTCCATATGTGTACCCTGTGCTTGGTTGCTTGTAAGTTTATCCTGTTGCCAATCAAGACCTTTTAGGTCGCCGACGAGTTGGTTAAGGGATGGCGACGACTGCGGTTACTACCGGACACCACTATAAAATCGCCACTACAGTACAGCCGCCTCTCTCCCTCTCTGTCTCTCTCCTTCACCGCTGTAAGCGTTGCGGTGGTCGCGAATGATGATGATGACCTTGTGCACGGTGACACAACAATCCCGCTAGCGAATGATGATGATGACCTGGTCGCGAATGACTGGTCGCGAATGATGATGATGACCTTGTGCACCGCTGTAAACTTGGTTTTTGATGCATTTTTGACACGTTTAAGCCCCGTTAACCCCATTTCAAAGCTCTAAAATGAAGTTAAAGTATAGGGAACTTAAAATATTCTCAAAAACATCGCAGATGTCGGTTCCTTTGGTCGTACGGTTGCGTTATTCGGTTAATTACTACGAAAGTCGCAACAGACGCAAAAACGATCCAAATTGCGCGACGAATGGAATTTTTGCATTCCAATCACTAAAATAAGATATTTTAATGATTACAAAAATTTTTGAATGTCCGGATATATTCAGAACGTAAGATATGCGCGAAAATGCAAACTTATTCACTTTTTGACGCTTTTAGTCCCTATTGATCGAATAAGTTTATTTTTGCGCACCAAACACCTCAAAGCCTATTTCTAAGTTATATAAAGGATATTTAGGGCATGTTTAACATATGATCAAGTTCCGGAATGCTCGTTACAGAACGAAACGGCATACTTTCATAGTTTGACACAAATAGTCCCTGCGATCGAATATACTTGTTTTCAACACACCAAACCATCCAAAACTTATTTCTAAGTTATGTAAAGGTTATTTAAGGTATGTTAAGCCTATGCCACTATTCCGGAGTGTTTGTCGCGTTAAAATGAGTACGTTTACGCATCAGTTTGCGTATAACTTTCCAGAAAGCGATTTAAAGCTTGAAACCGAACTCGAATCAAAACGTAAAATCATCAAACACAAATACACATATAATAACACCAAAACACATTGTTTTATTAATAATTGATATTGTTTTACATTATTCATTGTTTATAGAGCACAGTTGTCACAAGCCAGTAAGTCAATAAGTTGTTTTCAAAAAGCTTAGCCAAACATGCCCTGGGTATCTCATCGAAAACATTATAAGCCAACTCAATAACTCCACACTTGGAATACATGGAAATCAAAGAACTCCCGACAAAGCTAGACGAACCAAAGCTTAGTTTTAAACACAATCCGTGTAACTCTTTTCCCGACCCGAGAAGCGTTGTGTTACCACAAACTCTAATAACACTCGTAAACGTAAAATCATTAACCTCAAATCTCTCAAAGAAAGCTTGTTTAAACAACCACAAAGCCCCTTCATTCTCCCCCAACTGAGCATACCCATAAATCATCCCACTCTAAGACACCACATTCCTCACAGGCATTTCATCAAACACCTTACGTGCATCTCCAATCCTCCCACATTTCGCATACATATCCACCAAAGAACTCGCAACAAACACATCACCATCATAGGCAATCTTCACCGTGTAACAATGCACACACCGTCCCACATCATAACTCGAAAGAATCGCAGCCGCTTTAGTTGCACTATGAAATATATGATCATCAGGACGAACACCAAAAGCAATCATTTTTTTTTAAATATTGTAACGCAAAAACCGGGAGTTCGTTCTGGGCGAAAGATGAGATAACAGAACTCCAAGTGGTTGATGATTTGATGTGGTTTGTTAGAAAACTTGTTGTGAGTCGATCGGGAGCTGGGTTTTGGAGTAGAAGTTGATTAAATAGTGGGAAATGAGTGGGATTGTTTGGAGCCCTAGTTTGATTATGTGAGCGTGAACTTGTATGCCGTTACGGAGTGTCCTTGATCTGGTTGCGGAGAGAAGGAGGCTGCTTATGATTCTGTAGTTTTGTTCCAAGGTGGATTGTGGAGTTTGGTTATGTTTTTGTAGAGATTGTTGTGGAATTATCCTACATATACAAAAAGGAGTTGAGGGAATAGTGCCAGGCAGCTTGCCTGACACTTCCCTATTGGACCAACCCATTTTTAATTTACTTTTATTCCCAGTTTAAAATTACGATTTCGTCATTCGTTTATAATTACGTTTTTGCCCCCAATGTAAAATAAAATTATATTCTTGCATCTAGCTCAAAATTATTCTTTTGCCCTCAGTTCAAAAACCAATTTTTACTTTTATTCCCAGTTTAAAATTACGGCTTCACCCTCCGTTTAAAATTAAGTTTTCCCACCCAGTTCAAAATAAAATTATGTTTTTCCCTTAGCTAAAAATTACGAATTTGCCCTCAGCTCAAAATTTCGTTTTCGCCTACAGTTCAAAACAAAATTATGTTTCCCCCTAGCTCAAAATTATGATTTTTCCCTCAGTTTAAAATTATAATTTCGCGCCCAGTTCAAAATATATTTACGCTTTTGCCCTTTGTTCAAAATTATGATTTTGTTCCCATTTCAAAAAATACGATTTTGTTCTCACAGCTGTCTGGCACTTCCCATTGGTCCAGCCAAATTACGATTTGCCCCGTTTAAATTTTTAGTTTTGCCATTGGTTTTGTTTTTTCCCGTCCATCCTAATTACGATTTTTCCCTCGGTTTCAAATTTATAGGTTTGCCATTGTGTTTGTTTTTTTCATGTCAAATTATGATTTTGCCCCCAGTGTAAAATTACAGTCACGCTATCGTTTTAGTTTTAGTTTTTTTTTTTGACAAATCTATGGTAGTGTTTTGTTTTAATTGTTGACTCGGTGTAATTTTTATTCGTGTCAGACGGTTGCGTGACACACGCTCATTTGTTCTCAAAAATTATAATTTTGCCCCAGTTAAAAATTATAGTCTTTCCATCATTTTAGTTTTTTTAGCAAAAGTATTGATAGTGTTTTGTTTTAATTGGTTTTCTCGATGTAATGTTTTTTGAGATTGTGTTATAAGTAGTATTTACAAGTAACCGAAACACAGACGTATATGAAAGAGAAATATTTGGCTTAGTGCCTCGCAACGCGGGTGGGGCAAAACCTAGCTGTTAACATATTTCAAGATAATAATAAATAATAAATAAAATAAAAATATATAGAAGACTTGAGCAGCTAGTGTTTTATTGCTGCCAAACGAGACCCAAGTCAACTTGTGGTGAGGACTAGGAGAGTGTAATCACGCGCTAAACGAAGAAGGTTGATATGCACCGCCGTCATTGTATACGTGTAATAATTCTATCGGTTGTTAAGGTTTATGTGCATTTACATTTGCCAACCCCCTTTACTTTCTTCAATTGTCATATAGGCCCTGATGGTTCTTTAGTTTAAATATATTCAAAAAAAAAATAATAATAATAAAAAAATATGGCCCTTGAACTTCAGTTTCATACTTTCCTCTAAATTCATATTATAGTAACATGGGCCCAACTTACCCATGGGATTCATAAAAAGAGTCACCTATATATCAATCATTAGACATCATGTTGAATTGCTACTTTAGTCTTCTTAAATTCTAGAGAGTTCAATTTAACAAATTATTAAATAAATGATTAAACAATAACAATCATTTAATATTATATGAGCTTGCATTACTATTACTATATATAACATTTTGCGTATGTCTTGTCTACAGTGTTAACTAGGTGTCATTTCATGACTGGTGCACACCTACAACAACACAAGGTCCAACTCTGTGAACGGTGAATAACTCGGTAAGCAACACACCACAAAGTACAACATTGGATGCAGAGGAAGCCGGAGATACAACTCGGAAAAGCATGCCCGCTTTTTTTACGACTTTTCCACCACAGAAAACTGTCGACGCCACTGCACCTTTTTGGAGAAGATAAAGATTGGGTGGACATCTGTTGCAGCTACTCAGATCCCAACGATGGAGGTGACTGGCGGTGATGTAGACAGACAATACAGAGAGAGTGTCTATTTGAAGAGATGCAGTGGTGAAGCTTGAAAATTTTCACCAGGGTCAGAAGTTACCGTACCTAAAAATTAGAGTACAAATACACATTACTTTGTGAGATGTGCTTTCATTCGTTTATTGTGGGCTTTATTTACATGAAATAGAGAGAGTCAACATACGAGCAAATATGTATCGTGGCAAGGTCAATTTTTTTAATGACTTACTTATTAGTGTTTTAAAAAAACTTCATAAATGTCAAGTTACACTGGCAAATAGTTTTTGTGTATTTCGTATGTAATATAAGGGAAATGAAAATGAACATATAGCAATAAAGAATGTAGGTTAAGCATTTAGAAAATACTAACATACCAATATCATAAGATAAGGAGACATATCACGACGACACGAAAAATGTTGATTTTTTAAAATACTATGTAATGTCTGTTATCATTTATTCATTTGTACCGCACAAAACATACATGACTAAGTAGATAATTAATAGAGTTTTTTTTAACTAAATATTGGTATGACTAGGTAGATAATCAATAGAGTTTTTTGTTTTTTTTTTAACTAAATATGGGTAAGTAATCCAAATGGTAAGTGTTTTATATTTCTAGAATGAAACCCTGAAAATTATATAGTTATGAAAACATTTTGATAAAGCATAAGAATTATATTAGTATTTTTTTTTCCTAAAAAAGAGCTCATACCATACCAAGCTACTGAAATAATACCGTACATACATAAAAAAAATATCAAAAAAAATATCAGATGACTTATTCTATCGTTTATTTATCTCCATACCAAACCAAATATTAACCCACCTCCTCCCTTTACACACATAACATGAAATAAGTGAACTCTAAATGTCTTGAGAATTTGGTTCAGTGGTTAATTGGTCTGTCCTCCCTAGTTGGGAGACGCAGGTTCGATCCCTGTTTGAACCATTTTCGATAGACATCTGGGTGAAGTGACAAATCAGAGTTTTAATCCTGGGTTCCAACCTGACCAGGGGGGAGGGTTTACAGATTCCATCCGGTTCCTATGCATCATGGGGCACAATCTCATGACGATTGAGGAGCCGACCTTACACATAGCCCCAAACAGGGTGATTTTATACGTGAGATTCTAAATCAAAATCCTTGGGAGGAAACTTGGAACATAAGTGTGGCGTGAGACCATAATGTTAAATAACTTTTTCAACTAACTAAAATTTACTTTAGGGACTAAACTTGAAACCTTCATAAAGCATAAGGACGTAATAAATGTAGACAAAAATACAGAGAGAGAGAGTTGTTGGGGTTGGGGTTTGATGTGTATATACATATACTGATATATACATACAGATGATACAGGTAATCAATCAAAAACATATAATCTTTACTGTAGATAAATCATCTGTTTCTGATTACCTTCATCAGAAATCACTTCCGATCATTCCAATATTGTATCATATCTTTATAATATATAATAAATCTATACATATATATGTATGTTTATGTTATTCAACTCCATGCCTGCTGCTTCCACTCATTGAATCCACTTCATCTTAATTAATTCAGGTTTGTTTATCCTATTTCTTGAGTTTTATCCATTGCTTTTCTTGAAATACTATGATTTAGTTTCTGATGTCTCTGTCTGTTGACTTTGACTTTCAACTCAATTTTGTTGAAATTGGAGTTGGTATTTTTTTGTTACAATTGTGTTGTTTGGTTATTTTATTTGAATTTAATCTATTTTTCGTAATTTTAGCTTGTTAAATTAATTAATTATTATTTTTCTTCCTGTAGAAGTTTAGTTGAATTATGTGATTAATTTTGTGGAATATATATATGATTAATTTGTGGAATTTATATGTGCAAGATCACACACACTGATTTGTGATTGAGTTTGTGAAAGTGATGGATTGAGATAGAAATACATGTGAAGTTAATTTGATTTAGAAACTGTATTTCTTTTGAAATCTTGTGTTGTTTCTTTTGAAATCTTGTGTTGTTTCTTTGATGACTAAATTCTAAACTTCATATGTTTATTTTTCGTGTTTGAATTGGTTTTTTTGTTCGGTTAATTGCAGATATTTGGAGGGATCTTATTTTCCTGCGGATGTTATTACGTCGGTATTGTAATACACTAAGAACAAATGCCATCACTAAAGATGAAAATGAAGTCAACCGTGGGCTGTTTGCGAGAAAAGAACGGCCTCCATGTTTGTCAAAAATCGAGCAAGATATTCAAGAACTCGTCGTCACAAGCTAAAAGTTTCCAAGAAGAATCACAACTCGAGTCGTTTACATCTAACAAAAAGGATGGTAATAACATAGTATTTCTTGTGTAAGTTTATGCATATTTGACTATTTTTTGATTTTTTTTTTTTTTTTTGCAGATTCTGTTTGTAGTGAAGCCATTGCGCAGGATCTTAGGAGCGATGAAACTAGCTGTTGTGAGTTTTTTGATGAAGAAAGTATACAGGTTTGGAAATTACTTTTAACATATCTACGATAACGAGCCTTGTAACTCCGTATATATTTATTTACATATGGAAGTTTTAATTGACTGCAGGATCATACAAAAGCCAACTGCTCTTCGACGGTAGAAACTATCTTTTCCCCCATACCACAATCAATGGATAATAACAGTGAAGCAACTCCTTCATGTGATGGAGGTAAAACAATAAACTGATTATAGAAGTTTTGTGACTTGAAGTTGTATTATATAGTTTTTACTGTTTGGACAGTTGATTATAATTATCCGGTTATTAAATAGTTACAGCAAAACTGGTTATCATAAACTTACCAACATTACTTATTTCTTCATGTTTACTGGATTTATGTACGTTTTTTTTACAAATATCTTATTGATGATCTTTTTTAGAAAATGATTAAAATTAATGTTTTTTAGTCCATTTTATCTAGAAGTGCCTTAAAAAATTAGCATTGGTCAGACACTAACAGTTGAATATCTAATTATTGTAGTTGATTACTTGATTGTGCTCTTTTAAAATCACATAAATCATTTTTAAATCACAAATGCAAAACACTAACTTTGTTTTTTATTGTCTCTATTTAGGGAGTGAAAAGGATCTTGTAGCGCCATCACTAGAAGATAAAGATAGTGACAGTATAAACAAAAACTCGTGTGAATATCAAAGCTGTAACGTGTCAGATTTCTTCATTTCCGACATGATTGTTTCTAGCTCACCCATTGACGAACCTACATGCTTACCGGATTATGGATGTGATGAATCAAGCATATTTTTAGACGATGAATACATGGTACTAACTTTTCTTGAGGATAGCAATGATTGTGATGACAGAATAAAAAACAGTTCGGAACCTATAATGGCTTCAGAAGAATCAAACTTGTATCTGGCAATTCATCAGCTGACATCATGCAATCAAGAACCCGATGTTAATAATTATCTGGATTGGGATCCGGCAGAATGTTTGGATCCACAGATGTTTATCAAACTGCCCGATCTTTCCGAAGTGGAAACAAATTTATCGCCCTGGAAAAGAAAAAGCGTCACGCTAGTACTTGATTTAGATGGTATGCAACTTTTTTGCTTATTTTTAATATTTGCTTATCAATCTATTTATATGTTCCATTAACTATAGTTTTGTTGATGTTGGCATATACAGAAACACTTGTCCACTCGTCATTGGAACACTGTGATGATGCGGACTTCAGTTTTACGGTATTTGTTGATTTCAAAGAGCATACGGTCTATGTGAAGCGGAGGCCTTACCTTAAAGAATTCTTGGAAAGGGTTTCGGAAATGTTTCAAGTTGTGGTGTTTACAGCTAGTCAAAGTATTTATGCAAACCAACTACTGGATATATTGGATCCAGATGGAAAAATCATCTCTCGTCGCGCTTATAGAGAATCTTGTATTTTTGCTGATGGAACTTATACCAAAGATCTAACTGTCTTAGGTGTTGATCTTGCTAAAGTTGCCATAATTGATAATTGCCCACAGGTAGCTTTTTGGTTACAATTGTTTTTTTCTTTTATGTATCATATGTTGTTAGGTGTAGATCTTGCTTGGTCAACATAACACCCTTTTGTCCAAAATTTTTATATTTTTTTAAGAGTAAAATGCCATTTTCGTGAGGTTTGACCAGTTTTGCGATTTTGGTCCAAAGGTTTGTTTTTTCGCATCCGGATCCAAAAGGTTTGAAATTTTACCATTTTCATCCGGCTCGTTAACTTCATCCATTTTTCTCTGTCAAGTAAGGGGTATTTCCATCTTTTTTGTTAGCTTTAAGGGCAATTCAGTCTTTTTCAGGGGTATTCGGTCTTTTTACATAAAGTGAAAAAGACCGAATCGCCCTATAAGTTAACAAAAAAGACGGAAATACCCCTGACTTTACAGAGAAAAATGGATGGAGTTAACGAGCCGAATGAAAATGGCAAGATTTCAAACCTTTTGGATCCAGATGCGAAAAAACAAACCTTTGGACCAAAATCGCAAAACTGGCCAAACTTCACGGAAATGGCATTTTACTCTTTTTTTTGAAACATGTCAAATTTTATTACAAAACTTGTCTGATTCCAACAATAATTTATTTTGCTAATAAAATGATTTAGGAGGTTTTATCATCTAAAAAATACACTTTGCGTGAATTTCGACGCGTTTCTGTTTATGTTGTTTTTGGATATCTTTTGAGCCTCATCAACCTTTGGTGGTTTCAGGTTTTCCGATTGCAAGTAAATAATGGAATTCCAATAAAGAGTTGGTTCAATGATCCATCAGATTGTGCATTAATTACCTTACTACCCTTCCTGGAGACACTTGCAGATGCAGAAGATGTCCGTCCACTAATCGCCAAAAGATTCGGTAACAAGGAATAAATGCCCTTGTTTTTCATTATTTTACTCCAAATCTTAGATGCTTATCACCCCGTCCGTGTGCGCCTAATATAATTATCTATACAAATAAGACGTTTTCTTTTCTCATTTAGTTATCTTACTTGGTTTTCTTTTTATATTGTGACAGATTGTAGTTGCAGAAATTTCTAATTTCCAGTGTACAGTTATAGAATCTTAGAAACAGATTGTGTTGACTTGATATAGTTTAAAAGTCCCTAATCCATTAGGTTAATTTCCAACAGTTTGGTCGCTTGTAGTTTTTAAAGGTAAATTTGCGTCCACTTCGAGTCTAAAACTTTCTGTTAAAAGCTAGACATGTGTTGACATTTTATTTTATGTTGACTTTCAACAGGTAGATTTGTGTTGACTTCTGATAGATTTCAAAGTCCCTAAACCTTTCGGAAAGTTCTTTTTTTTTCTCTTTAGATTTCAAATCATCCTCACATAGAAGATGCATGCTTGACTCTTTTATATTCTTTTTTAAGTTGTGAAAAAGATGGTTATAGAATAGATATGAGATTGATCCATGTTGCTAAAATGTGTTACAACATCTTATTATAATCTGATGTTGATGTACAAATATTTAGGTACAAACTTTAATGTATGTATGTGTGTGTGCACGCCGGCGTAACAATCTTTAGTTAAAAATCATAAATGCAGTTGTACATAAAACTTAAATGGTGGTTTCTTGTTTAATGAGTTTTAAATTAAATGAAAAGAATTTAAAGATTTTTGTTTCTCTCCCTTTCCTCTCTCCTGGAACATTTCTGGCAACCATTTCTTTCGACGATACGTGGATTTTTTGTTTCTCTCCCTTTCCTCTCTCTCACTTGGAAAAAACACATTACACGTGTTTCCAACGCTAAATGAATACGACAAGTGATTAATACCCTAAAATAATAATATAAGGACCTGACGAGACAATTGTACGCTTTAGAAACTCTGATAAGAAGTTAGTGATTTTTAATGTTGTAAAGAAAGATTGTCAAGGAATGTGTATACAAACACACTTATGCGTCTAGCGAGAATAATCACTCTTTGGTGATAAATTTTAGCAATGGGTCAATGCCACACTTGCATGTCTAACACCTTAATGTTTGAAATACTTCTCAAAGAAGTGGTCAATTATGGTGTGTTCTAAAATGCCAATTTTCAGTCTAGTGATTTGGAAAAAAAGTTTGGAAGACTCGAAAAAGCGTAAAAAGTGAGGAAGTCATGTGTTGTAAGGCTAAATGTTGTGGGTTCACGAGCTAGCCATTAACGTTGGCTGGTGGCAACAGGCACACTGCCCTGGCCCGTTAACGGTGCTCGTTAATGGCAAAATAGTTAACAGGTTTATGATGTTAATGGATAGGGAGAGAGACCTTGGGTGGGTTTGGTCAAACTAGCCGTTGGGTGAGTGAGTGAATGAGTGAGTGAGTGGGAGCTTCGGTTGGGATTTTAAATAAAAAATAATAATAATTGCAGTGTAGTTAACCCGCAACACCTAGCTAATGGACAGTTTAGTTAATGGCACTCTGCTGACTTGGCGCTAATGTGTCAACACTTTTTGTTAGTTAATGGAAAACTTAGTTAACCCACAACATAGAGTCTTAGTTAATGGAAAACTTAGTTAACCCACAACATAGAGTCTAAGGGGTGCACAATCCAACCATGCAAAACCTGGAACAAGTTTCAAGTTGTTTTATCACACTATTTAAGCAAGCCTTCTTCAGTCATTTTGGACTCTCTTGGTGACCTTTTAGCTCGAAAATGTCTAATGATCATGGATTGGCAACTATTAGTGTGTGGGCTTACTATGATGTCTACATTTAAACACTTTTATAGTTGTGAATGGTGCTTTATTACCAAAATTAGGAAGAAATACTAAAGGTGATCACCATCTACGTTAGTGAAAAGAATAGATCGAGGTGATCACTACCTCGATTTGTTAGACGTTAAAGATGTGATGAATGCCTTATTAGAGAGACGATTGTGATGATTCTTTCCACATTGTTACAAGGAAAAAATTGTGGTTATCTCTACCCTTTTAAAATGACGCTTAAGAAAAAACTATTGGTGGATGCCACAGAGTAGATGTAATATTAGTTAGATACAAAAGAGGTTATAAAACTTAAATATAATCTATGCCTCTCTACAAGTTCTTACATTATAGTTGATTGTTATTGATATTTAACATATTAATGGAAGCCTTGATGTTTTATTTTAATTTTTTTTATTACAATGTGTTTTCAAAACGATATCACTACATGATGAAAAGTTATATCTAGTTATTTATGTATATATTTAAAAGTAATAACTTTAAAAAGATAATACACAATTAATAAAATGAAATGAAAATTAAATAATACATATTGATGTAATTAACTAACTATATTGATTACTCCAATCTTTTGATAAATAATATACATTCACTAATTAGATAAATAATACATATTGATGTAATTAACTAACTATATTGATTACTCCAATCTTTTGATAAATAATATACATTCACTAATTAGAATTATAATTAACTAAATTTAACTTCTAATTAGTCAAAATCATATATGGGTCAAAACTGATTACTCCAACCTTTTGATTCTTCAATTTTATATACGTCAACGTTTTTTTCTAAACACTATAAATAGTGTTATTAAGCATGTTTAAACATGTGCTTTACACACCATTTTATGAAATTTATATATAATGTTATTCTTAACCCTTTTTTCTCTTATATAATTTTATCATTAGAACCATTTTTTAAGCTATCACAACATTAGAAATGGCAATGTTTTTTAAGCTATCAAAACATGAATTTCCCCATAACATTATACTACACATTCACAACAAACTAAACCATTTCCCGAAAAGCAACATATTTATACCAAAGAGCTTGTAGCCTAACACTATCAAGGTGTATAATACACACGCTCCTGCTAAGTGGTTGAGGTTTCAATCTCGCAACAAATACTGACGTGGAGTAAATTTAGAGGATATTTGATGAGGAGTTAATCCAAAAATTGACAGGACAAAAAGGGTCCAAACTTTTAATAACATGTGATTGAAGTTACGGGACCCATGATCAGTTGACGAGAAGGTTTTAACAAGCTTGATCATGTGGCATACGCCTGTGGCAGTTTGACCCATATATCAGACCTGCAATTCTTGATCGAAAGCCTCGATTCCGTATTAAAAATTTTCTCCAAGTTATGAATCTTTTATTGAAGCAATCTACGCGTCTATCTGAGCACTTAATTTCATATTAATTAGAAGACACCTATTGTAATCATCAACTTTTATTTGAGAATTTACTACCATTGTTTACGTTTTGCGTCATTCTCTGAATCTAACTTAAAATAAAGATTAATTATTTTCCTCCGTTAAAAGAAAGAAGAGTAAACTACAATTTACCCCCTAAGGTTTGGGGGCAGAATCACATTTACCCTCTATTTTTAAAATCTTGTTGTCTTGCCCCATGTCTAGTCCCAATTGCATCAATCTTGGATCCTAGACCTAAATTTTGTTAAAGTCAACCGTTACCCAATAACGGTCAAATGGTATAATAAAAAGGCGAAATGACCATTTTACCCTTTGGCCGTTAGTGGGTAACGGTTGACTTTAACAGAATTTAGGTCCAAGGCCCCAGATTGATGCAATTGGGATTAAACGGGATGTAAAGAAGCAAGATTTTGAAAATAGGAGGTAAACGTGCGGGTAAAACTCGAGATTACCACCCATGGCATTATAGCCTAGTGGTATCTTGGGGGTGGGATAAGGCTTATGACCATTAGGTCATGGGTTCGATTCTCACAAAGGGGGTTTTCCCAGATTTATTGGGTTTCCTCCTGAATTGGTGTATAGGCATTATTGCCTAGTGGAGATGGATATGATCAGGTGGTTCTGTTGGTGGCACGATGATACTCCAGTGGTCCGTCAGTGATCCAAATTTGCCGTTAAAAAAAAAAAACTCGAGATTACCAAATATAGAGCAAAACTAAAAGGACAAATAGCCTTCATTTGAGAAACGGACGTGGAGGGTGGCTAGAGTCGAAAGTAGGGATGAGCTCGGTACCGACCGGTACCGGAACCGAAAGTAGCGGTACCGAAAATACTCAAAAGTGGGTACCGGTACCGAATATACCTGGTACGGTACCGGTTCGGTACCGATATTTGAGGGTAAATACCGGTACCAAACCGGTACCGAAAATGTCAAAAGTCGATACCGAAAAGGTACCCGGTTCGGTAAATTCTGTGCTGGTACCGGGTCCATTTTGCTCATCCCTAGTCGAAAGCAGTGAGTCTCGTCGGGTCGTCAACTTCATAATCGCCACGTTGTCTTCACGGTCGCAACCACGTTTGATGGCGGTCACCTTCTTCTGTCGTTGCTCCGTCACCACATGGTGAGGCGTGCGGCGACAAATTCGCCTTTCAAACACGCATGGGGTCATGTTTCTCACTATCATTGTCATTATTGCATACAACTCAACATCGGATCCACACCTATAAACTTGTTTTTTTAAATATGTACAAAGAGAAAGAAACAATCCCACCGCTTCTGAAGAAAAGACTCGTTAGCAGCAGCAGTGCACACCAGGTGTTTGATAATATGACTCAACCACTTATTTCAAGCAAACAAACATATAAGTATATAGTGCCTCCACATTACCCATTTCATTTTCCAATATATGCCATAAATTGAGGAAAAAGTTTCAATCTTTAATCTCTTTTGTTAACAAGTTGCGCTTTTTTTGTTGTTGAAATTAAGCCCGGTTGTTTACGCTAATGTAAACAAGATAGAGATAGTGGCTTATGAAAATGGAGTCAGGAAGCAGGGGAGTAGATGCAGAGGTCCCAACCATAAACAATAATAACCCTGCTGGTGCCACCTCATCGTCATCAGCTAGATGTGGAAGTAACATGAACCCAACCATGGCTCAATATGGTGCTGATGCTAGGCTTTTAGCAGAGTTTGAACAGTCGGTTGAATCTGGTAAATCTTTTAACTACACAGATTCGATTACGCATGCGCCAGAAGCTGTAGCTGAACAACAAATGGCTGCTTATTTATTAAAGATTCAAAGAGGTGGTTTTGTTCAACCTTTTGGTTGTATGATTGCAGTTGAAGAACCCTCTTTTAGCATCATAAGTTTTAGCGAAAACTGTTTTAGTATGTTGTGTTTGAATCTGGACAATCCTGAGAAGAAAACTCTGCTTGGAATTGATGCTAGAACACTTTTCACCTCTAGTTCCAGGGCTTCATTAGAAAGGGCAGTAGCTTCTGCAGAAATCAAGTTGTTAAACCCTATTTGGGTTCACTCTATAACTACACGTAAACCGTTTTATGCAATTCTCCATAGGATTGATGTGGGCATTGTGATTGATTTAGAGCCGGCTAACGATAGTGACCCTGCAGTATTCTTTGCTGGTGCGGTTCAGTCGCAAAAACTTGTTGTTAGAGCGATTTCTAAGCTGAATTCCCTCCCTGGTGGAGATATCGGTGCTATGTGTGATACCCTTGTTGAAGAAGTACAAAAGCTTACGGGTTATGATCGGGTTATGGTTTATAAATTCCATGACGATGAACATGGTGAAGTTATTTCAGAAGTTAAAAGAACTGATTTAGAATCGTATTTAGGGCTGCATTATCCCGCAACAGATATTCCACAAGCTGCTCGATTCCTGTTTAAACAAAATCGCGTGAGAATAATCGTAGATTCTCAAGCAAAATCAGTCCCCGTGATTCAAACTCAAGAACTAAAGCAACCGATTTGTTTGGTCAACTCTACTCTTCGGGCCCCACATGGCTGCCATACAGTTTACATGGATAACATGAATTCTGTTGCATCTTTAGTGATGGCAATTCTTGTAAAAAACAACGAATCCACGAAATTATGGGGTTTGGTGGCATGCCATCACACAACACAACGTTATATCCCGTTTCCGCTTCGTTATGCTTGTGAGTTTTTAATGCAATCAATGGGTTTGCAGCTCTACATGGAGCTTCAGTTAGCCGAACAAATAGCGGAGAAAAAGATCCTCCATATGCAAACCACCTTATGTGACATGCTACTGCGAGAGGACCCTTTTCGGTTAATAACTCACTCTCCAAGTATCATGGATTTAGTCAAATGTGACGGAGCAGCTTTATACTACGATAACGAAGTTTGGTTAATTGGTGTAACTCCGAATGAATCACAAGTTACAGATATCGTTAAATGGTTGTGTAATGAACATAAGGATTCTACAGGGTTCAGTACAGAAAGTTTGTTACATGCGGGTTATCCTGGTGCATCTTTGTTTGGTGATACAGTTTGTGGTATGGCTGCTGCAAGAATTACTTTAAACGATTTCGTGTTTTGGTTCAGATCAGAAACTGAGAGACAGATTAAGTGGGCAGGTGCTAAACATCATCCTGAAGATAAAGATTTGAATATGATGCATCCAAGATCTTCGTTTAAGGCGTTTCTTGAAATTGTAAAATTTAGAAGTTTACCTTGGGAAGATTCCGAGATCAATGTGATTCATTCTTTGCAGTTGATAATGAGAACATCAGCTCAAAATGTTGCGGATAACAGTGGTGGTGGTCAAAGAGTGATGAATTATAGTCAACGAAGTGAGAGTGATGCTCAACGGGTGGCTGAAATTAGTTCGGTTGCGTGTGAAATGGCGAGATTGATTGAAACAGCATCTGTTCCTATTTTTGGTGTTGATGTGTGTGGTTTGATAAACGGGTGGAATGGGAAAATCGCAGAGTTGACTGGAGTCAAAGCTAGTGAAGCTATCAGAAAGTCTTTGATTGATGAATTTGTTCACGAAACATCACATGGAGTTGTTGAAGATCTTCTCTGTAGAGCTTTGCAAGGTAAATAAGTTATTTTATGATAATATAAATTGATTTTATTTTAGGATTTCATGTAAAATAGTAGTTATTAGTTAGAAAGTATTAAAGGTGATTTTGTTTAATATAGGTAAAGAAGAAAAAAACATCGAACTGAAACTACGAAAAGTTGGCATGCAACAGCAAAACAAACCTATTTTATACATTATGGCGAATACATGCACAAGCAGAGACTACATGAACAATATTGTCGGTGTATCCTTTGTGGGTCAAGATGTCACAGACAAGAAAACTATCATGGACCAATTTATACGCATGGAAGGCGATTATAACTCGATTATTCGAACCTTAAATCCGTTAATTCCTCCTTTATTTGCTTCAAATGAAAACGCTTGTTGTTCTGAATGGAATGCAACCATGGAAGAACTTACGGGTCGTATGAAACATGAAGTTCTCGGAAAAGTTCTTCCTGGTGAAATTTTTGGAGGTTTATGTTCACTTAAAGATGAAGATACACTGACCAAATTCACGATCATGTTATATACAGCAATCAATGGTCACGATTCATCGGATTTACCGTTTGGGTTGTTTGGAAAAGATGGGAATCTTGTAGAGGGTCATTTGACAACAAACACGAGAGTTGGTGAGGACGGAAAAGTGGTTGGGTGTTTTTGTTTTTTGAGTGTGCGAATGCCTTTAGAAGATGGTAAAAATGAGCAAGAATCTGTGTTCAAACGTGATGATTTAGCGTATATTAAGCGAGAAATTAAGAACCCTTTAAACGGGCTTCTTTTTACTCGCGAGCTTCTGCAAAAGTCAGCTATTTCAGATAATCAGAAGCAGTATCTTGAGACAAGTGTTGCCTGTGAAAGACAAATTGCATCGATTGTTGAGAATCTGGATATAAAAAGTATCGAAGAAGGGTAAGTGTTAATTCTAGAGATGCAAAATGAACGGATTGGGTAACGGGTCAAACGGGGTAACTTTAGAGTATATGTAGGCTTGGGTTGACCCGAGAACAGTTTGTGTCCATAATTTAATGCATAATTAGGGGTGTGAACGGTCTCGTAGGCAGCAGCATTCGTGCTTGCCTTTGCCGTGATTGTCCGTTGTTCCCTTGGTGCGCTGTCATTGACGGTATTTCTGACACGACCCAAAAACACAACATGAACCTAACACGAAATTCGTGGGTTTGGGTTTAGTCTAAACGGGCTCGGGTCAGTTTCAACTTTCAAGTTAAACCCGCAAACCCGTTTAGCTAAACAGATCGGGTTCGGTAACCCAGTCAGGTTGGCGTGTTGACCCGTTTAACCCACTTTTACTATATTATATTTTTTCACAATATGTTTTATGTCATGATTTTGGGTTCGTTTAACATTTTCGGGTTGACACGAAAAGGTTCGGGGGGTTCAGGTCATGTTCGCGTTCGTCTAAAATTTTCATTTTCGGGCCGGGTTGAACCCGCAAAGACGACCCGTTTAGCACCCCTTAAAATATGATTACAAAAATGATATTATGTATAGTAATAATCTAATACTTTATTCCCATTTTAGCTAAAAGAATGCATAACAGTTATCATCTACTGAAAGAATGCACAATAGTTTCACAGAAGCAAATTTGCGCGTTAGCCTCAGAAGTCAAGCTTTTATCTGCTATTCATTGTAGTGCTTGTTTGTAAAGTGTTTTTGGGTTTTGCAGCAATGTGGAACTGAACTCGGACCAATTTTTCATGGAGAATCTTTTAGATGCTATTGTGAGCCAAGTAATGATCGTTCTGAACGAAAAGAATATTCCATTGGTTCATGAAATACCTAATCAAGTCAAAGTGCTTGATCTTATCGGCGATCAAATAAGGCTTCAGATAATCTTATCGGATTTCTTGATCAGCGCTGCAAACCATGCACCGTCACCCGATGGTTGGGTGGAAATCAAAGTGTCCCCCGGGCTCAGGATGAAACAAGATGGACATGAATACATTCATCTACAGTTCAGGTACATATTTTTACTGCGGGTGATTTTCAACCCGTTTAAGCAGTTTGAACAAAGCAATTGTGCATGTCATATGCTTCAAAATGCATTTTGGGTGATTTTAACTTCGTTTGATCTATTTGATTAGTTTCCTTAGTTAAAACATTACCCGAATAGACCGATTCAGAGATGAATGTGTCGAAATTACTACCTTTATTTCAAGAAAAACTTTGTTTATGCCGGTACTAACCCAAGGATATGAAACTATTAGACTTATGGTGCTTCTTTATGTACATCTTAGTTCAAAATAAAGGCAAAATAGCCTTCTATTCATAAATTAGATGTATGGTTTTGACTTTTGTGGTCACACGAGTGAAGGGATGGCAATGGGCCGTGTTCGGGCTGGGTATTGGTAATTTCATACCCATACCAATACCCAGTTGTAGAATCGTGTCCCATACCCGGCCCAATACCCGTCAGGTATCAGGTATACCCGTTAATTTGTTAAAAAATACCGATTGGATTTCCAAACACATTTTTTTACTATTATATATATTGTATAATTTTTATCTATATAACAACTATTATAAATTAAATATACATTACATACATATAAGTTTTATCATTAATAAATAGTAACACTATAACTTTTATATAGTTTTATTTATATACTTCACGACACACAAAATATATATATAATATTATCAAATACATATTCCAAAAAAATATATTTTTTAAACACAATGAACCTACTAAAACAAAATATGAAGGATATCATCAAATACATATTCCAAAAGAATTATTTTTTAAACACAATGAACCGACTAAAATAAGTCACTAATAGATTTGGTTAAGGGAAAATAAAAATATAAACAAAACAATTTTGGGTATATGATCCGGTATATAGTTCGGGTAAATGGGTATGTGTTTCGGGTAATCGGGCCGGGTATCATCTAATCTTATACCCGTCAGGCTTCGGGTATAACCGTCCCATATGTTTGGGGTATACCCGTTGGGTTCGGGTTTTTTTTGCCATCCCTAGACAAGTCAGTCTTTTCAGTAATAAACAATTAACATCAAAACATAACAGATCAATTGGTAAAAAAGTAGCTAAACAAAGCAATTAAAGAGTTGCCATATATATTTTTAACGCATAAAATCTTCTATACAAAATTACTTTTTCAAGAAAAGTGTTTCAAGTCAACCGGACACAATCTAACCCATTTCAATCCATACCAAAAGGTTATCCATTTTGACCCATTATCAAACCCAGATGACCCGCCCATTTAGCAGTCCTAACCAACTTTTCATTGTTGCAGAATGACTCATCCGGGCACAGGGTTACCTGCGAGTATTATCAGAGACATGTATGAAGAAGGAAAAAACCAGGGTACCCAAGAGGGACTTGCTCTCAATCTTTCTAGAAAACTTCTTAATGTTATGAAAGGTCATGTGCATTATGTTAGAGATGACAACAAGTGTTGTTTTCTCATTGACATAGAGCTTCAAATCAGAAAATAAAGGTTTGAAAACAACAATGTTAATGAGTTCAATTGCCTTATGTGAAATTTTGGGTGTTTGAATGTTAATATATAAAGGCGTTTAGTTTTCATTCCAGTTTGTGGATCAGTTTAGTGAATCTTGACATGTAAATGAGCTCAAAGTGTTCAAATTTAATAGTGATGATATTATCCACATGTATACCGTCCTCTCATCCACAGTGATACGACTAAGATATATTTGAGACGTACCATCCCAGTAACGGGATTGGTGTGTTTTTGCTAATATGTTCACAAATATGACCAATATGGGATTTGTGTGGTTTTGTTAATATGTATCCACATATTTCAATTTACGTCCCGCTTGCGGTATGCGCATATAATGTATATGTGTGGGCGTTCGGGGGCAAAAGTGAAAGTACACTAATTTTAACATTATTTTACTAATTTCATAAAAATAATGTTAAAAGAGGGGGATGGTTAATCATGCATCATGTGGTGGCGTTTTGATAGCCGAAAGACAAGGGAGCACATGCACTAATTGGCCTGTCTTAATTGTCGAGTGTTATGTGTCTTATGTCCAAGGCTTGATACAAAACTACCACCGAGCCGGGGGTCTCACTAGAAGCAGCCTCTCTATTCCTACAGGGTAGAGGTAAGACTGTCTATATCTTACCCTCCTTAGACTCTACCTTAGCTTTGCTATTGGTGGGGTTTAGTGAGCGTCATGATGATGATGATATTTCAACTTTTTTTAATGCTACCAAGACATTTTTATAACAATTTATTACACCTAAATACCACATAACATTTATATGCAAAGATTTGAAACCACACCGTTTATTGTTAAAACTTTATAGTGATATTGATATCCATATGTATCAACATCTTATGGTAACCTTACACCGTATATTGGAGACAAATCATCACATCATTTGCAAAGATTTGAACCCACACCGTTTATTGTTCAAATTTAATAGTAATACCTCATCCACAATAACCATCGAAGAAAAGTGAACAATATGTGATTGGTGTTTTTGAATGCACCCACATTTTTCAAATTTTTAATGCTACAACACATTTTTAACATTATTTTGCACCTAAATACCACAAAACCTTGCACTTTAAGGGAGCGTTTGGTTCGCGGAATGATTTGGAATTGGAATTTGTATAGCAATTAGAATTTGAAGGAATTGGATTTGAAATTTAAACATTCCAATTGGAATTGAAAATTGTTGGAATTGGATGTCAAATGAATTGGAATCCATCAACCCGGCACCCACAACCACAAGTTCGGGTCGAAACGGTTCAAGTCGAAGCGGTTTGATTCGAAACGGTACTGGTCGAAACGGTTCGCATCGAAACGGTTTAGGTCGAAACGATTCGCGTCGAAACGGTACGGGTCGAAACTGTACGGGTCGAAACGTTTCGGTCAAAAAGGTACGGGTCAAAACGGTTCGCGTCGAAACGGTTGGATTCAAACCGGTACGGTCGAAACCATTGGCGTCGAAACATTACAGGTCGAAACGGTTCGGATCGAAAACAGTATGGGTTGAAACGGTACGGGTTGAAACGGTACGGGTCGAAACGGTCGAAGATTCCAATGAATTTACCTTAATTTCTTCACATATAGGAAGGATTTTGAATCTCTGTAGTTAAAGGAATTTGAAGGAATTCATGCGTAATTCCTATTCAAATTCCATTGTCAACCAACCAAACACATGAAGATTGGAATTGGGATTCCAATTCCATCAAATTCCATAAACCAAACATCTTAAGAGATGGAATTCAAATTCCAATTCCCTTAAATTCTATCGACTTAAATTCTATTGAATTCCTGATAACCAAACGCCCCCTAAGGATTTAAACCCACACCTTATACACCACATAACCTTGCACTTCAAGGATTTAAACCCACAGTTTTTTGTGATAGACAAGCACCATGCTTTTACAGTACTAGACATCACACAAAAGAAGTGATTTTAGCAATCACCATTAGAATCAAATTTTGACCAAAAAGGTCAAAACTCAACACTTTGACCTGCTTCATGAGATAGCATCACAAGAACCACACTCACAAGGGAATCACAATTAGCCAACAGATAACACAGTTGGTATTATAACACATATTTTAATACATTAGGTACAAGTCATTACAGCATGATGATAATGACCACTTGTAACTTTCTACAACAAACAGATGCTCCTCTAAAACATGAAAAACCTGCTCATGACAACTAAAAGTACTTTACACAAACAAAAAACTAAATAAACAAAAAAAGTTCCCAAGTTCAGTTCCCATCCGTTTTCACTCGAGGAACTGAAGATTCAAAACACATGAAAAGTCAGATCTACCCCCAACACGGACACTATACATTTGCCACGAAACCTATAAACTTACTTACGTCCAAGCAATCATCGCCATCGGTAAAAGCCCGAATAAAAACAGTTCCCAAAATGAAGAGGTGAAAGAACAGGAGACAACGATTTACATATTAGAAAAATGGCAATCGGGATCTGCACATTACTATCATTCGCCTCTTCCAAACTACTTCTGACATAGGATTTCTTTTTTTTTTTAATCTTTTTTCTTTCTTTTTTACTCTTTTATCTTTTCAAAAATAGACAAAATCCGCACCCGCACCCTTGTTTTCTTTTTAATACGATTCTCTTAGTTCTTCTATACACTATGTACTCATGAAAGTCAGCAGTCTTGCGTAAATATTATTATTTTAGACGGTTTAGCACGACTGCTGGCTTCACCTGCTGTCAGCTCTGCTCAGTTGTACCAGGAACCGCACCGTCTTTTGGAGGGCTACCTGATGAGTCACCTGAGTCTGAACCATTTGACCGATGCATTTGAATATTCAAAACATTTGATGACAAAGGTTCCTGTAAGACGATAAGGATAAATAAACAATTTAACATTTTCATTTTCATTAGTTAGCTTTTATTAGAGTAAAGCTGGACACCAGTGCAAAGCTTGGCTCTAAAGGCGGAAATACGTGTGAAGCAGGCTGGGTTGGTTACCGGGTCAAAATAGATTCGTGTCAAAACAGGGCATATTTAGGTTGGGTCGACCCAAAACACCTTTTGTGCATTTTTAGGTTTTAACAAATAACTAAATTGAGTATGACAACAGAAACAATATCATTACAACAGTATTAACATACTGAATAAAGTGTATTAATTCAAGGGTGTGCACAGTTCGGCTCGGTTTTCAGTTTTTGGAACTAAATTACGTATGATCCAAGATTTAAAAAAAATTAGATGTTTACATTTACGTTATTATATTTAACATATTTAATTAATTTTCTTCACATAAACCTAACATTCTAACCTATTTTTTAGTTTTTCCAAAGTTTTTATCAAGACATTCTTTTATAATACTTTGAAAATCATTGAACTTTTATGTTAAGTTTTTTTTTCTTGTAGGCAATGGATAAATCATTTCAAAGATAAATAAAAAATGTTAATTTCTTATTACAAATACTTAACATTCAAGAATAAAATCAATTATTCCTAAATCAATATACAACCACCATTAAAAAATAAAATTTTAGGTAATTCGGTTGGGTTCGGTTTTCATAAAATGCAAAACCGTAACCGAACCGTAAAATTCAGTTCGTTTTTTCGTTTGGTTTTTTTCGGTTTTCTGCTCACCCCATGGGTTGAAAATACCCTTGGGGCAGCTTTCAACACATTCGACCAATTTTAGCATTACCCTTTTTAGCTGAACTTATCATCTGACCCGTTTGAGATTTAAAAAAGCAAAGCAACCCAACTATTTATATAAAATGTTTTAAATAAACATCTTTTACCTGATCAACAACTTCTGAACCTTCTGAATGGAAAAGAATAGGGCGGCAACGTTTATCTTCGTTCATCAAACTCGAGTTCTGAAAATGAGTCACGAGTGCCATCTTTCCTTGGATACGAGCATAAGCCAACGAAGCAACTTTTTCACTGTTGAATTTCTCCCATTTTTTCCCATTGAATGCCTACACAACAATTTACACAAATTAGTAGATACTTAAATATAGTTAACATCATGTTGAATTTAAAGGGTCGAAGATAGTCAACCGTAAGGTAGAAAAAACCTGGTAAAATGGGATTATATGAGTTGGAGAAAGCATGTTGATAAACGCATAGCCGACGTTGCATTTGTTCTGCAATAAATGGCGGGAAACCGTCATGTAATAATACATTAAAATCAATTGGCAAATAACAAGAAATTCTTAACAAAAATAATACCTTAAAATCGATTGGCAAGTACAGAAAATCATAAGTACCACTATGATTTTCATCAATAGCAGCAAGCAGCATCTTAGAAGTATACCTGGAGTATGAAACATATAATCAACATAAAATCGCTTAAGTGCTGAAAATAATCAAGATGAAATCTTTTTCATACTTGTTAGGAATGTTTTTTATCATCAAAGTTGTTCGGGTATCTTCTCCGCTTGTGATTTTATCAAGATCAAGCTGAAACTGTTTTTTGCTATCAGTTTGACCACCATTTTGATCAGCGCGCCGGTTCCGTCCACGTTCACTCATACTTTCCGCAAGTGTGGGCCCAAATCCCGCATAAGGCCCGCTACCAAGAAACATAGAACTAACCCTGGGAGAATGCATGGTGCTGAAACTTGGAGAACCGTTTCCAACCGACCCACGAGAACCTAAAAAGCCTCTATCAATATGACCTATACCTACACCCCCATAAGCAGGTGAGCTCATGAACACCGTTTCAGGAGACTCGTGATAATGACCAAAATGCCCCTCGAACGGTATCCCAGATGGAGCAGATCCAACATGATGATGTTGATGAAGCATAGATCCATGGCGTCCCGTGATTGGAAACCCGTGGGTAATACCAGGTGGGACCTTGGATGTAGTAAACGGATGACCGATGGTCGGTGATCTAAAACCATGGCTCGGTCCGGTAGGTCCTTTGGGCTGGTCGGTTAATATACTGGGACTGGGGTTAGGACTACCCCACAGAAACTGTGGGCCGGAGAGTGTTTCGATTCCTGAACCAGTTGAGCTCGAGCCGCCAAAAGAGGACATAGGTTCGTTAAACTGACTCAATATGGAGTCTGGAAGTGAATGAGATTGTTGAAATGTGTTATTTTGGTCAAGATGGTTACGGTTAGGGTTAGCCCTTCCATGGTCCTTACCGATTGGTGCTATCCGGGCTGGTTGAGGGTGCAAGATAGAAGCCAGACCAGATAAACCGTTGGCAAAGCTAGGGCTCGCTGAGCCAAGAACCGGTGACTTGCTTACGTTTTGAAGAGGATTGTGTTCAATCGGGCTGCCAAATTGTGGCCAGACACCTGCGAGGTGAATTAAATTGAATATGTTGTAAGAAAGTCAACTCAAAACTTACGTTTCGGAAAACAGAATACAATAACAAAAATTGGTCTTACCTGGAGGGGAGTTTGCAATCGAGGGGCCCACTTGAAGCCGAAAACTTCGAGTGTCGTCTTGGTCAAAGTCTTGAGTCAATTGTAACATTAGGCTAGAGTAAAGGAAAAAAAACATTAGAATCATCACATACTGTGATAATTGCAAGAAACAGACAGAATATCTGCATGATTCAACATTTTGGACCTGACAGGGACCCGTTAACAAACTTAATTGCAGAATGCAAAATTAGGTTAGCTTTTAAGAGACAGCTGTTTATCCCAACGATGCTCAGTTCAACCTAGATTTATAAAACAAAGAAGGCAGGCACATTTATATTTATAACAGATATAACCAAATGATTTGTCAATGCATAAAAGTAAAGAAATTTGATTAAGAGTAAAATGCCATTTTCATCCCTGAAGTTTGGCCACTTTTGCGACTTTCGTCCCTGAGGTGCCAATTTCATCCAAAAAGTTTGAAATCTTTGCAATTTTCATCCCTGGCGGCCATTTTTCGAGGGACGAAAAGTAACAATAAATTGCCAAACTCAAAGATGAAAATGACAAAAAAAAAAAAATCAAAGGTGAAAAACCGAAATGCACAAAAATGATTTTGGGTGGAACAGGCAAACATGCTACATGCCCAAACCTCAGGGACGATTTTGGCATTTTATTTTTACTCTTTGATTAAAAACACACAAAAACATGTCACACTAATTCAAGAAACTAGTACTGTAATCTAATGCAGACTACTTTATCAAACTCAACAATTAGATTTCTTTCCTCCAACCTCCAAAGTTCCTATATCCAACATCTCACAATTTAACAAGAACTTTTTCCCGATATGCGTGACGATCTTTAATTTATCTATTTTATAAAGCAAACACAGGTCTCCCTCTTAAAATAAAGTAACACTATTCATCGTACATGTGAGCTATTTTGTGTAATTTTTATATTTTTTTATGAAAATAGCCATCCAGATTCATGTTAGCTAAAAATATGCAAAACATGTATAAAAGAAGGTTATAAAATGTTAAATGATGTGTTATGGGCACCATTACTACTTATTTCTTTAAACAAAAAAAAAATTTTGTATACTTACTTCCGACGGGCTCCACCAGGGCGGCTAGGTTCAAGCTTTATGCGCTTCCCAGCTATGTCACTCCTGTTTAGAGATCTAAGGGCTGCTTCTGCAGCTCTAACATCATAATACTCAATAAACTTATGGTGCCGTTTATGCGGTGTCTCCCTTATCTGTTATTGTGCACAAAATTCCACAATGTTAAGTTTTTTTACAGGATACCACATAAATGCTTCAATGATGTAAACGAACAGACGTTTTAAACAATATAAACGTCAAGTATGGCGCTTCTTCTCGCCTTTAAAATACCACAACTTGTACAAAATCCATTGTTCTTGCAGAATCTATTGTTTTAGCATGTCTATAGTATAAAAGATTAGTTTGTAATAAATAACAAAGCCTAATGGTTCAAACAAACAATCACCCTTTAGCATTAGAAAGCACATTGGAGAAAAGGAAATTACCTCTTTAACCTCACCGTATGCCCCAAAGATTTGAAGAAGATCTTCACATGAAACTGAAGGATCCAAATTAAAAACAACCAAAGTTCCTTGATTTATATCTTTGTCTGAAGGGTTATCCTGATACACAAAAACAGATCAAAGTATTGGTTACATGAACTTCTATATTGAAGAAAAAGAAAAAAAAAAGAAAAAAAAAAGAAAAAAAAAGAATAAAAATCAAATATGAACCTTTGGAATCGAGTAGTGAATGTCTAGCTTCCTTCTTCGTAATGGCTTATTTTGTAACGAGCGCATGGCAGTTCGAGCAGCACGGATATCATAATAAGATATCATCACGAAGCCCCTATGTTTACATGCCGTGTATAGCGTTCTAATATCACCATATTGCTACAAGGTGAACAAAATAATATGTTAGTGAAGATCTACACGATTAGTGACGTATTTCCTAGATTCTTGTCTAAAAAGCCCAACAATCGTCCTTTTTTTCAATTATTGTCATAAATGAACTAAAACTACAATAACGATATATTTAACAAGATGGGACTAGAACGCACTACCTCAAACAAAGTTCTGAGTTCCGAATCCTCAACGTTACTATTAATATTCCGCACAAATAAAGTTCTTGAAGGATGCTCGCCATATGGGTGTTCTCCAGCAACCGTCCCGACACCATTTGCTACATTGTAATGGGCCAGCCCGTTACCAACCACCCCATCACCCAAACTAACCTTTGAAATACCCAAATTCAAGTTATCCATATCAGATTCAAGTTCCATACCACCCCCACTTCCGAAAAGATCGTACTCTTCCAACTCATCTGCACGGTTAGTGAAAGCATTAAGGTCAATACCGTCAACTACACCGTCTAAAAGCTCGTCTTCTTCGGGCAACAAATTTCCGATTGCGTGATCCGCAATATCTTCAAGCAAATCACTCCCATCTAATGGTTGGAAATTGTTTTCTGCGTTATTCGATATTACTGCATTTCAAGTAAATAAATAATTACAAAATTACGTTGGCAGTATAACATATTTCAAAGAGAGTAAAAACATACACTTCTCATGGGGTAAAACCGGTAATGAACTTGAAAAAAAGGCGGTATCACTCGAGGCGTCATTATAGTTATTATCCGATCTGGTTAACATGTCCTTTGTCCCACTTCCAACGGCTTTTGAATAATTCATTGATGTCAATTTTGAGGGACCTACCATAACAAGATATTTTTTTTCAATAAGTTTTTAGTCACTTCAAGGCAAGTAAACAGAAAAATCATCATAAATTTCAATCATACCAAAAGGAAAATGATGTGAAGAATGTTGCATTGTGAAACACTTCTGTCATAAACACCAAGAATCAAACAAATTAAGCTTTGTTATAAGCATAAATATATCGAAATAAGGAGTGTTTGGATGTGCATCTAAATTGATTATTACAACTTCAACAAAAAAGTTTAAATTTTTTGAGTAAAACAAACTATCATCTTAATTTTCTGATTGTTATTTAGGATCAAACTAGTAACATTTAAGATAAAGAAAAATTTTCTAATTCTGATCAAATAACACATTGAAAAAAACCCTAACTTTCTATTTGAAATCAAAACATAATAATTCTTACACACACAATCATCTGCAAAATCTAAGCATTTACACAAACAAAAGACCAAAAAAAAATTATAAAAGTTCTAAAAAAAAGTGTGGAACTGATCTTTAAATCCCCATTAAAATAAAAAAAAAATACTCAAAACTTACAACAAAATCACATACAATTGCATGATCCACAAACCCAATTATAAATCACCAATCTACACACAGATCACAACATGCAAACAAAAAATCTACTGATTCCAACTAAACCCCAATTTTTTTCACCCAAAAATCACAAACCCTATTTAAATTTAAATTAAAAAAAAAACGAAACCCTAGAAACAGTATCGAAAAAAAAAACATAATGGGGTTTACAAATTTTACACACAGAAACATGTGTTTTGTGTGTGTGTGTGTGTGTGTGTGAGAGAGAGAGAATAAAAGGGTACCTGAAAAAGGTCAAACTAAAAGAAAGAGAGTAAAGGGTGTCTGTCTGAAGAAGAAGATGATAATAATATTAAAAAGAAACAAGATTCAAATACAGATGTGAATCTGTTACAGAATCGACGGAAACAACATCATATCTCCATGATCGGATGACAGAGAGAAAGATTTTGTTTTGGTTGTTAGATAGAGAAATAGTGGAGGGGTGAGAGGAGAGAACAAGTGTGTGTATGTATGTGGTGTTGATGTGTTTGTTTCTCTCTCTAGAAAAATAAACAAACCAAAACAGGTACGGAATCTATAGATACATGATCCGTGTATGTATTGTAGAGAGAGAAAGTTGTGATTGGAGGAACAAGTGAAGAAAACAAACACACGGGAATGATTGAGAGAAAGATAAGATAACTTTAATTCATCGTTTCGTGTTATAAATTTACATCGAGATACATGGTAAACGAGTAAAAGGTTGTGTCGCTATTTCTTTTTAAATAATAAAATAAAATTCAGTCTTTTAAAAACTACGTCAATAAATCTCAGTAGGGGTGTGCAAAAAACCGAATTAACCAAACCATAACCGAATTAACTGACAAAACCAAACCAAATAGAAAACCGGTAGGTCGGTTAATGGTTTTTTTGAAAACTGAAAGTAGCGGGTCGGTTATGGTTATCATTTTTTCCATACCCACCATAACCGAACCGAACCGACATGTAGTAAATTTTTGTAGGATTTAGCAATTTTCACCATGTTTTAATATTTGATGTTTTTTATTGAAGATTTTTAGTATGTATAGGTTTTTCATATCGTTTTGTGGTTTTAGTTAGATGTTTATTTGAGTTTTATGAAATATATCATATCACTTTATTTCAATATTCGATAATAATTGACATTAATATTATACTAGTTTAGTTTAAATTAAATAATATTTTAAGAATTGAACAACTGAAATTTAAATAAAAGATAAAGAATTAAAACACCACTAAAAACTCTATAATAATTATTTATTTATTTTAGTTACTATTCATAAAGACTTTGTAATTTGTAATAACTAGGGTTAAGACCCGTCCGCGTTGCGGCGCGGGTACATCGTAAATATTGAATGGATTAGTCCAAACGTTATATGATGGGCATTAACCATATGAAAACACATATTTCGACGTATCCAGTTGAACTCAGTGTAACCTGTATAAGCATTGTGATTGGATCAAACGTAAAGTAAATGGAATTCATATCGAACAATCATAACGTATTATATGTGACCCAACTCATACACAGAAAACGTAACAGGTATGAAGGAAAATATGCACATGTAATCGAAAGGGATTAATTAGAGCTTTCGAAAAAAAGGGAGAAAAAAAAAACCATAATTTGACTCCACTCGGTTCGAAACAAACTTTACGAAACATACATAAAATAAACACGAAAACATATTATATTTGACCTAAATCATTTCCCAAAAAAGTTTACCTCAAAACGTAGAACAACTTGAATTTATACCAAAACGTACGTAAAACTATGCACGTAAAAATGGTTTCTTTAAACGAAAACGTATTATATTTGACCTGACTCGTCTATAAAAAAGTTTACGTCGGAATATAGAACAAATCATATTTATACATACCGGTACATAAAATATGCACACAAAAATTAGTTTTTAAGTAAAGTAAGAATAGGGGTAAACCGAAAGAAAATATTAGTAAAAAATTTAATAGGTTAAAAACGTTCTTAAAACCGTGCCAGGTAGTACCAATGCCACAACGACATCGACTCTCAACATCGTAAAAATAAAATAGATAAAATGGTAAAAATTACACAGAACGAAAAGTAGACTAAAATCGTTGAACCATGCACACCCGTTACAGTGTCTTAATGCGAAGAAATTAAGCAGAAACGTAAAATGTAGAAAATAATAAGTTAGTTTATCTACGACCCGCCCGTTGCGACGAACTTTACAAAAGGGGAAAAATGGACGCGTTGCGACGGGTCTGTCAAATATGAAAAAAATAGAGCAAAAACGTTGAACCTCACAACACAAAAATTAGTTTTAAGTAAAGTAAGAATAGGGGTAAACCGAAAGAAAATATTAGTAAAAAATTTAATAGGTTAAAAACGTTCGTAAAACCGTGCCAAGTAGTACCAATGCCACAACGACATCGACTCTCAACATCGTAAAAATAAAATAGATAAAATGGTAAAAATTACACAGAACGAAAAGTAGACTAAAATCGTTGAACCATGCACACCCGTTACAGTGTCTTAATGCGAAGAAATTAAGCAGAAACGTAAAATGTAGAAAATAATAACTTAGTTTATCTACGACCCGCCCGTTGCGACGAACTTTACAAAAGGGGAAAAATGGACGCGTTGCGACGGGTCTGTCAAATATGAAAAAAATAGAGCAAAAACGTTGAACCTCACATGCACGCTACGACATGTTAACTCGCAAAATTTAGAACGAAACGTAAAACGAAAAACTTGCAAAAGATAAAAAGTATGGGGGACCAAAGTTGTAAATAACAAAGTGTTGTGTTAAATTATAAAAGATGGAAAACTTAGAGTTAAAAGTAAAAAAAAAAGGGGGTTAAAATGTAAAAGATAAAACTTTTAGGTTGAAAGTGGAAAATTAAGTTTTTTTTTTTTTTGATAAACTCCCCAAGCACAAGTTACAAGTGCTAATGCATCAAAAACTTACTATTTTATATATGGAATAATATGTATCATATGTATAATGTATAATATTATATGTATATTTTAATTTAATACTATCTAATATACTAATATATACAAATATGCAATAATAATTTATCTATGTTAAAAAAAATAAGCTATTTTTAGATAAGCTAAATACACGGTTAACCACCCATAACCGACCCGCTAACCATCAAAACCAAATAACCATAACCATCATAACCGATTGGTTATAGTTTTGGTTATCCATTAACCGACATTGCGGTTATGGTATGATTTTAGGTCAAAACTGACCCAAACCGACCCATGCATATTCATAGATCTCGGGATCATAACGTTACTATGCATGACCCTTTAAAAACTAGATTGTTTTAACTTAAAAAAAAGAAAGTTTAAACTGTATTAAAATGTGTTTTGGAGTCCGTATCTTAATTTATGTTGCGTCATATTACCGTTTTGCCCTTCAACGAGGATATATGTAATGGTATTTACCTATTTACAATATTATTTTTTCGGAATTGTTAAGGAGTAATGTATTAAATATATAGATTAAAGGTGATATTCATTTATAAAGTGTATTTAATGAAAGATACTTTTTGTTCCTAAAAATAAAGCAAGGCTTTATTTTAGTAGATGAGTTTATTAAAGTTTTTAAAGGAATTAAATATTTAGATTGTCTTTTTACCAACTCAAATTTGGTTAAGACAGGTTAATGATTAACATTTGGTTAAGATATGCTCATTACATAACCCTACAAAAAGCAATTTGAGTCATGTCCGTTCGTTTAAAAGTCGTGTCCGTTAGAAAATTATAATATATGTTGTATATTGTTGAGTCATGTCCTTTCGTTTAAAAGTCGCGTCCTTTATACACACTCCTTAGACTAAAGGGTATGGGGGCCGGCTAGGCCCGGCTAGGACCGGCGCCGGTCCCCCACACCGCCCCTCTTCGTCCCAAACGGCTCCCCACAACCGGCGGCGCCGGGCCTCCTTTCTTCTCTCTCTCTCATCTTTGTCTCTCCTCTCTCTCTATCTCTCTCTAAAGTTTTATATTTTTTTATTGTTGTGGGGCCTCATCCTCCACCCCTCTCCACCCCCTTAGGTTCATCCCCTCCAAGCCATTCCTACGTGGCGCCTACTTGGCGGCTCATCCCATCCAAGCCCATCCTCTCCATACCCTTTAGTCTTAAATAATACCCCCAAACCAACATGTCCTATTATAGACACCGTTGTTTGAGTTGTCATTTCACCGCAATAGGTGGCGTTCTTTCAAACACACCGCTTGGATCTAAATTCCCACATCAAACTAAACATTCTATGATAATAAGTTTTACATTTCTCACCATTCTATTGTACTTTACCAACCGCTCCCGCCCGCAAAATTCTTTCTAACCCCCTGAATCTCCATTCGTGAATAAAATAACAACCCACGATCGCCAGTAATGGTGATAATTCTGTTCATTCAGTCTGTTTTGTTTGATCTCAGCGAACAACCATCAAATTGACATCTGAAAATTGCCATATGCAAATCGCAATCAACGGTGTTATTCTTTCTGCAATTAATTATCGGAATTCTTACTACAATCATTAAAAGTTGGAATCGGCGACAAAGGATATGACCGAAATTTTGAATCATTAAAAATCGGCATGGGCGACAAAGGAGATAACCGAAATCAAGCGGATGAATCTTTGAATAAATTGGCCCCCACTACAGACAATGTTTTAGAAACCGATATGAACCGCCCCGGGGCACGGCCCTGGTACGTTCAATGCCCGTAAAAATAGAAGATGGCGTCTGGTTACAAAACAATAAAAAAAGTAAGAAACCATGATAAATGGAAGATACATTCGGACGTATTGTTTACTACTTTACTAGATAAAATAAAAGTTAGATTGGAGTGAACGGTTAAGTAAATATTCGTCTCATATATTGTAATCTATAATCTATAATAAAAGAAACCTCTGAGTGGACACGTGTCGAATTTCTATGCATCCTCATTAATCGTTTTCCTGCCCCTTTTTTCTCTAATTTAGTTGATATCTTTTAGATTTAAATATAATTTATATATTTTCTAACTGATAAGTGGTAAACAATAAATATAGATAAGTTTTATTTTTTATTTTACCTATTCTTTAGGTCTAATTATTATTTATATATTTTTTAACTGATAAATGATAAGCCATAATTATAGATATTGTTTATATATTTTCTAACTAAATTCATTTTATTACTTTACAAATTTCATAATGTTATTAAAATTCTTAAAGTTATGTTTTTCTTTTATATTCGTACTAAAGAAAATTCAATTTATTTATGATTTTATTATTATTATTATTATTATTATTATTATTATTATTATTATTATTATTATTACCTCCGTGGTAAATGTATTATCAGTAATATGTAGTTCTAAAATCAGGATGTTACACAAATGAAACTACATAAAAGATAATTGGCTTATAACCTAACGCTATCATGAAGTGTGATAAATGTGTTCTTAGAAATTATCTACCAAACCGCGTAAAATACTTTTATTATTATTGTTGTTGTTGTTAGTATTATTATCATTTTGCATCATATGTTATAATTTTCATCATATGTTAACTATATTTATCTTTTTTAACCCGTGTAATACACGGGGTTGTAACCTAGTATATATATATATATATAGTATTGAGTGTCCCTCTATTTTTATAGGTATATTTAAATATAAAATGAATATAAGATACATTCATACGTAATGTTTACTAGATACAATGAGAGTTAGATTAGAGTATATATTACATTAGCTTATGACCCGTGTAACACACGGGTTTATTTTAGTCCATTAGATCAAATTTTCCATCAAATCAATCGTAAGTATATAATGTTTTAAAAATCATTCATTAATTGATAGAAAATACGAAATGTCATATGATGAACATTTTACATTTGCTAACAACAGTACAAGGATAAATATTAATCGATAATGAAATAAATAATAATTAAACAGCGTATGCTAATGAGACATTAAAATTAAACCATGATATTAATCTTTCAATGAAAACAATCATAATTCCATAGTGCTTTACGTTTTATTCATTAACTCATTGCGATGGCGATTCATTTATTACATGCCAAAAAATATGAATAAAAAATATATATTTAATATTAAACCAACAAATACTAATGAATGAAACGAAAACACTATAATAAACCAACAAAACTTGAAAAGTACATAATGTTTTAAACAAAATTTTAGTCCACAACTTAAAGTCTTACATACAATAAAACATACAAACAAATAAACACTGATATCTAGATAATCATTAATCAGCCCTCGGAATTTTCAAAATTTTGCAACAAAAAAATAATCTGAACTTAAATCTAAAAGTATAAAACATAGCGTACAATGTTAAATCAAACATAAACGAACAAATGTTCATGGATGATCTGTATAGCAAGAATCAAGAAACTTTAACTTCAACTCCATCGAACACTGAACCTCTCGATGTATGTTAAAGGAGAAAAATAAATCAAGATTAAACAGTTTGATTGAAATGAAGGAAGTTGATCCATAAATCTAAAAGTCTAAAACATAAACTACAATGTTAAATCAAACATAAAATGTTAATCGATTTGGATAATTAGGGCATGAAACAGTAATATATATAGAGAAAATGGTACCGTTAAAACAACCTTAAAAAAATTCAGATGAAAAATTTTCTAATTTATCGACAATGGAACACTGTCTCTTTATCTTCAAACTCATAAAACGAAGTAAAAATAAACTGTGATAAGAAAAATTAATACGATTAAAATATAAAGTATTAAAAAGTAACAATTACATATAAAAAAGAAAACTAATCAGACACTTAAACTCTAATAGCAAGAATCAAGAAACTTTAACTTCAACTCCATGGAGCACTGAACCTCTCGATGTATGTCATTGATCTTTCTCATGAACTCCAGGTCTCCATCTCCACACTCTATATTACTCGCAACACACAGGTCACGAACGGAAGTAGTCGGCATCATCATCAGGTCTCTCGAAACCTGGTCTCTTGTCAGCAAACCAAGTTGCAGTCCGTTAAAACACCTCTTCAACTCTTGAAGAGTAGACCTATCAGCAAAAACTTGCTCTTCGATTTGTTTAATAATGTGTTGCTTGAAATCGTCAAATTGTGCAGAAGTATATGACTCCATTTTAATGTATTTATAAGAACTAAAGCAAAACAATAACAGTTGGTCTTCTATTTAACTGAATGAATCTGGGTGTGATAAACAACATTTGAATTGGCAATGGTATTATATAGAATATGTAAAAGCCCAAAGGTCAGATTTAAATGCAACCATTAAATAAAAATTTATATTTAAAAACCATGTACATTTAATGATTTAAGAGGGAAAAACGTGTATATAGGAGACGTCTCTTCATTTACCATATAAAATATTTTAATGCAAAACCTTTGAAAATGAGTTTTCATGGGAAAGCAAGTAAAATTAAATATCTAGAAACTCAAAGAACAAAATTTAAACCTTCAAAAAAGGTTATCATAATTATGAGACGACTCTTCATTTACCCTATCTGTAACACCTCGTAATTTCATGTCCAATATAATATCGACACGTGTCATAAACTTTAAACATGTAAAGGATTTCTTTAGAAGGACTAACGTTGACAAACAAAGAAAATACGTGAATAAAAGGATTAAAAATGTCAACATCGGATAAATATATTTTTCAATAGCCCCACATGATGTTTATACCCTTAAACGAATGAATCATGGATCATACGAAGCTAATTGTGAAAGAAAGTGAGGAATTACAAACTACAGGGGTTAAATGTGTCAACATGTTTAAAGTATACCTCTGAGTGACCTTTTAGCAAACCCGAAGCTTTGTAATGATTAATTATGCTCACTAGAATAAGTAATAAAAATTTCACAAGGTTTCGATTCCGTATGAGAAAGTTATGCTATCATTCGTATCCGAGGGGTTAAAAGCATCAACGTTGATAATTAAGGCTTTTCGGGTGACAATAAAGTTGATCAAGGGCTTCACAAAGATTAATTATGTCATGGAGTCCTTAGAAGTCAATTTAGAGGGCTTATAGTGCAAAAAGAAAGGTTATAACAACTTTTAGAAGGACCGGGGACCAAAAATGCAATAATTGAAAACTTGTTGACCTGAACCCAGGCTTCATACGGGGCGCGTAAGCCCAGGCAGGGCCTTACGCGGGCCGCCTTAGGTGCCCAGCATCAGAAACTCTTGACAGGTGTCTGTCCAGCCCGTTTAACCGACTTATATCACTTGTTTTCAATACCATGTGTTGCACAAACAAGTTTTTAGGCTCTAGGGACACTTGTATTGATCAGGGATCCATCCTAGACTTGTTTGGCATCATCTTGATCAATCAAAAATCACTATATAAAGAAGCACTTGTTGCAACTTTTGATCATTCATTCAACTCTCAACTCCTGAAGATTTCTGGAGCACAAGAGCATTCCCTAAGCATCATTAGTCGTGCATAGGACCTTGGTAAGCTTCCTTAACCTTCCTTAATCGTGTTTTACTTAGTTTATTAGCTTAAAGTCAAACCTTCGTAATTAAGGTTTGACTTAACGATTAATCACTAATGGTCCAATGATTAGTCAAATTGAAAGTAGTTATAAGTTGGTAATTATGTGGGCATTAAACCCTTAAAAGGGCACCCTCTGATTCCCGCTCTAACTAAGTCATTTGTCGGGTCAAAGTTAGTGATAAAAAGTCAACAGAAACATAATTTTCGAATTAACACATAATTAGCAATGTAGAAGACGTGTAACCTGTTTTACCACTCATATAACTTGGTAATCAATGCAAGAACATGCCTAAGCATGTCCGACCCGACAATTTTCAGTTTAGGACCGGTTCGGAACCGAAAGTCGCATAAATTGACCATTGCCTTGACTTTCAGTTCTGACCCATATTAGCATGATTTAGAAATGCCTTAGAGCTTCAATAGGACCAGCTTGTATGATAGTATAACCCTCTGCGATTATACTACTTGACTCGTTAATTGTTTCTGTTAATTGCTTAATGTTGACCATAATGCCCTTTTGACCATAAAATGAGATTTTAGGAAATGTGAGAGGACAATAATCTTTGTTGCTGATTTATAAACATATCCCTAAAAATTCACATCAGTTGGAGGTCTAGATTATGAGTTATGCTCAATAGCGTAATTAGAAAGCTTTTTATAAATTAAACGGCGTAATTAGCATAAAGCCTATCTAAACCCAATTTTTGACACCAAACCTTTTACCCACTGATGTAATATAATATTTTGGGATTTTTGAAGATTTTTAATTATTTTTAAACTGATCATAACATAGGGTTATTGCCTTGATTCGGTAATTGCCGATTATACCCTTTTCGTTTATAAAATGAGTTTTACACGACATTTTGATACCAAATCTTTTGCTACTGATTTTATATGATAAATGAAGTATTTTAAACTTTATTACCTGATCAGAAAACTTAGATTTCCTGTTATAACCCGGAAATCTCTTAGAACGACTTTTTACGCGTATTAAACACCTAGTACTGGTTAAAACCATTCTTGTCATATAAGACCTTACACCAACTGATATAACCTATTAAATTAAATAGTTTTACTGATTATTTCAGACCCGAATCTCAGAAATTATATTTAATCTCTTTTATAATCTCTAAAATGACCAAAATACCCACACGGGACTTAATTTGAGATTAAACTCGTCTTGGGCATAATGGAAGGTATCCTACTGATATCACAACATATTTGAAGCATATTAACTTAGGAAACCTCTTCATGACTCAATTGGTTACCCGTTATGCGTTATTCGCGTCCGGTTCGGTTTATGTAACTAGTTTGCATAAATTGACCGAAACGGGTCAAACCTTATCATTATCACCTCAAAATCCAGAATGTGTTTAGCTTACCCATATTATACAAGTCTTCAAACTTGTCGGGACTAAATCACATTATAATCCGGTCTTCGCTTAATCTTGCGTTTTGAACCGTATACCTTCGTTAAAACTAACCGGTCTAAGTTTAAACTTAAGAAAGACCCGTTAGGAATCTAATATGTTAATTAAAACCTTCATTCCAGATTAGGAGCCCAGTAAAAGCTACGTGCACTTGCTGTTGTGATTTATACTTTGCTCAGGTAAATACTTTTAACTTATTTTCCCTATACGGGCTTGGGGTACGGTATTATAACAATACCGCTTGGTCGGGTATGAAGTCGTACAATCCAATATTGATTAAAAAGATGCATAACCCGTTTTATTCTGTCTTGTTTGATGCAATGCCTTTGGGGGGTTAATGACCGTGTCCTGGATATCCTCGGCTCATTCATTAGAAATGGCCACGACTTAAGCACGGGGTATAGGCATACACCTGACAGTTGCGTATGTAAAAAGGTAGTCCACAAGAAGGGTATCTTCTTGTGGGTATTATACCAAGTGGTGAGTCTATCAATCTTATTAAGCCGGCTCTTCTAACCGGGTCCTAAGTGGACGACAAACATGTAAAACTGTATACAAGTTTATTTTTAAATAATTATCCCAAGTTATAAAAGATAATTTTTGTGCCATGTGCATTCAAACTAATTTTCTTAAACTCTTTTCAAAATGAGTCAGTTAATTGTATTTACCAGTGTAAACTGACGTATTTTCCCAAAAAGGTTAAGTGCAGGTACTATACGAAATAGGCTGGCTACTCCAGGCATCAATAATCAAGTCTTGCAAGCTCTAGATGTTAAATTCTGTTGAACAATGATCTTATTTATATTTTGATCCGCCTGTGAATCTTTTACAGTCCGTTGTAATACTTTGATATTACTATTTATTCGGTTTGTAAATGTGATTCATACCTTTTGCTTCCGCTGTGCATTTATAATTTGTGTTGTTTGACTATGATGATATCAACTACGTCACGATACTCCCCACCGGGCCCACCGGTAATACATGGAAATATCGGGGTGTGACAGGTTGGTATCAGAGCCAACACTGAGTGAATTAAACACTAGCCTTTTGTGTTTAATCTCAGTTACACAGTTGCACATTCCTAAATTTTCGAGTCTAGACAAAGAACTTAGGACTAATCCAGATTGTTTTTAATTCTAACTTTGTCCTTTATATTTCTTTGTTGTATCTTTTAATTGTTTGACAGGAAATATGCCACCGAGGTTCCGAAGAGGAGGACGAGGCAAGGGGCCAATCCACGCCCCCAACGATCACGAGGCCGGGCCTTCACACCGGCGAACTCCTTCTGCTACCGTGAGTACCGGTCCTCAAAGAGACTGGAGGATCTGTTCGGAGCCCGCTAGGCGATCTGCCTCGTTTAGCTCAACGCCTCCTTACCGCCATTCCTTTGGGCCGCAATCAGAGAACGAGCCCGAAGACTCACGCCACTCCTTCTTGCCGTTGCAGCGATCCTTTTCGCACCATTCCTTTGGCGACCCCACTCCTGTCTTCCAGGGCCGGTTCAACCCGGCAAACTATATTGAAGAACCAGTGGGTTTTAACCCATTGGGCCCGAAAGACCATTTCCCCGAAGCTCAAGGAATGGATATAGATGAAGACGCGGATCCTATTGAACCACCTTCTGGGACACCTACTCACCCCATCGAGATTTCGGATGGGTCATCCTTCCATAGATCACCTTACCGTGGCCCAGACAGCTACCAGGCAAGATTTAACCAGTATGAATGGTACCTGACGCCCTCTCACCATTCATCGCCCCACCAGCAGCAGCAGGATCCCTCCGAGGATTTGCGTTTCGTGACAGTCACGCCACCGCCACCACCGCCGCCAGTACAGCTAGCACCTCCAGAACCACCGAGGCGTAGAAGAACAGGCGCACGAATGTCCGTGCGAGAAAGGGGTTTTCACTTTAGCACCCCCCAACACTCAAGTGGCAGTCACTATCCGCCACTGCATGAAGACCCACAAATGGGTGGGCCTTCAAATCCAGTTTCAGAGGTAGATTCTGCACCTATTGCGCCGCCACCATTGGGTTTTGGTAACCCGATTCCTACATACGCCGGTTCAGCGGCGTACAATCCATTTGAGCAGCCGGCTCACACTAACTACAACTATGCTGAAGCCGACCCATACCTTGCAGCAGCAAACTACAATGCCCTTCATCCTGAAGGACCATATGGAGCCCCCTGGGGAGTGGGATACCCAACTCATGGGTATCAAATACCTGCTTAACCTCTGTTTCAGCACCAGCCACCACGGTCTTCCCCACCGGAACAGGAGGAAATCCTCCACAGGCTAAACAGGGTGGAACGAGAATTTCAAGAAGAGCGTAGGAACAACCGTGGATTTCTCAAGGGCCTAGCAAGCTTGTTAAAAGGAAAGAAGAAGAGGGATAATTGAATCCCTATATGTATTGTTGTATTTCCTTATTTCAATCAAGTCCCTGCATGGACATTTATCTATGTACTTAGTCCCTGCGTGGACTTGTCTTTCTTTAGTCCCTGCGTGGACTTGTCTTTCTTTAGTCCCTGCGTGGACACCTATCTTAGAAATCAGTCCCTGCAAGGACTTGTATTATCAGTTTAGCCCCTGCGTGGGCAAGTTATTTCTGTTAAAAGTCCCATTTAGGGCAATGTGTACTCCTTTTAATGTTTAATGGAATGTTAAATTTAAAAATTTCATTTTTGTCATTATATGCATAAATATATTATACATGAAATAAATAAATTAAAAAATCGTTCCTCTTAAAATAATCTGCCTATTTAAATATTAAATAAGAATCTTAAAGGTATAACCTAGCCTGCATGTCATTATAAGACTTGGCCAAGATGGTAAGACCTGTTTAAAAAGATTCAAATCCTTGTTAACATCTGAAAACATGTTAACACTCCTGGCAGACGTGATTCGTTAAAATCACACACGTCATAGGATTCTTCAAAAGATTCATATCCTAACCTGACGATCTATAAATCATGGGTTTAAATCATCAGTTAAGATGATCACATATTAAACATCCATTGGTGATGTAGTGCCTACGGGCCATAATAAATGTCAAATAAGACAAAAGACAATTGTAGTCTACGACTCCCTGTCAGAAAAAGGTAAAGAACTATGTTCAAACCTTAATGCATTGATTCTCTGAAATCATGGCTTATGACTTAGAATGTCCTTGTGACTAGGCCTTTTGTGCCACTAATAATACTGTTATTGTTTTATAATTAGGATAATGTTGTGAAACAACGACCTACTAGCCTAATAGCAAACCATAAGAGAAAGATATAGGGAGAAAGAGAGATTTCATTGATAGATATATCATACAAGAGATACAATGTGAAGTATATATAGGAGAAGAAAACTTGGAGAATAAGCTAATCTATTTTTGGTGTTGATAACCATAATATTAATAATATATTTATAACACTCCCCCTTGGTTATCAACTTGATACGCTTGGAGATGCTGTCTCGTTAAAAACCTTGCCTGAAAAACCCAGTGGGACAAAACCTTAGCTAAGGGAAAAAGAGTGCAGCGCGTATCGTCTCCCCCTGATACTTCTGGATCATGTACGTTGCCTCATTAAAAAAACCTTACTAAGAAAACCCAATGGGATAAAACTTAGTGAAGGGAAAAAGAGTGCAACTTGTATAATGCTCCCCCTCATTTGAACATGTATTCTTCAAGTGACTGGTGCCCATTTTTCTTGATAGTTGCTCAAAGTTTTTGTAGTCAATGATTTGCCGCTTGATCCCTTAATGTGTAATTCTTTATGTTCGCAATGTTCTATATCTTCATATGAGCCTTCTAGTGCCTCTTCTTTTACATAAATATCATAATATCCACGACTGTGATTTGTTATATTCCCTGTATTTATAAAACCAACCAAACTTGTTTTGACAGGTTAGTAAAATAGAAATTCATATCTTACAAACCTTAGATGTATTGAAATAGATGTTTTCCCATTTCAATATTTCGCCGTTTAACACATGCTATATCAAATCGATAAATTCAATAAAGATATATAAAATCATGAATAGATAGCAAGAAATACTAATGCACAATTGCACTTAAAGATGGTACCTCTAGACCAAAAATTTCAATTTCTTTCATATGAAGCTATAACAACCATTTTATATATCAAATAATTGAACAACCTTTAACGTAGTTAAAGGATAAACTTTTTCCATGGTAAAACACGTCAACCTCTAATAGATATAGTTTGATTAATTACACATATACTCAAACTACAGGTCGAGCAATAATTACAATGTATCAAGGTCATTCAAAAATTCTCCCTCTAAAAGCTCGACAGTTTCTCTCGATGGTGCCTAGACATCATCACTGTAAGTTGCGATTATAGTGAACTTTTAGGAGAGGACTTTTGATAAAGATAGATAATATTATCAAACTCGTATTGCTCTTTATCATAATATCTCATGATTTGTACAACACTCAATCCAACTATTTTATCCATACTATCATTTTAAGTTTATAAAGATACATTCATGAGGTTTTGAAATCAATGCTTCAGGCATTTACAATCATTGTGCATACACTCTTTAGGATTCTGTTACATAAACCTCCTTATTGATTTATATATCATATGCAAGGATGTCTTGAACACTTGCTTCATTTGTATAATACATATTGTACCATGCTTATACACTGTATGTACATTTAGATACCATAATCACCAAGCACAGGTATTCTATGTATGTTTATTGGTGCACAAGAATTACATCCATAAGATGTTTCCACTTAACCTTATAAGCACTTAAATGCTTTAGGATACTCATCAGGAGTTCCAATTATATTCAACGTATTCAAATATGAATTTGTATACAACGATCATATCATTCTCGAGAACTTATTTTACATGATTTTAATAAATTAAATCCTTGAGACTTTGTTGTAAACTTTCAGTATCAAGTGATAAATATTATTCATAAGACGCATGCCAATTCTCTCTTTAATGTTATTACCAGACTAATTAAATATTGGAAAGCTAATGTATCCACCACTGGAGAATACGATTCCTCATAATCAATATTAGGTCTTTGTGAAATCCTTGTGCCACCAATTTTTCCTTATACCATTTACTTTTCATTTATTGATTCGCATAAAAGACCTGTTTGTTTCTAATATGTTTTACAACATTTGTTGTATGGACTACTGGTCCAAAAAATTTCCATTTCAATAGAGAATTCAACTCTGCCTCATTTGCGTCTTTTCATTTTGGCCAATTATTTCTTTGTATTTGTTCATAGGCAGATCTTAAATCTTGATCCTCGTCATTTCATCATTTCAAGCGCTATATTATATACAAAAGTATAACGACGTCGATTTTGTTTCGATTCCATACATATCTTAGACATGATACAACGTATCGAGATCTTTTTATTTTCAGGTACCTGTGGTTCTTCTTGAACCATCATGTCTACTATCTTTCCCGAAGATTTTATTACTATAACCTCGGCTTGACCATCTTAATTACTTGCTCCAATTTTCGAGGAATTGTATTACTGGAATCGACTAGTCTACCACGCTTCAGGCATGCAATAGACTCATTAGAAAAATATGTGGTTGTCCTCTTGGGACACAAATATGACTGGAGCATAAGCAGTTGATTATGTGACTTACTTAGTCACTCTATTTAGGTCAGTGAATTTGTCTGGTAATTTGTTCTTTAATATTGGTAAATGAATTATCCTTTGAACTTTTGGCTCACCGTTTATAGTCTGAGGATCAAGATGACATGATAATTCATTCCACTTTTCACTTTCCAACTGCGTGTTATCTCCCCCTAATGTTGGGAACATTCATTCACTAAAGTGAAAATCAATGAGCCGTAAGCAAATCTTTCACCAATGGCTTTAGCTATTTAATCATAGACAATTATTTTTTTACCCAACATATATTCTCAACCCTTTTAGAAGTCCCATCTTTGTGCGGCGTGGTGGATGAGTTTCAATATATGTCGCACAACCAAAATCTTTGATGAGACATCTTTGGTTCCTGACCAAAAACCAACTATATGGGGAGAACTATAACTTATTGGTTAGATGTGAATTAATTATACTATATGTAAAATTACATGTACCTAAATGAACTTTTACTCCTCTCATGATTATTGGCTTTGTAATCAATAGTAGTCGTTTAGTGATCATCTCAACAGTAACACTTATTCCAATGATCGTTAATAACTTGGGATCACATTCATTATTACCAAATAGATATACTAATCTAGATTAATATGCTTGCTATCACATTAGATAAGCCACAATCGCACAAACTTCAGGTTGTGGATTTGATAACCATTTAGACGATGCATCGATTTAAAACACTAAATGGTATCATATTTGGATATACGTCCTTTCTTTATTCCAGAATATTTAGGGATTCACACCCTATCTTGGTTGGTAAATAATTAATTTCTTCTTGAGAGCAAATACATCTTTAATTGTCAAGAAGAATCTTCCAATTCTTCATTGTGTTTCACATCATCATTGACTCGGCGTGGTCTAACCGGTCATGCCAATCAAATATCAGGATCCATAAACGTCTAGTTTATGATCGTAGATGTATTACTTGCACGTATGTAATACAAAAGTAAGACACGAGAGAGATATCTATTGAAACTATCATGTTATATCACTATCATTATTTCCACATGTTATTCGCATATTATCACTCCCTTATATTGCCACTTTTAGTGGTCGATCTCATTATGCCTATCATTACAATGTTAATAGTCGGTCTAACTATTAACCTGGCTATCTTACATTTTCTGACAGTTCGACCTCATTATAAGTTTCTCACAACATTTTCAATGATAGTTATACAATCACATTCACTTAAGTGAATGGAGTAGAACCAACAAAGTTTCATGGTTCCATAATATTGCGACTTTAGCATATTTGAGATATGACAAATGGAAATTGTTTGATCTGATTTTTCCTTATAAGTAATCTTCTCTTTACATAATACGAATATAGAAGTAACTAGATGTTCGAGTCAAATAAGATTTATCAATTAAATATCTTACGACCTTTTATAACTTGATAATGAGATTCAGGGAGTATGACAATTTGGATGTTATATCTAAACATATTAACACTCATTCATGATAGTGATAATAAACCATAGCTTTGGTTTAGTTGTTCTCTCAATACTATTACATAAATAAATGATACCGTACTAAATATAAGGGCATACCATAAAATCATATTATACGATACATGATGATATAACATGTCACCATATAAAACGGGTTATGATAAAACTTTATGAAATTTTCTCATCACTTACAAACAAGTTTAACCAATCATAAGTATATCTGTAACTTAAAACATAAACAAATATCAAACTACCATAAATGTTGGATGATGCGTTCTATTGACAAAAGTAATATAATATTTGATGTATGTTTAATATTAATATATTAGATAAACATTACTTAGTTAAAGAGATAGATATTAAATCAATCTTTTTTCTCAATCGATTGTTTATAAATCCAACTTTATGAAACTATTGATTTAGCATGGGTTTAAAAATCCTTTTGCTAGTTTTAAACCTAAGCATTTATCAAAATCCCTTCGCAAATTTTATACTGTCACGGAACAACAATCCCAACAAACTTAATACCCACGCCACTCAAAATGATTTCTTTTTTATAATTTAAATAATTACAAAACCATGCCACTCAAACAATTATAAACTTTTTACCACTTACGAAAGAAATTCACATATATCCTATAATAAGAAAGGGTATATCTAAAATAATAAAAGGGTGAGTTACACAATCGTGACCAAGTCAGAATTATTTTTCTTTCGAAGCCTAACGCCTGAAAACCCGACAACTATAATTATTATAGCTACAAATATTGAATATGTAAAGAAATAATAATAAAATTTATACATATATTTGTATCGTATAGATAAACATAATCATAAGAAAAATATCTCTTATTTCAAAATTAATATGAACATTAGAATTCAATTTTTTTGAATAATCTTAGTCGTATAGATAAACATAATGATAAGAAAAAAGTATCTTTGTTTTTTATTATAGTAACATATAGATTTCTATATCGTATATTATGAATTAATATAAGGATACTATTCTCAACAACTATAATAACGTGTATGCAATAATATAACCGAATTAACGTGGTTACATAATAACATAATATATATAAAGTATTAAAATTATGTATATATATAATTGTGCTATTATGTGATTACAATATAATTGTTATAAATATATTGTATATAACATCCCTAAGTTATTTTAGTTATTCTCTATTATATTTTGCTTAAATGGTAAAATAATCCCCTTGTACGTTATTATTTGTAAAATAATATTTCTTAATTATAAAATAATATAACAATCAGCTATAGTCGATTATTATGGCGGAGAGAATAATAATAGTCGATTATTTTACCAAGGGGAGTATTATATTATACTTTCATATATCGGTACGTTATATGATTATTTTGCTATTAATTAATATTATTTTATTCAATTATAAATAAATAAATCTTATCGTTTATGAATTACTCACATAAAAATCAAATTCCATATCATGTAGTAAATGATTAGAATAATACCTTGAACGATATAAACCAATCAGTTTTTGGTGGGTAACGTTGCTCCGCTAGAAATCCGGGATGGCTGGGGTGTCGCATGTCTACGATGATTTCGTCAACGGAATAGAACGCCAGGTACCTCTTCTATTTGCACCTAGAGAAAGTGAAAAGATTTCTCTAAAACGAAATCAACGAGCGAACTCGTGCTGATAACGTGTTGTGAAACGACCTACTAGCCTAATAGCAAACCATAAGAGAAAGATATAGGGAGAAAGAGAGATTTCATTGATAGATATATCATACAAGAGATACAATGTGAAGTATATATAGGAGAAGAAAACTTGGAGAATAAGCTAATCTATTTTTGGTGTTGATAACCATAATATTAATAATATATTTATAACAGATAAGTTATAATAAAAATCCTAAATAAATATGATTAACGAATTAACCAAATATGGTCTATGTTTACCATGGTTAATGAATTGCCATAAAAGACAATTCCATAATAAACTCCCAAATAAATTATTGTCAATATTTTATGTAACAGTTCAAACTACATGGCTGACTCGGATGAGATCAACAGTCACCCAAGGGAGGATCATGATAATACCCGAATTAACATAGCGGGTGCAGAACTGCAAGCATTAATAGACAATGCTGTTATAAAAGCTATAGAGCGGCAGTATAATGAATCTAGCGGGACTCAAAGTAGGACCCTATCCGCACCGCATTCCAAGCCTAAGACTTATTCAGAGGCTCACAACAAGCCGCCCTCTAAGGAAGATGAGCCAAAGAAAGATGATGATCGACATTCCTCAAACCAAAACAATGTTCCATCCAAGAGGATAGTATTTGATGATAAACCACGTACCAAGTCTTGTACTTATAAGTACTTTGTTTCCTGCAAACCCCGGGATTTCACTGGAGAGAAGGGGGAAATTGACTGTATGACTTGGTTAGATGAAATGGACACCGTGGTCGATATCAGCGGTTGTGCTGAAAGGGATGTAGTGAAGTATGTATCCCAATCATTCAAGGGAGATGCATTAGCATGGTGGAAGTCTCTCATTCAAGCAGCTGGAAAGATCCCACTCTACAATCTGACATGGGATCAGTTTGTTGCTCTTAATAAGGAGAATTACTGCCCTCAGCATGAGGTTGAAAGAATTGAGTCAAATTTCTTATCATTGGTTATGAAAAACCTAGATTGCCAAGCTTATCTTACAAGCTTCAACACGATGTCAAGATTGGTTCCTTACCTTGTGACACCAGAACCCAAAAGGATTGCTCGCTTCATTGGGGGTTTAGCCCCAGAAATCAAAGCCAGTGTTAAGGCTTCAAGACCTACTACTTTTAGATCAGCAGCTGATCTATCTTTGTCTCTTACCTTAGATGCGGTCAGGATGAGATCGCTAAAGAATTCTGAAGAAGGTAAGAGAAAGCGTGAGGATGATAGCTCACATCGTTCAGACAAGAAACACAAAGGGAACCATGAGAACAAGAAGAGTTCGGGGTTCAACAAAGGTAACCAACAGTCGGGTGAGAAACCCAGATGCAAAGTTTGTCAGAAACATCACTTTGGAAAGTGTAGATTGGAATCGAACTCGCAGACACAATCAAGGACTTTTGGATGTGGGATCTGCAAATCCAAGGAACACAAGACCTTAGATTGCAAAAAGTTGAAGGATGCGACCTGCTACAACTGCAACGAGAAATGGCACATTAAGTCGAACTGCCCAAAATATGCCAAGAAACCAGAAAAAGGTAAAAAGACCAACGCTAGGGTCTTCAGAATGGATGCTAAGGAGGCAGTGCAGGATGATAACGTGATAACAGGTACCTTTCTTATAAATGATGTTTATGCGAGGGTATTGTTTGATTCAGGGGCGAATAAGTCATTTGTAGATAATAAGTTTTGTAAGTTACTGAATTTACCTGTTAAAACCCTAAGTGTGAAATATGAGGTGGAATTAGCTGATGGTACCTTAGAAACCGCCTCAACAGTGTTAGATGGATGTTTCATATCCATTAGGAACCACTCTTTTCCGTTATCCTTACTTTCTTTGAAGTTAGCTGGTTTCGATATAGTAATAGGCATGGATTGGTTGTCTCACAACCAAGCCCATATCGTTTGTGTTAAGAAGCAAGTAGTAGTCAGAACTCCTCGTGGCGAGCCTTTGACAATCCAAGGAGATACTAAGTACGGAATGCCTGAGCAAGTGTCCATGCTCAAGGCATCAAGGTGTTTGACGAAGGGTTGTGTTATCTACATGGCGCAAGTAACTATTGATGAACCAAAGCCTAAGATCGAAGACATACCTATTATCTCTGAATATCCAGGAGTATTCCCTGAAGAACTACATGTTTTACCCCCAGATAGGCAAGTGGAGTTCAGGATTGACATTATTCCTGGAGCAGCACCTGTTGCAAGAGCACCTTACAGATTGGCACCAACGGAGATGAAAGAGTTGAGAACTCAACTGGATGATTTGCTAGCCAAAGGATTTATTAGACCTAGCTCATCTCCTTGGGGAGCACCAATCCTGTTTGTGAAGAAAAAGGATGGGTCGATGCGTCTGTGCATCGATTATCGAGAACTTAACAAAGTTACTATTAAGAATCGGTATCCATTGCCCAGGATCGACGACTTGTTCGATCAGCTTCAAGAAGCGAGTTACTTTTCCAATATCGACTTAAGGTCAGGATATCATCAACTGAAGGTCAAGGATGAAGATGTACATAAGACTGCATTTAGGACTCGTTATGGTCACTACGAGTTCTTAGTGATGCCTTTTGGACTCACTAATGCACCAGCCGAAGCATCTCCATTGCATTATGAAACTGCTTCATCGAGAAAAGCTCTACGCCAAATTCTCAAAGTGTGAATTTTGGCTTCGTGAAGTCCAATTTCTTGGACATGTGGTTAGTGAATGCGGAATCCAGGTAGATCCCGCTAAGGTTGAAGCTGTCATGAATTGGCAAGAGCCAAAGACGCCCACAGAGATTCACAGCTTCTTGGGATTGGCAGGATATTACAGGCGTTTTATTGAAATTTTTTCAAGAATTGCTGCACCCTTAACTTCATTGACTTGTAAGAATACAAAGTTTGATTGGGGTCCTAAGCAGCAAGAATCCTTTGATATTCTCAAACAAAAGTTGAGCAATGCTCATGTTTTGACATTTCCTGAAGGTATCGAGGAATTCGTGGTTTACTGTGACGCATCGCACACTGGCATGGGATGTGTGCTTATGCAAAAGGGAAAAGTTATTGCATATGCTTCCCGACAGATAAAAGTGCACGAAAAGAATTACACCACCCACGATTTGGAGTTGGGTGCCGTTGTATTTGCACTAAAACTATGGAGGCACTACTTGTATGGAACTAAGTGTGTGATCTATTCTGATTACAAGAGCCTTCAACATCTGTTCAATCAGAAGGACTTGAACATGAGGCAGCGACGTTGGATGGAAACTTTGAATGATTATGATTGTGAAATGAAATACCATCCTGGCAAGGCGAATGTAGTCACCGATGCCTTAAGTCGAAAGGAAAGAGTGAAGCCTATAAGAATCAATGCCAAGAGCATTGAGATAAAGAATGGTTTGAATGAAAGGTTGTTAGCTGCACAGAAGGAAGCTGTGCTAGAAGCTAACTATCCTGATGAAAAGCTAGGAGTAACTGAAGAACAGTTATCCTATGGCAAGGACGGAATCCTAAGATTAAATGGACGAATATGGGTTCCAGTCTATGGAGGACTTCAGAATGTTATCCTCCAGGAAGCCCACGGTTCTAAATACTCCGTTCATCCTGGAGCTGACAAGATGTACCAGGATCTGAAAGCAAATTTTTGGTGGATAGGCTTGAAAAAGTCTATAGCTGCCTATGTAGCTAAATGTTTGACGTGTGCGCAAGTCAAAGCTGAACATCAGAAGCCGTCAAGTTTGCTACAACAGCCTGAACTTCCCACGTGGAAGTGGGAAATGGTGACAATGGATTTCATCACCAAGTTGCCAAAGACAAAGAAAGGAAATGATACTATATGGGTGATAGTAGATAGACTAACTAAGTCAGCACATTTCCTACCCATTAAGGAGACCTATAGCTCCGACATGTTAGCCCAATTGTACGTAGATAAGATTGTATCTCTGCATGGTGTACCAGTGTCTATTATCTCTGACAGAGATACTAGATACACATCACCTTTTTGGAAAAGTTTCCAACAATCTTTGGGCACGCGCTTAAATTTTAGTACGGCTTACCATCCTCAGACGGACGGGCAGAGTGAGCGTACAATCCAAACTTTGGAAGACATGCTTCGTGCATGTGTGATTGACTTAGGTGGTAGTTGGGATAACCACCTGCCATTAGTCGAGTTCTCCTATAACAATAGCTATCATACAAGCATTAAGGCTGCGCCTTTCGAGGCCTTGTACAGTAGAAAGTGCAGAACGCCCGTTTGTTGGGCGGAAGTTGGAGATGTCCAACTGACAGGACCTGAAATAGTCCTGGAGATGACAGATAAGGTTGTGCAGATACGCGATCGTCTTAAATCTGCCAGGGATAGGCAGAAAAGCTACGCAGATTTAAGGCGTAAGCCTCTGAAGTTCGAGGTAGGTGACAAGGTACTACTTAAGGTATCACCCTGGAAAGGGGTAATGCGATTTGGTAAGAAAGGCAAGTTAAGCCCGAGATACATAGGACCATTCGAGATCATCGAATGTGTCGGATCAGTTGCTTATAAGTTAAACTTACCTGAAGAGCTCAGTGGTATTCACAATGTATTTCACATCTGCAATCTGAAGAAGTGTCTAGCTGATGAATCACTAGTCATACCACATACAGATGTGCACATAGAAGAGAGTTTGAAGTTTGTTGAAAAAACCTGTGTCGGTCGAGGATCGACAGGTTAAAAAGCTTCAAAGGTAGCATGTACCGATCGTAAAAAGTAAAATGGGATCCCATAGAGGTCCCGAGTACACGTGGGAGGTAAAGTCCACAATGAAAGAAAAATACCCTCAATTATTTCAGTAAATCTCGAGGTCGAGATTTCTTTTAAGGGGGTGAGGATGTAACACCTCGTAATTTCATGTCCAATATAATATCGACACGTGTCATAAACTTTAAACATGTAAAGGATTTCTTTAGAAGGACTAACGTTGACAAACAAAGAAAATACGTGAATAAAAGGATTAAAAATGTCAACATCGGATAAATATATCTTTCAATAGCCCCACATGAAGTTTATACCCTTAAACGAATGAATCATGGATCATACGAAGCTAATTGTGAAAGAAAGTGAGGAATTACAAACTACAGGGGTTAAATGTGTCAACATGTTTAAAGTATACCTCTGAGTGACCTTTTAGCAAACCCAAAGCTTTTTAATGATTAATTATGCTCACTAGAATAAGTAATAAAAATTTCACAAGGTTTCGATTCCGTATGAGAAAGTTATGCTATCATTCGTATCCGAGGGGTTAAAAGCGTCAACGTTGATAATTAAGGCTTTTCGGGTGACCATAAAGTTGATCAAGGGATTCACAAAGATTGATTATGTCATGGAGTCCTTAGAAATCAATTTAGAGGGCTTATAGTGCAAAAAGAAAGTTTAAAACAACTTTTAGGAGGACCGGGGACCAAAAATGCAATAATTGAAAACTTGTTGACCTGAACCCAGGCTTCATACGGGGCGCGTAAGCCCAGGCAGGGCCTTACGCGGGCCGCCTTAGGTGCCCAGCATCAGAAACTCTTGGCAGGTGTCTGTCCAGCCCGTTTAACCGACTTATATCACTTGTTTTCAATACCATGTGCTGCACAAACAAGTTTTTAGGCTCTAGGGACACTTGTATTGATCAGGGATCCATCCTAGACTTGTTTGGCATCATCTTGATCAATCAAAATTACTATATAAAGAAGCACTTGTTGCAACTTTTGATCATTCATTCAACTCTCAACTCCTGAAGATTTCTGGAGCACAAGAGCATTCCCTAAGCATCATTAGTCGTGCATAGGACCTTGGTAAGCTTCCTTAACCTTCCTTAATCGTGTTTTACTTAGTTTATTAGCTTAAAGTCAAATCGTCGTAATTAAGGTTTGACTTAACGATTAATCACTAATGGTCCAGTGATTAGTCAAATTGAAAGTAGTTATAAGTTGGTAATTATGTGGGCATTAAACCCTTAAAAGGGCACCCTCTGATTCCCGCTCTAACTAAGTCATTTGTCGGGTCAAAGTTAGTGATAAAAAGTCAACAGAAACATAATTTTTGAATTAACACATAATTAGCAATGTAGAAGACGTGTATCCTGTTTTACCACTCATATAACTTAGTAATCAATGCAAGAACATGCCTAAGCATGTCCGACCCGACAATTTTCAGTTTAGGACCGGTTCGAAACCGAAAGTCGCATAAATTGACCATTGCCTTGACTTTCAGTTCTGACCCATATTAGCATGATTTAGAAATGCCTTAGAGCTTCAATAGGACCAGCTTGTATGATAGTATAACCCTCTGCGATTATACTACTTGACTCGTTGATTGTTTCCGTTAATTGCTTAATGTTGACCATAATGCCCTTTTGACCATAAAACGAGATTTTTGGAAATGTGAGAGGACAATAATCTTTGTTACTGATTTATAAACATATCCCTAAAATTTCACATCAGTTGGAGGTCTAGATTAGGAGTTATGCTCAATAGCGTAATTAGAAAGCTTTTTATAAATTAAACGGCGTAATTAGCAAAAAGCTTATCTAAACCCAATTTTTGACACCAAACCTTTTATCCACTGATGTAATATAATATTTTGGGATTTTTGAAGATTTTTAATTATTTTTAAACTGATCATAACATAGGGTTATTGCCTTGATTCGGTAATTGCCGATTATACCCTTTTCGTTTATAAAATGAGTTTTACACGACATTTTGATACCAAATCTTTTGCTACTGATTTTATATGATAAATGAAGTATTTTGAACTTTATAACATGATCAGAAAACTTAGATTTCCTGTTATAACCCGGAAATCTCTTAGAACGACTTTTTACGCGTATTAAACACCTACTATGGGCTAAAACCATTCTTGTCATATAAGATCTTTCACCAACTGATATAACCTATTAAATTAAATAGTTTTACTGATTATTTTAGACCTGAATCTCAGAAATTATATTTAATCTCTTTTATAATCTCTAAAATGACCAAAATACCCATACGGGACTTAATTTGAGATTAAACTCGTCTTGGGCATAATGGAAGGTATCCTACTGATATCACAACATATTTGAAGCATATTAACTTAGGAAACCTGTTCATGACTCAATTGGTTACCCGTTATGCGTTATTCGCGCCCGGTTCGGTTTATGTAACTAGTTTGCATAAATTGACCGAAATGGGTCAAACCTTATCATTATCACCTCAAAATCCAGAATGTGTTTAGCTTACCCATATTATACAAGTCTTCAAACTTGTCGGGACTAAATCACATTCTAATCCGGTCTTCGCTTAATCTTGCGTTTTGAACCGTATACATTCGTTAAAACTAACCGGTCTAAGTTTAAACTTAAGAAAGACCCGTTAGGAATCTAATAGGTTAATTAAAACCTTCGTTCCAGATTAGGAGCCCAGTAAAAGCTACGTGCACTTGCTGTTGTGATTTATACTTTGCTCAGGTAAATATTTTAACTTATTTTCCCTATACGGGCTTGGGGTACAGTATTATAACAATACCGCTTGGTCGGGTATGAAGTCGTACAATCCAATATTGATAAAAAAGATGCATAACCCGTTTTATTCTGTCTTGTTTGATGCAATGCCTTTGGGGGGTTAATGACCGTGTCCTGAATATCCTCGGCTCATTCATTAGAAATGGCCACGACTTAAGCACAGGGTGTAGGCATACACCTGACAGTTGCGTATGTAAAAAGGTAGTCCACAAGAAGGGTATCTTCTTGTGGGTATTATACCAAGTGGTATGTCTATTAATCTTATTAAACCGACTCTTCTAACCGGGTCCTAAGTGGACGACAAACATGTAAAACTGTGTACAAGTTTATTTTTAAATAATTATCCCAAGTTATAAAAGATAATTTTTGTGCCATGTGCATTCAAACTAATTTTCTTAAACTCTTTTCAAAATGAGTCAGTTAATTGTATTTACCAGTGTAAACTGACGTATTTTCCCAAAAAGGTTAAGTGCAGGTACTACACGAAATAGGCTGGCTACTCCAGGCATCAATAATCAAGTCTTGCAAGCTCTAGATGTTAAAGTCTGTTGAACAATGATCTTATTTATATTTTGATCCGCCTGTGAATCTTTTATAGTCCGTTGTAATACTTTGATATTACTATTTATTCAGTTTGTAAATGTGATTCATACCTTTTGCTTCCGCTGTGCATTTATAATTTGTGTTGTTTGACTATGATGATATCAACTACGTCACGATACTCCCCACCAGGCCCACCGGTAATACGTGGAAATATCGAGGTGTGACACTATCAAACATTTTAAACACTATAAAGGATCATCATTAGTTTACTTGAAAACATCAACACTTCATTTTTAAAAAACCGTTCATCCTAAAATAAACCATCCAAAAATACTCACACTCTTTCTAAATGGCAAGCAAAACCTTCTACCACTGGTCGGATACTACCGATCTTAAAATTGAATTTTCAAGATGGTCACTCGAAAAACAGAGAAAAGATGAAGAACTTAACAAAAAAGTTGCTATGGTGAGTGATAAATATTATAAGCAAACCTGGAGTAGCATTGCATTGCTGGATGAAGTTGTCTGTTCTACTCCATCAGAGTTTAAAGAAAAAGCAGAAGAGTTTATCACACATCTGCTGAAACAGGATCAGAAGACCTGTGATATGCTAGCTGATCTGCAAAGTAAAACAAAAAATGAAATTGCATGGAAGAAGGCGAGAGAAATAGATATCCTAGGAAGTGTTTATTGTAATGTGCAATTTTTAATATTTTTTCAGAATCACAATTTTGTAATACTATTTAATATCGAATGAAGAAAATTCAAAGCTTTACCTGAGGAGCTGCTTCAATTAACAGAAGGATTTAACATTAAAATTGATACAATTAACAGAAGGATTTAACATTAAAACTGTTAAAGGAAAAAAATGAAGGAGAAAAATAAATCAAGATTAAACAGTTTGATTGAAATGAAGGAAATTGATTCTTAACTGTTTGCTTTCCTTATCTGCTAATCTATATATATGATTGTTTCATGCACAAATCTGATTGAAATGAAGGAACTTGTTTCATGCTCATTTATATATATGATTGTTACACATTGAAGGTCGATTTAGAAAACATAAAATTATTTTTTTTTATTTAAAAAAAATAAGTTTGTATATGCTTTCTTGGTTTAATAGAGAAAATGCACTTCGAACATGATAGTAGTCATCCGTAAAGCTCAAAGCAACCTGTATGTTTAAATAAAATTGAAGGCTCTGTACACACAAATCAACTCTTCAACTATGGCTAAGTTATCTTGAACTATGGCTTCAGTTGGTTGTAAATCTCAAAGTACTTATTAAAAACAACTTATATCACCCAAAATAAGCAAATAAAGCACGATTCTTCATCCACACGATAAACAGATAAGTTGTTTAAATGCAGATAAGAGAAAATGACACTTTAAGCAACAACCACAAACACAAAATCCAAAAAACATGTAAAACTGACATATTCGGGGGTTCACAACAAACATTTCTTCATATGTTCAGTTTCAAATTCACCTAAAAATTCATGAAAACTATATCTTCCATCATCTGATCTCAATCAATCAAAATACACCAAATCAAGTCTAATAGAAACCTATTAACATAATAACAACTAATAATCAAGCTAAAGACCAGAAAAATGTCACTTACTTCCTCCGATGAACAAATTAGGGTTTCAGTCAACAAAAATCGCAATTAAAACAGTTCTCAGGATCAAACAACCTGCAAACAGAACACACGAAGTAGTAGAATCAATAAACTGATTCAAACAAACAACAAATAAAACATATATAGACATAAACCCTAAAACATCAAAGAATCAGTACTGATAGACTTACAGCAAGTTAGGGTTTTTGATGCTGTTAGTATATATGAGAAACGACAGAGAGATTGATGGTGATTTAATCAAGATTAAGCAGATATGAAATACGAATCTTCAAAGAAACCTTACATTTATCAGTTTAAAGATCAAACATTGTTGGCTTCAGATCAGAGACGAAATAGTTCTTGGGTCTGAAGATGATGATGAAGTATTTAAAGAAGAGAGGATATAGGATGCATTTCTGCATAAGTCGTTTGGATTTCCAGAGAAGACATGGCGTGCAAAGGAACCAGGGTTTAATTGGGGGAGAAGTTTGGCCCAATTAATAAGCTGCAGGGATATTAATTATGCACGATTATAGTTAATAAGAAGTAATTACATTTTCAACAATTATCCTATTCGATGATACTAACCTGACCTAAGAAGTAGATCTGGGTCATTCATCAGTTCCATCTTCTTCTTGCTGAATCAATATCAAGATCGTGTAAAATAACATATTTCACAATCTTGAATAAAAAAAACATGTTAAACCTTTAAAACAACTAAAAGAGCAAATGTTAGTCCCGAAAAACCCGTGACATCACTCGACGGTTCAATCGAATGCGGAAAGTAAGATCAAACCGGTAAGAACAAAAAGAAATATTTCATTAAAGAACCCAGTGTCGCTGCTTAGATCGCACACAGTCTCAAGAACTGTCTGGTACGATCTCTGAGAACCTTGCACACAATCCCTAGGATTGTCTGGTACAAGGCTCTCTATTTGGGGCTACATCATTACAAGAATGGGAAAGCTTTACCCTAATAATCTAGACAAGACTATTTATAGGAGCCTCTACCCCATTGGCCCACATGGCCTAGCCCAAGCCCAAATGCTAATGTAAACTAAATAAACATAAATAAACGTAATAAAGATAAGCGTAAAACTCTGGACCTAACAATCTCCCCCTAGTTTTATGCTCTCTTTATTACGGTTTAGACGATCTCAGATGAGCCACAAGTATCTTGGATGTCAGACGATGTCAGATTAAAAATGGTGTAGCTCGGATCAGGTCTCGGATAAGTTGAAGTGTGTCTCGGATGATGTCTGATCGTCTCGGATGAACTTCAATGTATCACGGATGAAAGAAAGTGATCTCGAATGAAAATGCATGATCTCGAATGATATTTCAAATCCGAGATGAAATACTGATTCACTAACAAGAACACACGGATTCAAAGTGATCCGTCAGGTATTCAAGTCGCGCAAAAACACAAGTTTGCATTGGAACCAATAATAACTCCATAGAAACTTAAACCATACCTCTTGCTAGTGTGTCCTCATTTTGACGGCCCATCTAAGAGAAAACCAAAGCTGATTCAATTCCAACAGATTTTGGGTCCACCAAAGGTGAGGGCTCCTTGCCTTTTTGGGCTCATAATCTTCGAAAACATTCTGATCCACAATATTATGCATAGGGCTTTGACTATTAAATTTATTATGGGTTTGTTCATTGTCAAGCCCAAAAGAATTCCTGTCCAATACAGCATCACCAATGGTCCCCACAAAAATTCTTTACCGAAAACAATTCAATTTTCTCACCTTTCCTTTTGACCGTTGATCATTCACCTCATCTAACGGTTCACACTCCTTAGGGTTCTTTTGAGAAATTGATGTGACCCATGTGCAGCCGCCAACAATCAACATTCTCTGCTGTGCTGCTGTGACATCATCAAAGTAGACCGGTCCATTTGATTCATTTTGATATTTCATCGGAAATTATCAAGGTTATCAGATTAAAATTCAAATAAAAATCATCGGACATATTCATAAATATCATCAACAGCAGCCGACAACAACATTACTCATCATCATTACCTTTCTTTTGTCTTCTTCTGAAAAATTGTAATATTGTTCTTCTTCAGACATCAACGTTCTGTTTTTCTTCATCTTTCATCATCTTCATTCATCATATTCTATCAAATATTTCGGATAACTATCATAACCTTCTGATCTGAGATACTTTTTACGTCAGCAACATTCATCATCCTTCTCGTCGTCTTTTTCGTTCACTATCGCTGGACTCGAAAAAGATCAGCAAGCAACAATACAGCGACATTAATCACTCTCCGGTCACCTGCAACCTTCGTTCTTCGTCTCCGGTTTAACATCTACGATCATCGAACCATCACCGAACTCCGATCATCTTCTTCGAACTCCGACCCGAAAACCTGCAACTCTTTCATCACCGGCGGCCACCACCTCTCCGTCTTCATCATCGTCACTTACTGTCGGATCTTCAACCTCCACCTTCATCGACCTCCGACAACCTGATCATCTTCTTCATCAACCACCCTCATCGTTCCTTCACCATCGTCTACGTCACATTCATAATCACCGCCGTCCTTCGTTCTTCTCCGGTGGTCGTCTCACCTGTTTGTTATCGGAAAAGATGTTTGGCTGCTGAAAGATCTACAATCACACACTCAGCACTAAGCAGTGTGTAGTTGGATGAACAAAAACATCATCAGATCTTAAAGTTTTTCAGATCTGTTGATGAATACCAGATTCCATGAACCGGAAATCTCTTCATTTACGAACATTCATCCCCGACACTTGTGTGAAACTTCTTTTTCGTTCTTCGAGTGATATCAAAACCGAGCCTTTGAAAGACTTCAATGGCTATGATACCACTTGTTAGTCCCGAAAAACCCGTGACATCACTCGACGGTTCAATCGAATGCGGAAAGTAAGATCAAACCGGTAAGAACAAAAAGAAATATTTCATTAAAGAACCCAGTGTCGCTGCTTAGATCGCACACAGTCTCAAGAACTGTCTGGTACGATCTCTGAGAACCTTGCACACAATCCCTAGGATTGTCTAGTACAAGGCTCTCTATTTAGGGCTACATCATTACAAGAATGGGAAAGCTTTACCCTAATAATCTAGACAAGACTATTTATAGGAGCCTCTACCCCATTGGCCCACATGGCCTAGCCCAAGCCCAAATGCTAATGTAAACTAAATAAACATAAATAAACGTAATAAAGATAAGCGTAAAACTCTGGACCTAACAGCAAACACAATCCTCAGTATAAAATCCAGAGGTTATAGTAAAAATATCAATCCCAACTACAAAATCTAAATGAACATGATTTGAAAAAATCAATCCTCTACAACACCGAATTTGTTTATCAAACCTGTTAGAACCCTAATCGTGAAATCCCCATTTGAAGAACCCTAATTCTAACATTGAAATTGCAATGCACAAATCCAAACACATGTGAATTCGAAACCTAATTCACGATTTGAAGAACCCTAATTCTGTTACAGTAGTGAAAGAAGTGTGATTTGAATTTCAAAACTTAAGGGTTATAAGTTTCATCTGATTTGAAAGGCTAAATGGCGTGAAGGAGAAGTTGGATTTTCAATGGAGAAAGAAGCGTGTTCAAGAAGAAGGAGCTTGTGTTATTGGGGAGAATGGTTGGCCCAATTAAATGCAGACATTGGTATTATTAATTAAAAGTAGTTACAATTTTAAATTTAAATATAAAATCGTTTTGTTGGTTAACTTATGTATGTATGTGTGCATGTATGTGGTCATGTATGTGTTTTAGAAAAAAAGATGACATCATTTTTTCAAGAATTGACATCACCCTTTTTAAAATACCTGCTTATGATTGGGGGAGGGCTGCCTTATGACATCAGCCTTAATCCCCATTTATTAGATAAGATAGATTAAATGTCCTTTTTTTATAGTTATATTTAAATAAAGGAAATTATGAAAAGCATTGTTGAATGTGTATTAAGTTCAAAAAAGTCTAAGACCGTGGGGTATGGTGGGGCTTGGGTTGGGGGCATGAGTTGACACGTGGAGTTCGAGCCCCCCCACCGCCGAGTGACGTGTCCGTGGGGTATGGCGGGGCGTGGGTGCACCGCGTGGGTTGGCAGGTTATTAAAAAAATACAGAAAATTTAGAAGATACACACAACATTTTGAAAAAAAAGCCTAACAAAGCGAATAGGAGGCCGCCACATCGGATCGCTAGCCCGCCCCACGCCCGGCTTCAAACTCAAGCCCCAAGGGCCACGCCCCAACCCAAGCCCACCCGGGGTGGTGGCTTGGGCGTTTTCGGCCAACCCAAGCCCCATACCCCACAGTCTAAGAAAACATCTTGTGTTTTCTTGAAGTAATTAAAGTATATAATTAAACAGTCATTGATAGTTTGTCTTTCAAAAAATATGATTTATAGTTATTGTTATTCTGTGTGATCCAACTTAGGTAATTACAAAAGAATAAGTCTAGGAAAGATAAATATATGGGTTGATTTTTAACAGGAGATGGGTTACTAGTCCAACTCGGGTTAAAAAGGAAGTGCACCATTTTTTAGAGACCGTTTTGTGGAGAATACGAGCAACAGACCGAAGTTGGTAAACTCGGGGTTCAATAAACTATCCAAAGGGGAGGCGGCAACTTTAATCAGTCCTTTATCTAAGGAAGAAATCAGGGCTGTCGTATGGGGATGTGGGGAAAACAAGGCACCAGGCCCAAACGGGTTCAATTTCAAGTTTTTCAAACGATTTTGGAAATATTTAGAAGTTGATTTTTAAAATTTAATGGCCCATTTTTTAGTATGGGACGTTGAATTAAGTCGTTTGCTCGTCCTTTATCACCTTAACTCCTAAAGTGAGGGATCTTACATCTTTAAACAACTATCGGCCTATAAACTTGATAGGATCCATCACCAAAGTGGTGTCGAAGGTGTTGGCTAATAGAATAAAAGGGATAATAAGTTCGTTAAATTCTGACTCACAATCTGCCTTTTTGAAGGATAGGTCTATTTTAGATGGACCACTGATGGTAAATGAGATAATGTCGTGGCTTAATTACAAGAAAAAACCTGGTATGTTGTTTAAAATTGATTTCGAAAAGGCATATGATCATGTTAATTGGGTGTTCTTGGATGATATAATGGAGAAAATGGAGGTTCCGGTTAAATGGAGGGGGTGGATCCTAAATTTGGTCTCTTCGGTGTAATCGTCTATCTTAGTGAACGGGTCACCCACCTTCAAGTTTTAATACTCGAGAGGGTTAAGACAAGGAAATCCAATTTCTCCTTTCCTTTTCCTCATTGTTATGGAATCCTTTTCAGTGTTAATGAAGGAAGTGTGTGATAAAAGTTTGTTTACTGGTTTCGTGGCTCCAAATAACGGTCCCCTTATCTTGCATTTGTTGTTCACAGACGATGCCCTTATAACAGGAAATTGGTCGATATTGAATATGCGGATGGTAGCTCGGTTGCTGAGATGTTGTCGGGACTCAAGGTTAATTTACAGAAGTCGCATATTATTGGGGTGGGAGTTAACAATTTGGATTTGAATGGGGCTGCCAATATCCTTCATTGTAAGACCGGTACAACTCCTTTTATTTACCTTGGGTTAAAGGTGGGTGGAAAGATGAATCAAATAAATAGTTGGCAAAATATTGTGGAGATCTTTGATGCTCGTCTAGCGGGATGGAAGGCAAACTCATTATCCATTGGGGGCCGATTGACGATTTTAAAATCCATTCTTGAAAGTCTACCGACTGATTACTTTTCCTTATATAAAGCGCCATCGAATATAATAGAGATGTTGGAAGCCAAACGAAGACGCTTTTTGTGGGGAAGTAGTGAAGAGAAAAAAAAAGAACTAGTTGGGTAGCTTGGGATAGGGTGACAACGAGCAAAAAAGAAGGCGGTTTAGGTCTATGTCCCCTAAAATCATCTAACACCGCCCTTATGTCTAAGTGGTGGTGGAGGTTCAAACGTGAGTAATTGAGTTTGTGGAGGAGATTAATTTTCGCTATACACAATACGCCTAGATCGTGGCCGACGCTTCCAGTCAACAAGGCAATAAGAAGTACGTGGGCGACCATAGAAAATTTAGAAAATAATATTGTGGTCAGCAACATGTTGATAGCAAAATTGATCAAAGGTAAATTAAGGAATGGGGACAAAATCTATTTTTGGTTGGATGTTTGGCTGGAAGACATTCTGTTAAAAGAAAAGTTCCCTCCCCTTCCCATGTGGTCTGGTGAGGTTCCTGATGTAGAAGACTTAAGAGTGTTTGTATAACAACCCTCCTAAAATATTTTCGACACCCATAATATATTTAGAATGTCCCTATACATCTTAAAATGCACCCCGTATACGAAAACAGAGCCCAAAATACTTTAAATAATTAAAAATTAAATAAAAACAAGAAAATATAGGCGCTCGCGGGCCGCGAAGGCCTTGCCTTCTGGCTACGCGGGGCGCGACAGCTGGTCGTCAAGACACAGCCCGGTGCTGCCACGTGTCACGCCATTTGTCGAGCCTACCCCATGACCAGGCCAAGCTAAACCCTACCTCCCCTATGTCGCGAGAGCGAAGACCCCTTAGGGTTCCTTCGCGGGCCGCGAGAACCTGGTCGACCAGCCCTATAAAATGGGAGCTCAGCAGTTCATTTTCGTCGCTGATTTCCATCGAATTCTCTCTCAATTTCTGTAGTGTAATCACTATACTCGGGCATAATACCCCCTAAATAACGAAGTTCTGCCTCGTTGTAAGTATTTTAACCCCCGGTTACGTATTAGATACATTGCCCGATTGATCTAAGGTTTCGTAACGGCTGTCGAGGTTCTGCCCGACGTAGTCGTTGAAATTTTGTATCGGGGAGTGTATTACTAATGTAAATATTGGGTTATTATACTAACACGTGTGCATTGTGTAATTAATAGATAATCACCAGGAAATCCTAAAGGAAAACCCTAAGACAACAATGTGAGTAATCCTCCTTTTTGCAAACTGTTTTTACAAAACCTCAATTGTTTTACATTATAATTAACGGTGATTAAGTATTTGTATTCTACAATTATCGTCGGTAAGTTGGAGTTTTGTATACAAAATTTGTTACTACACTTTGAGCAGTAACATGACCACAAGTCGGGGTGACAAGGATCATTAGTGTATTTGATTTCCATCTCTATGTAAGAAAAGGATCATTAGTGTATTTGATTTCCATAATCATTAACACTAAAGGAAAAGAACAAAAAGATATTCCAATAGTATCAGTTTCCAGATGTGTTCCCAGAAGAATTACCAGGGCTACCACCAGACAGGGAAGTTGAATTCAGAATTCATCTGCTACTAGGAACAGCACCAAATGCCAAAGAACCCTACCGCTTGGCACCAGCAGAAATGCAAGAGTTAAAGAAATAGTTAGACGAACTGCTAGAAAAAGGATTCATACAGCCAAGTTCATCGCCATGGGGAGCGCCGATCTTATTCGTAAAAAGGAAAGACGGATCGATGCGTATGTGCATTGATTACCGTGAATTAAATAAAGTGACGATTAAGAATCGATATCCATTACCAAGAATCGATGATTTATTTGATCAATTGCAAGGAGCTTGATTTTTCTCTAAGATCGATTTACGTTCAGGATATCATCAATTAAAGGTACAGGAAGAGGACATTCCTAAGACCGCATTCAGAACGAGGTATGGCCATTATGAATTTACTGTCATGCCATTTGGTTTAACCAATGCCCCAGCTGCATTTATGAACATGATGAACCGAATATGTAAGCCATATTTGGATAAATTCATAATTGTCTTTATAGATGATATTCTCATTTACTCAAAGAATAAAGAGGAACATGCAGCACATCTGCATGCACTTATAAGTTTATTCAGAAAAGAAAAGCATTATGCAAAGTTTTCGAAGTGCGAGTTGTGGCTAGAACAAGTGCAGTTTCTTGGACATTTAGTCAACCATGAAGGAATTCATGTGGATCCCACAAAGATTGAGGCAATTACTAAATGGAAAACCCCTGAGTCACCAACTGAGGTTAGAAGTTTCTTAGGATTAGCCGGTTATTATAGAAGATTTATTCGAGATTTTTCTAGAATAATCATTCCCTTAACTTAGTTAACCTGTAAATCTGTTAAGTTTGATTGGGGTCCAAAACAAGAAGAAGTCTTTAGAATTCTTAAGCAAAGATTAACCAACGCACCCATACTCGCGTTACCAGAAGGAACAGAAGATTTTGTAGTCTATTGTGACGCTTCCAAATTAGGGTATGGATGTGTGTTGATGCAACACCCAAAGGTTATAGCTTACGCCTCTAGACAAATTAAGAATCATGAAGAGAATTATTCAACCCATGATTTAGAATTAGGAGCTATAATTTTTGCCCTGAAAATTTGGAGACATTACCTTTACGGTAGTAAGTTTACCATTTTCACAGATCATAAGAGTTTAAGGTATGTTTTCGGACAAAAGGAGTTGAATATGAGACAAAGACACTGGATGGAATTTCTTAGCGATTATGATTATAATATCCAGTATCATGCAGGAAAGGCAAATGTAGTAGCCGATGCTTTAAGTCGAAAGTATCATGAGAAGCCAAAAAGAGTTCGTTCTCTTAAATTAAATCTACAAGTAGATTTAAATGAACAGATTAGAAAAGCACAAGAATCAGTAATCTAGGACGATACTGAGAAACTGAAAGGAATGATTAAGAAATTAGAACAAGGAACATATGGAATTTGGAGATTCCATAAGAAAAGAATGTGGATACCCAAATTAGGAAACCTGCGTCATCGTATATTAGAAGAAGCCCATAAGTCTAAGTATACGATGCATCCTGGAAGTGATAAGATGTACCAGGACTTAAGAAAAAAATCTGGTGGATAGGAATGAAGAAGGATATAGCGGCTTATGTTGCCAAGTGTCTAACATGTTCACAGGTTAAAGCTGAACATCAGAAACCCTCCGGTTTGTTGCAACAATTAGAAATGCCAGTTTGGAAATGGGAATTGATAACGATGGATTTTGTTACCAAATTACCCAAGACACGAAAAGGTAATGATACAATCTGGGTAATTGTAGATAGGTTAACTAAGTCAGCTCATTTCCTACCAATGAAAGAAATTTTCAGTATGGAACAGTTAGCCAAATTATATGTAAATGAAATAGTTTCATTACATGGTATTCCTTTATCAATTGTATCTGATAGAGATAACCGTTTTACCTCTCATTTTTGGATAAGTTTCCAAAAAGCTATGGGAACCAAGCTAAATCTAAGCACCGCTTATCATCCTCAAACGGACGGACAAAGCGAAAGGACAATTCAAACAATGGAAGATATGCTTAGAGCTTGTGTAATTGATTTTGGAGGTAATTGGGATGACCACTTACCATTAATAGAATTTTCTTACAATAACAGTTATCATACAAGTATCAATGTTGCACCATTTGAAGCACTTTATGGACGAAAGTGCGTAACACCATTTGAAGCACATCATCTCTATGTAAGAAAAGGATCAATAGTGTATTTGATTTCCATAATCATTAACACTAAAGGAAAAGAAGTAAAAGATATTCCAATAGTATCTCAGTTTCCAGACGTGTTTCCAGAAGAATTACCAGGGCTACCACCAGACAGGGAAGTTGAATTCAGAATTCATCTGCTACCAGGAACAGCACCAATTGCCAAAGAACGCTACCGCTTGGCACCAACATAAATGCAAGAGTTAAAGAAATAGTTAGACGAAGTGCTAAAAAAAGGATTCATACAGCCAAGTTCATCGCCATGGGGAGCGCCGATCTTATTCGTAAAAAGGAAAGACGGATCGATGCGTATGTGCATTGATTACCGTGAATTAAATAAAGTCACAATTAAGAATCGATATCCATTACCAAGAATCGATGATTTATTTGATCAATTGCAAGGAGCTCGATTTTTCTCTAAGATCGATTTACGTTCAGGATATCATCAATTAAAGGTACAGGAAGAGGACATTCCTAAGACCGCATTCAGAACGAGGTACGGCCATTATGAATTTACTATCATGCCATTTGGTTTAACCAATGCCCCAGCTGCATTTATGGACATGATGAACCGAATATGTAAGCCATATTTGGATAAATTCATAATTGTCTTTATAGATAATATTCTCATTTACTCTAAGAATAAAGAGGAACATGCAGGACAACTGCATGCACTTATAAGTTTATTGAGAAAAGAAAAGCATTATGCAAAGTTTTCAAAGTGCGAGTTGTGGCTAGAACAAGTGCAGTTTCTTGTACATTTAGTCAACCATGAAGGAATTCATGTGGATCCCACAAAGATTGAGGCAATTACTAAATGGAAAACCCCTGAGTCACCAACTGAGGTTAGAAGTTTCTTAGGATTAGCCGGTTATTATAGAAGATTTATTCGAGATTTTTCTAGAATAGTCATTCCCTTAACTAAGTTAACCTGTAAATCTGTTAAGTTTGATTGGCGACCAAAACAAGAAGAAGTCTTTAGAATTCTTAAGCAAAGATTAACCAACGCACCCATACTCGCGTTACCAGAAGGAACAAAAGATTTTTAGTCTATTGTGACGCTTCCAAGTTAGGGTATGGATGTGTGTTGATGCAACACCCAAAGTTTATAGCTTACGCCTCTAGATAACTTAAGAATCATGAAGAGAATTATTCAACCCATGATTTAGAATTAGGAGCTATAATTTTTGCCTTGAAAATTTGGAGACATTACCTTTACGGTAGTAAGTTTACCATTTTCGCAGATCATAATAGTTTAAGGTATGTTTTCGGACAAAAGGAGTTGAATATGAGACAAAGACGCTGGATGGAATTTCTTAGCGATTATGATTATAATATCCAGTATCATGCAGGAAAGGCAAATGTAGTAGCCGATGCTTTAAGTCGAAAGTATCATGAGAAGCCAAAAAGAGTACGTTCTATTAAATTAAATCTACAAGTAGATTTAAATGAACAGATTAGAAAAGCACAAGAATCAGTAATCAAGTACGATACTGAGAAACTGAAAGGAATGATTAAGGAATTAGAACAAGGAACATATGGAATTTGGAGATTCCAGAAGAAAAGAATGTGGATACCCAAATTTGGAAACCTGCGTCATCGTATATTAGAAGAAGCCCATAAGTCTAAATATACGATGCATCCTGGAAGTGATAAGATGTACCAGGACTTAAGAAAAAAAATCTGGTGGATAGGAATGAAGAAGGATATAGCGACTTATGTTGCCAAGTGTCTAACCTGTTCACAGGTTAAAGCTGAACATCAGAAACCCTCCGGTTTGTTGCAACAATTAGAAATACCAGTTTGGAAATGGGAATTGATAACGATGGATTTTGTTACCAAATTACCCAAGACACGAAAAGGTAATGATACAATCTGGGTAATTGTAGATAGGTTAACTAAGTCAGCTCATTTCCTACCAATGAAAGAAACTTTCAGTATAGAACAGTTAGCCAAATTATATGTAAATGAAATAGTTTCATTACATGGTATTCCTTTATCAATTGTATCTGATAGAGATAACCGTTTTACCTCTCATTTTTTGGATAAGTTTCCAAAAAGCTATGGGAACCAAGCTAAATCTAAGCACCGCTTATCATCCTCAAACAGACGGACAAAGCGAAAGGATAATTCAAACAATGGAAGATATGCTTAGAGCTTGTGTAATTGATTTTGGAGGTAATTGGGATGACCACTTACCATTAATAGAATTTTCTTACAATAACAGTTATCATACAAGTATCAATGTTGCACCATTTGAAGCACTTTATTGACGAAAGTGCGTAACACCATTTGAAGCACATCATCTCTATGTAAGAAAAGGATCATTAGTGTATTTGATTTCCATAATCATTAACACTAAAGGAAAAGAACTAAAAGATATTCCAATAGTATCTCAGTTTCCAGATGTGTTCCCAGAAGAATTACCAGGGCTACCACCAGACAGGGAAGTTGAATTCAGAATTCATCTGCTACCAGGAACAGCACCAATTGCCAAATAACGCTACCGCTTGGCACCAGCAGAAATGCAAGAGTTAAAGAAATAGTTAGACGAAGTGCTAGAATAATGATTCATACAGCCAAGTTCATCGCCATGGGGAGCGCCGATCTTATTCGTAAAATGAAAAGACGGATCGATGCGTATGTGCATTGATTACCGTGAATTAAATAAAGTCACGATTAAGAATCGATACCCATTACCAAGAATCGATGATTTATTTGATCAATTGCAAGGAGCTCGATTTTTCTCTAAGATCGATTTACGTTCAGGATATCATCAATTAAAGGTACAGGAAGAGGACATTCCTAAGACCGCATTCAGAACGAGGTATGGCCATTATGAATTTACTATCATGCCATTTGGTTTAACCAATGCCCCAGCTGCATTTATGGACATGATGAACCGAATATGTAAGCCATATTTGGATAAATTCATAATTGTCTTTATAGATGATATTCTCATTTACTCTAAGAATAAAGAGGAACATGCAGCACAACTGCATGCACTTATAAGTTTATTGAGAAAAGAAAAGAATTATGCAAAGTTTTCAAAGTGCGAGTTGTGGCTAGAACAAGTGCAGTTTCTTGGACATTTAGTCAACCATGAAGGAATTCATGTGGATCCCACAAAGATTGAGGCAATTACTAAATGGAAAACCCCTGAGTCACCAACTGAGGTTAGAAGTTTCTTAGGATTAGCCGGTTATTATAGAAGATTTATTCGAGATTTTTCTAGAATAGTCATTCCCTTAACTAAGTTAACCTGTAAATTTGTTAAGTTTGATTGGGGACCAAAACAAGAAGAAGTCTTTAGAATTCTTAAGCAAAGATTAACCAACGCACCCATACTCGCGTTACCAGAAGGAACAGAAGATTTTGTAGTCTATTGTGACGCTTCCAAGTTAGGGTATGGATGTGTGTTGATGCAACACCCAAAGGTTATAGCTTACGCCTCTAGACAACTTACGAATCATGAAGAGAATTATTCAACCCATGATTTAGAATTAGGAGCTATAATTTTTGCCCTCAAAATTAGGAGACATTACCTTTACGTTAGTAAGTTTACCATTTTCACAGATCATAAGAGTTTAAGGTATGTTTTCGGACAAAGGGAGTTGAATATGAGACAAAGACGCTGGATGGAATTTCTTAGCGATTATGATTGTAATATCCAGTATCATGCAGGAAAGGCAAATGTAGTAGCCGATGCTTTAAGTCGAAATTATCATGAGAAGCCAAAAAGAGTACGTTCTCTTAAAATAAATCTACAAGTAGATTTAAATGAACATATTAGAAAAGCACAAGAATCAGTAATCAAGGACGATACTGAGAAACTGAAAGGAATGATTAAGGAATTAGAACAAGGAACATATGGAATTTGGAGATTCCATAAGAAAAGAATGTGGATACCCAAATTAGGAAACCTGCGTCATCGTATATTAGAAGAAACCCATAAGTCTAAGTATACGATGCATCTTGGAAGTGATAAGATGTACCAGGACTTAAGAAAAAAAATCTGGTGGATAGGAATGAAGAAGGATATAGCGGCTTATGTTGCCAAGTGTCTAACCTGTTCACAGGTTAAAGCTGAACATCAGAAACCCTCCGGTTTGTTGCAACAATTAGAAATGCCAGTTTGGAAATGGGAATTGATAACGATGGATTTTGTTACCAAATTACCCAAGACACGAAAATGTAATGATACAATCTGGGTAATTGTAGATAGGTTAACTAAGTCAGCTCATTTCCTACCAATGAAAGAAACTTTCAGTATGGAACAGTTAGCCAAATTATATGTAAATGAAATAGTTTCATTACATGGTATTCCTTTATCAATTGTATCTGATAGAGATAACCGTTTTACCTCTCATTTTTGGATAAGTTTCCAAAAAGCTATGGGAACCAAGCTAAATCTAAGCACCGCTTATCATCCTCAAACGGACGGACAAAGCGAAAGGACAATTCAAACAATGGAAGATATGCTTAGAGCTTGTGTAATTGATTTTGGAGGTAATTGGGATGACCACTTACCATTAATAGAATTTTCTTACAATAACAGTTATCATACAAGTATCAATGCTGCACCATTTGAAGCACTTTATGGACGAAAGTGCGTAACACCATTTGAAGCACATCATCTCTATGTAAGAAAAGGATCATTAGTGTATTTGATTTCCATAATCATTAACACTAAAGGAAAAGAACTAAAAGATATTCCAATAGTATCTCAGTTTCCAGATGTGTTCCCAGAAGAATTACCAGGGCTACCACCAGACATGGAAGTTGAATTCAGAATTCATCTGCTACCAGGAACAACACCAATTGCCAAAGAACGGTACCGCTTGGCACCAGCAGAAATGCAAGAGTTAAAGAAATAGTTAGACGAAGTGCTAGAAAAAGGATTCATACAGCCAAGTTCATCGCCATGGGGAGCGCCGATCTTATTCGCAAAAAGGAAAGACGGATTAATGCGTATGTGCATTGATTACCGTGAATTAAATAAAGTCACGATTAAGAATCGATATCCATTACCAAGAATCGATGATTTATTTGATCAATTGAAAGGAGCTCGATTTTTCTTTAAGACCGATTTACGTTCAGGATATCATCAATTAAAGGTACAGGAAGAGGACATTCCTAAGACCGCATTCAGAACGAGGTATGGCCATTATGAATTTACTATCATGCCATTTGGTTTAACCAATGCCCTAGCTGCATTTATGGACATGATGAACCGAATAGGTAAGTCATATTTGGATAAATTCATAATTGTCTTTATAGATGATATTCTCATTTACTCTAAGAATAAAGAGGAACATGCAGCACAACCGCATGCACTTATAAGTTTATTGAGAAAAGAAAAGCATTATGCAAAGTTTTCAAAGTGCAAGTTGTGGCTAGAACAAGTGCAGTTTCTTGGACATTTAGTCAACCATGAAGGAATTCATGTGGATCCCACAAAGATTGAGGCAATTACTAAATGGAAAACCCCTGAGTCACCAACTGAGGTTAGAAGTTTCTTAGGATTAGCCGGTTATTATAGAAGATTTATTCGAGATTTTTCTAGAATAGCCATTCCCTTAACTAAGTTAACCTGTAAATCTGTTAAGTTTGATTGGGGACCAAAACAAGAAGAAGTCTTTAGAATTCTTAAGCAAAGATTAACCAACGCACCCATACTCGCGTTACCAGAAGGAACAGAAGATTTTGTAGTCTATTGTGACGCTTCCAAGTTAGGGTATGGATGTGTGTTGATGCAACACCCAAAGGTTATAGCTTACGCCTCTAGCGAACTTAAGAATCATGAAGAGAATTATTCAACCCATGATTTAGAATTAGGAGCTATAATTTTTGCCCTGAAAATTTGGAGACATTACCTTTACGGTAGTAAGTTTACCATTTTCACTGATCATAAGAGTTTAAGCTATGTTTTCGGACAAAAGGAGTTGAATATGAGACAAAGACGCTGGATGGAATATCTTAGGGATTATGATTGTAATATCCAGTATCATGCAGGAAAGGCAAATGTAGTAGCCGATGCTTTAAGTCGAAAGTATCATGAGAAGCCAAAAAGAGTACGTTCTCTTAAATTAAATCTACAAGTAGATTTAAATGAACAGATTAGAAAAGCACAAGAATCAGTAATCAAGGACGATACTGAGAAACTGAAAGGAATGATTAAGGAATTAGAACAAGGAACATATGGAATTTGGAGATTCCATAAGAAAAGAATGTGGATACCCAAATTAGGAAACCTGCGTCATCGTATATTAGAAGAAGCCCATAAGTCTAAGTATACGATGCATCCTGGAAGTGATAAGATGTACCAGGACTTAAGAAAAAAAAATCTGGTGGATAGGAATGAAGAAGGATATAGCGGCTTATGTTGCCAAGTGTCAAACCTGTTCACAGGTTAAAGCTAAACATCAGAAACCCTCCGGTTTGTTGCAACGATTAGAAATACCAGTTTGGAAATGGGAATTGATAACGATGGATTTTTTTACCAAATTACCCAAGACACGAAAAGGTAATGATACAATCTGGGTAATTGTAGATTGGTTAACTAAGTCAGCTCATTTCCTACCAATGAAAGAAACTTTCAGTATGGAACAGTTAGCCAAATTATATGTAAATGAAATAGTTTCATTACATGGTATTCCTTTATCAATTGTATCTAATAGAGATAACCGTTTTACCTCTCATTTTTGGATAAGTTTCCAAAAAGCTATGGGAACCAAGCTAAATCTAAGCACCGCTTATCATCCTCAAACGGACGGACAAAGCGAAAGGACAATTCAAACAATGGAAGATATGCTTAGAGCTTGTGTAATTGATTTTGGAGGTAATTGGGATGACCACTTACCATTAATAGAATTTTCTTACAATAACAGTTATCATACAAGTATCAATGCTGCACCATTTGAAGCACTTTATGGACGAAAGTGCGTAACACCATTTGAAGCACATCATCTCTATGTAAGAAAAGGATCATTAGTGTATTTGATTTCCATAATCATTAACACTAAAGGAAAAGAACTAAAAGATATTCCAATAGTATCTCAGTTTCCAGATGTGTTCCTAGAAGAATTACCAGGGCTACCACCAGACAGGGAAGTTGAATTCAGAATTCATCTGCTACCAGGAACAACACCAATTGCCAAAGAACGCTACCGCTTGGCACCAGCAGAAATGCAAGAGTTAAAGAAATAGTTAGACGAAGTGCTAGAAAAAGGATTCATACAGCCAAGTTCATCGCCATGGGGAGCGCCGATCTTATTCGTAAAAAGGAAAGACGGATCGATGCATATGTGAATTGATTACCGTGAATTAAATAAAGTTACAATTAAGAATCGATATCCATTACCAAGAATCGATGATTTATTTGATCAATTGCAAGGAGCTCGATTTTTCTCTAAGATCGATTTACGTTCAGGATATCATCAATTAAAGGTACAGGAAGAGGACATTCCTAAGACCGCATTCAGAACGAGGTATGGCCATTATGAATTTACTATCATGCCATTTGGTTTAACCAATGCCCCAGCTGCATTTATGGACATGATGAACCGAATATGTAAGCCATATTTGGTTAAATTCATAATTGTCTTTATAGATGATATTCTCATTTACTCTAAGAATAAAGAGGAACATGCAGCACAACTGCATGCACTTATAAGTTTATTGAGAAAAGAAAAGCATTATGCAAAGTTTTCAAAGTGCGAGTTGTGGCTAGAACAAGTGCAGTTTCTTGGACATTTAGTCAACCATGAAGGAATTCATGTGGATCCCACAAAGATTGAGGCAATTACTAAATGGAAAACCCCTGAGTCACCAACTGAGGTTAGAAGTTTCTTAGGATTAGCCGGTTATTATAGAAGATTTATTCGAGATTTTTTTAGAATAGTCAATCCCTTAACTAAGTTAACCTGTAAATCTGTTAAGTTTGATTGGGGACCAAAACAAGAAGAAGTCTTTAGAATTCTTAAGCAAAAATTAACCAACGCACCCATACTCACGTTACCAGAAGGAACAGAAGATTTTGTAGTCTATTGTGACGCTTCCAAATTAGGGTATGGATGTGTGTTGATGCAACACCCAAAGGTTATAGCTTACGCCTCTAGACAACTTAAGAATCATGAAGAGAATTATTCAACCCATGATTTAGAATTAGGAGCTATAATTTTTGCCCTGAAAATTTGGAGACATTACCTTTACGGTAGTAAGTTTACAATTTTCACAGATCATAAGAGTTTAAGGTATGTTTTCGGACAAAAGGAGTTGAATATGAGACAAAGACACTGGATGGAATTTCTTAGCGATTATGATTGTAATATCCTGTATCATGCAGGAAAGGAAAATGTAGTAGCCGATGCTTTAAGTCGAAAGTATCATGAGAAGCCAAAAAGAGTACGTTCTCTTAAATTAAATCTACAAGTAGATTTAAATGAACCGATTAGAAAAGCACAAGAATCAGTAATCAAGGACGATACTGAGAAACTGAAAGGAATGATTAAGGAATTAGAACAAGGAACATATGCAATTTGGAGATTCCATAAGAAAAGAATGTGGATACCCAAATTAGGAAACCTGCGTCATCGTATATTAGAAGAAGCCCATAAGTCTAAGTATACGATGCATCCTGGAAGTGATAAGATGTACCAGGACTTAAGAAAAAAAAATCTGGTGGATAGGAATGAAGAAGGATATAGCGGCTTATGTTGCCAAGTGTCAAACCTGTTCACAGGTTAAAGCTAAACATCAGAAACCCTCCGGTTTGTTGCAACAATTAGAAATACCAGTTTGGAAATGGGAATTGATAACGATGGATTTTTTTACCAAATTACCCAAGACACGAAAAGGTAATGATACAATCTGGGTAATTGTAGATTGGTTAACTAAGTCAGCTCATTTCCTACCAATGAAAGAAACTTTCAGTATGGAACAGTTAGCCAAATTATATGTAAATGAAATAGTTTCATTACATGGTATTCCTTTATCAATTGTATCTGATAGAGATAACCGTTTTACCTCTCATTTTTTGATAAGTTTCCAAAAAGCTATGGGAACCAAGCTAAATCTAAGCACCGCTTATCATCCTCAAACGGACGGACAAAGCGAAAGGACAATTCAAACAATGGAAGATATGCTTAGAGCTTGTGTAATTGATTTTGGAGGTAATTGGGATGACCACTTACCATTAATAGAATTTTCTTACAATAACAGTTATCATACAAGTATCAATGCTGCACCATTTGAAGCACTTTATGGACGAAAGTGCGTAACACCATTTGAAGCACGTCATCTCTATGTAAGAAAAGGATCAATAGTGTATTTGATTTCCATAATCATTAACACTAAAGGAAAAGAAGTAAAAGATATTCCAATAGTATCTTAGTTTCCAGACGTGTTTCCAGAAGAATTACCAGGGCTACCACCAGACAGGGAAGTTGAATTCAGAATTCATCTGCTACCAGGAACAGCACCAATTGCCAAATAACGCTACCGCTTGGCACCAGCAGAAATGCAAGAGTTAAAGAAATAGTTAGACGAAGTGCTAGAATAATGATTCATACAGCCAAGTTCATCGCCATGGGGAGCGCCGATCTTATTCGTAAAAAGGAAAGACGGATCGATGTGTATGTGCATTGATTACCGTGAATTAAATAAAGTCACGATTAAGAATCGATATCCATTACCAAGAATCAATGATTTATTTGATCAATTGCAAGGAGCTCGATTTTTCTCTAAGATCGATTTACGTTCAGGATATCATCAATTAAAGGTACAGGAAGAGGACATTCCTAAGACCGCATTCAGAACGAGGTATGGCCATTATGAATTTACTATCATGCCATTTGGTTTAACCAATGCCCCAGCTGCATTTATGGACAAGATGAACCGAATATGTAAGCCATATTTGGATAAATTCATAATTGTCTTTATAGATGATATTCTCATTTACTCTAAGAATAAAGAGGAACATGCAGCACATCTGCATGCACTTATAAGTTTATTGAGAAAAGAAAAGCATTATGCAAAGTTTTCGAAGTGCGAGTTGTGGCTAGAACAAGTGCAGTTTCTTGGACATTTAGTCAACCATGAAGGAATTCATGTGGATCCCAGAAAGATTGAGGCAATTACTAAATGGAAAACCCCTGAGTCACCATGAAGGTATATTGGACCTTTTGAGATTATCAGAAGAATAGGACCTGTAGCTTATCAGCTACAACTGCCAGAAGGAATGGCAGGAATACATGATGTATTTCATGTATGCAATCTCAAAAAGTGTTTAGCCAATGAATCGTTAATAATACCTCTTAAAGATATAAAGGTAAATGAAAAGCTAAAGTTTGTAGAGAGGCCTCTACAGATTGAAGAGTGTAAAGTCAAGAATCTCAAACACAAGAGATTGGTGCTAGTCAAAGTTAAATGGGACTCCAAAAGAGGACCAGAATACACTTGGGAGCTTGAATCAGAAATGCAAAGGAAATATCCACACTTATTTCAGTAGACCTCGAGGACGAGTTCTAAAACAAGGTGGGGAAGATATAACAACCCTCCTAAAATATTTCCGACACCCCTAATATATTTAGAATGTCCCTATACATCTTAAAATGCACCCCGTATACGAAAACCAAGCCCAAAATACTTTAAATAATTAAAAATTAAATAAAAACAAGAAAATATAGGCGCTCACGGGCCGCGAAGGCCTTGCCTTCAGGCTACGCAGGGCGCAACAGCTGGTCGTCAAGACACAGCCCGGTGCTGCCATGTGTCACGCCATTTGTCGAGCCTACCCCATGACCAGGCCAAGCTAAACCCTACCTCCCCTATGTTGTGGGACGCGAAGACCCCTTAGGGTTCCTTCGCGGGCCGCGAGAACCTGCTCGACCAGCCCTATAAAATGGGAGCTCAGCAGTTCATTTTCCTTGCTCATTTCCATCGAATTCTCTCTCAATTTCTATAGTGTAATCACTATACTCGGGCATAATACCCCCTAAATAACGAAGTTCTGCCTCGTTTTAAGTATTTTAACCCCCAATTACGTATTAGATACGCTGCCCGATTGATCCAAGGTTCCGTAACGGCTGTCGAGGTTCTGCCCGACGTAGTCGTTGGAATTTTGTCTCGGGGAGGGTATAACTAATGTAAATATTTGGTTATTATACTAACACGTGTGCATTGTGTAATTAATAGATAATCACCAGGAAATCCTAAAGGAAACCCTTAAGACAACAATGTGAGTAATCCTCCTTTTTGCAAACTGTTTTTACAAAACCTCAATTGTTTTATGTAACAACCCTCGGTAAAACCAACACTTTCATAATATTTTCCGACACCCTATTATATCTTAAAATATCCCAATATGTCTTATATTACACCCCGTATGTGAAAACCGAGCCCGAAATATGTTATATTTTATAAAATAAATTAAAAACATAAAATATTAAGCTGAGGCGGGCCGCGTAGACCCATCCCATGCTTTTACGCGGGCGGTATCAATGCTGGAACCAGACTCCGCTGATTTCTTTAGTTCAAGCGGGCCGCGTAAGCTTAAGCTTACATTGACGCGGGCCGCGAGAGATCATTAAACGCGGAGACATCCTGAGCCGACACGTGTCGACATCGTGGCGGACCTACACATCGAATCAGCTAAGCTATATGTTGACCAGGGTTGACGCGTGCCGCGTAACCCTTGTCTGTTCTTTACGCGGGCCGCGTGGAGACCAGAAACCAGCACTATATAAGAAGGCCATCGGATTTCACTTTTCGTCGCTCACATCTTTCTTTCTAAACGAATTTCTGAAGTTATAAGCATTATAGTCGGGTATTATACCCCTAATTAGCGAGGTTCTGCTCCGTTGTAAGTATTATAACCCCAGTTTCGAAATAGTTACGCTACCCGATTGATTTAGGGTTCCGTAACAACTGTCGTGGTTCTGCCCGACGTGGTTGTTGGAATGCCGTCTCGGGGAGGGTATCATTAATAATTTCAAAGGGTTATGATACTAACCAATGTACATTTGTATAAATTATAGATTATATCCAGGAAACCCTTACGCGAAGTCTAAGATAGCAATGTGAGTTTATCCTCTTTTTGATAACCTTTTTGTAACGTTTTACAAAACCTTAAATGTTTTACAATGTAATTAAGCGGTGATTGAGTCTTTGTAGTTCTTCAATTACTGCCGGTATGTTGGGGTTTTGTATACAAAATTTACTACTCTGTAAAGTAGTAAGTCGGGGATGACAGGACGTTACCATTGGACAAAGAGTTAGCCAATGAGTAATATGACCCACAAGTCAGGATTGACAGTACTGGATGAGTAATTGTGTAGAAATAAACAATGTGATCACTCTCAATACTGCTTTAATTGATAAAATGTTTCTTGATTAAACTGGGATTCACTCACCAGTATTTCCCGCTGACAAATGTTTTTAAAACATGTTTCAGGTAACAAAATGTGACAGCCAATTAGTAAAAAGCCAGCTGGAGAGCACTGAAGGCTTGGGAAAAATGTGGCTATAAAAGTTACCTAAAAGATTATGTTTTAAATTCAATAAAATAGGGTTTGTCCCTACAAATGTATTGTAATAAGAAACTTGGGTTTTACCCATGTGATTATTAATATTAAATGAGGTGGTTTTACTCTGATAAACATTTCCTAACTACGGTCCTGATGTAAATTCCGCTGCAAGATTAAATAACTGATACCACCGAAACTCTGAGATCGTGTCCGCCCGTTCCCGGGAACCAGGGATCGGGGGTTGCGACATTTTACATTATAATTAACAGTGATTGAGTATTTGTATTCTACAATTATCGTCGGTATGTTGGGGTTTTGTTTACAAAATTTGTTACTACACTGTGAGTAGTAACATGACCACAAGTCGGGGTTGGACTGTATACCAGCTTGATGTAAAGTCGGCATTTTTGAATGGCAACCTGGATGAGGAGATATACGTTCACCAACCTGAAGGTTTTGAAGTTCATGGTCAAGAAAACAAGGTGTACCGGTTGCATAAGGCCTTGTATGGGCTTAAACAAGCTCTGCGGGCATGGTACTCTTACATCAATGGGTATTTTACAAGTCACGGATCCTCCAGAAGCTACAACGAGCACACACTTTATGTAAAGAATGTGAAAGCCGATGAAGTCATCTTCGTATGTCTGTATGTAGATGACATTATTTATGTAAGTCCTAATCTCAAACTCATGAATGAATTCAAGCAGGGAATGGTGAAAGAATTCGAGATGACTGATATGGGTTACCTCAAATACTTTCTTGGATTGGAGGTTAAACAAACTGTACATGGTTTGTTTGTAAATCAAGGAAATTATGCTGATGGCTTGCTAAAGAAATTTGCTACGATTGGATGCAAAGCTAAAGATACTCCTATGAACTCCAACGACAACTTGTTACTTAATGATGGTGCTGAGAAAGTTGATGAATTCATGTATAGAAGCTTAGTTGGCGGTCTGATGTATCTAACTCACACAAGACCTGACATTACTTTCTCAGTTAATGTTTTGTATAGGTTCATGCAATCTCCATCAAAGAATCATTATGGGGATGCCAAGAGACTGTTGCGTTACACTGCAGGTACAATGCATTATAGAATTTGGTATCAAAGGTCAAATGAAGTGAAGTTGTAAGGTTTTAGTAACAGTGATTGGGCTAGAAGTATTGATGATAGGAAAAGTGTGTCAGCTTATGTTTTTTCTATGGGAAGTGGTGTTATATCTTGGTGTTCAAAGAAGCAACGCACTATTGCTTTATCAAGTACGGAAGCATAATATTTCATCAACAGGAGAAACATGTCACACCCCAACCGATGGCGGAATCATCGGGATGTGGCATGATGCGAATAGGTTGCTCGAGAGAATCCATAACTACTAATTGTGATAATATTTAACAAGGTTCAAATTCCCATACAATCAAACAAATATTCTCACAAAATCCGTAACGAAATTCAGTAGTTTCTCAAGCAACAAAACAAGACATAACAAAACTTGCAATTAAGTTTAGGCGGGTTTCTAGAATCCTAAACATTTTCAATAGTAATCCATCAACCTATCACATACGTTAAAATAAAAGTCAATTAAATAATGTAAAGGTGAGTACACAAGTTTAGCATAAGTATAGTAATAAAGCGTTTACGCATAACCAGCATGTAACACGTAAAGGGCGAATCAAGTAAGCTATCGACAATGATACAAGCTAACCAACATGATTGCGAGTAGCGTATGCGCGATACGTGTCCACCGTAGTGAGCACGTAAAGTAAGTAATCCTTAACAACCCCTGAATAAACAGTGCTGAGTCTAAACTATAGTACTATCGTTGCTAAGGGTGGTAGGGCAAGTCATCACTGTGTAAACATAGCAAACAAGCATTCAATTAGTCACGTATAACATGCGAGGGCGGTTAGCGTTTATAAAAGAGTTTAAGCGTTGTGTGCGTTGTGTTTTGATAGTGAACGTATGTAACACCCAAAAGTGCGTTAAGCGAAAAAGGGTTCGAGTATGCTCACAGTAGCGGGTCGGTTATGGTTATCATTTTTTCCATACCCACCATAACCGAGCCGAACCGACATGTAGTAAATTTTTGTAGGATTTAGGAATTTTCACCATATTTTAATATTTGATGTTGTTTATTGAAGATTTTTAGTATGTATAGGTTTTTCATATCGTTTTGTGGTTTTAGTTGAATGTTTATTTGAATTTATGAAATGTATCATATCACTTTATTTCAATATTCGATAATAATTGACATTAATATTATATATTATATGTATATTTTAATTTAATACTATGTAATATACTAATATATACAAATATGCAATAATAATTTACCTATGTTAAAAAAATTAAGCTATTTTTAGCTAAGCTAAATACACGGTTAACTACCCATAACCGACCCGCTAACCATCAAAACCAAATAACCATAACCATCATAACCGATCGGTTATAGTTTTGGTTATCCATTAACCGACATTGCGGTTATGGTATGGTTTTAGGTCAAAACTGACCCAAACCGACCCATGCACATCCTTAGATCTCGGGATCATAACATTACTATGCATGACCCTTTAAAAACTAGATTGTTTTAACTTAAAAAAAAACAAAAAAACTTTAAACTGTATTAAAATGTGTTTTGGAGTCCGTATCTTAATTTATGTTGTGTCATATTACTGTTTTGCCCTTTAACAAGGATATGTTTAGGCTCATTCTATACGCACCCCCCCCTTCCTGATTACACCCCCCCTTGTGAGAGGAAAACTGTCGGTCCCACGCAGGCCTCACCTGTAAGTATGTGGGAGGAGGGGGTGGAAAAAGTAGATAGGGGGTGTAGAAAGTAGCACCCTATGTTTAATGGTATTTACCTATTTACAATATTATTTTTTCGGAATTGGTAAGGAGTAATGTATTAAATATATGGATTAAAGGTGATATTCATTTATAAAGTGTTTAATGAAAGATACTTTTTGTTCCTAAAAATAAAGCAAGGCTTTATTTTAGTAGATGAGTTGGTTAAAGTTTTTAAAGGAATTAAATATTTAGATTGACTTTTTACCAACTCAAATTTGGTTAAGACAGGTTAATGATTAATATTTGGTTAAGATATGCTCAATTAAAAAAGTAAGAAACCATGATAAATGGAAGATACATTCGTACGTAATGTTTACTAGATAAAATGAAAGTTAGATTGGAGTGGACGGTTAAGTATATATTCGTCTCATATATTGTAATATATATATATATATATATATATATATATATATATATATATATATATATATATATATATATAGTATTGAGTGTCCCTCTATTTTTATAGTTATATTTAAATATAAAATGAGTGTAAGATACATTCATACGTAATGTTTACTAGATATAATGAGAGTTAGATTAAATAAAGTATATAAATGTGTACTAAGTTCAAAAAAGTATATAAAGTATATATTTTTAGAGTATATATTACATTAAATGTCCCTTTTTTATAATTATATTTAAATAAAGGAAATTATGAAAAGCATTGTTGAATGTGTATTAAGTTCAAAAACGTCTAAAAAAAACATCTTGTGTTTCCTTGAAGTAATTATAGTATATAATTAAACAGTCATTGATAGTTTGTCTTTCAAAAAATATGATTTATAGTTAATTGTTATTCTGTGTGATCCGTAGGTAATTACAGAAGAATAAGTCTACGAAAGATAAATATATGGGTTGATTTTTAACAGGAGACGGGTTACTAGTCCAACTCGGGTTAAAAAGGAAGTGCACCATTTTTTAGAGACCGTTTTGTGGAGAATACAAGCAACAGACCGAAGTTGGTAAACTCGAGATTCAATAAACTATCCGAAGGGGAGGCGGCAACTTTAATCAATCCTTTATCTAAGGAAGAAATTAGGGCTGTCGTATGGGGATGTGGGGAAAACAAGGCACCGGGCCCAAACGGGTTCAATTTCAAGTTTTTCAAACGGTTTTGGAAATATTTGGAAGTTTATTTTTATAATTTAATGGCCCATTTTTTAGTATGGGACGTTGAATTAAGTCGTTTGCTCGTCCTTTATCACCTTAATTCCTAAAGTGAGGGATCTTACATCTTTAAACGACTATCGGCCTATAAACTTGATAGGATCCATCACCAAAGTGGTGTCGAAGGTGTTGGCTAATAGAATAAAAGGGATAATAAGTTCGTTAATTTCTGACTCATAATCTGCCTTTTTGAAGGATAGGTCTATTTTAGATGGACCGTTGATGGTAAATGAGATAATGTTGTGGCTTAATTACAAGAAAAAACCTGGTATGTTGTTTAAAATAGATTTCGAAAAGGCATACGATCATGTTAATTGGGCGTTCTTGGATATATACTGGGGAAAATGGAGTTTCCGGTTAAATGGAGGGGTTGGATCCTAAATTTGGTCTCTTCGGCGTAATCACCTATCTTAGTGAACGGGTCACCCACCTTCAAGTTTTAATACTCGAGAGGGTTAAGACTAGGAGATCCAATTTCTCCTTTCCTTTTCCTCATTGTTATGGAATCCTTTTCATTGTTAATGAAGGAAGTGTGTGATAAAAGTTGTTTTATTGGTTTCGTGGCTCCAAATAACAGTCCCCTTATCTTGCATTTGTTGTTCACAGACGATGCCCTTATAATAGGAAATTGGTCGATATTGAATATTGTCACGCCCCCGACCCGGTTTACCTAGTTCAGAAGCCGTGGGATAGAAACCCGTGGAATTGATGTTTGATTCGGCAGCGGAAATTTTAACAGGATCGTTTAAACTGAAAACACCTAATTATTTTATTATAAGTTTTGGGACAAACCCCGTAATTTACAATAAAGAAATTTTACTGAAAATCCTTTGTTTACATAAAACATGTTTATTTATTTACTGAGCCACTTCATTCAAGCTGAGATGCTACATGACACTTTTCCTTATTCACAGTAAATCACCTGAAACATGTTTTAAAAAGATTTGATCAGCGGGAAATACTGGCAAGTCATTCAATTTGTACAAAATGACACATTGTCATAATTTACAGTATTAAGAGCGATTACAATGTTTATATATCAACCAATTACCCCAAATCGGTATTTGTCACTCGACCGAATCTGTGACTATGGTCATATCACCCATTGGCTAACCCGTTGTCCAATGGTGAAGGTTATCAAGTAATGTATACAAAACCCCACATACCGGCAGTAATTGAAGATTACAAAGACTTAATCCCTGTAATTATAACTTTGGAAACAAATAGGGTTTTAGAAACAACTTGGTAAAAAGAGAATGACTCACATTGCAAGTTTTGCCTACTGATTAAGCCTGGTAACCTAGTTAAATAATGCAAACGAAACTAGGTTAGTAACTTAATAAAACATTTACGATAATTTCACGAGATCGAAACCCTCACGACGAATGACAAAGTATAGCCCGAATTCAGGCAGCACTTAAGCATCCATCGGATCGGTTTTAATCGATCGGACATTGTATCGTAGCAGTGATCGAGTTATTACCCTGTTATCGTAGCAGAGTTTCACTATGTCGGACGTGTTTTTAGAGCAGATTATGGAGATTATTGACGAATTTTGCGAACACAGAAGACTGCCCATGCAGCGTTTTATTTATAGCTGAATTTTGAGTTCCTCGCGGCCCGCGTAAACCTAAAGGGAGATCCTTCGCGGCCCGCGAGGGCCACCCTAGCTACGGCTAGGGCTGCCATGTCACACCCTAGGCCTGCCATGTGTGCGACACGTGGCCTTGATTGTTATCCGGAGATTGCAGAGCTATCGCGCCCCGCGTAGACCCACCTTAATTTCTTCGCAGGCCGCGACCGATTAATAAAATTTGTTTTTTCTTGATTTTTCATAAATTTAGGGTTTTAGGGGTTCGGATTTTCACTTACGGAGTGTTTTAGGGTGTTTTTTGTGCAGGTCCTTACATCCTCCCCATCTGATTTAAAATCTCGTCCTCGAGATTTATTGGAACAAGTAAGAATATTTTCGCTTCATTTCTGATTCCAGCTCCCATGTGTACTCAGGTCCCCTTTTCGAATCCCACTTTACTTTAACCAGTACCAATCTCTTGTGTTTGAGGTGCTTAACCTTTCTGTCTTCTATTTGGAGAGGTTTCTCCACAAATTTCAACTTTTCATTCACCTCTATATCCTGAAGAAGTACTACCAGTGATTCATCAGATAAACACTTTTTAAGATTAGATACATGAAACACATCATGTACCCCGGCTAGCTCTTCTGGTAGTTGCAGTTGATAGGCAACTGGTCCTATTCGTTGGGTAACGGTAAATGGTCCTATATACCTTGGACTCAGCTTTCCTTTCTTACCGAATCGCACTACCCCTTTCCAAGGAGAAACTTTTAATAGTACCTTGTCTCCAATTTGAAATTCTAACGGCTTACGTCGATTGTCTGCATAACTCTTTTGGCGATCTCGAGCCGTTTTTAGTCTTTCCTTTATTTGAGTTATCTTGTCGGTGGTTTCCTGTACAATCTCGGGACCTGATAGTTGACTTTCTCTTATTTCTGCCTAGCATACTGGAGTTCGACACTTTCGTCCATATAGTGCTTCGAACGGGGCAGCATTGATGCTTGTATGATAACTATTGTTATAGGAGAATTCTATTAATGGTAAGTGGTCATCCCAATTTCCACCGAAATCTATTACACATGCCCTGAGCATGTCTTCTAGGGTTTGGATCGTCCTTTCACTTTGTCCATCTGTTTGGGGATGGTATGCAGTACTTAAATTTAATCGTGTCCCCATTGCTTCTAAGAAACTTGTCCAGAAATGTGAAGTGAAGCGACTATCCCTATCTGACACAATGAAGTGTGGAACTCCATGTAGTGATACTACCTCGTCTACGTATAATTTAGCTAATCTTTCCATGCTAAAGGTTTCCTTCATTGGTAGGAAATGAGCTGATTTGGTTAATCGATCTACAATCACCCAGATTGCATCGTTACCTTTCCTGGTTTTGGGTAGCTTAGTAACAAAATCCATTGTTATTAGTTCCCATTTCCATACAGACATTTCTAATTGTTGAAGTAAACCTAAAGGTTTCTGGTGTTCTGCCTTAACTTACGAACAAGTTAGACACTTAGAAACGTATCTAGCGATGTACTTTTTCATTCCTATCCACCAGAAGTTATTCCTTAAATCTTGATACATCTTGTTATTACCAGGATGCATCGTATACCTAGATTTATGGGCTTCTTCTAATATCTTATCTCGTAAATTGCCTTGTCTAGGTACCCAAATCCTTTTCTTATGGAATCTCCAAATTCCATCAGCCCCTTGCTCTAATTCCTTTATCCGTCCTTTCATTCCTTCAGCATTATCCTGAATTGCTGCCTTTTGAACATTTTTCAATTGTTCCATTAAATCCAATTGTAGATTTAATCTAAGAGCACGAACTCGCCTTTGCTTTTCATAGTACTTACGACTTAGGTCATCGGCTACCACATTTGCCTTTCCTTCGTGATATAGGATATCACAGTCGTAATCACTTAAAATTTCCATCCATCTTTTTTGCCTCACGTTTAACTCTTTTTGCCTAAATATGTACCTTAAACTCTTATGATCTGTATAGACAGTAAACTTACTTCCGTAGAGATAATGTCTCCAAATCTTAAGGGAAAAAAATATTGCTCCTAATTCCAGGTCATGAGTTGTATAATTTTCCTCGTGCCTTTTCAATTGTCTTGATGCATACGCAATTACCTTTTTGCGTTGCATTAGCACACAACCTAATCCTAGCTTAGAAGCATCACAGTAGACTTCAAAATCTTCTGTCCCTTCTAGTAAGGCAAGAATTGGGGCGTTTGTAAATCTTTGCTTTAGGATTCTAAAGGCTTCCTCTTGCTTGGGTCACCATTCAAACTTAACAATTTTACATGTTAGCTTAGTTAATGGAACAACTATCTTAGAAAAGTCTTCAATGAAGCGCCTATAGTAGCCTGCCAATCCTAGAAAGCTTCTAACTTCGGCAGCTGATTGCGAAATCTTCTAATTTGTGATTGCTTCTATCTTGGAGGGATCTACGTGAATGCCTTCGTGATTTACCATGTGTCCTAAAAATTGCACTTCTTGTAGACAAAATTCACACTTCGAGAATCTGGCGTAAAGTTTTTCCTTTCTTAACAAGGTTAAGAGTACATGCAGGTGTTCACAATGTTCGTCCTGGCTTTTGGAATAAATAAGTATATCGTCGATGAAGACAATTACAAATTTTTCCAAATACGGCTTACAGACCCTATTCATCATGTCCATAAATGCTGCAGGAGCATTCGCTAATCCAAAGGGTGTCACACCCCGACCACGTAGAACATACAAAACGTGGCGGAAACGTCGGGGAGTGTTGTAACAGAATTAATTGTTTCAAATCCATGGCAATTGAAGTTTCGTTTTATTAATCAAACATGAAAGTTTACATTGTTTTAAACAAGAACCAAAGAGTACATAACATAAATTAACTAGTTCTTGTCTCGTTTTAAGTCACTAAGGCACAGGTCCGCCTAAGTATGTCTTGATAAGTCCTATGCATCATCTCCTGAAAACACATGTGAAAATAGGTACGTCAGCATAAAAATGCCTGTGAGATACATAGGTTTTGTGAAAACAGAATTCATGACTTCTGTTTGAGAAAATGTTTAGTCATGAACCTTGTAATTTGCTTTGTCTCGTAAATCATTTGAAAAACGATAAGATCAGATGATATGTATAAATAAGAGAATAATGTATGGTTAAATGAATAACCATGTAAAATGAGTTTGTATAAGATAAGTTGTTTGTAAATCAATGTCTTGTGAAAAGTATGTTATTTGTATAAAATGTTATATGTCTCAAACTGAAATGATTCAAACAATGCTGCGATATGTAATACCATACAAACACTTATATATAGGAAGTACCAGCGGCGTATCCACCATGCTTGTATCATATTACACACGCCTCGTTACTTAATCACTTACTCAAACCAAACTACCAAAGTAAAATGTTCATGTCTAATGTAAATCATGTAATGTGTATCCAAAATGTAAGCATGTGATGAATAACAAATGTAATAAGTATGCAACAAAAGACATACATAGCATAAAATGTAATGTATAACAATGTACTAAGTATGCACACAATGGGCACACATAGCATAAAATGTAATGTAAAACAATGTACTAAGTACGCACACAATAGGCATACATAGTATGTAATGTAAGGCAATGTACTAAGTACGCACACAATGGGCATACATAGCATAGAATGTAATGAAATCATGTACTATAAATGTACTAATGAACATAGCAGGTATATGATGTGAAAACATGGAAAGCATGAAAGTAACAAGTAGGCACATGTGTTTCACCCTAAAACAGTTTGGAAAACAGTAAAAGAGGGGTCTATGTACTCACTTGAGATTGCTTAGAAGTCCTAAGATAACCACCAAGCAATGCTAGAGATCTCGGAATCAAACGGCACCTAATATAGGTAACTATGTTAATAAACCGGACCTATATCGGAGGATCGGATAGAATGAGGGCTCGTAAACCAGATGAGTATTGGAACTCATGTAGTATGGTTTACAAAAGCCTACATACTAAATGAAACCTAGTCTAAGCGCTTACGACCCATTACGACCCGTTTAGGTAGCTTATGCTACTTTAACGCGCCGTTCGCGTGAAACGCGTTCGGACGGCCTAACTAGTCCTATGACAAGTAAAATATGCCTTAACATTTTTAATATTGTTGTCAAATCAGTTTAGATGTCAAAAGTTATGTCACATATGTTTAAAATGAATTTTGGCATCAAAGGGGTATTTTGGTAATTTACCTAAGGCATATAAACTACCTATCATACAACTACTTAAACGTCGTGACCATAAGGTATAACCTCGGAAGGTTATTTCCTATATACTATGGTCACCTAATGTATTTGGTCGGATCCTAATGATCGACCAAATGGGTCGGGTTCGAAGGTATAAGCGATTTATCAGATCGCTTACCCTTACGACCCTAGACAACGTGGTAATCAGTAGGCATAGTCACAAGGGACTATAACCATCGTGATTACAATCACGTTGCGAAGTTCAAACGAACTTCGCATTGACCATAAACTGGTTAACGCAGAAAGTCAAACAAAGTTTGACTTTCGGACTCGAAAAGCAATAAAAGAACGAAAGAATACTTACGAAGGGTCCCCGAATGCTAATCTCGATCGAAGTAACTCAGGTATGAAACAATGGTTTCAACTTAGAGTTTCTCAAATCAAAATTCTAGTGGGTTTTGCAATGGCATGGGGGGGGGTATTTATAGGATTTCCCAAACCGTTAGGATCGTTTCTTGGAAAACGTGCTTCAATCTTGGCCATACACTTGCACCCATGGTATTGTAATACCATGTGCACATCAAACCAGCCCATAGTATTGAGAAATACCATGTGCAAGAGTGGAAAGGACCAGATTCAAAGTTTCTGCAAGTTTCTGCTGTCTGGGACTGACACGGGCCACGTAAAGTTTAAGCTTGGTCTTACGCCCCAGGCCTAAGAACTTTGACAGATTTACATTTTTAGCCCCTGCATGCCCAAAACTTGGTTTTCGATGCATTTTTGACACGTTTACGCCCCGTTAACCGCATTTCATGGCTCTAAAATGAAGTTAAAGTATAGGGAACTTAAAATGTGCTAAAAAATATCTTGGATGTCGGTTCGTTTGGCCGTACGATCGCGATGTTCGCTTAATTACGACGGAAAGCACATAAGCGCGAAAAACGATCCAAATGACGCGACGAATGGATTTTTCTCAAGCCAAACACTAAAATAAAATATTTTAGTGCTTACATAAATTTTTGGATGTCCGGATGTATTCAGAACTCAGGTTATGCGCGAAAGTGCAAACTTGTGCACTTTTTGACGCTTTTAGTCCCTTAATGACCCAAAAGTTTGTTTTAGCATACCGAACCCCTCAAAGTATATTTCTAAGCTATGTAAAGGATATTTATGGTATGTTTAACTTATGGTCATGTTCCGGAATGTTCGTTACAGTTCAAATTAGCATACTTTCGCAGTTTGTCGAATTAAGTCCCTGTAAGCGATTAAACTTGATTTCGGCATACCAAACCATCCAAAACTTATTTCTAAGTTATGTAAAGGTTATTTAAGTTATGTTAAGCCTATTTCACTATTACGGAGTGTTCGTTGCATTAAACTGGTTATATTTACGCATCAGTGCGCGTATAACCTTCCAGAAAGCGATTTAGAGCTTGAAATCGGACAAGAATTGATATGTGCAAAAGATACACATATTTATACTGATCCCAAGTATGAAATACAATATTTCATTGGCTTGGTATTTGTTTGATGGTTGAAGTGACACAGGTGTCACAGTCTCCCCCACTTTAGGAAATTTCGTCCCGAAATTTATTTGTAGGAGCATGTCTGTGACTTTGTGTTAAATAACCATCAAAGATAAGCAAGGCATAATCCTGTTATTTCTCTTTAACGGACATTTTTCAGAAATGAAAAATGAACGGAGTTATTTTCAACAAGCATTCTTTAGAAACGAAAATGAACGGAACGAGTCATTTTTCCATAATTTCTTCAGAAACAAAAATGAACGGAACGAGTCATTTTTCACAATTTCTTCAGAAACGAAAATGAACAGAACGAGTCATTTTCCACCATTTCTTCAGAAACAAAAATGAACGGAATAAGTCATTTTTCACAATTTCTTCAGAAACGAAAATGAACGGAACAGGTCCTTTTCCACAATTTCTTCAGAAACAAAAATGAACAGAACGAGTCATTTTTTCACAATTTCTTCAGAAACGAAAATGAACGGAATGAGTCATTTTCCACCATTTCTTCAGAAACAAAAATGAACGGAATGAGTCATTTTCCACCATTTCTTCAGAAACAAAAATGAACGGAACGAGTCATTTTTCACAATTTCCTCAGAAACGAAAATGAATAGGGTTAACTCTAGATACACGACAAAACTTGCTGTGGTTTCTGTGCACTGAACTCCATAATTATGTATGCATCCATAATTACGTAATTCCTTGCATAGTCCGCACAGTTTGTCTTGTAATGTTTTAGGGGAGGAAAATCAAACCTGTGATGAGTGTGACTAGACTACCATAGGGTCCTTTTAATTAGATCGACAAATGATCCTTTTAATTAGGCCACCAAGGAGTCCTTTCAGCTATCTCATTACATGATATTCCTAACCAGATTTTTGGATCAATCTGTTTAACTAGACCACTCAAGGGGTCTAATTATGGAATAGTACAATATAATCCAAGGGTCTTTACTATTACGTAAAAGCCCATTGAGGATTTAATACAGTACTTTTGGATATCCTACTATGAATTCCTTATACGAAGATATGGAAGGTTCTACGAGGATTTGGATAACAAAACTTGGATTACACAAAAACATAAAAGGGAACACATAAGCACATAATCACATAGTTGTTTAATTTGATTATTAATTTGTTGTTAACTTGTTATCGATTGAAAATGGATGTGGAAACCAGTTGATAGACTTCGATGTCCTCTGGGATCTATCTGAAAAGATAGGAAGATCTCCCAAAAATTCGATTTTGTTTTCAAAGAAACGTAATATTTGAATTAAGGAACACAACATTTTTAGGATTTACGGAAATACCCTTAGGTACCCTATTAATGATTTATAGAGGTACTTTGGGTATTCGTCCAGTGTTGTAACTTGCGCCTTGTACTTCGTTTCCTTGGGAGAAACGGGTACTTAGGAATTTTATGGACAACGCAAGAGATCATAAAATAGAAAAATCTTGGGGGGTAGTTTGCTTTTCAAGGAATACGATTCCTTGATTGTCGGTATTGTAAGGGATATGTTCTTTATACATATAACCTCATATATACATTGAAATGTAAATAAAAGATTTATTTATAAACAATGATAACAACTGTTTCATGGACCTTGACAACAAAAGAAAATAATACATAAGACATGACTATTTCTAAAGGGTGTTGTCTTCTAGTCGGTCAGATGCTCATCCCTGCGCTAGATTAGCATTAGCAAGCTTTGGGCAATTTCTTCGGAAATGACCTATCTCGCCACAATTGTAGCAAGAACCTGGTGGAAACGAGCTTGAGCAGGATTGTTGTCAGCTTGATTTGGTGCAACTACTGCTACGCAAACTTTTGCTGTATGACCTTTACGTCCACAAATTTGGCATTCGCGGCACTTCACATTAGCATGATGATAAAGGTTACATTGGTTGCACAAGGGTGAAGTTCCATTGTATGGCTTCCTAGCAGGGGGTTGAGCTGGTTGGTTGGGGACGGCTTGATCATTGTGAGTAACCATGGCGAAGTTCTGAGAAGCCTTTCGCTTCTTTGACTTCTTAGGGGATCCAGTCTGTTCATCCATGGTCTTTGATTCCTCGATTGGTTTCGATTCCTCGACCGGTTTCTTGTCACCCTTTAGGAAAAGCTTACGTTTCCTGATCTGAGATTCAGTCAAGGTTGCAGATAGCTCAATGGCCTGCCTAACCGTAGTGGGGTTACTACCAGTAACAATGTCCTGAACTGAGTCAGGGAGACCATCAATGTATTTTTCGATCGCCTTATCCAGAGGCGTAACCATGGTAGGACACAACAGGCTCAGCTCCTCATATCGATCAGTGTAGGCTCGATGTTCACCGCTGTCTTGCTTAAGATCGTCGAATTCCCTTTCCAAGGCCCTGATCTCGTGACGAGGACATAATTCCTTCATCATCAGTGCTCTAAGTTCTTCCCACGTTTGAGCCAGTGCCACTTCGGCACCCCTATCTCTCACCACACCGTTCCACCACGTCAAAGCTCGTTTCTCAAAGACACTAGATGCAAAGTCTACCTTTCGCTCGTTTGGACATTGAACATGTCTGAAGGTGCTCTCTAAACTCTCGAACCATTGCAGAAGTGCAGTCGCTCCTTGAGACCCAGAAAACTAGCCGAGTTGAACGTCTTGAAGTTGCAGGGGGCATTATTGTTATTGAGAGCTTGGTGACATTGAGCAACGATATTCGGGATTGCAGCAGTCATTTGCTGTGTAATGACAGCTGCCAGCTCTTCAAAAGATACCGGATTTTCGCGTCGTGGAGGCATTCTAAAAAGGGGAAACAAGAGAGAAAACAAATGAAATGGCATGGGGTAAGAATAGGATGTTGCAATTACCGACCAAAAATCATGGGTGATGGTCATTTGTTTGAACCAAGAAGCAAACAAACAACACAAAGGCTGAGTCAAAGCAAATAGATCCTCATAATGTATCGCGAAGACATGCTCGCCTATAAGTGGACACTCACCCCAAGAGTTCCCAGGTAAGAGTGACTGGTCCGATTATGTGGATTTGTACGAACACTCTAGCCTTAGACAGAAAACTCAGGGTACAGGCATTCACTCTTCCAGTTTGCACGTGTTCACACTATTTAGGACCCAAAACTTTGACGAGAGTTTTGAAAATTTCAAGGGGTTCAAAACCTTACAATAGAGGGTTCAAAACCATATAACAGAGGGTTCAAAACCTAGTAACCAATCATCCTAGAACGGATGATTAGTTTTCAAAGCGGTTTTGAAATTTATGTTCTTGTTGTGGTCGTCGCCTAAGGATAGGTGACGGTATTGTTTTATGACTAAACGCAAGTAAACTTGCGTTAGGGTCCTAAGAAGCTTATAGACTAGGTCAAAGTATTACTAATAACCTAATTCCCTATAACCATTGGCTCTGATACCAACTTTTCTGTCACACCCCGACCACGTAGAACATACAAAACGTGGCGGAAACGTCGGGGAGTGTTGTAACAGAATTAATTGTTTCAAATCCATGGCAATTGAAGTTTCGTTTTATTAATCAAACATGAAAGTTTACATTGTTTTAAACAAGAACCAAAGAGTACATAACATAAATTAACTAGTTCTTGTCTCGTTTTAAGTCACTAAGGCACATGTCCGCCTAAGTATGTCTTGATAAGTCATATGCATCATCTCCTGAAAACACATGTGAAAATAGGTACGTCAGCATAAAAATGCCTGTGAGATACATAGGTTTTGTGAAAACAGAATTCATGATTTATGTTTGAGAAAATGTTTAGTCATGAACCTTGTAATTTGCTTTGTCTCGTAAATCATTTGAAAAACGATAAGATCAGATGATATGTATAAATAAGAGAATAATGTATGGTTAAATGAATAACCATGTAAAATGAGTTTGTATAAAATAAGTTTTTTGTAAATCAATGTCTTGTGAAAAGTATGTTATTTGTATAAAATGTTATATGTCTCAAACTGAAATGATTCAAACAATGCTGCGATATGTAATACCATACAAACACTTATATATAGGAAGTACCAGTGGCGTATCCACCATGCTTGTATCATATTACACACGCCTCGTTACTTAATCACTTACTCAAACCAAACTACCAAAGTAAAATGTTCATGTCTAATGTAAATCATGTAATGTGTATCCAAAATGTAAGCATGTGATGAATAACAAATGTACTAAGTATGCAACAAAAGACATACATAGCATAAAATGTAATGTATAACAATGTACTAAGTATGCACACAATGGGCACACATAGCATAAAATGTAATGTAAAACAATGTACTAAGTACGCACACAATAGGCATACATAGTATGTAATGTAAGGCAATGTACTAAGTACGCACACAATGGGCATACATAGCATAGAATGTAATGAAATCATGTACTATAAATGTACTAATGAACATAGCAGGTATATGATGTGAAAACATGGAAAGCATGAAAGTAACAAGTAGGCACATGTGTTTCACCCCAAAACAGTTTGGAAAACAGTAAAAGAGGGGTCTATGTACTCACTTGAAATTGCTCAGAAGTCCTAAGATAACCACCACGCAATGCTAGAGATCTCGGAATCAAACGGCACCTAATATAGGTAACTATGTTAATAAACCGGACCTATATCGGAGGATCGGATAGAATGAGGGCTCGTAAACCAGATGAGTATTGGAACTCATGTAGTATGGTTTACAAAAGCCTACATACTAAATGAAACCTAGTCTAAGCGCTTACGACCCATTACGACCCGTTTAGGTAGCTTATGCTACTTTAACGCGTCGTTCGCGTGAAACGCGTTTGGACGGCCTAACTAGTCCTATGACAAGTAAAATATGCCTTAACATTTTTAATATTGTTGTCAAATCAGTTTAGATGTCAAAAGTTATGTCACATATGTTTAAAATGAATTTTGGCATCAAAGGGGTATTTTGGTAATTTACCTAAGGCATATAAACTACCTATCATACAACTACTTAAACGTCGTGACCATAAGGTATAACCTCGGAAGGTTATTCCCTATATACTATGGTCACCTAATGTATTTGGTCGGATACTAATGATCAACCAAATGGGTCGGGTTCGAAGGTATAAGCGATTTATCAGATCGCTTACCCTTACGACCCTAGACAACGTGGTAATTAGTAGGCATAGTCACAAGGGACTATAACCATCGTGATTACAATCACGTTGCGAAGTTCAAACGAACTTCGCATTGACCATAAACTGGTCAACACAGAAAGTCAAACAAAGTTTGACTTTCGGACTCGAAAAGCAATAAAAGAACGAAAGAATACTTACGAAGGGTCCCCGAATGCTAATCTCGATCCAAGTAACTCAGGTATGAAACAATGGTTTCAACTTAGAGTTTCTCAAATCAAAATTCTAGTGGGTTTTGCAATGGCATGGGGGGGGGGTATTTATAGGATTTCCCAAACCGTTAGGATCGTTTCTTGGAAAACGTGCTTCAATCTTGGCCATACACTTGCACCCATGGTATTGTAATTCCATGTGCACATCAAACCAGCCCATAGTATTGAGAAATACCATGTGCAAGAGTGGAAAGGACCGGATTCAAAGTTTCTGCAAGTTTCTGCTGTCTGGGACTGACGCGGGCCGCGTAAAGTTTAAGCTTGGTCTTACGCCCCAGGCCTAAGAACTTTGACAGATTTACATTTTTAGCCCCTGCATGCCCAAAACTTGGTTTTCGATGCATTTTTGACACGTTTAAGCCCCGTTAACCGCATTTCAAGGCTCTAAAATGAAGTTAAAGTATAGGGAACTTAAAATGTGCTCAAAAATATCTCGGATGTCGGTTCGTTTGGCCGTACGATCGCGATGTTCGCTTAATTACGACGGAATGCGCATAAGCGCGAAAAACGATCCAAATGACGCGACGAATGGATTTTTCTCAAGCCAAACACTAAAATAAAATATTTTAGTGCTTACATAAATTTTTGGATGTCCGGATGTATTCAAAACTCAGGTTATGCGCGAAAGTGCAAACTTGTGCACTTTTTGACGCTTTTAGTCCCTTAATGACCCAAAAGTTTGTTTTAGCATACCGAACCCCTCAAAGTATATTTCTAAGCTATGTAAAGGATATTTATGGTATGTTTAACTTATGGTCATGTTCCGAAATGTTCGTTACAGTTCAAATTGGCATACTTTCGCAGTTTGTCGAATTAAGTCCCTGTAAGCGATTAAACTTGATTTCGGCATACCAAACCATCCAAAACTTATTTCTAAGTTATGTAAAGGTTATTTAAGGTATGTTAAGCCTATTTCACTATTACGGAGTGTTCGTTGCATTAAACTGGTTATATTTACGCATCAGTGCGCGTATAACCTTCCAGAAAGCGATTTAGAGCTTGAAATCGGACAAGAATTGATATGTGCAAAAGATACACATATTTATACTGATCCCAAGTATGAAATACAATATTTAATTGGCTTGGTATTTGTTTGATGGTTGAAGTGACACAGGTGTCACAAAGGGCATGACTGTAAACTCGTAGTGACCATACCTAGTCCTGAAAGCAGTTTTAGGTATGTCTTCTTCTTGTACCTTTAACTGATGGTATCCGGAGAGAAAATCTATCTTAGAGAAATGCCTAGCTCCTTGAAGTTGATAAAAAAGATCATCAATTCTAGGTAATGGGTATGGATTCTTAATGGTAACCTTATTCAATTCCCTATAATCGATACACATCCGCATCGAACCATCCTTCTTTTTCACAAACAACACAAGTGCTCCCCAAGGGGACGAACTAGGTTGTATGAATCCTTTGCTTAACAATTCATCTATCTGCTTTTTCAGTTCTAACATTTCTGTGGGTGCTAACCGATAAGGTGCCTTAGCTATTGGTGTAGTTCCAGGGATTAGATGAATTCTAAACTCTACTTCCCTACCTGGCGGTAATCCAGGTAGCTCTTCTGGGAATACATCAGGGTATTCTGATACTACTGGAATTTCTTTAAGTTCCTTGCCCTTAGTGTTAATGATTACCGAAATCATATACACTATTCCTTATTTGCGTTCATAACTAGCAACTTTCATTACTGAAAGGAACTTCATTGGTTTACGAGGCTTATCTCCCGTAACTAAAATCACTTCTCCTGCTGGTGTATGTATTTCTATGGAATTTTGATCACAGAGGATTCGAGCATGGTTGGCTACTAACCAATCCATTCCTAACACGACATCGAATCCTGCTAAATTCATAGGTAGAAGGTTTGCAGACAATTTATGGCCTGAGAGTTCTATTTTTCCTTCTTGGAGTACCTTATCTATATTAACAGAATTTCCTTCTGCCGTTTCTACCGTCTAAATTTGCCTAAGTTTGGTTAAAGGTTGCTTAAGAGCTTGGCAGAATGAAGTATTTATAAAACTTTGGTTTGCACCAAAGTCAAATAATACTTTTGCGTAAACGTCATGAACTAGGAACGTACCAGCTATCACATCAGGAATCAGATCTGCTTCTTGCGTTGTTAGCTGAAAGGCTCTTGCATTCTTTTTAGCAGCTCCATCAGTCGCTTTTGCCTTGTTGTCAGCTGGTTTGACCAATTTAGGGCACTTTGGTTTAAAATGCCCAGCTTCTCCGCAATTGTAGCAGACCTTTGACTTCTTCCTGCATTCCTCCTCTCGGTGCCCCGGTGCTTTGCAGAAATTGCAAGTTTCCTGACATTTTCCAAAATGTTTCTTTTTGCAGTTTCTGCAAAATGGCGGTGTGTAAGATTGCCCAGTTCCCTTTTTCTTGAATTTACTGTTATTATTACCCCCACGAAAACCTTGGGCAATCTTTTAGGCCAATTCCTTTTTCCTATTTTCTTCTCTCGTACGCACCAATCCGTCGATCAAGGTGTTGGCTAATTCGACCGCATCGTCAATTGTTCGAGGTCTCGCAGCTTTGACTATGTCGCGAATCTCACTAATTAGTCCCCAAATGTAGCGAGAAATAAGCATCGGTTCTGGCGAGGCCAGAGTTGGTACTATTCTAGCATACTCGAAAAATTTCGAAGTATACCCCCGACAGTCAACGTCCATCATCCGGTGGTTCAGGAACTTATTTGTCATTTGTTCCTTTTCGTAGGAGGGAAAAACTTTCTTTCTACCAATTCCTTAAATTCCTCCAAACTCATGGCATAAGCCACTTCACTTCCCTTAGCTTGCAGCACCGTGTTCCACCATTCTAACGCCTCTTCTTTGAAAAGGTGGGATGCATACATCACCCTGTCTTCTTCTGCACACTTACTTATTTTAATCACAGCTTCGGTCTTTTCCAACCAACGCATTGCGACAGTCGCCCCTTCATTGCCTGCAAATTCGACTGGCTTACAGGCGAGAAATTCTTTGTAAGTACAACCAGTCGTTGCCACTTTCATTTTCTTAAGTAATAGGGCTTGAATTACATTATTATTATCGCCGCCCCATTCACACTGTTACTGAAATTATCGTCGCTGGTGCGCTTGCTATGGTGAGCTTGGGAAGGTTCAACGGGATTTCTAACGGCTGCGACGATTGGTGGGATAGCATTGGCTATACCCTGAGCAACTATATTTTCAATATCTTGCCTATTGAGAAAATGTTCTTCATTATTTGGTTCAGATTGGTTAACTTCATTTGCCGGTTGGTTTACTGCGTTTTCCATCTGAATAATTAACGATATATATATAAATTATTGTCACAAAAATGGATAGCAACTAAACACAATAAGGCAATCACAACACAATTAAGTCAACACATATAGCCAAAATCGTCGACATTGCGACATTTATATTTTATATATTATCTATGCGTCCGTACAAGCCAGATATTTACAGATACTCTATTTTAACATTATTATACAATATTATACATTATGTTATTATTATTATTATTATTATTATATTATATTATCATTATTTTTATTATTATATTTTTTTCACATAATATTATTACACAAAACATCTAATCTACTGTTATCCGCCGCCTTCAGTAGTGGAACTCCCTCTCATCATACTTCCAGGTAATATTCTCCCCCATAGTCCGGATCCTGGTCCCCATATCCACAAGTTCTTCACCATAACGGCATAGTTCCGCCACATTCTCCGGGTTCATAGGTGGGAAAGTAACAGGGGGTGGGTCATACTGCGGGTAGTAAGGATTTGGATTATTCATTATGTTATGGAAGTGCCAGTCACTAGTCCACCAAAGGTTGGCAAAGTTGTATGTAGATAAAATCGTATCTTTACATGGAGTTCCACTCTCCATTGTATCAGATAGAGATAGTCGTTTTACTTCTCATTTCTGGAAAAGCTTCCAGCAAGCTATGGGAACTCGACTCAATCTGAGTACTGCATATCATCCCCAAACAGACGGACAAAGTGAAAGGACAATCCAAACTCTAGAAGACATGCTCCGAGCATGTGTAATAGATTTTGGTGGAAATTGGGATGATCATTTACCATTAATTGAATTCTCCTATAACAATAGTTATTATTCAAGTATTGAAACTGCCCCATTCGAGGCACTATATGGAAGAAAGTGCAGAACTCCAGTTTGTTGGGCAGAAATAGGTGAAAGTCAATTGTCAGGTCCTGAAATAGTGCAAGAGACGACCGACAAGATTACTCAAATCAAGGAAAGACTGAAGACGGCTCGTGATCGTCAGAAGAATTATGCAGACAATAGATGCAAGCCGTTAGAATTCCAAGTTGGAGACAGAGTATTGTTGAAAGTTTCTCCTTGGAAAGGAGTTGTTAGATTCGGTAAGAAAGGAAAGCTAAGTCCAAGGTACGTAGGACCATTTTCTGTGATCCAATGTATAGGACCAGTTGCTTATCGTTTACAACTACCAGAAGAGTTAGCTGGAGTACATGATGTATTTCATGTATCCAATCTCAAGAAATGTCTAGCAGACGAATCTCTGGTAATACCTCTTCAAGATATAGAGGTAAACGAAAAGTTAAAATTTATTGAGAAACCTCTTCAGATAGAAGACAGGAAAGTGAAGTTCCTTAAGCACAAGCGACTAGTTTTAGTCAAAGTTAGATGGGATTCAAAGAGAGGAGCTGAATACACTTGGGAGCTGGAATCAGAAATAAAGCGAAAGTATCCTCATTTATTCCAGTAAATCTCGAGGACGAGATTTTTATTAAGGTGGGGAGAATGTAACAACTCTCATCAAAAGTCATATTTATTTAATTAAATTGTCCAATAGGAAACCCTAATTGAGAAACCCAAGTGATTCTGCATAATCCCTAAAATTTTCAGAATAAACGGAATCAGGATTAGGGCCCCTAAAACTCAAGGGGGGTAAAACCCTATTAATGATTATCTTTATAAAACGCTGTCAAAATTGAAAATTCACGCAACGTCGACTCATCAGGGCTAGATAGGTGACGAAGCAGGCCTACCCTACTTTGACACCCCAGGCGAGTCGCGACAGGGACCATGTATTCTGTCGCGACACGCGGGAGATGCAAATTTAGGGTATAAATACAGGGGCTTGGGACTTGATTCCTGGCTTCAGTTCGACGTTAAAATTCTTTACGTACACAAAGTTAGACACTGTTTACTACGAAAACACACACTGATCACGAAGTGCTGCCACAATTCAGGGTAATAACTCGATCGCTGCTACGATTCAATGTCCGATCGATTAAACTATCCAATGGATGTTTAAGTGTTGCCCACATTAGGGTTTATGCTTTGTCATTCGTCGTTAAATCGATGGATGTTTAAGTATCGCACTTTGTCATTCGTTGTGAAGGTTTTAATCTCGTGAGTTGTCGTAAATGCTGTATTAAGTTACTAACCTAGTTTGTGTGCTTGATTATTTAAACTAGGTTATCAAGGCTAATCAGTAGGCTAAGCTCTGTTCATAATTAAATCTGCAATGTGAGTCATTCTCTTTTTATCAAATTTGTTTACAAAATCATGTTTATTTTCAAAGGTTATAATTACAGTGATTAAGTTTATGTAATCACCAAGTTACAGCCGGTATGTGGGGTTTTGTATACATTACTTGATAACCGTCACTATTGGACAACGAGTTAGCCAATGAGTGATATGACCATAGTCATAGACACCATCGGTCGAAGAGGCTACCGATGGATGTTCGAGTGACAAGTACTGTGGGTAGTTGGTTTGATATCTGAAACATTGTAATCTCTCTTAATACTGTAAATTATAAGAACCGAGTCATTTTCATAAATAGAATAATTCACTCAGTATTTTCCGCTGACAAAACCTTTTTCAAACATGTTTCAGGTGATCTGTTGTGATCCAGGAAAAGTGCCGCGAAGCACTACAAGCTTAAGGAAGTGGCTCAGTATAAAATAAAGAAACATGTTTTGGAAAAATAAAAGATTTCTTTGTGAAATATCAAGATTGTAAATTACCGGGTTTTATCCCGAGTTGTGAAATAAAATAATCGGGAAATATTTCAGTTTTAAAAAGATCCTGAAGAAAATTCCGCTGTTAATTAAATACCACGGGATTTCTGTCCCGCGGCTCCTGAAACGGGTCAAACCGGGTCAGGGGCCGTGACAAGAAGATAATCAAGACACACGAAGATTACAGAGATATTCTAAATCTCAAGCTTCGGTTCATCTATTATTGCCTGTGTCAGATAAATGACACATTTACTTTACGAAAGCATGGACACCTTAATTAGTGACCCTTATTTGGACATTTCTATATTGGATATCTTCTTTGAATATCATTTGCTGACTTTGGTATAATATGACCATTGGGATATCTCGGTGGTTCCATGCATTAAACCTCCATACTGATCAGGCATGGAAGCAATCTATGGGACACACTAGGATACGCCAATCCTCATATGGCGCTTTTATCAAGCACAGACTAACATTCGCAGTTGATAGAAATCAATGAGATAATAAAATAAAATAACATATATTGACGTACTCCATCTGGAGAGAGAGAGTACTCTAGATTTTTACGAATGGAGATTTCTGACAAGAATAGAAGAAATGGTTCCTATGATTTTTGCCTGTAAGTTTTACCCTTTTACTTAATATCTGGAGTTCTTATGGGAAAATTCTAAAGTTTGCTAAGCTTATGATATATGAAAGATTTAGTAGCACCTGAACCAAAACACAATTCTTAGCAATAATATCATTGGTTCACAATAAGGGATGTACCTGGTGCCATTATTGATACGAGCTGCCTCTGGCATTCATCAAGGGAGTTTAGGCACTTCCATTCTCAGTCCTTCTATACTTAGCTATACCTTCCTTGACAGTTTTAGGGCAGTTGTTTGTGATGTTGCCCTTCTCGCCACAACCGAAACAGACTGCATTCTTTAAGTTTCTACATTCATGGGACTGATGACCAGTTCTTTTACAAACGCCACACCGCTTAAGCCTTTGTTCCAATCGACATTGTCCCCAGTGTTTTTTATAGCAGGTCTTACATACAGGCTTCTTATTGGATTTTTGTTGGTCCGTATCGAGTCCGGACTTTCCTTTCTTTCCTAGATTTCTGGGAGTCATCCCCTTCCCTTTTCCTTTTTGGTTCATCCTTCGCATTCGAGGCATGAACAAAATTCTTCTCATGAGCAAGGAGTATGGTTTTAAATGGGATTTGGAGCAAGTAGCATTGGGCTCCTTGAACTTTTTCATGACCTTTCTCATAGCTTTTCCAACAGCAGCTTTTACTCTCTCAGCCTCAAGGTCAATCTCTAAGGACTCATTTTTGTCGGTTTGCTCATGCAAACGACATTTCAACTCTGCAATTTCCACGTCCTTAGTCGCTAGGTCCTTATCCTTACTAGACACATGCGCCTTCAACTCAGCCTACGAAGGATGAGATAACGACTTAAGCAATATTTTGACAAGTAAAAAACAATAAAGAAGAAAGGGCTGAAGTTGGTGGAACCTCAACGCGCTCTTTATCAGCTTCAAGATCCTCAACCTTCTTCGTTAATGTGGAATTTTGGCCTCGAGGTCGGTAATCTTGGTGCGAGCTGCATACATGCGCTGATTATCTTTTTCACATATCTTCTTCCACTCCGCGCGCTCCTTGGACAAGAGATCCTTAGCAGCTTGCAATTTGCTCCTTAAGCTCTAGCGGCCCCACTCTTCAGATTTCTTTTCTGATTCGAACTTGGCCTTCTCTTCAGCAAATGTTGCCTTAAGCTTCTCAAAATCCTTGACCTGCCTTAGCACACGCTCTCGATATTTTTCCCAATCACCCCGCTCTTTAACCATCGTACGCCACTCGCGCACGATTTGGTGGTTAGCAGCGCGGGTGTTGGCTTCCCCAACAACATAGGCATGGTACAAGGCATCAAGGGATCGTGCCCTTTGCCGGTTAACTTCTTCCCCAGGAGGGAAGGAATTCAAGAACCAATCACGGCAAGGAGCGAACTCCAAGAAGGTATCCTTCTGCTTTAACCCCCATGGAGCTCGGTGGGGAGCATCACCACGAGCCTCCTTGTTGTAAGTTTTATAATAAATATCACCTAAGGTATCCTTAGGACCGATAGGAGTCTGCGGCATGGACCCTCCAGCGCCACCAGAGCTTGCACCACCTGCAGCAGTGGATGTCTCTTTATGCGCCACAGCAGCTAACCCCCCAGTAGTAGAAGTCACTTGAACAGTTTGGGTGGGGGCATCAACCTGCGTAGGCTTGGTTGGCTTCATAACCTCGGGTCCCTTACCTCGACCAGTTTCCTTCTTTTTCTCATGAAGGGCTGGTCAAGCCCCGTAATATGGACGACCTTCGGACCCTGCGCCTTCTCATGTGCAATAGCAGCAACGGCCTCGGCCTCTTTGGATTTATCACCCTCGGGCTTTTCCGCAACCTTCTCTTTCTCTTTCTCTTTCTCCTTTTCAATAGGCTTCTCAGCAGCCTTCTTTTTCTCCTTCTCAGCCTCCAACCCGGCAGACTTAAGAGGCTTGATCACAACCCTGGTTCTCTTCTGCGCCGGTTCTTGGGGGTCTTTAAACTCAACACCCTTCTTTTCAGGGGTCTTCTTCTTGGCCTCTGCAGAAAACAAGTGTTAAAAAGAAATTTCATTAAAGAATAACATGAAGTCACAAAACTAACCGGGAGAGAATTTGTAGAGAGAGCGCATACTGCTCTGTTTTCCTATCACTGGGCCTCCCCAGCCTTCTGTGCCACCAACGCGCCTGCAGTAGTCTCTTCTCTGCTTCTCTTTCTGCTTATCAGCTTGATAGCAGGTTCTTCCTCCTCTTCTTCTTCATCCAGTGCGATGGACGAAGGGGTAGCACTAGCATCTGGGTTCCGTGAACCCGCGCTCCCCGAGCTCTTCGAACCAGTGGCGCCGGTCTTCTTCTCGCCTATACGCGACAAACCCTCAAGTGTGTCACTGGTGATAACGTAATCCTCCAAGTTACTTTGACGAAATCATAGACTACCTTTGTCAGAAGCACCGGCAGTCACGCGGCTACTCACACCCTTCTTGCTGGTCACTTCAGCATCGATGGTAATCACCTTTTTCTTCTTGCTTGGTTTTTTCTTCTTCTCCTCCGGATCAATCCCAAGGTCACGCAACACACCTGCAAAGATGTTAGACCAGGAACTTAGCTCCCCATTTGAAGACCTGACAGACTCCTCGCTGGAAAGATAAAGAATCTCTTTCCCAGCAGAAGTCATCGCTCGCAAGGGCCTGGGGTTAGGTATATGCGCACCTTCGGTTGCGGTGGGTGGATTGGCAAAAGCTCCAGCAATAGGATACATAAAGTGACCTTTGATCCTCTCATGCCAGTATTGCTCCCTTGGTTCCAGCGGGCGCACGCCCATGGACCCACCGAAGGTGGGGAAAGCAGCTTGATAAAGGCACGCTTCTACATTCAAAATCAACAATTAAGCGCAACGAAATTACAAAAAGAGGAAATAATCAAAGAAGTAACTAACCTCTATCTTAAAACTTCAACACGGGCACTTCAGTGTTATCTTCCGGCCATTGGTCACTCATCTGCGCCGTGACCAGAACGTTTTCACCAAAAACTCGATTAGGTATGGCAGTGAGCTTCACGTACCAATCTTCCTTCTTAGGAATCGCCAGCTCCTCCTTCTCGATCACATCCAGCGCACGGAAGATCATAGCAATCGGGATAACTTTCTCTCGGATGGAGTAGAACTTCTGTTTCCAGTCATGGAAACTCTTCGGAGGATTTAGAAGGATCTTCTTGGCAGACCCCCAGTTGCCAAAGGAGTAGAATGTAACACCCGTCTCATTTATTTAAGAATTTAAACTAAAATAAGCAATTTTAAAACCAAAATTTCATCATTTAGAAACTTAGTTATAAAAACTAAGATTTACATAGTGTTCTAGTTTAACAAGCTAACTAGTTTAAGTATTCAGAACATTCAGTTAGTGTTTACAAAATGAACACTTTATAAAACATGATTAAATTAGCGCGGAAGCTTCAAAAGTTTGTGTTCGGTTCTTGATTTCTTGCTTGATCGGCATCCGGAATGAGACGAATATCACCTAAGGTCAAAACCACATCAATTGTTAGTTTTGACAACATTATAACCTGTATAAATAAGTTCCGTGTCACACCCCGAATTCCACGTGTCACCGGTGGGCCCGGTGGGGAGTATCGTGACGTGGTTGGCAACATAATAGTCAAACAACACAATATTTAAATGCACAGCGGAAGCAAATGAAAGATATATTTCAACCGAATAAAATATTGTAATATCGTGTATCACAAACAGTTGAAAGTTTATCCACAGAAGGATCAAAATAAATAGGAGACAGTAGTTCAACAGAAGATAGGCATCTTAAGCTTGCGAGACTCTTTATTGGTGCTAAGGAGAGAATCCAGCCTATTACGCTTAGTACCTGCATTTAATCTTTTTGGGAAAATACGTCAGTTTACACTGGTAAATACAATCAACTGACTCATTTTAAAAATGATTAAAAATTGATTTGGATGCACGTGGCATAAACATTTTATAACTTGGGATATTTATTTAAATATATAAACTTGTAAAAGAATTACATGTTCCTTATGCGTTCAGTAGCCCGGATCGTGTCGGGTTAAAGATCAATAGACACACCACATAGTCTATTTATGCACTGACGAGTATACGCCTACACTCCGCGCTTAGGTCGTGGCCATTTCGTAAAATGATGCCAAGGATATCCGGGACATGGTCATTAACCCCCCAAAGGCTTTAAGTAAACAAAACAATTTAAACGGGCCGATCAAATTATTCAATTAACCACCAAACGATGGAAGATTTGATGCCCAACCAAGCGGTATTTTATATACCGTAACCCAAGCCCGTATAGGGAAAATAAGTTAAAAGTATTTACCTGAGCAAAGTAATAATCACAATAAGCAAATGCAAGTAGCTTTTACTGGTCCTCCTAATCTGGAACGAAGGTTTATAATAACCTATTAGAATCCTAACGGGTCTTTAGTTAAGCTTAAGCTTAGACCGGTTAGTTTCAAAGATACGGTTCGTACGCACGATTAAGTGAAGACCGGATAGAATGTGATTTAGAACCGACAAGTTTGAAGACTTTCTTAATATGGGTATTTCATACACATTCTGGATTTTGAGATAAAACCGATAAGGTTTGACCCGTTTCGGCTAATTTATGCAAACTAGTTACATAAACCGAACCGAACGCGTAATAAGCGTAACGGGTATTCATGAGAGCCATATACAGGTTTCCTAAGTTAATATGCCTCAAATATGTTGTGACATCAGTAAGATGTCTTTTATTATGCCCGAAATGAATTTAAACACAAACTATGCCCCGTAGGGGTAGTTTGGTCATTTTCAAGGTTATAAAAGAGTTTTAGTATTAACCTGAGTTACAGGTCTGATGTAATCAGCAAAAAAACTTATTTTACTAAGTTATAATAGTAGGGTAAAGTATATATGTGAAATTTATCAATTATAACCAAACTATGCACCGTAGGGGCATTTTGGTAATTTCACATAAGCCGAAAAGCTCAAAACTGAAGTCTGAGTTTAACAACCTTTGCTTACTGTTAAAATATTATAATTTACCTAAAATATCAGTAGGTATCAACCCTTGTATGTTTAAAATAGTTCTAGTACATACTATGCGTTAAAAACGCTTAAAAAGGCGATTAGAAGCCATTTCCGGGTTCTATACATAAAGCTGATATTTTTATCATTCCAGAAGGCTTAAAATAATTTATTTATCATTTAAAATCAGTAGCAAAAGGTTTGGAGTCAATTAGATATGTAAAACTCATTTTATAGCCCGTAAGGGCAAAACCGACAATTACCGGATTAAGCCTATGACTATAAGTTGTGCTCAGCCAAAATTAATTAAAAATCTTCAAAAATCCCAAAATAATATATTACATCAGTGGGTAATAAGTTTGATATCAAAAAGTAGGTTTAATTAGGCTATACGCTAATTATGTAGTTTAATCGCTAAAGAAGCTTTCTAATTACGCTAATGAGCATAACTCTTAATCTACACCTCAAACTGATGTCAAACTTTGGGTACAAGTTTATATTTCAGTAACTAAGGTTTCTACCCTTTTACATTTTCAAAAATCACGTTTTAAGGTGAAAAGGGCATAATGGTCAACATATGAGCAATTAACGGAACCATGCGTATTAATCGGAAAACTAATCAACCGAGGTGTATAATCACAGAGGGTTATACTAGCATGTAACCTGGTCCAATTAAAGCTCTAAGGCATTTCTAAAATATACCAAAACGGGTCAGAACTGAAGTCAAAGCAAAAGCAAAAGTCAAAGCCTTGCGACTTTCGGTTCCGAATCGGGTCTAAACAGAAAATTATCGGGTTGAACATGTTTAGACATGTTCTTACACTAATTACCAAGTTATATTAATGATCAAACAGGTTGTATGTGTTCTACATTGCTAATTATGCATAAATTAGAAAATAAGCAGTCTGTTGACTTTTTAATAACAAGTTTGACCCGACATTTGACCTAGTTAGAGTGGGAATCAAAGGGTGCCCTTTTAAGGGTTTAATGCCCACATAATTACCAACTTATAACTACTTTCAATTTGACTAATCACTGGACCATTAGTGATTAATCGCTAAGTCAACCGTTAATTACGACGGTTTGACTTTTAAGCTAAAACTAAGCAAAAACTTAACTAAGAAAGGTTAAGCATACTTACTAAAGTCCTTTGCACGATTAGAGATCACTTGAGCCTGCTTTGGAGCTCCAGAAATGATCAAAAATGCTGAAGGAAGGTGTGAAGAATTGGTTGCAACCTTGTGGCCTTTTATAGTGCTCAAGAACTCATGGATCATTGACACACAAGTCTAAGCATGGCCATGGATCACTTCCAGATGTCCCTAAGTGTCTAGGGGTTGCCTAGGGGTCGTGCAAGATGAGGAAAATCGTTTATAAGTCGGTTAGAATGCAAATGGAAGACAAGAACCCAAAGTTTTCGGAGCAGACAGCCCCTCGCGGCCCGCGTAGCCCCCCCCCCCCCCCCCCCCCAGGGCCTTCGTGTGGCGCGAGGCCCCTTCTTATCAAATCTTAAATTTCTGATTTTTATGCTTTGGTCCTTGGCTCTTGGGAACTTTGCTACGACTTTATTTCTTGCACTTTGAACCCTCCAATTTGACGTATAAGGGCCTTAAGACATATACCCACTTTGTTTAGTCCTCGGTTAACTTTATTGTCACCCGAAAAGTCCTAAACTTCATCGTTGACGCTTTTAACCCCTCGCATACGAATTTGGTCATAACTTTATCATACGATAACGAAACTTTATAAAATTTATATCGTGCATTCTAGTGAGCATAATTTACCGTTACAAAGCTTCGGGTTTGCAAAAAGGTCAATCAGAGGTATAACTTAAACATGTTGACACATTTAACCCCTGTAGTTTGTAATCTCTCACTTTCTTTCATATTTAGCTTCATATGATCCATGATTTATTCGTTTGAATGTATGAGCATCATGTAGGGTTAATGTACAATATATTTATTCACTGTTGACATTTAGAACTCGTATATTCACATACTTTCCATGATTGTCAACTTTAGTCCTTCTATAACATTCTTTCACACGTTTAAACCTATGACACGTGTCAACACATTATAGGACGTGAATTTTCGAGGTGTTACATTCCGGTATCATACAAATAACAAAAAAAAATAAAAATTCAAATTTTTGGTCTGTCGCACCACGCGACAGACTTCGTTTAATCCATCGCGTACCACGAGTGGCCTCGCATGCCGCGCCCGCAACTTAACACCCCGGCGTGTGTCGCGGGGAAACATGTTTTCGAGCAGGTCCATTTCCTGGACCTGCATATCTGCCCAGCACCAAAATTCTTAAAAATTCTAACTTTAAAAGCTTGTAACTTTTTACCTACATGTCCGTTTTGCATGATTCTTTTTCCTATGCGTCCGTAATAAAATTACGGATCCGTTTGTCATCTTTGTTCGCATCAAATTCCGGTTTATAAGCAAATAGCTTATAAACCCCCCCCCCCTTTTTTACAATTATTCAACCCGTTTCATCTATCAACATAATACATGTTTATTAGCAAGGATTGTATCTAGTCCTCTTTACCCATTCCCGGACTTGTCAAATATTAGCGTTTTCGCTCATATCACATGGGTTGCGCATGCGATATCATTGTGCTTATTGTCTACAATTTTAAGCATGCACAATTTACTAAAACTAACGAATCCATATTTCTAAGTTTTTGACCCAATTCAAGGGTTTACTAAATCAATTTTAGCGTATCCAAAACTTGGCTTACGCATCAATACTTCGTTTTATATAGTGACGTTCAGGTCACTTAAAACCATCAATTTGTTAGTTTATTCTATTTTGACCCGTTTGGTTGTCGAGTGAGTTACATCACTTCATTGACATTCCAAACACGACTATTTTCACTATATCATCATCCAACATATCTAATTACTATTTTGACACGTTTGGTTGTCGAGTGAGTTACATCACTTCATTGACATTCCAAACAAGACTATTTTAACAATATTATCAACAAACATATCTAATTAACTATTTTGACCCGTTTGGTTGTCGAGTGAGTTACATCACTTCATTAACATTCCAAACATGTTCTAGCCTTTATTTTGACCCGTTTGGTTGTTGAGTGAGCTTCGTCACTTCAATGACATTCCAAACTCGTATATTACACTACAACATCATTAACATAACTATGACCAATGTTTATGCATAATGTAACGAAACCATAAGTTACGTACCTTTAAAGCGCTCCCTTCAAACGTGTATCACCACCGGCTTATCCGCCTGACGTCCCGGTTTCCTTGCCTATAGAGTTCAACCACGAGTCGTTTAGAACTCTTTTCATATTACATAACGCATAATTCGCCATAATATACAAGTAGGCGTTTTAGTTCAAATTTCCAACATTTAGCTTTCTTTTAGGCATTTCTACAAACACCTAAAGGGCATAATTTCATACAATTTACAATCAAGTTCATGACTAATTATTTAGCAAAGATTAACATCAATTAGGTAAGTTCATGTTGAATTTTCACATCAACAAGTCTGAAATTACTTCATAGAACTCAAAATACACTAGAATGATAATCATAATCCTAGTGTTTGACATGTTTCTACAAAACCCACTAAACACCTATATTGGTGATTATGGATTTTCATAGTGTTGAACATAATTCAACGAACTAGTGGCTAGGGTTTATTCCTAGGCATGATTTCAACCCAGATTCACCCAAACAACTATCATGCAAGCTCAATTTCGAATCATAAGTGTTCATACAGAATTTTAGATGGAATCAAATAGTAAAATTTTTACATACCTTATGATCCCTTTACGGAGGTGATCACTAATTTGTGCTTGGTTTTAGATTTGGGCTTGATTTCCCCTTTCAATTTGGTGAATTTTTGTAGTTTTAGGGTTTGAGCATGAGAGCCTTTCTTGGCTCTGGTAAAATCGCAGACACACACACACGTATGTGTGTGTTTTGTTTTATTTATTTGTTTTTAATTAAAACTTGTTACAATTGCCCATATTTAGCCCCTCCACATTTATAGGTTTATAATTTGGGCTAATTTACTTCAAGCTTCCTTATTGTTTAGCAATTTATGATTAACTAGGTTAGTAAATCTTAGTTACATTATTATTCGTTAGAACCAATATATATACCATGTGTAAATAATTATCAGTTCCTAATATTTACCGGGTTTATTTTTACCGCTTACGGTATTTTACCCATTTATTTTCGATTACTTAAATATAATTAATAAACCCGTTTTTTGGGTGTTAAAAGTCTACCCCCTTAAAGAGGTTTCGTCCTTGAAACCTTTATCACGTAGTTCAATGGGTTATATTTAATGAATCTGATTTTTGGTGATTTACTTGGGCATTGCCCGCATTCACTAATCTTACTAGGGAAGTATAGTAATGTCTTTTTAGTTTCTAAGCGTATGCGCCTTTTACGTGTAAGTCCTCGTGGGCCGTTACCTTCGGCTCTTATCCTTTATCTTTATTGATTGCTCATCTTGGCGGTTAGACTTATTGGTCACCGATTACCTTATACCCCATCTCTCGGGTATATCTACTTTGCCTTCTTAAGTCTTACAAACTTCTATTATCCCCATTTAATAGTTCACGCTATAACGTGGTTATATTCCATATTAATTTTCTTGACCGTGATCGCATCATGTCATATTTAAGTTTATATAAAACTCCTTGTTATCGAAAATCTTCCTTTCGAATGTATCGTCTTGCACTCATTCTTTTAGTGTTTTCCTTTTTCCAATTTCTCTCGTAATATTCATATTTGTTAAAACGTTATTTCTCACTAAAACTAAATTTTAGTTTAACGTTTTCTTTTTAACTTATGTTAATCACTCATATCAAGGAATTTACGTCAAAGGATTTATTCCTTTACGTTGTCATTTTGGTAATTACTTGGGCGTTGCTCATACTTTTACAATTTATTGGTATTACCAGGAAGGTACAGTAATGTCTTCGCCTTTTACACGAAATAACACAATTTAAATAATTGTAAATTCTTGTCATTTCTGCCCGTTTAGATGCTTTAGTTAAATCTTTCACTTTGTCAACCAGTCTTTTCATGATCTCTTCACTTTGGACCCATTCGGTTAACTTAGCAAAACCCATCGCTTTTATACTAACGTTGCCTTCTCAAGGCTTACAAGCATTCTTAATCCCTCATGCTCTAGCTTGCGCTACAATGCGATTACGTTTTATATTATCCTTCCGTTATTATTTTATGTGTGGAATTACAACCAGTTTCCTCGCTTTACGTTATTGACCCGTAGGTTCTTTCACTTAGCCATGCAGGCCATTTCCTTAGACCTTCACCATTTTAAGATGAGACCCCCTGTAGTTCGTTTCTTTTCATTTGTGTCCCGAAGGTAATTTTGGTCTCGTGGACCTTAATACTGCTTATATCTCGAAGGTTATGATGATCCCGTAGATCCATCTTTTACTCGTGTCATTATTGAAATGTATGTATATTTACATAGCATCAAGGCACCCCTTGTTATGTTTGGAATCATTTATTGATATATATATATATATATATATATATATATATATATATATATTGCCTTTGAAGTTCATTTGACCTTGACCGTAGTCTAAGGCTACATTTGTTTTCTTTTTGAACTATTCTTCCGACTCTATGACTTTTTACGTCATTTACACGTCGATTTGTTCTCCGCTTACTGATGTGTATAAAATGCAACATATAAATTACATCAAATGAGGCATAAAACTAACCCTTTTTAAGTACTAATATTGGAAAAAGAGTGTTTTTGTCTTCCTTTTGTATTTTCAGGATTAAATGAGCTCAAAAACACAAAAGAAGCAAAAAGACAGCTAAATCCAACATAAATACAAGGAAAGGAACATTAGTGGACTGCCCGACCCCTCAACGGCACCTTCCAAAGTAAAAAGGAGAAGACAGAAGGCTGAACACGCCCCGTGCTCAGCCAGCACGGGGCCGTGCCCAAGAAGCAGCAGAAAAGACAAATCCATAGAAGCTTCTATTGCCCATCACGGGGCCGTGCTCAGCGGACACGGGGCCGTGTCGAAAGTACAGCAGGCGCATTTATTGTAATTGCGAATTACAATTAATGAGGAGAGAGAGTATCAGACGGACACGGGGCCGTGCCCAGCGGACACAGGGCCGTGTCCAACTCTCTGTTCAGCCTATAAATAGGAGTGCTTGGATTCATTTCATCTCATCCCTTGGCACACCACCTCTCTCACACTTCATCCACCACCCACCACCATCATAACACCATCATCCACCACCATCATCCATTGTCCATCGTAGAGTGTGTGAGTCGTCTCGGGATCCAAGATTGATCGTAAGAGTTCTTGACAATCAAGGCCATGTTTGCCTAAGTCTCTTACATCACTTGGTGAAGACAAAGTGTCTAGTATAATACTTTTTATTTCTAATCTTTTGCACTTTTTATTTGGTTTTGTATTAATGACTTTAATAACTAGTTACTTATGTTGAAGGTGATCTTTCCTTATCGTTTGTCCGTGGTGTCTTGGCATTATTTTACTGTCTATATAAAATAAAGGATTTTCACCATTCATATCTCCACGGTCTATATGGAGATATGTTGGCTACCTGGTAGGGGGTTAAGGGAACGGTTTGGTAAAGGTCTTGCCATTGTTCAGCGTTTAGAGGTCCTGCAATGGACCTGGGTCAAATTTAGTAGGACCTCCTTCAATACTTCACGGTATTGGATGGCGGGGGTCCAAACTCTTTGACCCCCTCATAAGTTAACTACTATTAATACTATAACCCGGCTATTTAGGACTGTATCCCTGCTGACTCAGACTACTTAGCCGAGGGTAACGTCACCGCCAAAAGCGGGGCCTACCACAATACTGCATTAATAACTTAATTCATTATCTTCCAATAATCCACCCTTTTAGGATTGTATCCCTGCTGACTCAAACTACTGGGGTGAGGGTAACGTCGCCTTCAAAAGAGGGGCCTACTACAATAACTAAGATAATCTCTTAATTATGTGCAAAAGTGCGGAAATAATCAAAGGTTATACTAGATACGAGTCGGAACCAAGTGATTCATCTTGTCTATCTGTTTTTTTTCTTTTATTTTTATTTTCAGCATTTTAGTTAGTTTTTATTTTTCTTAGTTTAAAAACATTTTTCTAAACTTTTTATTTTGGTTAGACGTTGAGGATAAACCGGTATTAAAAGCTCTTGTGTCCTTGGACGACCTCGGTATCTTACCAACGCTATACTACACTCAACGATGGGTGCACTTGCCCATATGTGTGTTTAGTGTTAGTGAAATATCGTGTTTTATAAATTTAAAACTTGGCTAAAATAAGTGTTAAAAAGGGCTTAAAATATATACCTAAAATAAGTAACACTTCGCACGCATCACTTACCGTTACCTAGTTTGTACCTATATTTCTTTACAGCCTGTTACCCGGGTTCTTTTTATCTTAATGTTTTTAACGCTCCCGTTTCCCGGGTTGCGTTTTTCCTTTATCATCAAACATTTTACTTATTTGGTTTGAACACCCATCTTTCCTTTGTTAGCGACCCTTAGGTCCGTCTCTTTTATTAACGTCTCAAAGGTCCAATTCTTGAGCCTTATTCGGTAAAACCACTACTATTGTTATGCGACTTTTGGGGTTTACCCGTTTTCATTCCATCACTTTTAAAATGTTAATTTTTACTATTCTCTTATACAATCACACCGATCAACGTGATCATTTCTTTTCTTTTCTTTTTTTTTCATAAGGATTTAATTAATAACATGTTACTTGGATGGTTACTCATACCCAAGTTTCTAAATCCGCATTTAACGATACTTTCTTATTCGCAATGGCGAATAACACGTATCATTCATTTAGTTTTCCTTGAGGATATTTTCCGCCCAAGTCTTAATTTCTCATTCTTAGCCTTAATCTATTGTCTAATTGTTGCACAACGTTATCTTAATGAAATTTTAATACGTGTACCTCTGATACTCACCCCAATGGGCTTTCTCTCAACTCATTAATCTTTTCTTTCTTTGCCGTTATCATGGTGACATTGTAGTCTTTCCATTATTCTGGGTTAAACGGCTTCAGTAGCCTTTCCGACTTTCCCATAGATCCTTTCGCGTATCTCCTCAGTCATGAGGGATACCGTATCGTCGCCAACTATGGTTGACATCATTACGTTGTAACAATAACAAGAATCAATTCCATTCATTTTATTATTCCATGTCGTTGTATGGAATTTACCCACATCGTTTATCAATATAAACGATGTTTCCTTGTCTTCGCCATTTACTACTATTGCAAATTCCGGGTTCGAGTGTAATTACACTCCTTCCCAACACACCACTTATTCACTTCATTAGGTTCCCGGGTTCGAGTGTAAGCGCACTCCTTCCCATTGCAATATTTATCGAGATTATTTTTACCTCGGTTTCACATACTCGCCATTATTTAATTATTTTTATACATACATACATAAATATATATATATATATATATTCTTTTACATAATTCATTCATTTCACTAATCATATATGCCCATATGCAACTATAGTTCATTATGTGATTTTTTTTGCATTCTACTTGTCTTATCGTAATTTAGAACGTGTACCTGATTGATACTCGTCCTGATGTACTCCGTTGTCTCAAGTCGTCACTTGATTTAGGTTCTTTGCTAGCATGTTCTTTGTCATGCTTCCGAACCTTCCGCCATTTAGATTATTTATCTCCCATCATCTTCAGATGCGGTCATCATATCATTCGAACATTTCCAATTTATTAATAATCTTGTTATTCAATGTTGCTCGTATTGTTGTACGTGACATTCAATTATACTTATTTCACAAGTACTTATTTTATAATCAATCTATGGTTAGGCTTTATACTATCTAATCATCTTTTACCAACACTAGACATCTCGAATCTGAAATGTTTATATCAATTGTCAAACATTTCGTTTCATTATCATTTGCATCTTTCATTTTGATTTAGCCAAGTTTGTAACTTGCTTAACCCATTCGTGTTTAGTGCATTTTCCGAGTTTGAGTGTATTAACACACTCTTCCCATGCACTTAAATCCATATACTTTTCATAACTTTTTAATAAAATATACTAAAATAATTAATTCTTACCGGATGTTTGATCAAGCTTCGAACCGAACACACTTTGTCAACAACCTTGGGCTCTGATTACCAACTTGTAACACCCGTCTCATTTATTTAAGATTTTAAACTAAAATAAGCAATTTTAAAACCAAAATTTCATCATTTAGAAACTTAGTTATAAAAACTAAGATTTACATAGTGTTCTAGTTTAACAAGCTAACTAGTTTAAGTATTCAGAACATTCAGTTAGTGTTTACAAAATGAACACTTTGTAAAACATGATTAAATTAGCGCGGAAGCTTCAAAAGTTTGTGTTCGGTTCTTGATTTCTTGCTTGATCGGCATCTGGAATGAGACGAATATCACCTAAGGTCAAAACCACATCAATTGTTAGTTTTGACAACATTATAACATGTATAAATAAGTTCTGGTATCATACAAATAACAAAAAAATAAAAATTCAAATTTTTGGTCTGTCGCGCCACGCGACAGACTTCGTTTAATCCTTCGCGTGCTGCGAGCGGCCTCGCGTGTTATGCCCGCAACTTAACACCCCGGCGCGTGTTGTCACGACCCCCGACCCACCCTGGACGGAATCGGGAGTCGCGAACAGCCCGGTGGTACCGGTGATTATTTTGAAAAATATTGCAGCGGAAATTTCATCAGGACCGTGAGTTAGGAAAAATATCAGAGTTTAGAAAACACCGGATTTTATTTATTTAATAGATGGGATAAACCCATGTTTTACAATGGTAGCTTTAATAAGGGATAAACCCAATTACATAAAACAATATTTCTTAATTTTATTTAATTAATAAAATAAGCCATTTCTTGAAGCCTTTCAGTGCCGTATTCATCTCTTACTTCAATCCACTGTAATTACCTGAAACATGTGTTTAAAAAGGTTTTGTCAGCGGGAAATACTGAGTGGGTTCATTCATTTTATAAAAACGATACGTTTGTTATAATTTACAGTATTAAGAGAGATTAAAATGTTTCTGATATCAACCAACTACCCACAGTATTTTGTCACTCGACCCATTGGCCCATTCCTCCAATGGTGTCTGTGACTATGGTCATATCACCCCTTGGCTGCCCCAATGGTGAAGATTATCAAGTAATGTATACAAAACCCCACATACCGTCTGTAATTTGGTGATTACATAAACTTAATCACTGTAATTATAACTTTTGAAAATAAACATGATTTCAAAAGTAATTTAATAAAAAGAGAATGACTCACATTATAATCATGTAGATTCATACGGGCAAAGTTTAGTCTACAGATAAGTCTTGATAGATTGCAGATTTATACAGGCAGAGCTTAGCCTATTGATTAGCCTTGTAACCTAGTGTACACGAACTTGGTAAGTAACTAATACAGCATTTACGATAACTCACGAGATTAAAACCCTCACAACGAATGACAAAGTGCAATCACTTAAACATCCATTGGATTCACAACGAATGACAAAGTATAATCACTTAAACATCCATCGGATTCACAACGAATGACAGAGTATTCCCCGAGTTCGGGTGGTACTCAAACATCCTGTCGGAATCACGACTAATGACAAAGGATAGTACTAAAACATCCATTGGATAGTTTTAATCGATCGGACATTGAATCGTAGCAGCGATCGAGTTAATACCCGGTATCGTAGCAGCACCCCGCTATACTAATTAGTGATTTTGAGATTGTTTCTACTATAACTCGGAGTATAATTTGAATTTGATTGTCGAACGAACGCCAGAAATCAAGTCCCAAAGTTTGCTATTTATATACGAATTTTGACAGGCTTACGGACCGTAAGCCTTATCCCTTACGGTCCGTAAGGGACACCTTTTCACTATAGTCTTGCCACGTGTGTGTGTAGGCTTGCTGAGTCGACGATTCTTGAAATTTCGATTTTGACAGCGTTTAATTTGGATAATCGTAACTAGGGTTTATCCCCCCCTGAGTTTTAGGGGCCGTGATCCTGATTCTGATTCTTCTGAAAATTTTAGGATTTATGTAGGATTACTTAGGGGTCTTAACTAAGGTTTCCTTGTGAACAAAATATAATAATAAATAATAGTTTTGGTGAGAGTTGTTATGGTTTGGGATAAAAGGGAATAAAACGGTTAGAAAAGAGAATGGACCTACTTTGTAACTTTAGGGTTCAACTATAAAACCTCCTGGTAGAATTTTGGGTATAATTTCTGAGCTATATATAAAAATATATATTTGTAATTGTTTTAAGTATAGTACCCCTAATTCAACCTTGTCCCGATTTCTCGAGACAGAACCCCAACAACTTAGTCGGACAAAGCCCTGACATAAGTTATGAGGCTCAGTTCAATCGGAAAGGGTAGCGGTGATCTGGAGTTAAAACACTTAAAACGAGGCAGAACTTTATTATTATTAGGAGGTAAATAATAATAATAAAAGAAAATATATATATATATATATATATGTGAGAGAGAGTAGGCGAAAAGACATAACAGAAGAAAGAAAGAAAACTTTTGAACGATTGAGAAGATCGATATTGCCTTCTATTTATAGATGAGTTTTGCTTGGAAAGTAAGTTGTAGAGTACACGTCTATGTTTATCAATTCATTTTTAGACTTCCACGTATTGCATGGATACTTATGAAATTGTAAATTTAGTTTTAATATTTATTTTATTCTTTTCTAAATGTCTCGTCCACATATACACATAATTCTCAATTCAATTGTTAAAATTTATTATTATTTTATTATTATTATATATTATTATCATTATTAATTTAACTACTTTACTCATTTGGCGTGTATAACTTCTAAAATATGGTGTTCTAGAAAATAATAAATATGTTATTAGAACGAGAATATTTTTGTCTACATTTGGGTCTAAGTTTTATTAAAAATAGAGTAGGTTCAAAGTACAATGTATTTTTATAATTTAATTATTATATGGTTCCTAGGCCCGTCTAGGAACTTCATATTTCTCATAGTTAACTTACCCGTAATATATCTGTCAAATAATATAAGTTTTTATATACTTTTATTTTATTTAGAAAGGACACCCATATACAGGCCAGTTTAATTATATAATATTTCAATCAACTATATAAAATAGTGTTTAAAACTATTTGGGTTGAATATATATATATATTAAAAATAAACTAGTTACTAGTTACTAGTGGTTAATAAATTTAACCAAACCTATAATTTATATGATAAAAATGGGAATGTTACATTCTCCCCACCTTGTTTTAAATCTCGTCCTCGAGATTTGGGTTATGATATTTCTTTTAGAGTTATGTCACATCTTTGTGAATAAGAATAGTATTAGGGAAAATGACACAAAATCAAAATATCTAATTTTGTGAAAATAAGTAGGATTCAACAGTTCAACTGAATTAGTTCAAGAAATCGATGACAAACGAATGAGATGAAATGATATAATTTCCAAGGTGACTAGGTTTATGCCAAAAGATATATGATCAATAGATATTTAAAATGAATGTGAATGAATAAATTTTTTTTTTCAAAAGAAAGCTTACTTTGATTGGTAACTGAGGAAGACTTAGAATTGACAGGTTCCAAATAAAATAAAAGCATGAAAAACGATTTGTCAAATATTAAATTATGATATAAGAAAATCAATGTGCTGAGATAAGTGAATTGTAATGATACACGAAAAGACAATAGAGTTAGTGTATCATTGTTTAGAGTTTCAAGTTGTTTTATTTGTGAAACAATGTAATAGTACACTATTAGTGACCATATTTTTCATACTATATCCTAGAGATCGAAATATAATAAGAACAAGTTGTTTTGGCATGACCAACCATTATATTATTTTTGTAAAGCAATTGTAATATCTATTATTTGTGTTCCTGTCTGAACCGTATCTTACATATCAAATATAAATATTATGTAATATATATTATTTGTTACGTATTTTTACTATATGTAAATGGTCACCACTTTTAAATAAATATTATTTTAGTATTTTACTATACTATGTAAAATAACTTATTTTTACTATGTAATATATATATTACAAAATACCGTAATGAAGTTATTACAAAATATTTTAGTATTATTATTTTGTAAAAGAAAACGTTAAATGAAAGTTGTAAATAAAGGTGTAAAAATATTTATTGTACAAAAATAATTTGTAAATATATATCACTTAATGAGTCGATTCTATGTGATTACTTATTTTTATTTTGAACCATATAATGTCGTGAAGGTATTTACGAATATTGTAAATAAGTGAAAATGGGGTCTATTTTTATATAGTACAATGTTTCCCTAACCCAATGTAGTTGATGACTACCACATTATTCTTATATGGTCATTTTCTTGCCAGAGCGTTACAGTACATAGATACCACAAAACATGTGATAGACAATTATTTATATAATTTTATTCGTCCCTCTAATTCTTGTATTGTTTTATGAAAATATGTCTTCTCCTTACAGTACAAAGTAAAATATTTTTATATATATTTAGAATTTACTAAATAAGTATGATGATTTTAATTTATATACATTAACTAGTTATTATCATGGTTGGATATTGGTTAGTGCTGCCTTGTTTAAGCATAGGTGGCCAGTCCATGTCTAACTAAGGCTAGGCTATTCAATACCTGCCCCTAACAATAACCCTAGTACTTTAAAAATAATATTAACACTACTATTATTTAATATTAATTAATAATAAATAACTAAACATAAACTTAAATGAGAGTATATCTCAACACAAAAATTTTTATACATATATATATATATATAAATATAAATTCTTCACCTCAATGGTTTAACAAAATTTATTGACTTGATATCAAAGAGTCACCGTTTTGCAATAATGCGGTTTATGGTGCAAAAAGCGAAATGATATTTGAGTTTGGATAAAATAACAAATCGGAATGAAGCCCTCCAGTGGTCTTCATAAATCAAACGAACCACATGCGTAACAAACAGTGCATGTGTAACGTGTGGATTTACCAAGAAATGAAATAGATCAATATTTGCTACTATGAAAAAAATCCTCATGGTATGATGACCATTATGGAAAGTAGAAACGTGAAAGTCAACTCTTTATATGCAGAAGTCAGAATTTCAACGAAAGAAATTTAAGAACTTTATCTGGAATTTCGTGTGATAACCGTTGTGGAGTGATATTATCAAGGAATGTCGAATAAAATGAAATAGGGGAGTTGCAAAAGTATGTGACTCCTTTTGTAGTGATAATAATTATGACTCTGATTAGACCGTGCACCGATTGTTGTGAAATTTTGTTTCAAAGTACCTCAGTGATATTTATGTCGTTTGTAGGATCATGTGACAAAATGATGCTTTTTTTTAATTAGTAGCTTTTCCACTGACGGGATTAGCCTTGTTGCCATTGTGCCCAACTATATTTTCAAAAGGTCTTGCCTTGAAAGTCGTGTGTGATATACTTCAACGTCTGTGGACGTAAAATTTTAAGTTTTATGTGTTTCCTTGTGCACTAGCACAATTTTACATGCTTCTTACTTGCGTTAATAATTTATGATAATGCTTTGGAAATTCTTTATACTTTTGTTAGCGTCCCAACTTAATGGGTTTCTATTGTTTATATTGTCGCATGAATTACGAGACAGATAATCAAACGAAATAATGTTTGATATCGGAAAAGAGATTCTTAATAAAGAAATCTAGACACAGATGCTTGTGCTTTATTCTAAATTGTCAATCCTTATGATTTTTGGATTTTCTTATAGATACACCTATCTATATAATCATATATTTCACATGCTGTAATATACATACCCTTAATAAGGTCAATGTATTTAACAAATTCATATTTCCAAAAACAATTCAGATATCAAATCATGATACTATTTAGGAAAAACTTGTCACTTGTTTGACATTTTTATATACCCCATCTTATCCGGTTCGCGCCGGAGAGGTAACCTCAGTATATCCAGACAAACTGGAGAGTCTGCTACATCATATCCAGTCTTGCCAGAGAAAATTTTCTTTTTCCCATAAATAGTATCTTTAAAAGTGCCCCTTTTATTAGGCTTTTATCCAGAATTAGGGAAATTTGTATTCCCATAACATATCTTTATTCTAGACCAAGTAATATTAATAAGCAATAATTACTATTAATTCTTGCTTATTTATCATATCTTGCAATATTCTAATTACCATTCTTATGGTATATCAAAATCCATCATACTTTATTTACACAAGTACTTAGCTTATCTCAAAGCTGATACTAAGGCATCTTTTCTTAAGTTCAGTCTAAATGCTATTATGTGTGCTACCAGTTAATAGCAATTTCCTAACTCTTTTATATAAACTTAGGTATTATTATCACAACACCTATTGGCTTAAAGCAGTGGCTCTGATACCACCTTCTGTCACGACCCCCGACCCACCCTGGACGGAATCGGGAGTCGCGAACAGCCCGGTGGTACCGGTGATTATTTTGAAAAATATTGCAGCGGAAATTTCATCAGGGCCGTGAGTTAGGAAAAATATCAAAGTTTAGAAAACACCGGATTTTATTTATTTAATAGATGGGATAAACCCATGTTTTACAATGGTAGCTTTAATAAGGGATAAACCCAATTACATAAAACAATATTTCTTAATTTTATTTAATTAATAAAATAAGCCACTTCTTGAAGCCTTTCAGTGCCGTATTCATCTCTTACTTCAATCTACTGTAATTACCTGAAACATGTGTTTAAAAAGGTTTTGTCAGCGGGAAATATTGAGTGAGTTCATTCATTTTATAAAAACGACACGTTTGTTATAATTTACAGTATTAAGAGAGATTACAATGTTTCTGATATCAACCAACTACCCACAGCATTTTGTCACTCGACCCATTGGCCCATTCATCCATTGGTGTCTGTGACTATGGTCATATCACCCCTTGGCTGCCCCAATGGTGAAGATTATCAAGTAATGTATACAAAACCCCACATACCGGCTGTAATTTGGTGATTACATAAACTTAATCACTGTAATTATAACTTTTGAAAATAAACATGATTTCAAAAGTAATTTAATAAAAAGAGAATGACTCACATTATAATCATGTAGATTCATACGGGCAAAGTTTAGTCTACAGATAAGCCTTGATAGATTGCAGATTTATGCAGGCAGAGCTTAGCCTATTGATTAGCCTTGTAACCAAGTGTACACGAACTTGGTAAGTAACTAATACAGCATTTACGATAACTCACGAGATTAAAACCCTCACAACGAATGACAAAGTGCAATCACTTAAACATCCACTGGATTCACAACGAATGACAAAGTATAATCACTTAAACATCCATCGGATTCACAACGAATGACAAAGTATAATCACTTAAACATCCATCGGATTCACAACGAATGACAGAGTATTCCCCGAGTTCGGGTGGTACTCAAACATCCTGTCGGAATCACGACTAATGACAAAGGATAGTACTAAAACATCCATTGGATAGTTTTAATCGATCGGACATTAAATCGTAGCAGCGATCGAGTTAATACCCGGTATCGTAGCAGCACCCCGCTATACTAATTAGTGATTTTGAGATTGTTTCTACTATAACTCGGAGTATAATTTGAATTTGATTGTCGAACGAACGCCAGAAATCAAGTCCCAAAGTTTGCTATTTATATACGAATTTTGACAGGCTTACGGACCGTAAGCCTTATCCCTTACGGTCCGTAAGGGACACCTTTTCACTATAGTCTTGCCACGTGTGTGTGTAGGCTTGCTGAGTCGACGATTCTTGAAATTTCGATTTTGACAGCGTTTAATTTGGATAATCGTAACTAGGGTTTACCCCCCCCCCCCCTGAGTTTTAGGGGCCCTGATCCTGATTCTGATTCTTCTGAAAATTTTAGGATTTATGTAGGATTACTTAGGGGTCTTAACTAAGGTTTCCTTGTGAACAAAATATAATAATAAATAATAGTTTTGGTGAGAGTTGTTATGGTTTGGGATAAAAGGGAATAAAACGGTTAGAAAAGAGAATGGACCTACTTTGTAACTTTAGGGTTCAACTATAAAACCTCCTGGTAGAATTTTGGGTATAATTTCTGAGCTACATATAAAAATATATATTTGTAATTGTTTTAAGTATAGTACCCCTAATTTAACCTTGTCCTGATTTCCCGAGACAGAATCCCAACAACTTAGTCGGACAAAGCCCTGACATAAGTTATGAGGCTCAGTTCAATCGGAAAGGATAGCGGTGATCTGAAGTTAAAACACTTAAAACGAGGCAGAACTTTATTATTATTAGGAGGTAAATAATAATAATAAAAGAAAATATATATATATATATATATGTGAGAGAGAGTAGGCGAAAAGACATAACAGAAGAAAGAAAGAAAACTTTTGAACGATTGAGAAGATCGATATTGCCTTCTATTTATAGATGAGTTTTGCTTGGAAAGTAAGTTATAGAGTACACGTCTATGTTTATCAATTCATTTTTAGACTTCCACGTATTGCACGGATACTTATGAAATTGTAAATTTAGTTTTAATATTTATTTTATTCTTTTCTAAATGTCTCGTCCACATGTACACATAATTCTCAATTCAATTGTTAAAATTTATTATTATTTTATTATTATTATATATTATTATCATTATTAATTTAACTACTTTACTCATTTGGCGTGTATAACTTCTAAAATATGGTGTTCTAGAAAATAATAAATATGTTATTAGAACGAGAATATTTTTGTCTACATTTGGGTCTAAGTTTTATTAAAAATAGAGTAGGTTCAAAGTACAATGTATTTTTATAATTTAATTATTATATGGTTCCTAGGCCCGTCTAGGAACTTCATATTTCTCATAGTTAACTTACCTGTAATATATCTGTCAAATAATATAAGTTTTTATATACTTTTATTTTATTTAGAAAGGACACCCATATACAGGCCAGTTTAATTATATAATATTTCAATCAACTATATAAAATAGTGTTTAAAACTATTTGGGTTGAATATATATATATATTAAAAATAAACTAGTTACTAGTTACTAGTGGTTAATAAATTTAACCAAACCTATAATTTATATGATAAAAATGGGAATGTTACACGTGTCGCAGGGAAACATGTTTTCCAACAGGTCCGTTTCCTGGACCTGCATATATTCCCAGCACCGAAATTCTTAAAAATTCTAACTTTAAAAGCTTGTAACTTTTTACCTACATGTCCGTTTTGCATGATTCTTTTTCCTATGCGTCCGTAATAAAATTACGGATCCGTTTGTCATCTTTGTTCGCATCAAATTCCAGTTTATAAGAAAATAGCTTATAAATCCCCCCCCCCCTTTTTTACAATTATTCGACCCGTTTCATCTATCAGCATAATACATGTTTATTAGCAATGATTGTATCTAGTCCTCTTTACCCATTCCCAGACTTGTCAAATATTAGCGTTTTCGCTCCTATCACATGGTTCGCGCATGCGATATCATTGTGCTTATTGTCTACAATTTTAAGCATGCACAATTTACTAAAACTAACGAATCCATATTTCTAAGTTTTTGACCCAATCCAAGGGTTTACTAAATCAATTTTAGCGTATCCAAAACTTGGCTTACGCATCAATACTTCGTTTTATATAGTGACGTTCAGGTCACTTAAAACCATCAATTTGTTAGTTTATTCTATTTTGACCCGTTTGGTTGTCGAGTGAGTTACATCACTTCATAGACATTCCAAACACGACTATTTTCACTATATCATCATCCAACATATCTAATTACTATTTTGACCCGTTTGGTTGTCGAGTGAGTTACATCACTTCATTGACATTCCAAACACGACTATTTTAACAATATTATCAACAAACATATCTAATTAACTATTTTGACCCGTTTGGTTGTCGAGTGAGTTACATCACTTCATTGACATTCCAAACATGTTCTAACCTTTATTTTGACCCGTTTGGTTGTCGAGTGAGCTTCGTCACTTCAATGACATTCCAAACTCGTATATTACACTACAACATCATTAACATAACTATGACCAATGTTTATGCATAATGTAACGAAACCATAAGTTACGTACCTTTAAAGCGCTCCCTTCAAACGTGTATCACCACCGGCTTGTCCGCCTGACGTCCCGGTTTCCTTGTCTATAGAGTTCAACCACGAGTCGTTTAGAACTCTTTTCATATTACATAACGCATAATTCGCCATAATATACAAGTAGGCGTTTTAGTTCAAATTTCCAACATTTAGCTTTCTTTTAGGCATTTCTACAAACACCTAAATGGCATAATTTCATACAATTTACAATCAAGTTCATGACTAATTATTTAGCAAAGATTAACATCAATTAGGTAAGTTCATGTTGAATTTTCACATCAACAAGTCTGAAATTACTTCATAGAACTCAAAATACACTAGAATGATAATCATAATCCTAGTGTTTGACATGTTTCTACAAAACCCACTAAACACCTATATTGGTGATTATGGATTTTCATAGTGTTGAACATAATTCAACGAACTAGTGGCTAGGGTTTATTCCTAGGCATGATTTCAACCCAGATTCACCCAAACAACTATCATGCAAGCTCAATTTCGAATCATAAGTGTTCATCCAGAATTTTAGAAGAAATCAAATAGTAAAATTTTTACATACCTTATGATCCCTTTATGGAGGTGATCACTAATTTGTGCTTGGTTTTCGATTTGGGCTTGATTTCCCCTTTCAATTTGGTGAATTTTTGTAGTTTTAGGGTTTGAACATGAGAGCCTTTCTTGGCTCTAGTAAAATCGCAGACTGTGTGTTTTGTTTTATTTATTTGTTTTTAATTAAAACTTGTTACAATTGCTCATATTTAGTCCCTCCACATTTATAGGTTCATAATTTGGGCTAATTTACTTCAAGCTTCCTTATTGTTTAGCAATTTATGATTAACTAGGTTAGTAAATCATAGTTACATTATTATTCGGTAGAACCAATATATATACCATGTGTAAATAATTATCAGTTCCTAATATTTACCGGGTTTATTTTTACCGCTTACGGTATTTTACCCATTTATTTTCGATTACTTTAATATAATTAATAAACCCGTTTTTGGGGTGTTACATAGAACCCCATGTTCCTGATCAACTGATAGAATACCCTAAATCTCTCAACTGTGGGCTCTATGTCGTGGGATCGGCACAAAAACTCGAAATGTCGCACCCTCACCATACCGGGTGGACTCATCTGTGAGATATGAAAACCCATAATAATGAAGAATATGGGCCATGAACTCCGTCGCCGGCAACCGGAAGTTGTCTTGTAAAAAGAAATCTTCGAAGAGTGTGATGTATCCTGGCGGTGCATCGGCGGCCGTCTGGTTCTGGCCGGGATATCGTGCATCCCACTCTGGTGGAAAACGGAAACCACGTGTAATCTGCTCAAATAGGCCCTGATCCCATTTAAGGACGGGGACCGGACTTTCTTCATGTTGAGACCCTTCTTCAGCCATGAATACAAAGGAAACAAGAACGAAGTCGAAGAATCGTCGAACTTCTGGGAAACTTGAAGATCTGCTCAAGAAAAACTTGAAGATCTGCTGCAAAGTCCCTGAAGATTTGAAGATTTGAGAGAGAAAAAGGAAAGACAGAAGAAGTTGTGACCTTCTCTCCCCTCTCATCGACTATATATACTCATCGCATTTAATGCGATGAGTAGACGGGCCAGATAAACCGCGCGCGTATCCAATCAGCATCTGCCACGTACGTCGTAATTCCCGAAGGTGACGGTTACCACGCGCGCGTGGGCCTCACTCGACTGACGGAAAGCCGAACCGTCAGTGACAACCTGATGACGGTCGTGCCAGCAGTCAACTCAAACGTCGCCATCAACGACATTTCTCACCAACCTGTCAGAATTCAAAAATCGAGTGTTTTCCTGCTCAAATCTACTACAAACTTCATGCAGAAGTTACCCAGGCCATGCTGCGTTCACAAGTATCCAATGCACCAGCGCGCTTGCATTCAAAAGCAGAGAATTTCCAACAGACAAATCTGGTAGTCGCGCCGTAGTAACTGACAAACAGTTACATGCGCGCGACTCACCAAGATCTAGCAGGCATTTTTCTAACCCAGCACTTCCTTTTTGCTAAGTCCAGAGCTCCAACCACTCACTTTGCGCGTGATGCAGCACTGGACTGGGGGGACTTGAAGGGGTATGGTCCCAAAAATGTCGCGCAGACCATTCAGGTTGCGCGTTGGACCATACTCATTAATCACTCTAGTAATCAATCTTCAGACCCGCGCGGGATGATCCAGCAGAGCCTGATCTCGCGCGAGGTCCAAACAGGAGATAACATCAATTTCTATACTTAGCTTCCTGAATAAGAGCCTTCACCTCCTGCAACCCTGCGCGGGCTACTGATGTGCTCAGCAAGTATCGCGTAGGAGTCAAAGCGCAAGGTCACTTCAGAAAGTACCAAAGGTACAAGTGGCAGAAGAACAAGCCAATCAGCGTCCTCCAGGCTGTGCTCGATCGTGCTCCATGATCGCCCTGACGTGCAGGAGACAGAAAGTACACAAGGACGCCTACGTGGCACCAATCAAGGGGCGGCGACACCTGCCCCATGATCTCCACTTATCTGCTGATGGTAGAGGGACATCAAGGCCGACAACTGAGACACGTGGCTCCAATCACGGTGCGCCAGCACCGGAGACCTTCTAGAAGACACTAACGGTCGATACCAATGAGAAAGAGAGCATATTCTCTGGTTGTCGCCTTTCAGCCCAAGGCCCATCAGCCCATCTCCCCTTACACCTCTCCGGCTATAAATAGAGACCTCCATGCACAGGTTAAACATTCTATTCCCTCTACTCTCACTCTTAACACACAATTATCTCCTCAAAGCAGATATTTATTCTCACGCTGGAGTCTGGTTAAGAGGGAAACCCCCATATTCCCCTCTTAACGAGCTAACGGTGTTCTGTGTTGCAGGATAATCGGAGCTCAGAAAGTTAAAAGAAGATTAACCCTTATGAAAGGAACATAAACCAAACTAATTAACCATAAAATTAGTTCCGTGTTTCTTCAACAATATAACATATACGATTATGACATAAACAAGTGAGATCTATTTTGCCCCTTTTAGTATGTAACTAGTGTGCATGCACAAATTACATTGTACATGGTTTGCATCGTTCACCTTATTAATATTTCTTGAAATTATATTATACATAACTACAAAGGAGATGCCAGGGCATTTGTTGAGATAGACGGTGGTGGATGCCACACGACATTCACCCGTTGGTCAAGTCAATTTATGATTTTGTCCTGTTTAAATTCATAGTTTTGCTATTAGTTTTGTTTTTTTTCCCTCTCAGTCAAATTACGATTTTGTCCTTGGTTCAAATTTATTGTTTTGCCATCGTTTTTGCTTTTTTTTCCTGTCAAATTACGATTTTGCCCCAAGTGTAAAATTACAGTCATGTCATCGTTTTAGTTTTTCTTTTCAGGTAGTTTTTGATTTATTTTGTTGAGTCGGTGTAATTTTTATTTGTGCCAGACGGCTGCCTGACACATGCTCATTTATCCTGAAAAATTACAGTTTTGCCCCAAGTTTTAAATTATAGTGTTTCCATCGTTTTAATTTTTTTTTAGCAAAAATATAGTAGTGTTTTATTTTAATTGTTTGACTCAATGTAATTTTTTTAAGATCATGTTATAAATAGTATATATAGGTAATTGTAAGACAAACATACATGTTAATATGTATACAAGAGAATCGCATGGCTGATGTCAGACATAGAAAAACATGACATAGTTAATAGACATAGACGTGTAGCAATATTTTTAAATATGCGTAATCATTTGGTAATAGATATTGAAATATGGACTCTTTAATATTGTTTATCAAAATGGTAGAAGATAACACGTAAATACCCAGTTTACGGATTTCGTATATCAGTACTTAAAAGTTATAGTTTGCTACACGTACTTATCAGTAGCGAAGCTTGAGATTTTCGACCGGGGGTGGAGGGAAGTCCCCGGACCTAAAATTTTTTATAAAATTTGGGGGGGGGGGGGGGGGGGCAAATACATATATACCCAAAAATTTCTATACGGAAACCACATACTCTCCACTACGGAGCGAAATATTCGGAGGGTCGACCGCCCCTTCCCGCCCCTTAAAAGCTTCGCGGATAGTACTTACAATACATGTCAAACTAGATATTGTTATTCTGCTAACCCTGAAAGTTTTCACTTTATAATTAGTGTAATATATTATTTATTTTATCTCTTACAACCGAAACTATGTAGTTAAATCAAAATAAACTTGTTATTATAATTGGGTTTATCAGATTTTCGGTTTAAAAATCTAATTAACAAAAATATAACTACATGAAGAAAGTGAACAAAATTAAAAGGCTAAGCTATCAAATAAAGTGGCTTGCAATCTTTATTAACTAATGACAAAGCTTCAAGTTCCATATTTAGCAAAACAGTAGACGTCAAGCAACGAAAAAACAATTTTAAACAAGCACTACTATGATAAGAAATGAAAATGAAATAAAACAATTTATAGTTTTAATATTTACAAATCAAACAATAATTTTTTATTATCAAGTAATATACTCTAAGCTTAAGAGCAAATTACCAATAAAGCTAATGTAAATATCTATAAATTATAATCAATCAAAACAAGCAACGGTGTGTTAAAGAGTAGCGGGCGTTAAAATATGGTAATAATCATAACACGAGAACCAATTGTGAGTATAGTAGCATCTACATTTATGTGTAATTTACCAAATCAATAGATTTATAAGAATTATTTTCTTTTTACAGCCCGTGTAACACACGAGATCTTAAACTAGTAAGGCAAAATACAAAAAAAGCCAACGTAAAATATAAAATTTAACAGCAATGGGTATGTGTTTTTTATACAATCGAACAATTTATTATGCACGTCGGTAATCAATTTAACTCGTTTGATCAATTCAATTAACATTAAAAGATATTTTACATTTATAAATATAAATAACTATTATACCTAAGATAATATGATCTAGGATTGTTAAAAAACTCGTGGCTCGCTCGAAAAACTTGCTTGAAATCGACTTGTACATAAATGAGAGTGGTTCGGTTTATAAATGAGCCAAAGTAAGCTTGCTCGTTAGCTCATTTATGCTAAGCCTAATTTCTAATGTTTAGAGTTATAACCCAGTTCCATTTATAAATAATCTCATAGATGTAATATGATGAACGATCTCACTACAAACCACCATAATATTAATTTTTTACTTAAATTAAATTTGGTCCGAAATTTTACGAGCCAACCTCAAGCTTAAATTTAAGCTCTTTTTTTAAAGAACGAGTTGAGCCAAACCAGGGGCGGAACCATGGTAGAATGAGCCGTAGCACGGGCTACGGCTTAACCCGTATTCGTAATGTAATTTTTTTTCCGGTTTTATACATAGCATACCCCAAAACATATACGAGGATACCCCTAAGAGAAAATTATGAAACTTGATATTAGTCATTAAGCCCAAAACTTGTTTGGTAACAAGGCCCAAATAATTAGTTTTATGATAATTAAGCCCAAATTGTAATAACTAATAAGCCCAAATAATAGAATAAGTGATCTTGCGCGTCTTATGGTTGAGATGGGAACACATAGTTCTTGTCATTTGGTTTATCAGGTAATGGAGCTAGCTTTGGTTTTACCGGTTGCAACCGCAACCGTTGAAAGATGTTTTTCGAAATTGAAGCTTGTCAAGACGGATTTACGCAATCGAATGGGCCCGGAATTTTTGAAAATGGCAAGTTTGTGCGGTCGAAAAGGATTTTTTTTTTCATAAAGTAAAAGACGACGATGTGATGAAATGATTTCAAGCTATGAAAAAAAGAAGAGGACAAATCTATTAGGTATTTGTTTACTTTATTTATTTATTGTCTTTTTTAATATTGTATGATTGCATGGTAAATTTTTTTTGGATACCCCTGATTTAATGGGCTAGTTCGCCACTGAGCCAAACTAATCATTAAACTTTTGAGCTCAAATTACATTTTATATATTAACCTTTTAATTTAAGTAAGTTGGTCCGAAATTTTACGAGCCAACCTCAAGCTTAAATTTAAACTATTTAAAAAAAGAATAAGTCAAGCCAAACTAATCATTAAACTTTGAGCTTGAGTCTGTGCCAAATCCTTCTCGGCTTGGGTTGCTCGTAAGCAACCCTAGTATGTGCAACTTTAAAACAGATTCGTGTTGATAACATCTTGTGAAACTAGAATAATAACAAAGTGTAATAATAATGTAAAAGAATGGGGGAATTTGATTAATTTCTTGATCAAGACAACATAATCAATACGCGTCTCAAACACTCATTAGGATAATAAAATAAACTTTGAATTAAGAATATATTTAATAGCCAATGATCTGTAGATCAAGTGGTGGAGGGCTTGCATTTCTCTTGAGAGATGCAGATTCGACTCCCACTTGGTGCAGAGTGAGGCACTGGTGGGCAATGATAGGAGACCCAAGGAAACTTGGGTTGGATCCTTGAGCCAAACGGGTTTTACCGGTAATTTCACCGTCGTGCCTACGGGCGGGTGGGTTACCGGGTTTCCCCCGGAATTGGTGGTAGACTCGGGTTACTCTCGGAGTACTCCGTTTGTCCAGTGGGTGCCCCGAGAGTGCTCGGGATTGAGTTTGTTGGCCGTTCAAAAAAAAAAGAATATATTTAATATGCTAAAATCTACCTAAATATCGTTATAAAGATGTTGATAACCACAATCAAGTATATTTATAACAATATATGATGTTCGTGTATCATTGATTATAATGGTGCGTGATTATATATACAACACATACATATGTATATAGTGGCATGTAAGTATATACGTATACAACTCTCGCCTAATATACACATGACACACTGTTGTATTTCGGGTCATCGACCTGTCCGCCCGTGACCCGGAACCACAAATGGATCCACGTTTTTCTATTATCACAACTGCAATTTTATTTCCTAAATTTATTTTATGTTATGTTGCATTTCAATTTAGTTATTTAGTAGTGGTCAATGGTAGTTACCCCATATTTAGAGCAGTTTCTAATTTCTTATATAATGTATTGATATCAATGAAAAAAAAAAGTTAGTGAGTTTATGATTAAAAATTGATTCTGTGTTTTCTCTCTTTTTGTGAGCAACCAGATTTATCCATTGCTAGCACAAATTGGCTCTTTGTGTGGTGTTCTTTGGAATCTAATCACAAGTTTAGGTGGTGATTTCTGTATCCTAAATTCGTATTAGAGCGCCCTACGGATTGATCGAGTGGTGTATCTGTATCTCGAGTGACCCGTAGCCTATCCGTTTCTTTAGCATTTTTAAATATCCTACCCGTTTCTGACTCCGATTCCTATCACACACCCTTACGAATCATCACTTTGCACGAAAGAACAACTTTGTACACAAACTAACCTCTCTATATAATGATGCTTAATGTATTAATTATGAAATCATTAAAGAAACACAATATATCCAATAATTGATACATGTAATTACCAGTATAATAACACTAGGTTATAGTCCTGTGTATTACACAGGTTAAATAATAAAAATTATTTGTATGTAGAGCACAATAAGACAAGTAAGTGTACCTGATAATCATCCCACAATCTTGCAATCTCTTGCTCATAGTAATTAATACCCAAACCATTTCTAAAGTGCTTAACAGTTCTCGTTGTAGTAATCTATTCTTTTAGGAAGATCCTTAATTTTTTTTACATCATTAATCAATGAAGTAATTAAATAATGAGTTAATAGCCAAAATGGTCCCTGAGGTTTGCTCACTTTTGCCACTTTAGTCCAAAATCCAAATCTGTTAAATCTGGGTTCCTGAGGTTTGTATTTTGTTGCCATTTTAGTCCAAATTTCAAAAAGTTCAAAATGCAAACCTCAGGGACCCAGATTTAACAAATTTGGATTTTGGACTAAAGTGGCAAAAGTGAGCAAACCTCAGGGACCATTTTGGCTATTAACTCTTAAATAATTTTCATCAAATTTATCAGAATATTTGCTGCATATTTGCATTAAGTATAAAGTTTTAAGTATGCAAAAACCAAGAACTAAACACAAATCATATTTGAACAAATGTACTTTAAAAATAATTTGTTTTGCAAATAATAGAAAATGATTCACGGCATGACCAATTTGTTTTGCAAATCAAATCTCGAATTAAAATACACCTCACGCATTTATTGTCAATATTTATAACATGTGACATTCTTTGGAGTCGTTTATTAAAAGCATGATTTAATGATTTTCATTCCAAACCGAGTATATATTTATATTTTGTTCAATATCATTCTTAGAGATTAATAACTTTAGCATCAACAATCTATTAACTAAAATCGTACTTACATGAATATCTGGAATATAACCTTTTCTTATGCTTTCAGTTAGACCCGAAAAAAATGCAAATTAAGTCGAATTTACAATTTTCACGCACATAAACAACCCATATCCATATTTATAGGGCAACCATGGTACATAGTCTAGACTCACTAGGGGAACATGCTTTACTTGACAATTTTAGACAAAAGTAAACAAAAATTTCAAAGTTGATCTAATGGTGTTATTGAGCCTTTAATACCTAGGTACCAGGCATGTTTAATATTTAATTAGGTTATAGTAGAGTGTGTGATGATAGTGGTATGGAGGTGGGAACATGTTGTGAAGATCAGAGGATCAAATTCCGTCACTATCCGATTTACTTGGAGAGACTGATTACTTCGTTAAGGCTATAGGGTGTGGTCATGATCCTTATGACCCTCCACATAAGCGTTATATTATCCATCTTTAATCCACCATTCAAAGTCACTACCCTAAGAGTGTGGTCATGACCCAAACCACTATCCCACTTTATTTTTTTAATTTATTTTTATGTTAAACTTATCAAATGGCCAATATAAAAACTAAGCCCAAGTTTTCACCCAATTAAAATAGCCTAATTACCCAAAATTTTCACCCAATCAAAATAGCCTAATTGTTCAAGTAATTTAGGCCCGCTTTGTTAATGCTTGTTTAGTTCTAACTTAAATTTTAACTAGAATAAAACGTAAAACAAAAAAATGCAAAAGATGAAAAATATGTGGATCAAAGTTGATAAATAAAAATGTGTTGGGTTAAATTGCAAAAAATGAAAAGTTTTGTGTTAAAAGTAAAAAAAAAAAAAAAAACAAAAAAAACAAAAAGCTTAAAATGCAAAAAATGTAAACCATTGGGTTAGAAGTAAAAAATTAGATTTTTTTTTTTTGAAAGACTCCCTATGCATGAAGTACATTCCATGGAGTATCAACATCTTCCTAATTTATAATATGGTAATTTTTCTTAATATTATTAGAAACAATTTTATATACACACTTTCTTTTTAACATCTAACAAAGCCCGACCACGGGTACATCCATTGGCAAAAGGTCACCCATGCCCACGATCGGAGACAATACTGGAATTGGTCCTTCACCAATTCCAAAGGAAACTCACTGCCCCAAGGCCCACTGTGGTAAAATTTCTTACTACGCATGACATTTTGTCATGAACAATACTCCATCCGGCGACCTCCCTTAAAGAAAGTCACTGAGGTACACTAGAGCATTGCCCCTTTGGTTCATATACGCACTTAAAGCCTGTTCTATCGAAGCATATGTTTGAAACAAACATTTTGAATCGAAAATCAATGTAGGAACCAATTATAAAGAAACTCTAAAGCCAAAGTAGAAACCAGTTAAACAAAAACTATAAAGTCAAAAATCCCTCTTGATATAATCCAGTCTAGTCACCTAAGATTATTCAATTGGCCAGGGTGTTCACAAATAGCCAAAACCATCTGAACCACTCATATTGAAGCAAATCCTAGTTCGAGATTTACACTTTAGCGGGTTTAGCTGTGATTGATAGTCGGGAGCTTGAAACAACCCATGCCAACCAAATCGTCAGTTTAACATTTATCATTTTATTTAAACTTCTACTTTTGAAACATACATATATGTATACTTACGGAGAATAAACCATCTTTATCACTTAAAAAATGTAATACAAAAAACAATTACGAAAAGAAAAAACTCAGTTCAAACAGCTAAACCAAGCCATTTTAGCTTATCTGACGTCCCAAAAATCACTTTATTTTGTTGTTTATTATAACCATGGTTAGACCCAATATTTTAAATACTGGTATAAACCGGCCGGTTATACCAGTTAAACCGGATATTACGATAAAGGCCGATAAAACCCGAATATGCTAAATGACATTAGGCAAAAGTTCAGGGGCTAAAAATAGTATCCTAGCCTAAGTTAACACACACCACACCAACCAATTTCACTCACAATTGCTTCGTTCTTCTTCTTCTTCTTCTTCTGGTTTATATCTCTGAACAGGAAGGAAGAATGAAACCATTAATGGAGGGTTTTACTCTTCTATCCTCTCTTCCTTCATCACTTCCGCTTCTCCAACATCCTCTAAAATTCTCAGCTTCTTTCAGAAATTCTAAATGTTTCACCAACAACACTTGTATCAAACTTCATCCAATTCGCATATCTTCTCTGCGTGCTACTGGTAACTTCTTTCTTCCTGTAACTCTTTTCAACTTACGAGGTTTAATTTCATGCTTTGTTATGCACAATTTGATTGGATTATTGAGGTTTTGTTTTTAGATATTTAGGGATTTCATACAAGTAGGTATGTGTAGTGATTTTGGTATGACGGATGAATCAATCCATTTAGGAATTAGGTTTATGATGCTTGGAGACTAGGAAGGATAAACACAAAGCAGTTAAAAGATGATGAACCATTCATTTACTTGTTCTTATATCAAAATCAAAGAAACAAGAGCATTATGGAAGGAAAGCCTATATGCTCTGTATGTGACCCACTGGTTGGCTTGGCTTCAAATCAATTCATAGCCAGCCGCAATTGGAAGTGACTGTTGTATATCAAATTACTTTGTCATAATGCTAAATGAGTATTTGTTTGAATCAAAAGTCTTGAAATGAATAGTTTCAGCTACTCAAGAGACTGTTGTTGAAGCTAGTGAGATCGACTCCCAATATGTTGAGATTGGGTACATATCTAGTGTTCATGGACTACAAGGAGAGGTTCGAGTGAAGCCTAACACCGATTTTCCAGAATTGAGGTTTTCAGAGGTATACTTCTATTTCCCATGTTCCATAACTAGAATCATTTTTATTTTGTTCTTTTTATATGATTCATACTTATTACTTTCGAATTCAAACTCCATATTGTAAGTTAATAGTATGATTATCAAAATCAATTCTTTTATGTAGTAGTCAAGTCGTTTCTTTGGTTTTGGTTTAGCTATCAAATGCTTCTACAACCCGTACAAAATTCAGTGTTATGATGTGAGTAATTGGATTGTTTAGTCACCATATGTGGCTTTTGGTTGCAAACAAACTTTAGTTTTTGCAAAAGAGCAAAAAAAACGCACTAATATATGCAAGAATGAGCTATTCTGGCATTCTGCATAAACACCATCGTAATTGGTACTCTTTGTTTAAAAATTACTTAAACTTACGAATGTGTGTTTTTTTTTTCATCTTTGTTTAAAAACTAGTGTAACACCCCGCGCTACGCGCAGGAAATTTGGTCGGTATTGTTACGTTATCGACACTCGTTATAGCAACGGGAAGAGAATACCAAAAAAATAAAAAAAATAAAGCCGATATGCCCAAAAGGATATGAACATGTCATTTACATCAATCTTAAACTATAAAAACGAATAGCGGTACTGGTTCGTAATGCTAATATTGGTACCAATGTTGTTAGGTTGTAATCAGTACAATTCGTGACGGTACCGGTATGATACCAACACTCGTATAGATTATGATACCACAGTTGCGTATTCATTTTTTTTTTAAAATTAATATACGTTAATATAGAAAAATTAAAGTACATGATATATTAAATATAACTAAAAAATATTTGCTTTTCTATCGTAAAGTTTATTACGAGAGTTAAAAAAATAAATAAATAATATAATAACAAAAAGCAACAAAAAGTAAATAATATAATATCAGAAAGCATATTTCTAACAAATATGTGTTTAGGGGGAAATAAAAGAAAACAAACTGCAATGGTGAAATCAAAAACTTAGATGACTGGTGCATAATTGAAAAGACAGAAACATGACTATTGTGCCGACATTTATGAATTAATAGATCTATACAATTACTTAAACTTACAGAATGTGTGTGTGTGTGTTTTTGTTTTTCATAAGAATAATGGAACAAAAAGCCAAGTACAGTGGCTCAAATGTCAATTACTTAATTTGAAATGAAAACTTTACTTGTTACACACCCAAACATTTTAAAACTGGACTCTATTTTTGGGATAAAGGTAGTATTAGCTCTTACTTGGAATCTATCTTTCTGTGTTTTCTTTTATGTTTCTTAGTAGATTTTATGTTGTATATAGCCGGGAAAAAGATGGTTGAAGCAACAAATGTTGGGTAGAGAAATAATTAAAGAAGTTGAATTGTTGGAGGGAAGAGGACACCATGGACAGAAGAGTTGGATAGTTAAATTTAACAATGTTGACAAAGTAGAGCAGGTATGCTTACTATCTGTTTTTTTTTTTCTTCTAATAAATGTAAAGTTAAGATCTCATCATAAGTGAGCAGATCAATGAATTATGTTACGAAACTTGAGAAAAAAATTATGCAAAGTTAAACTCTTACTAGAGTCATGATAATTAAAGTAATGTTGGCATCTCATTGTTTATTGATCATAACCAGTATATATTTTCTTTTTTAATTTCTGCAATTTTGTAGGCTCAACAGCTTGTTGGGTCAACTATACTTGTATTAGATGAAGATAGACCAGAGTTGGAGGAAGGTGATTTCTATGCCCGTGATCTTGCTGGCATGAGGGTTATGCTTAAGGTAATTGTTCAATGATTTAAATTGGGTTAACCTCATATAAAATGATTTCTAAGTTTTTTATAGTGTATTTATGTATCTGATGCATAAGAGGACATGTTAAGTGTTTATTGTTATAGAGTATTTAGTTTGGTTTATTAGTTTATTGGCCTATTGGCCCGGTATAAGTTTCTCTAAGATTTGCTTCTTGTATATATTGGGGGTTTCCCCTCCGTTAAATTTCGTTTTAATATTTCCCATTCACTTTCAAATCAAGGAAACAAAAAGTGTCTTTTTCCTTTGCTCTCAAAATTTATGTCAAGTACTTCGTTTGTCTCATAAATATTTCAGCGAAACAGATAATAGTTAAGAAATTTGCTTAGCTATTTGTCAAATGTGTAAATTCCTTTCAGTAAAGACAATGAGAAAACCTTGTGAATCTGTATCAATACCAATAGTATCAATCTAATTTTAGTGGTGATGACAAGCACATAGGCAGTTTTAACTTAAAACTAAGCATGGCTGGAAATATTGGAACTATTACGAGATGGAAGTGCAATTTTTAATACTGATGTGCTCTTACCAGTTCTTTAAAGCCATAAAGCACCTCATTAAGTTAATTCTACATCTTACAGTAATATGAGTACTTAATTTTTATTTAATATATAAGTATCTATATTTGATAATTTCACTAAGTGGCGATTGTGTCCTCTGAGCGGCGATAAGAGTTCTTGGAGACGTTGTATTAGGGTTATGGGCTTTTTGGGGAGTGTATAGATCTGTCTTGGATTTGTATTGGGGCCTTAACCTTTCTTATACTTTTTGTTTGCCTTAACGGGTTAGTGCTTCCTTTTCCTGTCTCTTTGCTCTTTTATATGTAGCTACTGTAGTTTACTCATCACTGTATGTTAGCGGTAGACGGTAGTTTACAACTTCCATTATTTGTATTTTTGTATGGTTGTTTTCTCCAATTCTCTTACCTGCATTTTATGTTATATGGATTACTATCCCCTTTCTGCTATGAGTGGGATTATACTAGGTACGTTTGTTTGTTATAGAAGTATCTGATGTTAATTTTCATTTCAGGAAACTGGCGAACCAGTGGGAACCGTTGTGAATGTTTTTGATGCTGGAGGAAGTGATCTCTTACAAGTTAAGCTTGATTCATCTTTAGAGACGATAGACAAAAATGGAAACCTGAAATCAGAAGCACCCCTTGTTTGGATCCCATTTGTTGAAGCGATCGTTCCTCATGTTGATTTAAATAACAGAGAAATGATAATTACACCTCCTAAAGGGCTCCTTGAGTTGAATGTACGCTCTGATGAGAGGTCAAAGAAAGAACGTCGACAACTTGTGAGTCAAACTTATGATCTGCACTTTTCTTTCTTTTGGTTTTCAAATGTGTTTTACAATTTTAAAAATTGCAAATGTTTCAGGAATGGAAAGAGAGGAAAAAGTTTCAAAAACAGCTTATAGCAGCAAAAAAGAAACTGATTGAAATGGAGCAGAAGCATGTTTTTGACGGGCTTAGATATGGTGAGAAAGATCAAAGGAGCCTGCTAGCAGATCAAATTGTAGACGTTAACTCGCAACTGCTTCAAGTAGCACTACAGACTATTGAGACACCTTCTGACAGGTGGAGAATTATTATATAATATAATCACATCTTATTATATAAAATTATCAGGCACAAGAAACCAATAAATTTTGCTTGAAATGACAGCTGTCACACACTATTTTCAGCTAAATGAAGTATTTAACGTGTTTTATGGCATAAAATTCATGGAGAATTATTAGATAATATAATCACTCCTTTATTTTCTCTGTCCCTTTGATGCCAGATGGCAGTTTTCCAAGTTTTTAGCAGCTCATGACACGGAAAAAACGAGAGATATTTTTAAGGTTTCAAACGGCTGTCTCGTTAGTGAAGATGTGAAGCCTACAAGTTCCAAGATAGCAGAGAGGCGTAGTGCTCTGATATCCAGTGGCAAAGTTGCAAATATTTTGGTTGTTGAGGGTGATACGCTTAAAACTTCCAACTCTGAAGGGACGGATAGTCTCATTCAAAGATTGGATGAGGTAAAAGACAAACATAACTATTGAAGTCTGCTACTTTAAGCCTATCTTAAGTTGGACTTTGAGAGTTGACTTTTGAAGTCATACATTTTTTCCATCTTGAGAACTGACATCAAATTCGTTACAAATATTTAGAAGTCGAAACACTAGAATTCATAACAGATCCTCGAGAAAAATATTCTGGCTTTATGCTTCTGGGTAGTCACATCAGTTTTGATTAAACACCAGTTGACCCCGGAAGTCAAATGTTCTTTTTTACTTCATTTTGAAATTGCAAGTGAGCGGGCACACAAAATTGATTTATTGCACATGCATTTACACTTTACGGTCTTTTCGCTTTGGTTTGTGATAGTGTATAAGAATCCACAAAAATCATGTACGTGGAAACTAACTGTTTTGACTTTAAAAGGTCAAACTTGTATATGTATTTTTGGAACAAAGGGTATATTTCCTTATAATCTTTTGTAAAAAGCATATACCGTGCAGTATCTGATGGCTAAAGTTTGATGTTTGCAGATGGAAAACCGTCAAACGACACCTTTGATTCTTATCTGTCCTGATAACACAATCGAAACGTTTCAAAACTTGATGGCAAACAATGACTATTTCGGCTTTGACCCTGAAAAGGTTTCATAATTCTTCTCTATTTATTTCTAATTATATGGTACGTGTTTTTAAAGGCTAAAATTATCAAAGTGTTTTACAGGTTTGGATTTTGGAAGAAGAAAAAATACCAGTTGTAAATTCTTCACCTGGAGAAAATAAAAAACACAAAATCTTGATGAAATCACCATGGGAAATACTCCAAACACCAGTTGGATCTGGTGGCGTAATTAGCTTACTTTCATCCAACAATGTTTTAGAGTCTCTTGCTGCAATGGACGTTAATTATATCGAGGTAACACATATTTCATATGAACGTATACACGCACAAAGCTCGTGTTTCTTGATCCTCAAGCTTTCACAGTTTTCTTCACTTTCACACCCCTTTTCTTATTCTCATTCACATTAATAGATTTATCATAATTCTATAATATAACATTTGATGAAGGTTCTTATGAATAGTAAATTGATTGGACAATAAGTTGATATTAATTACATTTATACCATTTAAACCTTATTCTCTTTTGTGATCAGTTTTGATTTATTAAATTTGTATTCTTTATATTTTATTATATTTGTGTAATTATAAATCTCATTAAGTTACTTTAGTTTCTATATTTATATCTAGATATTATTAGGAAACTTTTTATCTTTAGTTAAATGAATGTATTTTTTATTTATTTGTTTACTTTTTTTGTTCTTTTAATCCAAAAATATTCTAGGCTTGGGTTTTTTCTTTCGATTGCTGTAGCGAGTGACGGTACCTTAAAGAAGCGAAAAGATACCAATCGAATTCCCGTCGCGAAGCACGGAGTATCTCTACTAGTTATATCAATTTATGATGTTTTTTTTTTTAATAAATTCCATTGATTTGCAGATTTCTAGTGTTGATCAGAGACATGTAGGTGGGGAGAATCTGCTTGGTTTGGTGGATTCAAGTGAAGCGCATGTTGGAATAAAAACGTTCAATGGCATTGATGGCGTTGACAACGATTTCTACCTGGTTTTTTCCATTAATTTTTTGACACAGTTGACTAAGCGGGTCAACAAGTTGACTTTCGATGCTGTCTTAAGGTCAAACCAGCATGTGGAGATGGTTGACAAGGAGTGGGTTGACATAACACCCTCATCACATAACTCGTATGAGTTTCGTTCTTCAATTTATACTTGTTTAGAAGGTTGTTCTCTTGAAAAGGTTTGTGTAATGGAGATTGTGGATTAGATAGACAATAGACGTGATATAGAACAGTTTGTTGAATTAAGTTGACAGTTAGGTTATAAGTTAAAGCTCAACACTTGACAGTATGTGTTTCAAAACCGTTATGTTGTGAGTTCTAAGTCTATAGAAGAAAAAACAATATGTCAGTTTTTCGACCTGCATATAAATCGTTAAAAGAGTACCTGGGCTTGTTAAACCATATGAGCTAGGTTCAAAAAGGGCCATTTTTCAATATGATTTATGAAGAATTTGCATTGTCTATCTCTTGTCACACCTGTAAGTAACTATAGGAAGAAATATGGTTCCATTCCCAGCGCACATTGTTTTTGTTTCTGAACCGGACTGGCCAGTTGGACGGGGAACCGGCTACATAACAGGTCTTGCTGAGTATACCGTGCGGTTATATGTCAAACCGGTTGAACCAGCAGATGGTGGTTGGATCAGATTATCAATTTTCTTTAAATTTTCCTTCCAAAGTCTTAAGATATTGGAGTTTTTTTGCAGAAATAGGGGGGTTTGAGCCCCCAAAGATTACCTTTAGGTCCCAACCAAGAAAACAAGCATTCTTAGGTACCTTGCCAATTCATTTACCGAGGTTCTATAAGAATTCTGCCAAAAGCCTGTTGCAGGTTTCACTTTCTCTGACACATGACTGAACCTCGCTGTTTATAATAGCAATGTATCGAACCTCGCTGTTTTAATAGCAAAGTACATGAACTTCGCTGTTTTGAACAGCATGTTTCTAAGAAACCTCGCTGATTTATTCAGCCAACTACATAACTTCGCTGTTTGTTTGTGCATGCTTAAAGGACTTCGCTGTTTATATGTATAAGGCTCAATAGCCTCGCTGTTTGTATGTACAAAGCTATGAAGTCTCGCTGTTTATTACAACAATCTTAAGGAGCCTCGTCGTTTATTACAAATACCTTATAGAAGCTCGCTGTTTTTTTGTGCCATCTTGTTTCTTTTTTGAAGCTACAGGCTCACGTGATTCCTTTTCAGTTTTTGTCATGCAACCTTATTTCCATCTGCCATGCAGCATTGAAAACATAAAAAAGAGATGTATGTTTTGAATGACAAAATTTGAAATAGGGAAATAGTGTTTTGCAGAGAATAGTCTCTTCAAATGTAATTGAATTTTGCAGTGCATTCATTTAACCATATGTATGATACGCAGATTCTTGTAATAGTATTGTATAGAGCCGTTTAATCACACCTTACATTTTTTGTACAATTGAGAATAGTAGTTTGCAGAATACTGTGGTTACTCACACCTTACATTTCTAGTCATATCAGATTATCAATGGAATCTACATACCTATCTTGCTACATATATGTACATAGAATATGGTTTACTGATACAACAACAACCGTATTAAAAAAACTTTCATACAAACCATCCAGACCAAAACCTCACCCTAGTTTAAGCACACACAAGAAATTCTCAAACTTAAAAATGAGTTATCAATTGAATCCTGGTCCTCTCAGTAACGAGGTTTTGTTTTTACACAAGGAACACCGTGCGTTAGAGATTTCTAATCACCCGGAAAATTTCCAGTCACCCATAAACATCAAGCGTTCTGATCGTTCGTTTTGGAAGTTGGTGAGACAAAATCCTATAGGACCACATGTGGAAGGTTATATACGTGAAGCATGATTTGGTGAGGTGCTGGATAGTGGGTACCGTTATATGGACCACTCGTTAATAACGGCATTGGTTGAACGGTGGTAAAACGTCATAAACCGCCCAACCAGTTGAGCAGCTGAATCTTCAAGAAGACTCAATAGCCGCAGTAGAAGCATCCACATCAGCAGTTGAGTCATTCTAATGATACACCTTATGTGAGAAGGTGGTAGAAGAGAAGTATCGTTCTCCTCCCCACAAAGTCTTCTCACTATGTGTACATAATTTAAAACTGAGAAAAAAACGTCATGTTGAAAGAAGTCCCGAATAATCTTCCGATGCACGTAAACTGCTTCATACTCTCTCAATTTACATTTACATAACCAGCTTCATACTCTCACAAGTTACATTTACAAAACCTCCATGTTGCTGGGTAATTTAAACATCAAAATGATTGTCTTCATACTCACAGAAGGTGTTTCACTACTTAGAGATACAAGTTTCTGTTACTTATAAGCAAAACACAACGACCAAATTAATATAGCAAAACACAGCGAAGTTCTTTTAACCTTTATGTCCAAAACAGCGAAGTTATTTAACCATGTGGTTAAAATCAGCGAAGTTCTTGAAGATTGCTGTTAAAAACATCGAAGTTATTTAACCAGGTGGTTAAAATCATCGAAGTTCTTGTAGCTCGTTATTAAAAACAGCGAAGTTTATGTACTTGGCTGTTCAAAACAGCGAGGTTATGAAGATGGTCCTTAAAAACAGTAAGCTTTCTAACACACTGCTGAATAAAACAACGAAGTTCAAAACTTAACAGAAAAGTGAAGCTTTTGGCAGAATTCTTATAGAACCTTGCTGAATGAATTGGCAAGGTACCTAAGAATGCTTGTTTTCTTGGTTGGGACCTAAAGGTAATCTTTGGGGGCTCAAACCCCCTATTTATGCAAAAGAAAAACTCAAGATATTGTTTAGGCTTCAAAATTTACATATTCAAAACCTAGCATCTTGTTGACATCCTCATCAAAATATTTTATTTTAAATCAATGTTATTTATGTGTATATATCGATACGCCCTGCTTGCGGTGTGCGCATATAATGTATATATATGTGGGCCCTTAGGGGCTAAAAGTGAAATTGCACTAATTTTAATGTTATTTTATTAATTTCGTGAAAATAACGTTAAAAGCGGCGGGCGGTTAATCATGCATCATGTGGTGGCGCTAATCGGCTTTTATCCCGATTGCATGTGGTGGCGCTAATCAGTTTTTATCCTGATTGTTGAGTGTTATGTGCCTTATGTCCAAAGTTTGATGCAAAACTACTATTGAGCTGCCGGGGTCTCATTAGAAACATCTCTATTCTAACAGGGTAGAGGTAAGGCTATCTACATCTTACTATCTTTAGACCCTACATTGGCTTTGCTATTAGTAGGATTTACCGAGTATGAGGTAGAGGATCCTGTAAAAAGTGGGACTTTTGTGAGAAGTGTGAGAAATAATTTGGGAATGACAAGTGTCCTTTATCCTAATTAATTCAAAAGGGTATATTAGTAATTTGACATTTTTATCATTTAATTGATTTCCAAGAATAACTGCCAAAAAAAAAACTGCCGATGAGTTTTTTAAGGTTTGAATCGAATTTGAATTAGGAGAAATTTTAGGAAACATTATACATCTGATTGTTTTATATTCTTCATCATCTTTTAATCGCAACATCTTTTAATCATACATTGTTCATGGCGTGGTGTTTTAAAAAACTGGAGACATTGACTATGATTCAAGTCATGGTGTTTTATCTGGAGACATTGTTCATGGCGTGGTGTTTTATCTGGGAATGTTTTGTTTTGATAAAACACCACGCCATGAACAATGTCTCTAGATAAAACACCATGACTTGAATTATAGTCATGATGTTTTAAAATCTGGGAATGTTTTGTTTTGATAAAACACCATGCCATGAACAATGTCTCCAGATAAAACACCATGACTTGAATCATAGATGTTTAAAACACCACGCCATGAACAATGTCTCCAGATAAAACACCATGACTTGAATCATAGATGTTTAAAACACTACGCCATGAACAATGTCTCCAAATAAAACACCATGACTTGAATCATAGTCAATTTTATCCAGTTGTTTAAAACACCACGCCATGAATCTGATTACAGTTCTCTTTATGATAATGTATGATGAATATGTAACCTAAGACCTCTTACAATTAAGGTGAATCATTAATTCCTATATTTAAGAAAAAACGAGTGAATGTAGGAGGTTTTGGTCGTGTATGATATGGTTACCATATTTCAAACATTGAAAAAGACACTCTTGCCCTTCAATTTTACATAAGGTCCCTCTAATTAAAACACAATTTACATTTTTATACCCTATTGATCTCAACCATTAGATCAAATATCCAATGGTTTAAAACACTTCTTACCCTTCTTACATTTTAGACACTTTTTACCATATCCCTACCCGATGATGTATATACATATGTATTGAAATTATTATTTATAACAGTTTTGAAACGGCTCTCCAGGGCTGGTTTGATGACCATTCCAGTCAGTGGCGGAGCTAGACCTTAAAACCAGGGGTATCCCAAAAAAAAAAATTTACGGTGTATTCATATAAAATCATTTATAGGGGTATCCTCGTATTTTTTTAGGGGTATCCTTTATATAAAATAAAAAAAAACAAAAAATTAACACTGCAAAACACTGCGAACACGACTTTGAGCCGTAGCCCGTGCTACGGCTGGTTTAATGCT